>AP027105.1:66791648-69644838 GCA_028142955.1 Pinctada fucata | reverse complement strand
AGTTGATGAAACTTGGTATGTATGTTGATTCTGATGTCGCTCATGAAATGACGTAAGTTTTATTAACGCATCTCTACTATTACATAACAAATTTGACAGTTAAAAGTTTCTACGTAAACTTCCTATAATATCAATATAACGAAAGTTCAGGGGCTAAGTTCGACCCCTCAGACCCTTTCAAAGTTGATGAAACTTGGTATGTATGTTGATTCTGATGTCCTCATGAAATGACGTAAGTTTTATTAACGCATCTCTACTATTACATAACAAATTTGACGTTAAAAGTTTCTACGTAAACTTCCTATAATATCAATATAACGAATGTTCAGGGGCTAAGTTCGACCCCTCAGACCCTTTCAAAGTTGATGAAACTTGGTATGTATGTTGATTCTGATGTCCTCATGAAATGACGTAAGTTTTATTAACGCATCTCTACTATTACATAACAAATTTGACGTTAAAAGTTTCTACGTAAACTCCTATAATATCAATATAACGAATGTTCAGGGGCTAAGTTCGACCCCTCAGACCCTTTCAAAGTTGATGAAACTTGGTATGTATGTTGATTCTGATGTCCTCATGAAATGACGTAAGTTTATTAACGCATCTCTACTATTACATAACAAATTTGACGTTAAAAGTTTCTACGTAAACTTCCTATAATATCAATATAACGAATGTTCAGGGGCTAAGTTCGACCCCTCAGGACCCTTTCAAAGTTGATGAAACTTGGTATGTATGTTGATTCTGATGTCCTCATGAAATGACGTAAGTTTTATTAACGCATCTCTACTATTACATAACAAATTTGACGTTAAAAGTTTCTACGTAAACTTCCTATAATATCAATATAACGAATGTTCAGGGGCTAAGTTCGACCCCTCAGACCCTTTCAAAGTTGATGAAACTTGGTATGTATGTTGATTCTGATGTCCTCATGAAATGACGTAAGTTTTATTAACGCATCTCTACTATTACATAACAAATTTGACGTTAAAAGTTTCTACGTAAACTTCCTATAATATCAATATAACGAATGTTCAGGGGCTAAGTTCGACCCCTCAGACCCTTTCAAAGTTGATGAAACTTGGTATGTATGTTGATTCTGATGTCCTCATGAAATGACGTAAGTTTTATTAACGCATCTCTACTATTACATAACAAATTTGACGTTAAAAGTTTCTACGTAAACTTCCTATAATATCAATATAACGAATGTTCAGGGGCTAAGTTCGACCCCTCAGACCCTTTCAAAGTTGATGAAACTTGGTATGTATGTTGATTCTGATGTCCTCATGAAATGACGTAAGTTTTATTAACGCATCTCTACTATTACATAACAAATTTGACGTTAAAAGTTTCTACGTAAACTTCCTATAATATCAATATAACGAATGTTCAGGGGCTAAGTTCGACCCCTCAGACCCTTTCAAAGTTGATGAAACTTGGTATGTATGTTGATTCTGATGTCCTCATGAAATGACGTAAGTTTTATTAACGCATCTCTACTATTACATAACAAATTTGACGTTAAAAGTTTCTACGTAAACTTCCTATAATATCAATATAACGAATGTTCAGGGGCTAAGTTCGACCCCTCAGACCCTTTCAAAGTTGATGAAACTTGGTATGTATGTTGATTCTGATGTCCTCATGAAATGACGTAAGTTTTATTAACGCATCTCTACTATTACATAACAAATTTGACGTTAAAAGTTTCTACGTAAACTTCCTATAATATCAATATAACGAATGTTCAGGGGCTAAGTTCGACCCCTCAGACCCTTTCAAAGTTGATGAAACTTGGTATGTATGTTGATTCTGATGTCCTCATGAAATGACGTAAGTTTTATTAACGCATCTCTACTATTACATAACAAATTTGACGTTAAAAGTTTCTACGTAAACTTCCTATAATATCAATATAACGAATGTTCAGGGGCTAAGTTCGACCCCTCAGACCCTTTCAAAGTTGATGAAACTTGGTATGTATGTTGATTCTGATGTCCTCATGAAATGACGTAAGTTTTATTAACGCATCTCTACTATTACATAACAAATTTGACGTTAAAAGTTTCTACGTAAACTTCCTATAATATCAATATAACGAATGTTCAGGGGCTAAGTTCGACCCCTCAGACCCTTTCAAAGTTGATGAAACTTGGTATGTATGTTGATTCTGATGTCCTCATGAAATGACGTAAGTTTTATTAACGCATCTCTACTATTACATAACAAATTTGACGTTAAAAGTTTCTACGTAAACTTCCTATAATATCAATATAACGAATGTTCAGGGGCTAAGTTCGACCCCTCAGACCCTTTCAAAGTTGATGAAACTTGGTATGTATGTTGATTCTGATGTCCTCATGAAATGACGTAAGTTTTATTAACGCATCTCTACTATTACATAACAAATTTGACGTTAAAAGTTTCTACGTAAACTTCCTATAATATCAATATAACGAATGTTCAGGGGCTAAGTTCGACCCCTCAGACCCTTTCAAAGTTGATGAAACTTGGTATGTATGTTGATTCTGATGTCCTCATGAAATGACGTAAGTTTTATTAACGCATCTCTACTATTACATAACAAATTTGACGTTAAAAGTTTCTACGTAAACTTCCTATAATATCAATATAACGAATGTTCAGGGGCTAAGTTCGACCCCTCAGACCCTTTCAAAGTTGATGAAACTTGGTATGTATGTTGATTCTGATGTCCTCATGAAATGACGTAAGTTTTATTAACGCATCTCTACTATTACATAACAAATTTGACGTTAAAAGTTTCTACGTAAACTTCCTATAATATCAATATAACGAATGTTCAGGGGCTAAGTTCGACCCCTCAGACCCTTTCAAAGTTGATGAAACTTGGTATGTATGTTGATTCTGATGTCCTCATGAAATGACGTAAGTTTTATTAACGCATCTCTACTATTACATAACAAATTTGACGTTAAAAGTTTCTACGTAAACTTCCTATAATATCAATATAACGAATGTTCAGGGGCTAAGTTCGACCCCTCAGACCCTTTCAAAGTTGATGAAACTTGGTATGTATGTTGATTCTGATGTCCTCATGAAATGACGTAAGTTTTATTAACGCATCTCTACTATTACATAACAAATTTGACGTTAAAAGTTTCTACGTAAACTTCCTATAATATCAATATAACGAATGTTCAGGGGCTAAGTTCGACCCCTCAGACCCTTTCAAAGTTGATGAAACTTGGTATGTATGTTGATTCTGATGTCCTCATGAAATGACGTAAGTTTTATTAACGCATCTCTACTATTACATAACAAATTTGACGTTAAAAGTTTCTACGTAAACTTCCTATAATATCAATATAACGAATGTTCAGGGGCTAAGTTCGACCCCTCAGACCCTTTCAAAGTTGATGAAACTTGGTATGTATGTTGATTCTGATGTCCTCATGAAATGACGTAAGTTTTATTAACGCATCTCTACTATTACATAACAAATTTGACGTTAAAAGTTTCTACGTAAACTTCCTATAATATCAATATAACGAATGTTCAGGGGCTAAGTTCGACCCCTCAGACCCTTTCAAAGTTGATGAAACTTGGTATGTATGTTGATTCTGATGTCCTCATGAAATGACGTAAGTTTTATTAACGCATCTCTACTATTACATAACAAATTTGACGTTAAAAGTTTCTACGTAAACTTCCTATAATATCAATATAACGAATGTTCAGGGGCTAAGTTCGACCCCTCAGACCCTTTCAAAGTTGATGAAACTTGGTATGTATGTTGATTCTGATGTCCTCATGAAATGACGTAAGTTTTATTAACGCATCTCTACTATTACATAACAAATTTGACGTTAAAAGTTTCTACGTAAACTTCCTATAATATCAATATAACGAATGTTCAGGGGCTAAGTTCGACCCCTCAGACCCTTTCAAAGTTGATGAAACTTGGTATGTATGTTGATTCTGATGTCCTCATGAAATGACGTAAGTTTTATTAACGCATCTCTACTATTACATAACAAATTTGACGTTAAAAGTTTCTACGTAAACTTCCTATAATATCAATATAACGAATGTTCAGGGGCTAAGTTCGACCCCTCAGACCCTTTCAAAGTTGATGAAACTTGGTATGTATGTTGATTCTGATGTCCTCATGAAATGACGTAAGTTTTATTAACGCATCTCTACTATTACATAACAAATTTGACGTTAAAAGTTTCTACGTAAACTTCCTATAATATCAATATAACGAATGTTCAGGGGCTAAGTTCGACCCCTCAGACCCTTTCAAAGTTGATGAAACTTGGTATGTATGTTGATTCTGATGTCCTCATGAAATGACGTAAGTTTTATTAACGCATCTCTACTATTACATAACAAATTTGACGTTAAAAGTTTCTACGTAAACTTCCTATAATATCAATATAACGAATGTTCAGGGGCTAAGTTCGACCCCTCAGACCCTTTCAAAGTTGATGAAACTTGGTATGTATGTTGATTCTGATGTCCTCATGAAATGACGTAAGTTTTATTAACGCATCTCTACTATTACATAACAAATTTGACGTTAAAAGTTTCTACGTAAACTTCCTATAATATCAATATAACGAATGTTCAGGGGCTAAGTTCGACCCCTCAGACCCTTTCAAAGTTGATGAAACTTGGTATGTATGTTGATTCTGATGTCCTCATGAAATGACGTAAGTTTTATTAACGCATCTCTACTATTACATAACAAATTTGACGTTAAAAGTTTCTACGTAAACTTCCTATAATATCAATATAACGAATGTTCAGGGGCTAAGTTCGACCCCTCAGACCCTTTCAAAGTTGATGAAACTTGGTATGTATGTTGATTCTGATGTCCTCATGAAATGACGTAAGTTTTATTAACGCATCTCTACTATTACATAACAAATTTGACGTTAAAAGTTTCTACGTAAACTTCCTATAATATCAATATAACGAATGTTCAGGGGCTAAGTTCGACCCCTCAGACCCTTTCAAAGTTGATGAAACTTGGTATGTATGTTGATTCTGATGTCCTCATGAAATGACGTAAGTTTTATTAACGCATCTCTACTATTACATAACAAATTTGACGTTAAAAGTTTCTACGTAAACTTCCTATAATATCAATATAACGAATGTTCAGGGGCTAAGTTCGACCCCTCAGACCCTTTCAAAGTTGATGAAACTTGGTATGTATGTTGATTCTGATGTCCTCATGAAATGACGTAAGTTTTATTAACGCATCTCTACTATTACATAACAAATTTGACGTTAAAAGTTTCTACGTAAACTTCCTATAATATCAATATAACGAATGTTCAGGGGCTAAGTTCGACCCCTCAGACCCTTTCAAAGTTGATGAAACTTGGTATGTATGTTGATTCTGATGTCCTCATGAAATGACGTAAGTTTTATTAACGCATCTCTACTATTACATAACAAATTTGACGTTAAAAGTTTCTACGTAAACTTCCTATAATATCAATATAACGAATGTTCAGGGGCTAAGTTCGACCCCTCAGACCCTTTCAAAGTTGATGAAACTTGGTATGTATGTTGATTCTGATGTCCTCATGAAATGACGTAAGTTTTATTAACGCATCTCTACTATTACATAACAAATTTGACGTTAAAAGTTTCTACGTAAACTTCCTATAATATCAATATAACGAATGTTCAGGGGCTAAGTTCGACCCCTCAGACCCTTTCAAAGTTGATGAAACTTGGTATGTATGTTGATTCTGATGTCCTCATGAAATGACGTAAGTTTTATTAACGCATCTCTACTATTACATAACAAATTTGACGTTAAAAGTTTCTACGTAAACTTCCTATAATATCAATATAACGAATGTTCAGGGGCTAAGTTCGACCCCTCAGACCCTTTCAAAGTTGATGAAACTTGGTATGTATGTTGATTCTGATGTCCTCATGAAATGACGTAAGTTTTATTAACGCATCTCTACTATTACATAACAAATTTGACGTTAAAAGTTTCTACGTAAACTTCCTATAATATCAATATAACGAATGTTCAGGGGCTAAGTTCGACCCCTCAGACCCTTTCAAAGTTGATGAAACTTGGTATGTATGTTGATTCTGATGTCCTCATGAAATGACGTAAGTTTTATTAACGCATCTCTACTATTACATAACAAATTTGACGTTAAAAGTTTCTACGTAAACTTCCTATAATATCAATATAACGAATGTTCAGGGGCTAAGTTCGACCCCTCAGACCCTTTCAAAGTTGATGAAACTTGGTATGTATGTTGATTCTGATGTCCTCATGAAATGACGTAAGTTTTATTAACGCATCTCTACTATTACATAACAAATTTGACGTTAAAAGTTTCTACGTAAACTTCCTATAATATCAATATAACGAATGTTCAGGGGCTAAGTTCGACCCCTCAGACCCTTTCAAAGTTGATGAAACTTGGTATGTATGTTGATTCTGATGTCCTCATGAAATGACGTAAGTTTTATTAACGCATCTCTACTATTACATAACAAATTTGACGTTAAAAGTTTCTACGTAAACTTCCTATAATATCAATATAACGAATGTTCAGGGGCTAAGTTCGACCCCTCAGACCCTTTCAAAGTTGATGAAACTTGGTATGTATGTTGATTCTGATGTCCTCATGAAATGACGTAAGTTTTATTAACGCATCTCTACTATTACATAACAAATTTGACGTTAAAAGTTTCTACGTAAACTTCCTATAATATCAATATAACGAATGTTCAGGGGCTAAGTTCGACCCCTCAGACCCTTTCAAAGTTGATGAAACTTGGTATGTATGTTGATTCTGATGTCCTCATGAAATGACGTAAGTTTTATTAACGCATCTCTACTATTACATAACAAATTTGACGTTAAAAGTTTCTACGTAAACTTCCTATAATATCAATATAACGAATGTTCAGGGGCTAAGTTCGACCCCTCAGACCCTTTCAAAGTTGATGAAACTTGGTATGTATGTTGATTCTGATGTCCTCATGAAATGACGTAAGTTTTATTAACGCATCTCTACTATTACATAACAAATTTGACGTTAAAAGTTTCTACGTAAACTTCCTATAATATCAATATAACGAATGTTCAGGGGCTAAGTTCGACCCCTCAGACCCTTTCAAAGTTGATGAAACTTGGTATGTATGTTGATTCTGATGTCCTCATGAAATGACGTAAGTTTTATTAACGCATCTCTACTATTACATAACAAATTTGACGTTAAAAGTTTCTACGTAAACTTCCTATAATATCAATATAACGAATGTTCAGGGGCTAAGTTCGACCCCTCAGACCCTTTCAAAGTTGATGAAACTTGGTATGTATGTTGATTCTGATGTCCTCATGAAATGACGTAAGTTTTATTAACGCATCTCTACTATTACATAACAAATTTGACGTTAAAAGTTTCTACGTAAACTTCCTATAATATCAATATAACGAATGTTCAGGGGCTAAGTTCGACCCCTCAGACCCTTTCAAAGTTGATGAAACTTGGTATGTATGTTGATTCTGATGTCCTCATGAAATGACGTAAGTTTTATTAACGCATCTCTACTATTACATAACAAATTTGACGTTAAAAGTTTCTACGTAAACTTCCTATAATATCAATATAACGAATGTTCAGGGGCTAAGTTCGACCCCTCAGACCCTTTCAAAGTTGATGAAACTTGGTATGTATGTTGATTCTGATGTCCTCATGAAATGACGTAAGTTTTATTAACGCATCTCTACTATTACATAACAAATTTGACGTTAAAAGTTTCTACGTAAACTTCCTATAATATCAATATAACGAATGTTCAGGGGCTAAGTTCGACCCCTCAGACCCTTTCAAAGTTGATGAAACTTGGTATGTATGTTGATTCTGATGTCCTCATGAAATGACGTAAGTTTTATTAACGCATCTCTACTATTACATAACAAATTTGACGTTAAAAGTTTCTACGTAAACTTCCTATAATATCAATATAACGAATGTTCAGGGGCTAAGTTCGACCCCTCAGACCCTTTCAAAGTTGATGAAACTTGGTATGTATGTTGATTCTGATGTCCTCATGAAATGACGTAAGTTTTATTAACGCATCTCTACTATTACATAACAAATTTGACGTTAAAAGTTTCTACGTAAACTTCCTATAATATCAATATAACGAATGTTCAGGGGCTAAGTTCGACCCCTCAGACCCTTTCAAAGTTGATGAAACTTGGTATGTATGTTGATTCTGATGTCCTCATGAAATGACGTAAGTTTTATTAACGCATCTCTACTATTACATAACAAATTTGACGTTAAAAGTTTCTACGTAAACTTCCTATAATATCAATATAACGAATGTTCAGGGGCTAAGTTCGACCCCTCAGACCCTTTCAAAGTTGATGAAACTTGGTATGTATGTTGATTCTGATGTCCTCATGAAATGACGTAAGTTTTATTAACGCATCTCTACTATTACATAACAAATTTGACGTTAAAAGTTTCTACGTAAACTTCCTATAATATCAATATAACGAATGTTCAGGGGCTAAGTTCGACCCCTCAGACCCTTTCAAAGTTGATGAAACTTGGTATGTATGTTGATTCTGATGTCCTCATGAAATGACGTAAGTTTTATTAACGCATCTCTACTATTACATAACAAATTTGACGTTAAAAGTTTCTACGTAAACTTCCTATAATATCAATATAACGAATGTTCAGGGGCTAAGTTCGACCCCTCAGACCCTTTCAAAGTTGATGAAACTTGGTATGTATGTTGATTCTGATGTCCTCATGAAATGACGTAAGTTTTATTAACGCATCTCTACTATTACATAACAAATTTGACGTTAAAAGTTTCTACGTAAACTTCCTATAATATCAATATAACGAATGTTCAGGGGCTAAGTTCGACCCCTCAGACCCTTTCAAAGTTGATGAAACTTGGTATGTATGTTGATTCTGATGTCCTCATGAAATGACGTAAGTTTTATTAACGCATCTCTACTATTACATAACAAATTTGACGTTAAAAGTTTCTACGTAAACTTCCTATAATATCAATATAACGAATGTTCAGGGGCTAAGTTCGACCCCTCAGACCCTTTCAAAGTTGATGAAACTTGGTATGTATGTTGATTCTGATGTCCTCATGAAATGACGTAAGTTTTATTAACGCATCTCTACTATTACATAACAAATTTGACGTTAAAAGTTTCTACGTAAACTTCCTATAATATCAATATAACGAATGTTCAGGGGCTAAGTTCGACCCCTCAGACCCTTTCAAAGTTGATGAAACTTGGTATGTATGTTGATTCTGATGTCCTCATGAAATGACGTAAGTTTTATTAACGCATCTCTACTATTACATAACAAATTTGACGTTAAAAGTTTCTACGTAAACTTCCTATAATATCAATATAACGAATGTTCAGGGGCTAAGTTCGACCCCTCAGACCCTTTCAAAGTTGATGAAACTTGGTATGTATGTTGATTCTGATGTCCTCATGAAATGACGTAAGTTTTATTAACGCATCTCTACTATTACATAACAAATTTGACGTTAAAAGTTTCTACGTAAACTTCCTATAATATCAATATAACGAATGTTCAGGGGCTAAGTTCGACCCCTCAGACCCTTTCAAAGTTGATGAAACTTGGTATGTATGTTGATTCTGATGTCCTCATGAAATGACGTAAGTTTTATTAACGCATCTCTACTATTACATAACAAATTTGACGTTAAAAGTTTCTACGTAAACTTCCTATAATATCAATATAACGAATGTTCAGGGGCTAAGTTCGACCCCTCAGACCCTTTCAAAGTTGATGAAACTTGGTATGTATGTTGATTCTGATGTCCTCATGAAATGACGTAAGTTTTATTAACGCATCTCTACTATTACATAACAAATTTGACGTTAAAAGTTTCTACGTAAACTTCCTATAATATCAATATAACGAATGTTCAGGGGCTAAGTTCGACCCCTCAGACCCTTTCAAAGTTGATGAAACTTGGTATGTATGTTGATTCTGATGTCCTCATGAAATGACGTAAGTTTTATTAACGCATCTCTACTATTACATAACAAATTTGACGTTAAAAGTTTCTACGTAAACTTCCTATAATATCAATATAACGAATGTTCAGGGGCTAAGTTCGACCCCTCAGACCCTTTCAAAGTTGATGAAACTTGGTATGTATGTTGATTCTGATGTCCTCATGAAATGACGTAAGTTTTATTAACGCATCTCTACTATTACATAACAAATTTGACGTTAAAAGTTTCTACGTAAACTTCCTATAATATCAATATAACGAATGTTCAGGGGCTAAGTTCGACCCCTCAGACCCTTTCAAAGTTGATGAAACTTGGTATGTATGTTGATTCTGATGTCCTCATGAAATGACGTAAGTTTTATTAACGCATCTCTACTATTACATAACAAATTTGACGTTAAAAGTTTCTACGTAAACTTCCTATAATATCAATATAACGAATGTTCAGGGGCTAAGTTCGACCCCTCAGACCCTTTCAAAGTTGATGAAACTTGGTATGTATGTTGATTCTGATGTCCTCATGAAATGACGTAAGTTTTATTAACGCATCTCTACTATTACATAACAAATTTGACGTTAAAAGTTTCTACGTAAACTTCCTATAATATCAATATAACGAATGTTCAGGGGCTAAGTTCGACCCCTCAGACCCTTTCAAAGTTGATGAAACTTGGTATGTATGTTGATTCTGATGTCCTCATGAAATGACGTAAGTTTTATTAACGCATCTCTACTATTACATAACAAATTTGACGTTAAAAGTTTCTACGTAAACTTCCTATAATATCAATATAACGAATGTTCAGGGGCTAAGTTCGACCCCTCAGACCCTTTCAAAGTTGATGAAACTTGGTATGTATGTTGATTCTGATGTCCTCATGAAATGACGTAAGTTTTATTAACGCATCTCTACTATTACATAACAAATTTGACGTTAAAAGTTTCTACGTAAACTTCCTATAATATCAATATAACGAATGTTCAGGGGCTAAGTTCGACCCCTCAGACCCTTTCAAAGTTGATGAAACTTGGTATGTATGTTGATTCTGATGTCCTCATGAAATGACGTAAGTTTTATTAACGCATCTCTACTATTACATAACAAATTTGACGTTAAAAGTTTCTACGTAAACTTCCTATAATATCAATATAACGAATGTTCAGGGGCTAAGTTCGACCCCTCAGACCCTTTCAAAGTTGATGAAACTTGGTATGTATGTTGATTCTGATGTCCTCATGAAATGACGTAAGTTTTATTAACGCATCTCTACTATTACATAACAAATTTGACGTTAAAAGTTTCTACGTAAACTTCCTATAATATCAATATAACGAATGTTCAGGGGCTAAGTTCGACCCCTCAGACCCTTTCAAAGTTGATGAAACTTGGTATGTATGTTGATTCTGATGTCCTCATGAAATGACGTAAGTTTTATTAACGCATCTCTACTATTACATAACAAATTTGACGTTAAAAGTTTCTACGTAAACTTCCTATAATATCAATATAACGAATGTTCAGGGGCTAAGTTCGACCCCTCAGACCCTTTCAAAGTTGATGAAACTTGGTATGTATGTTGATTCTGATGTCCTCATGAAATGACGTAAGTTTTATTAACGCATCTCTACTATTACATAACAAATTTGACGTTAAAAGTTTCTACGTAAACTTCCTATAATATCAATATAACGAATGTTCAGGGGCTAAGTTCGACCCCTCAGACCCTTTCAAAGTTGATGAAACTTGGTATGTATGTTGATTCTGATGTCCTCATGAAATGACGTAAGTTTTATTAACGCATCTCTACTATTACATAACAAATTTGACGTTAAAAGTTTCTACGTAAACTTCCTATAATATCAATATAACGAATGTTCAGGGGCTAAGTTCGACCCCTCAGACCCTTTCAAAGTTGATGAAACTTGGTATGTATGTTGATTCTGATGTCCTCATGAAATGACGTAAGTTTTATTAACGCATCTCTACTATTACATAACAAATTTGACGTTAAAAGTTTCTACGTAAACTTCCTATAATATCAATATAACGAATGTTCAGGGGCTAAGTTCGACCCCTCAGACCCTTTCAAAGTTGATGAAACTTGGTATGTATGTTGATTCTGATGTCCTCATGAAATGACGTAAGTTTTATTAACGCATCTCTACTATTACATAACAAATTTGACGTTAAAAGTTTCTACGTAAACTTCCTATAATATCAATATAACGAATGTTCAGGGGCTAAGTTCGACCCCTCAGACCCTTTCAAAGTTGATGAAACTTGGTATGTATGTTGATTCTGATGTCCTCATGAAATGACGTAAGTTTTATTAACGCATCTCTACTATTACATAACAAATTTGACGTTAAAAGTTTCTACGTAAACTTCCTATAATATCAATATAACGAATGTTCAGGGGCTAAGTTCGACCCCTCAGACCCTTTCAAAGTTGATGAAACTTGGTATGTATGTTGATTCTGATGTCCTCATGAAATGACGTAAGTTTTATTAACGCATCTCTACTATTACATAACAAATTTGACGTTAAAAGTTTCTACGTAAACTTCCTATAATATCAATATAACGAATGTTCAGGGGCTAAGTTCGACCCCTCAGACCCTTTCAAAGTTGATGAAACTTGGTATGTATGTTGATTCTGATGTCCTCATGAAATGACGTAAGTTTTATTAACGCATCTCTACTATTACATAACAAATTTGACGTTAAAAGTTTCTACGTAAACTTCCTATAATATCAATATAACGAATGTTCAGGGGCTAAGTTCGACCCCTCAGACCCTTTCAAAGTTGATGAAACTTGGTATGTATGTTGATTCTGATGTCCTCATGAAATGACGTAAGTTTTATTAACGCATCTCTACTATTACATAACAAATTTGACGTTAAAAGTTTCTACGTAAACTTCCTATAATATCAATATAACGAATGTTCAGGGGCTAAGTTCGACCCCTCAGACCCTTTCAAAGTTGATGAAACTTGGTATGTATGTTGATTCTGATGTCCTCATGAAATGACGTAAGTTTTATTAACGCATCTCTACTATTACATAACAAATTTGACGTTAAAAGTTTCTACGTAAACTTCCTATAATATCAATATAACGAATGTTCAGGGGCTAAGTTCGACCCCTCAGACCCTTTCAAAGTTGATGAAACTTGGTATGTATGTTGATTCTGATGTCCTCATGAAATGACGTAAGTTTTATTAACGCATCTCTACTATTACATAACAAATTTGACGTTAAAAGTTTCTACGTAAACTTCCTATAATATCAATATAACGAATGTTCAGGGGCTAAGTTCGACCCCTCAGACCCTTTCAAAGTTGATGAAACTTGGTATGTATGTTGATTCTGATGTCCTCATGAAATGACGTAAGTTTTATTAACGCATCTCTACTATTACATAACAAATTTGACGTTAAAAGTTTCTACGTAAACTTCCTATAATATCAATATAACGAATGTTCAGGGGCTAAGTTCGACCCCTCAGACCCTTTCAAAGTTGATGAAACTTGGTATGTATGTTGATTCTGATGTCCTCATGAAATGACGTAAGTTTTATTAACGCATCTCTACTATTACATAACAAATTTGACGTTAAAAGTTTCTACGTAAACTTCCTATAATATCAATATAACGAATGTTCAGGGGCTAAGTTCGACCCCTCAGACCCTTTCAAAGTTGATGAAACTTGGTATGTATGTTGATTCTGATGTCCTCATGAAATGACGTAAGTTTTATTAACGCATCTCTACTATTACATAACAAATTTGACGTTAAAAGTTTCTACGTAAACTTCCTATAATATCAATATAACGAATGTTCAGGGGCTAAGTTCGACCCCTCAGACCCTTTCAAAGTTGATGAAACTTGGTATGTATGTTGATTCTGATGTCCTCATGAAATGACGTAAGTTTTATTAACGCATCTCTACTATTACATAACAAATTTGACGTTAAAAGTTTCTACGTAAACTTCCTATAATATCAATATAACGAATGTTCAGGGGCTAAGTTCGACCCCTCAGACCCTTTCAAAGTTGATGAAACTTGGTATGTATGTTGATTCTGATGTCCTCATGAAATGACGTAAGTTTTATTAACGCATCTCTACTATTACATAACAAATTTGACGTTAAAAGTTTCTACGTAAACTTCCTATAATATCAATATAACGAATGTTCAGGGGCTAAGTTCGACCCCTCAGACCCTTTCAAAGTTGATGAAACTTGGTATGTATGTTGATTCTGATGTCCTCATGAAATGACGTAAGTTTTATTAACGCATCTCTACTATTACATAACAAATTTGACGTTAAAAGTTTCTACGTAAACTTCCTATAATATCAATATAACGAATGTTCAGGGGCTAAGTTCGACCCCTCAGACCCTTTCAAAGTTGATGAAACTTGGTATGTATGTTGATTCTGATGTCCTCATGAAATGACGTAAGTTTTATTAACGCATCTCTACTATTACATAACAAATTTGACGTTAAAAGTTTCTACGTAAACTTCCTATAATATCAATATAACGAATGTTCAGGGGCTAAGTTCGACCCCTCAGACCCTTTCAAAGTTGATGAAACTTGGTATGTATGTTGATTCTGATGTCCTCATGAAATGACGTAAGTTTTATTAACGCATCTCTACTATTACATAACAAATTTGACGTTAAAAGTTTCTACGTAAACTTCCTATAATATCAATATAACGAATGTTCAGGGGCTAAGTTCGACCCCTCAGACCCTTTCAAAGTTGATGAAACTTGGTATGTATGTTGATTCTGATGTCCTCATGAAATGACGTAAGTTTTATTAACGCATCTCTACTATTACATAACAAATTTGACGTTAAAAGTTTCTACGTAAACTTCCTATAATATCAATATAACGAATGTTCAGGGGCTAAGTTCGACCCCTCAGACCCTTTCAAAGTTGATGAAACTTGGTATGTATGTTGATTCTGATGTCCTCATGAAATGACGTAAGTTTTATTAACGCATCTCTACTATTACATAACAAATTTGACGTTAAAAGTTTCTACGTAAACTTCCTATAATATCAATATAACGAATGTTCAGGGGCTAAGTTCGACCCCTCAGACCCTTTCAAAGTTGATGAAACTTGGTATGTATGTTGATTCTGATGTCCTCATGAAATGACGTAAGTTTTATTAACGCATCTCTACTATTACATAACAAATTTGACGTTAAAAGTTTCTACGTAAACTTCCTATAATATCAATATAACGAATGTTCAGGGGCTAAGTTCGACCCCTCAGACCCTTTCAAAGTTGATGAAACTTGGTATGTATGTTGATTCTGATGTCCTCATGAAATGACGTAAGTTTTATTAACGCATCTCTACTATTACATAACAAATTTGACGTTAAAAGTTTCTACGTAAACTTCCTATAATATCAATATAACGAATGTTCAGGGGCTAAGTTCGACCCCTCAGACCCTTTCAAAGTTGATGAAACTTGGTATGTATGTTGATTCTGATGTCCTCATGAAATGACGTAAGTTTTATTAACGCATCTCTACTATTACATAACAAATTTGACGTTAAAAGTTTCTACGTAAACTTCCTATAATATCAATATAACGAATGTTCAGGGGCTAAGTTCGACCCCTCAGACCCTTTCAAAGTTGATGAAACTTGGTATGTATGTTGATTCTGATGTCCTCATGAAATGACGTAAGTTTTATTAACGCATCTCTACTATTACATAACAAATTTGACGTTAAAAGTTTCTACGTAAACTTCCTATAATATCAATATAACGAATGTTCAGGGGCTAAGTTCGACCCCTCAGACCCTTTCAAAGTTGATGAAACTTGGTATGTATGTTGATTCTGATGTCCTCATGAAATGACGTAAGTTTTATTAACGCATCTCTACTATTACATAACAAATTTGACGTTAAAAGTTTCTACGTAAACTTCCTATAATATCAATATAACGAATGTTCAGGGGCTAAGTTCGACCCCTCAGACCCTTTCAAAGTTGATGAAACTTGGTATGTATGTTGATTCTGATGTCCTCATGAAATGACGTAAGTTTTATTAACGCATCTCTACTATTACATAACAAATTTGACGTTAAAAGTTTCTACGTAAACTTCCTATAATATCAATATAACGAATGTTCAGGGGCTAAGTTCGACCCCTCAGACCCTTTCAAAGTTGATGAAACTTGGTATGTATGTTGATTCTGATGTCCTCATGAAATGACGTAAGTTTTATTAACGCATCTCTACTATTACATAACAAATTTGACGTTAAAAGTTTCTACGTAAACTTCCTATAATATCAATATAACGAATGTTCAGGGGCTAAGTTCGACCCCTCAGACCCTTTCAAAGTTGATGAAACTTGGTATGTATGTTGATTCTGATGTCCTCATGAAATGACGTAAGTTTTATTAACGCATCTCTACTATTACATAACAAATTTGACGTTAAAAGTTTCTACGTAAACTTCCTATAATATCAATATAACGAATGTTCAGGGGCTAAGTTCGACCCCTCAGACCCTTTCAAAGTTGATGAAACTTGGTATGTATGTTGATTCTGATGTCCTCATGAAATGACGTAAGTTTTATTAACGCATCTCTACTATTACATAACAAATTTGACGTTAAAAGTTTCTACGTAAACTTCCTATAATATCAATATAACGAATGTTCAGGGGCTAAGTTCGACCCCTCAGACCCTTTCAAAGTTGATGAAACTTGGTATGTATGTTGATTCTGATGTCCTCATGAAATGACGTAAGTTTTATTAACGCATCTCTACTATTACATAACAAATTTGACGTTAAAAGTTTCTACGTAAACTTCCTATAATATCAATATAACGAATGTTCAGGGGCTAAGTTCGACCCCTCAGACCCTTTCAAAGTTGATGAAACTTGGTATGTATGTTGATTCTGATGTCCTCATGAAATGACGTAAGTTTTATTAACGCATCTCTACTATTACATAACAAATTTGACGTTAAAAGTTTCTACGTAAACTTCCTATAATATCAATATAACGAATGTTCAGGGGCTAAGTTCGACCCCTCAGACCCTTTCAAAGTTGATGAAACTTGGTATGTATGTTGATTCTGATGTCCTCATGAAATGACGTAAGTTTTATTAACGCATCTCTACTATTACATAACAAATTTGACGTTAAAAGTTTCTACGTAAACTTCCTATAATATCAATATAACGAATGTTCAGGGGCTAAGTTCGACCCCTCAGACCCTTTCAAAGTTGATGAAACTTGGTATGTATGTTGATTCTGATGTCCTCATGAAATGACGTAAGTTTTATTAACGCATCTCTACTATTACATAACAAATTTGACGTTAAAAGTTTCTACGTAAACTTCCTATAATATCAATATAACGAATGTTCAGGGGCTAAGTTCGACCCCTCAGACCCTTTCAAAGTTGATGAAACTTGGTATGTATGTTGATTCTGATGTCCTCATGAAATGACGTAAGTTTTATTAACGCATCTCTACTATTACATAACAAATTTGACGTTAAAAGTTTCTACGTAAACTTCCTATAATATCAATATAACGAATGTTCAGGGGCTAAGTTCGACCCCTCAGACCCTTTCAAAGTTGATGAAACTTGGTATGTATGTTGATTCTGATGTCCTCATGAAATGACGTAAGTTTTATTAACGCATCTCTACTATTACATAACAAATTTGACGTTAAAAGTTTCTACGTAAACTTCCTATAATATCAATATAACGAATGTTCAGGGGCTAAGTTCGACCCCTCAGACCCTTTCAAAGTTGATGAAACTTGGTATGTATGTTGATTCTGATGTCCTCATGAAATGACGTAAGTTTTATTAACGCATCTCTACTATTACATAACAAATTTGACGTTAAAAGTTTCTACGTAAACTTCCTATAATATCAATATAACGAATGTTCAGGGGCTAAGTTCGACCCCTCAGACCCTTTCAAAGTTGATGAAACTTGGTATGTATGTTGATTCTGATGTCCTCATGAAATGACGTAAGTTTTATTAACGCATCTCTACTATTACATAACAAATTTGACGTTAAAAGTTTCTACGTAAACTTCCTATAATATCAATATAACGAATGTTCAGGGGCTAAGTTCGACCCCTCAGACCCTTTCAAAGTTGATGAAACTTGGTATGTATGTTGATTCTGATGTCCTCATGAAATGACGTAAGTTTTATTAACGCATCTCTACTATTACATAACAAATTTGACGTTAAAAGTTTCTACGTAAACTTCCTATAATATCAATATAACGAATGTTCAGGGGCTAAGTTCGACCCCTCAGACCCTTTCAAAGTTGATGAAACTTGGTATGTATGTTGATTCTGATGTCCTCATGAAATGACGTAAGTTTTATTAACGCATCTCTACTATTACATAACAAATTTGACGTTAAAAGTTTCTACGTAAACTTCCTATAATATCAATATAACGAATGTTCAGGGGCTAAGTTCGACCCCTCAGACCCTTTCAAAGTTGATGAAACTTGGTATGTATGTTGATTCTGATGTCCTCATGAAATGACGTAAGTTTTATTAACGCATCTCTACTATTACATAACAAATTTGACGTTAAAAGTTTCTACGTAAACTTCCTATAATATCAATATAACGAATGTTCAGGGGCTAAGTTCGACCCCTCAGACCCTTTCAAAGTTGATGAAACTTGGTATGTATGTTGATTCTGATGTCCTCATGAAATGACGTAAGTTTTATTAACGCATCTCTACTATTACATAACAAATTTGACGTTAAAAGTTTCTACGTAAACTTCCTATAATATCAATATAACGAATGTTCAGGGGCTAAGTTCGACCCCTCAGACCCTTTCAAAGTTGATGAAACTTGGTATGTATGTTGATTCTGATGTCCTCATGAAATGACGTAAGTTTTATTAACGCATCTCTACTATTACATAACAAATTTGACGTTAAAAGTTTCTACGTAAACTTCCTATAATATCAATATAACGAATGTTCAGGGGCTAAGTTCGACCCCTCAGACCCTTTCAAAGTTGATGAAACTTGGTATGTATGTTGATTCTGATGTCCTCATGAAATGACGTAAGTTTTATTAACGCATCTCTACTATTACATAACAAATTTGACGTTAAAAGTTTCTACGTAAACTTCCTATAATATCAATATAACGAATGTTCAGGGGCTAAGTTCGACCCCTCAGACCCTTTCAAAGTTGATGAAACTTGGTATGTATGTTGATTCTGATGTCCTCATGAAATGACGTAAGTTTTATTAACGCATCTCTACTATTACATAACAAATTTGACGTTAAAAGTTTCTACGTAAACTTCCTATAATATCAATATAACGAATGTTCAGGGGCTAAGTTCGACCCCTCAGACCCTTTCAAAGTTGATGAAACTTGGTATGTATGTTGATTCTGATGTCCTCATGAAATGACGTAAGTTTTATTAACGCATCTCTACTATTACATAACAAATTTGACGTTAAAAGTTTCTACGTAAACTTCCTATAATATCAATATAACGAATGTTCAGGGGCTAAGTTCGACCCCTCAGACCCTTTCAAAGTTGATGAAACTTGGTATGTATGTTGATTCTGATGTCCTCATGAAATGACGTAAGTTTTATTAACGCATCTCTACTATTACATAACAAATTTGACGTTAAAAGTTTCTACGTAAACTTCCTATAATATCAATATAACGAATGTTCAGGGGCTAAGTTCGACCCCTCAGACCCTTTCAAAGTTGATGAAACTTGGTATGTATGTTGATTCTGATGTCCTCATGAAATGACGTAAGTTTTATTAACGCATCTCTACTATTACATAACAAATTTGACGTTAAAAGTTTCTACGTAAACTTCCTATAATATCAATATAACGAATGTTCAGGGGCTAAGTTCGACCCCTCAGACCCTTTCAAAGTTGATGAAACTTGGTATGTATGTTGATTCTGATGTCCTCATGAAATGACGTAAGTTTTATTAACGCATCTCTACTATTACATAACAAATTTGACGTTAAAAGTTTCTACGTAAACTTCCTATAATATCAATATAACGAATGTTCAGGGGCTAAGTTCGACCCCTCAGACCCTTTCAAAGTTGATGAAAC
The DNA here is from genome assembly GCA_028142955.1 of Pinctada fucata. Lineage (NCBI taxonomy): Eukaryota > Metazoa > Mollusca > Bivalvia > Pterioida > Pteriidae > Pinctada > Pinctada fucata. The sequence goes on along the minus strand of AP027105.1, from coordinate 69,624,598 downwards.
TTGGTATGTATGTTGATTCTGATGTCCTCATGAAATGACGTAAGTTTTATTAACGCATCTCTACTATTACATAACAAATTTGACGTTAAAAGTTTCTACGTAAACTTCCTATAATATCAATATAACGAATGTTCAGGGGCTAAGTTCGACCCCTCAGACCCTTTCAAAGTTGATGAAACTTGGTATGTATGTTGATTCTGATGTCCTCATGAAATGACGTAAGTTTTATTAACGCATCTCTACTATTACATAACAAATTTGACGTTAAAAGTTTCTACGTAAACTTCCTATAATATCAATATAACGAATGTTCAGGGGCTAAGTTCGACCCCTCAGACCCTTTCAAAGTTGATGAAACTTGGTATGTATGTTGATTCTGATGTCCTCATGAAATGACGTAAGTTTTATTAACGCATCTCTACTATTACATAACAAATTTGACGTTAAAAGTTTCTACGTAAACTTCCTATAATATCAATATAACGAATGTTCAGGGGCTAAGTTCGACCCCTCAGACCCTTTCAAAGTTGATGAAACTTGGTATGTATGTTGATTCTGATGTCCTCATGAAATGACGTAAGTTTTATTAACGCATCTCTACTATTACATAACAAATTTGACGTTAAAAGTTTCTACGTAAACTTCCTATAATATCAATATAACGAATGTTCAGGGGCTAAGTTCGACCCCGCAAAATGTTCAAATGTCCGGATACCTCTATGCACAGAACTGGACACTTGCATGTTTCAATTTAACAAAAGAAAAAAATGGACAAAAAGAATTCAAGAGTAAAATCAGCTGATAAAAAATGATTTTTTAAAAATAAAGTCATTTATATTGTAATTTGATATACTTGCATATTTCTAAATAATAAGTTGAAAAACAATTAAATATGAAGAAAGGAAAAATGAAATAAAATATATATCTAAAATATTGGAAAAAAGGAAACATACCATGCATCAGTTACCATATTCACACACACACCCTCAGAGAGAGAGAGAGAGAGAGAGAGAGAGAGAGAGAGAGAGAATTTTAATAACCCATGATGGTAAATAAACAGTTTTCAATGTATATTGTCCTAAAAACAATATGCGTCTTAGTCTAGAAATTTATAAACTAATTATATAACTATCTAAATAAATAAATAAATAAATAAATAAATAAATAAATAAATAAATAAATAAATAAATAAATAAATAAATTAATAAATAAATAAATAAATTAATAAATAAAACACAGTCGTTTCTTATATAAATACAATAATATAGTGTTTTTATTTTAAATAAATAAATAAATAAATAAATAAATAAATAAATAAATAAATAAATAAATAAATAAAACACAGTCGTTTCTTATATGAATGCATTAATATAGTGTTATTATTGTATTTAAATAGAGAAATAGATAAATAAATAGATAGATAAATAAATAAATAAATAGATAAATAAATAAATAAATAAATAAATAAATAAATAAATAAATAAATAAATAAATAAATAAATAAAAAAATAAATAAAACCCAGTCGTTTCTAATATAAATACAATAATATAGTGTTTTATTGTATTTGAATAAATGAATAAATAAATAAATAAATAAATAAATAAATAAATAAATAAATAAATAAATAAATAAATAAAATGAGGAATCATAAGCACAGGTTTTACAATTTATCAATATATGACAGAGAAGATTTTTGGATTATGTAATAGGCAGGTAAAATTTTGTCATAATTTTGAAAGTTACCATATTTATCGAATTCGATTGGTCATTGCTACGACCTTTATATCCCTCAAATTTGATTGACAGGAATAGCTAGGTGAGGTAGGAGTAGCCCATTAGCATAATTGATTGACATGTATGGGTGATGTAGTGGTAACTCATTAGCATAATTAGGATAACGTACTGTGTTTTTATATCATACACCGCTGAAATCATTTGAACGCCGCTATTATAAGGCCAATTAAATCTACTGCACGCATGAAGTGACAAGGTATTTGAAAACCAAGCCAATGACGTTATCTCAGTTAAATAATAAAAAATAGGTAGATTTTCAAAAGTAATTAATCAAAGTAAATTTCACATGTAAATAGATTATAAAATAATTAAATAAAAAAAAACAAAACAACAACAACAAATTGATGAAAATAAACAAATTAATAAAAAAAATAAAATTCTTGAAAATGATTAACAAGGAAAGTATACAGATAAAAAATAAATAAAAATAAATAAATAAACAAATAAGATAATTAATAAATTAATAATGAATAAATTAGTAGAATAAGATAAAATAATAAATAAATTTTAAAAATATATTAATAAAATAAATTAATAAAATAAATTAATTAATAAATACATAAATTTATTAAATAAATAAATGAGTAAAATAAATAAATGAAAAAAAATAATAAACTAATAAAATAAATTAACTAACAAAGTAAATAATTTATTAAAAATAAATGAATTAATCAAATAAATAAATTAAAATGAAAAATAATTTTAAAAAATTGAAATAAAATTAATTAGATAATAAAATCAATAAACTAATAAGATGAATGAATAAATGAAATTAATTAAATAGTAAAATGAACGAATTAAATTAAATAAAAACATCAATAAAATAAATTGATTAATGAAATAAATAAATTAATAAAATAAATAAAATAATAAGATTAATGAAATTGAGAAAATAAATAAAATTGTGAAAATAAATTAATTAATAAAATAAATTATAAAATAAATTTATTGATAAAAAAATTAATTATAATAAAATGAATGAATTAATTAAATAAATTGATAGAATAAATAGATTAATAAAATAAATAAAGTATTGAAATAAATAAACTAATAAAATAAATAAATGAATAAAATAAATAGATTAATAAAATGAATAAATTAATTGGTAAAATAAATATCTAAATAAAATAAATTAATTAATGAAATTAATTAATAAAATAGATAGATAAATAAAATTAATTAATAAAACAAATAAATTAATGATGAAATAAAAATACAAAAAAAAGAAATTAATGATAAAAACTTTATCAGGTTTCCGCAACTGCGTAAACTATAGAAGTAGTTACATATCAAGTTTCCGCAACTGCGTAAACTATTTGAAAAGTTTAATAAGGTTTCCGCAGCTGCGTAAACATATTTAACAGGTTTCATCAGGATTCCGCAACTGCGTAAACCATTTGTTCCAAGTTTACATTGCGGAAACTTGTTGAAATAAAATGGAAAGAAATTTAACAGGTTTCATCAGGATTCCGCAACTGCGTAAACCATTTGTTCCAAGTTTACATTGCGGAAACTTTATCAAGGAAAATTTATCAAGTTTCATCAGCGAAAACATTGCGTAAACTTGCGGAAACTATATGCCAGTTTACGCAATGTGGAAACTTGTGGAAACCTGAAAATATCAAGTTTACGCAAGTTTACGCAGTTGCGTAAACCTGTTTTTTCGCCCAGTGTATTGAGTACTGACCATGAAAATAACACTTTTCATCCAATTTGACCTCTGGTTGCCATGGTAACGAGGTCATTCTATTTATAGCACTACTGGGACCATGAAATAAGCCAGATCCGGAGACTTCGTTGCCATGGATACCACTGTAACAGCTTGTTCATCTTTATATAATCTATTCTTCCTTACTTCCATTCTTACTTAGTTATGTGATATTTATTACAGGAAGCTTATTGTATTTAGCCAAACTAAGTCAAAATGAAGCGAAAAATAGAGGTGAAAATAAGGGCTAATTTAGTGTGTTTTTGACCATTTTCAATCTTAAATATCACAAAAGGCACCAATAGGAGACTAGTGATTTTCATCAATGGAAATGTTTGTTTATTGACAAATAAAATGAACGAAAAATTGGAGTGGGTATTTAAGAGTTTTACCTAAATTCTGTCGTCAAAGACCGTTGCCATGGCAACATTAGACCTTTTTGCTTGTTTCATATTATCTTTGAAATTGATTTTATTCCTCTTTAGAGTTACATAAGATTGTCAAAATGTATGCATGTATAGATATGACTTGTATCTTTTACATAAGAACAATTAAAATGTTCAAGGTCATTGGCTTGATGTTCAAGGTCATTTATACTTTGAGACTCAAATTTTGCATAAAATATTGATTTTCTAATTTTTTTTGTTACCGATTTTAGTGATTTTTTTATTTAAATATTTTCATAGGTCATATATATTATGAAAGCACTTGAATATAAGAAAGACAAATCTTAGAATTTATTGAATTGTAGCTATTCAATAGGAAAATATTTTTCCGTCAAAAAACAAGAAAAATACAGATTTCGTCCCTTTTTTATCAACATACTCATCAAGAATTTAGATATTCGAAGATGTGAAGAAACGTAATCAATCGTTCTAAGAAATAAGTGATACATTTATCATTTTATGGCAAATAACTGTTAAGTTCAATATTTCAAGGTTTCTAAAATATTGACACCTTCATTTTATGAAAAATCAGGATTTTTTTGTCAAATCTGGTCACTTAAAGTTTAATGACCTTGAAAATTCAGCGGGTGACCTTGAAATATTTTCAAGGTCATTTTTATATCAAAACGCCTTTGATAGATATATACATGAACTTCTGTTCCAATATCATGCGTAGATAGTTTGATAGAGGTTGTGTTTTAATTCATCGTATTGAAACCTTTCAGCCAATTGTTGCCATAGCAACTAAATTTGATGCTGCTTTGCATATAAAAGGACAAATTAGCCCAATTAATTTTTTTTATTCATGTAGAGTTCAAAGATGATACTAATTGGATAACTACAATTTGGACTTCAAAAATTGGTGCTTTTATGAAATTTTCAACCTTGTAAAACAGTAAAAACATGCAAAAAGGGTCTTTGAGTGCCCAAAACAAAGCCTTTTGATACCCTTTTTCGGCCCAATTTTTCATCTTGTATACATAAGGCATCCGAGATGAATGTAAAAAACTTTACAAATATGCGTAATAATAAGGATTAAAAGAAAATAATCAAAGCAATTTAAGATTTAAAATGTACCTGTTTCCATGGTAACGAAGCCTACAGATATGCCTTGTCCTATAGATTTTCCCAATTTTTGAAACTTCAGACACGGTTACCATGGCAACGACAACCTTTTTGAAAAAACTGGGGTTGATTTACATACTAGTACTTCATATTGAACTTCCATACCAAAAATCTCAAAAATCCATGACATGCCGTGCCAAAATGTTTTGAAATTCTTTGGTTCTTACAGAGAATTGCTGTTAAAACGTCAAACATCTGAGTCTTAGCAACTGCATTCTGTTGTTAGATTTTGTAGTTGGTGTCACACTTATGCCCTTTGCCGTGTGGAGCTCGTAAAAAAGTTCCCCGCGAGGGGTTTGACAGTAAGTGTTTTGAATATACTTCCCTGACATTGTCGCCATAGCACTTTCTATATAGACATAAGGCCAGACAGTGCATAAATTTTATATATTTTCATTTCCATGCTTCATAAACATCGACGGCGGGTGCGGCTAGCCAACAGGGGATGCTTACTCCTCCCGGGTACCTGGTCCCACCTCTAGCTTGCTAGGGGTCCGTCGATGTTTAATTTTGTGCTCTATTGTGAGTGTTGTTGAGATTATCGTCGGGATCTTCTTTAACTCATTGGTGTCAGAAGTTCTCCACGTCCCAATGGCCCTAGACAAGCACATGTGATCCTCATGTGATCCTCATCAATTCAAGATGCTTACGATAGACTTCTTTCCTTTTCTGAAAGCCGACTTGTTCACTGAGCTTGCAACACACTTCATATGCATCTCTACGTGTAGTAGTTCTATAGAATCTTGGCCTTCCTCCATTTCAAAGTCATCGTTAGACTGTTGGTCTTTCTGGACTTCCTGCATAATGTGCATACTGGCGTCCCGGACATCTCGATATTTTAAGAAAATGTGATCCATATTTCGAACACCAGGGAGGGATGGTGCACAATTGCCTGAACATACTCAGCATCATTGATGTTGTTCTCGTCTTTCAAATCATTCACCAGTGTTTTCATTATGTTTGTTAGTACTTTGGGGAAGTGGGTGGGAAAAATATCTTTACTGATGTCCTTGAATTGCTAAGTTCCCATAGTCGTTAATTTCCGGGACCGGTACACCTTGTTGAAATTGATGTCGTAGTTTTACGGACGTGCTTAGCGTCAACGTCCCTCTGTTTGCTAGTGCCTTCTTCTATTTTCCCACACTGGATAGATTAAACATATTCCCGAGTCTTTTCTCTATCATTTTCTTGTCAGCAGCTATTTCGTTCTCTTGTCAAGGACAAAATAATGTTCGGTCTGTGAGAATTTGGGCTTATATACACATATGAAATTCTAGAACATTCGATTAAATGACTGATCATGTGATTTAATTTCATTTGGCTTTTAATTTCACTAACAATGACCTTCATACTTCGAATCCATGACCTTGACTTTCAAAAACCTTGAACGGGAAACGTAGGGCAAGTGTCAGGTATCACCTAACATTTTTGGTAGGAAGCCACATACAGGAAATTATTGTACTTACTTACTTTTCTATGACGCAACATCAATGACGTGGTAGTTTTGGCAGGATTCCAGGTGACTGACATTATTGTTCTGACCGACTTTTCTTCATGCTATTTTCTACCCATGACGTCATAGGGTTGGTAGGATTCCAGATGACCGGCATTATTGCACTAACCGGCAGTGCGCCAACGATTATGTTATAGTTTTGATAGACAGTCGAATAACTAATATTATTGCACTGACCGACTTTTCTATAGCGCGCCATTCATTACGTCAAAGTTTGACAGGCAGTCAGGTGACCGACTTCAATGACATCATAAAACCGTATTCCAACAGATATTCGGAATCCCCATAGGTACCAATTGCGCCCCACTGCTTGCGAACTTATTTTTATATTCATACGAAGCTGACTTCATCCAGACTTTGCTCTCGACTGGGCGAAAGCACCTCGCATCTCAGTTCAATTTTACCTTCAAATACATTGATGACGTGTTGTCCATCAATAATCCGAAATTTAAGGACCATCTACATGAAAGATACCCTCATGAACTAGAGCAAGGAAACAACAGAAAGAGACAGATCCGCTTCGTTCTTGGATATACATGTACTTCTATCTTTCGACGCAAACAGCCATTTGTATGACAAGCGTGACTATTTCAGCTACCACATAACTAACTTCCCTTTCATGAGTAGCATCATTCCGTCCTCTCCTGCTTATGGCGTTTTTGTTTCTCAGCTGATACGGTACGCCAGGGCATGTTCCAAATATGAAGATTTCATCATTAGTGCCAGACGGCTTGCAAGTAAGCCACTTGTTCATGGTTATATCACACATCGACTGAAATCATCATTGCGGAAGTTCTTCGGTCGCTACGGGGATACCATATAAGCATATCAGATCCCCCTTTCCAGAATGATCAGTGGCATTCTACATTGTGATTGACTTACCTGATCTTTACATCAAAATGTACATCGAGACAATCACCGAATTTGGTGACGGGTGTTGCATGCAATCAGGAGACACTGACTCTCCCCGAGCACCTGGTCTCGCTTCGGAATATTGTTCATTCCGGGGTTCGCAACCGTTTCGATGGGAATTCTCACGATTTTGCCTTGCCTTCTCGACTTTGAGACTGAATAACGCTTAGGTACTTCTTTGATGTTTTTAGTTAAGATTGAGGATCACTGACGAGGGTTTAGTACCCGAAACGTGCATGTCTGGTCCATACTGCATTTTTTTCTGTTTATAAATGATGTTATTGACTTTGAAGACGTTTATCATTTGAACTACTTGGTGAGTGTCACTGCTGGTGGACCAGGAGTCCCCGAGAGCACATGAAGCCAAGATTAGTCAACTTCGGTTGATCGTCTGTCCCTTCAACGCATTCAACATTATCTGTCACCAAAATTCTTAAAATCTCTAAAACGTGGGTCATGTAGCATCATATCCCACCCATCCTGCTACGTCTTTCGATACATTTTTGGACATTATCATTTTCACCCTCTTTGGTCATATTACATTGTTCAGACTGAGGATCACTGACGAGGGTATAGTACCCGAAACGTGCATGTCTGGTCCATGCTGCAATTTTTTCTGTTTATAAATGATGTTATTGATTTGAAGACGTTTAACATTCAGCATGGTACCTAATCAATCTACAGCCTTGTAACAGAACATTCTTAAGACTTGTACACTGACTGACTGTGACAACGGGACTCCATGACGGGCCCTGCCAAAAGCCATATAGAGAGGACAGCGTCCTAACCACATATCCACTCTGAATGTCGGTCGGACTCCTCGGGTGATGACATACATAAGCTTGCTACAGCCGGTCGAGCCTCGATTGCATTTCGTAACCCCCCCCCCCCCTTATATCCATTTACATGTTCATATGTGCCCATTTCATGCATTTGGCCCCTACGTTTTGCTGTATCGTTTGTGTTGTCATCTTGCAGTTAGGAGGTTATTTTACACAACAATTGTGCGTTCTTCGATACCCCTGTGTAACCATAAAAGTGGAAGGTTTGTACGCAGGTAACCTGGATAGCCTCACCATCTGCTACTTACCTGCAGATGGCCATCCTAGGTCGGCACCGGTTGCCTATTACTCTCGTTGGTTTAACTTTAGTCTTTTGTGTTAAAAACAATAAAGTGTTTTGATGTCGTATTTGGTGTTCCTTGTCCCTTTCGTCTCCTGTTGTGTATGTCTTATCGGTGTTTTCACTCAGGGTGTTTTGGTGTTATACTGTGGATGCTGCAAACGAATGTTGTTGGAGATCGCTTCCTTTCATCTGAAATATTTTGCAATGCAAAATAGTTTCAAGTATCATTATTTCATTTATGATTTTATCTTAACATCCATGATAATTCTGTTGATGTATTTCTTTTGTAATGTGCCTAGTTTGAATAAGTAACCAACTTCAAATAAAGTCGAATGTTGAAAAAGTAACCAACTTCAGATTCAGGCGAATGTTGAATAAGTAACTAACTCATTTACTTTTTCAATATTGAAAGTTGCAATGTTGAAAAAGTAACCAACTTCTTTTACCGGCTGCTATCGGAAGTTGGTTACTTATTCAACATTGCAACTTTCAACATTGAAAAAGTAAATGATTTCTGAAGTTAGTTACTTATTCAACATTCGCCTGAATCTGAAGTTGGTTACTTATTCGAATACCTAAAGTAAAATAAGGAAGTATAAATAAAGTAATAATAAATATATCATCAAATGACTATTTTCAGCTAGATTGAAAGAAAAAAAGGCAACAAAAAAAATTCAATTCCATAATTTAACAGAATCTCAGGGACGACAACTTAAGAAACCACAAACAACAAATTGACAATTCAGACATGCGGTAATAGGTTAAAAATGACCCCTCAGACCCTTTCAAAGTTGATGAAACTTGGTATGTATGTTGATTCTGATGTCCTCATGAAATGACGTAAGTTTTATTAACGCATCTCTACTATTACATAACAAATTTGACGTTAAAAGTTTCTACGTAAACTTCCTATAATATCAATATAACGAATGTTCAGGGGCTAAGTTCGACCCCTCAGACCCTTTCAAAGTTGATGAAACTTGGTATGTATGTTGATTCTGATGTCCTCATGAAATGACGTAAGTTTTATTAACGCATCTCTACTATTACATAACAAATTTGACGTTAAAAGTTTCTACGTAAACTTCCTATAATATCAATATAACGAATGTTCAGGGGCTAAGTTCGACCCCTCAGACCCTTTCAAAGTTGATGAAACTTGGTATGTATGTTGATTCTGATGTCCTCATGAAATGACGTAAGTTTTATTAACGCATCTCTACTATTACATAACAAATTTGACGTTAAAAGTTTCTACGTAAACTTCCTATAATATCAATATAACGAATGTTCAGGGGCTAAGTTCGACCCCTCAGACCCTTTCAAAGTTGATGAAACTTGGTATGTATGTTGATTCTGATGTCCTCATGAAATGACGTAAGTTTTATTAACGCATCTCTACTATTACATAACAAATTTGACGTTAAAAGTTTCTACGTAAACTTCCTATAATATCAATATAACGAATGTTCAGGGGCTAAGTTCGACCCCTCAGACCCTTTCAAAGTTGATGAAACTTGGTATGTATGTTGATTCTGATGTCCTCATGAAATGACGTAAGTTTTATTAACGCATCTCTACTATTACATAACAAATTTGACGTTAAAAGTTTCTACGTAAACTTCCTATAATATCAATATAACGAATGTTCAGGGGCTAAGTTCGACCCCTCAGACCCTTTCAAAGTTGATGAAACTTGGTATGTATGTTGATTCTGATGTCCTCATGAAATGACGTAAGTTTTATTAACGCATCTCTACTATTACATAACAAATTTGACGTTAAAAGTTTCTACGTAAACTTCCTATAATATCAATATAACGAATGTTCAGGGGCTAAGTTCGACCCCTCAGACCCTTTCAAAGTTGATGAAACTTGGTATGTATGTTGATTCTGATGTCCTCATGAAATGACGTAAGTTTTATTAACGCATCTCTACTATTACATAACAAATTTGACGTTAAAAGTTTCTACGTAAACTTCCTATAATATCAATATAACGAATGTTCAGGGGCTAAGTTCGACCCCTCAGACCCTTTCAAAGTTGATGAAACTTGGTATGTATGTTGATTCTGATGTCCTCATGAAATGACGTAAGTTTTATTAACGCATCTCTACTATTACATAACAAATTTGACGTTAAAAGTTTCTACGTAAACTTCCTATAATATCAATATAACGAATGTTCAGGGGCTAAGTTCGACCCCTCAGACCCTTTCAAAGTTGATGAAACTTGGTATGTATGTTGATTCTGATGTCCTCATGAAATGACGTAAGTTTTATTAACGCATCTCTACTATTACATAACAAATTTGACGTTAAAAGTTTCTACGTAAACTTCCTATAATATCAATATAACGAATGTTCAGGGGCTAAGTTCGACCCCTCAGACCCTTTCAAAGTTGATGAAACTTGGTATGTATGTTGATTCTGATGTCCTCATGAAATGACGTAAGTTTTATTAACGCATCTCTACTATTACATAACAAATTTGACGTTAAAAGTTTCTACGTAAACTTCCTATAATATCAATATAACGAATGTTCAGGGGCTAAGTTCGACCCCTCAGACCCTTTCAAAGTTGATGAAACTTGGTATGTATGTTGATTCTGATGTCCTCATGAAATGACGTAAGTTTTATTAACGCATCTCTACTATTACATAACAAATTTGACGTTAAAAGTTTCTACGTAAACTTCCTATAATATCAATATAACGAATGTTCAGGGGCTAAGTTCGACCCCTCAGACCCTTTCAAAGTTGATGAAACTTGGTATGTATGTTGATTCTGATGTCCTCATGAAATGACGTAAGTTTTATTAACGCATCTCTACTATTACATAACAAATTTGACGTTAAAAGTTTCTACGTAAACTTCCTATAATATCAATATAACGAATGTTCAGGGGCTAAGTTCGACCCCTCAGACCCTTTCAAAGTTGATGAAACTTGGTATGTATGTTGATTCTGATGTCCTCATGAAATGACGTAAGTTTTATTAACGCATCTCTACTATTACATAACAAATTTGACGTTAAAAGTTTCTACGTAAACTTCCTATAATATCAATATAACGAATGTTCAGGGGCTAAGTTCGACCCCTCAGACCCTTTCAAAGTTGATGAAACTTGGTATGTATGTTGATTCTGATGTCCTCATGAAATGACGTAAGTTTTATTAACGCATCTCTACTATTACATAACAAATTTGACGTTAAAAGTTTCTACGTAAACTTCCTATAATATCAATATAACGAATGTTCAGGGGCTAAGTTCGACCCCTCAGACCCTTTCAAAGTTGATGAAACTTGGTATGTATGTTGATTCTGATGTCCTCATGAAATGACGTAAGTTTTATTAACGCATCTCTACTATTACATAACAAATTTGACGTTAAAAGTTTCTACGTAAACTTCCTATAATATCAATATAACGAATGTTCAGGGGCTAAGTTCGACCCCTCAGACCCTTTCAAAGTTGATGAAACTTGGTATGTATGTTGATTCTGATGTCCTCATGAAATGACGTAAGTTTTATTAACGCATCTCTACTATTACATAACAAATTTGACGTTAAAAGTTTCTACGTAAACTTCCTATAATATCAATATAACGAATGTTCAGGGGCTAAGTTCGACCCCTCAGACCCTTTCAAAGTTGATGAAACTTGGTATGTATGTTGATTCTGATGTCCTCATGAAATGACGTAAGTTTTATTAACGCATCTCTACTATTACATAACAAATTTGACGTTAAAAGTTTCTACGTAAACTTCCTATAATATCAATATAACGAATGTTCAGGGGCTAAGTTCGACCCCTCAGACCCTTTCAAAGTTGATGAAACTTGGTATGTATGTTGATTCTGATGTCCTCATGAAATGACGTAAGTTTTATTAACGCATCTCTACTATTACATAACAAATTTGACGTTAAAAGTTTCTACGTAAACTTCCTATAATATCAATATAACGAATGTTCAGGGGCTAAGTTCGACCCCTCAGACCCTTTCAAAGTTGATGAAACTTGGTATGTATGTTGATTCTGATGTCCTCATGAAATGACGTAAGTTTTATTAACGCATCTCTACTATTACATAACAAATTTGACGTTAAAAGTTTCTACGTAAACTTCCTATAATATCAATATAACGAATGTTCAGGGGCTAAGTTCGACCCCTCAGACCCTTTCAAAGTTGATGAAACTTGGTATGTATGTTGATTCTGATGTCCTCATGAAATGACGTAAGTTTTATTAACGCATCTCTACTATTACATAACAAATTTGACGTTAAAAGTTTCTACGTAAACTTCCTATAATATCAATATAACGAATGTTCAGGGGCTAAGTTCGACCCCTCAGACCCTTTCAAAGTTGATGAAACTTGGTATGTATGTTGATTCTGATGTCCTCATGAAATGACGTAAGTTTTATTAACGCATCTCTACTATTACATAACAAATTTGACGTTAAAAGTTTCTACGTAAACTTCCTATAATATCAATATAACGAATGTTCAGGGGCTAAGTTCGACCCCTCAGACCCTTTCAAAGTTGATGAAACTTGGTATGTATGTTGATTCTGATGTCCTCATGAAATGACGTAAGTTTTATTAACGCATCTCTACTATTACATAACAAATTTGACGTTAAAAGTTTCTACGTAAACTTCCTATAATATCAATATAACGAATGTTCAGGGGCTAAGTTCGACCCCTCAGACCCTTTCAAAGTTGATGAAACTTGGTATGTATGTTGATTCTGATGTCCTCATGAAATGACGTAAGTTTTATTAACGCATCTCTACTATTACATAACAAATTTGACGTTAAAAGTTTCTACGTAAACTTCCTATAATATCAATATAACGAATGTTCAGGGGCTAAGTTCGACCCCTCAGACCCTTTCAAAGTTGATGAAACTTGGTATGTATGTTGATTCTGATGTCCTCATGAAATGACGTAAGTTTTATTAACGCATCTCTACTATTACATAACAAATTTGACGTTAAAAGTTTCTACGTAAACTTCCTATAATATCAATATAACGAATGTTCAGGGGCTAAGTTCGACCCCTCAGACCCTTTCAAAGTTGATGAAACTTGGTATGTATGTTGATTCTGATGTCCTCATGAAATGACGTAAGTTTTATTAACGCATCTCTACTATTACATAACAAATTTGACGTTAAAAGTTTCTACGTAAACTTCCTATAATATCAATATAACGAATGTTCAGGGGCTAAGTTCGACCCCTCAGACCCTTTCAAAGTTGATGAAACTTGGTATGTATGTTGATTCTGATGTCCTCATGAAATGACGTAAGTTTTATTAACGCATCTCTACTATTACATAACAAATTTGACGTTAAAAGTTTCTACGTAAACTTCCTATAATATCAATATAACGAATGTTCAGGGGCTAAGTTCGACCCCTCAGACCCTTTCAAAGTTGATGAAACTTGGTATGTATGTTGATTCTGATGTCCTCATGAAATGACGTAAGTTTTATTAACGCATCTCTACTATTACATAACAAATTTGACGTTAAAAGTTTCTACGTAAACTTCCTATAATATCAATATAACGAATGTTCAGGGGCTAAGTTCGACCCCTCAGACCCTTTCAAAGTTGATGAAACTTGGTATGTATGTTGATTCTGATGTCCTCATGAAATGACGTAAGTTTTATTAACGCATCTCTACTATTACATAACAAATTTGACGTTAAAAGTTTCTACGTAAACTTCCTATAATATCAATATAACGAATGTTCAGGGGCTAAGTTCGACCCCTCAGACCCTTTCAAAGTTGATGAAACTTGGTATGTATGTTGATTCTGATGTCCTCATGAAATGACGTAAGTTTTATTAACGCATCTCTACTATTACATAACAAATTTGACGTTAAAAGTTTCTACGTAAACTTCCTATAATATCAATATAACGAATGTTCAGGGGCTAAGTTCGACCCCTCAGACCCTTTCAAAGTTGATGAAACTTGGTATGTATGTTGATTCTGATGTCCTCATGAAATGACGTAAGTTTTATTAACGCATCTCTACTATTACATAACAAATTTGACGTTAAAAGTTTCTACGTAAACTTCCTATAATATCAATATAACGAATGTTCAGGGGCTAAGTTCGACCCCTCAGACCCTTTCAAAGTTGATGAAACTTGGTATGTATGTTGATTCTGATGTCCTCATGAAATGACGTAAGTTTTATTAACGCATCTCTACTATTACATAACAAATTTGACGTTAAAAGTTTCTACGTAAACTTCCTATAATATCAATATAACGAATGTTCAGGGGCTAAGTTCGACCCCTCAGACCCTTTCAAAGTTGATGAAACTTGGTATGTATGTTGATTCTGATGTCCTCATGAAATGACGTAAGTTTTATTAACGCATCTCTACTATTACATAACAAATTTGACGTTAAAAGTTTCTACGTAAACTTCCTATAATATCAATATAACGAATGTTCAGGGGCTAAGTTCGACCCCTCAGACCCTTTCAAAGTTGATGAAACTTGGTATGTATGTTGATTCTGATGTCCTCATGAAATGACGTAAGTTTTATTAACGCATCTCTACTATTACATAACAAATTTGACGTTAAAAGTTTCTACGTAAACTTCCTATAATATCAATATAACGAATGTTCAGGGGCTAAGTTCGACCCCTCAGACCCTTTCAAAGTTGATGAAACTTGGTATGTATGTTGATTCTGATGTCCTCATGAAATGACGTAAGTTTTATTAACGCATCTCTACTATTACATAACAAATTTGACGTTAAAAGTTTCTACGTAAACTTCCTATAATATCAATATAACGAATGTTCAGGGGCTAAGTTCGACCCCTCAGACCCTTTCAAAGTTGATGAAACTTGGTATGTATGTTGATTCTGATGTCCTCATGAAATGACGTAAGTTTTATTAACGCATCTCTACTATTACATAACAAATTTGACGTTAAAAGTTTCTACGTAAACTTCCTATAATATCAATATAACGAATGTTCAGGGGCTAAGTTCGACCCCTCAGACCCTTTCAAAGTTGATGAAACTTGGTATGTATGTTGATTCTGATGTCCTCATGAAATGACGTAAGTTTTATTAACGCATCTCTACTATTACATAACAAATTTGACGTTAAAAGTTTCTACGTAAACTTCCTATAATATCAATATAACGAATGTTCAGGGGCTAAGTTCGACCCCTCAGACCCTTTCAAAGTTGATGAAACTTGGTATGTATGTTGATTCTGATGTCCTCATGAAATGACGTAAGTTTTATTAACGCATCTCTACTATTACATAACAAATTTGACGTTAAAAGTTTCTACGTAAACTTCCTATAATATCAATATAACGAATGTTCAGGGGCTAAGTTCGACCCCTCAGACCCTTTCAAAGTTGATGAAACTTGGTATGTATGTTGATTCTGATGTCCTCATGAAATGACGTAAGTTTTATTAACGCATCTCTACTATTACATAACAAATTTGACGTTAAAAGTTTCTACGTAAACTTCCTATAATATCAATATAACGAATGTTCAGGGGCTAAGTTCGACCCCTCAGACCCTTTCAAAGTTGATGAAACTTGGTATGTATGTTGATTCTGATGTCCTCATGAAATGACGTAAGTTTTATTAACGCATCTCTACTATTACATAACAAATTTGACGTTAAAAGTTTCTACGTAAACTTCCTATAATATCAATATAACGAATGTTCAGGGGCTAAGTTCGACCCCTCAGACCCTTTCAAAGTTGATGAAACTTGGTATGTATGTTGATTCTGATGTCCTCATGAAATGACGTAAGTTTTATTAACGCATCTCTACTATTACATAACAAATTTGACGTTAAAAGTTTCTACGTAAACTTCCTATAATATCAATATAACGAATGTTCAGGGGCTAAGTTCGACCCCTCAGACCCTTTCAAAGTTGATGAAACTTGGTATGTATGTTGATTCTGATGTCCTCATGAAATGACGTAAGTTTTATTAACGCATCTCTACTATTACATAACAAATTTGACGTTAAAAGTTTCTACGTAAACTTCCTATAATATCAATATAACGAATGTTCAGGGGCTAAGTTCGACCCCTCAGACCCTTTCAAAGTTGATGAAACTTGGTATGTATGTTGATTCTGATGTCCTCATGAAATGACGTAAGTTTTATTAACGCATCTCTACTATTACATAACAAATTTGACGTTAAAAGTTTCTACGTAAACTTCCTATAATATCAATATAACGAATGTTCAGGGGCTAAGTTCGACCCCTCAGACCCTTTCAAAGTTGATGAAACTTGGTATGTATGTTGATTCTGATGTCCTCATGAAATGACGTAAGTTTTATTAACGCATCTCTACTATTACATAACAAATTTGACGTTAAAAGTTTCTACGTAAACTTCCTATAATATCAATATAACGAATGTTCAGGGGCTAAGTTCGACCCCTCAGACCCTTTCAAAGTTGATGAAACTTGGTATGTATGTTGATTCTGATGTCCTCATGAAATGACGTAAGTTTTATTAACGCATCTCTACTATTACATAACAAATTTGACGTTAAAAGTTTCTACGTAAACTTCCTATAATATCAATATAACGAATGTTCAGGGGCTAAGTTCGACCCCGCAAAATGTTCAAATGTCCGGATACCTCTATGCACAGAACTGGACACTTGCATGTTTCAATTTAACAAAAGAAAAAAATGGACAAAAAGAATTCAAGAGTAAAATCAGCTGATAAAAAATGATTTTTTAAAAATAAAGTCATTTATATTGTAATTTGATATACTTGCATATTTCTAAATAATAAGTTGAAAAACAATTAAATATGAAGAAAGGAAAAATGAAATAAAATATATATCTAAAATATTGGAAAAAAGGAAACATACCATGCATCAGTTACCATATTCACACACACACCCTCAGAGAGAGAGAGAGAGAGAGAGAGAGAGAGAGAGAGAGAGAATTTTAATAACCCATGATGGTAAATAAACAGTTTTCAATGTATATTGTCCTAAAAACAATATGCGTCTTAGTCTAGAAATTTATAAACTAATTATATAACTATCTAAATAAATAAATAAATAAATAAATAAATAAATAAATAAATAAATAAATAAATAAATAAATAAATAAATTAATAAATAAATAAATAAATTAATAAATAAAACACAGTCGTTTCTTATATAAATACAATAATATAGTGTTTTTATTTTAAATAAATAAATAAATAAATAAATAAATAAATAAATAAATAAATAAATAAATAAATAAAACACAGTCGTTTCTTATATGAATGCATTAATATAGTGTTATTATTGTATTTAAATAGAGAAATAGATAAATAAATAGATAGATAAATAAATAAATAAATAGATAAATAAATAAATAAATAAATAAATAAATAAATAAATAAATAAATAAATAAATAAATAAATAAAAAAATAAATAAAACCCAGTCGTTTCTAATATAAATACAATAATATAGTGTTTTATTGTATTTGAATAAATGAATAAATAAATAAATAAATAAATAAATAAATAAATAAATAAATAAATAAATAAATAAATAAAATGAGGAATCATAAGCACAGGTTTTACAATTTATCAATATATGACAGAGAAGATTTTTGGATTATGTAATAGGCAGGTAAAATTTTGTCATAATTTTGAAAGTTACCATATTTATCGAATTCGATTGGTCATTGCTACGACCTTTATATCCCTCAAATTTGATTGACAGGAATAGCTAGGTGAGGTAGGAGTAGCCCATTAGCATAATTGATTGACATGTATGGGTGATGTAGTGGTAACTCATTAGCATAATTAGGATAACGTACTGTGTTTTTATATCATACACCGCTGAAATCATTTGAACGCCGCTATTATAAGGCCAATTAAATCTACTGCACGCATGAAGTGACAAGGTATTTGAAAACCAAGCCAATGACGTTATCTCAGTTAAATAATAAAAAATAGGTAGATTTTCAAAAGTAATTAATCAAAGTAAATTTCACATGTAAATAGATTATAAAATAATTAAATAAAAAAAAACAAAACAACAACAACAAATTGATGAAAATAAACAAATTAATAAAAAAAATAAAATTCTTGAAAATGATTAACAAGGAAAGTATACAGATAAAAAATAAATAAAAATAAATAAATAAACAAATAAGATAATTAATAAATTAATAATGAATAAATTAGTAGAATAAGATAAAATAATAAATAAATTTTAAAAATATATTAATAAAATAAATTAATAAAATAAATTAATTAATAAATACATAAATTTATTAAATAAATAAATGAGTAAAATAAATAAATGAAAAAAAATAATAAACTAATAAAATAAATTAACTAACAAAGTAAATAATTTATTAAAAATAAATGAATTAATCAAATAAATAAATTAAAATGAAAAATAATTTTAAAAAATTGAAATAAAATTAATTAGATAATAAAATCAATAAACTAATAAGATGAATGAATAAATGAAATTAATTAAATAGTAAAATGAACGAATTAAATTAAATAAAAACATCAATAAAATAAATTGATTAATGAAATAAATAAATTAATAAAATAAATAAAATAATAAGATTAATGAAATTGAGAAAATAAATAAAATTGTGAAAATAAATTAATTAATAAAATAAATTATAAAATAAATTTATTGATAAAAAAATTAATTATAATAAAATGAATGAATTAATTAAATAAATTGATAGAATAAATAGATTAATAAAATAAATAAAGTATTGAAATAAATAAACTAATAAAATAAATAAATGAATAAAATAAATAGATTAATAAAATGAATAAATTAATTGGTAAAATAAATATCTAAATAAAATAAATTAATTAATGAAATTAATTAATAAAATAGATAGATAAATAAAATTAATTAATAAAACAAATAAATTAATGATGAAATAAAAATACAAAAAAAAGAAATTAATGATAAAAACTTTATCAGGTTTCCGCAACTGCGTAAACTATAGAAGTAGTTACATATCAAGTTTCCGCAACTGCGTAAACTATTTGAAAAGTTTAATAAGGTTTCCGCAGCTGCGTAAACATATTTAACAGGTTTCATCAGGATTCCGCAACTGCGTAAACCATTTGTTCCAAGTTTACATTGCGGAAACTTGTTGAAATAAAATGGAAAGAAATTTAACAGGTTTCATCAGGATTCCGCAACTGCGTAAACCATTTGTTCCAAGTTTACATTGCGGAAACTTTATCAAGGAAAATTTATCAAGTTTCATCAGCGAAAACATTGCGTAAACTTGCGGAAACTATATGCCAGTTTACGCAATGTGGAAACTTGTGGAAACCTGAAAATATCAAGTTTACGCAAGTTTACGCAGTTGCGTAAACCTGTTTTTTCGCCCAGTGTATTGAGTACTGACCATGAAAATAACACTTTTCATCCAATTTGACCTCTGGTTGCCATGGTAACGAGGTCATTCTATTTATAGCACTACTGGGACCATGAAATAAGCCAGATCCGGAGACTTCGTTGCCATGGATACCACTGTAACAGCTTGTTCATCTTTATATAATCTATTCTTCCTTACTTCCATTCTTACTTAGTTATGTGATATTTATTACAGGAAGCTTATTGTATTTAGCCAAACTAAGTCAAAATGAAGCGAAAAATAGAGGTGAAAATAAGGGCTAATTTAGTGTGTTTTTGACCATTTTCAATCTTAAATATCACAAAAGGCACCAATAGGAGACTAGTGATTTTCATCAATGGAAATGTTTGTTTATTGACAAATAAAATGAACGAAAAATTGGAGTGGGTATTTAAGAGTTTTACCTAAATTCTGTCGTCAAAGACCGTTGCCATGGCAACATTAGACCTTTTTGCTTGTTTCATATTATCTTTGAAATTGATTTTATTCCTCTTTAGAGTTACATAAGATTGTCAAAATGTATGCATGTATAGATATGACTTGTATCTTTTACATAAGAACAATTAAAATGTTCAAGGTCATTGGCTTGATGTTCAAGGTCATTTATACTTTGAGACTCAAATTTTGCATAAAATATTGATTTTCTAATTTTTTTTGTTACCGATTTTAGTGATTTTTTTATTTAAATATTTTCATAGGTCATATATATTATGAAAGCACTTGAATATAAGAAAGACAAATCTTAGAATTTATTGAATTGTAGCTATTCAATAGGAAAATATTTTTCCGTCAAAAAACAAGAAAAATACAGATTTCGTCCCTTTTTTATCAACATACTCATCAAGAATTTAGATATTCGAAGATGTGAAGAAACGTAATCAATCGTTCTAAGAAATAAGTGATACATTTATCATTTTATGGCAAATAACTGTTAAGTTCAATATTTCAAGGTTTCTAAAATATTGACACCTTCATTTTATGAAAAATCAGGATTTTTTTGTCAAATCTGGTCACTTAAAGTTTAATGACCTTGAAAATTCAGCGGGTGACCTTGAAATATTTTCAAGGTCATTTTTATATCAAAACGCCTTTGATAGATATATACATGAACTTCTGTTCCAATATCATGCGTAGATAGTTTGATAGAGGTTGTGTTTTAATTCATCGTATTGAAACCTTTCAGCCAATTGTTGCCATAGCAACTAAATTTGATGCTGCTTTGCATATAAAAGGACAAATTAGCCCAATTAATTTTTTTTATTCATGTAGAGTTCAAAGATGATACTAATTGGATAACTACAATTTGGACTTCAAAAATTGGTGCTTTTATGAAATTTTCAACCTTGTAAAACAGTAAAAACATGCAAAAAGGGTCTTTGAGTGCCCAAAACAAAGCCTTTTGATACCCTTTTTCGGCCCAATTTTTCATCTTGTATACATAAGGCATCCGAGATGAATGTAAAAAACTTTACAAATATGCGTAATAATAAGGATTAAAAGAAAATAATCAAAGCAATTTAAGATTTAAAATGTACCTGTTTCCATGGTAACGAAGCCTACAGATATGCCTTGTCCTATAGATTTTCCCAATTTTTGAAACTTCAGACACGGTTACCATGGCAACGACAACCTTTTTGAAAAAACTGGGGTTGATTTACATACTAGTACTTCATATTGAACTTCCATACCAAAAATCTCAAAAATCCATGACATGCCGTGCCAAAATGTTTTGAAATTCTTTGGTTCTTACAGAGAATTGCTGTTAAAACGTCAAACATCTGAGTCTTAGCAACTGCATTCTGTTGTTAGATTTTGTAGTTGGTGTCACACTTATGCCCTTTGCCGTGTGGAGCTCGTAAAAAAGTTCCCCGCGAGGGGTTTGACAGTAAGTGTTTTGAATATACTTCCCTGACATTGTCGCCATAGCACTTTCTATATAGACATAAGGCCAGACAGTGCATAAATTTTATATATTTTCATTTCCATGCTTCATAAACATCGACGGCGGGTGCGGCTAGCCAACAGGGGATGCTTACTCCTCCCGGGTACCTGGTCCCACCTCTAGCTTGCTAGGGGTCCGTCGATGTTTAATTTTGTGCTCTATTGTGAGTGTTGTTGAGATTATCGTCGGGATCTTCTTTAACTCATTGGTGTCAGAAGTTCTCCACGTCCCAATGGCCCTAGACAAGCACATGTGATCCTCATGTGATCCTCATCAATTCAAGATGCTTACGATAGACTTCTTTCCTTTTCTGAAAGCCGACTTGTTCACTGAGCTTGCAACACACTTCATATGCATCTCTACGTGTAGTAGTTCTATAGAATCTTGGCCTTCCTCCATTTCAAAGTCATCGTTAGACTGTTGGTCTTTCTGGACTTCCTGCATAATGTGCATACTGGCGTCCCGGACATCTCGATATTTTAAGAAAATGTGATCCATATTTCGAACACCAGGGAGGGATGGTGCACAATTGCCTGAACATACTCAGCATCATTGATGTTGTTCTCGTCTTTCAAATCATTCACCAGTGTTTTCATTATGTTTGTTAGTACTTTGGGGAAGTGGGTGGGAAAAATATCTTTACTGATGTCCTTGAATTGCTAAGTTCCCATAGTCGTTAATTTCCGGGACCGGTACACCTTGTTGAAATTGATGTCGTAGTTTTACGGACGTGCTTAGCGTCAACGTCCCTCTGTTTGCTAGTGCCTTCTTCTATTTTCCCACACTGGATAGATTAAACATATTCCCGAGTCTTTTCTCTATCATTTTCTTGTCAGCAGCTATTTCGTTCTCTTGTCAAGGACAAAATAATGTTCGGTCTGTGAGAATTTGGGCTTATATACACATATGAAATTCTAGAACATTCGATTAAATGACTGATCATGTGATTTAATTTCATTTGGCTTTTAATTTCACTAACAATGACCTTCATACTTCGAATCCATGACCTTGACTTTCAAAAACCTTGAACGGGAAACGTAGGGCAAGTGTCAGGTATCACCTAACATTTTTGGTAGGAAGCCACATACAGGAAATTATTGTACTTACTTACTTTTCTATGACGCAACATCAATGACGTGGTAGTTTTGGCAGGATTCCAGGTGACTGACATTATTGTTCTGACCGACTTTTCTTCATGCTATTTTCTACCCATGACGTCATAGGGTTGGTAGGATTCCAGATGACCGGCATTATTGCACTAACCGGCAGTGCGCCAACGATTATGTTATAGTTTTGATAGACAGTCGAATAACTAATATTATTGCACTGACCGACTTTTCTATAGCGCGCCATTCATTACGTCAAAGTTTGACAGGCAGTCAGGTGACCGACTTCAATGACATCATAAAACCGTATTCCAACAGATATTCGGAATCCCCATAGGTACCAATTGCGCCCCACTGCTTGCGAACTTATTTTTATATTCATACGAAGCTGACTTCATCCAGACTTTGCTCTCGACTGGGCGAAAGCACCTCGCATCTCAGTTCAATTTTACCTTCAAATACATTGATGACGTGTTGTCCATCAATAATCCGAAATTTAAGGACCATCTACATGAAAGATACCCTCATGAACTAGAGCAAGGAAACAACAGAAAGAGACAGATCCGCTTCGTTCTTGGATATACATGTACTTCTATCTTTCGACGCAAACAGCCATTTGTATGACAAGCGTGACTATTTCAGCTACCACATAACTAACTTCCCTTTCATGAGTAGCATCATTCCGTCCTCTCCTGCTTATGGCGTTTTTGTTTCTCAGCTGATACGGTACGCCAGGGCATGTTCCAAATATGAAGATTTCATCATTAGTGCCAGACGGCTTGCAAGTAAGCCACTTGTTCATGGTTATATCACACATCGACTGAAATCATCATTGCGGAAGTTCTTCGGTCGCTACGGGGATACCATATAAGCATATCAGATCCCCCTTTCCAGAATGATCAGTGGCATTCTACATTGTGATTGACTTACCTGATCTTTACATCAAAATGTACATCGAGACAATCACCGAATTTGGTGACGGGTGTTGCATGCAATCAGGAGACACTGACTCTCCCCGAGCACCTGGTCTCGCTTCGGAATATTGTTCATTCCGGGGTTCGCAACCGTTTCGATGGGAATTCTCACGATTTTGCCTTGCCTTCTCGACTTTGAGACTGAATAACGCTTAGGTACTTCTTTGATGTTTTTAGTTAAGATTGAGGATCACTGACGAGGGTTTAGTACCCGAAACGTGCATGTCTGGTCCATACTGCATTTTTTTCTGTTTATAAATGATGTTATTGACTTTGAAGACGTTTATCATTTGAACTACTTGGTGAGTGTCACTGCTGGTGGACCAGGAGTCCCCGAGAGCACATGAAGCCAAGATTAGTCAACTTCGGTTGATCGTCTGTCCCTTCAACGCATTCAACATTATCTGTCACCAAAATTCTTAAAATCTCTAAAACGTGGGTCATGTAGCATCATATCCCACCCATCCTGCTACGTCTTTCGATACATTTTTGGACATTATCATTTTCACCCTCTTTGGTCATATTACATTGTTCAGACTGAGGATCACTGACGAGGGTATAGTACCCGAAACGTGCATGTCTGGTCCATGCTGCAATTTTTTCTGTTTATAAATGATGTTATTGATTTGAAGACGTTTAACATTCAGCATGGTACCTAATCAATCTACAGCCTTGTAACAGAACATTCTTAAGACTTGTACACTGACTGACTGTGACAACGGGACTCCATGACGGGCCCTGCCAAAAGCCATATAGAGAGGACAGCGTCCTAACCACATATCCACTCTGAATGTCGGTCGGACTCCTCGGGTGATGACATACATAAGCTTGCTACAGCCGGTCGAGCCTCGATTGCATTTCGTAACCCCCCCCCCCCCCTTATATCCATTTACATGTTCATATGTGCCCATTTCATGCATTTGGCCCCTACGTTTTGCTGTATCGTTTGTGTTGTCATCTTGCAGTTAGGAGGTTATTTTACACAACAATTGTGCGTTCTTCGATACCCCTGTGTAACCATAAAAGTGGAAGGTTTGTACGCAGGTAACCTGGATAGCCTCACCATCTGCTACTTACCTGCAGATGGCCATCCTAGGTCGGCACCGGTTGCCTATTACTCTCGTTGGTTTAACTTTAGTCTTTTGTGTTAAAAACAATAAAGTGTTTTGATGTCGTATTTGGTGTTCCTTGTCCCTTTCGTCTCCTGTTGTGTATGTCTTATCGGTGTTTTCACTCAGGGTGTTTTGGTGTTATACTGTGGATGCTGCAAACGAATGTTGTTGGAGATCGCTTCCTTTCATCTGAAATATTTTGCAATGCAAAATAGTTTCAAGTATCATTATTTCATTTATGATTTTATCTTAACATCCATGATAATTCTGTTGATGTATTTCTTTTGTAATGTGCCTAGTTTGAATAAGTAACCAACTTCAAATAAAGTCGAATGTTGAAAAAGTAACCAACTTCAGATTCAGGCGAATGTTGAATAAGTAACTAACTCATTTACTTTTTCAATATTGAAAGTTGCAATGTTGAAAAAGTAACCAACTTCTTTTACCGGCTGCAGGACCCACATTTTTAGAAATTTTAAGAACTTTTGTTAACAGAATTTTCAAATGCGTTGAAGAAATGGTCAACCGATGTTTATCGAACTTGACTAAATGTGCCCTCGGGGACTCCTGGTCCACCAGCAGTGACACTCACCAAGTGGTACAAATCTTAAATGTCTTCAGATTCAACAGCATCATTTAATAACAGAGAAACTTGCAGCAGGGACCAGACATGTACGTTTCAGGTATTCAACCCTCGTAAGTGATCCTCAATCTAAACAATGTAATATGACAAAAAAATGTGAAAGTAATTTTGTCCAAAAATGTACCGAAAGACGTAGCAGGATGGGTGGGATATGATGCTGCAGGACTATACTGCCATCTATAAATAAGCTGTTAGAAAATGAATAGCTTTGAATCCATTGCTGTATAATGCAGAAGATGAACCTTAGCACTTTCTATATAGACGAAACCACAGACAGTGGATGTATTTTATATATTATTTTCATTTCGTGCATGACCATCGACGGCGGGTGCGGCTAGCCAACAGGGGATGTTTGCTCCTCCCGGGCACCTGGTCCCACATCTGACGCCCTAGGGGTCCGTCGATGCTCAATTTGGTGATCTATTGTGAGTGCTGTTGAGATTATCGTCAGGATCTTCTTTAACTCATTATAGAAATAATTTGTAACAAACTCGACCCAAATATTTACATTTCTTTCTTTTATATATATAAAAATGGAAGTTTCTGAAAAGTAAATTTAATATTTTTGTTATCAAAATTTTGAATTATGTGAAGCTAATTATTATGAATCTTTCTAGTTCAGACTGAAAAAAAAGAAAACAAACTCATAAAGAAAGAAGACTTGTTACTTGTTTGTTTAGTTATCGTTCATATATATACCATTAATGGATTATCTATAGATTATATATATACCCAACAAAAAAAAAAAAAAAAAAAAAAAAAAAACCAAGAAACGCACCACTTAATCTTCATTCTATAAAATGTATTATATAATCTATAGATATTCAATTCTTTTCTATCATAAATTGTAGATATACGAGTGACTTATTCTATCAAACACCAGACGAGTCCGTCTTCATGATCAGACACAGCGCCATGATAAAGTCACTTGGTTTAAAATGCAATGTCACAAAATGGCTTTTAAGAATTCCGTTCACTTTTTAGAAATGATTAAAGCTGTTAAATCTATCCAAATTGATATATCAGGCATTGCGATTTGTTTTTTCAATGATGATAAACAATTTTCCCTGAATACAAATTCATTTAATTATTTCAAATTACGTCATCAAAGAGAAAATCTAAATTTGAGGAAAACATCCAAAACATCAATTCTTTTGAAAATAAAGTCTGTAGTTTGATATTTTTCGCCCTTAAATGTATCGCAAAGCACAAAATTACCCTACTGCAGCTAGTATCTGACCTTTTTTCATAAGCACAGTTTTCAGAAACAGTGTCTCGATTTTGACATGTCATTTTACGTGAATTTTCAATGGTTTTGGATGTTAGTTTTAAGCTTTCTGGTATTTCATTTGATTTCTTCAATGCGATGTTAAAGATAAATCTGCAACAGATAAATAAGAATGGCTGAAGACAAAATTAGTGTTCCTTTGGGATCAGAATTGCAAAATATTGATATCATTTATTGTAAAACATACCCCAATATACAGAAATTTCTATTAGGACATTTAATTTTCAGATTTATTGGCTTATTTTGACTACATTTGAATAGAGAAACCAGTATCCATCTAAATTTTTACTGAAAATTTGCAGAAAGTGGTCAAAGAACAAAATTTCAGAAAGATACCAAACCTGCGGCCATGAAACAAGAGCTAGAAACAACGCGTTTTATTCCGCACTATCATTGTGATATGATGCGAAAAAATGATCGAAACGTGTTTTATCCTCGGTTATTCGAGTGCTGGAAAAAGAAAACTATAATCAAATGTCTAACTAAATATTTAATGATCAATTGAAAAAAAAGCACTATATAATATGATGTGCGTTTTTTTTTTTTGGTTGGGTACATATGGTACATAAAATGATAATTGTAGAAGAAAAGATTTTTCATGTGATATGCCCTATCAAGTACCAGTCAAAGGTTTAGTTAAAACAATTCTATTTTGAAAAGAGACAGAATTCAAAACCTGTCATTATGTCAAAGGGGTAGGGGCAAAAATGACCATATTTGGCCCCAATCGCAATTTTTGAAAAGAATAACTTTTTTCTTCTTCCACATGCTACATCAAACGTACTTGTTTTATATTATTTCTTGATAATCCTATTTTTGGGGGCAAAAACATTGAAAATCCAGCTCTATTACTTCACAATAGAAATTAAGATTTTCCGCCAATAGACAAGCGTACCTTCAATTCGTCCCAGATCAAGCGCATGCAACAAGTTCACACTTTTATGGGACATTCACATTGCAAATGCACATGCAAAGCATGACTTTCCTTTTCTGAGTAGAAAACATCTCTTCGCCGCCTGTTTATGGCGTGTTTATATCTGAGTATACTTTTTGGCCATATTACATTGTTTAGACTAAGGATCACTGACGAGGGTTTAGTACCCGAAACGTGCATGTCTGGTCCATGCTGAAAATTTATCAGGTTTTAAATGATGCTATTGAATTTAAAGACGTTTAACATTGATACGCTATGCCATTGCAAGTACCAAATATACAGATTTTACTCTAAGAGCTAGGCGTCTTTCAGATAAGCTTCTCAGTCAGGGATACGTTTGTGACCGACTAACAAGTTCTACGGTCGATATGGGGAACTTGTCATACACTATGATGTCCCACTCTCCAGAATGGTGGATGATAAATATGGATAATGACCATATCCCAATACATAGTACAAAATTCAGAAAATCATAAACCGAAGGCATACAAAACCAGGATAAAACAAGAATCAAAGCAAACAAAGAAAAAACTCCACCATATGAAAAGAAGCAAACTCCCAATATAGGACCATCCAACCAAAGATTATACTTTATATCATCCAGAATGGAAGTAACCGGATGTGACAATTCTTCCGAATGGAAGCGACGGATGTTGCACGCAAGCAGGAGATGCTGACTCTTCCTGGGCATCTTCCTTGGCACGTGGTCTCACTCCCATACCAGGAGTTCTCTTCTTTTCATGTGGTTGAGGTTTTTGTTTGTTTGCTTGGGTTCCTGTTTTATCCTTATTTTGCATAATTATTTGAGTGTTTTTGCATAGTTTTGTCTTTCGTGTTTTGATAACGAAGACAGGTGTTATTCTTATCATTGTTCCCATCTATTTTTTTACGTAGGTCAGGTGATCCACTATGATCACTGTGAAGCAACTTCATGTTTGGGATATTTTCCTTCTACATGCATGTAAAGGGTAAAGAAAAGGGAAGGATCTCCAGCATGACAACCCTGCAGACATCCAGCGAAACAAACCTACAAGAAAGTGATACGTAAATGACATCAGACAAAACTACAAACCGCACAAGGACGCTAGAACATGATACAAAATATTCGAAACAGACTCACAGAAACATCACAGACAACACATAAAAGTAATGAGACCCATGTGCACCCGGCGCTGACTTTGGACGGCATCTGCTATTAGTATACAGTTAAAGTATACCATTGAGGGAGTTAGCATGATTCTGGTTTTCCCGAGACTAGACCTATTTCCCGAGGCGAAGCCGAGGGAAATAGGTCTGGTAGAGCGTAACCAGAGTCATGCTAACTCCCTCAATGGTATACTTTAACTGTTTTATTATACCGTCACGTGCTGTAGCTCCGCCCCATTTCGAAGTCACGCGCTGTAGCTCCGCCCCATTTCGAAGCTATATCCCTAGGGAAATAGTCTTCTCAACTAACGCACACTTTGCAGGGAAATAGTCTCATCAGGCGGGTTACAGCTAGTTTTAATGAGTATCTTTTTATATAGGAAAAAAACAAGTTAAAGGTATAGAATCTCATAAGTGGTACTTAATTAAATGCAGAGGTTTTAGACACCGTCGAGTTTATTTACACTGCGAAACTAGGCTAACGATATCCTCGAGGTCTAAAGAATCCAGCAGCAGAGATACCAACCCAGTGGTTGAAATGATCAATATATGCTCAATAATAAATGTCAGTGCACCATATGCGCATTTCAACAAGTTATAAAGCAAAGTTTTATACATCGTCTCTCCTTATACATTTTACTGTTCCTCTTTCTAGGAGTGGATCGATGTGGGGGCAGTAAAGGAGATCCTCTGTAT
This sequence comes from Pinctada fucata, assembly GCA_028142955.1. Taxonomy (NCBI): domain Eukaryota; kingdom Metazoa; phylum Mollusca; class Bivalvia; order Pterioida; family Pteriidae; genus Pinctada; species Pinctada fucata. The sequence continues at coordinate 69,594,681 of AP027105.1, read as the reverse complement.
TGTACACACGGACATCATTGTTGTAGTAGCATAACAGGATATTGCTGTGTAGACGGTGATGTCTGTACACCAGGGAATAACGGCTGTATTAGTATAGGGTAAGGAGGGAACAGGGAAAGGCCCGGGGATGGGTAGTTTGGGATCCAGTGTACTGTACCACGGATATCATTGTTATAGTAGCATAACAGGATATTGCTGTGTGAAGGTGATGTCTGTACACCAGGGAATAACGGCTGTATTAGTATAGGGTAAGGAGGGAACAGGGAAAGACCCGGGGATGGGAAGTTTGGGATCCAGTGTACTGTACCCACGGACATCATTGTTGTAGTAGCATAACAGGATATTGCTGTGTGGACGGTGATGTGTGTACACCAGGGAATAACCGCTGTATTAGTAGTATAGGGTAAGGAGGGAACAGGGAAAGGCCCGGGGATGGGAAGTTTGGGATCCAGTGAACTGTACCCATGGACATCATTGTTGTAGTAGCATAACAGGATATTGCTGTGTGGACGGTGATGTCTGTACACCAGGGAATAACGGCTGTATTAGTATAGGGTAAGGAGGGAACAGGGAAAGACCCGGGGATGGGAAGTTTGGGATCCAGTGTACTGTACCCACGGACATCATTGTAGTAGCATAACAGGATATTGCTGTGTGGACGGTGATGTCTATACACCAGGGAATACAGCTGTATTAGTATAGGGTAAGGAGGGGACAGGGAAAGGCCCGGGGATGGGAAGTTTGGGGTCCAGTATACTGTACACACGGATATCATTGTTGTAGTAGCATAACAGGATATTGCTGTGTGGACGGTGATGTGTATTACAGGGAATAATAGTATAGGGTAAGGTGGGGACAGGGAAAGGCCCGGGGATGGGGAGTTTGGAGTCCAGTGTACTGTACCAATGGACATCATTGTTGTTCTGACATAACAGGACAGTGTTGTGAGGACGGTGATGTGTGTACACCAGGGAATAACGGCTGTATTAGTATAGGGTAAGGTGGAAACAGGGAAAGGCCCAGGGATGGGGAGTTTGTAGTCCAGTGTACTGTACCAATGGACATCATTGTTGTACTGACATAACAGGACAGTGTTGTGTGGACGGTGATGTGTGTACACCAGGGAATAACTGCTGTATTAGTATAGGGTAAGGTGGGGACAGGCCCGGGGATAGGAAGTTTGGAGTCCAATGTACTGTACCAATGGACATCATTGTTGCACTGACACAACAGGATATTGCTGTGTGGACGGTGATGTGTGCACACCAGGGAATAACTGCTGTATTAGTATAGGGTAAGAAGGGAACAGGGAAAGGTCCAGGGATGGGGAGTTAGGGGATCCACGATACCCACGGACATCATTGTTGTAGTAACATAACAGGAAATTGCTGTGTGTACATAAGGGGATTAGAACAGGGCATGGTGGGGATCGAAAGGCCCGGGGAGGGGAGTTTGGTGTCCCGTGTACTGTACCCACGGACATCATTATGGTAGTAATATAACAGGACATTACTGCGTGGACGATGATGTGTGTACGTCAGGGAATGACGGCTGAATTAGTTTAGGGTAAGGTAATCTAGAACAGTACTTTAGGGTTGAATACGGCCTCTATCCTTTAATACAAGTTTGGAGTATATTTGGACGAAGAAAGGTCTGACACCACTCCAATATGACAGAGTTTAGCTGTGTGGACGATCACTAAGGAAGTGTTTCGGGGATTCGTTTGACTACTTTAACATTTTGTCCCCCGCTTTCGGGAAAGCATCGGTCTGTCCGTCAGTTAAAAAAAACTTTAACCTTGTCCAGAACTTTTGAATGGCAAGTGATATGGCTTTTATATTTCACATGTGTATTCCTTGTGACAAGACCTTTCCATGGATACCAAAATTCTTGACCTTGTTACCTTGACCTTGGAGTTTGACCTACTTTTCAAGAACTTTAACTTTGACCATAACTTTGGAATGATAAGTGATAGGGCTTTCATATTTCACATGCGTATTCATATGACAAGACCTTTACATGGATACCAATCTTTTTTTTACCTTGACCTTGGAGTTAAACCTACTTTTCAAAAACTTTGAACTTGACCATAACTTTTGAATTTTAGTGATAGGGCTTTCATATTTTTCATGTGTGTTCCTTGTGACAATTTCTTTCCATGGATAATTTTTTTTACCTTGTGACCTTGACCTACTTTAAAAACAACTTAAACCATGACCATAACTATTGGATGGTATACGATAGGATTTTCGTATGTCAAATGTGCATAATGATTCTTTTTCACAAGACCTTTCCCTTGGTAACAAAAGTTTGGACCTTTTACTGTGAGTTTAATCTTTTGATATTTAGAATTGTGACAGTACATGAGATTACGGAAGCCAGTTCGTGCCATGTTATATTGTAGAAAAAATTCTCGTACTTACGAGATACGTTTCTCGTAGTTACGAGAAACTTTTCTCGTAATTACGTTTCTCGTAGTTACGGGAAAAGTTTCTCGTAACTACGAGAAAAGTTTCTCGTAACTACGAGAAAAGTTTCTCGTAACTACGAGAAAAGTTTCTCGTAACTACGAGAATTTGTTCTCGAAACTACGAGAATGTTTTCCCGTAACTACGAGAAACGTTTCTCGTAACTACGACAAAAGTTTCTCGTAACTACGAGAAACGTTTCTCGTAACTACGAGATAGTAAGAAAAATATAACATGGCACGAACTGGCTTCCGTATGAGATATATTAGTAAATGAGATAAACTAAGAATAGGAGGGAGGGGTTGGGTTGGGTTCTTTAAGCATTTCTTTAAAGAAAAACACCAAAAAGCGGGGGAACACAATTCCTTGAATTTGAGTTTTTATAGTAAAAGTTACAAATTGCCTCGAAGTAAACGGTTTTCCAGTATGCAGATCCAGTTACTATAACCATCATGATGGTATCTTTACAGATTGTTGGTCGCTGGAGTGGTGGTTGGACTCGTGGTACTACTTCTTATCATATTGTCCCTAGTAAAAGGTGAGTTGATTTTCTCATCATAATGGCAGATTAAGATTAGGTTTCTTATTTTTGCACGGATATATATATGATCCATTTTATCAAGAAAGGTGATCCTACACTGTAGGGTATATAACATTTTTCGGACGTTCCTACATAATCGTGGCTCTTTTAACAACGATTTATTTTCTTCAAATTCAGTGTTGTCAGTCTTATCTAAAAAGAGGATCCACCCAGCCCTTGCCAGGTTACCTCCTAAATCAAAGAAATTCAAGCCTGATCCAAAATACCCTATACTAGACAACTGACAAATACAGAGATAAATATGAACAGGTCAAAACGAGATCTGAAAGTAAGTTTTATTTTTAGTTATTTTAAATATTCTATGTTTAATAAACAGTTGTTACTCTCGTTTATAATCTCATAAACAATCTGTAGTAATGTCACAGGTTTGTTTTTGCTTTCAGATATGACAGAGCCTGCCAATAACAATCAAGTGGAATCAATTATATGTGAATGAGACACTCGAGAAGTCATTACCACTCCCATCGCTATATTAACTATAGGAGACACATGAGGGAGTGCACTAACGGGATGAAATATGAATCTCAACATGGACTTACTTTTGAACAGCATAGCGATGCCATACATGTACTAAAACACAATGTGAATATTCATTATGTCATTTTTTTCAATGATTTTTAACATGTATATTTTATTTTATGTATTTGTCTGATTATGCTACCCAGTATGAACCTGCACAAAGCAAGCACATAAGCTAGAAATGTTCTTACAATGTTCTGTATACATGTTAGCACCAACAAGAAATTGTCGATGACATGGTCATATTGTTTTAAAAGTGCATTGCCTACATGATCAAGTTTTGACCATAGAGGATATCTTTCAAACACCATTTAACCCCACTCACAATCAATGGAAATGTCTGACCACAATTTAGGTATTCAGATGTGAAATATAAAAGCTCTATCAGTAGACCTTTGATTTTAAGTGGACTCACGTGGCATTGATAATTATTGACAATCGAATCAACAACCATATTAATTCAATGAGAATATTCAAGGTAGTTCATAAAGTGAGATATAATAATATGAGATAATTTTTTATACTTTAATTTTAAACACAACAAAATTCATGTAGAATAGAAAGACTGATGCAATGTGAAAGACATTTGGTTCTGTATTGTAAGGTCACATCTCAATCTTCATCTCCCCTGAAGAAAACAAATATATACATTTTATTTCAAATGTTACTCATCCATATATATAGAAGAATGAGCCAGAGATCTGAAGCTACAAGTGTTATAAGTTTCATTGGCACAAAGCAGCAAATGTTTATGTATCAGTGAGAAGCACTTTTTCTGTTTATTTTTAAATAAAACTTTGTTCGTTATTATATATGATGATAACAGCTGTGATAATGCATGTCCATATACAGTTACATGTGAACTTGGACCAAGGAATACAAGTACTTGGACCGTGAAACACTTGACCATAATTATTAATAGGTCCATTGGGCCTCTTACATAGTTACCTTGAACCTTATTCAGTTTAGTGTTTATGTGTTGTAGTTATTTACTTGGAAGAATACCATTATTTAATCATAGATCAAGAGCCCCACAATAATTGTCACAATAAGTTATTATAGCTATCCATGATTATCAAGAAATTATTCAAGTCATGTACATCATAAATAAACCTACACAAGAACAATATAATCATTTGTTTGTCCTATATGCAAAGAACTAAAGGAGGAAAAATATTTTTTTTCTTTTAATTATTTGTCTGGTTGACTGATTTTGAACAGCCTTACATCCATATGGTCCTATATGCCTACTAGAAATATGTTTACAGGCTGATTGGCACTGTACAGGGGCAGAGTGTTACCCATGATTACCATATACTTACCTTTCTACACATGTTTCTTTCCTGTTTTTGGTCCTCAGATCCCTGAGTTTTATATCCACCTCCGACAGGGGCTGGGTGTCTTCCTCAATATTTACTTTCTGAGGTTTTCTTACCAGATTTACCTGTAACATTAGTTGTAACCAAGTTACAAGAGAATATACATGTAAGTTTCAACCATGCAGGGCTCTCACACTCTTTTTGGGGACTGGGGCCGGGGCCTTTGAAATAGGGAAAAATAGCGGCATTTTCTCAAAAATTGGGAAATATTTGAAATGAGTTTGGATGCCTTTTGACGAGAAAATGAGAATTTTTAACTCATTTTGTTTTATTTTCCATGAGGTGTCAAATTAGGAAAAATTGTCAATAAATTGGGAAAAAAAGATACTTTTTTGCATTGGGACTGGGGCCGAATATGAGCCCCAAATTAGGCTGATCGAGAGCCCTGCCATAATACCAAAGAATGATTAATACTCAAAATTGCAATAGTTTAAATCGTTGATAATTTTATGACAAGGATCAAAGAGAAAGACTGGGGCAGAATTGGGCCCAAAGTCACGGGTTAGTCACCTAAATCAAAGAATATTCGCATTAGGATTGTTTCATGTGTTATCATTGCACTTGGGGTTAAAATTCACAGGATCTGGGAGACAGGGCATATTCTCTCTGTTTTGGGGAATTGTGCCTGTACCCTAGATGGGGGAAAATTTACGACATTTTCCTAAGAATGGGGAAATTATTTAAAACTATAATTTTTTGAGATTAAAATCCAAACAGCACTTAATTTTGATCTAGAACAAATTGATTTTTAGCTATGTAATTAAAGCATTTCTTTTTATCATTCAGAGATTGATTAATCTCGCAATGTTTAAGCGCAAATGCAGATTTTTGGAGAATCTGGCATTTTGTATTTTTGGGGAAAATTTTTTCACCCTTGAAGGGCAAAAACCATACTATTTGGTGGGGGAAAAGGGTAGAATTTATGTCTAATTTTTTTGACGATCAAGTGCCTTGAGAGAATTCAGCAATATCTATCTTAGTTGAGAACTAAATACTAGATCTATAACTAACCCATTTGCCTTTGAACTTTTGTAGGAGCATCTGTCTCTGTACTCTGTTCATGAGCCGGATCATAGAATCCCTAGCAGGATTAGGTTTGTTTACCTCCTCCTCCGCCTCCTGGATCCGCCTCGATTTCTCCTCAGCAAATACCTTGTCTACCCATTTCTTAGCCATTCTGACAGAGTAAAATCATCAAATACTCAAAAACATGCTCAACATACTGCATTTAATATTACAAACAAACCTTATAAAATGTTCATTTAGGAACACTTTGATTTAACTTCTAAATAGTGCCTTTTTCACATCTCATAGCACCTCTTATCCATGCCAATTTTGCCTCTATACAATACAGGTGTATCAAATTAAATATAATAAAAAAAATTATATATAAACAGAAAAGTTATAATTTTGTTGTTTAACATTCTGATTTAACTTCTACAGCCAGTATTTTTACCTTCTGACCAGCTCCTCCTGCATACAAGTTTTCAGCTCCCTCACCTTCTCTCTACACTCGTCTTCTTTCTCCTTTTCTGCCCTCTTTAAATGAAATTATTTATGGTCACTGTCATTCTTATGTATTATTATCTTACAAGCATTCTTAATCTTATTGGAATCAAACCTCATACCTTTAGAAACATATATAAGTATGGGAAAAGTCTTTAATACCTGTACTTTTTGATAGACTTGAAGTAAGTTGTGAACGACATTGTTATAGTCGTAAAGCGTCCTTTTCCTTGTATTGTTCAGAGGTTTCCTGAGATCTAGCAGCTTTTCCTTCCTAGAAAGTTCTGCCTGTAATTATGGGAAGAGAACATAATAATCAGCTTATTAATTCTACAATGCAAATTATTTCATTTAAAAGTATATAACCAATTTTGCCACAAATATTGGCTTGTATTGAAGAATTCTGCTTTCACAATTCCTGGCAAATAGTGCAGATGGAGTCGAGACAACGCATGTAGCAAATAAGTGAATATCACTGTATTTCCGTGTAAAAAAAGTGAATTCATGAGGCATATAAAGAAAGGTAACAAAGCATGTTTCATCTGTTTATTTGTAGAGATTGGTCACTTTATAATTACCTGTTGTGTACAGTATAGAGATGACCTTTATCTGGGATTCACTTACCTGTTGAGTACAGTATTCCTTTCTCATAATTAGAGGTTACCTTTCTCAGGGATTCACTTACCTGTTGTGTACAGTATCCCCATCATAATTAGAGGTGACCTTTCTCAGGGATTCACTTACCTGTTGTGTACATTATACCCTATCATAATTAGAAGTGACCTTTATCAGAGATACACTTACCTGTTTTTACAGTATTCCCTATCATAATTAGAAGTGACCTTAATCAGAGATACACTAACCTGTTGTGTACAGTATCCCCAATCATAATTAGAAGTGACCTTTATCAGAGATTCACTTACCTATTGTGTACAGTATCCCGTATCATAATTAGAGGTTACCTTTATCAGGGATACGTTTACCTATTGTGTACAGTATCCCCTATCATAATTAGAGGTTACCTTCATCAGGGATTCACTTACCTGTTGTGTATAGTATCCTATATCATAATTAGAGGTTACCTTTATCAGGGATACACTTACCTGTTGTGTACATGATCCCCTATCATAATTAGAGGTTACCTTAATTAGGGATTCACTTACCTGTTGTGTACAGTATCCCCTATCATAGCTAGAGGTGAACTTTATCAGGGATACACTTACCTGTTGTGTACAGTATCCCCTATCATAATTAGAGGTTACCTTAATTAGGGATACACTTACCTGTTGTGTGCAGTATCTCCTATCATAATTGAGGTGACCTTTCTCAGGGATAAACCTACCTGTTGTGCACAGTATCCCCTATCATAATTAGAGGTGACCTTTATTAGGGATTCACTTATCTGTTGTGTACAGTATCCCCTATCATAGCTAGAGGTTACCTTTATCGGGGATACACTTACCTGTTGTGTACAGTATCCCCTATCATAATTAGAGGTTACCTTAATTAGGGATACACTTACCTGTTGTGTACAGTATCCCCTATCATAATTGAGGTGACCTTTATCAGGGATAAACCTACCTGTTGTGTACAGTATCCCCTATCATAATTAGAGGTGACCTTTATTAGGGATTCACTTACCTGTTGTGTACAGTATCTCCTATCATAATTAGAGGTGATGTTTATCAGAGATACACTTACCTATTGTGTACAGTATTCCCTATCATAATTAGAGGTGACCTTTATCAGAGATTCACTTACCTGTTGTGTACAGTATCCCCTATCATAATTAGAGGTGAAGTTTATCAGAGATACACTTACCTGTTGTGTACAGTATTCCCTATCATAATTAGAGGTGACCTTTATCAGAGATTCACTTTCCTGTTGTGTGCAATATCCCCATCATAATTGAGGTGACCTTTACCAGGGATACACTTACCTGTTGTGTACAGTATTTCCTATCATAATTATAGGTGACCTTTATCAGGGATACACTTACCTGTTGTGTACAGTATCCCCTATCATAATTGAGGTGACCTTTATCAGGGATACACTTACCTGTTGTGTACAGTATCCCCTATCATAATTAGAGTTGACCTTTATCAGGGATTCACTTACCTGCTCTGTATAGTGCATGTATCCCCTATCATAATTAAAGGTGACCTTTATGTAGGATTCTCTTACCTGTTGTGTACAGTATCCCTTATCATAATTAGAGGTGACCTTTATCAGGGATACACTTGTCTGTTGTGAACAGTATTCCCTATCATAATTAGAAGTATCCTTTATCAGGGATTCACTTACCTGTTGAGTACAGTATCCCCTATCATAATAAGAAGTGACCTTTATCAGGGATACACTTACCTATTGTGTACAGTATCCCCTATCATAATTAGAGGTGACCTTTATCAGGGATTCACTTACCTGTTGCGTACAGTATCCCCTATCATAATTAGAGGTGACCTTTATCAGAGATACACTTACCTGATGCGTACAGTATCCCCTATCATAATTACAGGTGACCTTTATCAGGGATTCACTTACCTGTTGTGTACAGTATTCCCTATCATAATTACAGGTGACCTTTATCAGAGATACACTTACCTGATGCGTACAGTATCCCCTATCATAATTAGAGGTGACCTTTATCAGGGATTCACTTACCTGTTGTGTACAGTATTCCCTATCATAATTAGAGGTGACCTTTATCAGGGATTCACTTACCTGTTGTGTACAATATTCCCTATCATAATTAGAGGTGACCTTTATCAGGGATTCACTTACCTGTTGTGTACAGTATCCCCTATCATAATTACAGGTGACCTTTATCAGGGATTCACTAACCTTTTGTGTACAGTATCCCCTATCATAATTAGAAGTGACCTTTATCAGAGATTCACTTACCTGTTGTGTACAGTATCCCCTATCATAATTAGAGGTGACCTTTATCAGAGATTCACTTACCTGTTGTGTACAGTATCCCCTATCATAATTAGAGGTGACCTTTATCAGGGATTCATCCAGCATCTCACCTACAGCCACATGATAATCCTCTGTTGTCTCCTCCTCATCCTCCTGTTACGTATCAAAATCAGACCAGAATTACTAGTCATTATCACAAAATATATTATCACTTACTTTTATCATTAACATCAAAAATGGATCTGAAATCAATGCACCTTATTCATTAAGCTAAATTCAACTTTGGCAAGACTTTAATTCAGCTAAATTCAACTTTGGCAAGACTTTAATTCAGCTAAATTCAACTTTGGCAATACTTTCATTCAGCTAAATTCAACTTTGGCAAGACTTTCATTCAGCTAAATTCAACTTTGGCAAGACTTTCATTCAGCTAAATTCAACTTTAGCAAGATTTCCATTCAGCTAAATTCAACTTTGGCAAGACTTATAAATCAGCAAAGTGTTGTAAACTAAATAATGTGTGTACACATTTTGCTGATGTTCTTGTGATACTGGCATAGACACACATACTTGAACGCTTGAAGGACTGATTCCTTGATGTTTACCTCTAGTTTGGCACTAGCTTCCTGTAAGTCTATATTGATAACAGATCTTTTGTAGTTGGTTTCTGTCATGCCCTCTAACAAGTCTTCTATGCTTTCACTTCTCTACAATCAAAGATAAAGTCAGATATATAGTATCTACAGTGAAAGAATATATGTTATATGATAAATCTAAAAATAAAAATCATTTCAAGGAATGCATGTGAATCACTTTTATAGGGTGTGACATTCAAGTGTGACAGACAGATGGACAACAGACAAAGTGATCCCTAAGTGTCGCTATGCTTCGCAGGCGACACAAAAATAAACACTGCCCTTAGCAGAAATAATGAAACTGCAATTTTGTTGAAGGTAATGGTTAACCATCCAAAGAATAGCAAGATATGAATGTGAAACCCCTATCAATCACATTTCAAAAACAAAATGTCTTTGTGGAACTTAATCATAGGGATGCCCTGTAAGAGAAAAAGCTAACTTTTACCAAAATATCAAATCTGAGGTCAAGGTCACAAATTTGGTAACAAATGAAAGGCGTTTTTAAGAGGACAACATTTGAAAATTATGTATCAATGCTTTATAACTTAATAGGCAGAAAGATGAACATGAGTTAAGTGCATACTGTGAATATAGAGTTGATATTTGATAAAGGTACCTTAGTGGAATCGGCCATAGCTTGTAGCAGTCTAACTTGATGCTGACGTTCTTTTTCGCTTTCCTGATCAGCTTGGTGTATATTATGTTCTCTGACTAACTCTACCTGAAAGTTGTCCTTTACCAACTCTAACTCATTATGTTCTGCCTTCTCTAAAGCACAAATCCTCATCTGTAAATCAGAGACATACATGTAAATATTTAATTTTTTGATTTTACATCCCATCTCCATCCTTTTTTAATTGCCTTCATCCTATTTATTGAATATAATACCAAAAAGAGGAGGGGGTTCTTGTAGCACCCACAGCAATTTACAGACTTTGCCAAGATACAGATTAAGTTTTAATGTGTCAAATGTGTATGTGTCAATTTGATTATGTTTAAGTACATACATGTGTATATATGGAATGTGTATGTGATGTATGCTATGTGTTTTATATATCTATGTTAAATAATATGAAGAAAAAAGCTTGTAATGTGAAGTTTTGATTGGAACATGTATCATATGATGTGTATAGCTCTGTTTACAATGTGACACATATGAATCAGTGGTCCGATGGTGCAATGCATGGTAACATCAACTTTAATATTTCATGCAACAAGAAATAAATAGAATGTAGATAAAGCTGTTAAATTTCACATTGAACTAAACACATAGGACTTATATCTACATGCACAGAGGTTATCTTCTACTGAAGTTTCAAAGAAGTAGTAGAATATTTGTGTCTACAATCAAAGTAGGCAAACATGGCAACAATTTAATAGGGGTATCATTCAATTTTAATGGTTATTTTTAAATAAAAAAAGATTCTGATTGGCTGAGAAATGTTACTGATACATAAAAAAAAAAAAAATTCTCAGTAGTCTATTAATAGCACTAAACCATGCAGGTATTCCCTCAAACACAAATCCGGTGGTAGCTGAAAATGTAAATGTTAATGTTTGCTTAAAATATCAGTTTCCATGAAAATTCAATTAGTTAAAGACAATATTGATTTCAAGACTGGTCACTCATTCACATATCACATATATGTATAATAGTACAACCTTACTAAGCTCCATTTGGTTTTGGAATTGGCTGTTGATGGCATTGAACACAGCAGCCGCTCTCTTACGTTCTCGTACGGGTTGTTTACTCCGCATCCGTCTCTCTTCCTCTATAGCTCTGTTAATAATAACCAATCCACCATCTACATTCATTCACGGTATAACTATATCTATACATCTAGAGTCATTCACTTATAATGATTTGCTCTACATAAAAAAAATTTAAATTGTGCCTTTACAAAAATTTTTAAAACCATAATAGGAAGAACTGAAAATTACAGATGGAATAAAACAGCATGATAGAAAGAAAGAAAGAAAGAAAGACGGAGGAAGGAAGCGAGGATATCTTACTTCTCTATAGCATGCTGAGTGAGTCTAGGTGTAGACCTGCGTAGTTCAGATGTGAGGCTAACATCCCAATGATTTCCCTCATAGCTATGACATCGTGATTCCATAACAGCATGTCTACAGTCTCTGAGCTGATTATATAAATAACACAGTGCATGGATCAAATAACCTGACAAGTCAAATGTATCATGTCACCACTTTCTAAGAGTTTGTGAAATGAATGCGATCAAATTCTTTCTTTTTTTTTATATATACAAGATGCTGAGTTGCTTAACTTGCAACTAAGAGTGAATAATTATTTAAATGCCCGACTGTTTTCAGACAGATCAGGGTACCCTACCTGCAGCAGTCCAGTGATTGGGAAGGATCGGGGCCATGTGCCATAGTCCAATTACATAATTTGAAAGATGGCACATTGAAGTTTGTATACTTTATCAGTCCCCTACCGGCAACACTGAAAGGGGACTCTTAGTTTTTAAGAAATTGGTCTCTTGAAATTGCAGAAAATAATTGAAAATGTCACACATACATGAATTTTCAATCTGCACCAATAACATACCATTATTAAACATCAATGTCCTATGACCTTGACCCTAAGTTCAATAGAGCACATCCTTCAGATCCTTCACATACACTGTAGAACATTTTAGCATGCTAGATGATGATTGAGTCATTGACACAAAACACACTCCGACTCCCTTATGATCTAGAGACCTTTTTCAATCATAAAAATACAATTACCTTTGATCTTTTATCCTTTGAACCCAAAATAAAAAAGCATGCGTCCTTGACTCAAGATGAACAATTCTAGCAAAGTTCACTACACACACTACATTACAATCTGAAAACCAAATCCTATGACCTTGACCTCTGACCGTTTGACTCCAAAATCAAAAGGGCATAGAATGGTCCAAATATCAAAATTCTTATAAATGAATCAGCCAGCCCACCCATGTCAAATTAAATTAGGAACAGCGTTTGGAAACTTGGTTAGAACAATCATACATGAAAAAAACTTTTCTTTTTTTTTTTAGATTTTACATCTATGTACATGATATCATAATTGGTACACATAAGATACATCCTATTTTTAAAATAATTATGTACCTAAAATCATGAAAGGACATCTGACTGACCTTGTAATGACCTGGCTGTCTCTTTACTCCGGTGCGGAGGTGATGAACGGCTTTAGCTGAAGCCAAAGACTCTTGGAACGCCTTTGGTTGTATAACTCCATCTTTAATACCTGGGTTTAGGTATTGTTTAATATGAATCTCTTCTTCGCTGTCAGAATCAGAATCACTCTGTCCAACTTGATGTGATCGAGTCATTCTAAAATCTGAAAAGAACACGACGATAGAAAAGAATTAAACTAGTTTTCACTGTACGGACTACTACGGAGGGTTGAATTTTTAAAGCATGTTACCTATAAGTCCTTGATGTCACTTACGAAAAATTTCCGCCTAAAATGTCAAGTGATTTCTGCCTTCCTGTACAGAATTTTCTAACGTGATCACATTTGAATCAAATGTGACCGAGGTTTGAACAGTATGCTAATGAAGTATTCCAAATGAGAACTCATAAGAAGACGTTTGAAAGACTTTTTCCTCACCTGATGAGAAAATATCACATTTGAATCTCACGTTTGAAATTAAGTTTTCTCTACTGGCTTCCTAAACCTCATGTTTGAAAATAGCTTTCCCTTATAAACTTTGACCAATTTTTGCTAAGACCAAATTTCAAACCTGATTCACACGTTTGAATTGGGAACATAGAAACCTATCTGTGTTGTTGCTATGGAAACATATAGATAAGACCATAAACCCAACATTAATATTACTTAACTTGAAAGAGTAATAATAGGGTACTGATTACTCATCAGTGTTTGTTTTAGATTATGCTGTATTAATGATGTACATGATGTATGCGACTTCAAAAACATCCCAAAATGCATTTTTTCAATATTTAAAGTCTGTTTCCATGGCAACCGGATATGATATTACCGTAAGAAAATTTTTAACAATTTTTTACTTTTGGGTCTGACCCAACCTTATGTATAAATTTCATCAAAATCTTAGACATGCCATGCCATGCGTCCTTCATAAAAGTTCAAATGCTTACAGAGAATAGCTATTCATAATGTTAATAATGTTAATCATCATACACACTACTGGTGTCAGAACAGTTTCCGGACAGTAACAGTTTCCGGACAGTCGCCCATTTCAAGTGCTTTGAAGGAACTTATTTTCAAAATTGTGTGACAATTTTGTAGATTTTTAAATGGAGAATTCAAATCATGAATCATATAAACAAAATTGTGCATTGAAGTTGCTTTATCACACCGTCTTTTTACCCCTTTCAGCTGCCCAGTTTAATATCGTGCACCGGGGGAAGTCGCCGAGAACCATACCTTTTTAATTTATGTGATTTGAGAAGTTTCGGTTCTATTTCCAAAATTATTTTTACACAGTAATTTGTAGAAAAGATTGAAGAAAGCAATATCCAAAAATAATCCAGTTTGGACTGAAATTGATGGGGATTAACAGTTTTAAAATCAGGTGTCCGGAAACTGTTCCAGTGATTTACGAAAAATGGCCAAAATATAGGGTCATAAAATCGGTCTAGAAACCATATTTCTTGATTGATTTATTATTTTCTTTCAACATGAGTATCTGTGGGAAGGGCATAACATTTTTTGAGAGAAATTTGAATGTTTTCCTGCATTAAAGAACAGAGTAGTTATTCCCGAAAAACCTTCAAAATCGTCCGGAAACTGTTCCGGCACCAGTAAAGCAATATCCGAGTCTCTGCATGACTCTTTATATAAAGTAAATTGACCAGGGCCAATTTACAACTTCCGGATATTTTGAAGGTTTTTCGGTAATAACTCCTCTATCCATAAATGGAAAACTTTCAAATTTCTCTCTAATAATGCTTTGCCCTTCCCAAAGATACACATATTGAAAGAAAAAGAAAAATCTATCAAGAAATATAGTTTCAAGACAAATCATATGACCCCATATTTGGACAATTCTTTGCAAATCACTACATGTAGAATACTTTCTGGACACGGACGTCACCTGATTATAACGCTGCGCATGTCAATCTCGGTCAATTTCATGCCAAATAAGTGATTTTTGGATATTGTTTTCTTCAATCTTTTCTAGAAATGACTATATGTAAAAAATAAAAAAGCCTGTGTTTGTGAAAACAAGAATGCCCCCGGTAGCATCTTTGTTAGTATAAACGGACAGACAGACAGACAGACAGTCAGACAGACAGACAGACAGACAGACAGACAGACATACGGACAGGCCAAAAACTATATGCCCCGAATCTTTGATTCCGGGGGCATTAAAATTTTGAAAATAGTACGGAAACTTCTCAAAACATGTAGATTGAAAAAGGATGGTTTTCAGGGACTTCCCCCTGTGCGTGATATTAAATGGGCCAGAAAGGAGTAAAGAGGTGGGAGTAATAAAGCAACTCAGATGCAGAATTTTGTCACGATGATATATGATTTGAATTCTCCATTTAATAAAGCCTGTGTTTGTGAAACACGAATGCCCCCGGTGGAATCTTTTTTGAAAATAGTACGGAAACTTCTCAAAACATGTAGATTGAAAAAGGATGGTTTTCAGGGACTTCCCCCTGTGCGTGATATTAAATGGGCCAGAAAGGAGTAAAGAGGTGGGAGTAATAAAGCAACTCAGATGCAGAATTTTGTCACGATGATATATGATTTGAATTCTCCATTTAATAAAGCCTGTGTTTGTAAAACACGAATGCCCCCGGTGGAATCTTTGTTAGCATATTAAACTTCATTTTCTGTTAAGTATGTGAAAGGTCAAGGTCAAAACTTTTGATATCAATGGAAAGGTCTTGTCACAAGGAATATACACATGTGAAATATGAAATCCCTATCACTTACCATTCAAATGTTATGCCCAATGTTAAAGTTTTTGAAAAGTAGGTCAAAGGTCAAGATCAAGGTCAGGAGGTCAAAACTTCTGGCATCAATGGAAAGGTCTTGTCACAAGGAATACACATGTGAAATATGAAAGCCTTATCACTTACCATTTAAATGTTATGCCAAATGTTAAAAGTTTGGAAAAGTAGGTAAAAGGTCATGGTCAAAGTAAGGAGGTCAAAAATTTTGGCATCAATAGAAAGGTCTTTTCACAAGGATTACACATGTGACATATTAAGCCCTATCACTTACCATTCAAAAGTTATGCCCAATGTTAAAGTTTTTGAGAAGTAGGCCAAAGGTCAAGGTCACGTGGTCAAAACTTCTGGTATCAATGGAAAGGTTACAAGGGACACACATGTGAAATATGAAAGCCCTATCACTTACCAATCAAAAGTTATGCCCAATGTTAAAGTTTTTGAAAAGTAGGTCCAAGGTCAAGGTCATGAGGTCAAAAATTTTGGTATCAATGGAAAGGTCTTGTTACAAGGAATACACATGTGAAATATGAAAGCTCTATCACCTTCTATTCAAAAGTTATGTCCAATGTTAAAGTTCTTTTTGGACAAACAGGCAAGACAGACAGACAGGCCAAAACTATATGCCTCCAAATCTGTGATTCCGGGGGATATAGTTTTTGGCCTGTCCTTGTCAGAAACCAGGTTAAAGTTTTTGAAAAGTAGGTCAAAGTCCAAGGTCAAGGTCACTAGGTCAAAGGTCATGGTCTCAAATGAAAGGTCCTGTCACAAGGTATCTACATGTGAAATATCAAAGCCCTACCCCTTATAGTTCAAGAGATATAGCCCAGGTTAAAGTTTTGTCTACGGATGACGACGGCAACGACAACGACGCCGCGGGTATGGCATTAGCTCTCCAGACTTTTTCGTCCCGGCGAGCTAAAAATCTACAAAATTGTCACAAAATTTTGAAAATAATTTCCTTCAAAGTACTGGAAAAGTGCGACTGTTCAGAAACTGTTACTGTCCGGAAACTGTTCTGACACCAGTATGGTACAAGACAAGAAACCCCCCCCCCTTCCCACTAAAAATCAAATGGTTGTTCCTCAACTAACGTGTGACATGTGTGAATCTCTCAACGGTTATCTAGATTTAGACATTTTGCATAGCGAAACAATTCAATTATCACTTTTATTTGTTGAAAACATACGAAACTTTTCGAACCTTCTCCGGTCACCGTCTCTGGACCGCCGGTAGTCTATTCCGAAATCGCCACATTGTGACGTCACAGGCGCCTTCCCAACATTACAAAAAAAACCCCGGGCTGGTCCATTTATTCGTCCATCACTTTCGTCAACCCCGGCAGTAATATATTATTCTTTCTTTCCTGAATCATAGAAAATGACTCGATACGAACAATTTTTCTACCACTCTTAAAAAAGTCTTATAAATCTCTATCATCTATTGTAGAAAAATTACTCGGTACGAAGAAGTAGGTAATACGATTTGACTGTTCAGTACAAGCGTTTATTTGACATTGAACATTTCTTTTTTGGCGAAGCTAAACATATGTCCACGTATTGGAATGGCTAGTTCTCATCCATCTGGTCCACCTCCACAAGCAAGACCCTGGAACCCAAACAATAAATTCAGTTTCACAGAAAGAGAAAGGTAATATGACTGAATTTTGAAGACGCTAGACAAAAAGATGTGATAAATTTGAGACAGATTGATACTGGTGTAATTCTACTAGTCGTCTCACCATTGACGTCTTTATTCGTCTCTTATTTGCAAATGCCCCATCCCCCAGGCCCATGGGGGAGGTTCTATCTGGGTTTCCTCGCACTTCTTAGTCTACCGCCCTTCCCTTTATAGTTTTTCCCAATCTTCCCACACACACGTCTGCCTACCCGTAAGCATTCAATTTCTCTCATATAATGCTTTTGTAGTGGCTTCCGGTAGTTGTAGGTACCGATAGCTCAGTACAAGTTCCAGTGACTGAGCTTAATAGTCAGTTAATATGTTTACGGGCCGAATGGGCCTATTTTAACAGGTTGGGACTGTCCACAAGATAACGATGCTATCACCTAAATGCGCGACTGTCCTTTAAACCAGCGACTGTAATGGTCACGGTTTTGCGTGACTCAAGTGTTTGGAACTAGGGAGATTATCAATTTAGGCCTTAATTTGACATTTTCGCTTATTCTTTTTCAATTATTCCGAATGGTCTTTTTATGAAAAATCGACTTCCGACATTTAATTGTCCCCTCTATATCGGCAATCTCAAGGAAACAATGATCCAAGTGACAGAATGGCTTCAAAAAATCATGGGTACAGCTGTAAAAAGGAGATATGTCCCTAAAAATAAAGCTTTATTTCCCAAATATACTTACGTGTTCGAAAATTCAGTTGTTTATGTCTCCCTCCACATGTTTACCGGAAGTTGTAATGATCGATATTAATCAATCACATGGTGTTAATCTCTTGTCAAAATGTAATTACCTATATTTACGGTACGCAATAAGGGCAATTAAATCTAAATGTTTCTCGAAAGAAATTAATTAATGAAATTATTTTCTTTGATGGTTAAACTTAATTTTCGAATGGCAAATGCACGTGTAAATTTACGGAAATTACCGAGTGTAAATATTTCATAAAAATTTGAATAAAAATCACATTAAATTCAAGAATTTAATTTTCATGAAACATAACTCGTCCTTCTACAAAAAGAAGAGCTCTTATCTAGGTGTTGAAGTATTGTAGGTTTGGGCCTCAGTAACAAATATAGCTTCGGCATTGTTCGTTGGTCATTTTAGTTTTGGCCGCTGCAAGATCAAAGTCAAGGTCACGTGAAATGAAAGTTCTAAGGGTGGATAAGAGGGAAAAGTAAGAAACAACAGGTAAATTTGATGAAAAATCAACACATTTACAATATGCATCGTTGCAAGTACTGCAATTTCTAACCCACATATGGTATTAAGTCGTTTTCGCGGAAAATGCTCGTATGTACCGTAATAGGAATATTTCACCATTTTCGTACAAAGAAATGAACGTATTAGTTGTCTATTAACTTGATTTATTGCGAAGACACGGAGTTAAACGATAACAAGAAAAAAAGCATGATGAGAGCATCTCAAATACGTATTCGCGTGACTGAATTTAACACTGTTTTAAAGGACAGTCTCGCATTTACGTGAGAGCATCGATATCTTGTGGACAGTCCCAACCTGTTTAACGGGCCGAGTGGACCTACTATGGGCCGAGCATTCCACAGTCCGAGTTACCCATGATTCAATCTGACAACTCTTGATGGTGTTGTTGATTATGATCCCTTGTAGACTGAATAATCCAGTCTCTTTGCTCCCAGGGATGGAAGTTAGTGGTGGTCTGTTCGCCCGAGGTGACCAAATTTACGATCCGAAGTAGCCCGTTTGGCAAGTAGATGCTTACATACAAAAATTTGTCAGACCACATCAATTTCCTAATCTCAATATTAGCCAAAGGAAAAAATATGTTTGTTTCCTATACTGGTAATCCGAGCGACCGTCAACAATAGCGACTATTCTCCTTTTTTTTTTGCCAAATGCCAGACAATCCGAAAGTAACCAGACTTACCAGACAAACCTGTTAAAATTCACTTCGGTCAGGTAATACGTACATTTAAACTTTTTCTAAATAAACTTGTTAGAATTTGTACAAAAATTCAAAAATGTCTGGTAAGTTTTAATAATTTGATTTTGCAAGTAACCAGGATTTTCATTGGCTTAAAAGTTGAGGTTATTTTCCATAACCTGAAAAATATTAGGACACACCCCTTTTCTGGAACTACTTCCCAAATTAAGCAAAATGGCGGATCCCGTAAAATTGATACACTGAATTTTACCTCGAGAACGAAGACTAAATACAAGATACATGTCATTTATACTGTTTTCATCTTTAGATTCATATACAAAAATAATCGATTCTAACAACAGGTAAATGAATAAATGAAGAACTCACCATAAGATTTGTAGGTAAACATATCGCGTCAGTGCAATGATAGGTAACGCTGTTGAAAGATTGCATTTTAATCCAAATCTACCACTATCAAACATGTACCTGATTGTCAGATGCTTTGCCATCCCATCCAGAGTCATTTTATACTCATTGTTTAAAATATATCAAATGACTCGGGCTGAAATGTATGAATACAAATGTCGGCACCTTTCAACTACCAGCCTCCATTCTTGTACAAATGTACTGTCGGCTGTTGTTAGCAATGAGGGAGATAATCCCTACGTAGGAACTTTGCTTTGAGCATTTTCACGATTTTCCAAGATGTAATAAGATGCACAAGTTGTACTATATAACTTAAAATTAAATTATAAGGAATGTTTCTAAATTTCTTTTTGGTTATAGGAAATAACATCAAAAAGCCGATGCACAAATGTTTGTACATTGGCTTTTTGAGGTTATTTCCCATAACCTAAAAGAATTTTAGAAACATTCCTTAAATAACTTTATGCGATGTCTGAAATACCCCATATTGTCTTGACAGAATCGGCATTCCTAAAATTTCTTTATAGTTATGTATCCCAGACTCGTCTTTGGACGCGTCCCATGGCCTTTGAATTTCCTTTCAGACGAGCCATGATCAATTACGTACGCCTCTTCCTGTAAATTACTGTAGTAAGTATTAGTTTACACCTGGCCACCCTGAGGTAGATTTAATTAATCTGTTTAATACGAGTGACCGAACATTGAGAGCACTAAAGGATTAAAATTATTATTGTTTCACGTGTATTAAAGAGCAGACAATTTTTTTTCAGATAAAGACTATATATATACGTCTTCCAGACAATGGTGGATTTCTAGGGGGGATTTGCCAAAACCCCCAAACTCGTCTTTTCCTGTTTTTATGTAATTTCATTTATGCAGATTTTTTAATTCCCTCTTGTAATTAGGCAGCCAAGAGACTGGATTATTCACAGGGCTCTTGATCAGTCTAATTTAAGGCTCATATTCGGCCCCAGTCCCAATGCAAAATAGTATCTTTTTTCCCATTATATTGACCATTTTTCCCAATTTGACACCTCATGGAAAATTCAACAAAATTAGTCAGAAAGTCTCATTTTCAAGTGAAAAGGCATCCAAACTGATTTAAATATTTTCCCAATTTATGAGAAAATGCTGCTATTTTTCCCAATTTCATAGGCCCTGGGCCCAGTCCCAAAAATGGTTGTGAGAGCCTTGATTCAGTCTGGATCCTGACTCAGCCCTCAGCTAGTTCAGAGTGCTTAAAGACTGAGCTACATGTACGACCCATTACCTCACTGGGTAACACTCAGGAATTCAAATTCAACAGTGACAGTTCAGTTCCTTCACCTTGCTTGGGATAGATGTAATACTATTATTGGCATCCATTACAAAGTTATAATAGATTGTAGACTTGAATGGATGCAACAGCGTTATATTTAACTTTTGTTCTGAATGCACATATGACTAGATATACGGTAATGATAAAATGTCCACATGTTTATATCATCTTTGCTAATACACTGCTATCACAGTAAGTAAAACAATATGTCATATTTTCATTGAAGGTGGCTGTGCATATATCCTGCTTACATTAATAGTCGTAAGACTCTTCAGGAAGGAAGAAGGCTTCCCAAAGAACAGGTATATTTACATACCACATTTTTATCTTTATCCAATTAATCAGATGTACAGAATCAGGATATTTTTATCCATACATTATGGGTATTTGACATGATTTGATAAACGGAAAAATGTTAATATGCCATACTATTGTTTGGCTTCATTAAGATCTTTTCATTTAAAGAATATCTTTCTACACAAATTTTATACACATGTTACAAAGGTGTTTTTAGAAATCAAATGATGTACTAATAGTGCAACATAAGTTGTGAAAACTTGACTTGAATTTACAATTACGGGTTAGCCAGATATCTGACAACAGACATACACACCTAATTCCATAATGTACACTTAACTTTATACCAGGGCTGATTGATATGCTGTGAGCCTCACATTTAAGGATTATAATTTTATCAGACATTTTGCATTATTTTCTACATAATACCCTTCAGTATCTATACACTTTTGCCACCGGTGTTTAAGGGCCTCAGAACTCCTAATCTTGACTTGTCAGAAAGCCATCCACTGCAAGTATGACATCATCGTGGGACTGAAAGTAGGTGCCAAAAATATATATTTCATTTTGGGAATAGATGAAAGTCTGATGGAGCAAGATCAGGTGATGCTCAATCAAATTAAAGCCACAATCATGAATGGCAGTCATGGCAGTGACAGACTTTTTAACAGGAGCATTGTCCTGATGGAACAACACACCTTTAACTAGTTAGCTTTCCCAGGCGCTTAAGTTTAATATTTTCCTGTAACTGTGTCAGAAGTGAAGCATAGTATGTGCCATTGATTGTTTGTCTTTTATGAAGATAATCTATCAGCAGAATACATGTGCCTTCTGCAACCCAGAAAACTTTCCATAGCTTTCATTTGATACCATGACTTTTGTCCTAGTGACCTTGGCCTTGATTTTTTACCTACTTTTAAACTGTAAGGTGGTAGGGGTTTGATATTTCTCATATAGATTCCTCATGAATAGAGTTTTTATTTGATTCTATGACTTTTGACTAAGTGACCTTGGCATTTATTTTTATTGCCATATTATAAAAGCTGCCGCCGTGGGCATTTATGTTTCACAAACATAGTTTTTATTTCATGTTCTTTTCAAGTAATGATTGTATAAAGTAACAGTTGCAATGATTGAATGAAGTAACTACATCTATAAACTTTACATTTACAACAGTGTGTTGAGAATCCTACATATGCAGAAATCAGAGATGTACTACTAACAGCTGGTCTGAACATTGGAGTAGAGGTAACTTTATTATTATAGTTATACTACATACCAGTAGGAATATAAACTGTTTTGGATATAGCATATATGTCAGAAATTAATATACCCCTACATTCTGTGTCCCTGATGCATAAAGTATGACCATTTTATCGCTGCATCCCACGGTACAAACTTTTCACTTTTATATAATTCGATATCTTGATCATAAAATGCCATGAACAGGTGCGGATCTAGCATTTTATCTCAAGGGGGGTCCAAAGTATAGTAATGAAACCAGCTCAGTTGGAATAGGTGCCATTATGTCCCTATGACCAATTTCCTCCCGATTCCATATCCAAGATTCAGAGGGATTTGGATGGACAGTTCATTTTATTCCTACTGCTTTAGTATAATCACATTATTTTCAGGTAGATTGAAGAAGGCAATGAAGGAACCTTCACAAATGTGTATTCTGTTTGTGGGCCAAAAAAAATTTGGCCAAAACTGTGATGATTCCTTTGTTGTAGAGGGCAATATACATGTACTGCAAAATGTTCTACCAATAATTTCATACTTTCATAAATGATATTCTAAAATCATTTGAAATGTTGTGAATATCACGACTTACAAACATCATATAAATGAAAAACAGCTGGTAAGGAGCAGACCACATGGACCAAGAGTTCATTTAAAATAAGCATCTTGAGTACTAGACTTGAGAAAAGTAAACTTAACACAAAACTGATATGTTAATTTTCATCATCTGGAAATACTTTTTTCAGCATGTTAACTTGTTAAGCCCCAGGTTTGAGTGCAAATCTGTGTAAATTTTCTAATTTTGATCTGAATTTTTTTTTTAGAATAAAGTATATGCCAGGGAACTCGATCACAGAGATCCTAAATTCCGCGGCAGAATCCGTGTTCAGTTTCGGAAGGAGGATGGTGAATTATTCAATGAATACTTTAAATCTAGTAAGTACTGATGTATTTATTATAAACTGTAGCCACAACTTACCAGGTTTCTATAGGGCTTGTTAGGTTAATTGCAAACAATTGATCATTACATATCATGCCTTGTCCAAGTCATAATATTTTTTAAGAAATTTCAACAAAATAATTCCAAAGAGCCGAAGGTTGTGTCATGAAAATGAGTCAAGGTCACATTTGCATGGTCAAATCATATATAGCCATGAAGTTCTAGTTTTGGCATAATTTCTGCTTACAAATAAAAGAATGCTATAAATACTAAGAATTCAGTGTTGAGTCGGGCCACCATGAACGAAGGTCATATCTTCGAGGTCAAGGCTACAGAGATGTGTGCCTTATATTCAGTTTACCTCTGAATTACATGTATAGTAGCCTTGTCTGTAATTTGACACCTAGAAAAAAATCATACATGTATATATACACACTATCTTTGTTTAATTATTGAATGTTTATTCCCTATTACTGAAAACATGCAACATGACCTTGCTGTATGAAATGCATGTTGCTTGATAACTGAACCAATACCATTGTACCATATATCTTCTTATACTTTGTACATGTACATAACATTTTTGTTCTCAGAAAAAGACTTGCTGAAGTATGCCTGTACAATGATTCCTAAATTAAAGTCTCGACAGCAAGGGTCACAACCCCAGCAGCAAGCACAGCAATCACAGGAGAAAAAGGGACGCAAGGGACGGAAAAAATAAACGGAGGATTGACAATTAAGGAAATTAAGACATCAGGGACAAAAATTAGAAGACAAGCAGAGGATAATTTACAGGAGCAAAAGGCTGTTTATTAAGGAAATCAACAAGTTACAGCTATTATAAATAGAGACATGAACATAGAGATGTTAAATTTAAAAGTCGTCAGACAGTATGTGTTCATTCATTGGTATACATGTGTATTTATAAACTGTGTAGTGAAATTTATCATTAGAGGAAATAACGAAGTACATTATGATAAATGTGTACCTTTAGAGATGTTGGTATGAGTCATTGGTGTTTGTTGTTATGTATGTATGTGAGAGAGAAAGATATCTTTCAATAAATTTCAAGACTAAAGTCATTTTTCTATATCTTATATTATCTCCTAAGAACAGAAGTATGTGATACGTTTGGCCCAGTGCAATGTAGTGGTTATAAATTTAAGTTATGTTTTTCGTTGAAGAACTTGAATTCGTATAGTCTGTTAGGTTTTGTAACA
This sequence comes from Pinctada fucata, assembly GCA_028142955.1. Classification (NCBI taxonomy): domain Eukaryota; kingdom Metazoa; phylum Mollusca; class Bivalvia; order Pterioida; family Pteriidae; genus Pinctada; species Pinctada fucata. The sequence continues at coordinate 69,569,656 of AP027105.1, read as the reverse complement.
TAAATTCCAAGGTGCCAATGGTCATCATAATTGATAGACAAGTAAATTTTACAACTCGGATATCATAGTTGATAGGTCAAATTTAGCAACTTTCAGTTCAGGAACTTCATTTTCTAAGGAGATGTAGTAAGGAAATATGATTGGATGAAACCTCACTTGAAGCATTAAGTTGCATGTAAAACCAAGCAAACAAACAAAAGAAAGCAAACTTATCGCATTCCGATGCATCCAGGATAACAGCTCAGCTAAAGCAGCTTATTCAGCAATATATCTATGAAACATGACACCACTTCCTGACCTTAAAAACCAAATGGAAAATGTAGGTCAGATTCAACATCTCAAGTTAAGTTTCTATTCAGTATGACAATGTGAGCTTCAACAATTTAGTAGCACTTACATTCTCTCAAACCTGACCTACCAAAACTTCACTTACATGTACAGTAGTATGTCTGATACAGCAACTGAAGCTTGGTATCGCCTTATACCAGGTCATCAGATGACTAGGCGACTAATAATTTCAGGCATGTCAATATGAAACTACACCACCATATATTTCTCAATTTCCTGTGTTACTTCTCTCAAACTTTAGTACTTAGATTCATCTAAGATGTTCAGGAACAGATACAAGATTGAAAAATACAAAACTTTGGCATACATCATAAATAATACACATTCTAATGGACAACTTTACATGCAAAGATTGATGAAGATTGGAAGCTCAAGGACCTTTAATAACTTTTGACCTTGAACACTAATAGGCATCTTCTTTTAACCATGGACAACTTTACATGCAAAGATTGATGAAGATTGGAAGCTCAAGGACCTTTAATAACTTTTGACCTTGAACACTAATAGGCATCTTCTTTTAACCATGGACAACTTTACATGCAAAGATTGATGAAGATTGGAAGCTCAAGGACCTTTAATAACTTTTGACCTTGAACACTAATAGGCATCTTCTTTTAACCATGGACAACTTTACATGCAAAGATTGATGAAGATTGGAAGCTCAAGGACCTTTAATAACTTTTGACCTTGAATACTAATAAGCATCTTCTTCTAACCATGGAAGATTGGAAGTAAACTGTGACCTCTAAAGTGTCCACAATGTTTTTTTACATCACAAATTGTGACCTTGACTTTTGATCTCTGACCTTGTAAATTAATAGGTGTCTTCTTATCACCATAGACAGCTTACATGCAAAAGTTGATGAAGATTGAAAGTAAATTGTGGCCTCTAGTGTGTTCACAATATTTTTCTAATATCACTCATTCTGACCTTGACCTTGAAATCGATAGATGTCGTCTTCTCATCATGGACTACTTACATGTGAAGTTTGATGAAGATTGGAAGAAAAGTGTGACCTCTAGAGTGTCCACAATGTTTTCCTAATATCGCACATTGTGACCTTGACCTTTATCTCTAATACCAAGGTGTCAAAACTCTGACTTGTAAGTTTCCTTAATGAAGCACTTCTACATAGCCTTATGCAAAATTTATTGGGAAATGAAATGCAAAACCTCGCAAACTGGATTCGCATTCTAATGCATTGAAGTGATTTGCATTTATGTAATAAACTTTATTATGTACCCACATAAGTATAAATGTACCTGTAATGAAGCTTCTATGGACTTAGAACATAGAAATTATTCAAACTATTGGATTATCTATCAATGTGTATGAGAATAAAAGAATTATGAATCACCTGGGTATCATTTACTTATAATAGTACAAAGTCTTAAAAATTTTATGCAAGCAACTTCCAAATGATAAAGCATGAAAATAATCAGCTTTTCAAACTTCTCAATATAAATTATACTTCACAGAGCATAGATACTCATCACTGAATCCTTCCATAATTTGTTTCAACCAAAATTATCATATCACATTAGTTACATGTACATTATACTTCAGGACTTCTTATGGATTACATGTACTTCTACATTGATACTAGAGGAAATGGATTTCTTCAGTTTGTATTTGATATTCTGAAAAAGTAATAAGAATCATGTAAGATCCATTTTAGCACATTGTAGCACGAGTGATTTCGTCCATGTGAGGTGTTGGTGCACATAGCATTGAAAGCACGGATAACAGTTCATAATAAATATGACACAGAATAAAGTATATCAACAAGGTGTGCCTCCTCACAGGCCACACCCCCTTACAGCCGCCACACCATCTGAATGGCCTTGCACACACCAACATCATTGTAATTGAAGTAAAGTAATCCAGCGAGTCCCATAATAGTTATAATATACCACGGCCAGTGAATAAAGGGGAGAAACTTCTCCAAGTAATCTGTCAATACTCCATCTACACCCCTAAAATAAAATAAAAAACATGCTTAGTGAAACACAAAAGCCCACATTGGCATCTTTGATAGCAAAACAGCTGCAAAGTAGTTCACATTTTACGGTCAAGGTCACAAGGCTAAATTTGGTATCCATAGAAAGGTCTTGCCACAAGAAATTCATATGCGAAATATGAAAGCCCTATCACTTAGCATTCAAAAGCTATGGCCAAGGTTATAGTTTTTCAAAAGTAGGTAAAATTTCAAGGTCAAGGTCACAAGGTAAAAAATTTTGGGACCCATGAAAAGGTCTTGTCACAAGGAATACACACATTAAGTATGAAAGCCCTATCACTTGCCATTCAAAAGTTATGGCCTAGGTTAAAGTTTTAAAAGCAGGTCAAACTCTAAGGTCAACAAGGTCAAAAATTTTGGTATCTATGGAAAGGTCTTGTCACAAGGAATTCATCTGAAATATGAAAGCCTTATCACTTACCATTCAAAAGTTATGGCTAAAGTTTTTGCAGTAAAACGGACTGACCAAAGGATCATTGTTCCTTAAACCCCTCTCAAATCATAAATGAAACCTCAAAGTTCAAATCATACTTACCAGAACCCATGAAGAAGAACAGTGGTAGAGAGCATAAAGTCCATGATTGGACCCTGAACAAAGAGAGCAGCTGGCATTACACCTATCATCGATATTGCTAAAATTCTCTCTATCTTCCAGTGGGTGGAAGCCATCATTTTGTGGTCGCCTCTTTTTTCCTCTGAAATTGAAATATGAACTTATGCTAGCCCCTAGAATTGGAGAGAAAGGATATACATGCATATGTACCCAAAATCAGATAAGGAGAATCCACAGTTATGAATATGTAAAAATTTAAGTACCACAAAAAAGCGATGTTTAGTTCCGCATTTTGAAACTTTTATGGAATTATCCTCAGAACAGAGTTACAGTTTTGAAAAATAGTTTCCTTGCTTTATAAAATTTAGATACTACAGTATTTACACACATAAGTGCTCATTACAACTTTACCCTGGTGTAAAGACCCCCTCTAAGCTCTGATATATTTGTTTGTTACCATTTATCTGGTCTGTGAGGTCCCCGCCTGGCTTTGAAGTAACATTGTGCTAAACCTTGCAAGGTGTGATAGGTACCCTTGAAGTTCTGAAGTACTCAGATTTTTTAAACAACTTACTAAGGAGAAACTCAATCCCCTCCAAAGTAATGTACTCAGGTAATCAACATACCTGGTGTAAAAGGTCCCCTCCTGGCTTTGAAGTAATCTGGTGTTGCTCTCCTAAGGAAATCTGGTGGGGTTATGTTATGTTGAGGTGACAAGGACAGCTGTTTGTTTGGGATATGACTCTGTGTTATAGCTGGCAGGCTTTTACTCATTATGCGAGGCCCTAGGAATAAGCATTTAGCCCCTGTAGGTAATAAAATAGAAATGAGCATAGTATACATGTCAGAAAAGGTTTGAGATTGAAATTCTCATTCTCCTTTGATAACCTTTGAACATTTGGACATTCAAAGTACTGGTAATTTTTTCAGCTTCAGATGCTTAGATTTTTATTTTACCGTATATGATAAACGTCTTCAAATTGAATAGCATCATTTAAGAACAGATAAATTGGCAGCATGGACCAGACATGCACGTTTCGGGTATTTAACCCTCATCAGTGATCCTCAAATCTAAACAATGTAATATGCCAAAAAAGTGTGAAAGTTACTATGTCAAAAAAGCCTACTGAAATACGTACATGTAGCAGGATGGGTGGGATATGATGCTACAGGACCCATGTTTTTGAAATTTATATGTTAAGTTATATGTCCGTACAACCAATATTATGCTCACATTGACAGAAAAAAGATTAAGATGGGGAGTTTCTATGTTAATTTTTGCGTAACATCATCAATGTTTAACATTAAGCCTATGGATGATGTTAGAGACATCATTCTAACATTAACAAAGAATATTCCCCCATCTAAATCCATTTTCTGTTACTGTGAGTGTAGTGTCGTAGGGACATATAACTTTCACCATTAGTTATGAGAGTCCGAGATCTATCCCCTAATATGAATTTTAATCGAAAAACATTCCAACAAATGAGACAAAACTTTTTCAATTCAGAAGTGTATAATTTCAATGGAAACTGAGGAGCTCCTTTAATTTTTGTCCAACTGCAACCTTGCGGTTAGACAAAAATTAAAGGATCTCCTCAGTTTCCATTGAAATTAAGAAGTGTGCTGAGCGGACAGTATCTCTCATTTATATGGCCTTAGTTAAGTTTAGGGGACCAGGACCTTCAAGCGTGGATCCAGAGGGGGGGGGGGGGTCGGGGGGTCCGGAAAAGCTTTTAAATATACATATTTCATAAGAATAAGTCCCGATTCTCCTTTTGTTGTCATAATATTTGAAAAATAACATGAATTTGTATTGAAAACCTTGCATTTTAATTAATTTTTTCGACCTCATTTCAAAAATTTCCCCTGGCTTGCTTACGCTCGCCAGATTTTATTACATATATGTCAATTTTAAATGATGCTAACCTTTGCAAACCCTAAACAATAAAAAGGCAATTAACTGAAAAATACAGTAATAGATGATGCAAATGGTATTATTGTTTAACCTTTTTATTCCAACTTTAAAAAATTTTCGCTGGCTCGCTACCGCTCGCCAGACTATTTTACATATAACTTGATCAATAATCATGATAATCGAAACATAATGGAAATTCAATATTTTTTTATTGATATATTTATTTTTTTGCTTTTCAAAAAAATTAGGACAAATGAATTTTAGGACCCCTCCTGGAAAAAAATCCTGGATCCGCCCATGACCTTATAGCAGAATAAAACATCGCTACAGACAGTATGGCTGGTTTGCAAAGTAAGTTTTTGTCACAAACTGGGTCAAGGTCAATTGGTCAAATAATACGGCATAAATTGGAAAGTTTTATCATTTAATTTCCATTGTCATTTTCAAGAAACGAAGAATCTGATTGGCTGAGAAATTTTGTTGATACATCGATCAACAAAATTTTTCACGGAAGTCTATTTATAGCACTATTTTTAGAACTGGGGGTTCCCTCAAACACGAATGAACTCGTTGCTGAAAATACAATTTGTTGCTGTTTGCATATCATTTCAAGGGAACCATTTCTTTTCTACTTACTCAAAAATTAACAGTGCATGTAGAATTTGCTCAAACTGGTCCTTATTCCAAAGATATAGAGGGACGATCGTTCGCTGTTTGAATCATGGCGGCTGCCATAACTTATTTTGGCAGAGGTATCACTACGAAACTTCCGACTTACGAAATATAGTGCGGTGATTGATTGTTTTTAGATAAAAGAAAACAGTCTGTTTTCCATAATTAAATGATAAGAAATGAATCTTATATTTTTTCTGTTGATGCAGGTATCACCCGAAAAATTGGACAGAAAACTTTTGCATCAACGCGCTACGCGCATTGATGCAGTTTTCTGTCCAATTTTTCGGGTGATACCTACATCAACAGAAAAAATATAAGATTCATTTCTTAAGTCAGAGGCAACCTACATGTACTGCACACAGTTCCATAGACTTTGCTTCAACCAGAAACTTTAACCAAAATCTTTCACTAGGTAAAAGTCCAAGGTCAAGGTCACTAGGTCAAATGTTATGGCATTAATTGAAAGGTCTTGTCATGGGCAACCTACATGTATAATATAAAGTTTCTACTGCATACAGTTCCATAGATTTTGCTTAAACCAGGAACTTTGACCAAAATGTTTAACAAGGTCAAAGTTCAAGGTCACTAGGTCAAATGTAACGGCATTAATTGAAAGGTCTTGTGATGGGCAAGCTTCATGTATAATATAAAGTTTCTACTGCATATAGTTCCTTAGATTTTAAACCAGGAACTTTAATCAAAATCTTTAACTAGGGCAAAGGTCAAGGTCACTATTTCAAATGTTACAGCATAAATTGAAAGGTCTTTTGATGGGCAAGCTTCATGTATAATATAAAGTTTCTACTGCATATAGTTCCTTAGATTTTGCCTCAAACAGAAACTTTAACCAAAATGTTGACGGCAGACAGACGGACATCGTCAATCTATAGACCGGAACTGCTTTGCAATCCGGCCAAAAATGACGATTTTAAATTAATTTTTCGACTGAAATATTTTTCGCTGAATAAAGATTTTTGTACTGTTTACATGGTTTACATACATGTATAGTGTTGTTTTTATTTGTACCGTGGATATTAAAAAAAAAAATTTAACCTTTAAAATCGTTGTCAACTTTAGGGGAACTAGATCCTACATTGTATTAAAACGACAAAATAGGTAAAATTCCTGAACATTCCTCATTTCTACTCCTAGTTGTAGCTAAAATTACTACTTAAATTGCTTTTATCGGGGGGCTACTGTCCCCAAACCCCCATTAAATGGTGCAAAAAAATTCGGCAAGTCGTCCTTTTTGACAAATTCCAGTACCTTCAATCAAAAAATAACTCGCCCAGTCTTCCTGCCCCTAAAAAAATCCCCTCTAGGCCTGGTTTCATCTCTTCTTCTCTTCAATTTTTCCTCTGATCGTTCTTAAACTAGCCTATATTTAGAATGAGGAAAAACCCATGGATGTAACGCGCGATTTCATTGGTCGATTGGTTCTCAGTATGACAAAATGTCATCAACCAGAGGAAAAATCGAAGAGAAGATGAGGTGAAACCAGGGCTAAAGGGGATTTTTAGGGGCAGGAGGACTGGGCGAGTTATTTTTTGGTTGAAGGTATACTGATATTTGTCAAAAAAAGGACGACCTGCCGAATTTTTCTCGCACTGAAATTCTCAAGTTTTGCCTAAGCAGTGTGCGAAATAAACGGTGGACTGATAGACAATGTCTAAAGTTATTCTGGTCGGTCTATAGAGATCGAAAACTTGGTAGACCTACTTGTCTATAGAAAATCTGACCCGAGTCATGTAAATGTTGCCCATTTGTACAACCAATGATAAAAGCGCCTGTAAAACATTGATGTGTTTGTTGTGCTTCCACTTTTAGAATCATCCTTTCATCATCTAAAGCCAGTCGCAATGTTGTACTTTGACCGGTTAAAATATGTTGAAGGTGCACACCCGGGCATGAAACGAAAACCGGCAGGTGCTAGTTCTTATTGACAGTGAATCTGTCAAGGAAATAGAACAAAGTGAACTAGAAATTGAAAATCCCATCACACAAATTGTCTATGAAATTGAGAGAGAATATAATTAAATGATTAGCAGATGATTTTAGCAAAGAAAATGCATTAAAATTCTGATTTCTGTGCCTTTTTATTTCCGTCTATAGGAAAATGCTGAGGTCTATAGGAACTAAATTTACTGCAGACCGAATGTCTATAGGACTTAAAAGTTAGTTTCGCACACAGCCTAAGCAATAGCAGTCAGACCGAAGCGAAAAAACAGATAACACCGTCGTAGGTCTGCAAGTCAGACTAAGGCCATTTATATTAAGGCAGTGATTCCGGATACGAACATTCGTATCTGTAGAACTTGGTCTCCGCGTACGAACACGAATCGTAGTTAGCTTCTGCATATATATTTGGTTAGGGTTTTTCTTCATTAGGCATCTTGTGTTCAAATTGTATCTTTTTAGTGACATATTTTGAAAAGTAAGTAAGTAAAAAGCAGTTGCATCTACATGTACGTCTTTGTTATCTTCTCACAACTTTCAAAAACTTCAACTTCCGCTTGAGCAACGGAACGTCAGTACTCACGGTAGCTGACAAGTGCGTGTTTATTACTGAGCATTGATCACTACAACGATTGAGAACATAGAAAATAGTCTTTTATGCCGGTTGCTAAATTACTGAGTATGCAGAATAAACTCGTATAACTTGATATAATTACAAAAATCAACTTATTTCTCTGTTATGGACACATGACCCGAGTCACATGACAGTTACAGACCAATCAGAAAATTGTTCGTACGCCGAGACATAGGTCTAAAGATACGAACGTTCGTATCCGGAGTCATTGCCTGTTAGAGTGCACCTATAACGGCTTCAAACAAAGGGATTCACGTTTTCCTTACATCGAAAAGCTGTGATAGACTCACAGAAATCGTCAATACAGTACTGGTATAACTATCGATGCCATTGATGGAGAAAATTGCAAATGCAAGATTTGGTTTCGTAAACGGTCATTTTACCCTTGAAAGTTCTGGGCAAAGCAGAGCATTCAATCAGATATCAAATCATCAAGTTTCGGGTTCTAATAATATGAGTTGGTTCCTCGCTTAAAATCACATTCAACGTAAGCAGCTATGTTAAATTTTAAAGAATTTCACCTTGACAAGCTCGCAGGAGATTCATTGAAGCCATTTTGGAGAACTCTCTCAAGGGAGGCAATTCAAGGAGGCGCTTCGACCTTTTCCACTTCGGCCAAGGCATTTCGGCCTAAACTTGGAAGTCATTCGGCTTTATTATGTTATTTCTTTCCATGTATCAATGTTATATTAGATACGAATTGGTTCAAACTGTCATGTTTTAAGTAAGACTGATTACGTTTATCATAATCTCTATCAGAATTTTCTTAATACCGATTCTCTGTAAGGACCAAACAATCTCAGCAACGTTGAAAAATAGCATGTCACAGAAATGAAAGATTTTTGGTACAATAGTCATGTATAATGTGTTAAGCCCGAATTTAGGTATAATTGTGGAATTGGAGCATCGGTTACCATGGTAACCATGTCAAAATTTTGGTGCACACTAAAAGTGGTAGTCCGAGTCCGCGTCCGAGTCGGGAAAAGCCGAGTTGAGATTTTTAATTTCAAATTTCTCGGCAACGGATGGATAGATTTTGATGAAAGTTTCAGGAAATATCCATTTTATACATACAAATCGATGTATGTTATTTGATTTTGAAACATTTGTATATCTTGGAAGAAATTAGCTATATACCGATTTTTACCACACTAAAAGTGGTAGTCCGAGTCCGAGTTGAGAAATCAAAAAACGTAGATAGGTTGCACTCCATAGTATTGGTCATTGAAAATTGAGCGTTTTGAATGAAAGGCATGCAATAGTTGACGTTATATTAATAATTTTATATTGCTCATACAATATAAAGCTACATATCAATAAAAAGTACTCTTATTACTGATTACTTCTATTATTCTTGATTTCATCTGAACAAATCCTGTCAGTCAGACATGCTGCTCAAAGTTATAGCAGTACATTAGAAGATGACATGGAAATGGGGCATGACCCCTCAAAGTGACTCAAATTTGACATCCTTCTCAAATGATTTTCTTAATAAACTGTATGTCTATTTGTTGTGTATTTCTTATTCTATAATATGTGCAATTTATTTGAATTTTCACCTGATGCAATTCGAGAAATATGACGTCAAAGTTTTCTTACCTAAATACAGCATTCATTTCTTTGCCCAAGGCTAGTCACATGACCTCTTACTTTCACACCCGGTCATACTATACATATGAGGTATACAATGGAAATAATGTGCTTTTCTCAAGACAACAAGCTAGTTCTTTCTTCCAAATATCAAAAATCATAGTTATTTCAATAATAAAGCTCACATAATGAAGCTGGACCCCATCTGTCCCCTATTTAAAAAATCATCCCTAGCCAAATTCCAAATGCGACACTGCGGATACTATGTAGTGTAACCTATAGGAGTACATTTTTCTTTATGCGAGAAATTTTTTTTGTCGATATGTGTTTTTAAGGTCTTTCGCATCTTGCGATACCAGAAATTTTGTGTTACGCACTATACTTTTGTCGCGACACACCGTCAAAGGTCCCATGATACCGTCAGGCCTTAACCCCAATGTTACATTGCATGACCATAATAGGAAATACATATATGATCAATAGGAGCTATTTATGATGCTTAAGTACTATAATGGTACATTAAAAGATAGAAAAAAGGCTAAATGACATTCTTAAAAGAATGTTGCAATGGAAACGACAAACTTTTTTGTCGTAACGACATATTTTTGTCGCGTCGAAGCTAATTATATACCATAACGCTTTACCGCGAACAACAGAAATGCCCATGTAAGCTATAATATTTTGAACAGATTTTGGTTGCTATGGTAACCACATTGTGGTAAATTTAAGTCATTTGAGATACTTTAACATTTTCAGAATATTTTGATACCTCTCATCATAATGTAAACCTCTTATCTATATGGCAAAGGTGCATCACATCCACAATGGTGTCACAGACTTAACAGCATTTTTCCTGCATAAATGAGCTGATACTGGAGCAACATCAATTTTCATGACAATCAAAAAAATTTTATTTTTGAATTAAACATGTCTATATTTGATTTTTAAGAAACAACAGAGTCAATACTTTTTTATGATATAAATGGTAACCATAGCAACCAAATATGAAAATTTGAATTGAGGAGCATATGTGCGTATAAGGTTGCACTCCATAGTATTGGTCATTGAAAATTGAGCGTTTTGAATGAAAGGCATGCAATAGTTGACGTTATATTAATAATTTTATATTGCTCATACAATATAAAGCTACATATCAATAAAAAGTACTCTTATTACTGATTACTTCTATTATTCTTGATTTCATCTGAACAAATCCTGTCAGTCAGACATGCTGCTCAAAGTTATAGCAGTACATTAGAAGATGACATGGAAATGGGGCATGACCCCTCAAAGTGACTCAAATTTGACATCCTTCTCAAATGATTTTCTTAATAAACTGTATGTCTATTTGTTGTGTATTTCTTATTCTATAATATGTGCAATTTATTTGAATTTTCACCTGATGCAATTCGAGAAATATGACGTCAAAGTTTTCTTACCTAAATACAGCATTCATTTCTTTGCCCAAGGCTAGTCACATGACCTCTTACTTTCACACCCGGTCATACTATACATATGAGGTATACAATGGAAATAATGTGCTTTTCTCAAGACAACAAGCTAGTTCTTTCTTCCAAATATCAAAAATCATAGTTATTTCAATAATAAAGCTCACATAATGAAGCTGGACCCCATCTGTCCCCTATTTAAAAAATCATCCCTAGCCAAATTCCAAATGCGACACTGCGGATACTATGTAGTGTAACCTATAGGAGTACATTTTTCTTTATGCGAGAAATTTTTTTTGTCGATATGTGTTTTTAAGGTCTTTCGCATCTTGCGATACCAGAAATTTTGTGTTACGCACTATACTTTTGTCGCGACACACCGTCAAAGGTCCCATGATACCGTCAGGCCTTAACCCCAATGTTACATTGCATGACCATAATAGGAAATACATATATGATCAATAGGAGCTATTTATGATGCTTAAGTACTATAATGGTACATTAAAAGATAGAAAAAAGGCTAAATGACATTCTTAAAAGAATGTTGCAATGGAAACGACAAACTTTTTTGTCGTAACGACATATTTTTGTCGCGTCGAAGCTAATTATATACCATAACGCTTTACCGCGAACAACAGAAATGCCCATGTAAGCTATAATATTTTGAACAGATTTTGGTTGCTATGGTAACCACATTGTGGTAAATTTAAGTCATTTGAGATACTTTAACATTTTCAGAATATTTTGATACCTCTCATCATAATGTAAACCTCTTATCTATATGGCAAAGGTGCATCACATCCACAATGGTGTCACAGACTTAACAGCATTTTTCCTGCATAAATGAGCTGATACTGGAGCAACATCAATTTTCATGACAATCAAAAAAATTTTATTTTTGAATTAAACATGTCTATATTTGATTTTTAAGAAACAACAGAGTCAATACTTTTTTATGATATAAATGGTAACCATAGCAACCAAATATGAAAATTTGAATTGAGGAGCATATGTGCGTATAAGGTTGCACTCCATAGTATTGGTCATTGAAAATTGAGCGTTTTGAATGAAAGGCATGCAATAGTTGACGTTATATTAATAATTTTATATTGCTCATACAATATAAAGCTACATATCAATAAAAAGTACTCTTATTACTGATTACTTCTATTATTCTTGATTTCATCTGAACAAATCCTGTCAGTCAGACATGCTGCTCAAAGTTATAGCAGTACATTAGAAGATGACATGGAAATGGGGCATGACCCCTCAAAGTGACTCAAATTTGACATCCTTCTCAAATGATTTTCTTAATAAACTGTATGTCTATTTGTTGTGTATTTCTTATTCTATAATATGTGCAATTTATTTGAATTTTCACCTGATGCAATTCGAGAAATATGACGTCAAAGTTTTCTTACCTAAATACAGCATTCATTTCTTTGCCCAAGGCTAGTCACATGACCTCTTACTTTCACACCCGGTCATACTATACATATGAGGTATACAATGGAAATAATGTGCTTTTCTCAAGACAACAAGCTAGTTCTTTCTTCCAAATATCAAAAATCATAGTTATTTCAATAATAAAGCTCACATAATGAAGCTGGACCCCATCTGTCCCCTATTTAAAAAATCATCCCTAGCCAAATTCCAAATGCGACACTGCGGATACTATGTAGTGTAACCTATAGGAGTACATTTTTCTTTATGCGAGAAATTTTTTTTGTCGATATGTGTTTTTAAGGTCTTTCGCATCTTGCGATACCAGAAATTTTGTGTTACGCACTATACTTTTGTCGCGACACACCGTCAAAGGTCCCATGATACCGTCAGGCCTTAACCCCAATGTTACATTGCATGACCATAATAGGAAATACATATATGATCAATAGGAGCTATTTATGATGCTTAAGTACTATAATGGTACATTAAAAGATAGAAAAAAGGCTAAATGACATTCTTAAAAGAATGTTGCAATGGAAACGACAAACTTTTTTGTCGTAACGACATATTTTTGTCGCGTCGAAGCTAATTATATACCATAACGCTTTACCGCGAACAACAGAAATGCCCATGTAAGCTATAATATTTTGAACAGATTTTGGTTGCTATGGTAACCACATTGTGGTAAATTTAAGTCATTTGAGATACTTTAACATTTTCAGAATATTTTGATACCTCTCATCATAATGTAAACCTCTTATCTATATGGCAAAGGTGCATCACATCCACAATGGTGTCACAGACTTAACAGCATTTTTCCTGCATAAATGAGCTGATACTGGAGCAACATCAATTTTCATGACAATCAAAAAAATTTTATTTTTGAATTAAACATGTCTATATTTGATTTTTAAGAAACAACAGAGTCAATACTTTTTTATGATATAAATGGTAACCATAGCAACCAAATATGAAAATTTGAATTGAGGAGCATATGTGCGTATAAGGTTGCACTCCATAGTATTGGTCATTGAAAATTGAGCGTTTTGAATGAAAGGCATGCAATAGTTGACGTTATATTAATAATTTTATATTGCTCATACAATATAAAGCTACATATCAATAAAAAGTACTCTTATTACTGATTACTTCTATTATTCTTGATTTCATCTGAACAAATCCTGTCAGTCAGACATGCTGCTCAAAGTTATAGCAGTACATTAGAAGATGACATGGAAATGGGGCATGACCCCTCAAAGTGACTCAAATTTGACATCCTTCTCAAATGATTTTCTTAATAAACTGTATGTCTATTTGTTGTGTATTTCTTATTCTATAATATGTGCAATTTATTTGAATTTTCACCTGATGCAATTCGAGAAATATGACGTCAAAGTTTTCTTACCTAAATACAGCATTCATTTCTTTGCCCAAGGCTAGTCACATGACCTCTTACTTTCACACCCGGTCATACTATACATATGAGGTATACAATGGAAATAATGTGCTTTTCTCAAGACAACAAGCTAGTTCTTTCTTCCAAATATCAAAAATCATAGTTATTTCAATAATAAAGCTCACATAATGAAGCTGGACCCCATCTGTCCCCTATTTAAAAAATCATCCCTAGCCAAATTCCAAATGCGACACTGCGGATACTATGTAGTGTAACCTATAGGAGTACATTTTTCTTTATGCGAGAAATTTTTTTTGTCGATATGTGTTTTTAAGGTCTTTCGCATCTTGCGATACCAGAAATTTTGTGTTACGCACTATACTTTTGTCGCGACACACCGTCAAAGGTCCCATGATACCGTCAGGCCTTAACCCCAATGTTACATTGCATGACCATAATAGGAAATACATATATGATCAATAGGAGCTATTTATGATGCTTAAGTACTATAATGGTACATTAAAAGATAGAAAAAAGGCTAAATGACATTCTTAAAAGAATGTTGCAATGGAAACGACAAACTTTTTTGTCGTAACGACATATTTTTGTCGCGTCGAAGCTAATTATATACCATAACGCTTTACCGCGAACAACAGAAATGCCCATGTAAGCTATAATATTTTGAACAGATTTTGGTTGCTATGGTAACCACATTGTGGTAAATTTAAGTCATTTGAGATACTTTAACATTTTCAGAATATTTTGATACCTCTCATCATAATGTAAACCTCTTATCTATATGGCAAAGGTGCATCACATCCACAATGGTGTCACAGACTTAACAGCATTTTTCCTGCATAAATGAGCTGATACTGGAGCAACATCAATTTTCATGACAATCAAAAAAATTTTATTTTTGAATTAAACATGTCTATATTTGATTTTTAAGAAACAACAGAGTCAATACTTTTTTATGATATAAATGGTAACCATAGCAACCAAATATGAAAATTTGAATTGAGGAGCATATGTGCGTATAAGGTTGCACTCCATAGTATTGGTCATTGAAAATTGAGCGTTTTGAATGAAAGGCATGCAATAGTTGACGTTATATTAATAATTTTATATTGCTCATACAATATAAAGCTACATATCAATAAAAAGTACTCTTATTACTGATTACTTCTATTATTCTTGATTTCATCTGAACAAATCCTGTCAGTCAGACATGCTGCTCAAAGTTATAGCAGTACATTAGAAGATGACATGGAAATGGGGCATGACCCCTCAAAGTGACTCAAATTTGACATCCTTCTCAAATGATTTTCTTAATAAACTGTATGTCTATTTGTTGTGTATTTCTTATTCTATAATATGTGCAATTTATTTGAATTTTCACCTGATGCAATTCGAGAAATATGACGTCAAAGTTTTCTTACCTAAATACAGCATTCATTTCTTTGCCCAAGGCTAGTCACATGACCTCTTACTTTCACACCCGGTCATACTATACATATGAGGTATACAATGGAAATAATGTGCTTTTCTCAAGACAACAAGCTAGTTCTTTCTTCCAAATATCAAAAATCATAGTTATTTCAATAATAAAGCTCACATAATGAAGCTGGACCCCATCTGTCCCCTATTTAAAAAATCATCCCTAGCCAAATTCCAAATGCGACACTGCGGATACTATGTAGTGTAACCTATAGGAGTACATTTTTCTTTATGCGAGAAATTTTTTTTGTCGATATGTGTTTTTAAGGTCTTTCGCATCTTGCGATACCAGAAATTTTGTGTTACGCACTATACTTTTGTCGCGACACACCGTCAAAGGTCCCATGATACCGTCAGGCCTTAACCCCAATGTTACATTGCATGACCATAATAGGAAATACATATATGATCAATAGGAGCTATTTATGATGCTTAAGTACTATAATGGTACATTAAAAGATAGAAAAAAGGCTAAATGACATTCTTAAAAGAATGTTGCAATGGAAACGACAAACTTTTTTGTCGTAACGACATATTTTTGTCGCGTCGAAGCTAATTATATACCATAACGCTTTACCGCGAACAACAGAAATGCCCATGTAAGCTATAATATTTTGAACAGATTTTGGTTGCTATGGTAACCACATTGTGGTAAATTTAAGTCATTTGAGATACTTTAACATTTTCAGAATATTTTGATACCTCTCATCATAATGTAAACCTCTTATCTATATGGCAAAGGTGCATCACATCCACAATGGTGTCACAGACTTAACAGCATTTTTCCTGCATAAATGAGCTGATACTGGAGCAACATCAATTTTCATGACAATCAAAAAAATTTTATTTTTGAATTAAACATGTCTATATTTGATTTTTAAGAAACAACAGAGTCAATACTTTTTTATGATATAAATGGTAACCATAGCAACCAAATATGAAAATTTGAATTGAGGAGCATATGTGCGTATAAGGTTGCACTCCATAGTATTGGTCATTGAAAATTGAGCGTTTTGAATGAAAGGCATGCAATAGTTGACGTTATATTAATAATTTTATATTGCTCATACAATATAAAGCTACATATCAATAAAAAGTACTCTTATTACTGATTACTTCTATTATTCTTGATTTCATCTGAACAAATCCTGTCAGTCAGACATGCTGCTCAAAGTTATAGCAGTACATTAGAAGATGACATGGAAATGGGGCATGACCCCTCAAAGTGACTCAAATTTGACATCCTTCTCAAATGATTTTCTTAATAAACTGTATGTCTATTTGTTGTGTATTTCTTATTCTATAATATGTGCAATTTATTTGAATTTTCACCTGATGCAATTCGAGAAATATGACGTCAAAGTTTTCTTACCTAAATACAGCATTCATTTCTTTGCCCAAGGCTAGTCACATGACCTCTTACTTTCACACCCGGTCATACTATACATATGAGGTATACAATGGAAATAATGTGCTTTTCTCAAGACAACAAGCTAGTTCTTTCTTCCAAATATCAAAAATCATAGTTATTTCAATAATAAAGCTCACATAATGAAGCTGGACCCCATCTGTCCCCTATTTAAAAAATCATCCCTAGCCAAATTCCAAATGCGACACTGCGGATACTATGTAGTGTAACCTATAGGAGTACATTTTTCTTTATGCGAGAAATTTTTTTTGTCGATATGTGTTTTTAAGGTCTTTCGCATCTTGCGATACCAGAAATTTTGTGTTACGCACTATACTTTTGTCGCGACACACCGTCAAAGGTCCCATGATACCGTCAGGCCTTAACCCCAATGTTACATTGCATGACCATAATAGGAAATACATATATGATCAATAGGAGCTATTTATGATGCTTAAGTACTATAATGGTACATTAAAAGATAGAAAAAAGGCTAAATGACATTCTTAAAAGAATGTTGCAATGGAAACGACAAACTTTTTTGTCGTAACGACATATTTTTGTCGCGTCGAAGCTAATTATATACCATAACGCTTTACCGCGAACAACAGAAATGCCCATGTAAGCTATAATATTTTGAACAGATTTTGGTTGCTATGGTAACCACATTGTGGTAAATTTAAGTCATTTGAGATACTTTAACATTTTCAGAATATTTTGATACCTCTCATCATAATGTAAACCTCTTATCTATATGGCAAAGGTGCATCACATCCACAATGGTGTCACAGACTTAACAGCATTTTTCCTGCATAAATGAGCTGATACTGGAGCAACATCAATTTTCATGACAATCAAAAAAATTTTATTTTTGAATTAAACATGTCTATATTTGATTTTTAAGAAACAACAGAGTCAATACTTTTTTATGATATAAATGGTAACCATAGCAACCAAATATGAAAATTTGAATTGAGGAGCATATGTGCGTATAAGGTTGCACTCCATAGTATTGGTCATTGAAAATTGAGCGTTTTGAATGAAAGGCATGCAATAGTTGACGTTATATTAATAATTTTATATTGCTCATACAATATAAAGCTACATATCAATAAAAAGTACTCTTATTACTGATTACTTCTATTATTCTTGATTTCATCTGAACAAATCCTGTCAGTCAGACATGCTGCTCAAAGTTATAGCAGTACATTAGAAGATGACATGGAAATGGGGCATGACCCCTCAAAGTGACTCAAATTTGACATCCTTCTCAAATGATTTTCTTAATAAACTGTATGTCTATTTGTTGTGTATTTCTTATTCTATAATATGTGCAATTTATTTGAATTTTCACCTGATGCAATTCGAGAAATATGACGTCAAAGTTTTCTTACCTAAATACAGCATTCATTTCTTTGCCCAAGGCTAGTCACATGACCTCTTACTTTCACACCCGGTCATACTATACATATGAGGTATACAATGGAAATAATGTGCTTTTCTCAAGACAACAAGCTAGTTCTTTCTTCCAAATATCAAAAATCATAGTTATTTCAATAATAAAGCTCACATAATGAAGCTGGACCCCATCTGTCCCCTATTTAAAAAATCATCCCTAGCCAAATTCCAAATGCGACACTGCGGATACTATGTAGTGTAACCTATAGGAGTACATTTTTCTTTATGCGAGAAATTTTTTTTGTCGATATGTGTTTTTAAGGTCTTTCGCATCTTGCGATACCAGAAATTTTGTGTTACGCACTATACTTTTGTCGCGACACACCGTCAAAGGTCCCATGATACCGTCAGGCCTTAACCCCAATGTTACATTGCATGACCATAATAGGAAATACATATATGATCAATAGGAGCTATTTATGATGCTTAAGTACTATAATGGTACATTAAAAGATAGAAAAAAGGCTAAATGACATTCTTAAAAGAATGTTGCAATGGAAACGACAAACTTTTTTGTCGTAACGACATATTTTTGTCGCGTCGAAGCTAATTATATACCATAACGCTTTACCGCGAACAACAGAAATGCCCATGTAAGCTATAATATTTTGAACAGATTTTGGTTGCTATGGTAACCACATTGTGGTAAATTTAAGTCATTTGAGATACTTTAACATTTTCAGAATATTTTGATACCTCTCATCATAATGTAAACCTCTTATCTATATGGCAAAGGTGCATCACATCCACAATGGTGTCACAGACTTAACAGCATTTTTCCTGCATAAATGAGCTGATACTGGAGCAACATCAATTTTCATGACAATCAAAAAAATTTTATTTTTGAATTAAACATGTCTATATTTGATTTTTAAGAAACAACAGAGTCAATACTTTTTTATGATATAAATGGTAACCATAGCAACCAAATATGAAAATTTGAATTGAGGAGCATATGTGCGTATAAGGTTGCACTCCATAGTATTGGTCATTGAAAATTGAGCGTTTTGAATGAAAGGCATGCAATAGTTGACGTTATATTAATAATTTTATATTGCTCATACAATATAAAGCTACATATCAATAAAAAGTACTCTTATTACTGATTACTTCTATTATTCTTGATTTCATCTGAACAAATCCTGTCAGTCAGACATGCTGCTCAAAGTTATAGCAGTACATTAGAAGATGACATGGAAATGGGGCATGACCCCTCAAAGTGACTCAAATTTGACATCCTTCTCAAATGATTTTCTTAATAAACTGTATGTCTATTTGTTGTGTATTTCTTATTCTATAATATGTGCAATTTATTTGAATTTTCACCTGATGCAATTCGAGAAATATGACGTCAAAGTTTTCTTACCTAAATACAGCATTCATTTCTTTGCCCAAGGCTAGTCACATGACCTCTTACTTTCACACCCGGTCATACTATACATATGAGGTATACAATGGAAATAATGTGCTTTTCTCAAGACAACAAGCTAGTTCTTTCTTCCAAATATCAAAAATCATAGTTATTTCAATAATAAAGCTCACATAATGAAGCTGGACCCCATCTGTCCCCTATTTAAAAAATCATCCCTAGCCAAATTCCAAATGCGACACTGCGGATACTATGTAGTGTAACCTATAGGAGTACATTTTTCTTTATGCGAGAAATTTTTTTTGTCGATATGTGTTTTTAAGGTCTTTCGCATCTTGCGATACCAGAAATTTTGTGTTACGCACTATACTTTTGTCGCGACACACCGTCAAAGGTCCCATGATACCGTCAGGCCTTAACCCCAATGTTACATTGCATGACCATAATAGGAAATACATATATGATCAATAGGAGCTATTTATGATGCTTAAGTACTATAATGGTACATTAAAAGATAGAAAAAAGGCTAAATGACATTCTTAAAAGAATGTTGCAATGGAAACGACAAACTTTTTTGTCGTAACGACATATTTTTGTCGCGTCGAAGCTAATTATATACCATAACGCTTTACCGCGAACAACAGAAATGCCCATGTAAGCTATAATATTTTGAACAGATTTTGGTTGCTATGGTAACCACATTGTGGTAAATTTAAGTCATTTGAGATACTTTAACATTTTCAGAATATTTTGATACCTCTCATCATAATGTAAACCTCTTATCTATATGGCAAAGGTGCATCACATCCACAATGGTGTCACAGACTTAACAGCATTTTTCCTGCATAAATGAGCTGATACTGGAGCAACATCAATTTTCATGACAATCAAAAAAATTTTATTTTTGAATTAAACATGTCTATATTTGATTTTTAAGAAACAACAGAGTCAATACTTTTTTATGATATAAATGGTAACCATAGCAACCAAATATGAAAATTTGAATTGAGGAGCATATGTGCGTATAAGGTTGCACTCCATAGTATTGGTCATTGAAAATTGAGCGTTTTGAATGAAAGGCATGCAATAGTTGACGTTATATTAATAATTTTATATTGCTCATACAATATAAAGCTACATATCAATAAAAAGTACTCTTATTACTGATTACTTCTATTATTCTTGATTTCATCTGAACAAATCCTGTCAGTCAGACATGCTGCTCAAAGTTATAGCAGTACATTAGAAGATGACATGGAAATGGGGCATGACCCCTCAAAGTGACTCAAATTTGACATCCTTCTCAAATGATTTTCTTAATAAACTGTATGTCTATTTGTTGTGTATTTCTTATTCTATAATATGTGCAATTTATTTGAATTTTCACCTGATGCAATTCGAGAAATATGACGTCAAAGTTTTCTTACCTAAATACAGCATTCATTTCTTTGCCCAAGGCTAGTCACATGACCTCTTACTTTCACACCCGGTCATACTATACATATGAGGTATACAATGGAAATAATGTGCTTTTCTCAAGACAACAAGCTAGTTCTTTCTTCCAAATATCAAAAATCATAGTTATTTCAATAATAAAGCTCACATAATGAAGCTGGACCCCATCTGTCCCCTATTTAAAAAATCATCCCTAGCCAAATTCCAAATGCGACACTGCGGATACTATGTAGTGTAACCATAATTCATGAATGGACGGATGGATTTTGTTCAAACTTTCAGAATTTGTTAGAAATGGATATGGGAATGCTAAGAAACCTCATTTTCCCAGGCCTATGGACAATATTTTGTTTTAGAACTAAAATAAGTAAAAGCCGAGTCCGAGTCAAAGACAAAAAGCCGAGTTGAGATTTTAAATTCAGATTTCTCGGCAACGGGTGGATAGATTTTAATGAAAATTTCAGGAAATATCCATTGTATACATGCAAATCGATGTATATCATTTGATTTTGTAATATTTGCTTATCTTTGAAGTATTTATCTATAAACCGAGTGGTAGTCCCAGTCCAAGTTGAGAAATAAAAAATCTCAGATACTATTATCCATGCATGGACATCGATAGATGGATGATTTTTTTCCCCAAATTTTCTGAATTTGTTGGAAATTCAAATAAGAATTATCAGACACATCCTTTTCATAGATCATTTACAATATTTTTGTTTTTGAAAAAAAAAAAAGAAGCAAAAGCCGAGTCCGAGTCAAAACGAAAATCCGAGTCCGGGCTGAGATTTCAGATTCGAATTTCTCTGTAATGAGTGCATAGATTTTGAAGAAAATCTTAGGAAATATTTATCTTATACAAATAAATATATGTATCTATTTGATTTTTAAATGAATAATCATCTAATAGATAATCAGCATAAACAGATATTCACCTATGAATATAAATGACAATATTTATAATAGTAGTCATTTATATTTAAATCGCCTCCTCTCCTCCCCTTCAGCCATCCTTCTCCACCAATTTATTAAAACACTTCAGCGATTGTACTGGGCTGCCGATGGAATGCTTAAAGCAATACTACGTGTAAGTGCTTCAGATTACGCATGTGTACTCATGTTTAATAGGAACGAATAATAATTCCAAAGTTGTACATTGGAGTAGAATCCCCCCCATAGGAGGAAATAGCTATCTATATCTTTGGAATTATTTAATAATAATCAATCCCAAAGTTTTAGAAGCTTTAGAAAATCAGCCCCCCCCCTTTCCACATATAGAATTATTTTTTTAGATATTGGAATCAGTCTTTGCTTGACAGAATTAACGCATGATGCTCATTGAACAATTTTGTATTAAATCCGGGGGGGGGGGGGGGTCTTTTTTTTGGGTGGGGGTCGTTTGTTTAAATTTCGATAGGCCTTAGTGCATTCATCTCTGTTGGTTTAAGGACCATTTTAAGTGATTTGACATTTCTTCTTTTTTTTTTTTCCTTAGATTTTCAAAAACGGTTTCAATGAAATTAAACTCGGTTTAAGGCTGATTACGTGTAAAATAATTAATATCTAAAAATCCAATTATTCATGTCGATTTGTATTCAGAAAATACATAATTCCTGAAAAATTAATCAAATTTGATGCATTCGTTTCCGAGAAATCTGCATTTTTAAATCCCAACTCGGCTTTTCGTTTTTGACTTGGACTCGGCTTCTAATTATTATATTTAAAAACACAAAATAAACGTATGAATTTGGAAAAAGAAGAGTTCCGAGCATTCCAATATCCATTGCTAACAAATTCTGAAAATTTGAACAAAATCCATCCGCCTATTTTATGAATTATCTGCGTTTTTTGACTTTTCAACTCGGACTTAGACTACCACTTTTAGTGTGCTAAAAATCGGTTTATTGCTAATTACTTACAAAATAATCAATTATTTTACAATCGAATAAAATGCATCAATTTATATGTATAAAATGGATATTTCCTGAAATTTTCATCAAAATCTATCCACCCGTTGCCGAGAAATCTGAATTTAAAATCTCAACTCGGCTTTTTGTCTTTGACTCGGACTCGGCTTTTACTTATTTTAGTTCTAAAACAAAATATTGTCCATAGGCCTGGGAAAATGAGGTTTCTTAGCATTCCCATATCCATTTCTAACAAATTCTGAAAGTTTGAACAAAATCCATCCGTCCATTCATGAATTATCTACGTTTTTTGATTTCTCAACTCGGACTCGGACTACCACTTTTAGTGTGGTAAAAATCGGTATATAGCTAATTTCTTCCAAGATATACAAATGTTTCAAAATCGAATAACATACATCGATTTGTATGTATAAAATGGATATTTCCTGAAACTTTCATCAAAATCTATCCATTCGTTGCCGAGAAATTTGAAATTAAAAATCTCAACTCGGCTTTTCCCGACTCGGACTCGGACTCGGACTACCACTTTTAGTGTGCACCCAAAATTTTTTGGGGTCTGGAATACGTGATAAACGAGACATTTTCATGATCTATGTTTCCATGGAATATAAATATGTGGAGAATTGATTCTTCCCGAAAGCATTCCTTTTTCCGTCCATAAGAATATTGAATTTAAAAATCTAAACCATTTATTCTTATTTTACTGTTATTTGGGATCAAACGTAAGGAAAATTCAAGCATTTGTGAGGCCTTTTTCCAACCCTTTTTAGGCCCTCTTTGCCAGTTTTTTTTTGTGGTCTTCTGAAAATGATTTTTTTCATTATTTTGGACGAGACTAATTCTAAACAAAAATACCATACATACTTAAGCACTATCTCATTTTCTTGTTTTATTGGAAGACTTGGATCAAGCAAAAACACAAAACAAAATAAGTACAAAAAACGACGTCAAAAATATGAAAAAATCAAATTTTGGAATAAATTTTTGCGGAAATTTGAAATGACCTTGACCTATATTTGAATGACCTTGGAATAGAATAAAGGTCATATAGCAATTGATACTTATCAAAGTTATCTTAAACATATACCTTTGCAATTGCCAACTATGTCTATATATATTAAAAGTGAATCAAAAGATACCCTACATGAGACCATCTGCTATCAAATGTTGCCATAGCAAGCACTTTTTCAGCTTAAAACTAGCATTTCTGTTAAGTTCCCCACTTAGATTTTCTACTGAAGTTTTAGATCAGTCAACATAGATTAACAATCAATCAACAAATATTTAACTTACCCATTGCTTATTTATTTATTCAAATGTGAAAAATATCAAAACTGACGAAAAACAGACCTAATTTTGGGGTATATTTTCAAGGAAAATATTGACATTTTTTGTCTGAATTTTGCTGATTTACTGTACGGAGTGCCATTTAATTTTATATGGATTGACAAAATAGAAGTAAAGAATAAATGTTATTTGTTATGAGGAATCTGAATTGATACCGGTTTCCATGGCAACCAGATGCCTGAAAACTTCTTACTTAAGACTTCAAAATACCTGTTGAAAATTGGGGCCGTGTTACCATGGCAACGGAAGGTCATTTTCATCAAAGAGGTGTATTTTCATTCTTAGGTTATCTTAAACATGTAATATAATAAAAATTATCAAAATCTGTGACATGCTATTTTCAACTTACTTTGGTCCCTACAGAGAATTGATATTAATATTTGAACATAGAAAATAATATTTGAGTACAAAGAACTTATTTCAAGGCTGCACAAACAATAAGCACATCCGTTGTGAAATCAAATGACGACGTAAGTTGCCACTTGGTACTGTGGAATAGGAGTATCTACCACACAAATAAACTAATACAAGAACCTGAAAAAATTGTCCTGCTCTCATTTAACTTATTTTGCCAAAGCAGAACCCAAAAGTCATGATGATGAACGGAAGACGCAAAACCGTGGAAAATACAAAACTAAAGAAAATAAGTAGATCTAGAACATTCTACAAGATGCAAAGGAAACCCTATACATTGGATATGAGATAGAGTGCCCGAGGAGAGTATGTATCTATACTGCTTGCAAGCTACATCCGTCACTAAAGCAGAAACTGTGTGTAAGTGTCAAACTCGGGCCTTTTAGATGACCCTGACCTATTTAGAAAACATCTTTCAGCCAAAACCTTGGACAATGAGAATATACTATATAAATATCTAAAGTGCTATCTTATCCCTGTAATGTATCGTCCAAATTTTTAGCAGTGACAAAATCAGTCACTCGAAAACGAACCCGGCTTGGGTAATAACTGTTATAACAATTTTTTTTTTCAAATCGTATTCGAAGGAATTAACTTCTAACAATTACAGTCAAGCTACGTCTGATAGTACAGATAGAGCTTCGTTTCTGTTCTACTATCAGGTGTGGATCCAATTTTCGGGCATAATAATTAAGATGTCCAGATCAATGAGAATGACATACTCTTGGGACATTGTGAAGGTTTCATATATTGTAAGGAGATAATAAGATTCATTTCTATTGCAAAATTTAAGATAGAAAAGCTGTAATTTTTTTTTGTATACATAGGATCTCAAATGAATTTTTTCATTTCATGCGATATATATTATGAAAAGAGTTGTGTGTTTTATATCTTCGAGCCTTGCATGGCGAGGGAATATAAAACGCACCACAACAAGTTTCATAATACGTCGTGTGAAACGAAAATTCATTTCAGATTCCGCCAAAAAATATTTATTTCCAACATGAAATCAACGATTCCGAAAACTTCCGAACCACGCCATGACCTAGAAGTCGTCTGCTACGCTACGAGAAGTAGTTCCCTATCGTATAGATGTTCTGTGCGTAAAGAGAGAGAAAAAAAAATCAATTTTGATTAGTACTTTAATGCAATAATTATTTCAACAACAACAATTCTAATCATTGATATTGAATTTGCATCTTAAATAATTTAACATATGGCCGATATTTGAAGGGTCACACTTGTCACAGTTTATGTGATGAGGCTCCAAACTTGACCAATCGCATTCAAGCAGAGCGATATGTAACGTGTTATCATAACATTTGATTATAAATAACTTTATGAAACTGAATAGCGGGTGTATCATTATATATAGTATATTCTCATTGTCCAAGGTTTTGGCTGAAAGATATTTTCTAAATAGGTCAGGGTCATCTAAAAGGCCCGAGTTTGACACTTACACACAGTTTCTGCTTTAGAGACTGGTGTAGCTTGCAAGCAGTAGATACATACTCTCCTAGGGCACTTTATCTCATATCCAATGTAGGGTTGTGCACGATGTTCAGAGTAAGGTAAACAACATTGTCATACCAGTAACAAGGCATTGTTCATTGTTTTTGTTTACTTTGATTTGATTTGTTTTGGTTTTTGGTTTTGTTTTCGGAATATTCAGAATATTTTAAGGAATATTTCAAAGATTCTCACTTCAAAATCTTTTGTATCACAAATATAAGTTAGTCGGAAATAGGTCTGATCTCGGGGAATTAGAACCGTGCAAACTCCGTGAATGGTGTTACATGTATAACCAACTGTCATTGTTTCATTGGAAGATTAACCATTTATTGTACTTTCATGAAACAGTTTTACCACACCATCGGTTAATTGATTAATGCCAATTTTGCCTCTAAAGGCCTACCTCTTCTCGTCCAGTACCATGATGATCGGTTATTGAAACAGGCATGTCTCGTACACTGCATTTGGAAACTTTTTTTCAGAAGGTCACCCTTTTTTGGAGCAGAGTTGGACAATTATTTATTTCTCAGGAAATTTTGAAGTTGATGTTTACTGTCACATATTTTAGTAATTCGGTGACTATTGCAGTCAAAAGATAACAGATCTGAAGATGTAAATAGCGGGGTTGATACTATCAAATTATGTACCTAACTTTCTCTTGTGTCTGCTCCAGTATCACAAGAAGACATCTACAGGTATGTCTTCGCCAAGATTTCCAAAGCATTTAAACAACACGTCTTCCTCCTGATAACCTACTATATGGTGTTACTTTTTGCACTAAAATACATGCGTGGTAAATGCCTTATAAACTCCTGATTTTTTTTAGACAAAAAGGTCTGTTTTTGATTATGTTTTTGTTTATGTTCTCTTTGGCCAAAACATAATGACATAGCTATTAAATTACTTTTGTATTTTAATTAATTTATTAATTCCATTGATCCCAATGCCTGCCAAACATAATGTAAATAAACGTTGAAACGCGAGTAAATGAAATGATAAGGATTCATTGTATTTTTTTTTTTTTTTTTTTTTGGTTGATCGAGGTATCAACACCAAAAATTGAGGGAAAACTTATGCATCTTGCGCTACGGTCACGATGCAGTCGTAGCACTTGATGCAGTTTTCCCTCAAGTTTTGGTGTTGATACCTCGATCATCCCCCCCCCCCCCAAATATTACAATGATTTCTTAAATGCATACTAGTAGCTCCGTCTCTAGCTGACAGCTTGGTATAATTTTCTCTTCATATATTATGTTTCTATGTCGGCCTCGAGCATCACTGATTCAGCAATATTGCTTCAAAATACACGTTTGGTGCACTGAATTATTACCACAGAACGTCCATTTCAATGTTGACCAAAGTGATAACCGATTTACATGTAACCGAGCACAATCGACATGAACTTGTTGTCGTCATCACCTACCAATACTTACCACAGAATACAACAAACAGCGAGCATCACACAAAACAACTTCAACATTTCAGGGGAAATAAACATCAAAGGAATACCCATCAGTTATTCAGTGTCAAAGTCGAAAAGGTAATGCAAAATCATTAGAATTTTCATTGGAACAGTTGCGAACCCCGGAATAAACAATATTCCGAAGTGAGACCAGGTGCCCGGGGAGGATATGCGTCTCCTGTTAGCATGCAAAAGTTCCATGTAATTGTCAAATTGGATGATTGTCTCGATTTATATATCAGGTAAAGATGTCTTGTTTGGAAAACGAGCCCCAATAAAAACCCCACCTCAAACAATCAAAGCAGACATACCAATAATATATATACGGAAGTGTTCCAACTCTTTACCTTCTTGAAGAAAATTTCAAACCAATTTATTATGACTTGTACTAGACACGTGTTTCGGATATTAAATCGTCATCAGTGATGCTTCATCCAAAGTGATTTTCAGAAGCCGCCAAAATTCATTTCAGAAGCGCCCTCTGGCTTTATTTTTTTAATTCAAATTTGTCCATTTACTTTACAGAGAGTGCACGGCTCCTGAATTCCTGTTGGGTCGATTCAATAGGATATCCAAATAAAATCTATGTTCAAAATAGCATTGGAGCTGGATGGCGCTATGATGTCAACCTTGTTTTATTTCGAAGTATTTTTGGGTGAAATGACAAATTTCAAAACATGAATGACGTATGACGTTACATACCACTGTGCACGCTGCACCATCTTTGGACGGCTACACACTTTATTATAGGGAAATGATACCATGTCTAATGTTCCTTTGATGACTTTGAGATCATAATGATTCCACAGTAAAGATCAAAGGTGATTGATTTAGGGAATAACTAGTTTCTGACATTATGTTTGCGGACGGTAAATGCTGATTTTACAGTCGCAAATTGAGTTTTCTGGCGACGCGTTAGCGTAGCAGATTATCGTCATAGGTCGGCACCAATTGCACATTGGTCTCGTTGGTTTTTTGGTAGGATCTTTTGTGTTTGGTGTTTTGGTGTCGTGTTTGCTGTTCCTTGTCCCTTTTGTGTTTCTTGTTGTTAATGTCTGTGTTTTCACTTTGGGTGTTTTGATGTTTTGCTGTTGGTGCTACTATCGGATCTTGTTGGAGGTCCCCTCCTTCCTATTGTTATAAGTAATTGTGAAATTGCGGGTTTTTCTGCGACTGATAATAACATGATGATACTACTCCCGGTAATTGTTTTTCAATTTTCCTGAATGAGAGTCAAACACAAAAAAAAAACAGTCAAACACAAACAAAAATCAGAAAGTCAAACACAAACAAAAAACAGACAGTCAAACACAAACAAAAATCAGAAAGTCAAACACAAACAAAAATCAGAAAGCCAAACACAAACAAAAATCAGAAAGTCAAACACAAACAAAAAACAGACAGTCAAACACAAACAAAAAACAGAAAGTCAAACACAAACAAAAAACAGACAGTCAAACACAAACAAAAATCAGAAAGTCAAACACAAACAAAAATCAGAAAGTCAAACACAAACAAAAATCAGAAAGTCAAACACAAACAAAAAACAGACAGTCAAACACAAACAAAAATCAGAAAGTCAAACACAAACAAAAATCAGAAAGTCAAACACAAACAAAAAACAGACAGTCAAACACAAACAAAAATCAGAAAGTCAAACACAAACAAAAATCAGAAAGTCAAACACAAACAAAAATCAGAAAGTCAAACACAAACAAAAATCAGAAAGTCAAACAAAAACAAAAATCAGACAGTCAAACACAAACAAAAATCAGAAAGTCAAACACAAACAAAAATCAGAAAGTCAAACACAAACAAAAAACAGACAGTCAAACACAAACAAAAAACAGAAAGTCAAACACAAACAAAAATCAGAAAGTCAAACACAAACAAAAATCAGAAAGTCAAACACAAACAAAAATCAGAAAGTCAAACACAAACAAAAAACAGACAGTCAAACACAAACAAAAAACAGAAAGTCAAACACAAACAAAAATCAGAAAGTCAAACACAAACAAAAATCAGAAAGTCAAACACAAACAAAAAACAGACAGTCAAACACAAACAAAAATCAGAAAGTCAAACACAAACAAAAATCAGAAAGTCAAACACAAACAAAAATCAGAAAGTCAAACACAAACAAAAATCAGAAAGTCAAACACAAACAAAAATCAGACAGTCAAACACAAACAAAAATCAGAAAGTCAAACACAAACAAAAATCAGAAAGTCAAGCACAAACAAAAAACAGACAGTCAAACACAAAAAAAATCAGAAAGTCAAACACAAAAAAAAAAAAAAAACAGACAGTCAAACACAAACAAAAATCAGAAAGTCAAACACAAACAAAAAACAGAAAGTCAAACACAAACAAAAATCAGAAAGTCAAACACAAACAAAAAACAGAAAGTCAAACACAAACAAAAAACAGACAGTCAAACACAAACAAAAATCAGAAAGTCAAACACAAACAAAAAACAGACAGTCAAACACAAACAAAAAACAGACAGTCAAACACAAACAAAAAACAGACAGTCAAACACAAACAAAAAACAGAAAGTCAAACACAAACAAAAATCAGAAAGTCAAACACAAACAAAAATTAGAAAGTCAAACACAAACAAAAAACAGACAGTCAAACACAAACAAAAATCAGAAAGTCAAACAAAAACAAAAAACAGACAGTCAAACACAAACAAAAATCAGAAAGTCAAACACAAACAAAAATCAGAAAGTCAAACACAAACAAAAATCAGAAAGTCAAACACAAACAAAAATCAGAAAGTCAAACACAAACAAAAAACAGAAAGTCAAACACAAACAAAAATCAGAAAGTCAAACACAAAACCAAAACCTCTAAAGATCACAATGATTGGACGTACACACAATGCTGAAATTTAAAAAGTAAAAGAAATTATTCTGCTATTTATAGTTATTCTCAATAATTCACATCAAGGTAATTCTCATATAGAATATGTTTAATTTGTAAGATAGTAATTCACATCAAGGAAATTCTCATATAGAATATGTTTTATTTGTAAGATAATAATTCACATCAAGATAATTCTCATATAGAATATGTTTTATTTGTAAGATAATAATTCACATCAAGATAATTCTCATATAGAATATGTTTTATTTGTAAGATAATAATTCACATCAAGGAAATTCTCATATAGAATGTGTTTTATTTGTAAGATAATAATTCACATCAAGATAATTCTCATATAGAATATGTTTTATTTGTAAGATAATAATTCACATCAAGATAATTCTCATATAGAATATGTTTTATTGGTAAGATATAATATAGACTTAACGTCTTAATTGTAACGCTGCTATAAGTTGTTTTTGTTGTTTACTAGCCTTTAATACCCCTTGGAACGGGAAGTTTGCTACACAGTAAGAAATCTGACAACCATTCAGGAACGGTCCACAGAAAGCGGAATATAGTATTGGCATCGGTCCCCACTACATATCTGTACTTTGGGTATTTGGCACATAGGGCATGCACATAGGCATCTACAACTTTATATGTGTCCTTGGAACTTCCGTCCAATGCTTTTCTCGTAAACACAATCACTATCAAGTACAAAGATATATATTAGATATTAATAATTCATATACTAGTATACTTACTTTTTCGAAACTTAGAATTATTTCAGTCTGACATTGTCTACTTTTAAAATTGAAGTTAACATATTTGCAGCATCCCTGATATATCCATTTGATATTGTCTATTCATTTACAATTTCTTTACAGACGGTTACACAAAGTTTGAAACTTTCACTAAACCAAGCAAATCATTTAAGTTAAGTACTGAAACGTGCTTGTCTGGTCCATGCTGTCAATTTATCTGTTCTTAAATGATGCTATTCAATTTGAAGAAGTTTAACATTTATACCACTTGGTGAGTGTCACTGCTGGTGGACCAGGAGTCCCCGAGGGCACATGTAGCCAAGTTCGATCAATTTCGTTTGATCGTTTCTTCAACGC
Source organism: Pinctada fucata (assembly GCA_028142955.1). Taxonomy (NCBI): domain Eukaryota; kingdom Metazoa; phylum Mollusca; class Bivalvia; order Pterioida; family Pteriidae; genus Pinctada; species Pinctada fucata. The sequence continues at coordinate 69,537,826 of AP027105.1, read as the reverse complement.
ATTCTAAAATTTCTGTTATCAAAATTTCCTGAAATTTCTAAACCGTGGGTCATGTAGCATCACATCCTACACATCCTGCTACGTCTTTCGGTACACTTTTTCGACATAGTAGCTTTCATACTTTTTTGGCAAATTATATTGTTTACATTTCAGGATCACTGACGAGGGTTAAGTACCCGAAACGTGCATGTCTGGTCCATGCTGCCAATTCATCTGTTATTAAATGATGCTATTAAATTTGAAGATGTTTAACATTAGCTTCATGTTGTATCTTAGTGCAGAGAAGAAATTGTGGGAATAAATTATGAGGAACAAGAAGGGCTTATGTATTGCGTCGATGATCAAATGGTTTGTTAGGCTAGATTTATTGTCTGTTTGTTCGTCTGTTTCTTCGAAATTTAAATTGTAAGTAATTGGGATTTTATATTTCATATGTACAAGGTGACAAGATATGACTTTTGCTTGGAGAGTTCCTTGACCTGCTATGTGCGTAAGGCGGTGAATCAGTCATGCATGTTTCAGATAATGGAATCACAGTGGTGATTTGAGCCTAAGTGAATAAAAGAGGAAATAAATGCTTGAGTGTGGCATCACTGTTTAATCAAAAATCTAAATTTAAGATATCTATTGTCGAAAAGATATTGAATTCAAATAATACTTTGTTTATATCAATAGTTGTCAGTACATATATTAGTTAATGATATGGTAAGATAACGATATAAATACACATTATACTCATCCTTACATTCGTCTCTGTATTCTTCTCCATAGAACTTCTTCACATCTTCGTCAGCGTTGGTGAATGTCTCAGCAATACTCCCACAGACCCTTTCTCTATTTAGGATATTCGTGTCAAAGTATCCCGGCTCTAAAATGTGTACGGTTACTCCATAACTCCTCACACTTCTCCTGAAGGACAGAGACAAGGGTAGTGTGGTTTACATCTTATGTATCATCAAATATCAACATAGTCTAACAATTCTTTTTCAACAGTGGCGCACGTAGCTTCTATATATGTTTGTATGCCAAAGCATCCACTTTTCTACCAAAATGGTTGAATTTAGAAGTAATCATTTGTCTCTAAAGAGTACATGTATTTATTGTCGCACAGCCCCATTCGCATTCGGATTCCTTTGTTGCAAAGCTTTAGGTTTCCGTGTTGCCCCTCATATATATCACAAAAATATATATTCAAGTTCGTCAAGCTACGCCACTGTTCATTATATCATATACATGTACTAATGACGTACCAGAATTTAAAGAAAGTGACTCCGGATATTTCCGTTACCTTAGTACATCACAGTATCCCTCGGCAGCAAACTTAGAAGACGCATAGGAAGCGCCTCCTGCAGCAATTCTTCCCAGTATACTGGTGATACAAACAATTCTCCCCTTTTCTCTCCTTACAAGGGGTAGGAATATCCTGCAGGTTTCAACGATTCCAAAGAAATTTATATCCATAACTAATTTATAGTTCTCTAACTTCAGCCATTCCAATTCACCAATAGCCCCAGCTATTCCAGCGTTATTAACAAGTCCCCAGAGTCCTACCAAAATAATATATATATTATCACATTCTTTCGTTTCAAGAAAGGTATGGTTTTCATAAGAACATTTTTCTAATATATGGAATTAAAGAAAGGGTAATGTATCTCACTTTCGTACTATTGAGGTTAGATCAAAACTCGTCAGGCAAGTTTTAGCAATTGTATCGAAATAGAATATGAATGACTTTCAACAAATCATAATACATGTACACGAGTCAGCTCACCCTATGTTCATTGTTACGACAGAGATACAGAGCCTATCATAATTCTGCATAAAATGAACACACCCGTATTTTGCGGAAGGGAAGACTTTATGACCTCCATGGCATTTTGGATGCTCTCTATCTTTGTAACATCTAATGACACAACATGAAGGCGGTCTGATGTAGCTGTCTTCAGATCTTTTCCTCCTTTTTCTGTCAAACATCCGGCAAAAACAGTAAATCCCATGGAATCTAGACGTTTAGCCAGCATGTTACCGAATCCAGTATCACATCCTGTGATCATCACGTGACGACCTTTGTAATCCTCCAGCATGACGGATCTCCTATAGTACTGCACCGTAAGGTACAACACCAAAACAATCACTATCCACTCCAACATCGTGTCTGTAAGTAATATATATTCGATATATATACGATTTTAATAATCGCCATGGCAGCAACTTGTAAGTTTCATTAATAACTAGAAGGTTTACAGCATAATTTTTTTCTACGTAAAATGCTATGAAATTGCTTTATCCTAAAGCAGTCAAACCAATATGTAATCCAATTAGATTTTGAGCAAAATTCTATGTTTTCACCCCAAAACATAGAGTTTGACTGGAAGTAAGAATTTTGCAAGATATCTTTTTTTAAAGAGTATGATAAATAGCAAAAATTCTGATGTTTGAATCTTTGATAGCAGGGTTTTTTCCTGTTTTCCGCGAAATTGCTTTAAAAAGACATGTATTTTTCCCCAAAAATCCCATTCAACTGTGAAAATCTTAGGAGTAATATATTTTTCTGAAATAATGTAACAAACTGAGGTCTCGTTTATAGAAGGGAGGTGATCTCCAACCAGACCTGGTTGCAGTGCCAAGAACAAAAAAACAACAACAACTCCCGAAGCAAAAACACAGAGAAGACGAATACAGCAAGAGACGAAAGAGACACACGACATGGAAACAATATACACAAAAGACTACACATAAACCAACGAGACCAATGGGCAACCGATACCGACTTAGGACTTTTAAAATGGTAGGGACTTGTGTTACATCGTATGACCAGTAATCTATGTAGGGTTCCTGTAAAGTGCCAAACGAAATGATACGGAACAAATTGAAACGGAACAAATCGAAACGAAACGACACTAAACAAATCGAAACGAAACGAAACATATCGAAACGAAACAAAACAGATCAAAACAAAAACGAACGAAACGGATCGAAACGAAACAAAAATGTATCTTAAAAATCTTAGTGTGGTTCTTTTGTGTTTTGAACATGCTTATGAAAATGTCTTTGGCTTGAAGCATCACTGATGAGAATTTAATATTCGAAACACGTTTAAGGTGCATGGAATTTGGTTTGGAATTTTCTTCAAGAAGGTATAGAGTTGGAACCCTTCGACATTATTAATATAAACACTTATTTCACATTGCAGTTGGAACCCTTCCGCATTATTAATATAAACACTTATTTCATGTTGCAGTGTGGAGTAGTTAAATTCGTTCCCCGTGACCTGATATTTGTCAGGTGTATTAATTACTTCTTTCCAGCTCTGTCGCTTGAAAGAAGCTTCGTTTTGGCCCTTTACTAATGTGACATCATATCTATTTTTTGCAATTTCGGAAACTTGCCATTTCATCGAAACATATCATCGAAATTCAAGGAGGTTAACATCTTAGCATCCCTCCAATGCTATTTTGAACATAGTTTTTATCTGGATATGCTACTGAATCGACCCTACAGGAATTTTGGAGCCGCGCACTCTCTGTAAAGTAAATGCAGAAATTTAAATTCTATAAATAACGCAAGAGGGCGCTAGTGAAATTAATTTGGACTGCTTATGAAAAGCACTTTGACCGGAAGCATCACTGATGAGAATTTAATATTCGAAACACGTGTCTGGTGCATGAAAGTTTGTTTGAAATTCTATTCAAGAAGGTATAGAGTTGGAACCCTTCCGCATTATGTTTCTATGGTGTAAGTTGGTGCTCCTTTTCCCTTTTGCATCTCATTCTGTTGGTGTCTCCTTTGTGTTTTGGGGTTTTGCTGTGGATGCTGCAACCGAGTGTTATTGGAAATCCCTTCCTTTCTTCTTAGAGAAATAGCCATATAGAGGGGGGATTCCTTTCTGATGGATTTCAAAAGATTTGTAGGGACTGAATGCAGGCGTTAAAATACTGAATAAGATCGTGTATCAACTCATTCATACAGTCTCATCTACCTGTGTTATGCTTCATTGCTAACGGGCATAAGAAATTCTTTTTGGATGCATATATCGAAAACATATATGCCATGCATCACCACCACCACCACCACCGCTACACCACCACGTCCTACGCCAACACAACCACCACCACTGCTACACCACCATAGGTAGATCGAGAGAAGACTATATGAATGAGATGAAACGCGATCTTATTCAGTATATTAACGCCTGCATGCAGTCCCTTTACATCTTTTGAAATCCATCAGAAAGGATGTTATCATAGATTCATACCCGCTTCAATGAAGCACAACACAGGTAGATCCAGAGTAGATTATATGAATAAGTTGAAACACGATCTTATTCAGTATTAAATCTTTGGAAATCCACCAGAAAAGATCCAAATTTTGAAACACCTGAATTCAAATTTTATTTTCATAATTTTCACTCTCTTTGGCCATTTTACATTGTTTAGATTAAGGATCACTGACGAGGGTTAAGTACCCGAAACGTGCATGTCTGGTCCATGCTGCAAATTCGTCTGTTCTAAATGATGCTATTAAATTTGAAGACGTTTAACATTCAATGTAGCTCAACTTAGGTATAGAATTTTAAATGTTCAGGAGAAGACGCTACGGTTTACTCCGACAAATATATATTTCTTATCATATGAAAAAATAAAGTTTTTAATTCAACACAAACCCCTTTCCCTTTTAAGAGAGAAGGGGGGGGGGGCGCATTCCGTTTCGTAACAGGTCTCAACACACCCGTTCATGCATCATTGATCCACAGACAGGTTGATTGACACACATCGTGTCTTTGACCGAGTTTTTGGTCGGGTTTTCCCATCAATTCATCCATTGTTTTGGATTCCTTTCATAACGTGTTTTGTTTGTTTTTGGTGTGAGTTAATGTTCCTTGTCCCTTTTGCGTCTCTTTCTGTTGGTGTCTGTTCTGTGGTTTTTTTTTGTATTGGGTGTTTTGGGGTTTTGCTGTGGGTGCTGCAACCTATTGTTGTTGGAGATCCCCTCCTTTCTTTTAAGTGTTGACCTTCCCTATTTTTGATGACTGATTTCTAGTTGCCTGCCCCCATTGTCTCCGATATATTTCATTTATTGTTTTCCAATTGTTTGATTCCTTTCAGAACGTCGTTCAGTACGTGTTTCAAGTGAGATGTATGCTGCTCATGTATTTCAGTGGCTGGAGGATTTCTTGAAAGAGTAAAAGTTGACGTTTAAGATGGCAGTCTCAGGGTAAGGGACGTAACTCAAAATTAATCTCATGAACGTTTGTTTTCTGGCGCAACGTTACCATCGTTTGTTTTCACGACAAGCATCTGCATGACTTAATCATGATGTCATAATAGGGGAATTTCCCGCACGGTGCACGGAGATAAACGGGATTTTTTTTGTTTTCTCTATATATCATTATCTATTTTCATAAGCATTTCATTTTCTCTGTTTTATTTCCTGAAATTGAGCATTACTTTTAGATTGAATATGTTTCCGAGATTAATACGTTTCTTTATTCTTTTGATATTTTCAGCATCTACACTAATCCTTTGACCTAACGTAAATGTCGAAAGAAATCTGATGTCATCTGATAATTACAAATGTATGACCATGATTACTTCGATTCTATTTGAGCGTGATTAGTGTAAATAGAGTACATTTACCTTTATACCATACCTTCGTTTGATAAGAAGATCATCTAGAAAAAAATGTATCCTAGAGAGGGCGAAAGGTGTCCGGCTCGACAATCTGGGACGATTATGTTTTATTAAAAAAGATCGGGAAAATAAAAATGTTGTATGAATTTCAGAAGGAGAGGTCCAGGGTGTGTGGGGGGGGGGGGGGGGGGGGGGGTCGGTTATAAACAACTCGACTCCATCTATACCCGCGCATTGGATAGTCCATCCAATTTTTCCTTTTCTTTTGGGTAACCCAAATGGCGCTAACTCGGTAAAAATGGGATTTAGGATAGATAATTTATCTCTTTTCCATTAGTTTTTTCATTGAAATTAAATGATACGTTTTTCATGAGCTATGTAAATGTGACAATTTTCGGAACTTCAGAAAGGTACATGTTTATCCTTATTTTCTATTAAAATTGCTTCTAAAATAAGTATGGTGATATCAAAACATCAAAATTTTACAAAAATAGAAAGATGTATGTATTATCTTTGAAATGCAAAGCTGATACTTAATGAATTTGCAGGCTCATTGAATATCTGAGAACATTTCGTGACAAAGTCGCAATTTTCTGCATCGAAAGGGGAAAAAATGGGAGATTTTGAATTGCGACCCACGCAAAACGATTGGTTAGATTTCTTTCAAACTTTAGCAAAATATCCATGTTATCATAGTTAATTAATATTGCAAATATGAAGAAAATTGAATGTAGGGGTTATGATGAGACTACCACATTAAAACATAGATGTTATAGTAAATGCCATTATTGCATTTGAGAAGATTAAATTGGGGAGGGGATAGACGGCTATGTCATAGGCGGATGAAAAGTATTATTTAGCATGGAGGAGTCTGGTACAGAAGAGACCCGGGACTGTTCAATTCTGTATTTTTAAAAAACTTTATCAAGAAAAATGAGGGGAAGGGCACATTTTGCATGAGGAGGGATAATCTACCCCGATTTATTTTCTTCTTACGGTCTCATAACGAGGTCATTTGTCCCCTCCCCTTTAATCTACCAGAATACATATATGGCATTTAGCATTTATGCTCCTAAAGGTCAACTTTGACTACTTCCTCTAGCCGCTAGAACTTACGGAAATATATGCAGATCTTGTCTTTAAATGTGTGTTCTCAGCAGCAATTTTTCCTCTTTATGGGTTTTTCTCAAGTTTTTAAGTTTTTTTGTTTTGTTTCGTTTCTTTTCGATCAGTTTCGTTTTGTTTCTATTCCATCTGTTTATTTTCGTTTCGATTTGTGTCTTCGTTTCGTTTCGTTTTTGTTTCATTTCGCACTCTACAGGGACCCTATAGTATACACTTGGAAGAATCAAAAACCGAATTGTATTTCGTTTGATAAAGAAGAAAACCGATCACAATTTAATACCAATCTGATCTAATTAAGAAAAGCATTGATTTAGCTTAGCATACATATGTTTATTAGAAGCATCATATAGTTTGATGTTCGTAAGAAAATGCAAAGAAAACAATACATACCTAAAAGATATTTGGTATTTTACGACGTGTAATCCGGCATCGGAATACGAGTTATTTATAGATAAACGTTGTATAGATTGCGTAATCTAAAGGGAGGGGTTGAATGTTAATATATTTAAATCTGTTTGAATATAGCATGAGATTGAAATGCCCCTTTGAGTACTTTGAAATGGATCGTAAAATTGTAATTTCTCTTTTTTTAAATGGATATGTTTAATTAACTTTTCTCTACACAGAGGACAGATAATTATTTATTCAAGTATTCCGAAGAAAATACACATAGGGTCATTCCCTTGTTGAAATCGTTGTTGTGTCAAGAAAAGGGGATGATCACCAGCATGATCAATCTGCACCCACCAAGCAAAACAAACGTACAATAAAGTAATACGTAATGACAACAGATAAAACTACAAACGCGAAAAAATACACGACAATAATCATTAGAACATCATACAAAACAATAGAAACAGACGTACAGAAACATCAAATATTAATGACAACACATAAAAGGAAGCACAGGAAGCAAAAATGTACACCCACCCGGCGCCGACTTTGGACGGCCATCTGCTATAAACAAATTGTGTGTTATCCGGATTACGTGCGCACAACCCCCCCACTTATCCGGATAAACAGAGGTCTCCATAGACGCACAATAGTTGTATAAATATAAAACTTATCACTGTAAGGTGACGTCAGAAACAAGACGCAGCAGCCTTTTGTACCGCTTCGAGAATATTTATATCTATCATTTATTCAGGCAATAGAATGATTACAATGGCACTTTAATAATCTAACAGACACATTTGCATATCAGTGTGGTAAATGGTCAACATAGATGTGTTGAGTGTTAAAACGTCTTCAAATTCAATAGCATCGTTTAAGACTCGATGAATTTACAGCATGGACCAGACATGCACGTTTCGGGTACTAAACCCTCGTCAGTGATCCTAGTGAGTATCAGTCATAAGACAACATAGATATCACAGATGGTAACATATCACATACAACAATTATCATAATTATATCACAGATGTTGAAGGATTTTGTATTTTACATTACATGTAATGATCACAGATAAAGTGCGCAAACAGGTATTGCCTGGGATAATCCATTAAAGCGACTGCTGTCGCTTATTTCCAATGGGGTCCTCTTATGATGTTACATATTAAAATCAATAATTTAAGAATGTTAAACTAATGTACTAATTATAATGTTCATGTGCTCTTTAAAGTCCTTATAATCATTTTCTTAATATTTATTAAAAATTGCCTGGAATAATCAAGAAACATTAGATATGTACAAAAGAAGTACATTGTAGTAACATTAATGTCATTCGGCTTTAAATTATGCTATTTCTTTCCATGTATCAATGTTATATTAGATACGAATTGGTTCAATCTGTCGTGCTTTAACTAAGACTGATTACGTTTATCATAATCTCTATCAGAAATTTCTTAAGATTTGAACATAGAAAATAATATTTGAGTACGGAGAACTTATTTCAAGGCTGCCCAAACAATAAGCACATCCGTTGTGAAATAAAATGACGACGTAAGTTGCCATTTAGTACTGTGGAAAAGGAGTATCTACCACACAAATAAACTACGGTAATACAAGAACCTTAAATATTCCGTCAAGCAGAACCCAAAATTCACGATGAACGGAACATGCAAAACCATGGAAAATACAAAACTAAAGAAAATAAGTAGAACGTTCTTCAAAGGAGTCGTTCCGTATGGATGTTATGTGTCTCGATGTCCCCTGATGTTTGATGGAGTTTTTTGTCTGATGTTCCTTGTTTTCATATGTCTGTAGATACCGGTAGTTTCCACAAGATACAATAAACAACGCAATGCAGGTATAGCTTGCCGAAGATAGCTGCCTTATACAATTATTTCAGCGAGAAATTATACTTATATATCTTGTCCAAATGTCCCACATGTAATCACAAATGAGTTAAAGAAGATCCTGACAATAATCCCTACAGCACTCACGAGAGAGCACAAAATTGAGCATCGACGGATCCCCAGAAAGCTAGAGGTGGGACCAGGTGCCCGGGAGGTAAACATCCCCTGTTTGGCTAGCCGCACCCGCCGTCGATGTTCACGCACGAAAATGAAAACAATATCAAAAATGCGTGCAATGTCTGAAGTAACGCCTATATAGAAAGTGCCATGGCGACCATGTCAGGGAAAATATGTAATCACAAAGCACGTTTTGATTAAATTCTCTTTGTCCAAAGAAACCCAGATGAATGGAGGGAATATTTTCGTTGCGTGTTGACTTTTATGTATCTACAAAAACGCCGATGATTCTCAAAATCTCGTCATCAATTGTTCAAAACTGTATGATCATACTACAAACGACTTTACAGAATTTTTAGATAGGACTAGTGCTTCCTGTTTCAGTTTTCAATTTTTTCCTCAGCATTCCTAACCTAAAAGAAGGGAGGAGATCTCCAAGTCTCGGTAAGCAAGTATCTGAATCCCATCAAGAAGTGGAAGATTTTGAAGGTTATGCTATCTGGATAGCACACAGTATTCTTCTTTTCAGGAACAAGACTGACTGAAACTAACACATTCAAATAACTTTCAGTATTTGACTTTATTGAACATCCATTTTAATCATATCAACGGTAAGATACAAATGATAACCATGTTATCAATATTCCCAACACAATTATAATTATGACGTCATTAAGTTATTGTGAATGATTCACATTACAAAGGTTATAATTATGATGTCATTAAGTTATTGTGAATGATTCACATTACAAAGGTTATAATTATGATGTCATTAAGTTATTGTGAATGATTCTCATTACAAAGGTTATAATTATGATGTCATTAAGTTATTGTGAATGTTTCACATTACAAAGGTTATAATTATGATGTCATTTAGTTATTGTGAATGATTCACATTACAAAGGTAATAATTATGATGTCATTAAGTTATTGTGAATGATTCACATTACAAAGGTTATAATTATGATGTCATTTAGTTATTGTGAATGATTCACATTACAAAGGTTATAATTATGATGTCATTAAGTTATTGTGAATGATTCACATTACAAAGGTTATAATTATGATGTCATTAAGTTATTGTGAATGATTCACATTACAAAGGTTATAATTATGATGTCATTAAGTTATTGTGAATGATTCACATTACAAAGGTTATAATTATGATGTCATTTAGTTATTGTGAATGATTCGCATTACAAAGGTTATAATTATGATGTCATTAAGTTATCTCCACAGAATAAAGCGAAGGAAGATATGATTGGCGGTTCATGTCATGGCTTTATTTAAAATAAATAATCAATAATAGTTCATGAACTCAATGCACAATTTAAGGCAAATAAATTCAATAAAGCAAATGCTTAGTAAGTTCATATTTCTTAGTTCTTGAATATAAGTTCAGTTCAATTGTTCATGAACTTCAATGCTCAATAGTTCATAGTTCAAAGTTCAATAGTTCATATAAATGTCCAATATTTCAATATCAATGAATCCATATTTTGACAATAAAAATAATCAATGGTCTACGACGACATTCAATTGTATATGTCGTAGATAATCAATACAAATTAATAATAAACCCCAATTATTGGCTCAGAGTCTGGAAGACAACAGAAACTGAAGCGAGGTTTAAAAGCAAAATTCTGCCGAATGCTAAGACAGTTGTAGAACTGCACTGTTTTGAACCAATGAACGTCAGGAAAGGGGAAGCCATGACGCAATTAATGCAAGGTGGTATGAGCGGGTGAGTTGGATTCCGGATCTGGAGCGGGGCTTCCGGCAAAATTGGTTAAGATTCGGAATTCTAATGTCGTGAAACACTTGAACGGTTGATTGTAGACGCTAAACGTTGCCTTGATAAATGTATAGAAACTGTTAACAAATCAGTGATGAAGATCGTGATATACCAAACCCAGAGGAAAAACAGAGATGAAAAACCCAGTTTTTGTGTTGGGGAAAAATCCTCTGAAAACTGGGCATGTTATATCACTGCCGCACTCGGAACTAAATGATGTCACAGTCACCGCAAACGAAATGTTCGGAGCTTCACACGATCCCAAGGTAGGAAAATTGGAGGATGAAAGGTCCGATGTAAGAGGTTCACGGATGTAGGCAAGGCTCCATGGTATATCTTCAAGTCCCATCAATGGCGAATTAACGTCAAGGGTAATCCCGAGCCTGAGAATATTGCTGAAATGAAAATAAAAAAAGCGCAGAAGGAGGAGATGAATGTAAACCCTGCAATAGAATATTAATTGTATAAATATGATGCATGTTTAAAAGTTAGGAAATAAGCACATCTATAGATTGAAATACGTTGTAATGAATCATAAAAATAAAGAAAGGGTGTGGAGGAGAGGGTTTTTTGGTGAAATGTTTATAATGATTTTGCTCCTCACTGATACTGAAAACGCGCTAGAGTTAGACCGGAAGTGTCACAGCCAGAGTCTGCGCAATCCACTCAACACGGTCAAGGGTGATGGAGTTATCTTCCTTAGAACTTAGTTAATGTTAATCATTGGCATCATTTAAAGGCATATTAATTAACAGCGTGGACCAGACATGCATGTTTATATGTGAAGGAAAGTTATATTATGCTTATTCGTTGAGATAAAATTCATTTATCCTTTAGAGGATAAATGATATTATCTCCACAGAATAAAGCGAAGGAAGATATGATTGGCGGTTCATGTCATGGCTTTATTTAAAATAAATAATCAATAATAGTTCATGAACTCAATGCACAATTTAAGGCAAATAAATTCAATAAAGCAAATGCTTAGTAAGTTCATATTTCTTAGTTCTTGAATATAAGTTCAGTTCAATTGTTCATGAACTTCAATGCTCAATAGTTCATAGTTCAAAGTTCAATAGTTCATATAAATGTCCAATATTTCAATATCAATGAATCCATATTTTGACAATAAAAATAATCAATGGTCTACGACGACATTCAATTGTATATGTCGTAGATAATCAATACAAATTAATAATAAACCCCAATTATTGGCTCAGAGTCTGGAAGACAACAGAAACTGAAGCGAGGTTTAAAAGCAAAATTCTGCCATAATGACTTTCGAGGATTATTGGTGATAACCCTCGAAAGGCATCCGCCACAAAGCGGCCGATTTTGCAGAAACTGAGCGCCATGACAGAACTGCCATATTGAGTACTATTTTCGAAGGTAGCATAGGCAAAACAGAAAATTATTGTTCGAAAATGCCACTAAATAAATGGTCTACATCGACAATATCGCTATATTGTGTATGATGCAGATTTTTACATAGATGAAAGAAACATTCCGAAAACGACAATCTGTTCATATTATATAAGGGGATAAACGCTGACCTTGACCCATCTCAGGGGAAAATTTTAACCTGATGAGTAAGGCAAATAAAGATTACAAGGCACCAAGTGTTGGAAGAAATACTACAATGACGAAATAATGTAGATAAGTCTCATTTTCCCATGCATATGGTGATTCACTTGTATTACACGTCACACGATACATTTCACCAGTTGAATTCGATATTGTGAGGTTGACATTTCATACTGCTCATTAAAGCCACTTTTGGCCAGAGAGAAAAAAATACTCTTTCATGACGGGTTATCAAAATTATGTAAATTGTAGATTTTGTAATGTAGGTAAAACCCATTCATAAGCTTTAATTATGAATAAGAGGCCAGGGCTATTCGCATAGTATATATATCGTATATTGGATAGCAGTATATATAATTAGGACTGAGTAAAGGGTAACATTGTTAAGAACTATAACTCTACAGGGCTCGGAGAAGAAGAGGCACTGACATGTTTAGACAATTTTGAGCAAAATTTTACTAATATTTAGATTGTCAAGGAAGCGATTGAACAGAAAAGCGAATAAAACTTTGTGGTTCCCAATTTTACTAATATTTAGATTGTCAAGGAAGCGATTGAACAGAAAAGCGAATAAAACTTTGTGGTTCCCATGGAAATTCTGAAAAAAAGAAATGTTATGCATTCTCGACTTTGAGCCTGTAGAACGGATTGAAAGTTTCCCATGTTTCGCTTCGCGGATTTTATAGTTTGTGTGTCAGGTTTTTTTTTTTTTTTTTTTTTTTTATTATTATACATCGATCGACAGAAAAATTATTACAGTCGTTACTTACATGTAAGTAATAAATTTGTTGGAAATCAATACGTTAGACTGCTTGAAGCGTCGTGCATGAATGATTAAGCCTCATCTTCTTACGAATGTATTAGGTTAACTTAAAAACAAACATGAATTGACGAGGGGAATAGAATAAGAACAACTTCGGAATTTGGTTTATTTATTTTTATTGATTAATTTATAGCTTAATCTTTCAAATTATAGGTATATAGGTATATGTTACATGGAGATATAAGACAAATATTGAAATTTTTCGAGAAAAATATGATAATTATAGGACTTTTTAAGCATAAAATCCAAAATAAATCAAGGAATTTTGACAGAATATTTGCCTCCTGGAATCCCTTTCACGTCATACTTAAATCAATTAAATGAGACATTGAAATTAATACGATATGAAGTGTATATGTATAATATAAGTAGTAGGTGAGGTGGCGAGCGAAGCTAGCCATTTTTTTTTTTTTTTTTTTTTTTTTTTAAGGCACTTTTGAAAAAGACACTTTTGACAAATTGTTGCAAAATACAGTTTGTACATGTGAAATTTTACATGAAGCAATAACGAATTTGAGATGCAAATTTTCAGATGAAGAGCCCAAAATATAAGATTTATGAAATATTCTTTTTTATATATATATATATATATATATATATATATAGGAATTTAGTAGAATCCTATATTTGTTATAGGAAATAATATGTACAATGTATTATTATCATTTTTGGTTTTCTATAAAATATAATTTTAATTAATCATTTATTTCAATCATTTATTTGTTTTTGTTTTGTTTGTTACAACATGTACAAGGGGGGGGGGGGGGGGTTAGGGTTTTTGTTTTTGTTTTTGTTTTGTTTTGTTTTTATGGTGACATTTGATAGATACTAGTGGCATATAATATATGTTCGTATCGAATTTATTGCGTCAAACGTACGTTCTTTAAAGATATATCAACTGGATGTGAGAAGAGGAAATGAATTCCAAGCGCCCTCTATCATAATGATAAAGCCTAAAAAATTCAATTCTATCTATACGAGATAAATAATTTACTTTATTTCCAAAATCATATGATATTTGTATACTTGTGACGCTATCCTACGAATATTTTACTAATGTCGATTGTTCTTTTATCATGTTTATGATTTATCCCTTAATTAAATTTATTTCTTATATCGGCCCAAAAGCAATATTAAAGCATCATGAATTTCTAACGCCTAGCCGGCAGTATAAAACTGCTACATTACGGAAGAAGAATGCCGCAACAACAGATCCATATCTCGCGTTTGACGTTTCCGAAATACCCTGATCAATGGACTATAGGTTACCCGAAAGTCTATATCTTGCTTGTTCATACGGAGATATGTGAAGAACGTTCGATCAAAATTGATAGAAATACGAAATAAATAAAAGGCATATTACTATCGGAAAGCAAGAGAGCTAGAATGATTAACAGTGCTCTCACTTCCCTTTTTGGGACAGGAGCCGAGGCCGGTGAAATTTTGAAAATAAATAGATGTTTTCTCAAAATGGAAAAAAGTATAAGCACTGCATATGAATAGAATGTTATTTCTAATTCAAATGCCCCTTTAAACAGATCTCTGTGAAATTTCACCTAAAATTTAAACTCTTTTTTCAATTTTTTAAAGTGTCAAATTGGGAAAATTAGTCAAGAAATTGGGAAAACAATTTTGAATTGGGAATGGGAGCGGTTCAGGCCAATCGAGAGCCATGCAAGGCAAAGTGATTCAAAGATCAAGAACAAGATCGTACATCGAATAGACTGATAGGACAAAATATAGAGGAAACCACCTGGTACCGCGACTGAAACAGCAGAATCATAATAAGCGATCGTGGCAGTGGAGGAATGTCATGTGCTTAACCTCTGACCTCGCATGCTGTAAAACTGGTAAATGTTTATTATTGTTTGTTGAACTTGGGTCGAAGGCACTGACAACAATATCCGCTAGAGCTGTACTGATATTTACGATCGAAACGATAAGGGTAATGTGGAACGGTGTAATGAGCTAAATAACAAGATGCCGCATCATTGTATTAGGGAAATCTTGCATTCGTATTGTCTTACATATACTGTGAACATGTAATGTTGCAATTAAGAATTTATGATTGATAGGACGACAACAACAAGACCCAACAGGACATGATAAATTGAACAAATATGTTAAATGACTCAATAAATACTAGTAAATAAATGAATAACTAAATAACTAAGTAAATAAATAAATAGATAGATAGATAGATAAATAAATAAATAAATAAATAAATAAATAAATAAATAAATAAATAAATAAATAAATAAATGAATAAATAAATAAATAAATAAAAAAAAAATAAATAAATAAAAAAAAAATAAATAAATAAAAATAAATAAATAAATAAATAAATAAAAATTAAACAGATAAATAAATGAATGAGTAAACAGGTAAATCAATAAATATTACATAAATAAACAGATATATGTGTGTGCACAAAATTAGAGACCAAGAGAGTGATATAAAATTGGCGAGACAAGTGGGCATGTGTATTGAACACTACCATTATTCTTAAACACGACTTTTAAATACTTAATAAAAATTGAGTTATACATATAAAGTAAATCTGGAGCAAGTGATAAAAAATAATTTGACAGCATGAATACATGTAACATGCCCGGCGTAAGACAATTCGAAGTCTGTAATATTGTGACACAGGTGAGCTACATATAAGTACAGGCTTATATAAAAACAGTTAAACGAAAATTCATATATGTCGTGCTTTCATCTAATTCGAGGCAAGCTCACATGTGCACAAATCACTCTTACCTTACTGTAGACACGTCAAATAAAATTGGACGATACTATTATACTTTACCGACTTTAGGCTACCACTAAATCAAACCCCATCGCAGGCATGAAAAGGCTAACACAGCACGATGACCAGAAAAAACATCTCTCGACGTTGGATAGAGTTCATCATCACCACGACAAGTACACTACGAGTTTTTAACTATATAGGTGCACAGATCATGTTACTAGAAAAAGCGAAAGTTTTGGTGAAATGTTTATAATGATTTTGCTCCTCACTGATACTGAAAACGCGCTAGAGTTAGACCGGAAGTGTCACAGCCAGAGTCTGCGCAATCCACTCAACACGGTCAAGGGTGATGGAGTTATCTTCCTTAGAACTTAGTTAATGTTAATCATTGGCATCATTTAAAGGCATATTAATTAACAGCGTGGACCAGACATGCATGTTTATATGTGAAGGAAGGTTATATTATGCTTATTCGTTGAGATAAAATTCATTTATCCTTTAGAGGATAAATGATATTATTGTGAATGATTCACATTACAAAGCTTATAATTATGATGTCATTAAGTTATTGTGAATGATTCACATTACAAAGGTTATAATTATGATGTCATTAAGTTATTGTGAATGATTCACATTACAAAGGTTATGATTATGATGTCATTAAGTTATTGTGAATGATTCACATTACAAAGGTTATAATTATGATGTCATTAAGTTATTGTGAATGATTCACATTACAAAGGTTATAATTATGATGTCATTAAGTTATTGTGAATGATTCACATTACAAAGCTTATAATTATGATGTCATTAAGTTATTGTGAATGATTCACATTACAAAGGTTATAATTATGATGTCATTTAGTTATTGTGAATGATTCGCATTACAAAGGTTATAATTATGATGTCATTAAGTTATTGTGAATGATTCACATTACAAAGGTTATAATTATGATGTCATTTATAGTTATTGTGAATGTTTCACATTACAAAGGTTATAATTATGATGTCATTTAGTTATTGTGAATGATTCGCATTACAAAGGTTATAATTATGATGTCATTAAGTTATTGTGAATGATTCACATTACAAAGGTTATAATTATGATGTCATTTAGTTATTGTAAATGATTCACATTACAAAGGTTATAATTATGATGCCATTTAGTTATTGTGAATGATTCACATAGGTTATAATTATGATGTCATTTAGTTATTGTGAATGATTCACATTACAAAGGTTATAATTATGATGTCATTAAGTTATTGTGAATGATTCACATGACAAAGGTTATAATAATGATGCCATTTAGTAATGTGCATGATTCACATTACAAAGGTTATAATTATGATGTCATTAAGTTATTGTGAATGATTCACATAACAAAGGTTATAATTATGATGTCATTAAGTTATTGTGAATGATTCACATGACAAAGGTTATAATAATGATGCCATTTAGTAATGTGCATGATTCACATTACAAAGGTTATAATTATGATGTCATTTAGTTATTGTGAATGATTCACATAGGTTATAATTATGATGTCATTTAGTTATTGTGAATGATTCGCATTACAAAGGTTATAATTATCATGTTATTTAGTTATAGTGAATGATTCATTTTACAAATGTTATAATTATGATGCCATTTAGTTATTGTGAAAGATTCACATTACAAAGGTTATAATTATGATGCCATTTAGTTATTGTGAAAGATTCACATTACAAAGGTTATAATTATGATGCCGTTTAGTAATTGTGAATGATTCACATCACAAAGGTTATAATTATCATGTTATTTGGTTATAGCAAATGATTCACTTTACAAAGGTTATAATTAGCATGTCATTTAGTTATTGTGAATGATTCACATTACAAAGGCTATGATTATTATGCCATTTAGTTATTGTGAAAGATTCACATTACAAAGGTTATAATTTTGATGCCGTTTAGTTATTGTGATTGATTCACATTACAAAGGTTATAATCATGATGCCGTTTAGTTATTGTGAATGATTCACATTACAAAGGTTATAATTATCATGTTATTTAGTTATAGTGAATGATTCACTTTACAAATGTTATAATTATGATGCCATTTAGTTATTGTGAAAGATTCACATTACAAAGGTTATAATTATGATGCCATTTAGTTATTGTGAAAGATTCACATTACAAAGGTTATAATTATGATGCCGTTTAGTTATTGTGAATGATTCACATTACAAAGGTTATAATTATCATGTTATTTAGTTATAGTGAATGATTCTCTTTACAAAGGTTATAATTATCATGTCATTTAGTTATTGTGAATGATTTACATTACAAAGGTTATAATTATGATGCCATTTAGTTATTGTGAATGATTCACATTTCAAAGGTTATAATTATCATGTCATTTAGTTATTGTGATTGATTCAAATTACAAAGGGTATAATAATGATGCCATTTAGTTATTGTGAATGATTCTAATTTCAATGGTTATAATGATGATGCCATTTAGTTATTGTAAATTATTCACATAACAAAGGTTTTAATTATCATGTCATTTAGTTATTGTGAATGATTCACATTGCAAAGGTTATAATTATCATCTTATTTAGTAGTTGTGAATGATTCACATTACAAAGGATATAATTATGATGTCATTTACAATCTGAATAATATAACTCTGCTATAAGATGTTTTCGTTGTTTACTAGCTTTTCATACCCCTTGGAACGGGAAGTTGGATAGACAGTATCAAATCTGACAACCATTCAGGAACGGTCCACAGAAAGCGGAATATAGTATTGGCATCAGTCCCCACTACATATCTGTACTTTGGGTATTTGGCACATAGGGCATGTACATAGGCATCTACAACTTTGTATGTGTCCTTGGAACTTCCATCCAATGCTTTTCTTGTCAACTCCATGACTATAAAGTAGAAAAATATTCAAAATATGATATCATTCAATAGTATAATTACGTTTTCGATACTTTTATAGAAATAAACATCAATGAAGTGTCTATCAATTGTTCAGTCTAAAAGTCGAGAAGGTAAAAAGAAGGTAAGGCAAAATCATTAGACTTTCCATTGGAACAGTTGCAAACCTTTATATTATTTCAGTCTGATGTAATCAGTCATTAAAGTGATCGCATCGTTAATTTTATCAAAACGGGTCAAATTTACAGAATAATGGACCAGACATGCACGTTTCGGGTATAGAACCCTCGTCAGTGATTATAAAGTTAAAACATTGAGTATACAAACAGGGAAAACATTTTAAAAAGTGGAAGGAATGATGGGGTTATTAATTTTCATGTAATTTAACGATCAGTGAAGTTTGAATGCTAATGACGAACACGATCAAATATATTGATCGGAACTTGGCTACACGTGGCCTCGGTGACCTAAGGTCCACCAGCGGTGACACTCACGACGTGGTGCAAATGTAATTAGTCTTCAAAGTGAACAAATTATCATTTAATTTTCTTTGTCATTTTCAAGAAACGAAGATTCTGATTGGCTGAGAAATTTTGTTGATACATCGATCAACACAATTTTTTCACGGAAGTCTATTTTTAGCACTATTTTTAGAAACGGGGGTTCCCTCAAACATGAATGAACTCGTCGCTGAAAATAGAATTTGCTCTAACTGGTCCTTGTTCCAAAGATATAGAGAGACGATCGTTCGCTGTTTGAATAATGACGGCTGCCATAACTTGTTTTGACAGACGTAACACTGCGAAACCCTCCGAACTTCCGTAATATAGTGCAGTGATTGATTGTTTTTAGATCCAAGAAAACAGTCTGTTTTCCATAAGTAGATGATTATGAAATAATAAGAAATGAATCTTCTATTTTTTTCTGTTGATGCAGGTATCACCCAAAAATTTGGACAGAAAACGTTTTTATCAACGCGCAACAGAAAAAAAATATAAGATTCGTTTCTTAAGAGGCGCACAGTTAGTACCTTATGGTTACTAACTGTGCGCCTCTTGTTGCAGATTTGTTTTTATACACTTATGAAAAAGAATTTATCCAAAATCTTCAAAAGCAAAGAAAATTTGATGATCTGAAATGTTTCAATAATACCTCTAGGTATCTGGATGATATTCTAACTATTGACAATCCTGCTTTTGAATTACATAAGAATGAAATTTATCCACACGAATTAACACTTAACAAGGCAAACGTTACAAATACAGAAACACCATTTTTGGACCTAAATATCAAAACTGTAAACGGAAAGATTCATACAAGTGTATATGACAAAAGGGATGATTTTGGATTCAACATAGTATATTTCCCCTGGCTTGACGGTGATGTTCCAAGATTACCGTCATACGGCATTTACATATCACAGCTCATCCGGTAAGCTAGAGCATGTACTGATATTTTGGATTTTCACAGTAGAAATTAAAAAATTACCAAAAAACTTTTAGGTCAAGATTTCCGCTTTCATAAACTAGTTAAGACTTTCTGGAAATTTTACAAAAATTACAGGAAACTTCTTTTAAAATTCGGATCTATACACGCAACAGAGTACATAACTTTGGGTATTACACAACCTGTCTTTTTTGGTGATATGATAAACAAAATGAGAAGGATCAAAGGTAGGCAGCATAGCCATCGAAAATGCGTCAGAGTCATCAAACGCCTTTTATACCGTGGATATGATCTAATGTCACCAGACGGACACTTAGCTTGGTACTTGGCAAATCTACAGTCTTGTACAAGCGCATCCTTGAGACTTGCACTCTGACTGACTGTGACGACGGGACTCCATGACGGGCCCTGTCCAAACCTCTTTAGAGCAGACAGGGCCCCGACCACCTGTCCTCTCTGAATGTCAGTCGCACTCCTCGGGTGATTACATACATGAGCTCGCTACAGCCGGCAGAGCACGGACTGTTTTATGCACGCCCTCTTTTTATATCCATTTACATATTCATTTGCGTTGCTGGGGCCTCTACGTTTTGCGGTCTTGTTTGTGTGATGTCATGAGGAGGTTGTTTTACACCACAATTGTACGTTCTTCGAGGCCTCTGGGTAATTGGAGAAGTGAGAGGGTTGTGCGCACGTAATCCAGGATAACCACACCATTTGCTACTTGCGTGGAAAATGGCCGTCCAAAGTCGGCACCCTGTTGCCCATTGATCTCGTCGGTTTATGTGTAGTCTTTTGTGTTTGATGTTAACATGTCGTTTGTCTCTTTTTCGTCTCATACTATGCTCGTCTTTTGTGTTTTTGCAGTTGGTGTTTTGGGGTTTTGCTGTTGGTGCTTTAACTGAGTGTTGCTGGAGATCCCCTTTCTTTTAGAGGCGTTACTGGATTAAAAATGTTACTAAAACAATGGATGGGATAGTGCAAGGGTCTTAACATTCTATATATTGATGTAAATTTAGAATAAAGATACGGATCGAAACAGACAATTGTCGATGGGTGAATTTTTTTACATACATATGTTGATAGTTATTGATGCAGCATGCTATATGTCAGCAGATATTGATTTCGAAAATTTTGTTTAGATAAATAGTTGAAATATACTTATTTGTAAATAAAATGATATGATAACGACAGAAATATTATACTCATCCTTACATTTGTCTCTGTATTCTTCACCGTAAAACTTCTTCACATCTTCGTCAGCATTAGCGAATGTCTCAGCAATACTCCCATGGGCCCTTTCTCTGTTCAGGATATTCGTGTCAAAGTATCCCGGCTCTAAAATGTGTACGGTTACTCCACAACTCCTCACACTCCTCCTGAAGAGTAGAATTAGTATTGTCAATATTGAAATTTATCATTTACTTTAAATTACGTAACCGTTTATACGCTTTCCCATTGGCCAGAACGCAGTCACGTGTAATGCGATTACTCGTCGTATTGAACCGGTCATATTGACGCGTTTCCGGTTTTATGTATTTAAAGAAAATGACAATCGGTAGCAAACTGTGTGTTGGTGACATGACTAATCATGATATTTGGCAGAATTTTTTAAGATGAAGAATAAAACATTTATATTAATAAACATAATACAAAATGTTTATCTGAAGATAAAATTTGAGCAGCAATCTAGCGAGCAGTACTAGAGATTCAAAAATTCATAAAGTTACCCTTTTCTTTTCCAGTTTTTGTTCTGAGAGCTTTTGTTCTGAGAGCTAGGCGTCTTTCAGATAAGCTTCTCAGTTAGGGATATGTTTGTGACCGACTAACATCGTCACTGAGGAAGTTCTACGGTCGATATGGGGAACTCGTCATACACTATGATGTCCCACTCTCCAGAATGGTGGATGATATTCTGTCATAGATCATTTGAACCATCCAACCAAAGATTGTACTCTATGTCTTCCGAAATGGAAGTGACCGGATGTGACAGTTCCACCGAATTGAAGCGGCGGGTGTTGCATGCAAGCAGGGGATACTTACTCTTCCTGGGCACCTGGTCTCACTCCCATATCGGGAGTTCGCTTCTTTTCATATGGTGGAGGTTTTTGTTTGTTTGCTTTGGTTCCTGTTTTATCCTGATTTTGTATGCCTCGGTTTCTGATTTTCTGAATTATCGATTTTGTGCTGTATACAGGGATATGGTCATTATCCATATTTGTCATTCATGTATATGATAGAACAGTTATAGCACAGATGATTCGGTCGATATGATGATTTATGGAGTGATAAAACCAATATCAACTTCGGCCTTCGTCCTCAAATCTTTTACTAGAACTATAACAATATTTAAGGAGTGTTCATTTCTTGTATTTTTTAAAGTATATATCTTTGAACGACAGCGTTATTTCAGCATTTGTTATTTCCTTAATCAACTCTCCAATATCAGATTACACAAAGTGAAGTTACGTAAGAAGAATTTAGGCATTAGGGGTATAATACTCTACCTCCGGTACTTTTGATAACAGAAAAAATAAATACCACGAAGTTGGCTGCAGACGCATGACTTCGCAATGTTCGGGACCATACATTCTCATGGTTAGTTGAATGAGACATAAAAAAATCAAATATCTAAAAATATGTAAGATATAGAAGTACATAATCTGTAGTTTTTCGACGATATTTTCATTATACCCCTAAAACCTTAAAAACAGGTGTTCTATAGTTTCGTCATCATTATTACAAAGAGAGCATAAAGGGTCATTTTCAGTTTTATACAATATAAATACTTAACCAAATTAATTGTGTATCTTTTGTTGATCTTAAAACATTACTACTCAAAATTTTCCAATCATCCCCATTCTCAAACTTCAATGATCCCTCCAGTTTCTTTTCATATTTTCGTTTTGAATACATTTTGGTAATGAAAATGTCATGAAGTGTTCTTGACCCCCTAGAGTCCTTACACAAATATCCAATGATTTTATTCCTTATTCATGTTCATTTTAGGCCCTTAATAAATGTTTTAATATCTAACATATGATTGGTACTTCTGCTCAGGTATACTTCTCACCTTCTCGACTTTGAGACTTAATAACTGAAAGGTATTTCTTTGATGAGTATCTGTTACCTTAGTACATCACAGTATCCCTCGGCGGCAAACTTGGAAGAAACATAGGAACCGCTCCCTGCAGCAACTCTTCCCAATATACTGGTGATACAAACAATTCTTCCCTTTTTTTTCCTTACGAGAGGTAAGAATAGCCTGCATGTTTCAACGATTCCGAAGAAGTTTATATCCATAACTGACTTATAGTCCTCTAACTTCAGCCATTCCAGCTCACCGAAAGCCCCGGCTATTCCGGCGTTAATAACAAGTCCCCAGAGTCCTACGAAAAAAATATCTATAGTATCACATTTTTTCGTTCAATTTGGAAACATATGATTTCAAAAGAAGACAATACAATTCACAAAGGCCAATGCAGCTGACTTTTGTACTTTTTGTACATTGAGGTTAGATCAGTGCATTTTAGCCGTGGCATAAAAAGAAGAGGATGGTTTCAACAGCTTTCATGCACGAGCCAGACCACCCTATATTTTTCGTCATGGCAATACAATAGTGCGATAACGGACCAATAAGAATTATGTATAACTTAAAGAATGAACGCACCAGAATCATGCGGGAGAGAAGCTTTCACGACCTGCATGGCATTTTGGATGCTCTCTATCTTTGTAACATCTAATGAAACAACATGAAGGCGGTCTGATGTAGCTGTCTTCAGATCTTTTCCTCCTTTTTCTGTCAAACATCCGGCAAAAACAGTAAATCCCATGGAATCTAGACGTTTAGCCAGCATGTAACCGAATCCAGTATCACATCCTGTGATCATCACGTGACGACCATTGTAATCCTCCAGCATGATGGATCTCCTATAGTACTGCACCGTAAGGTACAACACCAAAATAATCACTATCCACTCCAACATCGTGTCTGTAAGTAATATAAGATGTATATTCGATATATGTACGATTTTGATTATTGCCATGGCAACAACTTGTAAGTTTCATGAATAGCTAGAAGGTCTACACTTGCATAATTTTTTTTCTACGTAAAGAGCTATGGTATTGCCTTACCTAAAGCAGTCAAACCAATATGTAATCCAACTAGATTTTGAGCAAACTGACTGTTTTATAAAAAGGAAAAACTTTTTGTAAAAATTCAACGTTTTCACCCCAAAGCACATAGTTTGACTCGAAGTTAGAATTTTGCATGATCTCTCTTTTGAAAAGTATAATAAATAGCAAATCAAACATTCTGATGTTTGAATCTTTGAGAGCAGAAATTTGATAGCAGGCCCTTTTTCCCTTTTTTCCGCGATTTTGCTTTAAAAAAAGATGTATTTTTCCCAAAAATTCCCATTCAACTATGAAAAATCTTAGGAGTAATATTTTTTCTGAAATAATGTAACAAACTGAGGTCTTGTTTTTAGAAAGGAGGGGATCTCCAACCAAACCTGGTTGTAGTACCAAGAACAACCCCCCCCAAAAAAAAACACCCGAAGCGAAAACACAGAGAAGACGAGTACAGCAAGAGACGAAAAAGACACACGACATAGAAACAATATACACAAAAGATTACATATAAACCAACGAGACCAATGGGCAACCGATACCGACTTAGGACTTCAATGGTAGGGACTTGTGTTACATCGTATGGCCAGTAATCTAGTGTAGGGTCCCTGTAAAGTGCGAAACGAAATGATACGAAACACATCGAAACGAAACGAAACAAATCGAAACGAAGCGAAACGAAACGAAACAGATCAAAACCAAACGAACGAAACAGATCGAAACGAAACAAAATATGTATCTTAAAGAAGTTCTTTTCTTGATTCTTTTGTGTTTCATGTTTCTATAGTGTGCTTTGGTTTTCCTTTTCTGCATCTCTTTCTGTGGATGTCTCCTTTGTGTTTTTCCATTTGGTGTTTAAGGGTTTTGCTGTGGATGCTTGCGACTAAGTGTTGTTAGAAACCTCGATCTTCCTTCTTAGAGAAAAAGCCATATAGAGGGGGAAATGCCGCAGAGACCGATTGCGGCAAGTCAAGATCTGCATGTACAATGTATTGCAGTGGCTGGAGAATTTCTTGAAAGAGTAAAAACTGACGTTTAAAACATAAATGTTATGATAAATGCCATTAATGTATTTGAGAAGATTAAATTGGGGAGTGGATAGATGGCTTCGGCATAGGCGGATGAAAAATATTATTTAGCACGGAGGAGTCTAGAAGAGAGGACACCCGGGACTGTTCAATTCTGTATTAAAAAAAACTTTAACAAGAAAAATGAGGGGGATGGCACACTTTGCTTGAAGAGGGATAAGAATTTTTTCCTGAAATAAGCTACCCCGATTTATTTTCTTATTACGGTCTCATAACGAGGTCATTTATCCCCTCCCCTTTAATCCACTAGAATAAATTTATGGCATATATGGCCTTTAGCATTTATGCTTCCAAAGGTCAACTTCGACTACTTCAAGATACCCTCTAGCCACTAAAACTTACGGAAATACATGTACATGCAGATCTTGTATTTAAATGTGTGTTCTCAGCAGCAATTTTTTCCGCTTTATGGGTTTTTCTCACGTTCTTTAAATTGTCTTTGTTTAGGTTTCTTTCGTTTCGTTTCGATCTGTTTCGTTTCTTTTCCATCTGTTTACTTTCGTCTGGATTTGTGTCTCCGTTTCGTCTTTGTTTCATTTCGCACTTTACAGGGCTTGGAAGAATCAAAAACCGAACTGTATTTCGTTTGATAATGAAGAGAACCGACCACGATTTGATACTAATCTGAACTAATTAAGAAAAGCTTTAAGTCAGCTTAGCATACATATGTTTATTAGCAAAATCATATAGTTTTGATATTCAGAGAAAATTTATAAAAAAAAACGATACCTACCTAAACGATATTTGGTATTCGAAGATGATGTCTTTACGACGTGTAATCCGGCATACGAGTTATAGATAGACGTAATATAGATTATGTAATCTAAAGGTTATAGATAAACGTAATATAGATTATGTAATCTAAAGGGAGGGGTTATATGTTAAGATATTCATAACTGTTTGAGCATAGCATGAGTTTGGAATGCCCCTTGAAATACTTTGAAATGGATTGCAACATTGTAATTTCTTTTGTTGAATAGATTTGTTTAATCAATTTTTCTCTACACAGAGGACAGCTAATTCATTTATACAAGTATTCCGAAGAAAATACACATAGGGTCATTCCCTTGTTGAAATCGTTGTTGTGTCAAGAAAAGGGGATGATCTCCAGCATGACCAATCTGGACCCACCCAGCGAAACAAACCAACAATAAAGTGATACGTAAAGGACAACAGATAAAACTACAAACCGCAAAAAAATACACGACAATAAACATTAGAACATCATACAAAACAATGGAAACAGACGTACAGAAACATCAAATATTAATGACAACACATAAAAGGAAGCACAGGAAGCAAAAATGTACACCCACCCGGCGCCGACTTTGGACGGCCATCTGCTATAAACAAATTGTGTGTTATCCGGATTACGTGCGCACAACCCCCCACTTATCCGGATAAACAGAGGTCTCCATAGACGCACAATAGTTGTATAAATATAAAACTTATCACTGTAAGGTGACGTCAGAAACAAGACGCAGCAGCCTTTTGTACCGCTTCGAGAATATTTATATCTATCATTTATTCAGGCAATAGAATGATTACAATGGCACTTTAATAATCTAACAGAGACACATTTGCATATCAGTGTGGTAAATGGTCAACATAAATGTGTTGAGTGTTAAAACATCTTCAAATTCAATAGCATCGTTTAAGACTTGATGAATTTACAACATGGACCAGACATGCACGTTTCGGGTACTAAACCCTCGTCAGTGATCCTAGTGAGTATCAGTCATAAGACAACATAAATATCACAGATGGTAACATATCACATACAACAGTTATCATAATTATATCACAGATGTTGAAGGATTTTGTATTTTACATTACATGTAATGATCACAGATAAAGTGTGCAAACAGATATTGCCTGGGATGACCCATTAAAGCGACTGCAATGGGGTCCTCTTATGATGTTACATATTAAAATCAATAATTTAAGAATGTTAAACTAATGTACTAATTATAATGTTCATGTGCTCTTTAAAGTCCTTATAATCATTTTCTTAATATTTATTAAAATTGCCTGGAATAATCAAGAAACATTAGATATGTACAAAAGAAGTACATTGTAGTAACATTAATGTCATTCGGCTTTATTATGTTATTTCTTTCCACGTATCAATGTTATATTAGATACGAATTGGTTCAATCTGTCGTGCTTTAACTAAGACTGATTACGTTTATCATAATCTCTATCAGAAATTTCTTAAGATTTGAACATAGAAAATAATATTTGAGTACGGAGAATTTATTTCAAGAAGCACATCCGTTGTGAAATAAAATGACGACGTAAGTTGCCTCTCGTTACTGTCCAAATGTCCAACTGCAGCGTCGTATACCGGTATTTTGTACAGAAAAAAGGCATATGTGTTCATGTAATCACAAATGAGTTAAAGAAGATCCTGACAATAATCCCTACAGCACTCACAATAGAGCACAAAATTGAGCATCGACGGATCCCCAGAAAGCTAGAGGTGGGATCAGGTGCCCGGGAGGTAAACATCCCCTGTTTGGCTAGCCGCACCCGCCGTCGATGTTCACGCACGAAAATGAAAACAATATCTAAAATGCGTGCAATGTCTGAAGTAACGCCTATATAGAAAGTGCCATGGCGACCATGTCAGGGAAAATATGTAATCACAAAGCACGTTTTGATTAAATTCTCTTTGTCCAAATAAACCCATACCAAGAGTGGAATGGAGGGAATATTTTCCTTGCGTGTTGACTTTTATGTATCTACAAAAACGCCAATGATTATCAAAATCTCGTCATCAATTGTTCAAAACTTTATGATCATACTACAAACGACTCTGCAGAATTTTTAGATAGGACTAGCGCTTCCTGTTTCAGTTTTTATTTTTTTTTCTCAGCATTCCTAACCTAAGTCTCGGTAAGAAAGTATCTGAATCCCATGAAGAAGTTGAACATTTTGAAGGTTATGCTATCCGGATAGCACACAGTCTTTTTCTTTTCAGAAACAAGATTGACTGAAACTAACACATTCAAATAACTTGCAGTATTTGATTTTATTGAACATCCATTTTAATCATATCAATGGTAAGATACAAATGATAACAATAATATCATGATATTCCCAACAAATGATTCACATTACAAAGGTAATAATTATGATGTCATTTAGTTATTGTGAATGATTCACATTACAAAGGTTATAATTATGATGTCATTTAGTTATTGTGAATGATTCACATTACAAAGGTAATAACTATGATGTCATTTAGTTATTGTGAATGATTCACATTACAAAGGTTATAATTATGATGTCATTAAGTTATTGTGAATGATTCACATTACAAAGGTTATAATTATGATGTCATTTAGTAACTGTGAATGATTCACATTACAAAGGTTATAATTATGATGTCATTTAGTTATTGTGAATGATTCACATTACAAAGGTTATAATTATGATGTCATTTAGTTACTGTGAATGATTCACATTACAAAGGTTATAATTATGATGTCATTTAGTTATTGTGAATGATTCACATTACAAAGGTTATAATTATGATGTCATTTAGTTATTGTGAATGATTCACATTACAAAGGTTATAATTATGACGTCATTAAGTTATTGTGAATGATTCACATTACAAAGGTTATAATTATGATGTCATTAAGTTATTGTGAATGATTCACATTACAAAGGTTATAATTATGATGTCATTAAGTTATTGTGAATGATTCACATTACAAAGGTTATAATTATGATGTCATTAAGTTATTGTGAATGATTCACATTACAAAGGTTATAATTATGATGTCATTAAGTTATTGTGAATGATTCACATTACAAAGGTTATAATTATGATGTCATTTAGTTATTGTGAATGATTCACATAGGTTATAATTATGATGTCATTTAGTTATTGTGAATGATTCGCATTACAAAGGATATAATTATGATGCCATTTAGTTATTGTGAATGATTCACATTACAAAGGTTATAATTATGATGCCGTTTAGTAATTGTGAATGATTCACATTACAAAGGTTATAATTATGATGTCATTTAGTTACTGTGAATGATTCACATTACAAAGGTTATAATTATGATGTCATTTAGTTACTGTGAATGATTCACATTACAAAGGTTATAATTATGATGTCATTTAGTTATTGTGAATGATTCACATTACAAAGGTTATAATTATGATGTCATTTAGTTATTGTGAATGATTCACATTACAAAGGTTATAATTATGATGTCATTAAGTTATTGTGAATGATTCACATTACAAAGGTTATAATTATGATGTCATTTAGTTATTGTGAATGATTCACATTACAAAGGTTATAATTATGATGTCATTAAGTTATTGTGAATGATTCACATTACAAAGGTTATAATTATGATGTCATTAAGTTATTGTGAATGATTAACATTACAAAGGTTATAATTATGATGTCATTTAGTTATTGTGAATGATTCACATTACAAAGGTTATAATTATGATGTCATTAAGTTATTGTGAATGATTCACATTACAAAGGTTATAATTATGATGTCATTTAGTTATTGTGAATGATTCACATTACAAAGGTTATAATTATGATGTCATTTAGTTATTGTGAATGATTCACATAGGTTATAATTATGATGTCATTTAGTTATTGTGAATGATTCGCATTACAAAGGATATAATTATGATGCCATTTAGTTATTGTGAATGATTCACATTACAAAGGTTATAATTATGATGCCATTTAGTTATTGTGAATGATTCACATTACAAAGGTTATAATTATGATGCCGTTTAGTAATTGTGAATGATTCACATTACAAAGGTTATAATTATGATGTCATTTAGTTACTGTGAATGATTCACATTACAAAGGTTATAATTATGATGTCATTTAGTTATTGTGAATGATTCACATTACAAAGGTTATAATTATGATGTCATTTAGTTATTGTGAATGATTCACATTACAAAGGTTATAATTATGATGTCATTTAGTTATTGTGAATGATTCACATTACAAAGGTTATAATTATGATGTCATTTAGTTATTGTAAATGATTCACAGAGGTTATCATTATGATGTTATTTAGTTACTGTGAATGATTCGCATTACAAAGGATATAATTATGATGCCATTTAGTTATTGTGAATGATTCACATTACAGAGGTTATAATTATGATGCCGTTTAGTTATTGTGAATGATTCACATTACACAGGTTATAATTATCATGTTATTTAGTTATAGTGAATGATTCACTTTACAAAGGTTATAATTATGATGTCATTTAGTTATTGTGAATGATTCACATTACAAAGGTTATAATTATGATGTCATTTAGTTATTGTGAATGATTCACATTACAAAGGTTATAATTATGATGTCATTTAGTTATTGTGAATGATTCGCATTACAAAGGATATAATTATGATGCCATTTAGTTATTGTGAATGATTCACATTACAAAGGTTATAATTATGATGCCATTTAGTTATTGTGAAAGATTCACATTACAAAGGTTATAATTATGATGCCGTTTAGTAATTGTGAATGATTCACATTACAAAGGTTATAATTATGATGTCATTTAGTTACTGTGAATGATTCACATTACAAAGGTTATAATTATGATGTCATTTAGTTATTGTGAATGATTCACATTACAAAGGTTATAATTATGATGTCATTTAGTTATTGTGAATGATTCACATTACAAAGGTTATAATTATGATGTCATTTAGTTATTGTGAATGATTCACATTACAAAGGTTATAATTATGATGTCATTTAGTTATTGTAAATGATTCACAGAGGTTATCATTATGATGTTATTTAGTTACTGTGAATGATTCGCATTACAAAGGATATAATTATGATGCCATTTAGTTATTGTGAATGATTCACATTACAAAGGTTATAATTATGATGCCGTTTAGTTATTGTGAATGATTCACATTACACAGGTTATAATTATCATGTTATTTAGTTATTGTGATTGATTCAAATTACAAAGGGTATAATAATTATGCCATTTAGTTATTGTGAATAATTCTAATTACAAAGGTTATAATTTGATGCCATTTAGTTATTGTAAATGATTCACATTACAAAGGTTATAATTATCATGTCATTTAGTTATTGTGAATGATTTACATTACAAAGGTTATAATTATCATGTCATTTAGTAGTTGTGATTGATTCAAATTACAAAGGTTATAATTATGATGCCATTTAGTTATTGTGAATGAATCACGTTACAAAGGATATAATTATGATGTCATTTACAATCTGAATAATAAAACTCTGCTATAAGATGTTTTTGTTGTGTACTAGCTTTTCATACCCCTTGGAACGGGAAGTTGGATGGACAGTATGAAATCTGACAACCATTCAGGAACTGTCCACAGAAAGCGGAATACAGTATTGGCATCAGTTCCTACTACATATCTGTACTTTGGGTATTTGGCACATAGGGCATGTACATAGGCATCTACAACTTTATATGTGTCCTTGGAACTTCCGTCCAATGCTTTTCTTGTCAACTTCATGACTATAAAGTAGAAAGATATTCAAAATTTGACATCATTCAATAGTATAATTACGTTTTCGATACTTTTATAGAAATAAACATCAACGAAGTGTCTATCAATTGCTCAGTCTAAAAGTCGAGAAGGTAAAAAGAAGGTAAGGCAAAATCATTAGACTTTCCATTGGAACAGTTGCAAACCTTTATATTATTTCAGTCTGATTTAATCAGTCATTAAAGTGATCGCATCGTTAATTTTATCAAAACGGGTCATATTTACAGAATAATGGACCAGACATGCACGTTTCGGGTATAGAACCCTCGTCAGTGATTATGAAGTTAAAACATTGAGTATACAAACAGGGAAAACATTTTAAAAAGTGGAAGGAATGATGGGGTTATTAATTTTCATGTAATTTAACGATCAGTGAAGTTTGAATGCTAATGACGAACACGATCAAATATATTGATCGGAACTTGGCTACACGTGGCCTCGGTGACCTAAGGTCCACAAGCGGTGACACTCACGACGTGGTGCAAATGTAATTAGTCTTCAAAGTGAACAAATTATCATTTAATTTTCTTTGTCATTTTCAAGAAACGAAGATTCTGATTGGCTGAGAAATTTTGTTGATACATCGATCAACACAATTTTTTCACGGAAGTCTATTTATAGCACTATTTTTAGAAACGGGGGTTCTCTCAAACATGAATGAACTCGTCGCTGAAAATAGAATTTGCTCTAACTGGTCCTTATTCCAAAGATATAGAGAGACGATCGTTCGCTGTTTGAATAATGACGGCTGCCATAACTTAACTTGTTTTGACAGACGTAACACTGCGAAACCCTCCGAACTTCCGTAATATAGTGCAGTGATTGATTGTTTTTAGATCCAAGAAAACAGTCTGTTTTCCATAAGTAGATGATAATAAAATAATAAGAAATGAATCTTCTATTTTTTCTGTTGATGCAGGTATCACCCAAAAATTTGGACAGAAAACGTTTTTATCAACGCGCAACAGAAAAAAATATAAGATTCGTTTCTTAAGAGGCGCACAGTTAGTACCTTATGGGTACTAACTGTGCGCCTCTTGTTGCAGATTTGTTTTTATACACTTATGAAAAAGAATTTATCCAAAATCTTCGAAAGCAAAGAAAATTTGATGATCTGAAATGTTTCAATAATACCTCTAGGTATCTGGATGATATTCTAACTATTGACAATCCTGCTTTTGAATTACATAAGAATGAAATTTATCCACACGAATTAACACTTAACAAGGCAAACGTTACAAATACAGAAACACCATTTTTGGACTTAAATATCAAAACTGTAAACGGAAAGATTCATACAAGTGTATATGACAAAAGGGATGATTTTGGATTCAACATAGTAAATTTCCCCTTGCTTGACGGTGATGTTCCAAGATTACCGTCATACGGCATTTACATATCACAGCTCATCCGGTAAGCTAGAGCATGTACTGATATTTTGGATTTTCACAGTAGAAATTAAAAAATTACCAAAAAACTTTTAGGCCAAGATTTTCGCTTTCATAAACTAGTTAAGACTTTCTGGAAATTTTACAAAAATTACAGGAAACTTCTTTTAAAATTCGGATCTATACACGCAACAGAGTACATAACTTTGGGTATTACACAACCTGTCTTTTATGGTGATATGATAAACAAAATGAGAAGGATCAAAGGTAGGCAGCATAGCCATCGAAAATGCGTCAGAGTCATCAAACGCCTTTTATACCGTGGATATGATCTAATGTCACCAGACGGACACTTAGCTTGGTACTTGGCAAATCTACAGTCTTGTACAAGCGCATCCTTGAGACTTGCACTCTGACTGACTGTGACGACGGGACTCCATGACGGGCCCTGTCCAAACCTCTTTAGAGCAGACAGGGCCCCGACCACCTGTCCTCTCTGAATGTCAGTCGCACTCCTCGGGTGATTACATACATGAGCTCGCTACAGCCGGCAGAGCACGGACTGTTTTATGCACGCCCTCTTTTTATATCCATTTACATATTCATTTGCGTTGCTGGGGCCTCTACGTTTTGCGGTCTTGTTTGTGTGATGTCATCTTACAATGAGGAGGTTGTTTTACACCACAATTGTACGTTCTTCGAGGCCTCTGGGTAATTGGAGAAGTGAGAGGGTTGTGCGCACGTAATCCAGGATACCCACACCATTTGCTACTTGCGTGGAAAATGGCCGTCCAAAGTCGGCACCCTGTTGCCCATTGATCTCGTTGGTTTATGTGTAGTCTTTTGTGTTTGATGTTAACATGTCGTTTGTCTCTTTTTCGTCTCATACTATGCTCGTCTTTTGTGTTTTTGCAGTGGGTGTTTTGGGGTTTTGCTGTTGGTGCTGCAACTGAGTGTTGCTGGAGATCCCCTACTTTCTTTTAGAGGCGTAACTGGATTAAAAATATTACTAAAACAATGGATGGGATAGTGCAAGGGTCTTAACATTCTATATATTGATGTAAATTAAGAATAAAGATACGGATCGAAACAGACAATTGTCGATGGGTGAATTTTTTTTACATACATATGTTGATAGTTATTGATGCAGCATGCTATATGTCAGCAGATATTGATTTCGAAAATTTTGTTTAGATAAATAGTTGAAGTATACTTATTTGTAAATAAAATGATATGATAACGACAGAAATATTATACTCATCCTTACATTTGTCTCTGTATTCTTCACCGTAAAACTTCTTCACATCTTCGTCAGCATTAGCGAATGTCTCAGCAATACTCCCATGGGCCCTTTCTCTGTTCAGGATATCCGTGTCAAAGTATCCCGGCTCTAAAATGTGTACGGTTACTCCACAACTCCTCACACTCCTCCTGAAGAGTAGAATTAGTATTGTCAATATTGAAATTTATCATATACTTTAAATTACGTAACCGTTTATACGCTTTCCCATTGGCCAGAACGCGGTCACGTGTAATGCGATTACTCGTCGTATTGAACCGGTCATATTGACGCGTTTCCGGTTTTATGTATTTAAAGAAAATGACAATCGGTAGCAAACTGTGTGTTGGTGACATGACTAATCATGATATTTGGCAGCATTTTTAAGATGAAGAATAAAACATTTATATTAATAAACATAATACAAAATGTTTATCTGAAGATAAAATTTGAGCAGCAATCTAGCGATCAGTACTAGAGATTCAAAAATTCATAAAGTTACCCTTTTCTTTTCCAGTTTTTGTTCTGAGAGCTTTTGTTCTGAGAGCTAGGCGTCTTTCAGATAAGCTTCTCAGTTAGGGATATGTTTGTGACCGACTAACATCGTCACTGAGGAAGTTCTACGGTCGATATGGGGAACTCGTCATACACTATGATGTCCCACTCTCCAGAATGGTGGATGATATTCTGTCATAGACCATTTGAACCATCCAACCAAAGATTGTACTCTATGTCTTCCGAAATGGAAGTAACCGGATGTGACAGTTTTACCGAATTGAAGCGGCGGGTGTTGCATGCAAGCAGGAGATGCTTACTCTTCCTGGGCACCTGGTCTCACTCACATATCGGGAGTTCGCTTCTTTTCATATGGTGGAGGTTTTTGTTTGTTTGCTTTGGTTCTTGTTTTATCCTGATTTTGTATGCCTTTGGTTTCTGATTTTCTGAATTATCGATTTTGTGCTGTATACAGGGATATGGTCATTATCCATATTTGTCATTCATGTATATGATAGAACAGTTATAGCACAGATGATTCGGTCGATATGATGATTTATGGAGTGATAAAACCAATATCAACTTCGGCCTTCGTCCTCAAATCTTTTACTAGAACTATAACAATATTTAAGGAGTGTTCATTTCTTGTATTTTTTAAAGTATATATCTTTGAACGACAGCGTTATTTCAGCATTTGTTATTTCCTTAATCAACTCTCCAATTTCAGATTACACAAAGTGAAGTTACGTAAGAAGAATTTAGGCATTAGGGGTATAATACTCTACCTCCGGTACTTTTGATAACAGAAAAAATAAATACCACGAAGTTGGCTGCAGACGCATGACTTCGCAATGTTCGGGACCATACATTCTCATGGTTAGTTAATTGAGACATAAAAAAATCAAATATCTAAAAATATGTAAGATATAGAAGTACATAATCTGTAGTTTTTCGACGATATTTTCATTATACCCCTAAAACCTTAAAAACAGGTGTTCTATAGTTTCGTCATCATTATTACAAAGAGAGCATAAAGGGTCATTTTCAGTTTTATACAATATAAATACTTAACCAAATTAATTGTGTATCTTTTGTTGATATTAAAACATTACTACTCAAAATTTTCCAATCATCCCCATTCTCAAACTTCAATGATCCCTCCAGTTTCTTTTCATATTTTCGTTTTGAATACATTTTGGTAATGAAAATGTCATGAAGTGTTCTTGACCCCCTAGAGTCCTTACACAAATATCCAATGATTTTATTCCTTATTCATGTTCATTTTAGGCCCTTAATAAATGTTTTAATATCTAACATATGATTGGTACTTCTGCTCAGGTATACTTCTCACCTTCTCGACTTTGAGACTTAATAACTGAAAGGTATTTCTTTGATGAGTATCTGTTACCTTAGTACATCACAGTATCCCTCGGCGGCAAACTTGGAAGAAACA
Source organism: Pinctada fucata (assembly GCA_028142955.1). Taxonomy (NCBI): domain Eukaryota; kingdom Metazoa; phylum Mollusca; class Bivalvia; order Pterioida; family Pteriidae; genus Pinctada; species Pinctada fucata. The sequence continues at coordinate 69,500,915 of AP027105.1, read as the reverse complement.
TAGGAACCGCTCCCTGCAGCAACTCTTCCCAATATACTGGTGATACAGACAATTCTTCCCTTTTCTTTCCTTACGAGAGGTAAGAATAGCCTGCATGTTTCAACGATTCCGAAGAAGTTTATATCCATAACTGACTTATAGTCCTCTAACTTCAGCCATTCCAGCTCACCGAAAGCCCCGGCTATTCCGGCGTTAATAACAAGTCCCCAGAGTCCTACGAAAAAATATCTATAGTATCACATTTTTCTTCAATTTGGAAACATATGATTTCAAAAGAAGACAATACAATTCACAAAGGCCAATGCAGCTGACTTTTGTACTTTTTGTACATTGAGGTTAGATCAGTGCATTTTAGCCGCGACTAAAAAAAGAAGAGGATGGTTTCAACAGCTTTCATGCACGAGCCAGACCACCCTATATTTTTCGTTATGGCAATACAATAGTGCGATAACGGACCAATAAGAATTCTGTATAACTTAAAGAATGAACGCACCAGAATCATGCGGGAGAGAAGATTTCACGACCTGCATGGCATTTTGGATGCTCTCTATCTTTGTAACATCTAATGGTACAACATGAAGGCGGTCTGATGTAGCTGTCTTCAGATCTTTTCCTCCTTTTTCTGTCAAACATCCGGCAAAAACAGTAAATCCCATGGAATCTAGACGTTTAGCCAGCATGTTACCGAATCCAGTATCACATCCTGTGATCATCACGTGACGACCATTGTAATCCTCCAGCATGATGGATCTCCTATAGTACTGCACCGTTATGTACAACACCAAAATAATCACTATCCACTCCAACATCGTGTCTGTAAGTAATATAAGATGTATATTCGATATATGTACGATTTTGATGATTGCCATGGCAACAACTTGTAAGTTTCATGAATAGCTAGAAGGTCTACACTTGCATAATTTTCTACGTAAAGAGCTATGGTATTGCCTTACCTAAAGCAGTCAAACCAATATGTAATCCAATTAGATTTTGAGCAAACTGACTGTTTTATAAAAAGGAAAAACTTTCTGTAAAAATTCAACGTTTTCACCCCAAAGCACATAGTTTGACTCGAAGTTAGAATTTTGCATGATCTCACTTTTGAAAAGTATAATAAATAGCAAATCAAACATTCTGATGTTTGAATCTTTGATAGCAGAAATTTGATAGCAGGCCCTTTTTCCCTTTTTTCCGCGATTTTGCTTTAAAAAAAAGATGTATTTTTCCCAAAAATTCCCATTCAACTATGAAAAATCTTAGGAGTAATATTTTTTCTGAAATAATGTAACAAACTGAGGTCTTGTTTTTAGAAAGGAGGGGATCTCCAACCAAACCTGGTTGTAGTACCAAGAACAACCCCCCCCCCCAAAAAAAAAAAAAACACCCGAAGCGAAAACACAGAGAAGACGAGTACAGCAAGAGACGAAAAAGACACACGACATAGAAACAATATACACAAAAGACTACACATAAACCAACGAGACCAATGGGCAACCGATGCCGACTTAGGACTTCAATGGTAGGGACTTGTGTTACATCGTATGGCCAGTAATCTAGTGTAGGGTCCCTGTAAAGTGCGAAACGAAATGATACGAAACACATCGAAACGAAACTAAGCGAAGCGAAGCGAAACGAAGCGAAACGAAACGAAACAGATCAAAACCAAACGAACGAAACAGATCGAAACGAAACAAAATATGTATCTTAAAGAAGTTCTTTTCTTGATTCTTTTGTGTTTCATGTTTCTATAGTGTGCGTTGGTTTTCCTTTTCTGCATCTCTTTCTGCGGATGTCTCCTTTCTGTTTTTCCATTTGGTATTTAAGGGTTTTGCTGTGGATTCTTGCGACTAAGTGTTGTTAGAAACCTCGTTCTTCCTTCTTAGAGAAAAAGCCATATAGAGGGGGAAATGCCGCAGAGACCGATTACGTCAAGTCAAGATCTGCATGTATTGCAGTGGCTGGAGAACTTCTTGAAAGAGTAAAAACTGACGTTTAAAACATAAATGTTATGATAAATGCCATTATTGCATTTGAGAAGATTAAATTGGGGAGTGGATAGATGGCTTCGGCATAGGCGGATGAAAAATATTATTTAGCACGGAGGAGTCTAGAACAGAGGAGACCCGGGACTGTTCAATTCTGTATTTAAAAAAAAAACTTTAACAAGAAAAATGAGGGGGATGGCACATTTTGCTTGAAGAGGGATAAGAATTTTTTCCTGAAATAAGCTACCCCGATTTATTTTCTTATTACGGTTTCATATCGAGGTCATTTATCCCCTCCCCTTTAATCCACTAGAATAAATTTATGGCATATATGGCCTTTAGCATTTATGCTTCCAAAGGTCAACTTCGACTACTTCAAGATACCCTCTAGCCACTAAAACTTACGGAAATACATGTACATGCAGATCTTGTATTTAAATGTGTGTTCTCAGCAGCAATTTTTCCGCTTTATGGGTTTTTCTCACGTTCTTTAAATTGTCTTTGTGTAGGTTTGTTTCGTTTCGTTTCGATCTGTTTCGTTTCTTTTCCATCTGTTTATTTTCGTCTCGATTTGTGTCTTCGTTTCGTCTTTGTTTCATTTCGTACTTTACAGGGCTTGGAAGAATCAAAAACCGAACTGTATTTCGTTTGATAATGAAGAGAACCGACCACGATTTGATACTAATCTGAACTAATTAAGAAAAGCTTTAAGTCAGCTAAGCATACATATGTTTATTAGCAAAATCATATAGTTTTGATATTCAGAGAAAATTTATAAAAAAAAAAACGATACCTACCTAAACGATATTTTGTATTCGAAGATGATGTCTTTACGACGTGTGATCCGACATACGAGTTATAGATAGACGTAATATAGATTATGTAATCTAAAGTTTATAGATAAACGTAATATAGATTATGTAATCTAAAGGGAGGGGTTATATGTTAAGGTATTCATAACTGTTTGAGCATAGCATGAGTTTGGAATGCCCCTTGAAATACTTTGAAATGGATTGCAACATTGCAATTTCTTTTGTTAAATAGATTTGTTTAATCAATTTTTCTCTACACAGAGGACAGCTAATTTATTTATACAAGTATTCCGAAGAAAATACACATAGGGTCATTCCCTTGTTAAAATCGTTGTTGTGTCAAGAAAAGGGGATGATCTCCAGCATGACCAATCTGCACCCACGAAGCAAAACAAACCAACAATAAAGTGATACGTAAATGACGACAGATAAAACTACAAACCACAAAAAAGACACGACAATAAACATTAGAACATCATACAAAACAATTGAAACAGACGTACAGAAACATCAAATATTAATGACAACACATAAAAGGAAGCACAGGAAGCAAAAATGTGCATCCATCCGGCGCCGACTTTGGGCGGCCATCTGCTATAAGCAAATGTTGTGGTTATAGGTACTAAAGAAACTATTCTTTTTTCCATCTTCCTTATTCGGATTTTACCACTTCAGTTCCGAGGAAGGTCTTATAAAGGAGGAATCCGTCTGTTGCTTGCAACAATAGCCATCTAGTTATATTTATTATTTATTCAGGCAATAGAATGATTACAATGACACTATAATAATCTTACAGAGACACATTTGCATACCAGTGTGGTAAATGGTCAACATAAATAATATCACCGATTGTGTTGAGTATCAGTCATAAGACAACATAAATATCACAGATGGTAACATATCACATACAATTGATGGTATCACATATTGAAAATCACAGTTGGAACAATTATCATAATTATATCACAGATGTTGAAGGATTATGTATTTAACATTACATGGAATTATCACAGATAAAGTGCGCAAACAGGTATTGCCTGGGATAATCCATTAAAGCGAATGCTGTCGCTTATTTCCAAAGGGGTCATCTTATGATGTTACATATTAATAATTATTAATAATTTAAGAAGTTAAACTAATGTACTAATTTATAATGTTCATTTGTTCTTTAAAGTCCTTATAATCATTTTCTTGATATTTATTTAAAAATGCCTGGAATAATCAAGAAACATCAAATATGTACAAAAGAAGTAGTAACATTAAAAATAATAACATGATTCATACATTTATAAAATCATGTCGAACAATATTTTTGAAGTCCAGATTTGAATCAGTTAAAACTTTGGAGAGTAAGATCGATACAGATTTAGTTGAACAATTAGAGGAACCAGAGATGAAACGATGTTTGTACGATTTTTTATCCATTTTAGGTATGCAATATAAGTATGGTAAATCTAAATCGTTTGTGTCAAAGCCAAAGGAAGCGAGAGTGTGATTATGTATTATTTCCGAAGTAGAAAGGTTTATTGGAGTGTAAGTAGGATTTCCAGGTGTCGAATTTAAACCAAACTCTTTCACAAGGCTGTGTAATAGTACTTTTTGCATCTAAATATGTAATTATTTGAAGCTTTGTCTGCTGGTGTGATGACGTAATGCTCTTGGAGGTAGGTCAGCAGTGATAACATCAGGGTCTTTAAAGATAGACTCGAATCTGGACCGTTGCTTGTAAGTTGTAAATTCTAGATAAAGTAACCCTCTGATGCATTTTATCCATTCGGAAAGGGTGTCGAGTTGTACATCCTCTTTCTTTACCCAACCTCTTGCATATTCCTCACAAAAGTCCATGATAATTTTGAAATTTTGGTTCCATGTAAAGGATTTACTTTCTCTGTATTTGGGACCCTTTTTTTAACAATTCTCACAACTTTTCGTTCTTGACTATACTAAGGTCACCAGTAACAACGTGTTCGCTAGGAGAGAAGTTGAAATTCGATGAGGAACATTCGCAAGGTAAAGGATGTAGTGAGGGTTTACTTTTATATTAATACACTGCAGGAATCGTTTGTAATTGTAAATTTTAGATGCAACTGTTAGTGTGTAGCTGTAGGAAATACAATGAGTTTCTTTTCTTATGAAATACGGTTGGATCTTTTCTGTGACTGATTTGTGATTCACAATTTGGCCAAAATTTAATTTATCAATTCCTTTGTTTGCAAATCTTACTTTCATGAAAGGGCTGTTTGTTTTCTCCTCTGATTTATCTGATCTTACCGCTTTAGATAAACGAAAAGAAGAAATGTTCAAGATGACACCTTGTAGTCTGTATTCTGGGGAATATTTATCGGTAATTGTGAGGTCCTTAGTATATTCGTAGATGTCGTGTAATTTCCATAAAGAAACAGAGTACAATTTGCTACGAATGTGGTGTAGACCTAGACCTAGAGGCTCATTCAAAACTGAAACCAATGAGTTAAAGAAGATCCTGACGATAATCTCAACAGCACTAACAATAGAGCACAAAATTGAGCATCGACGGACCCCTAGCAAGCTAGAGGTAGGACCATGTGACCGGGAGGAGTAAGCATCCCCTGTTTGGCTAGCCGCACCCGCCGTCGATGTTCACGCACGGAAATGAAAACAATTTCTAAAATATATTCACTGTCCGAGGTTTTGTCTATATAGAAAGTGCTGTGGCGACAATGTAAGCTAGCTGGGAAAATAGTCATCGAAGGAAATACTATGTATGATATACGTCTTCAAATTCAATAGCATCATTTAAAAACAGATAAAATTTCAGCATGGACAAGACATGCACGTTTCGGGTACTTAAACCCTCGTCAGTGATCCTCAATCTAAACAATGTAATATGGCCAAAGAGTGTGAAAAATATTATTTTCAAAAATGTACCGAAAACGTAGCAAGATGGGTAGGATATGATGCTACAGGACCCACGTTTTAGACATTTCAAGATTTTTTGATATCAGAAATTTTCGAATGCGTTTAAGTGACAGACGATCAACCGAAGTTGATCGAACTTGGCGACATGTACCCTCGGGGACTCCTGGCCCACCAGCAGTGACACTCACCAAGTGGTTCAAATGTTTTAAAACGCCTTTAAATTCAGAACAGTTATTGTAAAATTGGAATAGAATCTTGGAACATCGCCATCAAGCCAAGGAAAATTAACTATGTTGAAGCTAAAGTCTTCTCTTTTGTCGTATTTCTCCGTTATTGATTTTGATATCAAGATCCAGAAATGGTGTAGCTATATCATTTGTGTTTGCTTTGTTCAATGTTAACCCTGGAGGATAAATGTGATTTGTGTAATGGTCAAAATGTGGGTTATCAATATCCAAAATATCATCAAGATACCTAGAGGTGCCGTTGTAACATTTAAAGTTGTCAAATTTGTTGAGTTTTTGCAGATTTTGCATGAATTCCTTTTCGTATGTGTATAAAAACATCTGCAACCAGAGGCATACAATTAGTACCCATAGGAATTCCGATAACTTGCCTGTATAGAGTGTCTCCAAATCTTACAAAAAATGTGTTTAAAAGAAAGGACAAGGCCTAACACAACTCAGATCGAGTCCATGATTTGTACGATTTGTATTCTACTGAGGAAAAGAATCCTCTTGTGTCAGAAGTACATATAAATGTTTACCCTCTCGATCAAAACACCATTTTATAAGTTTTGATAAGCGATCTCTTATCTTTTCATGAGGGAGGGTGGTGTAAATGTTAGAGAAGTCGTAGGGTGAGATAGAGTCGGCTTTAAAATTAAATGATTTGAATTTGCCGATAACATCACCAGAATTCTTTATTCACCAAAAATAATTGATATTGCTATCATTGAATGCAGTTTCACAATATTTTGATACGTGATCTTTAATTGCTGTTAACGCTGTTGTCAAATTCCTGGATAAAACAGTAGTAGTACAATTACTCGAGTTAGCAATAAATCGAAATTTGTAAGGATACTTGTGAAGTTTGGGCAGACAGTAAATAGTTGGTACGTCTGATTTCGAAATAGAGAGTTGAAATGAAGAAATTTTAGCCAGATGCTTTTGTAAAATGGAAGGGATAGTTTCGATGCTTCTTATATAAGTGTTAGTGGTAGAAAGTTAAGATGTTAAACCTCTTTTCATTCCTATAATATTTTTGGTTGACAAGTATCCGAAATATCAAAATAAGAAATATGGTGTCAAATTGGTAAAGATCCTAAACAAAGCTTCATTCAGACGACAGAGCTGGAAAGAAGTACATTTTTGTAATAACATCAATGTCACAGGGAACGAGTTTAACTGCTCCAGACTGCAACAGAAATAAGTGTTTATATCAATAATACGGACGTGTTCCAACTCTATACCTTCTTGAAGAAAATTTCAAACCAATTTATTATTATCAATTTATTATGTACCAGACACGTAATGTAACGATTAAATATCTATTCTTTAGGAGGAATAGCTGATTTTCCAAAAGATTCATAAGGCGGACAGACACCAGACATCACAAAATGTTGCGATATTTCCATTGTGACGTCAAAATAGAAAGCATGACAACACATCAAGGTGCTTCAAGACAGTGCCATCAAATGTAATGTCACAATTGAAAATTTTGCCAAATGATATGATGTCTGGAGTCTATACATATAAAATCAAGGTTTAAAACGGTCATAAATATTTTCTGGAAAATGGACTGTTGAACACCGATATGGCGGCGGCATTATATGTTTTCTCACTTCCTAGGAGAAGTACAGTCTCATCTTCCTTAAAATACTTGATACACTGATTGATATATAATATCTCCTGATGAAGTTTGATGCACGAATTATGTTTAAATTCTTAAATAATGATAAGTGTTATTTATTCAAATTTCTTTTACAATTAAATTCGCGTAAGCATGTTGATTATAAATTTGCCAACAAGACATACAACGCTATGCTTAACCTCGACGTAACGTATCGCGACGTAAAAAGAGAAGGGGTAGTAAAAGTAAAAATAGGTTCGATTTCCCTGTAATTTGCAAAGATTTAAGATCGATAAGTAATCTCTTTTCCATTAGTTTTTATTGAAACTAAATGATACGTTATTTCATGAGCAATGTAAATGTGACAATTTTCGGAACTTCAGACAGGTAAATCTTTATTCTTATTAGTTCCCTACCGGCTCGCCGGAGGGGACTAATAGTTTCCACCCCGTTTGTCTGTCCGACTGTCCGTCACACTTTAGTTTAATGGACTTTTTTTCGCTGTTGTTGCATATATTGAACTCATTTTTGGTATTTGGATATACCTCAATGTGATACAGATCAAGTACGAGTTTGTTTCGATTGACCTATTTTTAAAAGAGTTATGGCCCTTAGACTTAGCAAACTTATGAATTTTTCGGTTTTCCGGACTTTTGTTCTGTCCGATTGCAGATGAGCTGATATTTGGTATATGAATACAACTTAGTGTGATATAAATGTGATACAGATCAAGTTGGAGTTTGGATTCGATTGACCTATTTTTACAAGAGTTATGGCCCTTGGACTTAGCAACTTATGAATTTTTCGGTTTTCCGGACTTTTCTTCGGTCCTATTGCAGATAATGAGCTGATATTTGGTATATGAATACATCCTAGCGTGATACAGATGCGATACAGATCAAGATCGAGTTTGATTTCGATTGACATTGCAGATAATGAACTAATTTTTGGTGCACAAATACATCTTAGTGTGATACAGATCAAGCTTGAGTTTAGGTTTGATTTATTTATTTCCAGAATAGTTATGTCCCTTGGACATAGCAAATTTCATGAAATTTTAAGTTTTCCGGATTTTTATTTGGCTGTTAATGAAGATAATGAACTGAATTTTAGTATGTGAATACATCTAAAAGTGATACAAATCAACTTCGAGTTTGCTTTAGATTGACCTTTTTTTACAAGAGTTATGGGCTTAGCAAAGGAGCTGTTAAGATAAGGGCCGTATTTAGCCCTGAATCTCGTGACTTATTTCTTCCGCATGGCGAATCGCATACAGAAATACATGAATCATTATTGAAATATAATGTATTTGCAGACCTTTTACATGTTTTACATTATGTTAAGGAACTCTTAAGGTTGTAAAATTAAGGTCGAAAGAGGTAGGGGTGCTCGGATAGAAATTCCGATAATATCGACAAAAAACGTATAAATGTTTTAATATTTTATCTAAAATGGATAAATATAAGCTAAAGGACATCAAATATGTCTACATTGTGTATCAGAAATAGATTTCGAACGTTCTACCTCCTTTAATCGGTAAATAATGAAATCCGGAACTTAAAATACGGTCTTATTCTTCATTCAATAGCTACAATGTAACCCTTTTAGCGCGAAATACACATTGACGGAGAAATGAACATCACTCTTGCTTATTTCGTTTCTAATTCTTGTATCTTTCATTCAATCATATTGAGTACACAATGTTTGATGGATTAAAGAGGAAAATAGTCAAATGTGCTATATTTAATGGTCAAAAAGATCGATTCTTATAAAATGCACCCCCCTTTCCATTTTTAGTTTTTCGTCTCTGGGATAGTGTTCCCCCCGGAGATACAGAACCCCACTTTGCCAAAAAATTTGTATCATGGATACACATCTCCAGTAAAAGTGGCTTTCTGTATATCCGGGGGGAACAATGTTCAATAAAACTTTTCCGTTTTCTATTGATTTCTATGAGAAAAAGATAAGTTTTGATCCAAAAATTAGCATTATTATGCAAAACAGATAAAAAATAATTTCATATTCTGATGGGATGCCGTATTTGTATACATTTTACCAAAAAAGGTTTTTGAAATTTCAATTTTCAAAATTCCACTTTTCAGGGCTGATTTTACGCCTTATCTTAACAGCTCCTTTATGAATTGTTTTCAGGTTGTCGGACTTTTATTCAGTCCTATTGGAGATAATGAACTGACTTTTGGTATATAAATACATCTTAGTGTAATTACAGATCATGATCGAGTCTGGATTCGATTGACCTATTTTTGCAAGAGTTATTACCCTTGGACTTAGGAATTTTACCCTTGGACCTAGGAAATTTCATGAAATTTTCCAGTTTTCTGGACTTTTCTTGGCTGTTATTGCACATAATGAACTGATTTTTTGGTATGTGAATACATATTAGTGAGATAAATATCAAATTAGAGTTTAGTTTCGATTGTCATATTTTTACAAGAGTTTGCTTCTTTCAAACTTTAGCAAAAGATGCATGACAAAATAGTTAATTAATATTGAAATTAAGAAGAAAATTGAATGCAGGGAAGTAATGGGGGTATGGTGAGACTACCGCCTTAAAGCGCCGATGATTCTCAAAATGTCGCAATTAAATGTATTTAACTTTATTGTCTTATTATGTCTTGCCGAGAGCAAACTATAGGACAAGCGCTAACTGTTTCGGCTTTTAATGTGTTATCTTTGGTATTTCTGTCATGAACCTTGGTCAGCCAGTGTCTGAATTCCAACAGATAGTAGTGTGTTTTGAAGGCTTTGTTAACATGATAACCACTCTGTCGTTTTTTCTTCCTGCAAAATCATGGCTGAAGCTAACATAATGACGCTACTCCCAGTATTTGATATTTCATTTTATTAAACATTAATCTGAATCATATCAACGATAACATACATATGATAACCATGGTATCAATTTTCTGGATTCGTAAAATGTGCTATTTAAGATTTCGTCATTCTCATTCACATTATGAAAGTTTTCAAATAGGTGATGAATTATTTGATTGATAAGCACGTTCTCCAGCTCTACAGACTTACAATCTGAATAATATAACTCTGCTGTAAGTTGTTTTTGTTGTTTACTAGCTTTTCATACCCCTTGGAATGGGAAGTTGGATGGACATTATGAAATCCGACAACCATTCAGGAACTGTCCACAGAAAGCGAAATATAGTATTGGCATCGGTCCCCACTACATATCTGTACTTTGGGTATTTGGCACATAGGGCATGTACATAGGCATCTACAACTTTATATGTGTCCTTGGAACTTCTATTCGTAACTGTTTGCGACAACTCAATTACTACAAAAAAGTGAGATCACTAGTCAAAATTTCTAACTTACATTTTTCCAGTTACTTCAATATCACAATAAGTAGAAATCAATTGATTAATATCTATATTTATAATAACAAAGAAAGATTTTTAAAGTGTAAATGAATAAATGATCATCCTGCGATGTGTATCTTCAAATTCTACAGCATTTTAGCAAAGAATCATCCGCTTCCGGTTTGTTAGAAAACTTTGTCTCTTGACTGAAAAAGGCTACAATAGAAAAATTCCTACGGTTATCATGCGATTCGTTTTTCGGATTTTGAAATATCGGCGATTGAAACTGTTATTTCGTCGTGATATGCTTACAAATTTTCTGATGCATTGCGAGTCAATAACACTTCCGGTATCATTGATATACCGGGTAAGGATTTTTGTGTTGAAACATTTCCTGCGAATGCGATATTTAATTTTTTCCTGTGCTATGCCACTTTTCTTGAAAAGTTAGCCTAGAAAAAGATGTTTGGTTAATGGAAGCTCATTTTACGCACCACTAACAAGAGTTATGAGCAAGCATCCATTTTATGGAAAATTCGTTCAGTTTTATTTGCTTATTATCGCTTTTGTAATTAATGCATTCCGTTTAATTTATGTTTTTCTTATCAAATTTGGTACAAACAATTCTTTAAAAGTGGTTTGATTGTAATTTTCCGATAAAATACGCGAAATTCATGAAAAGTGTTCAAAATTCAAATTTCGTCACGGTCTGTTTCCGTTGAAAGAAATTTTATTTTTCTTGATTTTAAAGTAAAGAGTGAAATGTTGTATATCAAATCAAATTATCGTTTAAATAATTTGAATTCCACATTAACGAAAATCCATACCCGTAGAATGGTAAGTTAGAAATTTTGACAAGTATAGTAATATAATTGGATATTAAAATCTAAAGTCTAAAATATTGAACATCGTTTCAAACCAACGATGCTTGTCATCAAAATAATCAAAACTTTGACAAAAAGTTTATAAATTAACATCAATCCTCCAGTATATTCTGATTAAACATATATTTAAAATTTTTCGTTTAGACCTTACATTGGAGGACCTCTGTGCCTCTGGGTAAGTTGGAGGGTAGTGCGCACTTAATTCGAATAACCACATCACTTGCTATTACACAGCAGATGCTCGTTCAAAGTTTGCGCCGGTGTATATCTGTCTCCGTTTCGTATTTCGCGATTTTGTGTGTCGTTGGGCCGTTCTATATGTGTGCCTCGTAGTCCCCTGTAGTTTGTTGAAAGTTGTGTTGTTTGAAGTAAATTTCACCCTGTGGGTGTGTTCCGCTGTAATCACTGTAGGGTAGTCTAACTGTAGATTTCTTCCACATTGCACAAAAAGTCTAATTATTGATATAACTATGTTGTCAAATCATTGCAGCTTAAAGCATCAATGGTGGAGATAAGATCAGAAATTGGTCCAAACAATGTGGCTATTTTATATCTCCTTGGGCATCAGTTTTTAACGTTATCGATATGGCTTTCATATTTCACTCCTATGTATGGCGATCGTTTTTAAACGGTGATCTTGACGTTGCTGGGAATTTGACTTAGTCTACAAGCAAACCATGCGTGCCGACAGGGTTTTCACAAATGTACCTTGTTCACATGCTCTCTACCAGATATTGAGTTGGAATACTAATACTGTATTATCAACGTTTAACATATTTGTCAAATGCATGACAGCGTTGACATGGCTATCAGCATCAACAAACAAGAAATCTTTACTTGATTTGTATATCAATATGTACATCGAGAATATCAGCAAATTCGACAAGTTTTCATGGAGCCGTTGCGACGTGTGTTGCATGCAAACAGGAGAAGCTGATTCTCTCCGGGGATCTGGTCTCACTATGGAATATTGTTTATTCCGGGGTTCGCAACTGTTCCAATGGAACTTGTAATGATTCTGCCTTGCCTTCTCGACTGTGAGATTGAATAACTGATGGATACTGCTCCGATGTTTATCGCAACAATTAGCAAACACATTTTATTCATACTTACCCTTGTCTCTGTATTCTTCCCCGTAAAACTTCTTGACTTCTTCATCAGCATTGGCGAATGTCTCGGTAATACTCCCAGAGATCCTTTCCATGTTAATAATATTCGTGTTAAAAAATCCCGGCTCTAAAATGTGTACAGTTACTCCACAATTCTTCACTCCTCTCCTGTATTGTTAAAATGTATGATTTAAATAATATTATCTACATATCCCATACTGTATAGAAATAATATAAATACATATATACATATACAAAATTACAACGGACGCTTCTGTTACCTAAGAGAATCACAGTATCCCTCGGCAGCAAACTTAGAAGCCACATACGGAGGGTTCGCTGCTGCAATCCTTCCCATCATACTGGTAATACAAACAATTCTCCCCTTTTCTTTCCTTACGAGAGGTAGGAATATCCTGCATGTTTCAACGATTCCATACAAGTTGATATCCATAACTAATTTATAGTCCTCTAACTTCAGCCATTCAATTTGACCAACAGCTCCGGCTATTCCGGCGTTGTTAACAAGTCCCCAGAGCCCTATAAAAAATATCATAAAATCACAATTTTTTTTAACTTACGTTACATATCAAATATTGAATGATTTTTTTTTCAAATTCACATTCTATGGAATTCCGATGGCGGTCATTTAGCTCTCTTAGTACCATTGAGGTTAGATCGTCCGTGCAATTTTTGTCATTGAGTAAAGAAGAAAACAAATGATTTCCAATACATTTTCAACAAAAAAAAAAAAAAAAAACTACGTGGCCTATCAGATTCACGCAGAACTTTAATAAATGGACAGACCCGCATTTGGTGGGAGGGAAGCTTTTACGACCTGCATGGCATTTTGGATGCTGTCTGTCTTTGTAACATCTAATGGTAAAACTTGGAGGCGGTCCGATGCTGTTGTCTTCAGATCTTTTCCTCCCTTTTCCGTCAAACACCCGGCAAATACGGTAAATCCCATAGAATCTAGACGTTTAGCCAGCATATTACCGAATCCAGTATCACACCCCGTGATCATCACGTGACGACCTTTGTAATCCTCCAGCATGATGGATCTCCTGTAATACTGCACCGTTATGTACAACACCAAAATAATCACTATCCACTCCAACATCGTGTCTGTAAGTAATATATATATAGACTACCATATAATAAATATGAAAATAATTATTAAATTATCATCAAAATTATTGATGGGCTCCAAACAACGTAAACAACTAGAGGATATTTTACAGGAAGAAACTCGTTAAGTACGTAAGGATCTTGTTATCGATTATTTCCTTACCCTCATACTTTTTTGCATAGTGAAAAGAAATATGTAATCGCTATAACATGTCCATACCCAAAAGGGGATAAGTATACCCCCCCCCCTCCACACACACACACACGCACAAAATCAGCTTCTTTAATTTTGAAAATTAAGAGTCATCTTATAATTTTGCATGCATAGCTCTCAGTAATATACATGGGTTCCAATATACAGTTTTCGCGCACTGTTCCGAAAGCGCAAAAAGTATGCGCGTTATGCTAAAGTTGAAGTCATTAGACTTTTAAAGTAGTCTACATAAATTTATGAACCAGACCTTAGTACAATCAATACATCTAGACCTACAAAACAAGTGAAAATCATTGCATCCAGATTTACCGTTTAATCGTTAATCAGTATCGAACGATGTGAAAATGGCAGTCGAGCGCATGCGTTCAATAGATGCAGTAGCCCAAGTAGTGAGATCAATACAACTTTGTTCTCAAAACATAATCTACATCATTTACTACTGAGTTGAAAGAGAACATCAGTAGCTTTTATCATGAAAAATTATTTGAATTTTCAACATCTGGATTTTCACATATATCCGGAAGAGTGCGAAACACCCCTCCGGCACTACCGGCATCAGGAGCCCAGGACGCGCGGTACTCGCTTCGCCTTCCTCTCCTATCGCTGTTTACTATATGGACCAATGGCTAAAATTGATGTCCAGTTCTCTTCTTTACATCCTTCCAAACTCATATAAACCCCAAAAATCCAAGTTTTTCCATTAACTGTGCCTACTACAAAAAATTCAAGTCTCACCACTTAGAAATAAAAAAATCGTCCCTGGCCATTTCTTCGAATACGAAACTAAAACTGTATATCGGAACCATGGTACAGGGTACGCCTTGATCGCGACCAAAATCTAATGCACATTAAACTTTCCTTGTGAACAGGGCATAAGATTGTAAACTCACACTTTTATTATTTTATTTGGTGGCGGAGTCATATCTGTAATTATATGGGAAAGACAGTGAAAGAAAGCTTTTTTTTTTTTTTAAATGTGTGTGGTTTTTTTTTAATCTTTTTCCCTGATTAAAAAAATCTTTTTCCTGATTATAAATAAACTTGCACTCAATAATTAGTTTTAAAAAGCTTATGTACTTGAATAGCATTTTCTCCCAAGTAAATTAGTCTACCTCAGAGATGATCTATTAGGGTTGAATTTCGACCCAAAACAATCTAGATAGGACGTCAACAATATATATCACCTGGTTTCCTCCTCTTCTATAAAAATCATACAATTCGAAACAGTAAGGCTTTGGTTTACAGTATACTGCTAGTTTACATCTTCATTCGACATATCAAAGATCGGATTGTATTCCGTTTGATAAACAAATGTAAGATAGAAAACCAAAAACGGAATGAATTTATCCAAACTAATATTATGCAAATATATTACATTATTGTATGATTATGAGAAGAAAAAAATGTCCAACAGATTATGAAAAAATACATACCAGCGTGAATGATAAATATTATGACCTTACGATGCGTACCTGGACTTTGAAATCACAGCACAATACGAGTTATCGTTCTTTCTATCAAAATCGTAATCTTTTTAAAAAAAAAATAAAAGGGGTGTGGGGTGTTAAAATATACCCATACAAAATCAAAAGCTGGTGATCTAAATGTTATTTTACTGTTTTTTTTAAAGACTATATACTTATAATATGTAATATTTGTTGACATATAAAAGATTTTCGTATTGATTTGATAACTTTGTTATGACATTCGACGAAAAATTTACATTTTGTCTCAATTGTATTATTTTAGAGGCGACATGATAAAGATAGAGGTGACATGATAAAGATACATGTAGACAAATTATACTTTCAACGTAAAAATATACATTGCATTTATTCAACAAAGTTTCTTTACAAACAATGTATTGTATTTTACGGTAATGCAAGGACAATCCTCGAATGAAACACAAATCGAAAATAATACATCGATCAATAGTTTCCTATGCTGAACGCCTATTCAATGGTTGAATCACACATAACGTTAGACCGAGAACAGGCCAAAATTTTATTCTTGAGTTGGTATACCAAAAATTAGGCCTGTTCTCGGTCTAACATAACGTGCGCGCACATATTTTAAACAGTGGGAGGAGAGGGGATTCCCAATATAATAACGTGGGAGAAAAACAATCAAACACCACCATAAGGGAGGGATGGCTAATTCTCAACCCTCGTGTAAAAATTTTGCTCGTCCATGACTCGGCAAGCCTCGTCATGGACTTGCAAAATTTGTACACTCTTGTTGAGAAATCGCCTTCCCTTGTGAACGAACTTTTCTTCCGCATAATATTTCTTCCTCCTGGAAGTTTTATTATTATAATGAAATTTCCCAGGATTTTTCATTATAGAATATTTTTTCCTTGTCCATAATACTTTTTCCACAGTCCTTTGATAAGTGAAAAAAAAGTAAAACATCAACAATTTTCATGAAAACGTTTCCGTCTATATGGCGGAAACATTGTTATGAAAATTGTTGATGTTTTACTCTTTCACTACCCAAAGGACTACTTTTTCTTTGAAATGGAAGAAATATTATATGTAAGTATCATGTGTAATATTTTCTCCTTCTATGCTTCAAATACACAAATGACTGACTTACAGATATTTTCTCATAATTTAAACATTTCAATAATTACAGTAACATGGTTAGCTTACAGGAATAAATCTGTGGAATGGTTCGTATGTTCATATGTATTAATAATATAGTTATCTTTTTTAATTTTATTAAAATAATTTTTAAACTTTTTAATTTTTTTTTTCTACAAGTAAAACACTCTGCTATTGGAAGAAATAATATAGGGATCAAATTCCTATGCTATACAGTACATGATTTTTGAAATTTATTATTTATTATTGGTTTAAACATATTTTATTCAACGTAAACATTGAAATGGATCGGGCAACAAGTTTTACAACATTAAGACAGCCCTCTCCAAGTACAACACAATAAACACAACAAAATGTCACAAGTGGCATGAACAGATATGATGATAATTACAATATTTCAACCAATTTTGAGGTGCAGGGGAAAAGAATCCAGAAGGGTGAGAGTAAAGCGAAATTAAGTGGAGAAAAAGGGGAAGGGGGGGAGTGAAGGAGGAAATAATTTTGCCTGACTAAATTTCATACTCGAAAACCTCTGAAAAAGATACAGTTTCTAAAACCTACCACTTGATGAAACAAAGTCTTGTAATGCTAGTTGAATATATATGTTGTCCGTGACTGTAAGATCATCTTTGCCATATAGAAGTTGGTCCAGACTAATAGGTTGATTTAAAAATGGACGTAAGCGATTCATTAAAGTTGTTCTCTGAGTGTGATATAGTGGACAGTCGAGGAAGAAGTGGTAGACATTTTCAATGGGATAGCGACAAGAACATATTGGCGAGTTTGCGAGGTTTACTCTATATAGATCATCATTTAAGCTACTAGAAGCATTTCTTAGTCGTGTTAAAAGAATATTGTCTTTGCGAGCACCAACTAGAAAATATTCGGGTACCTGCTGTGATGGATATGAAGAGGAAAGGGATTTTCTAAACACTTTCAAAGATGGCTGAACTTTTATTTCATAATCTAAATCATTCCAAAGTGAAGTAGCTGAAGGGAAGAAAGATTTAATAGTGCTCTGTAAACGATATTGAGGTTGTCGGAATTCATCACTGTTTCTTAAGTTATAAGGAGTTGATTGGTGCACTCGATCAGGGAGAAGATTTGTTAGATATTCTGGTGTTTGACCGTTCTGTATTTTATAAAAGAGAGATAATTTGCGTTTTTCCCTGCGGACTTGTAATGTCTCCCACCCTGTTTCGCGAAGAAGAGATTCTTTACTTGCATAAAGAGGCAAACCAGTTACAATCCTGGCTGCATGGTACTGAATTTGTTCGAGTTTAATGCTTTCGTAGTCGTTACATCCGTCCCAGAGCTCGCAGGCATATTCCAAAATAGGTAGTATGAAAGTAGTATATATTTTTCCGAGAGATTTGCGACTTAATGTGAATTTTAGCTTTTTAAGAACATTTATTTGTTTAAGGGCTGAGTTACTGATGTTATTGATATGTGCTGTCCATTTTCCATCCGAACTAAATGTTATGCCTAAATGTTTATGTGTTTCCGTTATATTTGGGTGTGAGTCTCCGAATATGATATTCAAATTTGGAACTGATCTATTACTTACAACTAGAATGTCTGTTTTTGCAGGATTAAATGTAACAAACCACTTTTTAGACCAATCATGAACTTTTTCTAAATCACTATTAATTGTACGCTCAATGTCGTTTATCTGTTTAGAAGAATGAAGTAAGGAAGTATCATCCGCGAAGAGGCGAGCTAGACTAATGAGATTTTCTGCAATGTCATTTATAAATATTAAAAATAAAAAAGGACCAAGAACAGATCCTTGGGGAACCCCAGCGCCTAATTTCAAGAAGGAAGAGCGATGATTTTTTAGAATGACAGCTTGTTCTCTATCCGATAAATAGTCTTGAAGAAAATCTAGAAGATGACCAGAAAAACCGAAAGATGAAAGCTTTTTTATCAGACCACGATGCCAAACCTTATCAAACGCTTTTGATATGTCACAGAAAACTAGACATGTATGCTCGTTTCTTTCCCGGTTAAGACAAATATGATGATATAATTCGATTAGCTGATAAGTAGTGGAGTGATTAGGAAGAAATCCAGATTGAAATTCATAGAAAAGTTTATTGTCTAACATGTAATTGTGGAGATATTTGAAGATACACCTTTCAAACACTTTACCTACAGTACTAAGAAGAGAGATCGGGCGATAATTTGAGGGTAAATGTTTATCATCTTTTTTATAAAGGGGCATAACTAAAGCTTTCTTCCAGAGGGATGGGAATTTATGGGATGAAAGAGACATATTAAAGAGTAATTTAAGTGGATTAACTACGGAGTTAATTGTAAATTTCAGCATATGATGACTGATTTCGTCTATTCCGTTCGCTTTACCCAGTTTTAAAGTTTTCAATATATCAATTATGTCAGATTCACTAATAGAAATATTGGATAAATGGTTAGAAGTTTTCATGTCAATTTCGGGAACATCAGCATTTAAATCATCAATATTTGATATACTTGCAAAGTACCGATTAAGAAGTTCAGCTTTAGCCTGTTCGTCAGTTTCTAATTCAAGATTTTCGGGATTTAGAAGAGGCGGAATACTTTCCAATTTACCAATAGATTTTGTTAAAGTATTAATTAATTTCCAGAATCCTTTTGAATTCTGTGTAGATAGGTGATCTACAAAGCCGTCAACATTTTGATAAAAAGATTCTTTTGCTGATTTTTTTAGGTTATTTACATGGTTTCTTTTATCTTTATATTGTCTTAAATGAGATTCATTACCAGATTTTTTTGCTTTTCTTCTTAAACGATCTCTTATTCTAATTTCACGTTTGATGCGAGAATTAAACCAAGGTTTATCCGTTGTTTTGACTGTTACTATTTTAGATGGGATGGTTTCGTTTACAAAAGCTAAATATATTTCAGTAAATTTTGTGCAAGCTTCGTCAGTATTTTCACAACTTGCAAAAAGGGATTCCCAATCGAATTCATTTATTTTGTTGTTTAATGTTACAAAATCTCCATTTTCATAATTCCAAATTTTTCTTTTAAAAGATTTCGGGTTTATATTACATAACGGAATATCAATTACGGTAGCTTCATGATCAGATATATTGCGATCAGTGGGGATAACTTCTGCGAAACTATTCGAACACTCAGTAACGAGTATGGGATCAAGAAGTGATTGTCGCGCATCGCTAATTCGTGTAGGGGACTTTATAACGTTAGTCAATTGGTAATGATTTATTATATGGTTTAGTTTATGATTAGTTTCTACAAGTAGGTCAACATTCAAATCTCCAAGGATGATGATATTAGGATTCATATCAAAGGCAGCATCTAAACTATTTTCAAAGGATGTCCAAAATAAGTCACCGATATTTGGTGCTCTATATGCAGTACAGAGAAGGTAAGTTTCTGAGCGAGATTTAATTTCTATCCAAACAAACTCCGATGAGGTATTTTGAGATTCAAGTTGATGAAGGCGTTTAAAGAACAGATTTTTGGAAACATAGATAAGAATTCCTCCACCATGATTTGTTCTGTCTCTTCTTACAATATCAAAACCATCAATTACTAAATCTGAATCAGTGACATTTTCATCTAAATGCGATTCGGTAATACATAGTATATCGTAATCAGGAGCCAAGTCATCAAGGTAAGATATTTTGTGTCTAACGCTACGTATATTAAGGTGAAATATAGATAAATCTATGGCATCCGGACCAGGATTTTGGTGAACGTCCATACATAAAATAACAAAGAAAAACATGAAAGTTTTGATATGCTTACTGTTCTTATACACTTTCGTAAATAGCATAAATAGGTAATTAAACATGCATATAGAAATGTGATGTTTAAAGAAAGTTTTGTTATTTACCAGTCTATCTTGCAAATATTCTGTATTGTACAATATTAGTGTTTTGAAACCAATGCCCATTCTGTTTTCGTTAACTTCTATTTTTATTAGAGTTATATAGAGAATAAGTGTCTTAATTTGTGTTTTGTTACGGGTATACAACACACAGCAAGTGCATTTATCGTACATGTAATGCGCGTTAGCGCATTTCATGCGATAAATGCACTTGCTGTGTGTTGTATACCCGTAACAAAACACAAATTATGACATTTATTCGATATATATGCACCATAGTTGTCTATTTCATTCTTGTTTTCTGAAATCGCGTTTTCTAGGTAAAAGGATGGCGTTAAAATTCAGGTCACCGCGGGCTCAGTTTGCAGGTTAGAACAGCCGTCGCCGCATGTTTCTTTAGATCTTATGCATTGTGACGTCACGAGTGTTAATACACGAATTGCAGCACGTTTCTTTCAATAGTAACATCTCAGGGAATTACAATGGTTGTGCATATATATAGCATTGAGACAATTGAATGGGCATTGGTCACGTGATCATGTGCATGGTCGTCATGGTTGGTCAAGCAGACGGTATTTCGGTCAGGCAGGTATATAGTGTGTGAGGGGGTTGTGGAAGTGCATAGTGAACGTGAAAAGGGTAACGAAAAGAAAAGAATGAAGATGAATATGTACGTGTTCATTTAATAGGAAGGTTGCAGGATGGGTGATGAACATATATGTAAATCATTGTATAACTATAGAGTATTAACACACGAAATATCTATGGGGAAAAAAATAATACTGTACAATAGTTTGATCTAAGTATGTAACAAATAAGACTATATTTGACCAGTAGAAATGTAGGAAATTGTTTAACTGTCAACAACAATCTTTTTAGTCCTGGATACTTTTTAAAAATGCTATAATTTTTAACTTGAGCATGCTGCATTGCATAACTTCATTTTCAAAGAATTCATAATGAAAATATACGAATTAAATGAAGCATTTTTCATTGTATAAATGGAATTTTCTTTTCACTCATTTAGGAAAAAGATTTAATTACATTTTACATATAAAAGAGATCTATTTTCCTCTTTTTTTTCAAGTATCCATATACATAATATATATATATATATGTATATATTTGTTTTTATTTATTTGTAAATTTTTCATATACATATTTATACAAATTTTTGATATATATTTATATTATATGCATATGTAAATATTGATCTAAATTTTTTTTGTATGTATATTGTTCAATTTATTTTGGATGTTCTATTTTCAAAGATTTACAATTTGTTTGCATGATTGTATATAAGGTTTTATAAAAGAGTTTTTTATTTGTTTGTTTTTGTTTTGTTTTGTTTTTTATTTTAATGTAAGTTTCTTGTCTATACGATTTTAAAGAGTGACTATTTTTCCCAGATGAGAGAAATTAAAACTAATAGAAAATAAACCATTCTAATCAATATATTATTTAAATTTTATTGCAACACTGAAAATGAATTTATGTCAAGTAAGTTGACGAGTGTTCTGGGCGCATCCTATGGTGCAGCGGCATTTGCTGGAACTCCCGGCGGAGCCAAATCGTGCAAATGATCGATCGAGTGAACAAGATGCTTAGGACCTCTCTCCGATAGTTTGATAAAAATACGACCATCGTTGGTCCAGAAAGAGTGTACGCTTCCCGCTCTCTTGGCCTTGCTGATTTCGGAGACGATCTCTTGCCGAAATGACGTTAAATCCTCGGTAATGAACACTCGTTCCGGGTTGTTTTTTAGCTTTTTCTTTTGCGAATATATTTTATTTTTCACTTTCCAGTTTTTAAAACGACAGATTAACTGGTAATTACCGTGTCTGTTTGTACCTCCAATGGGATGCGAGCGACTGATGTCGTCCTCCGTTATCTCGACGTCAAGTTTTGATTTACATAACTCAGTAATAGCTGCGTCAGTGTTATTTGTGTCATCTACACGTACGTTATGAAATCGCAGTGACGTCCGACGTCCATACTGCTCCAATTCTTCGACGTCGCATTCTAGCTGGTGCACACGTTTGTCCAGACGTTCATTTTCAGATTTCAGATCTTTGATTTCTACGTCTTGCCTCTGGACCTTTTCAATCAGATCTTTTATTGACGATTGCACTGCTTGTTGTATGAGTGGACCGAGGGACATAGACAGTAAAGGCACAAACGCACTCAGAAACATTGGGTTTGACATGGTCGCAAATAATGTTTGCATGGTAGAATCAGAAGCACCTACGTTCAAGTCAGCATTACCATGTAAAACGCCCTGAGGAATCTGGGAGGGTGGGGAGTTAACGTTTCCTGGGGGTGTAGACAGCTCGGACATATTACTGGAAGAAGTTGATGATAAAAGTCGTCTTCTAATACACCGAAAGTCTTGTACAGGACTCAGATACTCAGGTTCTTTACGTTTTAAAGCTGGTCGTGTATACATTCGAAATGTAAACAATGGAGCAACACTCGCTGGCTCGTGCAAATACAGGTAACTCAGGTGTGTTATCTCAGGTGTGATATGCTATATCACCAAAGTAGGGATTTTTCACAGCAAAACTTCACGCAAAAATATACAGTAACTTCAATTTACCTCATAAGTAGTCACATTAAGTCAGCACACAAGCTAAATTACCACAAACGCACTCTATCAATCACCCTAAAAAAAGTTCGTCCTACTCGGCCATCTTGTGACGTGAATCTCCTATACCGCAATTAACGATAATTCATTATAATACATGTATTTTTTCCAGTGACAATCATTAATCTATTATGCACATATATGAAATCCTTATTTTTGTTCTGTAAAATTTTACCATGGTACTACATTGTAGTATCAGGACTTTTATTATGAACATGAAAAAAAATCCAGATGGAAGTTTTGTTATGTAATACATTTTCCATGGCACGAGAACTTTTATTATGATCATGGAAGATTCATTACATAATAAAATTTCCTTTCGGAATTTTCAATACATAATAAACGTTCCTGGGAAAAAATATTATATGATAAAATTTCCAAGGAAGAAACATTATGCTGGAAGAAATATTTCATCACAGCCTCCCTCATGGTGGTGTAAGATTATATTAATCTCAAATCATTTAAAACATTGATGTGCCTTTGTTCGAACAGTCCAAAATTTACATTTGACTGTCCAATATCATATCTAGGTCGCGTTTATTTGAAAAAAATATACGTGACCTAGATTAAATATTAGACAGTCACACGTAAATGTACTTTGACATCTACAGGACAACCGTTACAATCCTTATTTAGAAATCACGTGACAGGAATTCCATGTATCGTGGCACTGACTATTCCTATTTTTGCTATTTTTTCCGGAGTTGACAAAATCCAGCACAATCTTACATAAATCTAAAGAATCAGCCGTTGTGTCGGAAATGACAATGTAAGAGACACTATAGTTCAGTCCGTTTTTTCTTTTCTTCGTCGGTCTAATTTTTTCCCATGTTTTTAATTTTGCTTATAATTAAGATTTTTGCTCGACTTTTTCTAGTCCGAAAAAACCTGACCTAAATCCAGCCTTTGACTGTTATTTTTACCCAGTCCCCTAGCACCCCCCCCCCCCCCCCGGGTACAAATAACCGTCAAAAGCTGGGTTTAGGTCAGGTTTTTCGAACTAGACTCCATCAAAATATATTCCTGAATTGTTCCTTTCATTTAACCTTGCACATAGAAATTTGAACGTCCCCACTGATTTCTTTTCGGTATTTATTTCTTGCTTGTCCGGAAAACGACACTTTTACAGACATGCCCTTTTATTCTATATATCCAAAGAAGCTTCAACTAAATCGTCATCACGCAAAGTATTCTCGTTGATTTTTTTTCCAAAAGTTGCATCCAATTTCGTCTTGGTTTACGGAATCTGCGTCATAATTTGTCACAACTTATTTTTTAATTGAAAATTTCATCTCAGTTATCTTCTTGTATAAATGACTCCCTACTGCTAGTAGCGAGGATGTTAGATCCTGGAGTGATTACATTTCGTTACAGTAAAGGCAATTAACATAATAAGAACAAAGTCAAAAGTCATGCCACTTTGAATAGTGATCAATGTTTTAAGTACGATATACGCCTCAAACAATTCATTCTTAAAGATATTGGACAGTTTTCGGCCCTGCGGGCCTCAAAGTGTCCAACATCTTTAAGAATGAATTGGCATTCATTCTCCTCAATCAATAAAGAAACAAACAAGCAAATATCAATTTGCGACAGCCCGCCGTAGCAAGTGGACGCCGCGTATAATTAATTCAAATAAAACATGATGTATAACAATAAATATAACGTGATATAATTGCCATCAATATATTTCAAAACATGTATAAGTCATACATTGATACATAAAATTTTTATCAACATCACCATTACATGCTCTACAAATATTACTTATTTCCGATTTACATCAGACCCAGGGGAAAACAGAGAGAAAAACCTTTTTTAAGGTAAAAATACTCTGAAACTGGGCAAGATATAAATCTATTATCATCAGACATTTTTCATTTCTTTTCTGTTAAATTCTCGTTTCAATTCACTTATAATAAATGGAAATTTAAATTGAAAACAAAATTACATACATGAAATTTTGGTTTTCACAGCTCAAAAGGCGGCTAGAGAATGACCAATTCTAATACCCTATACTGACCACTAATCCTTTTGATTGGCTAAAGCCAATAGATACGTTCATAACAAATCATAGAACATTCGGAACATCAATACAAAATTTTCCCGCTATACTACGAAACGCGGGAAAATATTATTTTCGGCGTATATCCAATACTGAAATATGAATAGGAACACTATGTCTATGTTCAATCTCCAAAGAGTCCATTTGTAAATGTGACACACATCCTAATCTCCGCTTCACTTTTTATGAAACATATTTCACATCTGAATGTGATTAGATAAGTAACTTCATAATTTTATTGTTATTTTAGAATAAATTGTTTTTAGATGGTGTTTGTTTGCTTTCTGTTGACACGTAAAGTATACAAATACAAAGACAATGGGGCCGTTTTTTCCTTGCTCTTACCTGTCCATTAACAACTCTATTCCCTTAAATGATGTAATGTTTTCGTGCATAGTTCTTCAATCTACGTCCACTTTTCATTTCAAACGACAAATGAATCGCTGGATGCTGGATGCCGGATGGTTGACAATCTTTTTTCTGAAATCTGACCCTTAATGGTTTTCCAAGCATCTGTGATTGTACAGAATCGGCATTGTAGAAAAATCAATGATTGCATGATTTCTGCCGGAGAATGAATGAATAATGATAAACGATAAATACTGTTAAATATAAGAGCTAGATATCATCCATCAACTGACATGATTAGTTAGGAGTTAGGGACAGTGATACATGTATCGTTCATATCCATCAGTTGTCCATAATAACCCTCACAATCCGGTGTACGCTGACCTGTATGACGGTGTTCTGAACAGCGTGGCTGCTCTCGATCGTAGTAGTGCACGTGAACATGGTAAATATTTGATATTTTCATTTTGAAAATATGTAAAAAAAAAAAAATGATTACTAAGTGTAATAATGTTCATTTTAAAAGTGGATTACTTAGAACAATGCATGGAAAAACATAGTTTCAATAATCTTTGAGCAAAGTTTACCTAAGTAGACGACGACGACGACGACATAACTCTATGCTTTGTAACTATAAGCAGTGAAACATTCTACTATCACTGTACCATCCATCATCTTGCACCACGGAAATTGAAGCCAACATATGGCGTCGTTGGTTTTTTTAATGGAACAAGGCATAAAGGCATAAATCACAAATGACATCAATATTAGGAATATCGAATGCTTGATATATGAAAATATGTTTTCCTCTGATTTAACGCTAAAAGAGTATAGTGTTTCCTTGTATGGTGCTTTATTTCCCAGTAACGGAAGCTGAAGCTTGACGTACAAATATTTCTGGAAAACGTTACAAAGATTTTATTCATAAATGGTGTGATGATGTATCTGATATAAAGAGTAGCTGATTATATGGAAATTAGACTTTGTTTGTAGAATAAATTGCTGTCATGTATTTAAGGACACCTAAATACATATGCAAGTACATATGCATAATAGTAGCATTTATTGATTTGGTATTTACATCCAACGGCATAATTTTTCCCGATTTTGTGAATGTAACATACCTTCTGGAAATATGTGATAAATTCAAAGGATGTATCGGAACATCATTACACGTGTGCCCTTGTGAGTTGAGTTGTAATGGACACGATAGTATAGGCACATGTATGCTCAATGACCTAATGTCGCCAGTATTACACGAGAGAAGGATTTGTGTTGTTGACCACTGTCCCACGGAAGTCAACTCTGCTTCTAAAATATTGTGTTCGCAGAACGTAACGCCTTATAACTTCATGGATCTTGTCCCCGTCACATCTCGTGTAACAGACATCACTTACAAAAATCGTTTCTGCTCAGAATGTAACGATGATGTAAATTTTACGACATGGGAGATTTCTACGAATTGCTCGTTCAATATGAATTTGATGTCATCATCAGAAGAAATTTGGAACCATGCGAAAACGAGTAAGTGTTCGATTCGATACGAAAAAGCACAAGGTATCGTTACGGAGAACAATAATGTCCATATTGACACTGTGTTTGGTACTACCTATGTCAATCAGTGCAATATAACTGGACAATGGAATGACTATGATCAGCATTACGAATGGGCCTGTAACAATATCTTTCTACCCTTTGGAAATTTCAGAAACGTGTTTTGTTATGTTTGTAATTCCAGGAATATTACCTTACCAGAGGTTGTTTGTCATGAGAAAGACAAATATTATTATTCATTGAATTCACAAGGTAAATATCTTCAATTCAAACTCCTGAATGCATATTTCAGTGAAAAACGCTCGGCGATATTCACGTTTTCCACTGAATTACGAATAACTGAAAATTGCAGTATAATTTTGGAATTCAAATGTCGACGCTTTATTAATCTATTTGAGATACAATCGTTTGCGAGTCTAATAAAAACCTCAACGCAACACTGTAATATACGTTACAATATACCCGGTACTAAAAATTACACGCCCTTGCCGACACAGAATATATCTCTTATAAAATCATGTAACGTATCGGGAAAATTGGTTTCAGATGACGAAAATACAGATGTATTCTGTGAACGGAATATTCATAATGCATCGGATATCATTTGTAATGAGTCCTATCAAGATACATTTTGTGATAGATGCAGACTAAATGGATCTATGAGAAGACAGGAGGTATTACCATCGGCGATTATCGTTTCATATCGTCAACGTTTCTCTATTTATGATATGTGGAGAATCAAAGATGGTTTTCGAGATCAACTGGGTCATAAGAAAAAGGTCTGTGGAAATAACAATGTTTGGGACTCACTAACGGTAAGATTGTAGAGCCTCTTTATAGACTTTGATCTTGTGCTTCAGATATATGTTTGTGATGTCATCATAGTGATATATTGGAATGATCTCCAGTAAGGGGTAGTGTGATTTTGGAACGCGGTTCAACATTTAACATTCGAAAGTTGAAACGAGTTCTGTGGTTCAACATTCAAAATAATCGATTCCTATTCATTTCTATAAAACACAGGAGGGGATCTCCACCAGCTAGGTTGCAACAACCACAGTAAAACTCCAAAACACCCAATGCAAAATACAGAACAGACACGCACTGAAAGAGACACAAAAAGGGACAACGAAAACCAACGCACAACACAGAAACATCAAACACAAAATACCTTACATAAACCAACGAGACTTACATTTGGTCAACCGGTGCCGACTTTGGACGGCCATCTGCCACACAAGTAGAAGACGATGTGGTTATCCGGATTACGTCTGCACAACCCTCCCACTTTCCATTACCCAGATGTCTCGAAAAACACACAATTGTGGTGTAAAATTATCTCCTCACTGTAAGATGAATATAAAAACAGACAGCTGGACGTAGGAGCCTAAGAAACGCACAGATGGACTTATAAATGGATATAAAAATAGAAGGCATACAAAATACAGTCCGTGCTCTGCCGGCTGTAGCTAGCTCATGCATGTGAACACCCGAGGAGTCAAACTGAAATTCAGAGAGGACGTGTGGCCAGGGCCCTGTCTTCTATAAAGAGATTTGGACAAGGCCCGTCTTGGAGTCCTACTGTCACAGTTAGTCGGAGTGCAATTCTTAAGAATGCTGTAGAATGGTCCAGTACCAAACCAGGATCATATCCACGGTATAAAAGGCGTTCGATAACTCTGACGCATTTTCGACGGTTATGCTGTCTACATTTGATCCTTCTTAATTATTTAATTATGTTTCCATAAAATGCAGGTTGTGAAATAACCAAAGTAATATACTCTGTTGCTTGTATGGGTCCGAATTCCAAAAGAAGTTGACCATAATTTTTGTAAAATTTCCAGAAAGTATTTACTAGTTTGTGAAAGCGAAAACCTTGACCTAAAACTTCTTTGTAATTTGTAAATTTCTACTTCGAAAATCTGAAATATGAATTCATGCTCTAGCATACCAGATGAGCTGTGAAATGTAAATACCGTATGACAGTAATCTCGGAACATCACCGTCAAGCCAGGAAAAATTTACAATGGTGAATCCGAAATCATCTCTTTTGTCATACACACTTGTATGAATCTCTCCATTAACAATTTTGATATGTAGGTCCAAAAATGGTGTCTGTAACGTTTACCTTGTTTAGAGTCAATTCTTGTGGATAAATGAATTTTTTTTTTATGCTTTTCAAAAACAGGATTGTCGGAAGGAAGAATATCATCCAGGTACCTAGAAGTACCAATGAAACTTTTCAAATCATCATATGTTGTCTTTTCTTTTGAAGATTTTAGATGAAGTCTTTTTCAAACGTTGATAAAAAAAAATCTGCAACAAGAGGCGCACAATTAGCACATTGTACCAATAGGGATTCATACAGCTTGCTTGTAGAGTTTCTCACCAAATCTAACATAAATGTTGTCCAAGAGGAAGGACAAGGCAATACACAGGTCACCACATGTCCATGATTTGTATGATTTTTAATCTGTGACGGAAAAGAAACCCTTGGATTCAGATATACACAGATAAGTTTTCCCTTCTCGATCAAAACACGATTTAATGAGTTTGGACAATAGGTCATTAATTTTGTCCTAAAGAAGCGTGATATACATATTAGAAAAGTCGTATGAAGAAATCGTATTTGCTTGAAAATTTATATATGTCTAAAAATTTCATTTGAAAATTTCATATATGTCTAAATCATATATGTCTATAAAAGTAAATTAGAAATGATATAAACATTCACAGATTAACGTACATCCTTACTGAATTAACAAAATGAGTATACCCCTCTTTATTTCATTGGACTTTAGTTGATATTGGTCTTGGAAAACTAACTCATCTTAGGGAAACACCCAACTCCTCTGATAGAGGTATGTAATATTCAGGATATATAGATGATTAAAATATGGTTATGGTAAAAGTTGTCGTTTACGAGATACCAGCCCCACATCTCACCCGGATTAAACATAAAATACAGTTCTCCTCTCTTTGAAAAACATCCAAGTCCCCTGAATAGAGGGCTGAAGTTTTCAGAATACCTTGAAAATAATTATAAGTGTCCACTACTTGATGGTTGAAATATGGTTATGGTAAAATTTTTCGTGTACGTGATATCCATCCCATATTCCACTACGTATTTACAGAAAATACAGTATACCTCTACATTGTCAATGTACATTTTTTCGTTAACGAGATATCCGTCCCATATCTCAACCAGTTTATACATACCTCGCTTTAGGAGTTTTGCTGTTTGTACTGCAACCGAGTGTTGTTGGAGATCCCCTCCTTTCTTCTTGTAAAATACAGAACAACTCTACAATTTCTAGTCTTTGTCCCTGAATAGAGGGCTGACATTTTCAGGATATGTAGATACTTGATCTACAAATTGATGGCTGAACTATTGTTACGGTACGTAAAGATTTTTCGTGTACAATGACAAATATGGATAATGACAATAACCCCATACACAGTACAAAATCGATAATTCAGAAAATCATATACCGAAGGCATACAAAATCAGGATAAAACAGGAACCAAAGCAAACTAACAAAACTTTACCACATGAAAAGAAGCGAACTCCCAATATGGGAGTAAGACCAGGTGCCCATGAAGAGTCAGCATCTCCTGCTTGTTCAAGTGAGCGGAACCAGG
Source organism: Pinctada fucata (assembly GCA_028142955.1). Lineage (NCBI taxonomy): Eukaryota > Metazoa > Mollusca > Bivalvia > Pterioida > Pteriidae > Pinctada > Pinctada fucata. Next base: position 69,469,987 of record AP027105.1, on the reverse strand, counting down.
TCAAAGTCGATGCGATGAATTTTTCAAATCTTAGGAGTATCTGTATGGAACCCTATGAACCGTAGAGAACAAACTTGTTTTCTCTAATCACATTGAATTGTCGATCTATGAAAAATAAAGCCAGTTGTGTGACATTATAACGTTAAAAAACTTAGACATTTTAGCATTGACCGAAAGAATGTCGTTTATGTAGCATGGTTATCCAAGATATATGATTTGGGACTTGATAATCAATGAATGTTAAATCTCTGAAAGCTTGGTAAATGTACAAGGCATATCAAATTACAGTTGTTTATGTGAAAGTGTGACTACCAGACGGACAGACAGACAACGGATTCGGTGATCAGTGACCTTTGCGTAGCAGATGACATGAAAATATTATCATGCAAACAAAAATCGTCTTAAAATTACGAACTTCATTCACAACATAATCGGTGAAAGCAAGTGGAATTGACAAATATGGATAATGACCATATCCCTTTATACAGCACAAAAACGATTGTTCAGAAAATCAGAAACCGAAGGCATACAAAATCAGGATAAAACAGAAACCAAAGCAAACAAACAAAAACCTCCACCGCATGAAAAGAAGCGGGCTCACGATATGAGAGTGAGACCAGGTGCCCAGGAATAGTAAGCATCTCCTGCTTGCATGCAGCACCCGCCGTGTTGAGATGAAAATGGATATTTATCATTCAACAATCGAAAATAGATATTATCAATTAATATGAGTGTTATTTCCTGCAAAAATTGCCAACTACTACGTAAAATGATAACAACCAGATTTCAACTTTATAATTTTTCGTGCGTGAACATCGACGGCGGGTGCGGCTAGCCAACAGGGGATGCTTACTCCTCCCGAGCACCAGGTCCCACCTCTAGCTTGCTAGGCGTTCGTCGATGCTCAATTTGGTGTTCTATTGTGAGTGCTGTTGAGATTATCGTTAGGATCTTCTTTAACTCATTTGTGTCACACTTATGCCCTTTGCTGTGTGGAGCTCGTAAAAAAGTCCCCCCGAGGGGTTTGACAAAAAGTGTTTTGAATTATTTTCCTTGACATTGTCGCCATAGCACTTTCTGTATAGACAGAACCACAGACAGTGCATGTATTTAATATATTTTCATTTTCGTGCGTGAACATCGACGTCGGGTGCGGCGAGCCAACAGGGGATGCTTACTACTCCCGGGCACCTGGTCCCACCTCTAGCTTGCTAGGGGTCCGTCGATGCTCATTTTGGTGTTCTATTGTGAGTGCTGTTGAGATTATCGTCCGGATCTTCTTTGTATATACAGCAAGCGCATGTAACAAAGTTATATTTTCCATATACATTCAGAATATGAAAAGGAATGTCCCATATAATTTTAAACCTGTTACATGCCCTTGCTCTGTGGCTTACAATTGTAGGAACGTTTGTCCCTTGCCAAAAATTTGAATTTCAAATGTGAAGACATAGAGCTCAATTTTCAATCATTTTGCTTTAAAATGTGGGGTTTTCGAGAAATCACATAAAATCTGTCCTTTTTTGTTAAAAAAAGCATAACGAATAAGAAAATAGAACTTTTTTTTAATTTTTGGCTGGGGCCATCTTCTCGAGACAAGTGTACGTAATATGTTAACCCCCCCCCCCCCCTTGTCGGATGTCAAACTAGAAATTTTAAATTTTCCACGATTTTCAGAGCGCCACATAGTGAGCATTCAAAATTATGTTCCTTGAGAGGTCGTCTTCACCAGCCACATTACTTACATATTTCGAGCCAGAATCAAGTACCTAATGAGTTAAAGAAGATCTTGACGATAATTTCAACAGCACTCACAATAGAGCACAACATCAAACATCGACGGACCCCTGGTAAGCTAGAGGTGGGACCAGGTGCCCGGGAGGAGTAAGCATCCCCTGTTGGCTAGCCGCACCCGCCTTCGATGTTTATGAAGCATGGAAATGAAAATATATAAAATTCATGCACTGTCTGACGTTATGTCTATATAGAAAGTGCTATTGCGACAATGTCAAGGAAGTATATTCAAAACACTTACTGTCAAACCCCTCGCGGGGAACTTTTTACGAGCTCCACACGGCAAATGGCATAAGTGTGACACAAATGAGTTAAAGAAGATCTTGAAGATAATCTCAACAGCACTCACAATAGAACAAAGGAGGGGATCTCCAACAACACCAGGTTGCAGCACCCACAGCAAAACCCCAAAACACCCAATGCAAAAACACAAAGCAGACAAGCACAGAAATAGACGCGTAAGGGACAAGGAACGTCAACGCACAACACAGAAACATCAAACACAAAGGACTACACATAAACCAACGAGACCAATGGGCAACCGGTGCCGACTTAGGACGGCCATCTGCCACGGAAATAGCAGAAGGTATGGTTATCCTGGATTACGTGCGCACAACCCTCCAACTTTTCCGATTACCCAGAGGTCTCGAAGAACGTACAATTGTGGTGTAAAACAACCTCCTCACTGTCAGATGACCACACACAAACAAGACTGCAAAACGCAGCAGGGACCCAAGCAACACAGATGAATGTGTAAATGGATATAAAAAGAGGGCGTACGTAATACAATCCGTGCTCTGCCGCCGCGAGCTCATGTATGTAATCACCCGAGGAGTCCGACTGACATTCAGAGAGGACAGGTGGTCGGGGCCCTGTCTTCTCTAAAGAGGTTTGGACAGGGCCCGTCATGGAGTCCCGTCGTTACAGTCAGTCAGAGTGCAAGTTTTAAGAATGCGCTTGTACAAGACTGTAGATTGGTCAAGTACCAAGCCTAGTGTCCGTCTGGTGACATTAGGATCATTCCCACGGTATAAAAGGCGTTTGATGATTCTGACGCATTTTCGATAGTGATGTTGTCTATCTTTGATCCTTCTTATCTTGTTAATAATGTCACCATAAAATGCAGGTTGTGAAATACCCAAAGTAATATACTCTGTTGCCTGTAATACAGCACAACATTAAACATCGACGGACCCCTAGTAAGCTAGAGATGGGACCAGGTGCCCGGGCGGAGTAAGAATCCCTTGTTTTTCTAGCCGCACCCGCCGTCGATTTTTATGAAGAATCGAAATAAAAATATATGAAATTCATGCACTGTCTGACGTTATGTCTATATAGAAAGTGCTATGGCGACAATGTCGGGGAAGTATATTCAAAACACTTACTGTCAAATTCTTCGCGGGGAATTTTTTTACGAGCTCAACACAGCAAAGGGCATAAGTGTGACACAAATGAGTTAAAGAAGATCTTGAAGATAATCTCAACAGCACTCACAATAGAGCACACCATTAAACATCGACGGACCCCTAGTAAGCTAGAGGTAGGACCAGGTGCCCGGGAGGAGTAAGCATCCCCTGTTGGCTAGCCGCACCCGCCGTCGATATTTATGAAGCATGGGAATGAAAATATATAATTCCAACAACACCAGTTTGCAGCAACGAAACTAATCGCTGAAAATTAAACGCATGACCCTCTTATTAATTCGGACCGGCATATTCATTAGATTTCCATAGGCGCCGCCATTTCGTTTTCAAAACCTTCGCTTTGTTTGTTACATGTAATCAGGACACCTCAGGTCGATTCCCATTGGTCAAGTGTACCTCACAATGGAGCCAATGAAACTGGCGAATTTCCATAGGCTCCGCCATTTCGTTTTCAAAACCTTCGCTTCGTTTGTTACATGTAATCAGGACACCTCAGGTCGATTCCCATTGGTCAAGTGTACCTCACACTGGAGCCAATGAAATTGGCGAATTCATAGTGGCGATTAATACGTTTGACATCCGACAAGTTATTACGTACACTTGTCTCGAGAAGATGGATTGGGGCCAAAATGGTCACTTTTGCTCCTATCATTTTGGATTAACTTAAAGGTACTTTCAAAATGGCTTTGATAACTGATAGGTACTTCTTTAATCCAGAATTACCACACCATTGCTACTTGCGTGGCAAAGGGCCGTCCAAAGTCGGCACCGGTTGCCCATTGGTCTCGTCGGTTTATGTGTACTCTTTTGTGTTTGATGTTTACATGTCGTGTTTCATAAACTAGTTAAGACTTTCTGGAAATTTTACAAAAATTACAGTCAACTTCTTTTAAAATTCGGATCTATACATGCAACAGAGTACATTACTATGGGATTTACACAACCTGTCTTTTATGGTGATATGATAAACAAAATAAAAACGATCAAAGGTAGGCAGCATAACTATCGAAAATGCGTCAGAATCATCAAACGCCTTTTATACCGTGGATATGATCCTAATGTCACCAGACGGACACTAGGCTTGGTACTTGACCAATCTACAGTCTTGTACAAGCGCATCCTTGAGACTTGCACTCTGACTGACTGTGACGACGGGACTCCATGACGGGCCCTGTCCAAACCTCTTTAGAGAAGACAGGGCCCCGACCACCTGTCCTCTCTGAATGTCAGTCGGACTCCTCGGGTGATTACATACATGAGCTCGCTACAGCCGGCAGAGCACGGACTGTATTACGCATGCCCTCTTTTTATATCCATTTACATATTTATCTGTGTCTCTGGGGCCTCTGTGTTTTGCGGTCTTGTTTGTGTGATGTCATCTTACAGTGAGGAGGTTGTTTTACACCACAATTGTACGTTCTTCGAGACCTCTGGGTAATTGGAGAAGTGAGAGGGTTGTTCGCACGTAATCCAGGATAACCACACCATTTGCTACTTGCGTGACAAATTGCCGTCCAAAGTCGGCACCGGTTACCCATTGGTCTCGTCGGTTTATGTGTAGTCTTTTGTGTTTGATGTTTACATGTCGTGTGTCTTCCGTCTCGTGCTGTACTCGTCTTTTGTGTTTTTGCATCGGGTGTTTTGGTGTTTTACTGTTGATGCTGCAACGGGGTCTTGTTGGAGATCTCCTCCCTTCTTTTCATACATGTAATCACCCGAGTCCGACTGAAATTCAGAGAGGACAGGTGATCGGGGCTCTGTCTTCTCTAAAGAGGTTTGGACAGGGCCCGTCATGGAGTCCTGCTGTCACAGTCAGTTAAAGTGAAATTCTTACGAATGCGCTAGTACAAGGCTGAAGATTGGCCCAGTACAAAGCCAAGTGTCCGTCTGGTGACAGAAGGATCATATCAACGATATAAAAGGTGATTGATGATTCTAACACAATATCGATGGTAATTCTAACTATCATTGATCCTTCTAATTTTGTTTCTCATATCAGGTAGGTTGTGTAATACCCAAAGTAATGTACTCTGTTGCTTGATATATCCGAATTTCAAAAGAAGTTTGTAATTTTTGTAAAATTTGCAGAAAGTTTTTACTTGTTTGTGAAAGCGGAAACCTTGAACTAAAAGTTTCTTCGTAATTTGTAAATTTCTTCTTTAAAAATCCAAAACATCAGTACATGCTCTATCATACCGGATGAGCTGTGAAATGTAAATACTGTAATACGGTAATCTCGGAACATCACCGTCACTCTACGGAAATTTACTATGTTGAATCCAAACTCATCTCTTTTGTCATATATACTTGTATACATCTTTCGTTTACAATTTTGATATTAAGGTAAAAAGACTAGTGTTTCTGTGTTTGTTATGTTTGCATTGTTGAGTGTTAATTTTTGTGGATAAATTTCATTCTGATATAATTCAAAAGCAGGATTGTCAATAGTCAGAATATCATCCAGATACCTAGAAGTATCACTGAAACATTTCAAATCATCAAATCTTCTTTGCTTTTAAAGTTTTTTGCAAATTCTTTTTCGTAACTGTATAAAAATAAATCTGCAACAAGAGTTGCACAATTAGTATCCATGGGAATCCCTACAACTTGCTTGTATGGATCCTCACCAAATCTCACATAAATGTAGTCAAAGAGGAATGACGGGGCATTACACAGGTCTCTACATGTCCATGATTTGTATGATTTTGTCTCACTTTGGAATTTTGTTCATTCTGAGGTTCGCAACCGTTCCTGTGGAAAATCTAATGATTTTGCCTTGCCTTCTCGACTATGAGACTGAATAACTGATGGGTACTTCTGTAATGTTTATTGTAGTCTGTTGAGGAAAAAAACCTTTGATTCGGATGTACATATTGTAACCGTACCCGACCAAGTTGCCGCAGCTACCTAGCCAGATACACTTACAAAATTGGGATCCGTCTGCTGTCCGTCTTTTAAGCTTCGTTGCACCCTGATAGATGAGGAACAATTTGATATAAGTTTAATAATTTATTAATTTAATAATCAACTGTAAAAGAGAAAAACGAGCAAGCAAAGATGAGATACCGGTAATTAATGATTTCCAATACACTGAGTCCAGAGTTGTCTGCCCCTTTTGGCTAACTCTCACCCAGTGTGTCCTTGGAGCACCTGCTATGAACCTAAACTAGCCCAAGGCCCAAGTTCATCAGCAAGTATCTAGTCAAAGCAATGATCATCAATTCAAATACAAATCTGTGTTTCACCTAGGTAGGTGCTATGCTTTTATCACCCGAATGGGTGCAGAGTATGAGTATACTAAGTGAAGAGCAAGCAGCTGAAAAGCAAAGTGATTATTAGTACATGCAATAGAGAAAAGTGTTTAGCTATGTATTTACTTTGAATTATTAGAGAAATAGAATTACTTATGCAGTTAGAATTACTTAAGAAATATGAATTATACTTACATCACCTATTTGGGTGCAAGCCACAAGGCACCACCCGTTTAGGTTATAAGAAATAAAAGTTACCAAATTTCCTGGAAGAATTACTGTGAAGTATATTTGGGTGTTAAATGGTTAGTTAAAGAAGTTAAACTTATATGCTATCACCCAAATCGGTTAAACTTATGTGCTATCACCCAAATCGGTTTTAACCAACTGTCACCCAATTGGGGGCTGAGACTGCAGTGTCACCCGAATGGGTGTCAGTACTCTCAATTACTAGTCTAAGTTAATTTCACCCAATTAGGGGAAATTACAATTCAAAGTTTTAGTCAATTCTTGTTCTCAAACTCTAAAACCCAAATAGGTTTCAATTCCTTACCATTCTCGTCAAGTTAAAACGATGTTAACACAAACCCAAGGACAAGTCGAATGCCCCTCGAATGCTGGCGCCGCTCTACTTATATACTAACTGGATTGAGCATCAGCCAATCAGAATGCGCCAAAGTCGTAAGCCCGGGACAGTGTAAATAAAAAAAATGTCGGCGCTAAGTTTTCAACTCGTCAAGCCGAAGAGAAAAGACAGAAATTTCATGTCTTCAAGACTTTATCATGCAATGTAATGATTTAAACAAGGTAAAATACGATTGTGTGAGTTGAATCCTGACCGATTCTAATAACAAAGTTGTTGTAATCAGCTTGTACGTCCGCCGATATCTACGATCGTCATTCGAACTTCGTCTGTTGTTTACAGTTTCGTCTCTGATGTTTCATGACATGGTTGTTTCTAGTCTGCTACTTGATTTTCAAGTTTATTTGGGTCTAGGGACGACTTTGTAACACTGCACCCTTCTTGAAAAAGGTTTTGGTCTCCAAATTGGTTTGTCAGACAGTGGAAAATCACGGCTAGCTACATGTACTTAATTAATAGCAACCTTACCTATCCTTGCTTATCATCATCAATAATCATCATCATTCTCAATCATAATCAATCATCAATCAACATCATCAACAATCGTAATTGTCAATCATCAATATCAATCATCATCTAACATTAATCATCATCAAACATCTATCATCATCAAAGTTCAATCATCATATTCAATCATCATTCATCAAACATCAATCATCATCAAACACCAATTATCATATTCAATCATCCTCAAACATCAATCCTCTTCAATCGTGACATCACTGTCATTATCATCAATACCAATATCATTATCATCAATACCAATAATATGTGCATCTACCTTCACCAATCATGCAGTTATGTGCAGTATGATATTATATGTACAAGCCATGCACAATTCAGGGAGAGAAAAATGTAATCAACAAATTCAATGCGATGGTTTTACATCAAACAAAGTAAATGAAGAAATTTACATGCAAATCAAGAAAAAGTTAATCAATGAGGCATAAAATGTGACTTGACATCTTGCAGTCCTTTTCCAATGCTAAACATCTAATCTTTACTGTATTCTAATTACAATGCACAAAATACACATGCCATGAATTACACAACATACCCATCTACCGTAACCGCTTAGCTTAGAAACAGTGACCTACGGTCCAACATCTGCTGGAGCCTACGTTCCACCATGGTTGTAAATTCCTCTAACTCGTAAAACTTGGCTTCTGCCCGGATCTCATACAGTGACCTGATATCCCTAGGCAAAGTCTCAATATCGTAACTCTCACAATCCCTCAGATAATTTAGAATTATCCTAAAATACGTGCCGTCTCTGTCTACAACATGGCGTCCATTAACTCTTTTGAAAGGGCCATCATCGTCTATGATCCTGGCCAGAAGGGAGGGCTTTCGCTTCAAGGTTTCACCACTTGTGTAATAGGAGGCACCACCTACCTCTAGCTTTAAGCGACTGTCTGACTGTTTCTGCAGAAGTTCCAATTTGGCCGTCTGCCTGTCCGCTGTGGGGACTACAACCCTACTGTCCTCGTCAGGGGCTTCAATGCTGACTGCCGGGGAGACTGCGCGACTGATGCTCTCAGTCTCAGAGCTGCTGGGTGAGGGGCTCCTGCTTCGGTAGACGAATTTGGAGGGACGCTCCATAGGGGCAGCACTGACGGGAAACTCTGAGCTGTCTTCGGCTTCCAGGTCCTTCCCAGGGGTTGAGGGTGTGGGGCTACTGTCACGGCTGTCGCTAACCGCAAGGTCGTTCTCCAAGGTTAGTCGCTTGGGTGTTGGGGTTTCACCCATCTGGGGTGTGGCTGCACCCTTTTGGGTTGGAGTCTCCTTGCGAGGTGCCTTCTTCCTGGACTTGGCGGGAGGGGACATGGAATGAGTGGCAGTGGCTGTGGGCCTGACCCTCCTCTCCATGGGCCTCGATCTGGAAGTTGACGGCTGCACATCACTCGGCGACACCAGCTTGATCAGTTGTGGGACAGTCTGCTCCCTATACTGCTGCATTAAGAGCTCAGCAGCATGCCCCAGTCTTGTGGTCAGGCTCCCGTCTGCTTCAGTAAGCGTCTTGAAACAGACCATCTCTTCCCGGGGGGTATTACATCCATGGCCATTCGTGCGCCTTCCAAACAGCTTCTTACATCGGAGGCACTTCCACTGGAAGTTTGAGTGCACATCCATCATGTGTCGTGTAATACGCCACAAGCCCTCCTGTTCCAGGTCATTGCATATTAGACATAGGTATCTCCCGTTGTGGGGCAATTCACTCAGTGATTGTGAAGCCTAAAATAAGAAAAGCGTGCTAAGCCACCACCATTCGTGCAATACAAAAGCAATTCGTGCAATACAAAAGCAATTGTGCAAATCTATCTAATCTCAGAGAATGATGTACAATGCAATGTCACTCCCTTAATATTGCTTAATGTAAAATTTAATGTAGAAAATTTAGAAATTTATTTACATACATACTTCCAAGCCAAATCTGTTCACAAACAATTAATGGTCAATAATCTATTCAGAGCTTAGAAAATCTAGGAACTTAGTCCCTCCTAACATAGGGTCTCATTCTGTCGTGATGTATCACTTTTGACTTCTTTCTAGAACCACAGTTCACAAGGAACAAAACATTGTTGATTTTTCTTAGGATGGAATGGGGGCCAGTCCAGGGTCTCTGTAGTTTCGGACTTAGACCTTTAGTCCTAGTGGGTGTATGCACCCATACCAAGTCTCCTTCATTATAGGATACATAAGACAGTTTGCAATCATACTTTCTTCTCATTGCCTCACTTGTAACCTTCAACCTTTTTCTTGCAAACTCATGAATTTCTGAGAGTTTTTCCTCCAAATTTTCAACATATTCCAAATCTTTGACCTTTTCACCTTGTTCGGGTGATTTACTAGGTCTACCCAGGGCAAGATCAATGGGCAGTGTGGTTTCCCTACCAAACATCATTTTGTACGGGGTTACTCCTGTTGAAGAGTGTACTGCTGATCTATACGCCATCATTAAAACTGGTAACCAAACATCCCAGTCTTTTTGCCCAATTGAAACATAAGCAGAGAGCATTGATGTTATAGTTCTATTTCCCCTCTCTATCATTCCATCTGACTGAGGTCTCATAGGGGTGGTACGAGTCTTTTCAATACCTAACAAACTACATAATTTTCCAAACAAAATTCCATCAAAATTCTTTCCTTGATCTGTATGTAATTGGAGAGGGACCCCAAATACACTGATAAATTTCTCGAACAGGATTTGTGCTACAGTTGCAGCCTCTTGATCAGGTATAGGATAAGCCTCCAACCATTTTGTAAAGTAGTCTCCAACTACCATCACATATCTATTTCCTTTCTCACTTCTAGGAAATGGGCCCAGTATATCTACCGCCACTCTTTCTAATGGCGCACCAACTATGTACTTTTGAAGAGGAGCTTTCGCTTTTCTGTTTTTGCCTCGCTTACTACCACAAATCTCACAGGTCTCGCACCATCTCTTCACATCTTTACTCATACCATACCAAATGAATCTTTCTTTTACTCTGGCCAAGGTTTTCTCATAACCTAAATGACCTGATGTAGGGGCATCATGCATCTCTTTCAAAACTATTGATCTTAACTGTGGTGGGAGTACTAACAAGCATTTATGTTCTCCTGTATCTTTGTACCATCTGTACCAAATCACACCATTGTCAAAACACATCATTTCAAAGTTTTGCCACAAATATTTCAGTTCAGGTCCATACTCAGAAATTTCCACCCATTTAGGTTTTGAACCATTTTCGAACCATTCAAACAACTTATTCAAGTGTCTGTCATCTCTTTGATGTTTTTCCATACTTTCTATACTTATTTCAGCAAATGTGGTTGTGTTCTGTACCACTTCTTGGGATTGATCACCATTTTCAGTTTGACCTTGACCATCTTTGTTTGATTTACATGCTACTACGTCAACTACACCTAACTGGGTGCTATCATCACTACCAGTTGCTTCAAGCATACTTGCATAAGTATAAGTACAAACAATCTCATTAGGGGTCACATTTTCACATCCATGCCCAGTGGGCCACCCGCTTTGGTGCAGCGGGCCAGACTGACTGTGTGGTCCAATGGCAGCCCAATTCTCCTTCACATCCACGCCCAGTGGGCTATCCGCTTTGGTGCAGCGGACCAAATGACCCTGCGATCTGGAATTGGTGCTTACATCAGTACAGTAGTCATTTTCGACTACACTATAGTCATTCTTGACTATCAAATCATTTGCACTTTCATCAGGTACATGTACTTCTCTATTCAATTCATCAAAACTATGGATAACTCCACACATGCTAGGGGCATTTTTGTCCCCCTCATTCTTTCTTTCATCATCTCTCACACTTGGGCGCCACTTACATTCACTCTGGTTTTCAACTGCATCCGGTGGTGCAGATCCTTTCCAGATTCTCTCAACATGTGGGAGCTCCATGTGAGAGTTTTCATACCTCTCACAATAAGTGCAACTATCATAACAAGGCCTTCTAGATAATGCATCAGCATTCTGATGGACGCGTCCCGCTCTATGCTCAATATCAAAATCATATGAAGCGAGCGTTTCTAGCCACCGGGCTATTTGCCCTTCTGGCTTCTTAAAATTCATAAGCCATCTCAGTGACCCATGGTCGGTTCGAATCAAGAATTTGCGACCATAAACATAGTGATGAAATTGTCGCACAGCACAAACAACAGCAAGTAACTCCCTTCTTGTCACACAATACCTTCTCTCCACACTTGATAAGCACTTACTGAAGTAACACAAAACTCTTTCTTCACCATTCTGAACTTGTGACAACACTGCTCCCATCCCCTCATTGCTAGCATCAGTATCAATAACAAACTTTCCATCCTCCTTGGGATATGCAAGTATCGGAGCAGTAGTCAAGGTTTGCTTAAGTTTTTGAAAAGCATTCTCACATTCTTCATCCCATACAAATTCTCTCCCCTTTTCTGTCAATCTATGCAATGGTTTGGCTATTTGTGCAAAATTTTTCACAAACTTTCTATAGTAAGAACACAAACCCACAAAGCTCCTTACATCTTTGACTTTTCGAGGTTTTGGCCAATTCACAACACTTTGAATTTTGTTAGGGTCTGTTTTTATACCCTCCTTACTAACTATATGACCTAGGTACTTGACCTCAGTTTGTAACAAACAACACTTCCCTGGGCTGAGCTTCAGATTTGCCCGATTTAACCTATCAAACACTTCTTGCAAATTTTCAATACGTGTACTGAATGATTTTGACATTACAATAATGTCATCAAGAAATATCAAACATTTGACCCATGAAAGGCCTGCAAGTACTCTCTCCATCAACCTTTCGAATGTAGCAGGGGCGTTGCAAAGCCCAAATGGCATTACGGTGAATTGCCATAGCCCACTACCAAAAATTGAAAATGCAGTCTTTTCCCTATCACTAGGGGACATACCCACTTGCCAATAGCCAGATTTCAAATCAAGAGTGCTGAACCAAACTGATCCAGACAGTGCATCAAGCGTATCATCTATTCTAGGAAGTGGCTGGCTATCTTTCAATGTGCAGGAATTAAGTTTCCTAAAATCCAAACAAAACCTGATTGTACCGTCCTTCTTTGTAACCATCACCACTGGTGAACACCAGGGACTAGATGAGGGCTCAATAACTCCCCTCTCAGCCATTTGCTGAATTTCTTTTTCAGCAGCTAATCTTTTTGCAAGCGGCACTCTATATGGATGTTGTTTTATAGGTCTAGCCCCACCAGTATCAATGCTATGTTCTACTAGACGTGTTCGACCTATGTCATTTTCTGACCTTGAAAATACATTCTCATTTTTACTTAACAAATTCTTTAAGATCTGAACTTGCTCATTGTCAAGATTTTCACTGCTTCTATCAAACAGATTCTCAAGGTGAGACGGTATTCCCTTCTCTGACTTTTTACTGGGAGAAGAGTTATCTTCTCCTTTTAGGACATTCACATATTCCCCACCAGTCTCAATTTCATTGTACACGGCAACAACACTATTCATACTTAAAGTGACTGGCTTCATACTAAAATTTACAATGTGCAATGGTACAAAACCTTTCTTAGGTCTTACAAGTGCCTTAGCAATTAACAAATCCATCCTATCTACAAAATATACAGTATTTTCAATCACACCATCCCTTGTGGAATCATAAGTATCTATCAGTCTTCCTTGCACAGTGATTTCAGATTGTGCCTGAACTGTTACAGTATCTTTTATGACCACTCGACAACACACTGGAACATTCAGATCTTTATCAGAGTACATCTGTACCCTGTAGTCCCTCATATAAATGGCACCTTCACCACACATTACATTACAGTCATAAGCATGCAGGAAATCACAACCTAATATTCCCTCATACTCGATATCCGCTATCCATACTGTGTGTTTGACTTTCTGATTTGCAAATCTAAGTGTAACTTCAAGTTTACCATTGAAACAAGTTTCTTCCCCTGTAGCTGTAACAAGCCTCACATTTGATGTTTGGATTGGTAATTTACTAAAATGTTTCTCAAATATCTTTCTACTAATTATGGTAACACTAGAACCTGTGTCTACCAACATATGCAAGGGAACCTTTTCAATACATGTTTTCACAAAATATGAATTACCATCTCTAGACATTTGTTTAACCAATCTTACTGAGGGCCCATTCTTTCTTGCCGGGCTCTGGCCCCTGAGGTCGGCAAGTTCTGGTTTTCCGGACTAGACTGATCTCGATCAAGAGGGCGTGATTGGGGACCTCGACTTGTCCTTGGGGATCCATAACCCTGACGGTGACCCTGGTTATGACCACGTCCTCTACCAAATCCTCTGTACTGTCCCCAATATCCCTGTTGGCCATTTCCTTTTTGACCTTGCAAGACCTTTACTTCTTTTGCTAGATTCTCAAGCTGAGAATTCATCTTACTCAAATCAACGCCAACTTCAGAGGATTTCTCACTCTCTGTGCTAAGCACTCTAACCTGCTTTCCCCTTTGCTTATCGGCCAAGCGATACGCTTCTAATCTGACAGCTATTTTCTCAGCCTCTGAAATGTTTTTAGGACCTACTTCCTTCAATCTTAACCTAATATCTGAATCTGTCAAAGCATCAGTGAAGTAATCCAGAGCTAAAACTTCTATCATTTCCTTGGTAGTGTTAGGATATGCTTTCTTAGCTAACTTAGTGATCGCTTGAGCTAACTCGGGAATTGTCTCCCCCTTACGTCTTACTCTGGTTTGCAACTCAGTTTTGTACACTTCAGCCCTATTGATAGTACCATACCTATTGTTCAATGCTTCAACAACACTATCAAAATCTCTCTGTTTTGTGGGTTCAAGGTCATTCAGGAGAGCCCTTGCTCCTCCACTCAAACTGCCTGCTAAATGCAGGGACTTGGACTGATAAGACCAACCATTAATCTCTGCCACAATATTAAAATGTGTAAGATACTCATTCAAGTCTTCAACACCATCATATTGCTGAGGCTTCATTTTACCCAGACGCTCTCTATTACTTCCAGATTGACCACCACTAGCACTTGAACTTGATCTTAAAGGGTTTCTAACATTTATTTGTGGGGTAAGGTCAAATTGGGGCTGCTCAAGGTCATTCATATTATCTACCCTAGATCTTCTAGTCTGAAACCTATTCTGATTGCAATTTTCACTTCTACTCTCATTTACTGTTCTTTTAACATCATTTAATTCCTCTCTGAGCCTGAACATTTGTTCACTGATAGTGGACATTGCATTGTTAACCACTCTTGAGACTGATCTAAGTACACCGTCACCATGCATATGGGAAGCTTCAGCTGCCCGCTCATCACTCTCCTCATACTCTTGATCTTCATTTACATTTTCATTTCTTTCATTTTCATCTGCGACGGAACTACCATCTTCGCTATGCTCATGTTCCTCGTTCTGAGTTCTGAAAGTAATTGTTCCTGAATCGTCCATTTTGGAAGCTTTTTCTCAAACAACAGATTTTTGATAAATTATGTTACTCAAATCTCAGGGTGCTTTTCAATACCTGGTTTCAGGAATCTTAATCTGAACACCAGATTATCAATCAATGGACACAATCTATCAACGCAATCCCACCGCTGCCACCAAACTGTAACCGTACCCGACCAAGTTGCCGCAGCTACCTAGCCAGATACACTTACAAAATTGGGATCCGTCTGCTGTCCGTCTTTTAAGCTTCGTTGCACCCTGATAGATGAGGAACAATTTGATATAAGTTTAATAATTTATTAATTTAATAATCAACTGTAAAAGAGAAAAACGAGCAAGCAAAGATGAGATACCGGTAATTAATGATTTCCAATACACTGAGTCCAGAGTTGTCTGCCTCTTTTGGCTAACTCTCACCCAGTGTGTCCTTGGAGCACCTGCTATGAACCTAAACTAGCCCAAGGCCCAAGTTCATCAGCAAGTATCTAGTCAAAGCAATGATCATCAATTCAAATACAAATCTGTGTTTCACCTAGGTAGGTGCTATGCTTTTATCACCCGAATGGGTGCAGAGTATGAGTATACTAAGTGAAGAGCAAGCAGCTGAAAAGCAAAGTGATTATTAGTACATGCAATAGAGAAAAGTGTTTAGCTATGTATTTACTTTGAATTATTAGAGAAATAGAATTACTTATGCAGTTAGAATTACTTAAGAAATATGAATTATACTTACATCACCTATTTGGGTGCAAGCCACAAGGCACCACCCGTTTAGGTTATAAGAAATAAAAGTTACCAAATTTCCTGGAAGAATTACTGTGAAGTATATTTGGGTGTTAAATGGTTAGTTAAAGAAGTTAAACTTATATGCTATCACCCAAATCGGTTAAACTTATGTGCTATCACCCAAATCGGTTTTAACCAACTGTCACCCAATTGGGGGCTGAGACTGCAGTGTCACCCGAATGGGTGTCAGTACTCTCAATTACTAGTCTAAGTTAATTTCACCCAATTAGGGGAAATTACAATTCAAAGTTTTAGTCAATTCTTGTTCTCAAACTCTAAAACCCAAATAGGTTTCAATTCCTTACCATTCTCGTCAAGTCAAAACGATGTTAACACAAACCCAAGGACAAGTCGAATGCCCCTCGAATGCTGGCGCCGCTCTACTTATATACTAACTGGATTGAGCATCAGCCAATCAGAATGCGCCAAAGTCGTAAGCCCGGGACAGTGTAAATAAAAAAAATGTCGGCGCTAAGTTTTCAACTCGTCAAGCCGAAGAGAAAAGACAGAAATTTCATGTCTTCAAGACTTTATCATGCAATGTAATGATTTAAACAAGGTAAAATACGATTGTGTGAGTTGAATCCTGACCGATTCTAATAACAAAGTTGTTGTAATCAGCTTGTACGTCCGCCGATATCTACGATCGTCATTCGAACTTCGTCTGTTGTTTACAGTTTCGTCTCTGATGTTTCATGACATGGTTGTTTCTAGTCTGCTACTTGATTTTCAAGTTTATTTGGGTCTAGGGACGACTTTGTAACAATATGTAAGTTTGTCTTTCTTTGTGAGAGTTACCGATTGTGACCTTTCTATCGAATTGAAGTGGCGGATGTTGTATGCAAGCAGGAGATGCACACTATTCCTGGTTACCTGATCTCACTCCTTTGCAGGGTGTTAATTGCTCTTCATAATGTAAGTATTGAAATATATGTTCTTTTTGGTAGATTGATATATTCTATATGGTAGATTTTTTTAATTTCTGTTCCTTTTCCTTGATTCTGGTTTTGTATGCCCTTGGTTAGATGATTTTTCGATTAACGATTTTGTACTTCTTGATAGGGATATGATTTTCCCATAATTGTCATTTGCGCTCTCGATCAAAACACCATTTAATGAGTTTAGATAATCAATTAATTAATTTTGTCATGAGGAAGTGTAGTGCAAGAGACACAACATGTGTTATCACTGCTATGCTCATGACACCCAGGTTTATTTTGTGATCAAGCCTGTTGGCAACTGGACCAACTTTCAAGACTGGAGAACTGTTTGTCAGATATCAACCGTTACAGTCTTTTGTTGTTCATGTTTCTATGGTGTGATCGAGTTGGTCTTGTTGAGTTATTTGTTGTTTTTTGTGTTTCATGTTTCTATGGTGTGAGTTGGTATTCCTTGTTCCTTTTGCGTCTCGTTTTATGGGTGTCTGCTCTGTGTTTTTGCATTGGATTTTTGGGGTTTTTGGCATTGCTGTGGGTGCTGCAACCGAGTGTTGTTGGAGATCCCCTCCTTTCTTCTAAGTCGGGCAAAAAGGTTTCCGGTGATTATCACACATCAGCGATCAGCTTGAGGTACCGCTTGACCATATTATGATGCGAACATCTCAAAGACATAACTGTTCATTAAATAGCCCCTTGAATTATATATGCTTGGTATTATTTCAAATAAAGCCTTTTTAACGCTAACTCGAAAAAGACTTGTAAGCATTGGATACGTGAGGTTAAATTTAACATATGTAAAGCTATGAATGATATGCAAAATAGGTAGCTATATGAGGTGTTTTCAATTGGTTTGAAATTTTCGTCAAGAAGGTATAGAGTTGGAACACTTCCGTATTATTCAGATCATGTAAAGATGTTATATCATATAGTTGTATGTCTTTGAAGTGTTCGGATCGTTAAATGGTCCAGTGGTGCCCGAATTTGGTTTTAACTGCCTGATTATCACCGGACACCGTATTGTCAGACATAGAAAAACTTTTGAACGTTTGAGACACGGTATGAAGGAAATTTAGGCTAGTAATGGAGACACTGATTTCATGGTTCGTATGCAGTTTCGGTATGAATTAATCTACCGAATTATAACGAAAATTGGGTTTGACATAGATTAGCCTATTTCTGAAGACTAAAACGATGACTTGTCGATTTATCGTTAGACGCCGAGTTAGATCCCTCTAAATAACCAATAGTACATCAAGCAACCGGGAAACGCGATTAATCCCTGTAGTTTAACGTTGGAATAAGATAAAGAAGATCCTGATGACAATCCCAACAGCGCTGTCAATAGAGCACCATATCCAGCATCGACAGACCCCCAACAAGCTAGAGGTAGTATCAGATGTCCGGGAGGAGTAAGCATCCCCTGTTTGGAACATGCCCTTCTTTTAATTCTTGAGATAACGCATCAAATGTTTATATTTTTACAGGGTAAATGTAGACAACTGGTGTGTGTTCCTGGAAAGAGAATACAGAAGGATACATGTCTTCCACTTTTGAGTCACTCTACCGACCTTGGTTATACATTACCACTAGAATTAATAGTAACGAATGTGGTTTATGGAAATGAAACATCGGTGGAGTCGATGATTGATCATATAAAGAGACATTTCGAGCAAACACTAGATACACTTGATGTCAAAATGTTAGAAATATTGTTCGTATATGACATGGCTTGCTCAAAGACTTTGAATGACTTTGATACCAAAAATCATTCGTTGAAAATGTTCATGAAGATGAAAATGAAAGATAAGAAGCCCATAGATCGTCACGTCCTAGAAATAAATCTTTTGAATTTAACAGAATCTTCTTTTGAAATAACAAACGGCAGCTATTCGATAACGTTCCTCTGTCGTGAGAGCGAGGAGGGACTTTTACTTCCGGCTTTGTACTCTACGTACGACTCATCAAAATTCTGCAAGAAAAAGGCAGTAATAACTTTCAAAAGTAGTGTGTTTTCATTTTTAGTAAACAAACTTCTATTCTGCAGACACATAAGACTGGAAGAGAAAGAGTATACATTACAAGGATCTCAACTATATGTTCCGACTGTAAATAAAACGTTTGGACCTTTCGAATACTTTAAATCCGATAAAAACGTCTACCAGATATGTTGGAGCGACTACGTATCCAGCGAAAGCAGTATTACCATCATGTATAGGATATTATCAATATTTACCTTGGTTTGTACAATTCTGTCAATGTTAGGTATTGTTCTAACCCTCCTTGTATTTTCCTTACTCCCCAATACCCGGACCTTACCTGTTAAACTCCTGAAGGTACTTCTGGTAGTTCTGTTCCTTACACAGCTTCTGACTGTTATTGCCAATGAATCAACATTACACGGACGGTGTTTGGTGTTAGGGTCACTGTTACACTATCTCTGGCTATGTGTCTTCATGTGTTCTTTGGCGTGTTCTTGCCAGATGTATAGAGTGTTCAGTGACGATAAACCAGCTCGTGATCAAAACAAAAAAGAAACTAGACTCTTCATTTTCTACGTTTGTACGTCTTTATTTGTTCCGCTTGTTGTAGTTGCAGGTAACTTTATCTACACATATGTACATTTACCCAGCATTGAAGTCATATACAACAGGAAGGGGTGCACGTTTAATGATATATACGGCATGGTTGGTTTCTTCATATCACCAATAAGCGCAATTTTGAGTGTAAATTTTTGCTTTTTTGCTAGAACATGGTGTATAATTCAATCTGTTCCAAAAGTAGAGGGACCAAATATGCACATCAAACATTCTAGAATATATCATAAGTTATTTGTAATCACTTGTCTGTCATGGGGTCTACAGATTGTTGACGGTCTGTTCCCCATATCATTGTTCTCCTTTGTGGTGGCGTTTATAAATGGTACACAGGGTATGTTTATCTTTGTATCATATGTAGTAGAAAAGAAAACACTAATCTTTCTAGCTGAGAGGTTCTCAAGACATCAAAACGAGGATAGGACAGTGACGTCCAAAATAATTTAGCGCTTCTGTATTTTTGTGGACAAGAGAAAAGAGAATCATGTTGAGCAAAATTAGAAATAAAAGATGGAACTGATGACAAATTCCTATATTTTCACACACTAGCTGGACAGGGCTTATCTCAGAAAAAAAAACCATATTTAAATCTAAACTTTATTTATTTTACAACGTTAAACAAACAAGTTGCACAAATTATATTAATGTCTCACTTGGCTCAGATGTTGGCGTGAGTTGAATGATTAATTCATTTTTGGGATGATGATACGTTCAATTTATTTTAAAGTTTGTGCTGATTAAAGGAGGAGGAATATCATAAGGGGGAATGGGCAAGTTCAAATATACCCTCATCAAGAGGGAAAAGCTGTAAGGACTTTCTATTGATTTGGGGGGGGGGTTTACTTCTTTGATGTTTATTTTAAATGTTGATTTTGACCTGAAAGTGTTTATAGCGTAGGAGTTGTCTTATTTTGGACATTTAAATTTGTAGTACCTACATATCTGAGATTAAAAATGTAATAAAGGTTGGGATAAAATATGAAAATAAGAAGTCAAAAATCGAGGAATATATTATTCTATGGACAGAGCAACTTCAAATTTAGAAATTGAATTACCAAATTTCATTACTGACTTGTTGTCCTGATCTTATTTGTTTTCAGATTATTTTCTTAACATCCGCAATGTGTCTGTTTGTTGAAAATAATTTTTCAGACTTCAAATTTTGAACTTAATTAACATCTTTCTGTTAATTGAATTATTGATTTTTACATATCAATTTCTCTGTCAGCTATTGACATCTGGATAAAAAGTAATATTATCTATTGGATTTTTGTATATCTATATTTGTACGTATTCCTTATCATTTAATTTTACAAATAAAAATGTTCGATGATAAAATACTGTTCTGTCATGTTTAAACAGCTGTTCGTTTCAAACAGGGATGCTCTATTAGTACAGGGCATTTTACAGCAGTACATTAAACCAGTGAGGAACTCGTTTTGGAGTAATAAAAAATAAAAATGTCGATGAATGCAATCTCACTTTCGATATGATGTCCTTCATAACAATAACAAAGTTAATTATTTTTACTTTTTAGTAAATAATACACGTTTTCAAATAAACATTACAGAAGTACCCATTAGTTGTCAAGAAGGCAAGGCAAAATCATTAGACTTTCCACAGGAACGTTTGCGAACCTCGGAATGAACAAAATTTCGAAGTGAGACCAGGTGCCTGGGGAGAGTCAGCGTCTCCTGATTGCATGCAACACCCGTCACAACAGCTCCATGGAAACCTGTCAAATTCGGTAATTGTCTCGATGTACATTTTGATATACATATCAGGTAAGTATGTCTTGTTTGATGATGATGACAGCCATTCAGTCACTGTAGAGAATGTCACTGATCATTGTGAAAGGGGGATCTCATATATGCTTTTATTACATCCCCGTAGCGACCGAAGAACTTCTTCAATGATGATTTCAGCCGTTGTGTAACATAAACCTGAACAAGTAGCTTACTTGCAAACCGTCTGGCTCTAATATTTGGAAGATGCCCTGGCGTACCGTATCATAGCAACATTAAAGAACAGATAATTCTACAGCATGAACAAGACTTGCACGTTTTTGGTACTTAACCCTCGTCAGTGAGTGACCCTCATTCCAAACGATGAAATATGGCTAAATAAAGACTGTGAAAGATATGTCCGAAAATACCGAAAGATAAAACCTACTATTTTGCACAGCTGAAAGTACGGATATGATATGTTTAATCTATCCGAGCACCTAATGTCATTGCTTCGGAGCCCACCAGGGACATAAAAAAGAAAATACTATTTCGTTCCCACGAAAAAGTCATTTCGTGGCAACGAAATAGTTATTGCGAGGGAACGAAATAATTTAAAAAATGATTTCGAGTGTACGAAATAATTATTTCGTGGGAACGAAATAGCATGTGTATTTTTCATGTTCCCTGGCGTGCTCAAAACAGAAAAGAAACTAGACTTTTCATTTTTTACATTTGCATGTCCTTAGTTGTTCCGCTTGTTGTAGTTGTAGGTAACTTTATCATTGAAGCTATATACAACAGGAAGGGGTGCACGTTTAATGTATATATGACATGCTTGGATTCATCATATCGCCAATAAGCTCCATTTAAGCTGTGAACTTTGACTTCTTTTTTAGAACGTGGTGTATAATTCAATCTGTTCCAAAAGTAGAGGGACCAAATGTGCACATCAAACATTCTAGAATATATAAGTTATTTGTAATCACTTGTCTCTCATGGAGTCTACAGATTGTTGACGGTTTGTTTCCCATATCATTGTTCTCTTTTGTGGTGGCGTTTATTTTGTGTCATACATGTATGTAGTTGAAAGGAAACCACTAGTCTTCCTAGGGGAGAGATTCTCAAGAAATCAAAAAGAAAACAAAACAGAGACGTCAAAAATGATTTAGTTATTTCTGTTTTTAGACTAGAGAAAGAGACAATGAAACAATCATGCTGAGCAAAACACAAGAAATAGAAAATAAAATGCGAAATATAATTACAAATACCTATAGATGTAGCCACGGGGACTTATCATGGGAATAACATCATTAGACGAAGTATTAGCTTTAACACCTGTTACAAAATATACTACAGGTGTGACAGCTGTATAAGATTTTATGCAGTTTTCAACCAAATTATAAGTGACATTTCTTTCTTATAAAAAAATTGTGGACACTTTCACCTATCTAGTCTTGAAGTCTGATCTTAACTCTTTATTTAAAGAACAAAAAAAGTATACCTTGTGTTTACAAATCGAAAAATAACTACACATAATGTACACAACCCTCTGTTTACGTACATGCGTGCACGATTACCTCTTAGGACCCCCCATGGCCAGAATCGTATCGGATTTGATATAAAAATGATTTCACATATGTCTTATTTTCTTAAATGTCTTCGTCTATCCTCAAAGATTATACTGATATCAAATTCAATTTTATAATGCTTGTCATTATCAACATTTCAAGGTAAACACGTGGTAGCTCTGACGTCAATTTTCGTGACCTGAGGTGTGTTACAAATTTGATTGGCTTATACAGCCATGTGACCTTACAGGTGGTGCCATTTGGGGATGAAATGATTAATGTATGTTTTGAGAATGATATGTTCAGTTGATTAAGTATGCAATAAACAAGATGGATGGATGTAAGGCCCTCCATTGATTTCTAACAAAATGCTCGTTTCTCCCATTTAACCATTTATTTTCCTAATTTTGCAAGGAATTTTTTGTCTATGTATATAAGTTTAATATCTCAATCTATTAAGAGAATTAGCTCGGAGGTGATAAAATTTAAAATAAGATGTCATGAAAAATGTTCTATTTCATGATTATGCAGCTTGGAAATTGGTGTTAGAAATTATAAATCATTTGTTTATATCATGTATGTATGAACATGGTTTAATGTCCTTTTTGATCATTACTAGTAATGTGTCATGTTATTGCATTTATTGCTTCAGACTTCATATTTTGAATATTATTTGTGTAAATAGAATTATTTGATGTTCATGTTTTCATATCTATATCTACTAACATCTGAAAACTAATAAACAATTACAAATAATTGTATTGAATTCCTTATAAGTAAATTATAAAGCGATACATTTATGCTAGCGAGAAAATTTTTTTCAAGTAATTTAAGGAGGGTTTGAACATCAAGAAGGCGGCAGCTTTATCTGCTTTCTCGCTTCCTAGGAAAAGTGCATTTTTAACTCCCTTAAAACATTTGATACTCTGATTGATATACGCATTTGAGTATGCTGATGAAGTTTGAATAATCTCCGGCGTCATTTAAAGAAATTATGGCGATATTCGAAATTTAGGACTTTGGGAGTTTATCCATGAGCAAACCACGACGTCATTTCGACGTTATCGGAAAAAAGGCGTCATAACCCTTCGCATTCAAAATGCAATAAAAACATTATTACTAAACGTAATGCATTGAAACTTAGCATGTATAAAAAAGAAAATTCAATCTTCATCACAGTGTATTCGTTGACAAATTTACGTCACAGGAAAGCGGATATCACTTCATTGAAAGTGGACGATTTTGGAAGAAAAAAATGGAAAATATAAAGCCTTGTAATATTTTAATCCTAAATTCAATTTTTCCCATTTAATCATGAAATCATCTCTGGACATTCTTGATAATTTTGATAGATTTTAACAAAGATTCATCCACAGGATTCCTAATAATTAACTAGCAACTACAGTAAATTGGCTCGAAATTGCAATTATTTTAGCGACAGTGTGACTGTCATTTTTTATCCTGCCTGTGTTTAAAACACAATTCATCTGATCTTTTCCATATGTAAGTGCAATATATTTATAGATATTTTGGACGTTAAATCAAAATTAATTTCCAATAGCTTTACGAGAACTGGAATGGCACTTTCAATATTATGACGTCATCAAGAAATTCACGAAAACGTCGATTAATGCATATTTCCAAGTCTCGTAGAAAACTTTCCTGTGGATAGAATCAAATGTAAGTTTGTACAGTCAATGAGAGACAAGAAATATATAATTTCAGAAAGTTTTAGAAAAATTGAATTTGGCGTCCAAATGTCCAATACCTCCTTAAACAAAAAAATATTGTATTCAGTCTGTATTTCCATAGAGCAACCTTTTGCCGAAATAACGTTTTTTAAAAATTTTAATTTTCAACACTTTTGTATGCTTGACGCTATAATTAATTTGGACTGCTCATAAAAAGCACTTTGGCTGGAAGCATCACTGATGAGAATTAAATATTCAAAACACGTGTCTGATGCACGAAAGTTGGCTTGAAATTTTTTTCAAGAAGGTATAGATAAACACTTATTTCATGTTGCAGTGTGGAACAGTCAAAATCGTTCCCCGTGACCTGATGTTTGTCAAGTGTATTTTAAAATTACTTCTTTCCAGCTCTGTCGCATGAAAGAAGCTTCGTCTTGGCCCTTTATCAATGTGAAATAATATCTATATTTTTTTGCTATTTAGGAAACTTGCCATTTAATCGAAAAATATCATCGAAATTCAAGGACGTTAACATCCCACCAATGCTATTTTGAACATGAATTTTATTTGGATATGCTACTGAATCGACCCTACAGGAATTTTGGAGCCGCGCACTCTCTGTATTTTAGTAAATGCAGAAATTTGAATTCTAAAAATAACGCAAGAGGGCGCTAGTGAAATTAATTTGGACTGCTTATGACAAGCACTTTGGCTGGAATCATCACTGATTAGAACACGTGTCTTTCTTCAATAAGGTATAGAGTTGGAACCCTTCTGCATTATTTTGAGTAGGCCTACAATTCTGAACAGCTAAATTGACGGGTCTTGGAGGCATTGTCCAAAAGATTTTGCCTGTCAATCACTTGTTTGATAAGTTGGAGAGTTGTACATCGGTACACCAGATAGTAACACCATTACTCGTCTTGATAAGTTGGAGAGTTGTACATAGGTACCCCAGATAGCAACACCGTTACTTGTCTTGATAAGTTAGAGAGTTGTACATAGGTACCCCAGATAGCAACACCGTTACTTGTCTTGATAAGTTGGAGAGTTGTACATAGGTACCCCAGATAGCAACACCGTTACTTGTCTTGATAAGTAAGAGAGTTGTACATAGGCACCCCATAAAGCCACGCCATTACTTGTCTTTATAAGTTGGAGAGTTGTACATCGGTACCCCAGATAGCAACACCGTTACTTGTCTTTATAAGTTGGAGAGTTGTACATAGGTACACCAGATAGTCACACCATTACTTGTCTTTATAAGTTGGAGAGTTGTACATAGGTACCCCAGATAGTCACACCATTACTTGTCTTTATAAGTTGAAGAGTTGTACATAGGTACACCAGATAGTCACACCATTACTTGTCTTTATAAGTTGGAGAGTTGTACATAGGTACCCCAGATAGCAACACCGTTACTTGTCTTGATAAGTTGGAGAGTTGTACATCGGTACACCAGATAGTCACACCATTACTTGTCTTTATAAGTTGGAGAGTTGTACATAGGTACCCCAGATAGTCACACCATAACTTGTCTTTGTAAGTAGGAGGGTTGTTCATATGTACACTATATAGTCACACCATTACTTGTCTTGATAAGTTTTAGAGTTGT
Organism: Pinctada fucata; assembly: GCA_028142955.1. Taxonomy (NCBI): domain Eukaryota; kingdom Metazoa; phylum Mollusca; class Bivalvia; order Pterioida; family Pteriidae; genus Pinctada; species Pinctada fucata. Next base: position 69,444,024 of record AP027105.1, on the reverse strand, counting down.
ACATAGGTACCCCATAAAGCCACGCCATTCACTGTTATAAAGGACCGAAGTTGGCGCCGGGTGCACATTGATTTCCCTTTATTTTTTAACATGTATCATGTTGTCTTTGTTTGAATGATCTTCTTCATGTGATTGCGTCATATGGTGATATCTTGCTGTTCGCTGTTTTCAATGCGACATCTCGTTTGATGTCTTTTCGCTACACTTGTGCATGGAATCTATGTATTTTAAAATTGCTGAATTAAAAATTTACGGTTTTTATATGAGAAATCATTGAAATGTATTACTGATCGGATTTTATACATAAGCAATGACAAAAGCAAAGTATTGTAAACATAGACGTCAGTTGCAAATAAACATTAATGAAATATACAAATCGGATAACGATAATGTGGTTTTCCCTTTCTTTTGTGCGTTGATACCTAAACAATCAAAGATATCACGTTTCTTCTAGAAGCAACACGAATACCAAAGTATCAGACGCGCATAATTTTAACTTCCAGGAATTTCATTCCTATCAAGATTGATGATGTACCATCCAAAATAAGAGAAATAATACAAGTAAACGTACTAATATCCCCAGTGACATAGAATACCGTCTATATAACAGCCCTCTTCTCCTGTCAGGTACAGTAACCTTCCACCGGTAACTGTCATTGTGGTGGATCCACCGTTCCCGCCACATTTAGGAAATTCCCGCATATTGGTTGTCATGATGATTCCATCTATATGAGCTCCATAGTTAGCTGTCATAGACACTACATACTCTGACATGCTGAATTCATATAATCTGGTATCTACAGCCCCGGCACAGCTACCCCCGCCTCTCCATGGTGTCCACCGCGTTCCGTATCTGACCTTTATACCGTTGAAGTAGTGACCACAGCTTAGTTTTATTGCCGTGATCTGACCGTCGGAACTGTACTCGAAGTCAGAAAATGGCGTCCCTGCGTACCCTCCCATGTATTCATTCGCGTCTGGTGGGGAATATTGGACTGCGATAAATATACACAAAATGTTTTGATATAGAAATGAATTTAGGAATTTAATATTAACATAAGCAAGTAATTCAAAATTTAGTCATATTTTCAGTAATTTGACTGAAATTTTATTTTTAATATTTCTTAAGTTAAAAAATACATTTTTTAAACTAAATTTGAATTTGAAAAACGAAATTGAACTACTACCACATTGATTCCGTCTTATTTAGCTTTCGACAAAGACTTTTGAGTATGGTTAAGAAAAATCCATTAGAGACTTACATTTATGTTGGAGTATTCTGGCGTCCTTGTCCGAGATTTTATCCAAGATAATGGCCGACTGGGCGTGACAGAGACAGGTGCCCGTGACGTATGTTATAGTCAAACATCCTACATGAACTTTGACACACTCTATAAGAGACCTTACTGACGTTTGCTGTAGGATACCGCCGGTCCCTCTATGATTCCTAAAAACTGTCTCATATATGATGGTGGAGTCCTCCGGCCTTACAAAGCTCATCATGACAAAAAATAAGTGATGAAGGTACGCATTTCTTATTTCCATGTCTTTATATATCTAAATTGTTCAACTTAATGTTAGAAGGAGGAAAACTGTATCTATATAATGATGTTGTCTGGTTAAAAACTCGATAATCGGATAAGAGGTAAATAGAATGGGATTTAATCATGTTAATTAGATTGATGCTAACAAAGTTTCACATCCAATCGTTTTAATAGCAGAGTCTGAATGGAAACACGCAGATAATGCTACATATAGTTTACCTTTATTTTCTTTACAGTATTTTTCCCTTTGAACTTTTCTTTTTCATAATTCTATTAGTGAGACAAAAATACCGATGTTCTTTCCACATTATAGGCTTTGAACCTTTCATGTTTCAGGGGAATTGTGGAGAAGATTAGCGTAAAAGCATATAAAAGGTACATGTATGGAAACTCAAGATGGACCGCTTTAATATCTGAAAATTTCTAAGATTCGGAATTTTTAGATTTTATTTGAAAAAAAAACCTCGCTTCATTTTGTCTCATTTCAAGGGTACAGAAAAATCGCTCACATTTCTCATTTTTTTTAACCTCATAAAAATCATTTTTATAATGAACTTGAGTTTCTTTGAGAAATGTTCAGTATTTTTTTTTTGAGAAATGTTCAGTAATTATTTCAAACTGTGGTTCTGTGGATCATTTGTGTTTCTTTGCTTTGAAGTTTGATATTGTTGGTATCTTGAATTTTGCTTATGTGTTTATAATAAGGTCATTTTTGCTTTTTAATTGTGAATCATGTTTATGTTTTTGACGTTTCTCTTTCTACAGTAACTGTTGTTAGTGTCAGATCCTGAGGTACACATGGATTTTTACCATTTGTGTACTGTCATATTCCATGTTTTTCAAGTCGCCTTTGCGTTTTTCATTTGTCTGATTATCCTGTAGTATCAACGTTCTTATTGTCTGATTGAACGTCCTTATTTGGCGGTCATCCTGTTATTATTTGGTGGTCTTCCAGTTCTTATTTGGTGGTCTTCCTGTTCTTATTTGTTCTTATTTAGTGGTCTTCCTGCTCTTATTTGGCGGTCTTCGTGTTCCTATTTGGCGATCTTCCTGTTTTTATTTGGTGGTCTTCCTGTTCTTATTTGGTGGTTTTCTGTTCTTTTTTGGTGGTCTTTCTGTTCTTATTTGGCGGTCTTCCTGTTCTTAGTTGATGGTCTTTCTGTTCTTAGTTGATGGTCTTCCTGTTCTTAGTTGATGGTCTTCCTGTTCTTAGTTGATGGTCTTCCTGTTCTTATTTGGTGGTCTTCCTGTTCTTAGTTGATGGTCTTCCTGTTCTTATTTGGTGGTCGTCCTGTTCTTATTTGGTGGTCTTCCTGTTCTTAGTTGATGGTCTTCCTGTTCATAGTTGATAGTCTTCCTGTTCTTATTTGGTGGTCTTCCTGTTCTTTGTTGATGGTCTTCCTGTTCTTAGTTGATGGTCTTCCTGTTCCTAGTTGATGGTCTTCCTGTTCTTATTTGGTGGTCTTTCTGTTCCTATTTGGCGGTCTTCCTGTTCTTAGTTGAAGGTCTTTCTGTTCTTAGTTGATGGTCTTCCTGTTCTTAGTTGATGGTCTTCCTGTTCTTATTTGGTGGTCTTCCTGTTCTTATTTGGCGGTCTTCCTGTTTTTATTTGATGGTCTTCCTGTCCTTATTTGGTGGTCTTTCTGTTCTTTTTTGGTGGTCTTTCTGTTCTTATTTGGCGGTCTTCCTGTTCTTAGTTGATGGTCTTCCTGTTCTTATTTGGTGGTCTTCCTGTTCTTATTTGATGGTTGTCTTAGAATCCATTTTTGTTGTTGTTTTGCATGCTTTTTGATAACTAGTATTCTTATATTGATATTAACATCATAACCCTGTTTTAAATAAAAAAAAAATTGAACCTATTCCTAAAATGCTGATCATAAAAATTGATTTTCTAAATTTTCGACATTGTTATTAGCACTAAAAACAGCCAATTTTGACTTAAAAAATCCTTGGAAATCATATACTGATATGAAAACACTTCATTTTTAGGTACTCCTTGATAAAATGGGAAGTTACAATGGTTCCCAATTTTCATTCATTTGGTTTTTTTTTTCTTTTTGCAAAAATAAAGTAATGCTTATAGTCTTCTTACAACAATGCCAATGATTACTACCTGTCGGAATCAATATCTTTTGAAATCATCTTGCTCTATAGATCTCTTTATATTTTGCACAATTTGAATACATGAAAGTTTTGAGAGACAAGCATGTGTTATTGATCTTGCTCCAAGACTAATTAATTTAATATTTGGAATGATATCACTTTATATTTGTATAAATTGTCAATACAAAATAAAGACGAATAGACTCAGACATTTTCTATAATTAATTCACATCTAAGAACTTCATTTTTATCATGATAAAAACTCATAAGAGTTCAAGCAAATAAACAATACAATAGATTAAAAAACTGAATATCCCAGACATCAAATCTTTCCCTGAATAATCAATTATTTGACAAAAAATGTTGTTGCACTTAAAATCCGATATACATGTACTGTAAATGATGACATTGTAGGACCAATTGCAATTTGGAACGAAAACATTCTTCGTAACGTCGGTCCAAAATGGATAAATTTTACGCTATACCTTATTCAGGACACACCCTTGATCATCATTTTGACACGCTTTAATGACTGGTAGTCGTTCCCGAATGTCTTACAGCTCATGGACGTGGAGTCCACTGTACCGCTCGCCAGGTACAGACCGTTCAGGTTAGAGGCCATACATTCCGAGTACCACCACCCTCCTTTCATTGTCTCCCCACAGTTTACAGAAGGGTGGCTGTCATTATCCTCGTCCCAGGTAGAAAACTTCATATTATTGTGTGAAAATTTGTCCTTGGACCCACCGAAGGAGGCGTCATAGTAATCTATACAATCACCTGTGGAACAGAAAAATCATTAAAAAATATTATTTTAATAAAGAAAAGTTTATTATGTTGTAAAATAAAAAAATTTCTCACTCACTTACAACAAAAAATGTAGACGTTTGAGATTTCCTTTTCTTCAGTTTTTTTCAGTTTTGCGCGTGCCCTGTGAGACAGCCTATGCAAGAAATAAAGTTGTCTTAAAGGCTGCATCATCCAATCATTTAACGTAATATACAAATAAGTTCCAAACAACCAGTCAGAGATATCGTACTGAAGACGCGTGCGGCTTTTGAAAGTACTTCCGGTAAATTGCAATGAAACGACGAAGCTTGAGTTTGACGTCAGAGGGCTATCATGTGATTTTGCAGACGTGGGACAAACTATTCTGAAATTACATTCATCAGTAAGAAAAGCATGATCGTTATTTAGTCCACCACTGTTCTCTACCGGTTAGCATTTTGTCTAGACAATGCGTAGTAACCGTTGTCAAGGAGTAACGACAATAGCGTAGCTACTTAGAGATGAAGAAGAAAAAGATTCCATCATTTTCTACTGAGTGAGACATAAAAATTTACACTCGTGATGGAAATATTTCGCTCCACTCGGGAATAGATGAAATTTCCGTCACTCGTGTAAATTTTTATGTCTCACTCGGCAAGCCTCGCCGTGGATTGCAATTCTTTTACACTCGGATGGGATTTCCCTGTCTCAGTCGCAAAATCGTGATAGATTCTATTAATCCCGTAATCCTGGACCTCTGAGTACAAAATAAACTGGTCATATAGAGCATACTTTATATTGGAGTTCCAGTCCTCCGTTATGTTATACTCACCACTAGTACCACTGTACCCAGATACGTATATCCTGTAATCCTGGACCTCTGAGTACAAAATAAACTGGTTATATAGAGCATACTTTATATTAGAGCTCCAGTCCTCCATTTCTATGTAAAGTTTTGTACTTGTGTACAAAGAAACCAGCTTGTATATTGCCTCATTGCCTAATAATAGAAAAAAACCCAACTAAACAGACATTTTGGAAATATCAGTAACTTTAATTTAAAGAAAACAATCTCATTGCCCTTACAAAGTGACAACACGAAACAATTGCTATCTTATATCCATGGGCGATGATAACACATTAATAATAACTTTCTTCTTCAACCATATAGATAGAAAAAAAATCAACGCCCCTGAATGGACCATTATTATTGAAGTAACAAGGTGCGTATTCAACATTACTATTTTACCATCTGACAGAGGAAATACGTCACTTCTGAAATCTTACTTCTCTTTAATTTGAATGCTGACAAAAATCGTGATAGACATTCACTTCTTATTGATTAGTCTTTTAGACAATCCAATTGATATCACTTAATATTGACAATGGTAATATAGGACAATTTCTAAAGAAACAGGTCAGGACTTCAGAGTGCGAAATGTAATATTTGTTTCTTTCGGCGCTACGACTGTGAGCCTTAAAGTGCGCTCATCAACACCTTTGTAAGGTCCCAATAAAAACACCATTTTCTATCAACGTAGCAAATGGCTGGCAGAAATCACCAGTAACATTAGCGTCAGCCGTCTTAGCATAAAAAATGATGTTCCTTCTTCACAGTCTTGGTTTACATTATACGCAATATCATAGCGTATTTATATATTCCTATTCTGTGCAACCAATGGACTTCCGTCCTATATTTGGCCTCATTAAAAAGCATTTATTTCAGAAATTGAAAAAAGGATTACCGATATGGTTTTCAATAATTTAATGGACTTTTACATACCAATCCAATATTCCGTCTCAACTGATCCGAATCCATTTTTGTATTGGCTCCACGTTCTATAGAAATCTACTGTACCATCATGTCGATTTTGAATTACCTACATGATATAAGAAAACCATAATGAACAAGTGGAAAAAAGATAAAATATATAAAAAGATGTAGAAATCCATTAAAGACACCGAAAATAAACACCTATGCTGCTGCATTCTTGGAAATTCATAAATAGGAGCTTCGTGGTGAAGTACTTTTTCAAAGTTCTTGTCTGGCGGAGCAAAACATTTTCAGATCTGTCAGAGATAGTTTTATTGGAAATTTAAAAGAAACAGATTATTTTGAAATAAGCAGCAGTTCATCCATTTTAATGTATCTATGAAATTCCATGGAAATAAGACATAAACAATCTTCTTTTCTATAGAAGGATAGCGATTGAAAAAATAAGAAAGATTAGGACTGAGTGAGGCACAATTACGTGGTGTCATTGGAAAGTCTTAAGTTCTAGTCTTAATGATGAGAAGATTATACTTCTTGATTGAGTCTCTGTCGGATTTATTCGTGAAAAATACCAAGTATGCGCTTATCACACCGAAGACGGTTGCTTACATAGCCACTGGTCCAACTAGAGCCATTCAATGTGTTTTTGAATCGGGAAAGTCAATGTTGCTGTGACCACAGCCAAGGACACCACACCACACCACACCACGCCACGCCAACACATAGACAATGAGACAAACACCAACAAAGACGACTAGCAAAGAAACAAAGGCAAAGCAAAGACTCCCGTAACACATAAAAAAAGGGAGACTATGATTAATACTGAAGGTGGTGATGCCGAATCAGTCATGCTGGGTTATACTTTGATTTGGACCCATGAAGTATGATCTTTATAAGATAAGATGAGCAAGAAATCTCCAAAAAAAGAACGCATTGAAGCTACCACAATGTATCATACCCGCACAAATTTACAGCAAACATCGAACACCACACATACACACACCCTCTCTCACACCCTCTCACACACGTACATGAACCAGACTAAGAGACACCATAGTCATCAGTACCGTTATACTCACCGTCCAACCACCGTCTTGTGTTGTCATATCACAGATTACTGATTTTGTTATAGAATCAGATATCTCAATCTCGTACACCCCTGTGCTGGATTGTCCCCGATCATAAAGTTCTTTACAGTCTTTTGGTGGAGGCACTGTGCTTGTTGGTGCAAGAGATTGAGTTGTCGTTACAAACAATTGACTTGTTGTTATTGACAAAGGACTTGTTGTTGGAGATGGTGGACTTGTTGTCACAGAATTATCTAAATCGTCTAAAACATAAATATTGTAATTGATATATTGAGAGAACTTCAAAAGCGAGTGCCATCTTTCTTCTAATGGATGCGACATTTGAATACAATCTTGTATCCCAATATGTATCGTACAGCGGACATGGTGTGTCGTGCGCTGTACATATCCTCTTAGACAGGGTATGTATCTCATTTCTCCCTAAATCACTTGCCCCATCTACATTAAGTTTTTATTCAAGCCATTTCGTTTACGTGCATGCTGTCCATGTGTGGTTCTCTGTAGTGATTTCATAGTGGTTTTGTTTGAGATTTTATCCTCCCTTCCAAGAATGAATAATCTTTCTGAATAGTAAGTAGAATTCCAACATAAAAAGTGGTACAAAAATGTAATATTAAGTGAATTGGGCTTGTAAACATTTATTTCGTAAGGTATATAAGAGTATGAATGACCTACAGCGTCATTGGGGAAGGTTTACGTTTCAGACAAAATCATACAAAACGTCATCGGGGAAGGCTTACGTTTCAGACAAAATCATACAAAACGTCATTTGGGGAAGGTTTACGTTAAGATAAAATCATACAAAACGTCATTGGGGAAAGTTTACGTATCTGACAAAATCATACAAAACGTCATTGGGAAAGATTTACGTTTCAGACAAAATCATACAAAACGTCATTAGGGGAAGGTTTACTTTTCAGACAAAATCATACAAAACGTCATTGAGGAAGGTTTACGTTCAGACAAAATCAGACAAAACGTCATTGGGGAAGGTTTACGTTCAGACATGATCATACAAAACGTCACTGGGGAAGGTTCACGATTCAGAGAAGATCATACAAAACGTCATTGTGAAAAGTTTACGATTCAGACATGATCATATAAAACGTCACTGGAAAAGGTTTATGTTTCAGACAAAATCATACAAAACGTCATTTGGAAAGGTTTACGTTTCAGAAAAAATCATACAAAACGTCATTGGGGAAGGTTTACGTTTCAGACAAGATCATACAAAACGTCATTGGGGAAGGTTTACATTTCAGACAAAATCATACAAAACGTCATTGTGGAAGGTTTATGCTTCAGACAAAATCATACAAAACGTCATTGTGAAAAGTTTACGATTCAGACATGATCATACAAAAGGTCATTGGGGAAGGTTTACGTTTCAGACAAGATCATACAAAACGTCATTGGGGAAGGTTTACATTTCAGACAAAGTCATACAAAACGTCATTAGGGGAAGGTTTATGCTTCAGACAAAATCATACAAAACGTCATTGTGAAAAAGTTTACGATTCAGACATGATCATATTAAACGTCACTGGAAAAGGTTTTCGGTCCAGATAAGATCATACAAAACGTCATTGGTGAAGGTTTCTGTTTCAGACAAGATCATACAAAACGTCATTGGTAAAGGTTTAAGTTTCAGACAAAACCATGCAAAACGTCATTGGGAAAGTTTTACGATTTAGACAAAATCATGCAAAACGTCACTGGGGAAGGTTCACGATTCAGACAAGACCATACAAAACGTCACTGGGGGAGGTTTACGGTTCAGACAAGATCATAAAAAACGTCATTGGGAAAGGTTCACGTTTCAGACAAGACCATACAAAACGTCATTAGGGGAGGTTTACGGTTCAGAGAAGATCATACAAAACGTCATTAGGGAAGGTTCATGGTTCAGACAAGATCATAAAAACGTCATTAGGGGAGGTTAAAGGTCCAGATAAGATCATACAAAACATACAGAGTGTTTGCTAACTTCCATATAATTCAAATTTATCATAAAACATAATAGGGATAGTATGAAGATTGATTGTCAACTTTTATTTTTTAATTTATCTTTTGTGTTGAATCAAAATTCTTGTAATGAAATGGTTTTAAGTATAAGCAGGGACAATAAAACACCATATTTTACTATCCTTGTTATTTTGTCTGAAGTTTACTCATGATTTAGAAAAAATTAAAAATCTTTCATATGGGGGTGGGGGATTTCTAGAGCTGACAGGAGGGGAATATACAAATGTATATACTCTAGACAGGCGGGGAAGAATATCTCCATATTTTTTGGTGGGAGTGAACAAGTCTATTTCTATTTCTCAAGCGCATTTTATATTGAAAACAAGATTATCTTCGAAAGGAAATCATGATACAAATATTTTACCTCTGCAATACGTTATCGAAGAACTGTCCGCTGAATACTTGTAGACATTTGTATCCGGGCAATTGTTATATAGAATACAATAATGGGAGAGCTTCCTCTTTGAGAATGCCAGACAGTTTTCAAGAATACCACACGTTTTGGAACAGTCCGCTAAGCTCCTTGTAATTAGAATCTCTGTATATCCTTCTAAAAAATAAATTCCGGAATACTTCTTGGTAAATTTTCTCTCAGATATAAGACCCCCACAAAATACGTTGAAATTCAAAATCACATTTAGAATGAATTTTACAAGAACATAGCTGTTGTATCTTTTCATCATGTTAATTAAAGTTGGAAAGTGCTCGTAATTTCCTTGACTAGACGAGATTGACTGTTTGTTGATTTATAGAAAAGGTGAAAAATCAAATGTAGAACAGATCTATGCAATTCCTAGAAGTAAGCATCCTGTAATTCACGGGTAAATTAAGCATAGCCATGGTGACATCAAAGTGGGATAGTCTGTGATGCTCTGTTGAGATGAACGGCTCTGATCGTCATTTTACCGTTCATAGAATTATATGGGCATCAAGTCATCCGAGAAACCATTAATTGACTTGTATGTCATTATGAGATGCTGGTAGGATTATGCTTAACATTGCAAAAATCTAAGCATCATACAACTTTTATCAATTAAACAAGTAGGTTGGTGAATTATACCGTATCGGGGGATGCTATTCAAGTGAATGATCCATGCTGTGATTCGGCCTTCGCTGCTCTAAAATGTTTATCACGTTTCTTTCTTTTTTATTATCCTTCTCATCCTTAATGTAAAATTAGGATCATTTTTCAAAGATCTTAGTACAGAAACGATATTTCCATTAAGTTACATTTTGAGTGATTTTCCTGTCGGCTTGGTTCAGTGCTTTATTTACTAAGGTTATAAATGTCGTAATAACGACATATAATTATCACGTACGTTTCTCGTTATATCGATACCTTTTCTCGTTACAACAACTACTAGTATACTGAGCAAAAGAGAAAAAAGAAAGTACTTACTTATTCGTACAGTCAAACCTGTCTTATGTGACTTTGCAAGGGCCGACAGAAAATAGGTCACATAAGACAGGTGGTCACTGAATACAGGTTCAACCTGATCCTACAATATTTTCGTAGTATAAGAGCAATACTATTAAATGAAACACTGCATATATCAATTCGTATATTTATTGATTAATCGTATTGTACATATAAAATCACATTAGATTTTGTTTATAACAGAAACTTTGATTATAAAAGACACTTATAAAGATATTTAATGCAAAATAGTATATAGTTTGGGTGCTTTGCAACACTGAAAGTCGTAATATACAGGTTCGGAATTCGGTTCGAGACAGGAAAATCACGGTCGGTGTCGCGTTAGACAGGTTGTCGCTATATACAGGTTAATTTGATAGGAAAAATGCTTCTTGTTGGACTTCTGACGTAAACAGTGCAAAAGATTTAAAGACAGACACACATTTGACTTTTTAGGGGCGAGTTAATGGGCAATGAAGAAACCGATTTTTATATTGAAGTAGGGAAATTTACAAGACTCATGTCTAAAGACGGTAGCTTTCGATTAATAGCTAGAATTTGTATTTTTACTGGATTCTTCTCGCTCAGCTCATCGTGTCGGCGTTTAAAATCTTAAAAACAGAATAAAAACAGTACTGATGGTAGGCTTTTACATGGTTTTAGTCACCTGAGACTTGAATATCTCAAGTGACTTTGAGGCAGCAATGTCAGGAGGTAGGCTGTTCCAATCTCGGATGGTGTTGAGGAAGTATGACCATTCCCTACTGTCCTTGGTTGCTGATGGAACTGCAAAGGCATGATGGTGCATGTGTCTGGATCTCCTAGATGGCTTCACAAAGTATTCATCGGGATCAATGGCTACTTTGTTGTTTACTATCTTGTACATCATGGAGAGTCTAGCCTCTTTCCTCCTTGATTTTAAACTTTTCCATCCCAGATGTTGTATCATTTCTCCTACGCTAGATCTATTTCTATATTTCCCCATGACATACCGTGCTACTCTTCTTTGCACTTTCTCCAACATATCTATGTGGCCTTGTTGATATGGGTCCCACACTGTTGATGAGTATTCCAGCTGTGGTCGAACTAAGGACATGTATGCTCTTTCTTTAACTGATCTAGATGATATATGGAGGCAACGTTGTAGGAATCCAAGGATCTGATTTGCTTTACTGGTGATGTTTGCCCCAATTAAGATCTGTAGAAATGGTACATCTTAAGTATTTGGTATATTCCTCATGAGCTAATACATGGTTATGTAGAGTGTAGTTGTAGATGATAGGGCTCTTCTTTTTCGAAACTGTATGTACGGAACATTTGTCGGGGTGAAATTCCATTTTCCAAAGATTTTCCCAAATCGCAAGTTTTGTTAAATCCTCCTGAAGTGTTTTACAATCCTGAAGTAATGGTAAGGTATACAATGGTATCGTCTGCAAATAAGCGTACTGTAGAGTTGAGATTTCCTGGCAGGTCGTTAATGTAGAAGAGAAGGAGGCTCGGCCCGAGGACCGACCCCTGGGGCAACCCGAACAGAACCTCCCTACATCAGACTCCTCCCCCCTAACAACAACAACCTGGCTTCTGTCAGTAAGGAAAGCTTCTATGCATCTGTGTGTGTTTCCTCTGATACCATAGTGATAAAGTTTTGTAATCTCGTAATTTCAGGGGGATTTTTTTTCAATAATACGAATAGACAATCCTGTGTGGTTAAATAATACGGAAGTGTTCCAACTCTATACCTTCATGAAAAAAATTCCAAACCAATTTTTTCCTGCACCAGACACGTGTTTCGAATATTTTAAAATTCTTATCAGTGATGCTTACAGCGGAGCCACCAAAATTCATTTTAGTAGCGCCCTCTTAAATGTTTAAATATATTGTATAGTTGTAAAACTAGGGGTTATTACGAAAGCTTATTAGTGCCATTTTTGGGAAAGAAAAAAAATAATTAAAAAGTCGTTCTAACGAGTTAATAAGTCGTTCAAACAAGATTAAAAGTCGTTCAAACAAGATAAAAAGTCGTTCAAACGACTTTGTAACTCGTTCAAACGACTTATAAAAGTCGTTCTAACAAGTTAATAAGTCGTTCAAACAAGATAAAAAGTCGTTCAAACAAGATAAAAAGTCGTTCAAACGACTTTTTAACTCGTTCAAACGACTTTTAAAAGTCGTTCTAACGAGTTAATAAGTCGTTCAAACAAGATAGAAAGTCGTTCAAACAAGATAAAAAGTCGTTCAAACAAGATAAAAAGTCGTTCAAACGACTTTTTAACTCGTTCAAACGACTTATAAAAGTCGTTCTAACAAGATAAAAACTCGTTCAAACGAGTTTCTTAAGTCGTTTAAACAAGATAAAAAGTCGTTTTAACGAGTTTTTATCAAAGCTGTCAATACAGTGTATAACACTAGGATCGATACATGCTATAGTAATCATGGGGACTTTAAACCTATGTTGATATGATGCATACGAAGCATACATGTACTAATATATCATACAATAAGCAATTATACATATCTACTGATACATGTATATATGTAGAACCATCATCATGCAATTCTCTTTTAGAGAGGTCAGGGCGGTGCTGAGGAGGAATTAGGCAGGCATGGGAAGGGGAAAGGGTTAGTAGGATCGAGGGGTCTTTGACTGAGACGGGACCATGCCCTTTGTATTTCTAGGCACAAAATTAATATTTACTGTCAAGTGGTTCAAAAGAAAAAAATATAAATGCTCGGGCCGTGAAAGATCCGCTCTGTCCGTAGATACAATTCTAAAAGGCCCATTACATGTACGTACTAAGGTCCGAATTTCCCCTTTGGTTATTATACTTAAAACATCGCATTTTATGGAAGTATGTTTATTATAGCTATGTACATTTTAATCAAAAAAATAATAGCGCCCCAGCAATTCAGTTTTAAAAAGTCGATAAAAAGGCTTGAAATATTCCCCAAAAGGATAAACACATGTTAATTCCAGGGGCGTAGCTAGGTCTAAAAAGATCAAAGGTAGACCAAATTTCTATCAAAATTAAAATGCGTCAAAATTATCTACCACCTTAATTTTATACCATGGATTTATTGATCTTGCTGTCACCAGGACACTCTGCATGGTACTTGACCAATCTACAGCCTTACACCAGCGCATTCTTAAACATTGCATTCTGACTGACCACGGGACACCATGACAAGTCCTGTCCAAAACAGGGCACCGATCACCTGTCCTCTTTGAATGTCGATCGAACTATGCAAGAGCTCGCCCCAGCTGCCAGATAAAGGACTGTTTTTCGTTAAAATTGTTTTAAATCCATTCATACATATTCTTGAAACTGTGTGTTACTTAGGCCCCTACGACGTTTTGGAGTCATACATACATGTATATACAACATTTCTTTGAGATCTCTGGGTAACCAGAAAAAAAAACCCGGAAGGATTGTTTGCACGTGCACGTTATCCGGATAACCTTATCATTTGCTTAATTTCTGATATGGGAGATGGTCGTCGTACTAGTGTTATATACATGTAGTCGTCTTTCCCCCTAGCCATCTTTTCCCCCGGAAAAATGGCTATATAGTGGTCCCCCCCGTAAAATCTACTATATAGAAGTTTTCCCCCCAGGGGAAATTCTGCTATATTGTAGATTTTCCCCCATGTTATAGTAGATCTTTCCCCGGGAAAAAAACTGCTATATATAGCCATTTTACCCCCTCGAATGAATTCCGGAATGTTATTTAATCCATGTTGTAAAAAAGCACGAAAATAATCCTCCCATTCCAAACACAGCATAAGTAGGGAGAAGATTTGAAATAAGATTTTGGCTTTGACACTGACCTTGAGATTTGACAGTCCTGCAGACTGGCAAGCTCATATCTAGATAAAGAGTCGGACAGACACACAGCGACAGACAGACAGACAGAAAACACAAAGACAGACAAACAGGAAGACGGACAAATACAAAGACAAAGATATATAGAGAGTCACAAAGACAGACACAGACATACATAAGAGAATCTCACAGACAGACACACACACACAAACAGATTTACTCACTCGTAGACAGACATGAAAAAGACAAATACACATGACACTGATTTTCAGTATCATCTCCATTTTCCACAGCATTTCAGAAGAAAATTCATTGACAGAAGAAAGACAGACTCAGGGATAGACAGACACCTAGACAGAAAAAAAAACAGACTGACTCAAACATACACCCTCTCACATATACTAACACGCAAAAAGATAACTACATGAAGAAAGATACAGACAGAAAAACTTACAGATACATGCACAGACAGACACACACAGAACGATATACAGACACAAAGAAAGATATACAGAGGCACTTACCCACAGACAGATAGACAGACACTAATAAACACACACAGATAGACAGATACACCTAGCCAGACAGACGCATAGAGAGACAGATTGGCAAACAGACTTACACAAAGACAGACACGACAGACATACAAACAGTCAAACATACACAAATTATAGATGCACTCTCAGACAGACAGGCAGGCGGACGGACGGAGAGAGACATACAGGGATACAGACAGGTAACTAAACACACGCACAGACAGACAAGAAAGTTTCTTTTATTGATAGAAAGGAAGAAAGGAAAGGACAGACATAAAGACAGGCACAGACAGACAGACAAACAGACAGATACACAAACATGCAGATGATATAAGACAAATTGATTGAGCATTTCGAGTTAGGTCCATATCATAACCATTGATGCAAAATAATAAAAAAGATAAAATCCAAAAGACTACTATATAGCAGTTTTTCCGGGGGGGGGGGGGGGGGGGGGGGCTACTATGGGGGAAAGCTACTATGGGGAAAAAACTACTATGTAACACCGGCACCGATTGCCATTTGTCCCTTTTGTGTCTCTTACTTTCCTTGTTTACTCTTTGTTTTAAGATTGGGAGTTTTGGTGTTTTGCTGTGGATGCTGCAACTGTGTCTTGTTGGAGATCCCCTTCTTTCTGTAGGATCGGTTTTGATTATTGAATATACTCGTATCTTATTAATATTATTGCCTTCATTGCTAGACGGTCTCAATCAAATATCTAAAATGTTACAAATGTAACAATTGGTCCAAGTAAAGCAACTTTTATGTTGTGAAGGAATGTGGCTCTATAGAGTGTCAAGCTATTACAGTCCGAGGGGGGAGGGGGGTTACACACCAATTCCCTTCGCTGTAAGGGTATACTTATTTATTCAGTTCATGTATATATCAGTATATCAGGAAAGACCGGTCAAACGGTAAAAAAGTAAAGTTGAGACGTTATCATAAATCTAGATCAAATATGCAAGTATATAGACATCAATCAGATCTAGTTTTGATCTTGTATAAATGGTAATTTCAAAAGTCGTTTGAACGAGTTTTTATCTTGTTTGAACGAGTTTCTAAAGTCGTTTAAACAAGTTAAAAAGTCGTTTTAACGACTTTTTATCTTGTTTAAACGACTTAAGAAACTCGTTTGAACGAGTTTTTATCTTGTTAGAACGACTTTTATAAGTCGTTTGAACGAGTTAAAAAGTCGTTTGAACGACTTTTTATCTTGTTTGCACGACTTTTTATCTTGTTTGAACGACTTTTTATCTCGTTTAAACGAATTTTTTTCTCGTTTAAACGACTTTTTATCTCGTTTGAACGACTTTTTATCTTGTTTGGACGACTTTTTATCTTGTTTGAACGAGTTACATAAGTCGTTTGAACGAGTTTCGTAAGTCGTTTGAACGAGTTTTAAAAAGTCGTTTGAACGAGTTTTTAACTTGTTTGAACGACTTTTTATCTTGTTAGAACGACTTTTTATCTCGTTTAAACGACTTTTAATCTCGTTTGAACGACTTTTTATCTCGTTTGAACGACTTTTTAACTCGTTTGAACGACTTTTTATCTTGTTAGAACGACTTTTTAAATTTTTTTCTTTCCCAAAAATGGCACTAATAAGCTTTCGTAGGTTATTGATACGAAGAATATTTTAAAAACTTATTGACCAAAATATCATCGAAGCCTCTTTCGCTATTTTAAGTTATGAGAAAATTTATTTTCTTTTACTGAGGGTCATCTTATAATTCAATGATAATTTCGTGGGAACGAAATATTATTTCGTGGGAACGAAATATTGTTTCGTGGGAACGAAATAATATTTTGAGGGAACGAAATATTATTTCGTGGGAACGAAATATTATATGTTATATTGAGGGAACGAAAGATTATTTCGAGGTAACGAAATATTATTTCGTGGGAACGCAATATTATTTCGAGGGAGCGAAATAATTCTCCCTTTTGCGCATGTGCAGACTTCTGTATATATGTGCCATCATTGTATATGAAACTTTTCAATTACAATTATATACCCGACAAAAAAATGAAACGCACCACTTAATCTTCATTCTATAAAATGTATGATATAATGAATAGGTGAGTTAAAGAAGATCCTGACGATAATCTCAACAGCACTCACAATAGAGCAATAAATTGAGCATTGACGGACCCCTAGCAAGCTAGAGGTGGGACCAGGTGCCCGGGAAGAGTAAGCATCCCCTGTTGGCTAGCCGCACCCGCCGTCGATGTTCACGCACGAAAATGAAACAATATATACAATACATGCATTGTCTGAGGTTAAATGTATGTCTATATAGAAAGTGTTATGGCGACACAGTGAAAAACATTTAAAACACTTACTGTCAAACCCCTCGCGGGGAACTTTTTAACGAGCTCCACACGACAAAGGGCATAAGTGTGACACAAATGAGTTAAAGAAGACCCTGACGATAATCTCAAAAGCACTCACAATAGAGCACAAAATTGAGCATCGACGGACCCCTAGCAAGCTAGAGGTGGGACCAGGTGCCCGGGAAGAGTAAGCATCCCCTGTTGGCTAGCCGCATCCGCAGTCGGTATTCTATTCCTTTCAATCATTAATTTTAAGAATACGAGTGACTTATTCTGTCAAACGCCAAACGAATCTGACTTCATTATCAGACACAGCGCCATGATAAAGACACTTGGTTCAAAAGCAAAGTCACAAAATGGCTTTGAAGAATTCCGTTCACTTTTTAGATATGATTAAAGCTGTTAAACCTATCCAAATTGATCCATCATGCATTGTCATTTGTTTTTTTAATGATGAGTAACAATTATCCCTGAATACAAATTCATCTAATTGCTTCAAATGATGTCATCAAACAGAAAATCTAAATTTGATAAAAACATCCCAAACATCAACTCTTTTGAAAATGAAGTCCATGGTTTGATATTTTTTGCTCTTAAGTGTGTCGCAAAGCCACAATTACCCTACTACAGCTAGTATCTGACATTTTTTCGCAAGTACAGTTTTCAGAAACAATATGTATCTTGATCTTGATAGGTCATCTTTTACGTGCATTTTTAATGGACGTGAGATTTAAGCTTTTCTGGTATTTCATTTGGTTATTTCAATGCGATGTTGAACATAAATCTGCAACAGATAAATAAACATTGCATTGGCTGAAAACAAATTAGTGTTCCTTTGGGATCAGAATTGCAAAATAATGACATCCTTCATTGTAAAACATACCCCAATATACGGGAATATCTACTAAGAAATTTAATTTTCAGATTTATTGGCATATTTTGACTAGATTAAAATATATTTACATATGCTCATTCATTTGTATAGAATTTACACTGTGATTATAGGAGTATAACCACAGTGGCGTGATTTGAACTATGACGTCATAGTAAGTTGGCTTGATTTGAACTTCGACGGTACGTAGTAACAGAGCCTTAGCAACGTAGTTGTAAACGTATTTTAACGTCATTAAAGCGTGAAAAACTTGAATGTAAATATATATAATAACTGTCTTATGGAATGTGATTATACTGTGATAACCTACAATGGATCCAGGAATTATGTTTCTCATAATGCGCTAACGCGCATTATGGAACATAAATCCTGGATCCATTGTAGGTTATCACAGTATAATCACATTCCAAAAGACAGTTATTTATAGAATAACTGTCTTTTGGAATGTGATTATACTGTGATAACCTACAATGGATCCAGGAATTATGTTCCATAATGCGCGTTAGCGCATTATGAAAAACATAATTCCTGGATCCATTGTAGGTTATCACAGTATAATCACATTCCAAAAGACAGTTATTATATATATTTTCATTCCAGTTTTTCACGCTTAAATGACGTTGAAACACGAATAAAACTCCGTTGCTAAGGCTCTGTTACTACGTACCGTCAACGTTCAAATCAAGGCAAGTTACTATGACGTCATAGTTCAAACCACGCCACCGCGGTTATACTCCTATAATCACAGTGTAAATTCTATACAAATGAATGGGCATATGTAAATATTCTATAAATATATGCACAACCAATGTAATTCCCTGAGATGTTACTATTGAAAGAAACCTGCTGCAATTCGTGTATTAAGGTGGGTCCCTACTCGTGAATTTAACAGATGAATTTTGTATTTTAAGCTTATTTTCTATACATTATAGTCAAAATGACATAATGAACACAGACATAGATAGGTAATTTTGTTTTCTTTAAAGATACAGTACATTAACAAAACGTACCCTAGCACTTAAAAATTGAGAAATATCAAATATCCATCATATGCTTTTGAACCCTCCAAATTCAGTAATGATACGAATATGTTTATTTGTTTTGTTTTATTTTATGATAACAAGTCATATAGAAGAAATGCAACACATAAAATGATATTGTATCATAAATCTAAGTATGATATATCTCCAAACGTTAGGGTACCCCCTTATAATTTCATAACATTTTTGACCAAGAATATGTACTAAATCCAACTTTTTGCATAAAAAAACAGATGAATTTTTTTCATTATGTAATATTTCATAAAATTATGTTTGTAGATGAAGAAATATTCACATACAGGTACACAGTTTTTGAAATGATCAAGATATGGCTCCAAACATAAGGGTACCCCCATGTAATGTTATCATATTTTCGACAAATAATATATAGTATATCACATTTTTGTGCAAAAAACAACAGATGGAATTTCTTCAAATTGGAACATTTTATACGATAATGTATATAGATGGTGAAAAAATCGCATACAGGTATACAATTTTATAAATGATCAAGATATGGCAACAAACATAAGGATACCCCAGTATAATTTCATCACATTTTCAACTGAGAAATTATACTATATGATTGATGTGGGTATTGATAGATTGCACCATCTTTTGCTTCTTTTGGCATTTAAGATCTTTTGTCTGTGTTTTTCAATGCGCTGGCTCGTCCCTCACCAGCCATTGTAAAACGTTATACGCAGACTGCTGCATGTAAAGAAAAACCTATAACGGTTCGAGTAGGGAGCCACCTTAACACTCGTGACGTCACAATGCATAAGATCTTTTAAAGAAGCATGCCGCGACGGCTGTTCTAAGCTGCAAACTGAGCCCGCGGTGACCTGAATTTTAACGTCACTCTTTTACCTAGAAAATGCGATTTCAGAAAACAAGAATGAAATAGACAACTATGGTGCATATATGTAGAATAAATGTCATAATTTGTGTTTTGTTACGAGTATACAACACACAGCAAGTGCATTTATCGCATGAAATGCGCTAACGCGCAATACATGTACGATAAATGCACTTACTGTGTGTTGTATACCCGTAACAAAACACAAATTAAGACACTTATTCTCTATAGAGAAATCAGTATTTATCTACAATTTTACTGAAAATTTGCTGAAAGTGGTCAAACAACAAAACTTCAGAAGGATATCTACCAAATCTGCGGCTATCAACAAGAGCTAGAAAAAAAAACCGCTTTATTCAGCATTAGCATTGAAAAATTGATCGAAATGTGTTTTACCCTCGGAAATTCGAGTAGTGGAAAAAGAAAACTATAATTAAATGTCTTACTAAATATTTATAATCGAATGAAAAAAAATCACTATATAATATGATGTACATTTCTTTCTTCTTTTTTTTTTTTTTTTGTCGTTATAGATTATACATATGATAATAAAAGATCACAGCCCAAAATTAAGGTCATTACTGGTAGATCAGAATGTATGGTTTAAAAATGTAGTACCCCTTATTTTAGATATGTGAGTGAATACGATGATTCTGAAAGGATCTATTTTCATTTCAGTCATCTAAACACTATATACAAGGTCAAGGTCGAAAGGTCATCATGTTGAAAAATGCAGTACTCCTAACGTATAACAGGACTGCCTTTTATAGAATGAGAGAAAAATTTTAACTTCTTAACCAGATAGGGTGATTCCGATATGCCCAATTAACTTCGATTTCGAATCTTTTGGGAAACAACCACTATTTCAAATAATTCCTTAAAAGCAGAATTTCTAATTTCGACATCTTCCATTTTGATATCTTAAAATATGACAGTTGTACGCATGCGTAGATCTCGAGGCATAAATTATTTCGTTCCCTCGAAATATTATTTCGTTCACACGAAATATTATTTCTTTCCCACGAAATATTATTTTGTTCCCTAGAAATGATATTTCGATCCCACAAAATAGTTCTTATTTTCTCACTTGGCCCTTTACGGCCACCGTATTAAAGTCTTATAGAGAAACCTAGAGACATAAAATTTTGTTTAAATAAACGAAGAAACACAATCTAGTCTTAATCGTTTCCAAAATAAGAAAATTGTTATCCTTTGTTCACAAAATACGGTTACTCACGTGTCATACAAGGAAATTTGGTTAAACATGACTGTAATACTTCAAATGTTTGTCAAGAAGCTTCTTCATTGTTCACTCTCTTATTTGTGAAAGACTCAAAATCAATTTTTCTACCTGGAGAGACTGCACTTTATAAGATAAATAAATATAATATAATATAAAGTGAAGAATGCAATGTATAAATACCGTATACAGACAACAGATGGCATTTTCACTTTTTACGTTTCCTTGTGATATTTTCTCAATGGCCTCCTATTTGTACATGATCTGTTTTCTGACTTTTGCTGTCTCTTTATCTAAGACCACTTTTCTATACGGATTCTTCAAAAAAGTGTATACCGATGCCGTATTTCCAGGACTTCCACGTTTGAGCGTTCATGTAGGACGACGGGCGTCCGTCTGTGCGTCTAAATGTACTATAAATACCCAGTGTAAGGGCTTCGCATATAAGGCGGCAACAAAAACCTGTTTGATGTTTGCTAAATGCCCGGATGTGCGATGTGACACCGAAAGTCAGAGTCAGGGATGGAATATATACTGTATCGGTAATTTAAAAGCCTTCTTTCTGAATCCTCTAACTTTAGATAAGTGAAATACCAAAATTGACCATCTGAATCTAAACTCCCCGGTCGAGCTCCCTACTGTTTCGGTAACCGATCGCTTGTAAAAGTTTGCATCTGAACCCTCTGGTTTTCACTCCGAAAAGACGACCGATGCCCTCCTTTCGTTTCTGCTGGCGATTCTCTAATGGAAAACCGTTGAGTCATCAATGACTTGCCAAGAGGACTTGTCGCGAACTCTATTGAATAAAGTTCAAAATTCTTCTCACTCCTCCCTTCTCTGGACATTTCGTCCACAGAGATTATTCATTTGTGTGACTTTTTCCAGTTTTGCTCTTTTGCAGTATGTTTAGAGCTGCTGTTTCTTCTGGTAATATCTTTTCCTTCAGTCCGTGCTAACTTGTCGGAAATGCCTTCTTGCTCTCACAGCAAACCGATTCAGTGACTTATGAAGAGCCTTGGAAGATGTAATTATTACTAAGTTTTATTTTTCAGAAGGACCTAAGCCAAAGAACTGTAAAGAGGTACAGAAAACAGGGCGTACATGTACTGGTGTGTATAACATAGAGTTCACATCAGGTCTACATAAGGATGTCTACTGTCAGATGGATATTCAAGGAGGGGGTTGGACGGTAGCTATACTTACACTCCAGTATTTTAAAATTGAAATGTAAATAGGTGAAGGATTTTTTTGAAAATTGGTATTAGATTGCAATTAATTATTATGGAATAATCTTCACGCCACCCCCCCCCCCTTAAATTTAGCTAAGATTCCCAGTAATACAAAGAGGATGGCCCGAAAGTTTTGTGAAATCGAATAACTTGCTGAAAGAATAATGGAAGCCGAATGAATCACATAAAGAATTCTAGCAATTGTTGGGAAAAATGCAATTGATGCGGTATGCTTATCTAGATTGTGGGATATACATGTACTTGACGTATGCATATGCACAGGAGCTCGATGCCAAAGATCCACAAGAATATTCGCCTCTAATTTCCTTATAGAGAGATGTGAAGGGGCGGGTGTCATTGAGGGTTGTTGGGATCGAGCTCCTGTGTACATATGCTATTGTCATAATTAAGGAAAATATTATATAACAGGTCTTCCAGAAACGTTTGGATGGCTCGGTGGATTTTTACAGGGACTGGATGGATTATAAAGAAGGATTCGGTGATCCCAGTGGCGAATACTGGCTGGGTAAGAACATATATGTAGTATTACCATATCTAAGCAGTTTATTAATGGAGCAGTCAGCCAATGCTTTCTCACCTCATTCTGAGTTAAAGAAGGTCCTGACGAAAATCTCAACTGCACTCACAATAGAGCACCGAATTTAACATCGACGGACCTAGCAAGCTAGAGGTGGGACCAGGTGCCCGGGAGGAGTAAGCATCCCCTGTTGGCTAGCCGCACCCGCCGTCGATGTTAATCCACGAAAATGATCAAATTATATAAAATATGGAGGGGGATTAGGGTCACAATGCTATTTGACTTGCTTACATGCTTCATGCTATGTTGCTTCATTCAATGTTTGATTATTCCATGTTCATTTGTCTTGCTTTCATTTCAAATTGACTTTATCTTTCTTCGTTGTGTAATTTTGCTTCCCTGCATTTTACATTTGTCCTTCGTCAATGCATAACTGTCATTATATCATGCGTTATGACATCCTTCTTACTGCCATTATTCTTTCGTCTTAATGCTATTATTGCTTCGTCAATGCTAACTTCAATTTTGATACCAGATGGCGCTTCGCGCGACCACATGTGTCCGTTCCTTGAAATGAACTTTGAAACATCCCCTGTCGTTAGAAATTTCTACAGTATCGTTCGGAACGTAATTATATTATCGCACGAGAGGACAAAAGTAGATTGGTTGTTTAAATATTTGAAAAATATTATGAAGTAATTAGTAAATATTTGATTTTGTATGCATCAGATTTTTGTAACTTTTAACACTATAAAATACCAATGATTTTGAAGAAACTCGTGGCGTAGTGGTTAAGACAGTAGCCTAGGTACTTTCTTTTACACCTTTCCGAGTAGGTTCGAATCCCGGACGAGGACACATTTTTCCTTTTGTTAATTTTATGTATGATGTAATTTGTCCATTTTGTCCATCTGCAAAAAAAAAAATATGGCGGGCAACTGTTTATTATCATTATTCAGTTGAAATAAAAAAACATTTTTTAATAACAAAACTTTGCAAATTTAAAGCTTCGTTGGCTCACTGTCGTCGCTTGCAAGTCATCTATGAAGTAATTACCTTTTATATGCTTGGATTTCAATCTTAACCTTGATCTAGGGTCGAACAACAGTGGCGGATTTAAGGGATGCTCCTGCACAGACCCAATATTTTCCCGGCAAAAACAGGTACCAGTGGCGGATCTAGGAGACGAAAGACGAAAAAAAAGGACCTCCAAAACCTGAAGCTCAAGACTGGTGATTTTAATTAATAAGTTGGGGGTTTCTTGATACGTTTACTTTTAAAGTTTATAGGTATACTGGCGAGCGTAGCGAGCCGGAAAATTTTAAGATTTGAAGTTTTCTTTTTTTGTTTTGGTTCAGTCATCCATACATGTATATATATATTATTCTAAATTGGCGAGCGGGGCGAGCCGGAAAATTTTTGGAATAGATGGTTACATATTGTCATAAGATTAAAATATCTCTCTCATTTTGCATCCTCTTTTTTTGTTTGACCAATTGGGGAAGGTTGGGAAGATTAGGGCATTGCAACCCCACTATCCACCTGTCTAAACTGGTTAGATCGGCCCATGAAAATGAAGCATTTGGTAATTATTCAAGTGTTAATTTAATTTTGATTTTTGTATATGTTTATGACATATGAATCCGTTCAAACACGATGACAAAGAAAGTTCAAGACAAAGTGAAGACGAAAATAGACGGCTAATGTAAAATTAAGTGTGGCGAGCGAAGCGAGCCGAAAGTTTCCCCACAAGTAAAGAGATTAAGCATAAAAAGAGTATTCTGAATCAATAACTTTGGGTGAAAAAGGGGGGGGGGGGGGGCGGGCCCCCTGGCCCCCCCTCTAAATCCGCCACTGGGTACATCAGTAAAATCAGTAGAATCGGCAAAATTCACCCCTTGACCCCCGGCAAAGGGGCGCTGGATCCGCCACTGAACAAGTGAGAAGAATCTGACAAGTTTGCCATATACCTTCCTTGCGCTCCTAACACGGAGTATAGGAACACAATAAAGGTGTAAATTTTGGCCATTGTTGAAAAAGGCTGTGAATTTTGTGCCACGTTCCTGAGCAGGCGTCGTCCTGGACCAACGGCGTAGCTATGCCTGAAAAGTGGAGGGGCACAACATCCCAAAATTTCTAACAAGCAAAAAAAAAAAAAAAAAATACATAAATAAAATTAAAGTAAATAGAATAAATAAATAATAAAAAAAAAAAACCAACTAGAGAGAGAGAGAGAGAGAGATTAAAAAAATATGGGGTTTCATGTTCTGTATGCACAAATTTTAACATTTCTGGTGCAATTCTAAATTTTGAGTACATGAATTTATAAATGTCTGGCGAGCGGTAACATGCCAGGAATTATTTTTAGCGAAATATTGACTTATCAGAAAATACTTTCTATACACTCTATCATTACATGTAATAATTTTCTATATAGATTAGTTCGGTCAGTGTAGGACGCGCGGCAGTTTCAATTTATCTAGAATTTTTCGATATGAAATACCGCCTTTCCCATGATATCTCAGAAAAAAAACTGACTTTTATATAATTTCCCACTCATAATTCAGAAAAAAAATTATGTAGCCGATGGGATTCGAACCCACGCGGGAAAAAATGTAACATGTGTTACAAGTGTGCACGTTAACCGCTGCGCCACGATGTCATTTCCATTCTTGTGTAAAAATTAGAGCTTTCAAATCCCCAAATGGCTATTACTGTATCAATGAAAAAACAAACAAACAAACAAAACAAACAAACAAACAGAAAAGGCTCAAGTATTTATCATTTAATGATTTCTTCTTTTTTTGTTCAGATATGCTTTTTTCCGCTATTTATAACTCATTTTTCCAAGTAATGCAACAGGGGACGTCTCGAAGTTCATTTCAAGGAACGGACACAAACGGAGCGCCACCTGGTATCAAAATTGAGGTTAGCATTGACGAAGCAATAATGGCATTAGGACGAAAGAATGATGGCACAATGAAAGATGTCATAACGCATGGTAGAACGACAATTATGCATTGACGAAGGACAAATGTAAAATGCACGGAACCAACATTGCATAAAGAAGGAAGACAAATGCAATAAAGTCAATTTGAAATGAAAGCAAGACAAATGAACATGGAATAATCAAACATTGAATAAAGCAACATAGCATGAAGTATGAAAGCAAGTCAAATAGCATTGTGACCCTAATCCCCCTCCATAATAAAACACATGCACTGTCTGAGGTTATGTCTATAAAGAAAGTGCTATGGCGACCATTTCAGGGAAAATATTCAAAACACTTACGGTCAATCATCTATAGAATGACAAATATGGATAATGACCATATCCCCGCACACAGCACAAAATCGACAATTCAGAAAATCAGAAACCGAAGGCATACAAAATTAGGACAAAACAGGAACCAAAGCAAACAAACAAAAACCTCCACCACATGAAAAGAAGCGAACTCAATACTCAAGAATACTCAAAACGAATACTCAAGATTAAACTATCGCTTTTTATGATCGAAGATACTAGAATTTTTTTTAAACTGACTTATTCCTTGGTTGTAAAAACAGGGAAGACGATAATTTTGAGCACACCAAGTTAGAATTGATTGTGCATACATTAGCTCGCTACAGCCGCTTTTTAAGGCCCTTATGCGTTTGATATCCATTCATGTTTTCACTTGCTTGTTACCTGGGCCCTTGCATTTTGTTGTCTTACAGTCATCTTACAGTGAGGAAGGTACACTTGTGCGTGCTTCGAAGAAGATTGGGAAGGTAAAGATAACTACTGCATTTGCTACTAACATTGCAGATGGCCATCCTACGTGTAAGTCGACACTGGTTGTCTATAAGCATAATTGGTTTCTTTCGTGTTTAGTTTTTAATCTTTCTTGTCCTTTGATGAATGTTGTTGTGTTTGTCTATTCTGTGTTTTCGTTTTTAGAGTGTTTAGGTGTGTTGCTGTTGGTGCTGCAACCGAGTCTTGTTGACGATCCCCTCCTTTCACTTGGTTGGTTTTGTAGTCTTGGACATGACTGGACAACTGATCGAGTTGACTTGGCTGGTTTTGTAGTCTTGGACATGACTGGACAACTGATCGAATTGACTTGGCTGGTTTTGTAGTCTTGGACATGACAGAACAGCAGACCGAACTGACTTTGCTGGTTTTGTAGTCTTGGACATGACTGGACAGCAGATCGAATTGACTTGGCTGGTTTTGTAGTCTTGGACATGACTGGACATCAGATCGAATTGACTTGGCTGGTTTTGTAGTCTTTGACATGACTGGACTGCAGATCGAATTGACTTGGCTGGTTTTGTGGTCTTGGACATGACTGGACAACAGATCGAATTGACTTGGCTGGTTTTGTAGTCTTTGACATGACTGGATAGCAGATAGAATTGACTTGGCTGGTTTTGTTGTCTTGGACATGACTGGACAGCAGATCGAATTGACTTGGCTGGTTTTGTAGTCTTCGACATGACTGGACAACTGATCGAGTTGACTTGGCTGGTTTTGTAGTCTTGGACATGACTGGACAACTGATCGAATTGACTTGGCTGGTTTTGTAGTCTTGGAAATGACTGGACAGCAGATCGAATTTACTTGGCTGGTTTTGTAGTCTTGGACATGACTGGACAGCAGATCGAATTGACTTGGCTGGTTTTGTAGTCTTGGACATGCCTGGAAAACAGATCGAATTGACATGGCTGGTGTTGTAGTCTTGGACATGCCTGGACAGTAGATCGAATTAACTTGGCTGGTTTTGTAGTCTTGGACATGCCTGGACAGCAGATCGAATTGACTTGACTTGTTTTATAGTCTTTGACATGAACGGACAGCAGATCTAATTGACTTGGCTGGTTTTGTAGTCCTGGACAGCAGATCGAACTGACTTGGCTGGTTTTGTAGTCTTGGCCATGCCTGGACAGCAGATCAAATAGGAAGATTTTGATTGAGTGAGACCGGAATGGCTATGTTGAGTGAATAGAGTTCTTGCTAGGCTGAAGTCTCAAATTATCTGTGGTTCATGTGCTAATTTAAAAAAAAACATAAAAAATCATTAACCTTATCCACATTTCAACAGGACTAGATGCCCTGCACTTCCTGACCACGCAGTATCCCAACATTAAAATGTACATTCACATGGTGGATTTTACTGATGTTGTCAAAAACGACATCTATACAAACTTCCGGGTGAATGATGAGTCCGATTTTTACAGAATATTATTCAACTGGTCCGGTGGAAACGTTACGGGTAGGTTCGACTATCTTGAAGTGCATAGACATCTTAGGTCATCATAGAACTTCGATAATACCAACTGACTTGAAGGTTTTTGTTTTCTTTTTCTTATCCACTTGTAAACTACAATGTTCGTACGTCCGTCCGTATCTTCATCAATTCTGAAAGTCATTTCTTTGATTCCTTATACTTGCATTTCTACATTGATTAGTGGTAACCATCTAGAGTCTTCTTTGGAAAGCTTAATTAAAAGATCAATAGCATTTCTCATTTTTTACAGTTTTTTTCTCATCCTTGGTCCCCAATGGTACATGTATTTGCGTGAGGCTGAATATTCAGCCCCCTTGCAATTACCACATGATGGGGAACCGAGAATGTCTTTTCTACGTTCCGATAAAATGGACGAATGAAGTTAAATATATTTCTGTACCTATATAGATCTATTTTTCATTTCATGTATTTCTTTTCATATTTATTTGTACATTTATTTACTTTTCATCAATTTATTTCTATTTTATATAATTTTCTATGACAGAGCCTTGTCTGACGGACACGGATGCGTTATATGACCATTATAACATGAAGTTCTCGACCTTTGATGTTGACAAAGACTTTGTCCCTGAAATCTCCTGTGCTGATTACGGTCAGGGGGCGTGGTGGTACAACGCCTGTTTGACCTCTAACCTCAATGGGCGCTACCTGGGACCCGGTATTCCGGATGACCACACCTCCAATAGCTGTAAGGGATTCAACAATGTAGAATACAGACCGCTCAAAGTCGTCATGATGATGCTCAGAGAAGATTCATAGTTTACTGTAAACATTTGGGATATATTTGATTGATTGATGAACAAAAACACTACTAACTTTGTAAGGAATCATTTTATCCTGTACATATGACTTTCATAAACTCTACTTGCTTTATTCCTAAATGAAAAGAATCAAACATATTCGCATGTAAGACCATTTTAATGTATAATATGGATATCATAATTTATTTTTCATCTGATATTAGAATAACATTTGACTTGAGTTGTACTTCTTTTTCTTCTTAGTAGTAACTATATAAATTCCATACAAGTATATAATTTATACACATATTGTAAATACCTAATTGAATTCTGTTTAAACGTTAGACGTACAAAACATGTTAAAGAAAGGAACGACGTCTTATCATAGGTAAAAATCGGTAATTCAAGGTATCTAAATCTAGGAGACACTCTTAAATCTGTTACATATTCATAAAGACTCTGAATCAAAATCACCTATGCGAACCGAATATAGGGTTAACCTCCGTGTCTAGTATTCTATCAAAAGAAGCCGACATGATTGTGGGTGTTCAAATAATGAGTAGGGTCAAAATTCAAGATTTTGGTAGAGGACCTTGGATGATTGCTTCCTACTTTGTGCTGCACTGTCTTAGCCAATCGACCATGCCAACATGCTCACTGATTTAGAGACATGACTAGTAGACTTGTTTTGGTAAGGGTTGGTAAAACTGTGTTACGTGGTTTATAAGGTAGTGGATATTGCGCCATGGCCTTTAGTGGCCATCTGGGTAGATGGTAATTGATCGGGTAGAACCCAGGACGGTAGGACGGATTAGCGCATGTTACAGAAGAGTTGATGATAAGACATATTAGAATTTTTCGTGTTATTAACCTTTTTTATCTCCATCGTAATTGTGGTACAATACATTTTCATATAATTAATTGTCTATACCACATTCCGTTGTGTATATCGAACGGGACAATAGTACATTAGTTATACTAGAAGTTATTGATACGCGTATACAATGTGTATAAGAGTATTAAGATAATAGATTTATGAAAAACAATTCACAGAAATTCGTAAAGCGTGCCAAAGATGGCGAAAATTTAGTATAGGTCCACGAAGATGAATCTAAAATGTCTTCAAGAACACCGGTTAAAATCAAGATAAAATAACGCAATATCATATGTAAACATGAAGTTGTGATTAAGGATGTATGATTGTCAAAGGTATGAAGCTCCATAAAGCCCATCTGATGTTTCAGAAAAGAAGGAACAACAAAATTTATGCTATCTGTTCAAGAAATCGATTTTAGCCTGCACAATTGTTCCGGAAGTGACGTCAAGAGCACTCACTTTAATTTCCGTTTCTCCGAATTGCATTCTGGTCTGTATTTCTCTTTTGTCGGGAACTTCCTCTGTATTATCAGACAGAAGTTCTAGTTCCAGAGTTCCACATTTTTGTACCCCAGGATCTGTGATGAAGTTAACGTCCCTGTTTTCTGTACTATATATGTTAATCTGGCTATATTTCTGGTCAGATTTGACGGGCATGTAGCTCCTGAGTACCACATCCCCCACGGCTATAGGCTGGTCTACTTCTACATACTTATCAAACACATCTGTACACCACTCTTTTCCGTCTTTGACCACGTGCTTTTCATGCGGGTGCTTGTCCGCGCGGTACTTGTTAAGGACGCCAACACCGAACGTATGGCGGGATTTACGAACGTTAACAACTGTTGGATCCAAACCAAATAACACAGCACCTGATGAATAAAAGAATTTGTTTTTGGTATATCGGATTGGAATAGAGGGTAAGGATCATCCAAATTTTAAGTGAAGTTGTTTTTATGAATGAAAAAAATACACGGAAAAATCATATCTTACCTTTGAGTATAGTAAGACCAGTTCCCTGTGGTATAATTACTTTTAAAAGACTGCTGAATTCTTTCCGTATCTCATGCTGAAGGATCCTGGACTCGGCAAACCCGCCCACCAAAAACAAGTACTTCAGTCCTTTATGGAGAAATAGAAAAACTAAGTATGATTACTTGGATATTTGATAATTTTAAAGGTTCTGAGCATCATGCCTAAATCACAGAATGCATCAGTTTTGTTTCCCGTCGTAATTCTTAAAGTGAGAAAAACATTTCATATCAAACAATATAACGCCGAGGATTTCTAAACAATGTGAAGAAAAAAAATCACCTCTTGTGTGTGGATTGTTTAAGACGTCACCTATGGCCTGTTTAATTCTATCTAGGGTAGGGGCAAACAGTAGCTTCATTGCCCCTGGGGTAAGGCGTAGCATCCCCTGAGACGACCACTGGACGCCTTTATCAGCGTGCTTCTTAATGACTAAGTCAATGTGGCCACTCTGTTGAAAATATACAATGTAGACTTGATAAAGTACATGCTTTGTATTCATTAGATTGTTTACATTAATCATTACATTTTTGTTTTAACATTTTATAAATAATATATCAGTACCTCGTCATTATAAAATCCTTACTAACGAACATACATGTACCTTGTGCTTCTTAAAATAGTCAATAAAAGAAAATGGTAAAGCAACGTTGAGTGACGTCACTTTGTCTGGGCTTGAGGATCGCTTCCTGGACTCAAAGGCGACCATGAGGTCTACCCAGCCTACGGGCCTCTTCTGTTTGTACTGCTCTATAAACTCCTTGCCGAATATACTACATAACAGCTTCTCGAACTCTACATCAACACCTTCAAAGAAAATGTTCAATGTCTGATAAAAAGACTGAAAAATCCAATACAGTATTTTTGCCCTTAATGATTCATCTTTGCGTTTCTTTGACCACCAAGATTGCTCAGTTTGTATCGTTATCTAACAGCAAAGAGTGTACTATCTATATGCGTATGAATGTGTGATTGTAACAAGTTAGGGATAAGATGTTGAGTTAATTTTCCTAAAAGCAAAGATTATGGAATGAAGTTGAGAACTATATAAGTACTCCACCGCTATCTAGGCTTTGGTGTGCAACTGTATCACGAGACTCAAAATGGATTTCTACAATAATCTAAATATGATTTCATTTCACATGTATTAATATATAAACGAATCCAACCTATAGATCCATAAGGTCCACCCGAGGCTCTGTAGAGCTCTGTCAGTTTGCCACCAGTATTCACTTCATGTACTGTGATATCCACAGTTCCACCTCCACAATCAACCACCATGTATCGTGTTCCTGTCATTAGGAAAATTCAAACATCATGAAGGTATCATCAGCAAACGTAATACCATGCCATTATAACCCTAAAGCTTGCTTATACCTCATTTCTTGAGATTTCTGAATGTCATTATCAAATGAACAATGAATCCAAATTACAGGAATAATTTTCATCACTAATTGAAATATCTTGGATAACGTTATTTTCATGCATAAATAGTCAGTTGGATGATTTCTAAGGTCATTCTAACGGATGAAGGGAATTTTAATTCATATTCAATTGTAGTTTTGATTCAAAGTCTTTCTCCTGAGTTTATAAGAAAACACCCAAAGTATTAAAAAAGAGAATAAAACATCGGGCAGGGAAAACAACGTATAGGTCTGCAAGAAATCTATTGGGAATGTCTGATGGGAGTCGATGGATATCTCTCTGCTGTAAACAGAAGGTTGTATATTCTACCTTTAACACACTCTTCGTATAACAACTTCTTCCTGTTTTCTAAAAAAGGCAGATTTTAAGTAGCAATAAATGGGGAAAATTGCAAAAAAGATTATGAAAAGAAACTTTTATGATTTTTAATCCCAGTTATTTCGCTAGTCGGTGATCCTTAATGTTTAGTCTCATTAAAGTTATGCTTGACATATTGCATGTATTTAGTATTAGTGGTCATGCTGCCATATTTGTTTCAGATATTGTTCAATATTTCATTTCAAAAAAATATTTTACTGTCAAGGTGGTTTTTTTTAGACTAAACATTTTTTACTGATAATAACATCAAAGGGATTGGAAACAAGTTATCCTATTTTGTGACATTCACGCATGCTTGTGTTTACCTGTAATGACCTCTTCACACGCTGGAGACATGTTCATTGGCTCTGGTGAAGACCTACTTGGAGATTGCAGAGGGCGCTCTATAACGACATCAGGAACAAGTTGATGAATGCGCAACTTCCTGCAGTAGATCGAGGCTGCTTCCGGTTCCAATGCAATGACGAGTTGATCTGGACAATCCGGTGATATCAATCCAGCCTTGATACGGAAAATATTTGTTACTTTCACATTTTACTGGTCTACTAGTATTACATTAGCACGTCAAATTATATGATATATTAGCGCAATATTTATGAATATCAGATTGAATCAATACCTGATTAATATTCATGTTTGCATGTTTAATTGCAACTCTTGCAAGTCAATGATCTAGTAATTATAATATAAGGAGGAATAACATCAACTAGAAATGAAAGTAAACCATGTATGACCCAGTAATAATGACTTCATGTGCTCTTTACATCAAACTGTCATCATGTGACACCATGGAGTGAAATATTGTCTTAAGAACGGGACACCTGGGCAATTGTTAAAGTTGGAATAAATTAAAATAATATACTTTAACCTATTTACAATTGAAAATGGGACAAAAAGGTCAAATTCTTAACATGAGTTAGGAAAGGGAACCTTCTTTTCAAGAGAAGGGCAAGTTGTTTACCTTCTAAAGAAACGAAAACATTGAGTTTAAAAGGTGTAAAACGAAAACACTAGAGTAGTGTTAAGCATGCATTATTTTAAAGTTGAAGTAAAAACAAAGCCAAATCAATTGACGAGCATAAAAAGCACGAAAAAAGCAATAGAGATGAGATAAGGTGCCCGGTAACAGTAAGCATCTCCTGCTTACAAACATCACCCGTTATTTTAGCCGTGTAGAAAAGGGGACAAAACCGGTGAATATATCATATATTTTGTGTTTTTCGGATAGGTATAACCTAAAATATTCATTGAAGTCGCTATATACCTCATACGCTGCTTGTCTCATGAACTGTTTGGCCGAGGCTTTCCATATGGCGGGTACACTGATCACCCAGCGGACGTCCTCGTTGATGATCTTGGTCCCCGATTGGTCACTAAGTTCCTGAAGGGCGTGGTCTTTGAAAAACTGGAGGGCATAAGCGAAAACAGATATGGCTGGACATAACTTGCCATTACAAGCCCTCAGTAATGTGTCTCTACCGAGTTCCTGAAAACAACATGAGTGATCAATTGTTTGTTATATTTATGTTTACAAATTTTCATATATCAACAGGAATTTTAAAGATGATTTTCATCTAACCAAAGTTTTGCTTTGATGAGAGTGTTTGATAATGAAGGTAGCTGTCTATAGTTTCAGAATCTGGAAGCCTAATACCATTGTATCTTCTTACAGTTTAAAACAGTCATTTGTTCTTGATTTTATAAAATTCACTTGAGTCTAAAATTACCAATTATGTAATATATTACAAAAATTACAACTTAGGATTCATGTCCTTCAGATGGACCTGGTATTTCCTATCAATAATGTCCTGTTTTAAACTTAGGCATACATGTAGTTCCATAGACTAATTTATGATCCAATTACGACTTACGACTCCTATAATAAGTATTAAAACTCTAAAAAAAAATTCATTACAAAAATATAAAATTAAGTACAATTTTTTTCATTAATCACTAACCAGTTTTATAATATAATAAGAGACAGGGGAAATCACAAATGAGCGCACGATGAAAGCAATAATGCAAATCTGATAAATGGTTTTGAAATAAATTCAAATTTCATTTTCAAAAAAAATTGTAATATGAATCAAATAGGTGCAGGGGCAAAAAGGTCTCTATCTGAGCACGAATGTAATGAACACACCACCCAGTCTGTTTAATATCACATTCCCTACCACATTCCTCCCCCTATAGGTATTTAATAAATTCAATTTGACAACATAAAAGTATGAACCAAAAGAGCACGTTCACCTTGTATTACATAACATGCCGTATTTGGGTATTTAGTTACCACTCACTGCATGATTAGAATATTTTACCCCTTTATTAGGTATTCCTGTTGTCCTGTCATGACTATAATCCTAATATAGCATGTCGTTAGTATTA
This sequence comes from Pinctada fucata, assembly GCA_028142955.1. Classification (NCBI taxonomy): domain Eukaryota; kingdom Metazoa; phylum Mollusca; class Bivalvia; order Pterioida; family Pteriidae; genus Pinctada; species Pinctada fucata. Next base: position 69,408,691 of record AP027105.1, on the reverse strand, counting down.
AGTAACGAACTTAGATCCACATAAACAGCTTATGACCCTGCATCATACTTTTGTTATTTTTGTCAAATTAGTATCTTTTATAAGAATAGGGCTGAAAATTTCCTTGATAAAACTGAATTATAATGTTCAAAAATGAGATATAATATTTTCCATAATAAAGTAATAAGGTAATCAAGAAGCAACAATAACATGTGGAGCAAACGGGAGCCTTCACAAAACACTTCCCAGGTACCAAGAAGAGTAAGAGTCTACTGCTTACTGATAACTGTTTTTCAATTCTTATTTATTTATCATTATTATTTTGGGGGGAGGATCTGTTTGTTTTTTTGTTTTTTGTTTTTTTTTTTGTGTGTGTGTTTTGTGTTCTGTTTTGTTTTGATTTTTTTTTCAATGCGCATTTACGAGGGCCGTTCCGGAAGTTCGTAGAAAGAGCCACTTCTAAGTTGTTTTGAACAAGCATGAAGTGTATTGAAGTAATTTTGAGATTTTCCTCAATATGCATTGTATGAACTTGAACTTTACTTCAAACCGTTCTGGGGAATATCTAACAAAATTATTTGAAAGACAATCAAATGACATGGGGTAAATACGTTTAAAGTACTGAGTTTCAATTAGAAATTACAAGGTCAAACATCTTACCTCTGATCCTCAATATTGCCGCGCTTCATGTTAATATATGTTATTCTTATATTGGTATTAAATTGACATGAAGGTTATAACATTTGATCTGTGCCACTGTCATAACTGTTAACGACCATTGAATAAATAAATAGGAATTATATTGACTTACAGCCGTATTATGGAGAATCATCTTGAACTTGTCAAAGTACAGCCATTTCTTGGCCTCCTCCTTGTCCAGATCGTGGTAAAAATCCCGGGCGGTGAAGCCAAAGGAGTGGAACAGTCCCTCTGGAGTCAGCAGGACAGTGGTGGGGGTTTTCTGATTGATGACCCCCGGGTCCCCTCCCTCCCACTTCCTCATCATGTGTATACCGTCAGGATCACTGGTAAAGCTGAAGGCGTACCCACTATATGTTGTACCGAAGTCTATGGCCACCACCACAAAATGGCCGCGGTGCCTGGGCTGCGACTCGGTGTCGGGGATCTCTGTTCCTGTATCAGCTATCGCATGTTCTAGATTCTCAGGAGTCTCTCTGTGGTCATCAGATTTAGGGGGTTTCATTCGAGAAGTCTTCGGTGAAGAAGACGCAATGGGTTCGCTAAAATTTAATTGTTCTTTTTCAGCAGTGTGTTTTGCGGGGAATTTTGGTCTTGCTTTCAATTCATCATCACTCTCACTCAACTTTTCCGAATCATTGCTGGTTCGATTGTTCTGCTTACCAGGAGAACGATTTTTATCCTCTCCGTTGTTCAGTATGGTCACTACAGGTCTTATCTCCGCATGGTTCGTGGGTACCTCAGTGACATTTATTGCATCTTCATTTATAGGGAGATTGTTCTCGGGTAAATTTTCAGGTTGACTACCAATTGACCGATTGGTAGAAGATGATGATGACGATGACTTTGAGGATGAGCGACTGTGTGATTCTGCATGCCCATCGTTATCTGGAATGATTTAAGTACAAAGTCAATAAGTAACAACTCATTTATGGTAGGATCTAACAAGATTAATATTTCAAGGAAGCAAAATTGAAAATTGATTTATCCTCTCCGTTGTTCATTTAATCATTCCTTAATAGTTACATTCAAAAAAAAAAAAAAAAAGACAGAAGAAATTCAGTCCATACAAATATGCAAAAACGTGTGATTTCTACCTCGATTCTGTGAAACCTGTTGACGAGGAATTGGGACAGGGACCCGTGGAAGGGAAGGAGGATCACTGACGATGATTTCGCCATTATTTGATAGCCCTTGTTCGGGGATCTTTTTAGATGAATGATTGCCTTCGTCTTTGTGTGACGGAGCAGATGAATATGTCGATGATGACACTGTTGAATCATGAAGAGGATCCCTAATTTGGTTAAGTTCTTGATTGTTTTTCGTGGAAGAAAATTTCCATTCGAAAATGACTTCACCGGAAGTAGTTGTGTCTGCTTCTTTGTTCTCAGATGACGCTGACGACATGGAGTGATAATGGCTGACGTCACTCTGAGAAGGCGGCTGAGACGTGTCGTGTGGTAGATATTCGCTCTCCGTCTTAGTTGTGATAATACCAGAAGGAAGGTGATATTCACAGGACGAAGCTGATAAGGAAGAACGATAACTCTCCCTGCGACGATTGTCCCTATCATTATCGTCCAAACTTTCATCTGAAAAATGAGAGAGATTATTGTTCCTTACATTCAGTCCCTAACCGTTATCCAATAAGAGATATATTCAGCCCTAACCGTTCTCCAATAAGAGACATATTCAGCCCTAACCGTTATCCAATAAGAGACATATTTAGCCCTAACCGTTATCCAATAAGAGACATTATTGTTCCTTACATTCAGTCCCTAACCGTTATCCAATAAGAGATATATTCAGCCCTAACCGTTCTCCAATAAGAGACATATTAAGCCCTAACCGTTATCCAATAAGAGACATATTCAGCCCTAACCGTTATCCAATAAGAGACATATTTAGCCCTAACCGTTATCCAATAAGAGACATTATTGTTCCTTACATTCAGTCCCTAACCGTTATCCAACGTCTTTCGGTACATTTTGGACATTTAATTTTTCACACTCTTTGGTCATATTACATTGTTTTAGGTTGAGGATCACTGACGAAGGTTAAGTACCCGAAACTTGCATGTCTGAAATTGTATCTGTTCTTAATGATGCTATTGAATTTGAAGACGTTTAACATTTTCCCTACATTCAGTCCCCAACCGTTATCCAATCAGAGAAAACATATATAGTGATAATGAATTACAAAGAACAAGTATATGTCTCTAGTCGCATGTTTGATCGTAAATGTATATGACCTTGATCTGGATGGTGGCCTCGATCTTCATTTAGTTTTGAGTCTCAAAACGCTTGACCATCCCTGCATTGTGTTGCATTGCTATTTAGCGACATAATGACACAAATTAAAAATGATGAGTCAGATTTGAAGTCTTACTTGATACAGAGGATGGATCGGTATCCTTGTCATGACTGCCTGTTGAACCAATAGAATCCCGTCTTGGCAGGAGGTCGGTTGGGAGTATCAAAGTATTGTCCTTGGCGTAGATTGGACCATAGTATGCGATCTCCATTACAGGAAGTTCCTCGTGATCGGCCATATTGTATTCTTTTGACGTCATTTGTGCACTGACATCAGTTTCGGGTGAACTTGTGTCGCGAGCTTGATCACACTGACATACGGACGATTCCGAATCAGAGTCAAAATGTACCGAATGATTAAGTACGGACTCGGTCACATTTATTAGGTCATTATCACTACCTTGCACTCCGTCTATTAAGCCTGTAGGAGGTTCAGAGGAGGGTAATGGAGGGATAAACTCCACGCTTTCTCCTGATGGTCTTCTTGGCAAAATTTCTACGTCCAGATGATTTGTGGGCGATATGATGCTATCTGTTGTTGGGAGGCCTTTTCTGTCGAAATCAAGTGTCCCTATGTCCAGTTCATATGGTAGATTTGAGTCAAGAACACTGGGTACATCTATGTCGAGGATACTTAACTGACCATCTGGTTCATCCTTAATCTGCGCTGCGTCATCATACAAGTCAGGGAGAGCTACGCCGTCGACGGATTGTGCTACCAAATCACTACTTTCGGTGTTTAAGGTCGGCACACTTACAAAATTGTTTTCTTGGTCTAGATGCAGCTCGTTTATATAACAGTTTTCGATAGATGAGGTCTGAACAACTACGTCACCAATGCCTACGCCATTTACTGTAGGTGGTTCTACGACAAAAGAGTCCGAAATTGTTATATCGCTGACGAACTCTGAAACATTAGGTAAACGATCTTCGCTAGCAGGTATTTCAAAATCACCGGCAACAGGTGGCGAATCTGGTAATGGTGTCACTTTCTCGTCGAGGACAATTTGTTGCTCTATATCAAAAACATATTTGCTACCCAGATCATTGACAATCGGTTCGTCAAAGTCGATGTTTTCCTCGTCTATTTGTTGATCGATAAAATGATGATCACACTCTAGGTCACATTTATCATCAAAATCATCCAAAATTTCTTGAAATTTTCTCTCGCTAGCCACAGATTCGTTATCCTCTTTATTTCTATATTCCTCAGTGGATTCTCGTTTTATTCTCGGACTAAGTGCGGGTACTGTAGCTTTAAGGGCTACTCTCGGTCTCGGTAACGACTGAAATTCAAATATATCTTCGTCACTTTCCGTATGCCTCCGTGACTCCTTCTTCCTAGGCGTTTCGAATGTTAATGAAATCAGAGGGTCAAAAGTAGAATAAATCAATGTCGGTTCTCGAAATTCTAAGCTATCAAAGCTCTGATCGTGCATTGATGTTGGACCAGACGACTGACTCTCGTATGAACCTGTGCTTCCCAGAGAACGTTTGGCGGGAGATCGTATGGCAGACGACCAAGATGTCCGCGATGGCCTCTTCACATTTTCATTGACATGCCGTTTAGGAGCAGCAGATTTCAGTTTTTTAGAATCGTCAGAACTTGTAGAGCTATCACTGCTACTGGAGTCTCGGCGTTTTGTCTCTGTAGCTTTAGAACACGTTGTATTGACAATGTCTGTCACGGAGTCAGGTCGCGTTATGTCAGTTGGTGATATTTTCTCACTAGTTGTTATTTTCACACCGTCGGTATCCGGAGTTAACTCGTTATTGTTTGTGTTTTTGTCATCTGGATTGTCACTGGCATTTGCATTCAGATCTATATCTAGATCAAAACTACGTGGCAGATTTAACGAATGTCGGGATCTGGCTTGTTTCAGTAGAATAAGACTTTGCCCTTTACCGTCTAAGTCCCTGTCCCCTGTCTCCCTGAAGGACTGGGAACCAAATGCGTAGCTGAGGGGCCTGTTTCGGTTATCGAACTTTTCTTGCCTTATTTGATTGTCGTTGATTTTGTCATCAGTGAGTTTCCTGTACACTCCATTGGTGTCCTCTTTATACATACGCTCGGAGTAACTCCTTGATACACGGTATTTAACCCGTCTCGGTGTGGACATTCTAATGCTGTATTCAGATCACGTTCAAATTCCTTTGTTTCAATTAGTTCTGAATGAAATCAATTGATTAATTCAATCCCGAAATTCCCATCACACAAATCGTTGTCGCTCGATGTAACATTGGATTTCAGCGCATTCATGGTCAGAATCCGTTTATTTGACTGAATTCAAAATGAAGGCATCATTTGTAAAATTCTGAAGTTGACTAACTGCGTATACGACTGACACTTGTAGAGAGAGAGCAGGATAAATGATTATGGCGTAGGTGAAAGTAACAATACTAAACACAAAAGGTTAGGTAGGTCACTTAAAAACGTAAACCCCTTGCCAAGTCACATCTGAAAACCACTCTCGACCAATTTAGTACCTCTTAATTAGATTGTTTTACAATCTTGCGCCTGCTTTAGTTCCTATCTTAAAACTGAAATGTGGGATGATATAAAGAAAACTATCAAATCACGCCTTATCAGTCTCCGGTTGTAAAGTGTGTAAAGTTGCACCTCCGCTATGAGGAGTCCGTCAGTAGACTCTGGCTTTTATTGATGCTGATTGTATGCACAGCGGCGACTCTCCACTCGTATATCATGATTCTATGTACAAACAAAACATTCAAAATGACCAGCCATAAAATATTTCAAATATTTAAGATAAATGATGAGCTCTTTATCTGCGCCAGAAGGCGTCATAAAAATTATGGAAATCTCAAGTGGGGCCGGGGCCACAAGAGTAAGAAATGAAAACAAAAAGACAACTGTACACCTTGAACGAGATACGTGGACCATTAACATACTTGCTGTGATATATAAGGTTCTTTTTTATATTTATATCCCTCGGGTCAAGTTTGGCAATGTGTTTATTCTAAGACTGAGAAAAAAATACAAGTATTACTCCACTTATAAAATACATATTAAAAAATACTAGAATAATTTTTTTCAGTTTTCACTTAAGTCTTTTCTTTTTTTTTTTCTTTCTTTCTGTAAGGGTAATTAAGAGGAGAGATGAGTGAGTTTTGTTCAGACATAGATAACAATTATCTATGTTATCGTTATGTAGGGAGTCGCCCTTTGTTTCCTCTTATCATGCGCCAACATACGAAGATACATGTACATGTAGAAAAAAGGGATAAAAAAAACCAGTTTCGCTGACCCAGTATTTAAATGATGAAATCAAACATTTATACTTTTTAAAATTATCAGAATATTTTATTTCGCATTTTAATATGAATATCAAACAATAAATACACCTGTAGCAGTCACATTTTTTTTCAGGAATATGCTTCTTAAACTCTTACATTTCTATAGTTTCTTTTTTAAAGAATGTAAATATCCTATGAAATAAATATTGGACATACATCTTATTATCATTTGAATTTATTTTTTAAAATAGTAAAGCACAAGGATCAGCGGTCGGAGAAATTGACTTCTGATCAATACTAAGATAAAATACACACATTTTGGACTATTCATACAAATATTTTCAATTCACATAGTTTAATCTTATCGGTTTAAACAATTTTCTTCTTTTCCAAAATATTTCCATAGTAACCATTTCTTCGGACCATTCTGTCGAGTCCACTTTGCTACGAAAAAATGCGAAAATATGCTTTGTAAACAGGATTTGCAACGATGAAAGGACCTCATTCTAGACATTATTCTTTTTCAGTCTTCGTTTGGACTGATAACCAGTTTCAATTATGTAAATGTTGATAGGATTCTAAGAATAACTTCTTTGAACTCGTTTCAGTAACATAGCTTTAAGTTGGTGTTCATATACATATTGATTAATGATTATTAAAAGCAGCTTATTCATAAAGAATTTATTCACATGGATCTTGGACCTTTACGTATATGGCCTTTTCTTGATTTGTGACTCTATGTGGCTCGACCAGACTGGTGTGTGCATGTATAACACAGTATATATATAGGTAGACCCGGCCCGGAAAGCTAATTGATTTATCACTTTTAATATGCTGTTTCTTCTGGTTATTCTTCGAGACCGTTGGGTAATTGAGAATTGTGCGCACGTTATCCGGATAACTACACCACTTGCTCTTAATTTAGCAGATGGATGTCTCCAAGTCGGCACCGGTTGCCCTTTGGTTTCGTTGGTTTATGTGTAGTCTGTTACCAAGTGTTTTGATATATCCTTAATGTTTTGTGTGCAATATCCATTGCCCTTGCATGACGTCTCTTATTGTGCTTTTACCCTCTGTATATTTACATTTGGGTGTTCCGGGTGTTTTCCTGTGGGTGCTGCAATCTAGTCACGTTGGAGATCCCCTACTTTCTCCTATACATGTATAACAATTTGGGATCCCCTTTCAATTCTAACGAGAAACGATTATAGCAATGAACATTTTAAAAAAATTAAAGAATTCTTCGTTCATTTAGAAGAATTCAAAGTCCAAGGAATTTGAATCTTACCCATGGAATCAAAACTGTAAACGATACAGATTATGTATCCCTCCTTTATAAAATCAGGTTAATTAAGTTTGAGAACAAAAACAATCCGGAGAAAGATGTCAAAATAAATTATGTTTATATGTAAATGACTGACACAAATAATCAAATACAAAGTGCACGTACATGTAGCAATATGATCACATAATCACAATATGAAAAAAAAAAAAGATTTTACAGAAAACAAATACGGAGTCCTTTTCCTAAAATTTATATGTGTATTGATGTCATTTGATATTGATAGTGTAATCATCCTCATACATGCTTACAACATAAAATATTCTTATGCTTATCAATTGATACAAACATCTCAATAATCTGTTTCATATGGGATACCTTTCTTTCCTCCCAGTTATCTACCCTGACACTACATTGTATTTCGTATTTTTGATATCTTGCCTCATCTTGCCTCATACATTTTACACGTAAGAATAAAAAGTATTCATGTCATTTTATACAAGTTAACGGATGGATTGTATTAGAGCTGGATCATGACTCGAAGCTTCATTTATAACATTCACATTATCGTATTTATCATAAAACGTGTATAATTGATACAGGAAGGATGTAATTCTCTATGTATCTTATTTATAAATATGTGTATAATAAATCGAAATAATTAATTTCTCTGCATTAGGAAAATACATGCGTAAATTGAAGCAAGTTTAAGGACGGATTCACACAATAAAAAATCCACTAGCATGTCTAACTCGAACACGCTTACGTACTTGGTCAAACTAGAATATGAACAACTTTATGAGAAACAAAATCCAAAAGCAAACAGATAAATAAATGCATGTATTAATGGATTTTAGATGAAGTGACAAAAATAGTCAAGGTAAAAACATCACATCACAGATCATTGCAGATTATCCCTGGCTTGTAGAAACACACTCAGGTGACAACAACTCCTTTAAATACACAAGGTCCGCCATATCCCTCAGTCAATGATGGCCACAGGAAGTTCTTGATGTCGTCACTTCCTGCGTCGGAGGTGTGGAAGCGCGTGTGTAAATCAGAATGGAACCGTCTAGAATCATACATGATGAGGAAAGGGGGGCTTTGGACAGATAGACCCCACGCAATTTTAACACAATTTTCTACATATTTCTGAAGTCCATTACACTCCTTTAGCACCGGGTAATCGTAGAGAGTTGCGTAGAGTTGTGAACACACTTCCTGAAAGATGAATTTAGAATCACTTGATAAAAAGGTAAAATAAATTGAAAATCTATTCTTTGACATCGTATAAACGAGAAACGTACATGTATTATGATTATGTATAAGCGTTTCAATAAATCAAACACATTTGACAATGTTGCTCTATTTTTGGCATAAAAAATAAGAATCTACAGTGGCACAACTTCCCTACGATCAGTAAACAGTGTTTGCCTGGGTGTGTACCTTAACTGTCTGTGAGACATCGAATCTGTCGGCAGACCTGCGTAGATAGTCTGCAACGTGCTGCTCCATGTGCTGAGAAATGACGTCAGAAGCAGACGAGCGAACATCCGGGTGTGGAAGATTTAAAATATGGCGGACTTTACCCCGTAGTTCATGCACAGCTTGCTGGGTGGCCCGGAACGAGAGCTACAAAGACATCAAAGGTACATTTTACGTTTACTTGGGAAATAACGCGTGAAATATAAGTGATGAGAGTCCATGATCGTTTATTGTTGTACTTGAACTTTCCTTCATACTTACCACAACAACAGAGAATAGAATCTTTTCTTTGAGAACTGAAAGTTCTCCAAACTGAGGCATCTTATCTAGTGAGTCCAGAGCTTCCATACGGGACTCTGTGTAGAGGTTGCCGAACTGCCGTACATGGTCAGATGTACGAGGGGCATCGTGGGAAATATCCTCAAAATGGCCGCTGTGGTTTCCATTAAATCTGACCTTAGTCTGATCCGATAACCTTGGAATGAATAAAAGTATGCAATAAATACGTACAATAATTCAAAAAAATGCTTTTAGATTATTAAAGAAGTGTGTCTTGGATGTCATGTTTTTGAAATTTCCCGACTATTATCAGTGACTTAAAGTTGCTGAAATGAGTGCGGGAAAGTCACGACTCCCTCCAATTTTTATCTACATGTATGGGTTTATTTTTCAAGTATCCACGTTTTAAGATTTACCTCTTGAGAAGGTCTTGTTCTCTTTCTTTCATTTTTCTGATCTCCTCTTTGCTCCTCTGTAATTCAGAACGTAAGGACGATAACTCCTCCTCTAACTGTTCCATTGACGTCGTGGGTTGGTGGTTGCCGTTTGTTAATGGAAGCGATCTTGGCGTCAGTGAATGTGATACGATGACGGGTCTGTTACTATGTCCGTTCACCGTCCCAGACCGGAATTTTGGAGGTTGGCAAGGAAATGGGCCGGATATTAATGACGGACGAATTCCTGTAAAGAATAAGTTTATATTGATTCTTAATCTAACGTACAATTTTTACATTTTTCTTCCGTAAATATTCTCCGAAATTGGAATTATTTCTCTTCATACATACAAAACAATATATCGCTTAAATCAAAGACGAACCATGTGTTAGTTAATGAGAGAATCGAGGATAAATACATATCATTCCAAGAGTAGTAAACAGCAACCTGATTAACATAAGTTGATAAACCACCGAGCTGCGTATATATAATCAAGATCCAAGCCAAATAGATTTTATTTCATTAATTTCGAACCATACCAAAGTAGTTTACCAGTATACACAAAAAGTCAGAGCTATGCTATTTCTGTTAGTATAAGTATAAATCAGTTCATCAGAAATTCTGTTTAATATGTACAAGCTGAGAATCGCCACCTCTCGGGCTGCTAGTGTATACCAACCTGGGCGGCGTCCTGGAATTCCACGCCCTGTGCTGCCCCCTAGGAGGATTTACAGTAAAGCAATATTTAGTTGTTGATACCTAAATTGTTTTACTACGATACTCGTAATTTATTTTAAGCGACGTACGATTATGCAGATACACGGTCCGTATTGCTAACAGTGATTTGACAGCTGGTTCAGGTAAAAAGAAATATCTGAACGCAATGCTGGTGAATCTCAGTTTTATTTCAAACAAGGACAGGCATCCAAAATTGAAATGCAGATAGAAAAGAGTTTTTATCATGACCTTAATACTTCTTTCTCTCTCTTATTTCTCGATTACTTTTCTTTCAAATTTCCTATGAAAAGAAATGCAACTCTAGTAAGCTTTAAGTTTGGAAGAGTTACATTTCTTGAATTTACAGGCTTCCTCAAATAGCTTTTTTCGACTGAGATATAAATGACTTTCTTTCTTTCTTTATTTCTTTCTTTTTTTTTTTTTTTTTTTTAGAAAATCCTTATGTTTCGTATCCACTTTTGGCTTGAATAAGTATTTCCCAAACGTATTTAAATCATTTTACATGGGCCTTTTTCAAATAAATCATGGTTTCTGTAGGTATTAGTTATTGAACATAAATCGATGACCAAGAGCGTGTCATGTCTACTTCGTGTTTCCTTTCTCTTAGACGTATTGCACATTCAAGAAGGTGAGGTTTTTTGAGACGTTTTGCACATTCAACAAGGTGAGAATAACGGACACACAACAATGAAAATACTTTTTAGGAGAATATAATATAGGCTTTGCAATCAATGTTCACGGTGACATGCGTCAACTGAGAGGTCTGAAATAATAATAAATAAAACCCGTGTTCTTTGGTCGCATTTCATATCTAATTCTCTTTTATAAAATAACATTGTTTGTTGAAGAGCTTGTTTAAGTCAACCATGACATTTTAATGTCTTGACCTTTAATGTTGATATTTATACAAATTGAATATAGACTTGTAATTTCAAAAATTATTGACATTAAAAACATATCTTAACGGAAGAAAAGATGTAAAATGAGATTGATATTGATGAGATTATCATGATTTATTATTGTTTATTTTCTTTAAATTTACCTAATTTAATTTAACCATTTCAATGCTAGATTCAGTTTGTAGCAAAATTTAGATAAAAACTGTCTCTTTTCGAAAATCAATATAGTAATTATGTTCTCCAAATACAAGAAAAAAGTTGAGCCTGTTGCCAAAACAAGAATTTTGACCTGATTTTAATCAAAATTGATAAACAGAGGGGACCTTTTCAAATGTCTACCACATGAAATAAAATTCAACAAAGATTGGAAAATACTTTAAAGTCTTAAAATCATACACACTTGTCTAGTGTAGAATTTTTGCAAAGTAATAGTGGATTATTTGAAATAATGACAAGAGGCCGGAGTGACAGACCGTGCATTATTTATAAATCTGAGCTTCCGTGAAAATACAACATTTATCTTTTAAATCCCATTATATATTATTGATAAGCAGTAATTCTCACGAGTTTTACTTTTTTATATTAAAAAAATCAATGGGGGATATAGGCTAACCTTTTTAAAAGCGTTTAATTTACGTGTATGTATAAAGAAAGCTTGTCGTAAATTTTATTGACTTGCCCTGTTCTTTGCAGGTTTCTTTTCAAAGATCTCAGAATTATTACGTAAGATTCCATATGACATGTCGTAATTTTTGACAGTAGAAGCATGTGACGGTTGCGTATTTGCACGTACATGTGTATACAAAGAGACAAATATCTACTGTTCGATGAAGCAATTCAGAAGCTACCGTCCAATGTAATTGTAAATGTCGTTTAGGGACTTAGTTCCTTTTTTAATTTGGTCCTCGGTACTCTAAGTCCCCAGTAAAAAGGATCATGATAACTGGACGATAGATTCTGTCAAGGATTCGACTTCTGAAATATCGTACAAGAGTCTTTGTCGTTATCGCCAGCCAATACAGATTCCCACAAAACACTTTCATCTCGAATTAAAGTAACAATTTGGATTTTGACTTGCTAGATGAATACTTGGGAAAATTTGTAAATATTCCGTATCAAGATTTTTTTGTATGTTTCATAATGGATAGCTTCAAACTTTATATCAACTTTTATTGCATACCAAATTGTCGATTTAAACTTAAAATGTTCGAAAATCTTCGACATAAAACGTAAATGAAGCATATAGATCTACATGATCAGTATATGAGATTTATGATTCAGTTTCACAGCGTTGTGTCATTGTATTTAAGTGCCTATAAATCCTTTAACAACTCTGTATTCAAACTTCTTACTGTGACTTTTTGACCCCCTGTCTTACGTAAGAGACTTTTAAAGATTGTTGACTGTTACCTAATAGTAAAATTCGCAATTTTCAAATACTTTTTATTACTGTACAGTGCATGAAGTATATGTGGGGTGTCTTAAACAATAAAACCTTTTGTATTATTTCGTTCGTTCTTGCATTCTATGTTTAAACGTAAAGATATAGGTATGAAGATGATGGATACATAAATGGGAAGAAAAATCAGTCAATTTTCCCATAGAAAATAAAATACCTTAAAAAATTGAATCGTTAAACCTTGATTCTAGATTGATAAGGTACTTTGTACATTTTATGTTAAACATGAAAAGAGAATAGGAAATGCAAGTAAACAAAGTGACGACATGTTCATGCTAGCTTTTTATGTGTATTAAAATACCTATAAAAATATATAATGATTTCAATAAAGTTTTATTGTAGCTAAAATGAAAAATACCTGCAACCAAAAACAGTAATGAAAAAAAAAGGCCAACAACAAGAAAGAAAGAATCATTAACATGCTTATCATATACAAATATACTGACAAACTCTCAGAGAAATACATCATCATCATCATCATCATCATCATCACTTACCGTTTCCTTTGTAAGATACTATTCCATTAAGTCCAGTAAAAGACTTGAGACGTTCCGTGTTAGTGAGAGGTGAGGTGATGTCCTCGTCGCTGGACACAAGTCCCCCATCCTCGTCCTCAGACGGTCCCTCCTCATGGTCTGTCACTTCCTTCAGTAGCTGTAGCACGATGGTGTAGCCTTGGGAAAACTGCCGAAGCACCACCGATAAATATGCGTCATCTGACACGTCATCAGACGAGAACTTCCGAAGTTCTGTGTCGTGAAATAATGCGACTTTATCGAAATCTATTCTTTTCTCAAGTACATGAATCAATTTCTTTAAATACTGATTTGTAAGCGCGGGTTCAACTATGTTATACAAAGTTTTGTTCTTTATAATACGACTTTGTACTTCCGCTCTGGCCATTTGCATGAGCCTTTGATGACTGGCCTCTGTTGGGGCTTTACCAAAAGTCACGGAGCTTGAATGTGGATGTTTTGTAGACAGGCTCATTTCATCCAGCTTCTGTAACGCACTGCGGTATTGAGATACCGTCTTCTCAAATTCTAGTTTGAGAGCATCATGCAAGTTCATCAAACTTCCGCCGGAAGTGTCTACGAGTCCATGTTGTCCCAAATGTTTCAAACACTTATCCAGAGCTTTTTTCTTCTGTTTTATGATTGACCTCACATTGGGTTCAACCAATAAAATTATCCTCAATATATTTCTACATGACGGATAGTACTTATTGCAGTTTTTCTCCATACGATTTCCGGGTTGAGAAAGTTTCGCAAAGCAAGCAACCATACGCTTTAGGAGCATATCCATACATAGTTGTTCCTTTGGGAACGGATCAGGATTTGTGTCATATATTTTGACGTATATAGATTCCAGTACACCCAGGCTCATGGGCATAGTGTCCAGTAATACATCAATGGGCACCTCTGTCAGAATATTGTTCAATGTTACACAGTTCAACCGGCGAATTAACGTAGCGCACTCATCATACTTCTTTGTTTCAAACAGGAGTGCAATCTTACGCAGAGCGTAATTCGGCGTGAGATCGCCCGATTCCATAGTTTCAGTCTCGTCAGGGAAAGATTGAGCCCAGCGAACGTTTCGCCAAATCTTCTGCACTCTTTGTCTAGGAACCTTTTCTGGTCGGATGCGCTCCATCCGGCCCGAACCGGAACTGGAACTTTCCGTCTGAAAGAAAGTGAAAAAATCTCAAAGTTTCATGTATGACAAAGATTCCAAGTCTGTACCTCATCCATATTATAAGATAACATTAACAGATTGATTATCAAATTATAGCGCAATTCAAATGATGGAATATATCCGTTAAGCCTTACTCCTGTAATCAAAATCATATTCAATTTCCCATTGAAAATCGAAACATCGCGGCATACCATGATTTGAAGCGTAGTCAAGTACAAATGCACATCCTGTACAGAGAACTGCTTTTCATATAAAATCGATATTTCCACTCGTCAACAATTTTGACACAAAGAATAAAGTAAAATGGAAACACATTAGACTGCATGGTAAAACTTCAATAATATTAATTCTCATCTTCCGACGCTGCATCGGAATAGCCGGTGCTCGACGATTGTTGATTGAGTAAACACAAGTTCTCGCCATTTTTCTCACTTTCACCAAATTCAAACATTCTCTTAATTAAATAATTCCTTCTTTTTTATGCACTTTCTTTTTTTGCAAGGAAATAAGACGTTCTTCAAATAAAATATCGGTATAATTGCTGTCCTGCAAATGTGTGACAATTTAGTACTGAGACATTAAAGGTTTCTCCTTGAGTGGGTCTTAATGGAATTAAACGGCATCAAACTAATTTTCTTCCATGGTTATTTCAGAATAGAAAGAAGGGATATTGACTTAGGAATTTAATTGTTGAATTGTTATCGAAGCCTTTTGTCGCTGGCCATCATGATATCCTAAAGTAAATGTTGAAGATTACCTTCTTTTTAACTCTTTTATATTGTTTAAGCGTATGCTATCTTAAATATTTTCTCGCTCCTCAAATAGATCTCAAGAAAGACCCATTGTCGGGGTGCACAAACATCATCGTAGGCACGGTAAAGCTCCCAAATGGCTATCGTTTGTATCACAATTATATTAGATCGATTTCTACAAACAGTTGCGTGTAGCAGTCAGTGTTCAAATGCCCTATTTCAATTTTGATTTTTAAAACATGCCCGTCCCAGCGCGATATATAGCGTGTACAAAACGCAATCTGTAACTCTCCTATGTATTGATCGTTATATGGAAATTGAATTGATACATTTCTCATCAGATTCTAATAAAACGTGAAATAACAAAAGACATTCCATGCAGCTTATAATTAATTCATTATCCATAAAACTGGGTGATATTTGCCTTTTTTCTTATAAAGAATGATTCGCAATTATGTTTCTGCTGACTATGGTAAAACTGATACTGCGAACGTAGAAGTCTGAGTGTCCATGCTAATGTATAAATTCTATATTGGAACAGGATATCCGTTTAGTATAAGCAGAGTCCACGTGAGACAATGCCAATATTTAGTATAAAATGGTAGTAAGAGGAGGTAGGGAAGTCACAATAGATTGATAATTAGTTTTCGCAGACAATCATAAAAATGGAATTAACAAACAATGATTAGGCCAATAGGCAAAACTTGAAAAAAAGCTCAGCCTGGATAATAAGGGAAAAACCTCTACACGCAACAAAATAAACGGCTATAGGCACGGACGCACTTGTGTTTCACAGAACAGAAGATTTGTGTTTCACATAACAGAAGATATGTGTTTCAAAGAACAGAACATTTGTGTTTCACAGAACAGAACATTTGTGTTTCACAGAACAGAACAATTGTGTTTTACAGAACAGAACACTTGTGTTTCACAGAACAGAACATTTGTGTTTCACAGAACAGAACATTTGTGTTTCACAGAACAGAACATTCGTGTTTCACAGAACAGAACATTTGTGTTTCACAGAACAGAACATGTATGTTTCACAGAACAGAACATTTGTGATTCACAGAACAGAACATTTGTGTTTTACAGTGCAGAACACTTGTGTTTCACAGAAGAGAACACTTGTGTTTCACAGAACAGAACCTGGTTGTTTCACAGAACAGCACATTTGTGTTTCACAGAACAGAACATTAGTGTTTCACAGAACAGAAGATATGTGTTTCACAGAATATCTTGTTTATGCTTTTCTTATTTAAACGGAATGTAATGAGGACATCAAGATATATGTATTTTGAAGAAATATTTTGAACTCTGTTAATTGATACTATATGAGCACATGGAATATCAATACCAGTACGTGATCATGCGATACATGATTGCGTCTTGGTTTGTCACATGTCCATCCCCATACGATATGACTACACAACTACAGAATACAAAAGTCAGTCGATAGTTAGACTGCAGAATTTCGGTTGTTTCTCATTAAATGAAATTGACCTTTTGACCTACATACTACGTCCTTAATGTTCTAGAGAGTGTGATTTTAAATTGTTCGAATTTGAAAATGAATAGATCCAGAAATCAGTATTTTCTATAAACTTCAAATTATCGAAATGAATATAGTTTTTCAGTCAGAAAACCGGAAGTTAAAGGACACCGTACCTCATTGGATTCGTTTCCGCTATTGCACTTCCTGTCTAACGGTAACTCCGGCCCCATTTATGTTAAATTTCCCTTTTTCACATAAATGTAAATGTATGCATCAAACAAGTCAGAAATATTTTATCCACGGTACAAATTACTCTTATGCAGAATCATATCGTCTCAAAATTCAATAAACGTTTTTCAAATCAGATAGACGTTATATTTGTTATGTCAATCATCTATGACATGTATAAACAGTAACCAATTTAACACCTTAAGATTTTAAGTATCCTTTCCAGACTGCTATTAGCGGTAAGCCCTACGCGAAGTCTTTTTAATTGAAAAGTCAAAGCTAGTGCCGAGAGGAAAGTCCCTTATTGTAAAGCCTTTGAAATAATATACTGCAATATTCAGTAATAGAGATTAAAGATCATCACAGATATACGCTATAGTATGAGTCATGCATAGAGAGAGGACAATTGTTTGATCTTTTATGTGTATTTCAAGTCTGAAGTAAAGAATTAGTGGAATCTATCAAATCTCTGTGCATTCATCTCCAACTGAACGTGAAAATACTTCCCTTTTATACAAACATAATGGGCGTTCTTATACACAATATATATACATATTGACTAGCTTAATATTGTAAGTATTGGTCATCAAACGGACAAATATGTCTACTAAGTCCATAAGAATTTTTCTACAGTCGTTTAAAAATAGTAAAATTGTAAAGCAATACAAAAAATCTACAAGACATATATAGTCTGTACAAGAACATGTAAAAGTTGTTGTTCCAAGAGGGAAAAAGGTTTACTTAATATTGATCCTCCTAATATCATCTATGAAATTTGGTTTTATGTAAGGGAGGGGGAGGGTTATTTATATGTAATCCGGGTAACTACAAACATCACACGATTGACAAATAAGCTCCTGTGGCACATACATTTGTTTCCGGTTCTTCATACATTTTTTGTACTACAGTCCTTGTGTGTTTTCATATTATAGACATTCTATTGTCTTATTATGTTGTTGCTACATATATTTGTTATGATCTTTCCTATTGAAATGTATAATTATCGTTGCTATGGAGAATTGATGCAGCCGTTGCTACAAAAATTGTTGTGAAATTTCCTCATTTTCTTCAGTTCTGGATCGACAAAAATCATTGATAGAGCTTTGTGTAATTTTTTCTCTCTTTTTTGCATTTTTTCATCACATGAGGCGAAGAGAACTGTGAGAACGGTACAACTTTATAATATAGGTATGAACCTTCAGCTTATAAAAGAGGAGCGGTAAATTCAGCACGATACTCAAACTATAATACACAAAATTATTGTTCGAAAGTCCTTCAGTATTACAGCGATTCTTTGTTTCTTTAACAAAAGTAAACACAAGAAAAGAGTAATTGCCTGAAATTTGACAAAAAGTCTCAGAATGAAATACTAAAGTGCCACGAAATTAAAGAAAAAGGCTTTCAGAAGTTGATCATTATTTTTACGCAATCGAAATACAAAGGTGAAATAAAACATAAAAGATACCATCTTACAAGTACTTATAGTAATTATATACTGAAAATAGCCTGTATGTTAAAAAGGCATAGAAAATAGCTCTCTCTGAACAATTTTGAAAATCATGCTCTCATTAGTCATACCAAATTTCAATCTAATTGAAAAAAATGAAAAATGTGAACTTTATTTTATCTTGTAACACATCAAGTGTATAATTGTGTTCCTTATATCAATCAAATTGAAAAAATAAGGTTATACCTTTATTTTCACTCTGAATGTGAAAATGTCTTAAAGAATTAATGAAGGAAAATAATTGCTTTAAACCCTTGACAAATAACAACATTGTGACTGCCCTACCTTTGTCTTCAATGCCAGGTGATTCACACATTACTACACTTTTCCCAAAGTTACATTTATTCTGGTTATTTACTATCTGTCAACTATAATCATATAAACACAAAAAAGTCATATTCAAGATTCCACTCAAATGGTGAAATTAGCTGTTTTAAAAATATAGATAATTACTTTTCAGTGTAAAAATATACATGTATCTCGACATTACAGAAAGTTAGAAATCATTACTTTTACCAAAGTTTGGATCAGTTCATCCAAGTATCTCTGAAAAAAATTATTAGCTGTGACCGCTTTATGTTCAATAATTCTACGTTAAATTCTTAATAAAATGAAATTAAAATTTTCTCCCTTTTCTGCTCGATAAACTAAATAAAAAATTATTGGTTGGTTGCAAAATTTCTTCGATTCCCATATGACAGTAGAATTTAACAAGCAATTTTCTAAATGTCTGATCAAAGAGCATTAGGTGTACGGTGTACAATACAATTCTATCTGATAATATTTGTATTACAATTTATCCCTCTGAGTGACTTCCAATGGCTAATTCTGAGATCCGATTAACGCCTAATAAACTTGATTTTTAAAGAAAACATTTATTCTTATTAACTTATTACTTGCACGACCGGTGTTGATCACTTTATGTGGAATGTGGTAAGATTTCAAGACATTTACTAGATGCGTCCTTGCTCAGCAATTCGTATATTTCTTTTAATTTTTTGGAATCAATATCTTTTAATCGATGACAAACACAAATGAACAGATGATAAAAAGCAAAGATTGAAACCATCAATTAATGCATAGATGATAGTAGGTAATAATTTCCAAGGTCGAAGAAGGTGTTGGGGATTACAAGATTTAAGATGGGGTCCACAATATATCATTTGTCCATTAGATCTACAATGAACGACCGACAGATTAACGATTAAATCAAATAATCAAAGCATATCATGGATATGTTATTGACGGTAATCGGTCACATCTCTGTAATCAAACATTTTATTGAAAATCATCATTTAAATTTAAATTCCTGCTAGCCGCAAGCTCGAGGCAATCCTATGACTTGCAGATACAGACTTTTTATACAACCTAACAAAACAAATGTAAAACAGCAGTTACCAGCGTGTTCAGGGATGAACTACAAATGACCGATTGTGTTCTTTTACAAATTGCTAGTCCTTGTCAAATCGTATTTAATTCAGATTTAAAAGAAGGATTTTATACTCCAACATCACCGTATTTTTATACAAATTTTCAAAAATCAATTTTGAATGAATTTAAACAAAAACTGCATTTTATCAAAATTTTACCCTGTATATTCCCGGCTGCACATCACGTGACACCTCATCCATGTTCAGTGTATATTTCCCCTGTCTGGAGGACATTTCTCATAGAAGTGACATATACACCTCAATCTCCGGGGTAGTAACATTTCAAATGTTATAAATCATAAAAAGTGAAGTCACTTGAAGAAACTCCTTGTAATAGTAAATGTTCTCTAGACAATCAATAATCTCTATAGGCGACTTGAAATTGGGAGGTATCTAAGCAGAAGGCCTCTACCAGGGACCATGGTAATATCATACCTCGTCAAAAATTACCTACGTAGCGATACCATGAACAAAGGTCTTAAACTCACTTATTTCATAAATTGGTGAAAACTGACAAACGAAATAGCAACTTAAAAAGCTGTAGATAAAACTTTGAAACCCTTTCACCAATTAGTCATAAGTGGAGTGATTCAAAGTGCTTTTATCTTATACGAGCTGTGATGAATGATAAAATAAAAACTGGGACAATAAAACAGTCCAATTTTTATCCAGTGGATAAAAGGATTTTATCAATTCTTACCTCGGACATGTTAAAGCTAGGCATCGTCTTGGTATCTGAAGCGAACTATCGAGTACACACGATCTAATACCCCAAAATCCTTTTGTATTCAGAACGCTATTCTAATAGATTTTTAAACGATCTGCAAGACCATATGAAATGAAAACACAACGAATATTCCATTTCTATTTCATCTGTAAATGCAGAAATGTAGGTCATTGTGCACAATGCGCTGTCGTATATTTTAATTAACTGCAATTACACACGGCCGCCGATCAGCTGATCTTAATATGTTCATTGACATGTCAAATCTTCAAGTTCATCAAATTATTGTGTAAAGTCAACTCCGTCCAGGTTTTGTCAGACCGGGCTGTCAAAGCGGAAAAAATCACCCCTCAATGGTCTGTTGTCCATGTGTATCCAATCTGTAAATCGTGTTAACTACTACTACTGCATTATATCTTTAAATGTCAAAAACAACAATTTTACCACCACAATGTAAAAAAGGCGCACCACAAACTACTACAACATTTTAATTAAACAAGCGTCATCAGGTTCAAGGTGCATTCATATGTCTATAGATGGTGAAAAACGGACTCCACTGTTGTGCGCTTTTTGTTCCGAAAACAAGGATTAAAAAATGAATTTGTTTTAAAGCTTGTCAGAACATAGAATTGTATCTCACTATCATAGTAAGATGATATCCATATAGGATATCGATTGTGTGGAACTAAAACACAGTTTATTTGTTTTCAATTTGAATTGTGGAATTCAATATTTGACAGGTTCATACGTTTGCTCATTTGCATATTCAACACATAGAAACGCCCTCTTTGTTCTGTGATTACAGGTTAAGCAATAAGATGATTGAATACTCATTTAACCAAGCTGCTAATCTGAATAAATCCTGCAGCGACTTCAGTTTAATTTGCATAATTCTGGTATAATCATATATAGAGATTCTCCTCAGCAATTTGCATCAACTGTTTAAAAAGCTATCTAGCTGACTGAGCATGTTATACGTATTTAAACGACAATTTAGGATCAGGCAACTTCGTTCGCAGCTATTCAGAACAGAGATATCGTTGGACAATCTGTCATCATTGACATAGCTAATCTTGTCGTCATCACAAAGCCAGAGCCATACTAGTGATGAAGATATATAAATACAAGACCTAGAACACAACACTACTGTAGTAATAATGACAAGACCCAGAAAACCCAAGATACAATACTATTGAAGTACAAATAGCAATATCTAGAATATCAACGGCATGTAAAATACAGATCACATTGCTACTGAATATAAAATAATGTCAGTAATGAACGAGAAATTCCGAAATACAAAGTAACGTACATGTAGAAGACAACGCTATTGGATACCAATGACAGGACCCATAAAATCCAAGAAATACAAAACACAGAGCACAGAAGTATTGCAGAACAAATGACAAGACCTAGAATACACAAGGAATATAAAACATAGACCACAACCCGATGGAAACAAACGACAAGATAAAGAAAATCCAAGGAATAGAAAACATAGAACACAACGCAATGTTAGGGGTACCTGTAAAGTGCGAAACGAAACAAAAACGAAACGAAACGAAACGAAACAAATCGAAACAAAACGAATCAAATCGAAACGAAACGAAACAAATCGAAACGAAACGAAACAAATCGAAACGAAACGAAACAAAACGAAACGAAACAGATCGAAACGAAACGAAACAAAACATAAAACTTAAAGAAAATGAGAAAAAGAGGAAAAATCGCCGAAAACGAATATTTCAAGACAAGATCAGCATGTAATTATATAATATTGCCTTAATCCTAGAGTTCTACATTTGTAACTAATGCCGAGAGGATTTCTTGAAAGAGTCAAAGTTGACAATTAAAAAAAATGTTATGATCACTGAGCGATATAAGTCCCCTACCGGCGGCATATATTTATGTCCTGCAACTCTGCCTATGAATTACTCTTCAATTAAACATGAGTTTTAATTAAACTTACTGTCTATGCAGGTCAGTTCTGAGGTTTTATCTGCTTTATCAATTCGAAAAAAGGTCAAGCGTGACGACGAAAGTTTAACTTGCTCTGTAACTATCCAAGAGTAAGCTAAGTATCAAATTTTACCTGAATATCTCTCTTTGTTGCAGGAAAAAGTCCGGAAAACTGACAAAAAATGAATTTTCCAAGTCATCAAGGGGCATAACTCCTCGAAAAATAGGTAAAGGGTGACAGAAGTCAAACTTGTTCTGTAACTATCCAAGACCAAGCTGTGTATCAAATTTCATCTGAATATCTCCATCCGTTGCAGAAAAAAGTCCGGAAAACTGACAAAAACTGAATTTTCAAAGTCACCAAGGGGCATAACTCCTCGAAAAATAGGTAAAGCGTGACGAAAGTCGGACTTGCTCTGTAACTATCCAAGATCAAGCTGTGTATCAAAAAAGTCTGGAAAACTGATATTCGGACAGACGGACAGACTGACAGACAGACCGAGAGGAAACTAAGAGTCCCCTTCGGCGTTGCCGGTAGGGGACTAAAAAGTAAATGTCATATGCCATTCATGTATTTAAATAAGAGGAATAAAAGGGAGGGGATAGAAAACCACGCTATGACACCGTAATGAGATCATAAAACGGGGTGGGGGCACATTTCAGGAGAAAAATCTTATCCTTTTTCAAACGCAATGTGCCCCCCAGTTTTTAATTGTTCTCATTTTTCTGATAAAATTTTCAAATACACATAACGGAACAGTTCCGTTTCCTCAGCGCTAGACTCCTCCCTGCTTTTAAAATAATATTTTTCCGTCTGTGACGAGGTTATTCATCCCAATCACTCTCCTTTAAAATGCAATTGTGCCATAAACCGTATATATTATGTTTTAATCGTCAACTTTGATTCTTTAAAAAACCCTCCAGCCACAAGAACTAACGGTTGAAGGCAATAATGAGGGGTGGACAGGGACAAAGGGAGGGGTGAGAAAGGGGGCGGGAGGAGGGAAGAAGGGGGCGGGAGGAGAGGAAAGGGGGCGAGAGGAGGGACAGATGATTGGGAGGGTAACAAAAAAATTAGGAAATTACTTTTAATATAAATAATCTTGCTCTTAGGCGTTCATGTACATAATTTATTTTAAAAATTACCACGAAATTCATCTATATTTACCTTAAAAATTTTTCCCGATCGCTTCGCTCGCTGCAATTTTCAATTCATTTTTCAAATACTTCAGGCTCGCTTCGCTCACCTTAGTTTTTCATCTAAACAGGTTTATTTCTTTTTTCAAGGTTTTAAAAAGGAAATAACCCAAATAACTTCACTATTGCACCAATTTACATTTTAAAGTTTAAACATTTGTATTGACCGCCCAAGACCCCCTCCCCCCCACGGGAGGGGGGAGGCGGCAGGAGGAGAGTGGTACCCCCTGACCCTTCAATAAGATCTTGTCTTGAAATATTCGTTTTCGGCGATTTTTCCTCTTTTTCTCATTTTCTTTAAGTTTTATGTTTTGTTTCGTTTCGTTTCGATCTGTTTCGTTTCGTTTCGATCTGTTTCGTTTCGTTTTGTTTCGTTTCGTTTCGATTTGTTTCGTTTCGTTTCGATTTGTTTCGTTTCGTTTCGATTTGTTTCGTTTCGTTTCGATCTGTTTCGTTTCGTTTCGTTTCGTTTTTGTTTCGTTTCGCACTTTACAGGTACGTACCCCAATGTTAGTACTTATGACAAGACAAAGAAATCCCCAGGGATACAAAACATAGAACACAAGGGGTCCCTGTAAAGTGCGAAACGAAACAAAAACGAAACGAAACGAAACAAATCGAAACGAAACGAAACAAATCGAAACGAAACGAAACAGATCGAAACGAAACGAAACAGATCGAAACGAAACGAAACAAAACGAAACGAAACAGATCGAAACGAAACGAAACAGATCGAAACGAAACGAAACAAAACATAAAACTTAAAAAGAAAAAGAGGAAAAATCGCCGAAAACGAATATTTCAAGACAAGATCAGCATATAATATTGTCTTAATCCAAGAGTTCTACATTTGTAACTAGTGCCGAGAGGGTTTCTTGAAAGAGTCAAAGTTGGCCATTAAAATAAGTAAATGTCAAATGCCATACATGTATTTAAGAGGAATAAAAGGGAGGGGATAGAAAGCCACGCTATGACACCGTAATGAGATCATAAAACGGGGTGGGGGCACATTTCAGAAAAAAATCTTATCCTTTTTCAAACGAAATGTGCCCCCCCCCCCTCCCCCAGTTTTTAATTGTTCTCATTTTTCTGATAAAATTTTCAAATACACATAACGGAACAGTTCCGTTTCCTCTGCGCTAGACTCCTCCCTGCTAAATAATATTTTTCCGTCAACTAGGTTATTCATCCCATTCACTCTCCATTAAAATGCAATTGTGCTATATACCGTATATATTATGTTTTAATCGTCAACTTTGATTCTTTAAAAAAAAGCTCCAGCCACAAGAACTAACGGTTGAAGGCAGTAATGAGGGGATGGACAGGGACAAAGGGAGGGGAGAGAAAGGGGGCGGAGGAGGGAAGAAGGGGGCGGGAGGAGAGGAAAGGGGGCGAGAGGAGGGACAGATGATTGGGAGAGTAACAGTAACAAAAAAAAATTAGGAAATTACTTTTAATATAAATAATCTTGCTCTTATGCGTTCATGTACATAATCTCAATTTTAAAAGTTACCACGAAATTCATATATATACCTTAAAAAATTTACCGATCGCTTCGCTCGCTGCAATTTTCAATTCATTTTTCAAATACTTCAGACTCCCTTCGCTCACCTTAGTTTTTCATCAAAACAGGTCTATTTTTTTCAAGCTTTAAAAAAGGAAATAACCCAAATAACTTCACTAATGCACCAATTTACACTTTAAAGTTTAAACATTTGTCTTGACCGCCCAAGACCCCCTCCCCCACGGGGAGGGGAGAGGCGGCAGGAGGGGAGTGTTACCCCCCTGACCCTTCAATAAGATCTTATTTTGAAATATTCGTTTTCGGCGATTCTTCCTCTTTTTCTCATTTTCTTTAAGTTTTATGTTTTGTTTCGTTTCGTTTCGATCTGTTTCGTTTCGTTTCGATCTGTTTCGTTTCGTTTTGTTTCGTTTCGTTTCGATTTGTTTCGTTTCGTTTCGATTTGTTTCGTTTCGTTTCGATTTGTTTCGTTTCTTTTCGTTTCGTTTTTGTTTCGTTTCGCACTTTACAGGTACCCGAACACGGGGCAATGTCAGTACTTATGACAAGATAAAGAAATCCCCAGGGATACAAAACATAGACCACAACGCAATGTCAGTACTTTTAAAAGACAAAGAAATCCCCAGGGATACAAAACATAGAACACAACGCAATGTTAGTACTTATGACAAGACAAAGAAATCCCCAGGGATACAAAACATAGAGCACAATGCTATTGAAGTAGAAAGAACAGGACATAGAATATTCAGTGAATATAAAAAAATAGATTCCTCCCTATTGAAACACTACAGAGAAGTTCTAGGATATATAAGGAATACAAAATCTATTGAAGTACTAAAGATAAGAGCCAGACAAGGCATGAAACACATAGATCACAAAGCTATTGAAGAACTAACGAAAACACCTAGAATATATCCAACGAATACAAAATATAGACAACAGTGATATAGGAGCACTAATGACAAGACTAGGAATACACAGTATACCAGAGAAAAAATACCAGTCGTAGTACAGGAGTCAAAGATACAGGAGAAAATGGCATAAGCGTGTAAGTCTCCATTAACAAGGCAATCGTTGACCCCGACTGTAGATAGGGCCAGGTACCCGGGAGGAGTGAGTGTCATCTGATTGTATGAAACACCCGCCGCGAATGCCAAATTAAAACATGTCGAATTCAGTAATGTCCATATAGGTAAAAGACGGTCAATCAGAAAGGTCTTATTTAATAATGTTCTAAATCATCCTTGATGAGCAAATGTCGATCTTTGTAGCGGCCATAGAACTTTCTATCCTCAGTCACATCTTAAGGTAGAGCATCCCTCAGGTATCAGATGCCCATATTTCCTAAATAACAACTTTTACAATATCTTCATTTCCATATATTCAAAGATTATGTTAAACCTTATACTAGTATAAACAAAATATAACTCTTGGTTTCATGAGTATACCGAGAGTGTAAACGTTTGAACTTTAACATTGGACCCTATGGGAAAAGTAAGAAAAATCCTTTTTTAGGGGTGATAAAATGTAACTAGAAAAGTTTCTTTTACCAAAACCATGTTAATGTGATAATCTGAACAATATTCTGAAGAGAAAAAATAGGGTATCCAGGCATAAAATTTCCAGAATTCTGACCTGAGGGATGCTCTACCTTAAGCCGTTCCCCTAAAGAACATTAAGCAAGCAGCTTACTAGCGAGCCTCTTTGCACTCAATATAAAGGTTTTGTAGACCATGCTCTTGTATAGCGTATCAGTTGTGAAATGAATACGCCATAGGCAGGAAAAGGGGGAATGTTGCTGCACACAAAAAGGAAGTTTGTGATGGTGAAATTAGAATCGTCATGTTTGTCATAAAGAGAGGTGTTCAAATAATCTTTGTCATTGATCGATAATAGTATGTCTAAGTAGGAGGCTGAAGTGCTGCTCCCAGCGTTTCTTTGATTTCCGGTTCACTTGGATAGATGACACCAAGGTAATCCTGAATGGTTAGATAATTGATGGAGAGTAAGTCATCAATGTATCTGTAAGTCCAGTTGAATTGCGATACTAGCTTCTTTTTGCATTTTGAAAGCAGAGACTGACAGGTATGAATGCAGCCTCGTATGAATAAAAAAAAATATGTCAGCTAGGAGAGGGGCACAGTTTGTGCCCAATGGAATTCCAGCAGTTTTTTTTTAAATATTTGGCCTCCAACAACAACGAAAATATTGTCTATCAAAACTTCCAGCGTCTTGATGATGTTGTCTTCTGTGTACTTGTGTTCTGAGTCAGAGTTTTCCTTGACAAAATAAGTTTCTAAATTTCCTAAAATGAGGTATTCGTATCTGTGATTGCCACTTTTGTGGACGAAAGAGTTTTTTTTAATCGAAGCAAACCTAATTTTAAGTTTCTGATCAGGTAAAAAAATTGAAAGATTTATGCTTGTAATGTGATTCCAAGTCGAAGACTTGAGATGATTTAAAATTTTTTTTTTTCAGTTTTTGAGGATCCACATCAATTACCTAGTAGACGCATGCGTCCGATTTCAGTTCCGCTATTCTTCACTTTGAAATCTATATTGTAAGTCTGTGCCGCCTATGACCTTGTTGCAAGTTGGATCCACATATGATTGACCCCACTTCTAGAGTACTCCGTAGCAAAATACGTTTGAAGACCGTCTCTGATGTGAGTGAGAATTTTCGTAATCAAAACAGAGAGATCGAGGTTGTCTGTATGGGTTCTTGTGCATCTTCAGAATCCAGTATAAGTATGTAAACTTAAAATAAGATTCATTTGTAGGAATGCCAAATGATTGAAGCACAGATTTGTGGTTGTCTAAAACTTCTGTGATACTACGTTAAGTTGTATGTTTGATTTCCAGGTGACGAATTGAGCCCCATTTCCTCCTTGAGACAGTTCACTTAATATGGTTTGCACACGAAAACCCAGTTGTTAGTTGCTTTTCATGGGGGTAAGTGAGTTCCTCGGTAAAGACAATGTACTATTCGACATTCAAATATGAGCATCGCAACCATGTTGTCATACGTGATCTCAGCATTGTAATCATGTTCATTCATATGACGTAAGAATTTGAAAAGAGCACAGATAGATATTTTTTTGTTTGAAAGGAGAGGTAGCAAAAGAGAAGGTGAGTAGCGTTTTATTCAGTTTCAGATTGCTAGAAATTTCGAAAGAGTCAGAAAGTAGTGATCAGCTTGAGTAGTGATAAGATGGTATGATGACTTTACAGGTCTTAGAGGAGAAAAAGCCTACAAGGGTGAACAGCACTCAAAAGGCTACAAGGGTGAAATGGAAATGAGTTTTCTATTGCATGATTAATAACAATTTGGATATCATATCTAACGCTTCTTTTTGCCCATCTCCTGGCGTTATTTTTACAAGAGTTCAATATGAATGAACGTAATAAATTATTACGAAGCTGAGATCACGTACAAGTATATGGCAACTTGGTTGCGATGTTCATATTTAAACTCCGATGTCGAGCATGTACATTGTCTTAGGTCTTCAGGAAGGTAAACATTGAACTAAACGCCATTGCAGTTACACTGACAACATCTAACATATCTAAGAAATACAAACATATAGAACACAATGTCATTGCAGTTCTTATACATGTAACAAGTCATTTTTAGAATATCCACGGAATACGTAACATAGAATAGAATGCTTTTGATACATAGATGACGTGTTGTCCATCAATAATCCGAAATTTAAGGACCATCACCATCTACATGAAATCTATCCTCATGAACTATATAGAGATCAAGGAAACAACAGAGAGTGACAGATCCGCTTCGTACTAGATATACTCCTATCTTTCGACGCAAACGGCCATTTGAACTCCTCCCTGTATGACAAGCGTGACGAATTCAGCTTCCAAATTCACGAGTAGCAACATTCCGTCTTCTCCTGCATATGGCGATTTTGTTTCTCAGCTGATACGGTACTCCAGGGCATGTTCCAAATATGAAGATTTCATCATTAGAACCAGACGGCTTGCAAGTAAGCTACTTGTTCAGGGTTATATCACACAACGGCTGAAATCATCATTGTGGAAGTTCTTCGGCCGCTATTGGGATATTATAAGAGCATATCGGATCCCCCTTTCCAGAATGATCAGTGACATTCTACATTGTGATTGAATGGCTGTCGTCATCACCAAACAAGACATACTTACCTGATCTGTATATCAAAATGTATATCGAGACAATCACCGAATTTGACAGGTTTCCATGGAGCTATTGCAACGGGTGTTGCATGCAATCAGGAGACGCTGACTCTCCCCGGGCACCTGGTCTCACTTCGGAATGTTGTTCATTCCGGGGTTCGCAACCGTTTCGATGGGAATTCTCACGATTTTGCTTTGCCTTCCCGACTTTGAGACTGAATAACGGTTAGGTACTTCTTTGATGTTTATTTGAAGTACTAATGACAAGATATAGGATGGTACATGTACAAATGTATATACACATAACATAATCTCTACTTATGGGGAAATTATCGGACTGACAGAACTTTGAAATTCGTATTATAGATAAAAACACAAAGAAAAGAAAAACCTAGGGCTAACAGAACGCTGAAATCCGTATTACAGACAAAAAAAACTCAAAGACAAGAAAAAACTTGGGGCTGACAGAACGCTGAAATCCGTATAACAGACAAAGACAAAAAGACAAGAAAAACCTTGGGCTGACAGAACGCTGAAATCGGTATTACAGACAATAACCTCAAAGACAAGAAAAACCTTGGGTTGACAGAACGCCAAAAAACCGTATTACAGACAAAATCCAAAAAGACCAGTAAAACCAAGGGCTGACAGAACGCTGAAATTCGTATAACAGAAAAGACAAAAAGACAAGAAAAACCTAGGACTGACAGAACGCTGAAATCCGTATTACAGACAATAACCTCAAAGACAATAAAAACCTTGGGTTGACAGAACGCTGAAAACCGTATTACAGACAAAAACACTAAGGCAAGAAAAACCTAGGGCTGAAAGAACGCTGAAATCCGTATAACAGACAAAAACCTCAAAGACAAGTAAAACCTAGGACTGACAGAACGCTGAAATTCGTATTACAGACAAAACACAAACACAAGAAAAACCTTGGGATGACAGAACGCTGAAATCCGTATTACAGACAATAACCTCAAAGACAAGAAAAACCTTGGGTTGACAGAACGCTGAAATCCGTATTACAGACAATAACCTCAAAGACAAGAAAACCTAGGGCTAACAGAACGCTGAAATCCGTATAACAGACAAAAACCTCAAAGACAATTAAAACCTAGGGCTGGCAGAACGCTGAAATTCGTACTACAGACAAAAACAAAAAGACAAGAAAAACCAAGGGTTGAAAGAACGCTGAAATTCGTATTACAGACAAAAACCTCAAAGACAAGAAAAACCAAGGGCTGACAGAACGTTGCAATTCGTATAGTCAATCAAGTATGCTCGCCGTTTTACAGACAAAACACAAAAACAAGAAAAACCTAGGACTGACAGAACGCTGAAATTCGTATTACAGACAAAACACAAAAAACAAAAAAAACCTAGGACTGACAGAACGCTGAAATTCGTATTACAGACAAAACACAAAAAAACAAGAAAAACCTAGGACTGACAGAACGCTGAAATCCGTATTCGGACAAAACACAAAAACAAGAAAAACCTAGGACTGACAGAACGCTGAAATTCATATTACAGACAAAAACCTCAAAGACAAGAAAAACATAGGGCTGACAGACCGCTGAAATTCGTATTACAGACAAAAACCTCAAAGACAAGAAAAACTTAGGGCTGACAGAACGCTGAAATTCGTACTACAGACAAAAACAAAAAGACAAGAAAAACCAAGGGTTGAAAGAACGCTGAAATTCGTATTACAGACAAAAACCTCAAAGACAAGAAAAACCAAGGGCTGACAGAACGTTGCAATTCGTATAGTCGATCAAGTATGCTCGCCGTTTTAGATTGTCAACTCTCCTTTGTGCATTTAAAGAATCCATATTGCTGTTAACTGAAAAGGGTACATATCTGTTTGCAATGTTAATTACTCTTTGTCAGGTGCATAAACATTTCTCTCTATGGAAAAGTGGAATTTGGATTCTTGTCAAATATAACAAATACCTTAATACGAAATACCAATAATCCCATTATGGAAGAGGGGAAAATATCTCCATAATGGAGCTTTACAAATTACTTTTAAATCATTTATCATAATTTACAAGGCTGGTATTTGTAGTTTACGAATGTATATATGTATAAAGGTCATGGGAATACCAGCTTAATGGGACTTTCTAATGAAATATCAAAATACTAAGTGCAGTCGTCTAATAATTGTTGATAAGAGCGTAACTCCTACATTGATACCTGTATCATGTAGCCTATGATGTATGCATGTCAATATCTTTTTAACACGATACCTGCAAGCAGAGATCATCCATCGTATAACCTCTCTCTCCTCCTCATTTACCTTAAATCTGTTAAAAACCATACTGTTTCCGATTTCTAACAATTATAGAATGGAGACCAACCTCCTCACCCTTTTCCCTTCCACCCAACACACATATATTTTAGATTTCTTTTAATATCCGCGCATGAAATATGACTCAAGTGGTTACATGTATACCCCGTCAAGGATACGTTAGATCTTCCAATCATAGACGTTAATCGATCTTTATTATCACTTAAATAAAACGTATCATGATACAGATCTTCACTTAAAGGAACATAATCTTATTTTCTTATTTTCTATGTAAACTGGGATTTCTTGTCGAACAAATATTTAAAGAAAAGTAACTCATGCAAATCATTCATATAATGAAGTTAAACTTACGGAGTTACCCTTCTTAGATAAACATGAACGGGGCAAAGTTTTACATGGACCTCCATAACGCAGTGAAAAAAAATCATTTGAAAGATACGCTTATCACTATGACAGAGATTAAAAAAATTGATCATCTCGCTTTTGATAAAAAAAATTGGGAAGGGGGGGGGGGAGTTATCGTTGCTTTTCTCCACTTAAATTTTGACTGAAAAAGGGGGTCTCAGAAATTGCACCCCTAAATATTTTTATTTCATGAAACTGCTCTTCAAGCAGATTTTTTTTTCATATCTATATTAATCAATATCATTCAATCACAGGAAGCGACTCATTCATAATGATTACTACCTGCATGTATACCACAAGTCCCAAAGTATGAAAATTGGTGTTTGCAATGATGGAAAATTCTTCATTTTTCATACAAGAAATAAAGATATTATATCACGATGACTTATCACAGGAAAACAACACAACGAGTTTGAGAAGAACAAACGTGCCTGTTTGAAATGGACCAAGAGCGACAACTCTTCCGACCGGAGTACACATGAGGAGCAGTTGGTTCTGATGAAACAATAGAAAACTTAATATTTTGCATTAGTTTCAAAGCTACAATCCTAGTGAGTGACTTGACGAACGTATTGGTTACGACAGTGGCATCATGATGGCCAATATATATATAATATGTTTGAATTAGGAGAAGTGTAAGGTGTTCCTGACCACTACAACCCTCCTATCCCACAGGCGCCAGATTCCTATATAAGAAATTTAAAACCACATCTTTAAACTCCCGTTTCTCTTTTCTTTACTCTAAAAGGATAAAGAGAAGAGAAAGAACGTGTTAGATGGGTTATAATTTTCTCTTTAGGAATCTGGTGCCTGTGTCCTATCCCATGTTTATTTTTGTCTGTGCAAATGATGGATTAGTTTATCTTAACTTTCAGGTATCGTGTTATCAAGATACATGCATAGATGCATACATCATAGAGGTATCAGATTAGCCACAGAGACGACTGACAGTTTGCTATATTTGGAATGTTCTGATGTACACCAAGATCATCCAAATAGTAAATACAAGTATCTGCGACTATCGTTCACCAAAACCATCAAAATAGTAAAATGTCGTTGCTCGTGTCTGCGGCTAGTGTACACCAAACCATCCCAATACATGTAGTAAAGTGAAGTGTCGTTGGCCGTGTATGTCGATATACAAATTACCAACGATAAGTGTCGTTGGTCGTGTTTGCGGCTAGTGTACACCAAAACCATCCAAATAGTAAAGTGTCGTTGGTCGTGTTTGTGGCTAGAGTACACCAAAACCATCCAAATAGTAAAGTGTCGTTGGTCGTGTCTGCGGCTAGTGTACAGCGTCGTTGGTCTTGTCTGCGGCTAGTATACACCAAAACCAACCAAATAGCAAAGTGTCGTTGGTCGTGTCTGTGGCTAGTGTACACTAGTGGTGGATTTAGAGGGGTACAGGACCCCCGCCCCCCTTTTTTTCACCCAAAGTTATTGATTCAGAATATGCTTAATCTCTTTACATTTGGGGAAATTTTCGGCTCGCTTCGCTCGCCACTCTTACTTTTTCATTAGCTGTCTATTTTTTCGTCCTCAAAGACACTTCGTCTTCAACTTTCTTTGTCATTGTGTTTTAACGGATTCATATGTAATAAACATATACAAAATTCAAAATCAAATTAACACTTGAATAATTACCAAATGCTTCATTTTCATGGGCCGATTTAACCAGGTTAGACAGGTGGATAGTGGGGTTGCAATGCCCTAATCTTCAAAACCTTCCCCAATTGGTCCAACAAAAATAGAGCATGGTAAAATGTAACCATCTATTAAAAAAATCACGGATCGCTCTGCTCGCCAATCTAGAAAAAGTTGTATATACATGTAAGGATGACTGAATTTGAAAAATAATGAAAACTTCTTAAAATTATCCGTGTCGTGTCTGCCGCTAGACAAATGAAGTACCAAAGGTAAGTTCATTGACTGCAGTGAATGATATAATGTAAAGATTACGTTATATAATGATCAGATTAAAACTTTGAAGCATCACTCCTATTTTCATTAAAACGAACTAGATGTGAATATGGTAAGGTTGTATTTCAGTGCGAGAAAGTTTTTACAACTTTGCAGATATTTATTGAAATGCACATTCACTGGATTTGTCTCGTGTATCTTAGTTTATTACATATATATAGTTATATATAACTTTTTTTTCGAACGACAAGAATGTTTACGAGTACTCAAATTTTGCTACTTTTTATTGGACAAAAAAAAGTGTCCTTCTTCGCGATTATATTTTTAACGCGTTGAAATTGTTTTGCATTTCCTGTCACTCTTCACAATGCTAATTATATTCATGATGAATTTTCATACATACACACAGTTACTTATTATCATAATGAGGTAATCAAATCCACAGGGGTGAGGTATCATCGCTTGGTCACTAACCCTTTCATCAATACAAACCCTTTCTTCTATATGTCTATATAAGTAATACCTTACGAAAATATCTGCTTAATATCCTATTTAAATCGCAGTCGTGTCTGTCTGTCCGTCCGTCCGTCCGTCCGTCCGTCCGATCTCGAATCTCCTGAACCCTACATGGGAATTGGATCATATTTCACACAAGTGTTCCTTAGGATAGATCTTTTGGGACAAAGGTCACTTAAGGTCAATCATCAAAGTTCAAGGTCATTCCCAGGTTACAAATAGCTTTTTTGCACTAAAAAATCCAAAAATTAATTGAAATTAGTATTTTGTCCAAATGGTCTGAACTTTTTTACAATGATAGAATAATGCATAATCTTTTACATTTGTCACGGGCTTTTTACATTTTTCATTGCGTTGATGAAAATTTTGTGCCGAAAAAGGAGGGGGGGATGTTACACGTAACTCCAGGTGAATATATATACAGTGTATAGGGTAAATCCCGAAAACCGTCGACTACCGAGTGATCACGAGTCGATACAATAGACCCTTGCCATCAAAACTTCATTAATGAGAAGTCGGGATTGTGAAGTGGATAGAGTGCCGGACTCGTGATTGCCAGGCGGAAGGTGCAGGAGGTAGTGGGTTCGAATCCCTGGCAGGGGAGAGTAGGTAAATAGGGTACCTTGTGATATATATGATTTTCTTGTGATTTGTATGTTTATTTCTCATGTATACATGTATAGGCTGACTATCCAAGGTTCATCGTACTAATTTGGATGTTAGTGTATATATCATCTATATAGGCTGCTTATGAGAATGCCATAATAGAATTCTAATCGTTTATTAGTGTAGCCCCTTCAGGACCAAGGCTACATAAGGTCAATCATCAAAGGTCAATGTCACTTCCAAGTTAAAAAAAGCGTTTTT
Organism: Pinctada fucata; assembly: GCA_028142955.1. Classification (NCBI taxonomy): domain Eukaryota; kingdom Metazoa; phylum Mollusca; class Bivalvia; order Pterioida; family Pteriidae; genus Pinctada; species Pinctada fucata. Next base: position 69,373,160 of record AP027105.1, on the reverse strand, counting down.
TGCAATAATTCTTTTTTAATTCATCAAAAATCAGCGTTTTGTCGAAACAGTATGAAAATTTTGAATATGATGGAAAATGTATAATCTTTTAAATAAATAACGGGTTTTAAGATTTTTCTTGAAAGGTCAAAGACACTCAGAAAATCAAACTTTTGGTATCAAAATTATTGTGTTCGGGGAGCATCCATCAGTTTTGCTGATTTTGTCTTTTTATGTCTTTTTATGTATGAAAAAGTATGAGATAGATGTGATTACAGCAATGATTTCAATTTTTTTTACCCAACAGAAATCTACTAATGCATGGGGACATGGTATTTCACAAACACATTAATATATTCAAAATAGGCAGATGAAATACATGACATTGTACTTTGTAACGGCTAGTGCACTGTTCTGAATGCACAACTTTTTCTTACAAAGTGGTTGCTATGTTCAGGGTCTATTTTTTAGCAATGCTGACATTGACTTTTATATGTATCATTCTTCTTCACTCTTGTAAGAATCTCAGAATTTGTAGAAAATGAGTGATGTCATATTAAATAATTTATCAATCTGATATGGAAAAATCTTTTACTTCAAAGTTCAGACGAGAAAACACGAAAATAAATACCATATAGTTATGTCAATTCCTTATGTACAGGTTATGTATATTTACCTGTAATAAATGGATACATGATTTATATATATAGGTACAAACTTACCTGTAATCCCCATGGTTAAACTGTTACGGCATAGTCAGGTGGTTCCTCTGCCGGTGGTGCGGGGCCGGTGTACCGGGGGCCACCTTATAGTATATATATACACTGGGGATCACCTAGTACAAGATTGTACCTGTATATAGGTATGATAATGGCTAATTGTTGTTAGAACATTAACTACTTGTGTATTCCGTGATGACCGACATTATTGTGGTATATTTATGGTACATTATGAATGGATTCGGATGAACAAACAAAATTTGGCTAATTTACAAAGAGGGGACCTATCAAAATATACTACCTAAAATCATGAATATATGGGCGAATTGAATCACGGATTTGTATAAAAAAAAAAGATCAGAGGAGGGAACAAATTATCACTCGGTCAAAGAACTGTTCAAACCACCCTGCTGAGAAATATTCGACGTTTCTTTAAAACACATACATGTACACCGAAATTTGATATAATATACATGCATTATTGGTTATTTAATGATAAAAGTGTTGTGATTTCCAAAGAAAACGTTTAAAAAATACATTGGCTGATTTCTCATATTCTATCTTTGTCTCCCCATTGTTACAAATAACCAATATTGATGGCACTGATTAATTCGATGAAGAACTGAGACCATAAAAAGTGTATGGAGTTGCACATGTGTGTATACTGTTTTGAACTTTTCCCCAAGGTAGATGCGGTTGATGTCGCCTTTCATCTCTCACCCACGCCGGTCTCTACAGGACTTTTGGTGCACATCTGAATTAAATAATCTCTGTTCAATAAAATATCGAATCAGATTATTGATCGACTTTGGACATGAAATAACATGATTAATATCTATAATCATTATTCGTGTTTTATGTCAAATTTCAAACTCTGTAATTTCAATTTCATTGAAATGACTTATTAATATTAATGCTATTAGATTCTTGGTTGTTTTTTCTTTGATAAAGAAATACAAAATGTATTCTGAATTGATTAATGTGTCTTTCCAAAGTCTTTGAAAGATCTTTTGTTATAAATTTATAGAAGATGTTACTATGAATATATAGGAGATGTACGTAACTTCAAATACAAGTTAAGACTTTGTTTTCAAACATAGCATCGTCAACTGGCAACTTTAGTGACTCTTGTACGTCAAAATATCATAGCAATGTCAAGAGCCTATCAATCATCAGATATACGGTCACGTGACATCAATTAATACGCCGTAAGCAGTGGGAAGCTCAACACGTGATGATGACGTTTTGCTACTGAAGTGTCTTGAGATATTAGAGTGGTCACATAGTAACTGTAGCTAAGAGGGTTGTTAACATGCAGCTATTGCCATCAGCAGGTATCTTAAAGAGAATTATCGACAAATTCAAGTACAACAGATTCGTAAATATCCAAATCTCAACGGGACTACTTTTCCCGTGTTTGCTGATTGTGCTTTTATGTGTTTGTTTAAGGATGGTTAAGAGCGGTATCTGATCTTCCGGGCGTCCACTATTGTTACTAAGCATGCGATGTTTTCCCAAGTTAAGAGTCTGGGCTTTGCTGCCCTATGCTACAAAATAAATGAATAAAAAATGAGTGCGCAATCCCTTTAAACTATAGAACAAATTTGTCGAAAGAAATATGTAAATGGGCAATTATCCCTCTGCACATTAAAAAATAACTATGATACTTATGTGTCATATGTCGACATGTTGACATACGAATCGTCTAGCTTATTTTCTCGGGATCATTTATCTCCCTTGCATGTCGTCACTTCCTCGTTGTCGGTTAGCTTTCCTTGTGTTTTGAACATTAAGTCATTCCCTACGCACACTTTACGATGTGGAATGTCTTTTTACTATTTTGTCTAAAAATTTGCCTCTTGAAATGTTCTTAAGCTTAATAGAAATCTTTCAACACCAGCTAATTTTATGACTGAAGTAATTAACATCCCATCTATTAAACATTGATATTGTTTCTCTCTTACAATGGTTGCATGTATAATATTTTCAATATTCGTGGACTTGATGATGAAGGAACTATTTCAATCATTTGTATAATTTATTTTTAGGTGCATCTGAAATTAAAAAAATGAAGTTTTTTTTTATATTTTACAACATTCATTATGAACTTTTCCAGTAAATTGCACTTTTAATTTTTTCAATTTCATGTTCTTACATATTCATTATATTTGCTGTAGTATAACTATCAATTTACATTTACGCATTCATTTTTAAATATGATAATATTGATGAATAAAACTGATAAAAGAAATCAAGAAAAGTGATGCAAGTGCGGATCAAGGGGGGGGGGGCTTCAGAAACTCTCCTCCCCCTGGAATTTACCAAAAAGAATACTGATTTTTTCCGGTTTTTACATTTTTTTTCAAAACGATTGGCTGAATCCCCCCCCCCTTTTCTGGTGGGCGCACCACGCCTTGAAAATATTGCTAGATCCGCCTATGTGGCTATTTACCTGTATAGTTTAGCCAAACATAGCTTATTACTTTCTTGGAATAAATAAATGAATAAATGAATTTAGCATGGAAATCAAATTAAAACCTAATCCTCTTTGACTGATTTTGTATATTGCTTATATGTATTAGCTTTAATGTCATATAAAAATATGGATCTTTACAAATTGATATAGTGCCATATTTCGTGTCCGTTAAGCCATGACAATTATCTATAGTCCTTCTGAACACTCACTTTGAATACATTAAATCCCCCAATCAAATTAACGCTAATTACTCAACCTGTCCCATTCATACTCCGGCCTGATCACCCTCACGTGACCTTTACAAACTCCACACCAAATCCCTACATCTCTTTTACCGAGTACATTATGCAATACAGAATGATTGGTTTGTATTCAGATTTAATGAATTAAGTGCAGAATAATCCATTTTTACTTGTTATCAGACAGTAGTGCCTTTCGTGAGTTCCTTGATTAATTTCCGGGACTCCTCAAAAGTATTAAGTAGGAAGAATTACATAAATACTTGTTCCCTGAAACAGGAGATCGTCACCGATTAGTTGTGGAATTATGATTTGTAAAGGATCACTTCATTGGAACTGAAAATGGAATATGACATTTTAAAAATATGAAACGCACACTTTAAAGAACATTAACCTCCCCTCTCTCTCTATAAAAGAAGACTGAATAAATATAAAAAAGAAGAAAATACTCAAGCAAAAGAAATAGAAAAAAAACCTTGTGTTTGTGAAACACGAATGCCCCCGTTGTTTAAACAGCGGAAAAGTAGTTCACATTTTGAGGTCAAGGTCACAAGATCAAATTTGGTATCCATGGAACGGTCTTGTCACAAGGAATACACATGTGAAGTATGAAAGCCCTATCACTTACAGTTCAAAAGTTCTGGCTAAAGTTTAGATTTTCGAAAGTAGAGCAAACTCCAAGGTCAAGGTCACAAGGTCAAAACTTTTGGTATCCATGGAAAGGTCTTGTCACAAGGAATACACATGTGAAATATGACAGCCCTATCACTTACCATTCAAAAGTTATGGCCAAGGTTAAAGTTTTTCGAAAGTAGGTCAAGGTCAAAGGTCGAGGTCAAAGGTAAAAAAATAGGTATTTATGGAAAGGTCTTGTCACAAGGAATACACATGTGAAATATGAAAGCCCGATCACTTACCATTCAATAGTTATGTTAAAGTTTTTTTGCGGACAGACAGACAGACTGTATGTCCCGAATCTCCGATTACGTGGGAATAACAAATAAAGAGAATATAAATCGAAATAGAAAAAGAGCACGCATAATATCGTTCTTCTATAAAAGATGGATAAAATTAACACATCCAACATATTTTCTGCATCATTAAAAGTGCTTTTAATAAGTTGTTGGCTATGTGAATTACATTACATTTGTACAACAAATACAATTTGGATATCACTTGAATTTAATATCAATATTATTGCACATTTTCCTTCTTTCTAAAACGAATCAGAATCCTACTTCATAAAGAAACAACAGAATGGATAGTTAATTCCAGTAACAGGTACGGAGGGGAGGAGGAGGGGTCGGGGAACGTCGATCGGATTATATACCCTCTTCCCGTCTTTCACCAATAACGTCACTTCCGCTTTCTTAGCCATACCGTAACACATACTTTCTTGCTGCATCTGGCGTCTTTTTGTCTTGTATCGTCGATTTTGAAACCATATCTTTATTTGCGTTTCCGTGAGTTTTAACGCATGCGCAAGGTCGGTTCTTTCCGGACCAGACAGGTAACGTTGGTGACGAAATCTTCGTTCAAGTTCAAAAACCTGCGCGTGAGAGAACGCGGCACGTGAACGTTTCTTCCTTAGCTTTGTGGGAGTTATGTTATGGTCTGCAGTTCCATCGTATTTATCTGTCTCCACAGCACCTATAAAAAGAGTTAAAATGAAAAATTAAGGAAAAAAGGTCAACAAACAATAAATATTAACTTATTTCTGCCACATACGACACGCCTCAAAATAAATCACATAGTATAATCTTAATTTGATTTTGATAATTTTCCCACAGGAAATTCTGAAATTCCGAAGGGGGATATTGCTTTCACATGTTTCACTTGAGATATTTTGATTTCCGAAAGCAATTTTTAACCTTTTGTGTAAGAAACTTACTCATTAATTTATTTTACCTCGGGAATTTGCACAGAAATGAAAAAAAATTCTCACAGGTGAATAAAATCCTTTAGGAAAATTATTTTCCATTGGAAAATTAAAATTTCCATAAGAATGTGAGGAAACTTAATTGTTAAGCAAATGTGTGTTTTTAAACTACCCCGTTGTATAGATTGTTTTATGTGTGTTGCATTTGAAGCGGGATCGTTTTCATCGCAAAAATAATTCGGACAAAAATAATTATTCATGGCTTTATTAAATAAAAATAAATAAATAGATATATCGGGTGCAGATTATCACAAAGAGATAGGCAAGAAACTAAGAGGGGAAGGACTGATGAAGAAATAAAGGAAAACTCATTCATTATGGTTCTTGCTAAGAAATTTGAATTATATTTTTGTGTGAGAAAGGACGTTCAGTCGCTTTTTTTTTCCATTTTCTTTATATATATATACACAATCCTACATTGTAATAATTCAACAAATTAATTTGTTAAAATCGTCAAGAAGAACAAAATATTAAGGATGATATAAAATGACGGAGCAAAGCAGAAGTAAATATAATGAAAGGATGAAAGTCAATGAAGATATATATATATATAATCAAAAATAAGATAGTTATAGTAGTGTCCTTATCTAACATGTGGTTGAAAACCATTATATGACAATTATAATTGTCATGTATTGGTTTCCAACCACATGTTGGAAATAAGTAAAGAACAGTATATTCTAATAAAAAGATCTACTGAAACATGAATATATGTGAAAAAAATCCCAAATTCACATTTCCTCACATTTATTTTTATTTGTGATTTAATGCAACTTCCCAGGTATGTTTTTTTTATGTACATGTATTTTTGATTCTGTAAGTTGATACTTAAGGACGAGAGGTATAACATGAAAAAGCAAAAACAAACCAGAAACCGCAGAAACAAACAAACAAAAACAAAACAAAACAAAGCCAAAAAATATGAATTAGAGATCCCCCCCCAAAGGAATTGCTATGTAAGTATTTCGTTTTGATCTTTATTAGAATTCTCCATTTTCATTTTATATTCATGCAAAGTCGAAGAATGATATCAAATTTTAAATACAGGGTGATTTTAAATAGAGATCAATTTCTTCAAAAGCCGTAACCACAAGGCCCTTTTGTAGCAAATAACAGTTTTGATTAATTTTGTTATCTGGCACTATGAAAATGATACGTGTATATTCTCAAATCTGCAATAGGGATACATAATATTACAAATCTTTATAGTAAAAGTAACTTTTTTTCAAAATAAACCAATATGAAGATTACATTATGATATAAATATCGATGTATAAATAATTATACAGACCATTACCGGTACCCATATCCACTGTGCCGTCGTGCGCTCTCTCGTCACGTGCCTCGTCTTCGGCTGGTGACAAGGTCGAGTTGTCCTCACAGTTTATACATTCGGAAAAGGAAGAAATATCTGATGTCTCCGATTCCGACTCAAAAGTTTCGAATTCAACTTCCGGTCCTTTACTGCACAACATTGATCCCAGTTTTTGTGCTGTTTGGCCACTGTGAGGTTGAAAGTCCTTTAATTCACTATATTGGTTAGTGTCATCATCTACACGAGATTTGTTTTTACATGTATTTAAAGTCCTGTCGGGCCGGGGAAATGTGGAGAGAGAGGGTCTTAGAATATTTTCAATTGAAAACGCAGACATGTTGATCCAAGAAAATATAATCTCCGTTTAAGAGACCCGTCGACAGAAATCTATAAGTGTACAAAGTGTGAACATGTAAGGTTTCTGGTGATAAATATGCAAAGTTCCGCCTCCTGATAATTCTCTTATCATTGTTGATTGGCATTCAGCATAGGGAGGCGGTGTTACAAGTTACAAACAAGAGATTTCTTCCTGAGCTTTTTTCATTTTTCACAAAGTTCTTAACTCCTTATGAAAGCCCACCTTCCACTTTTCTGTTCCGATCTGATTTCGATCAATTGTATTATCTGATTAGAGAAAACTAAAAAGCCCGACAAGAGTTAAAGAGCAATGATAAAGTGTTGGTCTGTTATAAAGGGGAAGTGAGTATAGTACCTGTGATGTAGATTGGACACTTGGTGGGTGTGTTTACAGTGTTTGTGCTCTCTTCATCAACATTTAGCCACGTGCAGTCATGTTGGTTTACATTAGAAACAATCCCCACTTTTACTAATGGAACTTAAATTTGAACGGCTACACTTCTGAGACAATATCACAATAGCATAAATAAACTTGTATTACTTTGATGTGCTTTTTCGATTCATATCAGTTTTGTAAATTTTCGCCAGGTTCCAGTACCTCCTCTATCCAAAGGGTAAGTTGAATTGCTCCTTCAAGCAATATTCCGTCGTACTTTTTGTCACGGTTTTTGTTCTCTTTCAAATTTTTCGTTCCTTAATTCAATCCATATCAATGTTTATTGATTCATTGGAACTCATTTCTATGATATTCCTATAATACATGTATATGGCCCTATAACAAGCATATGACCCTCTCCACATAACAAGGCCGAAGTCTTATATTATAGGAATAATTCTTATGAAAGAAGGGTAATGAACATTGTAACCCCAAAAGATAGACATAGTCATTTAAGGTTAATTGCGATTATAGTTAAAAGAATGATGAAACTTTGAGGGTTTATATTTCTTATGTTTTATTTACTTAATGCTTCTTTTTTCACTCAAAGTGAACCCCCCCCCCCTTTTTTTTGTTAATTGTATTATTATTCTCTTTTTTCCGAACAATGGAAGAGAAATCAGAAGTTGAAAACTTATAATTAATCATTGAGGAATAAGATTGAATTACTTCATAATTATGTACTAAATGTTTACATGTAATAAAATTACTATTAGTAAATAAATATCAATTTTTATATTGGAAGAAGAATATAGCTTGTTATAAGTTATAATATAGAAGTATATGGAGGGTGAGAACGATCCTTACGCGCACCTGATTATACCACTAAGGTTATCTGGGAGTAAGTGGCAGTAGAGTTGTCGCCCTTACCTGACCCTTCATGCAGTGAGAGGTGTGAAAGCATGATAAGGACCTATCATGTCTAGTCTAGTCTCCTCATACCTTAACTGCACACTTATGTAATATCTAACCAGTTTTCCATGGACAACATTGTCCTATATAAGATTTACCTTGTATTTTATTATTCCCTCGCAACTCTGTTAAGCCCCTGTCACACTGTAGCGAGTTCGAGCTACGAGTTATGGCGAGTTACAACTCGCCACAACTCGTCATTTGTCGCATGAAACTCGTACATATGTCTTCACATGTCGAGGAAATGTTGCCTCATGTCGCCAGAACTCGGCTTGATGCGGCGAGAATTTTAAACGGTTTAAAATTGTCGTGCGAGTTTTCATGTCGTGCACATGTCGAGGAGATGTCGAACAGAGGTCGAACATATGTCGCATAAACTCGTACAAGCATCGTGTGTATGTCTCCACTTCTCGTCGCTTCTCGCCATGAATCAAACTCGTGCGAAAAGGGCCGAGTTTATATACGAGTTTTGACGACATGAGTACGATGTCTACACGACATCATGCGAGTTGTACCGACCTTTTCTCGACATCTGCACGACTTTGTTCGAGTTCTGCTCGACAATGTCTCGACATTTTCTCGAGTTCTGCCGAGTTGTACTTAAATCCAGTCTTCCTCTGCAGCATGGATTTATAAATGTTTTCACTTTCATAGTATAGCAATGATAGAGAACAAAAATAAAAGAGGCCCAGGTGGGCTGACATTTTCAAGGCGTACACAAGCTTAATACACATACTAACTCCAGAAAAATCCAGTTAATCGTGATAAGTTTGTCCGTGTAACCTTTTACATCATTTTGTCCTAATAAATAAAATAAGGAAACAGTCCCATCTTCATCTATGTCAGATTTATCTTCAAGTTGGTATAAGACATTGAGCACCTACTACCCGTATACGATCTTGTAAAACCATTTCATTGCATTTAAAAAAGATTAAAACGATAAATTTATTCAAGCTGACAGGATTAAAAAATAGATAACTGTAGATACAAAAAGATTTTCTATTCATATTCTGGTTGTATTGAAAAAGATTATGGAAAAGAGCAAGTTTGACAACCAACACCCCCCCCCCCCCCCGTTCCCTTGACAGAATAGTTAGTACTTTATGGTACATTGTACGTATTACAATTTTCAGCTTAAATAATGTTTAAAGTTATCACAAAAGGAAAGAAGAAGACCTCAATTTTAGCATGTACATGATCAAATTCAAAAGAGTCCGTAATCGGCTCTTGAATCTGCACCCATCTTGGACTCTCAGATTCGTTACTTTTACTGATAGATCCTTTCTGCGAATGTAGAAGATATTTTTTCAACAGATTTTGCATCGTGCAAAAAAGATAATTAAGAAATGAAGATGTATCGTGTTATTTACATTTTTTTAAAGTTTGTAAGACCAATTCATTCAAATTTTTCTGCAGTCTTGAGGAAGAAAATGTGAATCGATACACGTCGATGGTACAAAAGGAAGACATCTTGTCGACGGTACACGTCGATGGTACACGTCGATGGTACAAAAGGAAGACATCTTGTCGACGGTCGAAATGCTACAATAATGACAATACCAATCCCTGTCAATGGCTTTCAGATCGGGTGAGCTAAAAAGACTTAAACACAAATTTATACCAAATTCATAATGTGTTTTGAAATAACTCGTACACTTCTCGTACTCAGCTCGTCATAACTCGTACTTATCTCGTGCTTAACTCGTAGGCATGTCGCCACATCTCGTATAAACTCGTACAAAACTCGTATGACACTCGTACCAAAGTCTTTGTTTGTCGAGAAGATGTCGTGTACAAATCGTAGAGTGTCGCCAACTGTCGTACTGTTCTCGTAGAGATCTCGAGCAAATGTCGAGCCCATGTCGTAATCACAAAAAAGCAAGACTAACTCGGGGAAATTTCGGCGAGTTAAAACTCGCCAACACTCGTACAAAACTCGTAGCTCCAATTCGCCACAGTGTGACAGGGGCTTTACGGAGGGGATATAGCATCGATGCCGTGTGTCCGTGTGTTAGAGTGGGTGTTTGAGTCTTTGTGTGTCTGGATTCTTGTGAACAGCATAGAAGACAAAGCAATCATCATGGGAACAACAAACCTTCCACAATGTTCCCCCATGGGGAGAGGATGAACCCTATTGATTTTCAAAGTCAAGGACTCAAGGTCACTGAGGAATTAGGCCTAAAATTCTTATTAACAAAACAGTAGACAAAGCAATCATCACAGAAACATCAAACCTTCCACAAATCTTCCTCATGGGTAGAGCATGAATCCTATTGATTTTCAAGGTCAAGGGTCGAAGGTCATACCAATTTGATCTTAGGCTTAAAATCCTCGTGAACAGCATAGAAGACCAAACAATTAGTGCAAGATTACCAAAACCTCCCACAAATGTTCCTAATCAGAAGAGGATGAACCCTATTGATTTTCAAGGTCAAGGGTCAAAGGTCAATGTCACTATGAACTTGATTCAAAATTATTTTGCTGATGAAATAGAACATGCAATTGCGAGGGGATACTACGTCCGCTTGCGTTGCCTTTATTTATTTATTTATTTATTTTTTTTTTAATTTACATGTATTTATTTATTTATTTATTTATTTATTCATTTGTTTATTTATTTATTTATTTATTTATTTATTTATTTATTTATTTATTTATTTATTTATTTATTTATTTATTTATTTATTCATTCATTCAATTAGTTTGTTAGTGTGACCTTTGAAAAGTACATGTACTTGTATGCATATTAATGTATTCCATAGCATCACAGAAGTATCTAATGGTTTCTAGGTACATGTATTTTCTCCACAAATCAGCGATTTTCATAAAGAACGAATTTAATATAGAACTGATCTCCTTAAGTCTTAAGAGTAAAGATAACATGTTAATACACAAGGATTGTCTGATATCTTCATGTGTATATATGACATGCGACTTAAATAACCAAAGCAGTCGGCAAATAAAGCGCATGCTTAAATTCATTGAAGCTCTGATCTGATGAAATTTTTAAAAATGATTATCTTAGAAGGTTGACAACATTTTACAATAGTGCATCTGAAAAATGTTCGGTGTGAAGTGTCAAAAATATACATCTACATGGAAAATATACAGATATAAGTCTTCATGGAACGAATAAGTCTACTTGGAACATATTAGTCGTCATAGAAAATACTCGTAAGTCTACATGGAACCTATTAGTCTACATAGAACCTATTAGTCTACAAGGAACATATTAGTCTACATGGAACATATCAGTCTACATGGAACATATTAGTCTACAAGGAACATATTGGTCAACATGGAACCTATTAGTCAACATGGAACTTATTAGTCTACAAGGAACATATTAGTCTACATGGAACATATTAGTCTACAAGGAACATATTAGTCTACATGGAACATTTTAGTCTACAAGGAACATATAAGTCTACAAGGAACATATTAGTCTACAAGGAACGTATTGGTCTACAAGGAACATATAAGTCTACATGGAACATATTAGTCTACAAGGAACATATTAGTCTACATGGAACATATTAGTCTACATGGAACATTTTTGTCTACATGGAACATATTAGTCTACAAGGAACATATTAGTCTACAAGGAACATATTAGTCTATATGGAACATATTAGTCTACAAGGAACATATTAGTCTACAAGGAACATATTAGTCTACATGGAACATATTAGTCTACAAGGAACATATTAGTCTACAAGGAACATATTAGTCTACATGGAACATTTTAGTCTACATGGAACATATTAGTCTACAGGGAACATATTAGTCTACATGGAAGATATAAGGCGACAAAAATTTAATATTCAGTTTTACGGATCCGCCGACCCTAATTTTATCACATTTGGGAAAAAATAAAATGAACTTGAAAATTCCTTTTTTTTTCTTCCGCTCATTAGAATTTTGCTGGATAATAACGGGAAACTCAGTGTTTCCCGAGGTCGTTACGTCGCTTTACGTCAATGAATTGATTTAACCGCCGCATACCCAGCTGATTAGCCCCGGCTGTATAAAACCCGTGGTGTCAAATATCTTGTACGAAGTCTCAAGAAAATTGTATTTACCTGAAAAACGATTTTACTCTGTCGTAAACCCAACGTTTAAAATATTGCTTAAATGAGAAGTCATGCGTTGTCAGCATATATATTTCTTTCAAGTGACCAATAAGATATTACAATTCTATAACGCGAGACATGAATACGTTTACATTTTTTTTTTATTCGCGTAGACCGGAACGTGCCATTTATTTTCAGCGTGACGGCATTTTAAATACGCTGTATCAGATTTCATTAAGTTTTAAATCCGTGTTTATTATTCGACACGTTACCCAACTTCGCCATAATTCACAAGATATCTCGCTCTATGTCCGTGCTTTTATACCATAGTGACGTTTTGATCACATTCAAATCAATAAACAAACAGTCATATTGCATGGGTCATTTTTCTTAAATAAACCTCTTGTTGAGTATAAGTACCACTCCATTAAGGAAGAAGAAGACGGCATCTGGATTTCTTAATTTAGCTTGGTAGACTGTGGGCTATTGAATTATACGGAATTGTTCCTACTCTCGATATAAACCGTCTAGACAAAAATTTCAAACCAATTTTAATGCACCAGACACGTATTTCTGATTGTTAATCTCAAGCAGTGGTACTTAATTAAATGCCAAAAGTACAATTGTCAGCTTTTTTTTGTCCGCTAGAGATTACAATATGGCAGACTGCAAGGGGGGGGGGGGTGTAATAGTTTCCATACATTGACCCTATTTTCCATGTAGGGTTCTGACCACATAAAAATAAAACACTAAGTCTACCAACAGCCAGGAGTCATGGCCATGTTAAAAAGTCGAAAACTACTGTCATGAATCTCTTTTTGAATGACGAATATAATGCTTAAGTAGATAAGGATGAAAGTGTTACTAACAAATTCATATCATTTTTCTACTAATAGTAATAAAACTACAAAATATACATAACACACAATAATGCAACACACAAAGTACATTGACAATGACACAGTGCAACTACCCGTGCACCGCAAAGATTTAGCACAATGCTATCTGAAACTTGAGCACTTGGGTTTTCACTTTTCTTTCTTGTGCAATTGGTTTAGAGAATGCAGCTTTGAACATATGATAAACAAGCTGAATTAAGATCGCAGTCGTGACATAAAGCATAAAATGTTGAGATGGACTGATTTTATTTTTATTTTTATTCCCTCCTCCTACCCTATTTTGAAAACATAAAATCCGTAAAACTAAAAAATAAATTTCTGTCGCCTAAGTCTATTTGGAGCATATTAGTATACATTGAACATATTAGTCTACATGGAACGTATTAGTCTACATGGAACAACTCAGTCGACATGGAACATATAAGTCTCCATGTACTAGTGCTGGGCGGTGCACCGAAAATTTCGGTGCTTCGAAATTAGCATCGTCGGTTCGATGCACCGACGTAGAATTCCACTGAGATTTCGATTCGGTTCAGACGTAATTTATCAAAGTAAAGTAAAGTCAAATAGTGACCAGAAGATGTTTGAAATTGCTTAGAAATTATATCTAAGAAGGCCAAAAAGTAAGAAAAGAGCGAACATTCACTTATTGCTCCGATTTACATGCAACCCCTCCCCCCCCCCCCCACTTGCAGACCTCCCATGAAAAAGAAAGTGAAAGTAGCTCTACTTTCGTTTTCCGTGAACTGGTCAGAAGCTTTGTAAAAGCAGCAACAAGAATAAACGGGATTGTAGTTTTCAAATATCATGTAAGGAAAGCTATGTCCACTAAAATATATACTGTGAAACCTGTCAATGCTTGGTTGTTGAAAAATGAGGTGGTTTTTTTTTAATATGTATTTATATTTTTAAAATTTCTCACAGTGCATGCTGTTGTGTTGGAGCACATGCATTCACCATAATTATGGATGTAAAACTGATGAAACCCCACACATTCTTCAGATTATTATGCGAACTATTATGCTGTATAAGGTTAGACTACAGTGATGGTCAAATCAATATGGGATCTCAAATGAATTTTCATTTCATACGATGTATTATGAAACGAGTTGTGAGTTTTATATCCCCGAGCCTTATCGAGGGGATATAAACACACAATGAGTTTCATAATACATCGTATGAAATGAAAATTCATTTGAGATTCTTTTTATCACATGATATTGCCTAAAAATATGTATTTCTAACGTGAAATCAACGTTTCCAAGAACTACAGAGGCGAATCACGCCATGATCTAGAAGTCGTCTGCTACGCCATGAGAAGTACATTCGTATAGATATTCTGTACGTAAGAGAAAAGTATTTTAATGCAAGAATTAATTCAACAACAATTTTAATCATTGATATTGACTCCGGGTCTGAATTTAACAGTTGACCGATATATCATTTAATTTCCATTGTCATTTTCAAGAAACGAAGATTCTGATTGGCTGAGAAAATTTGTTGATACATCGATCAACACAATTTTTCACGGAAGTCTATTTATAGCACTATTTTTAGATCCAGGGGTTCCCTCAAACACGAATGAACTCGTTGATGAAAATACAATTTGTTGATGTTTGCTTATCATTTCAAGGGTACCATTTCTTTTCTATTTACTCAAAAATTAACAGTGCATGTAGAATTTGCTCAAACTATTCCTTATTCCAAAGATATAGAGAGACGATCGTTCCCTGTTTGAATCATGGCGGCTACCATAACTTGTTTTTGGCAGACGTATCACTGCGAAATCCTCCGACTTACGAAATATAGTTCGATGATTGATTGTTTTTAGATCCAAGAAAACAGTCTGTTTTCCGTAATTACACGTGTAGATGATAAAAAAATGATAAGAAATGAATCTTATATTTTTTTTTGTTGATGCAGGTATCACCCGAAAAATTGGACAGAAAACTGCATCAATGCGCGTAGCGCGTTGATGCAAAAGTTTTCTGTCCAATTTTTCGGGTGATACCTGCATCAACAGAAAAAATATAAGATTCATTTCTTAATTGAAAGGTCACATTTGTCAAGGTTTATGGGATTAGGTTCCAAACTTGACCAATCACATTCAAGCAGAGCGATATGTAACGTGTTATCATATCGTATATTTATGAAATGGCTTTATGAAACTGCATAACGGGTGTATCATGTGATAAATTGAGATATTCTTCATTTTTTTGTGAATTTTATCCATTTTTACATTATTTCGTACTTCATATATACACATCAAAAAAAAGAAAGGCATAGTATTGTTCATTTCATCCTTAGTGCACATATAAAATAATCACATTTATCATTTTAATAGACAAAATCAAACCAAATGTACAAAATGGCATTTTCAGACCCTAAGCTTTCAACGAGAACCTCTTTTAGTTGAAATGACTCAAAAACAATATGCCCTCGATGTTCTTTTAGAGGCCAAATTGTGTATTTTTCGGAGATCCGTATGCGCTTGTTTTCCATATCATTTGAAAATGTTTTAATTCGATTAACAAACGGATACACCATACTAAACAGCGACAATCTCATAACATTTGGCGGCATTACTACGCATGATGAAGTTTTATTCTAGGACGTCATCCAGAGTTCGTCGCATTCCTTGAATTTGCGAATCAGTTTTATCGAGAGAAATTTGTTTCATAAGGAGAAAAATATTCTAAATTTGACTTTTTGTTCCTTGAACTTTACTGAGTATTGCTCACAAATGGGAGTCATTCGATCACGTCGCAATGTTCAAAAGCATGGCATCGGACATTGTAAGCATGCATTGCATTAAAGCGGAAGTGACCCGAAGAAGTTTAAGTCAAAATTTTTTATGGGCATCAATGAACTTTGACTTGGGCAAAATTCAAATTCCTCATAAACATGTAAAATGCATAAAAACATAAAAGGTCGAAAATTCAAAATTTCATGTTTTTACCTAAAAAGAGATTTTATGATAATCAAAAAATCGTAATTAAGCCCTAAACTGCTTGTCCTATCTCTACATGTATACCATCATTAATGCAAGCAAATAAGGTTACATAATCAATAGCTTGTGAATATTGAATAATAATAATACATTGTAATATTGTTATATGCGTTTCTTCTTTTGAAGAGTATATCTCATTCAAATGAACCGATTCGAAATTAACCGAACCGAGGCCTTGTGAATCGAAACCGAACCGAATCGAAGGATACCTGAATCGTCCCAGCCCTACCACGTACAATATCAGTCTATACATGACACATATAAGTCTGCATGATCAAATAAGTCTACATGGAACATATAAGTCTACATGGAACATATACGTCTACTTTGAACATATTTGTCTACTTGAAACATAAATGTCTACATGGAACATATAAGTCTGCATGGAACATATAAGTCTACATGGAACATATCCAATATGGAACTTTGAAAATAAAAGAAACGTGTCAAAAATTTGACTTCGAAATGGAACCAAAATAACAACACTTCTTACTGGATACCCTATTTTTTCTCTTCAGAATATTGTTCAAATTATCAAACTTATGTGGTTTTGGGAAAAGAAACTTCTTCATTTATATTTTATCACCTCTAAAAAGGATTAATTTTTCTTACTTTTCTCTTAGGGCCCAATGTTAAAGTTCAAACGGCTTAAATTCTTGGTTAAATCATGAAACCACGAATTATATTTTGTTTGTATATCAGGTTAAACACCATCTTTTAATATATGGAAATTACAATATTGCAAAAGTTGATATTTAGGAAATATGAGCATCTGAGACCTGAGGGATGCTCTACCTTAAGACATCTCTCTAGATTATCCTGATTCGGTTTGTCGATACGTGCTTCGGTTTTGAAGAAGAGGGTACTCCCGTGACCTACTTTTGTTTGTGGTGGAGTCATCTGTTGACGGATCCGGACGAAAACAACAACACTTATAGGGGGCCATAAAATACTTCATACCTATCACAATCCCTTCATAAAGAGTGTCACTGAATTTTACCAAAAGAGAAATGAAGAATTGCATTTCCATGATTTTAGTTGATAATATTTTATAAAAGGTTTATTGGTTAAATAGACAATTATTTTAATGCATAACAGCAAAAAGATTGGGAACAAGTTCCCATGACTAATAAGTCCCTCTGCAAATAAAAAAACCCTCCCTCCGATTGTCGATTACAAGTATTTTGTTTACAAATAAATTACAAGTACCTGTATTTTCTTCCTTATTTACTTTACTTGTTGTTATTGTTGCTTGTATAGACTTTTTTTTATCAGTTTGATAGGTTATACGTGTATGCTATTTGATACCTAGGAAATAAACAAAACATAACAAACAAACAAACAAAGACCAAAAAGAAAAAAAAATTAATAATAATAAAAAAATAATTTGTATTTGCTTCGTGTAATTTGAAGTGACAATGCTTCGTGCTCATTGATATATTTTACTCATTATTGTAAAATATCTTACTAGTATTTACAATTCAATGTACTTTTGTCAGATCTTGATATACACAAACCAAGATGGTTTCTTACTTTCAGTGCTCCAGCCCCATCAAGACAATGATTTATAATACTTAGTTGTTAAGTTAACTACTGTTTTATTTCATCAATAATATATAACACCGATAATTAATATGACTTATCTATCGGCAAGGGTGGGCCCCTCCATGTGCTTCGCATTCCCCATTGTCTGTGTCTGTATATTCACACGATCTTTATTGTTATAACATTTCATTATCATCAAGTCTCACTAATATCAAACACTTTACATTAGTATAATCAGGTATGCTGATACGGTATAAGTACATGCTTTTCTCTGGGTATCATTCTTTGAGTGTATTTCCTGGTTCTCTCATTTTTTCAACAATTAATCGTAAATACAGAGTAAGAGGGCGTACCTAGAGAACTTTTCCAGGGTTTGAGGGAAAAAATGAACGCAAAAAGCGGAAAATTTTGCATTGTGGCAAATTCAAGAAAAGGGGAGGTGCTTGACCACCAAACATCTCTTATGATCTGTCCTTGGAGTTGTTTTACTTCATAGAGAGCGCTACTCGAACGATCGCGAAGCGAACTCATAGATAGAAGGGAAATAGATGAATACCCCTTGAAAAAAAAGATGAAAATCCCTTATTAACCCCCTGTACGTACCTCCATTACTGCATACTAAGGAACATAAATTTAGTCTCGAAGGAAAATGACATATTTACGTTTTTATGGCGCATGCGCGTCCGGAAGAAATAAAAAAAAATTCGAACTAACCCCGTGATTTTTTTCAATTAAACGAAAGTAAGCACTTCTGAAGATTGAAGTAACTATGTTCATATTACTATTTATCACATGATGCACCCGTTATGCAGTTTCATAAAGCCATTTCATAAATATATGATATGATAACACGTTACATATCGCTCTGTTTGAATGCGATTGGTCAATTTTGGAACCTAATCACATAAACCTTGACAAATGTGACCTTTCAAATATCGGTCAACTGTTAAATTCAGACCCGGAGTCACTATCAATGATTAAAATTGTTGTTGCTGAATTAATTCTTGCATTAAAATACATTTCAAAATTGAAATACTTTTCTCTTACGCACAGAATATCTATACGATGGGGACACTACTTCTCATGGCGTAGCAGACGACTTCTAGATCACGGCGTGGTTCGCCTTTATAGTTCTCGGAAACGTTGATTTCACGTTAGAAATACACATTTTTAGGCAATATCATGTGATAAGAAGAATCTCAAATGAATTTTCATTTCATACGATGTATTATGAAACTCGTTGTCCGTTTTATATCCCCTCGCCTAGGCTCGGGGATATAAAACACACAACTCGTTTCATAATACATCGTATGAAATGAAAATTCATTTGAGATCCTATATATATGAATAAAGGAGAAGTGGCCCTTTGTTTCCATTTTTCGTGTCTTTAATTAGATGGAAGAATCGGTAAACTGCTCGAAATCAGAATAACATCATGACAACGATATCATCACAAGGGAACAACAGAGGATGACCAATAATGGCAACGATAACAGATGGGAACAGAAGAGAGGAACAAACAAGGACAATGGACACAACCGAGAACAACAGAAATAACAAATAAGGACAACAATATCAACAGGGAACAACAGAGGATAACAAATAAGGGCAACGATAACAGCTGGGAACAGCAGAGCAGAACAAACAAGGACAACGAACATAAATGAGAACAACAGAAATAACAAATAAGGACAACAATATCAACAGGGAACAACAGAGGATAACAAATAAGGTCAACAATATCAACAGGGAACAACAGGAAACAATAGAGGATAACAAATAAGGACAACAATATCAACAGGGAACAATAGAGAATAACAAATTAGGACATCAATAACAGCAGAGAATAACAGAGAATAACAAATAAGGACAACAATTTCAACATTGAACAACAGAGGATTACAAATAAGGACGCCAATATCAACAGGAAACAATAGAGAATAACAAATAAGGACAACGATAACAACAGAGAACAACCGAGGATAACAACAGGGAACAATAGAGAATAACAAATAAGGACAACAATAACAATAAGGAACAACAGAGAGAATAACAAATAAGGACAACAATATCAACAGGGAACAATAGAGAATATCAAATAAGGACAACAATAACAACAGGGAACAACAGAGAATAACAAATAAGGACAACAATAACAATAAGGAACAACAGAGAAAATAACAAATAAGGTCAACATTATCAACAGGGAACAACAGGGAACAACAGGAAACAATAGAGAATAACAAATATGGACAACAATAACAACAGGGAACAACAGAGAATAACAATAAAGGACAACAATATCAACATTGAACAACAAAGGATAACAAAGAAGGACGACAATATCAACAGGGAACAACAGAGAATAACAAATAAGGACAACAATATCAACAGGGAAAATTGAGAATAACAAATAAGGACAACAATAACAACAGGGAACAACAAAGAATAACATAAAGGACAACAGTATCAACAGGGATCAACAGATGATAACAAATTAGGACAACGATAACAACTTAGAACAATAGAGGATAACAAATAATAACAACGATAACAACAGGGAACAACAGAGAATAACACACAAATAAGGACAACGATAACAACAGGGGATAACAAATAAGGATACCAATAAATAACTGGGAACAGCTGGGAACAGCAGAGGAGAACAAACAAGGACAACGAACACAACTGAGAACAACAGAAATAACAATTAAGGACAACAATATCAACAGGGAACAACAGAGGATAACAAATAAGGACAACAATATCAACAGGGAACAATAGAGGATAACAAATAAGGACAACAATATCAACAGGGAACAATAGAGAATAACAAATTAGGACAACAATAACAACAGGGAACAACAAAGAATAACATAAAGGACAACAGTATCAACAGGGATCAACAGATGATAACAAATTAGGACAACGATAACAACTTAGAACAATAGAGAATAACAAATAAGGACAACGATAACAACAGGGAACAACCGAGGATAACAACAGGGAACAACAGAGAATAACAAATAAGGACAACAATTACAATAAGGAACAACAGAGAGAATAACAAATAAGGACAACAATATCAACAGGGAACAACAGGGAACAATAGAGAATTACAAATAAGGACAACAATAACAACAGGGAACAACAGAGAATAACAAATAAGGACAACAATTACAATAAGGAACAACAGAGAGAATAACAAATAAGGACAACAATATCAACAGGGAACAACAGGGAACAATAGAGAATAAGAAATAAGGACAACAATAACAACAGGGAACAACAGAGGATAACAAATAAGGACGACAATATCAACAGGGAACAACAGAGAATAACAAATAAGGACAACAATATCAACAGGGAAAATTGAGAATAACAAATAAGGACAACAATAACAACAGGGAACAACAAAGAATAACATAAAGGACAACAGTATCA
Organism: Pinctada fucata; assembly: GCA_028142955.1. Classification (NCBI taxonomy): domain Eukaryota; kingdom Metazoa; phylum Mollusca; class Bivalvia; order Pterioida; family Pteriidae; genus Pinctada; species Pinctada fucata. The sequence continues at coordinate 69,351,817 of AP027105.1, read as the reverse complement.
ACAGGGATCAACAGATGATAACAAATTAGGACAACGATAACAACTTAGAACAATAGAGGATAACAAATAATAACAACGATAACAACAGGGAACAACAGAGAATAACACACAAATAAGGACAACGATAACAACAGGGGATAACAAATAAGGATACCAATAAACAACAGCGGATGATAATTAAAATGTTGCATTGATAAAGACCATGGTAATAATTTCGAACAAAAGAAGTCAACAGCACGATAGTGAACACTAGTTTAAGTGCCTTTCCATAAATGTCATTTGTCTTATTTCATACGCCTAAATGACTAAAACCTTGTAGTTACGAACAGTAACAGAAGAGATTCTATCGACTTAAAATCAGACTCTAAAAGATTTCAAATAAACTAGTAGCTATTCTGTTTATCTGTCATGTATATGGTCAGTAAATGGTTAGTAATTGTAAAATTAATGGTCAGTCATTGTGCAACGCTCAAATTGACAAACGCAAAGAACTGAATTATAATTGTCCAAACTTTGCAGCCTCGTAGACGAAAATATCCATTTGCTGTGCACCGGACTTGTTAAGTATTCTACGAGATACAGAAATGTAGAAAACATTCTTGTTACATGTATGTTTGAACACTTCAAAACTAAATTCGTTACAGGGCCCCTGAAATGAACTGTTTATCAAAATATAAGACATATCTGTTTGTTCCAGGGATCATCATGTCCAATAATATGTCATTACGCATATTAAATCAGTGTTATATAAATCCTCGTATTGCCTCACCTGTGAAGTTACCCACCTGGTACAGGTAATATCTGATACCCAGCTATCAAACAAACGTTAATCCTAGTATCACCACCACTTAATACGCACAGATAATAAATAAAGGGTTTCTTCCATTTGTTTTCCCTTGATTTTCAAAGTTCAAGGGGGCGTAAAAAAAAAAAAAAAAAAAAAAACAAACAAACTGTGACTGTGATTAAAATTACACGAAATTCGCAAAGGTAGGGATTGAAGAAAAGATATAAGGAAAGAAAGGATATAAGGAAGGATATTTAAGAAATGACTGTCTTACTTTTGGTGTTCATGGGTGTATAATTCTGGTTGGGCACGTGCAAATTCCGTGAATCGCGAAGCGATTCTCGGAAAATTTGCACGTGTCCAACCAGAATTATACACCCATGAACACCAAAAGTAAGACAGTCATTACTTATATTTACATTTATTCTAATTATAGGTCATTTTTATTTGCATGAACATCGCACATTTTGCCTGTAACAGCGTCAGATGTATCTTAATTTTGGTAAATTCTCCCTACATGCAATACCTGAACGTGACGTCACAATAGCAACCCAAGTTATTGGAATATAATTCTAGTTGCCTAATGGGCGTTCAACATGGGGAATCTACTAGTAATGTAAATATAAAGATATAAGGGGAAGAAAGGATATAAGGATAGCTCTAAAAAGACTGCCCTACACTGACCACAGCGGAACACACCCACATTTACAGTAAGAAACAACAGACATTAGACAAAACAACATCAACAAACAACAGTAGGCAAAGAGACACATACAACACCAACACAGAACCTCTTAACAAACAAAGAGACACATAACGACACCAACACAGAACCACTTAACAAACAAAGAGACACATAACGACACCAACACAGAACCACTTAACAAACAAAGAGACACATAACGACACCAACACAGAATCTCTTAACAAACAAAGAGACACATAACGACACCAACACAGAATCTCTTAACAAACAAAGAGGCACATGACGACACCAACACAGAATCTCTTAACAAACAAAGAGACACATAACGACACCAACACAGAATCTCTTAACAAACAAAGAGGCACATGACGACACCAACACAGAACCACTTAACAAACAACAGTAGGCAAAGAGACACATAACGACACCAACACAGAATCTCTTAACAAACAAAGAGACACATGACGACACCAACACAGAACCACTTAACAAACAACAGTAGGCAAAGAGACACATAACGACACCAACACAGAATCTCTTAACAAACAAAGAGACACATGACGACACCAACACAGAACCACTTAACAAACAAAGAGGCACATAACGACAACAACACAGAATCTCTGAACAAACAAAGAGACACATAACGACACCAACACAGAACCACTTAACAAACAAAGAGGCACATGACGACACCAACACAGAATCTCTGAACAAACAACAGTAGGCAAAGAGACACATAACGACACCAACACAGAATCTCTTAACAAACAAAGAGGCATATGACGACACCAACACAGAATCTCTTAACAAACAACAGTAGGCAAAGAGACAGATAAAGACACCAACACAGAACCACTTAACAAACAACAGTAGGCAAAGAGACACATAACGACACCAACACAGAATCTCTTAAGAGCCAATCCGGCATAAAACCATGCAAAATCGTAAAAAAAGTCTAAAAGGGTGGTCAAAGTTTTACATTTTTATGTATATTTCTGTATTCTATGATGAAAAACATTCGAGAAAAAAATTATTTTAAAATTCATATATGTCCCGTTTTATAGTAATGGGCCAATTTTGTTTGTATGGCATAACGCCATTAACAGGGCTCAAAAACAACACTAAAATAGCCCTATTTTCATCGTTGAATAAGATTTGATTTTGATATGCAGTAATTCTTTTCATGATAAAATCAGATACTTACTCAATTCATCTTCATTATAGTACTCGCAAAGTTAAGATATACGAATTGACTTGCCACCAGGGGGCGCTCTAATACGACTTATATTGGGATTTGACAAAAGCGTCCCTATTTCGAACATGAATAACATCTATAAGAGAGAAAATTTTCCCATACAATTTCAGTATAATAAAGTAAACGTATCATACTTTAATATATAAAAAAACTGTCGCTGCCAAATGTATCTAAGATATGCAAATTTTATCAAGAATATTCATTATTTTGCGGAATATGATTAAAAGATTTAATGGAAAAATGTTCAAAAGATAAGCATCTTTGATCATAATCTAGAAAAAAAAATTTAAGATATTAACAAAATATTTTCTAATAAGCTTAAAATGCATCAAAGATGCAAAGTGCCGAGTTGCAAAACTTGAATATAAGTAAAATATACATGATTTGAATATGGTTTCGACAGATGGGAAACATTATTAGCATGTTTCAGGTTGATCCACATTCATATATAATTCAGAAACCATTTTCAATTAACGAGTCCTATGAATTTGACCTTTGATCTCTTGACCCCAAAATTAATAGGAAACATTTCTGGCAAGTTACATGATAATAGGTGCAATACAGGCTCAAATTCAGTCGGGAAACCATTTTTAATCATCTTAGTCCTGTGACCTTGACCTTTGACATTTGAACCCCAAAATTGATAGTGGTCATCCTTGATCCATGGGAAACATTTCTGGCAAGCTTCATGATTATAATTGCAATACAGGCTGAAATATGGTCCGGAAACCACTTTCAATCATCGGAGTCCTGTGACCTTGACCTTTGACCTTTTGACCCCAAAATCAATAGGGGTCATTCTTGATTCATGGGAATCATTATTGGCAAGTTTCATGACTTTAGGTGCAATACAGGCTAAAATATGGCCAGGAAACCATTTCAAATCATCAGAGTCCTGTGACCTTGACCTTTGACCTTTTGACCCCAAAATCAAAAGTGGTCATTCTCTATTCACAGAAACATTTCTGGCAAGTTACATGATTATAGGTGCAATACAGGCTGAAATATGGTCCGAAAACCAATTTCAATCAACAGAGAGTCCTGTGACCTTGACCTTTGACCTTTTGACCCCAAAATCAATAGGCCTCATCCTTGATTCAAGGGAAACATTTCTGGCAAGTTTCATGACTTTAGGTGCAATACAGGCTAAAATATGGCTTGAATGCTTTAGGTGCAATACAGGCTTGAATATAAGTAAAATATACATGATTTGAATATGGTCTCGACAGATGGGAAACATTATTAGCATGTTTCAGGTTGATCCACATTCATATATAATTCAGAAACCATTTTCAATTAACGAGTCCTATGAATTTGACCTTTGATCTCTTGACCCCAAAATTAATAGGAAACATTTCTGGCAAGTTACATGGTAATAGGTGCAATACAGGCTCAAATTCAGTCGGGAAACCATTTTTAATCATCTTAGTCCTGTGACCTTGACCTTTGACCTTTGAACCCCAAAATTGATAGTGGTCATCCTTGATCCATGGGAAACATTTCTGGCAAGCTTCATGATTATAATTGCAATACAGGCTGAAATATGGTCCGGAAACCACTTTCAATCATCGGAGTCCTGTGACCTTGACCTTTGACCTTTTGACCCCAAAATCAATAGGGGTCATTCTTGATTCATGGGAATCATTATTCAATTTGGCAAGTTTCATGACTTTAGGTGCAATACAGGCTAAAATATGGCCAGAAAACCATTTCAAATCATCAGAGTCCTGTGACCTTGACCTTTGACCTTTTGACCCCAAAATCAAAAGTGGTCATTTTCTATTCACAGGAAACATTTCTGGCAAGTTACATGATTATAGGTGCAATACAGGCTGAAATATGGTCCGAAAACCAATTTCAATCAACAGAGTCCTGTGACCTTGACCTTTGGACCCCAAAATCAATAGGCCTCATCCTTGATTCAAGGGAAACATTTCTGGCAAGTTTCATGACTTTAGGTGCAATACAGGCTAAAATATGGCCAGGAAACCATTTTCAATCATCAGAGTCCTGTGACCTTGACCTTTGACCTTTTGACCCCAAAATCAAAAGTGGTCATTTTCTATTCACAGGAAACATTTCTGGCAAGTAACATGATTATAGGTGCAATACAGGCTGAAATATGGTCCGAAAACCAATTTCAATCAAAAAAGTCCTGTGACCTTGACCTTTGACCTTTTGACCCCAAAATCAATAGGCATCATCCTTGATTTAAGGGAAACATTTCTGGCAAGTTTCATGATTATAGGTGCAATACAGGCTGAAATATGATCCGGAAACCATTTTCAATCATCTGAGTCGTGTGACCTTGACCTTTGACCTTTTGACCCCAAAATCAATAGGCCTCATCCTTGATTCAAGGGAAACATTTCTGGCAAGTTTCATGATTATAGGTGCAATACAGGCTGAAATATGGTCCGGAAACCATTTTCAATCATCTGAGTCCTGTGACCTTGACCTTTGACCTTTTGACCCCAAAATCAATAGGGCTCATCCTTGACTAATGGTGAGTAAGTGTATGAAGTTTCATTGTTATCGCCTCTTTCGTAGTTGACTTATAGTCCGGAAACCAATTGTTGACGCCCTCCCGCCCGCCCGCCCGCACAGACGCCCGCCCAGACGCCCGCCCAACCGCCCGCCCGCCCGCCCGTCTCACATCAAATTAAGAGCCGAGTTTTGCAACTCGGCGAAAAATGATGGAAATCGTTTCAGATCTTTTTCAATTTCCCTTATATAAGCCCCATCATTAATCTAGACGATTTTCGAGATAGCCCGGAACGACGCCACCGAGTCAGACTTTTAGTGATGACGTCACGTGGTTAGGTTCCCTGGTAGCATGTAAACAATGACGATGAAATAAGAACTTGACACGGATAAACTATCGCATTAGATTATAACATTGATAGAGTTTAGCTCAAGATTGCATAGCAAATCTCGTTCCCTCGTTTCTAGATGTGATTAGATGTACCCATCCCAAATCTTTTAAAATAATCTTCACAGATGTAAGTGAACGAGTCTCTAAAATAGTCGGTGCTACTACCAGTAAGTACTGGTTAGAGCGTCGAACCAATTACGGAAAGGTTCCTGGTTCGAGTCTCCCTGGAGCAGGGGCACTTAATCTCACTTCTATTGAATTTGAAGACGTTTAACTTCTGAAAGCTCATCATAAAAGGATCACTATGCCACTGCTAGTTTCGTGTCATCAGATTCGTTACATGTAGATCTATTGTCCTGTAGACAACGGGTCGTTCGATGTACACTTCTATGATCTCTCATTCTCTGTTATATGAACAAATTGTCCTGTCTGTGTATTGTTGACATGACTGTGGTATTTTCTTTAAAAAATGTTGAAAATCGGAAAGAAAAGTTTTCTTTACAGTCTACTCGCTGCTCTTTTCGTCGATTTTCCAAATTCATTGTTTCATAGGAAATTGTGTTTAAAAAGTTCTTTCCTTTTGAAAACGATCTGTTGAATTGATAAAATGAACGTGTTTTTTTTTTTTCTTAAAATGTTAGGTTGATCTTTCCTATAAACATAACAATTTATTCGTATTTCAGAGAAAAAATAGACAGGTTGCACGAATTATCCTCACTTAAAGTAAATCAATGAATTAACTATATATCCCATAGGCGGATCTAGGAATTTTTCAAAGGGGGGGTTGAAGATTTTGAAAGGGGGATGTTGAATGCATACTATCAAAAGCTTAATTTTCTGTTTTGCAATAATACCTTAAAGGGTGCATTATTGACTACACAAAGATAATCTATATCTGTTTTATTATCTTTTAAAGGGGGAAGAGATTTTAAAATGTGGGGTTTCATGCACAAATTTTAACATTTCTGGTGCAATTCTAAAATCTAAGTAATAAATGTCTGGCGAGCGGTAGCGAGCCAGGAAATTTTAGCAAAATATTGACTTATCAGAAAATACTTTTTATACCCTCTATCATTCACATGTACATGTAATAACATTCTATATAGTTTGAATTAAATGTCTTCATGTACGTTGATGAAGTACTATGTATAAAGGATGGATCAGAATAGCTAAAATATTCAGAAAGTCGATCTATAAAGAACTGGCGAGCGGTAGCGAGCCAAAGAAAATTTTTGAAAAATTGTAGATTTATGGTACATAATGTTGCTATTTTAAACAATGTTAATGCATCATAAAATTTTGTGACTGAAAAGTTGGGGGGGGGGGGGGGGGGCACAAACATGGTTGTGCATGTGCCCCCGCTGCCCCCTTCTCCTACGCCCTTGTAAAGTAAACACAATTTCCTACTTATAACTAAACACGCATCGGAGCAAAGATTGTTTTATAAGCCTCAAATCTTCAACATTATAATATTCAAGCTTCAGGTCACAAATGTTGCACACCTTGGTGTTGAAAGCTTGTTAAGTAAGCAGGCCAGAGATTAAGTTTTTTTTTAATGTAAGCTCTCACTCTCTCTTCTTCGTCTTTTTTTTTTTTTTTGTCGGACCAAAGGGGGGGTTGCAACCCCCCTATCCACCTCGCTAGATCCGCCAATGTATCCAGTCCTTTATTTTTTTCGAGAAAACCTCGATCATTCTGTTATTTTCGTGCATAAAACAAGAAAAAAAAATTGTTTGATATGACTGTCTTTTTCTTGATTTCAACTCAACGTCAAATAGCGCTTTCAACCAAATCGGTCATCTATGGTTATGATGAGAAAAGTCTTTGTTTATTCAAGGTCAAAATAATTTGGGGCAAATTTCAGGGGCCCTGACAACCTCTACGTCATATTTCTTAACCTCCACCTGCCCCCGGCCCCCTCCCGCGTTAAAAAAGAAAATCGTACTAGAAAAAGCACTATTTTCCCCGGAACCCCCCCCCCCCCCAATCGCTCTAAATCCTTGCGTTTCACGGCGTTTGTATAAGCTGTTTTGCTCCGTATTCATCCGCTCCGGTCCGTATGCGCGTAAATTATGAGAGTAATCACTTTCTTTTATAAAATCTCAATTATTTCATAAAAGTTTATCTCCATCATATCCTTAATTCAAGGTATTTCTCCTTCGAAGTATTGATATTATCTTGTACTAAAGCAGAGCGGTCTTCGTTCTATAAAAAAGTACTTTTATTGAAAAGAAAAAAAAAAAAGAGTTCATGTTACTCCATCTTTCAAAAAAAAACAATATTGAAAAACAAAACAAAACACAAAACGAAATGAAACGAAAAAAAAAAAAAAAAAAAAAAAAATCCGACACCCTCCCCTCCGAAAAAAAAAAACATAAACAAAAACAAAATTATACAGAAAAGAAAGAGAAAAACTCCTGGGCTAACCTAAGGGCGTAGATCTACATGTATACATTATACGCCTTTCAAACATCAAAGAGATATATAATTTCATTTTATATATAACTTCTTTTCTGCAAAAGCGTAATTCTGACATTGTTAGTTCGTGTACTGAATATGAAAAGAAACGAAGAAATGATGTGAAGAAACAAAATACGGAATGATACGGAGAAGCGAAAAAGAGATAATTTCTTCGCTTCTTCGCATCATTTCCTCACTTCAATTTTAAAGGGACGGTGTCCCTAAAAATTAATTAATTTTACAATATTTTTGAATGCAAAATTTTTCTTTTCAAATGAAAATATACATTCTCATTTGTATTAATTCAAATTTTCAGGCGAATCTAACGCATACATTCGCAGTTATAAACCTTTAAAAACGTGATTTTGAATTTCGGGTGCGCAGCTCTAATAAATTTCACTGGCGCCACCTACAATGTATTGAGTTTATACAATAGAAGTATACGGAGATTTATTTATTAAAGAATCGACAATATTAGGGTCGTTACTGCATATTTTCAAATAAAACTTTTTATGGCTCCTTTTTTCCTCTTTCTAGACCCTTTGGAATATATTTTACGTTTTCGATAAAATTTATTTTTATTCCCAACTATCGATTGCACAATTTTGAACAAAGAGTTTGACCTTGACCTGCGTGTGAAAAGACATGATCAAATCAGCTGTGGTCACAACTCGCCGCACATGTATGCGTATTTCTACGTGTGCAATGATTGAATCTTTGGGATTCCGTATTTTTCGTTCGCATTTTTACACCGCAAAAATTCACTTTGATGCAAATTTTAACTGTCTATATCTCAATACGTAATTATTTGGCATTGGTGGATTTTTGAGATATTTATAAGATCAAAGCAAAGAGTTAAAAGATGAAATTTGAAAAAAAATCAAACTTCTCTTACAACAGATATTGGTGCGTGAAAAACGTTTAAAACGTCATTTTCTCGTTAAGCTGATCTTTTATACATATTTTAACTGTTTACATCTCAATACGTAATCATTTGGCAGCGGTGGATTTTTGATATATTTATAAGATTAAAGCAAAGAGTTAATAGATGAAATTTGATAAAAATCAAACTTCTCTTACAGAAGATATTGGTGTGTGAAAAACGTATAAAACGTCGTTTTCTCACTTAGCCGATTTTTGCCTCTTTTCAAGTTACGTTGTGGCTGTCTTTGGAAAAAAAAAATTCATACATAATATTATCCTAAGATAGAATAAAATGTTATATTTCAATATATCAATAACAATATTTACTCCAATTCAATTTATACTTAAAATTTTTGAGAAGTACATCAGCGAAAAATAGGGATATTTCTACGTCCTTTTTGTAAATTTGGCGGGAAAAATGATGGGGTGGTATATCTCTGTAACCATGGATATTTGAACAAAAATATTTAACAGAATTATTCCTAGTCATGTATCTATTAAAATAACTTAAAATCATTAAATTTGGTTACTAGGTCATTTGGACCAATTTGCATGGTTTTATGCCGGATTGGCTCTTAACAAACAAAGAGACACATAACGACACCAACACAGAACCACTTAACAAACAAAGAGGCACATAACGACAACAACACAGAATCTCTGAACAAACAAAGAGACACATAACGACACCAACACAGAACCACTTAACAAACAAAGAGGCACATAACGACACCAACACAGAACCACTTAACAAACAAAGAGACACATAACGACACCAACACAGAATCTCTTAACAAAGAGACACACCAAATCATAAAGCAGGAATGGCAACAAATTTCAACTTGTTTAAAAAAAACCATGTGTACCTGGCGTCGACTGAAGGATATTCTTTTATAAAATCTGAAATAAGCATTCATAGAATACCGTCCTCTTACCAAGAAGAAGAAAATGACATCCTTCCCGGTTTGGTGGTATGAAAATTGAAGCAAAGCGCTGAATGAGAGTTCCTAGTTGACTATCTGGTAGTGGAACTCTTCAATGAAGAAGATCAAATAATATTGAGTACAGTCACTGACGTAAAACTTAATTATTTCGTGTTTTGCAAACTAAAATAATATTTGACTTACTGGTATTAGGCCATTTCTTGTTTTTATACTGTTTTGCGTCCTTTTGAAATTGAGAAAGCAACCAGCCAGCCAGGGAGAAAAACAAACAAGCAAATAAAACAAAGTTGCAATTTCATATTATGTGACTATGTGAAATCTGACAGAAACTGGTTTTAATTGATTATCAACAGATTTTAGTCACCAAAAGAATGATACATAATACATTATCTTGAATCATTGCAGCCCTTTTACACGAAATTTCTAAAATTAATCCATTTCTCTTCAATTGTTCTAGAAAACACATTAAATTTGCCAAAGATTTTATTATTTTAATTTTGTTTTGTTTTCTGACTTTGGGCTCAAAACCCACCAGCACGAGGACGCAAAACAGAAAATAACAAAGAAATGGCCTTACTTTGTTAAACTACTCATTTGTGTCTAATATAATCTAGAAGAAAGACTACCATCTCTCCGAGAAATCAATCAATATTCACTATGAAAATATAATTATAATGAAAAATTGGTTAAACAAAATAGAAAATTAATGCTTAGTTCTTCAATAAAGCACATAAAACATTTAGTCATTCTATGACCAGCGACATCCCAGAGTTAGATATCTTTGTGTAGTGCTTGTATTAACATCAGAAATATGTCACTAATATTTTCGAACAAGGAGGGTTTACGTGGATTTACTCTTTCAAATTTACCTTGTTATATAATTGAAACGCAGAAAGTAGCGTCTTAGAATAAGATCCTACATTCTGATGAATTTGTTGCCAAGTCTTACCAGAATAATTTTGTGATCTTCCTATTTAAGTAGCGGGATTAAGTGATATTGGGCGGATCCAAACCTTGGTTGTGTGAGTTACCCAGGACCTTTTTCTATCAGTCCAGATTTCTGTTACATGATTCATTCTCTGAGGATCGTTCAAATTAAGTCTTTATATTGACACTTTGTAGTGGCTTCTCATTAGCACAGTTGGATCCATGGGACATTTATTTCTTTTTAAGATCAGGTTAAAACGACAGACATTCTCTATATATATTGCCTTTATTTAAGCTTATCGTCGGATTTGGTGCATTTGCCAACGCAACGACAAACACAGCTTCGTATCCAATAACCATGTTATCAAGCCTGGGAAATGAAAGTGCATTTTTTTTTCTTTTTTATCATTTTTTTTTTCAGTTTTCTTACTATTTTACACTATTTTTTGTTGAACATGTTCGTACTGTTGAACATGTTCGTACTGTCAGGGACCCGTGAACTAGTCGGTCGAAGGTGCGGTCTTTATAATCCGATCTTCGAGACTCAACACCAACAAGGCTTATATACATTTTGGCCTTCTATTTATATATACATTTTTCAAAGTCAAGAGAGAAAGAGAGGGAGCTGAGTAGCAAACTACTGACACCTCAATGATAATTTTCCATTTAGTGGCGCCCCTACACTTGCTTTGGATACTTGGGAAGGGAGCCGGGGAGTATGAGAAAAACAAGTTAATTGGTTCTCTTCTAGTTTTGGTATCTTTTTATTTATTTAGATCTATCAATTATATCATCCATTTATTTTGATAACGCTCCGCCCCTTCTTGCTTCTCAGCAGTTCGCGTTCAAAGATGAATAACTCCTGATGACAATTTGGCATTGGAAAGAAAAAAAAAAAACAGTAGGATGTAGTTCAGATTGCCCGTCGTAGTAGCCCCCGTGAAGGAAGCTTATGGTCACCCAATGGTTAGGGGGCGAACATTTGATTTATAAGGGGGGGGGGGGGGGGGGGTCAGGAAGTCTGCCAATTAGAAAAACCCATTCCGGCTTGAATTATATATTTAAAAAATACTCCGGCCCGAACAATGTTTCAGGTTACAAAAAAAAAATTAATTTTAATATAATTTAATGATCATACAGCTGTTGTCTTTACCTTAAACACAGGAGTTCGATGCCAACAATCCCCAATGACACCAAAAAATTGGACAGAAAACTTTTGCATCAATTAACGTGCTACGCGCATTGATGCAGTTTTCTGTCCAATTTTTCGGGTGATACCTGCATCAACAGAAAAAAATATGAGATTCATTTCTTAAGTCATTTTTGCACATTTTCTGAGCACATGTCTATGACTATGGGAGAATAAGTTGTCCTTCATGTTTCTATGGTGCTGTACGTGTTATTGTCTCCGTCTGTTTGTCCTTCATGTTTCTATGGTGCTGTACGTGTTATTGTCTCCGTCTGTTTGTCCAATTTTTCTTTTCTCATGAGAAAGTTCTGTTTTATATTTTGTCAAGAATGTTTGCTTTCTGGATTCTGAGTTGGAATTTCATTCACTGATTCATCTGGCTTCATTTTCAGCGGTTGAATTCAGCGACTCCATTGATATTATTCCAGTAATGAGCTCAAATATAGTGCTATCAAATATCCATAATCTACATGTATATAAGTTCATTATCGGAATATAAAATCTATCGTTCTATAGGATGATAAAAGATGTACTGATTTACATGTAATAAACACTATAGATCTTGACGTTACGAAGATGGCTTTAAACTTGACGTTATGAAGAAGACGTCATTTGTATTTTGAGGTTCGTCACTCGTATCTTAACGTTATAAAGATGGCGTAACTCGTATCTTGACCTTATGAAGAGGGCGTCATTCGAATCTTGGTGTTTTGGGGATGGCGTCACGCGTATCTTGACGTTATGAAGATATCGTCATTGTTATCTTTACGTCATGAAGATGGCGTCACTCGTATCTTGATGTTTTGAAGATGACGCCGCTCATATCATGAAGTTATAAATATGGCGTCACTCGTATCTTGACGTTATAAAGATGGTGTCACTCGTATCTTGAAGTTATGAAGAGGGCGTCACTCATATCTTGATGTTTCGAAGATTGTGTCATTCGTATCTTAACGTTATGAAAATGGCGTCACTCATATCTTGACGTAACGAAGATGGCGTCACTCATATCTTGACGTTATGAAGATAGCTTTATTCGTAAACAAACAAACATTCCATACATGCAATTTAATTGGATTTTTATTTTGGTTAAAGATGATTCACGAGATATTTTTATGCCATTATTTGTATTAAACATGTTGGTTGAGTACGTAAAGGATTTGTTAGATGTCGTTTCCTCCTTCATTTTCCTACATGTTCTATCTATGTGACTGTAAACTTAGGCTGTAATTATCCTCCATTGACAGATAATGAAGGAAGCGCCTGATTTATTTCATTACTAAAGAATAACCCTTTACATACTACGATCGTAATAGCCTAATAGGATTGCTTCACAGTATTTCTTTCGGGTGACTCGTTTCTAGATTTACATGTATTTCTTTACCACTCTGAAAACTTGTTTAGTCTTTCAATATTTCTACATATGTATGAGTCGTTAAGCTGTAATAGGAGACCCGAATGGGCCTATATCACTCACCTGTTTGTCATGATATTTGCTTTTTTTACAGCTATTGCTAAAGGAGAAGTTGGAAAATACGAAATGCGTCAGCCAATCAGATTTAAAGCAGCACGTTCCGCCTTCAGGTTGTAAAGGATTGATACTTTTGATACATATTTCTTAACATAGATTGTCCCATATTATGGTCATTCATCGGTGTACCAAGTATCAAATCCTATATCACCAACGTTCGAGAGATACAGGCGTTCTAAGTTTGAACTGTAGACACGCTTCTTCGTGCATATTAATGAGCAGGAGAGCTCCGAGGAACTATGTACCCATCTATTAGGCTATTTCTGTGTTAATTCTAAACAAGGAGAGGTGAAATAGACATCGTATGTTTCTTTCACACAGCATATTTTATAGTAATAAATTAACTATGTGTATTAAACGCTTTAGGACCGATTATAATCTAATATGTCTTACTTGTCCAGCTACAAAAACAGCTACGTTGTGTTTGTGACAAGATTTAAGTCATTTTTCGATGAATTCCATCTATCCTTATGTATTCTATCCGTTTTGCTCTTTCACAATCTGTCTCCTATTTTCTTCTTTCTCTATCCAAATCTGAGTATCTGTACGTTTTTCCATACTTTCCGTGGAGGGTGCACGCTTGTTTTGATTTGTACAACATGACGAGCCGCATCACGCATGCTCGAGGGCTAGTCTATCCCAAACATTGGCAACTTGTGTGGCGCCACAAAAAATCGTTTTTTAAATTCACTTATTGTGATAACTATGAGGACATTTGGTTAAAAATTTTGGTAATAACGGTAAGTTCATAACTTCTACCATCCAGGAAAAATAGAGATTTGCCCCATCCATTTCTTTTATAAATATTAAGCATATTTTCGCCTGAAGTCGGAACGGCTGCTTTTAAGGCGGACATCTTATTTGACGGATCGGTCGATATTAAATTTGGTAGAAGAATCTGTACTTGCCTCCTGTAACATGTACACGTAAGGTTTCGTGAAATTTTGTGCTGTGAAGCCGAAAATGCAACGTTGCATTAACGCTAATTTTCTGTGGCTGCTCAATCCTTAAAACCTCTCCGCCAACGTTGCTGATGATATTTCACCCTTTATACATGGGAATGACTTACAAACATAAGTTTTCCTGGATCAGCATTTACCAGCAGCAATACAAAACATCGGAAACAAGTTATTCCATAAATCTTGCACCAGACGGACTTATAACATTCTAATGCAACGTCACTATCACGTCGAACTAGTTATTCCCTAATTCACAATTTCTCACGACATCTCCATTCAGGTGAGCTAAACAGAAATGTTGCTGATCATGTTAAAGCATATATTTCGAATAACCTGTCTAGCTTCTCAAAAGAAGAAAGTTAGGATTTCAATCAAAATCTAGATGGAAATAATTTTTCCCCTGAAACTACCTTCGAAACTGAAATTGACATACGATACGCTGTGAAAAACAAATGTCACTTACCTCGAACGCCTGGCTTGTTTCAGCAGAACTGTTTCTTTTTGTCTGCCTTTCGTGCTCTCGATGTCCTTTTACGTGACGTGCATCTCGATTTGTTCTTTTTAGCTCACATGTGAGCTATTATATTGTCATAGCTTGCCGTTCGGCGTCCGTAATCCGTCTTAAACTTTTCACATTTTCGACTTCTTCTTCAGAACCACTGAAGGAATTTTAGTGAAATTTAGTTGTAATGAAGTACTCATGGTCCCCTAAAATTGTTGTTGTTTTTTCGTTCGGATCCATGAACAGATGTCGCCACCACTAGCAAAGGTAGGTCACGGAGGTACCCGCCTTTGACTAACTTCTTTTTCAGGACTGAGGCACATATCGACAAACCGAAAGCATCAGGATGATCTAGAAGGATGTCTTGGCTATTGTTGTTTTTGGTTCCACTCCGAAGTCAATTTTTTGACGAGTTTTAACGTCTTTTCAGACTTTGTCAGAAATGCTCATTTTTTAACTGATTCAGTGAATAACTCTGTAAATGTGTGGTTTTGTGTACTCATATACTGTTATGTTTAAGTCATTCAATGGTTTTATATTGATTTTGGTTGAAAATCTTATTTACCGATTTTTTTTTCTTTTTTTAAAAAGGGTGGGAGTATTTTCATACATACTAGACATCTTCTCCAGAACCATTGAAGGGATTTTGATGAAACTTGGTAAGAATGAAGTACTCATGGTCCCCTACAAGTTTTGTTATTTTTCGTCCGGATCCGTCAGCAGGTGGCGCCACCACAGACAAAAGTAGGCCACGGAGGGTAACCTCCTTTGACAAATTTCTTCGGAACCGAGGTACATATCAACAAACCGAAAGCATCAGGATGATTTAGAAGGATGTCTTAACAAGTATTGTTGTTTTTGGTTCCACTCCGAAGTCAATTTTTTACGTGTTTTCGCGTATTTTCGGATTTTGTCAGAAATGCCAATTTTTAAAACTGTTTCTTTTAATAATTCAATAAATGTACATGGATGATCTTTTGCTCTCATTTATTGTAATTTGTCATATTTATGCTTAATGCAGTGATTTTTAAAAAATGATATGCTATAATCTTCTATTTTGGAATGTTTATGAATTTTATTCTTGAATATGAATAGATATTTACTGTGCATATGGACCCAAGCTTGTGGGTTCGAGTCCAGGCAACGGCACCATTTTTTTCTTTCTTTCTCTTTAATTTAATTTTAATTTTAATCAGCTTTTTATGCACTTTTTAGCAATCTAAATACATTTAATTTTATTTTTGACCATTTTTTTCTTCTATTTTATTTTTTTTCCATTTTGCACTTCATTTACTGCATATTTTTGTCATATTTAAGTTACTTAATGCTGTCATATATATGTTAATGCTGAAATTTTATTGATTCTTAATTTTATGATTGTTTTAAAATGATTTATTTGCGTATGGTTCCAAAAGGTTCTGGTTTCAAATCATTATCATTAAGCAACGTCAATGTGCTCAGAGCGTGCATGGGTATCAGGTATCCACCAGCCATGCATAACAAAAGTAGGAGCAAAGATATTTGTAGATGTTTAATTACAATTCAAGAAATGAATATAACAGAAAATTACAGAAATATTTTCGCTCATTTTAATACAATATATAATACAACAAAGCAAATATATTAGGCACCTCTCGTATACATATACCATGTATAGTATCTACATTTATCTAATATCGTGTTCGATGAAGAAAAACATCTCCATTAGCACTTTGGTGAATACAATAAGATCAACAAACCATAAATTAATAATAAATACATGTATACTATTGATGAATATTGTATATGGTCACCTTATGAAATAATAATGAACATGCTACATACAAATCGTACTTAGTCGCAATTCCTTTCGATAAAGTAGAACAAAATTAATGCTTCAGCATAGAAATTAAGGCATTCATGCCGACAGTTAAATACAACAAAATCTCTCGTGTAGTTGTATCAATGGCAAAAGTCTTCTTTTTCTTTTTCATATATAAAAGAATAAAATATTTTAGCGCAAAATATTTTAGATAATTTGAAAATAGAAGGTATTTATAACATTAGAAAATGAATTTGTAATACATGTATTAGAAAATACCTACTTATGTCCTCATTAGCTTGCCATACTAACATGATAACAATCGTGATTCGACCTTCTGATTTCAGTTGGGGGATCAGGAATTCAATGGGAAACTAATTCAGCAGGAAACAAAAATAATTTGTGTAAACAAAATTTTTAAAAGATGAATGATATGATATTCGAAAAACTACAGTCCTGGTTGGCTAAAAGCTGACAGTAAGGAATACGTCTGCATTAACTGTGAATGATTCATGCAATAAAGATTTAGCAAACCCTGAATTCTACATTAGACTGCCGCTCCTGTACAGCAGAGATGCAAAAAATTCGTTTTGAGTTTCTTTGATTGTGAGCTTTCTATAACTGCTTATCTTCCTTCGCAAGAAATGATCACTCCGTAGGTCGCTCTGTCTTGAGATCACAGGAAGTGATGTAACTTGGACGACGTCCCACCCTTCCGTTTTCGTTTCCGGGACGATTCCCGTCTGATCTACGTTTGTTTGTCTCTTTGAAATCCGAATCACCCAGAGTGATGTAGGGACTGAGGACCGACTGTAAACAAATAAGGTATTCATAGTAACGCTGGTAGGGACTGTCATGTACGTTATAGTCCGGGTGGATCATCCCTCCCACCAGGAACGGGGAGAAGCAGAGCAGGAGCATAATGGTTCTCAGGATGGCGGTGAAGTTGACTCTGACATAGGCCGAGTTGTCGTCGTTGTTCTGTGATCTGGTCAGACCCGTTCTCAGTATACACGTCACGATCCATATATGGCAGCATCCGGTCAGAATCAAAGGCGCTCCATTCTGTAATCCGAGGACCACGGCGCGGTATACATACAGGTCGTTCGCCTCAAAGGAATCAAACTTGCACAAGGCATGGCCTTTGTATACCATGTGCCAACCAAGACCTTGGGAGAGGGCAACTGTTAGCGTCCAGTTTATAAGCCAAACGCCGATTAAGATTTTGATGGTGCATTTACGTGTGAAGTACTTCTTATAACGAGGGAAGTTCTGTATGATCATCAGTCTTTGTAAACCAACCACCAAGTTCTTGCAGATTATGATCCCGACTAACGCTGATGACAGTTGCCACACAAAGCAGACGACATGACCATTGTCCGAATCTGCACGAAAAAGACTGTAAATGAAAATCGGTATTCTGATGTTGCACAGCAAAATATCTGCCACAGCAAGTCCACAAAATACTGTCATTATCTGCCGCGCGAACTTGGTTTCCACGGTAACTGAAGTTTTAATTACCAGACAGTTTCCGGTGATACCAAAAAGGCAAAGAACAGCAAGCAAGGATGTCTCAAAGTACAGACTCCATCCACCGATACCAGGCAGATCACCGTCTCCTAGCTTCGTCGTGTTGTTCATGCTGTTCTACAGCCCAGTGTACAACTCGGATGCAAGATGAAGTCTCTAAAATAGAGAAAATATTATATGATCGGAACATGATTGATTAAGTCTAACTTACGTTTTACATGTACGACACGAGGACAATAAAATCTCCCGAAAAGAAAATTTATGTTCTTTGAGATAATTTTTAGTATATCAAGTTTTCCATTCAAGCTGGTCCATGTAAAGAGTCCATAAATAAGTTAAATAAGATCCTGACGATAATCTCGACAGCACTCACAATAGAGCACCAAATTGAGCATCGACGGACCCCTGGCAAACTAGAGGTAGGACCAGGTGCCCGGGAGGAGTAAGCATTCCCTGTTATGTGAATGGTTTACTTCATCTCGACAAACAACTTTTGGTGTGTCAGGATTTCATACGTCTTTACACAAATTAGTAAATTAAAAGGAGGGGATCTTCAACACGACTGGGTTATGTACAGCGTCCACAGCAACACCCAAATAAATACACCATAGGCAGTCGAAGAGGAAATGTTGCTGCACACGAAGAGGAAGTTTGTGATGGTAGAACTAAAATCTTCATGTTTTTCATATTAAGAGAGGTGTTCAAATGAACGTTTTCATTGATCGATAGTAGTATGTCTAAGTAGAAGGCTGAACTGCTGTTCTCAGTTGTTTATTTTCTTTATATTTTACTAGGGTAGATGGCGCCAAGGTTGGATTATTAATGGAGAAAACGCCATTAATTTATCTGTAAGTCCAGTTGAATTGCAATGCATGGTACTTGTCCGTGTGTTGGAGCTGGATAATGCATGCAATCACCTGAGCAGTCCAACCATCTTTCAGAGAGAGCAGGTGATTGGGGCCCTGTCTTCTCTTACGGGGTTAGTGACCAGGAGTGCCCGAGGGCACATGTAGCCAAGTTCGATCAATTTCGGTTGATCGTTTCTTCAACGCAATCTAAAATTTCTATTATCAAAATTACTTGAAATTTCAAAAACGTGGGTCCTGTAGCATCATATCCCACCCATCCTACTACGTCTTTCGGTACGCTTTTTCGACATGGTAACTTTCACACTTTTTTGGCATAATTATATTGTTTATATTTGAGGATCACTGACGAGGGTTAAGTAACGAAACGTACATGTCTGGTCCATGCTGCCAATTTATCTGTTCTTAAATGATGCTATTCAATTTGAAGACGTTTAACATTAGAAAGGGCCTGTCATTGAATCTCGTCGTCAGTATCAGTAAAGTGCAACTCTTAAATGCACTTGTACAAGGATGAAGATTGGTCAAGTACCTTTATCATGTCACGGAATACGATGATTCAGTCTTCCTTATTTTCTTTATTTAGTCATTCATAAAATGCAGGTTGTGAAATTCCCAGAGTAATATACTTTGTTGCAGGTTTTTCGAATTTCCGAATTCAAAAGTTGAGAGTAATTTTTGTCAAAAGTTGAAAGCATGAAATTAGTTTATGAAAGTGGAAACCTTGACCTTAAAGATTCTGGGTTATTTGTAAGTTTCTACTATGAACATCCAAAACATTATTTAATGCTCTAGCGTATCGGATGAGTCAAGTTTTTGCTCTATTGTGGGTGCTGTAGAGATTATCGCCAGGATCTTCTTTAACTCATTTGTGTCACACTTATGCCCTTTGCCGTGTGGAGCTCGTAAGTAAAGTTCCCCGCGAGGGTGTTTTGAATATTTTTCCTGTCATGGTCGCCATAGCACTTTCTATATATATATAGACGTTACCTCAGACAGTGCATGTATTTTAGATATTGTTTTCATTTCCGTGCGTGGACATCGACGGCGGATGCGGCTAGCCAAACAGGGGGTGCTTACTCCTTCCGTGCACCTGGTCCCACCTCTAGCTTGCTGGGGATCCGTCGATGCTCAATTTCGTGCTCTATTGTGAGTGCTGTTGAGATTATCATCAGGGTCTTCTTATCATTTGAGTGATTTATAAACCGTATTATGGTTTAATACGGTTTTTTCCTCAATAAATTCAACTTTATCTAATGTAAAAACTTAGACGGAGAAAGTTTTAATTTTTCTTATTGTTCTGAAATCACTTTCCAAAATGTTTCAGGTTTCATTGTAAAGAGATTGATGAATTTCATTTTGAATAATCATACAACTTAGAAAGCAAGACTTACCTGAATCGACGAATTATCTCTCTGTATGTGAGCGGACAATGATATCTCTCTATATTATATTTTAACAATCAAGGTGTGGTAGGTTGATGCTGATTGGCTACCTTTTTCTTCACATCCGTTTTTTTTTATTCCAGCCACTTATATATCAACTTTGACGATCGATCCTACAGACTATGTGATATGTATATAGCCAGAGGATGAAAAGAATCCAGTATATTAAAACAAATGTATCATTCCTATGAGATGTGAAATTAGAACAATAAAATGGGCGGCAAATTAGCAAAAGTTCTGATTTCAAAAAAAAAAAAAAAAAAAAAAAAAAAAGAATATGGATATCGTCTTTTACAGTATTTATCGGGTGATAAATCTGTAGCTAACAATTATTTCTTATCTATATATCGAATTCTACCATTTTATGCCCTCAGAAAGTCATATTAGCAGAAACACTACGTGAGGACGTAGACTTGTTCTCTGCTTTTACCTTAATCATTTACAGCTCAACTATAAAATTAATACTGGTGGCTGAAGTAAGTTGTTCTGGCAAAACAAACGAAAGTAATTGGTTCTAAAATCGAAATTCCTTTGTAACAACGATTCTAATTGATTAATTGTATACCCCCCCCCCCAAAAAAAAAAAAAATTCCGATGACGTCACCGTGGACGACATTAAGCAGGGGCACTGACTTAAACAGAATATTTAAAGGTGTATCAAATTTCTTTTCGTTGAATGGAACTTCTGAATCATTCGCTTCTCGGAATGACACCTATCCGTCCTTGTTTCCGTGCATCTCTCCAATGAAAAAAAAAACCCAGTCATGTAATCATAAATCATTGGTTCTGCCCATGTAAAAGATAAGATGAAAAAAGGTCATTGGTTCTGTCCATTCAAAAGAAAGAATGAAAAAAGTAGGTCACTCTCTAGTAATTTGCAGTCTAGAATTTCCTCTGACAACGAGTTTTTGTTCTGATGTGAAAAGCGTAATATTACAGTTTTGGAATTAGATCCATGTAGCATTGTTAACAGTGAAAGTGTTGTCAAATATTGAAAAAAAATCAAAGCTATATCTTTCTCTAACATTCTTTTTTTTTTAAAGATATCAGATATTTCAGAGCTTATTTTGAACCTTTTTATGACGTAATAAAGAAAACCCTCATAATTTATGGAATTGTCTATAATTCGAGAACTCATTAGTACTATACATCCTCATTACTGAGTACTCATCATAGGTGCGCACGCTATTAAAAGGTAAAAGCAAAGATAAGAGTGATAATCTGCAAAAGAAAGATGCAGAAAATGTTACTTGTTAAGGGATAAAGGAAAGAAAATAAAGAATGAATAATTAAAAGATGAAAGCAAACTTGGAGCATTATGGCTTAAGGTGTATATGACTTTGCTCACCACCCCTTTGAAGGGTTCAAGAGGAAGTGAGACCATGTAGTGTGGGAGACGGTTCCACTGTACAATAGCTAATAGAATAAAAGAGTAATTATATACATGTTTGGTGGTTGTAATTTGTCGGAAGGAAAGATTGTGAGTATAACGGATGGGATGAGCTGGAGGGATAAATTGAGCTTGACCGCATTAGCCTGCCGGGGATGCAGTTCAAGAGGCTTTTAAATTCCTTAACTCACCATTCGTTACACTTCCCCCTTCTCGGGGAAGATTAGTCCCCGAAGCTTACTCATTTGCACGAGTTCTCTTTGGGATATCCACGGCTTTCCTCTGTCACAGCATGCTTCAGCTACTATGTCTGCTGGTGGTATCCTTTCAACCCACCAGTGCGTACTGACTGAGCAGAAGTACGGCCCGAAACCTGGCCACAAGGGCCACCGAGTCACTAATGACTCACCCAGAGGACCTGCCGCAGACCCCAAAGCATCTTCGCTGCTACCAAATTGTAACTTGAAGCGACGGGGTAGCCCGAAGAAGAAGTCTGAAGACAAGCGCACTTGACCGCATAGCCTGCCGGGGAGGTACATGTAGTTCAAGAGGCTTACATTCCTAAGCTCACTATTTGTCAAACTCCTTAAAATTTCCTCTAGGGTTCTCCAGCTCAGGTGAATTAGCATGGAGGTGACTGATAAGGTAGGTGAGTAACTGCGAGTGACCCACAGAGTAGCTCGCCTCTGGACGATCTAATTCTGGTGAATTTGGTTTTTGTGACGAGGATCCAAGACGCACGAGGCATACAGAACGGTATTTGAAATTGAGGCCTTGTAGGCGGTAGATTTGAGCTGCTGGTGGTTCATCCGGATATTTCTTTTCAAACAGCCAAGTGTCTTATTATTTGATGCTGAAATCCTATCAATTGTTAAACGTCTTCAAATTCAATAGCATAATTAAAGAACAGATAAATTTACAGCATTGACCAGATATGCACGTTTCGGGTACTTAACCCTCGTCAGTGATCCTTAATCTAAACTTTGTAATATGGCCAAAGAGTGTGAAAATTATTAGGTCCAAAAATGTACCAAAGACGTAGCAGGATGGGTGGGATATGATGCTACAGGACCTACGTTTTAGAAATATCAAGAAATTTTGATAACAGAAATTTTCGTATGTGTTGAAGAGACGATCAACCGAAGTTGATCGAACTTGGCTACATGTGCCCTCGGGGACACCTGGTCCACCAGCAGTGACACTCACCAAGTGGTACAAATCTTAAACAGATAAATTTACAGCATCGACCAGACATGCCCGTTTCCGGGTACTTAACCCTCGTCAGTGATCCTCAATCTAAACTTTGTAATATGGCCAATGAGTGTGAAAATTATTAGGTAAAAAAAGTACCAAGAGACGTAGCAGGATGGGTGGGATATGATGCTACAGGACCCACGTTTTAGAAATTTCAAGAAATGTTGTTAACAGAAATATTCGTATGCGTTGAAGAGAGTACGATTATGAGTTTTCCAGGTCAGGTCATTTGATGTGTGCACTCCAAGGTACCTAGCTGAAGACGTTGTCTCCTGTACCTGACCATGTAATGTGTACACTGACTTAATAGGATACCTTGAGGTGGACACATGAATGACCTGGTATTTAATAGGATTGAAATTCATATCCCATAACGACTCCCAGGTCTCAAGCTTGCGAAGATCGTGCTGCAAAACTTGGACATCGTAGTCTGACTGGATGGTGAGATATACTACAGTGTCGTCGGCAAAAAGACGAACTTGAGATGTAACATTTTCTAGGAGGTCGTTAATATAGGCCAGAAACAGAATCGGACCATGTACTGATCCTTGGGGACACCGGTTACCGGTATTGAATCCGATTTTATCCCGTCAACAACTACATCATCCTCGCCACCCCAGGCTATTTGCGCTTTGGCTGAATACCCTGGGTCAGATCGTACTATTTCGGGGATTTTAAAAGAAATAGCTCTTCTTCGTGAAGTTAAAAAACTGACGGTAATGGCTGCGCGCAGACCAGTGAGGACAGTATGTGAATCGTACACAAGAGGGAGTTTTTGTCGGTTACCTGAATATTTGTATCGAAAACATATAATTAACAATTCAATTATAGTCTCAGAGCATCAAGAAGTAGCTTACCTAGTCAAACATGCACTATTTGTTATCGCTATCCAAAAGACGATTGTAAATAATTATGCGATTGGATAAAAAAGTTTGTGAGGGAGCCAATCAGCAACATTTGCATATAAATGGAAATCCCTGAAATAGTACGATATGACCCAGGATATTGAGCCAAAGCACAAATAGCCTGGGGTACCGAGGATGCAACTACATGTACTAGTGAAAGTCGACACCGAATGTCCATGGGTGTCGTTGGTTTATGTGTTGTCTTTTATGTTCGATATTTGATGTCTCGTTTGCTGTTCCTTGCCTCTTGCTGCGTGTGTCTTCTGTGTGTTTTCGCTTGGGGTGTTTGGTGTGTTGCTGTTGGTGCTGCAACCGAGTCTTGTTGGAAACCCCCTCCTTTCTTGTTGTGAAATGTTGCTCAGAAATGCTCGAATCCAACCTAGAATCTGGTTCCTTACTCCATATTGGTGAAGCTTGAAGATGAGCTTTTCATGGGAGACCTTGTCAAATGCCTTGCTTCATTCAGTCCAAAAGGACAAGGTCTGTTTGTCTATTTTGCTGGATGTTTTAGCAAGCTCATCCACAAGCATCACCAATTGGGTTTCACAACTTCTTTTTTCACGAAACTCATGCTGCAAATCACATAAAATATCATTGGAAGAGAAATGTTTTACAAGGTTGGAAGGTTGGAACGATATGCTCCAAGAGTTTGCATAGTATACAAGTCAGAGAAATTGGTCGGTAATTTGCAGGTTGGGACTTGTCACCTCTTTTGAAGAGTGAACGGACATTTGTTTTTACAAATGTACCCAGTCTGATGGAAGTTTACCTGTATCCAATGAAAGTTGGAAAAGAAATTGCAAGATGGGTGCAAGTCTTTCAATAGGATGGGTTTAATGATATCAGGTCCCGCTGCTTTAATCACCTTCAGACCTTTGAGCAATTTTGTAATACCCTCTTCACCTACTTTTATATCGGGCATGGTTTTATATTTGTCCAACTCGGGGCTTTTGTTCAAATTATCTATTCTCATTTCGCAAAATTTTTGCAGAAATTGGGGCGACTTTGGATTGAACACAGACTGAAATTGTCTATTGAGTATGTTAGCTTTGTCCAAGCTTTCCATAAATTGGTGGTCGTTTTCCTTAAGTGAGGCCATGCTTGAGATGGTCTGCCGAGCATGTTTCAGGAAGGAGACTGAAGAGGGTTTTTTTTTGGAACATGGGGAAAACTGGATGGAGGATTATCCTCAGTGTTACATATACAGGCCATATGCCTGTCTCATTTCACGCTGGGCTACGTGTTTCATAGACTTGTAGGAGGCTTTATCAGGGGCCGAACCAGATTTTCTCTGTCACAATTACTTTCATTTAATTTTATTTTTCTGTTTTGCTGTTTATTTCTATACAAAAGACGAGTTGAGTCAAAATTGGCTCTTTTTGAAATAGATCATACATATCTATATTATCAAGAGCCATATATCATATAATGTGCTGTAGTAATTTATGTTTCTTTAAACCGTTTTAAATATAAGTTTTTCTAAAAGTCATTTTATGGTAGAAATGAACACAGTTGATATTTTACAAAGAGAACATGACTCATAAGATTACATAATAGTGATTGCTTTTACAGAAGAGTAAGTAAACTTTATTCCGATGAATTGAAAACAATTCAGAAGAATCAATTTTTTTCAGATACATCTCCTATTTTGTTCAAAATGAAGATAGATCGCTCTTTGACTCGATGCGTTTATGCTGACTCATAGTTCAATTTTCAAGAGCTTTTTTATTTATTTCTTTCCTAAAATTTGATGTGCATTATTTAAAATTCCGCAAACTAGCTTTTGAGACGATAGTACGCTGTTTAAAACACAAAAAACACAGTGGCAGCCACAACTTCTTTCCTTCTTGGAAGGCAGTTGTATCACTGCGCGACCCCTCCCCCGAACTTACGAAATATAGATCTATTGTACGGATACATTGTTATTAGATATAAAATACCCAGTCCATTTCATCACATGCAGAAGACATTAAAAGATAAGAAGTAAATATTTTTTTGTTGATGTAGGTATCTCCATAAAATTTAGCTTTTCCCATTTATGCCATTTTTCTAATGCAACAACAGGGAAAAATATAAGACTCATTGTGCCTCTACGCCAGCTAACCTCATACTGGTAATTAGCAATTTAATTTTTAAAGCTTTATGATATTATAAACCAAGTGGCTACTTTGTTTCAAATTAAAAAAAAAAGTATGTTTATCATAAACAAATGATCTATTATCATTAACAGTTAAAATATGAAACGTACACAGTTTCAAAACATGACAGGAAGAATTGTAAGAATATTTCTTGTTGATTGTATATAAATTGAATATTGTAACTATAATCATATAGTGATTATTGTATAAATTTGGTTAAGCCCTTGGGTTAATCCATTATAATCATGATTCACGAATCACAAATAGTATGTTCTGTGAGTCCTTCGATGATTGCTTGGAATACATCCTCAATGGCATTCAAACATATAAGAATAATACATATAATCAAATTTCAATTTTGCTCTCTACAATATTTCAAATGTGGTCTCATCTGATCGTCATATGGTTGAAAGAATGAGTTTCCTCTATAAAACTTGCTATCATCAAAATCAAACATATTCCTCAAAATAATATTGATTGCCGACTCGTCATATCTATGACAGTATGCATACAGTTTCCCTGTAAAATCAAAGTCACAGTCCCACTTAGAGCCTTTGGGACTCATGCAGTCTTTTTCTATGGCACAAGCAGTAAGAATTTTCATGAAGTTCTTGTGCACAGTTTGTGTACTATGAATAATTAGCCCCATCATTTGTATATGAGGCGCTTGATAGAGTTTATTTTTGTTAGTCCTTATGAATTTGTACATCTTTGGATGTGTCACGGCGTACGTGGTATGAGCGACACTCTGACCAATCAGCATCACGCCTGATTCCTCAGTCTCGTGCATAACCTGCTTTAATTTCGATGACGTCACACGAACATCCGGGTTTATCCAAATGATATCGCCGAACTCTGCAAGCGCCGTCTGTAAAAGAATAGACAATCGATAATTTGAACAATAACATCGATCTCTTACTTTTGGTCATTATTAACTCTATGAATCAATATGTGAAAACATACAATGTATGTTGGAAGATCAGAATCTTTTGGGTTATAAAACGCAGTTTGTACTTTGACGAAAGATTGGGATAAGGTTCTGCTACGAAGTGATGTCATTTTCACCTAAAATTCATATTATGGGAAATATGATAAACGAGTCTTTTCAGAATTGTGAATCATTCAATTCATTTAAGAAATGACTATAATGATTTTTCTGTCTATCGATGTATAGACAAAAAACGATGCACAAACAAAATATAATCCACGAAGCGGATTATATTTTGTTTGTGCATCGGTTTTTGTCTATACATCGATAGACAGAAAAAGTATTACAGTCATTTCTTATAATTTAATTAAATTACTATTTAACTCTCTAGTTTATTTTGCAACGACGTCATTTTACCATTGTTGATTTACTGGCGACGTAATATTTGAACAGGCCTAATTAACGTACTTGTAGCGGCGCTCGACGTTAGTGACGTCTTTTAAGGAGGTATTGAACACTTGGACGCCAAATTCAATTTTTCTCAAAATTTCTCAAATTATATATTTCTTGTGTGTCCATGGTTATACAAACTTACATTTGATTCTATCCACAGAAAAAAATTTCTACGAGACTTTGAATTATGCATTAATCGACGTTTTCGTGAATTTCTTGATGACGTCATAATATTGAAAGTATCATTCCAGTTCTCGTAAAGCTATGGGAAATTAATTTTAATTTAACATCCAAAATCTTTATAAATGTATTGCACTTACATATGGAAAAGATGAGATTAATTGTGTTTTAAACAAAGGCAGGATACTGGAATCAAATATGACACTGTCGCTCAAAAAATTGCAATTTCGAAGCAATTGACTGTAGTTGTTGATTAATTATTAGGAATTCTGTGGATGAATCTTTGTCAAAAACTAACAAAATTATAAACATTGTCCAGAGATGATTTCATGATTCAATGAGAAAAATTAAATTTTGGATTCAAATATTACAAAGCTTTATAATTTCCAATATTTCTGTCGAAAATCGTCCATTTTCAATGAAGTGACATCTGCTTTCCTGAAATGTTAATTTGTCAACGAATTCACTGCGATGAAGATTGAATTTTCTATTATATACATGCAACGTTTCAATGCGATACGTTTGGTATTAATGTTTTTATTGCATTTTGAATCCGAAGGTTTTTGACGCCATTTTCACCGATAACGTCGAAATAACATCGTTGTTGGCTCATGGATAAAACTCACAAAGTCCACAATTTCGACAATCGCCATAATTTCTTCAAATGACATCGGGAATTATTCAAACTTCATCAGGATACTTAAATGTGAATAGCAATCAGCGTATCAAATGTTTTAAGGAAGTAAAGACTGTACTTTTCCTAGGAAGTGAGAAAACAAAAAATGCCGCCGTCATATTGGTGTTCAAACCCTCCTTAATAGGCGACATTGTCTATACAGCTATAGATAAAATTTCGCTCCGTACGTTTGTATACATGTAGGCGTTATATAGACACTACCGAAATAATTGAATTATTAGCAAATAGACAACAGTACATTCGATTCAACTTACTTGTATGACTAGAGGCCTCCAGTGATTTAACGTTAAATTCTGAACAAAGTCAGGGAACAAGTTTTTCCAGAAAGCACGTAATCTAACATTGCACGCTGACGATATCTGAAACAGAAAGTAAATCGATCATTATCCAGAAAGCATGAAATCTGACAATACATGCTGATGACAACTGAAACAGAGAATTCATCAGTTAGCATATGTTTTTTAGTTTTAAAAAGTAGTTCTAATTTATATTCTCTTTTCCGATTTCTAGTGAAATCCGTATGATAAGCACTGTAAGAAGGCACACTAAATTAAGACGTCACATATAAGTCGTCCGATACTGCATTCTAATTTCACAGACTTGGTAAAATATGCTTTCTAACAGAAAAGTGAAACTTCAATGAATAATACATTGTTGATTTATGGGGTTTAAACGACACACTGCTCTATGCTATGTTCTACCGGTATGCTGATTTATGGGGTTTATACGACACACTGCTCTATGCTATGGAATATTTAATAAAAGGCAAAGAATTCGGGGGAAATGATCGTAAAAAAATGTGTAGCAGGATTCCGACATCAGTAACACCTGATTTGCAACTTCAGTCTTTCCAGAAAAATAAGAAACAGACCTGAGGTTTTATATTTCATTGATTTCATTTTATATTTCTCGGACTTCTTCCTCGGTCAATATGTCCTTTTTACAGGTCCATAATTCCATGTATCGACTTCATCAAAGTGCTATACTTGTGTAATACCAGCCTAAATGAAAATTATCACCGTTCCTTATTTTTCTGGAAAGTCTTCGGTTATAAATCAGTACTAATGTCGGAACCCTGCTGCAAATTTTTACGAAATAAAACGAGATCTTCCTAATTGTGCCTTTGCTGACTGAAGCAATGACCATTACCTGTGGAACCCGACCAACCTACAGATCCAGGTGCATATAAATATCTCATTGGTGGCATATTTACAGCAGACTGCATTAAAAGAGCACCAAATTGATGATTTAAGAAATCATTGTAATATTTTTTTGGTTGATCGAAGTATCAACACAAAAAATTGAGGGAAAATTACGCGCAAGATGCACAATACCTCGATCAGCCAAAAAATCTTACATTTATTACTTATCATTTCATTTTGTCGCTTTTCAATGTGTATTTGCAGCTTTGAAATCGTGTTGCTCATGACGTTGCTAAGCGCGTACTTCCGTTTTGTGTTTATACTGGTATCAACAACATTTCTCGGCCAATCAGAATAGTCGTTTCTTAATAATAACAATGGAAATTAAAGGATTAGGCAATGCCACTTAGGCAAGATTAAAATAGTCAGAAGGTGGTTGATAAATGCAAAAAAAAAAGCCTGTATCAAAAAGCCACATAGGTAAATTCAGGCCAAAACGTAGTGTACTCAAACCTTTTTTCTCTCGTGTTCGTTGAGGTCGAGGTCAAATACGTATAAGCGGCCGTCCGAGAAAAACTTCTGTATGGATTCTATCAACTGAAATACTTGGTTCATGGTTTTACGTGAAGCAGCAGTGACGAGGGCAGGTAACTCATGCGAATGATGTCCCTTATATGGTAGCTTCTCTGGATTGAAACGCTCACCAAGTTTGAAAGATTTATCTAAAAATGTCTTTTTGACTGGTTTGTTATTGACCACCCTTGGTTCATTTAGGAAGGCATGATTGGAGCCAGGTTCGGGTGGCTTGACTATTACATTCTTAGCTTCCTCCGACTCGGAGGGAATTTGCGCCTCATCGACCTCCTCCTGTTCCTCGGAGTCGGTAGGTTCGTCTTTATGCTCCTCGTTTACAGTATCCAGAATCTGAGCAATATCGTTCTCGATGGCCATTTCATCTTGCAGTTCCTTTTTCTCCGCCTCGTCAGTGGGATCGAACTTGGCTTCCACAGCTTGTTCTTTAATATCATCGTCCAGACTGTGGTCTTTATCTTTTAACTTTTGATTTATCGCTTTTAATAATTCGTCGTTTTTGGTTAATTCCTCGCGTTTTTGTTCCTCCTTCAACTCTGATTTCACTTGTTCTTTTATTGCTTCAAGTTTTTCTTTTTCAATTTGTTTTTTGTTTGCTTCATCAAAAATTTCATCCGTTAAATCTTTAATTTTTTCTTTCTGGTCGTTTACTCTCTCTACGTTTTGATTACTATTCAGTTTGTCTTCGATGTCTTTTAAGCGTTTACCGACATCCTCTACATCTGGTGTGCCAGAGTGAACCTGTTAAATATGAGAAGAGAACTATTTTAATCATTATCATTTCATTTTTTTCTATTTTTAATCGTAGTAGAAAAGTTTTTTTACGAGGTACTGGGGGAATTTAGGTCAAGTTTGGACAAATATAGACAATGACCATATCCCAATACACAGTGCAAAATCGATAATTCAGACAATCACAAACCGAAGGCATGCGAATTCAGGATACAACAGGAACCAAAGCAAACAAACAAAAACCTCCACCACATGAAAAGAAACGAACGCCCAATTAGGAGTGAGACCGGGTGCCCTTGGAACCTTTAAAGTGGGATCAAGGTTCAAGAGATTGCTGTTGAGAAATCGATCGTGAACTGCGCATGAAATTCTCGCGAGCAATTCAGCTACACAAACTGTTCGTTCTCGATTGGTATGTTAAACGTCTTCAAATTCAATAGCATCATCTAAGAGAATTTCATTTCTTAAGACCTTATGTTACTGCTGATAAAAAGGCATGGATAAATAAGCCTTAAAATCCCAAATTTAAATGTACTTAACATTTTTTCTCGTTCCAGATTTCTTCTTCATAAATGGCCGACTGAAGAAAGAGAAAGCTCAAAGAATACAACTCGACTGGCAGTTCTTTCGATCTGATTTTGTAAAAAAAAATTCTGACTTCTCGTTACTTCCAACAAAAACAATTTCATTCATTTCTTATCAATGTTATTCATTTCTTAACATTTTATATCCTTTACTTATGGAAAACAGACTGTTTTCTTGGATATATTTTTTTAATCAATCCCCGCACTATATTTCGTAAGTTCGGGGTTGCGTAGTAATACAACTGCCTCCAAAGACGAAAACAAGTTATGTCAGCCGCCATGATTCAAA
Organism: Pinctada fucata; assembly: GCA_028142955.1. Lineage (NCBI taxonomy): Eukaryota > Metazoa > Mollusca > Bivalvia > Pterioida > Pteriidae > Pinctada > Pinctada fucata. The sequence continues at coordinate 69,319,830 of AP027105.1, read as the reverse complement.
CAGCAAACAAGGACAAGTTTGAGAAAATCCTTCATTCACAGTTAATTTTTTAGTAAGTAAAAAAGAAATGGTACCCTTGAAATTTTAGGCAAACCATTCGTGTTTGAGGGAATCCCCTTCTAAAAATAGTGCTATAAATAGACCTCCGTGAAAAATTTTGTTGATCGATGTATCAACAAAATTTCTTAGCCAATCAGACTCTTCGTCTCTTGACAATAACAATAATGGAAATTAAATGATCATGAATTCAGAGTTAAATCACGTAGATTTGATTGAATTTTTTTTTTAACTTCTAATTTACCCTCCATTTTTTTTAATTACATATCTTTTCCAGACCTGTCCAAAAATCTTGCCGGTGTTCGGGTTTTATAATGTCGACTTTTTAAAAAATACCTTGATCATGATAATAAAACTGATTTTCCTCAAGATAAAAAAGATATATGCAATAGCAAAATTATGATAAAAATTATGTCCGATCTATATGATTGTTTATATAATTATGGCTAAAGCTCCTTCTTACCTTAAATCATTAAGTACTAATTTTACTTCTATATAAGATAAATTATCAGCTTTATATAGAAATTTGTATTTACTTACCTGCATGATCCTTTTATACATAGAGTGAATTAACACTCCCAGTGCAATCAAAATCAAATATTTGAAAATTTTGAGAGATGTGAATTTTCTGACGGGTACATGTTGTGTAAAATGTACGGCACTGCCTAGTTCTAAACTCTCCGCCACGTCTCTACCCTTACGTCGCATCATCTTGAATCAAAACTTATTTAACAGAATAAAAATGACTCCATAACTTAACAGCGACTTTTTATTTGTATTATTTTGTACGTTCACAGACGTGGCAAGATCATCAATATGAAGATTATAATGTAAAGAAAGATGGTGACAGCTGGCCTGATTGAACAACACAGAACACAGACAGACGTTAGTGGTATCTATTACAGTACGTCATCGATTATCGTAATGCCATGTTCAACGATTTTTCTATTATTCGTTGAACATAATTAAATATGATGTGTAGCTATGTATACAAATAAAAATATAATGTACATGATAAAAAGTTATAAAATGAGCCTTAATTTCAAAGTCCCAATTCTTCATATTCTGCCTTTGTCCGTATCCGGAACAAATCGAGAAAAGATGTTTCTTCCCCAGCGATACAAATTATGCAGGAACGTCACCCATAATGAGTAAACAGAGGGTACGTTAACCAGCACGGTGAGTATATACTGTTCTATATTTATCATACCATTTGTATTACGACTAAAGATCACTACATGTATATCATTTGACTGCTGAAGTTCCTAATTTGCTATTTTTCATTTTTTTTTTTTTTGTCTGTGAATATGATCACAAGAAAGATTCTCAGCATGCTTGCATGATTATGTCAAGATTACATAAAACAAAGTACATATATTATATATATTACATGCTCTCTTTGTTTACGTCTTATTATATATACGTGCACTCTTTGTTTACACATCATTACAGAATTATATGCACTACACATACATGCACTCTTTGTTCCTGTATCATTACAGGCTAAGTCTGATGGACCTATCGGCAGATCTGTACCATGCGGTTGTTAACAATGATGTGGAAAAATTAACTTCCCTACTTGTCAATGGCGCAAATCCGAATGAATTTTACCAAGATATGGCTAATATTAGCTCTAAACATATACTGCATATATGCGCCAGTAAAGGCCATGTTAACTGTGCAAGGTTGCTTGTGGACCATGGCGCAAGGATATTGTCACGTGACAATTGGCGCATGACACCCCTAATGTACGCCGCCATTTCAAACTGTCATCAAATAATCGAATATTTTATGTCGATATGTCCAGAAACGGCGGAAGCTGGGGATAATTTCGGGAAGAAACCCCTCCATTACGCTCTGGAGTACGATAGTGTGGACTCTGTTAGAGTTCTTCTAAATCACGGAGCTGACGTGAACTGTATCACGGAGCATGGACTGACACCTCTGATGGCGCTCTGCTCCACGCGCGACCCTGAACACCGAGAGCTGCTCATAGAGCTTCTACTTGACGCCGGGGCTGAACTAGAGCTGCGGGAATTCGGCTCTCAGAGAACAGCTTTGCAAGTAGGACACTTAAACATGATACCGAGATATGAATTCTATTTTTATTGTTTAAATCGCTACTTTATTTCTCTCTTTTCTAATTTACAAGACATACGATCTCTCTGCTCTTCTTTCTAACTTCATTAATGACATTTATATGGTAGATCTACATGTTGTTATACACATTGCCACTTGGTAGCCGGAGTAAATTGAAAATAAAACGATTCTATATTCCGTATTGATTATGTATGCCACCTCAATGAATCCATGTCGATATTAGAACTTTGTTTTTAAGTATGCAGCCATGAAAAGAAACACCAAGGATGTAGAAGCTCTGCTGCATAGAGGGGCGGATCCCAATACACTAGACGCTGTAGGTAAATCTCCAGTGACTAATCTGTTATTTGAAAACATCAAGTCAAGTCAACGTGGGCAGGATATCTATGCTGACGTCATAGCCATCACCCTGATCTTACTGCAGTCCGGGGCCGATATAGACTTGAATATTACAAACAACAGCAACCCACTCTTTGTTGCTTCATATCTTAAGTCCAATCAAATTGTCAAATTTCTGCTGGACAATGGGGCTGACCCGGATGTAAAAGGTATATCTATCAAATATTATTTATAATATCATTATAACGCTCCATTTTTATCATTAGGATGACAGTCGATTCTTAAAGTGGAAAAGGATAATCTTCTCTGAACTAATCTAAACTCGCGTCATATAAGAATGAGCATCACAATTTTTGGTGAAATATGATTGTCATGCCTATAGTAATAATCTGATCTGTCCTTTTGACCACATACAAATGTAGCATCACATTGTCAAGCTTTTATGATGTAAGAACTGTATGTTTTTTCCCTCTCGGGACGCAATGTTAAGTAAAATATTGTCGAAAATAATTACTTTAAATATGTTTAACTATACAAAATGTGATTCTGTCTTTTTTCAGATTTGAGAGGTAGATCGCCTTTATTAGTTGCTATAAACCAGAAAGACATAGACACGGTCCGTGTATTGATATCCGGAAACTGTAACTTGTACTTACGCGGAAACTCACTGACGTATTCTACGGACAACGACACCATTTTGAACGACGTGGACTCATTCGAGATGGCTGTTGCTTTCCGCCAATGGGAGATCGTGAATCTTCTAGTCCTTGCGGGATATAATCTCTCTCATATAACGTACCTTGCTGATTATGGAGCCCTGGATACATCACTGCACGGCTTCGATGAGGTACCCTGGTTCCTCTCCTACTTAAGGGAGATTGCTAGTCAGCCGATGTCATTGTTTCTACAAACTTGTCTGCTGATCAGAAGGCAGTTGAAGACATGTATTCAAGACAAGGCAGAGTTACTTCCGCTTCCTGTTTCGTTGAAGCAATCAGTATCTCTGTGTAATTATGACGATTATGGCGTAGTATTTTCTTAGGTCAGCACATGTTTGTTCGAATGAACATATTGTATGTATCATGTAAAAGAAAACAATTGCTCGGAAAATTGTACTGCAAAAGTAAATTGTGGCATACATGTACTTCTGATATATTACTGCTATATCTACATGTATACAGTAATACTAAAGGAATGAATTAGCCGATTCTCCGTCGAAACAAAGAGGACAGGCATAAATAATGTCATATGAAGATATGGAATATGATATGACAATGTGAAATTGATAATTGTTTAGAATGAATCATTTCTAATTAACGTTTATCATTAATTATGTCTCACCATTTTCCTAAAACAAATCTGAGAAAATCTAAAGTTCAAAACCGGCGACGGACACTAACCATTAAATTAATATTTTCCTCTGATGTATACTCCCTTTCTAATCCCCGACATTTGAAGTATCTTAGATTTAGTAAGACGATTCTTGCAAGACGTTCCTAATGTTAGAAGGAGGTTATATTTCGCCCCAATTCCATATTCGTTTTCTGAAATATACGACGTACAATTTTACAGTTTTATTTTGCATATTCGAACATTCGAGAAAGGCCATTGAAAGGTCACATGGCCGTTTATAAGCCAATCAAATTTGTAACAAAATCATGTCACTGAAAATGACGTCAGAGATACCACGTGTTTACCATGAAATGTAAACAAACACGTATTTGATATCATTAAAATCTTTGAGGATCGACAAAGACATTTCAGAAAATAATGCATAGATATATGTAAAATAAATATATATGTAAAGTTCGGAAAGATTCTGACCATGTGTGAGGGTGTGTGTATAGGGGTATGGGGTTTGTGTAGAGGGGGGAGGGGGGCTGGGATCATAGCACGTAGTCATGCACATATATACGTACATGTTAAGAAAGGGTCAAGCCGTGACACGATATACATTTTTGTTGCTGATAAAACTTAATACGAAGGAAAGGATTTGTAGAAACTAGATAATTATAAAAATGTCTACAGATGCCTGAAAAATATGATCGTATCCCCCCTCCCCTTTCTTTCTCCGAATCAGGACTGAAAATAGCCATGAAGTACAATTCATGACTGTTTCAAAATAGCCTTGAAGTCAAAGAAAAAAGGGAGGGGCGAAAACGGTCATATTTGCAGGCACAGCTCCCTCCTGAAAGTTTGGTTTTCAGGTCACCGATCGCTGGTGGAAGTTTGGGCACAGGATATGACCATCTTTTCCGCGCTTGCGCGGGTTCTTTTCTAGTACTTTCTATGAGTTTAACATTCGGTTTTTTACGTCGATTTGCAGCAAAGCTCTACGCTTGTCGACCTATCTGGAAAGAAAAAACCCACACTCAAATGTGCAAAATGATCCGGACTTATGTTTTGCTTTTATAGAATGAATGTAACCCTGTATCTTTAACCTTTGCGTAGTGATTTAGAAGACACAATTTGAAATATTTCATCAACAAACATTTTGATGAGATTTATTGTATTTTATTCGGGTGTTTCATTATCTATTGGATTTATTTGGTCTTTTTATAGTTTTTCTATTCAATATATCCTTGCGGCTATTTCACAGTTATGTACAATAATTTATCATCATGTGAAGTACGTTGTTATATATTTGTTCTAAGACAATTTATACCATCAATTGCAATTCTGTTGAATTTTTGTACTTGCGCGTATGAAAGCACTTTAGTTTGTTTTAAACTTGTAAGAGTGCTTTTCTGTGATAATCATCTATAATCGCAAACTTAACATTGGATAGGTATGCAATGATAGATAACATTTATCAGCTACATATCACATTATAACCTACATTTTGACATTATTTTGACTTATGGTTGGTATATGAGTTGTGTGTACTTTAAATGAAGGCTCAGTGTGACATGAATGTCCAGTCTCCGACGATGACCCATGCAAACCATCACCAAGACAATGTATCGAAGGTAAGCTAGTCCTGTAAACATTACTGTTAACAACCTTCAAAACTTGTGTTGATCTTGTATAAAGGTCAAATATATCAACGGAAATATCAAAATAGTGACCAAAACGATGTATAATGATATACAGTCATTGCAGAAAATGCATCATTTTAAAAGAACAAATAAATTGGCAGCATGGACCAGACATGCACGTTTCGGGTATTTAAACCTCCTCAGTGATTCTCAATCTAAACAATGTAATACAGTTTGTATTGCCAAAATGCTACAGGACCCACGTTTAATAAATTTCAAGAAATTTTGATAACAAATTTTCGAATGCGTTGAAGAAATGATCAACCGAAGCTGATCGAACTAAGTTACTTGTGCCCTCGGGGACTCTTGGTCTACCAGCAGTGACACTCACCAAGTGGTACATCAAAATCACCAAGATCAGATAAATTTGCAGCATGGACCAGGGACATGTATGTTTCGGGTACTTAACCCTCTTATTTAATCCTACACCTACATGTACTTCTCATGTTATTGTCACGCTATCATCTCTGAAGTTCAATAAAATCATATTTCAGACATGAAGTCAGACATTCTTTCCACCTCTTGGTTGTCAAAATGCGAAATTTGTTGGAAATTCAAGAAACTGATCACAATCTTACCTTGAACCACGTAAGATTATCGCGACCGAAGGCCAAGTTATATTTATGAATATACGAATATACAGTACTGTATAATGGATTGGTATGATGTATTTATATATATAGGATGATACATTTACGCAATACAATGACAAATGTGGACAATGACCATATATCCCAATACACAGTACACAATCGATAATTCAGAAAATCATAAACAGAAGGCATACAAAATCAGGATAAAACAAGAACCAAAGCAAACAAAGAAAAACCTCCACCATATGAAAAGAAGCGAACACCCAAAATGGGAGTGAGACCAGGTGTAAAGGAAGAGTAAGCATCTCCTGCTTGCATGCAACACCTGCCACTTCAATTCGGTAGAATTGTCACATCCGGTTACTTCCATTTCGGAAGATACAAGTATATTCGGTGGTTGGATGGTTCAAATGGTCTAAGACAGAATATCATCCACCATTCTGGAGAGTGGGACATCATAATGTATGACGAGTATCCCATATCGACCGTAGAACTTCCTCAGTGACGAGGTTAGTCGGTCACAAACGTATCCCTGACTGAGAAGCTTAATATCTGATTAACTGAGATACGAACACGCCATAAGCTGGTGATGAAGGGATGTTGCTACTCAGAAAAGGAAAGTTTTTGATGTTGAAATTGAAGTCGTCACGTTTGTCATAAAGTGAGGTGTTCATGTGACCATCAGTATCGTACATGTACATGTAGGACAACATTATGTCCAGATAGGGTGCTGAATTATTGTCTCTGTAGATTCTTTGACTTCAAGCTCCGAAGGATAGCTAGATTCTGCTGACTCAGAGGTAATCCGCGAATTTTGGATTATTGATTGACAGCACATCGTCTATGTATCTGTAAGTGAAGTTAAAGTTAGAAGCTACGTATCTGTTCCCTTCAGAGACCAAAGATTGAACTATTCAGCTTCGTAGGAGTAAAGAAAAATGTCGGCAAGAAGTGGGGCACAATTGGTTCTCATTGGAATTCCGACAATTTGCTTGAAGACCTTTCCTCCACACACCCCAAAAATTGTCGATCAGGAAGTTTAATATCTGAATAATTTCTGCTTCAGTTTACTTATTTAGTACTTTTCTTTAACAAAGAGGTTTTGTCATAATTAACAACAATAAATTTTATTTACGATTGCCGCTCTTGCTTTTACACGCATTACTTATGATTTTGGCGAGTCTTTCTTTCAATTTAGACTGTCGGTTTGTTGTGTAAAGTTTCGAAAAATCAAAGGCTTTGACCGAATGGACTCTATTGAAATGAGTGGATTTAAGATGTTCTAATTGTTCCTTGGAATTCTGTAAAATCCACATCTGGTTTATACCGCTTCGAGAATATACTGTTGAACAGTGTTTTTGAAGTCCAGATTTTATATCAGTTAAAACTTTGGTGAGTAAGATCGATACAGATTTAGTTGAACATTTTGAGGAACCAGCGATGAAACGTTGTTCGTACGGATTTTTATGCATTTTAGGTATGCAATATAAGTATGGTAAATCTAAATCTAAATTGTTTGTGTCAAAGCCAAAGGAAGAGAGAGCTGATTTGTGGTTATCTATTATTTCCGAAGTAGAAAGGTTTATTGGAGTGTAAGTAGGATTTCCAGATGTCGAATTTGAACCCAACTCTTTAACAACGTGTCCGCAAGGAGAGAAGTTGAAATCCGATGAAGAACATTCGCAAGGTAATGGATGTAGTGAGGGATTACTTTTATATTAATACACTGCAGGAATCGTTTGTAACTGTAAATTCTATATTCAACTGTTGGCAATATATGTATGATCGTATTAAAATATTGAACCCGAGATGACCAACAAGCTTGAAAATTGTATTTGTGGTGTAAGGTCAGGAAACGGCACCTAGCTAATTTTACATGTACATGAAGCTGCTGATTGATTTATATGAAGAAAATCCCACTAAAACAAATAACTGTCGATTAGAGTTCACTATAAATACATCCATTTCTTTCAGATATAAGTTGTACGGAGTATTGTGTTTGATGACAGCCGGTATGAGCTTACTCTACCTTCCATTGAATCTCACATCCAAAACCCATTCCTACCCGATATCCGAGTTTAGCCTGTCGTCATCAGAGAAAAAAGCGGGAAATACTCACGTGATCACTCCTCGTGACAACTTCAGCCGAGGACACAGTCATCTTGATCATCCTGAAACACGTGGGAAAATAAAGCATATAGCATTTCTAAAGACGCATAAATGCGGCAGCACCACGTTAATGAACGTGTTACAGAGGTTTGGTTACGTTAACAATCTGACCTTCGTGTTACCATCAGACGACACCAACATCATCAGTCAAATAGACACGTTATTAAACAACTCAAACTTCATCCCACATCCACGGAATAAGAAATTTGACATTCTCTGTAATCACGTGATCTATGACAATGTAGCCTTCCATACATTTCTTCCATCAGATACCGTATACATAAGTATTGTACGCGATCCATTCGAACACTTTGTTTCATCTTTCATGTATTATAGACTCAAGTGGCATGTTCCCTACCTGAAGCTTATTCCAGGTAATAACCCCATCTCTACTTACCTGACACGTCCATTGGCGTATGAACCACGTCACCCAGGAGCGTCATTCACAAACAATAGGATCGCCTATGATTTCGGATTTCCGACAGAATTCATTCTTAATCCCGTTGATGAAAAGATTAAGTTTTATCTTAATAAAATACTCAGCGAGTTCCATTTTGTTTTAATAACTGAGTATTTTGATGAGTCTATTGTGTTGCTGAGGAGATCGTTAAACTGGACGATGAAAGATATCCTGTACTTTAGTAAGAATCGCTCGACCTACAATACTACTAGGATATTGACAGAGCTGATGCAACAGGATCGCTTGTTACACAGGAAGTGGGCGAAACTCGATTATTTGTTGTACGAAAAATTCTTACAGAAATTCCATAGGTTAGTGTCCCTTCAAGATTCTTCCTTCAAGACCGAGGTTGACGAATTTAAACAAATAAGAAAGTCTGTTATTAACTTCTGTGAATCAAAAGAGTTCTCACCCGGAAGTGCGTTAAACGTTTACCCCGGTAAAACTCATGGGCCGTTTACTGTGACAGTGGCGGACTGTTCTCTTCTCCAACTTGAAGAATCAGAGTTCACCAGCGCCCTCACACATCGTCAACATCCGGGTTACAAATACACTCCTCCCCACTCTAATCTCCCGATGAAACCTCCAATCATCTTACATTACGACATAAACAAAATGCCACGTGATCGCTTGTCAAGACATCAGTTGAGGAAGCAGAGTTTCGTAATATCTAATAGGAGAAGAATTCCACAAAGGAATGTGATTAGAAATCGGCCATTACGCCGTTATTGATCTCATCCATTGACAGTCTATAAAAGAAATTGTAAAGTGTTCGCTTTGTCGAGTGATTTTTACTCAATATATATTATTTTACATGTTTACACAAAAGATGAAGCTTATTGCTGGGCTCTTCGTTGTTTGATTTTGTTGTGGTTGACGTACAAGAAATCAATCTGACATTACTTTAAAAAAAGGCTTGCAGATAAGGATGGGGAAAATATTCCAACAAGACGTGTTGTTACTAACATGGCAAATGGCCGTCCTATGTCGACACTGGTTAATCATGGGTCTTGTTGGTTTAGACCTTTGTGTTTATTGCTTTGTTGTCGTCTTTTGGTGTTTGTTTTCCTTGTCCCTTTTGTGTCGCTTTCGCCTGGCTACTCTGTGTTTTTACCTATAAAATAACTGTCTTTTAGAATGTGATTATACTGTGATAACCTACAATGGATCCAGCTGCAGGAAAAATTATCCATAATGCGCTTTATACTGTGATGGCCTACAATGGATCGAGAAATATTCCATAATCCGCGTTAGCGCATTATGAGAAATTTAATTCTAATGCAACGTCGCTATTACCTCGAATTTCATTGGTTGTTTGCACCTTAGTTGCGACAGTAAAACGAGAGCACTCTAGGCTTTGACGTTGCTATCGTTACGTTGCGCCTTATATTCATAAATATAAAGATTGCATTAGAATGGCAAGGCAAAAGTTTGGAGAACCGACCAATCAGAACAAAGGATAAAGAAAGTTGATCATGTGATATTTGTCTTTCGTTCTGATAGGTCGGTTCTCCGAACTTTCGCTTTTCATGTTTGGTTTGGTAGGGAGTTAAAAAATTGGCAAAAATGCAACAACGAAGCGAGAAAAAAACGTGAGGTGGGTAGAGATAGTTAGTTTAGTGTTTACTTAAGTGTCACCTGCAAGAAAATCAATATTAAAAGTCTTTAAAAATCTTTGGGTAACAGTTTCGTCCGACTTCATTCAGTAATGTTCAACCATATTGGGGTTCAGTCTCTTAAAGCGGCAGCAGTAGAGACTGGAGTATTTAGTCTACCATTCAACTAGCCATCACACAATGATGTCGAACCAGAGTGTAAAAGACTTGAACATGAAAAATACGACAAACAGAACAATTTGGTGATAACAAGATGCGTAAATGTAAAGATATTTTACATTGAATCTGATTCAAACGAGGATAATTGTACACTGAAAAATTCTCAATGATATCCAGAGCATAACAATATTTATCACATGATACACCCGTTATGCAGTTTCATAAAGCCATTTCATAAATATATGATATGATAACACGTTACATATCGCTCTGCTTGAATGCGATTGGTCAAGGTTGGAACCTAATCACATAAACCTTGACAAATGTGACCTTTCAAATATCGGTCAACTGTTAAATTCAGACCCAGAGTCAATATCAATGATTAAAATTGTTGTTGTTAAATAATTCTTGCACTAAAATACTATTCAAATTTGAAATACTTTTCTCTTACGCACAGAATATCGAATACGATGGGGACACTATACTTCTCATGGCGTAGCAGACGACTTCTAAATCACGGCGTGGTTCGCCTCTATAGTTCTCGGAAACGTTGATTTCACGTTAGAAATACACATTTTTAGGCAATATCATGTGATAAAAAGAATCTCAAATGAATTTTAATTTCATACGATGTATTATGAAACTCGTTGTGCGTTTTATATCCCCTCGCCAAGGCTCGGGGATATAAAACGCACAACTCGTTTCATAATACATCGTATGAAATGAAAATTCATTTGAGATCCTATATATATGTAAAAGTAAGTAAGAGAATGAACCCGTTCCTGAATGTTATCGCGAAGCATTATTCTGGCTCCATCTTGGCAAGGTGTACATGTATTCCATGTAGATCTGTAAACATGTTATCAATCACACATGTTTACGTTACGTATATGTGCTCTCTGATGCTGATGATGTTTCTGAACGATCATGTGAGTCATTTATTGTATTTAGCTTCAATTTATTATCTAAACTAGTTAATTTAAATTATAAAAACATTGAAATAAAGAAAAATGTTACGTTATAAATTAGATATCTGATTTATTTGGTAGTCCCTTTATGATAGAATGGAAATTTTACTGCTTTACTAGTACTTTTAAAAATGCATCTTACGAATAAACTAATAAAGTTTTTTTTCTTATTAATCTATTTATCGTAAATCAATCTATATATACATGTATAGTCAAATATAATCACTAGATTCATGTTCATTATCTCATTTCGGACACCAGACACAATATTTCTATATTTCCATTTATGATAATTAGGTATGTACCTCACCAATGTAAAATCCAGCTCCAGATTATTGTCCGAAGTGAAGTGACCACGATGGACGTGGCTGCCCAGCTGTACAATGCCGTGGCCAATGACGATATTAATACACTGAGGGATCTGCTACAGAATGGGGCGGATCCAGATGAGATGTATCAGGATATGCAGAACATCAGCTCTATGAACATACTCCATATCTGCGCCAATAAAGGCCGGCTAGAATGCGCCAAACTATTGGTGGACGCCGGCGCCACCATTAAGATACGCGACCAGTGGGGAATGACGCCAGTCGCGTACTCCGTCATTTCAAACTACCCGGATGTTACCGATTTCCTGTTATCGCGATGTCCCGACGCGGGTAATACTTGGGATAAGTTTGGTAAAGCCCCCATACACAGTGCGTTAGAGTATGACAGACTTGAATGCCTGGAGATACTACTAAAGCACTCCGCGGAGGTTAACATCGCCACCATGCAGGGGATTACTCCTCTCATGTGCCTGTGTGCCACCACGGACATCACACACAAAAAAGTCATGATGTCCATGCTGCTGGACGCCGGTGCCACCATTGATTGTAAAGATTTGGGAACAAAAAGAACAGCTCTGCAAGTATATGTCATATATTTAATTTTTCATGTTTCATATCATCCTCAGAAACCCAGGCTCAATATTGCGTTACACTTGTTTCGGGATAAGAGTAGGCGCAATCGAGCCTTGGTTTTCGAGGATGGTTTATAAATAAAAAAATATAGTACTTAATTTCGATTGCTTGATTACTTTTTTCACAAAATATTATGTCCTCCTTCATCATGTTTATGGTTCATAAGAAGATTCAAGAAATGTTATATTTATATGTACTCTTTATTTTCTCTAACATCTACAAAACAAATCCCTGGAAAATTTTCATGCAAAGTTTATTATTGCAAATGTCCAGATGCCGTAAGACTTTATCGTTGGAAAATTTTGACTCGATTCGACTTGGCTTCAGCTCTTTCTCTCTCTCTCTCTTTTTTTAGGGTATCGTATGTATATTCTATAAGATCAAAGTGCATTAACCGCAAAAGAAAAAAATATTAAAAAGTGTCAACGTCTCTATTATTTCTAAGAAAAGAAATTGAGGTATTTTGCCGTTTGATCATTTGATCCAGGTCGTAAATCTAAGCCAAGTTATCGACAGAAGCATATGATACGTATATTATATATTTGATTTATCACCCTGGTATACCTTAGCTCCAACATCAAATATCTATGATATCTCAACTTACAAACATCACTATCTTTAATGCTCCCTCTCTTTCCCTGTCATTGTCTATATGATCGAAGATTTGTTTTTGTCCTCTCCGTTTATTTCTTTGCTTGCCCGTTTGTCTGTCGGAAATATTCGTTACCCCTTAAAGTAAAATGGGTATTAATACTATATATTGTATCTATATGCAATTGTCCTTCTTAATCGTATCAGCTTCGTACAATGTACGTATTAAGGAATATGTTATTTATTTCAGTACGCAGCAATAAAGAAAAATGTGGAGGACGTAGAAACTTTGATCAGTATGGGTGCTGACGTCAACACGACCGACGCTTCCGGAAGAACGCCACTCACTAACGTCATGATAGAGAACATCCGTAAATCCTCGGATAAATCAAAAATAGACGATGACGTCATGGCGATTATTATTCTGTTGATTCAAGCAGGGGCGGATCTAAATATGAGGATTTGTGAGCACAGTAATCCCTTGATGGTGGCTACGCTGGTGGGATCAGAATCCTTGATGCGGTTATTCCTAGATTTTGGTGCCAGTACTGATGTCAATTGTACGTAATTGTTATACTTTTTAAAATAGAATAGCAAAATATGAATAAAACAGTCCACGTCGCTTTCCAAAAACCCGATCAGCATGCAGGGCTCAAAACCAAGCAAAAATTAAAATGAATGCAAAAAGGAAATAGACCATCGCGTGATCAGAAGCAAATTCCCCTGCTGCTGACACGAGGAGTTGGCATCTCCTGTTGGCATATCACTAATGGTCAAATCTACATGTAGTAGATCTTTTGTTTTTGTCCAGATTTTTAAGTTCTAGCATCTTAATCTAGAACACCATCAAACATTCTAGACAAGGAGATACCATTTGGGTGGTTTTTTCCTCGTATCGACTGGAGAACTTCCTCAACTACGTTGTCAGGGGGTCACAAACATTTTCTGATAGACAAGATAGTTAAAAATGTACATGTATCTTAAAAAACACAATAACGTAGCAGATGGCCGTCCTAAGTCGGCACCGATTGCACATGGGCCTTGTTGGTTAATGTGTGATCATTTGTGTTTGATGTCGTGTCTCTTGCTGAGTGTGTCTTCTCTGTGTTTTCACTTGGGGTGTTTTGGCGTGTTGCTGTTGGTGCTACAACCGAGTCTTGTTGGAAATCCCCTCCTTTCTTAAAAATATACAGAACTCTAATATACATAAAGAACTGTATAGATACAAATGTATAAAGCAAAATTTTATGGAATCCTGTTTGGACCGCTTCTTGTCATCGTGCCATTGCCGGCGATGCTACGATGGCGAAGTTACGATGCCACGATGTCGAAGGTACGGTGTTACAATGGCGAAGATACGATGTTCACATCGTGACACCGCCATCATGACATCGTATCATCGCCATCGTAACATCTTGTCGTCGCCATCGAAACATCGCATAATTTTACGCATGCGCGAGTGTTTTACTTTGAAAGCCCATTAGTGTAACCCCAAAATATACTCCGGAAAGAGAAATATTGTCCAGAAAAGTTTTTTTTTCAAGTAGCATAACTGAAAGAAAATAAAATCATCAAAATTCGGTAAGAGACATAAATAACCATTAGCGTATTTAATTGGAGTGGGGCACACGCCCTCCCCCCTTAAACTCGTCGTAGTTAGGTATTTTTCAGGCTCAAATTATATGCGGCGACTCTCAGAGCATTTTTGCATCCACCTAACTTTATTTGGGATAACTTTGCAATAAAAGTTCAAACCAAAGCATGAAGCTATATATGTAACCCTTCGCTTTTTGATCGGTCTTTTTCTGATAATTATACAAATTAACTTCAGACAGGGTACCCTAACAGCAGAAGGGATGGGATTTGTGGTATGTAATGATTAAAGTCCCTACCCCTTCACTCGCTGAGGGGCGTAGCTAGGGTATTTTCGACGTGGACGTCTATAGAGGGGATGATTTGTTAGAATCGGGAAGAGTATATGAGTTTCTCCCTCTCGTTTGCGGGGGTTCGGGTTCTTCCCAGAGAAACATTTTGAAAATTGATGGAAAATGGTGACTTCTGATGCGCATTAGAACTGAAATTAGGCTGAAGGGATCAAGCGTATGGTGAACCACATACAGATATTGAATGCTCCTGCATTCCCAAACTGAACGCACGCTTTTTGATAGCAATCAGTGTGTTTTGAATGTATAAACCTAAAATTTTGAAATAAAATGTATTCAAATCGGTGCTTTCTGGAGTTTAACAGACAGTAGTTTGCTTTAAAAACATGTCATAATGTCCAACTTCTTTTAGCACTGCCGAGGAGGACACTTCCTCTCTTTGCGAAAACGATGAGGACGATTTTGCGTACAAACGCACCCGTCGCCCAGATTTATTCATTTTATTTATTTTAAAACAAAGAATGATTTCTTTCCAAACAAGATTTCTAATTGCTAGTACTACATTTCAGTATTTTCTTATCTTACAAATGCCGGCTCCTTCACCATAAAAATTATTCTCCCGTCGAGGAGCCCCCCTCCCCAGGACTTCGTCCTGGTAGCGCCACCCAGACCCTTACCTCAAATCATGTTAACACCCCTGATGACCCAATGCAACTTTCCAAGATGCCGGGATGCAAGCTGAAAAAAACTACTTGGTATGTCTTTTCAACGATAAGGGGGGAGGGGATGGGTAGGTGGGGTTCCAGCTCGTTAGGCAAAGCTGATTTTGATAAGACATTATACAATGTACATGTACATGCACAGAAACCTGAAATTTCAGCATTCGGGCAAATTCTAGATTCTAACTAGACCTGACCGATCTTGCCTCCTTACGATCCGCCCTTGGCCTTAGTTTCATCAAATGCGTCTTTGTTAGAACTTGAAAAGCACGTTTAAAATTTTGCATTTTATATTATGCGGGGTTCGACAGATTTTCATCTGTAAGGGAGGGGAAAATTATCTCAGAAAGTAGGGGATGGGGTTACCAACACATTATGTCCGGACAGATGGAACCTGAACCACCTTAAATTTGAGGTATTGAAACGAGTGCGTTTATTCTATTATTTTTGTCTGATAACCCCTGGAGACGGATTATGATCGAAAATTTGGTGGTCATTTTGACTACTTTTACTTCCTTGGTAATGTGGTACTTTTAAAATGCCTCATAATATAAACATCTTGGCCTCAATTTCACACTCTCTGGATCTTTAAAAAATACACTGATAATGGTTTGCTCTAACGGGCATCCGTAATAATCCACCGCGCATGCGTAAAATAATACGATGTTCCAAGCACGATGATACGATGTTACGATGGCGATGGTACGATGACACGATATTACGATGACGATGATAAGATGTCACAATGGCGATGTCACGAAGTAAACATCGTATCTTCGCCATCGTTGCATAGTAACTTCGCCATCGTAACATCGTAACTTTACCATCGTAACATCGCCATTGTGACATCGCTGGCGATGGCACGATGGTACGATGACACGAAGGGGACCAAACATGTTTCCATACAATGTCAATTAAAATCACGACTAGTATATATACCTACTGTGATTGTTTCAATGTCTTTATATAATTTACTTTCAGTGGCTACAGGTATTACTCCATTGTTAGCAGCTGTCAGCCAGAAGAATCTATCATTAGCAAAGCTGTTAGTGTCTAGTAACTGTCGTCTGGATGTATCCGGTTACGTCAAAGTCAGAAGGCGGGAAGATCATGAGTTTGACCCCTTTGAACTTGCTGTACACCTAGAGCTATGGGACTTTGTGGAAATATTTGTTGCGTTTGGCTACAATCTGTCGAAGCACACTTACTTAGCCGACTCTTGTCACGATCAAGATGTACCTGCAAGACTAAAAGACAATCCAGAAATGTTGAATTTACTACGTCAGCTGGCCTCGGCACCCTTGTCTTTGTCAAGGATC
Source organism: Pinctada fucata (assembly GCA_028142955.1). Taxonomy (NCBI): domain Eukaryota; kingdom Metazoa; phylum Mollusca; class Bivalvia; order Pterioida; family Pteriidae; genus Pinctada; species Pinctada fucata. The sequence continues at coordinate 69,302,857 of AP027105.1, read as the reverse complement.
GCCGCTTTGTGTGTAAGAAGATGTTTAAGTTACACTGTGAACCAGAGGGTGCATGATCTCCCTCTCCCCACAGCCATCAAGATGGACATTTTAATGTCAGACATTTTATGACATTTCGACCGTATTTCACGTCTTTCTCTTTTTTTAAACAATAATTGTTCGGTCTCACTGACAAGCGAGAGTGCTCAATATGACATTTTAAAATCTAAGTATGTTTTATATCATCACCACCACAGAATGACGGATAGATAAAAGAAATTATGAATTATTTTTTCATTATGGCTATTAAGTGTGGAAGGTATAGACAACAATATCAGCCTTTCTTAAAAAAAACTTGAACTGCACACAATGAAATAAGATGCATCTGCAATCAGTGAGTTTAAATGGCTTGAAGTGTCATTTGTTCCGACGATCATGGATGTGTAGGAGCGATCTAGGTTACTTCAATTGAATATATACAGCCTTGTACCAGCACATTCTTAACAGCTGAACACTACCTGACTGTGACGTTAGGACTCCATGACGGATCCTTTCCAGACCTCGCCATAGTAGACAGGACTACGCCCTTATCCTATACATCCGTTTACTGGTCACTTTTGCGGACATGTCAGAGGTGAAACTGGATGGTTTTCGAATATTGTTTTCTCGAAACTTTGAAACAAATAACGTTATGAAAATAATTTTGCTTTGAAAAAGTACCGACATTTCTAAACTAGTTTACGTTGAAAAGGACGGTTCTGGACGACTTCTCCAAGTGCGCAGTATTGGACGGGACAATGAGAGGGACAAAGATAGCAAATTAAATTAGATGCAAAATATATCTGATCTGAAACCTCCATTCAAAAGTTGATAAAAGTGTCTCAACATTTTGAAAACATGTCCCTTCAAAGCTACAACGATTTCCCACGGATTCTATTTCTACTATATATATATGTACACTGAGAACTGTCTAGTATAGGTCCATGCTGCCAATTTATCTGTTCTTAAATGATGCTATTCAATTTGAAGACGTCTAACATAGAATCCGTGAGAAATCATTTTAGCTGATAGAATGGAAAGAGGGTAAGTCTTTAAGGAAAGGCTGACTTTTTCATGAAAAAAAAAATCCTCGCAACGAGCCTCTGTTAGTTTGTCCGGAAACTTGCCCCGTCCGTGAACTGGTTTGACAACAGTCGTTGTGATATATCTTATTCTTTTGTTTATCAGAGCCAAAAAATGTATTTTTGATTTTGTTTTGTTTGATTATTTAGACTGGTCTGAATATCACAGATCACATGTTATGCAACTTTTTTTTCAGATTAGAATATGTTCTATTCCTTGTGATTAATTGCGTGCAACTTTAAGCGTCAGCCAATAAAAATGCCGGAAATTCGTTATGATTTCAACCCTTATTTGGCGAATTTTGGTTATATCTATTACAATGACTATGTAATGGCGACCTTTCTCACAGAGGATCAAAGCAAGCTTACTCCAAGGTTCTGTTTGGCCAAAATGGTGATTTTCTGTCCTCTCTTCGTCGAGTAAGTTATGTGACTGTACTTATAATAAACATTGTTAATACATGCCGGATTGTCATTTCATAACATGCTTTATTCGCAATATTTAGGTGGGAAAGGTATGAATTTTGCACAAAAAATATAGTTCTGTAAATATATTGATCTTTTGTCAACGTTTTGGCCGAAGCCTTCTTCAGGACGACAAATTACAACTTGGAATTTCAATGGGGACCAATTGTGCCCCACTCCTTGCCGACATTTTCCTTCACTCGTACGAAGCTGAATTCATTCAACCTTTGGTATCTGAAGGGAAACGATACTTAGCTTCTTACTTCAACTTGACTTACAGAAACATAGACGATGTGTTGTCCATCAATAATCCATTATTCGCGGATTACCTCAGCAGTATCTATCCTTCGGAGCTTGAAGTCAAAGAAACAATTCATCATCCTATTTCGACACAATGTTGTCCTACGACACTGATGTTCACATGAACACATCACTCTATGAAAAACATGACGACTTCAATTTCAGCATTACAAACTTTCCTTTTCTGAGTAGCAACATCCCTTCATCGCCTGCGTATGGCGTGTTCATATCTCAGTTGATACGCTATGCCAGAGCAAGTACCAAATATACGGATTTTGTTCTGAGAGCTAGGCGTCTTTCAGATAAGCTTCTCAGTCAGGGATATGTTTGTGACCGACTAACATCGTCACTGAGGAAGTTCTATGGTCGATATGAGGAACGCGTCGTACACTATGATGTCCCACTCTCCAGAATGGTGGATGATATTCTGTCATAGACCGTTTGAACCATCCAACCAAAGATTGTACTCTATGTCTTCCGAAATGGAAGTAACCGGATGTTACAGTTCTACCGAATTTAAGCGGCGGGTGTTGCATGCAAGCAGGAGATGCGTACTCTTCCTGGGCACCTGGTCTCACTCCCATATCGGGAGGTGGCTTCTTTTCATATGGTGGAGGTTTTTGTATGTTTGCTTTGGTTCCTGTTTTATCCTGATTTTGTATGCCTTCGGTTTCTGATTTTCTGAATTATCTATTTTGTGCTGTATACAGGGATATTGTCATTATCCATATTTGTCAACTACATCTTTAAGATACTGTGTACTATTGTTGAATAAGAAGTCTTTACAATTACAGTTATGTGCAACTTCTTATTTAACAATTACCGAAAATTAAAATCAAAAATAAATATTACTTCTAATTTTAGGCTAGCCACAGATTAAGCTACAAAAATACTTTTTTTTCGAAACGTTGCAATGTTTATATCGGAATTTTTTGTCATAACACCATTCAGGATAGACATCAGTAAAGATGAAAGGTCGTCCTTCAGGTTTCGTCTATCCAGAATTAAGACGAATTTCTCAGAGACATTTTAAATATGGATGGTACATGTACGTCAAGGTATCTGGATGATGAAATATTGGTGATATCTTCTTTTTAATAAAATAAAATTGACATCGTTCTAAATCATTTATTAACTCTCATTGTTTTTCATTAAATGCAAAAATAGATATGATAAATACACTGCAGTCAAAGTCAACAATAAGGGAAACTACCTAAGACAATGTTCAATGGCCTGATTGGTTCCGTTAATATTCTTTTCATTAAAAAGCTATTCTTACTTATTATGAGTTTGTTGACATTTAGATACTTGTTTCTACTTATGTATAAACTATCTCAAAAATTAATAAAGTCCTCTGTATAGGTTACTGATCACAGAAAATACTGAACTAACATGTATAACGTATTTGTATTTATTAATTCTTCTTCAAATGTTCGGATAAATTAAAAAAAGTAATTTTGTACTCAGTAACCGGAACAAATCAGAAATTCACGAAAGACACCTTACAGCATGAAAGATTACTAATTTCGTGTATTTCTTTCTTTTTCTGTTGAGTCGATGTGCCAACGAATACATCCACGGATGTTCTGACGCATTTTCAATGCCAAAGAATTTGACGAAACTTGTCCATGTTCAGTCGATCCGTCAACAAAAATGGACGAGGCCTCTGATTCTCTGACTCATGACATCAAGTATTGCACATTATTCCAATCAGCTCTTTAAGAAATGAATCTTATATTTTTTCTGTTGATGCAGGTATCACCCGAAAAAATGGAAGAAAACTGCATCAATGCGCGTAGCGCGTTGATGCAAAAGTTTTTTGTCCAATTTTTCGGGTGATACATGTACCTGCATCAACAGAAAAAATATAAGATTAATTTCTTATCATTTAATTAATATCTATTTATGGAAAACAGACTGTTTTCTTGGATCTAAAAACAATCAATCACCGCACTATATTTCGTAAGTCGGATGGTTTCGCAGTGATACGTCTGCCAAAACAAGTTATGGCAGCCGTCATGATTCAAACAGCGAACGGTTCTTTGGAATAAGGACCAGTATGAGCAAATTCTACATGCAGTTAATTTTTGAGTATGTAGAATAGAAATGGTACCCTTGAAATGATAAGCAAACATCAACAAATTGTATTTTCAGCAACGAGTTCATTCGTGTTTGAGTGCTATTAATAGACTTCCGTGAAAAATTGCGTTGATCGATGTATCAACAAAATTTCTCAGCCAGTCAGAATCTTCGTTACTTGAAAATGACAATGGAAATTAAATTATTACAGGATACAAGTACTAAATGGACTTTAGCAAGTTGGATTTTCAGATACACATGTATATGACTGACGAGGTCTCTGATTGACTGATGCCAATGCACACAAATCCTAAGATCTTTCTCAACCGAGACTTCTATTTTTTCAAGAATTTATTGAGAAAAGAAAGCGCGCACAAACATTCATGATCCCTGTGAGATATCTTATGACACTAACGATTTACTAAAAAACAAATTGAGTTAAAAAGGAACTGTTTACAAAAATTACTCGCAAGTACGACAAATACCGAAACACAGCAGAAGATGCTGACCCTCGCCGGGCATCCGATATCACTGCCCATGTTCACTTTCATCTTTGTTTTATAATGTGATGCCTCTTTGCATCTTCTTTGCTTTCTATTGTGTCCCTCCCTTGTTTTCCTATGCTTTTTCAATGTATTTAATCCATGCACTCATCTTTTTGATATAAAGAGTGTTACTGTATCATAGAAATAGTTCTATCTGCCAACAGACAGTAAGGATTTGGTATAATGCCAGTTTGTTATGTAGCATGGGTGATGTAAACACCGACTCGCAGGCTTCTTTGTAAAGTGTAAGTAGCAATTCTCCATTGTGTAGTAACTTTTATATTAGTAAATTGTGTAGTTCTGTATTCTTATCATGGTACTTTTCTAGTATTCTAATGTTCCTTTTACATATTCGATAACATCAACATCGGTACTTTTTGTGCAATTTTGTGGGAACTTTCTTAATAATTAAGGCCTCTAGAACATTCAAAAGATTGATTAGCAAGGAAAATGACTGCATTTCTTCGGGGTTTTTTGTTGCAGACTTGGCGGATATTGCATGGACATTCCTGCTTTGCTCTACCATGCAGTGGAGAGAGACGACGTTCAAAAAGTTCGACAACTCTTGGATTTAGGCGCCGATCCAAATGAAACATACGAGGACTTTGTAAACATCAGCAGTCGCTCAATCCTGCACGTCTGTTGTAGGAGGGGGAGTGTAGAATGTGCCAAACTACTGGTCAGCCATGGTGCTGATGCACTGGCTAGAGATAAGTACAAGATGACGCCCCTGGTATACGCTATAATATCACAATATAATAAGGTATGATTATAGATGGCAAAAAACCCGGCGAAAAAAACATTTTAGAAAAACCCGATAAAATAAATATCAAAGAAATTTCAAAAGTAGCAAGATATGAGCAATATCCATAAGTAGAATGGTAAAACAGTAAAGTGCACCGTGACTTTTGGAATAAGCCGTCCATTAATCTCACATTTTCGACACGTAATGAAATCGTGCAGAGTGGAAGAAAAATCCACACCTACACTATATCTATGATAGGAAGCTTTCAATGTCAAAATGATAATGATTTGTGTATTAGTAATACTTTCTGACCTTCTGCATATCTAATTAGCTATGAATATCCTTGTGTTCAGGTGGCCGAAATCCTTGTACAGGCTTGTCCAGAGGTTGTTCACGCCACTGACCGCAGCAGTAAAACACCCCTTCACTTCGCCGTGGAGTCAGACTGTGTAGATTCCGTCAGGGTATTACTACGTCATGGTGCTGATGTCAACCAGCGTGGATTGCACGGCTTGACGCCGCTAATGACGCTTGTGACCACACCCTCCTTAAAGAACAGAGCATTCATTGGTCAGTTGTTAACTGACCCCGACAGTGATGTAGATATTGACCTCAAAGATTCCCATCATCAGTGGACTGCCCTCCAGGTATGATCTCTGTCATTGCTTTGAACAAGTTTTTCGAATACATGTAATTGCTGAGTTTTCCCATTCACTGCGTCTCCAAAAGAAAAAAATCTTCAACTATCGCTACTTTCGTAATCTTTGGTCGACATAATACATGTATTTAGAAAAATATTGAAGAAAAAGTATAAGTAAAATGCATATTTTCATCATGCTTACATCATGATAAATGGTCAACATGGATATAATACCCGGTAGTTTTCAGTGATAAGAAGGGACATGTCCATGATACACCTCTTGTTACACGCGGGGTCTGATCCAAACACTGTAGATGTCAGGGGGAGAACTCCCATTACAAACCTGATACGGGATCATCCACGTAAAGAATCAAGTTGTCCACATAAAGACGGGGCTGTCCACGCCATACTGACCACGCTGGTGGACGGAGGTGCCATTCTGGATTTTAACCAATCAGAGGAGGGGAATCCGTTGATGACAGCTGTATTATTGAAGAACGACAATCTTGCCGAATACTTACTGGATATGGGTGCCGATCCTAATGTTAAGTGTAAGATTATTTTTCAAAATCATTTAGGAAAAAAACTGTTTTTCATTTCTGTGATTTCATTTACGTATTTTCATTACAAGTGACAAATATATTTTATTATAAATGACATTTATTTTCATTACAAATGAAAGTATATTCATAACAATCTTAACAGATCACAGACTACAAGTTTAAACAAATTAATATTATTTTCAGTTCCCTCGGGCACCACCCTTCTTCTGGAGTCTGTATCAAGGAATGACTTCTCAACAACATGGACGTTGCTGACGTATAATGCGAAACCCCATGTCCTCGGGACGGTAGAGGGTGTGTCCTACAACCTGGACCCCATGGAACTGGCCTTACTGAGGGGAATGTCTGACTTTGTCCACTTGTTTATACATTATGGATATAAAACATCAAAACTCCGGCGTATACTGAACAATGAGGACAGTATGATACATAAAAGTTTAGCTAATCATCCTGACTTACTGGTATATCTCCTGGAATATGCCTATTCTCCATCAACTTTATTTTTAACCGTTTTATTTTTCCTCCGGGATATTCTTGGAAGAGACATAAGAAATAAAGTATCGTCTCTACCCCTGCCAAAATCTCTCCGGGACTCTGTCCTTGTGAATACTTATAGACAGATTGAATTTGCTACTGATGTCATGTGATTAGATGTACACAAAAACGATTGTTACTGACAAGCGCGGATCCAGAGGGGGGTCGGGGGGGGTCCGGACCCCCCCTTGAATTTTCGAAGCGTAGCTAAATTTTTGTTATTAATATACATATTTCATAAGATTAAGTCGCAATTTCCCTTTTGTTGTCATGGTAATGAATTTGTATTAGAAAGCTTTCATTTTGAGAATACTTTGACGTCAGTATTTCAAATATTTTCTCTGGCTCGCTTCCGCTCGCCAGAATTCATTACATACATTTGTACATGTACGTTATTTTCAAACGATGCTGCGCTTCCTATATACAACACATATATACATTACACCTAGGTCAATAAAAAAGGGCACTAAGAAAACGAAAAGAAACTGAAAAAGACACGAACAATGGATTCTATTCCAGTTATCGGAAAAAAAATTCGCTGGCTCGCTATCGCTCGCCATTTGTTGTATTTACATATTAGAACTGACAATCAATAATCAAGTACTATGATGTGAACATTCGAGATTTTAAGCTGTTTGCTCGCCACTGCTCTCCAGTTACCTGATTTATTAATTATTAGAAACAGAACTGATATAAACTTTTCTTGCGTTTGCTTCATTTTCTTTTTTTTTTTTTTTTTTTTTTTGCCCTTCAAAAAATTCGGACTTTTAGGACCCCCTCTGAAAAAAATTCCTGGATCCGCCCATGTTACTGATATTTAGCACTTTTAGGTTACCAGGATAAATCATATATTAATTGGAAAGTCCCCATAGATTTCAGAGTTACCCTTCTTAGTCTATTATTGTGAAGTCATAAATTGATCGTAAATATGATGACATTTCATCTTTCACCCTCTTCCTAATACATTTCGCCTTCCCCCCAATCCTATAATGGCAAATATGGATAATGACCATATCCCTGTATACAGCACAAAATCGATAATTCAGAAAATCAGAAACCAAAGGCATACAAAATCAGGATAAAACAGGAACCAAAGCAAACAAACAAAAACCTCCACCATATAAAAAGAAGCGAACTCCCGATATGGGAGTGAGGCCAGGTGCCCAGGAAAAGTAAGCATCTCCTGCTTGCATGCAACACCCGCCGCTTCAATTCTGCTTCAAATAAGCTGATAATTATCCCATATAGACGGCCAGGGAAGGCTTTACTTTGGATTTTTACTTGAAGTTTCGATCTTTCACCTTCTCTTATGGTGGCTGATTTGTGCCATGTCGCGTTGTCGCAACGCGCTTTGTTGCGTTGTTGCGCTGCGCTTTGTCGCATTGATCAGGTATTTCCAATAAGGGTTAACTAATCCTGGACTATAACTAATGTTGGAACCCTAGGGTTAGGGCTTAGTGTTAACCAGAAGACTAGGGTTATGCCTTAGGTTAAACTTACCTTGAGTGCAATCCTTTTTTTTCGACTTAGGGGTACGGTAAGCTTACCCTAAGATGGAACGGTTAGCGTTGGGTTAGGGTTAGGGTTAAACCTAACCCTAACCCAACGCTAACCCTAACTCTTATTCCATATAAACAAAGAGACACGTGTACTATTTACGTTACGTCTTCGTGTGACTGTGTAGTGTTACACTTTTCTGACGTCACGAATTTGTACTTTCAAATTCGGCGGAAGTTGTTGACAAGTTATGAGTTAAATTGCTAGCTTGTGGATATTGGCTTATACTTCGCCGTTTAATTGGGAAACGAAACAACATATTTTTTTTGCGCAACTATCAATACTTTGTAATTTGAGTTTGTCCTAATAAATGTAAGTGAAAATACCCAAGAGTAGAGAACTTCTTTAAGAATCTATCGACATTTGAAATTTTGATAGAACTTTTTTTACATGTACAAGCAAAACATAAATCACTTTTATCATGAGGTTTACAAATATTATTTCTATCATATGAAATTACGCGAAGTAATAAAAGGTAAAAAGTGACCATCAAAGGTAAAAAGTGACCATCACATTACTAAAATATGATAGGACTTAAGAAATGAATCTGTTGATACAGGTATCACCCGAAAAATTGGACGGAAAAGTACGCCAACGCGCGAAAACTACATCAAGGCGCGAAGCACGTTGATGCAAAAAACAGTTCGGTCCAATTTTCAGGTGATACTTGCATCAACAGAAGAAAATGTAAGGTTATTTTCTTATCATTTCATATCCTCTACTTACTGAGAACAAACTGTTTTCTCGGATCTAATAACAATCAATCCCTGTACTATATTTCGTAAGTTCGGGGGGGGGGGTTGCGCAGTGATACAACTGCCTCCCAATACGAAAACAGTTATGGCATCCGCCATGATTCAAGTGAACGATTGTCTCTCTATATCTTTGGACCAGTTTGAGAAAATCCTACATGCACAATTAAATTTTTAGTAGGTAGAAAACAAATGAAAACCTTGAAATTTTACGCAAACATGAACAAATTGTATTTTCAGCCACGCGTTTATTCGTGTTTGAGGGAATCCCCTGTTCTAAAAATAGTGCTATAAATAGAACTCCGCGAAAAATTTTGTTGATCGATGTATTAACAAAATTTCTTAGCCAATCAGAATCTTCGTGTCTTGAAAATAACAATGGAAATTTAATGATAACAATATAAATGTGAGTAATAACCATAAAGTCCGATTCTTAAAAGAGAATTCATTGCAGGTAGAGCCATTAATATTAGTGAATAAAACTTCAGCACGGAGAACTCCTATTCTTATTTCGTATCACTCCTTTTTGGGAGAACTGACATGCACAAAATATTCAACTCAATTGTACAGAAAACTTGAGTATAATTTCAAAGATATTTTACAAGAACGCAAATTTTTCGAGAACCGATTCGCGACTCTCGGGATTTGCACCTGTCGAACTATAGTGTAAAAGCCATGAACGCAAAAAATACGAGACTCAGTCCTTAAGTTAATAAGTAATCCATGTCATTGACTAGGCTTACACCCATTGTGGCCATTGACACATATTTGACATACCCTTTGTAGAATCCCTAAGTGGACACTCCCTGTAAAATAAATGCAGAAATTTAAATTCTAAAAATAACACAATAGGGCGCCAGTGAATTAATTTGGGCTGTTTATTAAAAAGTATTTTGGCTGGAAGCATCACTGATGAGAATTTTATATTCGAAACACGTGTCTGGTGCATGAAAATTGGTTGGAAATTTTCTCCAAGAAGGTATGGAGTTGGAACCCTTCCGAATTGCACACAGAACATAGAAACGAGAATGACTCTCCTGCAGGATGTGCTTACTCGTACCGTGTTATCTGGAAATGCTTCTGTAAATGTCAATTTGTACCTGAAATCAATCAAACAAGTCATTTACAAGACAAATGTTTTATACATACATATGTATATGATTTAAACATGCATTTACATTCTAAAGTAGGACTAGACAAAAAGAGCAATACCCAAAGATGAATGGAATTAGCATACGTAAACCCTATCTTACTGTGATGGTCGTATAAAACAAAAACAGAAAATGAAAGGATAAAAATGTGAAAATTAAACGTCCTGGGTAAATGGCAGTTCAGCTTTTGTTTCTTCATTAAGGAATTACGTGTCATTCTCTTTAGCACATTCTTCAAGTTTTCAAATAAATGGAAAATTATTCGATTAAGTGCCGCTTAATTCAATTCATATCCTGGTAATGTCTACGTAAATTCAGTTTTTACAATGTAAATGATGGCCTGACAAGTCCAGACTTCCATGATTAGGATGCAGTCGATGTATGAAAACTGGCATATTCTCAACTGTCTGAGACAGAGGTGATATTGGAATGGTTAATTAAGTATTCCAACACCATTGGATGATAAAGAAATTTCATTATGCTTACGAAGCAGACAAAAGATGTGGGAAGACGAAAGACAGAGTAGGTCTTCAGAATTTATTTTTGTTCTTCTTAAGTTCTTAATGGTCAGTCTAAAGCTCTTAATCGATAAACTTTCCCCCAAAAATAACGTGTAAATATCTCTTTAGTGACCATAACACTTAGACATTCCATTCTAGGTGACGTGGACTAATAAAACATGTTTCTGAAATTCCGTCGGTGGGCTAGAGAACTTATGAAAGAAATGTTGCATTCAATATATGAAAGACCTTATGAAAGAAATGTTGGATTAGTAAATTTTTTCCTGGCTTGACGGTGATGATCCTAGATTACCGTCGTACGGTATCTACATTTCGCAGCTCATCCCGTTTGCTAGAGCATGTACTTATGTTTTGAATTTTCATATTAGAAATTTACAAGAAAAGGGAATGATCTCCAGCATGACCACCCTGCATTCACCCAGCGAAACGAACCCACAAGAAAGACGCAGCGGTCTCTTGTAACACAGATTCTATGTAACAAACCCACAAGAAAGTGACACATAAATGACATCAAACAAACTCCAAATCGCAAAAAGACACAACAATATTCACTAGAACAGAATACAAAACAATTGTAACAGACGTACAGAAACATTAAACATTGATGACAACACATAAAAGGAAGGAGACCAATGTGCACCCGGCGCCGACTTTGGACGGCCATCTGCTTTTAGAAAATGGTGTGGTTATCCGGATTACGTGCGCACAACCCTCCTACTTATACGGATACACAGAAGTTTCCATAGACACACAATTGTTGTATAAACATAAAACTTCTCACTGTAAGGTGAGATCACAAACAAGATAATTAAACGCAGCGGTCTCTTGTAACACAGATTCTTTGTAAATGAATCTAAAAAATTCTATGGCATGCATTAAACAGTCTGTGATCTGCTGGCTGAAGCGAGCTCAAGATCAATCACCCGAGAAGTATGACCAACTTTCAGATAGGACAGAAAATCAAAAGCAAGTCTTCTCTGATGAGATTTGATCAGGATCCATCATGGAGTCCCGTCGTCACGGTTGACCAGTGTGCAACGTTGGGAAAGACACTGATTTGTCCAGTACCAAGCCAATTTTTAGGTCAAGGTTTTTGCTTTCATAAACTATCAAATACTTTCTGGATATTTTACAAAATGTACTGTCCACTTCTTTTGAAATTCGGATCCATACAAGCAACATAATGTATTACTTTGGCTATTTCGTAACCTGCATTTTATGGTGACATAATCAGCAAAATAAGAGGGAACATAGTTAGACAGAATTAGCACCGAAATGATGTTGGAATCACCAAACGCTGGTTTTTATATACGTTTACATATCCATCTGTTTGTTTCGTGGTCCCTGCGTCATGTTGTCTGTATGTTCATCTTATAGTGAGGGGGTTATTTTACACCACAATTGTACGTTCTTCGATACCTCTGGTTAATCGGACAAGTTGGAGAGTTGTGGGCACGTAATCCGGATAACCACACCGACTGCTACTTACGTGGCAGATGGCCGTCCTAAGTCTGCACCGGTTGTCCGTCGGTCACGTTGGTTTATGTGTGGTGTTTCATATTCCTATGGTGTGAGTTGATGTTCCTTGTCCCTTTTGTGTCTCTTTCTGGGGTTGTCTGCTCTATGTTTTTGCATTGAGTATTTTGTGGTTTTGCTATGGATGCTGCAAACGAGTGTTGTTGGATATCCCCTTCTTTCCTTTAGCATCTTTTTAAATGCTACTCGGGATGTATATATATATGAGAAGCCAATACTAGTAAACCAATACAAAAATGTATTCGTAAAACAGATTGAAAATAATATTTAAAAACTTAAAGCAAAATCAGATTCAGTGCGGCTAAACCAAAATTCAATTCCGATATACAAAATTGCTGGTGATTATAGAATTTTATCCCACATAATTGATCTTAGATTTATTTGATAATCTCAAATTATAATTAATGAAAATTATTATAATTTGCATTTTCATATTTTTGTGTGAATTTGCTATAACAATTTAAAAAAGAAGAAAAATATCCATTATATTATGACAAGAGAGAAGATTGAAAACTGATTTTTTTTCCTGACATGATAGAGGCGTTCAGTCATACAACATCTGAGTATCTCAAAACTAGACACTCTAGAACACATAGTATGTTTTGAAATCAAGATTACAACAAAGCCAAGTATTTCGCTTAATGAACTTACCAATAAGCTATGGACAAATGATCTTAACTCTTCTGAACCAAAATGAAAAAGACATCTAAAAGCATTACATGTAAATCGTATCTGCTTCATATTTGAATCTCAGTTTATCGTTTGATGACAATAATTACCTAAATACACGTAATATTTAACAAACGTAACGACTAAAACAAAGGAGGAGATCTCCAACAACACCACGCTGCAGCACCCGCAGCACAACCCCAAAACACCCAATACACATTTTTCATGAGAAGTACTTAGCATTCCTTTGTTCCCTGCGTATGATTCTTCAAACTATATCGACTTCGTTCTTACAAGGCGACTAACGAGAAACAACTCATACGGGTGATGTATTTGTCAAGGACTGAAGTTGTCACTGCAAAACGTTTTTGGACATTACAATGATAATAATACTAAACACTATAAAATCTCGTTGCCAACAATGTTGAAAGGTTAGAACCATCCAAATGTAATTAATATAACACATTCTTGGGTTTTGACTTTTTCTGCTTCGATGAATGTGTTATATACGGCTGGTGTTGACAACAAGCAGGAGATACTTACAATACAATTATTATATACATTTGACATAATTGTCGTTTTGGGATTCATTTTGCACCCATGAAGAACATTTAAGCTCTTCTGTTTGATTTCATATTTTACATGTTTTATGAAAATGAAAATATTAAACTTTTGGATCTATGGAATTGCATTTTTCAATTGAAGTGAACATCTAATTTCTTCATCGAATTTACAATTTTCATCGATTATTCAGGGTGGCGCTGCGTCCAATAATTTTTGGTTTTTCAATTTGTGCAGCGTCGCGCAAATTCATTTCAGTTGCGCCACTTACGGTGAATTTGGTTTGTCAATAGAGGCTTTGGTTTGACATTAGAGACCTACTTTTGTATATTTGGCTTTATAATTGAATATTAAATATGTCTTGAACTCAATACTGAATATGTTTGTTCTACTGATAAAATTCAGAGCACGCTTTCAGAGGACTTAGTGTTATGTAGATATACATGTACATTTCTACTAAGCAGGAAAGTATTGAGTTATTTTTCAAACTCCAAGCGGAACGTGGTACATGTACTTAACCTATTTTCCATCATACAGTAAGAAGTTCCGTTATTCACAAATCTAAATGATAAAGATAAGATGTTATGTTCGCTAAATTCTGAATCAAAGAGTATTCTTGATAATGTTGGAAAATTTGTGTATTGTAATATGAGAGTAACTTAAACGTCAATTGTGCATGCACAAATTACAGATAATGAGATTATCAATAGGAGTATTTCTCTGTTCTGATCATACATAACTCATTTAATCTTCTGAAAGAGTTCTTATTTCAAATGAAAATTTTCTTTTTTGGACATTTTCATACATGTAATGCACTGGGCCCAAATTGGTAATAAAGTATCTTATATTGTGGATTGTTTATAAAGCTCTTCATTCGTCTGTTTGTCCCATTTCTTAGAATTTTCTCTCGTCTCGTGAGGTATTTTAGGCAGATTGATTTGACTCCTTATTTTGACTTTGTTATTCACTCTATTTGTAGTCAGAGTAATCAGAGGCAATATTTGGTGAGCATTTCTATTTTTCCCTTTTTCTTCGAAGTGCTTCATAAATTTTCCAGATTATGTGATGAGATCAATCTTGCAATAAGTTTGTCTTTTTTTTATGTCCAACATTGAAAGGGATTATGACTTATAATGAAGGTTTATGTTCCTCGTTGAAAAAGTCGATGAATATGCATAAAATCAGTCTAATCCATTTTAGACCTTAAAAGACATTCCCTTGCCTAAACAAATCTACGGTGTGTCGAGAACTTTTAGAGGAAATAATTTGTATTATTTCTAGTAATACTGGTATTTGACGGTTATTTTACAACAGTAAAAGTCAGAAATATCCCACAAATGTAGGGGACAATTTGATTAACGATATTCCTTATCATGGGATGTACTTTATCATTGTGCTTGATTGCACTAAATTAAAATTGATCTCTGGGCGAAGACTTTGCCTAGCTGTAATCACTCATTACTTTCTTTTTCTTAATACACCTCAACTCTCCACCAATAGATCAAGCAACATTGATTTAGAAAGCTTGAAATGAACGTTGCAAAATGTACTTTTGATTTTTTATGCAATAGATGGTAAGATAATTATAGCATAATGAGTGAGCCGATTTGGTTTCATGTCATTTACGTGACAGTTGTAATTTCTTTCAGTCTTGATGGATTGAAATCCTGGATTGCTATGAGTACTTCTGTCTACAGAAAAATCATTTGAAGCCAAACATGGGTCTACGGGCTGAAATACATTAACAAAAAATGCTTTTAGTGTCGTATATCAGAACAGTTATCAGACCGAAATAAACTTACTCATGTCTGCTTACAAAAATTAGAATGAAGTATCTATGGGACACTGGATAACTGATTCGTCAAATTTTATACTCTTTGATAATCTTTATGAGCAAAGTACGAAATGAGCAATAACGTTACACTGAAGAAAGGACCAAGAAACACATACATATTAACAACAGAAATAAGAAAGGATTACGAAAATAAACAGAAATACACTTCGTACGATATTGTCCCTCCCTTTTTAATGTTGTCCTCGCTTAATTCGCTTGTTTTGTCCTCTTGGTGTGTTTTCTTTTGTCTCTTGTCTTTCTGGATATTCTCATTTATTATAATAAATTAATGATTAATAAAAATATCTAAAATTATTTAAGAGTCCACATGAAATTTATGTGGAACGAGCACGAACATGAAATTTACATGATTTTTTTTTTACATGAAATTCATATAAAGTTTCTGACATGAATTTTATGTGAATTCAATTTCGCATGGAGGTCACAAAGAAAAATTTATATTAAATTCATGTGAAGTAAATTTATGTGAAGTTCATGTGAAATATTTTTCACATAAATCTTATGTGAAATTTATATAAATTTTACATGAACTTTCATGTGAAATTTACATGATGCTTATTTCATATGAATTTCATGTGAGGCATAATCGGCTGTGTAGATTCCCGGTCAAATGAGAGGATAAATAAAAACGGACAAGTTCAGACTAAACACAACTACACAAAAAGTACAATAAAAGAGAAAATTTCGTAAAATTTTACTACCTTTTGGGTGATGTACCTAGTCTGAAATCATACGGCAGGCATATTTTCGAACTTGTAAGTTTGAACGAGACAAATATGGATAATGACCATATCCCTATACACAGTACAAAATCGATAATTCAGAAAATCATAAACCGAAGGCATACAAAATCAGGATAAAAAGGAACCAAAGTAAACAAAGAAAAAATTCCAACACATGAAAAGAAGCGAACCCCGAATATGGTAGTGAGACCAGGTGCCCGGGAAGTGCCAGCAACTCCTGCTTGCATGCAACACCCGTCGCTTCAATTCGTTAGAATTGTCACATCCGGTTTCGTCCATTTTGGAAGATACAAGTATATTCTGTGGTTTTACATGTTCATTGTAATCCAATGAATGAAAGTCAAAAACATAACCCGAAATCAGATTCTAAAAAATCACATCGAAAGGCTTAAAAATTTTTGAAAATATAAAACAGAACTTTCTCACGAGAAAGAAAATCGGCCAAAAGAGCAGAGACAACCACACAGCTCCATAGAAACACACCTAATGAACAATCTCCAGAGGTCAGTGCAAGTATGGAATGTATTGTAGGTGGCGCTGTTAAAAATTAGCAAATTTTAAACCTATTCAAATATCTCATGAAACTTATACAAAAAGGGCAAGTTTTTTTTTACTATCATTTGATCTTTAAAATATTTGAAATGAGAGGATGAAAGCCAAAATCAAAATTGAAACCATAATTGATGGGCATACAGAGCTAGTATGCATACAGAGCTAGTAGAGTACAAAATGAAATATGCCCAACTGTTTTTGGCGGGGTGTATACATGTACCGACTTCACTTTCTGCAGAGCGCAATAATTCTCGCACCAACACATCACATTTTAATTGTAATGGAAATTCTAGTTCTGTCAAAGGCGAACTCAAAAGATTTTCGAAAGAGTTGTAGAATGATGAATCATCTTCGTTACCAAGGAAATGATCCCAAAAAGAGAGGAATTTGCTTTCAATCACCGATTGAATACAACGCTCATGTAAACTCTCACAACAAAAACATCATACAATAAATACATAATCGATGTCATACTTTAAACTGTTGTTGAATGAAAAAAAAACTTTTAAAAAAGCATTCCGGGTTTTGAAATGATGTTTGTATGTATTAATTATAGTTGTATTGTCATTTCAAGAGAAGGAAGAAGGATATTTGAGTTTAACTAATAACGCTCGCTGATTTTAAAAATAACGATGAAGTGGATCGTCTTCTCACCTCTTGATACAGATTTATTTTTATACACATATGAAAAAGAATTTATCCAAAAACAAAGAAAACATGACTATTTGAAATGTTTCATTGGTACTTCTAGCTACTTCTGGGTACCTGGATGATATTCTTACTATCGAAAATCCTGTTTTTGAAAAGTATGAAAATGTTATCTATCCACTAGAAATGACTCTAAACAAGGCAAAGACCATATCCCTGTATACAGCACAAAATCGATAATTCAGAAAATCAGAAACCGAAGGCATACAAAATCAGGATAAAACAGGAACCAAAGCAAACAAACAAAAGCCTCCACCACATGAAAAGAAGCGGATTCCCGATATGAGAGTGAGACCAGGTGCCCAGGAAGAGTAAGAAACACCATTTTTTGGACCTAAAAATCAAAATAGTTAACAAGTGTGTACGACAAAAGAGATGATTTTGGATTCAACATAGTAAATTTTCCATGGCTTGACGGAGATGTTCCTAGATAACCGTCACTCAGTATCTACATGTCACAGTTCATCCGATATGCTAGAGCATGAAATTGTACTGATGTTTTTGACTTTCACAGTAAAAAATTACAAATTACGAAGAAACGTTAAGGTCAAAGTTTTCACTTTGACAAACTAGTAAAGACTTTCTGGAAATTTTACAAAAATTATTGTCAACGTCTTTTGAAATTCAGACCCATACAAGCAACACAGTATATTAGTTTTGGTATTTAACAACCTGCATTTTATGGTGACATTATTAGCAAAATAAGAAGGATCAAAGGTAAACAGAATTACCATCGAAATTGTGTTGGAATCATCAAACGCCTTTTAAACCGTGGATATGATCTTTCTGTCACCAGACAGACACTTGGCTTGGTACTGGACCAATCTACGGCATTGTACCAGACTGAGTAATGCTTCCAGCCAAAGTGATTTTCGAATTGAAGCGGCGGGTGTTGCATGCAAGCAGGAGATGCTTACTCTTCCTGGGCACCTTGTCTCACTCCCATATCGGGAGTTCGCTTCTTTTCATGTGGTGGTGGTTTTTGTTTGTTTGCTTTGGTTCCTGTTTTATCCTGATTTTGTATGCCTTCGGTTTCTGATTTTCTGAATTATCGATTTTGTGTTGTATACAGGGATATGGTCATTATCCATATTTGTCATTTCTTCTACAGCCTAAATTCATTTCAGTAGCGCCCTCTGGTTTTATTTTTAAAATTTGTGCAATTACTTTGCAGAGAGTGGGCGGCTCCAAATTTTTATGTAGGATTGATTCAGTAGCATAGTTAAATAAAATCGATAACCAAAATAGTATTTGAGGGTTGGTGCTCAGATGTTGCATGGAACCTGTTTTAATTTCGATGATTTGTCGAATGAAATGACAAGTTTCCGATATAGCAAATTAATAAATATGATGTCAATTTGGTAAAGGGCCAAAACAAAGCTTGTTTCAGGCGACAGAGCTGGAAAGAAAGTTATTATTACACTTCAAACATCAAGCTACGGGGTCGATTTAATTTGCTCAACACTGCAACAAGAAATAAGTGTTTCTAAAAATAATACGGAAGTGCTCCAGCATAATGCTGCAGAAATTTAATTTTTCCTTTATGATTTTTTTTATTAAAACAACTGTCATTATTCAAACTGCGAACAATAGTTTCCCTTTATATTTAGAATAAGAACGAATTCTACATGCAAAGTGCATATTTTAGTAAGTAAAAAAGAAATGGTACACTTGAAATTTAAAGGTACATAAGGTCTCGTCAATATCAAACCATGAATCAACTATTTTTGTCAAAATTTTAACGCAAACGAGTCTATCATGCTTAGAAATTAGAAACTGGCTGGTTACAATAGTCACATATGCCCTCACTTCCGAGCTATGATCAATTATTGCTTATAAAATGGGTACCCTAATATAACCTACTTTTCTCCGTAGAAGACCGGTTGCAAACACGTGTAAGCACTTATTTGAATAAGGCCAGTACTGTATCAGAACAGAACAACATGGCTGACGGATAACACGTGGGACAAAAACGAATCGACAATCGGTGTTATCAAAATCTGAAAAGAGAAATGTAATGAATAGTATCGGCTTGGTATGGGAAAGTTATAGAGACCTAGCTTAGAGGACGACGGTGAAATTAAAACTCTGACCAGTCTGAGGGAAAATTAGCTAAAGGGATCTACAGTGTACATGTACATGTATAGTTCTCGTTCATTTTTATCTATGAAAAGTATATATATAAGTTAAACGTGTATATATATCCACAGTAATTTTGGTATGTGTATATATAATATATATATTCACAGTCTAAATCAAATATTAAAAAACGAACAAAAAATCATAACTAAATAAAGGTTAATTTTCATTCAGGATTTGGTAAACAAGTGCACATGAGTATAGCAGACTACACCTGCCTCCCATTCAAGCCGTCATACACTATTACACATGGTAAGTCATTTGAAAGTGTTCGATTATCCACGTTCAAAATGGTGATTTGAATGGAACATGATATCTATACATGATATCAACCTTGTATTTGCAATTAATAAAATATTAGTGAGTTAGTTTTTAGAGAGAATTTCAAAAAGACTGTACACGTGGTTTACTACATGTTTCGTAGTAATCCCAAGATGTGAAGTTCATTCAAGCGATTGGCTGACCGTAGTAGCGTGTTCACTTTGACTTTGGTAAATGTTACATATTTCTACATACTGTGTATGCAAATAACAATTTCCGAAGTTTACCGAAATCGTGTGTACCAGAGAGTAAAAGCGTCTATAAAACAAAAATGCGAGAGATATTTTATGTAAGTAATATATACATGTTCAAATGTTAGTACTTAAAAGCTTTTTACGGTAAAACTTCATTATTGACAGTTTAATCCCTGTTAGACTATGTGTACCTTTAAAGGAAATATCAATATATCTTGTTTTCAGCCAAGGGCTTATTCGTATTTGAGAGAATCCCCGGTTCTAAAAATTGTGATATAAATAAACTGCGGAGAGAGATTTAGTTGACCAATATATCAACAAACTTTCTCAGCCAATCAGAACCTTCGTTTTTTGAATTGTTAATGAAGGGATTCATACAAGTGTGTATGACAAACGAGATGATTTTGAATTCAACATACTAAATTTTCCCTGGCTTGACGGTGATGTTCCGAGATTACCGTCATACGGTATTTACATTTCACAGCTCATCCAGTATGCTAGAGCATGTACTGATGTTTTGGATTTTCTTAGCAGAAATTTACAAATTTCAAGGTGCTTTTAGGTTTCGCTTTCACAAACTAGTAAAGGCTTTCTGAAAATTTTACAAACATTATGGTCAACTTCTTTTTATATTCGGACCAATACAAGAATATTACATTGGGTATTTCGCAACCTGCATTTTATGGTAACATAATTATCAAAATAAGAAGGATAAAATGTAGACAGAATTACCATCGAAATTGTGTTAGTATCATCAAACCCCTTTTATATCATGGATATTATCCATCTGTCACCGGACGGACACTTGGCTTGGTACCGAACCAATCTACAGCCTTGTATCAGCGCATTCTTAAGAATTGCACTCTGTCTACTGTGACGACATGACTATGGCGGGTCCTATCCAAACTTCTTTAGAGAAGACAGGGCCCCAACCACCTGTCCTCTCTGAATGTCAGTCGGACTCCTCGGGTGATTACATGCATGAGCTCGCTACAACCGACATAGCACGGACTGTACATATGCCTTCTGTTTTTTATATACATTTACAAATCCATCTGTGTGTTTCTTGGGCCCCTGCGTCATGCTGTCTGTTTGTATATTCATCTTATATGATGAGGTTAATTTACATCACAATTGTGCCTTCTTCGAGACCTCTGGGTAATCGGAAAAGTGGGAGGGTTTTGCGCACGTAATCCAGGAAAACTACACCTTCTGCTACTTGCGTTGATGATGGCCGTCCAAAGTTGGCTCCGGTTGCCCAATGATCTCGTTGGTTTATGTGTGGTCTTTTGTGTTTGATGTTTCTATGTTGCGTGTTGGTGTTCCTTGTCCCTTTTGCGTCTCTTCCTGCGCGTGTCTGCTCTGTATTTTTGCATTGGGTTTTTTCTGTGAGTGCTGTGTTGTTGGAGATTCCCTCCTTTGTTGAAAATAATAATGAAAATTAAATGATAATAACATCACCATAACAGGAAGGATAACCAATTTTTTTTTTCATGAATAATCTCCACAGAGTCTAATGCTAAGACGAAATCTACCATAATGAGTTAAAGAAGATAAATTGCACCATTTAAATGAATTAATGCCGCGCAACACATGTACACATGGAACGTGTTGCTTTGAAATAGATGTCAAACAAAGTGAACACTGGAGACCTGTTACTATCAACAACAAAAAAGCAACAAACAATGAAACCACAACAGCCAGACCAACAGTCCGTAAGAACCAAGGTAGCAAACAATGAAACCACAACAGCCAGACCAACAGTCCGTAAGAACCAAAGTAACAAACAATGGAACCACATCAGCCAGACCAACAGTCCGTAAGAACCAAAGTAACAAACAACGGAACCACATCGGTCAGACCAACAGTCCGTAAGAACCAAAGTAACAAACAACGGAACCACATCAGTCAGACCAACAGTCCGTAAGAACCAAAGTAACAAACAACGGAACCACATCAGCCAGACCAACAGTCCATAAGAACCAAGGTAACAAACAATGAAACCACAACAGCCAGACCAACAGTCCGTAAGAACCAAAGTAACAAACAACGGAACCACATCAGCCAGACCAACAGTTCATAAGAACCAAAGTAACAAACAATGGAACCACATCAGCCAGACCAACAGTCCGTAAGAACCAAAGTAACAATGGGAACAAAACAGCCGTACCAACAGTCCGTAAGAACCAAAGTAACAAACAATGGAACCACATCAGCCAGACCAACAGTCCGTTAGAACCAAAGTAACAATGGGAACAAAACAGCCAGACCAACAGTCCGTAAGAACCAAAGTAACAAACAATGGAACCACATCCGTCAGACTAACTGTCCGTTAGAACCAAAGTAACAAACAATGGAATCACATCAGTCAGACCAACAGTCCGTCAGAACCAAAGTAACAATGGGAACAAAATAGCCAGACCAACAGTCCGTAAGAACCAAAGTAACAAACAATGGAACCACATCAGTCAGACTAACAGTCCGTAAGAACCAAAGTAACAAACAATGGAATCACATCAGTCAGACCAACAGTCCGTCAGAACCAAAGTAACACTGGGAACAAAATAGCCAGACCAACAGTCCGTAAGAACCAAAGTAACAAACAATGGAACCACATCAGTCAGACTAACAGTCCGTAAGAACCAAAGTAACAAACAACAGAACCACATCAGCCAGACGAACAGTCCATAAGAACCAAAGTAACAAACAATGGCACCATAGCCGTCAGACCAACAGTCCATAAGAACCAAAGTAACAAACAATGGAATCACATCAGCCAGACCAACAGTCCGTAAGAACCAAAGTAACAAACAATGGAACCACATCAGCCAGACCAACAGTCCATAAGAACCAAAGTAACAAACAATGGAAGCACATCAGTCAGACCAACAGTCCGTAAGAACCAAAGTAACAATGGGAACAAAATAGCCAGACCAACAGTCCGTAAAAACCAAAGTAACAAACAATGGAACCACATCAGTCAGACTAACAGTCCGTAAGAACCAAAGTAACAAACAATGGAACCACATCAGCCAGACCAACAGTCCGTAAGAACCAAAGTAACAATGGGAACAAAACAGCCAGACCAATAATCCGTAAGAACCAAAGTAACAAACAACGGAACCACATCAGCCAGACCAACAGTCCGTAAGAACCAAAGTAACAATCAATAGAACCACACCAGCCAGACCAACAGTCCGTAAGAACCAAAGAAACAAACAATGGAACCACATCAGCCAGACCTACAGTCCGTAAGAACCAAAGTTACAAACAACGGAACCACATCAGACAGACCTACAGTCCGTCAGAACCAAAGTAACAATGGGAACCTAACAGCCAGACCAACAGTCCGTAAGAACCAAAGTAACAAACAACGGAACCACATCAGTCAGACCAACAGTCCGTAAGAACCAAAGTAACAAACAACGGAACCACATCAGTCAGACCAACAGTCCGTAAGAACCAAAGTAACAAACAACGGAACCACATCAGTCAGACCAACAGTCCGTAAGAACCAAAGTAACAATGGAACCACAACAGCCAGACCAACAGTCCGTAAGAACCAAAGTAACAAACAATGGAACCACATCGGTCAGACCAACAGTCCGTAAGAACCAAAGTAACAAACAACGGAACCATATCAGCCAGACCAACAGTCCGTAAGAACCAAAGTAACAAACAATGGAACCACATCAGCCAGACCAACAGTCCGTAAGAACCAAAGTAACAACGGAACCACATCAGTCAGACCAACAGTCCGTAAGAACCAAAGTAACAAACAATGGAACCACATCAGTCAGACCAACAGTCCGTAAGAACCAAAGTAACAAACAACGGAACCATATCAGCCAGACCAACAGTCCGTAAGAACCAAAGTAACAAACAATGGAACCACATCGGTCAGACCAACAGTCCGTAAGAACCAAAGTAACAATGGGAACAAAACAGCCAGACCAACAGTCCGTAAGAACCAAAGTAACATACAACGGAACTACATTATTAGTCAGACCAACAGTCCGTAAGAACCAAAGTAACAAACAATGGAACCACATCAGTCAGACCAACAGTCCGTAAGAACCAAAGTAACAAACAATGGAACCACATCAGTCAGACCAACAGTCCGTAAGAACCAAAGTAACAATGGGAACAAAACAGCCAGATCAACAGTCCGTAAGAACCAAAGTAACATACAACGGAACTACATTATTAGTCAGACCAACAGTCCGTAAGAACCAAAGTAACAAACAATGGAACCACATCAGTCAGACCAACAGTCCGTAAGAACCAAAGTAACAAACAATGGAACCACATCAGTCAGACCAATAGTCCGTAAGAACCAAAGTAAGTGACAATTGGTTCTCTCAATAATTTTGTCTTGACGTACCACTCTCATTCAGCAACATTGGTTTACCTCAGTTTTAGCTACATGTGTTTGAAAATGATATTTTCAATCGCCTTCTTCACCGCAGATTTGATCGTAAAGCCGTGGTAGAAACACAATTATTATCATAATCTTGATAACTACACATTTCCACTTAATATACAGTATTTTATAAAGTTCTGTCCTATGTCGTCTGCGGGTGCCTATTGGTCTCTTCATGTTTTGCGACGTATGTTCAATTTCGAGATGATTTATATATTTTTATACTTGAGTGGACTTGTACTCGAACATCTTTAAATAATCATGGTCTTTTGATATCCAAAATAAGAAAATCGTTTTTAAATTGAACAAAGAACACAGGCATAGAACACAAACACGATAACAAAGATTGGGAACATAGAACACAAATACGATCACACAGATTGGGAACATAGAACACAAACACGATCAAATAGATTGGAAACATAGAACACAAACACGATCTCACAGATTAGGATTATAGAACACAAACATGATCACTCAGATTGGGGGCATAGAACACAAACACGATCACATAGATTGGGAACATAGAACACAAATACGATCAAATAGATTGGGAACATAGAACACAAACATGATCACTCAGATTGGGAACATAGAACACAAATAAGATCACACAGATTGGGAACATTGAACACAAACACGATCATACAGATTGGGAACATAGAACATAAACACGATCATACAGATTGGGAACATAGAACACAAACACGATCACACAGATTGGGAACATAGAACACAAAAACACGATCACACAGATAAGTAGCATAGAACACAAACACGATCACACAGATTGGGAACATAGAACACAAACACGATCACACAGATTGGGAACATAGAACACAAACACGATCACACAGATAAGTAGCATAGAACACAAACACGATCACACAGATTGGGAACATAGAACACAAACACGATCATACAGATAAGTAGCATAGAACACAAACACGATCACACAGATTGTGGACAAAAACACAAACACGAACACATAGATTAGGAACATAGAACACAAACACAATTACATAGATTGGGAACATAGAACACAAATACGATCACATAGATTAAGAACATAGAACACAAAAACACGCTCACACAGATTGGGGACCTTATTTGCTGCATGAAAAAAATGTACTTTTGATTTTTGATTGGAGAGCTCATGTGTCGTATTGTTTCTACAGGATTTTGACCTCATATATTATGAAGAATCTCTGTAATATACAGTTGAACCAAATTCTTTCTTCGCCATCCAAGTTTATAAAGTTATTTCATTCTGAACATAGGGGGTGGTATGAACAAGAACAAAATGCAGTTAATAAGTTCTTCATCTGTCTTCATCTGCCTAGTCGTCGATGGAACCGTACTATTCCGTTCGTTTTACTCTTTTTATAACGACAACTGCCTTTACAGGCATTTAAAAGAAGGGAGGGGATTAAAATTGATAACGCGTTTTATTTGGTTCGTCTCCGAAGTAATGAAAGTTTCATCCTTTGATAATTTTATGACGTTAATATATCCACAAATGCATTATCCACATACAAAAACACTATATTAGGATCAAAATACAATAACACTCTTATAATCCTACCTTATAACGTGTTTGAACTAAAGTAGTAAAATGAATTTTTATTAATACATAAAATGGTAATATCTAGGCATACCGTTGATATCCAGCTCTGCAGAACTTAACAGTGGGACTGATAAAAGGTATTTGTATGTCGCCCTTTCCTTACTATCACTTGGAATGTATTTTCAAAGGCAAGACGAAAACGTCATGAATCAAAATACGACATCATATCAACCCTCACCTCAAAACAAAGTATGCTGCTTGTTTGACTATGGTAATAATTCAGTGAATGAAAGTCAGTACCAAAGCCCATTAGAATCAAAGCGTAGTCCGCGACGTAAGTTCCATTCTTGCAGGAGTTACTGATTTTTTCTGGTACCTTGTATCATTCCCTTTTGGGGAAATAGACAGTATTATTCGTTTGTAATCATTCTATCTTGTATCTTCGATTAAAGATTCTTGGAATTGCTGCTGTATACTTTGTTCAAGGTCAATAAATAATACAAAACATGTAATTAGAAAACAAAAGAAAATACGTTTTATTGAAACATTCTATCAGCAAACGCTATAATGATAAAATAAATAAACGCGATCAGACGAAAATCATAAAAAATAAATACAGTTACGTCATGAGTTAGTATTCGTTGCGACAACGCAAAATCTGAGCATTATTGTTAGAAGCAATGACGCAAACTCGCTTACATATCAACCATATAGAAAATGAAAGTTGATGATATGACGTCACTATCTGGGTCAATGACAACCATATAGAAAATGAAAGTTGATGATATGACGTCACTATCTGGGTCAATGACAGCCATATAGAAAACGAAAGTAGATGATATGACGTCACTATCTGGGTTTATGACATTCATATAGAACATGAAAGTAGATGATATGACGTCACTATGTGAGTTAATGGCACAGGGTTAAAGTGGACATTTCTGTGGGTAACAAGGCGTTACAGTGGTGTCCCGTGCCGTTATGGTAGCTGGTGGTGCTGGGCGGATCCGTCTCCTCGAACTCACGCACTCCCTGACACACCTTGCAAGTCAATAAACGATTGAAAGCCGTTTTAAATGATCGATTGAAATTATAGTAGAGAAATGGATTTAGCATGGAATTGAGATATCCTAACCATAGAGCTATTGTCCACGGGACATACGTTATTTTATGGCCTATCAGCGGGTCTATAACGTTTACTATGAAAAACGGAAACCAGCAGACACAGAAACAACCCATAATTATACCAATAGTTTTAGCGGCCTTAGTCTCCTGCTTTAATTTCCTTTTGTTATGTTTATGTAATGATGCTTCTAATGTTCTGATATGGTGTGCTTGCTTTCTTGCTGCGAGGTATATTTTGATATTACAGATGATCATAAAAATGGCGGGAATGTAAAATGCGATGGTAGAACATATAAGCGCGAAGGGAATGTTCACTATCAGACCACAGTGTGTGTCGTATTCACCGAACATACACGTATGCACATCCTCTATTCCTATTAAATTCCATTCATTTAATATTGGAAGAAACGAAATGAACATAGGTAATATCCAACATGATGTTAACATAGCACATACAATCCTATTTGTGAGTCTCTCGTGTACAAATGGCCGGCATATAGCCAGGTACCTGTCCACGGCCAAACACGACAGGTGCATTATGGATGACGTGGTGGTCATTATATCTAGACACGTGACTATCTTACACATATAGTGACCTAAACCCCATTTTTTGTCGTTGAATTGTTGATATACAGCGAACGGCATCACTAAAAGAGCCACTAAGAAGTCGGCGACGGACAGCGACACGACGAAGGCATTGGTAATCGTCCTTAGACGTTTATGCGTAAAAACAGCTATGATAACTAGGGAATTTCCGGACAGTGTCACTAAAGGGAACACCGAAAGTACAGCTCCTATGAACGTACTGACCTCCTTGGAATAAACAGGTGGAGGCGGAGCTTTATCCGCTAAAATGACGTCACAATTCAATCCTGACGTCAGCTGGTCTGTAGACGTGTTAGTTGTAAAGTTGTACATCCCTGGGAAGACATAGCTGTCATTCGAATACAACTTTATGTCAGTTGGTTTCATTGAGAATATGTCTTCTCACATATTCCCCACACACTCCATGAACGATTTATATATTAACTTATCTTCTCTCTTCATTCAAATCACAAAAACCTTCCTATTTCTGTTTTTGGTGTGGTTAAGTGATTGGCTGTAACGTGTCTTTGCTGATAGTTATGACTCCATTGGTAGTTGGATTGTAGAAACTACAGACTCCCAATTACCATAAATCTGAAAAGAAAAGATGGATTCATTATTTAACATACAATGACTCATTGTCAATAAATCCTTAAAACTCTTAAAATACGATACATTGGTCTAAAAACTCTATATTCTTGATGCGTTATTAAGATGTCCAATTCTACTGAGTTTGGATTTATCACGATTTTTTGATCCCTTATTCATGAAATAAAGCACAGATATGAATATCATATATCCAGCCCTTATGACAGAGTACATTAACATCATACAGGTCGATTTTGGTTTGCTCGTGATTTTTATTTGCAAAAGCCTTTTTGGAATCTTTTATTAAAAAGAAATTAAACGATATCACCTTGAGATGTTAACCTAATTCATTTCTACAGATTTATCAAATGGGAATATCATCTTCCACAACTAAATAAATTCCTGAATTACGAAAAAAAGGACAGAAAAAGAAAGAAAGAGGAAAGAAAGGAAGAAGCCAATCAGAACTGGTATAGACCTCTGATATCAAAATTCCCACATCATACAGACACTAGTAATGTATTTTACAGACATCGTTCGTCAGGTTAGTCGGCATCGCTTACATTTGTGGATATAAGTCATTTCTGGCATCACTGTTCCGTAATGTTACAGTGTGTAGGTACTCGTGGAGAGCCAGTAAACATGTCAAACAAAGACAATATTTCAAGAGAAATACAAGTCAAGTCAACATAGATAATAGTAAAAGAAGTGATTTCTCTTGATGGACTGACTCCAAACCTCTTTTCCTCAACAAGAATTAGATAAAGGCTTAAGTGGGCGTATATCACCCACAAAAATATCATAAAAATTTGGAATAAGTGAAAAAGGCATGTAGCTAAATATCATATCACACAAAGATTTATGCAGAAGAAGCATTTATGAATTCATATAACTCAATGCACATGCTCCAAATGACTTGATATTTGTTTTAGAGCTACCAAAAGTCACTACAGGTATTTTTGTCAGTTTCAAGATAGATTCTGCTACTACTAACCTGAAAATGAAGAAACGATGTTCTAATATCTTATCTATTGTTATAAACTAAATTTGCAATCCTGCTTCACTCACCCGAACAATTTGATTATATCAAGCCTAAGCATAGTACAAGTGCGAAAATTCTATAAGGAAGTTCGAAATGAAATTAGTCAAAACAAACTTTAAAAAGTTTAAGTGTATCTATATATAACATCCCCCACTATATATGTATATGTGCGTAACTTTGAAATTCAGTAAAAGTGGAAAGGCATTCTTTATTCAGATTGAAGTTACTGAGTAGAGAAAACTCTCATCTTACGACATCCATTTATATCATTCTGATAGACTTTTCATCATTTATCATAAGTGAATATTTGATAAAATAAATGTGATGAAACTCCATGCCGTCATCAATATCAAACAGAATATATCACTTTTCCCCCTCCATGTATTAGATGTTCATCTAGCTATGAACACAGAATTACAATATATATATTTTGTTCCATTCGGTAGATATGATCGCGAAGTCTGATACATTTTGATTTTATTTTCATAGAAAACAGGTGGAGAAATTTGTATTAGATTGTTTGATTTATTTGAACGTATAGATATCCCGTAGAATAACTTGTCCAACTGCCAAGAAAACGATATTTCCCCAAAATTCGGATGGAGAATTTTTTAAACCCTTCTCTTAACTCTGATATAACAAAAACAGAAATTAAATTAAATTTGACATACTTTACCTTGTTTCAAGCGTCCAAAATTTTCCAATCAAAAATTTCAAAATCCGGAAAGTTAAAGAAACTAGGTTTTTTCAAATCAGAACACTTCTTAAGAATTTAACAGGCGGCGTTGGATAGCTTTCAATGACGTCTTAAATGTTCAATCGTACACCGAACTTAGAATCCGCCCAGACCAACCTCTTTCGTGTATAATGTCGTAACAGACAAGGAAATTCTATGTTTCGTCGTTTCTACTCCTCAGCAATAAGTGAAGATGGCGTAGTCTC
Organism: Pinctada fucata; assembly: GCA_028142955.1. NCBI lineage: Eukaryota > Metazoa > Mollusca > Bivalvia > Pterioida > Pteriidae > Pinctada > Pinctada fucata. The sequence continues at coordinate 69,272,355 of AP027105.1, read as the reverse complement.
CAGTACCCACAACACTGACAATTAACGCACCGGGATTCAGCAGTGATATGGATTTTATATAATGTGACAAGATAGAGACTTAAACAGGACTTGGCGACTAAATCAAAACGACACAAAACTTCACCTACACTTAATACAAACATGAGTTTTTGTTTTCCTTTTATACCGAAGGTTCGAAATTGCGTCACGTTTCCTCAAATCGATTTAACAGAGAGACAATTTAAGTTTAAAACATTTGTATTACTTTTCCTCGTTGAACAAGGAAATTGGTAAATACCTGTACATCTAAGGTTAGATTTGATTTCAGTGTCCTTGTCCTAACATTTGTCTCAAACATATCAAATTGATTGTATAATACTTAATATTCAAAATATTTGAAATTTGCAGTCCTAGACCACCGCCGAACGGTATCTCAACACATCCGGTTCCCTAGAGCATGTACTAAGGCTTTTGATGTTCACAATATACTTTACAAATTACCAACAAACATTTAGGTCAAAGATTCCGCTCTCATAACTTAGTTAAGACTTTCCAGAAATTTTACAAAAACTTCTCTCATCTTCTTTTGAAATACTCGTAGTTAGTTAATGTTGCGAATTGCAGATATTGATAGGTCGTAATTTTAAATCTCAACATCCTCGTAACTGATACTGTATATACCATTTAGCAGGATTCTAAGCTATGTATTGTATTATACCCGTCCAGGAGTTACCCTAGTAGGGTACCTGACACATGACACAGGATTCACCCTAGGGTACCTGACACATGACACAGGAGTTACCCTAGTAGGGTACCTGACACATGACACAGGAGACATTAGCGCGGAGTGTGTCTATGCTGTTTCTTCTTTGGGGAGCACAAAATGCGTTCTCACTAAAGGATATGCAAGTTAACTGCAATACTGCAATACGAATACATAAAGTAATACCCTGACTCACATGTTTATACTTAAAAAATATTCTCTATAATGGAAATCTAAACATCTCAATTTGAAAGAACGGTGTTTTGCATTATTCTGGTAAGATTTGTTTAAAAGAAAGGATGGGATCTCCAAGCAAACTCGGTTGCAGCATCCAAAAAAAAAAAGCAGCAAAACAGCCTAAGCGAAAACACAGAGTACAAGCACACCAAAAAACGTAACAAGCACACCAAAAAACGTAACAAGCACACCAAAAGACGTAACAAGCACACCAAAAGACGTAACAAGCACACCAAAAGACGTAACAAGCACACCAAAAGACGTAACAAGCACACCAAAAGACGTAACAGAAACTAGGAACACCTTTGACTCTTACTTACAACTTTTTTTTTCATTTCAAATTATCAAAGTTTAAATAAGGTTCATTTGAATGTTAATTATTGGAACAATCTGTTAATATCACCTAGATACAGACAAGTTACAATAAAACGATCCAAAACATCCAACTTATGCTTTTTCGTAAGATTGTTCATATACTCTTTCTGTAAAAAAAAATTGTAATTTGTGGTCGCCTAAATAATAAATTCTTTTCTTCACTGAATAGTACAAAAATGTCTTCAAACAAGAAAAATTTAGATGTTTAACAAAGTTAAAACAACATAACTTCATACGTTGTTTATGTAATGTAAAACCCGGTAAATCCGGCAGTCTCTTACTCTTTGTGAAGTAATCTCTACATTCAGTTCTAAATTTGTTAAAGGTTTATAATCGAAACGTGCTTGTCTACTGTACTGCATAAAGCAGTATTTATCTGAAGGTTGCTTCTTTGGTAACAGAGTTTCGTATTCTTTGTTCCTTGTCTCTATCTGTGAGTGTCTGCTGTGTTTTCGTATTGAGTGTTTTGGGGTTTGCTGTGGGTATTGTAACCGGGTGTTAATGGAGATCCCCTCCTTTCTTTTGTATCCGTAAAGAAGTCTACAAAAAGTCGTATCTTTGTATGGAACACATATCATTGGAGCATCATCGGCGACGTGACAAGCGGCCGACAAGGTTTCATTTGACAAAAGAATTATAGACGAAGAGCTAGAAAAGATATTAAGTTAAAGGAAATGAGACCAGAGCCTCTGACACGCTCATATCTTGGAATGTGATTAAATGGGCCCTTTGTGAGATGTCATGAATGTATATTGGTCAGATTTTCAAAGGCCAGGTGATAGAAGACCCTGTTTTAATATCATAAATAAGGGAAATCGGTTCTGGGTCCTATGATATTATTGGATTTATCATACAAGTGAAATTGCCTTATCGATTCTGATGGCAGAAATGGTTGGAATTAATGCTATTTGACTGGTTCTCTATTACGGACAATAATCGTCAACGAGAAAGGATGGCCATATCACCCACGGTACAACCATATTACTGGTGTCGTTAACATTATAACGCTTGTGTTACCGACCCGGCACCAGTCAATCTATATCATACCTACTCACTTTGAAAGTTTTTCTTTTCATCAAATATATCTCTGTCGCATGGTTGGACGATAAACAATGATGCAAATAAAACTGATAAGATTCATTGTTAAGCTCATCCTCTTTTTTCGATTAAACATACAACCCACTTAATCATTCGATAAACAATATAGGATGATTAAAATTATCATCGATAGGAAATGTCTCAGCCGCTCATAGCAAGTATCTCAAAATTAAATGTAAATAGCGTTCTCATTTCCATAATAATTAACCACTTTACAATTGATATTTTCAGAAATTGCTATTCTATTCGTTTCGGCAGCTTGATATAAGCGATTAAAGATACACTCCTGTTGTTTTCAGACAAAATTATGTTATAGAGATATGTGTTGTTATTATGCATTTGTACCTGGCCATCTCCAGTTGTGTTTGACCCTCCTATGTGTTTTCAATTTTGTAACGATGTTTAAATTTCTACAATTGTTGGTATCGCCGCACTGTCTGACTGGAGATCAACTCCTCTCCTTTCCCGTCAATGATGAGTAGTTTTTTTTTTAGAATATTATTGCGACTCCGGTGAGTAGGCATGTTATCTATTTATTTACTGATAACTATTTATTTATATCGTTTGATTTGTGTTTTATGATTCCCGTGATCTCCGTAGTATTTTTTACCTAGCCTTCTACTGGCCTATCATAGCGTTCACGTTACATAGTTTATCATCTCGCCGCGAGTTCACGCTGATACCACGGTATATCATAGATAAGATGTAGACATAATGGCCGTCTATATATCGGTTGATATATCTGTTAACACCTTTCTCATATGGATTATGAAAGCATATCCCCTCCTGTTAGTATATCTCTATATATTTTTAATCAGAATGTGATAAAATCATATAATTAGCTTGCTGTAAAATTCAAATATACGTATCGGTCAGTAACACCACTCCTCTCCCCCTCCCGTCTCGTAAATCTCTGTATATTAATTGATCTGTCATGTGTTTCAGGGCACGATATCGATCTTTACTAAAAGGCAGTAATAACCCCATTCACAAATGCTGTCACTTCCCATTAACAAATGATACTTGACCTTAACAACAATGTAATGATATGTTTCCTTGTTTTATAAGAGGATATATAGTGAATTCTTTGAGGTTTAAGTGGGTACTTTGCTTTGTTAAGCAGAAATCAAAGACACAAAATGATAGAAATAAAACATCACAGTACTAGTGTACATTTTATGATTGTGCTCCTTTACTACAGTACAATTAAGTATAAAAGAAACATTTGTGAAAGAAAGGAGGGGATCTCCAACAAGACTCGGTTGCAGCACCAACAGCAACACACCAAACACCTCAAGTCAAAAACACACAGAAGACACACGCAGCAAGAGGCAAGGAACAGCAAACGAGACATCAAACATCGAACATAAAAGACAACACATAAACCAACGAAACCCATGGGCAATCGGTGCCGACTTAGGAAGTTAGTAACAAATGGTGTGGTTATTCTGGATTACGTGCGCATAACCCTCCCACTTTTCCTGTTACCCAAAGGTCTCGAAGAACGCACAATTGTTGTGTAAAATAACCTCTTCACTGTACGATGACCATACAAACAAGACAGCAAAACACAGGGGCCCAAGAAACACAGATGAATATGTAAATATATATACAAATAGTGTAGGGGCGTACGAAATGCAGTCCGTGCTCTGCCGGCTGTAGCGAGCTCATGCATGTTATCGCCCGAAGAGACTGACCGACATTCAGAGAGGACAGATGGTCGGGGTCTGGACGAGGCCCGTCATGGAGTCCAGTCTTCACAGTCGGTCAGAGTGCAAGTCTTTTAAAGGATGCGCTGGTACAATGCTGTAGATTGGTCCAGTACCATGCCGAGTGTCCGTCTTGTGAAATTAGGATAATATCCTCGGTATAAAAGGCGTTTGATGATCGTGACTGATTTTCGATGGTTATGCTGTCTGCCTTTGATAATTCTAATTTTGTTTATTATTTCACCATAAAATGCAGGTTGTGAAATACCCGAAGTAATGTATAGGTCCGAACTTTAAAGAAGCTGGCTGTAATTTTTGTAAAATTTCCTAAACGTCTTTTCTAGTTTATAAAAGCGGAAACCTGGACTTAAAAGTTTCTTGGTTATATGTAAATTTCTACCATGAAAATCCAAAACATTAGTGCACGCTCTAGCGTACCGGATGAGCTGTGATATGTAAATGCCGTATGGCGGTAGTCTGGGAATGTCACCGTCAAGCCAGGGGAAAATTACTATGTTGGATCCAAAATCATCTCTTTTGTCATAAATACTTGTATGAATTTCTTCGTTTGAAATTTTGATATTTAGGTCCAAAAATGATGTTTCTGTATTTTTAACGATTGCCTTGTTGAGTGTGAAGTTGATACTAATATCTTATGATCACAAATCTATATGTAAGTCTGGAGGTTAAATTCCTTGATTCTTCTCAACCCATTAGAAGAGTAGCACCGACATAGGAGATCTGTAATTAGCCAATATCAATAGATTGTGGAATCATTTCAGCTTCCAACTTAAATATTTGCTGTGTTCTATTTCAAGCAGTCTGGCGTTCATGCTTAATGAATGATTTTCAAGTTTGCCTCTTCCCTCACCCCTTTCCCGTATGAATATATTGATCAATATTTTCCCTAAGTTTCATAATGTAGTCAGTATGAAAGTACAGTCTTGATATGCAGATTGAATGTTAAACGTCTTCAAATCCAATAGAATCATTTAAAAACAGATAAATTTGCACCATGGACTAGACATGCACGTTTCGGGTACTTAACCCTCGTCAGTGATCCTCAATCTAGACAACCTAATATGGCCAAAGAGTGTGACAGTTTTTATATTCAAAAATGTACCGAAAGACGTAGCAGGATGGGTGGAACCCAGGAAATCGGACTATCTATATACCCAAGTGCGATGAGCCAGCTATATATACCCTTAATCATACTACCAGCTATATATCCCATGATACCATAACCGATCTATCCGCGAAGACACTGAAATAGATTATATATCCGATAATGAACCAATTGTATAACCGAGGATAATGAACAAGATAGTGGACCAGATATACCAGAGGATACAGAAGGAAACCATGAAACAGCTATACCAGAGCATGCCGAACCAAACCATGAAACAGCTAAACCAGAGCATGCCGAACCAAACAATTTCAAAAACAGCTATACCAGAGCATGCCGAACCAAACCATGAAACAGCTAAACCAGAGCATGCCGAACCAAACAATGAAACAGCTATACCAGAGCATGCCGAACCAGCTAAATATTTACTTTAAGGCACATAATCAGCCAGTAGTAAATACACGAGTTATATACAAAACCATGAGATACCCGATCATTAAATCAACATACCCGAGAATACTGAACTTAGGTGAATAGATACATAGAATTTCCTCAAACATAAAATTTTGGCTCGACATAGGAAGATGCTTTTGCAGGAGATTGACACCAGATTTTACATAATGCCACCAATGTAAGGTTTATGTTTACGATGAGTTTGGATCTCACATCATCATGAGCATAGAAATACTGCCAAGTCTTCGTCTACATTATATACGTACCGTCCATTACTTATATATTTTAAAAGTTTTGTATATTACTTTACAGAAGCTTTCCTTCAGATTATGCAAATAAAGAATAATCAGACTTAGCAACTACGGAACCATTTACTTAAGAAGTTTTTTGTTTGTGTAAACCCAAATATTTCCCAAATATTTGCATTTATCTAAATAAAGTACAGACATGGTTTTCGTTGTGTTATTCTATTTCAAATATTCGCAATAAAGATTGAATGGAAAATTAAAAAAAAAATGACAACAATCGTTGGAGAGGTATCTAGACAAAGGATATGACAGACCCTGTTTATTATTCATAAAGAATAAGAATTAAAATATCAACAAGGACTAAATCATGTTATACTTCGTGTTTCCATGGTGTTGTATTAAATACTGTCTCCGTCTGTTCGTCCACTTTTTATTTCAAGTGAGAAAACGTTTTGCTGTTTTAGCTTTTGGGGATCTCAATCCTACCTTTCATATTATTTTATATTTTCAAGAATTTATATGCCTAATAATTGTGATTTTGGGGTTTAACTTTCATTCACTAATTGTTCCATGTTTGCGTTTCACCATACTTTTTTTTCTGTTGAAAAGTATACCCTTCATGAATATCTTCCTGCTTCCTACATACAGTTTGCATGAGAGTATCAACTTCGATAATAATGTTGACATGCACAGTACCAATGTCGACGTGCAAAATAGTTTAAGTGGCTAGTGAGAGAAAATTGCTAAAAGTCAACATAATCCGTAGGTAATGATCTGGTATAATGAAGGGAAAACAAGAAAAACAGCTCAATGTTGGGGAAGATAATGAAGTAGTAGTTATGAAGTATCTTGCATTTCAGTATATTACAGACTGCGTTGAGACGTATACAAAAGGGATGTCATCTTGTAAGCTCAATATAATTGTTTTGCATTCCAAAATCAATATAGAAAAGCATCTGAAATGTAGGAGGCAGATGTACGCCACCATCACACTTGAAATCCAATTAATTTTAATTCAAGATATTTATCAGATTTATTTTAAGGTTACTCTAAAGATAACATGTCTCGGGGCGGTTCATATTTCATCAAAGATGAGATAGGATGGTCCAATAATAGGACGATTTACATTTTTTCAATGGTTGATGTTCAATGAAACATACAAAGGCGATCAAACGAATTTGCAAAATTGTACAAGTACTCAAAATTCTTTGAATGTAAGCCGTTTGCTAAAGGAATCATGGCAAATTAACAGCTGGGGAATTCCGAATGATGAAACTTAAACTGATGTCATTCAAATATTGTCAGTGTCGATTGACAACGTCAATATTATTTATCTTAACTTTTTCAAGGTTCATGAAACGGAAGGGGCTTGCTAACCAAAACCCTGATTGGCCAAAATCAATCAAGTGAAGCGACCAATTAGAATGCATGTTCAAGAAAAAATAAGTCATGATGTTTATCATTGTAAAAACAAATTTATGTCCACATATTAATGGAATTGGTCAGACAAACCAATAAAAATCTATGCAAGCCCCATTTTGAGTTCAAAAACTAATGACAATACAAAGTTCGATAAAGTGTCTAAGGATGTCCCTGGGACAAATGAATGACACGTAAGGTCATTTTGGCATTGCACAGTTGCCTTCAGAGAAACGCCGAAAACAATACGACGCGTCATATGAAATCGATTTGGCTTAAATGCGTTGTACTATTCCTTTTTTACAAAAGAAAGTGAAATCGGTTGACGTAATTAATCTAGCTTGATTTTCGCAATTTCTTGGAGAAGCTTATAATGCCAAACGATAATGCTTTCTACGTAATGTAGGAATTACCGGGGTGTTCATATCTATGGGAGCATAGGCCAAAGAGAAATTAGTTCCTGAATCTTTAAGGTACACGAGCTGGAAGTGATTTCTGATAATAAATGTGCCACTGTGACATTTCGTAATGTAAGTTACATAGGAGTGTGGCACTCTTCCCCTGGCATCAATCTTCCGTGTATGATGTAGTCGGTAAACCGGTTGATATGTTAGTCAGATTTATCACCCTTTGTTATTCCATGTATGCCGATTCCATGTACAGATAAGCCAGAGATGTTCTTGTTGCTGATATCCCCTTTTTACATTGTCTTAGCATCCACGTGACCAAAAAGTGTGTATGTCGGGTTTGTAACCCACTTGCTTAAGTCAAAGTTCTAAAATTACGGTTAATTATACTTATGATTATCGTCAGGATCTTCTTTAACTCATTATGCATGTATTTAATATATTGTTTTCATTTTCGTGCGTGAGCATCGACGGCGGGTGCGGCTAGCCAACAGGGGATGCTTACTCCTCCCTGTCACCTGGTCCAACCTCTAGCTTGCCAGTGGTCCGTTGATGCTCAATTTGGTGCTCTGTTGTGAGTGCTGTTGAGATTATCGTCAGGATCTTCTTTAACTCATTAAACAATCTGAATCTCTTTGTGTAGAATCGGCCTTTCATCATACTATTCTAGGTTGAATTAAAAAATATCATCGCGATTAAAAAATGTTTGACAATTATAAAATTCTTTGTTTCAATGACCTTCAATGACCATTTTGTGCCTCATCGGTCACAGCATAATGTCATTATGTTATCTCATGGCATAAACTGAGTATCTTGATTAAAATCCCCTTGCCCTATATGCACTCCCGTGAAATTAGATAAAATAATAGTTCTTCATCTTGCTGCAAATTAATTGTTCAAATAATCCAAAGGGGCAATCGATCTTTATAATTACTCGTGAAATGGAGGACAGTGCATTAATTGTCTATTGTGCTATTACATAACATTATATAATTCGGGTGAAATACTTTACGAATTCCGATAGTGATAAAACTCAAATAGGAGCATGTGGCAAAAATATAGACAAATGCAATTGCAGCATTTATTACGTAATAAACATTAAATTTCAGGATTAACCGGCCTATGGGAATATCAATAAACTTCCACACCTTTCAATTGATATCCTCTCCGAGGTTTGAAATCTGCATGCATGCCTTTTCTAATTTAAGAGAACGTCATCTTTGATTGCATTTTCGCATACAACTAAAAAGTGGAAATAACATCACGAGAAATTCACATTTTGTTAGTAGCAGTTTGTGCCATGCCATGTTTGACTACATGTAGCATAACCGTTGTTTTTGTTTACTATCAACATTGGAAGAAGGAACCGATCGCTATCAATTGTTAAAAGTCATCAAATTCAATAGCATCATTTAAGAACAGGTAAAAGCCAGTAGTGATATTTAGGGGACGACCATTTGATCCCGAGGGGAGGGGAGGGGGGGGGGGGGGCTGGCAATTTTTTTCGGGTCAGATTATTTATTTTCAACGTAGGGCTAGCCGGGTTATAATATTTTCCAGTTACTCAAGGACAGAATATTTATTTTCAAACTGTAACATTAATCCCGACAAGCAAGAAAACAAAAAAAAAACCCAAGAATATATGCACCCCCCTCCTGTTTATGTCAACTAGATATGCCATTAATTATTTACAATGTGCAAGACTTTAATTTCTTGGCACTTCAATAAGTCTATATACTTATGAATGTACATATATCACCTCATGCATATTCTAAATTGAGTTTTTATACAGCACATTTGGAGGGGTATGCCAAGAAAGTTTTTGTCATGTCGATTACAAAAGTAGGTTGTTGAGGTGTAATGTACACCTGAGATGTAATGTACAATAGGCTTCCTATAAAACTTGAAGCTGATCATATTTGTTAAAATAAATATGCATTTTTGTTTTATACTTGCATTTGTAATACTGTGTAAATGTCTAAATAGCACTTAATATATAATTATGTGGAAGGGCGAGCCCCAAATTTTTTTTAATGTAAGGCGAGCGAAGTGAGCCTTAAAATTTTGGTCTTGTTGCTAGCGAAGCAAGCTTAAATTTGTTTCAGTGAATGACGAGCCGAACATGTTTGGATGATGAACATATATGTGGGACAGAATATTTATTTCTGCAACGAGGGTCGGATTATTTATTTTCAACATTTTCTGGGTCAGAATATTTATTTCCAAAAATGCCAGCCCCCCCCCCCCCCCCCCCCACACACACACACTCAGGTTTAAATGGTCGTCCCCTTACACACACCAAAAGGTCATAATTACAAACACGGCAGCCATGATGGCAAATATACGTCCACAATTTTTTAGCGTCAGCAGTGAATGCATGGATCTCTAAAGAGACTGCGTTGCAATGGCCAAAGAGAACACATAAGATGGCAATATAACAAAATGTATACTGTAAGACAAATATCAAACAAGAGCAAGAGTGGATACAGCATGTAAGACAACAGATAAAAATATAACCCTAGGTAACAATGTAGGCGGCGTCACAAATAATAACATTAACAATGTTAAAACAGGAGGATTGGCAAGGTTTCATAAGGACACCAACAACATATTATGATGTGCTGAATGTGTGAAGAAGGACCGAGAGTGTCACTGCTGGTGAACCAGGAGCTCCCAAGGGCACATGTAGCTCGATAACTTCGGTTGATCGTTTCATCAACGCATTCGAAAATTTCTGTCATCAAAATTTCTTGAAATTTCTAAAACGTGGGTCCTGTAGCATCTTATTCCATCCATCCTGCTACGTCAATCTTTCGATACATTGATGGACAGAAACACTTTCACACTCTTTGCTCATATTTCAGTGTTTAGATTGAGAATCACTAACGAGGTTAAGTACCTGAAACGTGCATGTCTAGTCCATGGTGCAAATTTATCTGTTCTTAAATTTTAAAGAGGCTATTGAATTTGAAGATGTGTTCTTAAATTTTAAAGATGCTGTTAAATTTGAAGATGTTTAACACTGATATTGAGATTGAAATTTTCTAAAGATTTATTTTTTCCAAGTATAATGTAGGTGACCATTTTATGACCTTGTAGAGTTGATCATCTACCAGATCATGGGGAATCATACAAATACTAAATTAAGTCTTCCGCTAGACGCCTTAAGACGGTGTTAACAGCTAGATTGATCGAAAATAAAGTGATCTTAGAGATCAGAGAAGACGGTTCGCCTTGTAGCGTTTGTCGATAACGAGAAGCCTCCGCTTCCTTGACTATTAGCCGGAAAAGACCGTACCCGACCTGTTAACGTCCGACTTGTTTGATATTCAATTAACGAGGAGTGTTTGCCATCATGTATGTAGTGGACAACGGACCATTATCTATTATACGTCAATCTTTACGTCCAAATGTTGCTAAATGAACCAATTTGGAGGCGAGGGATTTACCTCCCGATTAGGATGAACGAGGCACAAGAGTTACAGTCGATATCTCTCTTATTTTAATGAGTGATTGGCGATTCATCAGTTAGGTTTGTTTGACGTGAGTGAGGACAGAGATAGTGTTTTGTATAAATCTGATGTTTTTCGTTCGAGTGATTCTTGGAAAAACACCATGTTTACATAATGTAGTGCAAAGCACGACAAAGCCGCAGTTCAATTCTTTTACCTTTACACCCTATCAATCCTTACGATAATGTACAATTTTACAGTAGCATAAAAATGAATATTGCATATCCTAATTACTAGTACACATAAGTTCACTCTTTATTTTGCAAAATTGTAAAAATTGTAAAACATTAGATTGAAACAACATCTATCTATTTTCATTAATTCTGTTAAATAATACGGAAGTGTTCCAACTCTATACCTTCCCGAAGAAAATTTCAAACCAATGTATTATGCACCAGACACATGTTTCGGATATCAAATCCTCATAAATGTTAGGTTTTCTTCAAATTCATAGCACCATTTAAGAACAGATTGCAGCAAGGACCAGACGCATCTTTCGGATACTTAACCCTCCTCAGTGATTCTCACTGTAAACAATGAAATATGACCAAATACTGTGAAAGTTATGTCCAAAAAACAACAAAAGACGTAGCAGGATGGGTGGGATATGATTCTAAAGGACCCACTATTCAGAAATCTCGTAAAAATTTTGTGAACAGAAATTTTCGAATGCGTTTGAGAAACGATCAACCGAAGTTGATCTGACTTGGCTACATGTGCCCTCGAGGACTCCTGGTCCACAAGCAGTGACACTCATCATGTGGTGCAAATGTCATTTAAAATTTCATAAGTTCAAGTTTTCATTTTTTGGTTCAATGTCTTATGATTCGGAGACAGAAGTTGCTGTCCCTGGTAACGATCAAAGCCGACAGCTAGAAAAAATATTTTAGCTATAAACTTTCTGTAAGTTCCATTTTTCATACTGATGTTTTCATATATATAGCGAAAAATTAATAAATGATCATTTTCCAAAATCTTAAGTACTATTGAAATAAGTAAGTGAATGACCAAAATTAAAATCAACATTCTACAAAGGAGCTACAGGGAATTCTCAATGCTTGCTAGAATCACCTGTCACTTCAGCAGTACAATCATAGGCAAATCTTTTTTCAATAGAAATACATATCTCGAAATTTTGAATCTGAAATAACGTTCTTTTTTATTTATTATCACCCTGAATAAAAATCTAGATAACAAACATGAGAATAAAAAAAAGATATGAGGAATTTTTGGGTAGGACAAGTACAGAACAAGACTGTAAGAACAATCAGTGAACATTCATATTGAAAATCATGTCATCGCTCTGACGAAAATAGGTACAAATGAACGGGGTAATACGGAGGAAGATATGTAAATACCTGTGTTCTTAATTATGACATGAAAGTGTTTCTTCTTCTGAGAAATATGTTAAGTTAATCATAGAAAGTACATACGGTAATAACCCGATAGCTTTTAACATCCACACGACATTACTGCAAAAACATCAATCATTACGCAAATGTTAAGACAAATAATGACGGGGCCAGGAAAGAATTGTCCCAAAAATACTCGTATTAGAAACACAGAGGTGCACAACGGAGCCAGCCAGACGTTCCTGAGGTGTTTTATGAAGACAATATTATCATAACTACGGGAAGATGCTCAGCTAATCAATATGATACATAATGAATAGATGCATACCTGAATATAAAGCATAGGTGGTTACATTGTGACAAATTCTCCTCGTGATATTTATATATCTATAGTACTCTTGGTCTGTGTGAAAATTATTAGTTTTTGAATATGTGATGATATCTCATATCCATTATGTAATGACTTACAGAGCCACATAAAAGGTTTGAATATCTGAAATGTATATATTTAATTGGTAGGGAGGTAATTCACAAAGCCAAGAGTTTTGAAAAGTTTAGCCCAGTTGTCAAACTTTTGATATTTTTGATGTCACAATTGATACAATATGTAGTTCGATTAGAATTAGTGAAATATCTGGATGAATTCCCAAATATTGTCGAATGTCCCTATCATGGAATGTAAGCAAACTTTATTGCCATAAGTAATTCTCCAAAGAATTGCCCTGCTGTTAACAGAAAATTGTCGGCTTTGCACCCGGTGCTTTCCTGAGTTAATTGTAATAACGTAGGGAATCATCAGTGCATTTTCAAAATTTACCGTTGCCGGAACGTTGTGCAATACCTAGCGATGTTTCAATCTCATTAATGGCTGAGGTGAAAGAAGTGTAGAAAGTAGGATTAATTAAGGAATCACTCACAGAAGCGTGTGAAAAATTGAATGCGCAAGTGCGATTTGAATTAATTCAAAAACAGAATCCGAGAAAAACATTAATCAAGGCAGATTTTTTCAAGAGCAATTGATAACGATAGATTTCCAAATAAAGCGTGAACAGGTATGAGATATGTATTATTGTGTGACATTACTGTCATGTGATAAGGTCGATAAAACTGTGTTATACAAGATGATCTGGAACCTGCGATAGTGTGAAAGAGATAGAACCAGATGGTCATTGAACAACAACAAGAAAAAAAATCAAAATATTTTAAAACATATAAATCAACACAAAAGAAATGGAACGGACCGAGTACAACCGTTTACAGCCATTCACATAATTTGAGTCAAATGGTGTAATTATCCGGATAAAAAAGAAAAGAGGGGGTCTCAACAAGAGAAGAACCCTTTTACTTGATCGGAACTTGGAGGTCTCGATGCTACCGTAAAGTGACGCTACAGAAAGAGCTTTTTTAGTTAAAATTTTTATTTTCATTCCATGGGTATATATATATTCCATCAAAGATTTTAAACAGGTGATAGGCTTAAACATGATATTTTGTAACAATTTCATAATAAAGTTTTTGATACTCTTCCATCTTTCCTGTATTTTATTTGCTGCAGATGGGTTATATAAGTACAGGGAATATTTATCTACTTTCATATAATTATATAAGTATGATTTACAACAGTCCCATACGGGTATTCGATTTGTCTGTCTACATAAGGTGATGATTTGTTTTTTACAAGAATGTTAATGAGAATTAAGCCAGACGGATATGTTGAATCTAAAATTCCTAATAGAAATAAATCAGGGTTCCTTTCTAGTTTGATATTATAATTTTGTTGAAGGGAGTTAATCAAACGTCTCCATAGTGTTTGGCTATGATCACAGTCCCAGAAGTTTCTCGAGGCCCGTTGCAAACAGTGAAGCAAACCTATTTTAAACAATTTAGAGTTTGAGAATTATACATGATGAATGATACGAAACTGAAGTGTTTGTAATTTGGTATCTTTTGAAATAAGAATTGGCAAAGAATGGATGTGTTTCTACTGATCTGTGTTGAGAGATTTTACATTGTAATAAGTATCTTTCCCATTTTTATGACTTGTAATGATTTGGCCAGAATCGATATATCATACTTTGATCTGCATCTATGAAACACATTCCTTCTTTTTATCATATAATTTGCAAGACCCCTATAGTTTAAACTACCTATTTTAATGTTAACCATTATCTACAAAAGTATATATTATAATGTTACCTAAAATCACAGAAAAATCAAAATGGTCGTTTGTAAAGGATGGAAATGCAAGTCTGGAATGAAATAAAACAACAAACATAATCCTGAACCTGACAAAGAATGAATAAAGAAAAACACAATTCCCTCAAAAAAGAAAAGATACACATGTAGAACAGAAACGCTTTCAAAATTCAAAATCAAATGCGAATTTACAGTTTGGCAGGACAAACTATAGATAGCATAGTTATCTACCAAGCCATTTACTAATTATAGACAAAATAAAGCAAGAAACTCTAAAATCGCCACTGAAAGATTAAATATCGAATGAACATGAAATAAACGTATACATGTATCTGAAGCTTGATGTAGGAGACCAATGTGCACCCGACGCCGACTTTGGACGGCCATCTGCTATAAGCAAATAGTGTGGTTATAAGAACACCATTTAATTCGTGCAATCATATATAGTATGCTGATTATAAGGTTTTACTTCAAATTTTAAAATAATTTCAAACTAAATTCACACTCGAAAATATCTGAAGCTTTCAAATGAAAAGCAGCGGATTCAGAGCTTTTATATATATGTTTATACGTTGATAGAGTAATCCTGTTATTACGGATGTATCATTTTGAACAACCTGGATTCACTCCTAACTATATATAATTGTCATTCGAAAGAAGAGCTATCTGAAGCTTAAACACATACAAGCTAATAGAAGGATATATCAATATCGAAAGTCTACGCAAAATAACCCTTGTCCTTCTGGCTTAAGAGACAGTTTCACCGGAGGCTTGCCTTCTCTGACAAGGTTATCGGCCGAGCAGAGTCCCGATAGGTCCGAAGCGTAATTAAGCTTACTCAAATAAACATCTAAGAAGAACCCATCACCTTTTTTAAAAACAATGTCTCATGATGTTATTTCTTTTTGTTTTTACATACTCAAATCAAAACAAATGTTGGACTATTTGTTCAATATTTCAACAAAGGAAGGCCAACACAGATGGCAATTAGAGCTAAAAATGTACAGGTAAGACAACATAGAAAGTAATTACTAGTACCATGTTGTAAGAAGTAATGAATGGTCGTTGACGGAATTTACTTGTACATTAAGCCACGAAAAATAGAACGTGAAATAGACTCGCAACCACTTGTTCAATTATCCCCCCTCGGATGAGATGATGGCAGGGATAGCTATAAAGAACTAAAGTTTTATTTCCAACTAACGATGCGTACTTTAACATTTAGAAGCTGTTTGACATACATTAGAGACTTCGTAATCATACTAATTACCATTATACGGTAAATACAACCACGTGTGAGCATATAACAAACCAAAATATGACAGACTCTTGAAACAAAAAACGATAATGGCAAACTTTCACAGAATAGATGCTCCTATCTATATTTTATGTTCCACATCCCGAAGGGGAAGCATATTGCCAGAACACCTACAGAGAATAGCTTTCCTCATCTTTATATTGTTCAATGTTATATCGTTTTTTATTGTGAAATGTTGCATTCTGTATGTTGTCTTTGTGTATTTTTGCCACGTGTGGTGTCTTTGCTGTCTTTTATTTTGTCATTGTGGATCTTGTGTTTACGTTGTTTTGTAACTGATCTTACGTTGTCTTGTCTCTTTCAATTGTCTTCGTGACGGTCGTTAAATTTTGTCAGCATGGTGGATATTTTTTTCTGCCATTTTTTCTGCGTTTATTGTTTTGCTCCTATGGATAATGGTTCCGTTAATGTTGATATTTCTTACATAATAGTAACTTGGTGTTACCTGCTTTACTGCTATCATGCTTTTTTAATGTGTTGTCATCATGCATTTTTTGGCTGTATTTATCTTTTCCTTCTGTTATATTACTGTTTTAATAAATTGATTTCTTTCTGTCTCATTTGAACTTCTTATCGGTTTTTGAAGAAGCTATCAGCAGAAATGCTGACAGATAGCAAATGCACAATTCAAAGACATTGAAAGTGCGTCGATAAAGAGATAATTCAGGAAGGTGCAGTGTGATGTGATTTATCGAATAGCTGGTTTTTCTTGTAAACACTGCAATTCATGGAGAAAAGGCATTATTGGTCCTGGATGCTTCAATCAAGCACCGTAAATTAGATTATGTGAGCTTCCTTATCCCAATAAAATTCTCGTTTCTCTGCAGAGAGGGCATACCTGCACCGTGTTTGCTCATTCTCACGTGCAGTGCATGCAATCATAACATGCTTAATCTACTTGATACATTGTGTGAGCCTACAATCACAATGAACATCATGTATATATCTGATAGGAACCTCGTCAGGAATACTACATACATACTTAGGACACGCGTACCGAGGACTTATATTTTAGGCAAAGCAATATGAAACATCAATCATATAGAATGATAATGAAAAACTCTTATTTTATTCTGAAAGGTAAAAATCAGCATTTCAGTATGAATTTAAAAATTAACGTTCCCCATACCCAGAAATAAAACAAAGCTGCAAGATGTAGGTGAAATCAGATGCACATACATATGTAATACTTTTTATATGTCAATGCTAAGGTAGCCACTTGAGCAAATGCAGATAAATAGGGAATTTCAGCGAGAAATATCCCTATGATATTACTTCCGTTTTATAGGTGTTTATATGGGAGCGCTTTCGGCTTCTTTCCGTAACAGTGCAGTACCAATTACGTTCCATTATAGCCCCTGATAGAATGGTGATAATAGTTATTTTAGTATACAAGGAAGGAGTCTAATCTGATAAACCCGCTTGTTAACAAAAATACCTGAAATCCTCCTTACACATAATGTAAACCTACCTTTGTATAACTTTGTTTACCTCTTTTCTTTAATTAACTTGCCTTTATAATCCATCACGAAAAGGAACGAGAACATAAAAATGTACCGCTTCTTCGTCATTTTCAAAATACATTTAAGGAATAAGAACTTCTGTCATATCACTCTTATAAAGAAATGGACTAACGACATTTTTTTGTATTACCTAATAATGAGATATAGAGACAATTTTTTTTCATTTTCAAGAATTTGCGAATATCTCAGATAAACTTGAGGAAAACAATACGTCTAGACACAAAATGGGTGATGTAGGGCAGAAATCCAAGTCTACCATCCTCATTACCCCCCTTTAATCATAACATCCAGACATGATATTGATTCAAAGTGACCTTCTAAAGGTAATGTCATTAATGATACTTGGTGTGTGTAGAGTCTTTTGTTTTTGGTGTTTGATGTCGTATTTGCTGTATCTCTTTTTGTGCTTGTCTACTCTATGTTATCACTTGGTGTTTTTGATATTTTGCTGTGGATGCTGCAACCGAGCTTTGTTAGAGATCCCCCTTTGTTTTATCAACTTTTAATACCCGGTTTTTTTTAAATATATATACTTTAGAAGTCAAGCGGTTTAGGAAGTCTTGTTTTAAATTTTTAGACATTGTTGGTGAGATAATGTCGCAATATGTTTAAAAACGATATGTAAGTTAACACAAAAAACACACTTGGAAAGAAACAATGTTCCCAGTACCTACACCTAATTTTAAACGTATTCCAATTCAATAGCACCATTTAAGAACAGATAAATTTGCACCAGACATGCACGTTTCGGGTACTCAATCCTGGTCCATGATCCCCAATCTAAACAATATAATATTGCCAAAGAGTGTGAAAATTATTATGTCCAAAAATGTACCGAAAGATTATTAGTTACATAGTCATCTAGTGACCTGGTACGGGATGATACCAGGTCACTAGGTTTTATATCATCCCGTACCAGGTCAACAGATAACTAGGTAACGAATTTACCCCACCGATGACCTATTTTGATAATTTCCATAAAGTGATTGGACGTCATTGTTTGTTTACTCTACGGCATCAACATGAAGGATAACATTGTGACGTCACAAGGGGTCTGGTATAAAAGGCTAGGCACCCGGTTTAAGATATGCCACGTCTTCATGTGACCGTTATTAGCCAATCGCTATCCGGGATTTCCAGGCAAACTTGTGAGAGGTGTGGTAAAAGATATACTACGTCTTCATGTGAGTT
The DNA here is from genome assembly GCA_028142955.1 of Pinctada fucata. NCBI lineage: Eukaryota > Metazoa > Mollusca > Bivalvia > Pterioida > Pteriidae > Pinctada > Pinctada fucata. Next base: position 69,253,449 of record AP027105.1, on the reverse strand, counting down.
ATTAGCCAATCGCTATCCGGGATTTCCAGACAAACATGTCAGAGGTGGGGTAAATGATGCTACAGGATCCACATTTTAGAAATTTCAAGAAATTTTGATAACATAAATTTTTGAATGCGTTCAGACGATCAATCTAAGCAATGTGATATTGCCAAAGAGTGTAAGACACGCTTTATCTTAACAATAAAAACTAACCAAAAGATACATTTATATCCCTAATTCTTTCAATGAAATGAAAATGAATCATTCTAACACAATTTGAAGATTTTCTCCTTTCCCAGACAAATCCAGTCAAGTCATTAATGAACTAGGGGTCTACAGGAGTAGTAATGAGAAATGGTCTTTCAGTACGTCATCACGATCCATTCTCTATCTTTGGAGGTAGTAACCGAGGACATTAAGCAATTTGCGTGCAGCATCGCCCGTGCAGTCATTACGATAAGACCGTCATTAAGGACTATGTTCGCCAATGGATAAACCATTTCGATAATCTTCTCTAATTAGTTAATTTCATCATAATCAATAAAAGGTTTCCTGGGAAAGTTTCTACCCGACATTTGCTGATTTTTCTACTCTGTTTTTATCGACCGAATGCTCTTAAAGCATAATACATCTTCGGAGTAAAGAATGAATTAATTTGAATATAAGTAAAGCGATACCGTTTTAGATTATAAAAAGAAAATTCCATATATTACATAAATGAAAATGAGACATATATACTCTTAGCTAGATAAAACATATAGAGCTACTTTTTTTTTAAAAAAGTCCAATGAAAGAACAAGAAGCATAAGAATTGACAATCAGCTTAATGTTCCGTCAGCGGTCCTCAATATCAATCAAGGCATCATTACTTACCAGAAGCTATGGTCAAAGTCTGGGAAAAATCATCCTATATGACCAAGACCCAGTATCTCAGTGATGGCGTTTTATCCTCATATACTACTACAATGTCTGGGTTATGACCTGATGAATAGTTTTGCATAAGAAGATAAAGTGTATATCAGTTGACGCTTACAATATGAAGACCTCGATGAATGTTAATCATTTGGCCTGCAGCAGATGTGACGACCATCATTAATTAGAGACAACTGGACGGGTCAAAACAAGGTTGACAAACAAGATGTGATCAAGTATAAGAACTCAAGTATAGTGGATAGCTTCATATCGATTGATATACTGTAATATAAAACCTCGTTCAAATCTTCATGAAAAAGACCTGACCATATTCAACAAGAAAACGATAGAAACATGAGAGCCTGTTGTAAATATGAATGCCCGGACTTATACAAAATACAGTAATATTTTGTAAAATCTGTAATAGATTTTTTTCTTTTTTGAAAGGCAACATTTCGTTTGAAGAGGCCATCACAAAGCCAATAAGCTGAAGGTTTAGCATTGTTCACCTGTACTCATTTGCTGTACATATCAATGTTGTAAATAGCAGTTTACCAGACCAAGGTTAACTTGCCGAAACGTGCATGTCTGGTCCATGCTGCAAATTTGTCTGTAAATGATGCAATTGAATTTGAAGACGTTTAACATTTGTACCATTTGGTGAGTGTCACTGCTGGTGGACCAGGGGTCCCCGAGGGCACGTGTAGCCAATTTAGATAAACTTCGGTTGATCGCCTCTTCAACGCAATCGAAAATTTCTGCTATCAGAATTTCTTCAAATTTCTAAAACGTGGATCCTGTAGCATCATATCCCACCCATCCTGCTATATATGTCTTTAGGTACATTTTGGACATAATAACTTTCACACTCTTTGGTCATTTTACATTGTTTAGATTGAGGATCACTGACGAAGGTTAAGTACCCGAAACGTGCATGTCTAGTCCATGCTGCAAATGTATCTGTTCTTAAATGATGCTATTGAATTTGAAGTCGTTTAACATTATATTAAATTCAAACGTTTTTGTATGTTACATATTTTTATGTGTAAGCGCGCCTACGTCTCCTTTGTGTGTTAGAATCTTGTTGTATGTCATGCGCTTTTGAAGACAAAATGGACCTTCTCTACTGAATCAAAAACAAGACTATCATGCTTGCCTCTTCATCGACATGATAAAAACAAAACATTGGCATCGACAACAACCAACACTAACAGATGAACAATTCCTTATTCCGTTATTTTTCTAAACGTTTTGTTAACCAGTAGTACAAAGGGATCGTAAATACAAGTTTTGGACGCAGAAATACAAAGATACTATATATTATCAAATAGAGCGTCCTGCAAAAACTCGGTCTATGGTAAACAAAAACAAATAGCTTCGAAAGAATGCACAAGGAGTCAACAAACGGACACCTTCAAACGAATATACCACCTAAATGAGCCACAATGGTCACAAACAAATAAATGCGGGGTGTCAAAAACTTAAGACTAAAACATGTAAATGAAACTTTCTCTATTTTTTTTTTCTTTTAACTGCATATGAAATGAATGTTGATTAGGAATCTTGGAGTTCCTATATTAATAAACATACCAGCTTACCCAATGTTTGTCCTTCTTCAGAATGGTGCACACAAGAACTTATATGAGAATGATAGATACGTATATAAATGTATCTGTCACAAAGCGATCTCATACCAATGTTTATACCTTTAAATATAGCATGATACCACTTTGGTCCATAGACTATCATGTATCATATACCCATTGATTCATGTAATCAGTTACGTCAGTTAATTATTAAAAAAAAACAACAACAACAAATATGTTTACTTCCTAAAACTATGTGTTTTTTTGTTTTTGTTTTGTTTTTTTTTTTTTTGTTTTTTTTTTTTTTTTGTTTTTTTTTTTGTTTTTTTTTTTAGCACAATTTTGAAAACCTTTAAATTTCGTTGTTGAAGGCATACGTGGGCTTCGTGTTTACCGGAATCAATAACGACGATTAGTTCTTAAATCAAGAATATTTTTTAAAGCACTTAACCTATTGCTTACAAAAGGTGATACAAAATGTAAATAGCTACCGAAATGGAATCAAAACATTAGCGATCTCACTCAAAATATGTCAGAAAATAACACGACGTAATGATCATTTCCAATCAATCAAGAAAGAATTAAAGTTCGTGGTGGTGGTTTAAACATTTGGTGTAATCATTTTATTCCCTTTAAGCCGACGATTAAAGTCAATTTGCTTATTTGAATTGAAATGTAAGCATTAGCATTTTATTTGTTAGATTTCGAACATTAGATTTTTAAACTCTGAATGAGAACATACAAGGGTGATACGTAAGCAGGTTACACTGATCAGTCGTAAATCAGGTCTACGTGCATAAATCCATGAAAATGTATCAAAGTCATCAATATAAAGTCAATTATTACGTTAATCCTTGGTCAATACTGACAAATATGTTTTAAATTCCATTCCCATTATTATTTTAACTAGTTACTTAACATGCATTTCAGAGGCGAACTAAATACACCCGGACAAAAGCAAGGAGCACTAATGAATATTTATGTCGTAGATTAATTAATACTGTGATGCACATGACGGCTAATTATCGCCATCTTTTTTCATCATCGTATTAGCTTACATTTTACCACTCAATTTGTTCTCTATCGCATGCTAAAACTTTGAATAGTTTAAAACACATGGAATGAAAGAATGAATAATTTATCTCATTAATCCCCATAGACAGAATCCAGAGACATAAAATATAGAAACAACTTTCAGTGTCATGTAACAATACTCGTCACCCATGTCCGATCAGAACAAGTGCATTGGGTGTAATTCCGGATATCAGATGACCAAAATTAAACTAATAGGAATCAAAGACATGGGGGATATAATTTCCCGCTTCGTCCTGAGATGAAAATGAGACGAAGAGCTTCATTTCAAACAAACAAAAAACTAAAACAAAAAACCAAACTTTAAACCCTCCTCCCCCCCCCAAAAAAAAATATCCCGTTCGTAATTTTAGTGTAATAATTTAAAACAGTCGACATATTATGTTTATGCCAGGCAGAGAATTGATCAATATTGTTAAGTTCTTGAAGAAAGCTTAACATACAGTACTGTTTTCTGGTGAAATATCAAAACGAAACCTATCAGAAAATAAAGAAATGAAGTAAGACATACTTACTTGTTAATCCCTCCGTGTCTATTTTACAATATAACTTCCTTATGTACCTGATCTTATATTGTGTATTAACGTTTTCTTCTTTAGACCGATACTTAGCCACGCACCAATAGATACATAATTCAGGCGATGTATCAGGAAGGTACAGTATTGATGGTAATCAGGGAACCTTAAAGTTTACAGTATCGAACGTCTACAGTACTGGGTATGTTACCAAGTATGTTAGATTATTCAAACTTAAAGCCCGTTAAAGATGAATGCTCGGATCCTCACCGAGGTCAAGGCCAATTTCATGCCTAACAATGGGATTACACAGATTTTCACACTAATGCAGATTATTTTCATTAATTCTTTACAATACAGAACAAACTTTATTATTTACTTAAGAATATATAGATGTATTTATAAGATTCGTCTCGCCAATCACTTCATAATATTTCTAATACGAATAGTGAAAATATCTAAAAGAAGAATTTTTCAAAAAAAGATAAGGGAAGAAATAAGCCATATATATAAACTAATTAGATCAACGAAATTTTAAGTGAAATTTAAGTGTTTTATGCTTAGAACAGATTAAAAAGAAATTACGTTATCTCCAACAAGACTTGGCTGCAGCACTCAATGCATTACGCCCAAACCACCCCATGATAAAACACATAACAGACATACACAGCAAGAGACTCAAACAATGTCAAAAGGGACAAGTAACACCAAATACGACATCAAGATCAATTCCCATTTCATTTTATTTACTAGTACTTTTTATGCAATAAATATAGCATTCGGAACATACTTCGTAAAAGAGCGATGAAAAAGAAGCTTGGAAAAATGTTTTGTTCGAAGAGAAAGGACAACAGCCTAACTCATCTTATCACAGGGTAAAATTTGAACCGATATCCATCACCGCATGGGATCGAAACGTATCATGTTGTGATTCCTAACGGATATTTTTAGAGATTTTTTCATCATTTTTAAAGTGATACTGCACAAAATTGATGAGATGTTGCAGTAGGACAATGCCTATTAAGTAAGTCCATATCGTTTATATATCTGAAAATGCTATGGTTTTGCAAACACTTCAAGAGTTCGTCAAAAGGAAAGAATATCTGTCGTCGACAAACTATTGAAGTGTTTGCAAAAACTATGAAAGTTTCATATGTCTTGATGATATGGACTGATTTATTACGCATTGCCCTACTGCAACGGCTAATAAGTTTTGTAAAGTTTAATTTAGAAAATGAAAAAAATACCAAAAAACTATTTAAGTAATTACAACATCCTAATGAGTTAAAGAAGATCCTGACGATAATCTCAACAGCACTCACAATAGAGCACAAAATTAAACATCATCGACGGACCCCCAGCAAGCTAGAGGTGGGACCAGGTGCCCGGGAGGAGTAAGCATCCCCTGTTGGCTAGCCGCACCCGCCGTCGATGTCTAAGCATGGAAATGAAAATATATAAAATTCATGCACTGTCTGACATTATGTCTATATAGAAAGTGCTATAGCGACAATGTCTAAGTTTCGAACCCACGCGGTGTCCATGTCTGCTCAAAAAAGTAGAGACATTTTCACTGAGAAGAATTCACATCGATGGCTTGACGATGTTTGATTTCTATTCACCCGGCGAGACTGACACTATAATATTGTGGATTCCTATTACAGTTCGTCAAAGTTATTGTATTATTGTAGCTTAACGTACACGTAGAACAATGGACAGGATGGTGGAAACATAAAATATGTCTTTGTCCATTGATAGCCGTGTCTAGACCGGCCTATAGATATAGATACATTATTTATAATTGACGCTTCTTGGAAATTCAAGCGTTTTGTTCTCTCATCCGGCAAATCAATGCTCACTATGGGAACAAAAATGACATTAAAGATTTTTGTATCATTGATCAAATTTGAATTAAAACTTATATTGGTTAATTTTTAGTTATTTTATCTGCTTTTCATTTCAGTTGTGTTTAGTTCTTACATATCATTATTCAAATTTGACATAAATCTAATTTTTGTTAATTTCGTATAATTTTGCTTTTTCTAATTGATTTTCTTGCTTTTATTTTTAGCTTTTTGTCTGCAATTTCATTTTATAAGATGTTTATATAAGATGGCATATGAGTAAAAACGTACATATGATTATCATTATCACCAAACATGGTCTGTTCTATGGCTTCTATAAAGACATTTATGGGACATTTACGATGAAGTTAACGGTTCAAGGGATGGTAGACCAAATTAAAGTTTCCCAGGATCTTTCTGCTGCGCACAACCAGCATTTCTTTTACCCGGGAAAATATGGACAATAAAATGGCGGGAAATGTCAGCTCCACCCACACACCTTATGTAAGAATCAACATGTAAAGTTTATTACATTATATTGATTCAAGATATAGATTGGTTTGTCAGACCATTATACAGATCAATTTCTTATGACAGATCAAAGAATATCTATATGCCTTTGATCGAAAAGTAAGAACATCTCTTACGTAAACATCACGATTTGTTTCAATATCTTCTGTATCAAAATCCAATTTCACAACTGAAGAAATAACGGAATCCTCCCATTAATAATTTTATGCATATAACCAATAAATTGATACAATCGTAAAGACCTGAATACCAGGCTATAAAGGTGAGAGATACGAGTTTATACATGCTCCTGGTGTAAGATGAGATGTAAGTAATTGATGTAATATAATTTTAACACACGATGTATCGTCTGTGCTTGATCCCCCACTGTTCAGGAATTCAGTCAGATATTCTACTGTAATAAAATCTTTTACATTTAAAGCAGGTGCACAATACATGAAAATTGCGCTTTTTTCTTGAAGTGCAACTGGATATATCAAAATGGAAGCATTTTAACTTATCTCATTATCTTTATGTCCTTTAATGGATAAAGATATCTCTAGATTTAAAAAGTGATTTTACCTCGACAAATAAAACGATATTTTGATATTTATTCAAATAAATATTCACTCATTTATATGTGTTTTAAGATATTTCAATTCTATTGTCGAAACACTGCAAAACTAAGGAAACGGTACCATCGGGAACTAATGAGTTAAAGAAGATCCTGACGATAATCTCAACAGCACTCACAATAGAGTACAAAATTAAGCATCGACGGACCCCTAGCAAGCTAGAGGTGGGACCAGGTGCCCGGGAGGAGTAAGCATCCCCTGTTGGCTAGCCGCACCCGCCGTCGATGTTCAAGCACGAAAATGAAAACAATATAAAAACTTCATGCACTGTCTGACGTTATGTCTATATAGAAAGTGCTATGGCGACAATGTCAGGGAAATATATTCACAACACTTACTGTCAAACCCCTCGCGGGGAACTTTTTTACGAGCTCCACACGGCAAAGGGCATAAGTGTGACACAAATGAGTTAAAGAAGATCCTGACGATAATCTCAACAGCACCCACAATCGTTTCCAATGTAGTGTTTGAAGATACATACAATTTCTGTTTTGTGCATTTCTACATGTTATGTCTCATCAGTGATGTTTGAGGCCAAAATAGAGGACGTCAAAATGTTAAACGTCTTCAAATTCAATAGCATCATTTAAGAACAGATAAATTTGCAGCATGGACCAGACATGCACGTTTCGGCTACTTATCCCTCGTCAGTAATCCTCAATCTAATCAATGTAATATGACCAAAGAGTGTGAAATGATAATGTCCAAAACTGTACCGAAAGACAAAGTAGGATGTGTGGGATATGATGCTACAGGACCCACGATTAAGAAATTTCAAGAAATTTGGTAACAGATGTTTTCGAATGCGTTGAATAGACAGACGATTAACTGAAGTTGATCGAACTTGGCTACATGTGTCCTCGGGGGCTCATGGTGACCATCAGGGACACTAACCAAATGGTACACATGTTGAACGTCTTCAAATTCAATAGCATTATTTAAGAACAGATAAATTTGCAGCTTGGACCAGACATGCACGTTTTGGGTACTTAAGTCTCGTCAGTGATCCTCAATCTAAACAATTTAATATGAGTGTGGAAATGCTAATGACTAAAAATGTACCGAGAGACGAAGTAGGATGGGTGGGATATGATGCTACAGGACCCACGTTTTAGAAATTTCAAGAAATTTGGTAACAGATGTTTTCGAATGCGTTGAAGAGACAAACGATTAATTGAAGTTGATCGAACTTGGCTACATGTGTCCTCGGGGACTCCTGGTCCACAATCAGTGACACACACCAAATCGTACAAATATTAAACGTCTTCAAATTCAATAGCATCATTTAACAGATAAATTTGCAGCATGGACCAGACATGCACGTTTTGGGTACTTTACCCTTGTCAGTGATCCTCAATCGGAACAATGTAATATGGCCAAAGAGTATGGTAATGATGATGTCCAAAAATGTACTGAAAGACATTGTAGGATGGGATGGATATGATGACAAATATGGATAATGACCATATCCCTATATATATACAGCACAAAATCGATAATTCAGAAAATCGTAAACCGAAGGCATACAAAATCAGGATAAAACAGGAACCAAAGCAAACAAACAAAAACTTCCACCACATGAAAACAAGCGAAATCCCGATATGGGAGTGAGACGAGGTGCCCAGGAAGAGTCAGCATCTCCTGTTTGCATGCAACACCAGTCGCTTCAATTCGGTAGAATTGTCACATCCGCTTACTTCCATTGTGGAAGATATAAAGTATAATCTTTGTGGTTGGATGGTACAAATGGTCTATGACAGAATATCATCCACCATTCTGGAAAGTGGGACATCATAGTGTATGACGAGTTCCCCATATCGACCGAGGAACTTCCTCAGTGACGATGTAAGTCGGTCACAAACGTATCCCTGACTAAGAAGCTTATCTGAAAGACGCCTAGCTCTCAGAATAAAATCTGTATATTTGGTACTTGCTCTGGCATAGCGTATAAACTGAGATATAAACACGCCATAAGCAGGCGATGAAGGGGTTTGTGATGCTGAAATTGAAATCGTCACGTTTGTCATAGAGTGAGGTGTTCATGTGACCATCAGTGTCGTACGACAACATTATGTCCAGATAGGATGCTGAATTATTTGTCTCTGTAGTTTCTTTGACTTCAAGCTCCGAAGGATAGAATCTGCTGAGGTAATCTGCGAATTTTGGATTATTGATGGACAAAAGAGGGGATCTCCAACAACACCAGGTTGCAGCACCCACAGCAAAACCCCAAAACACCCAATGCAAAAACACAAAGCAGACAAGCACAAAGAGACGCGTAAGTTACAAGGAACGTCAACGCACAACACAGAAACATCAAACACAAAGGACTACACATAAACCAACGAGACCAATGGGCAACCGGTGCCGACTTAGGACGGCCATCTGCCACGGAAATAGCAGAAGGTATGGTTATCCTGGATTACGTGCGCACAACCCTCCCACTTTTCCGATTACCCAGAGGTCTCGAAGAACGTACAATTGTGGTGTAAAACAATCTCCTCACTGTCAGATGACTACACACAAACAAGACCGCAAAACGCGGGGGCCCAAGCAACACAGATGAATATGTAAATGGATATAAAAAGAGGGCGTACGTAATACAATCCGTGCTCTGCCGCCGCGAGCTCATGTATGTTATCACCCGAGGAGTCCGACTGACATTCGGAGAGGACAGGTGGTCGGGACCCTGTCTTCTCTAAAGAAGTTTGGACAGGGCCCGTCATGGAGTTCCGTTGTCACAGTCAGTCAGAGTGCAAGTTTTAAGAATGCGCTTGTACAAGACTGTAGATTGGTCAAGTACATAACATCCTCTATGTATCTGTAAGTGAAGTTGAAGTCAGAAGCTAAGTATCTTCTCCCTTCAGAGACCAAAGACTGAATGAATTCAGCTTTGCAAGAGTAAAAAAAATGTCGGCAAGGAGTGGGGCACAATTGGTTTCGATTGGAATACCGACAATTTGCTGGAAAACCTTTCCTCCAAACAACACAAAAAATGTTGTCGATCAGGAAGTTTAAGATCTGAATAATATCTGTTTCAGTGTAATTATTTTCAGAATCGGACTTTTCTTTTACAAAGTAGGTTTTGTCTTAGTCAACAACAATAAATTTGAATTTGCAATTGCCGTTCTTGCTTGTAAATGCATTACTTGTAATTTTTGCGAGTCTTTCTTTCAATTTAGAATTTGTGATTGTAGTGTGAAGTGTAAATGAATATACTACAGGAGCCAAGTTTTAGAAATTTCAATAGATTTGGTAACAGAAGTTTTCGGATGCGTTGAAGAGACAAGCGATCAACCGAAGTTGATCGAAATTGGCTACATGTGCCCTCGGGGACTCTTAGTCCACCAGCAGTGACACTCACCAAGTGGTACAAATGTTAAACGTCTTCAAATTCAATAGCATCATTAAAGAACATGTAGATAAATTTGCAGCATGGACAATAATATATGAAGAGTGGAAATCAAAACAATAGATAAATATAACGTGAAATTGTAAACTTGTCCTAGAATTGATGTCAAAGAGCACAGGGACTTGAATCCCTCTAATAAATTGCTCACTTTACCGTCATATTCCCCTATAAAATGAAAGAAAATATACGATATGTTATAAATTAACCTAATCCTTGAAATTTCTGTGTCAAAGAGCAAGCTAAAGACACGCTAAGCAGTGAGGGAGATACCTATGTTTTAGAATAGTTCATCAGATTTTCTAACAAAAATTATCAAATATATTTTAAGTTAGTGTAGAATCACATTGAAACCAGGAGAACAATACCCCGGGGACTAAAAGTCCTCCAGTTACGCTACTAGAGTGTTTTAGAATTTCGCATTTCTTTCCTCAATTTTAATCTCAGTTTGTTTAAATTCGCTTATGGTGCACTAGCATCATAACCATTGAACATATATATATTTGATATTGACAATTTCAATTGGTTTGTATCGCTGGACCCTTAATAATCCCCAAGGATGTCATTCGCCTAGTTTGTAATAATCCCTAAGGATGTCGTTCGCCTAGTTTGTAATAATCCCAAAGGATGTCGTTCGCCTTGTTTGTAATAATCCCTAAAGATGTCGTTCGCCTAGTTTGTAATGATCCCCAAGGATATCATTCGCCTAGTTTGTAATAATCTCCAAAGGATGTCGTTCGCATAATTTGTAATAATCTCCAAAGATATCGTTCGCCTAGTTTGTAATAATCTCCAAAGATATCGTTCGCCTAGTTTGTAATAATCCCCAAAGATATCGTTCGCCTAGTTTGTAATAATCCCCAAGGATATCGTTCGCCTAGTTTGTAATAATCCCCGAGGATGTCATTCGCACTAGTTTGTTATAATGCCCAAAGGATGTCGTTCGCCTAGTTTGTAATAATCCTAAAGGATGTCGTTCGCCTTGTTTGTAATAATCCTTAAGAATGTCGTTCGCCTAGTTTGTAATAATCCACAAAGGATGTCGTTCGCCTTGTTTGTAATAATCCTCAAAGATGTCGTTCGCCTAGTTTGTAATAATCCCCAAAGATGTCGTTCGCCTATAGTTTCACAGTGTTTCTGTGATGTATTAGTGAATTCTCAGTCGTTAAATATGATGATTCTTTTTAAACCAAAGGGGCATCTCTCCGAGGGCATCGTTCTGTTCTTAGGTTACACTTTGACAAATATTTAGGTCATACGTAGATTTCGCTCTTTATATATATATTTACTGTTTTGATTTCCTATATTTTAGCCAAACTGGTACGACATCTATTACTAAAATGCACATATGGTACACTGTCATATTCTATGCGAAATAAAGACATTCCCTTCTTTAAACAACTTTTTCCCCTTTAACCACCCATATTTTTTGCCTTGTCGATCCTATCTGTCGTTAGCATCATTTAAGAGCAGATAAATTTGCAGCATGGACCAGACATGCACGTTTCGGGTACTTAATTCTCGTCATTGATCCTTAATCAAAACAAAGAAGTAGAAAGTTATGTCCAAAAATACTGGAGGACGAAGCAGGATGGGTGGGATATGATGCTATAAGACTTACTTTTCAGAAATTTCGAGAAAGTTTTGTGAACAGAAAGGACTAAATATGGTTTATATAGAAAAGTGGCATCCTTTTGGGACAAAATCTTAAATTTACATAAAGAAATGAATTTGTGCCAATATTTATTCTACAATGTAGGCTACTTATGAAATGATACATATCCTTTAATTTCTTCTCTTATCAGAATTTGCGTTTCAAAAATGGTATATTTTGCCAAATTTCTGGAAAAACGTCACTTTGGGGCTTATTTTCGATAAACTTCCTATTAGTTAGTGTCGAGCGGGCTTCTGAACAACTTATATATTTTGATATGTTATTACCTTTGCACGTTTTTAAGTGCAAGCAAAAGGAAAAAAAGTTGTTATCTCAATGAAAAAAATCCAGAATTATGCTTTTTTTGTGAAAAATTTACAAAATCACTGATTTTCGTGATATTTATGCAATGTCTTAGAAATTTACAATGTCTTAGAAAGAGAGAAACAATTTTTATGACTAGATTTCTCCAAATATAGATATTTAACTCTTTTAAGATACCAACAAAATTTAATTTTGTAGAAGTTGATTTTAGGGGCCACTATACCATATAAACCATATATACTCCTTTTCGGATGCGCTTGAAGAAAAGATAAATCGAATTTGATCGGACCCTCGGAGACTCCTGGTACACACACAGTGACACTCACCAAGTGATACAAATGTTACATATCTTCAAATTCATGGCACCATTTAAGAACAGATGATTTTGTAGCATGGACCAGACATGCACGTTTCGGGTACTTAACCCTCATCAGTGATACTCAATCCAAACAATGAAATAGAAAGTTATGTCCAAAAATAAAGAAAGATGTAGCAGGATGGGTGGGATGGGTGGGATGTGATTCTACAGAACCCACTTTTCATATGTTATCATCTTTCGCTTGAAACCAGGCAAAATTAAGGATGAAGAGGATTAATTTCAATGCTATTTTGAACATAGATTTTATTTGGAAATTTTACTGAATCGACCCTACAGGAAAATTTGAGCCGCGCACACTCTGTGAAGTAAATGCACAAATTCAAATTCTAAAAATAAAACCAGAGGGCGCTACTGAAATGAATTTGGGCGGCTTATGAATAGCACTTTGGCTGGAAGCATCACTGATGAGGATTTTTAAAATATCCGAAACACGTGTTTGGTGCAGGAAAATTGGTTTGAAGTTTTCAAGAAGGTATAGAGTTGGAACACTTCCGTATTATTTATATCGTCATCAGGCTCGACCAACAAAAAAGATCAAACCAAGGGAGAGGGCGTTAGTAATGTTGTTAAACTTTTGCCCGATCCAATTTCGTTTTCGGAAATAAAATATGTTTAAACTTAAGAAGATGAGTATCGTAAAGACCAACGCACAAATCAAGACGATTTTCACGTGTACCGTTTTACATATCGTTCTTCAGATGACAGTGGTAAAATTTCGACGACTATCTCGCTTTCCATGTAAAAATTCTTTAATTTGGAACAAAATATCTGCTGTACTATACAAAGCACCTCGTAAAAATAAAAACACCAGACAATGTCAGACCGCTATTTATAAAATTCAACAGGACAACTTTTTCATAAAAAGAGGCCGTCATATTCCTTTTTCCCTATCTTTTTTTCCTTATCTATTTATTTATTTTTTATTTTATTTTTCTATTTTTGGTCATAGAAATATATAAGGACAGAGCTATGCCCCTTAGGTTTATAATAAATAATCAAACTTAGTATCGGAAAATTTACAACAAATTTACAAAAACCCCTTAGGTTTATAATAGATTATCAAATTTAGTATCAGAAAATTTACAAATATATTTTAAGTATGTGCAGAAGCACAGTGGAACTGGGCAAACGATACCGTCTGGGACCTTCTGCCTGAATAGAGATTTACTGAATTACCTATGAGAGGAGGACAGCAATTCTTAGCAGTAAATAATAAATTGATGATATCGATATATGTGGATACCATTATCTTTATGTTATGTAATACATAGCGCAGGTCTTCTGCCCCTATAGACAAAGTCAGTACACGAATGCCAGAAATCTCAGTAAATGGTTCCTTTAATATGGGAACACCCAAATCCTGACAACAACTGGGATGTTTATTTGATAAAGATACACAAACAGCATATAACCTCGTATTGAAAATAGGTTTTTGATGACGCATAAAAAAGACGCACAACAAATTACCAGAAAAATTGAACGACAACTTTAAATTCTACAAAGTTCATGTTTATCCATCAAGTGGTGTCCATTACTCTTTATTACACAAAATATACGTCATGTCATAAAAACCTGGTACATGTCACATGATAATGACGTCACTGGTAAAGCCAGGGGGACAGTCTCCTTGATCACAGATTTCCAATCAATGACGCACTCAAGCAAGCATCGATCCATTGTATTTCTTCTCGTGTTTTTCTCTTACAGAGATGTATGAAGAGGGAAAATTAAGGTAACTCCTTGGTATTTATAAGAAAAAAGGTATTAAAATCAATCCGTCTGTCTATAATAGTTAATTCTATTGGTGTATCCAATACATTACGGTTTGTGGAAAACTTTCTCTCCTGTTTGCTTTTTGTTTTCTGGGGTTTCCATCATTTTTTATTGTGAAAATCTTGCTGCTGGCGTTGGTGTTGTTGTTTTTATTTTGTCTAAACTATATACATATATATATATATATAATGAATTAATAATAAAAAGAAGTGATATTTTTCTTACTGATTGATTGAAAAGTTTAGGAATAATACCTTTTTAAAAATCGGTTTTAAAAATTTAGACATTTAAATTTTTAAATTGCTAATCTAGTTTGAAGAATTAATGTGATTTTTACATCACACATACGTCATATATTGCATAACTTTCGACCACTATTTTCAGCGTTGAAGAATATGTTTTAAAAAAGACCGCACCTATATATCAGTATATATTTTCCTTAAGTTCCTTTAAATCGCGGATACATTCTTTATAAGAGACGATAAATCTCAATCTTTAATGTCAGAATCTCAAACCTTCAGCGATATGAAATCTCACTCCCTCTTTATCACAAAGTATCTTCATGAGATGAGAAAAAAGATCAAATGGATTATATTTTAATTCCAATATATAAATCCTATATTACAAATCTCTTCATAAGAGAAGATAACTTGCAAAAAAATATCAGATTAGTTATATCAAATTAAATAAAAACACAGAAAAAAACATCAATGAAAAAAAAGGTTAGAAAAAAATGTGACTTACCAGTCATTGAATTATGACCACGTCACGGCTGATGTACCACCTGAAATGACCCTGCTGTTCTGGCGGATACCCAGGGACAGTACCTTAATGTGGCGCATCAACCGATGTTTCCGTAATACCCTACAACAAGAGAATGGCAGATTAACGTGAATTCCTGTTACTTTCCCCCTTCATGAGCTGCTATGATAGTATCGTTATGCCGTACATATATGCTCTATATGCTAAGAAAAGATAAGCTTGGCAAATTCCCGGCATCGTACAGCTGATTTAGATATTACATTCTAACGTTACATCCCGTTACAATTCTCCCGTCTTCTTTATTACGAGCTTTCTCCATACTTTCTGTAATAGATGTCGGAAATAATTGGGAACTTCCCATATGATGTTTTGGTTAAAAAAAGAAGGGAAAAATAAATGTACAAGGCAACTTTGTGAGACTGACAAGGTTTTCACATATCTTACAAAAAATAGAATAATTCTAGTGTTTTACGTGAAAAGTATTTTGTAGAAACAATTCTCTATGTTTTGTATTGACTTTCGAAAATAAATTATTTAGTGAAATATGAGTTTGAGAGTTTTATATTGGAATTCGAAGAAAGAATGAGAAAACTCAGTATAACCATTAATCAGAGGGAAAATTAAATGTAACATTTCTTACGGTGAAAACTATAGATTTTCCATAAATTTTACACATTGAAAACAACCTAAATCTATTACAAGATCAATTGAACGGAAGAAAATTAATACATTGCTGACGGGGGAACGCTGTCATTAATTTTGTACTGCTACATCTTTTATCGGTTGACTTTAGAATTATTTATTGTTTTTACTCAATAACTATAATTCCGTTATGAATCTATAACAAATATAGGTCATAGGCCACTATTACAAAGAAGAGTGAGATATATGTACTGGAATAAAAGACATGTCCGATGTTAATCCATAATAAAGGAAGTTACTATAGAGTTGAACATGTAATTTGATGTGCTTTGCTGCGGGTGCTGCAACTGAGTGTGGTTGGAGATATCCTCCTTTCTTCGATATTAGGCTGGGAATATTAAAAATCATGCACGCGTAAAATAAATTTTTGAATAAAAAACTAGTAGTAAACATCGAGACGCTCAATCTTAAAATATTGAGTGCACAATCAAAGACAAACAACAATACAGGCAAAGATGACCATAAAATGTACAAAATGAACTCAAATTGAACAGGAAAAGAAAACTTAGAAGTAAGAAAAATTAACACATAAGACAATGTACATCTTGTGCCAAGTTAGTAACCTCATTTTCCCACATGATGGTGAATCAATTACTGGGTGTGTAGTTATCCAGATTATCGAAACTAATTTTGATAGAATGATACTTTGTAGACGCAATTCGTTGCGTATATATTAACAAAGGTGTCGAATCTATCTTTTGAATGCGATTGATTATGACCCACACCATAATTAAAAGAAAGGATTCCTGTAATATCTGAATGTAAAATCATGGATTACGTACATCGGAGAAACCCGCAATTAAACTTCAGATAATAATATTGATACTGTTAACGTAGAATCATTCGCGATGTATAAACCTTCTCTATTTTCGCGATCATCTTCATTTCTTGAAGTTTGTAAAACTTGTGTCCTATAGCATCATATCCTAACCATCCTGCTACGTCTTTCGGTACATTTTTTGACATAATAACTTTCACACTCTTTGGCCATATTATATTGTTTAGATTGAGGATCACTGACGAGGGTTAAGTACCCGAAACGTGCATGTCTGGTCCATGCTGCAACTTTATCTGTTCTTAAATGATGTCATTGAATTTGAAGACGTTTAACATTAGAACCGCGAAAGTTTGTCTCAGTGAGTATGAATATCAACTGTCTAACTAGATACTAGGATGGGTAATTCCGCGAATCATTGTCCATGTGAATGATTTACTTTTATAAAAACTCGAAAGAAAGTACCAGTGAATGCTTCTACCTATATATAAATACAGTAAGTACTGTCTGTTTCCTACTGAGAAGCTATGGTACCATCATCAACCAGAGAAGGCTGACAAACTTCTAGGATGAACAATTACATTTTATCATAGTCATGTCTCAAACTGAGATTCAGAAATGACCAGTCAAAGAGTTGCATTTTTATAGTTGGTCCAGGTTCAATTGTTTATGGTGTGATTTAAAGCTGTTTTAATTTAACTTTAGAAATAGAATAATTTGAAATATATTGCTACAGCAAATTCAATATAAGAACAAGTTCGATTTAAAAAAAATCAGAGCCAAGTAAAAATTTATCATCATTGTTCAGAACAACCTAAACCTTCTTGAGGGAAACATCTATTATATATAACTTTTTTCTTGACATTTTTCTTATTTATAGAGGAATACCAAACCTATATTAAGGGCTTGGTCTCCCTTCTGGTTGCATACATGTCTACGAGTGTCGATCTCTACATTGCTTTGTCAGTTGTTTGTAAGAACAGGTAGGATGAGCTTATTCCATTCATTGTCATGGCATTTTGGCATACTCGGAAACCATGATTGATTACAGAAGTTATTTCCATCTACAGGCCGTGAGGTATTCACACCTCGTGTATTAATCTATAAGGTTACCTTATCCCTGCAGCCAAATTTACAGAATAGGTTCCGACAACTAACCTCCAAGTTCTCTGCAAATCAAATAGATTTCTCTTCATTCACACATTAAGGATAATTCAGTGCTGCCGAAGCTGCCCTCTTCACCGTTTTTATGATTGTATCAATGCAATCTGTGGCAATTGCAGACCGCCCCGTCGGTAAATCAAAGGCAGTTTGTTGTGTTCATTCGGAGATAATGGTTGTGTAAGATTCGTTCCCGTTTTATCGCACATCGACCCCCAACTCACCTGTGACGAGATCTGACACAACAGGCCGGCAAGATAAGGAAAAAGTTAGCAATTAAAGGTGAATTCTCGGAGATGCCCACACATTCCACTATATAAATCATTCTGATCATCAGATTCAGGTTTTTTGTTATGTTTTGGGTTTCCTCGAAAAAGTCCTTCGATTCCGAAGAAAGATATTTTTCACTTGCATGTAACTCAAGCAACATGTTTGGCTGTCAAAAGATAATATGTTTTTCAGTAATAGATTGGAAACTTATGCTCTCAAAGGATGAATACTTTGGTGATTTATAAAGAGAAAGCAGCTGCTCAAACTAGGAAAACTTTCAAGCAATAACAAATTGGAATGTCTCATAATTCAAAATATCCGATAGAACCGCTATAAACTTATTCAAAACGGTATCAACTTGAGCATTGAAATGCATTATCTGACGATAGAGTATAGGTACTAGCAACAAGAACGACATGTCGCATGTTTCATGTTTGACCCACATTATTTCACACTGATCTTGCGTGAGACCATGACCCTGATTGGGTGTTGAGTCTCAACATGCTTGACCATCCCTTTAAGCGGAAGATGAATGTTTTTTCAAGTAAGCAATAGTCATTAACAAAGAAAGTGTGACTACCAAAATGAAGAAGAGACAGACATGCTCACAGACAGACAAATGGACAAAGGACAGAAAACCTTTAACGTCGCTCATATATTGCGGGCGACACGAAGAAGGGGAATGCGATAACAAAATATGTCCTAAAAGAACTTCTAATTAAATCTTATTAAAAAAGATATATCCCGTCTTTTACAAAATAAGTGTTCTATATTAGTAATATCATTTTCATAAGGTTTTATAATTATTTCTCATTATAGAAATGATAAATATATAACGAAGTCAAGACCTGAAAGAATTTTTATAAGTATTTTGTGAAATGTGTACACCATATGTGCAAACCACCTCCGCCCTCTTGATCTGTTTAGAATACAACCCACTTCTGGTGCATCTCTCAATTTTTCTTAATTTCCATCAAATGTTTACAATAACAATCTGTGTTTTATATGACATCCAAGGTTAAGTAATTGGTTTTTATTGCTACCAGTGTAATTAGGAGAAATGGGAGCTGAAAACGTTATTATTGGTAACACTCCTAGTCTCAGATATGTACAGAAATTAAAGAACCACTCTACCACTTGTTATTATTTGTCTCTCGTATATTGCAGTCTCTGTATCTTATTTACCATCTAAAAATGTTTAAGGTTTTATCAGGTTTTTCATCTATTGAAGAACAAGAAGTCATACAATGCATATCAAGAGAATATACAACAAGAAGTTCACTCAATGAATATTGAGAATACGCAAATCTTCTCTCTCTTTATATTTCTATACAAGAGGAATGTTATCACTTCTGATTGGAACACAGCAGTGTGCTAATATGAGGCCGAGCACTCTATTTAGTTTAAGTGAGTAAAATTCCTTCTATTCTCTTAAAAGTAAGATTTCTTATTTGCCGTCAAGCCCGATATATGTTTTGAATTGAAGTTTCGAAAACAAAAAAATAGGTACTTTCTTCGATTGAAATCACGAATATACCTTGAACTACTCAATCTGAAAGAAAATCTGAAAACTTCAATATTTGTATTCAATTATTTACTCATTCAAAGCTATACAAAATCAGTCTCGATTTATGTTCCCTTAACCAGAATGTACAAAGTATCTGTTACACTATCTTCATCTCACACTCTTTCCGATTCACTTTATATGAGATATAACGAGTTATTTCATAATTGTATCAGATGATAAACGTCTTCAAGTTCAATAGTATAACCAAAGAACAGATACATTTACAGCATATACCAGACATGCACGTTTCGGGTACTAAACCCTCGTCAGTGACCCTCAATCTAAACAATGTAATATGGCCAAAAAGTACGAAAGTTATTATGTCAAAAAATGTACCGAAAGAGGTAGCAGGACGGGTAGGATATGATGCTACAGGACCCACAATTTAGACATTTCAAACGAAGCTGATCGAGCTTGGTTACATGTGCCATCGGGGACTCCTGGTCCACCAGCATTGACACTCATCATGTGGTATAAATGTCAAACGTCTTCCAGTTCAAGATATCATGATAATGTGTCAATGGCTCATGTTAGAATATCATGATATAAGATACGTTATGGTGTTAACAATCCTCTCGTTCATATCTCCTCCAGGGGATGATATTTAGAAAAGACTTTTTACATACTGAAAGGACACGCCAACCTTATAACATTGTATTTTAGATTAATTTCTTTAAGTATCTTACTATAATATTTTTCATAGAGAAGAGCGTTTTTATGTATGAATTTCCTCTGAGGCTTGATACTTGATACAAATGAAATATTACATTGGAATTTACAAGTATTTCAATCGAAAGTTCTATTTTACAAAATTTATCTAGGGAATAGGAAGAATGGGGTTCTCTAACCCTTATTTTCAAATTTCAAATATAACGTTAACTGATCAAGTGGCCAAAGCACGCTTCTCTCTGTCAATCTCTGTTTCAATAAATGAATTGAAATATATGTTCTACTGTAATAATTTTAGAGCACCTTATTTTACACCACTATTGTGCAATCTTCGATACCTAGGGTTTGACAGTAAGTGTTTTGAATATATTTCCCTGATATTGTCGCCATGGTACTTTCTATATAGACATTACATTACGTCAGACAGTGCATAAATTTTATATATTGTTTTCATTTTCGTGCTGAAACATTGACGGCGGGTGCGGCTAGCCAACAGGGGATGCTTACTCCTCCCGGGCACCTGATCCCGCCTCTAGCTTGCTAGGGGTCCGTCGATGCTTAATTCTGCGCTCTATTGAGAGTGCTGTTGAGATTCTCGTCAGGATCTTCTTTAACTCCTCTGGGTAATTGGAAAAGTGGGAGGGTTGTGCGCACGTAATCCGGATAACCACACCATCCTCTACTGGCATGGCAGATGGCCGTCCTAAGTAGACACCGGTTGCCCATTGGTCTCGTTGGTTTATGTGTAGACATTTGTGTTTGCTGTTTCTATGTGATTTGGCGTTCCTTGTACATTTTGCGTCTCTTTCTGTGCGTGTCTGATCTGTGTTTTGCATTGGGTGTGTTGGAGTTTTGCCATGGATGCTGCAAACGAGTGTTGTTGGAGATCCCCTCCTTTCTTCGCTAATGACACAGCTATGCCATCAGGGAGATACTCCTTGATTTGAGAAAATTTTCGTCATAATTTTTGACAGAAAAGTAGGCAAACGGTTTCCTCGGGGACTAACAGTCAACAAGTAGACTTTTGAATATGTCGATAATGAAATATATGGTCAATTGTTAAATCTATGTGCACCATATGAGCAATTCAGCAAGTAATGTGTCATCAGTGATGACCTAAACTTTATACCAAAGATCCAGCTAAGGACAGAGGTATGTCTTCATGGTGATTCTCCTTAGTTTCAGAATATCCTACAAAGTTTAGTGACGGATATTTCACAAAAACAATTTAAGTCAAGTGTCAAAATATTGAGATACAAGGCGAACAATTTCTTCATGGACTAACAGTCCTTCGCCAGAGATATCATCCCAATTGTTGAGTTTACTGATATAAAATAAATGAATTATTGTATAGTAAGTGTTTCTTTTCTTCTTCTTCTTCTTCTTCTTTCTCTTTAAATAAAACACCACAGACACGTAAATGATACACAGACAAGGACATTTTTGGTATATGACACTGAATATAGATGAGTTTGTGTCGGCCAACACGTGGTCCTAATGAGGCTCGAACCAGCTACCTCAGAGTCACTAGCCCGACACCCTTACCACTAGACCACGGCGCCGAAAGTAATTATGTTTCAATATGTGCTGTAAAGCCCGGTACACACGGTAAGACTAGTCTTATAAGACTCGTTTTATAAGATTTTATGTCTCATAAGACTCTACCGTACACACGGTAATACAAATCTTTTAAGACTGTCAACAAATAGTCTACTCCACGTGGGTTTCTCCCGCTAAAATATCCCTTTAATTGAAGACAACTTAATTGCAACAACATGTTTTACAAGTGTGAAAGAAATTGACTCAAAAGGAAAATATTAAAAGTAGATACTGGACAATGCCATGCACGACGTGGAGAAAAGCATTTAGTGTCCATCATGGACTCCTAACGAAAGCATCCCTAAAAGTAACAAAAAATTTAACCAGAGCCTTACCACTTGAATATTTTTGGTGAAACACTTCCCGCGAAGGATTTCATAATTCCCCTTCCACTTCCAAAAATGTAAAATCAATCAAAATTAATTTTTCCATGTCTTATTTGGGAATTTGACCACCATGAAAGCACATGTATTTCGGGGTTTTCCATGTATAAATATTTTTAGTTACAAATGTTGATAAATAATGAGGACATAGCAATTTCATTGGCCAGAGATAAAAAAAATCTTATAAGACTTGTATTAAGAATAGAACAGTGCTCTATCGCTAATACAGTCTTACATGTTTTTGAAAATCTCATAATACAGTGTATTAAGGGTGTACACACGGTAAGATTCTGTATTTTAATACAAGTCTTATAAGACAAATCTTACCGTGTGTACCGGGCTTAACTCTTAAATTTGTCGTTAGTCAAGCTATTGTGATGTTTCTTTCTATAAAATGTGCTGTTGATTTACAAAATTCTGCATTATTGTGTTGTGATGGTCTTATGGTATTTCATGAATAAATAGATAGAAATTAGAAAGAAATGTCTATCTCTATCCTTAATGTTTTTACCACACGGTCTTCTAATTGTGAATTATCAGGTACTTAATTAAGCAGATAGTCTTGCCTTGCCTGACTTATAACCACGCTTTACACCCTTAATGTGGCATGAGACCTACATGCCATCATTATATGGAATACTTTTTACCGATGTACCATTTAATTGGTACCATACCATCCCCAAGTATCTAACAAAGCAAAAGTAGTTTGTGGGCCGTGAAATTAGATCATAGGAAACAATAAAGCATAAGTTTTGAAGGTGGATAACAGATAAATCCTTGGGGAAACATTCTTGTAAGCTGCCCTGCTGAGTTCAAAGCACTGATATGGATATAGGGCCATTTGGAAGAGAAAATGATGATTGTTACACGGATTTTATGGTATCTATATACCTGTTATAGTCTTACTTTTCTTTGATGCTAAATTAGTCTAGATTTATCAAATATCGTGTACAGACATATATATACATGTAATCTTTTTCAAGGTTTTTCATTATATACAAGGGACATTAAAGTAGGTGATTTAAATATCGCACTAGAACCATTTTAATTATTATGAATTAAGTGATGAGAACGTGCAGGCGATTTTATCGCCGGGCTGTGAATCACTTCAAATCACATGTACATTTAATTGCCTTGAAATGAAAGATTTGATTTATATTTGAGCCTGTCAAATATTTTACTCAGTCCAAAACAATAGTGGACTGAGGTGACCTAGAGGTGAGGGGTGTACGAACTCCCTTGGACCGACAATCCTTATATGACATGGTCACCTAGTTCATTTGATATTATATCTGATGAAAACTCCAGTAGATGTAACGCAAGTTTCCTCTCCATAAGAAATCATTCTCTGTGACATTTTGACAATATCTACCGAACAACAGCTTGTTAATTTCAGAAAAATTCGCTAATCGAAAACAGATCAATGAAAGAAAGTTCTCGTGTGAGCCTTTAGGATACTGGCGAATATTTACAAATAAATCTAGAGGTATTATTGTGCAGAGTTTCCTATAGATGTAACATTGTTAATTATGTATATAGATTCTGTAAGAGTGATAACGTAGAAGATAAAAGGGGGAATAATATAGTCGTCCCGTTTGTTTTGACATTGGGATATTTGTTTGTCCAACCCCAACACCCCCATTTATATTCCTATCCTCTATGTGATTATGTCCGTAATGTTTTTCCATACATGTACTCATATATTTTGCATTTTTAGTATTTCCAAACACAACCTCCTTTATTCGTATTCCCTTGGAGATCATACTTAAGAAAATTGGTTAAGCACTTACACCTAATCAATGTAATTGATCTCCCGAGCATCATGTAACAGCAGCTGTTTTATAGGGATATGTCGTCTAATACCTATAGATTCATTAGACTTACTGTTTCCTACTTAATAAAATTGCCAGTCTATAAAATTAATAGTATTTTCTTCTTCCTTTTACTTTTGATAATTGAATAAATTCAAGGTATTTCAGTTCAATCTTTTAACGAACCCATAAAATACCGCCAATAATAACAAGCTAGGAGAATTCATTACACACAAATTTAATCATAAAAAAAAGATTAGAGACGCAAAACTAACCTGAATTAATCCCGATTATATCGTTCTTTGAGACATGAATGAGGTTCGTATCTAGTATTACATAATATTAGAAACAGCGTTGTATGCCTTTAAGTGAAATAAGATCCCTAAGCGGGGTTCTCTTTATAATTAAAATGGTAAAAGTTTCAAATACATACAGTTAATTGTCATCAAGCAATACAATCATATACTTTAATTCAAGTACACTTACCTCTCAGACTGATGTCTTTTGCATGAGGAGTGTCGAATAAAACAGTTTAATAACCAAGTTTTTTCTCGCACCTCCGTAGAATAAAGGCGTGTATGCTCTATTGTTTATTGCACAGTTCATTAGTTGTACTAAATAGCGTCCATAGATACAGTGATGATAACGTCAACTTTAACCATCTATCTGCCCCAATGATCGACTGGCTATTGTACGATAGATGTTAGTGTCCGTGAATTACGTGGAACAATCATTCACATCTTCAAAGAGAGATGGAAGCAAAAGATATGGATGTGTGTGTATATATCTTATTTACAACTAATCGTGACGTAGTCGATATCATGATTTTATACTAATTAGCATGTTTCATCTTGCTAGTGGTCATAAAATGGATGGTTAAGTTCTAATTTACCCCCCTCACTGTAAGAAGAATATGGGAGATGTACCCTATCATCTCAGATGTTAGTAAATCATTACTTTGTTTATTTGGTCCTTTTTGATTGAATAAAAGCTTGAGTGTTTTAACATAAAAACAACCCGTAGAATTCCCGTCTTGCGTTCAAAGACGGCTAATTACATACCTACATAGTTGTTTATTATAAGCATACAAGAAAACTTTATTTCAATTTAACATTTCCTAGAGTAGCATCCTCTTGTATATATTCGATCCTTCTTATTATTATTACTTCTGTGTAATTGTCCATCGACGGAGATCTGAAACACAATGATAAAGAAACCATATATTAATTACTTTATTTCTACTGATCAAATACAATTCTAATGAATAAAATAATCACAAAAGAATCGATGAAAGGGATAATTTTATCTCAGTATTATATGAACTCATGTGCTTATTGAAGGAATCGATCTTCCATGAAGACTGCAGTATTCCTTATATACCCACTGTTTGCGCAAATTACTTTGGAGATTTTTTCAACTCTATCTTCATAATTTGTTGAAGAACACCTCTTCGTAGATCCCTTGATTTCACGTACCTTTCTTTATTAGTAATAAATAATACTACTAGTGTTATGATTACATTTTGAAACAAAAGTGTAATCAGCGAAACTTGGGGTAACACTAAGACAGAAATTGTGATGGGCTGAGGACTCCCTTTTTGGTCCTACCTACTTGGATACTATACTTGCTTGGATATGTAGCATGATTCATGTGATATATAAGATATTAGTACGGCGCCACCTACAATGCATTCTACGATGCCTAAGAAATAGTTCATTAGATAAGTTGTCATATGTTTTTCTGTACAGCTGTGTCATTGTCTCCGTATGTTTGTCCATTTTTTTTCTTTTCGCGTGAGAAAGATTTTGGTTTTTTTCTTCAAACATTCATAAGGCTTTCAATGATATTTTTTTTGGAATCTGGTTTCGGATATTGTGTTTGCGTTTGACTTCCATTTACTAATGATAGTTATCATGAATATGTCATGATAGTTATCATGAATACAACATGATAGTTATCATGAATATGTCATGATAGTTATCATGAATACAACATGATAGTTATCATGAATATGTCATGATAGTTTTCATGAATACAACATGATAGTTATCATGAATATGTCATGAAAGTTATCATGAATACAACATGATAGTTATCATGAATATGTCATGATAGTTATC
This sequence comes from Pinctada fucata, assembly GCA_028142955.1. Classification (NCBI taxonomy): domain Eukaryota; kingdom Metazoa; phylum Mollusca; class Bivalvia; order Pterioida; family Pteriidae; genus Pinctada; species Pinctada fucata. Next base: position 69,227,015 of record AP027105.1, on the reverse strand, counting down.
ATGAATACATCATGATAGTTATCATGAATACAGCATGATAGTTATCATAAATTTGTGTTTGTATTTGACATCCATTCACTCATGATAGTTATCATGAATACAACATGATAGTTATCATGAATGCATCATGATAGTTATCATGAATACAACATGATAGTTATCATGAATATGTCATGATAGTTATCATGAATACTTCATGATAGTTATCATGAATACAGCATGATAAATATAATGAATACATCATGATAGTTATCATGAATACATCATGATAGTTATCATGAATTTGTGTTTGTATTTGACTTCCATTCACTCATGATAGTTATCATGAATACAACATGATAGTTATCATGAATACATCATGATAGTTTTCATGAATACAACTTGATAGTTATCATGAATACATCATGACAGTTATCATGAATACATCATGGTAGCTAATACATTTTTGGCACTTTGTCAATTTGACGTCATAATTATTATTTTGCTTTTTCGGAAACTTGTCATTTCTTTCAAAAATATCATCGAAATTACAGGAGGTTAACATCTTGGCACCATTCCTCCTATGCAATTTGAACATAGATTTTATTTGGATATGCTAGTGAATCGACCCTATAAGAAATTCGAAGCCGCGCACCTCCTGCAAATTGCATGAATTTAAATTCGAAAAATATAACCAGAGGGCGCTACTAAAATGAATCTTGGCTGTTTATAAAACTCACTTTGAATGGAAGCATCACTGATGAGGATTAATATCCGAAACACGTGTCTGGTGCATAATAGATTGCTTTGAAATTTTCATCGCAAGGTACAGGTGGAACTTTGTAGGTCGTGTTTGTAATTTCTTTCTTTATATAACCACTTTTCCTCTCTTTCGGCCTCGAGCATCACTGATGATACATAGTTTGTTAAAATGCACATATGGTGCACTAAGCAATATAATTAATATGATAACTACATTTGAAGAGACATCACGTAAACAAGTTCATCAAAGAGAATAATACAACAGAGAGCACGAACAACAAAATATAATCGAATTTGGATGGTCATTGCTACAATGTTTCTATGGTGTGAGTAGGTGACCCTTTTCTCTTTTGCGTCTCTTTCTGTGGGTCTCTGCTGTGTGTTTTTGTATTGGGTGTCTTTAGAGTTTTGCTGTGGGTGCAGCAACCCAGTGTTGTTGGAGATCCCCTTCTTTCTTTGCTATAATTCAAGCAATTAGACTCTTAATCTGATAAGCATTAAGTCATCCCCGTTATCTTTTATTTTCGCTGGGGGGAATTTTCGCTTATAACATGAAGACGTGTATTCGAGAGAGTACAACATGGTTATTTTCGCGTGGGGAAAATTTTCTTAAAGTCACTTAATGCATGAAATACGCGAAAATTACCATCAAGCGAGTTCAAGTTTCAATGTTTACAGTATACATAGGACCTGTGTGGAAAAAAAACAAGACATCATCTTGCAAAGGTAGTGATGCAAACATGGCAGCGAGACGCAAGTGCCTTAATTTACGCAAAGACTGTAAAAATATATTTCAGATATATTTCAAAAACACATGGAAAAAATTCCTGTGTCTTTAGCTGAAGCGAGATCACGTTAATAAGAAAGATAAGAAATTATACATATCAGGGCCCAGTTGTTTTTTTATGGAATTAAGGCAAAAACTATTCAGAGTCTCGTTGTTACGGTTGGTCTGTTTGCGTTGCTGGGAATATTTGCTGGTACAAAACTGTAGATAAGTTTATTATCGTATAATATCCTTTTGTTTTGTAAACTCAAGTGAAATCAAAGTAAATTACTAAAATTGTGTTAGAGCAGAAATACTTTAAAGAATTAGGACAAATTCTAACAGCATGGCTGATAACTTTGCCGTTTATCAAATTAAAAATAGTGACAATCAATTCTAAAATTGGTCTTCAATTGACATGGCATTTTAGCGTGAAATTATATGTGCAGGAAAATCGTTTATAACAGCATGAAATAAAGAATTTGTCAGAAGCTTGGATTTGAAAGTGAAGATTTGCCAAGCAGAAAAGAAATATTGATTCTGAAAATAAGAAATTGCTCCCGGAGGTCGATTACCAATAACTTTTGTGGCGTAAAATGTCATCGGGAGAAGATAAAGAGTTTCTGAGACTATTTATAGTCTATGAATTAATTTCAAAATCATTTCACTTATATATGATTCGTAATAAATTCGGAACTTATAGTTATGTAAATCATATGCGATATAGTCTTGGGATATTAAACTGTTGTTTTCTTTGAGACACAATAATGTTCTAAAAAGCCGTTTTATTTGGAGGATTTCCATATTCTTTATTCATGAGATAGCGATGGGAGTTTTTGCCAGCTCTAGTCTATCTCTAATTATTATTTCTTCAGCTCAAATATAAAATTTTTACATTAATAAGATTCCATAACACAAGGCGATTCAAAAAGTTTAGTGTCTCAATTAATGAAGTATCACGTCCAGAGTAACTGCCTGGGGAGCAATGCGGCGACCAACACCTGATCATTTCCCGTTTTGTTTCCTTTCTAAGCCATGGAATAGCTATAGATCGAGCAAACTCTCTTGTCCTTTTTGTGTCTCCGGTCTGAAATTTTGCGGTTATTTTGCTTCTTTAAATTACATAATTTCTGTGTACATGTAGTTGGTGTTTATTATAAAACCTTTCAGGATTGGCGTTCGTTAGGAAGCGCAGCCGCTTGAATTCATGATTGACTGAGACAAGGTTAGACTGGCATTGCTAGTCTAGATACTAGTATATATATATATATCTTGACTAGCAATACCAGTCCATATACCTATATGCAGTACTCAATTATTTTACTCGCACATTGAGACCCTCTGATTTTCGCATCAGAATGACCGAACGCCATGCTAAATGCATATGCACATGAAATAAGGTATACGTCAGGTTGTTTGTGACTTGTTTGCAACAATCAACAGTACCGGATGCATACTGAGGCTTTCAAAAACCTTCAACAAGGAATTCAAATTTAATTCTTTGAAACCGCCATTTTGAAATACCCGGATGATTTTTGACGATCTTTTATGTAGATTGCTTAATACAATGCTCTAAGTAAATAGACATTTTAAGAAACCACATTGGTCTATAATAGAAAGGTCAATTTTCTGACTGTTTTCATACAGTCAATGGAAATTGTTCTATCTGTTAAGATTGTAGTCATTCGTGGCACATTTGTGCTATTTGCCGTCGGGAGCTCGTAATAAAGTTCCCCGCGAGGGTTTTGACTGTAAGTGTTTTAAATGTTTTCGCTGGCATGGTAGCCATACTCTTTCTATATGGACATGACCTCTAACGGTGCATATTTTGTACATTATTATTCATTATTTATTATAATGATTTTGCCTTGCCTTCTCGGCTATGAGACTGAATAACTGATGGGTAGTTCTGTAATGTTTATTTCATTTTCGTACGTGAACATCGACGGCAGGTGCGGCTAGCAATAAAGGGGATGCTTACACCTCCCGGGCACCTGGTTCCACCTCTAGATTGCTGGGGTCCGTTGATGCTCAATTTGGTGCTCTATTGTGAGTGCTGTTGGGATTGTCGTCAGGATCATCTTTATACCAACATAAATGTCAAAGTCAACGCCACTATGCACGTGGCTTTTCGTGTACATGTTTTATTCTCGAAGCCGTGTTTATCAGTGCTTACCCATTCAGAATTACGATTCTTGACAACAACGTCTGTGTTGTTTGTTCGTATTGTCGAATAGATCTGCCAAATTTTACTAAATATAAGTGCAAAGACAGAAAAAAAAATTGAGATATATCGTTGTTCATTTCAATTCTCTGTGTGTTGTTTATTTCGCGACAAAATGCAGTTCGTTTCATTTTCTTTCTTATTGATGCGTATTTCGCTGCTAAAAGAAGGGAGGAGATCTCCAACAAGACTCCGTTGAAGCATCAACAGCAAAACACCAAAACACCCGATGCAAAAACACAAAAGGCGAGTACAGCACGAGACGGAAAAGTGACACAAGACATGTAAACATCAAACACAAAAGACTACACATAAACCGACGAGACCAATGGGCAACCGGTGCCGACTTTGGACGGCCATTTGTCACGCAAGTAGCAAATGATGTGGTTATCCTAGATTACGTGCGCACAATCCTCTCACTTCTCCAATTACCCAGAGGTCTCGAAGAACTACAATTGTGGTGTAAAACAACCTCCTCACTGTAAGATGACATCACACAAACAAGACCGCGAAACGTAGAGGCCCCAGAAACACAGATGAATATGTAAATGGATATAAAAAGAGGGCATGCGTAATACAGTCCGTGCTCTGCCGGCTGTAGCGAGCTCATGTATATAATCACCCGAGGAGTCCGACTGACATTCAGAGACGACAGGTGGTCGGTGCTGTTCTCAGTTGAGTAAACGTTGTAGCTATTGTCAGTATTGAATAAAAAATATCACTCTGAGAACATGATGTATCTCAGGACGGTCTTCGGAATTTACTGATTATCTGGTATTGATTCTAGACAATTTTTCATTTATCTATTTATTTATTTATTTTTAATTATTCATCTTTCCATATATTTATTTATATTGCCCATGATTATTTGATAACATGAAGAAAAGAGGATGATCTCCAGCATGACCACCCAGCACCCACCCAGCGAAACAAACCCAGAAGTAACTTACATCAGACAAAAACTACAAACCACAAAAAACACGACAAAAATCACTAGAACATCATACAAAACAATCGAAACAGACGTACAAAAACATCAAACATTGGGCAAAGAAAGAGGATGTACAGCTCGACACCCTTTCGGAATGGATAACATCCATCAGAGGGTTACTTTTATCTATATAGAATTAACTGTGAACACCAGATTCGAGTCCATCCTTAAAGACCCTGATGTTATCACAGAGCTTACCTACCTCCAAGAACATTATGTTATCACACCAGCAGACAAAGCCTCAAATAATTACACATTTACTTGCAAAAAGTACTATTTCGACAGTTTAGTTAAAGAGTTTGGTTTAAATTCGACACCTGGAAATCCCACTTACACCACAATAAACCTTCTGAAATAATAGGTAACCACAAATCAGCTCTTGCTTCCTTTGGCTTCGACACTAACATTTTAGATTTAGATTTACCATACTTATACTACATACCTAAAATGCATAAGAATCCGTACAAACAACGTTTCATCGCTGGTTCCTCAAAATGTTCTACTTAATCTGTATCGATCTTACTCACCAAAGTTTTATCTGAAATCAGATCTTCAAATGTATTGTTCGACAGTGTATTTTGCAGCGGTATCAACCAGATGTGGATTTTAAAGAATTCGAAGGAACTTTTAGAACATCTGAAGTCCACTCATTTTAGTATAGTCCATTCGATCAAAGCCTTTGATTTTTCGACACTTTACACTACAATCTCACATTCTAAATTAAAAGAAAGACTCGCAAAAATTATAAGTAATGCGTTTACAAGTAAGAACGGCAATCGCAAATACAAATATATTATTGTTCACTATGACTAGACCTACTTTGTAAAAGAAAAGTCCGATTCAGAAAATAAGTACACTGAAGCAGATATCATTCAGATGTTGAACTTTCTGATCGACAACATTTTTGTGATGTTTGGAGGAAAGGTCTTCCAGCAAATTGTCGAACCGGAATTCCAATGGGGACCAAATGTGCCCCACTCCTTGCCGACAGTTTCCTTTACTCGTACGAAGCTGAATTCATTCAATCTTTGGTCTCTGAAGGGAAAAGATACTATACTTCTGGGGCCTCTACGTTTCGCGGTCTTGTTTGTGTGAAGTCATCTTACAGTGAGGAGGTTGTTTTACACCACAATTTTACGTTCTTCGAGACCTCTGGGTAACTGGAGAAGTGAGAAGATTGTGCGCACGTAATCCAGGATAACCACACCATTTGCTACTTGCGTGACAAATGGCCGTCCAAAGTCGGCACCGGTTGCCCATTGGTCTCGTCGGTTTATGTGTAGTCTTTTGTGTTTGATGTTTACATGTCGTGTGTCTCTTTTCCATCTCGTACTGTACTCGTCTTTTGTGTTTTTGCATCGGGTGTTTTGGTGTTTTGCTGTTGATGCTGCAACGGGGTCTTGTTGGAGATCTCCTCCCTTCTTTTAGCTTCTTACTTTAACTTCACTAACAGATACATAGACGATGTGTTGTCCATCAATAATCCAAAATTCGCGGATTACCTCAGCAGTATCTATCCTTCGGAGCTTGAAGTCAAAGAAACTACAGATAAAAATAATTCAGCATCCTATTTGGACATAATGTTGTCCTACGACACTGATGGTCACATGAACACCTCACTCTATGAAAAACGTGACGACTTCAATTTCAGCATAACAAACTTTCCTTTTCTGAGTAGCAACATCCCTTCATCGTCTACTTATGGCGTGTTCATATCTCAGTTGATACGCTATGCCAGAGCAAGTACCATATATACTGATTTTGTTCTGAGAGCTAGACGTCTTTCAGATAAGCTTCTCAGTCAGGGATATGTATGTGACCGACTAACATCGTCACTGAGGAAGTTCTACGGTCGATATGGAGAGCTCGTCAAACTCTATGATGTCCCACTGTCCAGAAAGGTGGATGATATTCTGTCATCGACCATTTGAACCATCCAACCAAAGATTGTAATCTATGTCTTCCGAAATGGAAGTAAGCGGATGTGACGGTTCTACCGAATTGAAGCGGCGGGTGTTGTATGCAAGCAGGAGATGCTTTCTCTTCCTAGGCAGCTGGTCTCACTCTCATATCAGGAGTTCACTTCTCTTCATGTGGTGGAAGTTTTTGTTTGTTTGATTTGGTTCCTGTTTTATCCTGATTTTGTATGCCTTCGGTTTCTGATTTTCTGAATTATCGATTTTGTGCTGTATACAGAGATATGGCCATTATCCATATTTGTCATTGATGACAACACATGAAAGGAAGGAGACCATGAGATATTCAAATAGCATTGCCCTCCATCCCACCCCACACACTGACTTATACAAATACCGAAAATTACTTCGCTTTGCTTCTAGAGCTTTGCCATAATTCATATTATATATCTTCCTACGATAGTGACTTTAGAACTTCTAGCAACTTGTACATAATCGACCTGTGAAGTTTTAGGTTTTATGTTTTAGGTTTAAGGTTTGACTTTTATTCACTGATTTATCATAAATCATATCATAAATCCAAGCAGGAATTTGTCCTTTTGATTTCAGTTGACACAGAACGAGTATCCTTGAAATCTGCAAAATAAACATTACAGAAGTGCCAGAATGTACAAAAGTACAGAAGAAAGGAAAGGGGATCTCCAACAACACCCGGTGCAGGACCAACAGCAAAACCACAAAAACACCCATTGCAAAAACACAAAGCAGACACACAAAGGAGAGACGCAAACGGTACAAGGAACGTCAAATCACATTGAAACATCAAACAAAAATGACAACACATAAACCAACGAGACCAATGGGAAACCGGTGCCGACTTAAGACAACCATCTGCCACGTCAGTAGGAGACGAAGAAAGTACAATTGTGGTGTAAAATAACCTCCCCACTGTTAGATGAACTTATAAGATGGCCGTCCTAAGTCGGCACCGGTTGCCCATTGGTCTCGTTGGTTTATGTGTGGTCTTTTATGTTTAATGTCTCTATGGTGTGAGTTGGTGTTCCTTTCCCTTTTGCGTCTCTTTCTGTGGGTGTCTGTTCTGTGTTTTTTGCATTGGGATTTTGCTGTGAGTGCTGCAACCTTGTGTTGTTGGAGATACCCTCCTTTCTTTTATAACTCTGACTGACTTTGACGACAGGACTCCAGGTCGGACACTGTCCAAACCTCTTTATAGACCCAGACTTCCTGTCCTCTCTGAATGTCGGTGGGACTCCTCGGGTGATAATATACATGAGCTCGCTAAATCCGCCAGAGCACAGACTGTATTTCGTATGCCGATTTTATATCCGTTTACATATCCATCCGTGTGTTGCTTTCGGTCCTTACGTTATGCAGTCTCTTTGTATGGTCATCAAAAGTTTTAACTGAAATCAAATCTGGACTTCAAAAATATTGTTCAACTTCAATTTCAGCATCACAAACTTTCCTTTCATGAGAAGTAACATCCCTTCATCGCCTGCTTATGGCGTATTCATATCTCAGTCGATACGCTATGCTAGAGCAAGTACCAAATACTTAGTATACAAATTTTGATCTGAGAGCTAGGCGTCTTTAAGGTGTGACAGCTGTATAAGATTTTATGCAGTTTTCAACCAAATTATAAGTGACATTTCTTTCTTATAAAAAAATGTGGACACTTTCACCTATCTAGTCTTGAAGTCTGATCTTAACTCTTTATTTCTTAAAGAACAAAAAGTATACCTTGTGTTTATTAATCGAATAATAAGTACACATAATGTACACAAGCCTCTGTTTACGTACATGCGTGCATGATTACCTCTTAGGACCCCCATGGTCAGAATCGTATCGAATTTGCACCACATTTGTAGGTTCTTCGAGACCTCTAGGTAACTGGAGAAGTGAGAGGGTTGTGCGCACGTAATCCAGGATAACCACACCGTCTGCTATTTACTTGGCAGATGGCCGTCCTAAGTCGGCACCGGTTGCCCATTGGTCTCGTTGGTTTATGTGTAGTCTTTTATGTTTCTATGTTGTGAGTTGGTGTTCCTTGTCCCTTTTGCGTCTCTTTCTGTGGGTATCTGTTCTGTGTTTTTTGCATGGGTGTTTTGGGATTTTGCTGTGGGTGCTGCAACCTAGTGTTGTTGGAGATCCCCTCCTTTCTTTGATATAAAGAATGATTTCAAACATGTATTATTTTCTGAAACGTCTTCGTCTATCCTCAAAGATTATACTGATATCAAATTCAGGCTTATAATGCTTGTCATTGTTAACATTTCATGGTAAACACGTGGTAGCTCTAACGTCAATTTTCGTGACCTGAGGTGTGTTACAATTTTCATTGGCTTATACAGACATGTGACCTTCAGATAAGCTTCTCAGTCAGGAATACGTTTATGACCGACTAATATCGTCACTGAGGAAGTTCTTCGGTAGATACGGAGAACTCGTCATACACTATGATGTCCCACTGTCCAGAAAGGTGGATGATATTCTGTCGTAGACCATTTGAACCATTCAACCACTGAATGGACTTGTATCTTCCGAAATGGAAGTAGCCGGATGTGACAATTCTACCGAATTGAAGCGACGGGTGTCGCATGTAAGCAGGAGATTCTGACTCTTCCTGGGCACCTGGTCTCTATCCCATATTGGGAAAGAGACACGTGTCTGGTGCATGGAAATTGGTTTGGAATTTTCTTCAAGAAGGTATAGAGTTGGAACCCTTCGACATTATTAACTCTTTTCTTGTGGTGGAGGTTTTTGTTTGTTTCCTTTGGTTCCTGTTTTATACTGATTCCTTTCTGCAAATTTATCTGTTCGTAGATGATCCTATTGAATTTGAAGACGTTTAATAACATTTGTACCACGTGGTGAGTGTCACTGCTGGTGGACCAGGAGTACTAGAGGGCACATGTAGCTAAATTCGATCAACTTCGGTTGATCGTCTGTCTCTTCTACGCATTCGAAAATTTCTGTTATCAAAATTTCTTAAAATTTCTAAAACATGCATCCTCTAGCATCATACCCCACCCATCCTGATATGTCTTTCGGTACATTTTTGGACATAATGATTTTCACACTCTTTTGCCACATTACATCGTTTAGATTGAGGATCACTGACGAGGGTTATGTACCCAATACGTGCATGTCTGGTCCATGCTGCAAATGTATCTGTTGTTTAGCATGTAGTAGTATGCATTCGGTTTGTGATTTTCTGAGTTATCGATTTTGTACTGCATTTTGGGATATGGTTAATTATCCATATTTGTCATCACAGTGAGGAGGTTGCTTTACACCACAATTGTCCGTTCTTCGAGACCTCTTGATCACCGGAAAAGTGGGAGGGTTGTGCGCACGTAATCCAGATAACTAAACCATCTGCTACTAAGTTGGCACCGATTGTCCATTGGTCTTTTTGGTTTATATGTATTCTTTACATAAAGTGATTAGCTGTTCTTCGTCCCTCTTGTATCTCTTTCTGTGTGTGTGTCTGCTCTGTGTTTTTGGATGACATGTTTTGTTTTTGTTTTTGTTTTTGTTTTTGTTTTTTTTTTCTTTTTCTTTTTTTTTTTTTTTTGCTTTTGGTGCTGCAACCGCGTTTGCTGTAGATTCTCTCTTTTTTATGTAAAAAGTAATACAAAATGCCATACATGTGCCAATGGTGACGAATTTGCTAAGGGGCTACTCTATAACTCTAGTCGTGTTTTTCTATTCCTAGCCATTACGTCTATAATTTCTGTTTGAAAAAGTGAGACAAAGTTATGAAGAATTTCAAAATTTTTGAGCAAATTACATGTATCAAGAACAACAAGCACTTCGTTTTAGTTTCGCACAGATACACAAGTAAACCTCTAAAAGTGTTCAATAAACCATTTCAGAATAATTTGTCGCTCAAAACGTCTAAAAACGTTGAAAACATCGGAAATATCAACAAATGAGCAAAATTTCGATACAAATTTATAAATTCAAGTATCTATCCAGGCCTTGCCCATGATGTACCAATCGATGGATTTCTGATCGGCCTTTTAAATTGCATAAAGATTCGTGGGCGAGGCCTGGATCGTAGATGAATTTTGAGGATTTGTGTGTAAATTACGATGATTTTCCTTTGTTTTGCGTCATTCAGGGCAAATGACGTCAGAACATGACGCCATACATCATGCGCGTGACGTTACGAGGGCTCAAAATTATGACGCCGTATTTTCTCAAACATTAAACATTGCAAAAAGTGATAATTAATAGTTCGCTTATCAAATGCATTTTTCGTCGAAATTATAGCCGATATGAGGGGTTAGCGCACCCAGTCTTTGGTTTAAAATTCAAGGGAAATTCTTTGATCTATGTGATAATGTATGCTTCAAATATTATTCCCTATTATTTTTCTAGCCCAGAGAGTGTTATATATGTACTATGACCATTACTACCTTTCAGAAAATATATAGTATATACTAGCTTACAAGACAGAACCCCTATTTTGCACGGGGTACCTTACTGACCATCTCATTTGTATTCATTCCCAAATCGGCTTACTTTTCGTTATTTCGACATTTGCCAATTTTTTTAGATATTGTATGACAACAAGCATTTTTGGCTCTCATAAGAGTATCATAAACACAAACAATGTGACGTACTCTTCTTAAAAAGCTTCATTTACACGCAATACCGTCGTTTTTTACGTAAACCAGAGATATTACAATAAGTTACATAGGAACCGCCGTGTCCCGGAGGGAAATACTTTCTGTCACGCTCTGAAAGGAAATTTGGTCAGTGGTCGCTGAGTATAAATCACTCTATCCTGAGAACATGTTGACGGTACGAATTAGGCTTGGAATGGGTCAGGCTTTCTCCAGTAATAGATAGTTTATGGAATCGGAAATGTATTTTCGATTGCTGTCATTTTGCCTCCAATCACCGTAGACGCGGGGAGAATATGGCTTTCTTGCACTTTAATGGACTTACTTTGTGCATTTTGATGAACCGTCCTAGACGAGATGCAAAATGATAAGGGTTTTATATATATGGTTATACCTGAAAAGTTTGACAAATGTAGGTACATAATCATAACTTATGACTAGGTAAGCATCCATGAAACATATAAACAGAAGTCAGCACCATTGTTTGTTGTTGTTGAAGATAAAATCTCGAGAAATCATTGGAATTATTACAATAGAATGTTAAACTTCTTCAAATTCAATATTATCATTTAAGAGCAGATAAATTTTCAGCACGGACCAGACATGCACGTTTCGGGTATTTAACCCTCGTCAGTGATATCTATTTCAAATGAATTTTTTACAAATATTTTTTTCTTCTATTGTTTTAGTTATGATCGCATCCAAAGTGTGTCTACAAAAGCTTTACCCTCATCTTTAAATGAGTGTCGCTTGTGGAATTTCGAAAATTGAATACTTTTAACTAATGTTATATTTCAAAACAAAATACTCTTATATTCTCATAATATTCATTATAATAATTATATTTATCCATCAAAGAAAAGGGAAGGATCTCCAGCATGACCACCCTGCACCGACCCAGCTGAACAAACCCACAAGAAAGTGACACATAAATGACATCAACAATATGCACTAGAATATCATACAATGTTAAACGTCTCCAAATTGAATAGCATCATTTAAGAACAGATAAAACAGTCGAAACAGTCTTACAGAACAGACAAAAACAGTCGAAACAGACTTACAGAAACATCAAACATTAATGACAACACATAAATGGAAGGATACCAATATGCACCCGTCGCCGACTTTGAATGGCCACCTGCTTTAAGCAGATTATCCGGATTACGTGCGCACAACCCTCCCACTTATCCGGATACAAAGATGTTTCCTATACACACAATTACTGTTTAAGCATAACACTTCTGTCTGTAAGGTGACATCACAAACAAGATAGTTAAACGCAGCGGTCTCATGTAACACATATTCAATGTAAATGGATATAAAACATGCTCTATGACATGCGTATACATGTAACCGTCCGTGTACTCTGATTGAAGCGAGCTCAAGATCAATCACCCGAGAAGTCTGACCAACTTTCAGATAAGACAGAGGGTCAGGACGAAGTCTTCTCTGACGAGATTTAGACAGGGTCCGTCATGGAGTCCCATCGTCGCGGTTGGCCAGTGTGAAACGTTGGAAAAGACATTGGTAAAAAAAAACTGTAGATTGGTCCAGTACCATGACAAATATAATCTCTTGATGACTTTAGGATCATACTAGTATCCTAGGTAAAGCAGGCGACCGACTATTTTCTTGCGTTTGTGGTTGAAGTTTGATCCGCCTTTAATCCTTCTAATTTTGTTTATTAGGTCACCATAAAATGAAGGCAATAAAATTCCCGATGATGCATTCTCTGATGCTGGAGTTATCCTAAATTTTGAAAGAAGTAGAATAGTTATTGTAAAATTTCCAAAATGATTTTACAAGCTTATGATATCTAAATCCTTGACTTGTAATTTTATTTTTAGTAATAATTATTTTTCATCACGGAAGTCCGACACATGAGAGCAAGCTCTAGCGTACTAGTATCTGATGAGTTGAAAAATGTCAATGCCGTACGATGACAATTTTGGAACATCGCCATCAAGCCACGGAAAATTAACTACCACATGTATTTCACGGGTATGTTGATGCCAAAGTTTTCATTTTGTCTTAATCTGAATTTCTCCGTTATTAGTTTTGAAATCCAGATCTAAAAATGATGTAGCTATATCATCTGTGTTAGTTTTAGATAAATGTTATTTCTGCATTGGTCAAAATGTGGGTTATCGATATTCAAAATATCAACAAGATACCTAGAGGTGCCGTTAAAACATTCCAGGTCGTCAAATTTATGAAGTTTTTGCAGATTTTTCATACATTTTTTTATATTTATCCATCAGTAACATTTCAGTGCGAGGGGACTACAGATTTTATGATGAAGAAATGGCTCTTACTGTGGTTCAGCTGTTATAGTAACCTCATTTTCTCCAATTGGTTTTTGATGTTGTTTGAATTGTGTCTTTCTTTCTTCTTTTTGTGCACTGCGTTGTTATACGTTTAATTTTTTTTTTTTTTTAGATTTCTTTCTCATGTTTCAGCTCACATGATCCAAAAGTTTTCGTCCGTCCGTTGTTAGTCTGTAAACGTTTACATTTTCGACTGCTTGGAGAATTATAATGAATCAAACCCAAAAGCCGATACCATGCAGATTTCGAAAACCACAACAGAAAGGCTTATGATGTAATTGTCTTCAAATTCAATAGCGTCACTTAAGAACCGATAAATTAGCAGCATGGGCCAGACATGCACGTTTCGGGTACTTCACCCCGTCAGTGTTCCTCAATCTGAACAATGTAAATATGGCCAAGGAGTGTGAAAGTTGTTGTGTCCAAAACTTTACCGAAAGACGTGGTAGGATGGATGGAATATGATGCTACAGGACCCGCGTTTTAGAAATTTTGAGAACAGAAATCTTCGAATGCATTGAAGGAACGATGAACCGAAGTTGATCAAACTTTGCTACATGTGCCCTTGGGGACTCCTGGTCCACCAGCAGTGACACTCACTAAGTGGTACAAATGTTAAACGTCTTCAAATTCAATAGCATCATTTACTTGGTGAGTGTCACTGCTGGTGGACCATGAGTCCCCGAGGGCACAAGTAGCCAAGTTCGATCAATTTCGGTTGATTGTCTGTCTCTTCGACGAATTCGAAAATTTATGTTACCAAATTTCTTGCAATTTCTAAAACGTGGGTCCTGTAGCATCATATCCCACCCATCCTGCTACGTCTTTAGAATTTTCTGTCAGGTTGAACACTTCGTTAATTCGTTTATCTTGAATACTGGTAGCTCCGATGACAAAGGAACCGCGAAGGTATAAGATTTGGGAATAACACCTTGATGTCAGGTATCATTTCTGCGTATGTGTTTGTCATGGCACTATGGGGACAGGAAAGGTTTCTTTATTTCTCCAAAGGGACACGGGTCTTTTTGGCTCAGCGTATCGCTTCGGTAATTTTTTTTGGAGTTTCACTGTAGGAATAGGGACTGTTTTGTATAGCTTCATTTGGACAGGAACATCTCGGTCTGTGTCTCCGATGAATTAGAGTTAGCCAAAATGGATAAACAAAACTATGCTGCAGTTTTTCTTTTAAATGTGTAAAACGTTGTGAAGGCTCGAAACCTTTCATTGCTGTTTTCGACACTGGATCGTAATTCACGTATGTCTTTCATGATTTGACGTTTATGTATAAAGCTGAAGTCATGAGTGTGACATGCTGGTAGGCGATGATCAGTCTGACTGGCACTCAGTCTCTCCACAATTGTAAGTGTACACCTATGTTCACGTGGTAGGCTGTTTCCTTTGTATGTTTGGTTTTCTAATGCTGCCTTGGTTTGTATGATCCTATGTTGATTGTTTTCGGATTTTGTGATTTCAGTTGTAAATTTCTGTTGTGTGGTTTTATCCATATGTATTCTACAGTGTCAAGTTGTTCTCGGTTTTTGCGGTCAGTCAAACATCATCTATTATCTCACAATTTTACTCTTATCACAATATTAATAAAACTTTACGCATTTGAGCAATTAATGAATAACAGTTCTACAAATTGATTTTCTCTATCCTGCATTTTCTTCTTCGCGCCCTGGCGATCTTTTATGACCGTTGTATCCTATATTGATTACGAGCCGGTGTCTTGTTACAGTGTTTGATGCATCATTAAATATAAAGCAGTAATCCTACAAGAATTAATGCTATTAATCCCAAACAACATATATACTCTATTGATCGAGGGAATCAGCTAATGTATTGAAAACATCTAAATGTTATAGGAATGGTTGAAATTGTGCCTACAACAGGATAACATACATGCTAGATATTTAAAAGTGGTATTTTGCCCTTGTCGTGTTACTTAGTAACTCTTCAAGAAATATTCTTGGAATCCGAATAAGATAAGAGAATCGTGTTCACGTAATCCGGTTAACTTCACCATTGGATATTTTAAAAAAAACTTATGTCTACCAGATGAAGACCCAAATTCGAATTCGGTTAAACATGTGCATTTGTCTGTCTCGTTTTGATATGCTGTCCATCTTGTTCCAGTGTTTTCTTTGTCCACTTCCATGGTGCGTATCACGGAGTGTTTGTGTAGTTGTTTTGATTGTGTGTGTGTGTGTGTGTGTGTGTTAATCATTACGGCATTGTGTGTTCCGCTGTGATAACTGTATTGTGACCCTGTAGAAAGTATTTTTTGAGTTCTGTTATCGATTCACTGAAGAATTCCAACTTTATCTGTGTAGTTGTTTTGAGTGGTGTGCGTTCCGCAGTGATTACTGTAGGAAGTTTTTTTTTCTTCTTATAACTTATCAGTTCTGTTATCGATTCACTAAAGAATTCCAATTTTGTTCATAGAACCAGTGGCGTCATCTACAATATCTCGTTTATTATTTTCATCGGCAATCTATAATTTCTCCACCTGTTTGTGTTGTCCAACATTGTCTTACGTCAATTTCTGTTATTAACTTTACTTCCATGTATTTGTAATGCATACATTAAAGGATGAGCGATATAATCATGATAATCAACTTTTAAAATAATTTGTTTTTCGCAAGAAGCCAAAAAAGCTTATAACTTAGAAGTATGTATTTTTTGTCATGTTTGAAGACAAAGAGGGATAATTCTTACAAGAGATATACAAGCAGGTTATTTTACAGTCTACAAAGTACAAAGTATAAAGTTCCCATAAGGAACTTTGATCATTACATGACAAGTAAGATCTTGCAGAATAATTGGTAATGGTAAGCTGAAATAAATTTTTGAAAATTACTGATGATTCTACTATTTTTCTCTTTCTTTTTTTAAAGATTGGATTTTTTTTTCATTCAGACAAGTCTTCGAGATCTTATAGAGATTCAGTAAATTGCAAGATGTAACAAGATATTGAATGTAGAGCTTTGTCATTTACACGAATAATTTTGTGATGTTGGTTTATACTAAAAAATGTATGACTTCTGTCCCGTAAGTATGTATAACCGTCTTTTATGCTGATACAAAGAGGTAAATATATGACATTTTAGTGTGTCCAGTTATATCGACATGTCAGGTATGCGCGCTGTCCACAACAACACGGGAACCTCGACCATATAATACAACTGAGTATATTAAAATTAAAATTAATTATGAAATAAGGTAAGTATTCATCAATGCTGTGAATACATTCGGAGTTTGATCTATATTTACCATTTATAATTGTACTGAGATATCGATAAATTAAAAAGAATTTATGATATGATATGATATGATATGATATGATATGATATGATATGATATGATATGATATGATATGATATGATATGATATGATATGATATGATATGATATGATATATGATATATGATATATGATATGATATGGTATGATATGATATGATATGATATGATATGATATGATATGATATGATGGTATGGTAAACCGTCTTGTATGATATAATACAAGATATGATATAATATGAACAGTATGATATGAAATGATATGATATGATATATAAAGGATTTTTTACATACAACTTACAAGTCCTTACCAATAGTATAGTGTGTTTAGTTTCACGCTTCGTTGTTGAATGACCGCTCACTCTTTTTTTTTAAGTAAATGAAAGTTGACAAATTTGATCATGCTATCATCGATAAGATACTGGTACTAGATATTTTGAAAAAAAAGAACAGCTGATTTTTTTTATCATTTTCAAATAATAAACTTGTCAACGAAAAAAATCTTCAGTGGAATATAAAATGCTTTTCATTCAGTATCATCCACAGAGAAGATCACGGTTATCAGTGTGAGAAGGATGTAAAAATTGTATCGATATTGTTCTCATAGTATAGCTTGACAATCTCAGGAAATAGATTTCATGATAAATTTCGCCCATGTAAAAATCGGGATCACAATGCTCATAAATGCAATTGTAAGTTCGGCAAGTTTCTGTTTACTTTCAATTTTGCAATTTTTGATTCAACTCTACTTGGAGAGATTTTACACAGATTTATTGTAAGTTACTTTCCATTATATCATGCTTCTAACATCTAAAGCGGAATAAGAGAAACTTTTGCATTTTCATCTTCTTCTTTTTTTTCTTTCTTTCTCCACTGAAAAAGGAGCACCCAGTTGGTTTAACTGGTAAAAATATATCCATAAGGGGTAAAACTTAATGTTTCTTTTATCTCATTTAAAACCCGTGCATTTTAGTAAAAGGGAAAATAAAATGTTTTCTATCTTGATATAACACTAGTGTGAGACTGGCAATGGAGGGTATGTACAATTGGCCAATGTCTGGTTAAGAGTGGTTGATCATTGAATATAAAAGTATGAAAATAACTGTGCAGTGACTATACATATTAGTTAAATAATTCTTCTTCTTCCTTAGTAATCGGAGCGCTCCCCAATAGTCCATTTTCCATAAAATATCTATGACTGTTTTAAACATTGATTATATATGTACTACAGACATCACATCATTTGGCAAAAATTTTAATTGTGACGTCATGTTTGATCACACTGACTTTATGAGTATTCGTGGTGTCAGAAGCCCTTTGAATCTATTGGAAAATCAGCCTTATCAGGTATTGGCTCTAAGGGGATCACATATTTAACATAAGATAATCAAGACAACATTTCAAATTCCTCTCTTACTCCTCATACTATACTCACCACTTGTTCACCATGCACTTAGTCCGACAAGTTGACCCAAAACTATTGTTGGTCACTGTTGTGTTACTATATTTGGGTATGACGAGTCATACTTCATGCACTGTATTAATATTAAGGTTCAAAACATTTGTGATATTAATCCCTTTTGGGATTTGGGCACAAATTGTTTTATTATGCTGCAGTTGACTGATTGTTCTTGCACAAATCACTTGTCATTAATCTTAATATTCAGGTAGTAAGCCCCGATCGACCCACCTGCTTCTGGGGCATGATTGTGACATGAATACCTTTGCATGGGCAGAAAGAAGGTCAGTCCCCGCTTCCTGACATATTTTTACTTCCATCTATGATATTCGTTGCTTAAAATCCCTCTTTAAAATGGAGAAATGACGGTTTTCATGCAATCACCTTGTATATCTACTGGTCCAAATTTTTGTTGGGACAGGTGCTTTCAACCTGGAAAGATCAAGGTATGTGATTGGACAACTGATGTCATGAGCAGACTGACAAGTGGCTCAATCCTCGATCTTTCCATGATGAGATCACACGTCACAACAACCAATTTACATATACATGATATAGATGGATCTGGAGCTCTAGATTATCATGATTATTAGTATTATGTATATTTCAATTACATTCTTTCAAAACCATTGTTTAAAATAGAGAGTTTTCAGAGGCAAACTCCCCGGTCGAGCTCCCTTCTGAAAGGAATCTCTTCCATATGACACATTTTTACGGATCTCTAGATCTAGATATTTATGAGTCTGCGATTTATATGCGAACGTTAGACATGTACCTGATATGAGAAGTAGTGTGCGAAGAAAACTTACATTTTGCATAATAATTTGAGTTGGTTTGTTAAATACCAATCTAATGTATTCATAGTAGATGAAATAAAGGACATTTATGTGTCAAGTAAGTAAGATTCCATTTTTGTTTCTCCAACATAAACAGTGCACGAAAGGGCACTCTGTACAGGTATAGTTATAAAAAACATCTGTTGGTATCACAATAGTAGATGAAATAAAGGACATTTATGTGTCAAGTAAGTAAGATTCCATTTTTGTTTCTCCAACATAAACAGTGCACGAAAGGGCACTCTGTACAGGTATAGTTATAAAACATCTGTCGGTATCACAATAGGGTTTGTTTTTATCTCAAAGTTGAAAAATAGTTTTTAATTCAATTTCCATTCACCATTGAATCACCTGTGATAAAAAAAAATTCATATCAATTTATGCCTTTCTATACTCGAAAGCTATTTATAGGATATATTTTTGTCCCCCGCTTTCGTGAAAGCGCGGTGACATTAAAACCGTCCCGTCTGTCTGTCTCTCCGTCAGTCAGGAAAACTAACCTTGTCCATAACTTTTGAATGGTAAATGATAGGGCTTTCATATTTCACATGTGTATTCCTTGTGACAAGACCTTTCAATGGATACCAGAATTTTTGACCTTATGACCTTGACCTTGAAGTTTGACTTACTTTTCAGAATTTTTAACCATGAGCATAACTTTTGATGGAAGGTTTTAGGGCTGTCATATTTCACATGTTTATTCATTGTGACAAGACCTTTCCATGGCCCTTGCCCTTAGAGTTTGACCCACTGTTTTAAAAACTTTAACCTTGACCATTGCATTTGAATGTTAAGTGATAGGGCTTTCATATTTCACATGTGAATTCATTTTGACAAGACCTTTCCATGAATACCAAAATTTTTGACCTAGTGACCTTGACCTTGGAGTTTGACCTACTTTTTTAAAAAAACTTTAACCTTGACCATTACTTTTGAATGGTATATGATAGGGCTCTCATATTTCACGTATGTATTCATCGTGACAAGACCTTTCCATGGATACCAAAATTTTTGACCCTGTGACCTTGACCTTGGAGTTTGACCTATTTTTTAAAAACTTTAACCTTGACCATTACTTTTGAATGGTAAGTGATAGGGCTTTCATATTTCACATGTGTATTCATTGTGACAAGACCTTTCCGTGTATACCAAAATTTTTTACTTTGTGACATTGATTGACCCACATTTAAAAACTTCCAACTTCGACCATAACTTTTGGATGGTAAATAGTAGGACTTTCATGTTCATATTTCACATGTGCATTCCTTTTCACAAGACCTTTGCTTTGGTAGCAAAGTTAGGACCTTTTGACCTTTTCTTGGAGTTTCATCTTTTGATATTTAGAACTTTGATTGTACACGAGATATATTATTAAAACTTTAAAATAGTAGGAGGTGTCTGTAAGCATCTCTTTAAAGACAAACACCCAAAAGCGGGGGACCACAATTCCTTGAATTGGATTTTTAATCTTCTGAAATCCCCCTTTCCCAGAGAACCTATATAGAAGAGATTTGTTTTTTGTTAACCGATCGCTGCTAGGAGTTTGTTTTCAGGGGTTGAATGCTGTAGTTGTATGGGTACCCTTTGGCCTCTTGTTTTAATTTCTCGATTTTTTTTTTTTTCATGTTTAAAAAAGGTTGATAGGTTTGTTAAACATTATTGTGATTAAGGAAAAATACAAAACTCAAGAATGCCTACAGGTACTGTTTCTTAGTTATACAAATACCTGTAGGCATCAGGTGAATAATGTTGGCACACTTGGGCCTCTTGTTTTTGTTTTTTTCAGCTTGAGAGTATGATGGGATGATGTCTGTTTGACTTTGGAGGACAGAGTTGAGATACATCATGTTGTTGGCGCATCATTGTCTGCTCCTGTCAGTGGCTATTATAGCGGTCCACACCAATCCTGTCGATGTTAACCGTACTGTAAAGCTCAACTCAAATGGCACTGATCAGTACACGGTATCAAACAATCACAGCCGAGATAACAAGTCTGAGGGACATGGCCATGAGGAGAGTGAGGAGCATGGGGTAGAGCTGGTAGAGATCAAGTTTGAGGAGAATAAAGAACCTATCATATTTACCTTAGTGGTTGTTATAGCAGGACTTAGTCAGATAGGTTTGTAAATTGTATCAAAATTTTCTTCAGTAGTTGGATTTTTTTTTTGCTAATTTGACTATTTCTGATTTGTTAAGCCAGGTATTGTTTGACCTTGACCCTCAGAAATGTTCAACCAATACATCATTACATGACACAGATATAGTCAGATGAAATACCTATAAAGGGGTATTGGAATATACTTGTACATGTGAACATGTATATTCATATAGCAGATCAATACATGTATGTATTACGTGAATATTGTACAATCATGTATACATGGTGATCTTAA
This sequence comes from Pinctada fucata, assembly GCA_028142955.1. Taxonomy (NCBI): domain Eukaryota; kingdom Metazoa; phylum Mollusca; class Bivalvia; order Pterioida; family Pteriidae; genus Pinctada; species Pinctada fucata. Next base: position 69,205,403 of record AP027105.1, on the reverse strand, counting down.
TTCTGTCTCTTGTTACATCAAAGGAAGTCCCAATCAAGTCTATCTATAACATGTCGAGATCATTTCCTTCTATTATCTACTACATTTGTTGTATATTAAGCTTCCTTGTGTCAACATGGGAAACCTAAAACTCAAGCAACATTTAACATATTTTTGAGACGCTAAAAGTAAGGCATATAGTGATCCTGTGTAAACATGTTCTTCAAAATTTCTGATTTGAATTTCAAGAAAACTCCTTAATAGAATGTACAAGTATATCTATTGGTTCACATAAAATCTGAAGTTTGACTTTATGTAAATTATTAATGTACTTTATATTGTGATGCTTATGTTTAAGTCAAAACGAGAAATTGAAATAGACAGGAAGAGAATAAGTTACAGCAGTGTTCTCTCATATATCACAAAAATATATTATATAGAAAGATGTGTGTCATTAAACCTTTGAGAGAGTTGGAAACACTCCGATCTAAGTTTGAGATATTTGAAATGATTAGAATGTAATGTGCTGTTAGGGCAAGTTGCTCGACATAGGGCTGAAATACAAATATGGCATAGAATAAGATACTCTACATGTATGTTACAAAATTGGCACAACATTTTACAAGCAAATATATGTACATATAGTTACACATCTATCATATAGTCCACATTCACATACAGTTAAGAGGTGGATTGTAGACAATAGGGAAATCAGAGGATCATTATCCTCCTATATCCTCAATAAATTTTTGTTGATATAGTGCAAGTTGATTTAGATCATCAGTACATTGTAAACTACAAGTAACGTGTCAAGTAAAGTGCATCCTTCCTGTGTCGGGTCCCTGTATCAGATCCTGATTGTCTAGAAGGAAGATGATTATATAGTAATGTACCGATAAATAACAAGTCCTAAGGGGATGTAAGTGGAATGTTATAGGTATAATAGGCTTCAAGCACTTATCATGACTGATATTTACACTTATAATACGTAAGATTCGAGTGTTCCACTGATATGATTATGGCATAAAATGAAAAAAAAGTCTTTGAAAATTAATTAGCTTTAATGCTGTTGTGAAAAGCAATATTAGTCATGTTTACAATATCATATCATTGCATAAGAAATGCAAAACTTTGTTGTTTATTTTAGCAATGATTAGTTTTGCGAGGAAATAAGAATGGACACGTTTTTATGAGATGGACATACATGTAAGTCTTTTTGGCTGGATTGCAAAGCAATTCCGGTCTATAGATTGACGATGTCCGTCTGTCTATCTGTCCGTCTGTCGTCAACATTTTGGTTAAAGTTTCTGGTTGAAGCAAAATCTAAGGAACTGTAAGCAGTAGAAACTTCATATTATACATGTAGGTTGCCCATGAAGAGACCTTTCAATTTATGTCATAAAATTTGACCTAGTGACCTTGGACTTTGATCTAGTTTAAGATTTTGACCAAAGTTTCTGGTTTAAGCAAAATCTAAGGAACAGTATGCAGTAGAAACTTTATATTATACATGTAGGTTGCCTCTGAAAAGACCTCTCAATGTATACTGTAATATTTGACCTAGTGACCTTGATCCAGTTGGTGACAAAAACTTACTTTGCAATCTAGCCGTAACGTCTTTAGCATGGTTTTCATTTCAGTAAAATAATGATCTAGTGCAAATGTCAAGTTGTGTAACCCGATATGAAAACATGCAGTTTTATTTTGGTTTTTAATGGTGAAATAGATATAGACCCATCATAATATATTTATTGATGCTTCACAGAAGATTCTTGACAAAGTATATGCATTGTACATGAACAAATACTAATATTGCTGTAAGCTAAGTCGCTGAAATTGCCTTATATAATATAATATGGATATACATGTATAATGGTTTCTTCTTTTTCTATCTTCTAGGTTTTCATCATGCTAACAAGCTGTCATCTATCGTACCCGAGTCTTGGTGAGTTATAATCGCTTGCTTATAGTCTAAAATCTGTTCTTCGAAGTGAACATAAATAAAAATGTTGGAATGAAAATAAGAGTTTTACTTCATTTTGCTAAAGTAAGAGTAATATAGAGATAATTTTGTCCAGTCTTTGTTTGTCTGTTCATCCATCTGTATGTCAATCTAAGACAGATACTTCTATTTTATTTTTTCAGCTTATTAATTGTGCTAGGAGTAATATTTGGAGGAATATTTTTGTAAGTACAGCATTTATTTGTTAAGTTAGATATTAGAAGATTTTTGTCATCTATCAACTTCTCTGCAATTCTGAATTACATGTTTTTAAGCTTGCAGAATGCATTAGGAATGGATTTTCAAGATATGTGTATGTGTTAATGGCAAGTCTTGCTGACTTTGCTTGCAAAATTGTAGAATGTTTGTTGATTGGCCTATCAAATTATTCACATAAAAGATAATTCAAAATATTGATTATATAATATTGATTGTGTATTTTCTTTAAAGTAATTTGGGACCTGATCATGTATAGAAATAGTACTATAAAAATGTATGTGTTATAAGGGAAAAAGTTCAAAGATGTCACATTTAGTCTACATTTATATGTTGTATTTATAAATGAATGTACTATATGTCTTACAGTGGGAGTGGTGTATCAGAGAGCCTTCCACAGTTTTTCACACCCACCTCTTTCTTCCATTACCTGTTACCACCGTAAGTTACATTGTTTTTCACACCCACCTCTTTCTTCCATTACCTGTTACCACCGAGAGTTACATTGTTTTTCACACCCACCTCTTTCTTCCATTACCTGTTACCACCGAGAGTTACATTGTTTTTCACACCCACCTCTTTCTTCCATTACCTGTTACCACCGTAAGTTTCATTGTTTGTCAAAGGAAACCAGTCAGACTTTTATTCTCTATGATTTGAAATCATCATACTGATATACCATAAAATATACATGTATTTGCCTGGATGTCACAAGAATATGAATACTGAAGTTGACTGCAAGGCTTACTGTATACATGTAGGCCAAGGAAGGACAAAGTATGTTACAAAAATTGTAACAAAACATTTGACAAAAATAAAACTTTAATTATTCAAATTAAGGAATGTTTGTTTTCTGAATTTTCTTTAAGAATGAAAAATTAAGTTCTGACAAATTTCAGAGATATTCTCCATAGAATGATATGTAGCATTTTTCAATCCTTCCTTGTTTAGATAGAATTTTCCACTTTTCAAAATTCAGTCTCAAATTTTATTTCCTGGCAAGGTGAACGCATTGTAATGCTACACTTTCATTGACATTTGATAATAACTTTATAATCATTGTTATTTTCACTTTTTGCCTTTGTAGGATAATTCTGGAGGCATCCTTTAGTCTGTATGACAAGACGTTCATGGACAATATCGGCAGCGTCCTGTGTTTTGCCGTAATAGTGAGTAGATACATCTAATATTTGTGCTCATTCAGCTACTATTGAGTGTTCTTTAAAGTGATTGGATAGCATGCAAAATTGAATCTGATTCAGTAATGATGCAATTTTTTAGGAAAGGAAGTCTCATGAAAATTTGAATTATGTGGACAGCATGCAACACATGAACTTATCTTTCTTTGAATTTAGGGGACAACAATCTCATGCTTTGCTATAGGTAAGTTTTAGTAATCAGTATTGTAATAAATTTATCTTATCTACCAGCAAGCTTCTTGCTAATCTCTTCTTTGTAGAAATTCTTTTTAGGGAATACCGGTCTTTCGATATGCATTTGAATAGCAGTAGTGTTATTTTGTAACATGAAAGTGTATTTGCACATAAAATGTGCAAAAACTTGACTTTATATGTAGTAAATTCATATGCCTTGTGTTGCAAATAATTAAACAAAACAAAAACAAAACAAGGCATTTAAATTGTCTTCTTCTTCTTCCAAAAAAAGTGAAGAGCCGCTACTGCGGCATTCTCTCACTGTGTGTTAAAATGCTGCATAACAGAACATTTTATGCAAACTGCCTTCAATACATGTACCAGCATAGCTTTCACACTAGTATCTTTAACCTGTTTCTTGTATCTATTCACTATTAATCCAAATGGTTATATATATAACAAGCATAGATACATGTGTGTAAACGTAGAATGCTATCATACGTATTTATTTCAGGTCTGAGTTTGTTTGGGTTGAACTCTATCGGAGCCATGTCATGGGTAGACACGTCTGTGGTACAGCTTCTTGTATTCAGCGCACTCATAGTGGCAGTGGACCCTGTAGCTGTATGTAACTTATACAACAATTTTATTCATTTGTTTAGAAGTGCTATGCTATGCTTGCAACCAATTTTGTTTACATCGTAAAGAGTTAAAAGTAGATTTCAATATCAATGCACAGTATGCAAGTACTTCCAACATTGTTCTAAATAGCAACAATATTTAGAAGGTGTATATTAGTGGCTTGAAATGTAGTTTATTGTAAGCTTCTTATACCAACTTGTACATGTATAAAGCTGTAGAATTATGCAAGTTTCATAATTAAGAGACGTTTCTACGTTCTGTGATTGCAGGTGCTGGCAGTATTTAATGAGATTGGTGTAAATCGCTGTCTGTATTTCTTGGTGTTTGGGGAGTCTCTCCTGAATGGTCAGTATCATACACTTATGATATAAATTTTAATTCTAGCTACTTTACTCCCCAGCAATAAGTGGTTATTGTGACAGCCTTGTAATTGTTTACCTGTGGTCCTAAACGAAATACATAGGACTGAAATCTTACATTTTTGGCCGGATTGCTAAGCAAAATCCCGTCTATGAAATGGCAAAGTCTGTCCGTCTGTCAGTGCGTCAACATTTTGGTTAAGGTGTTGCGTTCAAGTCTGTTGAGAGAAAACCACTTGGAGCGTCAACTTGAAACTTGACATGATGATAAACCTTGATGAGATGAATCAAATTCAGCAACAAAATTTGACCTTTTAGTTTGACTTACTTTTAATATATTAAATCTTGGCTATATCTCATGACCTATAGAGGATATGGCTTTGATATTTAATATGCAGAATCCTCTTGACCAGACCTTTCATTTGGTAACCTTGACCATGGAGTTTGGCCTACTTTAAAAAAAAACCCTTAACCTGAGCTGTATCTCATTACTGTAAGGGTTGGGGCTTTGATATTTCACATGTAGATTCCTCATGACCAGATCTTTCATTTGATATCATGACTTTTGACCTCGTAACCTTGACTTTGACCTACTTTTAAACCAGTGATTAGGAAGGACGAAAGGGTTGATGGGCCAATGGCCCCATAGTTTTCGATATCAATGGGACATTTTTTGTTGTAATGGGACATTTAAACTTTTTCATGGGACATTTTAATAAAAGACAGAGATTTACAACGTAAATGTATCAAAACAAAAAATCTTTAATGCGTGATGTTAACAAAACAAGTTAACTGCATGCAAACACATTATTTTTGTAGTTCCATTACAGAATATAGGATTCTCTTCTTGAGAATGCAACATATTGATTTCACCACTTCAAACTGTTCTAGTAAAGTCAACACTACTGTTTTCAATCAGATTCTGCAACATATTGATTTCACCACTTCAAACTGTTCTAGTAAAGTCAACACTACTGTTTTCAATCAGATTCTACATGTACTGATACACGTACTGTTCATTTAAGTTGTTAAGCTTTTCAAGATTTGATAATTCTCTTTTTAAGAGAACGCCACTTGGCCAGACAGCTGTCAAAATCAACAGTCTTATCTTTACAGAGACGGATTTCACTTGAAATTTTCTGTTACTTGAAGTTGAAGGTTTAGATGGACCTGGCTAGGTCATTTGATGGACCGGGCGATGGGTCATTTGATGGATCGGGCGATTGGTTAGTTAATTCGGGGGTAGGGTCCGACAAAGGGTCAAGGGACGGGGCGGACGTAGCGCTCTCGCCAGTCTCGGTATTCCCTTCATCAGAAGCCCCTTTCTTGCCCTTGTCAGATAGCGCCGAGAACAGCGTTTGCTGTCCCTTTTCGAGACGAAGCCGCTTCTTCGGCGGCATAACAGTCTGTTTGACGAAAACCGTAGTTTGAAAATCCCCGCTATCGATATTATTGATCACCCAACAGCAAGGTAGAACAGAGCATTTAATTGGTTTCGATTAACCAATGATTACGTGCCTTACAAACATTCGGAGCTCTTCGGTAGCTTCGCTTTACTTAATATAGCCACGAAAGTATAGAGAGACGTCCGAGGAGTTTTATTTTCACTTTCGTTTTATTTTGACACAAGGTTTGTAAACACAAAGGACAAATTTTCGTTGCGCCATTTGTATAGCTTAAGGCGCACTGTTTACGAAAAACAATGGGACATTTTCATCGCCGATGCGCGTATGGCGCATGGCGCACGTCCTTCCCAATCACTGTTAAACTATTGATATTTCACTTGCAGAATCCTCATGACCAGACCTTTCATTTGATATCATGACTTTTGACCTACTTTTAAACTATTAGAGTTAGGATTTTGATATTTCACGTATAGATTCCTCATAACCAGATCTTTCTTTTGATATGATGACTTTTGACCAAGTGATCTTGACCTTCGACCTACTTTTTAACTATAAGGGGTAGGGCTTTGATATTTCACATGTAAAATCCTCATGACTATAGCTTTTTATGCCACCGTAATCTGAGATTATGTGGCATACAGTTTTTGTTCTGTCTGTCTGTTGTCTATCTGTTTGTCTGCAAAAACTTTAACCTTGGCCATAACTTTTGAATGGAAAGTGATAGGGCTTTCATATTTCACATACTTTAAACGGTCTTTTATTCAAGAGCATTTTATTTTCGCGATATTTGCGAGGTCACAGGTCACCCAGTTTGCAAACTAATTAAAACGCTGTGAATATGTTTTCGTAGTCAGGTAGGTATGTATGCATAAATGTAGACTCATCAAATTAATTTACATTGTTCACTAGCAATATTAGTTAAAGTGGCAACAGAGAGTCATTTATATAAGCCACATATTTGACTGCACTCTTTAAATCTTGAATTTTAGATTCAGGAAACATATTTATGATACTGTTTGAGAAATCGTTCTGGTGAAAAAATTAAAAATCCTTTTCTTTTTTTCGAAAAAAGCTATGGAGGCATAGCAAAATGTGGATGTCACAAATGATCGATATCCTATATATTAAATCTTTCTAAAGCAAACTTTACAAGATGGAACGAGTGGATTTAATTGAAAGTGTTTCACATCTAAGAAGGGTCTTTGTGCATCGCACATAATTGGTTTGTTTGGATAACTTTTTACTGTATGGAGCACCTGTGTAACTAAAGCAACTAAATAAGTAAACAATCAATTATCTTATCATATACTCTAATTTATGTACCCTTTACAAGCTTTCCCATTGGCCAAATGCGGTCACGTGCAATGCGATTAATCGTCATATTGAACCGGTCATACGTTTCCGGTATTGTGTATTAGAGGAAAACGGCAGTCAGCAGCAAACTGTAAGTTTCTGACATGACTGAGTATGCTATTTGGCAGCATTTTTTAATGAAAAAAAAAAAATAAAAGATGAAGTGTAAAACATTTCACTAGAATACAAAATGTTTATCTGAAAGAAAAAAATGTAAAAGTGAGCAGTGTTAGGGAAGCAAAATATTATGGTTACCATTTTCTCTTCCAGTTTTCATATATATGATAAAGCAATTATAGCACAGATGATTCGGTCGATATGATGATTTATGGAGTTCTAAAACCAATATCAAACTCGGCCTTTGGCCTCGGTCAATATTGGCTTCAGAACTCTATAATTCATCATATCAACCTCATCACTGTGCAATAATTGTATAGTATTAGCAATTAGGGCTTTTTGACAGAGTATAAAGTTGGAAGTTTTGGAGATTGACATTTTTAATAGAAGTATTTTTTCTGATACATACTGTTACTAAACTCGCGAACATAAAACTCCACAAACCAGTCACCCCACTCCTATTTGCGAACTTAAGACGCCGCGAATTAAAGATTGCTTACAGTATACGTTCCTTGTGGCAAGACCTTTCCATGGATACCAAAATGTTTGACCTTGTGACCTTGATCTCAAAATGTGAACTACTTTTGACATTTCAGCTGTTTTGAGACAAAGATGCCAACAGGGGGCTGGGCATTCATGTTTCATAAACACATATTTTTTATTGAGCGAATAGCTCTAAGTGATCACCTGAATTTGTTCACGCTAGAGGGCCCCAATTCCGTACATGTATAATTTGAAGCACGAACCAATCAAATCAAAGGGTTTTCAGCATCGTGACGTATTAAATCTTCCAATCTTCTTCTGCCGGAGAAAGTGAATGGCCGATGCTGCTTTTATGTATAAACGATGTAAGAATCAAGCTGTTTTGTTATGTACATGTTTATGTAGTGAGGATATAAACATGTAAACACGAAAAGTGTGACCAACAATGCACATGCGTGGATACGTGTTTATTTCATTGATGAGGGAGGGGCCAAAGCATTACGGGTCGTTGACGAGGAAGGTATGATTATGTATACGATGTACCTGATACTAATCGGAGAAACGTTTCATAACTAATTATAAGTAGCTGTTCTGATGCAATGACCTGTCCTTTTTTGGACCGAAAATTTAACAACTGAACAGGCATGTATACATAATTGTAAGTTCCTGATGGGAAGTAAGAGAGAGAGTGAGAGAGATTGGGGATGCAACTATATTCATCGTAAACTATTTTTACGGGAGACGTCTTATTGTTGTTTACCGTTTTAGAAAATCCGACGTCGACGATGAAAAAAATGAGAAAAATTATTTGTTCATTATTACGGACACCATATCATATTGCAGATTGCTCCACAACCAACTCCCCTCTTCCACTATACTTACCTTCCCTACCCCCTTAGTCAACCCTCTGGGTCAGCCACTAGTATTGGTGCTTTTGAATATGATAATTCGAGGATGGTCATCTTTTAATTCTAATGACATAATTATGGATTAGCATTTCAGTATTATTCTATACTTGTTGCAAGTGGCTGACCCAGAGGGTTGTCTACGAAGGAAAGTTTGATGACATACAGCATAAATGATACAATGTCATATTCTGATATTTAGCTATTCGCTCTCAGTACCTTCAGTGCTTTGATTTCATTTCACAGTAGTATTAATGACCTTTGACCTTTCTGTCTGCACGTATATGTTATCTAATACAAACATTTTGCAAAGACTGTTTTGACAATTTCATAATATTTCATGGAAGTACCAATTGCTGATATACTACAATCTGAAATAAGTTTATTCTTCCCTCGCAACTCTGTTTTAGAGGGCATATATCATTGCTGCCATGTGTTTTTGTTATACCCTTGCCAGTATCTCTATATAAAATCCCCATAAGAAAAATGCCTATAAATTCGTATATTTGACCAAGCGGTCAATATTTACATCAATATTGGCCCTAGGGCAATATTTCAAAAAATATTGACCGATAAACGATACATCGTTTGTGACGTCACGTCATTGATGACGCTATTAGCTCTACCTATTTTTTACGCGCTCTTTCTCTTATAGAAGAAAATGAACGTAAACATGCCGGGCTAATCGGTTCGTTGCTGCAGTATTGATGTAAGGTATAACAAAACAATTATTGACTGGGAATTCGGGCAATATATGATTTGTTGGACCTTCAGACAAAATATAGCCCTCGGCCTTCGGCCTCGGGCAATATTTTTTCTTCAGGTCCAACAAATCTTATATTGCCCTCATTCCCAGTCAATAATTGTATATTGTTATACCCTTGTCAGTATCTCTATATAAAATCCCCATAGGAAAAATGCCTATAAATTCGAATATTTGACCAAGCGGTCAATATTTACATCAATATTGGCCCTAGGGCAATATTTCAAAAAATATTGACCGATAAACGGTACATCGTTTGTGACGTCATGTCATTGATGACGCTATAAGCTATACCTATTTTTACGCGCTCTTTCTCTTATAGAAGAAAATGAACGAAAACATAACGGGCTAATCGGTTTGTTGCTGCAGAATTGATGTAAGGTATAACAAAACAATTATTGACCGGGAATTTGGGCAATATATGATTTGTTGGACCTTCAGACAAAATATAGCCCTCGGCCTTCGGCCTCGGGCAATATTTTATCTTCAGGTCCAACAAATCATATATTGCCCTCATTCCCAGTCAATAATTGTATAATGTATTTGTTTGCATGTGTGCAGATTTTGAGAACAACAAAGAAGACACACTTAAACCTTTCGCAAAGGTTCCCTGTGGAGAGAGGATGAATTCTGTTGAACTTGTTTTAAAATGATTTTGCTAATACACATGTATAGAACATGCAATTGTGAATGGATGCTGATGCTACACATGTGTTGTCATTATTCTATATTGAGAACTTTTTCATAATTTATCTTTAGAATGTGGACAGTTTTCTTTGTGCGTTCATATGGTGCATTCTTAAAAATCATTCTTTCAGATGGAGTAACAGTTGTATTATATAATGTAATGCAGGCCTATAATAAGATCACACAGTCAGGAGGATCTGTTGATGCAGTACATGTAAGATCATCTTTATCCTTGCAGAGTTATATTAATATTTATCGGATAACTTTACCAGACCTGCCTACTTTTACGATTTTGGTGTAATTTCTACGATTTTCGACCTATAATTACGCCCTACGCTTTTGCTATTCCATTTTACAGCTTAAATGTACCTTTTGCGCAAATTGATGTTCTCAGAATTTTGAACACTTTGATTGAATAAATGTCATACATATGGTAAAGGCAATCGCATAAATTCATAAAATTTGTAACAATTGTCAAAATAGCCAAAATACAATTTTATCTCTCAAAATTGAATGAGTACTTTATATTACACTTTAATCCTCCAAATTACACTTCCGTGAACAAAATATTGGACCTATGGCGAGAAACAGGAGGGCAGGTCTGCTTTACATGTACATATTAAAAAATGTATTTGATTGCACCTGTCTGGTTGTCCAAAACTTTAATCATGTCTATATTTTTTATAAATGATAAGATTTCAAGTGTTTATTTCTTACAGCATCACCTTTCTTGTAGTACAAAGGTTTGACCTTGCAACCTGACCTTGACCTTAGTAATTTGTCCTTCACACAAAAGATATAGCTGTTGAAAGATATGCATGTTTTTTCAAGATACATTTTGTTTAAAATTATAGAATTGACCCTTCCGATTGCAGGAAAGAGGTGCAAAATTTCGTGACGTCACAATGCTTTTACCATGTGTTTACCTCGGACAAACAAGCTTCAAACCTCGGTCAAACATCGAAATTGCATTGTGACGTCATTGAATTTCTCAGTTTTTTCCCGCACTTGAAAGGGTCATTTCTACGGTATATATTAGATTTTTTCCCTCCAATTTACAGTGTTTTTATTTTTGAATATGTTGAATAAAGAAAAAAAACTTTCAGTGCTGAATGTACTTTTATTTTATGACACAGAAGAAATGTGATAATTTTTTGGTTATCATTCTGTCAACCATGTAAATATGATTATATATGTATATCATGATATGTACATGTACATATTGAAGATAAAACCCATTATTTATGGTATTTCAGATTGTGCTTGGATTTCTCAAGTTCTTCATTGTGTGCCTTGGAGGCCTCCTTATAGGGGTTCTAGTGGGTCTTCTATCTGCTATACTCACCAAGTACACACACAAAGTCAAAGGTAAATTCTAACTTGCTCTGTTTACAAAGATTAGTTGCCTGATAGAAAAACCATGGCATTAGAATAGGTGGTTGCCTGATAGAAAAACCATGGCATAAGAATAGGTGGTTGCCTGATAGAAAAACCATGGCATTAGAATAGGGTTACCATACTTATGTTTTACAAAAACTAATAGGTTATAACTCATTGTCAGAAACATCTGTGATACTGCCCGGCTAAATTCTTGTTGTAAAACTGAATTTCTGGGAGGGGATTTCCTAGACACACACACAGAAACCTCTGAGTACAATATTTGTCCGCTATTTGTGATTGTTTCAAAATATGCATACATCTTTGATGAAAGAAATTTAAAAAATAAGTATTTCATCACAATCTTTGTCAATATGTTTAGGTAGGTGCAAATAACAGAAATAAATGTGGCATTTTTTTTTTTCTCTTATTTCAGTTGTAGAACCTGTAGCTATATTTGGAATGGCCTACTTGGCGTTTCTGATAGCCGAGTTGTTTGAGTTTTCTGGTATTATATGTATCATTGGCTGTGGGCTTGTACAGGTGGCGTATGCCTTCCACAACATCACCAGCAAATCAAAAGTAGCCATCAAATATTTTTCTAAAGTACTCAGGTAAATTCTCACTGTTGTACTGATGTAATTAATACTCAGAAAAATAATTACTCAAGATATATCAGAATATGTCATCAAAGTCCTTTATTATAAATGTTTTAATCTAAATTACATTTTATTTTACTTGTAAATATTGATTTGAATTACATGGCACATGTTTATAAGTCATGTATTTATTTTCAGTACAACTTCAGAGATTATCATATTCTTGTTTTTGGGCCTGTCAGTATATAAGGAGCCCTTCGTCTGGAACACAGGCTTTGTTCTGTGGACATTGTTTCTGTGTATTGTCTTTAGATTTGCAAGTATGTCCATTATTTTAAGTAAATATTTTCTTTAAACATACATGTACATGTAGACTTTATACATCTTAGAATTCCCAAATTTTTGTCTCACTCTTTGGAGTCAAGAAACTGTCTTGAATTTTCCTGTTGAAAAATCAGATAATATAACTAACCAATCTCTTCGTATGAATTTTCCCTACTCTGGTTATTTCATCTATTTAAAGGGCAAAAACAAGTGTTCCTGTATAAACCATGAATGGAATATAATAGATTTTTGTTAATAGTCTAGCATGAATTTAGATTTTTATTGAACATCAAAAGTTGATCTTCACAAAATATGGCTGAAAGTTGAGATTTTATACTGTGTTTTATTAGTTACTTACATAATGTCCATCATCATCAACAAAGTAGATGTGTATAGAGTGAGGAAAATTGGATATGATGAAATGTTCATAATGGTATGTATTAGAAATCAAATATTCTATCACTTCAAGTACTCAAACTATGATTAAAGGCATTTTGATATGTTTCTCGTAAAATAAATGCTGGAGAAAAATATTTCTATTAATAGTATTGTCATAGATGTGCATAATTTAAATTTGAATGTACAACAGGCATTTTGCACATACAAAATGTTGTACAATGATTAAAGTACATTTGTATATAGATAAGAAAAAATAAGATGATGTAGAAAACAGAAGTTCATGAAGAAATTTTAAAGATATTCCTTTGATCACTTTCCATATGTCATTATATATGTACAGTAATTGCTCACCAACCCCGTCTCTTTTACTATTAATGTTTTACATGTAATTTGTTGTCTTTAATCAGAGTTATGGTGGACTACGTGGTGCCGTGTGTTTTTCTCTCGTAGCGTTGTTAGATGAGAAGTACTTTCCCCAGAGGCCGTTATTCCATACCACCACCCTCATCGTCATACTATTTACCGTATTCTTACAAGTAAGAAAATATTTACACATCAAAAATATAGATATAGATTTATGCAAACTCAATTATCTGTAAGGCACTATGTACCTATGGAGCTTTTACAATATTTGAATCCCAAACTATTTCTATTACATTTTATTAAGATTTTTTGACTTTTCAAAATAATTAAATGATTTGCATATACAATGTTGTTAAGGTCTTCTAATCATTTCCAAATTTTGCTTTTAGGGTGCTACAATAAAACCACTTGTAAAGTTACTTCATGTTCGCCGAGCACAAGCCAGTGATTTATCTATGTATCAGGAGCTCAATGAAAAGGTGAGATTGTATTCTTTGAGTAGGGTATTGGGCTGTAACTCAGTCTTCATATTCTTTGAGTAGGGCATTAGGCTTTAACTCAGTCTTTATATTCTTTAAGTAGGGTATTGGGCTGTAACACAGTCTTCATATTCTTTGAGTAGGATATTGGGCTGTAACTCAGTCTTCATATTCTTTAAGTAGGGTATTGGGCTGTAACTCAGTCTTTATATTCTTTGAGTAGGGTATTGGGCTGTAACTCAGTCTTCATATTCTTTGAGTAGGACATTAGGCTGTAACTCGGCCTTCATATTGTATTCTTTGAGTATGACATTAGGCTGTAACTCAGTCTTCATATTCTTTGAGTAGGGTATTGGGCTGTAACTCAGTCTTCATATTCTTTGAGTAGGGTATTGGGCTGTAACTCAGTCTTCATATTCTTTGAGTAGGGTATTGGGCTGTAACACAGTCTTCATATTCTTTGAGTAGGATATTGGGCTGTAACTCAGTCTTCATATTCTTTGAGTAGGGCATTAGGTTTTAACTCAGTCTTTATATTCTTTGAGTAGGGTATTGGGCTGTAACTCAGTCTTCATATTCTTTGAGTAGGGTATTGGGCTGTAACTCAGTCTTCATATTCTTTGAGTAGGGTATTGGGCTGTAACTCAGTCTTCATATTCTTTGAGTAGGGTATTGGGCTGTATCTCAGTCTTCATATTCTTTGAGTAGGGTATTGGGCTGTAACTCAGTCTTCATATTCTTTGAGTAGGGTATTGGGCTGTAACTCAGTCTTCATATTCTTTGAGTAGGGTATTGGGCTGTAACTCAGTCTTCATATTCTTTGAGTAGGACATTAGGTTGTAACTCGGCATTCATATTGTATTCTTTGAGTAGGACATTAGGCTGTAACTCAGTATTCATATTGTATTCTTTGAGAAGGACATTACTGTCTTGTTCACTAAGTCCAGAGCACCCTGTGTGGCGATTTATTCTGTCGTCTGAAGAATTTTCCTTTTGATTATTGTTTCCGAGAATTGACCCCCTTAGGCGTAACTGGAAACTAACTTCAGCTTACCCTATCAGCTGCCTTTAAACCGCAATATGAAAAAATAAAATGTCTACAGGAAATTTCCATGTCAATTTCAAGTCGCCGCCATATTATTCTCCGTGCCAACAATAGTAAACAGTGACTTCAAAATGTCCAACATCTTGTATTTTCAGTGCACCCTGTTTGGGCGATTTATTCTGTCGTCTGAAGAATTTTGCTATGAATTTTTGTTTCCGAGAATTGACCCCCTTTAGTCGTAACTGGAAATTAACTTCAACTTACCCTATAAGCTGCCTTCAAACCGCAATATGAAAAAATAAAATCCCATGTTAATTTCAAGCCGCCGCCATTTTGTTCTCCTTGTCAACAATAGTAAACAGTGACGTCAAAGCCTCCGACGTCACACATTTTCAGCGATTTTACTATAGAAAATCCTCATAGACTTTTTATTTTCTGTCCTATTTCTAACTTAGCTGACGCACAGACAAAACAATGGTATTTTCTGTTACGACTAAAAGAGTACTATAAAATTGATACCTTTTTGGAAGATGACATTATTATATTTTAGAGAAAACTGGGAAAACAGGATGCTCTGGAATTAGTGAACAGGACAGTAGGCTGTAACTCAGTCTTCGTATTGTTTGAGTAGGACATTAGGCTGTAACTCAGTCTTCTGATTGTTTGTTCAGGACATAAGGTTGTAACTCAGTCTTCATATTCATAGAAGTCTGTCAACTTTATTGAATTCTCAGATGCCTGATCGATGGATGATGGTCGTCATAAGTCAAAGCTATTTACATGTACATCTGACTGTCCTTAGTATACCAAGCTGGAACTGAAAGAAAATGAATCATAACTATGACTTGTCATGATGAAGTGCACTGCTTATAATAACAGCAATTTCCATTTACCAATTTTTTTTTTAGATCAATGACCATTTAATGGCAGGTATAGAAGAAGTTGTAGGCAGAGCTGGAAAATTTCAGTTCAGGGTTAGTATGACGATGTAGAATATTGGTTTTAGTAAATACATGTATTTGTTACTTTTCTACTAGAAGGCTTTGTTGCATACTGACAATTTTTTTTCTAACTTCGAGTTAATTAGAATATTTGATAAACTTGTTCTTAGTCTGGACATTACAGAGTATGCCATGTTTTCTACTGGAGGAGACATTTATTTCCTTGTTGTATCAACATGATTTATTTTCAACTTTCTTTGCAGGAGAAATTTGGGTATTACGATAATAAATACTTCCGTAGGTTCCTTCTGAGAGATTTTAAAGGAGAAGAAGAAGGTGACCTGACTACGACTTATGAAAAACTTGTTATGAAGTAAGTTGATTTAAAATGTGAATATGACTGAAGTAAGTTGATTTGAAATGTGAATATGACTGAAGTACGTTGATTTGAAATGTGAATATGGCATTACTTACATTTCTAAAAAGTGATTTATGGACATGAAAAAAGAAAAAATTATTTTCATATGCTTCTTAGTTCTTTGCTTTTATGGTCTTTCAGAATTAAAATATTTCTGTATTACAGAGAGCATTATCGAAATCTACATCTTTGCGGTGCTAAAACCATGCCCAAAGTAAACAGTGAAATGTAAGTTACCACTATAAATATGTATAACATTATCATATTCAGTCTGAATATGAAAAAAGATGTGTGAAAATATACAACCAATTTATATCTGTGTATAAAAGTTGATGGTTCATACATGTACTATATTTATATACATGTAATTATGTTTTTACCTTTCCAGTCGTCATGTGGACAGCTCTAACCTTTTACTAGAACTGGAGAAAGGTGAA
Organism: Pinctada fucata; assembly: GCA_028142955.1. Lineage (NCBI taxonomy): Eukaryota > Metazoa > Mollusca > Bivalvia > Pterioida > Pteriidae > Pinctada > Pinctada fucata. Next base: position 69,188,736 of record AP027105.1, on the reverse strand, counting down.
GAAAGAAACGGTATCACCGTAGAACCTGCTGGTAAGTCTATTATACACGTCATATACTGGGAGTATCTTGGCATGTGGAAAAATATAGTGGTGACATAGCAGTTCCATGTATCTGCATTATGAAAGTAAAAATTAAATACAATGTACATTGTAGATAGATATGTTACAGGTGCAGAAGGTGAAAAAAAATCTAAAAGTATTTGAAACATTCTGTCTCATTTTTACTTAGGAATCACACTCCTCATATTTGCACAAAAACCCCTGTTGAAGTTGCAGTCTTCACTCACAGTCCTTTTATCTACTTAATATAGAAAAGATATTTTCTTTAATCTTTAAATGAAATATGGAAATTTTGCATCAATCATGAACCTTCTATTAAAACTTTCTCAATACCAATATACACATTACTGTAAGTTATGAAAAGAAGTCAGAGGGAAAGCAGAAAGAAAACAAAACAAATATACATTTTCATATAATGTGGTATTGAGGTCATATGCTTGACATAACGTTATTTCGTGTTATTTTAAATTGCAATGTCACAAGTAAAGTACTGCTATCATAATCTAAATATCAATGTGATGTCTGACTTTGTCCGCTCTTTGGACAATTTTGAGACACAATGTTAATGACTCTTACAATTACTAAAAGTAGCACTGCATGGTTTTGTGGTATACATGTATGTATGCATATAGCATTGAAAATCATTAAAATCACCCCTGTCATCAAACTACTACACATTGCAGGCTTATCTATAATGAGCTACAAGATCTATTTACATAATTACACTTAGTTCCTCATTCTGAAATTATTAAAAGTTTATTATTGAATTTCCACAATTACCAGATGATGTGGTTCTACGACAGCATAGAAAAGGTATAAGATATGATATAAAGTTATAGAATATATACGTGTATATGAATGCCAGCTCTATGATCTGAGTATGATATCTGGAATAAGCTTGCTGCTTCAATTATTATATAAATGTAATGTATTGAAATATCAAGTAGGGGAGAATATTTAAAGTTTTGAGATCTGATACAAATAATTTTACATTTATTATTAAAGTTTTATCAAATAATGCCAGGATGATACGACATATACTTATTAATCACTGTTTTCTCTGCACACACAGTATCACTAGTATTGATTACTAGAGATTGGAGTTTACCCAAGCTAGGTATTGATGTGATAATTTTTACAAATGAGTTTACTTCAAACGTTTAAGTACTTTAATTTGTTATTGTCTCTTCCCGAATTTTTATTTTTAAATTTTCAGCTTTCAAAATAGTGTATTATTGCTTATCAGATGCATTCAAAATGCTTGTAAAGAAGCCATATGCATAACTTTCTTTTCGTCCCCTTTGCATGGCATATAAAATAATTGCATACAAATAAAAGTTTTCTTTTCAAGAGGTTTTCTTTTATTGCTTTGTTGATTTGTACCATCTAAAATGATAAGTTACCATTGGGAAGCAGAATTTTCTTTTTATTAAAAATTATTAATCAATAAGCTTTTTTTATTACATAGGAATAATTCATATATAATGATGTCATACCATAAAATGTACTGTTCTGCTACTTCAGTGATTTCTCAAAACTACATTGGATAAGTGTAATGCATATCTCTGGGTCGATTTTGACCTGCTCTCTTTAATTTTATAGTCATATTATTCATGTATCCTGATGATTTTTAACAGAAGCTCCAGTATTTATGAGAAAAAAAAATGTTTAAAAAGTTTGTTAGTATTGTCAGTGTAGATGTATATACAGTAACAAGTATAAAAAATGTATAAAAAAGTTATTAGTATTGTAAGTGTATGTAAGAACCATATTGATCATTTAAGAATTTATACATGTATATCATCAATAGAATAAGATTTTCTGTTTTAGAATAGTTACTTTAACATGAGCTGATTCTATTTTGTTGTTGTTGATATATTTTAATATATTTAGGGTTACAGAGAATGATTCTTTTTTTTAACAGCTTTGATTCATTTCATTAAATAACATTTTGAGGTCATACGATGTATTATTTATCATAAAAGGAGATGGGAGCTAATGGCCTAATGCTAATGACTATAATTTGGTAAGAGGTAAAAATGTCACATGAATTTAGAGTGAATGAACTTGTCCAACTTAATGTACCGAGATGATTCTGTACACCAGTTACTGCATCTTGTTATACGGATTAGAATTGTTAAGGATAGGTTAAAGAGAAGTATTAATTGAAATTATATTGAATGTTATTATATAGGTCAAGGTCACTTGATTAGGTTCAGACATAGGACATGCTACACACCTTTTCATGAGCAGTGTATTAGTTGTAATTTTGGCCTCTGTATTTTTCATATGTTACATACCCGTAATGGATATTTCATTGTGCTTTTAGAGAATGTACTAGAATATTTATTTCTCAAGTAACTTAAAGTTGTATACCCTGTATCTTCTAGAAAATAGAGTATATTATCTAATTTTATCATTTTGGTCTTATTGGGTAAAGAAACATACAAAACGTTCACTTGTCCCAGGTATATAAACATAGCATCTTTTATTCATGTGTGTTAGCCATCGAATTTGCAAAGTTTACAAACACAATAACAAATATTTATAAATAAACTCATGTCGTAAAAGGTGAGCTTTATCTCACAAAGCTTTCTAGTCATCAGTCTGGAAAGGTTTGAAAGCTTGGTCACTATCTACCAAATAATCTGTGAAAATCTACCCTTATTACCCTATATCAAGTTGAAAAATATATGTCGTTATTATTTCAAATTTGTAATCATGGTAATGCGCATGCGTAACTTTGGGGTTTTTCATTTTCGTTGTAAATATTGTGAGCCAGAAATATTTACAATAAATTATCTTTATATTCTATTATCTTGGAGAGCTTTGGTGCTAAAATTTTGTAATTAACGGAAAGTAAATAACTTTGGCAATGCTAGAAAAATACAGTTAGTATTCTACAAGTTAAATTTCATCCGATTTTTGACGATTACAGGGTCTACAACTTTAATTAGAGAATTTGAAGCTTTAAGAATTTATAATGCATTAAGTACATGTAGTAAAATATAAATTCTTATTGAATCATTTGCGTATTATTTAGGAAGTGACACTGTAAGATTCTCTGTTGGTGAGCCAACTGTTAAAGATTTCCGTCGAGCTATGGAACGACACGCCTCAACAGTCCTTGGTCAAAGTCTGGTCAGTATATAAATATACATGTCATGGATACAAAATTTTACATATATTTGTCAAAAATTTCAAAGAAAATCAATTGCATATACATATAGATATAGTAATGATGTACATTAACACTGTTTGTCATTGTAGAATCCTGTCACTAGATTCGAGTCAAATCTACAAGGTATGAGGAAACTTCATGTAGTGAACCAGTTACGTAACAAACGGAGCAGCAACATGAGGCTAGCCAGGATGAACACCATCCGTAAGATGCCGGAGCGAGCGTTATCATGGTCGGAGTCCGACTCTGATCTGTGTCAGCTAAGGGAGGCAAGCACGAGTCAACATGGACTGAAGGAGAGAGCTAAAACCATGGATATGACCACCATACCTAATACTCTGGAGGGATTTACAAAGTATGTGTATCGTAATAGTCACATGTACACATATAATTTGCCTGTATTCAGATGTATATTAGTATAACTTGTGTACAAAAATTATCAACCTAGAAATTGTCAGATTGACAAGGGACATAAACGTAGATCTTTGAAACCCATAATTCATTGTTAGATTGTTAAGCTTACATACCTATCAGATATGATATAACAAAAATTTATATAGGTAACTATAAAGTTTATAGGTTTGTAAATCAAAATACAGCCATAGTTAATGTGATCAACTTGTGCTGATGGCATGTATTGTCCATACTTAAAATTGAAGCAGTATCTGAATGTATCAGTTTTTTGAAAGCTAATAATGTTTTACGTATTCAAAACAATAGGAAACCTAAGAAAGTTAATAGGAGGTAAAATGAATATACAAATTCCTCTCTAACTTAATGCATAGTGAATGGATGTTTCTCTTCTTTTATGTTAAAACATTTCTTTTGTCTTTTGTCATATCCAAGTAAATGAACAATTTCTCCATTGATATCTTACTTCTTTTTACAATTCATCATATATTTCAATATTGACAACTGGAACCATCATTGCTTTAATTTGTCTGCATGTATGGAAGCATATTATGGTTAATAAAAATAAAAAGTAAATTTCAGAGTTAAAATGAATTTAACTCAAAGGAACACTGTGATAAGAATGTATTAAACTATTTTCCAACATCTGTCTTATAATATCTATATGTAAGATATACCATGCTTTCTCCTCTGTTATGATTGATATGATAAAAGGAGTATTACAATTATACCTACGCTGAAGTTTTTGTTAATAGCTTAATTACTGTATAGGAAACACTTTTAAAAAAATACGTATAATTGATAATAATTATGGTAACATGAGTTACAGATGTTACATTTTTGTTTGAAATTAAGAAAATTTATCTACATGTATATGTAACTTGTGATAATTTTGTCAAACAGTAAATTTCAGTAAAAATGTATCTGATAAGCAAATGATTGAGACACATGTAACTGCTGTGAACAAATTGTATATGCTAGTTATATTTGTCTGTTCTTATTTCAGTCGCTCCATCGATACACCTGTGATAGAGGAAGAACCTGAAGATTTAGATCCACGTGAATCAAACCCTTTACTCCGGAATGGTGCCACCCAGGATAACTGTGAGACGGCCCCTCACTCTGAGCACTGTCATCTGCAACGGCAGGACGCAGTCACAGAAAACATACCCCTGGGACAGATCGGCAAAACTAAATCACAGTGATCATGAATCAGATTTGTCTACAAGATAAAGTACATGTACTCATAGTCTTAGCTATCATGTCCTAATCTAATAATTATTTTTCTACAAGATATGAAATATGCATCAATGTTACTTTTGTTATTATTGTTTTATCTTTTTGACTGTTCTCATTTCAAAGTTGAATTTTTGTTTTAAAGATTTCATAAATCTCTATTCACTTACAATGTATGTGATTTTGTCATATCATGAACCTTTACAGTTTACTGTTCTGGACTCGTGAATTTTGATATAATGTTTTGTGATAAGTATAATTGTGTAATTTGAGGTACGGTGCAAACAGTGAATATGTATATGATACAATGACAGCAGCCTTAGCTCTATGTTACTGATATCATTATTTGGGTATTCTATTATTTGATGAACATAAAAAATTGTTGACATCAAGTGTTAACATGATTTGAACATTGGTATCAGAGAATGTGAAAAAATTATCCTGGATTTATAAATCATAGAGGTTGGAAGAAACTAAATACACATGTATTTGACTCCTTTGTCTCCATTAATTGGTATATTTTTTTCCATTCGAGTGTAAGAGTGTGGTTCATATCATCATATACTGTTTCTTATTTCTTCAAAATTTATATATAAATGTGGCCGCTTTTCACAATTATTGAATGAATATGCAGATTGTACATAAACTATACTATCTGTTTTCCTATTATCTTTTCTCACTGATATCACATTTCGTATACTTGTTATTTTACACATACATATTGTTATTACTTGTCAGAGCTTGTATTTTATATTATATTTTTTTGTATTTTATAACTGTAGTGGCATGGAGAAAAGTTGTCAGGCTTATTTAATTCACCATGCATTAGAAATATTACTCCAATATTTTATTCTTTTTCTTTTTGGAAATGATCAGGAAATGAAAACATAGAAGATAAAAGAAAAGTATTTGATAAAATTTAAATTTTGAAATTGCATGTAGCTTATTAAGTATAGACACAGAAATTTAACAAAAAATAAAAATCTCTTTACTTTTTAAAAGAATACAAATCATAGAATACATGTATATGCATGGCCTCAAAATTAATCTACTATATTGTTTACTGCTGAACAATTATACCCTTATAATAAGCTACCTCACTTGCTTTTTGGCCGGATTGCAAAGCAATTCCGGTCTATAGATTGACGATGTCCGTCCGTCCGTCCGTCTGTCTGTCCGTCCGTCCGTCCGTCCGTCTGTCCGTCTGCCGTCAACATTTTGGTTAAAGTTTCTGGTTGAGGCAAAATCTAAGGAACTATATGCAGTAGAAACTTTATATTATACATGAAGGTTGCCCATGACAAGACCTTTCAATTTATGCCGTAACATTTGACCTAGTGACCTTGACCTTGGACTTTGACCTAGTTAAAGATTTTGGTTAAAGTTCCTGGTTTAAGCAAAATCTATGGAACTGTATGCAGTAGAAACTTTATATTATACATGTATGTTACCCATGAAGAGATCTTTCAATTTATGCCGTAACATTTGACCTAGTGACCTTGACCTTGGACTTTGACCTAGTTAAAGATTTTGGTTAAAGTTCCTGGTTTAAGCAAAATCTATGGAACTGTATGCAGTAGAAACTTTATATTATACATGTATGTTGCCCATGAAGAGATCTTTCAATTTATGCTGTAACATTTGACCTAGTGACCTTGACCTTGGACTTTGACCTAGTTAAAGATTTTGGTTAAAGTTCTTGGTTTAAGCAAAATCTAAGGAACTGTATGCAGTAGAAACCTTATATTATACATATAGGTTGCCCATGACAAGACCTTTCAATTTATGCCGTAACATTTGACCTAGTGACCTTGACCTTGGACTTTGACCTAGTTAAAGACTTTGGTTAAAGTTCCTGGTTTAAGCAAAATCTAAGGAACTGTATGCAGTAGAAACCTTATATTATACATATAGGTTGCCCATGACAAGACCTTTCAATTTATGCCATAACATTTGACCTAGTGACCTTGACCTTGGACTTTGACCTAGTTTAAGATTTTGGTTAAAGTTTCTGGTTTAAGCAAAATCTAAGGAACTGTATGCAGTAGAAACTTTATATTATACATGTAGGTTGCCCATGATGAGACCTTTCAATTTATGCCGTAACATTTGACCCAGTGACCTTGACCTTGAACTTTGACCTAGTTAAAGATTTTGGTTAAAGTTCTTGGTTTAAGCAAAATCTAAGGAACTGTATGCAGTAGAAACCTTATATTATACATTTAGGTTGCCCATGATGAGACCTTTCAATTTATGCCGTTACATTGGACCTAGTGACCTTGACCTTTGACTTTGACCTAGTTAAAGACTTTGGTTAAAGTTCCTGGTTTAAGCAAAATCTAAGGAACTGTATACATTAGAAACTTTATATTATACATGTAGGTTGCCTCTGACAAGACCTCTCAATGTGTGCTGTAATATTTGACCTAGTGACCTTGACCCAGTTGGTGACAAAAACTTACTTTGTAATCCGGCCATACCGTCTTTAGCGGTGTTTTATTATACATACTTCCATACTCTCCTCATGTTACATTTGTATATTGCACTCATATCACATGAATTCTATAATTTCCGTATGGATCAGAAAGAATGGTCAACTTGGCAAAATTAAGATTGGCAAAATATACATGCTTCATGAAGGTAATTTGTCTAATTGGCACCTTTTTAAGTCATGTTTTTGCAAAAAATATGGTGCTTGAAATCTAGCAATTTTTTTTACGAATTGATATTCCAAGTTTCTAGATATTTACATGCAAGTTAATCTAATAGGTACATGTACTTAAAACTTTTAAAAAGCATCTAATTTGGTATTACATGTACGAGTATTTATTTTAAAGCAGTGCAATATCCATATTTTGTACATTCCAAAACCGCATTCGACTTTCTATTTTTGCCCTTCTGTGATATTAAGGACTTGTTCAGTTTCTGATTTATAGGTTTTTTTCCAGACTGAGTTATACATGTACTTTGTTTATTTTTTCAATGTTTTTTTGTCAAAATACAAAACCAAAACAATTTAAATATGTCCTCATGAATTTTGATTAATTTGTTGATTAACAAATATATAATGTCAATTCATAAAAAAAAATTAAATGCATTTAATTAAATCAAACTTGATCAAAATCAAATCAAATGTTTTATGAGGGATCAACAATATTTTTTTCCTTTCTACATTAGTCTTTCTTCATCCATATGACTGTAATGTTCTACAAATCTTATGATGCCAATATAAACCATTTATCGACCAAACTTGACTCACATAAGACATATCAGCCTAGCAGCTTTAAAAGACCAAAGACAGCTTTTTGCAATGCTTTCCATATCATTGTAGATTGTAATCAGAAAGTCTCTAATGGTTTACAAAGACATGTCATTAATCTCCATATCACATATCTTCATCTGAAAGATGGTACGCATTTCGAGCAATGTATTGCTTTATCAAATATTTTAAACTTTATTTTATCAGCAATGGTAATTACAAACATTTAAAGTGGAGAGTATAGCATAAGCATGTGTACTCATATTTGGATGATGATATTGTGTATAATGTTATATAAAATAATCTGGCGTTACAAAGACCACCATTTTAACATAATTTGAAGGCATGATGCTCAACTTTACGCAATTTGATGGAATTATACATAATGATATCATTAGTAAAATTATGGTTACATTGCATCATCATGGTATAAACAAAAGTGTAGTTGTGTCAGCTGAGGAAAAATTAGTAAAACAAAATCTCCAAATCATGTGTCTAATGTTTACAGAAGTATTATTTGTCATTACAATATTTATTGATCATAATTTTTTTCAAAACATGAACAGAATGTATGTCAGATACATTATTTATAACGGATCATGTGTTCAGAAGAATGTTTAGTACATGTAATTTTCCAGATATTAAAATCCCTTACAACTGATGGTAGGCAATAAAGAGAATTCTGGAATCTCATCATTTTCAATATATCATGTTTATGTTGACATCATACTCAAGTCCCAAGAATTCTACAAAATGTACAGTCAGTATTTTTATGTTCAGTATTTTCTTTGATACCAGTGATTCACTTCAAATTTGTGATGGCTTAGAACAACAAAGATTTTAGGATATTGGTGCATGTACATGTATGTACTACTATTGCATGAGTGCATCATTTTCTTTGCTGCTTTGGTGCCATGAGATATAATTATGAAAATTATAAGAAGAACACATGCATTCACATGAAATATTTTTCATTTAAATGTTTCAATTTGAATATGAGTTTGGATGAATGTTTTTAAGAACTTTTATCTTCTTTTTTTTTTTTTGAAAAATATTTATAATTTTAGATAAATAATGCCAAGACTTCTGAATGGTATTGCAAGACTGTCTGATTAAGATTTTTTCATTCTTATACCATTAAATTTTCTTTTTATTATACAATTGCTCAATTTGCATAATATACGTAGAGTATAGGTATTGCATCTTATTATCACAAAGTACAATTAGCAAAGGTATTAGAATAGTTGATGGTACCTTGGTGTAGTCATTCCCCAAAAGTGCTTAAAATTGTTATATTGCTAATATATTACTATTTTCTCTCAAATTGTATATTAGTCATGCTTCATTATACCTCCATGATGAACAATACTGTAGTGCAATAGTTGTCTCCTACTGTATATTCATAAGATAACCTGGGATCACTTTGTTTTTTTGTCATTTTAATCAGGCTTGATGTGTGAATGGTGAATTGTATGAATAATTAGCTGTTGTAGTTGAGATCCTCAGCTGGTTAAGGTAATGTTAGATTAACACCTCGTCCTGTAATTGTGGATCAGACAGAAAGTAACAATATCAATATTCAAGGTCAAGGTCAAAGGCTCTACAGTGAGATTGTAAAAACTTGATAAATGATGACATTTGTTTTTGTGGATGACCAACTTACTAAGTTTATAGCCATGGAAAGAGGATGAATCCTTGTTATTCATGTACCAAGTCAAAGACACATGCATAATTAACACCTGTTCAGTAAAAACACTGTGAAATCGTCATACTCACAGTGGAGAGATCAAGGGCAAAGTAGGTCAGAGTACATAGTATCTTGCCATTGTTTGAAACAAACTTCAGTGGTCAAAACATTGTTTTTATAAATCATTGAAAGTTGGTATGAATATCACCATGATTATAATGTCAAACATATAGCAGGGGACACAATATGTTCACAACCTTTATTTTCTATTAGTGCAGGTAGAGCAGAATTCCTCGTTAGTTGTACATATATTATACATGTACATTGATATGTGCTACTTTAGTTTTGTACCTTGTATTAGACATTGAGAGATTTATGTAGTGTAGATGGTATATTTGTACATGATGATATACATGTATACATAGTTATTAAATAAATGAAAACAAGTTTGTAGTTCAGTTATTTTATTTTATGAATATAATCCATAAAAAATATAAATGTTCATAACTATACCACACACTAGCAGTCCTGTATACACTGTTGTGAATATGAACAAATGAATATTCCTTCAGGCATGGAAATGTATAAGCAGTAAGTACCAAGCAATGAATTACTTTTCATGGTCTTGGACAAGAATAGAATTCATCTTTAGAATAGACATTGATTGGTGCTGCATTTCAAGTAATTTAAAACAGTGAAACACCAAATAAATTCCATATCCAATTGACAAAACATTTTTAATTATGAGAAAAAAACTTTAATGTTAATGATTTGTACATTCTGCATCCTAATAAGAAATAAGAGCATATTTATATGAATCTACGTGTGTATAAGAATATACATTAAAGTGATAGGAAAGGACATTTCATATTTGGGCCATTTTCATGATTTGCTACTATTTCAATGGGCCACTTCTTAAGAATGTATACAGACTTCAATGGGTCATCTTTCATATTAATAAGTCTATGGTGCATGGTCCCTATCCTTCTCGATCACTTTACATATATATGATATAGTATAACAGCTACGTACGATATAAGGAGCGTACAGAGCTACTGTAATAGTGTAACATCATTAAACAATTTCTGCACATGTAGTAATTTTGAGTCAACCGTCATCTTAGCAGATTTTTTAAAAGTACATGTATAAAGAAGTATGCATTAATCCATGAAGCATAAAAATGATAATATTGGATAAAATATGCATATTGAAGGTAATATGAACGTAGATCATCATTATGGTTATGTATAAAATGTAAATATCAAAAGGCTGCAAGTTAATATCAATGACAAAGACAGTTTGCCAGTTGGGTGTTTGCTTGTAAATGGCAAAATCACACAAAAAAGTGCTCAAAGGTTGAAGTCACTCGGTAAATTTTGAGCAAAAAACTTGAGGAATCTACATATGAAATGGCAAAGCCCTACCCTCTGAAAGTCATATTAATTTAGGAATTGACATGTGAAATCTCAAAGCCCAGAGTCTCTTTATATCAGGAGACGTAGTCACAGTTAAAGTTTTGCATACAGATATGGAAACGGATGTTGGTGTGCACTCTGCTTCAGATGACAACAGACATCTATCCTTGAGAGCCAAAAATAATGAAATTTTATGAAAAATAAAATAAAAGGAATACTGACATAGTCAAAAAGGGCCCCACCTGGCACCTATTTTTTTTTTTTTTTTACCCAATATAACATTTTGTTTCCAATATGGGTCATGATAGGGATAAGGAATTTTTTAGCATCAAGGTACAATGGAGTCATATATAAAAGTCTAAATGAAGTCCTACCTTAAACAGTTCACTAGTAATGGACAATGTTTAAGTCTTTCAAATGAAGATCAAAGGTCAGAGTCAAGTTAACATGATAAAAAAAATGTTGGTACAACTGAAAGATCTTGTCACAAGGATACACATGTCAACTATGAGAGTCCTGCCTCTTACAGGTTAGTAATAATGGCCAATGTTAATGTTTTTTAATTGTAGGTAAAAGGTCAGAGTATAGGTCACATGACAAACAATGCTGGTACAAACAGTAAGGCCTAAGGTCACAAGGAACATGCAAGCAAAATATGAGAGCTCTATCTTTTATGGTGAAGACGTTATGGCCAATGTAATTTAAGTTTTATTTTTTCAAATGTAGGTCAAAGGTCAAGGTAAAACTTTTTGGTACCAACAGAAAGGTCTTGTCACAAGGAACATGCAAGCCAAATATGAGAGCTTTATCTATTATGGTAAAGAAGTTACGGCCAAATGTAATTAATCCAATGTACAAACAGAAATCTCGCTGACGTTATTGTAACGTAAACAGCTTTCTCTTAGCAAATTAAAGTCCTTACAACATGTACAATATGTTCTTGTAAATACCTTTCTCTTAGCACAGCTTATACAAAGTGCTGTTGTCAAATTCAATCTTAAATTTCTCTCTGTACACAAACTTTCTGTTCTTTCTGTGTTGTTTAAACTGCATTCTATATGCACAGAAATATCAAACTATAGTATTATATGTAATGTAATCTTCACCCCTTACCAAATTCCTTTAGTGTTCTTCAACTTGTTGTAAGCGTAATTAATTCTATATATATAACCTATACTGTACTATATGTTATCAAGTTTTTGTCAATTTTTGATTCTTCATCCATAATCATAAAGTCTGCATTGTAGAGTTGACCCAGTGCCCTGAGTTCTGAGGTATTGTACTATAGTTTATGATGATTCCCTCCATGTTCCCTGCCTGAGGGAACACAGCTGTGACCGTGTTAGATGGCGATCCCTCCTCAGTGACAGGGTCCTGTACATCCATAACGTCAATGGCTTGTTCCTTGCTGGATGAATCAAGTGAATCGCTGAGGGAACGGCTCATCTCACTCTCTTCTTGTGCGGCAGAACAGTTCTTTTGGTGGATGCGTAAACCTCGGGGATTAGAATACATCTTGCCACAGTAGCAGCCATATCTATATAAAGAAATAAAGGAATAATGATATTTCTGATCAGTTTTCTTCATAGAATGTAGTTAATGTTACTTATGAAATTAAACTTATAACAAACTAAAATACCTCATCACCAGGAGTTTTATCTCTGCATTTCTTATAGCATTAGTAATGTGTAGAAGGTGCTACAAGACTATAAGCTTCTACCTTGTTTGGCTATATTGCTGTAACATACAAACCTTTCTGTATTGGTGTGGGCTCTCTCGTGTACAAGCATGTTACATCTCTCCGCAAACCCTTTTCCACAGTGCCTGCATTTATTTGGCTTCTCCCCCGTGTGAATACGCATGTGTACCTTAAGCTTCCATTTACACATACAGATCTTATCACAGATTTCACACTTGTACGTCTTTAATGGGAATGAGCCCATTTCCTCCACAGTCAGGTGTGTTCGGCCATAGTGTATAAGGTAGTGTTGGTGGGATGACAGGACCTGGCTACATTTGTCACATTTTGTTTTCTTGCGTTCAGACATCTGTCTATGACCCCAGAGGTGCCTGGTCAAGCTCCGTTTAGTTTTATAATTCTGTCCGCAGATCTCGCACACGTGTATGTTTGAGGTATGGTTTCTGTCTTTATGGTTTTTAAGGCTATCTGCACAATGGAAGCTCTGCTGACACATGTCACATGAAAACGGCTTTTCTCCAGTGTGCTTCCTCCTGATATGATTCTGGATGAAAATTATAATGAAAGCTGCATTTATAAGCATATTAAACTATATACTCAGTATTAAGGACATGTATTTAATAGATATCCATCAATGATTCTTTTCCAAATTGCCATTAAGTTCATTGATGCCTTTTTTTTAAAAAAAAAAAGCTCTGATCATACAATCATAACCTGTACACAAGATATTGTGTATTTATGTATTCATTTTCTATTTGACTATATATATCTTTCTGACAAAAATTCAGCGCAAATTATTTGGATTTATTAAGACAGCTTAGGTTGTACATGTTTACTTACAATGAGCTGTTTATTGACCCTGAACGCCGCACCACAAGTATCACACATGTAATCGTTCTTGTTTTCTCTATGATTCTTCATGTGAAGCTTCAGTAAAGCTCGTGTACTACATCCATGTCCACATTCCTCACATCGATGTGGTTTCTCCGCCTCCGGTAAATGGCTGAGCTGATGACGTTTATAAGACTCCGCACTCGCACACTCTTTTTGACACAGTTCACACTCAAACTTCTTTTTTAAGTTTGTTTTGACATGAAGTAACATGTGCCTTTTGTACATTGGAAGTTTCACGAAATTTCTGCCACAAAACGTGCATTCTAAAGATAAAGACTTGATTTTCTTAATACAGTTCCCGTGTTGAATTAAATCATCGTTTGATGAGAAGCATTTTTTACAGATCTGACATTGGTATGAAGAGCTTTGATGAACTGCAGCATGTTTTGTCATTTCCTCCTCAGATTTAAACCAAAGATCACAGTGCCGGCATTTGATTTTGGCATCAATCCCAGAATGCATCAGTTCCACATGGTTCTGTAGTAACGCATAATGTACAAACGTTTCTTCACATAAATTACATGTGATGATATCTATGGCAGGTCCAGCATTACAGCGTTTCTGGTGATTCTTCAAAGAGGCAACATACGGAAAAGAAGCGAGGCATCTCTCACACGTAAAGAGTTCATTCCCAAAATTGTTACAATGTATATTTGCTATATGATGTAGCCAAGGGGTCTTTGTATGATATACTTTATCACATTCCTTACAAGGAAATGATCTGTTTGATACATGATCCTTCTTATGATGGCGGATAGTCTCTTTCGAGCTATCGAAGCGCATTCCACAGACGTCACACTCATAGTACTGATTACCGTCTTCATCCACCAGTGGCTCCTTCATCTTACACGGCCTGTTTTTGGCAGCTAGTTGCTGTGCTGGTGAGGCTGGCTTGCCACCTTGAAGCCATCTCTTTAACGTACGTTTGCAGGGAGAATTCACCTTATGTATTTCCTCTCCATTATCTCTTTCTACTTCAGGTGAAGAATGTGCCTTATGTCCTGCTACATCCACGTCCTTACTTTCTACTTTATCATGCTCACTGGTATCTGCACATAAATTACTAGCGTCTACCTTTGGTACAGTATGCTCTTCAGAACTGATATGAATTTCACCTCTGTACTTCACTTTTTTCTCTGTCCTCTTTGGCTTTCCCTTTCTATTTGATAACTTCAGCTTACGCTTCTTTCGCTTTTTACAAACGGTTTTTGATGGCTTAATTTCTGTTGACAAATTGTTACATCTGTTTTCAGGTAATGAATCTGGTTTCCATTCAGGTGATAAATCTTGTTTTTGGTCGATTTCCTCTGGTTTTAATTTGCTTCTTTGATTGTTTTCAGTTTCTACAAGTAGAAATAATAGACATCCTATGTAAAACTTAGGTTCATCTACATGTATAGGGTAAGGCATTTTTTCATGTTCATAAATGTGCCGAAATCTACTGTTAAATTAATGCCGCTCTGTATTCTTATTAATTGGTACATGTATAACTGGATAATGGGTTTACATGTACATTGTACATGTACTAAGAGACTTTTAGAATAATATGTGAGTAAACATACTAGAGGATCATAGCAAAAAAAAAATCACTGTGAATATTCAAGTGAAAGATTTTACTAGTTCATGATGATCTTACTGCAATGTACCATTTTCAGCTGAATTGCAAAACTCTGCAACATGTATTTGATGTAAGATGGTCAAGATCCCAAGTCAAAAATTGGTGTCTGGGCCTTAAGTCCAATATGTTGAGTGCTATTACAATGAAACTTCAAACACTTACTCAACTCTCTTCGAGTGGAAGATTTCCTCTATTAATTTTGGGTAAAAAGGTCAAAGGTCATAGGACTTTAATGATTGAAAATGGCTTCCAGACCATAACAGAGTTTGTATCGCACTGATCATCAAGAATTTTGCAACATGTACATGTATAAATATTCAACATGAATCAAGGTGGTACCCTGTTGATTTTCGGGTCAAAAGCCTGGATCATAACAGGGTGTTTCACATCTGTCATCATTAAACTTGCTAAAATTCTTCCCATGCATTAAATGTATTCATCTTTGGAGTCTCGTGGTCAAAGGTCAAGGTCTTTAACGATTTAAAACGGTTTTCTAAACATTACAGAGTGTTTACTGCACCTGTCATCATAAAACTTGCCAATAATATTCCAAACGAGTAATGGGTGTGCTGCATTATTTTTTGGTTCAAAAGTCGAGGTCAAGGACTTTAATTATTAAAAATAATTTGATATCTGAATCATGTCAAAGGGAGAATTGCTAATCATGAAACTTGATTTAATTGTTCTCTCTGAATCAATTTTTTTTTTTAATTTTGTGGTCCAAAGGTCAAAGTTATAGGACCTTCAGTGTTGAAAATGGTTTCAGACATAATAGGGAACAAAGACTGAAAATTCATTCAAGTGTTCTGGAGGTAGGGGACTCTAATATGTACTAAGATAGGACATTAAGACGTTATTCACAATGTCCAATCCGAATGCTTTGGCAACTCTGTACATAGCATCTGTTGTTATGAGCCTGTTACAAAATAATATGATGAAAGCTCTAAAACATATACATATAGAAATTATTGTACACAACTTTTTAAACGAGACTTGACATAGATACCAAAGCAAAATAATTACTTGGCAGAGATATCCCATCATCATTGTTATCATCACTGTTATCTGAGCTACAATCAGTCTGTTGATCCTCTACATTATTTTCAGTCCACTATGATAAGAGAAAAAGAAAATTATACAAATGATGTAACAAATTAAAGTTTAAAAAAATCATTCCAAGGAATGCATGTGTCGTCTGCGAAACATACAATGTAGGAACACTCAGGAATCACTTTTATAGGGTGTGACAGACGGACAATGGACAACGGACAAAGTGATCCCTAAGTGTCGCTATGCTTTGCAGGCGACAAAAAAATAATGTACAAAAGTTATAAGTTTAAAAATCATTAAAATTAATTTTGCTAAATTTTAAACACTGATGCCCTTTCAAAGGATGAGGCCTTAGTTATTAAATATTTTGTTTTTCACCAACAATCTGTCTACCTGCATTTTATTGCTAATTCTCTTTTAAAATCCTGGTTGGGAATGATTGGGAACAATCTGAATGTAAACTTAAGAAATCACCGAAGACAACAAAACCAAAAATAGTTTGCTGATCTTTGCCCTAAGGTCTTTGTATCACCTTTCAAACTTTGATATGCTGTTTGGACGTTCATCTTCGATATCAACGTATGTAAACTCATTTGTATAGAGAGAGTACATGGGTACACATGTATCCAAGTCGGCGCTGGGAAGTGGTTAGATTTGCCAAAATAAAACATGACATTGGCACAAAATCATCCACAAGATATCAACCATCAAACAAATGTTCAAAAATCCATCGCCGCTTGAATTTGGAGTATTCAGAATTTGTAATGGTGAATTTTAATTAAGAACTGGTATTCGTAATAGCGTTTTTATTGCTATTTATAGAGTACTTATTGACTAAAAATCTATATAGGTATCATAATTAGGATTCTATTCAAAAGCTTATCATTGATTTTTTCCAAGAAGTGCAAAGGGGAACATTTGTGTCAGCTTTTAAAATCAACGGTGAATGCACAATTCTCGATGGATCTTATCAGTGCTGAAAATATAAAAAATCCCTTTAAGAGGAATTTCAGTTATGTGCAGTGAATATTATCTGAGTATTATTTGTTGCATAATAATATTTAAAATTTGAGATAGAAGTAGGCTCGTTTTGTCCAATTTATTCCTATTCTGCTACTTTGTGTGTCAAGATTTATCCGCCCCTGACTTGGGGTTGCTTCCAACCGTCAAAGCAGGGATTGGCGTTCCACCTGGAGAAACCAGCAGATGGAAAAAAAAACAACATCTCTGCAAAGATTTTAAAATTCATTTACATTTGTACAAACCAACTTACCTTTTTCACCTCAATTGGCACCAGTTTCTTTACATCCTCCTCCTCAGTAGGTATAGGTCTTGAAGCTAAATAAAAGAATGCAAAGATATGTATAAACTCCAAAGTGTCTTGTATTTAACATTAATAGATATTCATTACTTCATGAATCATAAAGACTTGGTAAATGTGTACATGTGTATTACTGAGCAAAATGAAAAATGTCAGAATTCTCATAGTTGTCATATTCTGAAGTCTGCACATAGTTTAAGTTTCATCACAATCATACAATTAATCCATCTGACAAAATGTGGGTCAAAAGCTCTGGGGGCTAATGTTCACATGTTCAATGCACATGCCAACTTTAAACAAATCTTATCTTATCTTACAATACTTACTAGACTGTTCATGAACAGGTATCCTGCCTTTTGCATTTTTATCCTAAATTGTCATGTTGACCTTGAATGTGACCTTGACCTTGACCCACATTAGTTGTTAAGTCTTAACATGCTGTGAGTTTGATGGAAATATGCAGTTCAAATAAGTTATAGCTATAGATCTATTTAAGGAATCATTGCAATGTTTTTTTGGTTAATCAAGGTATCAACTCTAAAAATTGAGGGAAAACTACACCATGCATGTAGCGCAAGATGCATAAGTTTTCTCTTAATTTTTGGAATTGATACCTTGATCAACCACAAAAATATTACTATGATTACTTATCATTTTATTTCGTCACATTTCAATGTTTATTTGCAGCTTTGAAATTGTGTTGCTAGCGACATTGCTTATGACATTGCTAAGCGCGTATTTCCTGTTTCCGTTGATACAGGTTTCAACAAAAATTTTTGCCCAATTAGAATTGTCGTTTCTTGATAATAACAATAGAAAGTAAATGATAAAAAAATCTATGTTCTGTATGTTGAGGCTATACTGGTTAATCTCAGGAAGAATATTTTTTACTGACCACAGAATTTGATGAAGTCAGTCTGTATGTCTGGATGGTCTGTGATGTATATTTCTCCATAGTTGGATCCCGTTGTTATAGAAATCTCTGATGTAACAAACAACCATTCTGTCTGACTCGGTAAGCCACAACACTGAAAAGTAATAATGCTCTCATCCAATCATATTCTTAAAAAGTAGTCGGACATGATGTGATCATTGTGATATGTAGGTACTTAGATATATCATTAACAATAATAAGGATCTAAAGTTTTGATGCTTCAATAAATTACTTAGAATCACCACACCTGCAGTGTAGAGCATAAAATGACCTTCTTATTTCTGTACATATTTATCTTACAAGTCAACTAAAATATCTTACAAATCGACTTATTTTTTTTACAAGTCCACTTATTCATCAAGTTGATTTGTGAGATAAATAAGTTGACTTGAAAGATAAATAAATTGACTTGTAAAATAAATATGTCGACTTGTAAGATATATAAGTCGACTTGTAAAATAAGTCGACTTGTAAGATGTTTAAGTTGACTTGTAGGATAGTGTATGTCATACATGTTTAGTGGACATATACGCTACATATTGAAATAATGTAAGTCGACTTAATGTACATATTCTTATATATATGCACAACCACTGTAATTGCCCGAGATAAAGCTTTCAGGACGATTGTTATTGATTTCTGTATCAATAACAGTGTGACGTCAAAACGCCGCCAAGCATCGCGGATGAATTTGAATTGAATATCAACGAGTATAAAATCTTTTCCTATACAGAAATTAGGAACATCATCATATAGAAAGTCGAATTCATATCTAAAATCTACAATAATAAGGATCTAAAGTTTTGATGCTTGATGCTAACGCGCATTATATCAAAATAAATGCATCAGCCATTGTAATTTATTTCTGCATAAACACACAAAATAAGACACTTATTATATACATGACGACGTAAAGATCTGATGGTTCAACTTAATCATTACTAAGTCGACATTATTCATGATGGCAGAAATATACCACGATAGTGTTTATTGCCAAAGTTTTGACACCCTGAGCATCAAAGTTTAAAAACTGTTAAAAAGTGGGACATGAACCTGGACTTGCTGGTCATCTGATTTACCCAGTACATAAAGTCTTTATTTTTTTATAAAATTTACCAATTTTTCAATTCTTCTGAAGATTTGGTCAAGTTCCATGGGTTTTGGACAGATCTCTTTTTTTGATGAGAAAATCCAGAATCGTTTTTAGGAAACCTGTTCAACTGACTACTCAATAAACCTATACTGGATGTGATCTGTAGCGCAAAATCGGAACGTACTCAATGCAGAATATGAGAAGTGCGTGGGTTTTTTTTTTTTTTTTTTCTGTTGGATAATTTTGATAATTGCTGTATTTATTTCACTAAGTCTGAATTTATAACTTTTTTAAAACAGCAATTATCTGTAAGAACCGAAGAATGTCAATGACATGTTGGCACGGCATGTCATCGATTTTAGAGATTTTCAATATGAAGTACACTACAAGTATGTAAATCAATCCCATTTTTTTTTTAAAAAAGGTTGTCGTTGCCATGATAACCGTGTCTGAAGTTTCAAAAACCAGGAAAAATTTATAGGACGAGGTATATTTATAGGCTTTGTTACCATGGAAACAGGTACTTTTTTTTTATCTGAAATTACTTTATTTTCTTACAATCCTTATAATGCATATTTGTAAAGTTTTTTACATTCATCTCGGATGCCTTTTGTATAAAACATGAAAAATTGGGCCAAAACAGGGTATCAAAAGGCTTAAAGACCCTTTTTTGCATGTTTTACAAGGTTGAAAATTTCATAAAAGCACCAATTTTTATGTCCAAATTCTAGTTACTAGTATCCAATTAGTATCATCTTTGAACTATACTTTAATATTAAAATTTAATTAGGCTCATATGTCTTTTAAATGCAAAGCAGCATCAAATTTAGTTGCTATGGCAACAGTCAGCTGAAATATTTCGATACGATGAATTTAAACGCAACCTCTATCAAACTATCTACGCATGATATTGGAACAGAAGTTCATGTATACATCTATCAGAGGCGTTTTAATATAAAAATGACCTTGAAAATATTTCATGATCACCCACTGCATTTCAAAGGTCATTATTTAAGTGACCAGATTTGACGAAAAATCCTGATTTTTCGTAAAATGAAAATGAACGTTTCTTCACATCTTTGAATTCTAAATTCTTCTTGAGTATTTTGATAAAGAAGGGACGAAAAAAGATGGATAGATTCATATGTTGAGGAACATCTCCTCGAACTATTCAGACCAAAAACTCAAAATTTGCCCGTCTCGTTTTTTGGCTATAAACGTCCATTTTTAGCCTATTTTAACATTTTTGTAATTTCAGAGAATACCACATCATAACTTGACATACCTCTGAAATGCATAAGATTTCAAAAATTCATATATATCCTTATTTTTCAAGATTCTTATAGCTTGTTGATGAATTTAAGGCTGTTTTGAGAAATTCTGATAAAATAATAAGTTCTAAGGAGAGTTCTAAAAACTATGTTGCTGGTTGCCATGGCAAAAACTCGTTATTTTTATTAATAGGTAGAAAATCGCCAGCTACACAATTTTTTCTATGGTATTGCTTTATCCTAAAGCAGTCAAATCAATATGTACCCGAATTAGTTTTTGAGCAAAATAGCACAATAATTTATGCAAAAAATCAACATTTTGACCCAAAAACAAAGAGTTTAACTTGAAGTTCGAATTTCTAATTATCTCACTTTTAAAGAGTATAATGGATAGTAAATATTCTGATGTTTGAATCTTTGGTAGCAGAACTCGTGCGAAAATGACAATTTTTTCCTATTTTCAGCGATTTTTCATTGAAAAATATGCATTTTCCCCAAAAATATCCATTCAGCAATGAAAGTTTTAAGGAGTATTATTTTTTTTCTAACATAATGTAACAATCTGAGCTTATACCAAGTATCGTTTATGTCGGTTTCAAGTATCATGTGAGTTATCTCCCTGTAGTCGCAACCCTAACCGTAATATATACCCATTATATCGAAAATCATCGAAATTCATGACATGCCGTGCCACTCGATTTTGGTCCTTACAGAGAATGGCTATTCAAAAATGTGTATTTTTGTATATTCAAAATTTAGCTTTTGTACAGTGTAAGGCATACTACATTTTTAGTACTTTTAGTACACTGCAATGTAGCTTTTACGTCCGCGTCAGGCGTCAGATATATATTTATTAATTATTTCCGAAAAATGCCCCCCCCCCCCCCCCCCCACCGAATCAAATGGTCGTTCTTTAGCATTGACCACATGTATCAATAAACAAATGACAGATAATCATTATATCGTCCTGTTATTGAAGTACGTTTTATTTCATATAAACCTACACGCCAGTCCATTTTATATTCGGTGGGGGGGGGGGGGGATTTGCCGATGGTGTGACAGAAAAAAATGATCTGCTCTTATGATTCCATGTATATTAATATCATAAGCGTAAAATCTGCCCTGAAAAGTGGAATTTTCAAAATGGGAACTTCAAGAAAATTTATGCCAGTTCTTGGTTTCATCATAATCAACAGTTGGATAAGAGTTATCGTGAATCGTTTTCCTACATTTCGGGGCAAAATATGTCTTTCTTCTTTAGAAATCAATAGAAAAGGAAAAGATTTTTAAAACAATGTTCCCCCTTACTACAGAACACCACTTTTACAGAAGGTGTAAATCAATAATACATATCTTTAGATAAAGTGGAGTTCTGTAAAAAAAAAAAAAAAAGGGGGGGGGTGTGGCGATGCCCCAGAGACGAAAACCTGAAAAAAAGGAGGGTCGGGCTTTTTACGAATTTGTGTTTTAGGCCATTATATAAGCAAAGTTTCATTATTTCCCCTTTGAAGTCATTCATTTATTAATTCTAAATATGTTCACATGAAATGCACAAGATTTTGGAATGAAATAAACAAGAGCGTGCTGTTTATTTCTAAGCAGTGTGTATTCCCCTACTTTATAGCCGATGAATACAAAATAAACCGTATTTCAGATTCAAGATTTTGAAATTGATGGAAAGTTGAGACCAGTCTTTTAAATTTGATTTCTATTATCTTGTCAAGACTACTATGTTTAAAGTTTATAGATATCCATATTAGCCAGATAGTTCTTTTAAATTTTCAACGTTTTTTGATCGATATCAGATTCTTTTCAACATGGTTACCCTCTACTCGTTGGACTGTAATTTAAGGTCAGGGTGGCGACTTTTAATAGAAATGAGGTAGAAGAAAGATGGATATATCCACATGTAGAGGAACTATTCAGACCAAAAAATAAAAATTTGCCCGTCTCGTTTTTTGGCAATAAACGTCAATTGTTGGCCCATTTTAACACCACATCATAATTTGACATACCTCTGCAATGCAGAGTTGTTTCCTTGATCTCTAGTTCATGTAAAAATAGATTTTTATGTAGATGGTCCCTAAATTTCAGATTATTGATGTAACAAACTGAGCTTCTCCAAATACATTACATTTTAGTAATGCTCAAGTTTTTCAATGATCATTGTGTAGAAGAAATACTTGATGAGATTCAGGGTCAAATACAGCCCTCATCTTATCTTATTCTGGCTATTTAACTAAATTACACGCATATCAGTACTACGTCCATTGAGGGATAATAGATTTACCAAAGATTAAAAGTTAATGATTCAGGTCAAACTTCAAATTCAAGGTCACAAGTGAAAGGTCAAGGCAAAAACTAATAACTATATACCATCATGCTGGGTTCATTTCATCATAATCCACATTTATGTATATTCTCTTCATAATTTTCTATTATCTGAACACAAATTGTGCATTTGCTATCCATGTCAAAGTCCTTGTGCATTTGCTATCCATGTCAAAGTCCTTGTACATTTGCTATCCATGTACATTTGCTATCCATGTCAAAGTCCTTGTGCATTTGCTATCCATGTCAAAGTCCTTGTACATTTGCTATCCATGTCAAAGTCCTTGTACATTTGCTATCCATGTCAAAGTCCTTGTGCATTTGCTATCCATGACAAAGTCCTTGTACATTTGCTATCCATGTCAAAGTCCTTGTGCATTTGCTATCCATGTCAAAGTCCTTGTGCATTTGCTATCCATGTCAAAGTCCTTGTGCATTTGCTATCCATGTCAAAGTCCTTGTACATTTGCTATCCATGTCGAAGTCCTTGTGCATTTGCTATCCATGTCAAAGTCCTTGTGCATTTGCTATCCATGTCAAAGTCAGAATTTTTTCGCAGTGTAAATTTGTCCCATCATGATTTGTCACCATGTTAAGTTACAATTGCTCTTCCAAACAGTTTTCTCCCAATATGCGAACAGCTAAACAAAAATGTTGACGCAGACAGACAGAATACGGACTGACAAACAGACATCATCATTTCATAGACCGGTTTAATTCAAGCAGTTTTGCTTCCAGCTAATAAGAATGACCAAAGACAGATCGACCTTGTCAGAAGACAACATTGCTCGCCGTGCAAGATGGCAATTTCATAAGAAATAAAGGTCAAGGTCACTATGTCAAAAGTCATGATATCAAATGAAAGCTATGATCATGAGGATTCTATATGTGAAATATTTTAGTTAAAGTTCTAAAGAAGGTCAAAGTCACTTGGTAAAAAGTCATGATATCAAATGAAAGCCCAGGTCATTAGAATTTACATGTGAAATATCAGAACCAAGGTTAAAGTGTTAAACAAGTAGGTCAAAGGTCAAGGTCACTAGGTCAAAAGTCATGGTATCAAATGAAGCTCTGGCCATGAGGAATCTTTACGTGAAATACCAAAGCCTTTTCCTTATAGCTCAAAAGTAGATCAAAGGTCAAGGTCATTAGGTCAAAAGTCATGGTGTAAAATGAAAGCTCTGGTCATGAGGAATCTACATGTCAAAGCCCTATCCCTTATAGTACATGAGACATAACCCAGGCAAAAGTTTTTGTTAAAAGATATAGCCCTGGTTAAAGTTCTTAAAAATAGGTCAAACTTCAATGTCAAGGTCACTAGGTCAAAAGTCAAGGTCCCAAATGAAAGGTCTGGTCATGAGGTACCAACATGTGAAATATCAAAGCCTTACCCCTTATACTTCATGAGATATAGACCAGGTTAAAGTTTTGTCCACGCAACCGACGATGTCGATGACCAGGCTATGACATCAGCTCCCTGAACATTCGTCACGGCTCGCTAAAAAGTTGCTTTTATCCTCAAGTCATCAAAAGAACATTAACTATGATAGTGAACATGTCTACAATTTTTAACAGCAACTTTTCCATGTCGTTTCCGTTTGGTCTAGTGTACTGATCAAAATTGAGGTTGCGACTCCATGGCAGGCACTGTCCATATCTCGACAGACAAGACTGATCCCCTGTCATGTAACGAAAAGTGACCTCAGGAATGTAAGTCACTTGAACTGCCTCCACGACAGGCTAGACATATTGGGAGTCCGATAAAGTGCGCTTGACTTCTGACCCCTCTTCGGGTTTCCTTAACGCTTCTATTCACTTTAAACACACGAGTTCGGCGCCAACAAGCCTCAATGATATATGTGCCTTCTCTAGTTTCACATTTAACATAGGAGGATGCGATTGTAGATCCATGACATCGAGATCCTGTGACTTTACAATCCTATTTGGATGAACCATCAGCTCACTTCAGCCAGCAGGACATGAGCTGCTTTCCGATGCACTTGATATCCATGCACAAAATGTAGTTTTTGCGTTGTTTTACGGTCTTGTTTGAGATGTCACCTCGCATAGAGAAGGTTTAATTTATACAACAGCTGCTAATATATAGTGGACGGCTACCCAAATGTGCTGCATGCACATTACTCTCCCCCAATTCAGGTTTTGTCGTTCATGTTTCTGTGTGTCCACTCTGCTAAACATTGTAACTGTTGTGGTTAGGCTCATTGCTTGTTTTTGAAGTTGCTTCGTCTCATATCCTTTATTTGTTGGATCATGCGAGTGTGTTCCACATCTACTCATAAAGACACATCATCTGTGCAAGTTTGGCCTTCCTAGCACTTAAAAACATAGGTAATCACAGATTACGAAGCTCACCTTGTGGCAGCAAAATTCAATTCAAACATATTTCTAAGTACATGTATATTGGCTATTAAAGGCAAAAATCATTCAAGCAGAAAAAGTAGGTCAAGGTCATTTTATGAAAGTTTGATCAAAGATAAATCCAATATGCAAGTTTGATACATGTAGCACTTATACTTTGCTCAATATTGGCTTTTAAAGGCAAAATCACTCAAGCGGAAAAAGTAGGTCAAGGTCATTTTATGAAAGTTTGATCAAAGATACATCCAATATGCAAGTTTGGTACATGTAGCACTTATACTTTGCTCAATATTGGCTTTTAAAGGCAAAATCACTCAAGCGGAAAAAGTAGGTCATGGTCATTTTATGAAAGTTTGATCAAAGATACATCCAATATGCAAGTTTGGTACATGTAGCACTTATACTTTGTTCAATATTGGCTTTTAAAGGCAAAATTACTCAAGTGGAAAAAGTAGGTCAGATGCTGCATTTGATGCATGGTTTCCTCTCAGCATCCCAAGATGAATCACTTGTGCAAGTTTGGTTACTGTAGCATCAGTACTTTGTCAGATACTGAGCTACCCCAAACTTCTTAACCAAGCCACTCTGAGCTACCCCCAACTTCTTAACCAAGTCAATCAAGCGGAAAATGTAGGTCAGATGCAGCATCCGATGCATGGGTTCACCTCAGCATCCAAAGATGAATCACTTGTGCAAGTTTGGTTACTGTAGCATCAGTACTTTGCCAAATACTGAGCTACCCCAAACTTCTTCACCAGACGTGGACACGGACACGGAAGCGCGGTGGTATAGCATAAGCTCACTGAACTTCGTCGAGGTGAGCTAATAAAGAAATAAAATTTCTTAACATTGATACCCAAATCTATCTAACATGTGCACTCAAGCAAAGAATATACTAGTAGGTCATGACCTACATTTGAACGTAGATTTGTCATCTACTCAAGACACATCATCTGTGCAAGTTTGGCCTTCCTATAGCACTTAAAATAAAGAAATAAAACTTCTTGACATTGATACCCAAATCTTCCTAACATGTGTAGAAAATATAGGTCATGACCTACATTTGAATGTAGACTTGTGATCTACTCATAAAGATGCATCATCTGTGCAAGTTTGAACTTCCTAGCACTTAAAATATAGAAATAAAACTTCTTAACATTCTAGTGTGGACACAGACGCCGACAACAGGGTGATGGCATAAGCTCCCTCTTACTAAAAACTGAACAAGATTAAAACTTAAAAATCTTTATCATACCAAAGCATATACATAATAGTTATATACCTAAAACCTGTTCTAGGCAATAAATGAACAATAACATTGAAAACTAAAGCTTAACAGATTGAAGATTGAAGTAGCAGTAACTATAAGTATCTTCTGACTAAATTGCCAGCTGGGAATCACATATATGTAGGATCTCAAATGATTTTCTTTTCTATTTAAGAAAGGAGTTGTGTGACTTTTACATTCCCAAGCCTTGGTGAAGGGATTAAAATCATACATCATCATGCATTGCATACGACCTTATTTGCTATACAAGCTACATGTTGCCAGTGGAGATACACATAGGATCCCATATTATTACTTCAAGATATTTCATCCACTTTATTTTGTGAAATAATATAAAAAGTATGGCAATCAATTCAGAATGCTTTCAAGCTTCTTTTTCAATATCGATTTTACAGAACTTTTAAAATGTTCCTTTTGAATTTAACCTATCCAAAAGTCAACTCAAGTTCACAAAGTTTTTACAAGTATACATATATAGTGGTCTTTGAAAAGAAATCTCAACAACAGTAACGTGTAGTTCAACTTGTACATGAGACGTACCTGTACATGTTACACATAGGAAATCTCAACCTTTCTATTATTATGAAATGGCTTTATGTAACTGAATAACAGGTGTATTGTGTGATACGCAAAAGAGAATTTTATAGCTGATATTTTATCTAGTATTTTACAATGATTTTTTTAGACCCTGCTTCACTTCAGTGAAGTTGCTTCTCCATACACTGCAGTTTGTTTTCTTTATGGCGTTCTTATGTTAAGGTGATATCACACGTTTCCTGTTAAACAACACTTATTTTCAGAGAAAAAGCATAATTCTGATTTCCTAATTTAATTCAGATAAAAGGGATAATATTAGGTCACCATCCAAAATTTTGAGATTTTGAAATTGATCAGACTTTTCAGCCATCCATTGATTGTAATTATGGAAATGCTCATTTTTTGGCTATATTATTTTTTCAGCCCAAGATTTTCAAATGAAACTTCACATATGATTCCCTCATCATATTGTGCAAATTCTTATAGAAAGAAATCATTCAATGACCACCTCATATGTTGCAAAATCTGACTGAATGTGTAAATTATCATGTAAAAAGTTATAAGTGCAATTCGAGTTATCTTTCTTTACCATGTGACCAAAGACAAAAGCATCCGAATTTATATTATCATCTTTTTGAAATATCACAGCAGTGTTCCTTCACTCACAAAGATGTCAATTTGTAAATAAATAGAGCCGAATACAGATTTTGTGTGATAACACGACAGTATGTGCACATGTGTAATGATATTACATGTACCATATAGGTAACTACATGTATATTAATAGTTTCTCTACATTCAAACACTTTATTGACACCTGACTTATTTCTGAATAGATACGACATATGTATGTAGGTAAAAAAGTCTTAACAAAATTTTCAAATAAGTTCAATTTCAGCAAAAATTTGACTATTGTATTACTTTCCAAAGAAAAAAAAAAACATTCGAATTACAAACGAATAACAATCTGATTATAACTCCTGCGCTCAGGCTCGAACCGCGGTCTTCCCTTATGGTGGGCAAGAGCGCTACCTCTGAGCTATTGGATCGCCTTGCCAATTGAGCAATTATAACAAAGTCAGAACATCAAGACATTTCAAGTTACGAAAATCGGAAATCTTCAGCGTGGAGATTTCTTAATAATTCTCGTCTAAGGGAGGCTACTGAAACGCGTGTGATATCTCGTTAATTACATTTTTTGAAGAACACTGAAGTACAAATTATTTGATGGAACCTTTCTTTATGTTCAAATATTTAGTTTCTCTGACACCTCTGTTCTTGTAGTTGTCCCTGTAGCTACTTCTTCATGCACACAATGTTTTATCATTAAGTCACACGTTTTATGTATGATAAAGCTTGAGGAAGTTCCTCAGTCAATACAGCCATGGAGGACACTTCCTCATTATTCCTCATATTACTGTTAGTGACTCCTGGTTTACATTCTGGGTAAATATGTCGACATCTTTAATGCTCTCCCCCTGGATGTGCACAGCACATTTTCCTTGGTGGATTCGCAAACCACGTGCTTGTGCGAAAGACTTGCCACACACACATCCATGCCTGAAAATATTTCAAATGACAAATGGTACTATCTTTTACAGTAGGAAATACATGTAGTTCATAGTGAAGCATGTTTATCTAGCATCCATGAAATGGTGTCGACTTAACGTCACCTAACAACCACATGCACTAGTACGGAATGGGACTCCATGAATAATTAATAATAAGTTTAATTTTATGTAGTAAAACAAGTTTGTGTACAGATATCATTTTTCAATGTCATTTTCCTCTATACATCTTACTGCAGCACCTTTAAAAAACTTAAGAATCACAAAGAAATTAACAGAATCATTTTGTATATGCATTATAACTTTATAATTACCTTTCTGTGTCTGTGTGAGACCTCTCATGTACCCTCATATTACTCCAATCAGCAAAGCCTTTACCACAATGACTACATTTATGGGGTTTCTCTCCTGTGTGGATTCACATGTGATCTTTATAATTACCTTTCTGTGTCTGTGTGAGACCTCTCATGTACCCTCATATTACCCCTATCAGCAAAGCCTTTACCACAATGACTACATTTATGGGGTTTCTCTCCTGTGTGGATTCACATGTGATCTTTATAATTACCTTTCTGTGTCTGTGTGAGACCTCTCATGTACCCTCATATTACCCCTATCAGCAAAGCCTTTACCACAATGACTACATTTATGGGGTTTCTCTCCTGTGTGGATTTACATGTGATCTTTATGATTACCTTTCTGTCTGTGTGAGACCTCTCATGTACCCTCATATAACCCCTATCAGCAAAGCCTTTACCACAATGACTACATTTATGGGGTTTCTCTCCTGTGTGGATTCACATATGATCTTTATAATTACCTTTCTGTCTGTTCGAGACCTCTCATGTACTATCATATTACCCCTATCAGCAAAGCCTTTACCACAATGACTACAGTTATGGGGTTTCTCTCCTTTGTGGATTCACATGTGACCTTTATAAGTACCTTTGTGTCTGTGTGAGACCTCTCATTTACCCTCATATTACCCCTATCAGCAAAGCCTTTACCACAATGACTTCATTTATGGGGTTTCTCTCCTTTGTGGATTCACATGTGATCTTTATAATTACCTTTGTGTCTGTGTGAGACCCCTCATATTACCCTTATCAGCAAAGCCTTTACCACAATGACTACATTTATGGGCTTTCTCTCCTGTGTGGATTCACATGTGATCTTTATAATTACCTTTCTGTGTCTGTGTGAGACATCTCATGTACCCTCATATTACCCCTATCAGCAAAGCCTTTACCACAATGACTACATTTATGGGGTTTCTCTCCTGTGTGGATTCACATGTGATCTTTTCTCTCCTGTGTGGATTCACATGTGATCTTTATAATTACCTTTCTGTGTCTGTGTGAGACATCTCATGTACCCTCATATTACCCCTATCAGCAAAGCCTTTACCACAATGACTACATTTATGGGGTTTCTCTCCTGTGTGGATTCACATGTGATCTTTTCTCTCCTGTGTGGATTCACATGTGATCTTTATAATTACCTTTCTGTGTCTGTGTGAGACATCTCATGTACCCTCATATTACCCCTATCAGCAAAGCCTTTACCACAATGACTACATTTATGGGGTTTCTCTCCTGTGTGGATTCACATGTGATCTTCATAATTACCTTTCTGTGTCTGTGTGAGACCTCTCATGTACCCTTATATTACTCCAATCAGCAAAGCCTTTACCACAATGACTACATTTATGGGGTTTCTCTCCTGTGTGGATTCACATGTGATCTTTTCTCTCCTGTGTGGATTCACATGTGATCTTTATAATTACCTTTCTGTGTCTGTGTGAGACATCTCATGTACCCTCATATTACCCCTATCAGCAAAGCCTTTACCACAATGACTACATTTATGGGGTTTCTCTCCTGTGTGGATTCACATGTGATCTTCATAATTACCTTTCTGTGTCTGTGTGAGACCTCTCATGTACCCTTATATTACTCCAATCAGCAAAGCCTTTACCACAATGACTACATTTATGGGCTTTCTCTCCTGTGTGGATTCACATGTGATCTTTATAATTACCTTTCTGTATCTGTGTTAGATCTCTCATGTACCCTCATATTACTCCAATCAGCAAAGCCTTTACCACAATGACTACATTTATGGGGTTTCTCACCTGTGTGGATTCACATGTGATTTTATAATTACCTTTCTGTGTCTGTGTGAGACCTCTCATGTACCCTCATATTACTCCAATCAGCAAAGCCTTTACCACAATGACTACATTTATGGGGTTTCTCTCCTGTGTGGATACGCATGTGCTCTTTCAGCTTTGCGTTATTGGTAAATATCTTGCCACATTCTTCACACTTCACTACCTTCATGGGGAAGGAGTTAATGTCACTGCTCGACAGGTGATTCCGTGCAAAATGTTTTAGGTAGTTATCTCGAGAGGGAAGGATTTTATTACACTGATCACACTGGACCTCCTTCCTGTTTGATATCTTTTTATGATGATACTGATGAATTCTCAGGGCCTCGGATGAGGGACATTTCTTCCCACATACCTCACATATGTTTTCTGTAATTAAGTGAGTATTCTTCTTGTGGTACTCCATTGCTCTGTTTGTGAAGAAGGCTTCTTGACAAACATCACATTTGAATGGTTTTTCACCTGTATGCACCCTCCTGATATGGGCCTGGAAACACACATGGATTTACATGTAATAATCACGAAGTATGGATTAAACATAGGTAATCACAAATTACGAAGCCCACCTCATGGCAGCAAAATACAATTTAAACATATTTCTATTACATTGTTTGGATTAGGGATCACTGACGAGGGTTGAGTACCCGAAACATGCATGTCTGGTCCATGCTGAAAATTCATCTGTTCTTAAATGATGCTATGGAATTTGAAGACGTTTAACATCTAACTTAAAGTACACGTATATTTGTTTCTAGAGGCAAAATCATTCAAGAGGAGAAAGCAGGTCAAGGTCATTTTATGAAAGCTTAATCAAAGATACATCTGATATGCAAGTTTGGTACATGTAGCACTTATACTTTGCTCAATATTGGCCATGTTGGCTTTTAAAGGAAAAATCATTCAAACAGAAAAAGTAGGTCAAGGTCATTTTAATAAAGTTTGATCAACAAGATCAAAGATACATCCAATATGCAAGATTGGTACATGTAGCACTTACACTTTGCTCAATATTGGCTTTTAAAGGCAAAATCATTCTAGCCGAAAAAGTAGGTCAAGGTCATTTTATGAAAGTTTGAAACAAATGTTAAAAGTCTTCAAATTCATTAGCATCATTTAAAAGCAGATAAATTTACAGCATGGACCAGACATGCACATTTAATCTAAACAATGAAATATGGCCAAAATTTATGAAAATTATGATCAAAATATACCGAAAGACATAGCAAGATGGCTTGGATATGATGCTACAGGACCCAGGTGTCAGGAATTTAAGAAAATTTTCTTAACAGAAATTATGGAATGCTTTGAAGAAACAACCAACCGAAATTTATCAAACTTGGCTACAAGTGCCTTCGGGGACTCCTGGTCCACCAGCAGTGACACTCACCAAATGTTAAACGTCTTCAATTTTATTAGCAGATAAATTTACAGCATGGACCAGACATGCACGTTTCGCGTATTTAACCCTCGTCAGTGATCCTTAATCTAAACAATGAAATATGGGGAAAATTTGTGAAAATTATGTTCAAAATATACCGAAAGACATAGCAAGATGGCTGGGATATGATGCTACAGGACCCAGGTGTCAGGAATTTAAGAAAATTTTGTTAACAGAAATTTTGGAATGTGTTTGAAGAAACGACCAAATATACATCCAATATACAAGTTTGGTACATGTAGCACCTATACTTTGCTAAATATTGGCTTCAAAAGGAAAAATCATTCAAGCAGAAAAAGTAGGTTAAGGTAATTTTATGAAAGTTTGATCAAAGATAATCCAATATGCAAGTTTGGTACATGTAGCACTTATACTTAGCTCAATATTGGCTTTTAAAGGTAAAATCATTCAAGTGGAAGAAGTATGTCAAGGTCATTTTATGAAACTTTGATCAAAGATACATCCAATATACAAGTTTGGTACATGTAGCATTTATACTTTGCTCAATATTGGCTTTTTAAAGCGAAATCACTCAAGCAGAAAATGTAAGTCAGATGCAGCATCTGATACATGGGTTCCCCTCTGCATCCTAAGATGAATCACTTGTGCAAGTTTGGTTACTGTAGCCAAATACTGAGCTACCACAAACTTCCTAACCAGAAGGGGACGGGGACACTGAAGCAGACACGGACGCGCAGGTTTATAGAATAAGCTCACTCAACTTCATCGAGGTGAGCTAAAAATGAGATTTTTTAACATTCAGTCTTTTTCATCTAAATAATGCTTTATCTTTTGTCATAGATATAAGTACATGTACACAATTAAAAATACAATTAAAGAGTATTATGACCTTTTGACTCCCAAACAAAGGAGAAAAATCATGGGCATCAAATCTATAAAACAGGGCTCTCACACCATTTTTTTGGGACTGGAGTCAGGGCCTTTGAAATAAATAAAGGGAAAAAATTAAGTAGACTCCTTTCATTTAATTGGACATTTTGGAAAAAGATACTATTTTTCATTGGGAATGGGGCCAAATATCACTTACATGTACCAGTCCCAATAGGCTGATTGAGAGCCCTGTAAATTACTAAAATATGAATAAATAGGATAAATCTTTTACTTATGGAGAACAAATGTTCATTTTTCAACCATAAATAATTTACATTATGGTCTGGAAATAAACTTTTAATGTCTGCCAGCCTCAGTCTTCACGAAAAGTCACTGGCTTGATGCCCAAGGCCAGTAGAAATTTTGCCGGATCAGTAAATTTCACTAATAAATTAAACAAATATCTGGTAAAAATTGCCTTCGGGCCACTGGTTGGAAAAAGTTTTCGTAAAGACTGCGGCCAAAAATTTTAAGAGCCCTAGCATGCACTTTTGCAACTTAGGTAAATAAGATAAATAACTTAGGTAAATACATGTAAGATAAAGTTCTAAATTGACAATTTCCAATTTCACATTTAAGAAATTCTTATTTATAATAGCTGAATAATAGTATGCGCATCTTATCAAGTTGGAAAATAATTTTATTTTAATCCCTTATTAAATGAAGCAATTAATTTTGCATTGCAGCCTATAACGACAATCTACATGTACTTACAGTCAAAGAACGGCTGTAGTTATATGCCCGACCACAAATCTCACACATGAAGTCACTCTTACGATCATGGAACGTCTTGATATGAAATTTCAGGTCTGTCTGAACAACAAATCCTTGCCCACATTCTTCACAATGAAAAGGTTTTTCTGCATTAGGTAAATGGCTGAGTTTGTGACGTCTGTAGCCTTTTTCACTGATGCATTCTTTATTACATATTTCACATTCAAACTTTGCTTTTGTGTTAGTTTTGACATGTAGTAACATGTGACTTCTGTAGAATTTGAACTTCTTGAAATTCTTACCGCATAATTCACATTTTAGAGGTAAAGATTTGATCTTATTAAGACAGTTTCCATGTTGTATCAATTCATCATTAGATGAAAAGCATTCTTTACAATACCGACATTGGTATGAAGAACTTTGATGATCTTCCGCATGTTTCGTCATTTCCTCCTCAGATTTAAACCAAAGATCACAGTGTCGGCATTTGATTTTGGCATCAATCCCAGAATGCGTCAGCTTGATATGGTTTTGAAGTAATACGTCATGAACAAACATATCTCCACATAAATTACACGTAATAACCTCGATGCCAGACCCCTTACAATTTTTTTGATGAACCTTCAAACGGCTGGAATAGAAAAATGAAGACAGGCATTTTTCACAGTGAAACAAATTTCTCTGGGAATGATTGCTGTGTTTGTTTTCAGTGTGATACAGCCAGACATTCCTGGTGTGGAGAACCTTATCACATTCCTTACAAGGGAATGACCTACTTAACATGTGATCCTTTCTGTAATGGGCGATTGTCTCTTTATAGCTGATGTAGTGTATTCCACAGATCTCACACTCATAGTATCTATTACCATCTTTGTCTACTTTTGGTTCTTTCATTCTGCTATTATATTGCCTGTTTTGGGCAGCTAGTTGCTGTGCTAGTGTGGCTTGCTTTCCGCCACGAGACCATCTCATTAAGGTCTGTCTACTAGGAGGGCATAAATTCTCTTCTAACTTCTCTTGCCTTTTAGTGTCATCTGACGAATCACTTAATAATATGTTTATTTTCGGAACAGTACTTTCTCCAGACTTACACTTCTTCTTTCCCTTCTTTTTCTTCTCTGTTTTTGCTTTTCTTTTTTTCTTTGATGATTTTGGTTTATTTTGATATAAATCATTACAAACTTGTTTTGACGAATTACTTTCCATTGGGAAAATATCATGCCTGTTTTCTGATGAGATATCAGGTTTTACGTCGATTTCCTCTGGTCTGAATTCATTTCCTTGAAAGTTACTGTCGATTTCCTCTGATCTGAATTCAGTTCCTTGAAAGTTACTGTATACTTTTTCTACAAGTAAAAATAAATGGCATTTTGTCTTCATCATTTTCTTATCCAAATCGTAATGAACGTTGACAGAATTTTCTAAAATTCTTATCAATTTTATTGAGCATGAATCCTGGCTATAAATGTATATGGTGAAAGAGGTACATTATTTGAGTTACCGATGCCCTATGAAAAAACATAGTGTAATCAAAGATTACGAAGCTCACCTCGCGGCAGCAAAGTTCAATTTAAACATATCTCTAAGTACATGTATATTAAGAAAATCACTCAAGTGGAAAAAAGTAGGTCAAGGTCATTTTAAGAAAGTTTGATGAAAGATACATCCAATATGCAAGTTTGGTTCATGTAGCACTTATTCTTTGCTCAATATTGGCCTTCAAAGGCAAAATCACTCAAGTAGAAAAAGTAGGTCAAGGTCATTTTATGAAACTTTGATTAAAGATACATCCAATATGCAAGTTTGGTACATGTAGCACTTATACTTTGCTCAATATTGGCCTTCTAAGGCAAAATCACTCAAGCAGAAAAAGTAGGTCAAGGTCATTTTATGAAAGTTTGATCAAAGATACATCCAATATGCAAGTTTGGTACATGTAGCACTTATACTTTGCTCAATATTGGCCTTTAAAGGCAAAATCACTCAAGCAGAAAAAGTAGGTCAAGGTCATTTTATGAACGTTTGATCAAAGATACATCCAATATGCAAGTTTGGTACATGTAGCACTTATACATTGCTCAATATTGGCCTTTTAAAGCAAAATCACTCAAGTGGAAAAAGTAGGTCAAGGTCATTTTATGAAAGTTTGATCAAAGATACATCCAATATGCAAGTTTGGTACATGTAGCACTTATACTTTGCTCAATATTGGCCTTATAAGGCAAAATCACTCAAGCGAAAAAAGTAGGTCAGATGCTGCATCCGATGCATGGGTTCACCTCAGCATCCCAAGATGAATCACTTGTGCAAGTTTGGTTACTGTAGCATCAGTACTTTGTCAGATACTGAACTACCCCAAAAACTTTAACCAGATATGACAAAGTCAATCAACTGGAAAATGTAGGTCAGATGCTGCATCCGATGCATGGGTTCACCTCAGTATCCCAAGATGAATCACTTGTGCAAGTTTGGTTACTGTAGCATCAGTACTTTGTCAGATACTGAGTTACCCCAAAAACTTTAACCAGACATTGACAAAGTCATTCAACCGGAAAATGTAGGTCAGATGCTGCATCTGATGCATGGGTTCACCTCAGCATCCCAAGATGAATCACTTGTGCAAGTTTGGTTACTGTAGCATCAGTACTTTGTCAGATACTGAACTACCCCAAAAACTTTAACCAGATATGACAAAGTCATTCAACCGGAAAATGTAGGTCAGATGCTGCATCCGATGCATGGGTTCACCTCAGTATCCCAAGATGAATCACTTGTGCAAGTTTGGTTACTGTAGCATCAGTACTTTGTCAGATACTGAGTTACCCCAAAAACTTTAACCAGACATTGACAAAGTCATTCAACCGGAAAATGTAGGTCAGATGCTGCATCTGATGCATGGGTTCACCTCAGCATCCCAAGATGAATCACTGGTGCAAGTTTGGTTACTGTAGCATCAGTACTTTGTCAGATACTGAGTTACCCCAAAAACTTTAACCGGACGCGGAGGCGGACGCCGGGGTTATAGCATAAGCTCATCTCAACTTCGTCGAGGTGAGCTAATGAATCAAGATTAAATGGAGTCACATAGGAGAAAATTACCACACCTATTTTCCAAGACCCTGGAGGTCAGAGACTCAAATGAAATATCAGGTGCATAACCATGATCCAAACTAAATGCAAAAAGAATTAGGTTTTTTAGAAAAGTTCTTTTACTGACAGTCAAACAGATACCAGACAACATGTTATTGCATAAGCTTGACTGGTTTTTGGTAGAGATTAGAAAAATAAAAATTTTAAGAACCATATTTTTGGATTTTCGTTACACAGAATTACTTCCCCTTCAGGATGGTTTATGATGTAAACCTACTTTGACATCATAAAATTCTATGGAAACCAACATTAAATTCAGGAAAAGTATGCTACAAAACCAATGTTTCTGTAGAAATTTTATTAAGTGATAATGCTTTTACGCCAGATACCGATCCTAATCAAACACAACCATACACCGATGAAAAGAGGGAATATTACCTGGCAGGTCTATCCCATCATTGATATCGGAGCTCAAATCTGTCGGTTTGTCCTCTTCAGTCCACTATGAGATAAGAAAATGATATTGATCTTCAGGGGCTATACATGTACATGTATGTATGATATAATTTAATCTTAAATTTTGCGAAGTTCCTGCAATAGCTATATGACAAAATATTCCATTTTCATAATAGATAGGAAAACAAGATAGCAGACAAACAAACAAGGATGGGGACAGATTGACAAAGTATTCTTGAGGCATAAAGAAACAGACAACCTGCTGGTGGACACATTTTTACGTCATAATAAATGTACCATCAAACAATGCCTTAAGAGTATTTGACATTCGTTGATCCATTAATTATAATACAGTGATGATTCGTTAGTCCGGAATTCGTTACTCCGGAAAATTCGTTACTCCGGACGATTTCTCTTGGAACAAACGTGCATAGCACAAAAATGATCCGATAATCCGGAAATCCACGTTCCGGATCCGGACGGTAGTTTTTGGGAACGGACGTGCGGATCATATATTATATTGTCCCGTTAGTCCGGACGATTTAAGAAACTATAGAGGTGTTTTCATAACAATTAGTCTTTACCTGGATAAATCTACATGGACATGTTTTCATAACAATAAATTTTTACCAGAAGAAATTTACCTGTAAACCGGCAGGTTAATTAGGTGATCGGATACGCAGCACTAGTCACGGCTTGGGGTACGTGTACTTCCACGGTTATCAAATCTATGTATGAAAAGACCTAATTGTTCGTTTCTTGTGTCACTTTATTAATTCTTATCGTGACATTTTCAGCTTGTATTGTTCAATCATTATTTTGAACAGATACACGCCCTAATTCATGTCAAATTAAAGTTGATAATTTTAATGAATGTATCACGATGAAAATGAAAGTGAACTGAATGTAAGGCTTAGCTTAGATATTGAGGTTTTTAAAATAGAATCGAAAACGGTCGTCAATCGACCTTAACAGACGACGATTTCCGAATTTTCAGGAAGAAATTTCATGGTAAATTTCGGTATTGGTTAGTATCGGCGCCCGCGGAACCTCGATCTTTAGATAAAATTTTATTCTTGTTTAAATATTAAAGTAAAATTTTAACCTCCCTTAAAAAAAACGATTGGGCGTTATAAAACGGAGGCCTACCTTCACTTTCGTTTAATCTTTATTCTTATGTATTTTGTTCTACTCAGTTCTATTTATTTTACATGTATTTTTATTTCAATGATGAGAAAAGTATTGACGTCCAGACAATCCTACCTATACAAAAAAGCGAAGACAAATTCTCGGCGCACGAACCCCTTTCCCTTTTCAAGGGCTCATGTTTCAAAGACATATATCTAGAGATTTAGTAATTAATTATTTTCAAGAAATAAATATTTAATCAAATTATCTATGATGAGAAAATAGTTGTTTAAAGACAATTTTTCCGTGCAAACACACGCACGAAAAGGCCGACTCCCCCCTCCTACTTTCGGAATATCGCGCTCAATTTATGACATTTTTAGCATGATTCAGTAATCCGGAAAATTCGTTAATCCGGACGAATTCCTTGAGAACCAATTCGTCCGGACTAACGAATCATCACTGTATATAAATATATAATGGTAAATCCTACTTACATAGTTCTCTTGGCTTTCCAGAATTGTCTTTCTATCTTCCTCCTCAGCAGATATAGATCTTGATGCTAAAACAAACAAATTCAAAAATAAACATCAGACCAGAAAGAAAATACTAGAAGTGTGTTTTCCCTCACTGTACACAGCTCAAAGTAGTATTATAGAGATAAATTTGTTTTATTTGGCATGTACAATGTACATTTGTATCTGAAGACATGTAAAAAGTCACTTCCATCCTATCCTTGGTTATATTCAATTTAAATTTCATCAGACATGACTTAATTTATACCATCATTGTATAGAGCATAAAAATCGTGATGTATATACAGTATGTGTATACAAAAAGCAATTTTTGTCAGGCACAGTGTAATACATGTATATTTATAAGGGCTGTCACGATATGCTAAGCTCACAATATGATATGTATCGTGATATTTACTCACGATGCGATTCGTATCACGATACTTAAGAATTGAATGTTTATTTTTGCCATTTTATTGGATGATGAAATGTCAGTTGTCGTATCACAAACTTCATAAAACCGTGTAGCGTAGCGAAGCAGTTTTACGCAAAATTTGTGAAACGACAACTGACATTTCATCATCCAATAAAATGGCAAAAATAAACATTCAATACTTATAATTACCAAACATATGAATTTATTCCGAATTCGTACAAATTCTAAGGAAAATAAACGATTGAGTACGTGGCGTATGAAAATATTAACTGTTACGAACTAGTTCCCTAACAACAAAAATGTACGAGAGGAAAAAAAGCAAGCCGATATTTAATCTGGAAAAAAAGCATTTCCCCCTTCAGAACCTCAGCATGTTTTACCTATTTGCACTTACTGCTGTACTGTTATGACGTAATTTGTGACGCGTTGATTATCGAAGGCAGCAGACATGACAGTTGAAAGTAGAACATGAAGCAATTTGTGTTGGGATTTATACGGACTCTCAGACATTATTTCTTGTACCTGTAGATCTTATGTGTAAAGAAAAAAACACATTGTTAAGATCTACAGGTATCGGAATATCAGCTGTAAATTATTTCTTAGGAATCAGAACAAAATCGGCATGACAAGTTTGGTAAGTCGCGATTGCGAAACTTTTGCTCAGTACTTTCAAATTTATTCATCCTACATGTTGTATAACCATGTGTATTAGATTAATTTCGATGATTTTAGAAAAATAAAGGACAAGTTTTTTCATGCATTTCTAATAGGTCAATCATAATTTCCCTAGAAACACAATAGGCCTAAATCCGTCAACAAACTGCCGTTCATGTTCACTTGTTGCAGTTTTCAAATCATGCGCGTAGCAACCAATGTTATCTCTGCAAACATTCACAGTACTGTGCTGTGATGTTTATGAGTCGACACATGAAACTGTCCCTAGTTTTAATGGATTATTTGAGACCATTTGTATTGTTTATTTCATGCGTTAGACAATTCTTGATTTCTATTGCGTTAGTGTGAAAGTAGTTCCGGTCAATTTTGACATTTTATCATCTCATAACGGAAGTCACAATAAATGCGATCGACCAATCAAAATGCTTAGAATCAGATAAACAAACACATTTGGTAATTATAATATTTTTAATGTAGATATGGAGGCATTTCTGTAATTCGTCAGATATTTTATTAATTAAAAACAACAGCAAATTAAGATCATTCATAACTTGAATGATTTGAGAATTATTGTATTGACTACAAAAAAAGTACAAAACTCAGAAATTATCTTTGATGACTCTGCGTCGAGCATCGCCATGTTGATTTTTTAAAGATAAAACTAAATGCCAAAAACGAACCGCAAGTCAACGATTCGGCCTCTTCTCTTACCATGTATCGAACCGTCGTCAAGAACTGCAGTGAATCGAGAACTGCCCTAATATTTTTGAATTTTTATCAAAATGTTAAAACACACAAATTACAATAAAATTTCCATCATAATGTCGCACAATTAATATTCAGTCACTACGTGTATTTCCTGAAGAGTCCAATAAGATGGATGAAAATGTTAGGAGGAACTCAATATTAATAGCACAACATTATGATGGAAATACCGGTATTGTTATTTGTGTGTTTTAACATTTCGATAAAAATTTATGAATATATACGTGTATATTTGAGTTGCAATTAAAGTCAAACAACAATGAATTCTTCACTTCCGGTGTGTGCTGAGTGGGCCATGTTCATATAGAGGTCATAGGAACAACTCTTTTTAGGGTTTAGATCTGTGTATTTTTTTCCCTATGTCCATTTTTCGCGATTTGATTATGCTCACAAACTTAGCGAAAATTAGACACACGTGAAAAATTCCCTGTATACAGTAGTCAAATCCTTATGCTGAACTAACCACAGAATTTGATGAAGTCTGTCTGTATGTCTGGATGATCTGTGATGTATATCCCTCCATAGTAAGATCCCGCTATAACAGAAACCTCTGATGTAAGAAACAGCCATTCTGTCTGACTTGGTAAGCCACAACACTGAAAAATAAACAATTTTTGAAGTCTTTAAGAACTGCTCTATGTAGGGATGAGATAAACCCCCCACAGCATGAATTGGCCTTTACAGATTCATTTGTCTCCCATACATGGTCAGAATTCAATGTAAAATGCTTACTGATGAAAATGTTGTAATTAGTAATGTGCCATACATTTATGAATTTTTCCTTATAGTAAAACATTTCAAAGATTCAAGTCAAGGATAGTGGGTCAAGGTTCTGGTACCAAAATTTAGTTCTCTTTATGGTGAATGTTAGCCGCAGAAATGGCCAACGACACTTGGATATTTGGTTGGTAGGGGTGTGTTGGCCGCAGGAATTTACATTGACCAAATCTGGAATCCAAATTCAGGATACGGCCAGCACGAATCGGCACATTTTCCAGGGGATTATTGACTGTGTCTCACTTGAATAAAACCAGAAGTCTCTGACGAGACTGTAGCTCTCCTGGTTGATTTGTTTTATTCACTCATTGACAAGTGAATAATATACATACACATAAATATCAATTTTCATTTTATTTTAATTCAATGACCATAGGGAGCAGGCACGCCAACAAAAGTAGCACAACAAAACAACATATCCATTAGACTGCAAGTAGAATATCACTCGACATACAATTCATTATATCTGAGATAAAGTATTTCAAAAAATAATGCCACACCAATTTTTCAAGATCCTAGGGGTCAGGGGCTGCTATCTCAAATGACCTATCAATAACACAATAAGACTACAGAGCCATTATATTATGCATAAAGAACAAAGTTTTCATCATTAATAGCTTTAGAAGAGTTGAGAGCACAATTATAAAAGAAAAGTGACCACACCCATTTTCTAAGACCCCGGGGTCAAGGGCTCAAACAAAATATAAGGTGCACAACTAGACCCGGACCCATCATATTAAAAGAATTAAGTCTCCATCATTTATAGTGTCAGAGGAGTTGTGAACACAAGATAACATAGAGTTATATAGGTGAAAATGACCACATCCATTTTCTAAGACCCTGAGGGTCAGGGGCTCAAACAAAATATCAGGTGCACAACTAGACCACAGACCAATCATATTGCAAAAAGAATTAAGTCTCCGTCATTTATAGTGTCAGAGGAGATGCGAGCACAAGATTACATAGAGTTAATTAGGAAAAAAGACCACACCCATTTTCTAAGACCCCAGGGGTCAATGGCTCAAACAAAATATCAGGTGGACAACTAGACCACAGACCCATCATATTGTAAAAAGATTTAGGTTTCCATCATTTATAGTGTCAGAGGAGTTGCGAGCACAAGATTACATAGAGTTAATTAGGAAAAAAAGACCACACCCATTTTCTAAGACCCTGGGGGTCAAAGGCTCAAACAAAATATCAGGTGCACAACTGACCACAGACCCATCATATTGCAAAAAGATTTAGGCTTCCATCATTTATAGTGTCAGAGGAGTTGCCAGCACAAGATTTGATAGACTTATATAGGTGAAAATGACCACACCCATTTTCTAAGACCCTGGGGGTCAGGGGCCTAAACAAAATATCAGGTGCACAACTAGACCACAGACCTATCATAGTGCAAAAAGAATTGAGTCTCCATCATTAATAGTGTCACAGGAGTTGTGAGCACAAGATTACATAGAGTTATATAGGTGAAAATGACCACACCCATTTTCTAAGACCCTGGGGGTCAGGGGCTCAAACAAAAAATCAGTGCACATCTAGACCACAGACCTATCATATTGCAAAAAGAATTAAGTCTCCATCATTTATAGTGTCAGAGGAGTTGCGAGCACAAGATTACATAGAGTTATATAGGAAAAAATGACCAAACCCATTTTCTAAGACCCTGGGGGTCAGGAGCTCAAACAAAATATCAGGTGCACAACTACACCACAGACCTATCATATTGCAAAAAGAATTAAGTCTCCATCATTTATAGTGTCAGAGGAGATGACAGCACAAGATTACATAGAGTTAATTAGGAAAAAAGACCACACCCATTTTCTAAGACCCCGGGGGTCAATGGCTCAAACAAAATATCAGGTGGACAACTAGACCACAGACCCATCATATTGTAAAAAGATTTAGGTTTCCATCATTTATAGTGTCAGAGGAGTTGTGAGCACAAGATTACATAGAGTTAATTAGGAAAAAAAGACCACACCCATTTTCTAAGACCCTGGGGGTCAAAGGCTCAAACAAAATATCAGGTGCACAACTGACCACAGACCCATCATATTGCAAAAAGATTTAGGCTTCCATCATTTATAGTGTCAGAGGAGTTGCCAGCACAAGATTTGATAGACTTATATAGGTGAAAATGACCACACCCATTTTCTAAGACCCTGGGGGTCAGGGGCCTAAACAAAATATCAGGTGCACAACTAGACCACAGACCTATCATAGTGCAAAAAGAATTGAGTCTCCATCATTAATAGTGTCACAGGAGTTGTGAGCACAAGATTACATAGAGTTATATAGGTGAAAATGACCACACCCATTTTCTAAGACCCTGGGGGTCAGGGGCTCAAACAAAATATCAGGTGCACAACTAGACCACAGACCTATCATATTGGAAAAAGATTTAGGTCTCCATCATTTATAGTGTCAGAGGAGTTGCGAGCACAAGATTACATAGAAGTTCATAACCACGCCCATTTTCTAAGACCCTGGGGGTCAGGGGCTGAAACCAAATGTCAGGTGCACTACTAGACCACATACCAA
Organism: Pinctada fucata; assembly: GCA_028142955.1. Classification (NCBI taxonomy): domain Eukaryota; kingdom Metazoa; phylum Mollusca; class Bivalvia; order Pterioida; family Pteriidae; genus Pinctada; species Pinctada fucata. The sequence goes on along the minus strand of AP027105.1, from coordinate 69,143,899 downwards.
GCAGGATGCAAAAAGAATTAACTTTCTATCACCAATGGTTTCAGAGGAGTTGCGAGCACAAGAATTGTTTACGGACGGATGGACGGATGGACAGACGGACAGACGGAAAGACGGATGGACGCCGGACGACGGGGTATCGCATAAGCTCGACTGGTCTGAGACCAGTAGAGCTAATAAAACTAAACGATCGGCAATCTTATTTTACCTTGTTAAGCTTTAATATCAACAATACGGCTGAGATTCTACTTGCCTCCGCTTCGTCTCTTCGAATTCAAGCGCCATGTTTATAGTTTACACTCATGTGTCAGGTCAAACACGTGACACCTCGACCCATATGTATGGACGTTGTTATGGTAACAACCTCGCGGTGTCACATGTTTGACCTGATGCATGAGTGTTAACTATAAACATGGCGCTTGAATTCGAAGAGACGAAGCGGAGGCAAGTAGAATCTCGGCCGTATTGTTGATATTAAAGCTTAATAGCCATTCTCTGTAAGGACCAAAATCGTTCAGCACGGCATGTCATGGATTTTGATGTTTTTCGGTATAATGGGTATATATTAAGTAATGACCATGAAAATAACACTTTTCAGCCAATATGACCTCTAGTTGCCATGGTAACGAGGTAATTCTATTTATAGCACATGGGACCATGAAATAAGCCAGCTTTGGAGACTTCGTTGCCATGGATACCACTGTAACAGCTTCTTCGTCTTTATATAATCTATTCTTCCTAACTTCCATTCTTACTTAGTACACTTAGATATGTGATATTTATTACAGGAAGCTTATTGCATTAAGCCAAAATAAGTCAAAATGAAGCGAAAAATAGAGGTGAAAATAAGGGCCAATTTAGTGTGTTTTTGACCATTTTCAATCTTAAATATCACAAAAGGCACCAATAGGAGACTAGTGAATAAATCGAATTCAAAAGTCAACGTTAGCACCATAATAGCCTGTCTCCGTTGAGTATCATTTAAGTAAATAGATTATAGGCATCATATGCCATTCACGAAATTAAAATGAAGTTATCTGCTGGCAAGAGATGAATTAATTCTGTGTTTGATGTTTTATATGGCAGAAAAAACACACTGAATTATTTAAACTTTGGAGTAATTTTCAACATTGGAAAATTACAAAAAAAATAATCCGGCCCAAAGGGCCGGTGAAAAAAATTTTCCGGCTCTTAAAATGGCCGAAAAAAATTTTCCGGCTGGCAAAAGTCTTCCTGCCCCCCATAAAAATCAAATGGTTGCTCCCTTATAGGGTTTTTTCGCAATTGTAATTGTCTGTTTCTCCATACCTTCAGCTTGTCTGTTTGGTGAGGTAGGGAATATAAAATTTGCAATAAAGAATATTGTGAATTACTTTGTAGAAGAATATAAGCTGGGTGACATGTTAATATGACATTTAAAACAACGGACGTCGTTAAGACGATTAGTTTACAAAGTGATTAAAAGAGTCCGACGAAAAGGACAATACAACTAGGACCACCATAAGCAAGCACAAAGTCACACATACACGGTAGGCTAAATGTAAGAAAATTCATCTGGCCTCATTTCTTATATGTACACGCAGCCTATGTACACGCAGCCTGGTGAACACGGATATAGTTCAAGCACAGAAACGTCATTCGGATATAAAGAAAATTGATATGTGTTCTTAAGTCTTTTCTTTATTGCATCTGTCTCAAGTTGCGCAGTGCTGTGTTTTGTGTTGAGAAACACCAAACACAGGCACTAGAATGAAAATTTTCATAATTCAATTACTTCATTAATAGATTATTTCACTTTCTACTAACCAATCGCCAGTAGCATGGGCAGGAGCCCTTCTGCTCATGCTACTGGCGATTAATTAGTTTAGTCATGTAAAGTGAAATAATGAATTAATTTTAGAAAATATAAATCAGTTCGGGAAAACGTAAAATTTGGCAACGTTGTCAAATTTAACCACTCACTGATGAATTCGGCAACTTTAGGTTGCCAAATTCAGCTACTTTTCACTGAATAATAAATCAGAAAAATCGGCATGTATATGCTGCCAGTTTCTTTAATAATTCACCATTCTACATGTTTTGGAGCAATGGACAATGAAAAATAATCTGTGCAGGAATTAGAAAGTTGCCCATTTAATACAGCCAATGTAAGCTGCGGAAACGGCCAACGTCACTTGGATATTTGGTTGGTAGGGGTGTGTTAGCCGCGGGAATCTACATTGAACAAATCCAGGACCCAAATTCAGGATATTGCCAGCATGAATTGGCAAAAGGAGATTATTGACTGTGTCTCACTCGAATAAAATAAAACTAAACGATCGGCAATCATATTTTACCTTGTTAAGCTTAAATAATAATATCAAAGATACGGACGGGATTCTACTTGCCTCCGCTTCGTCTCTTCGAATTCAAGCGCCATGTTGTGAGTTTACACTCATGCGTCATGTCAAACATGTGACACCGCGAGGTTGTTTCCATAACAACATCCATACATATGGATCGAGGTGTCACGTGTTACTTACAACATGGCGCTTGAATGGTTGCGCAAAGACAAAAAGTAAAGAAGCTCCTCAGTTTCCATTGAAATTAAAGAGAACATATGTATAGAAATTTCTATAGATACCAGTATTCTCTTTACTTATGACCAGTGATTGGGATAAGCATGCGCCCTGCGCCATAGTCACATCAATTCTAAAATGTCACATTTAAATTGTACTTAGTGCGCCAATGTGGCGCATTAAATTTTTAAATAAATTGTGGAAATCTTCTGTTCTTTTATTCAACATGGTGATGACTTGACCATATTCAGTTATTTAATTTTTTAAAGTTCTGCATGACTTTATTGTGATTTTTCGTATAAATTGATACACAAGACGGCAATTTGAAAGAGTCATTTATTCAAAACACCATCGTTTCCTGTTGCAACAATCCCTACTAGTATTTCAAAACATTATACATGTTTGTACGTACAAATGGTCTTCACCAGTTAAGACAAATCATGAACTTTAAAATTTGTTAACAAAAGGCAAATATACAAAGTTTTATCACTAGATTTGGATGTACTGTAGTTTAAACCTTTACAACAGAGTGTGTATTTGGTGGAGGGGGTGGGCTTCAGACAAATTTTGAATTATCAATTCAGGTTTAAAGCATGCAACGAAAATTTAAGAAGATCTTTTGAGACTGTTTTGGTCAAATGCGTCCCCCTATTTCCTATGTTTATGTACAGAAAAGTCTGTCTAGACAATTGGAGAAGCTGATGATGCAGATCTATATATGTTCTTGCTTATTTGTTTTTTTTTTTTTGGGGGGGGGGGGGTGCAAATTGCTCATTGCACATTCATTTTCAACAAAGGCACATTCATTTTGTAAATGGCACGTTGATGTACCAGGATATGGGGCCATTGTCACATTCACCTGATTGCCTATCCCGATCACTGTATGACCATACAGGATATTGACACTATTTCTACATGTGCCTCACATGTGACACCAGAACTGCCTGCGACTCTGAAAGTGGGTCGCATAGCTCAGTTTGTAGAGCGCCGGACTTCCATACCGGAGGTCCAAGGTTCGAATCCCGTCTGGGGTGAACTTTCTCAGAGGTGATTTATTGTCTCGCACCCACCCGTTCTCTGACTCGGAGGGAATTAAAACGGTCCGAGTGGCCCCTCGGCAGCTGCGGCTGAAGAGATTGCCTCGTGTGATGGCACGTTAAAGGCCGTTGGAAATACGGACCAACCACTGCAGTACAAGAATACACCCTCCCTACATTCATAGCATACACTGCATACACAGTGGAGGGTACATGTATATAGTATGGTATATGGTAATATGGTATCTACCCCAATTCGTGGGTGCACCTACCTAAAGGTGGAATATATACATGTACGAACTACAACAACAACATGCCTAAGCCACTAATCCATCATTGAGAAGCCAGCTCCGATTTTAACCTTTTTAAATGTAAATATACGCCTTTAAGTTTTTAGCTGTCCGCCCATGAGGCGCTGGAGAAACTACACTCGTCAACGAGTCTTAAATAATAGAAGGGGCTATGACTGTATGAGGCACCCCAGAGGGGAACGGCCTGGCTAGAGTACTCTGTAACGGGCAGTTGGAGAATGAGTTTCCCGCAATATAACATCAATACAGCCAACTGACCCAATAGAGGGTTGCCAGGTGCCCAAACAGAAAGAAAAGAAAGAAAGAGTTCTCTCTCTGTACGGGAAGAAGGAGATGAAAAAAATGCATTGCCCGTCTTATAAGCTGCCGGCAGCGTAATCAGCAGCGTAGGAACTTTCTATGACCCAAGCACCTATCAGGTTGGGGAAAGGCACCGATCAAGCTAATATACCTCGATTGGGCTAATATACCTTGATTGGGCTAATCAATCTGAATATTTTCAGTAGTAAAAAATTAAAACATTCTCAAAATTATTCTTTTGACCAAAATCGCATCAGTTCTTTATAAAAGAAGTTATGTTTACAAAAGAGACATACCTGAAAAGTGAATAGTTACTGAGAAAATATACCTCCACTTTTCTGAATATATTGGGCGAGATTTCTCGAAATCTAAAAAGTTTTCAGGCATACATGCTTCCTTTTAGATATTATTTCTTGATATAAAAACTGGTGCGATTTTGCACCCAAATATGATTTGGAGGTAAAAAGTACTTTTTTCTGAATAAAAAAGTCAGATTGATTAGCCCGATCGAGGTACATTAGCTTGATCGAGGTATATTAGCTCATAGACGTCTATGATTAGCTCGATCGGTACCTTTCCCCAACCTGCCTATGGCATGAATGGCCCTGTTCGGCTTGATCTACTGGCCTCAATAGCTTGAAGAGGGTTTTTGGTGCAGAAAGGATCGTGTTAAAATTAATGAATACATTAGAAATTATACCAGTTCAGCGATTTTTGTGACTATTTCTTGAAGTTCCATGGTCCAAAGGTCCAACGGCAAAGGACTACATAACAAAACCTATACCGGTGTGGAACGACTTTCCGGACGAGTTATAAGACTCGCAGATTCTCATCCTCTCGATACAAGTGTACGTAATTAAATCTTCCTCTTACAGGGAGGAAGATATCTTGTCTCGAGAAGATGAGATTCCCCGGCCTGGCATCTTTTTGTGTGTTTACACAAAAAAAGGAGTAAAAGGGGTAATCTTGTGTCTGCAACCTTTGGCATTATAAATGTGTCGTCACCGCGGACTCTTTGACCTTGAATTAATTTTAGGAATTAAAATTTTGAAATTCAAATGGGAAATTTAAATTTCTTATGGATTTTGATGGGTTTTTATTTTTAAGTGAAGGATCGAGCCTTAGACTGCAGCATTCTCTCACTGCGTCGGTTAAAAGCGGGAGCACGGGGGAGATGGATTAATTTACATTTAGAACTGCGGGACGTTGTTTTCCATTGGGAAAGATCAGTGCCTTGTTTCACAAAAATTCTTATGAAAAAGTTAAGGAATTTTCGTAAGTTTCATCATCAAATAAAAGCTTAAAATGTTTCTCAAATTAGATTATATTGTACTTCTAATATCTTTTCTAAATACCAAACATATATAAATTCAGAATCAAAACATTGCAACTTTTAGTTTATAAGAAGTACTTTAGCAATCAAAAGTTACGAAAAAAAAAATGACATACAGACAGATGTTGTCTTGACATTCAGACAGATGTTGTCTTGACATATACAGACAGATGTCATTTATCTTGTTATACAGACATTTGTCTTCACACACAGACAGTCTTTCTTGACATACATACAGACGTTGTCTTGAGATGCAGACAGATGTTGTCTTTACATAAAGACAGATGTTGTCTTGACATGCAGACAGATGTTCTCTTGACATACAGATGTAGTCTTGACATACAGACAGATGTTGTCTTGACATACAGACAGATGTTGTCTTGTTATATAGACAGATGTTCTCTTGACATACAGATGTAGTCTTGACATACTGACAGATGTTGTCTTGGCATACATACAGATGTTCTCTTGACATACAGACAGATGTTGTCTTGACATACAGACAGATGTTATCTTGACATACAGACAGATGTTGTCTTGACATACAGACAGATTTTGTCTTGACATACAGACAGATGTTGTCTAGACATACGGACATGTTGTCTTGACATACAGACAGATGTTGTCTTGACATACAGATGTTGTCTAGACATACAGACAGATGTTGTCTTGACATACAAACAGATTATGTCTTGACATACAGACATATGCATGTTGTATGATGACATACAGACAGATGTAGTCTTGACACACAGACAGATGTTGTCTTGACATACAAACACATTATGTCTTGACATACAGACATATGCATGTTGTATGATGACATACAGATAGATGTAGTCTTGACATACAAACAGATGTTGTCTTGACATACAAACAGATTATGTCTTGACATACAGACATATGCATGTTGTATGATGACATACAGATAGATGTAGTCTTGACATACATAAAGATGTTGTCTTGACATACAGACAGATGTTGTCTTGACATACAGACATATTTTGTCTTGACATACAGACAGATGTTGTCTTGACATACAGACAGATGTTGTCTTGACATACAGACAGATGTTGTCTTGACATACAGACAGATGTTGTCTTGACCTACCTGTAGACAGATGTTGTTTTGACATACATAAGTTGTCTTGACATACAGACAAATGTTGTTTAGACATACATACAGATGTAGTCTTGACATACAGACATATGTAGTCTTGACATACTGACAGATGTTATCTTGACATACAGACATATGTTATCTTGACATACAGACAGATGTTGTCTTGACATACAGACAGATGTTGTCTTGACATGCTGACAGATGTTCTCTTGACATACAGACAGACCTTATCTAGACATACAAATGCCGTCTTGACATACAGACAGATGTGGATTGTTATACAGACAGATGTTCTGTTGACATACAGACAGATGTTGTCTTGACAAACAAACACACATTGTCTTGACATACATAAAGATGTTGTCTAGACATACAGATATTGTCTTCCTATACATACAGATGTTGTCTTGACATACAGACAGATGTATGCTTGACATACAGACAAATGTTGTCTAGACATACAGACAGATGTTGTCTTGACATACAGATTATGTCTTGACATACAGACAGATGTTATCTTGACATACTGACATGTTCTCTTGACATACAGACAGATGTTGTCTTGACATGCAGACAAATGTTGTCTTGACATACAGACAGATGTTGTCTTGACATACAGACAGATGTTGTCTTGACATACAGACAGATGTTGTCTTGACATACAGACAGATGTTGTCTTGACATACAGACAGATGTTGTCTTGACATACAGACAGATGTTCTCTTGACATACAGACAGATGTTGTCTTGACATACTGACACATGTTCTCTTGACATACAGACAGATGTTGTCTTGACATACAGACAGATGTTGTCTTGACATACAGACTGATGTTTTCTTGACATACATAGAGATGTTGTCTTGACATACAAATGTTCTGTTGACATACATACAGTTGCTTTGACATACAGACAGACCTTGTCTTGACATACAGACAGATTTTGTCTTGACATACAGACAGATGTTGTCTTGACATACAGACAGATGTTGTCTAGACATACAGACAGATGTTGTCTTGACATACAGACATATGTTGTCTTGACATACAGACATGTTGTTTTGACATACATACAGATGTTGTCTTGACATACTGACATATGTTCTCTTGACATACAGACAGATGTTGTCTTGACATGCAGACAAATGTTGTCTTGACATACAGACAGATGTTGTCTTGACATACAGACAGATGTTGTCTTGACATACAGACAGATGTTGTCTTGACATACTGACACATGTTCTCTTGACATACAGACAGATGTTGTCTTGACATGCAGACAAATGTTGTCTTGACATACAGATTTTGTCTTGACATACAGACAGATTTTGTCTTGACATACAGACAGATGTTGTCTTGACATACAGACAGATGTTGTCTTGACATAGACAGATTTTGTCTTGACATACAGACAGACCCTGTCTTGACATACAGACAGATTTTGTCTTGACATACAGACAGATGTTGTCTTGACATACAGACATATGTTGTCTTGACATACAGACAGATGTTGTCTTGACATTCAGACAGATGTTGTCTTGACATACAGACAGATGTTGTCTTGACATACAGACAGATGTCCTGATTGGGTTGATATAGGATCCATAATAGCTCTAGACTAGAAATGTACCTGTTGCATTTAACTTAATCTGTTCCCTAAAGTGAGAAATACGAGTCAGATGCAGGATCTGCTCCATGCATTGTAGCAAGCATCCTCAGATGCACTACCCACACATTTTGTTTATCTAGGACTTATACAAAGCTGGAAAAGGGGGTGCTCTGTTTTCCTTTACCTAAGAGTGGATGCCAGCCTGGGAGATAGCATATGTCCTCTCTACTTTGTCAAGGAGAGCTTCAATAAAACTATATAGCCTGTGTGTATGATGATGACATGTATACTGGCAAAGTCCAGAGTATTACGTTTTCCAATATAGGTTGATAGAGTCCATGCAGTGCTTATGCCATTTAATGTCTGCAATGTTTGCATTTTAGTTTGACCTTAAAAATCAATATTGTATGAATATGTATTAAAATTAAAGTCCATTTATTTTTGGAAAATTTTCAAATCTTTAATATCTATAAGAATAACAGAAAATTCAATAGTGTGCTCCACAACATAAAGTATGTATGTATAAATTCTTCATATAATAAAAATATTTAGATTAATCATTATCAAAGTATATGTATATTGGAAACCTGAAAAAGTTTCACGACAAATATAAAAAGAATAATTTTCAGACATTATAGATTTTGTATTGTACCCATTCATTATCCCAAGTTACCTAAAGTTAAAATCTGCAAGCTCTGATTTAACTAGACAAACCTTGTTTGTAAAAACATATATCCCCATTTAACACTTTGACTCTCACAACAACCAGTGAAAGGAAGAAATTACCTTGACCTATTGACCCTAAAATCAATCAGCTTTTTTCCATATATGACTGAGGTACACTTCTCTTAGCAGTAAACTTGAATTGCAGCCTCAAAGTCCTCATCTCTTCTAAAGTAACCATATATCTGCTTTTGGTTTCAATGGGTAAGGGTGATTGAGTTGTCATTTGAAAACCATCATTTTCAGTTTATTTTCTCTAACAATGACCTTGCCCTTTAACAGAGATTCCTCAAACTCAATAGTATTCTCCCCCTCCTAATAAGTAAACACATATCCAAACTTGGTGTGGATGGGTGATAGGGCTCTTTAATTATCATCTGGAAACCAAGATTTTGATTATGTTCCCGACAGTGACCTTGACCTTTGACCGATTGATGCCAAAACAATAGGCGTTTTCCCCTCTCGATAAGTTAGCATATATCCAAACTTTGGTTTGGATAGGTAAAAGGCTTTATGACTTATTACCTGGAATTATGATTTTAAGTGTATTTTTCCTAACAATGACTTTGACCTATTGACCCAAAAATCAAAAGGCATCTTCCACTCTTGATAAGTAAGTATATATTTTTTGGTTTGGATAGATGAAAGGGGTCTTGAGTTATCATCTGGAAACCATGACTTTTATTGTATTTATCCTAACAGTGACCTTGACCTTTGAACTATTGACACCAATATCAAAAGCCATTTTCACCATCAGGATAAGTAAGCATATATCCAAATTTGGCTTTGATAGGTGAAAGGGTTCTTGAACTATCATCTGGAAACTAAACAAGTGACAGAATAATGAATTGCAAAAAGAAGGAATGATGGGCAAAGCAGACACCTAATGTCCTTTGACATTACATGGTGGGGGCATAAAAACTTAATTGGAATAATGGTATTAATACATTTTATCTAAATTTGTTTTCAAGTTCACCTTTGACATCAAAAGTATACTTAAAAGCAAACTACATCCTCTAATGATACTTAGATCAAGACCCTAACTGATTTAAAATAAAAACATAGAAATGTCATACATGTAAGTAGACACTGGCCTCTGAATCTTGTAAGTCAAAAGTTAAAAAGACATCTTCCTATCATAATCTTTTATCTGTTTTTGAAATATGAAAACATCTTTAGATATTACATCAGAACAAAAGTTTGACCTTGATCAATGACCCAGAAAATTCAATTATTATGTTAGAACTGAAGTGTTGACATACAAGTGGACGAGAATGTGATATATCTATGCTGTAAAAGTTATCTGAAAGATCCTTACAATAAAATACAAATACATGTATATGGCTTCTTATTAATGAACTCAATAACAACTTGATAGGGTTTCTCATGAAATGTCAACTCAAATGGGAAAAGAATCACGTGATATTTTACTTCAATTGCAAATAATAAAGATTATTCTACTTCTTAGACAACAACTCTGTTAAACATTGTCAACATTCATATAGCATTAAAAAGTTATCATGCCTATGCCAAATAAGATTTTAGAATTATTTTGAATATGACATGACCTTTGTACTGTAGGGTAGTTACACATACATGTGTAATTAAGTCATTGACAATATGATTTTAAGAACTAGATATATTCCAGTCCATAAAGCTGGTTAAAGTTTATAATGCCCAGATCAGATTTTTCTATTCATTTCAGAAATGACCTTGACCTTGCAGTTAGGTCACAATTATTACATGGAATACACACTCCTTGGAGACAATCATCATCACTGTCCTGAGACCTTGACCTTTTCATACTAAGTCTAGACAAATGAGTGTATGAATTTTCATTATTATTTTCCGAAGATACATTTGATAGGCTAGTTGTAACTTTAGGTTTGAGGGGAGAGAACTTTATGTAAGTTTAAGCTTTTTGTTTGATCCCCAAACTACAATTTTTGTAACACCATTTACATATTTTATGTATGTTGTAATAAATACTGTTTAAACTATAAACTTTAGGTTTAAAACAAATGATTTGCATTGTCTCATACACCTTACATTATTGCACATTATGAATTTCAAACTCTGTACATTGATGTTTACATTGATGTTATCATTATGTACATTGTAGTTGCTCATTGGTACACTCAAGTTGCTGGTTGTTACACTCAAGTTGCTCATTGTTACACTCAAGTTGCTGGTTGTTACACTCATGTTGCTCCTCCTTAAATTGGATTTGCACCTCCTCCGCACACTGCAGTAGCTGCTTTGTATTGTCCAGTTGGCAGACAGTCCAGTTTTGATGGTGAGCTGCACTGTAGTCTATCACTACACCATGTGTTATGTAGGATACAGCTTGAGGAAGTTCCAAGGTAAAAGAGGACACTGCCTCAGTATTCCTCACATCACTGTTCTGGGTATCCTTACTCTCATTCTGAGTAGATACATCACCGTCCTTCATGCTCTCCCCATGGATGTACACGGCACATGTCCTTTGGTGGATTCTCATACTGCGTGCTTGTACAAAAGACTTGCCACACACACATTCATGCCTGAAAATATTATCAAAAATAATCATTCTGTTTAATCTGAAAGCAATACAAAGGCTTATGTAAAAGGCTGGTGACTGAAAAAAGTTTGTCATTAAGGGGCATAACTTTTACATGTATGGATCACTTATACATGTACTTCACTCTGAATAGACCCATTCTGAACAAAATCTCTCAAGAGGAAAAAGTGGGTCAAATTCATTTTATCAGAAGTTTGAAGAAAATGCATCCAACAGCAAGTTTGATTCACATGTTTCATGTATTATTCTCAAAATAGGTCATTATAGGCAAACACGTTGTGCAAACGCTAGACTATTGTCAATCTTATTTTACGAGCATGTTCGGAACATGTATTAACGTGTAATGTTCATGAAACATGTGGCAGTGTAAGCATAACAACTGCATTGCATTTGAGTAACGATCTCAGAGCGTGTAACCAATACGTTCAGCACATACTGCCAATTTTGTGCAGGCACAAAATTTTTCGAAGCCAATAGCATTCAACAGCGTATAGCTCCATGTGAGAGTGTTCTTGTGACCTCCTCATGAAGTTCCCAGAGCGTGTACAACGATCATCCAGCAAGTTAGCCAGTGACCTTCACCCTGGCACACGCTGCTGTCAAATGCTGTAGTGTGACAGGGCCTTTTATGATCAACATATCAAACTTCTTAATAAAGTCAATATGACCAAATGTCTTGATATCAAAATGAAGAGCTTGTTATAAAGGTAAATGTGTTTGTTTGAAATAACAATATATGAATAATATTTGAGGAGATACAATGTATATGTCTTGAAAAAATTTCTTCTCCAAAGAAGTGTGGGAAGGTCATAGTTCAAGGTCAGGTACACTTAAGGTCAATGTCTCGGTAATAAAATGTTTCTCATGTACCCTAATATTATCCCCATCAGCAAAGCCTTTACCACAATGTCTACATTTGTGGGGTTTCTCTCCTGTGTCGATTCACATGTGATCTTTATAATTACCTTTCTCTGTCTGTGTGAGACCTCTCATGTACCCTCATATTACCCCTATCAGCAAAGCCTTTACCACAATGACAACATTTATGGGGTTTCTCTCCTGTGTGGATTCACATGTGATCTTTATAATTACCTTTCTGTATCTGTGTGAGACTTCTCATGTACCCTCATATTACCCCTATCAGCAAAGCCTACCACAATGACTTTGTGTGGATTCACATGTGATCTTTATTATTACCTTTCTGTGTCTGTGCGAGACTTCTCATGTACCCTCATATTACCCCTATCAGCAAAGCCTTTACCACAATGACAACATTTATGGGGTTTCTCTCCTGTGTGGATTCACATGTGATCTTTATAATTACCTTTCTGTATCTGTGTGAGACCTCTCATGTACCCTCATATTACCCCTATCAGCAAAGCCTTTACCACAATGACAACATTTATGGGGTTTCTCTCCTGTGTGGATTCACATGTGATCTTTATAATTACCTTTCTGTTTCTGTGTGAGACATCTCATGTACCCTCATATTACCCCTATCAGCAAAGCCTACCACAATGACTTTGTGTGGATTCACATGTGATCTTTATTATTACCTTTCTGTGTCTATGCGAGACTTCTCATGTACCCTCATATTACCCCTATCAGCAAAGCCTTTACCACAATGACAACATTTATGGGGTTTCTCTCCTGTGTGGATTCACATGTGATCTTTATAATTACCTTTCTGTATCTGTGTGAGACCTCTCATGTACCCTCATATTACCCCTATCAGCAAAGCCTTTACCACAATGACAACATTTATGGGGTTTCTCTCCTGTGTGGATTCACATGTGATCTTTATAATTACCTTTCTGTTTCTGTGTGAGACATCTCATGTACCCTCATATTACCCCTATCAGCAAAGCCTACCACAATGACTTTGTGTGGATTCACATGTGATCTTTATTATTACCTTTCTGTGTCTGTGCGAGACTTCTCATGTACCCTCATATTACCCCTATCAGCAAAGCCTTTACCACAATGACAACATTTATGGGGTTTCTCTCCTGTGTGGATTCACATGTGATCTTTATAATTACCTTTCTGTATCTGTGTGAGACCTCTCATGTACCCTCTTTTTACCCCTATCAGCAAAGCCTTTACCACAATGACAACATTTATGGGGTTTCTCTCCTGTGCGGATTCACATGTGATCTTTATAATTACCTTTCTGTATCTGTGTGAGACCTCTCATGTACCCTCATATTACTCCAATCAGCAAAGCCTTTACTACAATGACTACATTTATGAGGTTTCTCTCCTGTGTGGATTCATGCACATGTGATCTTTATAATTACCTTTCTGTGTCTGTGTGAGACCTTTCATGTACCCTCATATTACCCCTATCAGCAAAGCCTTTACCACAATGACTACATTTATGGGGTTTCTCTCCTGTGTGGACACGAACATGGTTCCTCAATCTCCAGTTATCAGTAAAGATCTTCCCACATTCTTCACACTTCACAACATTTATAGGAAAGGAGCTTGTGTTACTGCTATTCAAATGATTCCGTGCAAAATGTCTTAAGTAGCTCTTCTGAGATGGCAGTATTTTCTTGCAGAGTTCACACTGGACCTCCTTCCTTTTTAATTTCATTTTATGTTGGTAAATATGACTCTTTAAAGCTTCCTCTGAGGGGTATTTAAGTCCACAGATCTCACAGATACTGTCCACAGGATTATGGGTATGTTTCTTGTGATAATACATGGTTCTGCTGGAGTAAAACGTTTCTTGACAAACTTCACATTTGTATGGTTTTTCTCCTGTGTGCTCTCTCCTGATGTGATACTGCAATAAAAATGGAGTCAATTTAAAAAATAGCAAATGCTCAGAATAGCTATCGAGGTTTAATTGTTCTTTCTCTAAATTTTGCAGAGGTACAATTTTGATTTTTTTCGTAACACATAAATCTAACTACTGGCTTGTATAGATACCTCATAATCAAGTTATAAACAAATCTTATTAGTGTGATTATTTTTCTTTTTTCCTTACAGTAATATAATTCTGTGTACATCTTATTTTTCAAATTACAATAACATACTTGCCATTGTCCCGGCCGGGACAAAAAATGTCCCGCATTTTCGACCGAAAATATCTGTCCCGGCCGGGACACGGAAAATCCCGAGTTTTGGACATTTCATAAAAAAAAATCGGCGTAATCATGGTAATATTGATTATTCTTTGTCGATTTCAGTCGTTTCGTCTTTTCTTAAACTTTCATTGTTTATTTAAACGTTTCCAATTATCTACGCTATATACCCATATACAGTAATCAGCCGATAATCGACCTATGTTTTGATAGTAATAGGTTGATTAAAGGTCGGCTGTCCCACAAACGTCGCTAAATACATTCATGCAGCCTTTCTCTTGTTGGTATTTTTTTTTAGCTCACAGAAGAATTTGAAATAAATAAAGCAATAGCAATAGTTATACAATGTTCGAGTGATACCATTTATGTAAGCCAAGATATGAATTTATTTTTATGAGAAGAAACAACGTGATGTAAAACATGTGAACAAGATTTTAAAAAAAGAAAAGAAAAAAGAAAACACGGCAACCACGGAACGCTCTAAAGTAACTATAATATGCGCTCTTTATTATTATCACGTCAAAAAACTCTCAGTTTCATTCAAAGGACGTTTGCTTAGTGCCGTTTTTAATACCCGAGTTGTTAAGTTATCGATTGTGTATTTCATTTAAATCGCCAACGTCAACGCAGGCAACAGCGCAGATGTTTAATACTTATGTTCAGAAAGTTGTGAATATAAAACGTGAACAATGGAGTAAAAGACTTTTAAAATTTCCACAGAGAAAACTTAAATAGGGTAGACAAGTTCACTGAAGCGCCATGCACTTTTAGAAATGCTTCCGACCAGGAGCCATCTACGTATACGGCTCGCGTTAATAAGATTTATTTTTCACTCTGATGTTCTTTTGTTTGCAGAGGGCAATAATCTAGTGCAATTTTGGATTGCAATATCTGAAGTTCAACCTCCTAAAAGTGTCCCTCTTTATGTCCCTCATTGGCGTTATATTTGTCCCGCATTTTGATGATTTGTCCCTCTTTTTGTCCCTCTTTGCAATGAAAAAACTTCGAAAACTATGGCAAGTATGCAATAATCATAATCAGATAGTAAGATATGCTACAAAGAACAATATACAATTTATCACCTACCCCGTGTAATACTCCCTTCCCTTTTTTAATTTCAACAGTTCTTTTCTTATCTTATGAAATAAATAATAAGCTTTTATGAAAATGTCTAAATTAATAAGTATATGAAGATTCAAATGCTTCAAGGAAAACCCAAATATCCCTCCCTGCTACCTGAGAGTTTAAGCCTTCTGGGCAAATATTGCCAAAATTATAATCATGATAATGGCCTTTTCTTTCACAATCCAATCTTCTCCAGACAAGTGTACATAATTCCTTACTCCCCCTTGTCGGATGTCATACACAAAACTGCGTCACCAGTGAGCTTCACTCGGAGTGTGTATACGACAAGTTCAGAGTCTATATTCTATTATACTTTCATATACAAGCAATCCAATGAGAGTAAAATCATTCAAACACAAGTAAAAAGCACTTTTGCTAGTACTTCATTCCAAGTTTTGGGCTGATAAGTCTCCGAACGAAAACTCACCGGAGACGTAGTTTTGTGTTTGACAACTGACAAGGGGGAGTAAGGTATTACGTAGAAAAGAGAAGATGTCACAATCATAAGGAGATGTAAATGAAGTAAGCAACTTACTTGGAGTGATCTGGATGAATTAAAGGTTCTGCCACAAAAATCACACACAGAAATTTCTTTTACTGACTTTTTCTTTTCCTTCTTACACGTATACTTCTTCCTGATCTTAACTGGAGGTGCATCAGGTGCCGCCCCTCCCACCGTCAATGTGATTTTTTCGTCTTTGCTATCCTCCTTCTGCACATCATCATTCCTGATCATTTCAATTTCTTCCTCTTTCTTTAAAGCGTCATGGATACAGTAATCTCCATTCCCATTTGTAATTTCACAATTTTTGTTGACCTGTTTAGTTTTCTTATTATACTTTCTCTTGGATTCATTTTTTGTTTTTTCACCATCCACATGTTTATCTTTCTGAGTGGATTTTTCTTTCACAGTTCCTTTCTTTTTCGGACCACGTTTTTTATGTTTCACGTCATCTTTAGTCTTTTTATTTGATTCCTTAAGCGGCGGTTCGGACAAGAACATGTGTTTATCCTTTAGTAATGTCATGTCATTAATCCTTGATCCACTCTCACCTCCCTCCATTGTTTCATATCCTTAAAAAAAAACAATAAATAATAAATGTACACAGATTGATATGTATATCTTAATTATAGTAGATTAATTAAATAAGTCCATAATTATGTATCAAATGTTTGTCTTTTTTTCTCTCTGCTTGAACTGTATGTTACAGAATAGTCCTATGAAATAGCTCTCATGAATGACTCATTCATATTGAATACCAAATTACAGCAGTATTTACCTTACATACTTATATTGAATACCAAATTACAGCAGTATTTACCTTACATACTTATATTGAATACCAAATTACAGCAGTATTTAACTTACATACTTATATTGAATACCAAATTACAGCAGTATTTACCTTACATACTTATATTGAATACCAAATTACAGCAGTATTTACCTTACATACTTATATTGAATACCAAATTACAGCAGTATTTAACTTACATACTTATATTGAATACCAAATTACAGCAGTATTTAACTTACATACTTATATTGAATACCAAATTACAGCAGTATTTACCTTACATACTTATATTGAATACCAAATTACAGCAGTATTTACCTTACATACTTATATTGAATACCAAATTACAGCAGTATTTAACTTACATACTTATATTGAATACCAAATTACAGCAGTATTTAACTTACATACTTATATTGAATACCAAATTACAGCAGTATTTAACTTACATACTTATATTGAATACCAAATTACAGCAGTATTTAACTTACATACTTATATTGAATACCAAGTTACAGCAGTATTTAACTTACATACTTATATTGAATACCAAGTTACAGCAGTATTTAACTTACATACTTATATTGAATACCAAATTACAGCAGTATTTAACTTACATACTTATATTGAATACCAAGTTACAGCAGTATTTAACTTACATACTTATATTGAATACCAAATTACAGCAGTATTTAACTTACATACTTATATTGAATACCAAATTACAGCAGTATTTAACTTGCATATTTATATTGAATACCAAATTACAGCAGTATTTAACTTACATACTTATATTGAATACCAAGTTACAGCAGTATTTAACTTACATACTTATATTGAATACCAAATTACAGCAGTATTTAACTTACATACTTATATTGAATACCAAATTACAGCAGTATTTAACTTACATACTTATATTGAATACCAAATTACAGCAGTATTTAACTTACATACTTGTATTGAATACCAAGTTACAGCAGTATTTAACTTGCATATTTATAAGTGAGGATTTTCTCAATGACAAATATTTTTAAATGCAACACTATCATAAAATACAGAACATATGAAGATGCAATCAGGAGGAAAAGAAATGTTTAGTAGATTTATTTTGCCATCGCTGAAAGAAACAAATTTATGACTATGCTTTTATAAAATTCTGTACTAAAATTGTTTCTGTAACGTTGAATGAAATATACATTAACTTATAGAAGAAACAATTTTGGGGTCATTGAACCTAAATGAGACAAAGTTTTTGTATTTGATTGTTTTATTTATTTTCTCCATCTATTTGATATTAATAGGATTTATTACTTAACAAACAAACTAACATTAACTTATATGAAGATAAAACACCGCTAAAGATGGTATGGCCGGATTGCAAAGTAAGCTTTTGTCACTAACTGGGTCAAGGTCAATAGGTCAAATAATACAGCATAAATTGAAAGGTTTTGTCAGAGGCAACCTACATGTATAAAATAAAGTTTCTACTGCATATAGTTTCTTAGATTTTGCCTCAGCCAGAAACTTTAACTAAAATCTTTAACTAGGTCAAAGTCGAAGGTTAAGGTCACTAGGTCAAATGTTACGGCATAAATTGAAAGGTCTTGTCATGGGCAAGCTTCATGTATAATATAAAGTTTCTACTGCATATAGTTACTTAGATTTTGCCTCAACCAGAAACTTTAACCAAAATCTTTAACTAGGTCAAAGTCGAAGGTCAAGGTCACTAGGTCAAATGTTACGGCATAAATTGAAAGGTCTTGTCATGGGCAAGCTTCATGTATAATATAAAGTTTCTACTGCATATAGTTACTTAGATTTTGCCTCAACCAGAAACTTTAACCAAAATCTTTAACTAGGTCAAAGTCGAAGGTCAAGGTCACTAGGTCAAATGTTACGGCATAAATTGAAAGGTCTTGACATGGGCAAGCTTCATGTATAATATAAAGTTTCTACTGCATATAGTTCCTTAGATTTTGCCTCAACCAGAAACTTTAACCAAAATGTTGACGGCAGACGGAAGGACGGACGGACGGACGGACGGAAGGACAGACGGACGGACGGACATCATCAATCTATAGACCAGAATTGCTTTGCAATCCGGCCAAAAACTATTTATGACAAGAGTTATCTCTCTTTGTCCGCAAGCTAATCATGAAAATTGAATTGTAATAAAATACTAAATATTAACATGTATGGTAAACATGTTAAATTATATCGCGTTGTCAATGTTATATGTTATTTGCATTATACATTTACAGGGCTGAATTCTTATACACATATAGCCCACATAAATGGGCATTAATAGGTAAATATTTCTTACAGAATAAACCATTTTGGGGTCATTGAACCTCAATGTGACAAAATTTAACTAGTATTTGATTGATTTGTAATTTTTCCTTCTGTTTGATTGATGGATCATCAATTACTAACATTGGTAATTTTATAAAAGATTTATCGTGAAATAAAAGAGAAATATTTTTGACATGAGTTATTTCTCTTTGTTCGCAAGCATAACAAATATTAAGGTCCTATCATGAACAATTGTATTGTAATGAAAAACTACCGTATATACATATGTACAAGTATGTTAAACATGTTTTATCTTTGTTGTCAATGTTCTATGTTCTTTGCATTATATATTTACAGGTCTGAATTCTTATACATCTATAGCCCAAACCCTAATGAATTAGCATGTTGATTCTGACGCATTCCCCTCCCATATAAACTTGAAAACTAGAAAATGTTCATGAAATATGCCTAGTTGATTGATTGATTTATTTGGTAAAACAATGTGATACAGTAACTAACAAATATTTGTTCAATTTGTTTCTCTCATACCGGCGTATGTGTTACAGAGTAGGCCAATGAAATACACCTATGTGAGCTGCTTCTGTATCACATATCACGTGACAGCTGTATCACATATCACGTGACTCTATTGTTTCCATTGTTTACACTATTGTGACGTCGTGATTTCAGCCCGCAAAACAAACAAGTTAGCGGCGACGTCACAATAAAACATCGATTTTAAGATCGTTTTACAATGTACTGTTACGTTTTATTTTGAAAAGCCTAATATTCGTGGTTTATTCTTATAGAATAAACCATTTTTGGGGGCGCTGAATTCGAATATCGCAAAATTATTGCGAATAGATCAACTTGACATTTTTCAAATTTCGTCCCTTTTCTTTCAGTTATGTTTTTGACCCTTAGATATGAGAGAAAAATACTCTTTCATGTTCTTCTATGAAAGATACATCGTTTCCACCCTCGGGGTCTCAAAATTTTGCAAAACCCTCGGCAAGCCTCGGGTTTTACATGATTTTGAGACCCCTCGGGTGGAACCGATGTATCTTTCATAGAAGACCATGAAAGAGTCTTATAATATTAAGCGTAATTATCACATTCCAGTTTGACTCTGTCAAAAACCATCAGTGATAGGGAATGTGACCTTGAACTTTTGACCTACTGACCAACAATATTCCCCCTCCTGATATGTATCCAAATCACAAATAATTTGATTTGTGTTAAGTGACAGCAATTCTATAGACAACCTTACCTGATAGCGGCGTCAAGGTATTATAACTACAGTCAGTGTCTTTCTCTACCTTTATGGTCTCCTCTAATTTATCCTAAACAACAAGATCAGTTATTTGTTATTATAATCATGATAAAATACAATTCAGATGTTATTAAAAAGAATTAATAAGAGAAAATTAAGGAAGATGGATGGTGAATGTGTGCATGAAATATGAATAACCTACTATTCATAGTATAAAACAAATCTGCTTTCAAAACGTCTTAACCAGACGAACAGACATTCCTATAAACCACCCTAAACATCGTTTGCGGGAGGTATAATTACATTTCAAAAAGATACTTACATTACAATCCTTAGTTGCCACGTCACTTTCTTTACATATGTTCTTTGAAGCTTAATAAATAAAGGAATTTAAACAAAAAACTATATTAAGTAAAAGAATAAGTATAACGATTGTTTTCACATACACTTGACAATAACTGTTTTTATTTTTAGATAAATGTGTATACTCCTGATTTTATCAAGCATCCACTGTATGTCTACCAATTTTAGCAGAGTAAGCATTGTGAATTCAATATTACACTTGATGTATCCGATGCACAATAGGGCATTTTTCTATGCCTGGTAAGGTACTATAAACTATATATTTTCTGAACGCTTATAATGCCCACTGTTCAGAAATGATAATTTTGGGGCCAGAAAAACAAAGGGGAATAACTGATGAAGCATTTAAATTGTCTATTTTCTCTATATAACATATACAAAATAAGAAAGTTGTACAAGAGTTTTTGCCTTTGATTTTTAAGACCTGGGAGTTTTATATCTGTACTCAGGGCATCATTACCTTTCAGAAAATATATAGTTTATAGTACCTTACCAGGCATAAAATTTACCATACTGTACAATGGAGATGATTAAAAAGCTATATAAAATGACTCTATTGTACAACGGATACCTTAATACTTTTAAATCTCAATAAATTTTAATAAGAAACTGCACCAATTCATAATTTTCCACAAATTAAATCTCAATAAATTTTAATAAGAAACTGCACCAATTCATAATTTTCCACAAAGTCCATTTGCCAAATATGCCATATTCCACTCAAATTTGGTTGTACTCAAAAAAGTACACCTTCAGTATTACATCACTTTACAATTATCAGTTCTGTTTAGTTTATACATATTTAATGTTCAATACAGCATAGGACTGGCAATAAGCTGGGCCAACTTATGGACTGTCTCTTCTAGAATAATTGTAAGTTCTATAAAACATAGGTAATCACAGATTACAAAGCTCACCTCCTGGCAGCATGTTTTTATGGCAACAAAATTTCAATAAAACATTTTTTCAAGGTCAATTTATGAAAGTTTGATCAAAGATACATCAATGATATAAGTTTTGTACATGTGGCACTCACACTTTACTCGATATTGACTTTCAAAAGCAAAATCACAAGTGGAAAAAGTAGGTCAAGGTCATTTTATTAAAGTTCGATCAAAGATACATATAATATGCAAGTTTGGTACTTTTAGCACTTTTAAAAACTTTGCTCAATATTGGCATTCAAAAGCAAAATCACTCAAGCAGAAAAAGTAGGTCAAGGTCAATGAAACTTTATACATATAGACTTACACTTTGCTCAATATTGGCTTTCAAAACCAAAATCACTCACACGGAAGAAAGTAGGTCAGATTCTGCATCCGATGCATTGGTCCAACTCAGCATCCCATATCAAGATGAATCACTTATACAAGAATGGTTACTTTGTAAAATACTGAGTTAGTCCAAACTTCTTAACCAAGTCACTTAAGTCAAAGATGCAGATAAGACAGATGCAGCATCCGATGCATGGTTTCACATCAGTATCCCAAAATGAATTACTTCTGCAAGTTTGGTTACTCTAGAATTGTCAAATACTGAGCTACCCCAAACTTCTTAACCGGATGCAGACATGGACTAACGGGGGTATATCATAAGCTCACTCAACTTTGTCAAGGTGAGCTAAAAATGTGTTGTGAAACACAAAAGCCCTGGTTGGCAATTTTTCAGAAAAACAAAGACAAAAAATACTCACCATTCAAAAGTTATGGCCATGGTTAAAGTTTTTCAAAAATAGGTCAAACTCCAAGGTAAAGGTCACATTCAGTTAAAAACAAATTGGTATCCAAGGAAAGGCCTTATTACGATACACATGATAAATATGAAAGCGCTATCTCTTACCAGTCCAAAAATATGGCCAAGGTTAAAGTTTTTGTGGACAGACCAGAAACTATATGCCCAAAAAGAATAAACATTCCTTCTGAGTGAATACTGACCACAGAATTTGATGAAGTCTGTCTGTATGTCTGGATGGTCTGTGATGTATATCCCTCCATAGTAAGATCCCGCTATAACAGAAACCTCTGACGTAAGAAACAGCCATTCCGTCTGACTGGGCAATCCATTACACTGAAATTTAATAATATGACACAGCTTAAAGAAGACAATTAAAAATCGATAATTGGAAAATAGTCAGAATTGGAAAACAATATTTCATAAAAAATGCAACACAAAGGACAGATAAACTCATTATTTAAAACTCAATACCAGAAAAATTCCTACAAAATGTAAAATATAATACATGAAAATTGTTTGTTTACTTTATAATCTTTACAGGCAAAACAATAAATAAAAAAACTTTAAAACAAGGTGAAGTACAATGTAACACCCTAAGCATGAGCATCTTCTTTTCTGCGACAATTGATTGTTAAAAAATTAAATCAATAATCTGAATCAAAGACTTTTGACAATTGGTTTATCACTAGTACATGTATTTATTATTAATATAACATACCAAGATGCATGTTGACTATCTTGAAATTTTCAAGTCCAACATACACGTAGTCATGGTCATTTCTGTAAGCAATCTCCTCCCTCAAATTTGCTTACAGTGGGGTATTAGCATATTTGTTTCATTCAAAATCATACTTTATTTCATAACATGAAAAAGGAATTAGCAAAAGTTTTCTCAACATTATGTAATGCCCTCCTTGAAGAATTTTTTTATATGCATAAATGTACTAAGAAACATGTTCATAAATTTCTCATTTTATATAAAGTACAATGTATTGCAAATCTATTTAGTAAAAATGTAAAGCATTTCTTTACCACATCCAGTATTTTTTTCAGAACAGTTTCCACATCCATTTTGGTTCTTGGTCACACAATGTACTTAGGACAGCGGACAGCAGTATGAATTGCTCAAACTTTGTCTGCAGAGAAATCTCTACAGTTTGCTGCTGATTCTATCATCCATCATGGCTGAAAATTGTAAATTCACAATGAATCAAATGGTACACTCTGGAGCATCAATAATAAGTGTGGGAGTATTTAAAAGAACTTACTTGCTCTGTTTTTTTTTATAGTATACGTGTAGAACACCGTTAACAAGTCCATAACTAATAGCTTTATGTCACATAAGGATGTCATTAGAGCAAAGAGCAAAGGAAATAATGACATCATTTGTAAAAATTGTGCTAAATCTTGCAATGTGCAAATTTATGTAGGAATACACTTTAAAGTATGTCGAGTGAATCAGTTTGCAGCATGTATGTTGTCAATATACATGTACATGCTTGTAAAAATGATGTGAACCAATCAGAATGTGTGAAATAAACATAATTAGAATCATGAATCTTTGATGTTTAATGATGAAGCGCAGCGTTTAGACAAAAAGTAAAGAAGCTCCCAGTGATTTTTTTACCTTTTTTAAAAGCCACCTGTACCTTTTCATTTGGGAAAATATGCAATATTTCGGAACAAATTGGGAAAATCTAGAAACAAAATTTCTTTGAAGAAACGCTGAAATTATTGGTTCAAAACAGCAATTTCCTGGTCACAAATGCCTTATCAGTATTACTAACAGGAAATAGAAAGAGTTTGCAACACACCCCTTTTCGCCTATTGAAGCTTTAAACTATCAGTTATAATATGGGTACTTTGATGTATTTTTTATGTCACTCTCCTTAGTGTGAACAATTCGATTTTTAAAACAAAAAAACATTTTCCATTCAAAATTTTTGAGAGCATTGAGTTGTAAGCATGCAGTATAGATCATAATTGACGAACGTTTGGGTCTACGGATGCAAGATATTTAACGAATGTGTGTCAGATGTTTTGAATTCTGCGAGCAGGATCGCCTCTCAGGAGTTACTGTCGGCTCACATCTTGTGGATGTTTCAATAGACTCAGTATAACAATGAATTCTTGATGTTGTTCGAATAATTTCTAGTACATTGTTTACATACAGAAAATAGACCGAGGTAGAAAAGTATAAGAACTTGAGTATCATTATCATGACCAGCATTTGATTGTCTGTGTCATGTGGAGGCACGTGGTCAATAACTATACAATTTTCATATTAATTAAAAATCTTATTCACAGGCATGAAAAGTCGAGATTTGATCGTCATATAGTACTTCTTTAATATACCTTGCCGTATTAAATGATCTGTCACGCCATGTTGAAATCATTTATTCCGAACCTTGTATAGTGACAACTTTTTAAAGGACAACGTAATTTCCTTTACATGTAGTACACGTTCAGTTTTCATACTTAAAGAAACTAAGATACAACATAATTTTATGGAAAGTAGGCGGCGATTTTACCCAAAGTAGGAGGCGAGAAATCGCCGGTCGCCGGCTCATAATGAGAACCTTGCGGCGGGGATTACTTTTGTGCACGTGTCGTGTCAAATTCAATCGATCTTGAAAATAATTTTGATCTCCGTGTATTGGGAAAATTTGGGCAGATTTTTGGGAAAATAAAGCTAATTTTTAAGAGGGGAAGCCACTGATATTCGACAGTAAATCCCGCCAAAAAAAACCACTGGCTCCTCAGTTTCCATTGAACAGGTTCAGGAAACTACTAAATATAATATTACGTAATTCACGTAATTCTGTCAGAAACTGAGGAGCCAGTGGTTTTTTATATAGCTATTTCTAGCTGTACATTTTGACCATTTCAATCAAGTTTAAGGGAAAACTTCAAAAATAATCATTTCCACATAAAAATAAGATTATGTATGGACAAAGTAACATAAAAAAACATGATTAAGGTTTGTTAACACATGTTTTCTGACTGCAATTTTTGCCATTTTTTACATCGCTAGATGTGATTTTCATGAATGAAAGTCATTTTTATTCATGCTTTACTATCCATAACAATGAATAACTATAATAGGAAATGCTTACTTGTAAAAATATTTAAAAATTTCAGTAAAAATGACCAAAATATATTGTAATAGGGCTGATTTTATATGCAATATTATATAATTGTATGTCTTTTAGAGTTACTTCTATTTTACTTAAACCCCAAGTTTTAATAATTTACATTTTTCTTTATTTAACATTCAGTAAGGGTAAGGTTTTAGGTGCTCCACAACAGGAGCAGTTGAAACAGTTGACACAGCTAAATACTTAGGTATCACAATCTCACACAACATGTCATGGAACCACACATTAACAACATCACTACAAAAGCAAATAAAATTTTAGGATTTTTGAAATGTAACTTGCAAATCAAAAATGAAGATACTAAATCACAGGCCTACAAATCACTTGTCAGATCCAATTTAGAATATTGTTCAACCGTATGGTCACCACACACACAAAAACACAAAGACAAATTAGAAATGACACAGAGAAGAGCAGCACGTTATGTTACTCACAGATATCACAACACGAGCAGTGTCACAGACATGTTAAATCATTTAAACTGGCCTACACTCGAAATCAGAAGAAACGCACCGAGACTAACAATGCTTTATAAAATTTCCCATAATTTAGTTGCCATTCTGTTCTGTTCTGTTCTAGGTAGTAAATCCCTCCAGCGTTGGAGAACCTCTTGCGAGTAAAAAGTTTGGGATGGGCCGCAACCACAGACGCATAAAATCCAGTGAAAAGTTTAAGATATATACACTATATACACTTGCACAGGTATGGGGAGTCACTAAAATTTGGATATAAAAAATCCACTGGACGACAGGAGTGGCGATTAAAATTTGTATAACAGTCTAAAAAGTATATTATGAAGTGTGCAATCTACAACCCATATCTCCTTCTCGTAGGTAGAAGTGCAAATAGTTTTTTTTTTAAAACATTAACCCACAAGAATACATAACACCACCCACACAACTCCTTACCAGACACAACCACCCACTACATTATCAAACCTTCAGTACACGCACAGACTACTTCAAATATAGTTTCTTTCCACACTCTGTTGTGCTCTGGAATTCTCTCCCCCATTCGATCTGAACCAGTTTAAAACACTGGTTCAGAACCATCTGAGCTCATCATATTAAATATTTGACATTTTTGTATATATGTAAATTATCCTTTTAAACTTTTTCTTTTAAATTTTATGGTCTGTTTGCGCATTGCAGAGACTGTACCTAGTACTATGAAACAGGCACGTGTTAAGCCTCTTTATAAGAAAAATAGTCCCTTGGACGTAGGAAATTATCGACCCGTAAGCATACTTAGCATAGTATCTAAGGTTTTAGAAAGGAGTGTATATAATCAGTTGTATGTGTTTTTACAGAGCAATGGTTTATTGTATGAACTTCAGTCAGGTTTTAGGAGTAAATACTCCACAGATAGTTGTCTTATTCATCTTTTAGATTTTATTAGGGGAAATAACGACAAAGGTCTATATACTGGCATGATTATGTTAGACTTACAAAAAGCCTTCGACACGGTTGACCACACTATATTATGTGATAAATTAGAAGGTATAGGAGTATTGTCTGTAAATTGGTTTAAGTCATATTTATCTGATAGAATTCAATATGTGTCACTAAAAGGTCAAGTGTCCGATCCGTGTAATGTCAGTTGCGGTGTCCCCCAGGGTAGTATACTGGGGCCGCTCTTATTTCTTTTATATGTAAATGACATGTCAACCAGTATTGATGAAGACTGCAAGTTACTTTTATATGCAGATGACAGTGCCATTTTATTTGTTCATAAAGATGTAGATTTTATTTCTGTGAAATTAGGTAAAGTGCTTGAAAAATGCTCAGATTGGTTAATAGACAATAGGTTATCTTTACATTTAGGAAAAACAGAGTGCATGTTGTTTGGTCCACAAAGGAAATTAGCCAAGGTTACAGATTTTCATATCAGATGCTACGATACTGTCATCAAATCTACAGAAGTTGTCAAATATTTGGGTGTACAAATTGATAAATATTTGAAATTTGACCATGTTGTAAACACTATTGTGAACAAGGTGAATGCCAGATTGAAATTTATGTATCGTAATGCAAAATGTTTAGATTTTCAGTCCAGGCTAACCATCTGTACTGCATTGATTCAATGTCACTTCGATTACGCTTCATCGGCATGGTTTAGTAGCATTGGCAAAACTCAGATTAAAAGGCTACAAGTGGCACAAAATAAGATGATACGTTTTATATTAGATTTAGGCCCTAGAGTATCCATATCTGAAGAATACCTCGAAAAGGTGAAAATGCTAAGAATTTCTGACAGGGTTACTCAATTAAGACTCAATCATGTTTTTAATATCGTTAACGGTAGTGCCCCTTCTTATCTTACTCAAAATTTTGTTTTTAATGAAGGTAGAACAAGAGGTGCAATTAGCAGAAACTTTGTAATTCCTGGGCACAATCAGTGTAGTAAGAACAGTTTTACTTATTGTGCAATTAAAGATTGGAACAAACTGCCCACCAATATCAAAAGCTGTAACATCAAGGCTACTTTTAAACAACTTGTTAAGGATTTTTTAAAAGGTGAGGCAAGAACGAGTGCAGAACAAGTCTATTTGTACTACTGAAATATATTGTCTATGAAGTTCTATGGATTTATAAATTTTTTTTTTTTTACTAGGGACTTACTTTTTTTTTTTTTTTTTTTTTTTTTTTTTTTTCATATATTATGTAGTTTGGTTGCAGGGGAGGGCATGTCATAAAGTGTTCCAATCCAGGGTTCTTCCTTGTAATTATCCACATAAATACCAAAATATATACATATATATCTTATAGTATTATACTATCATTGCCTATAAAGATCTGGCAATTAGGGACCCCAGTGGAAATAAGCTGAATAGCTTTTCTGGGTTATCCCAGGTAAAATAAGGCAATTATTGTTTATAGTGCTATTATACCATATTATAAAATTAATCACAAAAATTTGCTCAATTTTCATCTGTGATAACTCATTATTCATGTAGATGTAATCAATAGTCATGGATCCTGTGATAACATGCAATCCAAAGTACTAGTCATTATTGTTCTGTGATATATAGTTGCTTTCACCTAAGTCAGATTTGTTTAGGGTTGAATCTCTCTTAATATTGTGATATTTTATATGAATATGAAGGATATTTTATATCATATTTATCTTGTACTCTGTACATGCCTTTTTACCTGAATAAATATTATTATTATTATTATTATTGCGCCGTCATGTAGTCATCAAGTGTGATGGATTGACGTACTGATGTAGATGTAGAGCCTCACAACAGCTACACTTGAAAAAGTGGTTCTCCTAGAAGAGGAGGAAATTCAAAACAGAACAGAACAGAAGAAAAATTCGCAATTCTTCGATTTCTGAGGTGGGCTGCGTAGACAATAGTAATAACATCGACATGTACAGCAAGTCATACTTCGTATGAACTTCACCTGATGAACAGCAGCGAACAGATGAAAAGTGAAAGTCCATAAAATAGTT
Organism: Pinctada fucata; assembly: GCA_028142955.1. Lineage (NCBI taxonomy): Eukaryota > Metazoa > Mollusca > Bivalvia > Pterioida > Pteriidae > Pinctada > Pinctada fucata. The sequence goes on along the minus strand of AP027105.1, from coordinate 69,114,557 downwards.
CGACCTTCATCAAAGTCGACCTAAATCATCTCGATTTAGGTTTACCTTAAAATCGAGATACAGAATATCCTAGATGATCATAAGATACTTGTATTTGATATTTTTTAAAATTGTTTTTCCTTCTTAAAATCCCCAATACCTTAGGTGAACAACTAAAAAGACGCCGTCATTCTTTTTAAAGACTTACTGTATATCTTTCGAAATGACTTCATGACCAAATTCTGCTAAATTTAGATTAGGGGATTTCCACACAAGAGGGGGCTAACTGGCTAAACATCGAAAATTCCCGGTATTATAATGCCTAAGGCGGTCAGAGATTTTTGCAGTGGAAAAAAGTAATATTTTATGAGTTTTGTAAGAGAAGACTTCATTGATAAATCTCAACGTTGTCAAATAGACGATTTTACAGCATTTGGCTTAACAGTTAACATTTTCGACAAACAGTTTTATGTATTTGTTTGTCGAAATACAAGCTCTTCTGAGCTTATGTTTGTAGTTAAAATATTCGACACAAAATAAAGATTCTGTATCTGTATCTGTATCTGTAATGTTGTCAAATAGACGATTTTACCGCATTTGGCTTGCATTTACCCAACATCACAAGATTTGACGTAACTTTTAACTGTGACGTCGACGTCGTACGAGATTTATGATGTCACAATTAGAAACTATGCCAAAAGATGTCATATCTGGTCTTGGCATGTCTAAAATACAAGTCTAGCGGTAATATGAAGAAGGTATATTCAACTTAACTTATTTCTGAATTTTCCTATTGTTTCCAAGAATTGACCTCCTTTAGTCGTAACTGTAAATAAACTTCAACTTACCATATCAGCTAGTTACAGTGCAACAGAGAAATGATATTTTGCTGTTTCTTCTCTTGCTGTTTCTTTGCTGGTGAAGAAATAGCAAAATATATCACTTCTCCGTTGCACTGTAACTACAGTACATAGGGGCCACCTTCAAACTGCAATATTATGAAAATAAAATGTCAATAGACACTGATCGATTTCCATTTTTGCCTAGGCAAAATTAATTCTGCCTAGGCAGAAATAGAATTTTGCCTAGGCAAAAATAATTCTGCCTGGGCAAAAATCGAATTATGCCTAGGCAAAAATAATTTTGCATAGGCACAAATCGAATTTTGCCTAAGCAGAATTATTTTTGCTTAGGCAAAATTCGCAAGCGTTCATCTATATCAACCAATGAAAATGCCTCTTGCAAAGCGAATTTTATACAATGCATGCGCACGCCCAGCGTGTGCGGTGCAGCAATGTAAACATGGATAGCTAGATCCATTTTTCTCAACCATTCATAATTTTATAAGAATGAAACGTACATGGATAGATCTAAAATATAGTTTTTTTCATCGTGGGGGGGGGGGTTGAGACCAAGTCTTCAACCATGGGGAGGGGCAGCCAAATTAGACGTAAAAATGAGGAAAGACAGGGATATACCTCTTGGCAAATTCTTGGGGGTCCTAACCCCTCCTTCTCTCTCTAGGTCCATGGGGGATGGGGGGGGGGGGGTGAGATCAAGCCATCGGCCGTTGGGGGGGGGGGGGGAGCCAATTAGATGTATAAACGGGAAACATTTTAAATATCACACTAGGCAAATCATGGGGTCCTGACCCCTTTAACACCCTTCGGGGAGGGAGGGGACAGCCAAATTAAACGTAAAAACGGGGAACACATCACACTTGGCAAATTCCTTTGGGTCCTTCTAGATTTGGTAGGGGGGGGGGGGGGGGGGTTGAGACCAAGCCGTTGGCTAGGGGGGGGTTTAGACGTAAAACGGGGAAAACACAACTCTTGGCAAATTTCTGGCGGTCTTGACCCCATGCTCGACGTGATATCAAATAGTAGTCAATTTCGATCAAGGATGGGAGGGGGTATAAGCTCCGGTCTGCCATGAGTGACTAGTCATTAGAGGATCTACAATTTTTGTCGGAAAAGCATAGGTTATAAGGTGAAATATGTGCGCGAATCCATTTAGAGTTTCACCCCTGCAGTGCATCACTGCATCTGTGTAACATGCATGGTGATTGGTTAATATGGAGTTGATATATGCCTAAGCAAAAATACATCCGTTCTAATTCTGCCTAGGCAAAATTAATATTGCCTATAGAAATATTTTTGCCTAAGCAAAAATCGAATTTTGCCTAGGCAAAATTATTTTTGCCGAAGCAAAAATTGAATTCTGCCTAGGCAAAAATAATTTTTCCTAGGCAAAAATCGAATTCTGCCCAGGCAAAAATCGAATTCTGCCTTGGCAAAAATAATTTTGCCTAGGCAAAAATGTGATAATTTTGACACACATTCTGCGCCATACTGTTCAAATTTAAGACATTAGCACTTAAAGGATATGGTCCATTTGGACTCCTTAAAAATTGGCCCTGTAATTTCTTGAAAAATAATTTTATGAAAATTATGATTTTCTATCTCTAGTATTTCACTAGAATATGTGTGAATATATTAGGTTCAGGTTTCAAGTAGTTGTAAAGTCATGTACCTAAGATTTGATGTTACGTAAATGTGATGTCATTTGCTCTGAATAACAGAACATGAAGGAAAATTTGTAACCTTAATCTAGGCAAAAATCTTTTTAATTACAGGTAGAATGAATACTATCTTTATGTGGAAATTATTTTGGTGAAGGTTTCGCACCCTACTTATTTTCATTGATTTCTAAAGAATTATGCATCCTTTTACTAATAATTTTGGGCGTATTTGTGGCTGTATATTTCAGTGCAATGCTTTTAAATCTAAATGTTTATTTATATTTCAATCAACCATATATTTGACTTCTATAAGGCACATTCCATTTGATATTCAAGGGGGGGGGAACTTAGGTTTTTTGTTGGAGCAAGATTATTTTTTTTTGCCCCGGACTGGAGCAAAATTATTTTTTTCTTGCAAAGTTGGAGCAAGAAAATTTTTTTCCCAACATTTGTGTAAGAATGTTTGTGTTTCATCAATAGAATTTTTTTTCCTGAAAATTCTAAAATATAACTTTATTCATATTCATAAATTTAAATTAATTCACTTCTAAATAAAATAATTTTACAATATAATCCTCAATAAACAAAATTTATATAAGGTACAAGCAAGACTGAGTCTGAGGGTGGGGGTCTTCAAGACAAATTTAGAATTGTAAACTTGAGGAAAACTGAAGTTCTCCTATAAAATTAGACTCTAAGGTGATACATGCATTAACAGTAATACATTGATAATATATTTAAGCCTTGAAAGGAACCCTTTTTAGCTCACCTGAGCGAAGCTCAAGTGAGCTATTGTCATAGCGCGCCGTCCGTCGTCCGTCCGTCCGTCCGTCGTCGTCGTCGTCGTCCGTCCGTCCGTCCGGCGTAAACTTTTAACATTTTCAACATCTCCTCTGCAACCGCTGCACAGAATTTCTCGAAACTTTATAGGAAGCAAGTACTCAATGCCCTCTACCAAGTTTGTGTTTTTTGTGCCGATTGGTCAACAATTATGGCCGCCGAGGGCTCTGATTGGCTGACACATTTTCGACATCTCCTCTGCAACCGCTGCACAGAATTTCATGAAACTTTACAGGAAGGAAGTACTCAAGGTCCTCTACCAAGTTTGTGTTTTTCCTGCCGATCGGTCAACAAATATGGCCGCCGAGGGGTCTGATTGGCTGACACATTTTCGACATCTCCTCTGCAACCGCTGCACAGAATTTCATGAAACTTTACAGGAAGGAAGTACTCAAGGTCCTCTACCAAGTTTTTGTATTCTCTGCTGATCGGTCAACAAATATGGCCGCCGAGGGCTCTGATTGGCTGACACATTTTCGACATCTCCTCTGCAACCGCTGCTCAGAATTTCATGAAACTTTTGCAGGAAGGAAGTACTCAAGGTCCTCTACCAAGTTTGTGTATTTTGTGCCGATCGGTCAACAAATATGGCCGCCAAGGGCTCTGATTGGCTGACACATTTTCGACATCTCCTCTGCAACCGCTGCACAGAATTTCATGAAACTTTACAGGAAGGAAGTACTCAAGGTCCTCTACCAAGATTGTGTTTTTCGTGCCGATCGGTCAACAAATATGGCCGCCGAGGGGTCTGATTGGCTGACACATTTTCGACATCTCCTCTGCAACCGCTGCACAGAATTTCATGAAACTTTACATGAAGGAAGTACTCAAGGTCCTCTACCAAGTTTGTGTTTTTCGTGCCGATCATTCAACAAATATGGCCGCCGAGGGCTCTGATTGGCTGACACATTTTCGACATCTCCTCTTTAACCACTGCACAGAATTTCATGAAACTTTACAGGAAGGAAGTACTCAAGGTCCTCTACCAAGTTTGTGTTTTTCGTGCCGATCGGTCAACAAATATGGCCGCCGAGGGCTCTGATTGGCTGACACATTTTCGACATCTCCTCTGCAACCGCTGCACAGAATTTCATGAAACTTTACAGGAAGGAAGTACTCAAGGTCCTCTACCAAGTTTGTGTTTTTTGTGCCGATCATTCAACAAATATGGCCGCCGAGGGCTCTGATTGGCTGACACATTTTCGACATCTCCTCTGCAACCGCTGCTCAGAATTTCATGAAACTTTACAGGAAGGAAGTACTCAAGGTCCTCTACCAAGTTTTTGTATTCTCTGCTGATCGGTCAACAAATATGGCCGCTGAGGGCTCTGATTGGCTGACACATTTTCGACATCTCCTCTGCAACCGCTGCACAGAATTTCATGAAACTTTACAGGAAGGAAGTACTCAAGGTCCTCTACCAAGTTTTTGTTTTTTTGTGCCGATCGGTCAACAAATATGGCCGCCGAGGGCTCTGATTGGCTGACACATTTTTGACATCTCCTCTGCAACTGCTGCACAGAATTTCATGAAACTTTACAGGAAGGAAGTACTCAAGGTCCTCTACCAAGTTTGTATTTTTCGTGCCGATTGTTCAACAAATATGGCTGCTGAGGGCTCTGATTGGCTGACTCATTTTCGACATCTCCTCTGCAACCGCTGCACAGAATTTCATGAAACTTTACAGGAAGGAAGTATTCTAGGTCCTCTGCCAAGTTTGTGTTTTTCGTGCCGATTGGTCAACAAATATTGCTGCCGAGGGCTCTGATTGGCTAACACATTTTCAACATCTTCTCTGCAAAAAAACCACTGCACAGAATTATATGAAACTTTACAGGAAGAAAGTACTCAAGGTCCTCTACCAAGATTGTGTATTTTGTGCTGATCAGTCAACAAATATGGCCGCTGAGGGCTCTGATTGGCTGACACATTTTGAAATCTCCGCTGCAACAATTGCACAGAATTTCACGAAACCTTGCAGCAAGCAAGTACTCAAGGTCCTCTGCCAAGCTTGTGTTTTTCTTGTCGATAGGTCAACAAATATGGCTGTCAAGGGCTTTGATCTGTAGGAGTATTTTTGTGACTTTAAACCCTTTGTCTGCAACTCAGGTGAGCGATGTGGCCCCCTTGGGCCTCTTGTTTCATTAACATGCATTGTTTTTGGCCGGGTTGCGAAGCAAAATCCGGCCTATGAAATGGCGAAGTCCGTCTGTCCATCCATCTGTCTGTCAGTGCATCAACATTTTGGTTAAAGTGTTGCGTTTAAGTCCGTTGAGAGAAAACTGTTTGGAAGAGCAACTTGAAACTTGACATGGTGATAGACCATGATGAGACGAATCAAACACTGCAACAAAATTTGACCTAGTGACCTTGACCTTGGAGTTTGACCTACTTTCAAAAAACTTTAACCTTGGCCATAACTTTTGAATGGTAAATGATAGGGCTTTTATATTTCACATATGTATATCTTGTCACAAGACCTTACCATGGATACCAAAAGTTTTGACCTTGTGACCTTGACCTTGGAGATTGACCTACTTTTGAAAATAATAAATCTAGGCTATATCTCATGAACTATAGAGGCTATGGCTTTGAAATTTCACATGCAGAATCTTAATGACCAGATAATGAGTTTTGACCTAGTGACCTTGACATTGACCTTTGACCTACTTTTGAACTATAAGAGGTAGGGTTTTGATATTTCACATATGGATTCCTCATGACCAGAACTTTCATTTGATATCATGACTTTTGACCTAGTGACCTTGACATTAACCTTTGACCTACTATTGAACTATAAGAAGTAGGGTTTTGATATTTAACATATGGATTCCTCATGACCAGAACTTTCATTTGATATCATGACTTTTGACCTAGTGACCTTGACCTTGACCTTTGCCCAACTTTTAAATTATAAGAGGTAGGATTTTGATATTTCAGTCGTAGAATCCTTATTACCAGACCTTTCATTTGATATCATGACTTTTGATCAAATGACCTTGACATTGACCTTGACCTCCTTTTGAACTATAAGGAGTAGGGGTTTGATATTTCACATTTAGATTCCTTATGACCATAGCATTTTTTTCATTGTGCAATAATATTTTAATGACCTTTGACCTTTCTGTCTGTGCCAAAATGTATACGTCATCTAATGCAAACACTTCGCAATCCGGTCTTAACGCCTTTAGCGGTTTATGGTTTATTTGATATTTTTAAATATTAAACTTGCCATTAAAGAAATACTGTTTTTGATAGAAAACTATGGTGAGGAAAGCGAGCCGCAAAAATGTCAGGAATTTTAAGCCAAATTTCATGGTAATTCTTCAAATTCAGATTACTTGTTAGAGCAAGATTATTTTTTTCTAACACACTATAAGCAAATTAATTTTTTTTCATCAAAATTCAGAGCAAAATTATTTTTTCGAAAAAAACCCAAGGCCCCCCTCCCCCCCCCCCCCCCCCCCCCAAGAATATCAAATGGACCGTGCCTTAGCTTTGTATTGTATCTCATTTCTAAATATGCTCATTCAAAATATTTATAACAGATTCATTTTGTAGAAGGTCATATCACCTGAAAATATTATAAAACTTCTTATTTTGTAGATTACAGCATCCTTAAAAGAGAAAGCAAAATCTGACGACATGGCAGTACAGATTTACAGTATCATTTACACTTGCACTATTGACCTTTCGTTTGTAAGCACTGACCTGAACTACTTACTGAGCCACTAGCTTATGTTGTGTCTAATTTGTTCATTAAATAATTAGTCATTTCATAAGGGCAACAATTGAATATAAGCTTCTACAAGAGTGTGGACTGTAACAATGGACATCGTTCCACAAAGCCCATATGAGAGGTTAGAGCCCTTAAGGAATAGCTGGCAGAAACGGTTTGGTACTTTCCAAGGCAAATGGCCATCTCATGCTCCTGTCACGGCAAAAGATTTGGCCGATGATTATTTTTATTATATTGGTTACGAGGACAAAGTTCAGTGTACCCACTGTGGTGGGATTCTGAGTGGTTGGTGTATGGGGGATGTGGTGACGGTGGAACACGCCAAACATTTCCCACATTGTCCCTGGGTGGCAGAGCGGCAGCGTAGAGCCCACCAACAACAACTGTCTCCTAACTTAGCCGACAGTCAAGTACCACGCAGTGACGGAAGGTCTGGCTTTAACTTTGCATTCCATGGTGACAACTTGCGTTATCAGCAAACATATAACAGTCATGATATGCCGGGAAGGAATAGAGCTAAATTTCAGGAGTATGCAGTGGAATCGACACGGCTCTCTACATACAGGGGCTGGCCATCACAGATGAAACAAACACCAGAGATACTTACAAAATCAGGCTTTTTCTATCTAGGTAATTACAGGGAATCTTACTCAAATGTCAAGGACACAGGCACAAATAAGTGGAGTGTTGTCCATTGGCGTATACATTTTTGTCCCCCAATTTTGCGAAAGCGCAGAAACATAAAAACCGGTTCTTCTGTCCATCAGTCACAAAAACTTTAGCCTTGTCCATAACTTTTGAATAGTAAATGATAAGGCTTTCAAATTGATATTTCATATGTGTATTCCTTGTGACAAGACCTTTCCATGGATATTAAAATTTTTGACATTATGACCTTGACCTTGGAGTTTGACCTACTTTTCATGAATTTTAACCTTGACCATAAGTTTTGAATGGAAGTGATAGGGCTTTCATATTACGTTTATTCCTTGTGAAAAGACCTTTCCATGGATACCAAAATTTTTGACCTTGTGACCTTGACCTTGGCGTTTGAATTACTTTTCAAAAACCTTGACCATAACTTTTGAATGGAAAGTGATAGGGTTTTCATATTATACAAGTGTATTCCTTGTGACCAGACCTTTCCATGGATACCAAAGGTTTTGACCTTGTGACCTTGACCTTGGAATTTGACCTAATTTTCAGAAACTTTTTAACCTTGACCATAACCTTTGAATAGAAAGTGATAGGGTTTTCATATTACACATATGTATTCCTTGTGACAAGACCTTTCCATGGATACCAAAAAAATTGACCTTGGAGTTTGACCTACTTTTCAGAACTTTTAACCTTGACCATAACTTCTGAATGGTAAGTGATAGGGCTTTCATATTTCATATGTGTATTCCTTTTCACAAGCCCTTTCTCTTGGCAACAACAGTTTGAATCTTTTGACCTTTTCTTGGAAATTTTATCTTTTGATATAATTTAGAATTTTGATATACATGAGATATATTAAGAAGACTTAATAATAGGGGGGGGGGGGGGGGGGGTGTCTGTAAGCATTTCTTTAAAGACAATCACCAAAAAGCGGGGGACCACAATTCCTTGAATTTGATTTTCTAATTTTCATCAACATTTGACCATCATGTTTAACATAGTTGAAGGGGACAAAGTGAAGTGTTTTTAGCTCTACTGGTCTTAGACCAGTCGTGCTTATGTGATACCCCGGGATCCGACCGTCTGGTCGTCCGTAAACAATTCTTGTGCTCACAACTCCTCTGAAACCAATGGTGATAGAAAGTTAATTCTTTTTGCATCCTACTTAGTATGTAGTCTAGTTGTGCACCTGATATTTGGTTTCAGCCCCTGACCCCCAGGGTCTTAGAAAATGGGCGTGGTCATGAAATTCTATGTAATCTTGTGCTTGCAACTCCTCTGACACTTTAAATGATGGTGTCTTCATTCTTTTTGCAATATGATGGGGTCTTAGAAAATGGGTGTGGTCATTTTCTCCTATATAACTCTATGTAATCTTGTGCTCGCAACTCCTCTGACACTATAAATGATGGACACATAATTCTTTTGGCAATATGATAAGTCTGTGGTGTAGTTGTGCACCTGATATTTTGTTTGAGCCCCTAACCCCCAGGGTCTTAGAAATGGGTGTGGTCATCTTTTCCTGTTTACATGTAACTCTATGTAATCTTGTGCTTGCAACTCCTCTGACACTATAAATGATGGAGAGTTCATTCTATTTGCAATATAGTAGGTCTTTGGTCTAGTTGTGCACCTGATATTTGTAGTGCTGGTAGCATAGTGGTTAGCGCGGTGGACTACGAATCCATAGGTCGTGGGTTCGAGCCTCACCGTCGCCGATCATTGCAAACCATTGTAACCTTGGGCAAGTTACTTTACACTACGTTGCACTCTCTTCACCCAGGAGTAAACCGGGTACCTGGCAGATGAGACGAGCTTGTAATGTGAATGAAAAGCATTAGCGCCTAAACAGCAGCTCTGCTTGTATACTCCCAAGGGAGTTGAGAAGGCACTGGATTGTACAGGTCTTGCCAGGGAGGTGATTGTAGAAGTCGCGTGAGGCTCAGGCGAACGAGACTATAAATCCTACCTTTACCTTTTATTTGTTTGAGCCCCTGACCCCAAGGGTTTTAGAAAATGGGTGTGGTCATTTTCTTCTAATTATTACTCTATGTAATCTTATGCTCGCAACTCCTCTGACACTATACATAATGGAGACTTCATTCTTTTGCAATATAATGGGCCTGTGGTGTAGTTGTGCACCTGATATTTTGTTTGAGCCCCTGACCCCCAGGGTCTTAGAAATGGATGTGGTAATTTTTTCCTATATAACTCTATGTAATCTTGTGCTCGCAACTCCTCTGACACTATAAATGATGAAGACTTAATTGTTTTTACAATATGATGAGTCTATGGTGTAGTTGTGCACCTGATTTTTGTTTGAGCCCCTGACCCCAGGGTCTTAGAAATGGGTGTGGTCATTTTCTCCTATATAACTCTATGTAATCTTGTGCTCACAACTCTTCTGACACTATAAATGATGGAGACTTTGTTCTTTTTGTAAAATGATGGGTCTGTGGTGTAGTTGTGACCTGATATTTTGTTTGAGCCCCTGACTCCCAGGGTCTTAGAAATGGGTGCGGTCATTTTTCTCCTATATAACTCTAAGTAATCTTGTACTCACAACTCCTCTGACACTATAAATGACGGAGACGTAATTCTTCTTGCAATATGATGGTTCTGTGGTGTAGTTAAGCACCTGATATTTTGTTTGAGCCCCTTACCCCCAGGGTCTTAGAAAATGTGTGTGGTAATTTTTTCCAATATAACTCTATGTAATCTTGTGTTCGCAACTCCTCTGACACTATCAATGATGAAGACTTAAATCTTTATGCAATAATGGGTCTGTGGTGTGGTTGTGCAACTGATATTCTGTTTAAGCTCCTGACCCCCAGGGTCTGAGAAATGGGTGTGGTCATTTTCTTCTAATTATAACTCTATGTAATCTTGTGCTCGCAACTCCTTTGACACTATTTATGATGGAGACTTCATTCTTTTTGCAATATGATGGGTCTGTGGTTTAGTTGTGCACCTGATATCTTGTTTGAGCCCCTGATCCCCAGGGTCTTAGAAAATGGGTGTGGTAAGTTTTTTCTATATAATTGTGCTCTCTACTCTTCTAAAGCTATTAATGATGGAGAGTTAATTCTTTATGCAATATTATGGAATTGTAGTCTTGTTGTGTCATTGATAGTTCATATGATCTGGCAGCCCCTTGCCACTAGGATCTTGGAAAATGGGTGAGGCATTCTTTTTTGAAATACTATATCTTGGATAATATGAATTATATGAGTGATATTCTACTTGCAGTCTAATGGATATGTTATGTCGTGCTACTTATAATTTGTTATAGCGCCTGCTCCTTATAGTCTTTGGTTTAAAAAAAAAAGACAGGAAATTGATGTTTTAGAAAAAAACAACCAGGAGAGCTACAGTCTCGTCAGAGACTTCTGGTTACTTTAGTGGTATACTATGGGACTGGGAGGGGGTGGTTGGTCCATCCTAAAGTAAATGCAATATTTTACCATCATGTTTATTACAGGTGAAGGAGACAAGGTGAAGTGTTTTTACTGTGGTGGTATACTGTGGGACTGGGAGGAGGGGGATGATCCCTGGGAGGAACATGCCAAGTGGTTCCCAGACTGCCCCTGGCTCAAAATGGCAAAGGGAGACAACTACATTAACCGCATTCAACAGGTTAGTTTTATTCATGCATATGAAAAACTATTACCAAAACATGTAATGTCCAATAATTTTGGATGCCTTATCAGGAGGTATCTACTAAGTTTGGTGTTGATAGGTAAATGATATTAGTAACATGGCATGCACAGGAGAACAAACATCCTTTGGACAGAGATTAGGATGTTTGTCCTTTTATGCTGCACAAGTGTCATAATACTTTAGTGGTAATTTCTTAGGAGGAACAAGAATAACATTTTGGGAACAAACATTCACCAGTTCTGTATGCCTTAATCTGGAGGATTTGTATACAATTTGTTTTGTAATGTACTGGTATCAATAACAAAATTACAGAGGGGTATACCTAATCATAGATGAGGTTAGCATAACTTTTTAAAGGAAAATAATAGCCTATATGGTTGAGATACTGTTTACTTTAATTTCTAATTTCTTAATAAACTGAGAGGTACAGAATGGGCCTTGAATAGTACACTTCTACACATCTCAATTTATTTTACATTTTTTTTAAGGATTTGAATAGAATGCAGATAGATGATTCTGAGGATAATCGTAAGTTTTCACAATCAGTACATCTGGTACATAAATTACAATAGCTGAGAGTTTGTGAAATTTATGCACACAAAATTTGAGATTAGGGGGCAAATATAGTTTATATTTTCCTTCTGAACACAACTTGCAGGGATCATTTACATGTTGTCTTACTTTCACATAAGATGGCTATAACTTACTTGATATACAGTACAACTTGCAGAGATGTTAGAGCATGATGCCACTCAACACCCAATTAGGGTGAAGGTCATTTTGCAGGCCAAGGTCATATATATATAGAGTTAAAGATGCAGCAGACAACATATCTGTCCTTCAACAGTCTGATTGTCCTGTCTTTTTGACTCTCAGTACATGTTTGTTTGTCATACACATACATGTAGGCTTTGATTTCAAAAGTATTTTCATCTGATCTTATGACAGTTTATGTTGCTTTCTTATGTACAAATGAAACTTTACCTTTCAAGGTTAAATTATAAAAAGGTCACGGTTATCCTAAACCAAAACAAAAACTATGTATAGTATACATGTATGCATTCTTGCAGTGTTCCATAAGATTTTGTTCAAACTTTATTGATAAATGAATGAGGAAAGAAATGATTTGACACAGTTTTTGTGTTGCCTGCAAAGCATAGCGACACTTAGGGATCACTTTGTCCGTTGTCCATCTGTCTGTCACACTTGGATGTCACACCCTATAAAAGTGATTCCTAAGTGTCGCTTTGTTTTGCAGGCAACGCATGCATTCCTTGGAATGATTTTTTTTTTATAATTCTATGTATCATAATGTATATTAATGCTACTGTATGTAATATGGTAATTGGTATTTTCTTTAATTTTTAGAGCAAACTTCAGCAAAAGTAGGAGCCAGTGAAGCTACAAGTGTGAAAACTGTGGATAGTAATGAATCAGCCTCCACATCTCGTGTTTGTCAGCCATCTGATGCTAAGAGTACACCAACTGCCCCTAAATCTCCAAAAAGTCCCAGTAACGCGGCAGGTATCACCTCTATAGGAGCCCTGACAGACAAGGAGAAAGTCGGTATGTTAATCCTTCTACAGACCTTAAAACAAAGCTTAGAAAACCAGTCCTTTGCTTATTATCCATTTATGTCAATGGTATGAAATTTACAATTTGTGAAAAAAGAAAGTATTCATTCTCCTCAATCAATAAACAAACAAACAAGCAAATATCAATTTGCGACAGCCCGCCGTAGCAAGTGGACGCCGCGTATAATTAATTCGAATACAACATGATGTATAACAATAAATATAACGTGATATAATTGCCATCAATATATTTCAAAACATGTATAAGTCATACATTGATACATAAAATTTTTATCAACATTATCATTACATGCTCCACAAATATGACTTATTTCCGATTTACATCAGACCCAGGGGAAAACAGAGAGAAAAACCTTTTTTAAGGTAAAAATACTCTGAAACTGGGCAAGATATAAATCTATCATCAGACATTTTTCAGTTCTTGTCTGTTAAATTTTCGTTTCAATTCCATTATAATAAATGGAAATTTAAATTGAAAACAAAATTACATACATGAAATTTTGGTTTTCACAGCTCAAAAGGCGGCTAGAGAATGACCAATTCTAATACCCTATACTGACCACTAACTATCCTTACTTTTGATTGGCTAAAGCCAATAGATACGTTCATAACAAATTATAGAACATTCGGAACATCAATACAAAATTTTCCCGCTATACTACGAAACGCTGGAAAATATTATTGATTTTATATACATGAAGTAAATTAAATCAAATCTTATACTGGAGTCAGAGAATATCAAATCTGTTGTACCTCTTTGGATAGGAACCAAATGTTAGAAAGTTGAAGGTACAGATTCATACCGGTACAAGAACTTGCTCTCATGATTTTCAGATATCTAAGTTTTCACAAACGAAGGATATTTCAAATTTTGGTTTTTTGGGCTATGACTCTAAGAGTATGAGAGAAAATACTTGTTTGTAGTCTTTATGAGTGCTATATATTTAGTCCCCTACCGGCAACGCCGAAGGGGACTCTTAGTTTCCTCTCGGTCTGTCTGTCAGTCTGTCCGTCTGTCCCTCCGTCTGTCCGTCTGTCCGAATATCAGTTTTCCAGACTTTTTTCTGCAACAGATGGAGATATCAAGATGAAATTTGATACACAGCTTCGTCTTGAATAGTTACAGAGCAAGTTCGACTTTCGTCACGCTTGACCCATTTTTCAAGGAGTTATGCCCCTTGATGACTTGGAAAATTCAGTTTTTGTCAGTTTTCCAGACTTTTTTCTGTAACAGATTGAGATATTCAGATGAAATTTGATACACAGCTTGGTCTTGGATAGTTACAGAGCAAGTTTGACTTTCATCACGCTTGACCCATTTTTTGAGGAGTTATGCCCCTTGATGTCTTGGGAAATTCCCTTTTTGTCAGTTTTCCGGACTTTTTCCTGCAACGGATGGAGATATTCAGATGAAATTTGATACACAGCTTGGTCTTGGATAGTTACAGAGCAAGTTTGACTTTTGTCATGCTTGACCTATTTTTCGAGGAGTTATGCCCCTTGATGACTTGGAAAATTCAGTTTTTGTCAGTTTTCCGGACATTTTTCTGCAACAGATGAAGATATTCAAATGAAATTTGATATACAGCTTGGGCTGGATAGTTACAGAGTAAGATTGACTTTTGTCACGCTCGACCTATTTTTCGAGGAGTTATGCCCCTTGATGACTTGGAAAATTCAGTTTTTGTCAGTTTTCCGGACTTTTTTCTGTAACGGATGGAGATATTCAGATGAAATTTGATACACAGCTTGGTCTTTGATAGTTACAGAGCAAGTTTGACTTTCGTCACGCTTGACCCATTTTTGAGGAGTTATGCCCCTTGATGACTTGGGAAATTCAGTTTTTGTCAGTTTTTGTCAGTTTTCCAGACTTCTTTCTGCAACAAATACAGATACTGTATTCAGGTAAAATGTGATACTCAGCTTAGTCTTGGATAGTTACAGAGCAAGTTCGACTTTTGTCATGCTTGGCCTATTTTTCAAGGAGTTATGCCCCTTGATGACTAGCACAATTCAGTTTTTGTCAGTTTTCCAGACTTTTTTCTGCAACAAATAGATATATTCAGGTGAAATTTGATACTCACCTTAATCTTGGATAGTTACAGATCGTCACGCTTGACCTCTTTTTCGAATCGATAAAGCTAAAGCAGATAAAACCTCAGAACTGAACTGCACAAACAGTAAGTTTAATTAAAACTCATACATATTTAATTGAAGAGTAATTCATAGGCAGAGTTGCAGGACATAAATATATGCCGCCGGTAGGGGACTATATCGCTCAGCGATCATAACATTTTTTAATTTAAATTTCACTCTCATTAAGTCTCAGGGTTCACATGAATTTGAGACCACTGGTAACGTAACATATGTAATTATTGATGATTTTTATAATTTTACAATGTAAGATAACTATTCTCTAATCCTTTGTAGATGTTGTAGCTTTGGTAAGGGAGAATGAGAATCTAAAGAGCACGACATCGTGTAAGGTTTGCCTGGACGCTGACGTTGGTGTCGTATTTTTACCCTGCGGACATATCTGCTGCTGTGCCAGTTGTGCAGCCCCGCTACAACAATGTCCAATTTGCCGGAAAACGATTGACAAGGCTGTCAAAGCATTCTTATCATAAATCAGTAAATCTTTTCGTGATGGGTTTTACCTTAAACTCTATCTGTAAGGCTGGCCTTTGTAAAAATTGTGTGCAACTTTTTTATATCATTGTTGTGGCAGTTAAACATTTGAGTTTAGTTACTGCTATTCCTAGTGATATGACATGTTATGTCTTTAATGACATAGATGAAGTTGATGTTAATTCAAAACACACATGTAGCTAATGAACATTCTCCTCTCGATCCTCAGACTAATTAATTTAAATTCATAGTGTGTATTAATTAGGGGTGTAACAGTACATCAGACTATCAGTATGTTGCAATATTGATCCTTTCAGTATCAATACATCAATAGCAAATTAGAGCAATTATAACTGTTGTCAATAGTACGCTGAACTTTCGATTGTTTCAATAGTAAGAAAGTATACAACTTTATTGTCACTTAATCATATTATATTGTTTCAATCTTTTTTTTTGAAATATAAGGCATACACTAAATATTTATTATAGAGGGGACAGGATGTATTAATGATCACTTTAACATGCTTAGAATTAGAGGATTCCTGTTTTATTAATTACAAATGGATGTAATTTGTCAACAAAAAAGATTTATTCATTTTACGCAAGTTTATGAATATGTCAATACTATTTCTTTACATCACAATAGCTTTGACACAAAGTAATACTATTGCAATATTCCCTAATAGTAACCTCTATTATGAATACATTGATATGGCTAGAAGATTTTGTGTGTATTATGACCAAGACTTTCAACAAGCCCCCCCCCCCCTTTTTTTCAATGATAAAAAAAAAGAATTTATTCATCAAAGAAGAATTATTCAAAGGATTTCCCCAATGGGTACAGAATTGTGTAATCCCTCTTCATCACGTTCATGGTTACAGTTCTATCATTAGTTTCACACTTTAGATATCTATAGATAATATTAAGAACATTAAATATTGAACACTAATTATGCATGAAGCATTTTCTTTTAAGAACTAATTTGTTTTAGGCTAGCATTCATAATTTTCATTAAAGTACATGGTCTTAACCCATTTTGGTAAAAAAAAGTACATTGATAGTTTGCAGACAAAGAAAGATAACTCTTGTCAAAAAAATTTCTCTTGATAAGTTTATAAAATTTCAATGGTTAAACAATTACAATAACAAAATTTTATGTGATTAATGACTTAGATATTACCCATATACAAGCCAGGCTCTAATACCCCATTATGGATGCTAGAATGGCTTTTACCCCACTTCTGAAAACTTAACAAGGAAATCTTGATTAGCCATTGATTTATAACAGTAATGTGAAGGTGGGGAATATCAGGACTTTTATACCAGGCTTCTATTATGTCACAATGTTATCATTCATTGTAACATAATCATACACTATGCTATTTATAATGTCGCCTGCAGAAAAATAGCAACAAATGGGGAAAACTCTTCCCGTCTGTCTGCCTGTCTGTCAATGTAAGTCTTACTTCAACATAAATGACAATAACTTGATTGATATGTGTTATATTTCATTCAAACTCAGAGATGGTCAGACATGATGGGAATCAATAACCTATGAGGACAAGGTCCCCTACAAGGTGAAGGTCACAGTTAAAGGGTCAAACATCTGACATACCTATTATTGAACCGTTCTTTTTCAAAAATTCATGATTTTTACAGACATTATAGCCAGTTTAAGACATCCACCATTTCCCCATTCTCTGAATTCATGCCAAATTCTTATGTACTGTCTTCTAAAAATATAAAGTGATCAAATAAGAATGTTTCTGTGTAATAAGAATCAAATAATAACATATGAATAAGTTGAATACTTACAACAAATTTCTGTTCATCATTTCAACCTACCAATATAGAGTGCTTATCTTAAAAGGATTAGCCGGCCACTGGATCTAGCCAGGCCACTGGTAATATTCAGCTGAAAGTTTCTCGTAAACCTTGAAATTGAAATATTTACAACACCATAGGAATTAAAGCACATTAAAGTTGAAACTTGTAACAATGCATGAAGATGTATAATTTAAAATATCATAGCTAGGCTTAATTGAAATAGTTTTTATAACATGACCTTTGTCATTGACCATATAGGGTATATGACAACTGAGAATCTATAGTATACATGTATGCATATTTGGTTGACAAAGGGAGCTTTTGGAAAGGAGTAACAATTCAAAAAAGGCACATACTTTGATGTCTTATATTATTTATTCAGAGGTTGCTATTCATGATTTGAAACGGAATACTTTTAATTAAAAAAATATCCATTATTGAGAACACATGAATATGTCAAACTTTAATTTTTTTCATGAATATTTAAGTCTGTTGTGTAGTCATATTTTTTTGTCTGGAGCATCATATCAGGTACATGTACCTTCATTATGTCTAATTTATAGATACACTAGATCGAATGTTGTTTACTTAGTGCCACATAGCGGTGGATAGATATTGTAAATAATGTACACATTGATTTCTCTTGATTTATTTTGTTTTTTGAATTGCATGTAATATATTAACAAAAAACAATGATTATTTTTAACATAATCAATAGAATTTATCCTGATTCCCTCTCACAGAATCCTAGAACTTCATTGAAATGTATGAAAATAAGTGCAAGGTGTAGTAATGTATAGGTATCACAATCTCTTGACCAAAATTGACAAAAATGCAGAAATTGACTCATTGAAATTCCTATGTACAGTGATTACTTCAAATTTACAGTTAGTTCTATTGTCATGGACTTTAATAATCATAAGATCAACAATTTACTGTATTTATTTATATGTGCTGTATATACGAGGGCTGATTGATATGTTGTGAGCCTCGGTTTTCTGGGTTGCAGAAGGTATTTTGCTTGTAAGTTATCTCCAAAAAGGACAAACAATCAATGGCACATACTATGCTTCACTTCTGACACAGTAATGGGAAAAGCGGCGCGGAAAGCTCACTAAAGGTGTGTTGTTCCATCAGGACAATGCTCCTGTTCACAAGTCTGTCACTGCCATGGCTGCCATTCATTATTGTGGCTTTAATTTGAATGAGCATCCGCCTTATTCACCTGATCTTGCTCCATCAGACTTTCATCTATTCCCAAAACTGAAAGCAGCTATTTCTGGCAGCCACTTTCAGTCCGATGACGACGCCATACTTGCAGTGGATGGCTTTCTGACCTGTCGAGACGAGGTGTTCTTTAACACCGATGGCAAAAGTGTATAGATACTGATGGGGATTATGTAAAAAGATAATGCAAAATGTCTGATAAGGCTCAAAACATATCAATCAACCCTCATAGATGTATATGTATTTTTGCTATATTCCATGCCATTAATGGCTTTCACAAAGTCTCTACTTTTTTAGCTCGCCGGGGCAAAAAAGTCCGGAGAGCTAATGCCATACCCTCGGCTTCGTCGTCGTTGTCGTCATCCATAGACAAAACTTTAACCTGGGCTATATCTCTTGAATTATAAGGGGTAGGGCTTTGATATTTCACATGTAGATACCTTGTGACGAGACCTTTCATTTGAGACCATGACCTTTGACCTAGTGACCTTGACCTTGGACTTTGACCTACTTTTCAAAAACTTTAACCTGGTTCTGACAAAAACCTGTATAGGCGAGCTATGTAATCTTTGATTACCCTATGTTTTTGGAAGGATATGCAGCCTCCACCATTTAAACTAGGCATCCCCTTGTAACAGGCATTTCCTGACAGATGCTGAATTGAAGCTTTCCTGTGTCAGTAGCTTCTACAGAAATCCTTTTAAAAAAGATCTTTTGAAATTAAGCATATTTATGTGTTATTTAGTAACTACTGAATTTATTACCGTAGATAACAGACTAATTATGTAAAAATAACTCTGTAAATATGGAAGAAACTCCGTAAATATGAAAGAAGTAGTTCTCTGTGGTTACTTTATAAATTTGTTGTATCATATATACATCTTTTTTCTTCATACATATCTTTATAGTTTGACATTTGTGAATTTGAACTATATTTCTTTAACCCACTTGCATACAAAGTTTTGGGCAAGTAGGAATTATTCTGCCTGTCTGTCTGTCCACCAATGACTTTTAACCTATCTATGAATTTGAACTATATGTCTTAGAAATATTGTCCAGGGCTCAAAATGTGTCACACCTTGACAAATGACATCTTCATGGTCAAGGTCACAGTGGTTACAGTGAAAGAGAATAGTAATATCTTGTCTAGGCTTTCACCTTTGGCATGTATTTGATTAATATTTCTCAGAATAAAATAAAATTCAAGAGCTTGTCATGGTCATAACTGCAAGTTCAAGGTCACAGAAATATTGATCTGGCCCATTCCGTAACTTTCTAATTCCTGTAAGAAATTCAATAGTATACCACATAAAGGTTGCCCAGGTGGAACCCAGATTCATAGCTGCAAGGTCAATTGCGTTAACTGAAAAGGTCAAACGTCATAATAAAATCTTCTCCTTGCTATATTCCTCTACCAGAAGGGAAAATTTTTATATAAGTTCTTATTTATGATTTCTCTCTACAATATATATATATATCTTGACATTAGGCAGTAGTTTTAATTCGACTGAAAATAAAGAAGTACAACTCTGTTGCAAAGTCTACTGTTTTGTATTTGAAGACAGAATATGAAAATTATCCTGATACTTCATGGGTCACTTTATTTGGCAGTTGTCTGTCTTGTCAGTCTGCCCGTACATCCTGTTGTCAGTCTGTCTATTTACCAGAGGGTTACAGTTCTGAATGACAGTAATAATTTATTATTTTCTCAGTAGATCTTACGGAATGTACATTGTGATATTTTTTAAGTCACTTTCACCTGTTTAGTTGGAATGAAAATGTTAATCTTATCCTAAGCAAAACGATTTTTCATGAAACATTGAACGTAGTTTTAATAATTACCCAACTTATGACAAATTTTTTATGGCATTGTAATGTATGTCTGTATGTCCTTTTATCCAGGGTGGCAGGAATAAGACTGATCTTACATCCTAGCTATAGCTCTTCATTTTTACCACAAACCAAGGAATAGGAAGAAAATATTTGTCTGCAAAAGCTTTTACCTTGGTCAAAATATAACGTCTGAATGGTAAGACGTATATGTGTGTTCTTTTAGCACTAAAACGTCTTGATATCCGAGTTTGATCTTGACCTTAGAAATGTAACGTTGTAAGTTTAACGGCCATAAAGAGGTTTATTATACTAGCTATAAGATTTTGTTGTACAGAAGTTTGGATTGTATTGGGCACTTGACCAACAAATTCATGCATTCGTATTTAAGAAATGTGGAAATACACACTGTTTTTGGACTGTTTGACATATATGTACTGTTTTATTTGTCGAAAAAATTTAGAACGGCAAGCTATTGGGCTTTCACATTTATTTTCCTTGTGGCAAGACTTCTATTGATAGCAATATTTCACCTTTACTTGGAGTATGATTTAGCCTACAGACAAAACATACACCGCCAATTGTGCCGCATGTGAATTTTATGTGAAAGTTTTATTAACTTTACATTAAAGTTCACATGACATTTATGTGAAATGAGCAAGAACATGAAATTTACATGAAATTCTTTTACATATGAAATGACAAATATGGACAATGACTATATCCAAATTATCCACAAAATCGATAATTCAGAAAATCATAAACCGAAGGCATACAAATGTAAACGTCTTCAAATTGAATAGCATCATTTAAGAACAGATAAATTGGCAACATGGACCAGACATGCACGTTTCGGGTACTTAACCCTCGTCAGTGATCCTCAAATCTAAACAATGTAATATGCCAAAAAGTTTGAAAGTTGCTATGTCGAAAAAGCGTACCGAAAGACGTAGCAGGATAGGTGGGATATGATGCTACAGGACCCACGTTTTAGAAATTTCAAGAAATTTTGATAACAGAAATTTAGAATGCGTTGAAGAAACGATCAACCGAAATTGATCGAACTTGGCTACAATCAGGATAAAACAGGAACAAAAGCAAGCAAACAAAAACTTACACCACATGAAAAGAAGCGAACTCCCAATATGATAGAAAGACCAGGTGCCCATGCAGAAAGATTCAGCATCTCCTGCTTGCATGCAACACCCGTCGCTTCAATTCGGCAGAAATATCGCATCCGATTACTTCCATTTCGGAAGATACAAGTATATTCTGTGGTTGGATGGTTCAAATGGTCTGAGACAGAATATCATCCAAAATTCTGGACAACCGGACATCATAGTGTATGATGAGTTCCCCGTATCGACCTTAGAACTTCCTCAGTGACCATGTTAGTCGATCGCAAACGTATCCCTAACAGAGAAGCTTATCTGAAAGACGCCTAGCTCTCAAAACAAAATATGTACATTTGGTACATGCTCTGGCATAACGCATCAATTGAGATATGAAACAAGGGAGGGGATCTCCAGCAACATCCAAAAATACCCAATGCAAAAACAGAGCAGACAAGCACAGGAAGAGACGCAAAAGGGACAAGGAACGTCAACACAGAAATACCAATCACATAAGACTACATATAAACCAACGAGACCAATGGGCAACCGGTCACCTGCCACGGAAATAGCAGAAGGTACAGTATGGTTATCCTGGATTACGTGCGCACAACCTTCCTACTTTTCAGATTACCCAGAGGTCTCGAAGAACGTACAATTGTGTGGTAAACTGCCTCCTCACTGTCAGATGACCACACACAAACAAAACCGCAAAACGTAGGGGCCCAAGCAACACAGATGAATATGTAAATGGATATCAAAAGAGGGCGTTCGCAATACAATCCGTGCTCTGTCGCCGCGAGCTCATGTATGTATATCACCCGCGGAGTCCGACTGACATTCAGAGAGGGCAGGTGGTCGGAACCCTGTCTTCTCTAAAAAGGTTTGGACAGGGCCTGTCGTCACTGTCAGTCAGAGTGCAAGTTTTAAGAATGCGCTGGTACATAACTGTAGATTGGTCAAGTACCAAGCCCAGTGTCCGTCTGGTGACATTAGGGTCATATCCACGGTATAAAAGGCGTTTGATGATTCTGACGCATTTTCGATGGTTCTGCTGTCTACCCTTGATCCTTCTTATTTTTGTGTCGCCTGCGAAGGATAGCGACACTTAGGGATCACTTTGTCCGTTGTCCGTTGTTATATAGTGGACCATCCCCCTAGTAGATCTTCCCCCCGGATGATCTACTATATAGCAGAACATCCCCCCGGAAGATCTACTATATAGCAGATCTTCCCCCCGGATGTTCCACTATATAGTAGATTATCCCATGGGGGATGTTTCACTATATAGTAGATCATCCCCTTGCCATAGCAAATCTTCCGTTGGGGATGATCTACTATATAGCAGATCATCCCCCTTTGCTTAGTATTCCGGATAACCATTCTGGGTTTCAGAATACCTGTCTTTGTTTAGAATTTTATATACCTCAGTGATTTCCGCTTTTGTCTAAAGTTGTACACGTGGGAATTTCAGTTTCAAAATGGTAGATACAAAAGCCATTAAAATAGGAAATAGTTTAAAATAGTTAAGTGAAAAACCCAAACCGAAAACGGGGGGGGGGGGATAATGCACTATATAGTAGACCATCCCCCATTCTTTTCGTTAACTCGGAAATGCCTTACCGTTTCAAGTTTTCATTTTATTACGCTTATCATCAATTTTGTGTAAATTCCAAGTCGGTAACGGTATAGGGGGATGATCTACTATGGTTTGGAAGGGGGAAGATCTGCTATATAGTGAAACATCCCCCCTGGGGGATGATCTACTATATAACAGATCATCCGGGGGGAAGACCTGCTATGGGGGATGATCCACTATATAACACCGTCCGTCTTTCTGTCTGTCACACTTTGGGTGTCACAGCCCATAACTATTGATTGGTAAGTGATAGGGCTTTGATATTTCACATGAGTATTTCTTGTGACAAGAACTTCCTACACATACCATAATTTTTTGACCTATTGACCTTGACCTACATATTTGACCTACTTTTCAAAAAAATTAAGAATGGATATATCTTTTGATCGGTAAAAGTTAGGACTTTGATATTTCACACGTGCAATCTTTGTGGCAAGTCCTTTCTACACATACCATAATTTTTGACCTTGTGACCTTGTATTAGAGATTTGACCTACTTTTGAAAAAAAAGATAAGATTCGCTATATATTTTGATTGGTAAGTGATAGGGCTTTGATATTTCACATGTGTATTCCTTGTAACAACGCCTTTCTACAAATACCAGAATTTTTTACCTATTGACCTTGACCTACATATTTGACCTACTTAAAAAAAAAGAATGGAAATACTTTTGAAAAAAGATAATATTCGCTATATCTTTTGATTGGTAAGTGATAGGCTTTGGTATTTCACATGTGTATTCCATGTGAAAAGACCTTGACAAGAAAAAAAAAAAAAGAATGGATATATCTTTTGATTGGAAAGTGTTAGGACCTTGATATTTCACACTGCAATCCTTGTAGCAAGGCCTTTCTACACAGACCATAATATTTAACCTTGTGACCTTGACCTAGATATTTGACCTACTTTTCAAGAAAAGTAAAATTGGCTATATCTATTGATTGGTAGGTGATAGGGCTTTGATATTTCAAATGTATTTTCCTTGTAACAATGCCTTTCTACACATACCATATTTTTCTTACCTTTTGACATTGACCTAGCTATTTGACCTTCTTTTCTAAGAAATTAAGGTTGTATATATATCTTTTAATTGGTAGGTGATAGGTCTTTAATATTTCTTATGATGAGACCTTTTTGTTACCAATTTTTACGTAGTGACCTTGACCTAGATGATTGACACTTTTTTTCTGAAAATTTGTGAATGATCATATCTTTTAATTTGTAATTGAGAGGTCTGATATTTCAAATGGATTTCATTTGACAAGACTTTTCTACTGATAATTTTGATCCACTTTCTAGAATAATAATCAAACCGCTTCGCAGGGGACACAAGCATTCCTTGGATTGCCATTTTGTTAATTAAACAAAATGTTTTTCATAAAAAAACAGATGTCTCCCCCTCCCTCCAAGTTACTTTGACCTTAGGCTAAAATGCAAAATGATGTCCTTTGAGTCATGGGCAACATCATACTAAAACATGAAAGTGATTCATTACATTGTTTGAGGTAAAGCCCAAACATGATTGGCATATACAATTTCATTATAAGCATATTTAAAGAAATTGACTTTGGTCACATGACCTTGGATATAGGTGATCTGAAACCTACACTCACTGACGAGGGTTAAGTACCCGAAACATGCATGTCTGGTCCATGCTGCAAACTTATCTGCTTTTAAATGATGCTATTGAATTTGAAGACGTTTAACATTGTATGGATCATGAGCAACAAAAAACTGAATTAGTGATTAGATACACGGTTCAAAATATAAAGCCTAAACATTATTAGCATAGACAATTTCAGCCTGGACATGCTTAGCATATACAATTTCATTACCAAAGTAAGAAGCTACCTTAACCATGTGACCTAGGGACAATGTGATAAGAAACATTTAGTCCTTAGAAACAACATACTAAAATATGAAAACAATTGTAAAAAGGGTTCAGGAGATATAGCCCAGACAATATTAGTACGTACAATTTCATTAAATAGAACTAAATGATCTTGACCTTGGGCACATGACCTTGGGTCAAGATGATAAGAAACCCTCCAGTCCTGAGCAACAGCATACTATAGTATAAGAGTGATCCAGTATACGATTCCACAGATATAGCCTAGACTCAATAGCATTTACAATTTCATTAAAAAATGTAATACTTGACCTTAGTCATATGACCTTGGATCAAGGAGGTGTGAAATGTTTGGGTCATCAGCACCATCATACTAAAATATGACGTGATCTGATCACGGTTCAAAAGATTAAGCCTAGACATAATACATGTAACAAATACAATTTCATTTAAAATATACTAATTGACCTTGACTTTGGTCATATGACCTTGAGTCAACGTGATGTGAAACCTTTACGTGATAAGCAACAACATACTAAAATATGACGGTGATCTGATAAAAAGTTAAAAGAGATACAGCCCCAATGGGATAGCATGTACAATTTCATTAAAACGTACTTA
Source organism: Pinctada fucata (assembly GCA_028142955.1). Taxonomy (NCBI): domain Eukaryota; kingdom Metazoa; phylum Mollusca; class Bivalvia; order Pterioida; family Pteriidae; genus Pinctada; species Pinctada fucata. The sequence goes on along the minus strand of AP027105.1, from coordinate 69,088,829 downwards.
GTAACTTTGACCTTGATCAAATGACCATGGGTCCAGGTGAAACCTCTTGGTCATGACTAAATACATTCTTAAACTTGAAAGCAATCCACTATGCGGTCCAAGGGATAAAGCCTAAACAAGAATGTATCTACAATTTCATTAAAAATGTAGTAAGTGACCTTGGATTTGGGTCAAGGTGATGTGAAGCCTTCGGGTCATCAGCAAAAACATACTAAAATATGAAAGTGATCCGGCAAACGGTTCAAGAGATATAGCCCGGACAAGAATGTATGCACAATATCATTAAAAATGCACTAAGTGACCTTGACCTTGGTCACATGACCTTGGGTCAAGGTGATGTGAAACCTACGGGTCATAAGCAACAACATACCTAGATATGAAAGTGATCCAGCATATGGTTCAAAAGATATAGCTCGTACAGGAATGTATACATAATTTCATTAAAAAATGCACTAAGTGACCTTGACCTTGGACACATGACCTTGGGTCATGGTGATGTGAAACCTTCGGGTCATAAGCAACAACATACTAAAATATGAAAGTTATCCGGCAAACGGTTCAAGGGATATAGCACGGATTGGAATGTATGTACAGTTTCATTAAAAATGCACTAAGTGACCTTGACCTTGGTCACATGACCTTGGGTCAAGGTGATGTGAAACCTACGGGTCATAAGCAACAACATACTTAGATATGAAAGTGATCCAGAATATGGTTCAAAAGATATAGCCCGGACAGGAATGTATGCATAATTTCATTAAAAATGCACTAAGTGACCTTGACCTTGGTCACATGACCTTGGGTCAAGGTGATGTGAAACCTTCGGGTCATAAGCAACAACATACTAAAATATGAAAGTGATCCGGCAAACGGTTCAAGAGATATAGCCCGGACAGGAATGTATGCATAATTTCATTAAAAATGCACTACGTGACCTTGACCTTGGTCACATGACCTTGGGTCAAGGTGATGTGAAATCTTCGGGGTCATAAGCAACAACATTCTAAAATATGAAAGTGATCGGGCAAACGGTTCAGGAGATATAGCCCAGACACGATGTGTGACAGACGGACAGACGGACAGACAGACAGACGGACAGACAGACGGACGACGAAGGCAAAACCAATATGTCTCCTCCCCGTTGGGGGGGGGGGGGGGAGACATAATTATGTCACCATAAAATGCAGGTTGTGAAATACCCAAAGTAATATACTCTGTTGCCTGTATTGATCCGAATTTCAAAAGAAGTTTAAAATAATTTTTGTAAAATTTCCAGAAAGTCATACTAGTTTGTGAAAGCGAAAACCTTGCCCTAAAATTTTCTTCGTAATTTGTAAGTTTCTACTATGAAACCCCAAAACATCAGTACATGCTCTAGCATACCGGTTGAGCTGTGAAATTTAGATACCATTGGACGGTAATCTAGGAACATCAACGTCAAGCCAGGGGAAATTTACTATGTTGAATCCAAAATAATCTCTTATGTCGTACACACGTGTATGAATCTCTCCATTAACAATTTTGATATTTAGGTCCTACGAGTTCTACATTGCAAAGGGCATAAGTGTGAAACACAAGTAGGTTAAAAAACATCCTGACGAAAATCTCAACAGCGCTCACTCTAAAAGAAAGGAGGGGATCTCCAACAACACCAGGTTGCAGCACCCACAGCAAAATCCCAAAACACCCATGCAAAAAACACAGAACAGATACCCACAGAAAGAGACGCAAAAGGGACAAGGAACACCAACTCACAACATAGAAACATGGAACATAAAAGACTACACATAAACCAACGAGACCAATGGGCAACCGGTGCCGACTTAGGACGGCCATCTGCCACATAAATAGCAGACGGTGTGGTTATCCTGGATTACGTGCGCACAACCCTCCCACTATTCCGATTTCCCAGAGGTCTCGAAGATCGCACAATTATTGTGTAAAACAACCTCCTCACTGTTAGATGACCACACAAACAAGACCGTAAAACACATGGGTCCAAGCAACACAGATGAATATGTAAATGGATATAAAAAGAGGGCGTACGTAATACAGTCCGTGCTCTGCCGGCTGTAGCGAGCTCATATATGTTATCACCCGAGGAGTCCGACTGACATTCAGAGAGGACAGGTGGTCGGGGCCCTGTCTTCTCTAAGGAGGTTTGGACAGGGCCCGTCATGGAGTCCCGTCGTCGCAGTCAGTCAGAGTGCAAGTCTTAAGAATGCGCTCGTACAAGACTGTATATTGGTCAAGTACCAAGCTTTGTGTCCGTCTGGTGACATTAGGATCATATCCACGGTATAAAAGGCGTTTGATGACTCTGACGCAATTTCGATACATATGCTGTCTACCTTTGATCCTTCTTATTTTGTTAATTATGTCACCATAAAATGCAGGTTGTGAAATACCTAAAGTAATATACTCCGTTGCTTGTATGGGTCCGAATTTCAAAAGAAGTTGATCATAATTTTTGTAAAATTTCCAGAAAGTCTTTACTAGTTTGTGAAAGCGAAAACCTTGACCTAAAAGTTTCTTTGTAATTTGTAGATTTCTATTATGAAAATCCAAAACATCAGTACATGCTCTAGCATACCGGATGAGCTGTGAAATGTAGATGCCGTATGACGGTAATCTAGGGACATCACCGTCAAGCCAGGGGGAAATTTACTATGTTGAATCCAAAATCATCTCGTTTGTCATATACACTTGTATGAATTTCTCCACTGACAATTTTGATATTAAGGTCCAAAAATGGTGTTTCTGTGTCTGTAACGTTTGCCTTGTTTAGAGTCAATTCTTGTGGATAAATAACATCTTTATACTTTTCAAAAACAGGATTATCGATAGTAAGAATATCATCCAGGTACCTAGAAGTATCAATGAAGCATTTCACATCATCATGTTTTCTTTGCTTTTGAAGATTTTGAATAAATTCTTTTTCATATGTGTATAAAAATAAATCTGCAACAAGAGGCGCACAATTTGTACCCATAGGAATCCCTACAACCTGCTTGTAGAGATTCTCACCAAATCTTACATAAATGTTGTCCAAGAGGAAGGACAAGGCACTACACAGGTCGCTACATGTCCATGATTTGTATGATTTGTATTCTGTAGCGGAAAAGAAACCCCTTGATTCAGATGTACAAATATAAGTTTTCCCCTCTCGATTATAGCACCATTTAATGAGTTTGGACAATTGATCATTGATCTTGTCGTGAGGAAGCGTGGTGTTCATATTTGAAAAATCGTATGAAGAAATCATATTGGCTTGAAAATTTCTAGATTTCATTTTGTCAATCACATCCGCGGAGTTTTTATAGACCAAAATAAATTTACATCATTCCTGTTAAGAACAGTTTCACAATATTTTGCAACGTGTTCCTTTACCGCCGTGAGGGCTGACGTCAGATTTCTAGACAAACTTGTAGTTGATCAGTTGCTAGAATTAGCAATGTATCTAAATTTGTAAGGAGATTTGTGCAGTTTTGGTATGCACCAAATTGAGCATCGACGGACCTCTAGCAAGTTAGAGGTGGGATCAGGTGCCCGAGAGGAGTAAGCATCCCCTGTTTGGCTAGCTGCACCCGCCGTCGATGTTCACGCACGAAACTGAAAATAATATTTACAAATTACAAATTCATGCACTGACTGAGCTTTGCTTGAAAATTTCTTTATTTCATTATGTCAATCACATCCCCTGAATTTTTTACACCATTCCTGTTGATGACAGTTTCATAGTGTAAACGTCTTCAAATTGAATAGCATCATTTAAGAACAGATAAATTGGCAACATGGACCAGACATGCACGTTTCGGGTACTTAACCTTCGTCAGAGATCCTCAAATCTAAACAATGTAATATGCCAAAAACGTACTTGGTCACATGTTCCTTTACAGCCGTGAGTGCTGACGTCAGATTTCTAAACAAAATTATAGTTGAGCAGTTGCTAGAATTAGTAATGTATGGAAATTTGTAAGGAGAATTGTGAAGTTTTGGTATGCAGTATATTGTAGGGAGATCGAATTTAGAAATAGGAAAGTTAAATGAAGAAATTTCACTGTTATGTTTGCTCAAAATGTTGTGGACACGTTCATTGCTTTCGATATAAGTATTAGTAGAGGAACGTTCCGAAACTAAAGTTGATATGTAATTAGCGTTTTCAAATGATTATGGTGTTGTTGGCTGCTTTGTCTGCAGGCGCGAAGACATCTTGTTCATGTAAATTACGTAACTTGGATTTAAAATATCTTTCAGATTTTGAACTTGGATTTTCAAAAAGATGAGGATTTTTGTGGTAGTTATCTATTCAAATATCGGTAATATCCAAAATAAGGTTTTCCAGTCATTCAGAGCAGGCGATTCGACTCCTTCCGATTTACACCATCGTTAAGTATAGTTATCTAAAGCTTCCTTTAGCACTTCGCGACATTTGATAAAATCTATTTTGGATGGGATTCTATACTTAGGTCCTGTTTTGAGACGACCATGGACCTGCCTGTCTTGGATTATTAAAAACTAAAATGTAATTATATGACCAGCTGGTTTATATAGATATTCAGACGTTGAACATTCTCAAGAAGCAGGGCATGATTCAAGTATTTAAGGATCTGATGTAACTTTGTTGTAGTTAAAAACGAAATTTTGAATAGGTATCTTAAACTTGAAACAAATAAGAGGAGGTTCTAAATTCTCAAAATATTGAGGAATGGCACTACGTACGCGATGATCCCGAAAAATATTAGAGATGTTCAGAAGATCAAAACCTTTGCTTATAAATGGAAATTTTATGAATCGTCTTTTAGGTTGGGTGTTTTTAACCAAAGGATATAGTTTATTCTGTGCAAATGCAACAATGATGTTTAGCCTGAGTCAGTCAGTGTTTCTTAAGAATGCAGCCAGTGCTTCATCCAAGATAGATTACGTTGTTTAGACTGAGGATCACTGACGATGGTTTAGTACACGAAACGTGCATGTCTGGTCCATGCTGTAAATTTATCAGGCTTTAAATGATGCTATTGAATTTGAAGACGTTTAACAATTCAATTGAACTGCTGGAACCGATTAGATAGCATGTAGCATTTCGTGTTTGCCGACGTTGCATGCAATATTCTGTAGATCTTTGAGGGTACGATGTACTCTTGCTCTTTTCTGAGTTTTTGGTTTCGCCTTTTGCCGTGAGACCTATGCTTCCGTTAAATGTTAGGGTGGATTGAGAAGACATTACTATTTGTGAGGGGGGGGGGGGTCGGAGAAATGCTTCCTTGTCCATGAATTTGATCGTTTAAACCAAGGAGGTATGAAAATTGAAGTTTGGTTATCCAGGCAAGGAAAAGACTGAACCGGAGTAATAGTTATATCCGAAATTGAATGGTTATATTTAAGGAAGTGATTGTAAAGGAAATGTCTTGGTTTTTTTTCTGACGCGAGTTTCTTACCTGATATGAATGACTTCGAAAACTTCTAGGAATGGCTTCCAGGAGATTTTAAGGCCTGGCCTGTTTCCTTTACATATTGGGCGCCTCATCCCTTGGCGCGTCAATCTCGATTTTAAAAGTCTGCTCATTAACACTAGATTTAAATATGGAATTGCAATTGATGAGCGGACACATACCGCATCTTTTCCCATTGCACCTGCAAATGGTTGAGAACCCTCTATGTTTGTTGTTAAATGTAGAGCCTGCAGATGAAGAAGTGGGGGTAATACGTCTACGGGATCTTAATTTAAGAGGTGATAGAAGTACCTTAGGCGAGGAAAAAAGTTTCTTACTGTTAAATGTTGATCATGGGAAAGTCACTGTAGTAATAGAAGGTAATCTCAAAGGAGTTGATTTGATACGAGGCGACCTTAAAATGCTATGATGAAATGATCGATGAAATGTGAATTATGATCTTGCGTAGAAGACACTACAACTTAGTCAAGTTAGAGGACGTAATGGAATTAAAACACTTCAAACATCGGGTCGCGGGGAATTGTATTACCAACTCCACACTGCAACACGAAATAAGTGTAGATATAAAACAAAGCAGGGGATCTCCAACAACATCAGGTTGCACCATCCACAGTAAAACTCCAAAATACCCAATGCAAAAACATAGAGCAGACAAGCACAGGAAGAGACGCAAAAGGAACAAGAAACACCAGCGCACAACACAGAAACATCAAACGCAAAGGACTACACATAAACCAACGAGACCAATGGGCAACCGGTGCCACTAAATTAGCAGAGGGTGTTGATATCCTGGATTACGTGAGCACAACCCTACCACTTTTCAGATTTCCCAGAGGTCTCGAAGAACGTACAATTGTGGTGTAAACAACCTCCTCACTGTCAGATGACTACACAAAAACAAGACCGCAAAACGCAGGGGCCAAAGCAACACAGTTGAATATGTAAATGGATATCAAAAGAGGGCGTACGTAATACAATCCGTGCTCTGTCGGCTGTAGCGAGCTCATTTATGTTATCACCCGAGGAGTCCGACTGACATTCAGAGAGGACAGGTGGTCGGGGCCATGTCTTCTCTAAAGAGATTTGGACAGGTCCCGTCATGGAGTCCCGTCGTCACTGTCGATCAGCGTGCAAGTTTTAAGAATTAGCTGGTACAAGACAGTAGATTGGTCAAGTACCAAGTCTAGTGTCTGTCTGGTGACATTAGGATCATATCCACAATATAAAAGCCGTTTGATGACTCTGACGCATTCGATGGTTATGTTGTCTATCTTTGATCCTTCTCATTTTGTTAATTATTTCACCATATAATGCAGGTTGTGAAATACCCAAAGTTAACCACTCCGTTGCTTATATTGGTTCGAATTTCAAAAGGATTTGACTATAATTTTTGTAAAATTTCCAGAGAGTACCGTATATCGGGATTTTTTCGCGTGTGTCTTATTTTCGCTATATTCGCGAGCATAATCAAATCGCGAAAAATTAACATAGCGGAAAAAAGACACAAATCTTAGCCATTGATCTGGTTGATAGATTAGCGAAAATTAGACTCGGCGGAGAAAAGACACACCTTTTTAGGGCCATTTTCGCGAAATTTACCCGATGCGAAAATTACCCGATATACGGTATTTACTAGTCTGTGAAAGCGAAAACCTTGACCTAAAAGTTTCTTGATAATTTGTAAATTTCTACTTTAAAAATCCAAAACATCAGTACATGCTTTAGCATACCGGATGAGCTGTGAAATGTAGATACCATAGAAGAATAATCTAGGAACATCACCGTCAAGCCAGGGGAAATTTACTATGTAAGATCGATACAGATTTGAAAGAACATTTTGAGGAACCAGCGATGGAACGTTGTTAGCCAAGATCGATCAACTTCGGTTGATCGTCTGTCTCTTCAACGCATTCGAAATTTCTGTAACCAAATTCCTTGAAAGGAGCTGATAAGATAAGAGCCGTTTTCAGCCCTAAATTTTGTGCCGTATTTCTTCCACATGACGGTACATATGCAAACAAAAGATAATCATTATTGAAATAAAATTTATTTGAAGACTTTTTGTAAGTTTTACTTTACGATGAAATACTCATAAGATTCAAAAATGATGGTCCAAAGAGGTAGGGGGTACTCGAGAAATAAAACCGATAATATCGACGAAAAACGTAGAAATTTTAGAACATTTTGCCTGAAATGGATAAATATTAACTAAAGGATATCAAATACATCTACATTGTATATCAGAAATACATTTCGAAAGTTCTTTTTCCTTTAATCGGTAAATAATGAAATCCGGAACTCAAAATACAGTCTTATTTTGTATATAATGACTATAAAAGAAGCTTTTTAGCACGAAATGCACATTAGCGGAGAAATCCACATCGCTCCTGCTTATTTCGTTCCTAAATGTTGTACATTTCATTCCATCATATTTAAAACACATTTTTGATGTATTAAGGAGAAAAAATAGTCAAATTTTCCATATTCAATGATCTTAAAGATCGATTCTTTAACAAATGCACCCCTTCCTTTTCTGGCTTTTCTTCTCTGGGGTAGTGTATTCCCCGGAGATAGAGAACCCCACTTTTCCAGAAAATTTGTATCATGGATATACACCTCCAGTATAAGTGGCGTTCTGTATCTCCGGAGGGAACAATGTTCAAAGAAACTTTTCCGTTTTCTATTGATTTCTATGGGAAAAAGACAAGTTTTGACCCAAATATTAGCAATATTATGCATAATAGATCTAAAATAACTTCTAAGTTTGATGGGATACTGTACGTATTTGTATTAAATTAACGAACTATTTTTCCTAAAATTTCCATTTTCAAAATTCGACTTTTTAGGGCAGATTTTACATCTTATCTTATCAGCTCCTTTCTAAAACGTGGGTCCTTAAGCACATATCCCACCCATCCTGCTACATCTTTCGGTACATTTTTTAACATAATAATTTACACACTCTTTGGCCATATTACATGTTTAGATTGAAGATCACTGACGAAGGTTAAGTACCCGAAACGTGCATGTCTGGTCCATGTTGTAAATTCATCTGTTCTTAAATGATGCTATCAAATTTGAAGACGTTTAACATTTGTACGGATTTTTATGCATTTTAGGTATACAATATAAGTATGGTTAATCTAAACTGTTTGTTTCAAAGCCAAAGGAAGCATGTGAAGTTTTTAATATGAATTTCATGTAGATTCAATTTTGCATGATGGTCACAAAGAAAATTCATGTAAAATTTATGTGAAATTCATGTGAACTATTTTTAATATAAATCTTATGTAAAACTTGTATGGTACTCATTTCATATTGATTTCACATGAGGCACAATTAGCTGTGTAGCTATCGACGACGTTTTACAAACACATCTTGTTCCAAAAGTTTAGCTATACAAGTAGGATCATTGCCTTGGCAACAATTGCAAAACACAAGGTCAGCTATATTGTAAGAGGAAAACGCAGTCAAGTATGCCGTATTATAAATACTTCTAGTTTTCAATGAATCATTTATTGAACGGTGCAAAACAAACAAGATTTGAGTGAGATAGAGATGTGATATGAGCCGTTAAAGTGGTGAAAGAGGAGTCTGTCACGTGATCAGATTTAATGAATGTCCTTTTAGTTAAAATTCTAAAATGGGATATGAAAATGCATGACACAAGATTTCAAACGTAAACTTTGCATGAGATCATGCTTCAGTGAGCGTGTTTATACTTAACAAGTTTCTGTATCTTTTACATTTTACATGCTGAATTGAAACTAAGTTTCGGTTGTCTACGAGTTGTACAATGTAAAAACAAAAATTGGACCTTTTCTTGAAATCTGACTATAAGTCTATACACGAAGTTAACCAGGGAAGAAATATAAATGGTAGTTCAGGAGTCAAAGATACAGGGAAATATTGCATAATTGTCTTCATTAATCTTCATTAGTCTTCATTAATAACGAACCCCCGAATTGAGGGAGACAATGTAAGGTGTAAGGTCCTCTGACTACATGCAACACCCTCCGCGAATACCAAATAGAAACGTATCAAATCCGGTAATGTCTAAATATGTAAAAGACGGTCAATTGGAAAGGTCGTACTCAAGAATGTACTTAATCATCCTTGACAGGAAAATGTCGAAATGTGCATTAATAAAGTTCTTTGTAGCGACCATAGAACTTCCTCAGTGACATCTATTTCGGAAACTAGCCATTTCACCGATAAATATCATCGAAATTAAAGGAGTTTAACATCTTAGCACCATCCCTCCAATGCTATTTTGACCATAGAGTTTTTTTGGATATGCTACTGAATCGACCCTACAGGAAATTTGGAGCCGTGCACTCTCTGTAATTGAAATGTAAAAATCTAACTTCAAAAAATTAAAGAGGGCGCTTCAGAAATTATTTTTGGTGGCTCCGCTGAAAGCATCACTGATGAGAATTTAATATTCGAAACACGTGTCTGGAGCATGTAAATTGGTTTGGAATTTTCATCAAGAAGGTAGAGAGTTGGAACCCTTTGACATTCTTAAGACGTTCCCCTAAAATTCTTGAGCAAGCAAAACATAGCTACCTACATCTTGTCCCAAGATTTGACAAGAATGTAGAAAAGATCTTCAGGAAGACTAACCTGCATTGGCCACAGCAGAACACACCCACAGGATGACAAGAGAGACATTAGACAAAATAACTTCAACAAACAACACAGGGGACGATAAGACACAACACAAAACGGTCCAACAACAATAATACATAAAGTTAAGACCAAAACTGTGAAGAAAAAGTAACGGGTTTTGACAGATAATCTCTCTCTCTCTCTCTCTCTCTCTCTCTCTCTCTCTCTCTCTCTCTCTCAATTTGATTTGTTCCCATCGTAAATGCGATGGTTATTCTTGATAAACATCCCTTTCGTTGTATGATCTACTTTAAGTACAACTTTACAACTTTGATATATTCGATCTAGTTCGGATAATTTCGATCAACAGAAATGAACACATAGGTATCTGGTACTGAAATTAATTCTTGACAAGATTTTAGGTATGATCGATGGAAAAAAAATCAGCGAATTTGAAAAAAAGGAGAATTGTAGCTCTAAATGAATCAGAAACCTGGGTCCTGTAGCATCATATCCGAGCCATCTTGCTACGTCTTTCGGTATATTTAGGACATTGTTTTCACAGATTTTGGCCATATTTTATTGTTTAGATTGAGGATCACTGACGAGGGTTAAATATCCGAAACGTGCATGTCTGGTCCATGCTGTAAGTTTATCTGCTCTAAAATGATGCTAATGAATTTGAAGACGTTAAACATTTGTACCACTTGGTGAGTGTCACTGCTGGTGGACCAGGAGTCCCCGAGGGCACATGTAGCGAAGTTCGATCAATTTCGGTTGATCGTTTCTTCAAACGCATTTGGAAATTTCTGTTTACAAAATTTTATCAAATTTCTGAAACCTGGGTTCTGTAGCATCATATCCCAGCCATCTTGCTACGTCTTTCGGTATATTTAGGATATAATTTTCACAGATTTTGGTCATATTTCATTGTTTAGATTGAGGATCACTGACGAGGGTTAAATACCCGAAACGTGCATGTCTGGTCCATGCTGTAAATTTATCTGCTCTAAAATGATGCTAATGAATTTGAAGACGTTGAACAATATCTATATACATGACTGTATTCATTTTGAACTACCATTTGAATCAGCTGTAAAATTAGGGGACAGTCAGTAAGTGATATCTTGTTTTGGATAAATTGTTTATCAAGTGGTGCAACCACGTACAAAATCAATGCATTAGACAACCAACAAGTATAAAGATAGAAACATGATATGGGCTGTTGAAGATGTTTAAAAGAAAACGCATAAAAATGTATACATAATGATAAAACCATCAAATTTCCTTTTAGTTAAAACTCCAAAAAATGGAATTTTAAAATACGAAGTCGCATACAGTCATGCTACAGTGAACTTGTTCGTATTATCCAAACCCATCAGACTTGTCATAATGGTTTGAAATTATCTTATTCAGTGGTCATAGACTTCTTCTTCATCCAGACGTCTGTTTATTACTTTAAAAAAAAACAATTCAAAGGGTGCATCAGAGAGCAATTTCAAGATTAAAGCGCCATGTAGACAACACAAAATACTAGTAAGGCGCCACATTTTTAGTCCTACAGAGAGCAAAATGAAAGCTGAGAGTGTGGAGGAAAAGACAATTTTTCTGGGCCAATAAAGAAAATGAAAGATGACTGCAACAGAATGCAAATTGAAACTTTGGTGCAACACTTAGAGCACAATGAAAGTTTGTAGCACAATCAATAGCAAAAGGAAGGTTTGTGGTGTCACATGGAGTAAAAGACAGCGTGTAGCGATAAAGAAATACTGGAAGGGTCACAGAGAGTTAAACAGATAATGGAGGTGCAATATAGAGTAAACAGAAATATTGTAGCACCTCATGCAGGGGGCAAACTGAAAGTTGAGAGTGGCAGAGATCCCAATATAGAGCAAACAAGCATACAAAGAGAACAAAATGAAAGACGATAGCACCACATAGAGCAAATAAATTTGGTAGCACCATAAAGAGAGAAAAAAGGAAATGAGTAGCACGCACAGAGATCACATAGAAATTGTGCTATTTATTACGTTTTATGAGTTGTCTTAATTACATTCTCATCTGATTCTTTCTAGTTATTTTGTATCCGTTGCAACATAGTCGAGTATGAGATCTTAAAATATATGTTCTTTTCACAACCAATCTGCATTCTATTCATTAAAAGCAATATCTCAAAAATATAAGCATGATTGTATAATACCATTGAAATGTCGATCGGTCAATTTAAGTTTAGTTGAAAAAAATGCACCCTATGCAGAAACTGTCACGCCGAAAGAAAAAAAAAACATAAGAGATGCCTAAATTAGGGTGCCAACACACAATGGCTTCTGTTTGTAATGTTGGACTTGAGACAAATGTCTATTTGTCCTCTGAAAGCTATACAATATGTGAACCTTTCGCAGTTTTTGTTTGCTCGTTAATCTATGTATCACGTTTCGCCAAAGGTCTAAAAAAAATAACCCCTATCATACCTACTTCATGAATAAAGATTTATTTCAAAACAAACTGTTCAGAGATAATAGAGAATGAATAACATTCCGAAGTGAGACCAAGTGCCCGGGGAGAGTCAGCGTCTCTTGATAGCATTCAACACCCGTCGCAACAGCTCCATGATGTACACACCGACGTACACATCAGGTAAGTATTTCTTGTTTGGTAATGACGACTGCCATTCAATCACAAAGCAGAATGTCACTGATCATTCTGGAAAGGGGGATCTGATATGCTTTATTATATCCCCGTAGCGACCGAAGAATTCGGATAAAGAAAAAAAACCAAAACCAATGAAGACATTAGATATACACAGTATTTGTGATGTGCAATTCCATAGATTCCAAACCATGCCAAGCATAATGATTTCTTGTGGAATCTGCTATTGCAAAATATTATTAGAAAATATTTCCATCAATAATCCGAATTTTAAGGATCATCTACATGAAATCTATCCTCGTAAACAAGAGATGAAGGAAACAACCGAGAGCTAAATACTTCTATCTTTCGACGTAAACGGCCATTTGAACATCTCACTGTATTACAAGCGTGATGATTTGAGCTTCCAAATACTTAACTGAGTAGCGACATTCCGTCTTCTCCGGTTTATGGGGTTTTTAATTGTTTCTCAGCTAATATGTACGGTACGCCAGGGCATACTTAGTATTCCAAATATGAAGATTCCATCGTTATATAGCCAGACGGCTTGCAAGTAAGCTACTTGATAAGGGTTATACTACACAACGGCTTAAATCATCATTGAGGAAGTTCTTCGATCGTACGGGGATATTATAAAAGCTTATCAGATCCCATTTTCAATGATCAGCGACATTCTGGACTGCGATTGAATGGCTGTCATCATCACCAAACAAGAAATACTTACCTGATATGTACATCAGTATGTGGATCGAGACAACAACCGAATTTGACAAGTTTTCATGGAGCTGCTGCGACGGGTGTTGCATGTAGACAGGAGACGCTGACTTTCCCCGGGCACTTGGTCTCACTTCGGAATGTTGTTGATTTCAAGGTTTGCAACTGTTCTAATGGAAATTCTAATGATTTTCGTTACCTTCTCTACTTTGATACTGAATAACTGTCCTGTACTTCTTTGATGTTTATTCTACAACACTGACTAACTGTCCTGTACTTCTTTGATGTTTATTCCACAACAAATAATACATATAACTTAAACATTCTGTTTGCTGAAACTTTTTTTTAAACTTAATACAGCATTTCAGACTAATCAGAAGGGAGATAGACAACGGATTTCAACATGCATTATGTTCAAACAATCTTCTTAATCCGCAATGATAAAATTTAAGATGACATCCTTCGAATAGTTACTTAAGAGACTTAAGAGATCCTGCTGACAAAGAGGCAAATAATTTTGATTTCGTTTGCAAGTCAAACTATTTCAAACGTCTGATAGAGGAACTGGAGTTACATTCAGCACCTTGAAGTCCAACAAGCTCAAGTATCTGATATACTTGACAACCACAAATCTGTTCTAGAGTCCCTCGGTATTCCTAACGATGACTCTAACCTTGAACTACGTATCCTTTATCTACTGGATTTCCAAAAATGCAATTAAACCTTAAAAACATCGGTTCATTTACGGATCATCCAGATGCTCCACAAAATCTCTATCCATTTTGCTTACAAAAATGTTAACTCGCATTAAACAAGGTCTTCAAATATATTGCGAGACAACACATTCCAGAAATGGGATCAATCAGATGTGGCTCCTAAAGAATTCTAAGGAACTTTTTGAAAATTTGAAAATTATATTTCCAACATAAAGCCTTTGACTTCTCCATGCTTTATACGCACTACAATTCCCCAACATAAGCATAGAAACAGACTGGCCGATATAATTCGCAACACCTCTCTTTTAAAAAAGGGGAACAGGAGATATAAATACATTGGAATAAATAACTGATGGGTACTTCGATGCTTATTCTTTATAAAATCATTTTTTGACAAAATAAAAATTCATTTCCTGACAAAATTAAAAAATAAAAAACTTATTTTCTAATATAAAAAGGAACTTGTATTTTTTTATCTCAGAAATTCCTTTACCTATATTGTCTGTAATGATTTTGCCTTGCCTTGGCGATTTTGATAATGAATACTAGTAATGCCTTGCCTTACCGACGATGATAATGAATACTAGTAATGCCTTGCCTTACCGACGATGATACTGAATACTAGTAATGCCTTGCCTTACCGACGATGATACTGAATACTAGTAATGCCTTGCCTTACCGACGATAATACTGAATACTAGTAATGCCTTGCCTTACCGACGATGATACTGAATACTAGTAATGCCTTGCCTTACCGACGATAATACTGAATACTAGTAATGCCTTGCCTTACCGACGATGATACTGAATACTAGTAATGCCTTGCCTTACCGACGATGATACTGAATACTAGTAATGCCTTGCCTTACCGACGATGATACTGAATACTATTAATGCCTTGCCTTACCGACGATGATACTGAATACTAGTAATGCCTTGCCTTACCGACGATAATACTGAATACTAGTAATGCCTTGCCTTACCGACGATAATACTGAATACTAGTAATGCCTTGCCTTACCGACGATAATACTGAATACTAGTAATGCCTTGCCTTACCGACGATGATACTGAATACTAGTAATGCCTTGCCTTACCGACGATAATACTGAATACTAGTAATGCATTGCCTTACCGACGATGATACTGAATACTAGTAATGCCTTGCCTTACCGACGATGATACTGAATACTAGTAATGCCTTGCCTTACCGACGATGATACTGAATACTAGTAATGCCTTGCCTTACCGACGATGATACTGAATACTAGTAATGCCTTGCCTTACCGACGATGATACTGAATACTAGTAATGCCTTGCCTTACCGACGATGATACTGAATACTAGTAATGCCTTGCCTTACCGACGATGATACTGAATACTAGTAATGCCTTGCCTTACCGACGATGATACTGAATACTAGTAATGCCTTGCCTTACCGACGATGATACTGAATACTAGTAATGCCTTGCCTTACCGACGATGATACTGAATACTAGTAATGCCTTGCCTTACCGACGATGATACTGAATACTAGTAATGCCTTGCATTACCGACGATGATACTGAATACTAGTAATGCCTTGCCTTACCGACGATGATACTGAATACTAGTAATGCCTTGCCTTACCGACGATGATACTGAATACTAGTAATGCCTTGCCTTACCGACGATAATACTGAATACTAGTAATGCCTTGCCTTACCGACGATAATACTGAATACTAGTAATGCCTTGCCTTACCGACGATAATACTGAATACTAGTAATGCCTTGCCTTACCGACGATAATACTGAATACTATTAATGCCTTGCCTTACCGACGATGATACTGAATACTAGTAATGCCTTGCCTTACCGACGATGATACTGAATACTAGTAATGCCTTGCCTTACCGACGATGATACTGAATACTAGTAATGCCTTGCCTTACCGACGATGATACTGAATACTAGTAATGCCTTGCCTTACCGACGATGATACTGAATACTAGTAATGCCTTGCCTTACCGACGATGATACTGAATACTAGTAATGCCTTGCCTTACCGACGATGATACTGAATACTAGTAATGCCTTGCCTTACCGACGATGATACTGAATACTAGTAATGCCTTGCCTTACCGACGATGATACTGAATACTAGTAATGCCTTGCCTTACCGACGATGATACTGAATACTAGTAATGCCTTGCCTTACCGACGATGATACTGAATACTAGTAATGCCTTGCCTTACCGACGATGATACTGAATACTAGTAATGCCTTGCCTTACCGACGATGATACTGAATACTAGTAATGCCTTGCCTTACCGACGATGATACTGAATACTAGTAATGCCTTGCCTTACCGACGATGATACTGAATACTAGTAATGCCTTGCCTTACCGACGATGATACTGAATACTAGTAATGCCTTGCCTTACCGACGATGATACTGAATACTAGTAATGCCTTGCCTTACCGACGATGATACTGAATACTAGTAATGCCTTGCCTTACCGACGATGATACTGAATACTAGTAATGCCTTGCCTTACCGACGATGATACTGAATACTAGTAATGCCTTGCCTTACCGACGATGATACTGAATAACTGATGGGTACTTCTTCGATATCTGTTATATTTGATATTGATTTTTAGATATAATAAAATGGAAGTATTGCAACTCTTTACCTTCTTAAAGAAAATTTCAGACCAAATCCTCATCAGTGTTACATTACAATGCTGATGTGATTTCCATACACAGCCAAATTTCCTCACTGAAATATAATGAACTCATTTTTATATCAGAAAATCAATTTCTATTATAATAAAATTAATTTCTTCATTGAGAAATTGAATTTCTAACTTTAGAAAATGAATATTTCATTATATTATGAAATATATTTCTTAATATTGAATGGCGGTCATCATCACCAAACAAAAGAAAAGTAGGGGATATCCAACAACACTCGGTTGCAGCACCTGCAGCAAAACTCTAAAACATCCACTGCAAAAACACAGAGCAGACACCCACGGAAAGGAACGCAAATGGGACAAGGAACACCAACTCACACCATAGAAACATTAAACACAAAAAACAACACATAAACCAACGAGACCAATGGGCACCCGGTGCCGATTTTGGACGGACATCTGATACGCATGTAGCAGAAGGTGTCGTAACCGGATTATGCGCGCACAACCCTTCGACATATCCAATGTTACCCAGAGGTCTCGAAGTAACCTCCTCACTGTAAGATGAACATACAAAAAGTAAGCATAACATAGGGGCCCAAAGCAACACACAGATGGGTATGTAAATTGATATAAAAAGCAGTAGGCATACGAAATACAGTCTGTGCTCATGCATGTGAACACCCGAGGAGTCCTACTGAGATTTGGACAGGACCCGTCATAGAGTCCTGTCGTCACAGTCACTTAAGAATGCTCTGGTACAAGGCTGTAGAATGTTCCAGTACCAAGACAAGTGTCCGTCAGGTGACAGATGGATCATACCCACGGTAAAAATTGATGGTAATTCTGTCTATCTTTGATCCTTCTTATTTTGTTAATTATGTCACCATAAAATTCAGGTTGTGAAATACCCATAGTAATATAATCTGTTGCTTGTATGGATCCGAATTTCAACTGAAAATGACAATAATATTTATAAAATTTCCAGAAAGTCTTTAATAGTTTGTGAAATCGAAAACCCTGACCTAAAAGTGTCTTGGTAATTTGTAAATTTCTACTATGAAAATCCAAAACATCAGTACATGCATGCTCTAGCATACCGAATGAGCTGTGAAATGTAGATACCGTATGAAGACTTTGATCTGATATGTACATCAATATGCACATCGAGACAATCACCGAATTTGTCCAGCTGAGTCTCCCCAAGCACCTGGTCTCACTTCGGAATATTATCTATTCCGGGTTCGCAATGTTCAGTTCCATTGGAAATTCTAACGATTTGACCTTGCCTTCTCGACTTCCAGAATAACAGATGGGTTCTTCTTCGATATTATATCGTCTTCAAATAATATTTATATGTCGATGTTTAATTTTGCGCTCTATTGTGAGTGCTGTTGAGATTATCGTCAGGATCTTCTTTAACTCATTATTGCATTATAAAATAATTTCAATAAATTATTATGAAGTGATACAAATATACAAGATACTTTATTACCAATTAGGGTCCAATTAAAGACATCTACATGCATTTGTGTAAAAATGTCCAAACTTTGAAATATGTATTAGACAATTAACTAGATTTGTATGAGTACATGAATCGATTTTTAAATTCAAGTGTTGCAGATAGATGTTAAACGTCTTCAAATTCAATAGCATCATTTAAGAACAGATAAAATTTCAGCATGGATATTTGATATTTGATATGGACAGTTGAAAAAAATGAAATAGGAGTACGTCGAATTTATACATACTGATTATATCATCAAATTTCATTTCAGTTAAACACCAAAAATGGGATGTTAATATACGAGATTGCATAAAGTCATGCTACAGTGAACCTGCTTATATTTCAACTGATTTTTTTTTCTATACCCATCGAGCTTGTCCTACTGATTTGAAATCATGGTATCCGATGTACAATGTTAAAGCCCGTCGACCTTCTGCTGAAAACTAGGACACATTCAGCTCCGGGCACACGTAGGGCACGTCAGATTATGAGATGAGCATTGTGTTTCATGTTACTATATGGTACCAGTGTGATCTTTGTCTTGTGTCTTGGTCCTAGCTCAGAAATAATAATTTTGGGCCAGAAAAAAACAAAGAGGAATAACAGATGCATTGAAATTGTCTATTTTCTCTATATAACATATGCAAAATAAAAATGTTGTATAAGAGTTTTTAAGACCTGGGAGTCTTATATCTGTACTCAGGACAGCATTACCTTTCAGAAAATATATAGTATCTTACCAGGCATAAAATAAAACGCTATGTAAAATGACTCCGTTGTATAACGGATCCATACCTTAACCGCATGGACCCAAGCAACAATTACAGATGAATATGTAAATGGATAAAAAAAAACAACAACAACAAAGGGCATATTAACGACAGTCCGGCTGGAGCGAGCACATGTATGTAATCACCCGAGGAGCCCGATCGACATTCAGAGAGGACAGGTTGTCGGGGTCAGGACTGTCCTCTCTAACGAGATTTGGAAGGACCCGTCATGGAGTCCCGTCGTCACAGTTCTTAATCTTGAGTGTGCTGGAACAAGGCGTTAGATGGGTCAAGTACCATACCGAGTGTCTGCCTGGTCCTCATTTTAGTTTGTATTTTATGCGGGGATCTAACATTAATCTCCCCCAAAAAACTAAGGACTGACTGACGATGTGATAAGATAAATGCGACCAACAAGGCTTTTAGTCGCGTCCCTATTGACATTGGAAATGACTTTGTTTATCCTTTCACAATGTGGGACATTTGTAGAAGGTTTAATGGTCCTCTCATGATTGCTTTAAATTGTCTTCATTGCATTCAACAAGGCTTTTAAACTCAAGTGACCTTGACTCATGACCTTGAAAATCAATTTGGTTTAATTAGACAGTTCAATTCGTTGTGTTTGAATTATTTATTGCACGACTTCACAAAGCATAACACAAACCTTACAGACAAAATCATGAAATAAATATTAATTGCAAAATCAGCAGTAAAACATTTCAACATTAGCAGACAAATTGTATCACCAACAAAGTATACGTATTTAACAAGAGTTCTTAAAAATGTTTCAAAATGATAAATACAATTCTCAAAAATATGAAAAATTGCACATCTGAAAGAATACATGTTTAATAGTTTACAGCCACACAGGAGGCACTCTTTTATATCCAACCTCCAATAGGAAATGGAATAATTAATGTGGCAGTAAAAAGCGAGGTTAATCGAACGAAATGATTATTCCGATAAAAATGCCCGTGTAACAGTTTTTGTATTTACACTAGTAGACCTTTATATTTATACAGTTTCTGTAGCATTTTGCATTTATCCTATAGGATTTTCTCTTGTTTCAGATATTTATATCTTTTATAAAAAAGATGATTTTTTTTATATATACACAAGACTTAGCTCATATTGCGACTTATCAGAGAGAATGAAGTATAGAAATTCGATATAAACCACTTTAAACTATAATTACTGAACCATTTGGAGAAGGTGTAAAAGCCATCCCTGTGGTAATGTTCTATCACAAAACAGATGAAATATTAGGCAATGCCATTACAGACTCTCCTTGCTGAAGCGAGCTCATACGTAATATCAGTATGTTGTATTATTCAGTTGTTGTAGTACATATGGTATATATATCAATATTGTAGGGAGAGGGCACTTAATAATGTTGTAAAAACTTAACGCCCGATCCCATTTCATTGAATTGGAAATAAAATATGTTCAAATCAAAATTCAAAACATATGGTATAATATATATATCAGGCACTGTCATCGTGCAGTCTCCCCTGGTTGAAGCGAGCTCATACGTAATAATAGTCTGTTGTATACGAGTATAGAGTATATATGTATCATTCAGTTTCTGTGGTACATATATATGTTTGTTGTACATATGGTATATGTTTGTTGTACATATAGTTTATTATTCAGTTTCTGCAGCACAAATGGTATATGTACACCTACTTTTTCAGTTTATATGTGATTGCTACCACACAACGCCAATGTCTAGAATACGAGACACTTGACGTTGAAAATACCGGTATTTAAGATATATTTATATGTACATAAAATCAACCCTAAATATATTCAGTACAAATAAAACTTTGTGTTGGCGTGTGGTGTCCATTTATATGATGTAAGGTATTCTATACAGATGAAGGAATAGAGTACGGTATTGGTCAAACTTGGCATAATGTCCATCACAGAATTATTGTAACTAAAACTGTACACAGCCATGAGTGGTCTGATAATAAACATGGCGGCTAAGAAGTACTGTATAACAGTTATGGTGCCATTGTTCATTTGTTTACATCTGTCACAAGAGTGAAGGTCATCTGAGCAGGATGGCAGTACCGTCATGTCAGGGTTGAATGTCAAACCTGAAAGAGTGAACAAGAAATATACACAAAAATTATTGAAGATATGCTAACAAAAAGGGAAATGATCTTGCAGTATATAATAGTCACATGACCGTCTGAAAAAAATACACATCGGAAATAGAACATCTTATAATGATCAAAGTCTAAATAGACAGGAATTAGAAAATTTATACAAGTATATGGAAAATCTTGAATGATCTCATATAAGAATTTGAATATGTGTAATATAAAAAGGATCAGTCATAGAGAAAAAGGGGGCATTGTTTGGAGAAAAAAGTTGGCGTTGAAAGGGGTTAAAGATACGCGCATGTTTTGTTGAGGGACGGAGTAAGAATGTTCCAGACACTTTTCTTAAATAGTCAAACATTGTTATGAGAGGATTTAAAAGGAAAAGTGATTTCATGCTATTGAATTTGAAAATGTTTAACATCGGAAGGGGATAGATGAATGCCCTATAGGTCAACGACTACATTTTCGATAATTGAACTGATACCTGCAACGTACATTACATTGATTAACATGTTGTCGGCTTTGAACTACCATTTTATTTTCTTTAGACCAAGGAGTGAAGAAATCCCTCAGCAACAGAAATTGTCTAGATGTACTTTATGAATTACAATAAGCTTCCTTTTTTGTCCTTCTTACTTAGGTACTATCATAACGTGAGTCATGTGATATCTGAATATTATGTTTAAACTTTGTTAATATAGCGCCATCTACAGTGTATTCCGCACTTAGATATAGTTGTCGTCCATGTCAACGTGGTTGTTTTGCAGAATATAGTGCAACGGAAAGATATAAGAACCACAGAGAGCAATTGAAATTAAGTAGCACCACAGACAGATAACAGTATCAAATTTGGTAGCGCCACAGAGAGCAATTGGGAAGTTGGTAGTGCCACAGAGAGCAAGTAGAAAGTTGGTAGTGCCACAGAGAGCAATTAAAGAAGTAGATATTTTCAAAGATGGTTGCGCCATATAGAGCAATTAGAAAGTTTATAAGGCAACTAGAAAGTTGATAGCACCTCGGACAGTTCAAAGAAAGTTAGTTGCGCCACATTCGATTGTGCCACGGAGAGCAAGAACAGAGAATAAAACGAAATAGGGTAGCGCCATATGCTGAGGGCAAAATGTGAATTGATAAATTAAATACCACAAAGATATTGTGAAAATTTATTTTAAAAGAGTTTTTTTCCTCAACATGGATCTAAAAGTTGGTCCAAGTGCACAAAGAGAAATAAAAGAAAGACAATAGCGCCATATAGAGCAAAAAGAAATTTGGTAGCACTAAAGAGAGTGTATGGAAAGTTTGTAGCGTAGATAAGATATTGCTAGCACCCGGGGATAGCACATAGAACATTGTTTCAATTGTACTCTCTATACTTATAAGGTTTTATTAGTTTCTTAATTGTTCACTTCACTGATTCTTTGGGGGGGGGGGGGGGGGGGTATGTGGTACACGTGTATATAGTGTTTTACTGACAAAGCATATAGTCATGAAGGAGATATTTAAATATCTTCTTTTCCATAACCATCCATTCAAAAAGCAACATCTAAAATATCGGCATGATTCTATAATACCATTCAGTCAATTTAACTTTAATCGAAAAAATTGCACCCGATCCAGAAATTGTCACGCAAAATTGAAAAGAGATATCCATAGTAGGTCGCCTATACCCAGTACTTCGGGTGATCTCCTGTGTGAAATGTAGGACTCAAGACAAAGCTTTATTTGACCTCGAAAAGCAATTAACTAGGGCGCAACCTTGAGTAATTCTTTCACGATCCGTTAAAATCATGCTGTTTAAATTTATACACAACATCCAAATTCTTAAGCCCTCAAATTCAATTAAAATACTAGTTATATGCTTAAATGTTATTTATTTTTTTTTCTTATCATTATTATCTTATAAGTACTAAATTGTGCCATTTTATCTAATATTGTATTTGCGGGTGCTGTAAAAGATATCATAGTGATGATGCGACAGAATTTTAAGTTCTCAATGATAAAGCTTCGCATGAGTAAAATAGTCATCAAAATAGCTGCAAACCCCATTAAAAAGTAATAAAGGTATTCATTCAAAGGATCCCGGACCTTAATCAAGGACCCTTTTTATTACTCATAAATCGAAGAAGAATTCAATGCAAATTGTGTTACTTTTTACATAAAAGAAAGGGAGGGATCTCCAACAACATAGCACCCACAGCAAAACTCCACAACACCCAATGCAAAAACACAGAGCGGACACCCACAGAAAGAGACGCAAAAGGGACAAGGAACATCAACACACACCATAGAAACATGAAACACAAAAGACAACACATAAAGCAACGAGACCAACTCATACCATAGAAACATGAAACACAGAAGACCACACATAAACCAACGAGACCAACTCATACCATAGAAACATGAAACACAGAAGACCACACATAAAGCAACGAGACCAATGGGTGACCGGTGCCGACTTTGGACGACCACCTGCTACGCTTGTAGCAGAAGGTATTATTATCCGGATTACGTGCACCCCCCCCCCCCCAAACTATTCCAATTACCCAGAGGTTTCGAAGAACGCACAGTGGTGATGTAAAATGACCTCCTCATTGTAAGATGAACATACAAACAGACAACATGATCAGGGGCCCAAGATATACACAGATGGATATGTAAATGGATATAAAAAACAGAAGGCATACGAAATGACACATTGACCTTTCAAGTATTGAAGTTCCGTTTGTATTCAAAGATGTTACCATGTGCGATGTCTGTTTTGTGAAAGGGATATTCGGTAAATCCGGTTAAATCGCCATCGATTCTGGTCTTGAATATTATTTTCTCAATACATATGCATGAGAGGGAATGAACAAATTGTCACATGATCACATATTTTCAACGCGTCCATTCCAATAAAAATCAATGTATTATGCTAATCATTCGATACCGTGTGTTACGTCATATTAGAGGTATGGCTTTATGTTAATCTGTATATTAACTTTTTCTTGGGGTTTTGTCTGATTTAAACATGGACGCAATTTTAAACGCTAATTCCTTTTCAGGAAGAAATCGCCAAATAACTGTCAATTTCTGAATTAGTCATAAAAATTTGCGTCCATTCATAATTTCTAAGAAATGTATCGATCATACAGGCTTTTTTTTTTGCGCATAATTTAACTAAAGTTCACGACTTTCAGGTTGAGTACATTTTAGTTGATTTTGCTGTCGTTCAGGGTAATAGCTGAACAGAAAGGGGTAAGAAGTTTGTAGTTTAGACATAGTTCAAACAACTTATAAGGTTATTCAAATAAATTGTGAAAATTCTGAAAATCGATATTTGCCTTTCTAAGTAAGATGTTGGGAACTGTATCAAGAGCTTGTTATACTAGTATATAGATGTCGCCACTTACATAATGTTTGTACATTATTTTCTAGTACGAAAGGACAGTAGTGGATAAACATTCAAGAAATATCTTTTACTATTTTCTCAGTAAAACTTTTCATGAATGTATATTTGTTTTCAGCAATGACCCCAAAGTGTTACGTAACAATGTCTCTTTCCTAATAATGGTGGGGTCGCGGGTTCGAATTCCGCCTTTTAAATTTTTTTTTTCAAATGGCTTTGTTTATA
The DNA here is from genome assembly GCA_028142955.1 of Pinctada fucata. Classification (NCBI taxonomy): domain Eukaryota; kingdom Metazoa; phylum Mollusca; class Bivalvia; order Pterioida; family Pteriidae; genus Pinctada; species Pinctada fucata. Next base: position 69,064,000 of record AP027105.1, on the reverse strand, counting down.
TTAATAAAAAAAGAAAATGAAATATTTAATTTGATAAAAAAAAGAGATTAATTTCCTGGAAATGTCATAGTTACATGGTTATAGAGTGAAAGGTAGTCCGTGCTCCAGCTATAAGTTATAGCTTTTTTTAATTTTAAGAATTGACTGTTCAATTTTGACAGTTTATTGGAGTATGAACTTTGGTTTGTCGCATCACAAATTGTGTAAAACCGCGTGATGCGACAAACCAAAGTTCATACTCCAATAAACTGTCAAAATTGAACAGTCAATTCTTATAATTTCCAAACCCCAATTTATCCCATATTTCGCTACGCTACGCGGTTAAATTACGTGGCGGCCGTCACATAATTATGTGGCGGTTGCCATATAAATTAAGTGGCGGCCGCCAGATGATTAAGTTGCGGCGGCCATGTAATTATGTGGCGGCTGACAGATAAATTATAATTCATCCATGTCACCTACGGTGTTCCGTAATTATGTTATACTCAAGAAGTATTGGAAAAGACGGCACCATCGATATGATCGACCCATGGGCGTGTTATGCCTTGTCCATGCGGATTAATCAATATTTACTCTCATGTTCACAAAAAATATCTATCGATCAAAGTTCTCTTTTGTATGTGTTATGTGGTTTAAAGTTCTATAGAATCTGACATAGCATAGAATATCTTTCACTGAAAATCCGAAGAATAATTTGCGACAATCGTTGGAAACGTGTTGTTTTTAAAAGTTCTTACCATTAGCTGTCGGTGAAGTAAAACCTGCTTTGAGAACCAAAACCAAAAATGGTAAATGAATGAAAAAATACTCTGCCAGAATATTTCCAAAACTTTCTATAACATTAATCCTACACAGAGTAAAATAGACGGACATGTTCCTCTCAGGCACGATGGTATACGACGCCTCGTGTATCTCCTCTGTCCTGGGACCATTAGAAGATAGAAAAATTACCAGAACTAAGAATACATGGAACGGGAAGAAGCTCTTCAGAACATCTCGTGTAGTGTTCTTAAAGTTATGTTCAATGATGCTCCAAGAGAACACCAAGATTGTCACCAAGTTACACAGTAGGCTCGGTAGATACAGATTTTTACATCCATCAGCCTCCGTGTTTAACTTGTGGAGAAAAGCGAGTTCTTTAAGTCCACTGAGGACGGACACACAGTACAGTTCGTGGAGGAGTCCCGTGGTCACCAGCAAGGTGAGGGCAGTGCTGTGTTTACAGCGCTCGATCTGTAGCAAGAGGAGGGACAGAAACCCCGAACCTAGCGTCACAAATAACACCACCGACTGGGCACATTCAAACGAAAAATATACCACACCCATAATCCTCACTCCCCGAGGACGGGCTCAACTCAGCACAGCGAAAATCAGTAACTGGTGAAAGTATATGGTTCGGTGGATTTCTTCCGTATATAAACACTTATATTAAATATCCATGTTCAATATATATACATATATATATATCTAAAATATTTCGACATAACACCTCCTTCACTAAAATTAACGCGTTTTCCCCAATGATAACAGCTCCTTTCCGGACTTCAATTTGTAAACGGATATGGCCGATGATTGTAATAGAAAGTTGAACATCAGCTCTTCACTCCTTGCAGTATTCGAAAAAAAAATATACAATAAAAGTTAAACTGCTTTTTACTATATACCCATAGAGCATATCTAAAAACACACATTGCACGCAAGACTGAATCAAGTCAATGATGAAAGGTGCTTGAACTAAAAGGGTAGAATTACGCTTTAAAAAATGTCCTCAAAGTTTAAAAGCGTAAGGGGGTCAGATAGGTTTCCTATTCAATGTTTAGAATTTCAATACCGTTCATTACTGTCCAGTTGTTTTACTATTACATCATGATTATATTTTTATTCACATTGGGGCTTAACCAAAATAAATACAGTCTTAATCTGTTAATTATAACACAATATTTGTACTAAGATTATCCACATGTACGGACAGAGCAGACGGAGGGATTAGTACTGGTTAATCTTAAGAATTCAATTTACTTTAAAACCACCTGTGTATACTTTTTTCGAAACTATTATTTCAATGGACTAGAATTAAAATCTCTTCGTAGCCCATGTGCACATATTTTCTCATATTTGATATCATCGTTTATAATTTTCCGGTGTCTTCCTGTTCCTCCCACTTTTGTAGAATATATACATTGTGTATATTGAAGGTTCGAATTGAGGTGGGAGGAACAGAAACAATAAGTTAAATTAAGGGGTTGCTAATATCACAGAATTGACCAATTAACATATAACTAGTAGAATTTTACCTGTATTTTCTCTCAGTTTACCGGTATTTTTTCTCGGTTTACATGTATTTTGCTCTATTTCTACTTTATTCATTATCATCCTGAACACGTAGTAGCGCCACTTTACGCTTATGGGGGACGAAAGGGAATAGAGGGTCGCACAAGATAACTTTGGATCGTAATCATATTTTGATTAAACCTTGATCTCCAAGGTCAATGATCAAGATCCAAAATTGCAATAATTTAAGACAGGCCAATATTTTTCATATATTTTGATAAAATTTCCCAATTTCAAATATTTAAATTTATTCGGCAGTTTATCTGAAATACCAATGAATGAATTCAATGAGTAGAATATCTAAATATCAAGTTGATGACTTGTTCAGAAATGGATATGACTGACCGACTGGGATGACAAAATGGCATGGTCAAAGTATCTTGTCCTCTTGTCATGACATATACCAAGGGCATTGCGATAAGTGATGACAAAGGTACACGTACCATATCAACATGACAGCATAAGATAGATATATCAGTAAACTATGCATCTACAGTAAAAAGGTGTTTAAGATGGATGTTCATCTTTTTCTAGGAATCTAGTAATCGCCAACTTGTGCAGACGACATCGCACTCTTGACAGATGCGCAAATTCTAAAAAACAGTTAGTTAGCCAAACGACCAATTTAGGAATTTAAAGAAACGAAAATAACAACCCCGACAGCAGTACAAGAATTCAAACGTCCAGGAAAACAAACACATTACTAGTATTAATAAAACCTAGGCAACGCAAAGCGTAGCATCCCCTCGCTCTTCACAAAAATCAATGTGCCGTCTAGGCTGAAACTCAATAGGGTTCTCTCTCTTGTCATAAGCAATTAGTATATAAAGTTTGATTAAGATCCAATCAGAACTGCACCCTCTAGACTGTATACAATGATCTTGACCATTTGCAATCTGTGACCTTGACCTTTGACTTCTGACCTTGAAAATCAATAGGGTTCTTCCTCTTGTCATAAGCAATTGGTTTATGAAATTTGATTAAGATCAAATCAAAACTTCACCCTCTAAGCTGTTAACACAAGAACATTTCCAATCTGTGACCTTGACCTTTAACCTATGACCTTGTCAATATTTTGGGTTCTTCCGTATGTCATAAGCATCAGTGTACGAAGTTTGGTTAATATTCAATCAAAACTGCAGCCTCTAGGCTGTATACAAGGATTTTGACCTTTTCCAATCTGTGACCTTAACCTTTGACCTTAAAAATAAATAGGGTTCATCATCTTGTCATAAGTTATCATTGTTTGAAGTTTGGTTAAGATCCAATCAAAAGTGCACCCGCTGGGCTGTATACAAGGATTTTGACCTTTTCTAATCTGTGACCTTGACCTTGAAAACGAATAGGGTTCTTCTTTTTTTTTTTTTTTTTTGTCATAAGCTATCATTGTATGAAGTTTGCTTAAGATCCAATCAAAACTGCACCATCTAGGCTGTACACAAGAATTTTGAAAATCAAAAGGGTTCTTCCTTTATCATTAGCTATCATTGTACGATCTGGTTAAGGTCCAATCAAAACTGCACCCTCTTTGCTGTATAGAAGGATTTTGACATTTTCCAATTTGTGACCTTAACCTTAAAAATCAATAGGGTCCATCGTCTTGTCATAAGCTATCATTATATGAAGTTTGGTTAAGATCCAATCAAAACTGCACCCGCTAAGTTGTATACAAGGATTTTTACCTTTTCTAATCTGTGACTTTGACCTTTGACCTATTACCTTTAAAACCAATAGGGTTCTTCCTATTGACATAAGCTATCATTGTATGAAGATTGCTTAAAAGAAGGGAGGGGATCTCAAACAAGACTCTGTTGCAGCAACAACAGCAAAATACCAAAACACTCGATGCAAAAACACAAAAGACGAGCTTCGTATGAGACGGAAAAGAGACTTACTACATGTACAGTGGCGGATCCAGAGTGGCAAGCGGGGGGGGGGGGGGTTGTATCGACCCAAAGGGTCGATTCGAGGCACGAAGTGCCGAGCGGGGGAGGATACGGGAGGGGGTTGCCCCCTCCTGTAGGTGGGGGTCCGGGGGGCCTCCCCCGGAAAATTTTTGAAAAAATGGAATTAAATGGTGCATTCTGGAGCATATTTTCTCCGTACCTTCTCGAATGCTCAGACCATTTTTCTACTCAATTTATGTGGTTAATAAAGATTTCTAAATAAAGTAATTGTTCCTCTACTGCTCCAGGCAGGGGCGTAGCCAGTGTGTTTTCGATGTGGACGTCTATAAAGAAGGGTTGGACCAAGAACTTCAGCTGTCTCGGGGCACAGACACTTTTTTGGGTGTTTGACTTGCAAGACCCGAAAATTTTTGAAAAAAGTGGAATAAAATGATGCAATCTGGAGCATATTTTCTCCTTACCTTCTCGAATATTCACACCATTTTTTCACTAAATTTATATGGTTAATAAAGATTTCTAAATAAAATAATTGTTCCTTTACTGCTCCAGGCAGGGGCGTAGCCAGTGTGTTTTCGATGTGGACATCTATAAAGAAGGGTTGGACCAAGAGCAGCCCCAGCTGTCCGGGGGCACAGACACTTTTTTAGGGGGATGACTTGCGAGACCCGAAATTTTTTGAAAAAATGGTGCATTCTGGAGCATATTTTCTCCTTACCTTCTCGATTATTCAGACCATTTTTCCACTCAATTTATGTGGTTAATAAAGGTATCTAAATAAAATAATTGTTCCTTTACTGCTGGCAGGGGTGTAACCAGGGTGTTTTCGATGTTGACGTCTATAAAGAAGGGTTGGACCAAGAATTTCAGATGTCCGGGGGCACAGACACTTTTTTGGGGGGATGACTTGCGAGACCCGAAGGGTCAAGTGGGGACAGTATGGAAATATATGTTACCCATCCCCTTGAAGGGTGTGGGATGTTCCCCCGAGAAAATCTTGAAAAAATGAAGCAAATTGCTGACCTCGTATTTGAGCTGAATTTAGATGGGATAACGCATATGATTCGATGTCAATCTAATTAAAATCAGATCTACTTCTTCTCTCTTGAAGAAAAGTTTCTCCAAGAGAGAAGAAGTAGATCTGATTTTAATTAGATTGGATTCGATGTCAGCAGACAATGAACCGTGTCTAAGATGAAGAAAACTTGAGATGTGAACATGATATTCCCTAAACACTTATCTGTACGTTCACATAAAGTCTTTCCAATCGTCCTCTCGCACTGTTAGGGATCGTTGTATACATGTGAAGTTCGAATGAAACACGAGAAAATTACGAAAAATGCATTCAAATCGGTGGTTTCTGGAGTGTCTTTGATCTATTTCAGAACAGTAGTTTGCTTTAAATACTTTTTTCAAAAGACCATCCCCCTTCTTTTTGGCAACTGCCGGGGGAGGCGCTCTCGGGTTTGTTTTTTTTTTCTTTTTGAGTGGCTCTCTCGGTTTTTTTTTTTTTTTTTTGGTTTTTTTTTTCGCAAGACGATGTGGACGTTTTTGTGTACAAATGTACGCCTGGCTTCGCCCCTATCTTGTTGATTTGTACTCGCGGTAACATGTACTTATAATATTGGTACGATATCGAGTAAAAATGTTGAGTATCACTGGTTTTTTTATGTGAAAAGGGAGGAGCTTGGTCACAGGTGTGTAGGTGTACAAGAAGGATTTAAAGGATGCTTAATTATAGGCCCCCGGAGCATTTTCGAGCTATAATATACAATGTTAAAAGCCATTCTCTGTAAGGACCAAAATTTGCTGGAAACGCATGTTTTCAAATTAGAAAAAAACAAAGATAACATAATTCAAAATGATAAAACAATATTGAAAACATAAACTTGTAAACATCAAACACAAAAGACTACACCAGACCTGCCTACCTGTTTCCTACGAAAAGTGTAAAATGTTGCTAAAGAAAGTGTAATATAATCAATTGATTGTAATTTTGAAAAAAAAAGCATTGTCTTTTTGCTACTTTGACGTTTGTACAAATCTTAATCATTTATTAATACGATATCAAACCCTTGACTTAAAATGAATTTATATAGTCAAGTCTATCCGTTTGTTCTGAATATTAATAAAGGTAATATGTTTTAGGCGTAAAAATGAACAGCAAAAGCGTAGAGCGTAATTGGAGATCAAAAATCGTAAAAATTACGCCAAAATCGTAAAAGTAGGCAGGTCTGCTACACATAAACCGACGAGACCAATGGGCAACCGGTGCCGACTTTGGACGGCCATTTGCCTCTTAAGTAGCAAATGGTGTGGTTATTCTGGATTACGTGAGCACAACCCATTCACTTCTCCAATTACCCAGAGGTCTCGAAGAACGTACAATTGTGGTGTAAAACAACCTCCTCACTGTAAGATGACCTCACACAAACAAGACCGCAAAAAGTTTATGCCCCAGCAACACAGATGATAATGTAAATGGATATAAAAAGAGGGCGTGCGTAATACAGTCCGTGCTCTGGCGGCTGTAGCGAGCTCATGTATGTAATCACCCGAGGAGTCCGACTGACATTCAGAGAGGACAGGTGGTCGGGAGCCTGTCTTCTCTAAAGAGGTTTGGACAGGGCCCGTCATGGAGTCCCGTCGTCACAGTCATTCAGAGTGCAAGTCTCAAGGAAGACTGTAGATTGGCCAAGTACCGAGCCTAGTGTCCGTCTGGTGACATTAGGATCATATCCACGGTATAAAAGGCGTTTGATGATTTTGATGCATTTTCGACTGCTATGCTGCCTACCTTTGATCCTTCTAATTTTGTTTATCATATCACCATAAAAAAATAAAAGACAGGTTGTGTAATACCCAAAGTAATGTACTCTGTCGCCTGTATAGATTTGAATTTTAAAAGAAGTTGACTGTAATTTTTGTAAAATTTCCAAAAAAAGAAAAGTCTTAACTAGTTTATGAAAGCGGAACCCTTGACCTAAAAGTTTTTTGGTAAATTGTAAACTTCTACTGTGAAAATCCAAAATATGAGTACATGCTCTAGCGTACCGGATGAGCTGTGATATGTAAATGCCGTATGACGGTAATCTTGGAACATCACCGTCATGCCAGGGGAAATTTAATAAGACCAAATCAAAACTGCGCCCTCTAGGCTGTATACAAGGATCTTACTCAACTATTTTGCGAGGGGATAATTAGGCAATGGTGTGCATGAGAGGAATGGGGTATTCCCCATTATTTCTCACAAGTGTTACTCCATGGAATAGAGTTATTGGAAATCAGGAAAAAATCTAAATGAACTAGAAATTTTTCGAAGGAAAGCCCATTGAGGCACACATAGATTTAAGATTTTTTTACAATCTTCTTGAACATTGCTAAAAGCCCAGAATCTCTTGAGCATCAGATAAGGCGTAGACAACTCCTTCTGAAGTCGGATACTATAGCTGGTATATTAAGGTCAAGAGACTCTTAGCAAAATATGACCTGCCTGACCCCCTCTAACTGATTGAGCATATCCGTAGTGAAAAGACAAAGAACTACATGTATTAGAAACAACTTGGGAAGGATGAAATATACAAATTTTGGCATGAATGTAATGTAAATTCTGTAAAAAACAAAGACCTCCCCTGCCTATCTGCGACTACAAGAGTCGTTCGCAAAACACCCTCACCACATATGGGTAAATAGCAAACACTCACTCATGACAACAAATAAGGACATTATTAAATCAGGCTTTTGACGGAACCTACAGGTTGCAAAGCAACAAAGCAAAATGTACCAACATCAAATTGACACAACCTGTACGCTATTTCGAAATGGGGAAGAAAAAATTCAGCACTTTGTTCTTGAATGCAATGAACCAACTAGAGCCTCATATATAAATCATGGTAGGAACCACCGTGACGGAAGAAATATCATAAGACTTTTTATTACAGTCAATCATGGACTGTTCAACCATGAACTTTGTACAAAACAAGAAAATTTAGAAATTACAAAATAAAACATTTATTAGAGGCAACCTCAAGAGATATATGATATATTCGATCGGACAAGCTCCTACTTGAGGATTAGAGTTGTGCATACATTCCCTAGAGCCGAATACTGATGGTCCAAGACGGCCATGTAGATACGGGTGATGGTCTATATCTCTCTCACTGGAGCCGATTTCAATGATGCGCATTGAAAAGAGGAATTTTAAAGTGAACTGGGTTAGAGTTCCATGGAGATTTATCTCATTGTCAGGTCCCTATACTTACAGGAGTAACTCCTTGGTTCAATCTAGTGACCAAATCCTGTAAACTCCAGTGATCTATCTTACATCATGCGTAAATCTAAAAAAGTTGGGGTCAGTGCATACTCCCCTCCCTCTCATATGTATTTCTGCAATGTTTGAAAAAAAATTATCTACGTAACTGACTTGATCAGTAGATGCTTGTAAAGTTCCTGAAATCTTCCATGGAATGTGAAATATAGGGATTCTTATCGGTCCAAATAATAGACATAACGTGAGATTTTATTGGATCAAAAAAATTTTCAACAGTAAATCCAATAAAACCAATACTTTTCAAGAACTCTGTGCTCTTGCAAACAAAAAACTTCAAAGTCTATGGGTACCTGACAAATAAAAAGAAATAAACTGAAAGATTGGAAGAGTTATCATTCTTTAATCATTCCACAATAACATTATGTAAGGATGATTATGGTATTTATTATTCTTTGACTTTATGTTACTCTATGAGCATGTAGCTACAGTAAGCAAGTGTAATCCATTTATCTTTCATATAGGGTAATTGTTCTAGTGAAAATATGCTTAACCAATAGCAATTTATAGAACTTTTCGTAAAAAGTACATAATATATATACGATTTTTAACAATAATTCACTTGATTAATATATTTGCCATTATCATCATCAGTATTGCTTTAAATAATCAAAAGTGTATATTGTCATACAAATGCTAAAACCAACATTCTCATATAAGTTTGATATGGATGATAGTTCCTTATGCTTGCATTTTTTTTAATGAAGGGTTAATATAACACACATATAGCCTGTGAACGAACTTTTCTTCCGCATAATATTTTTTCCTCCTGGAAGTTTTATTATTATAATGAAATTTCCCAGGATTTTTCATTATGGAATACTTTTTCCTTGTCCATAATTCTTTTTCCACAGTCCTTTGGTAAGTGAAAAAAGAGTAAAACATCAACAATTTTCATGAAAACGTTTCTGTCTATACAGTGTATGGACGGAAACATTGTTATGAAAATTGTTGATGTTTTACTCTTTTTCACTACTCAAAGGACTACTTTTTCTTTGAAATAGAAGAAATATTATATGTAAGTATTATGTGTAATATTTTTTCCTTCTATGCTATACATAAATGACTGACTTACAGATATTTTCTCATAATTTAAACATTTCAATAATTACAGTAACCTGGTTACATGGTTAGCTTACAGGAATAATTCTGTGGAATGGTTCGTATGTTCATATGTATTAATAATACATGCAGTTATCTTTTCAATTTTATTAAAATAATTTTTAAACTTTTCAATTTTTTTTCTACAAGTAAAACACTCCGCTATTGGAAGAAATAATACAGGGATCAAATTTCCATGCTATACAGTACATGATTTTTGAAATTCATTATTTCTTATTCTGAATTCGATGTTTAAATAAGTTCATTATAATATTTTTCCAGTGACAATTATTAATCTATTATGCACATATATGAAATCCTAATTTTTGTTCTGTAAGATTTTACCATGGTACTAGTATCAGAACTTTTATTATGAACACGAAAAAAATTCAAGATGGAAGTTTTGTTATGTAATATATTTTCCAAGGCATGAGAACTTTTATTATGATCATGGAAGATTCATTACATAATAAAATTTCCTTTTGGAATTTTTAATACATAATAAAAGTTCCTGGGAAAAAATATTATATGATAAAATTTCCAAGGAATAAATATTATGCTGGAAGAAATATTTCATCACAATAAAGTTCTCATTAAACAAAAATAAACATGTATGCACCAAATCTAAATGTGTTTTTCCAGAAGGAATAAATTATACAAGAAAAGACACACAAACACTTAAGTTAAATACACAAATATTTGGCCCTTAGACTTCATCAAGTGCAAAGACCAAGGGGCCAAACATTTATGTTCACCAGTGTTTGAGTATTTTAATTTATAATCAACATAGGTGATCAGAAATCCATATTACTGTACAAGTTTCATTGTTTGCAAGTGAACATATTTTTAACATTAGAGATAATTGTCATGTGAACATATGAATCATCTTTAAAGTTATTGACTCATTTAATGGTTGAAGGTCAAATTGATCAACAAATGTTACAGAATCTGCATGTCAGAACATATGTTAAATATCCAAAAACAATTGTCAGCTCAAGAGATAAATTTCTTACTTTGAAATAGAGCTCATCATCAAAATACAACTCATTTGTCATTTTTAGAAAAATGCTGAGCCACTTTACAACATTTCTCTCTATATAATAAATATTATCACATACATAATTTGTTGCTGTATTATGCATTTACAAGTCACTTGATATGTCACATCAGCTGCCTTTCCGCCATCCAGTCAACGTTATAAATAATCATGTATGTCACCATCAATGTAACAACACTACTCCCAAAGGGTGCTCTCTGTCTTCCCTGCCAGATATCAAAAGTACCACTGTGACCTGCCGAGTCTATGTCAGGATTGATAATGACTTTGTCCGTTAGTCTTGTACCGTTATTAACTGGGAGTACAGTCTACATCCCCTTCCTTACTGGCTTTCAACTTTTTGAATTCATCTTGAATTTCCTTCTCCATTTGAAGAATTTCCTTGGGTTTTTTGTACTGAAAATTAACATTGAATAAATAGAGGTCTTGACTTTTTCATTGGTTATGAGAGTGCTATAATAATACATGTAATTCACATGTGTAAACCTTGTAATTACAATGTACGTTTATATACTTTTCTTGGTCAAATCTATAAAATTGTCACCTTAAGGCTTGACTTTGCCTTATAACAACATGTAAAGATGAATGCTGAAATGATTATAGTGTTTTAAGTAACATTTCTTGTTTATTTTTTACTTTTGAGTCCATAACAATACTAATGATAAGTGTGTTGTTTCCATAAGCTATAGACAAACTAATAATACTTACAGTAATAATAAGAGTGTTGTTTCCATAAGCTATAGACAAACTAATAATACTTACAGTAATAATAAGAGTGTTATTTCCGTAAGCTATAGACAAACTAATAATACTTACAGTAATAATAAGAGTGTTATTTCCGTAAGCTATAGACAAACTAATAATACTTACAGTAATAATAAGAGTGTTGTTTCCGTAAGCTATAGACACACTAATAATACTTACAGTAATAATAAGAGTGTTGATTCCGTAAGCTATAGACAAACTAATAATACTTACAGTAATAATGAGAGTGTTGTTTCCATTAGCTATAGACACACGAATAATACTTATAGTAATAATTAGAGTGTTGTTTCCATAACCTAAAGACAAACTAATAATACTTACAGTAATAATAAGAGTGTTGTTTCCGTAAGCTATAGACAAACTAATAATACTTACAGTAATAATAAGAGTGTTGTTTCCGTAAGCTATAGACAAACTAATAATACTTACAGTAATAATAAGAGTGTTGTTTCCGTAAACTAAAGACAAACTAATAAAACTTACAGTAATAATAAGTGTGTTATTTCTGTAAGCTATAGACAAACTAATAATACTTACAGTAATAATAAGTGTGTTATTTCCGTAAGCTATAGACAAACTAATAATACTTACAGTAATAATAAGAGTGTTGTTTCCATAAGCTATAGACAAACTTATAATACTTACAGTAAAAATAAGTGTGTTATTTCCGTAAGCTATAGACAAACTAATAATACTTACAGTAATAATAAGAGTGTTATTTCCGTAAGCTATAGACAAATTTGCTGGTTCCAGAGGTAGCTGAGCTCTATCCATATCTGGTATGTCAAATTTCTTGTAGTACCTTATGTTAGAAAAATAGGATATATCAAACTTTGTAAAAGAAATTCTACAACATGCAGGTTATTATACATATAGCATGTGTGTATCACGAATTTGTTCTACCACGGAGGCCATCATATGTATACAAATCATAATTGGTGACTTTGACCTCTGACCTAGCTTGGAAAAACTATCAGGCACCTTTACACTCCTAGCTGATTCAAACTTTTTAGCAGAAAAATAAATGAGACAACATTAATATTATAATGAAAGCTATATTTTATGTATAAGATAAGAATTTATGCTTGTGATATAAATCTTACTTTTTATTAGTTGTGCGTACGGTGACTTGTCTCGTATCATTGTTGAGCGTTACATCGTAGGTTTCTATGGGATATGGAAGGTTCCTAACCCTCCACTGGAATGCTAGGCTTGTGTCTTTTCTTGCAAAGATAGGCTGTAAGACAAAACTTGTTAATGATGTATTCAAAATGTACAACAGAAAATATAATTTAGAGATTGTTTTACAATATTTATCATAACATTCCATTAAAAATATTGTATTAATAAATATTTGTAGCACACAGAAGAAAGATCAGACAGAGAATCTTGAGGCTTCATTGTTATTGTATGATACCTTGCGATACAACAACAGCTTATTGTCTCAACTGTTAAAATCTTTAACAACATGTGACATCCTCCGTTACACAAATTTAAAAATAAAGTCTTACATTACTTGTGCTCTCCATTAGCCCTTCAGCATCCAGATTTCTTGGAGCAAATTGTTCACCAATCTCATACTCCCATTTGGATTCTTTCATTCCTATTGTTGCCTTTTTTCTCCATTTCCTCACTAAGAAAAAATTACAAATTATTATTATAAATGATAGCTTTTATCAACTAGAAGAGGAATAGACTCTGTATTTGTTCAGGTAAAACATTAACTACAAGAAAAACCCCATAACAATGCATAATATTATTGTTACCTAAAATTTCATTTGTTTTCACATCATATTCTTCAGCCATCTCTGTCCCATCAGGAAAAGTGAAATGAATTTTTCTTCTACCTGTTCAAACAAAAATACATGAAGTGTACATTCATGGTACCAATATAACATGGTGATAGCTAGAATACATGTGCATGTGTCAAAATCACTGCATATTTTGTGATAGTCAGGATATATATTTGTAAATAAACAACAAAAATTTTTTATGAACTAAAACAGATATATGCATGATAGGTATGTTCATTGTATAATTTTTTATTGATAGAACCCATTTAACAAGAGACCCAAGTGGGACATTATCCTTTAACTTAGAATTAATCATCTCCACTCCTAGCATATAAAATTAATCTTAAATTGTATTAATCATGTTAACCAGATTGTTCCCAGTCAACTAAGTAATGAAAGAACTTGCAGAACTATCTTCAGCTTGCTAAAATGCTTCCAATAATGACAAAACAAGGAAAAAAATGTATGATTTTATTGTGGCCAATACACGTTTTACTGTTCTGCTGTGTTTACTAAATTGCAACATGTCGTGCAAATGGCTTTTCAAAAAATGTCATTGAATGTAACCATACCATTAGGTCTATGAAAATGTATAAACAGTGACAAATATATCCACAATTAATTCATTGTATTTTTATAAATTCTTTTTCTGCATTTGTACAGTGTACATGTACATAAGCACTACACCCTTTGCTGAGGCTATCAATTTATCTTTACATTCATGGAAGAACCTACCAGTATAGTGTCATTTGATAAATCAGACCTTGGGTCAGTATGATTTTTTTAAACATTGAGAAGGCCCTACGGGCTGATTAAGTAGGTGGGTGTGGGTTTTAAACATTGAGAAGGCCCTACGGGCTGATTAAGTAGGTGGGTGTGGGTTTTAAACATTGAGAAGGCCCTACGGGCTGATTAAGTAGGTGGGTGTGGGTACTATTCTCAGTGTTGCTTTCGGAAGGAATAGTGCCCAAGCATCAGCGTACCAACACAAACGGGAATTAATTGTTATTTTAGTACATTACCTGACCTCGATAGCATTTTAAAATGACAGACTAAGCTATTTGGACTTTTTACAAGGAAGTGGGACCCAAAGAGAGAAAAATCGGGTGATGGGATGAAAAATAAACCCCAGGACATTTCGCTCTCTCATGCAGGAAGAATACAAATACAGGAGATCAGGCACTAATGTGGCTGTCTCCCGCCAAAATCAGGAGAGTTGACTGTTTATTCTCAGAGAGGCAAATGACTGAGCTATTGTGTTGACCCTTTAGCTCACTGGGTGACACTCTGGAACAATCTCCCACGCATGCGTCCGATTTCAGTTCCGCTTTTCTTCACTTTGAAATCTACCTCTGCCATCATCGCCTATTGTTTGTCTGCAAGATTCTTGCAGATTGAAACTGGGGCTTCGTATTTGTAAATAAAATATTGCAAGTATATACCACTCAGTATAACTACATTTATGAGGTATATAGCGTACAAGCATCGTCTTTGTTTCAATGCAATTACCATGCAGTATCAGGGATTCTTTCTTCATTCGTACGTTGCCAACATGATCAGCTGAGCGAGAAGTCTCCAATGAAAATACAAATTCTGGCCATAAATCGAAACCTACCATCTTTAGACGTGAGTCTTGTAAATGTTTCTTCATCAAGATAAGAATCGTTTCCTTTATTGCTCATTTACTCGCCCCTAAACGCTCAAATATGTGCCTCTACCTTTGAATCTTTTGCGATGTTTACGTCAGAAGTCCGAATGACGTCACTGTGACGACATGCCGTACCTGCGATGCCTCTCGGGCTTTATCATTGCGTGAAATAGTGTAGGAAAATAGCAATGACGGCAAGGTTATATTGCAAGCCTGTGCCGCCTATGACCTTGTTGCAAGTTGACTCTGGAATTCAAATCAGCATGCAGGTGTAATTGCCCCTGAACATGCTGAAGTTTCCTTCACACTTAATTCACAGAAGATGAGAAAGAGAATTAAGACAGAAATTTGTTTAAATAACCATAATTGTTAAGTCATGAAAATGGCAAAATTTTCGATTTATAGATTGCCTCTATATTGTAGGTCTGACTCTGACAACATTCAAGAATGTTCTCTCTAACGTTTACTTCGAAATGCCTTTGATCAAAATCAATGTTCATAAATGAAAAGAATTGCTTTATAAATGACACGTTTTTATGTTGAGAATGAAAGATACGATTTACCTACCTTCTTGTATAATACATGTTTTCTGTGCGGACTTCAACTTTCCAATCCACGAGGATGCCATGTTGTTTATGCTGACGACTGTATAGCTTTCTTACCTCCTCTCGGGAGAGTTAAAAAAAGGGGGCACCTGCGGGATAACGTCCTCTATGATAGAGTAGGCCTATTATATATATCTAAATTTTATCTAAATGCAGATTACACGTTGCATTAATTTTTCTTTGAAACTATATATTCGTTGCACATTGAAATAAGTCCATCATAATAAATTCACTCTCATTTCTTTAAAGGTGACCTACAAAGATCCCTCACTCATCTCATTTTTTCTTGTTCACTTGATCAAGTAGATCTAGAATAACACATTCCAATTTTTCATTTGACCAAAATACGTCCCGTATTAAAATTCAAAAAAGCCTACCCGGATTACCTCCCGTGGCGATGACGTAATGTACACCCAAGCCCGCTATATATACTATGCTGTAATCACTGTATATATATACGGCTTAAAAAGAACGATTTATGCAAGTATATATTTCCTTTTTTTTTAATTCATCAAATATCAAATAGCTTTGCGCTAATTTTGTATATCACATTAACAATCGTTTTGATATCATAAGTTGACGACTGTGCGGTTAGAAGTTTCCTACAGAAAGTGGCTTCACCTGCTTTCAAGATTTGTTACCGGGGCGAAATTTTATGGATTGAATTTTTCGAGCAACCCTAAGTAATGTATATATTTTTTAAAAGGTCTTTCCGAGACGGCGATTTTGAAAATGATTTCAATTAAATCGGACTTAAAACAAAAAAGTTATTAGCAAAAAGAACTTTGATGGCCAAAAAAATTAATTGTGTGTAGATTTATTTCTATGCGTTTAATTGGAGTATTGTGGTCGTGTTTGGTATCAAATGAATTCGAATGAAGTGCTGTAGAGGAAGATGATAAGGAAATGCAAAAATAATGTTGAAACAAACAATTTGTATCTTTACGGCCGAGTTTGTCGGTGCATCAAAGGCTTGGCGATCGTTGCCGAATAACGGTATAAAAGTTGTAGGCAAAAAGCGTAATGATGAGTGGAGGGTGTGTGTTTCTGATTCGTCGACTTCAATTATATCATAATCACCTTAATTGGTGGCAAATCTGTGTAGAAGGTGTGTTCCCATTTCGCCTTAACTGAGAATTTCAAGTAGAAAAATAATTCCCATTTCGCCTTAGTAGGTTTTAGTGATGGCTGTTAAGGCGAAATGGGAACTTGTATAAACACTGTAATTATCTATGCTTATAGTTGAATAAACAATGATTTTGAACCGTTAATTAATAACAAATGCACAGGTATTTTTTCTCTTTTTTTATTTTATTCAGCACAAAATATTTATATTGTACATTAAGAACAAAAACAAACTAACATATAAACATTTAAAAGTACAGTATAGATTAGCACATAGACGTACATTTCTAACATATAGACAAAACATTAACATGTTTAAAAGTATGTAGCATAAATAAGCACATAGACATTGTAACATATAGACAAAAAACAAATTACACATCTTTGAAAAGCACTAAGTTATTGTCAGACCAACTGTTCACAAAGTCAATAAATATCACAAATAATGTTCACAGCTGCAGTAAATATGACGCCGCATCACCGTACTCAACACACGTCTTCCTCCCCGCCAGCAAGTCTGCCTTCAGGTTGGACAGCTTCTCATCAACGTCACGGTACTTCTTGCTCTTCTTGCGTCGGGTTCCACCAGATGTATACTGCACCATCTTGACTTCGTTCGCCGCCTACTCCTTCTGGAAGATGTTGATTAACTTGTAGATGTGCGGATGTGAAGCGCCGACCCTTTTCTTGAGTTTGTTGTGCCATCCCTCCAGGTGGTTGTTAGTTCGAGGTCCATTGGTGCTGAAGTGGTTCCACGTCTCTGGACTGAGTCTGCCTTCCATCCATGTCTCAGCCACGTAGTCTAAAAGTCGGGTACAGTCGGTCCTGGGTGGTGCATCTGCAACTGCATGTAACCAGTTGTCGTCGAGGTTTGGTAGCGGAATTAGTGGAAGCGCCGTCATGCGTCTGACCAGTAGTTGGACGTCCTGTTGGTTCCTGTAGTCAACCTGCATCCCTAGTGATTGTGTCTTCCTCCATATGGCCTGGGTAAAGTGGAATAGACATCCCTTGAGTTGTACGTTGGGGAAGGCCTGGGTTGCTGCGTTTCTGGAGGCGCTCTCAAAGTCAAGGTTGATGGTAGTTGGCGTCAGTTGTCGGTTGTGTCGGGTGGCTATGTCCTTGAGTAGCGTGAAGAATCGGGTGTAGGTCGCAGTGTCCCTCTTTGGTAGGAGTGAGTAGACGAGTGGAAACATGACATCTCCGACGAACGCATGGATGGTAAAGATGCTGTCAAACATGGGTGGAGCTGTGCAGAAGGTCCCGTCGCAGTAGATGTCTGGTGCAGCGCATAGGTGTTCTACGTTGTCAGGTGATGCGAAGATCAGGTTTCTATCAGCATCGCCGTCATCGGCCTGCAGGAAGAGCTCGCCGCTAGTAGTTCGCTGAAACTTGTCATTGAGTTGGATA
The DNA here is from genome assembly GCA_028142955.1 of Pinctada fucata. Classification (NCBI taxonomy): domain Eukaryota; kingdom Metazoa; phylum Mollusca; class Bivalvia; order Pterioida; family Pteriidae; genus Pinctada; species Pinctada fucata. Next base: position 69,045,937 of record AP027105.1, on the reverse strand, counting down.
GTCTGCCTGGTGGACGGGATGGGTGGTACAGTCTTCTGGCGTGCCCTGTACATTGCGGATTTGGTTGCGGAAAAGGTAGGAAGCTTACTGGCTACTTCTCGTGTCTGAGAGTCCCATGGTGCATCGCGGAGTTTAGTGATCTCCTCGTCATAGATGGATGGAATAGGTGTCATCTCCACCCTGGCTCTGGATCGGACCTCGCTGATGATTTTCATCCCCTCGACTTCTGCTGGGCTAGGCGGATGATTGTGATCTCGGCCAAACTTGGTAGGTATGTCGTCTCTGGTACAAATGGTCGCCTTGCATGTAGTCAGGATAAATTTCCAGGAAATCCAGGTATCTCGCTTGTTGTTCTGGCGGTATCGGTATCCATTCCAAGCTAAATGTCTACCTCCCCTGCTGGTCTCGATGAACTCTACTCGAACTTGTGATGCTGCCATGATAGTGGTTGAAGGACGAATGATGACCTCTTCAAATTCAATCGCCTTTTTATTATATTTTTTTGGATATCATGTCACTTTGATGTGTAATAATTATGGATAAGTTAGGGTAGCAAGCTGTTACTGTTTATAAGAGCTTGGAGGCTGAACAGTATTCGAACTATTTCAAAATAACATTATAATTGTTTCTTGTAACATAATTATATGAATAATTATCCCGATAATTTTTCTTACATAATTTAAGCTGCAGCCGCATCGTTATCTCTTTATCACATTTAATTTGTCTTAACAATTAGCACTATTTTCTTTACCCGCTTGTTACCTTTCTATGCATTACAATTTTTAAAAGCTGTTAATTAACGCATTTAAATAGACATCATCACCAAAACTGGCGATGAACAAAAATCGATGAAACTCAGAAAAAAAGATGAAGATGAATTTTTATGATACAATTCATGTATTTTTGTAAATGTGTTTCTTTAATCTGTAAATATTGATATTTTTCGGGGGGGGGGGGAGAAAATCATATGGTTGAATTTAATCAGAGTAAAATTGGAAATGTACATGTGAGATAAAATATGTTCAAATATATGACAAATCTGAAAAAAAGAAATAAGATTAGAAAGATACTTTCGGTAACATTTGATAAATTAAGAAGAGTGTTGTTAAAGTAAATTGCTAATTGATGTCAATTAAGACTTAATGCAAATTTAATTGTACCGTCTTGGTTCCCATTTCGCCTTAATACAATTCCCATTTCGCCTTAGTACTTTTTCACATAAAATTTACCTAAAATTCCCAGTTAAGGCGAAATGGGAACAAACCCATCTAAGGGGCACAGGTAGACTGATCCAACGCATTACTTCGATTTCTAGAACGTTTTCTGACAAATTATTTACTGTACAATCTGGAAATTAACGCAGTTGCAGTTGCGGATTTAGGGGGATGCGGAGGGGGCGTCCGCCCCACGGCACTGACCCAAAATTTTCCAAATACAGGTATATTTTGGCCCATTTTCAGTAAAAATCGGCAAAATTCGCCCCTTGACCCCCCGGCAAAGGGGGCGCTGGATCCGCCACTGAGTTGGATACACATCGAGTCTTTGTAAAAATATATATATTCAATAGCTTCGTACAATGTAATTAGCTTTTTACCATGTTTATTGCGGAAAAGTCGGCGGAGAAATAAACATAGCACATAGTCAGTCTTGCTGATTTTGTATATTTCATTCGATTATATCTGAGTTCAAAATAGTTTTTGGGTGTATAAGCATGATAAGAGATGGACAATAGTCAAACTATTTCATCATAGTCTATAAAGATCGATCCTCAAGAAAAACTTGTTATTCTAAATTGATCGATTTTTATTGATTTTTTCAAACAAAAAGACGACTAGACTAGCGGGCATCATATAACTTCCAGCATATTTTAGCGGTCATTCGAATTTTAACGTCATGCACATTTTTTTTCATTATATGGCATTGGTAACTTTGTTTTTTTCTAAAATTCCATCAAGACGAACATTGCCCAAACGTAAAAACATCTACTGTCTATTTCCCAACAAATGCCTGTCGTGGTCTAATTTGTTGTTCACACCTTGTACGGGGGTCAAATATTACGCAATCTATAGGCTTGCCTGTATATGACACGCCTGCGATCACTCTGATTTGAATATACAACCTCTATATATGAACTGACACTTATACCCGGCTAACTAAGGCCATCACTCAATGATAGGTAAAAGCCATACTTGGGTAATTCCGAATACGTTGTAAAGTCGTTTTAGAAGAACACCCCCCCCACCCCCCACCCAAGAAGAAAAAATAGATCAATAAATAAAATATAAAAATAAATCAATAAAACTTATTTGGTACCGATTTGTTTTTATCTATCTTCAAGTAAACAAGATATGGGAGTTTCATCCCTCACAGCCTTCAGATAGCCTCTAACACTCGCTTGGGTGCACATGACGTCACACAAAGGGGCAGATAATTCAGTCGCGCCGCTTCAACGATTAGACTTTTCAGGTCGATTTACAGGAAAACGGACGGTCGGAAAAATATAATTCTTTTGAAATTTTATCTCTAGTATGAATAAGTAAAAGGAAATATAGGTTTTTTAGCATTTAAAAACCTTTAGAGGTGACCTTTAAAACAGTTGTATGTTTAAGTGGCGCCACTTATATATAATAATTTTGAATTGTATGTAACATGAATTGTAACATGTAATGCAATGCCCACTGGGACAATTCTGGAAATAAATTATTATTCTATTCTATTCTACATTAAATTGCTCCATATGTTGTTTTATTTTTCAATGTTTCCGAGTGTTTTGTTTGTTTGGTAGTTTTGGTGTTGTTAATTTGTAGATTAACGCTTACAAACTTGTATGACTATGAATAATTGAATATTTTTAAATTTTTTATTTATTATGATAATAATTATTATTATTTTGAAATTAAATTAAAACATTTATTTCTTTTGTTTTTGTATGCCCCAGTTACGGTGGTGCCATCTACTATGATTTCCGTTTTCCTACTAGGCCGTATGATGTCATTTGCTGTTTGTTGCAAGTCAGTCAATAGTTTTTAGCCTCAAATGTTGTCCCATTCGGATCAGCCTCGACCTTGTCCTTCGAAAAAAGACTCGGACGTCAGACGGCGCCATTTTGAAAATTGTTCCCTGTTGATCTACAAGTATTAGCTTTTACAAAAAGCTTGCCGTCAGATAGCTGACTGTAAATGTTGTAAAACAAATGAAAGAAAATGCAATTTACTAATCGCACATTTCCGGGCTTTTCCGCGTTTTTACCGATTAAAGTGACGGAAATTTCCGATAATCTGCGATTTTATAGGACGTATCGGTACAAAGACTTTTCGATGCATATTTCGGACGAAAATACACTGATGCGATATGACTTTCATTTGTCAGGTCATCTAGACTTTTAAGCCGACCTGGTGAGGGAATCTTATACATAGGTTCTGAATAACCTAGACTGATATTTGCATTTTATGAAATTGTCAACCAATCATATTGCCAAGAGGTATTCTATCCGTGCAAGTAGGTTACGAATGATTACAGTATACCGTCAGTCATGACTGACGGTAATTAGTTTTGTTATAATTTATCATGAAATACAAGTTCCAACATTGGATCGTAACTGACAAATATGTTACTCACAACATTACTCACTCAAGTTGAAGAATTTTGAATGTTGAAAAAGTGCCTTTTTACTTTTACATCGATTTGATGTAAAACCTTCCACCATTGGCATCCGAGTCTTTTTATGCCGTTACAAATAAAGGGCGGGGGTTCCGAATGATGTCGTCCTTGTTAGCGTGATTGTTCTCCTTTGTCTTTCCATCTGTTTGCGTCCCCCTTTTCTTGTCTCGTTCAGTTGCTGTGTGTTCCGCTGTGGTCACTGTAACATCGTCTTTGTTGGAGATATCATATAGCACTCTACTATGGCTGTATCTTAGTTTTGATTGATTAAGGATATATCATAATAGCACTCTACTTTTAAGATGTACCCTAGTTTTGATTGGTTAGGAATATATCATAACACTTAGTTGTATCATAGCTTTGATTGGTTAGGGCGATATAATAATTAAAGCACTCTACTATAGCTGTACCCTAGTTGTGTCGCCTGCGAAGCAAAGCGACACTTAGGGATCACTTTGTCCGTTGTCCGTCTGTCCGTCCGTCCGTCCGTCTGTCCGTCCGTCCGTCCGTCAGTCTGTCTGTCTGTCTGTCTGTCACACTTTGGGTGTCACAGCCCATTACTTTTGATTGGTAAGTGATAGGGCTTTGATATTTCACATGTGTATTCCTTGCTACACATACCTTAATTTTTGTCCTAGTGACCTTGACCTACATATTTGACCTACTTTTCAAAAAAAATTAAGAATGGATATATCTTTTGATTTGTAGGTGATAGGGCTTTGATATTCAACATGTGCAATCCTTGTGGCAAGACCTTTCAACACATACCATAATTTTTGACCTTGTGACCTTGGCCTAGATATTTGACCTACTTTTGAAAAAAAAAGATATGATTCGCTATATCTTTTGATTGGTAAGTGATAGGGCTTTGATATTTCACATGTGTATTCCTTGTGACAAGACCTTCCTACACATACCTTAATTTTTGACCCAGTGACCTTGACCTACATATTTGACATACTTTTCAAAAAATTAAGAATGGATATATCTTTTGATAGGGCTTTGATATTTCACATGTGTATTCCTTGTGACAAGACCTTTCTACACCGACAATAAAATTTGACCTTTTGACCTTGATCTAGATATTTGACCTACTTTTCAAGGAAAGTCATATTGGCTTATCTTTTGATTGGTAGGTGATAGGACTTTGATATTTCACATGTATTTTCCTTGTAACAATGCCATTCTACACATACCATAATTTTTTAACCTTTTGACCTTGACCTACATTTTTGACCTACTTTTCAAAAAAATTAAGAATGGATATATCTTTTGATTTGTAAGTGATAGGGCTTTGATATTTCACATGTGTATTCCTTGTGACAAGATCTTTCTACACAGACCATAAAATTTGACATTTTGACCTTGATCTAGATATTTGACCTACTTTTCAAGAAAAGTAATATTGGTTACATCTTTTGATTGGTAGATGATCGGGCTTTGATATTTCACATGTATTTCCCTTGTAACAATGCCATTCTAAACATACCATAATTTTTTACCTTTTGACCTTGATCTAGCTATTTGACCTTCTTTTCTAAGGTTGTATATATCTTTTGATTGGTAGGTGATAGGTCTTTTATATTTCTTATGATGAGACCTTTTACATAGTGACCTTGACCTAGATGATTGACACTCTTTTCTGAAAATTTGAGAATGACCATATCTTTTGATTTGTAATTAAGAGGTCTGATATTTCAAATGAATTTCATATGACAAGACTTTTCTACTGATACCAATAATTTTGATCCACTTTCTAGAATAATTATCAAACCGCTTCGCATGCGACACAAGCATTCCTTGGATTGTTATTTTTTTGATTGGTTAGGAAGATATTATATAGCACTCTACTATAGCTGTACCCTAGTTTTAATTGGTTAGGGGGATATCATATAGCACTCTACTATAGCTGTACCCTAGTTTTGATTGGTTAGGGATACATCATATATATAGCACTTTACTATATCTGTACCCTAGTTTTGATTGGTTAGGGATATATCATTAGCACTTTACTATAGCTATATCCTAGCTTTTATTGGTTAGGGATATATCATTAGCACTTTACTATAGCTTTATCCTAGCTTTTATTGGTTAGGAATATATCATATAGAGATTTACTATAGCTATATCCTAGCTTTTATTGGTTAGGGATATATCAAATAGCACTTTACTATAGCTTTATCCTAGCTTTTATTGGTTAGGAATATATCATATAGAGATTTACTATAGCTATATCCTAGCTTTTATTGGTTAGGGATATATCAAATAGCACTTTACTATAGCTTTATCCTAGCTTTTATTGGTTAGGGAAATACATATAGCACTTTACTATAGCTGTATCATAGAACTTGATATTTCGGCCTTCTAAGGTGTTTATATTTTGTAGTTGTTGTGTGCAAAATTCATCATGCTCTCAAACTTAAAAGAAACAGCTTGTTTTAAAATTGAAATATATAAGTGATGAGCGGGAAAAGATGTGCTAGCCTAGTGATTTTTTTTTTCATGTCGTTACCCATAATTAACAGATATTCAAATTATTGCAAAATTCTTACCTTTTTACTCATTAAACTAGAAATATAGTCTAGTAGTCGCACATACAGCTACCGATAAAAATCTAGGTGCAAAGCGATTCATTTATTTATTGCAAAACTCTCGATTATAAAAGTCAAGCTTTATCAAATAAAATACAGTCAGGAGTCGATATTTTAGTGGCGTATTCAAAGAATTGAATTATATAATCTCCATGAATAAAAGGAAGCGAAAGATTAGAGTGGCTAGATGCATAGCGGCTTGACGCTCAACCACAGTCCTTTCGGTATGTGAAAAGATTTAGAAATATTCGTCTATAGACGAAAACTTTGTTTAATTTGAAAATTGTTGATATTTTACTCGTTACTGTAGACGAAAACGTTGTATTGAAAATTGTCGATGTTTTACTCTTTTTTCCACGCACCGAAAGGACAGCTTCATTCCTATTTTTCATCCCGACCCGCCGTTATTTAAACATTTCTGATACAAAACAGTTAAACAATAAAAAAAAAAAGCATTTGAAATATATATTGAAATACATTATTATGTTGATTTCCCCTTTAGGAGCCTTTTTAGAGAAGAATTAAGTTAGCAAATGTTATCATTTAACTTCCTGATCTTCTGTAATATTGAATTGACAATGATAGAATAACTCTTACTGTGGATTATTCCTATATCATCATATTACCTGCCTTCAAACTTGTGGTAAGTGAAATTAAAGTTATATATAATAATAACTTTCATCAAGTCTAAAAAAAATATATGTTGACCCCCACCTTTATCATCGAATGTTTTCACAAAGTCTTTGACCCCCCTCCACTCTTAAATACCGACGAGGAAGACAGGAGGGGGTTATAAATGATCAATGTCAGTATTTATTTTAGCGTATCTCGATGACCATTGTCACTCATTTCGGTATATTATTATAATATCACACCTGAATACCCCTTCTTAAAGTTTACCTCCAATGATTTCAAAGAGAAAAGAGAAGGGACGCAAATCTAGAACATTTTCGTGCGTGTGTGTGGTGATGGGTTATGTTCCAGGCTGATCAGGGAGGGAGGGAATAATGAACCTCAATGACTTTGAGAAAATACACATAAAATGCGGGTTTTTTTTCACTTCCTTCCTGGGTCAAGTATATTTGTATAGTTTTTCTTACTTTCGAAATACCGGTCTCACGATTATTCCTTCCTCTCGGAGCATATTACAACGCGTTATCACGATGAAATCTTTCTATTGTGAAGATGTCTTCTTCGACAAGAATGTCCCTGTCATTCAAACTTTTATATAAATGTATGCGTATGTGATATATGTTCCTTTCTCTGTACCAAGATTTCTTTTGAGTGAAATGTAGCCCTCTTCTTCAAGTGATTTCTCCCTCTTTGAACATCAAGCTTTCTCAAGAAGATCGTCACCGACCTTTTCAGATAGTGATATGTTCGCTAGATCTGTTCTCCAAACTTCTTACAAGTGATATGGTTGCCTCTCTCTCTCTCTCTCTCTCTCTCTCTCTCTCTCTCTCTCTCTCTCTCTCCTAAAAGCTTATGTTTCCACTCTAAGCTATCCCTTACCTGGAAAAATCCCCTCTCATCTAGTTTTATGTAGTAGGCGATTCCAAGATTTCTGCAGTTATCTGCATTCGTGTTGATGTGTTCCTTTTTGCTTCAAGCCTTTGTAGGCAATACAAACTATCTGTAAGCAATATGTTCCATTCTCCTTTAATTTGGCTGAAGTTAATTATTCCATTCTGCTTCAGACTTCTGTAGATAATATATACGTTGTCCTCCAAGCTTTTTGTAGACAACATTCTGTGATGTAGACTGAGCCTCCCTTAAGCTTTTTTTTTTCAAACTAAACACTCCCAGTTTCTTCTACTTTTCTGACAATGAGTTAAAGAAAAGGGATAAAATATTCTTAATTTCAAAATGTTGATAGGCAATTCTGAATTATTTAGTGTATTAGGCTAAACATAATTTTTATCTTCCAGACTGAAATGTTAAGATACCCGTACTACACTTCACGAAGTCTACCAAGGAGAGGAAGAACGATGTGAACATGGCCAATAAACAACTGGATATTCCTGAACCCTTATCCAGCATAGGTAACACGTAAATAGGTTCTTGTCGACCCATTCTGTGTACACATTGAACATCATGATGACATGAATTCGCTTGTACATGTTGGACATCATGAAGTCATTATTGTTAACCCTTTTGTGTACAAGTTGAAGATAATTTCATCAGCCTTTTGAATTGTTTGTTTTTATGCGGTACTTTATTTTTTGTATGTTTGATTTTTTATTTAACTACTAGTATATTTTTTTTTTCGTCCTTGAGTTTATGTTATTACCACACCATTTGCTACTTGCGTAACAGATGACCGTCCTAAGTCGGCACTGGTTGCCCATTGGTCTCGTTGGTTTACGTGTAGTCGTTTGTGTTTCATGTTTCTATGGTGTCAGTTGGTCTCGTTGGTTTATGTGTGGTCGTTTGTGTTTGAATGTTTCTATGGTGTCAGTTGGTCTTGTTGGTTTATGTGTGGTCGTTTGTGTTTCATGTTTCTATGGAATGAGTTGGTCTCGTTGGTTTATGTGTGGTCTTCTGTGTTTCATGTTTCTATGGTGTGAGTTGTTCTTGTTGGTTTATGTGTGGTCTTCTGTGTTTCATGTTTCTATGGTGTGAGTTGTTCTTGTTGGTTTATGTGTGGTCTTCTGTGTTTCATGTTTCTATGGTGTGAGTTGGTCTTGTTGGTTTATGTGTGGTCTTCTGTGTTTCATGTTTCTATGGTGTGAGTTGGTCTTGTTGGTTTATGTGTGGTCTTCTGTGTTTCATGTTTCTATGGTGTGAGTTGGTCTTGTTGGTTTATGTGTGGTCTTCTGTGTTTCATGTTTCTATGGTGTGAGTTGGTCTTGTTGGTTTATGTGTGGTCTTCTGTGTTTCATGTTTCTATGGTGTGAGTTGTTCTTGTTGGTTTATGTGTGGTCTTCTGTGTTTCATGTTTCTATGGTGTGAGTTGGTCTTGTTGGTTTATGTGTGGTCTTCTGTGTTTCATGTTTCTATGGTGTGAGTTGTTCTTGTTGGTTTATGTGTTGTCTTTTGTGTTTCATGTTTCTATGGTATGAGTTGGTCTTGTTGGTTTATGTGTGGTCTTCTGTGTTTCATGTTTCTATGGTGTGGGTTGATGTTTCTTTCCCCTTTTGCCCCTCTTTCTGTGTGTGTCTGATCTGTGTTTTTGCATGTTTTGCTGTGGGTGCTGCACCCGAGTGTTGTTGGAGATAACCTCCTTTCTTTTACACCATTATTGTGTTCTAATTTTATTTTACTATAATTTTTATTTATATTTTTTGCCCTAATGTTTGGCTTAGTTGCCTTTTTTGTTGTTGTTTATGTTTCCGATGTATCATATCATTATACGTTACATATATTGTCCATATAACATGTATAAGATTTTAGAAATATGATATCCCTTATATAGAGTTTTATTTTGATAATATTTGCTACTTCCTTTTTACATGAGACATATACAAATATATTTCCCTTTTACTTGGTACTATTGCGTTTGAAGTAACTAAAGTTAGAATTGCATGTGTACAGTTTCGTTCATACGACGGAAACAATGTACATTTCCTCTATATAGCACTTGCCCTTATATAGAAAAACTTGCATACATGATGGTGCAAGACGTTTATTTGATGATGTCATGTCGCAAAAAATGACAGCAGGACCAGGTTGCTCAAAAAAGAAGGGAGGAGATCTCCAACAAGACCCCGTTGCAGCATCAACAGCAAAACACCCGATGCAAAAACACAAAAGACGAGTACAGCACGAGACGGAAAAGAGACACACGACATGTAAACATCAAACACAAAAGTTATCCAGTGGATAAATGTAACCAGGGATTTGAGCAACCCGGTCAAGATCGTGTAATGTTAATGATACAACATATCTTGTATATAAAGATCACACCCTTTGCTATATCCGTGGCAGATGGCCGTCCTAAGTTGGCACCGGTTGCCCATTGGTCTCGTTGGTTTATGTGTAGTCCTTTGTGTTTAATGTTTCTTGTCCCTTTTGCGTCTCTTTCTGTGCTTGTTTGATCTGTGTTTTTGCATTGGGTGTTTTGGGATTTTGCTGTGGGTGCTGCAACCTGGTGTTGTTGGAGATCCCCTCCTTTGTTGTATATAAAGAGATTGTTATTACAAGATCATAGGAGATTTCCGCTAATGAAAAGTCTGATCTTGTTCATACGAGATATTATAGCAACTTAAACGATTATCTCCCAACAGATAGATTCGCTTTCTGATAACAACGAGACCTGCTGTCACTTAAAGACTTACATTCCTTATTTTATTAAAAACGAGAAATTTTGTTATACTTTCGAGATCTGCCGTCTAATAGAGAAAAGAGAGGATTTCCAACAAGACTTGTATGGGGCACCCACAGTAAAACACCGAAACACTCCGATGTGAAAATAGAGTAGACAAACACATCGATAGAAGCAAAAGGGACAAGGAACACCAAATACCGCATGAAAACACCAAACATTAAATACTACACATAAACTAACGAGGCAGGTAGGCCATCGGTGCCGACTTTATAGGAAGGCCATCTGCCACGTTAGTAGCAAACTATCAGGTTATCCGGATTATGTGCGTAAAACCCAATCTCCTACGCATGCGTCCGATTTCAGTTCCGCTTTACTTCACTTTGAAATAAATATTGCAAGCCTGGGCCGCCTATGACCTTGTTGCAATGTTAAACGTATTTAAATTCAATAGCATCATTTAAAACCTGATAAATTTACAGCATGGACCAGACATGCACGTTTCGGATACTAAACCCTCGTCAGTGATCCTCAGTCTAAACAATGTAATATGGACAAATAGTATGAAAATTGTTATGTACCAAAAGACGTAGCAGAATGGATGGGCTATGATGCTTCAGGACCCACGTTTTAGAAGTTTCAAGAAATTTTGTAACAGAAAATTTCAAATGCGTTAAAGAGACAGACGATCAACCAAAGTTGATCGAACTTGGCTACATGTGCCCTCGGGGACTCTTAGTCCACCAGCAGTGACACTCACCAAGTAGTCCAAATGTTAAACGTCTTTAAATTCAATAGCATCATTTAAAACCTGATTAATTCACAGCATGGACCAGACATGCACGTTTCGGATACTAAACCTTCGTCAGTAATCCTCAGTCTAAACAATGTAATATGGCCAAAAAGTATGAAAATTGTTATGTACCAAAAGACGTAGCAGAATGGGTGGGATATGATGCTCCAGGACCCACGTTTTAGAAGTTTCAAGAAATTTTGTAACAGAAAATTTCAAATGCGTTGAAGAGACAGACGATCAACCAAAGTTGATCGAACTTGGCTACATTTGCCCTCGGGGTTGTTACATTGTTTAGATTGAGGATCACTGACGAGGGTTGAGAACCCGAAACGTGCATGTCTGGTCCATTCTGTAAATTTATCTGCTCTTAAATTATGCTATTGGAATTGAAGACGTTTAACATTTAAACGAGAGTCTATATCTCGTAGTTATTCGATCTACTATCATGCGCGGATACAGAGGGGGGACCGGGGGTCTGGACCCCCCCCCCCCCCCGAGATTTTCGGAGATGGGGTCAAGCTTTGGCCCATTTCTAATTGAAAGGGGTCTAAAAAGGCTTTGAAACCTAAAATTTTGGCTCGCTACGCTCGCCATTTACAAATACACAATTATGTTTTCTGCAAAATTGAAAGATGTAACCTCCCTCATCTTGTTCAAGGTTTTGTCATTTTAAGATGTCAGATTATTTGGGAAAATGACTTATCTATTTATTCTCATGAAAATGTGAATTAATGATAATTTTCGCGGCTCGCTCCGCTCGCCGCTATAAGGAGTAAAATATTCAATGTTATAAATAATCATAACGATCGAATCAAGACAAATTTAAAATATTTCATATCTAAAATAAATTTCTGACTCGCTTCGCTCGCCAATACTTCATAAAAATAAACATGAAAGGAAAGCTAACAATACCCGCCCTCGAAAATCAATCCTTAGTGCACACGTTGCCACCAGCCCATGATGTGCACCGAAATATACCTACATTATAGGTAGACTTCCTACAATTTTGGACCCCCTCTGACCAAAAATGCTGGATCCGCGCATGACTATCTCTTCTATTACGGAGATTATGATTCATCAAATTCTACACACAGATGGCGTTTACCAATTTCCATAGTAATCTTAGTCCAAAGTGGAACACAAGAGAAAACCAAGATGGAAAATAAGTTATCTATCTATCAACATAATAGTATATATGGTACTAACAGCCCGATTTAAAACAGCGTGGTCTATATATAAATTTAGAAAAAAAATCCGTATTTGCCATACAACAATGTCGGATATCCGTTAGCCTACACTGGCGTAGGACGAGGGGGGGCAGGGGGGGCACGTGCCCCCCCCCCCCCCCCCCCCCCCCCCCACTTTTGAAAGTGGGGGGGGCATAAGTATGTTTGTGCCCCCCCCCCCCCCACTTTTTGACGTAATTTTTGGTCATACAGATATAAAAAAAACTGCAAAATACCTTTAACTCAAACTATATAGAATATCATTACATGTATATGTTAGTGATAGAGGACACAGACAGTATTTTCTGATTAGTCAATATTTTGCTTAAAAAAATTCCTGGCTCGCTACCGCTCGCCAGCCATTTATTCATGTACTTAAAATTTAGAATTGCACCAGAAATGTTAAAATTTGTGCATACAGAACATGAAAACCCAATATTTATATTTTTTAATCTCTTCCTCTTCCTCCTCCCCACCCCCCCCCCCCCTTTTTTTTTTTTTTTTCTTTTTTTTTTTTTTTTTGCTTGTTAGAAATTTTGGGATTTTGTGCCCCTCCACTTTTTCAAGCAGAGCTACGCCATTGGCCTATGTAAGATGACGGGATGTTGCCAATAAGGAATGTTAAACGTCTTCAAATTCAATAGTATCATTTCAGAACAGAACATTTGCAGCACGGACCAGACATGCACGTTTCGGGTACTTAACCCTCGTGAGAAATCCTCAATCTAAACGATGTAATGTGGCCAAAGAGTGTGAACGTTACAATGTATTACGCACAAAAATGTACCGAAAGACGTAGCAGGATGGATTGGATAAACATCAAAAACGTACCTAACTGTCATTCAGTCTCAAAGTCGAGAAGGCATGGCAAAATCGTGAGAATTCCCATCGAAACGGTTGCGAACCCCGGAATGAACAACATTCCGAAGTGAGACCAGGTGCCCGGGGAGAGTCAGCGTCTCATGATTGCACGCAACACCCGTCGCAACTGCTCCATGAAAACCTGTCAAATTCGGTGATTGTCTCGATGTACTTTTTGATGTACATATCAGGTAAGTATGTCTTGTTTGGTGATGATGACAGCCATTCAATCACAATGCAGAATGTCACTGATGCTACAGGCACCGCGTTTTAGAAATTAAAAAAAGAATTGATGATAGAAATTTTCGAATGTGTTGCTCAAAGAGACAGACGATCAACCGAAGTTGAAACCATAGACGAGAAGAGCTCCTATACGCTATAATCGTAATGCAATATGGCATGGGTCGCCAGCGATAATAACGAAAGTAACAACGCTTTGGTGTCTTCTTAAGGTCAGAGACGATTCCTATGTGAAAAAAACTAATATAATGTAATTTTGCAATGCTGAACATCCAAGTGAGTATAAGGGTACTATATGGCGTATTGTTTGAAGAATGGATGAGTAAGTGATGACACTTTTTTCTTCTGTTTCAGGATGTCAGGAGTTGTTGTCTGAGGAATATACACACTCTGGATGGGTCCGGAAGAAGGCGTTTATCAACAAGCTAGGTGCTATAAGATGTACGTACAATACCATATAATTATTATATACACACTCTGGCTGGGTCCGGACGAAGGCGTTTATCAACAAGCTAGGTGCTATAAGATGTACGTACAAGACTATATAATTATTATATACACACTCTGGCTGGGTCCGGAAGAAGACGTTATTCAACAAGCTAGGTGCTATAAGATGTACGTACAAGACTATATAATTATTATATACACACTCTGGCTGGGTCCGGAAGAAGGCGTTTATCAACATTCTGGTGCTATAAGATGTACGTACAATACTATATAATTATTATATACACACTCTGGCTGGGTCCGGAAGAAGGCGTTTTTCAACAAGCTAGGTGCTATAAGATGTACGTACAATACCATATAGTTCTTATATACACACTCTGGCTGGGTCCGGAAGAAGGCGTTTATCAACAAGCTAGGTGCTATAAGATGTACGTACAAGACTATATAATTATTATATACACACTCTGGCTGGGTCCGGAAGAAGGCGTTTATCAACATTCTGGTGCTATAAGATGTACGTACAATACTATATAATTATTATATACACACTCTGGCTGGGTCCGGAAGAAGGCGTTTATCAACATTCTGGTGCTATAAGATGTACGTACAATACTATATAATTATTATATACACACTCTGGCTGGGTCCGGACGAAGGCGTTTTTCAACAAGCTAGGTGCTATAAGATGTACGTACAATACCATATAGTTCTTATATACACACTCTGGCTGGGTCCGGAAGAAGGCGTTTATCAACAAGCTAGGTGCTATAAGATGTACGTACAAGACTATATAATTATTATATACACACTCTGGCTGGGTCCGGAAGAAGGCGTTTATCAACATTCTGGTGCTATAAGATGTACGTACAAGACTATATAATTATTATATACACACTCTGGCTGGGTCCGGAAGAAGGCGTTTATCAACAAGCTAGGTGCTATAAGATGTACGTACAAGACTATATAATTATTATATACACACTCTGGCTGGGTCCGGAAGAAGGCGTTTATCAACATTCTGGTGCTATAAGATGTACGTACAAGACTATATAATTATTATATACACACTCTGGCTGGGTCCGGAAGAAGGCGTTTTTCAACAAGCTAGGTGCTATGAGATGTACGTACAATACCATATAGTTCTTATATACACACTCTGGCTGGGTCCGGAAGAAGGCGTTTATCAACAAGCTAGGTGCTATAAGATGTACGTACAAGACTATATAATTCTTATATACACACTCTGGCTGGGTACGGAAGAAGGCGTTTATCAACAAGCTAGGTGCTATAAGATGTACGTACAATACTAAATAATTATTATATACACACTCTGGCTGGGCTCGGAAGAAGGCGTTTATCAACAAGGTAGGTGCTATAAGATGTACGTACAATACTATATAATTATTATATACACACTCTGACTGGGTACGGAAGAAGGCGTTTATCAACAAGGTAGGTGCTATAAGATGTACGTACAATACTATATAATTATAATATGCACACTCTGGCTGGGCTCGGAAGAAGGCGTTTATCAACAAGGTAGGTGCTATAAGATGTACGTACAATACTATATAATTATTATATACACACTCTGGCTGGGTACGGAAGAAGGCGTTTATCAACAAGCTAGGTGCTATAAGATGTACGTACAATACTATATAATTATTATATACACACTCTGGCTGGGCTCGGAAGAAGGCGTTTATCAACAAGCTAGGTGCTATAAGATTTACGTATAATACTATATAATTATTATATACACACTCTGGCTGGGCTCGGAAGAAGGCGTTTATCAACAAGCTAGGTGCTATAAGATTTACGTACAATACCATATAATTATCATATACATGTGCACACTCTGGCTGGGTACGGAAGGAGGCGTTTATCGACATGCTAGGTACTTTAAGATGTACGTGCAATACTATATAGTTATTATATACACTATCAGCTTTATTTTCAGGGCCTCAAGTCTACATGGTTTAAGCCAATGGCTTTATCTCTTTATTTTCAGGGCCTCAAGTCTACATGGTTTTAGCCAATGGCTTTATCTCTTTATTTTCAGGGCCTCAAGTCTACATGGTTTTAGCCAATTGCTTTATCTCTTTATTTCAGGGCCTCAAGTCTACATGGTTTTAGCCAATGGTTGTATTTACTATTTTAATAACGACTACAGTAAAGCCCCACATGGGAAATTTTCCTTGTACGGATACAGCTCGTAAGTAATTTTCCCAACATAATGCAACTGGCAATTCATTTGTTGTATCACATTGTTGTTCTGTTGGGTCGTGGTGTTTTCTTTTTTGTATTGTATTAGTTATTCTTGCTGTGTGGTACCAATTTTGTAGGTTTCTATATCACGTACATGAATTTCATTTCATTATCTCTCGGAAATTTTTATCCATTTGTAAATTTGAAGATATGGCCCAATGTCCCCCGATCATGTAATCATTATATCTATAGTTGCACGGGAATGCACACATGTTTCATAATAAAATAACAATACAAACAGTCTTGAAAGGGGCTGTATCATGATGTCATATATTGGCTTCGTTATGAACCATCAGCTCTCAATAATTGTTCAACTTAACAATTTAAATTTGTGAACCCAGGAACACAATAGAGTTCTTGTCCGTTGGAAAGAAAATGCACATTCTTTACAAAATGTTTGTGCTGTATATGAGTACTTAAAGTAACGTCAGTTTGTTTGCAGTGTTAAAAGAGACAAAAGTAACGTCAGTTTGTTTGCAGTGTTAAAAGAGACAAAAGTATCGTCAGTTTGTTTGCAGTGTTAAAAGAGACAAAAGTAACGTCAGTTTGTTTGCAGTGTTAAAAGAGACAAAAGTAACGTCAGTTTGTTTGCAGTGTTAAAAGAGACAAAAGTAACGTCAGTTTGTTTGCAGTGTTAAAAGAGACAAAAGTATCGTCAGTTTGTTTGCAGTGTTAAAAGAGACAAAAGTAACGTCAGTTTGTTTGCAGTGTTAAAAGAGACAAAAGTATCAGCGTCAAACAAGCACCGTTCCCTTTCCGGATAGAGCACTCCAATCCAGAGTTCAAAACCTACATCTTTGCTACATCATCGGAAAAGGAAATGAAAGTATACATAGGACTTAATTTTTTTCTTTAATTAATACTAGTACAATTTCGTTAATGCTCACCATCGGAAAACATCCTCAGTGTTTGTCCTTTCATTTTATATACATGTAGAAGGAATATCAGCTGTCCAATAACTATATATCATTTTTATATTTTTTATTTTATTTTTTATGTACAAAGGAATGGATGAAATATATAAAAGGACAGATGGTGACAGCTAACGGTCAAACGGCTGAAAACTACTACTATACATACAGGTAATGCACAAAGCGTATATTTTCAAGAATACTTGTGGTTCCTCTTTTACCAACGATTCTTTAATTCATTTTCATTTTTAAACGCCAAATTTAAATGAAATTAATGGTTGTCCGTCAGTGTGTCTCTTTATATCCTCATGGTATACTTGACAGTACTAGTCTTTTGAGAATTCTGTATTGTTTTGTTGTTATATTGTGTTTAGAAAAGCAGGGAAGATAATAAAGCAGGCTGCAGAGGACGACAAATCTCTGACGTATCAGGACATAGAGACTGACATCTACGCTACAGGGACATTCACACCCTCCACCGACTACTCCGCCAAATTTGGCGTCAAACTTCAGAATGAAGGTACGCGCTTCTTTAATTCATAGAAAAACAATCGATGTTCTGTCAATGAGAATTTTTCCTCGCCTGTTTCAACCTGTCAACGGCTTTATTAGTGCCCTACCGGCTCGCCGGAGGGGACTTAAAGTTTCCACGCTGTTTGTCTGTCTGTCTGTCGCTGTTATTGCATACATTGAACTCATTTTCGGTATGTGAATATATCTTATCTTCAACGCATTCGAAAATTTCTGTTATCAAAATTTCTTGAAAATTCTAAAACATGGGTCCTGTAGCATAATATCCAATCCATCTTGCAACGTCTTTCGGTACATTTTTGGACAAAATAAATTTCACATTCTTTGGCCATATTACATAGCTTAGATTTAGGATCACTGACGAGGGTTAAGTACCCGAAACGTGATAATCATAAACCGAAGGCATACAAAATCAGGATAAAACAAGAACCAAAGCAAACAAAGAGAAACCTTCACCATATGAAATGAAGCGAAATCCCAAAATGGGAGTGAGACCAGGTGCCCAGGAAGAGTAAGCATCTCCTGCTTGCATGCAACACCCGTCATTGCAATTTGGTAGAATTGTCACATCCGGTTACTTCCATTTCGGAAGATACAAGTATATTCGGTGGTCGAATGGTTCAAATGGTCTAAGACAGAATATCATCCACCATTCTGGAGAGTGGGACATCTTAATTTATGATGAGTTCCCCATATCGACTGTAGAACTTCCTCAGTGACGAGGTTAGTCGGTCACAAACGTGTCCCTGACTGAGAAGCTTATCTGAAAGACGTCTAGCTCTCAGAACAAAATAAACTGATTTATGCTATGAAATAAAATGAACTGAATTATGCTTTGTGTATATATTATAGCGTGATTCAGATCCAGTTGGATTTTGATTGACTTATTTTTTTGTACAAAACTTATGGCCCTTTGACTTAGCAAAGTTTTCCCGTCCTTTTCTAATACATATATTAAACTGTTTTTTGTATGGGCATTCATCTTTTGGTGTAAGTACAGGTGAATTTATGCCGGAAGGGGACTTATATCGCTCGGAAATCAGAATTTTATTTAAATAGACGAGATCATCAGATAGCTCGTTTTATATCCTTTCTAGTTGATAGAAAGTTTTCTTGATATTGTTTTCAGTCTTGGATTGGAAAAGGGTTCTTGTAATATTTTTCTTGTAGAGCGATTTCTTCTACATAATTTGTGTTATTATCGACCGGATGAAATCTGTAACAGATCCTAAGTATAGGTATTTTGGGGTTTCTACATGAATAAGAAGGGGGAGCTCTTTTGGTGACCAGAACATGTTCAGGTGTCGATATATGAAGAAATTATTGTACCATGATTTGAACGATAGAGGCATATTGCATGTTTTGTGTATTCGAATATTCGACGTTAACATTTGAACAAACCTCACAAAAACTTGATATTGAGTTTATTATTTTTCACCAGGATCACTGAAGGATAATTTTTTCCAGATTCTGATGATGACGAGTTACAGAAAGTACCCGCCCCTCCGCCAAGGAAACCAAAGAAACAGGGTAAAGAAGGCGTAAGGGATCCTAGGGACCGCCCACCTCAACCAATACCAGGCCAGGAAGCTCCACCCACTTATGCCGCTCCTAAACTTCCTAGCAGGAACAAGGATAAAAAGACTGATCCCGACAAACCTGAAATCCCACCAAGAGACCAAACACATAGTACGTTATCCCTCACATTTTAGCGGTCCGGGAGCTAATGCCATAGCCTGAATGTTGGCGTCTTCGGTTAAGTGGACAAAACTTTAACCTCGGCTATGTAGTATAAGGGGTAGTGCTTTGATATTTCACACGTGAATACCTCATGACAAAACTTTTAATTTGGGACTTTTCAAGTTATTTTTGACCTTGTGACACTG
This sequence comes from Pinctada fucata, assembly GCA_028142955.1. NCBI lineage: Eukaryota > Metazoa > Mollusca > Bivalvia > Pterioida > Pteriidae > Pinctada > Pinctada fucata. The sequence continues at coordinate 69,026,256 of AP027105.1, read as the reverse complement.
ACCTCGAATTTTGGCCTTCTTAAAAAAACTTAAACCTCGGCTATATATCATGTACATTGAGAGGCAGGGCTTTTGTATTTTACATGCGGGTTTCGGTGAAACCTTTCACTTTGGACTCGCCTTTTGACCTAGTGATCTTGACCTATAACTTTGACCTACTTTTTAAAAACTTTGACTTGGACTGTATCTCATGTACAATAAGGGGTAGGGCTTTGATATTGCACTTATGGTTTCCTTATTACCAAACCTTTCATTTGAGACCTCGACTTTTGATCTTGAAGTTTGACCTACTTGTGAAAAAAGTTTAACCTAGGCTATATCCCATAATCTATAAGGGGCAGGGCTTTGATATTTTACATGTACATGTATATTCCTTAAGACCAGAGCTTTCATTTGATACAATGACTAATAACCTATAGTGACCTTGACATTGACCTTTGACCTACTTTTAAACTGTAAGAGGTAGTGTGCTTTGATATTTCATATAGATTCCTCATGACCAGAACATGACTTTTGACCTAGTGACCTTGATCTTGGACCCACTCTTAACTATAAGAGGTAGTCTTTGATATTTCTCATATAGATTTCTCATGACCAGAACTTTCATTGGTATTATTCTGCATTTTCGAAGCTAGTTTTTAGTCTGTCCGTTCATGCGTCTACATACGTCCGTCTGTTTTTAAGTAGCAAACGCAAAATACATGTATTAAATGGTATGATATGACAAGTACATTTTCGCATTTTTTTTTTTTTCAGGTTCCACGCTGGAGAGAGAGACAGACCCTTTCGGTGAATTACAGGTAACTTTAAATCTCATGATTTACGATGAGACACTTTCTATTTTATAAAAAAAGATCGTACACATAATTGGTGCAAAGTTAAATGAATGTCCTTTTCCTTTTTTCAGATGGAAATAAAATCTGCCATTAGTAAGCACAACAATGAGGGGAAAAGGTATACGTCAGATTTATAACATACGATATGCAAAGAAAAATATTTATTTCAATATTTGAGTCTAATCCGAATATATATACACAACCATTGTAATTCCTCGAAATGAAACTATTAAAAGGAACGTTACTGTGCATTTCAGAATGTAAACGCTCGTGAAGTCACAATGCATAAACTCCACAGAACATGCGGCAACGGCTGTTCTATCTTGCAAACTCAATATGCGGTGACCTAAATTTTAACGCATGAAATGCCCTAACGCGAATAAAAAACAGAAATTAAGACACTTATTCTCTATGTACAAGTTCAGATTAACCAATCACTTATTGTCAATGAAATCTAAGAAATCTTTATGAGAATGTATTGCTTTGAATGATCAGAGAACACAAAAAGCACAGGCATCATCGACACGACAATCATGTTGAGAATCAGACGAGCGCAGATGGTAAAGAAAGAAAGACTTCTAAAAGCTCAAACAAACGCCAGTCAGAAGACGTAAGTTTTCCAAATGTTAGGTATGAAGATTGAGCTATGCTTGCAGTTACTAATGAACTCAAAATGTGATTAGTGTCAACGATATACTTAATTAAAAATGTGCTAAGTATAAAAATGAATGCACACTTCTAATGTTTAAAATTTCATATATTACAATAAAATATTGGGCATTGATGATTTTTGAAAGGTATTGAAATAATTTCCACTTTTGAACTTGTTTTTGGTCTTTAACTTATTATTTTCATGGAATTTTAGCCGTACATGAGTATGAAGTATGTTGATCATACGGCCATACAGAGGGGGAGATCAGAGGAGTCAGAGGACGGGGTGGAGGAGGGCAATGAGGACGGGGAGGAGTCGGAGGAGGCTGCTTACTGGGGATCCATGTGGTTCAATGGCGAAAAAACACAAGCTAACGAGTCAGTACACTTAGTACTATACAGTATACATGAAAAGATATGATTATGTTTGCTTACATTCTTTTAATAAAAACCTACTTAGTCTACCTGTTTTAAGTCAATGAATGCGTTTGATGATCAATAAATGGATAAAAGCAGAATGAAGAAAACTTGAGTTATATGACTGTATAGATCTGCAGCCTGTTTCACAAAAATACTTACGAACAATTTTAGGAATGTTCGTAACTTTTCATTGCTTAGAACTTTTTATTAACTAAAATTCTTGCTTTTTTGTTTCGGAATTTATATTTGGGATGTAGAAATGATGTAAGAAAGGACAATATAATCAAAATTGACAAACATTTTAAGCTTTTATTTAATGATGAAAGTTACGAAAATTCCTGAAATTTTTCGTAAGAATTTTTGTGAAACTAGGCACTGATATCGTAAATATGACAATATATACCAGGTATACGCCGCGAAAGAATGTTTTGACATATATCCATTTCTTATCCGCGTATTATTGTTGATTTAGAATAATACGCAGTCTTGGAGAGGATGGTGTATTCCTGGTCAGACCCGGTGAAAATAATGCTAATGTAAGTACAAATTATCATCCATGTGTAAAAATAAGATAAAAATTATTGTTAATAAAAGAAATGAAAAAAAAAAAAAAATAATAAAACGATCGAAATGGAAAAAAAGAGAAAAATATGTAAATACGATGTCAAAACTTAAGAGCTACAGATGCACTTTAGATTTACACGCGCAATTTATTCGCGTTGTGTTTGTGAAGATCATTGTCCATATGCAAATTTATTGCTTATCTCTTATCCGTATTTTTTCTTTCTTTTTTTTCCCCTTTTTTGTGTGTTTTCCTGCAGTAGTTCTACGTTGTTGTTGGTTGTTGTTTAATAATGAAGTGTGCTCTTTTAGGTGTTAGTGGTGTACGCTGAAAACATACCACGAAAATACGCAATACAAGAGAAGGTGAGCGACATATACAAGCAAGTCTATCAAACATAAAGTTAACATATTTGAAAAAAAAGTTCAAATGTAGGAGTTTTAAGCATTGAAAGTGGTGTTTTTCTTTTGTGTGTTTGTACTGAACAATTTTGAATTTCGCGCTTTTTTACCAGGAAGGTGAATTTTACCTTAAGAAGGACGGACCCCACGAGCACAGTATTGAGATGTTATTATATGTGTATCACACGGAAACCCTACCCACCGCCGAAGTCATGCTGACCACGCCCTATAAACTCCACCCCAAATACAAACCTGTGGAATCATAGCAAAGATCGTTATTATTTTATGTATAACGTAGGCAGTTACAGATAACCAAATTTTGCCCGATTATTTTTTTGTTTGTTTATGTAATTAAATGTGACATTTAAGGTAAAAATAATATATATATATATATATATATATATATATATATATATATATATATATATATATATATATATATATATATATATATATTTGCATAATAAATGAGTTCTTTGTAATTATAAACTTAGAATAGATAGAAATCACCGACGTTAATGGCAGTATAGCTTGGATCTTAAAATGTCTGACTGGATTGTAACTATGGTTTCTATTTTAAGGACAATAGATCATGTGACGTATAGTAATATAAGTTTGAGATGACAATGTTGCTTTATGATATACATGTATTTTGCATTGTATAAACGTTCCATTGTGAGAATATTTATGTGATTTCTATTTTGTGATTAAAATATCGAATTGAGATGGTTTGATGGTTGTTAGTGAAATCAAGTAAATACGTGTATGTTATCTACCATCCTCACACTCTTTTTTTTTTCTCTTAATTGTGATCAAGTCAAGAGTTCGTAAGGTAAATGGCGAATTGAATATACATAGACAGGTTTTAAGGATAAAATCATCATAACCATGGATATGGTCCTTAAGTCATTAGAACAGATAATGACATCGTACGTAGTACGTGTCCCATCTACTGCCTTGTACTGGCATACCGCGGGTGACGGTACAACAGCTTGCTTCAGCCAGTAGTGGATAGTATTTGCATATGCATATTGAAAATAGCTCTAACAGGACCCGGTAACAGCACCTCAAGAAAAACATCGAAAATACGTCTAACAGGACCCGGTAACAGCACCTCAAGAAAAACATCGAAAATACGTCTAACAGGACCCGGTAACAGCACCTCAAGAAAAACATCGAAAATACGTCTAACAGGACCCGGTAACAGCACCCACAGCAAAACACGGAAAATAACTCTAACAGGACCCGGTAACAGCACCCACAGCAAAACACGGAAAATAACTCTAACAGGACCCGGTAACAGCACCCACAGCAAAACACGGAAAATATCTCTAACAGGACCCGGTAACAACATCCACAGCAAAACACCGAAAATAACTCTAACAGGACCCGGTAACAACATCCACAGCAAAACACGGAAAATAACTCTAGCAGGACCCGGTAACAGCATCCACAGAAAAACACCGAAAACTCCAGCAGGACCCGGTAACAGCACCCACAGCAAAACATCGAAAATATCTCTAACATGACCCGGTAACAACATCCACAGCAAAACACAAAAAATTACTCTAGCAGGACCCGGTAACAGCATCCACAGCAAAACATCGAAAATTACTCTACCAGGACCCGGTAACAGCATCCACAGCAAAACATCGAAAATTACTCTAGCAGGACCGGGTACAATGTAACAGCATCCACAGCAAAACATCGAAAATTACTCTAGCAGGACCCGGTAACAGCATCCACAGCAAAACATCGGAACACCTAATTACGAAAGCACAGCTACAATGTAGGTGATAAGCACAACAAGAGACACCGTAGGGAAAGCAAAGATTAAACTCAAACATGAAGGGCAAGATAAAAACACATCAATTAATACGCTGAGCTATGACAAGCTTGTACATTTTACGGGCTATGTTCTGGTAAAAAAGTTTCATTTGTATGATGGAATGGAGTCTATGTTCTAGCTTAAGACACTGTAACTATTCTAAAATAATCGTCATTGAATTTAATAATTTTATTTTAATTTTATCCGGATTTTTTTAGCTTATTTCAGGGTTGCTTTACCATTGGCTTCTGGTTTGATATCCTTGTGTTTTAAGGAGGGTTTGAACACCAAGACGGCGGCAACATTATTTGTTTTCTCACTTCCTATGAAAAGTTCAGTCTTAACTTTTTCAGAACAAATGATACGCTGATTGATATACACATTTGAGTATCCTGATGGAGTTTGAATAATGTCCGACGTCGTTTGAAGAAATTATTGCGATATTCGAAATTGTGGACTTTGGGAGTTTTAGCCATGAGCAAACCACGACGTCATTTCGACGTTATCGGGAATATTGGTGTCAACAACCTTCGCATTCAAAATGCAATAAAATCATCAATACCAAACGTATCGCATTGAAACTTTGCGTGTGTAAAATAGAAAGTTCAATCTTCATCACGGTGAATTCGTTGACTTTATATGACAGGAAAGCGGATGTCACTTCATTGAAAACGAACAATTTTGGAGGGAAAAATAGGAAAATATAAAGCTTTGTAATATTATAATCCTAAATTTAACTTTTCTCATTTAATCATGAAATCATCTCTGGACATTGTTGACCAATTTGTTAGTTTTTAACAAAGATTCATCCACAGGATTCCTAATAATTAGCTATCAACTACAAGCAATTGGCTTGGAATTGCAATTTTTTGAGCGATAGTATCATATTTTATTCCAGTATCCTACCTTTGTTTAAAACACAATTCATCTCATCTTTTCCATATGTAAATGCAATACAGTTATAAAGATTTTGGTAGTTAAATTAAAATTAATTACCAATATGTTTACGAGAACTGGAATGATACTTTTAATATCATGACGTCATCAAGAAATTTACAGAAACGTTGAAAAATGCATATTTCAGTCTCATAGAAAATTTTCCTGGGGATAGAATCAAATGTAAGTTTGTATAATCAAGGACAGTCAAGTGATACATACTTTCAGAAATTTTGAGAAAAAATGAATTTGGCGTCCAAGTGTCCAATTCCTCCTTAATCTCTCCACGCACGTCGTTTTTTCCTCGGATTTCTGATTGTGCACTCTTGTGTGTAACATTTTTAAACACTTGTGACACCAAAAATACCTTCTTCAGCTGGTTTATGACCATCTGTTCAAGCGTTCCATGCTGACCAAATACGTCGATGATACCCCATGACAGAACCTTTCATAACATTGACAGAGAAGATGCCTTTCTAATAATTTATCGTACTCCATCAATGATGGACAATGAGCTTACTCCATTCAGCAGAACACTGATTGTTTGTCGTAGGTCCTTTGGTATATGCATTGTCATCTTTACTGTATTTTTCAAGTTTACGTTTACAATACATAACCGGTAAACAATTGACAAACTTAATGTTAGTCTGTCATCATACAGATTATGTACAAATAAGTAAACGTTATGTTTTGGCATTATATCGAATTTTATTTACATGCATGTCGTATGAAATGTATAATTCAACAAATAACAATATACATGAGTCAAATAAACACAACTTTAAGAACAAAGAATGAACATAACTCGATGTAGTGCAATAGGCAAAATATATTGAAAATAAAAACAATGCAATGGCAACAAAAAAATCATAAATAAGGACAACCCAGTATCAGTATCTTCTCATTATATGGTGGTCACATGACCCAAACCACGTGACATTTATTTACAGTCTTTGATGAAGAACCCGGAAGCGGTAGACCACGCCCTCTTTTTCACAGAAGTACTTGGGGACTATACTCTTCTCTAACTTCATCCATTTGCCCGTGTTGTGGAGTTCCTGCATCAGAGGCTCAAGGCAGTTCTTGTAATCCTCGTTATTAAGGTACTCCTCCCTCATGACAATAACGATAACTCCACCTGAACAAAAATTAAATTGAAATTAATTTCAAAATGTGATTTTCCGAAGAATTAAAAAAATTACATTAAAAAAGAAACTTCGAGGTGATATTTTGCTCCAATTCAGCTTTGTCACACTAAAACATTCTGTCTTTGAAATGTTTATTTTTATTTTTAATGTCATATTAAGTAAGACTATAATAGAATAAAAATAAGTAAGATTGAGTTGTGACATACCTGGTTTTGTTATTCGTAGAAGTTCCCTCAGAGCTCCACTGGGTATGTGTCCCTGACCAAACCCTCCAGCACAAGTGACACAGTCATACGTGTCTGAAAATTAAAATTACCCTAAGTTCCTATTGGAAAATTCTTTCAAAGTAAAAATTTGAATACAATGCATGGCAGACGAGGTACTTCAAAATATATATCAAATGAATATGACAAACCTGCTTTGATGGGTAATTTGTCTTCTGTGAGGAATTCGCAGAAAAATTTTTCGTAGACGTTTTTCTCTTGGGCGCGCCTCAGCATGCCCTCTGAGGGATCCAAAGCATGGAGATGCTGATATCCTCGCTCTATAAGCTAGAAAACATAAAACAAAAATGTCTGTATGGACATAAAAAGGGACAAAAAGATTACTGTGAAAGTCTCAAACTCAGTGTCATTGTCATATTAGTCTTCTTTTTATGCAGTCGCAGTTACCAGCTGTGTATTTATTGACCACAAGGAAAGGATAAAAAACATCTATTATAATATTGATTTTACAATATAATGAAATCATTAAAGAAAATTATACATAGTTTCAATGTGATAATAATGTTAAATTGCATAGTTTAGTGAGTACCTCTACGCCAAGAAACCCTGTGCCAGCCGCTACGTCAAGAACCGTGACTTTTTCCTTAAATCTTGGGAAGCTCTTCTCCACAGCGTCAGCGGCAATAGCAGGTCCATTATAACGTCCAGGGGCTAGATCCTGAAAGCGAGTAAAGATCTTGGTCATATAATGCAATCTGATGAATGATAGAATTTCAATTTGAAAAAAAAAAACTCACTGGCGTAGAGTCTTATACGTTTCTGGAGCATCTTTTGACAAGTTTAAAGGCGGGTTTGGTGACGCGTTATTATCATAATGACGTCAAAGGGTAGAAGTCCGTCAGTCGGTGCGTTGCGGGACATTTTTTATTTTGCTATCAGTAAATATAGAAAAACACAAAATAATAATTTTCAAACTTGGCCATCGGGAGAATGAACATTCGCGAATTTTTAAAATAGTACACTACAACTCTGATTTTTTTCAATAAAAAAGAAAAGAGCAATATTTATTGAAGTGATTATACAGTCTGTCTATAGTACACGACTTATCTTAGTCCTAAAAAGTAATTCATGTAACTACTAGTACAAAAATATAAAGAATCAAAGCAGTCATAAAACAGGTGTGGTACCTTTTCGTATTGCTCCACCCACTGATCGTAGTATTCTTTGACCTGTGTCTTATTAAGTCCTCCAGAGAACACCTTGGCGTTGTTGTCATACGCCTCGTTATCTGTAACCTCTATCTGTATAACCTCCATCTCTGTATAATGGAACAGATCTGGTTAGGTTTCAGCCACTGAAATCCGCCCCTTATCTACTTACCCCTTATTGAAATAAAAGGAAAGAAAAAGAGGATGCTATGATGGGGCCGTCAGTTAGACCACATTATAGTATATTACTGAAAACGTGGAAATTTTCACGTGGGAGTAATTTTCGCGCATTTAGCAATTGTATTATTATCGCGAAAAAAAATCCCGAGTGAAAATTATAACTAGCATAAAAGATTTAAGGGAATACTAAAATTACCACCCACACTATAAGTCAATACAATGTGTACAAAACGTTTATGTAAAATCTTTTAATTATAATGAATCTTTTAACTAATAAATTTCATTTTCTCGATTACGTAAAATGAGACAAATGTATTGATTATGTACAATGACATAAATATATTTATTTAATCGGTTTATGTACATGATATATTTATTTACTAATCCTTCCGCTCATGAAAAATCCTCCCCAGCGAATTTTGATCAATAGTTTCTTACTCATTCTTGTATGTATGATGCAATTCATAGTTTATTATTTATTCTTAAAAACCGCTTACTTCGTACATGAAAAAAAAGTTTGAAACGAGTAGAAAATATATGTAATCAGTGAATAATAGTAATTTATAATCTATAATAGCTAATTTTCAACAATTACATCAATAAGTTTGTCCCAAATTTTGATTGTCATTTTCTTAAAAATAAATATGATTTTGAATCTTTGGCGGATGAGCTATGTACATTAATATTTCTAATTTTCAACTTCAACTTCTTCAAATTGAAACTTTTTGGGATGAAAAGAATAAAAAGTAGCTCAAATATTTTCATTTTACCTTTCTACGCAGAAAATACAGGTATGAATGTGGCAGGCAAGGGGAAGCCGTTTGATGTTTACATCTCACGCGCATGCCCATTTATAGCTAATGAAGTGGTGACAACTGGTTTGATCCGAATCTTCTATCTGTAAAAATATGTCTTACATGTACCAAATACAGGACGTTACTAAAGTGGACATAATTGTTTACATAACATAGTGTACTTTGAAAAATCTTTAAATAGTTAATTTCTCTGTATATGACTTTTCTAATCATTTCATATTACTGCAGTCCTCCGTCCTTCCAAATGAAAGGTTTAAAAACAAAGTACAAATTGTCTTTGCTAAGTTTCTATGTCTTAAAACTCCACAAAAATAAAATGAAATTAAAAAATGTGAATGGACTGTGTCTTAAAAGTTTTTTTTATATAATATAACCGTTGCACGACAGGAGAAAAAAAAGTTTAACTTTCAAGAAAACAAGCAGCACTGTTCCATTATCAAGATGGCCACCAAGGCCTCTGATTGGCCGAGACATTTGACTACTCCTTAACAACCATTTTGCTATGAACTTAGCTTTACATACACAGATGTACGCAGCTTTTTTTTTTTACATTTAATCGTGTCAGTATGTACATACAAACGGAATCTAGCCATAATTATTTTCAGTTTTTCATTGTCACATTGAACGTCATATGCCAATGCTTACATGAAGCAAGGAAAAAAGCCACGTACCACGTACCATGACATATTTTGGGCCTAGATGTGACTGCCGCAAAAACTGGATACTCTTATAAGGAACATTGAAGAAAAGTAGTATTTTTTTCTTCACTTCGAAATGCTTTGCTTGAGCTATGCATTTTCTACTCCTCCATGACTTGTTAATAATTTTTTTTTCCAATTCTGAAAGTGAAAAAAAAGAAAAGAAAAACAATCCAATCAAAAATAGATGAAACACTAGAAAGGTGCAACAAGAGTGTCTTCCTCCTATACAATTTTTGGTTTGGAAATATGAAGGACGTCACATTACATGTATTTATATTATATATTTAAGTTTTCAAATAGCAGTAACATTAAATTTTCAAACCGATAATTGTTGGTGAGCAACCATTTGATTTGGGGGGGGGGGGGGGGGGGTGTTAGGAATTCTATTGCCAGCCGGTAAAATTTTTTCAGCAATTTTCTGAGCAGGCCATTTTTTTCAGCCATTACCAGAGTCGGAGAAAAATTTTCGCCGGTTCTTCGGGCCGGATTTAAACAAATTGTCAAATGTTGTGAATGTCTGTGTAAGTTAAACTCCCCGCTGTTACAGAGTATGAGTTAATAACCGTTCCTTTAGATGTCTCTTTGCAATTAGCGAATTTCAGACAGATTGTATGATGTTTAAATAGAACCTTTTCTAGATTTTTGTGCCTATGCGTATTAGGTCTCTGGTAGATACAGCTATGTGAACAGTTTGTATTTATATTAATTAATTTTTTGACTTTAAATTGTCTGGCACAAAGGGCCAGCAAAAATTTCCATATCATGCAATGTATCCTTACTTTTGCATGGTCCGGGAAAAAAAAATTGCCGGCCCTTTGGGCCGGAATATTTTTTTCAGCATTTTTCAGAGCCGGGATTTTTTTTTTGCAAATTCTTCCTGCCCCCTTCCCCCATAAAAAAGGCGAGCTCGTAGCTGTAGAACCAATTTTCTTGAGAAGAGAAATGGTAATAACAAGTTACGTTCAATATATATATATAAATACCATGAGGTTCTCGCTGTGCAGGTTCAAATTTGGACCCCCCCCCCCCTTCCCTTTTTTCAAAGTTTATTTTGAATTTCCATCGTGGCGACATCGTTCAATATAAACAGAACTGTTTTCGAAAAACGAGGAGAGGGAAGAATTTTGGAGAAATTGTTCATCAATTTGAAAATAAACCAACCGAAAATTATGTTCGAACGTTTGCTAGAATTAGAAATTAAACTTGATGTTCAAAATATAGTTATTGAAGTTTAGAAACAGGTTTGTAGGTTAGAAATCGGAATCAAACTACCACTTTTTGTGTGTAAATTCTGGTTTGTAGCTGATCTCTTCTAAATTAATCAACTGTTTTAAAATCAAATTGTGTATATCGAAATGTATTTATGAAATGCATATTCATCATTGCCGTGAAATCGGAATTTGAAAATCTCGAGTCGGACTACCAATTTTAGTGTGCGCCCGATCTGTTGGCGTGAAGGTGTATCGAAATACCCAACTCAAAATTTCGATGCTCATATATCTTTTCAACAGTAAAAAAATCAGAAAGACTAAATAAGACAGATATATGGATAAAAAATAATAATATTGAAATTTTTAGGAAACTTCATAAGCTTAATTTTTGTTCACTATTATAAGCAATAAAGTGTCTTCCTCCTATGAACTTCTGAATTTGGAAATATGAAGGACGGTGAAGGACGTCATCGTAATAAATCGTTACAGTGTGCATCTCTGTGGCGGATTCAGCCGGGGGGGGGGGGGGGGGCACGGGGGCACGTGCCCCCCCGGCAGTGCCCAACGAAGGGGCACTTATGACGTGCTTTTGGAAGCATTAAACTGTTGTTTCAATACAAAAATCTATGAAATTAATCAAAAATAGCCCCAAAACACCCCAGAAACCAACGATTTGAATAAATTTTCCAAAATTTTCTCGGGGATAGATTAAAAAGTCGGGAAGGATGCATTACTGCCATGTCCGTCGTCTGTGCATATACGTCTGTATACGTGAACAACAAGCTACATTGAATCACATTCATATAAGACTTTCTACATCTGAGGGTTTGAATCGGGAATAGCAGTCGTATGCAAGTCATAAAACACATATTTCTTTATCAAATCGTCGATATAACCATCTATAAAATTGACAAATTTTTTTTACTTTTTTAAGATCAGATTTTTTTTTTATTTTTAGGTCATTGAACTTTATTAAAATTGTTTGACCAGATTTGGACCGGCACCTCCAAGAATTTTGCTAACAGTCAAAAATGCAAGTTTTTCTTTATTTTTTAAAATGGAATGGCCAATGAATAATTATACCTTATCTGGACGATGCAGAGCATTGGGCACCCATGATCTCTTGTTTTACAGGGAAATTTTTCACTTACTTATTTTCTTCACCTTACAAAAAAAAAAAAAAAAAAAAACAAGCGTGGATCTAGAGTGATGGTTGGGGGGGGGGGGGGGGGGGGGGGGGTAGATCCCGCCTGGAATTTGAAAAAAAAATTGCTTATTTATTCCTAGCTTTTGCGTGAATAAACGGCTGGACGCCCCCCCCCCCCCCTTTTGGACTGACCTCTCTGTCCTTTTAAAACTTTTCTTGATCCGTCCTTTCCTTAGAAAATCCTGAACATTTTGACCTCTGCATGCCGCGCAAAAACAATGAAGCATCAGAATATGTCGACAATTTTTTTTAGATATACTAATTATCGTTATTGACACTGACTGCATGAATCCCTTCTAAATTAAGTTCAAAAACGCTTCAGATGCCACCAAATTACTCCTTTTTTTAAAATTTTCTCGGGGAGGCCCCCGAACCCCCACCAATAGAAATCCTGAACATATTGAGCTCTGCGTGACGTGCAAAAACAATACAGCATCAGAATATATCGACATTTTTTTTAGATATACTAAGGCCATTTCTTTGTTATTTTCTGTTTTGCGTCCTCGTGCTGGTAGGTTTTGAGCTCAAAGTCATAAAACAAAACAAAATTAAAATATAAGATGTTTTGCAAATTAAATGTGTGTTTTTACAAAAATTAAAGAAAAATTGTGCATTTCTTTAAATTTCATGTAAAAATGTCAGAGTGCTACAATGACTTATTGTCTATCACTCTTTTGTTCACTAAAATATGTCAAGATGATCAAATGAAACAAGTACGAAGTATATCTACATGATCTACACAGTCACATAATATGAAATTGCAACTTTGTTTTATATTATCGTTTGTTTTTCTCCTTGGCTGGCTGGTAGGTTTCTCAATTTCAAAAGGACGCAAAACAGAATAAAAACAAGAAATGGCCTAATCATCGTTATTGACACTGACTGAATCCCTTCTAAATTAAGTTCAAAAACGCTTCAGATGCCACCAAAAAATTTTCTCGGGGAAGCCCCCGAACCCCATCGATGGAAATCCTGAACATTTTGACCTCTGCATGACGTGCAAAAAAATACAGCATCAAAATATGTCGACAATTTTTTTTTAGATATACTAATTATCGTTATTAACACAGACTGAATCCCTCCTAAATTCATTTCAAAACCGCTTCAGATGCCACCAAATTGCTTCATTTTTTCAAAATTTTCTCGGGGGAGGCCCCCGAACCCCCACCAATGTGAGGGGGAATCCCCCTCCCATACCCTCCCCCACTCGGCCCTTCGGGCCTCGCAAGTGATTCCCATCAAAAATTGTATGTGCCCCCCCGGCAATCGGGGTTCTGGATCCGCCCCCTGCATCTAGCATTTCATATCTTGCATGGCTGTCGACTTTCAAAAGAATGGAAATTGTAGATAGCAAAATACGAGATATTTAAGCTTACAAATAGCAAAACATGAAATTTTCGGTCCTTTTGAGTAATTCGACGCTCCCGTCAAATATTTGAATCCACTAAAAAACATGATAAAAAAAATAACAGAGACCAAAAATAAAAAAGACCAATCTAGCTTTTACTCCAAACGTAACGTTGGAGAACTTTCATTGTCCTAGCTTACAGGGTTCTTGAGAAATCGCTGATCCAATTTTCCACGGTTACGAAAACAATAGGTCTTCCGACGGAAGTCGGAAGACCTAATAAGAAAGTTTTTGTTACATGTTCTGATTTAATAAACGATACCAAAATCTGTTCTGAAGTTCAAAAGTTTAATGTAATAAACATGAATCTTACTTTCTATCTTGGAAATAAAGATTAAAACATGTCCGAAACAATTTTGAGAATATTGCAGTTTCGTAACTATCGTATAAATTCAGTTAATAATTTTAATTCTACTTTCACCATCTAATATTGAATTGTTACCATCTGTCTTGGAGACATTGATATTGATGCTGATTACTATTACTTCCTTGTCCTGTAGCACTATGTTTGAGTGAGTGGTACCTTGTCTTAGCTGCATCCTGAAGCACACGTTAGAGATAGACTCGACTTGAAAAAAATATTCAAAGAATAAAGCACGTTTTCACTTTAAATTTGATTGACAAAGCATAAGGGAACAGAAGTCAGGTGAATGACACGGTCCAGTGTTCCGAAGCTGTTTAGTCAGCACAAAGGACAAGATACCATTTTAAAAACGTTTATGCAAAAAAAAAAACCCCAGGAACAAAACATCAATCGAAAATAGACCACAACAAAAGGAATGCTGAACAAAATGGCATCAAAAGTAGAGCGCTTACAAAAACACACAATCAAAAACTCACCCGACAGCAAATACACTCACAGACGCTGACCTTCCATAAAAACAACAATAATTCCATAAGGACCAACAAATACACCATCAACAACAAATACAAACACAGGCACTGACCTCCAATATTGAATACTCATATCAAGAGAACGAACAAATACACCCACAGACACTGACATCCAATATTGAATACTCATATCAAAGAACCAACAAATACACCCACAGACACTGACCGCCAATAAACAATACTCACATCAAGAGGACCAACAAATACACCACCAACAACAAATACACTCAAAGACACTGACCTCCAATAAAGAATACTCACACCAAGAGGACCAACAAATACACCACCACCAAAAAATACACTCACAGACACTGACCTCCAATATTGAATACTCACACCACAAATACACCACCAACAACAAATACACTCACAGACACTGACCTCCAATATTGAATAATCACACCACAAAAACACCTCCAACAACAAATACACTCACAGACACTGACCTCCAATCGGAATACTCACACCGAGGGAACCAACAAATACACCATCAACAACAAATACACTCACAGAAACCGACCTCCAATAACTCACACCGAGGGAACCAACAAATACACCATCAACTACAAATACACTCACAGACACTGACCTCCAATAACTCACACCGAGGGAACCAACAAATACACCATCAACAACAAATACACTCAGACACTGACCTCCAATAACTCACACCGAGGGAACCAACAAATACACCATCAACAACAAATACACTAAGACACTGACCTCCAATAAAGAACACTCACACCGAGGGAACCAACAAATACACCATCAACAACAAATACACTCAGACACTGACCTCCAATAACTCACACCGAGGGAACCAACAAATACACCACCAACAACAAATACACTCACAGACACTGACCTCCAATAAAGAATACTCACACATCAAAAGGACCAAAAAATACACCACCACAAATATATACACCCACAGACACTGAGCTCCAATACAGAATAATCACACCACAAATACACCACCACCAACAAATACACTCAATGACACTGACCTCCAATACAGAATACTCACACCCAGAGGACCAACAAATACACCAACAACAACAAATACACTCACAGACACTGACCTCCAATAAAGAACACTCACACCAAGAGGACCAACAAATACACAACCAACTACAAATACACTCAGACACTGACCTCCAATAACTCACACCGAGGGAACCAACAAATACACCATCAACAACAAATACACTCACAGACACTGACCTCCAATAAAGAATACTCACACCAAGGAAACCAACAAATACACCACCAACAACAAATACACTCAGACACTGACCTCCAATAACTCACACCGAGGGAACCAACAAATACACCACCAACAAGAAATACACTCACAGACACTGACCTCCAATAAAGAATACTCACACCAAGGAAACCAACAAATACACCACCAACAACAAATACACTCAGACACTGACCTCCAATAAAGAATACTCACACCGAGGGAACCAACAAATACACTACCATCAACAACAATTACACTCAGACATTGACATCCAATACAGAATACTCACACATCAAAAGGACCAACAAATACACCACCACCAATATATACACCCACAGACACTGAGCTCCAATACAGAATAATCACACCACAAATACACCACCACCAACAAATACACTCACAGCCACTGACCTCCAATACAGAATACTCACACCCAGAGGACCAACAAATACACCACCAACAACAAATACACTCACAGACACTGACCACCAATAAAGAACACTCACACCGAGGGAACCAACATATACACCACCACCAACAAATACACTCACAGACACTGACCTCCAATACAGAATACTCACACCAAGGGAACCAACAAATACACCACCACCAACAAATACACTCACAGACACTGACCTCCAATACAGAACACTCACACCAGAAGGACCATCAAATACACCATCAACAACAAATACATTCACAGACACTGACCTCCAATAAAGAACACTCACACCGAGGGAACCAACAAATACACCACCACCAACAAATACACTCACAGACACTGACCTCCAATACAGAACACTCACACCAGAAGGACCATCAAATACACCATCAACAACAAATACATTCACAGACACTGACCTCCAATAAAGAACACTCACACCGAGGGAACCAACAAATACACCACCAACTACAAATACACTCACAGACACTGAACTCCAATATTGAATACTCATATCAAGAGAACGAACAAAAGAACACTCACACTAAAAGGAGAAACAAATACACGTGTATATGCATCATTAGTGTCTTGTTACTGCTTTTGTCATGTAAATTCAAATATCTGGAATGATACTTTTGCAGAATATAGGTGCACCGGAAAGTGAAACTTTAGAAGGGAGGTTGTTGCATGCAATCAGGAGACGTTGACTTTCCCTTAGAACCTGGTCTCACTTCGTGGTTTGCAACCGTTCCAATGATTTTTCCTTGCCTTTTCGACTTTGAGACCAAATAACTGATGGGTAATTCTTTAATGATTATTCTACTAGTCTATTTGCTACTGAAATATTGTTTATTTTCGTATTTGTTTGTGTGACTACAACAATGTGATATCCATGCCTATCCTACATTTTACCTCTACTCGTGACTGTCTGTGGCTGATTGTATAAAGTTAATATGTGGTACTCGGGGAATAGAGGATGAACCTGTTATCCTTTAAATTGATTAGCTGTCCTACATATGTTAAGTTTAAGGTCCATACTCTCCAATACATCAAGGACCTGTTTATCCCCTTAACCCCTCCTCCCCCACCACTTCCTTTTCCAAAAATTACATACAAAAAATAATTGAAAAAGAACGGGTCCCTATTTGAAGATTGTCAGATTTAATTGGAGAAGTTCAGTCTATATCGAGCACATCCCCCTCTCCAGTTTGAGGTTAATAACTTTGGCGCATAGCTATTTTGAAACTGTTCGACTTCTATACATTTTTTTATACTTTTCTGAAACTTTGTTTTCATAATAAAGTGTTGCATATCTTAGTCGCCTGGAGATACTACTCATATCAGGTAACTAATGAAAGACGCCTTGGTACATGTAGATATTTCTGGGTCCCAAATTTTCAACTTTCACCAATGCATTGCTGGCGAGTTAGACAACAAATAAGAGGACTAGAAATGATTGGCCCACAGACCTATTATATTCATTATTTATATAGATGACGTGTTCCTTGATATATTTACCCTAGGTATATATATATCTTTGACAAAGTATCACCTGAATATGCTAGCAGTGATATGTTCATATCAAACACCGAATGAACTGTTTCACTTTCAAGAAATCAATCACAATATATTTGAATTTTGAGTTTTGGTCCCAAGAAAAGTAACTATGAAACGTTGCCTGAAATTTAAAAATCATAGTGTTTTCATAATTATCTTGAAAACGAGAGCGAGAAAATCGAAATATATGTACATTAAGGGGGGCGGACAAAGGGATTACCCTCTCTCCCCCTCCCTCCCTCCTTTCCCTTTCCTCCCCTCCCTCCTATTTCCCCCCTTCCCGTCTCACTTTCACCCTGTCCATCCCCTCGTTAAGTGGTCTTTGATCTGAGAAAAAATTAATTTTAGGAGACCTGACCACCTAGCTTTTTTCGCCTACGGCGACTGATTTTGTGCCTGTGGTCATGTGAACGATTATCATGGTGGAACGCGCCAAAACACTCCTTTCCGTCGCACTGTATAAATAGATCAGCCAATAATATTGCAGGTTTTATCGGAACCCTAAGGGCACAATGGACCAATCATTGCCGTCGTAAAATAAGTGATATCACAAACAGGTTAATTTTTCCCAAAGAGATCTTTTATGAAAAAAATTACCTTCATACAAACTGAAACTGAATTATTAAAGTGCGAAGCAAATTTCTGTGTGTGATAAAGTTAGTTCAAATTTGCCGGTAGGGGGCGTCCGTGCGATATTTACCGATTTGACCAAAAATGTCCTAAATTTAGGGGGATGGGGGCACTGCCGGGAGGGGTCGAGCGCCCCTCTGTTCCCCTTAATTCGCCACTGAAATGTCCAAGAAGCCGCAAATGAGGCGCCCCTCTGTTCCCCTGACTTCGCCACTGAAATGCCCAAGAAGCCACAGATGAGGCCATCAACACTTTGCTATTTGGACCATCAGTGCGTGTTGGAAGCATTCCGTAAATAAGATATCAAAATATATGACAAGTTCGACGCGAATTGGTCCGATTTCCGGACATCTTCATAAATCGCGGGTCCGATACGTCCGTCGTCCTACTCTCCTCTAGAGTCGGACGACGGACGTATCGGACCCGCGATTTATGAAGATGATTTCCGGAAGACTTAGGCTATGGCCAATTCTTGTGAGGACATATTTACATGATCGGCAATAATATTTTACCTTGTCAACCTTTTTATCATCGATAATATCGTTGGGATTCTTATGCTTCGTCAGCTTGCGTTTAGCTTCTCGTGATCTGACTTACAAGCAAGCCATGACGCGCGTTCATTCGAGGCAAAGGTATAAGAATTCTGGCCGTATGAAAGTTAAACTTTGGAAATTTGATAGCCAATCATTTATTTGTTTTAAAAACCAATGGTCATTAGTCTCTTGGAAAAACACGCAGATTCCTGCAATTCTTTTTTACTTCTGCCAAAATACAGTGACCGTCGAAGAACAAAGTGGCCAAGATATAGCCATCTACAGCTTTTTCTGCTAACCCAAAAATCTTTGATAATTCCAATAATTTTCGCAATCAATTGAATTTGATTTTATCTTAATTACTAATATGTATCACCCTCTGTGACGTGCAAATCCTTGAAAATCAAAATGTTTATATGAAAATTGATTAGAAATACATCACTAGCAAAGAATTTAAAAAAAATTAGTATTGATTTTTTACCTTTTCATTCTTACAGATGCCTTATATAATATTTCAAATTTTAACTATCCAATTTAGGTTTTAAGAGCAACATTTCTAACTACAATGAAGCTTGTATGAATTGTGCATTTATTTTTATTTGATGGTCAAGGGCTACTAACTTGAGTCCCTACCACACGTCCATTCTGTGTGGGAATTTCTACAGAAAAGGACGGACGAGTGGAAAAGTACTCTTAAATAGATTAAACTCAGGGTCAAAGGTTAGAGGTTGTAGGTTCGTCTATCGTCAGAGTCGTTTATCAATTTCCATCTTTAAATAGAAGATAATGGAGATAAAGTTTACAGGTGCGAGCTAAAGTTTGTGCCTGTGTTTCTGTGAATTTCAATTCAATTTCAATTTTATATTTGAGTAGCAAGCTAGCCCCACAAATAAAATCGTTGTGTAATTCAGTTGCCATTCTGATCGCCAGACTTGAATTCTGACAATGGACTATATGATAAGGGCCTATTTCAGCCCCCTACCCCCTAGATCCAATCTCCACGTACTTTCTATCGATAGAGTAACAACTGTCTGATTCAGATCCAATGATTTGAGATGATAACCGTCATTTCGCTCAGCTCGGGGTGGGGGGGGGGGGGGTTAATATTTACGATGGATACATCTTGACACAGTTGCTCCCAATGTTAAATATACACGTATGATGAAACATTTATTGCCAAATAAACTGACGGAAAACTGAGAAAGGGTATTTTCGTTGGTTACATTTTCAAAGACGTTGACGGAACTCCCCTTATTAATAAGAATAAGTTAGCTAAAAATGATAAGTACAAGAAAAATATACAATTTAACTTTTTTACGCAAATTTTAAAGATAAATCGGTCATGGGGGAACGGGCTTTATCTTTCTCTCCAGCACAATTACACTATGTCTGAGCTCTCTAGGCCCTGTGACAAACTTTCCGGATAGTCGTCTTAATCTAATAAAATTATGGTCGCTGAGCGATATAAGTCCCCTACCGGCATAGATATATGTCCTGCAACTCTGCCTAGAACTCTTTAATTAAGCATGAATTATTATAAAATTTACTGTCCATGCAGCTAATTTCAGAAATAAGAAAACTGAGGTTTTACCTCCTTTATCGAAATTTTTCCGATACAAAAATCATACAGTGGATAGATCTCGAACTCTTGTTAATAACGGTTCAAGTTACATGTATTTAAGAAATGACTGTCTTACTTTGGGTGTTCATGGTAGTTTAATTCTGGTTGGTCACGTGCAAATTCCGTGAATCGCGAAGCAATTATACTACTATGAGCAGCCAAAGTAAGAGTCATTACATATTTCCATTTGTACTAAATATCAGTCAACCCATTAAGCAGTTATAATGAGCGAGTTGAATCTTATAACGTCAAAAGTATACGAACGTTGGTAAAGTCTCCGTACTTTCAAAACTAAAGCGTGACGTCACAATAGGCAACCAAAGGCAATCCCTTTGCCTTAACATGGGGATTCTTATGTAATGGAAATATATGTCCGTACGACCAATAGTACGCTTACAGTAAAAATAAAATGGGTTTAGATGGGGAGTTTTCTATATTAATTTTAGCGCAACATAGTTGATTTCCTCCATTCGTCAAACACGCTCTGTAACTATCCAAGGCCAAGCTATGTATCAAACTCCATGTGTTGCAGAAAGAAGTCCGGATTTTGTTTTTGTTTTTTTTTTTTTTTTGCATCAAGGAGCATAGCTCTTCGAAAAAGGTCATATTGACCCAAATTCAAACTCCAAGACCAAGGTATGAATCAAACTTTACCTGAATATCTCATTTAAGAAATGATTGTCTTACTTTTGGTGTTCATGGGTGTATCATTCTGGTTGGTCACGTGCAAATTCCGTGAATCACGAAGCGATTCTCGGAAAATTTGCACATGTCCAACCAGAATTATACACCCATGAACACCAAAAGTAAGACAGTCATTACTTATATTTACATTTATTCTAATTATCTGTCATTTTTATTTGCATGCACATCGCACATTTTGCCTGTAATGTTCAGAGTCAAATGTACTTTAACGTTGATAGATTCTCCCTACATGCTAAACATGAACGTGACGTCACAATAGCAACCCAAGTTATTGGAATATAATTTTAGATGCTTAACGGGCGTTTAACATGGGAAATCTACAAGTAATGTAAATATTTGTTGATGAAGAAAAGTCCGTGAAACTGAATTTTGCAAGTCATGAATTTTGCAAGTCATCAAGGGACATAACTCCTGAGAAAATAGGTCAAGCGTGATGAAAGTCAAAGCAGTGTATCAAATTACACCTGAATGTCTCTACTTATTTTACAAAAAAAGTCCGGAAAATTCACAAAGTAATCAAGGAGCATATCTCCTCGATAAATAGGTCAAGCGTGACAAAAGTCCTACTTGCTCTGTAACTATTCAAGACCAAGTTAGGTATCAAATTTCACCTGAATATCTCTATTTGTTGCAGAAAATAAGTCTGGAAATTTGACAAAAACTTAATTTTGCAAGTCATCAAGGTGCATAACTCCTCGAAAAATAGGTCATGCGTGACGAAATTCCTGCTTGCTCTGTTACTATCCAAGACCAAGATGTGTATCAAATTTCTCCAGAATATCTCTATTTGTTTAAAAAAAAATTGGTAAACTGACAAAAACTGAATTTTACAACTCAAGGGGCATAACTCCTCGAAAAATTAAAGGTCAATTGTCACGAAAGTCCTGCTTGTTCTGTATTAACTATCCAAGACCAAACTGTGTATCAAATTTCCCCCGACTATTTGTATGTGTTGCAGAAAAAAGTCCGGAAAACTGAAAAATGTGACAGACGGACTGGACCCGAGAGGAAACTAAGAGTCCCCTTCGACGTTGCCGGTAGGGGACTATTTTAAATAATAGTGTTTTGTGTGACGAGTCTCACAACCATCAAATCAAATCAAATATTGGCTGAAACAAGGTTTTTATGCGTTTTCATGTTCATTTCTTTGAAAGCTTGGATTGCTTATTTCTAGCTTCGTTCGAAAGTGAAACCAGTGTCTCCGAAAAACTGTAACAAAAAGGAATAATTTATTGAGTATGTCATATCAAACAGAGTCAAATGAAATGGAAAGCACTTCTCCAAAATAAAGTTCCCCAAAAGCCAGGAAACGAAAATAAAATAATGTGATGAAATAAATATTAACATTGAGCAATAAATAAAACTACATTTCAATTTTCTTACCATACATGTTCTTACAAAACAGTTTGATTTCGATTCATACATAAAATTGTCATCCAAACCCGGATATCAAACTGTGTATGGTTCTGAATAATGTCATTTATAGCACTTTTTGTGACTAAATCGAACTGAAGAAATGTAGATATACAAGCAGTCCCATCAATATCCATCCTTGTATCGGCTACCAGAATCGGTAATCCCTGATATAATGGCGGTGTCTGTTGACAGGCAGGAAGTCGTCTTGTGCATATGGCTGCCATGTAAAATTGTTGGTGTGAGAAGGTATCGGCTGATTGGGCACCATGTACATCACGTGGTTAGGTACGATCCTCGTTACGTTATAATTAGTGGGTGGTAATGCTGGTAGAAACCTTGTGACGGGTGGACTGTAAGGTTCAAACGCTGGTGGAGCAACAACGCTCAGGTTATTCAGGTTATAATGTTGCCTTGGAGCAGTATGACCGAATAGTGGTCTGGGGGGTTCTAACAGACCATCACTTTGTATTAAAGGACGAGGCACTGAATGCCGTGCACTTATTGGGCTTCTGTTGATTCTGGGATCACGGTTACGGTTTGGATGTTGATGGTCATTATTACGGTTTTGATTGAGATATTCATGGTTCCGGTTTGCGTTAGAATGTTCAAGGTTCTTGTTTGGCTTAGTGTTGTCAAGGTCACAATTCGGCTTGTGTCGAGACGCGTCCAAACTAGCACCCGTGTCTTTGACCTCTTTGTGGTGAGATTTACTATTCAACAGATTTCCATTTTGGTCATATCTCTCGCTGGCCTTGTTCACTTCCGTTTCATCATCCGAATCCCGGTTCTTGATGTTATGTGCGCGTCTTGGTTTCCTCTCCCTCCAGGCGTCTGCTATGTGTGTCAGAAGGAGGTTTGTGATTCGCCTGTGGGCTGTTTTGTCCCAGTGAATACCATCGTTTGCCCGGCGATGTAGCTGGTCTCTGAGATGATAATGGAGGTCTAGCAAGTCGTACTCGTGTGACGCTACTATCTGTCTGGCGTAGAAGTTGGCTTCTAATACGTCCAGGCGCAGGGTGTTGTTCATGAACTCTATCCCTGGTACTATAAACCCTCCCCGGGCTGATTTGGAGATAGGCAAGGTCGCATTCCAAATCACCAATGTGTCTTCTGGTAAAACTTCACGGAATCGAGTGAAAAGCTTCTTTAGATTGGTTTTATACTCATCAACTCCATTCCTGCCATATCTGTAGATTTAACAAAAAGTTCCTCTCAAGAATTTATTTTTTTTATACATCGCACAATCACTCTCTTTTTTTTTTTATTCTAACAAGTACATGCAAATACAGTGTAATTATTATACATTTTTGACGATTTTTTCTTTATTGCAAAACTCGTTAATCGGTAGACGAATTTTTACCTGAATTCCTCCAACATGTTCTCACAATTCCTTTAAAATTACCTCGTACTACTTTATCAATTGGTAGAAGTACCGCTAACTTTTTCCTTGTGGTTACAACACTTGACCAATCATGCATAGTAATCTGAGTAGTTTTCATACATTTCTGTACCGTAAAGCAACGCACAAAAAGAATATGGCTACTTCTACAAGATCAAATAATACATCGCCAAAACAAAGAAAAATTGTTTTAAGCTTATTTCAAGGCTTGAGTTTTCGTGTAATTTCATCAAGGACATAAGCCTATGTATATCCTTATCAAAATTCAATTCTTCGGGGATTTTTTTTTTCATTGACAATTGATATACATATGATTTTCTGTTTGTTAATTTTGAAAAAAAAACCTTTTCTTGAAACTTTATTGAAACTTAAGCCATTGGCTGTTCAGCCATACATATAATACATATAAAAGTACACGGAGAACGGACATACACAAACATGATAAGCATGCATAATTATACATGTATGTATGTAACATACAAGGGTCGGAGTTTACAGGTACTTGTTAAATATTTTCCTAAATTCCTAAGCGTTTTAACATTTTTTGATGAAAGTAATTGAACTAATTTAAAACAAGAAGCTTTCTTCCAAAAATCTCTTTAATAGATTTATTTCGTAGATCTACAGGGCATTGCAAATTAGAGTGAAATTCGTCGTCAACTGTTTCTGAGCAAATAAAACAAATTCTTTCTTTTTCTCTCTATTTCAAAAATCTTCCTGTTTCAATGGCTATAAGTTATGCGATGAAAGTCTAAATTTTGAAATATATTTCCTATGAATCTGATCTAATGATTTTCGTTTATAAAATTGCAAATTATAATGATCAGGAAGGTGTTCATGTTTGAATAATTTATGAAATAAGATAAATTAAAATAAACCTGTCCCTTAGAAGTCGGTCCAAATAACCCAGATTGAATTCATGCATGCACGAGTAAGATACTAGCATGTACTTAATAAAACAACATTTTTAATTGGCGTGTGAAGTTATTTCTGTCCGTCCGTCCGTCTTGTCTACTTTATTTTTTTGTTACTGTCATGTGTCTATAGCATGGCGCATTTTTGTAAGATTTAGAGCACAGGGATTTATCACGCCTCCCGGTTGCTCTATTTATTATAGATAATCCATAGTAAACTCAGCAACCAGGAAGCGTGATAAATCCCTGTGATTTAGAGATTTATCGATTTAATTTGGAAGAATTATCCTTATTAACAAACAAAGATAAACTGCATGTATATGAATGATGAAAAATTATGATGAATTTATGCTTTACTTGTACAACTCGAAGACTCCAGAAGATGCATCTTTTGTACGTAATCTGTTTCGTACAATTGTCTCGAGAAGAGATGCCGAAGATGTAAAATAAGAAATCAACAAAGTATTGCCTTATCAATCAGTTGACTGTTCAAGTACATGTTCATTTTTAATCCATTCAAACATGTGAAATGATTCAAATGAGAAAATGAAAACTCTTGAAATTGTCTGTCCATTTTCGACGATCAAATTAATTCCCTCTAATCTAATTGAAATTCAGCTCTTTTTATTTCGTAAACTACATCTTTATAGTTAACGAAATTTTTACAAGGAGAGCTGAATTCCCTTCGCATTCGATCATGCTTTATATTTTAAAATTAGATGAATTGATTATCAGATTATAAATAAATATATGAACATGTTATATAGCACAACTTCTGTGCTGGAGAATCAAATACGCTTTTCAGCAAATAATAAACTTGCATATTAATCAGCTCTGATATATTCTAAAATCGACAGAAAAGAATTGCATTTATCAATGAATTGGTAAACGTATGATTTGAATACCCGTTATATGTAATGCTTCAGTGGTCACGAGTCATCGCCGTGAGGAAAAAGCTACCGGTACTTTTCTATCAATTGATATAGTTTTACCAGGTAATTATATATGAATTGTGAGAACATGTACGTGGAATTGAGGAACTTTTTCGTCTACTTCTTTACGATTTTGACAATAAAATTTCAAAAACGTTGCCATTTCCCTCATTAGTTAAGTGTCAAAGATCACTACCTGCTGATGTCCCAGAGACATGAGTTCATGATGAGGACGTCAGGTTTTGGGTCAGAGGAGAAGTCGGCGAGGATGGATTCCATATAGGTGCTGTAACACCTGGTGACGAAGTAGAATCGTACCAGGTGTGTTTTGGTTTGATACTGGCGGACTTCACGGTAGTTTACACCATTCACCATCTCACCTCGTCTCCCTCCTTCTATCAGATCGTCATTCTCATAATGGTGTTCTCCCTGTGGTGAATCAACACGCAGGTCAGTTGGAAGTTTTACTGTGAACTTGAAATTAAACTTCGACTTTGCTCAAGAGTTGAGTTGAGTTAGCTATGTTAAAACTACCCGAACTCAGCTTTGCCCATCGTGTGTAACCCACGGGAAAGTGAGGTACGATCTACCCCGGGGGTTCACAAGATGAGCTTTGCCCTGAGTTGGCGATCACTTATATAGCTATATTACTACTACCAGAACTAATCTAAACTATGAGTTGGTTAAATAGATATGTTACTACTACCCAAACTCACCTTTGCCATGAGTTGGTGATCACTTATAAAGCTATGTTACTTCTACCCAAACTCACCTTAGCCCTGAGTTGGCAATCATATATATAGCTATGTTACTACTACCAAACACACCTTAGCCCTGAGTTGGAGATCTCTTATATAACTATGCTACTACTACCCAACACCGTTGCCCTGAGAAGGTAAATACTTATATAGCTATTTTACTACTACCCAAACTTACCTGAGCCCTGAGTTGGCAATCATATTTAGCTATGTTACTACTACCAAACACACCTTAGCCCTGAGTTGGAGATCTCTTATATAACTATACTACTACAACCCAACACCGTTGCCCTGAGAAGGTAAATACTTATATAGCTATTTTACTACTACCCAAACTTACCTGAGCCCTGAGTTGGCAATCATATATAGCTATGTTACTACTACCAAACACACCTTAGCCCTGAGTTGGAGATCTCTTATATAACTGTGCTACTACAACCCAACACCGTTGCCCTGAGAAGGTAAATACTTATATAGCTATTTTACTACTACCCAAACTTACCTGAGCCCTGAGTTGGCAATCATATATAGCTATGTTACTACTACCAAACACACCTTAGCCCTGAGTTGGAGATCTCTTATATAACTATGCTACTACTACCCAACACCGTTGCCCTGAGAAGGTAAATACTTATATATAGCTATTTTACTACTACCCAAACTTACCTGAGCCCTGAGTTGGCAATCATATTTAGCTATGTTACTACTACCTAAACAAACCTTAGCCCTCAGTTTGTGATCACTTATAAAGCTATATTACTACTACAAAAACTCACATTTGCCCTTAGTTGGAGATCAATTACATAGCTGTGTTACAACTACCTGAGCTTACCTTTAGTCTGTGTGCGATCACTCTTAAAGCTATGTTACTACTACCCAAACTCGACTTTACCATGAGTTGGTGTTCACTTTTATAGCTATGTTACTACTACCTTTAGAAACTCACTTAGCCCTGGGCAGGTGATTACTTAAATATAACTATATTACTACTACCCAAACTCACCTTTGCCATGGGCTGGTGATCACTTAAATATAACTATGTTACTACTACCCAAACTCACCTTTGCCATGGGTTGGTGAACACTTAAATATAACTATTTTACTACTACCTAAACTCACCTTTGCCATGGGTTGGTGAACACTTAAATATAACTATGTTACTACTACCTAAACTCACCTTTGCCATGAGTTGGTGATCACTTTTATAGCTATGTTACTACTACATAAACTCACCTTTGCCATGAGTTGGTGATCACTTTTATAGATATGTTACTACTACATAAACTCACCTTTGCCATGAGTTGGTGATCACTTTTATAGCTATGTTACTACTACATAAGCTCACCTTTGCCATGAGTTGGTGATCACTTTTATAGATATGTTACTACTACATAAACTCACCTTTGCCATGAGTTGGTGATCACTTTTATAGCTATGTTACTACTACATAAACTCACCTTTGCCATGAGTTGGTGATCACTTTTATAGCTATGTTACTACTACATAAACTCACCTTTGCCATGAGTTGGTGATCACTTTTGTAGCCATGCTACTACTACCTTTAGAAACTCACTTAGCCCTGAGTTGGCGATCACTTTAAAAATATAACTATGTTACTACTACCCAAACTCACCTTTGCCATGGGTTGGTGATCACTTAAATATAACTATTTTACTACTACCTAAACTCACCTTTGCCATGGGTTGGTGAACACTTAAATATAACAATTTTACTACTACCCAAACTCACCTTTGCCATGAGTTGGTGATCACTTTTATAGCTATGTTACTACTACATAAACTCACCTTTGCCATGAGTTGGTGATCACTTTTGTAGCCATGCTACTACTACCTTTAGAAACTCACTTAGCCCTGAGTTGGCGATCACTTTAAAAATATAACTATTTTACTACTACCCAAACTCACCTTTGCCATGGGTTGGTGATCACTTAAATATAACTATTTTACTACTACCTAAACTCACCTTTGCCATGGGTTGGTGAACACTTAAATATAACAATTTTACTACTACCCAAACTCACCTTTGCCATGGGTCGGTGATCACTTATATAAATATGTTGCCACTACCCAAACTCACCTTAGTCCTGAGTTGGCGATCACTTACGTAGCTATTCCTCTGAAGCAGAATAACAAGATCCTTGTAGATAGCTCTCTGATCTGAAAGATTGAAAAATATTGATGCATTTGTTAGTGATGAACCAATTGTCGCCGACAATCGATTGTCGATCGCTATTTATTAGGCCTTTCGATTCCGATTTATATCAATTTCAAACAATCAATTGTCGCTTAAAGAAAGGTGTTTTGTGTTAATGTATTTATTTTCCTCTTTTTCCATGTTACATGTAATGAATTTATTAAAATAACATAAACAATTCGAACACTCTCTACATTGATATGCACCGCGCATTGATTGGTATAACCGAGTGGTTTTACGCATAGTTAGATCATAAGTATATATTATAGTATTCTCCATTCGAATTCTCAATCTCGGGCATAACTGTCGCCCACCCACCCTCTCCATAATTTTCTATATACATGATATACATGTTATATATGTGTTACTGATATATCTTTTTTTATTTTGTAGTTCGCTGCGCAAGGATTACGCGAATGATTGACATATATGAATAAATGCCCGCCATTTGAGCGCTTCATACCTCTATATACTAGTATTGTTTGTTTTTGTTGTAAATGATTTATATTCATTTGAGCGAAGCGAATTAGAATATAACAGTTACTCGTTGTTTACCCGTAAACAGGTAGATAATTTGAAATTTAATGATTGATCATTCATCTTTTGTTTTCAGCAAAATTTTCTAAATTTTAACATTCCAATTTTTATATTGAATTTTTCATCCGATTTAAATAGATATTCGATTGATTTAGTCTTTCCGACTACATTGTATTTTCCGATCATCGATTTCTAAAATTCTTCCTATGCACAAACACCAGCATTATCCTGCCCATACAACAGGTAGAGCAGTGGAGATACGGAAGGGGGGGGGGGGGGGGTTATGGTTCGCAACTATAATTTTGCCAAAATAAAAATTTAATAAAATTAGCCAAGTTTTTTTTTTAGAAAACTGACAAGAGATACTCTGGAATTTCATCAGATTTTTTCTCGCGGTCACTTGGCTCACCGATTTCGATTAGGCACGGTCCATTTGATATTCGGGGGGGGGGGGGGGGGGGGGCTTGAGTTTAAAAAAAAAAAAAATTATCATAAATTTGCTTATGGTGTGACAGAAAAAAATAATCTTTTTCTTACAAGTAATCTGAATCTGAAGTCACTCAAAATTCCTGAAATTTTTCGGCTCGCTTCGCTTGCCAAATTTTTACTTTATATAATTTTTTTTTGTTTTCTGAAAATTATATATCACATTGTAAAAACCTTCTATATCTCACAGTTGGAAGTGAATACAAGTTTTACATAAAAATAAAGTAATGTTTAACAAAGTTATTTTAGTAAAATTAAAGAATTTCTATTGAAAAAAAAAACCACAAATGTTCATAATATTACACATCGATTGTTATAAACAAAATTTCCTTGCTCCATCTTTGGTGACCTGGTGATAAAAAGAAAGTGGGCGACTTGAACATTTGGTAACTACTTCGTATCAAATTATGGATCAGTCACATCCCCACCTTTTTTTTATTAAAATAGTGGATCCGCCCTTATTAAGACCGAATAAGAATACAAATTCTCCCAAATGCAGATTTTTTTTTCGCTTAATTTTAGTTTACACTATTTTTGGTCAGAAAACTGTTAATTTGGCCTTTTTCATCAGTCAACATAGTTCGGTCAATCATATTATCAAACTCTTGATAATCAATGAAACAGAAATACTTGAACTTACTCGGAACTATTTAAAAAAAAACACGTTTCACTGAAACAGGAGAGACTTACTTGAATCGCCAATAACTACTATGAACTTGTTGTGAAGCAGTTTAATCATGTCCTCCTTCAGGAAAATGTCCGATATCACTACCATCGTCACACTTACTGAATTTACTCTGTTCAAAGAATAAAATATGTCAAGTTGTATTGCTGAACTATACATCATCTTTTTTAATGTTCATTAATTGATGAGGTACTGTAACAGTCACAGACCCTTTTCCTCTTTTAATAGCAATTCTAGTATAAAATCTGGCTTGCAGAGTAGACAAGTAAGTGAAGAAGTGATACCTGGACCCTGTGGTAGGAAGTCTGACTGCATATAATTTACATACCTAGTATAACATGAGTACAAGTAAAGCGAGTTTTTATCCATGTTGTATATATGCAAAGTTTTGAATCAGTAAATATACTTACATTTCAGAATGTTATACTATGTCACCTTTGATGGTCTAACTTGATCTTAATGGATGTGTGATTTGATTTATAGTCCAGCTTTTTTACGATACTACCTGTGAATGTTGTTGTTTACACTACAATGATCACGTGACGGTGAGATGTACTCGTGTTAGTGACGTATATTCTTCCAATTCTTAAATTAGTATTTGTTAGGGAAAAACTAGTTTCTGACGTTATGTTTGTGGACGGTAAATGTTGATTTTACGGTCGCAAACTGCATTTACCGTCCTCAAACATAATGTCAGTATCTAGTTATTCCCATTCTAATGCAATCTATATTTTTGTGAATATAAGTCGAAATGAGACGTTAGAAACGTCAAAGCCTAGTGTGTATTCTCGTTTTACTGTCGCAACTAAGGAGCAAACAACCAATGAAAATCGACGTTAACGCGACGTTGCATTAGAATAGTATTTTTTTAGCTCATCTGAGCATGTCGTGGCATAGCGCGCCGATCGTCGTCTGGCGTAAACTTTTAACATTTTCGACATTTCCTCTGCAACCGCTGCACAAATTTTCACGAAACCTTACTGGAGGCAAGTACTCGAGGTCATCTACCAAGTTGGTGTTTTATGTGCTGATCGGTCGACAAATATGGCCACCGAGGACTCTGATTGGCTGACGCATTTTCGACTTCTCCACTGCAACCGTTGCACGGAATTTAACAAAATCTTACAGGAAGCAAGTACTTAAGGTCCTCTGCCAAGTTTGATATGGCCGTCGAGGGCTCTGATTTGGCTGACGCATTTTCGACTTCTCCTCTGCAACCGCTGCACAAAATTTCACGAAATCTTTCAGGAAGCCTCTACCAAGTTTGTGTTTTTCATGCCGATCTGTCAACAAATATGGCCCTGATTGGCTGACGCATTTTCGACTTCTTCGCTGCACAGATTTTGACGAAACCTTACATGAAGCAAGTAATCAAGGTCCTATACCAAGTGTATGTTTTTCGTGCCGATCGGTCAACAAAATTGTGGCCGCCGAGGGCTCGCGAAACCTTACTGAATACAGGAAGCAAGTACTCATGACCCTCTACAAAGGATGTGTTTTCGTGCAGATTGGCTTAAATATTGCCTCCGAGTGCTCTGATTAGCTGACGCATTTTGGACATCTCCAAAACTGATGCTCATAATAATTTCACGAAACCTTACAGGAAGCAAGTACTCACGGGCCTCCACCAAACTGTCCTCTATCATTTTGTTTGAAACCCAGGTGAGCGATGTTACTTCCTTGGGCCTCTTGTTTTAGAAAATGGCATGTCCCATGTTTGTAAGATAAATATAATCTAGATTTGTTTGTGAGAAAAACATATATAGTCTAGATTTGTAAGAAAAACATAATCTAGTTTTTTTTAATTAGAAAATATCCTGTCCCATGTTTCAATCTGATTAAAACCATATCTCTACATGCTCACGATTTTGTTATGTCGTGATATAACAAAATCGGGAGCATGTAGAGATAGGGTTTTAATTAGATTGTCCCATGTTTTCAAGAAAAACAAAATCTAGATTTGGTCTTTGTCAACCCCGATATTTCTATAACCCTCCCCGCCCCCCCCCCCCCCCCCCCCCCTTTATAGTACCATGATCAAATGCATAATGAAATGACAGAGAGCGTCATTGGCATTCATATTTTTGACAACTGCAGAGGGCGGGAAGTTCCCCTGATTGCCCTCCCCCTCATGAATAATGAAAATGTTTTTTAAATCATTTAAATATAAATGTAGCAAATCACTTTGTATGACGTTTTCATTGTATCTATTTATGACATGCGGAAGTTTTTTTTTTTTTTTCTTCCACTTCCGTGTGTAAACAATGTGACAGACCCACTACCATGACTGAATTCTTATTGCTGATATTCATCTTCCTCGATAACGGCTAAGTACCTTACAAATCAAACTTTTACCAGCGATCGGTTACCTAGGGAGCTCGACCGGGGGTTTTGCCTTACAAATACACAACCTTAAACTTTTACAGTGGGTAAAGTTTTGTCGGAGTCGTTTGTCAGAGATGAATAATGTGTACCAAAAAGTTGACCAGTAATAAACTGTCACTGAGTCTTGCCGCTGCTGACCAATGTCTTCCTTTCGCCACAAAGTTTACTTTACATGAAAGTTGTCAAGAAGAGAGTTCCACATCGGAAAGTACTTCACAGTCGGTAAGTTACTGAGACTGATTTTTGTTATATTCCTGTTAAATCAGTTTTAAACATTTTGAATCATCAAAATCATAATAGATCACACGTATACTTGCTTAATCTTATTACTAGTACCTTTCATTCATTATTTTCTTAGAAGAATCTAGAAATTTCTCGGAAGGGGGGGGGGGGGGGGTATCTAGTCCGTCAGGGTGAATCCAGCCTTTGATGTTGAAAATGAACTAAAATAAGGAAAATCAGGACTTTTTGGCAAATCCATCGTCATAACAATTTCTCACTTTACAAATAAAAACACAAACACACAAATTTTCGGCCCTTTGGCCTTTATCCAGTCTAAAAAACGACAATGTATAACGTATGAAAACTTAAAAAGTAAAATCCATCCTTTGCTTCTCTTGCGTTCATTGCAAATCATTTAATGATTCTTCCCTCTGGAAGAACTTTCTCACTTTCGCCATTGCACTTGATCGACACAGCACCATCGTGCCATTTGCCTTGAGTCAATGGAACAATTCAGTAATGCCTAGTCTATGATTTTGAGAAAACTGAACACAAAAAAAAAAAAAAATGGATTAAATCAGCATTTCTCAATTTTCTGGCTAATACCAGAGGGCTACTAACCATCCCCTGGATCCACGCATGCTTACAGCTAGTATGAACTCGGGCGTTAATTCACACCGATAGTCACAACTTGAACCCTAGACTTAGAAACGTATAAGGACATTTGTATCGAGCTTAGAGGGGGAAACAATTATCCACGAGAATGGATTTTGATAATTAATACATGTACATGCAGAGTTCCGCAAAGCCGAGGCTTTAAAACAGAAATTCATGTATTATGAAATTCAGTGTATTCAAACGGTTTCAGATTTTTAACCCAAAAAAGAAAAAAAAAACCCATAGCTCCTAGCTCCGTCAGTATCTTTTGTCGATCTGACAGAGTTTCAAGTTGCTTAAGGAAATAAATACGCAGATTCAACAGGCTCTCGAGAAAAGTTATTCAAGGTTAAAGTTTTTGAAATGAAGGACGTCATGATTTATAAACGGGTCAGTGTGAAGATGTAATTTTAACATAAATGATGCAATCTGATTCAGATCTATTTATTTTGTAAACTCCAATCCCATATGCAGCTTTCGAAATAATTGGATTTTGTCACATCGAATTTGGAATTCCCAAACAGTAAAAATACATTTAAAGGATGCATGCACTAACCAATACAAGTAGTTCACAGCTCAGCTTATATATAGATGTCGTCGGTGTATGCGTAACCCAGTCCCTTCCCTTCCTCTTTATTCCATTATCTCATTATAATTGTTGCTGAAAATAACAATTTTGAAAATTATTGAATTTTCAGTCTTGTCCAAAATGACGATTCGAAAAATAAAGTTCTGTCGGTGTTTTGTATTTTGTTCACTGTGGTTAAAACTTTCAAGCTCTCCGGTTACAAGTCAGTTCTAAAAAAAAAAAAAAAAAAAAAAAAAAAAAAAACCTACTTTAATCATTAACACACCGTCACGGTACCGATACTGCGTTTCTAATTTTCATTCACCACATCACTCAGCTTTTATGATCCATCATGATCCATTTTGATAACGAAAAGTATTCATTATACGTGGCATAATTTCTTTGCACATTTCAAAATATCTTCTATCTTCTTGTAAACATGACAATCTGCTTCTTTTTAAATAGAGGAAGAATGGTTCCCATACAGCTGTCTCGAACGGTGTGACGCACGATGAATGTGACTCGATGTTCACGTCAAAGGCGACGTCGTCACTACTCCGTAAGAGAAAGGTACATTTCTGGGAATGGACAGACGAACCAAGACTATACAACATCGCTGTAGTGGCAGAAAATGGTCGGTTCGTATGTGTGGACGACCTACAACTGTCCACTGGAGTTATCGATAGTCAAAATAACCCAAAATGTAAGCCGTTTTTTTGTCATTATCGATCTATTAATTTTGATGAATTGCTCAAGTGTTAGTATAAAGGATCCCTGACCTTAAGGAAAGGCTTTCAGAAAACTTAAACATCTTATACATCTTGCGCTACGCGCACGATGCAGTCCTCCCTCAATTTTTTGTGATGATACCTCGATCAACCCCCAAAAAATATTACAATGATTCCTTAAGTGAACAGGAGCATTGTTCTTGTGAAAAACATACCTTTAGTGAGCTTTCCCGTGGCGCTTAAGTTAAATATTTTCCCGTAATATGTCATTGATTGTTTGTCCTTGTTCGAGATAATCCAGGATACCTTCTACATCCTAGACTGAGACCATCTTTCGCTGGGGTGAGCCAAAGTGCTTCCACTGTTTAGACTGTTGTTTGGTCTCTTCGGTAAAATGATGGACCCATGTTTCATCCATAGTGACAAATCTTTGAAGATAATTGACT
Source organism: Pinctada fucata (assembly GCA_028142955.1). NCBI lineage: Eukaryota > Metazoa > Mollusca > Bivalvia > Pterioida > Pteriidae > Pinctada > Pinctada fucata. Next base: position 68,990,545 of record AP027105.1, on the reverse strand, counting down.
GGATCTCCTTCGAAAAGGTTAAGATTAGCACACGATAAAGTGTGCCTGGTGTGCTTCCGGTCAACTGTCAGAAGTCTTGGTACCCAACGGGCCGAAAGCTTTCTCATTTTAAGATCTTCAGTCAGAATGGAATGTACTCGTTCCTGTGAAATGCCAACTGTATTGGCTATGTATCTTTCTATAACTCGTCTGTCAGTCATAAATATATCATGAACTTTATTGATCATTTCTGGAGTTGTAACAGTGTTTGACATTCCAGGACGGGGGTCATCCTCAATGCTCTGTTTGCCGCGCTCAAATTCCGCCACCTATCTTCTTTCCCTAATGTTGTTATATCATTATGGATATCCTTAGGTGTTAAACCTTTTTTTATGCATATATTGGATCACTGCCTTTTCGCTGATTTTGCAAAAGCAACTTGTCGTGTTTACATCAGAGTAATACCCCGTCGATTTGGATCGACAAAATTAGGCCATGGCCTTATAATTATAGTCAGAGAATAGCATATAAACATTCCTGCGTATCTCCTTCAATATTATACGAGGCTCACTACATATCAATCGGCACTCGTATATAGACTATATCAATTTTTTATTATTATATAGCTCAATTGTATGGGTTATTTTTGGCGATCTTCCAGTAATTGAAAGGGTACAAATGCAATCCGGATAACTATAAACCATTTGTATGTTAGGAGGTAAAGGATGAACTTAATGCGGCTCCAGTTGTCTACGGAATTTTTGTGTACAGTAACTCCTTTTTATACGCCCGTCATTTGACGGGACGTATTATGGTATGGCGAAGTCCGTCCGTCTGTCCGTCCGTCCGTCCGTCCGTCCATCCGTCTGTCCGTCTGTCCGTCCGCCTATGGAACGCAATAACTTGAATATGCGTCAACGGATTTTTATGAAATTGATACATAGTGATCAGACTGTGGAGAGGAAGCCGCCTTTCGATTTTCAGGTTCATCCGATTTGTCGTTACAGAGTTATGGGACTTAGATTTTTAAAATACAGTGAAAATATACTAAATATTTAAAAATTATTTAAAAATCTATTTCTGGTCGAAATGTTTTGAAATTTGGTATACTTCAAGTAGAAAGGATGTTCTTTGACATATGTAACGGGTTTTTAATTTTTTTGTCACATAACCGAGATATTGTGTGTAATGGGAAGGGGGGGTGGGTTATATGCACATACATTTTAAGCTAAGGGCAAAATATAGGCGCATGGAACGCGATAACTTGAATATGCGTCAACGGATTTTCATGATATTCATACATTATGATTGGACTGTGGAGAGGAAGCTGCCTTTCGATTTTCAGGTTTATTTGATATGTCGTTACAGAGTTATGGGACTTAGATTTTTAAAATACAGTGAAAATATACTAAAATAGTTAAAAATTATTTAAAAATCTATTTCTGGTCGAAATGTTTTGAAATTTTGTATACTTCATGTAGGAAGGATGTTCTTTGACATATGTAACGTGTTTTTAATTTTTTGGTCGCATAAGCGAGATATTGTGTGTAATAGGAAGGGGGGGGGTTATATGCACGTACATGTTAAGCTATGGGCAAAATATAGGCACATGGAACGCAATAACTTGAATATGCGTCAACAGATTTTCATGATATTCATACATTTTGATTGGACTGTGGACAGGAAGCCGCCTTTCGATTTTCAGGTTCATTCGATATGTTGTTACAGAGTTATGGGATTTAGATATTTTAAAATACAGTGAAAATATACTAAAATAGTTAAAAATTATTTAAAAATCTATTTCTGGTTGAAATGTTTTGAAATTTTGTATACTTCAAGTAGAAAGGATGTTCTTTCACATATATAACGGGTTCTTGAATTTTTTGTCACATAATCCAGAAATTATGTGTAATGGGGGGGGGGGGGTTATATGCACATACATGTTAAGCTAAGCTAGGGCAAAATAAAGGTGCATGGAAAGCAATAACTTGAATATGTGTCAACAGATTTTCATGATATTTGTACATTTTGATCAGACTTTGAAGAGGAAGCCGCCTTTCGATTTTAAGGTTCATCCAATTTGTCCTTATGGAGTTATGGGACTTAGATATTTTGGTGTTGTGAAAAAAATCCCAACGGGCGTATCTTGCTGCGTGAGCGTAGGCTTTATTAATTTTGATACATGAACTATTGTGTATTATTTTGATTATTGCCATAGGGAGCTTTTTGAAAATTATTTTGCATCCAAATTTTACATGCACAGTACTTACATTGTACGCTGATGTACGAAAAACTGTGTGGACAAGAGTCGATGACGGTTCCCGCCATTATGAATTACATTTCAGTTATGTTTAAGCTAAGACATTTCAAGTGTTACATAGATGGAGCGCATGGGAGATCCTTCAGGATAGGTGTTACCTTCCAATACACAGAAAACAAGACAGATTATCAAATATGTAGTCAACTGGAACGCGGGAAAGATGTAGTTCTTAAGGTATCCAAGGAATATTTACATATTTTATCGATTTCAAATTCAAATGTTATCATTTACATAGTCACATTAATGCCATGTTGCCCTAGCCTAGCCACAGAAACGACCAGCAACACTTTGCTATTTGAACACCAACCAAATAGCAAAGTGTTGTTGGTCGTTTCTGTGGTAGGCCCTTTGCCAATCATATTGCACATGGCAAACAAAATGAATTAAAACTGCATTTAGCCGAATGTTCTTTATTATTTTTCTTCAATATAAATAGGTTAATAAGTAAAGATACATTATCTTTGTAGGAAGCGTACCCAATACTAAATCCTGATGAGCGTTTCTTCCTGCAAAACGAAACATCCAGCAAATATCAAGTGTTTGAATCACTTCTTTACCTAGGTAATGTATATATACTAGTTCCTATGTACTTCATTTCATCCGACGGACATGGGTTGCTGAGACGACTAGAGCATCTGCTGCATGGATTTATTGTGAAAATTGCACAAAAGATAGAAAGTAATTTACAGAGAAATACAATGGGAATCTGGCACCCTCCCTAGCATGGATTTGTACCAAATGTAAAGATATGCGCTGCTTTTTCTATTATTTACTCAAATAATGTATCCACATGTAATATAAGTTACAGAAGAGCTATATAAGGAAATATTGTTCGCTTGTTTTAATTTTGCTTTGTTTAACTATCGTTTCAGATTATTGTTTGAGATTTGACGATCAGACAGATGATATTGCTATGACCTTCTACGACGTGACCTCCCCTTTCTCTACACCTCATGAGCCGGATTTAAAATTTGATTCTTTTCGCAAATACGATGGTGACATAGAATCTCGCTCTGGAGATGAATCAAACGTTAAAAAAGACAAACCCAAAATTAACATTCCGTTGCCATGGGGAGGACAAAGGAAAGGACAAAACATACCAGACAAAAGTGAATTGTTCAAACTTCTACCTGTTCCGACCAGATAGAAAAATGTACCAGCGAATATTGTAGTGACAAAGGTGTTCTACTGGGCTGAAGATTAAAGAAAAATAAGAAGTGTAGAATATTTATGATCCTTAATTATCTCAGGTGAACTGCCCCAGAATTATCATATATAATGTGTCAAAATCATCAATCGCCTTTTATACCGTGGATGTGCAGATATGGTTCGTATGCCACCAGAAGGACACTCTGCACGGTACTTGACCAATGTAGAGCCTTGTACCAAAGCATTTTATACGAATTGCACTCTGACTGACGACGGGACTCTATGGCGGGCCCTTCGAAACTCTTTTAAAAAACAGGGTCCCGACCACCTGTCTCTCTGAATGTCGGTCGGACTTCTCGGGGTTGTCTAGATATATGAGCTCGCTCCAGCCCGCAGAGCATGGACTGATTTTGGTACGCCCTATTTTTTTTTATATCAATTAACATATCCATCTGTGTTTCTTGGGCGTTACTCAGTTGTTTGTGTTGTCATAACAATTATGTGTTCTTCGAAATCACTGGGTAAACGGATAAAGTTGGAGGGTTGTGCGCATTTAATCCGGATAACTACATCATTTGCTACTATCGTGGCAGATGACCGTTCTAAGTCGGCACAGTTTGCCACTTTGTCTCCTTGGTTTATGTGTGTTCTTTCATGTTTTGATGTCGTGTTTGGGTTCCTTGTCCCTTTTGCGTCTCTTGTTGTACTTGTCCGCTCTGTGTATTCGCATAGGATTGTTCCGGTGTTTTCCTTTGGTCGCTGCATTAGAGTCTTGTTTGAGATCTCTTTTACGTCCATTCGAAAAGACGGAACAGAGGTATGACAATTACGATCGTAATTATGTCGATGATTAAGGTTAACACGGTAAAATATGCCAATTCTTTATTTATGTTGACACATAGTCAATTTAAAATACGCCGATTCGTGCCGAACATACCGGGTATTTTGTATTAATTTTCTGTTTCCATTTTAAAACGACTAAGGAATGTGACCAGCACACAATTGACCATCCAAATTGCAGTGCTTTGGGCTAGAAGATTTTTCCCGTTTTAAATAGATTATGAAATCGATTACTTAGATGTTCCCATCATACTTTAAGAGATTTAGCAGAAAATGTTCCGGCTCGTCATAGCCTTTTGTAGCAGTATTTGACGGCTGATTGGATTTATAAAGAGAATTAATTACTAGTAATTATAACTAAAAAGTGGATCTTGCGATTGCTTGTCTCCTGCAAGGTTTTGTGAAATTCTATAGAGCAATTGCAGAAAAGACGTAATAAAAATGTGTCGGCCATTCAGGGGTCTAAAACACAAACTTGGTAGAGGACATTACGGAAAAGCCCCAGCGATTGGTATGGTTGCAATGGCGTAGCTCTGCCTGAAAAAGTGGAGGGGCACAACATCCCAAAATTTCTAACAAGCAAAAAAAAAAGGGGGGGGGGGGAGAGATACTTTCTATACTCTCTATCATTAACAAGTACACGTAATAATATTCCACATACATGTAATTTGAGTTAAATGTCTTCATGTACATTGATAAAGTAATATGTATAAAGGATGGATCAGAATCGCTAAATTATTCAGAAAGTCTATAAAGAACTATATATATAGATTCTATAAGCGAGCCAAAGAAAATTTTTGAAAATTGACCAAAAAATTGTAGATTTATGGTACAAAATGTTGCTATTTTAAACAATGTAATTAAGTTAATGCAACATAAAATTTTGTGATTGAAAAGGGGGGGGGGGGGGGCATGTGCCCCCGCTGCCCCCTCCTCCTCCTGCGCCCTTGGGTTGATAAAGCGAAGGCTACGTCTCTATGTTGAAATGGTGGCGCTAATAATGCCAACTGTATACATATGGTTCATAATACTTGTCTACCTGTTGGCGTAGGATTTTGCGGCTTTTCAAAACAAAATATTCAAATGAAATAACAAGACATAGTTTGGTAGGGGCAGGTTCTTCTTTGAAAAACAGACTGACAGATGTGCAGGTAGATGCAAACATTCAGGTGAACAAATACAGGCGAATGGACAGACATACAAACAGACGGATGCATGGTTGTCAAGGATTACAAGATAGTGATCAAACTTTATTTACAATTCATGATATATTATACATGTACTGTTATGATTTACAAGTACATCAGGTGCTTTTTGATATGTTATTCATTATTCGTTGATATCCTTTTCGAAGTCTATTAATCCATGGTCCTATGAGATCTGGACCTACACGCATATTTATTAACTTGGCCGGGGTCTACGAAGCTGAGAATTTCGGAACGTTGAATCTGTTCATTACTCGTTCTATCATTCTCGTTCCCTGACGAAGATTCATGTGAGCTGATATTTCTGAACTCTGTCTCTAATCCATAATTATTTTCTTGTCCTACAAAGCAGCAAAGCCATCTCCGGTAACTTAAAATGTTTGTCATTTGTCTATTCTGATTGGTTGATATTGAAATTTGTTCATTTTGGTTGGCTAGTTCTCTCTGTAACACAGCGACATAAGGATTGTTCCCGGATTCAACATCACACGATCTGAGTTCCTCTGTATTTTGTGTGTACATAGTAAGCAAGGAAGGCTGGTCTGCCTCTGTAGGTTTCCTCTCGGTGTGCATCGTCAGACAACCGTAATGCTGACTGTACTCTACACAAATATCTGGAAAGAGACACATCTCTCAAAAAGATATTTATAAATTTTGAAGTTGATTTACGAAACCCAAATTTTCTTTCTTTATTTTAGGCAGATAAGTTATTTTTCAAAGTAGTGTCCGGCTCCTATGACGTATTAAAATTAAAATTTTAAACATGCAGTAATAAAAACATTAATGTATGTTTAAAATTTTAATTTTAATATGACACAGGACAGTAGGAATTATCAATTTTCAAATTACTGAAACGGACAGACGGACTGACATGGGTATATAAAAAGAGATAATTTTTGTTACCTTTGTAAGGTAGAGATTCAGTAACTAACTTTTTAGTAAGATTCTGTAACTGACTTTTTAGTGAGATTCTGTAACTGACTTTTCAGTGAGATTCTGTAACTAACTTTTTAGTGAGATTCTGTCACTGACTTCTTAGTGAGATTCTGTAACTGACTTTTTAGTGATATTCTGTAACTGACTTTTTAGTGAGATTTTGTAACTGACTTTTTAGTAAGATTCTGTAACTGACTTAAAAGTGAAATTCAGTCACTGACTTTTTAGTGAGATTCTGTAACTGACTTTTAAGTGAGATTCTGTAACTGACTTTTAGTGAGATTCTGTAACTGATTTTAGTGAGATTCTGTAACTGACTTTTTAGTGAGATTTTGTAACTGACTTTTTAGTGAGGTTCTGTAACTGACTTTTAAGTGAGATTCAGTAACTGATTTTAGTGAGATTCTGTAACTGACTTTTTAGTGATATTCTGTAACTGACTTTTTAGTGAGATTCTATCACTGACTTTTAGTGAGATTCTGTAACTGATTTTAGTGAGATTCTGTAACTGACTTTTTAGTGAGATTCTGTAACTGACTTCTTAGTAAGATTCTTTTTTTCAGGCTTAGTGACTCATACGATATATATCTTCTTTTCAGGTTTTGTGACTCATACAATGTATATCTTCTTTCCAGGTTTTGTGACTCATACAATGCATATCTTCTTTTCAGGTTTTGTGACTCATACAATGCGTATCTTCTTTTCAGCTTTTGTGACTTTTGCTCTTTTCATCATTGTAATTATTTATAAATTGGGGGGGGGGGGGTGTCTTCATTTATGTGTTTTGTTATATTTTTCTTTTCTTGTTTACTAAGAGAGAGAGAGAGAGAGAGAGAGAGAGAGAGAGAGAGAGAGAGAGAGAGAGATTACTTTTCTCGCTGCTTATACCTGTTTGTAGAGTAGAGTAATAGAGTTTGGAAGTTGATGTTAGGCTTTAAATTATGTTTATGTATAGGGTGTACTTGTATGTGTGAGTATGCATGAGGATGAGAGAGCTAGAAACTGAGACACAACTAGAGGGGAAGAATAACATTAATGATGCTGTGTTGAGTTTTATGTTTTTACTGAGTGTCAAAAAGAGAGAAGGCGAACAAGTGGGAGTGGTAGTGTGATTATATGTTTTGATTGTGAAAAATAGAGAGCGAGCAATTAGAGAAAAGAGGAGTGTTGTAGTGTGGTTGTGATTTGTTGTTATTGTGTAAATGAGAGAGAATAGTATACTGTCTGTATTCAATGATATTTTGGAAGGCCCCGGGGAAGAAAAGCTCTTGCTTATCGGGCTACCTTCACTAAATAAAGTATTTATTATTATTATTATTATTATTATTATTATTCTGTAACTGACTTTTTAGTGAGATTCTGTAACTGACTTTTAGTGAGATTCTGTAACTGACTTTTTAGTGAGATTCTGTAACTGACTTTTTAGTGAGATTCTGTAACTGACTTTTTAGTGAGATTCTGTAACTGACTTTTTAGTGAGATTCTGTAACTGACTTTTTAGTGAGATTCTGTAACTGACTTCTTAGTAAGATTCTGTAACTAACTTTTTAGTGAGATTCTGTAACTGACTTCTTAGTGAGATTCTGTAACTGACTTTTTAGTGATATTCTGTAACTGACTTTTAGTGAGATTCTATCACTGACTTTTAGTGAGATTTTGTAACTGATTTTAGTGAGATTCTGTAACTGACTTTTTAGTGAGATTCTGTAACTGACTTCTTAGTAAGATTCTGTAACTGACTTTTAAGTGAGATTCAGTCACTGACTTTTTAGTGAGATTCCGTAACTGACTTAATTCTTAGTGAGATTCTGACACTTACTTTTAAGTTAGAGTCTGATACTAACTTTTTAGTGAGATTTTGTAACTGACTTTTAGTGAGATTTAATTTGTAACTGACATTTTAGTAAGATTCTGTCACTGACATTTTAGTGAGATTCTGTCACTGACTTTTTAGTGAGATTCTGACACTGACTTTTTAGTGAGATTCTGTAACTGACTTTTTAGTGAGATTCTGTCACTGACTTTTTAGTGAGATTCTGTCACTGACTTTTTAGTTCCTTACCTATGTATGGTAGAGATTCTATAACTGACTCTTTGGAAGTTAACTCCTTTATCAGGAAGAATCTTTCATCAACACTCTCTAGGTTGACATCTGAGTGAGGCTAGAGAAAATAAACCAAAGTCTTTTTATTTATTTATACTCTGAACATTGTTCATTAGATCATAAAGTTGTCCTTGTTTTTCTACAGGGCTGTGCCATTGTCTCCGTCTGTTTGTCCTTTTCCCTATTTTCTTTTCGTTTGACAAAATTCTATTTAATATTTTTCAAGGATTTGTAAGCCTTTCGACTGTTATGTTTTAAAATATGATTTCAGCTTTTGTGTTTGACTGTCATTCACTGGATTCAACTAAAAACGAATCTGAGCCTTTCTTGATACGATGTCTAGATAGTACGTACTTTGAGTGTGAGGTACTGTACACTGGATACGATGTTTAGATACGTACTTTGAGTGTAAGGTGCTGTACACTGGATACGATGTTTAGATACGTACTTTGAGTGTGAGGTACTGTACACTGTATACGATGTTTAGATACGTACTTTGAGTGTGAGGTACTGTACACTGGATACGATGTTTAGATACGTACTTTGAGTGTGAGGTACTGTACACTGGATACGATATTTAGATACGACTTTGAGTGTGAGGTACTGTACACTGGATACGTTGGTTAGATACGTACTTTGAGTATGAGGTACTGTACTCTGGATACGTTGGTTAGATACGTACTTTGAGTGTGAGGTACTGTACACTGGATACGTTGGTTAGATACGTACTTTGAGTATGAGATACTGTACACTGGATACGTTGGTTAGATACGTACTTTGAGTGTGAGGTAATGTACACTGGATACGATGGTTAGATACGTACTTTGAGTGTGAGGTACTGTAGTCCGACTTGCAGACCTACGACGTTGTTATCTGTTTTTTTCGTCTAGACGAAAAAACAGATAACAACGCCATAGGTCTGCAAGTCGGACTAGAGGTACTGTACACTGAATACGATGTTTAGATACGTACTTTGAGTGTGAGGTACTGTACACTGGATATGGTGTTTAGATACGTACTTTGAGTGTGAGGTACTGTACACTGGATACGATGTTTAGATACGTACTTTGAGTGTGAAGTACTGTACACTGGATACGATGTTTAGATACGTACTTTGATTGTGAGGTTCTGTGCACTGGATACGTTGGTTAGATCACTGCACAAGTCGTACTTCTTCTTGTTCTGTTTACACGTACTAGTAAATCCAATTCGTGGTTTCCATCCCTCCTCCTCCGTCCAAACCTGACATGCAAACGTCCATATGTAGAAATAAACTGAAATTATAACATTGATTCTTATATATAAAAATCTTTAACTCCCCGCCAATTTCAATTTATTTTATGAACAGAACTTTTGTAGTCAAAAATCAAGCATAATATTTATGCTGAGACATCCATGATATTGAACAATATTACATAAATCACATATCAGAGTAACTAGGTATTTGGAATTGATATATAACAGTATCTGATATTAAATATTAACTCACATCTTCTGAGTGACTCAATTTTACCAGGTGATTCACAAATACACATTGAATAATAATTAATATCGAACAGACTTTCAAATTTACATAACTTGCAAACATCGTGCAATAAGTCGACTCGAACTGTAACTCGCATCGAGTAGTACATTTGTAGCTCGCACTTAAAAGTAACTCACATCGTGCAGTAACTCACATCGAGCAGTATCTCACATCGAGCAGTAACTCATACAGAAAAGTATCTCACATCGCGCAGCAACTCACATCGAACAGGAACTCATACAGGACAGTATCTAACATCGTGCAGTAACTCAAATCGTGCAGTAACTTGCATCGAACAGTTACTCACATGGAAAGCTAACTCATATCGAACATAACTCACATGGCTTCTTCCTGCAATCTTCAATCGGTTTAGCGATGATTTTATCTTTGTCAGGAAAGGCGAACTGATTGCCCAGAAAATCTATCTTTATCAGTTTGGGTTTGGGTTTCGGCGTTGTTCGTCTAATAAAACGTACTCTTCTTTTGGTCAGTTTAGTGTCGATTTTAATTCCATATTCCTTGATGAAGCTATCGGATTTCCATCGTCGTAGTGTCTGTGGATGATAGATTATAAAAAAACCTCTTTAATGTATACGATCGGTATTTGTTTAAAGTATGTATCAGTAAACTAATAAGTCCAAATTTCCGATTCTAAACACACTTACCACTTACCAGTGAAACCGATTCTGGTTTTTCCGATTCTTATCACACTTAAAAATGTAACAGACTCTGTTTTTCCCTATTTTAATCACACTTAACGGCGTAACAGATTCTGTTTTTCCCTATTTTCATCACACTTACCAGTGTAACAGATTCTGTTTTTTTCCCTTTCTATTTTAATCATACTTACCAGTGTAACAGATTCTGTTTTCCCTATTTTAAACACACTTACCAGTGTAACAGATTCTGGATTTTCCTATTTTAATCACACTTACCAGTGTAACAGATTCTGGATTTTCCTATTTTAATCACATTTACCAGTGTATCAGATTCTGGTTTTTCCTAATTTAATCATATATACTTACCAGTGTAACAGATTCTGGTTTTTCCTATTTTAATCACACTTACCAGTGTATCAGATTCTGGTTTTTCCTATTTTAATCATAATTACCAGTGTAACAGATTCTGGTTTTTCCTATTTTAATCATAATTACCAGTGTAACAGATTCTGTTTTCCCTATTTTAAACTCACTTACCAGTGTAACAGATTCTGGATTTTCCTATTTTAATCACACTTACCAGTGTATCAGATTCTGGTTTTTCCTAATTTAATCATATATACTTACCAGTGTATCAGATTCTGGTTTTTCCTATTTTAATCACACTTACCAGCATAACAGATTCTGGTTTTTCCTATTTTAATCACACTTACCAGTGTAACAGATTCTGGTTTTTCCTATTTTAATCATATATACTTACCAGTGTAACAGATTCTGGTTTTTCCTATTTTAATCACACTTACCAGTGTATCAGATTCTGGTTTTTCCTATTTTAATCATTTATACTTACCAGTGTAACAAATTCTGGTTTTTCCTATTTTAATCATACTTACCAGTGTAACAGATTCTGGTTTTTCCTATTTTAATCACACTTACCAGTGTAACAGATTCTGGTTTTTCCTATTTTAATCACACTTACCAGTGTATCAGATTCTGGTTTTTCCTATTTTAATCATTTATACTTACCAGTGTAACAAATTCTGGTTTTTCCTATTTTAATCATACTTACCAGTGTAACAGATTCTGGTTTTTCCTATTTTAAACACACTTACCAGTGTAACAGATTCTGGTTTTTCCTATTTTAATCACACTTACCAGTGTATCAGATTCTGGTTTTTCCTATTTTAATCATAATTACCAGTGTAACAGATTCAGGTTTTTCCTATTTTAATCATAATTACCAGTGTAACAGAGTCTGGTTTTTCCTATTTAAATCACACTTACCAGTGTAACAGATTCTGGTTTTTCCTATTTTAATCATAATTACCAGTGTAGCAGATTCTGGTTTTTCCTATTTTAATCACACTTACCAGTGTAACAGATTCTGGTTTTTCCTATTTTAACCATATATACTTACCAGTGTAACAGATTCTAGTTTTTCCTATTTTAATCACACTTACCAGTGTAACAGATTCTGGTTTTTCCTATTTTAATCATATATACTTACCAGTATAACAGATTCTGGTTTTTCCTATTTTAATCACATTTACCAGTGTAAAAGATTCTGGTTTTTCCTATTTTAATCATATATACTTACCAGTGTAACAGATTCTGGTTTTTCCTATTTTAATCACACTTACCAGTGTAACAGATTCTGGTTTTTCCTATTTTAATCACACTTACCAGTGTAACAGATTCTGGTTTTTCTTATTTTAATCATATATACTTATCAGTGTAACAGATTCTGGTTTTCCCTATTTTAATCACACTTACCAGTGTAACAGATTCTTGTTTTTCCTATTTTAATCATATATACTTACATGTACCAGTGTAACAAAGTCTGGTTTTTCCTATTTTAATCATACTTACCAGTGTAACAGATTCTGGTTTCTGTAGCAAATTCTGTAACGTATCATTGATGGTGTCCACTGGTAACTTTGTCACGTGTTTTCCATTTATCTTGCTAAGCATATCATTCCTCCTGGTTTGTAAAGGAAATATTTAACTAAATGTCATTTTTTGGTTTCCGTTAATAAATTAAAATAATAATTATAAAGGTTTAAAAAATTATAATACAATTAAGACGCCTCATCGCTCACCTGATTTGCGAACGAAGGGGTGTTAGCACTTGCTTCCTGTAAGGTTTCGTGAAAATTATGTGCAGCGGTTGCAGAGGAGATGTCGAAAATACGTCAGCCAATCAGAATCCTTGGTGATGATCGGCTCAAAAAAAAAAAAACACAAAACAAAAGTAGAGGACCCGAGTACTTGCATCCTGTTAAGATTTGTGAAATTATGTGCAGCAGTTTCAGTCTTTCAGAGATTATGTCGAAAATGTGTCAGACAATCAGAGCTGTTATTTGATGACCTATCGGCTCCAAAACCACAAAATTAGTCGATGACCTAGAGTACTTCACCGTTGAATAATATTTACATGACGTCATAAAGGCAATCATAATTTTTCTCTATGTTAAACGGCCATAGGGAATAGTTGCATCCGACGATACAGAATACTGATGTAGTTGAATCACTAGGTCACGTTGGGTCACGGTGGGTCACGTTGGGTCACGGTGGTACTTTCTTCCTGTTAAGTTTCGTTAAATCATCTGCTGTGACTGCAGAGGGGATGTTGAAAATAAATACTGATATATAAAGTTTACGACGGACGACGGTTGCCACAAGACATTCATACTATATTAAACAAGACACCACTCCGCTCATCTGAGTTGCGGACGAAGGGCTCCTGTTAAGTTTCATAAAATTCTGTGCAGCGGTTGAAAAGGAGATGTCGAAAACGTTAAAAGTTTACGACTGACGGACACCGGACGGCGCGCTATGACTACAGCTCACTTAATCTTCGCATAGGTGGGTTAAAAAAATAAATAAATAAAGTAAGACAAAAATTGAACAGATGAAAAATATACAAACCATATAAGACGTGACAGTTGTTTAGGAACCCGCGTAACAACATACACTGACCGTCCACTTCCTCTACAGATCCTATAGCTCAAAGAGTTTACTTCCTGGAAAAAAATACAAATTGAATGTCTATCAGCATGATCAATACCACAATTAAGTTACTATTCTATTCTAAGATTGTTCTCGTATAACGTAGCCTGATGACATGTAATTAGATGTGGAATAGACTGCGTATTTTAAATTCTAATGCAATGTCACTATAACGTCGAATTTCATTGGTTGTTTGCTCCTTAGTTACGGCTGTAAAACGAGAACATAGCCTACTAGGCTTTGACGTTGCTAACGCCGCATTTCGCTTTATATTTAGAAAAATATAGATTGCATTAGAATGGGAATAACTAGATACTGACGTTATGTTTGCGGACGGTAAATGCTGATTTTACGGTGCAAACATCTGTCAGAAAAACTCAGTTTGCGACCGTAAAATCAGCATTTACCGTCCGCAAACATAACGTGTCGCCAGAAAAACTCAGTTTGCGACCGTATAATCAGCATTTACCGTCCGCCAGAAAAACGGATGTTTGCACCGTAAAATCAGCATTTACCGTCCGCAAACATAACGTCAGAAGCTAGTTATTCCCTAAATCACATAGATTAGATTATTAAACTTTCATTTTATAGAGTCAAATTTGAGTAGATTTTGTTTAAAAATTAATTATTTTGCATCTACATGTATATCAAATGGCATGCTTATTGTAGAATACGAAGACAGCATTACATACATTCATCAATTCGTGTATTGGTCTTATTGTTTTGTGTATGAATATATAATCATGTAATAAGTAATATTCTAAAAAATACATGCTCCTAAGGGTCCCGATTTTGGTAAATGAATAACTATCCAAGACCAAGTTGTGTATCGATTGAATTTCATTTCAATATCTCTGTCGTTGCAGAAAAAAAGTCTGGAAAACTAACACGGACAGACGGACTGGCCAAGAGGAAACTAAGAGTCCCCCCGGCTTTATCGGTAGGGGACTGAGAATATAGATTATACTAGTATATAGGCCTAATTAATTCTCTTGAATGTAGGGAATCTTTAAAAATCACATGTGGATACATGTAATACGATATTTTTTTAAAGCTACACTTGGCCAAGATCGCCCCGATTGCTCCGATTGAGGTGAATCGTAGAGATCGTAAGAGAGCATGGGGTTGAATCGTGACGATCGAAAGAGAGCGTGGTGGAATCGTGATGATCGTAGGAGATCGCAGAGATCGTGGCAAAATTTTTGATCCTCAAAAAAATTTGCTACGATTGTCCCGATTAATCCTTACATCGTGAGAGAGCGTAGTGGAGCGTAGTGAACGTGATGGAGCGTAGTAGATCGTGACAGATCTTGACAAAGCGCAACAGATCGTAATATGCGATCGTAGGAGATCTTGGTGAAACACGTTCTCCTACGATCCACTACGATTTCACTCACGCTCTTTGACGATTTGTTACGGTTTCCACGATTCAGTCTACGATCTACAAGATTCGTTGCGATTCCAATATTCCTATGATGAAAATTATAATAAGATATGATGGATTACAGGAGTTTTTAACATCCGCAACAATTTCTAACAAAGAAGAAGACTTAGAAAAGAAGTCTTGATAATCAGTGAGGTGCTGCATTAATTGTCTTCGAACGAGTTGAATATATACACGCAATCAAAGATTTGAATTGCTCAACAAAAAAATGTTACCTTCAATATAATCGAAAGATCAAATAAGGTTCATCAATGTCATTTCCAGCGTTTTGCGATATAAAATCTTTGACATCTCCTGGATATTAAGCTTAATCTTGTTCGGATATTGCAAGTGGTATTGAAACTGGTTGTCTATTTCATATCAAATCGTGTTAAATCGCGGCAAATCGTAGTCCTGCATCGTAACAGATCACAAGCGTAATAGCTCATCGTGGTAATCGTACGGGAACGTAACGAAGCTTGAGAGAACGGAGTGCAAATCGTAACAGATCTTATCTACAATCGTAACAAATCGCTACAGCGCGTATCAGAGCATGATGGAGCGTCGGAGAGCGTGTGAAGACCAATTTTATTTATAGAATCGTGAAGCTTCACTATTGTCACGTTATATTCCAGCGACAAATTAGACATTTTTATTTTCAAATTGATTTTCGTTTAATTCATTTATAATTCTCTATTTATTCTTAGTTTTCAAAGGAATGTGACAATTCGGACTATACTCAGACACTTTCCTATAAGTCAAATAAGTCAAAAGTAATTTGTTTATTGAATCATTTCCTCAAGCAAATCTCTCATTGATGTCATTTTCTTTATAATGCCGCTTGCCTTCATTTACTTTGTTATTTGTTACTTTTAATCCTTTTCCTTTAAAATTGTTTGTATTGACACTTTCTTTGTCCTTGTATGTGTCGGATTGAGTGAAAGTGAATCGTGTGAGAGAATGAGAGATCTCGGGAGTTAGTTGACCGCCACGGAGCTGACCGGGCGTGATTTGCAGTTGTTCCGGAATTTCCGACTTCTGAAAATTAACTGTTTTTACGTACTGCGGACTTTCCAAGTACAATCAAAATACTTGCATTTTATTTTATGGAGTGAATGTGTGTGTGAATGCGGACATTTTGTTATACATCTTTTTGGACCATAATAAATCAAATTAACTGTCATTGCTAGCATCTTTCATCGTTTCACAATTTTGAACAATCACACACAAAAACGTCGTTGTGACACTATTTTGCTCAATCGTGGACATTGTAGGGCATCGTGGCTAAGTGTAAACCTAGCATAAGTGGCAAGACTATAGGGGATCTATTTCTCGGGGCCTTTCCATTAAATGAATCATTTTTTTTCCGAGCGCGTGACGGAAAGGCCCGAAATTGTGCAGTTTAAGATCCTTATAATGTCCTAAATAAATAATTTATAACTCCTTATAATGTCCTAAATAAATAATTGATAAATTATAACTCCCTATAATGTCCTAAATAAATAATTTATAAACTATAACTCCTTATAATGTCCTAAATAAATAATTTATAAATTATTACTCCTTATAATGTCCTAAATAAATAATTTATGAATTATAACTCCTTATAATGTCCTGAATAAATAATTTGTAGATTATAACTCCTTATAATGTCCTAAATAAATAATTTATAAATTATAACTCCTTATAATGTCCTAAATAAGTCATTTATAAATTATAATCCCTTATAATGACCTAAATAAATAATTTATAAATTATAACCTTAGACTATCAATAAAAGAATGTTTAAAATGTATTTCATATCATATCTTTTGATACTATCTGTGATATCTCTCAATCTAATATAATTCTACTTGGTATTTACGATGCTAACAATATAATTATCGAAGAGGAACGGAAATAACAAGTAGAGTGTCTATAACACTGATAAGCTTCAATTAGAATTCTGCATATATACATGCATAATACCCACTAGGGAGTTTAACGAAGTCAGGCCTATATATATAGGTGATACTTTTTTGTCGCCTCCTAAACTGAAAAGTTCATATTTATAAATAAGAAACGTTATAGCTGGAGTACGGACTGCCTTTTCTCTTTACCCATGTAAAGTTCTATGAAAGTTTCATGCAACCTTAAACAAAAACCAGACACACACATAAAAAAAGAAATATTCTGATTTCATAAATGATTAAAAAAGATTGATTTTCTACATGGAGTGGGGTTACCCAAGGACTTATAAACAGATATTGGTACCAAAATGATCAGGATAATCTATTCTACTTATTCAAGTCGTTTTTATGTTGTCAAAATTATTATATTTAGGGCATTCATGGTTTTGAATATCACAACCCTAACAGCTCGTTGCCTAATTTGCATATCAAAAGGGCACGCGAGATGTTAACGGGAAAAGACGAGATTCCAATCCTTCTGTTTATAAGTCCTTGGGTTACCTAAGTGATCTCGGTTGAAAATGTTGAATTAAAAAAAAAAGTACTGACTACCTTTCACTGTAACCAAGTAACTATGAAATTTCCAAGAAATTAAATGAATATTTTGATTTAATAACAAGAAAATCATTTGAAAAAAAGTATAAAGGTGATTCTCGAGCACGCGACCTCGGGCCCAAGAAGCGAGCCCGTTCACCACTGCGCCACGTTCCGTTGATGATTAAGATGAAAATAAAGAATGTAAACCTTGACCAATGGAAACTCCACAGCAACATCGAATTATTCAGTTTCGTGCAGTTTACGTTCTCATTTTATTACAAGTATGTTTAAGCGATGCAATAGAAGCTGTAAAATAAACAAAAGTGAGGCTAAGTTGACCTTAGGGAAGAGACCACATAGACTCGGAGCATGACCGAAATATTACATGTATAACGATGTTGCACAAACAAATATACAGGAAGATATTATCCATGAATAGTATTTCTGAGAATAGTCAGCAATAAATAGATATTTTATGAATGTTTATCCACTACTGTCCTTCTATACTAGAAAAATAGTCCGAAATACCTGACCAAAACCTAGTCCGCTGAGTTTCAAGCCACTATCTGTCCCTCCGAATATTTCGGACGAATGAAAAATATTTGGCACACATTAAAAGAGCGTATTAATCATGGTTGGGAGGTCTCGAATTCGATAATCGGCTCAGACGTCGTTTTCTCCTCGCCGTTTGTGAAGTAAAAGTATTGAATTAAAAAAAAAATGTTCGGTTTTTTTTGCGTGTGTGTGTGAAAATATCAATGAGTTCGTAATCTTTACTATTAGAATGTTTTATATGTGAAAGGCAACTTTAATCAAAATTTGGCAGAACTTCATACTTTTTCCTAAGTACCCATGGATGACTTTAAAGAGATAAAATGTATTTGTTTAATTCTACGAATATAAACATAAACTCCTCCAGTTCCAGTCATGAAATTCACATTGATAAAATCTTCTGCTTTATACAGTAACGTATTTAAATATTGGTAGGGTGCCTTGACAGTATTCTATTCATTTTAAAAGTAAAACATTGAGAGAGAGAGAGAGAGAGAGAGAGAGAGAGAGAGAGAGAGAGAGAGAGAGAGAGAGAGAACAATCACCTGTGACTCTGGCTCTGAGCTTTCCGACGATGATGACGATGAAGAGGAGGATGACGATGATATCGACATTTTTGATGATTTACGGGACGAGCTAGCAGGACCATCCGGTTCCGTACACGGCTCGGACATCAGAAGTTGACCAGGGTGACTGGACATCACATTTCGTACGTCCCTCTCATATAAAATACTGACCAACAATCCATTACTAGGTACCTCGTCCATCATGTTCAAGTCTATAACGGTTATTTCCTGTAGTTGTACAATATATATAAGACAGTGAATACTTTAATTTTGATAACTTCCTTGTTGGATTTATTAAGAATTTATATGTGTAGGTATCAGTACATATTTCAAATTACAAAGATGACTTTGTTTATAGATAATAAATGAGATGAATATTTCCTCTTGTTTAATTCCGTCTCTGTAGCGGTATAGGAATTCCGAGTGGGCAAAGACCAGGAAGTATCCCACAGTACATTGTACGTTCCACTGTAGGACTAATTTAATGCGCACTCAGATTCTTCCCATTTCCTACAAGCTCTTTTCTTTCAGTTCAGGGTGAGCAGTGGCGGATTTAGAGCCCCCCCCCCTTTTTCACCCAAAGTTATTGATTCAGAGTACTCTTTTTATGCTTATTATCTTTATTTTTCATTAGTTGTCTATTTTTTCGTCTTCACTTTGTCTTCAACTTTCTTTGTCATCGTGTTTGAACGGATTCATATGTCATAAACATATACAAAATTCAAAATCAAATTAACACTTGAATAATTACCTAATGCTTCATTTCCATGGGCCGATCTAACCAGGTTAGACGGATGGATAGTGGGGTTGGTCACAAACCCTTCCCTTTCTTCTGCTAGTCTGTTTAATACTTCTTGTAGAGGAAAGAATTTGTTACCAAGCTGATACCTCATCCCTGTTCTTTCCGCTTCGAATACCATTCCCTCAATTAAGTTCTCGCCAGACCCAGAATTTGAACGTATTGTCAGAAAGTGATGACTTAAAGTCTGATTTTTTTTTAATTTCAAAACATCTCATGTCGTTGTTTTTTATCGGATGGTAAACGTAGAAAATTGTTTGAAGTTATAACCCTTTCTTCAAAATGGTATTTCCTTACTAAGAAACAAAGACTACGTGAATTATTTCAGAGAGGGAAGTTGTCAATTAGTTAAAAAAAATACAGGATAATCGCACCCTTGTTTCCCTTTTCTCTGTTTTTTCGTGATTTGTTTGAAATGTGACATTCCTTTACGTCAAGCCCATCATGTTTAGTCCGACTTGCAGACCTACGACGGTGTTATCTGTTTTTTCGTCTTCGGTCTGACTGCTATGCATAGGCAAAACTTGAGAATTTCGGTGCGAAATTAATTTCGGCAAGTCGTCCTTTTTTTTTGACAAATTCCAGTCTCTTCAACCAAAAAATAAGTCACCCAGTCCTCCTGCCCCTAAAAAAATCCCTCTAGGCCTGGTTTCACCTCTGTGCGTAAGACAAAATGTAGTCGATCAGAGGAAAATCGGAAGAGAGGAAGAGGCGAAACTAGGCTTGGAGGGGACATTTTAGGGACAGGAGGACTGGGTGACTTCTTTTTTAGTTGAAGAGACTGGAATTTGTCAAGAAAAGGACGACTTGCCAAAATTGATTTCGCACCTAAATTCTCAAGTTTTGCCTATGCATAGCAGTCAGACCGAAGACGAAAAAACAGATAACACCGTCGTAGGTCTGCAAGTCGGACTAATCATGTTGACCTATATAATACTAATTCCTTCTTAATCAGAAAAAATAGCTTCCTTCCTTCCTTTTTTCATGAATAAATTTTCATTCAAAATTTTGCCCTTAGTGGTAATTAACAGGATATACAAATGATAATTTCCTTGAAAATCATTCAGTAGATTACAATCTCTTGAAAGTAATGCGCCGACAAGTTTGATTCCTACTTTTCAATAATAAATCATTATGTGTTTTCTATACAGCCTTTCAAACATGGATTGAAAACGAGACTGGGGAATCTCATCCGAGTGTAAAAGATTTGCAATCCACGACGAGGCTTGTCGAGCCTTGGATGTAGCAAATCTTTTGCAGGAGATAACTTTATTTAAGATTATCAGAAAAAGAAGTCCGAGTAGGCACTCTTCTGGACATAGGAAATACATGCATGTTGTGAGTGATTAACCCTCATTAGTGGTACTCAAAGCCAAAATGATTAAGAGATTTTGCCCTCCCCCGTTTTATTTCAAAGATTCTTGTAATTCAGTGGTGCATAAATTTACACAAGGACGTACAAAACAGCGGCGAATTTATTTACAGGTCGATAATCGAGTTTCTCGACGATGGGTTGTCAAAACCATCAAATGGTGCTCTTCAGAGAAGATAGGGTCCCGACTCTCTGCTCTTTCCGAAAGTTAGTTTTCCTTGCATGAATTCACGCTCAAGTCGACAATGTTGGAAGAATTTGCTTTTGATATGTATTGAATGTTCATTAAATTGTTCATGTAGGTCAACGTTTTATTGTCATTATATCTCAGCGGTTACTTGGGTGCACGATAGGTTATATCAATTTACAGCTGCGGGTTCGGAATAATGAAGACACTATTTCCACGTCCACCATTTATTACATAATGCATAATTATGTATGCATGCTGTACCCTAACTATGGGCTAAGGCAACAAAGACCAAGGTCAGACTCAACCCAGGTTCAGGATCATTAAGTATAGAGATTTTTGATAGATCCTGTGTCCATTAAATATGAAAATATCACAACTACAGAAAATGACTTCTATATGGTGATCAACTTGGAATGGACTGAGGTTTGAAAATTTATATAAGCGACTATTTGAAGTCACATGGACTAAATGGAATGAAAAATAAATGTTGGACAAATCAGGGAGAATATTCAAATGACAATTCAACTACATTTAAACATGATGAAAATTGTCAAATAATAATGTAAAAATCATTCCAAGGAATGCACGTGTCGCTTGCGAAACATAGCGACACTTAGAAATCACTTTATATAGGGTGTGACAGACAGATGGACAGACAGACGGACAAAGTGATCCCCAAGTGTCGCTATGCTTCGCAGGCAACACAAAACAACTATTCAAGAACAAGCTCTAACTAAAACGACTTCATTCGGGAGTCACCTAATGCTGGCGTCACACTGTCCCGATTTAGACAGCCGATGGTCACACTATAATGGATTTCTTCCAATTCGGGTGTGATCGTAATATCATCGGGCTATTCGTAAGGCCATCTTGAACCATCGTATGACCGCCGGCTTGATTTGTCAAACTTCGGGAACAACTTCGGGAGTGCTGTCAAAATCTTTGGCATGCCAAAAAATTCCCGATGGCACTCCCGAAGGACCATCTTCGAAACAGGTTCGTGTAATCATCTTGCCCTTCGTAAGACCATCGAGAAGGCATCTTGCGTATTCATAACATCTTCGTTTCTCCTTCGAATTACCATCGGGACCATCGGGGAAATTTTGCCATACGAAGGCATAACGAACGTGTCAAGAACCTCCCGATGGAGTTAGGAAGGCTATACGACTTCGTGACAACCTCGCAATTCCATCGAAATGTCATCGTACTCTAGTACGATGACGTTAAGATGTGATCCCGATACAAAAGATGACAGACACAAATATTAAACAAAACATTTCAAATACATAATATCCAAAGCCATTTTTAAAGTATTTTAAGTTTAGAGTAAGTTATTCCAAATTCATCAAAATAAAAACTTTTCTATCTTCTTCAAATTTGCAAGTTCATGGGCGGATCAAGAAAGTTATTTTTTCAGGGGGGGGGGGGGGGGGGTCATAAAGTCCGAATTTTTGGAAGAGCAAAAAAAAAAACAAACAAAAAACAAAAAAAAAAAAAAAAAACCAAAAAAACAAAAAAAACAAAAAAAAACAAAAAAAAAAAACGCAAACGCAATTTAATATTAATCAATGATTTTCTGTCAGTTCTGTCTTTAATTAATAATAAAACAGTAGACTGGAGAGCAATGGCGAGCTAAGAGCTTCAACTTTTGAATTTGCTCATCATATTAATTGATTAAATTGATTGTCAGTTCTAATATGTAAATTCAACAAATGGCGAGCAATAGCGAGCCAGCGAATTTTTTTTTTCTCCAAGAATTGGAATAAAATCCACTAGCAATTCGTGTCTTTTTCAGATTCTGTTCGTTTCCTTAGTGCCCTTGTTTATTGACCTAGGTGTAATGTATATCTGTTGTATATAGGAAAGCGCAGCATCATTGAAAATAACGTATACATGTATGTAATAAATTCTGGCGAGCGGTAGCGAGCTAGAAAATTTTTGAAATACTGACGGCAAAATATTATCAAAATGAAAGATTTCTAATACAAAGTCATGATATATATTTCAAATATTATGACAACAAAAGGGGAAATGGGACTGATTCTTATGAAATATGAATATTGATAACAAAAATTTAGCAATGTTTCGAAAATTCTAGGGGGGGTCCGGACCCCCCGACCACCCCCCTCTGGATCCGCGCTTGAAGTTTACAATCAATACATTATAAAGCAAAATGATATGCCTTGATAATGTTACGAGAAGGAAAAAGAAGGTAGAAGCATTGCTTCTTTAAATGCATCTAAGAGAGCATGTACAGACTCAGTATTTTCTTTAATTACTAGTTATACCAGTATCTTGTTGTGACATATATCCATTTTCCTCTTTCTTACATTGAATCAACACGTCTTCCACTTGTTTCCACCAATGATGTTTATAAATGAAATTCGTGATATTTTAATTAAGACGATTTTTGGTTGACAATAATACATGTCAACTGCTACACAAAGGTCACTGATAACTGAACCCGTTGTCTATTTGTCCGTCTGGTAGTCACACTTTCACATAATCACCGGGAAACTACACAAGTGAGCAGCGTACTTTGTCACTGCAGAATTTTAGCCCGATACAATAAAACACAAACCATCGTAACATTTCCTGGTCTATAAGGTTGAAAGAAAACATTGAATTTTGATTATTCAAGCTTAAGTAACAGGTGTTGCTAGCAAGCAGGAAATAATAATCCTCTCCATGCACCAGATCTAATCTACATTGTAAATTTACTAATTTACTTTTGCTCCTTTGCAGACTGTCTTGGTTGTTTAGTTTTGCATTTCCCTGGTTTGGACCATTGATCCTGATTTGGACCATTTCCCTGGTTTGGACTATTTCTCTGGTTTGGACCACTGATCCTGATTTGGACCATTTCCCTGGTTTGGACCACTGATACTGATTTGGAACATTGATCCTGATTTGGAGCATTTCTCTGGTTTGGACCATTGATCCTGATTTGGACCATTTCCCTGGTTTGGACCATTGATACTGATTTGGACCACTTTCCTGGTTTGGACCATTTCCCTGCTTTGGACCATTGATACTGATTTGGACCATTTCCCTGGTTTGGACCACTTCCCTGGTTTGGACCATTTCCCTGATTTGGACCATTGATACTGATTTGGACCACTTCCCTGGTTTGGACCATTGATACTGATTTGGACCACTTCCCTGGTTTGGACCACTTCCCTGGTTTGGACCATTGATCCTGATTTGGACCATTTCCCTGCTTTGGGCCATTGATACTGATTTGGACCACTTCCCTGGTTTGGACCATTTCCCTGATTTGGACCATTGATACTGATTTGGACCACTTCCCTGGTTTGGACCATTGATACTGATTTGGACCACTGATCCTGATTTGGACCATTGATACTGATTTGGACCACTTCCCTGGTTTGGACCATTGATACTGATTTGGACCATTGATACTGATTTGGACCACTTCCCTGGTTTGGACCATTTCCCTGGTTTGGACCATTGATACTGATTTGGACCGCTTCCCTGGTTTGGACCATTTCCCTGGTTTGGACCATTGATACTGATTTGGACCACTTCCCTGGTTTGGACCATTTCCCTAGTTTGGACCATTTCCCTGGTTTGGACCATTGATACTGATTTGGACCACTTCCCTGGTTTGGACCATTTCCCAGGTTTGGACCATTGATTCTGATTTTTTAAATTCAGATTTAGGTTCTGTGTTTGACTTTCTGTCACTAAATTATTTAGTTTAGTAAATAGGTACAGAGTGTGTGACTAATGAAGGATTGCGACTTTCTGTCACTAATTACCTAGTTTAGTAAATAGGGCGCAGAGAGTGTGACTAATGGAGGGTGGCGACTTTCTGTCACTAAATTATTTAGTTTAGTAAATAGGTACAGAGTGTGTGACTAATGAAGGATTGCGACTTTCTGTCACTAATTACCTAGTTTAGTAAATAGGGCGCAGAGAGTGTGACTAATGGAGGGTGGCGACTTTCTGTCACTAAATTATTTAGTTTAGAAAATAGGTACAGAGTGTGTGACTAATGAAGGATTGCGACTTTCTGTCACTAATTACCTAGTTTAGTAAATAGGGCGCAGAGAGTGTGACTAATGGAGTGTGGCGACTTTCTGTCACTAAATTATTTAGTTTAGTAAATAGGTACAGTGTGTGACTAATGAAGGATTGCGACTTTCTGTCACTAATTACCTAGTTTAGTAAATAGGGCGCAGAGAGTGTGACTAATGGAGGGTGGCGACTTTCTGTCACTAAATTATTTAGTTTAGTAAATAGGTACCGAGTGTGTGACTAATAAAGGGTTGCGACTTTCTGTCACTAAATTACTTAGTTTATTAAATAGGGCGCAGAGAGTGTGCGACTAATGGAGGGTGGCGACTTTCTGTCACTAAATTACTTAGTTTAGTATATGGAGGGTTGCAACTTTCTGTCACTAAATTACTTAGTTTAGTAAATAGGGCGTAGATCTTGAGTGACTAATGGTGGGTGGCGACTTTCTGTCACTAAATTACTTAGTTTAGTAAATAGGGCGCAGAGCTTGTGTGACTAATGGAGGGTGGCGACTTTCTGTCACTAAATTACTTAGTTTAGTAAATAAGGCGCAGAGCTTGTGTGACTAATGGAGGGTGGCAACTTTCTGTCACTAAATTACTTGGTTTAGTAAATAGGGCGCACAGAGTGTGTGACTAATGGAGGATGTCTTACCTGTTTAATAATCTTCAGCTTTTGATATGTCTGATTTGCTTCTTGAGTATAAAAAAAAACTGTAAATCTATGATCATCAAAGTAGTACAAAGAAGAGGGAAGAGACGGGACCCCCACATCTCTAAACTTACATCTAAGGTAAGGCAGACACTATGACTTCAGCAAAGAAACATCAGCAAATGTCCACAACACAACATGACAGAGCAAATAAAACCCTAGTGAATTAACACCTCCAGCATGTATCTGCATTATAGGTATCATACTACAAATACCCTAAAGGGTAAAAGACCAAGTTGAACATCATTCTCCGAACAGAGTTGTCTCCTACTAACAGTCAAACAATCTCTGCCACAGACTTCAAGAAATGTCAAGAATCCTGGCATAAAGTAACTATGACATTATAGCAGCGTTACATTAAGATATGCTTTATGGCGGCAAGTCTGTGGCAGTGATATTGAAGAGTAGGGTAACGGAACGTAAACTTGAGCTGCCTGGAGTTTGCTTGAACAGACGCAGTGAAGAGCAGCCAGGAGTATTACCAAGGTCACAACGAACAATGACGACAAACCCCTATTACATATGCTCACTTAAGCTTTGCTCAGGTGAGCTAATAAATCTAATAATCAGTATTAAACATTTTCAATCTCAATAACATTTAATAAACATATTTTGCAATTACTTCATTTGTACATGAAATATAATAACTTTATAAAATTAGAAAAAAACAAATACTATATTCAGAAGTATAATAATCTCACAATACGACTTTGTTAAGGTAGTGTTATACAACCTTTTCTGATATATTTGTCTCTCATCAGTAATACTTTGTATTGTTCCAATTAAGACATCCAAAATAAGATCCTAGATAAATAAGATGTTACAGCAAAGTTAAGCACATATTAAATAATAATACATTTAGTATCACAGCCTTATAATGAGTGAAAATCCCTCCGTCATGTATGAAACATTAAACTCAGACAAATGGTAAACACTTAAACTTGGGTAGCTGAGCCATGAGGACTTTCCGAGTAGATTCCATCCTATCTACCCAGCTGTGAGGAATGGAGTCTTTGTTATGATTATACCATATGTGTAGTCCGTACGTCATTATACACATGGGAGCTATGTAGGAAATCTCTAATAACGCAGTCAATACACAATCCTTTGTCTCCTGGGAAGCTGAAATATATCAAAGAAACATACATGGAGAGCACAAAAGGGGTGAAAACAACCACGTTCACTATTCAGACAATGTAGAATCATACATGTATATATATAAAGTTAATAGTTTACAAGAGGACTTAGGGCTAAGCTGGGTTAACAAGACCATGTAGGTCCAAATGTATGAAAACAAAATCTATTATTTTATATAATAAAGGGTAAATAAATATTACACTTTATTATTAATCATCTCTCATATAGAATATGGTATTAAGGTGCACCACTTTAAAATCAATTTTCAGTTCTTTGACAATACAAACTCTGAACAAAAGAACAATGTCAAATAAAGACATGGTATTGTCATGTATACTACATGTAGCAGGGTTGGTACATATCCCATAGGGATCAAATATTGTCAAATTATGACACATCTAAAAAGTATGACGTTATAATGAATAAATGACACAATATAAAGAAAAATTTACCTGATTTGTTGTTCAGTATCTGGATAAAGTATTTTCGTATAGATTGCTGTGAAAATCCTTGACCAAGTTCCTTAACTCTGGATGAAATGAAGCCAGCTGAAAATAATAAAGAAACAAGTAAATATACATGAAGGTCAAAGTAAGAGAAACTATCAATTATAGAAAAAAGAATACATACTTAAAGTTAGTTTAAACTGGTATTTATTTCATTATTATGCATACATAAGTTATTACAGACAAAATACAATGGATTGGGAAACAAGTAAAAAATATACTTATATTAATCCCTTTCCTACTTAAAGTTGAGAACCTCATGAGGTGAAATAAATATGGACAATTTAAAATTCCAAGCTACTTCCATTTTAACAAGGATATTATCAAATAATGATAAATTATAAATAACAAAATTACCAGCAATTTGAAGTATGACACAAATATAGGCTTGGTTACACTTCTTCCCTCTAGTTATTTTGCCGTTTAAGTCTTTGAGAGCGGCCTGTGTGAAGTGAACTT
The DNA here is from genome assembly GCA_028142955.1 of Pinctada fucata. Classification (NCBI taxonomy): domain Eukaryota; kingdom Metazoa; phylum Mollusca; class Bivalvia; order Pterioida; family Pteriidae; genus Pinctada; species Pinctada fucata. The sequence goes on along the minus strand of AP027105.1, from coordinate 68,962,577 downwards.
TGAAGAATGACGGTTTCTGCATTGTCAGAAGGAGTTCTAAACTTCTGTGTAACTCAAATACACCATCTACAAAGGATGAAGTATTTCCTGATCAGAAAGTGTCAAATGTCATTACAAAGAACAAATAAAAAAATCTGAAATTTCTCCTCTATTATTATACAAGTGAGGGGAAATAGTTACCTTAGCTGTCTAAGATCATGTGATATGACCTTTAAATTTTATAAGCGACCTTGAAAATCATTCTTAGTTATCCTTTAAAGAGTTGAAAGTTTTATTTATTCATATATTTTTACTTGCTCTTTCATCAGTCTTTAAACTGTAAAAACATGTAAGAGGCCCTATCTCACATACCCAAAGAATGATTGTTTTAATCAGATTATTTATACCAGAGTTATTTTGTTCTGTCTCACCTTTACTGTTTTGGTTTGCTGTTTTCTCCTCTATAGCATTAAGAAGATGTGATAGTAAGGCATGAGTAGTATGTGTGGGAGCTGACCAATCACAAAGCTTCATCAAACACAACACTACCTATAAAACAATGTGGATTAGACCATATAAAACATGTAAATAGTTCAGTAGATGTGATAGTAAGGCATGAGTAGTATGTGTGGGAGCTGACCAATCACAAAGCTTCATCAAACACAACACGACCTATAAAACAATGCGGATTAGACCATATAAAACATGTAAATAGTTCAGTAGATGTGATAGTAAGGCATGAGTAGTATGTGTGGGAGCTGACCAATCACAAAGCTTCATCAAACACAACACGACCTATAAGACAATGTGGATTAGACCATATAAAACATGTAAATAGTTCAGTAGATGTGATAGTAAGGCATGAGTAGTATGTGTGGGAGCTGACCAATCACAAAGCTTCATCAAACACAACAATACCCATAAAACAACATAGAATAGGCTTTATAAATAGTCAAGTAAACATATGGTAAACAATGAATCTTTTGATCCAAGACGAAAGGAGCTGATAAGATAAGGGCCGGTTTTAGCCCTAAATCTCGTGCCGTATTTCTTCCACATGACGGTACATATGCAGACAAAATATAACCATTATTGAAATATAATGTGCTTGAAGACATTTTGTATGTTTTACTTTTCAATGAAATACTCCCAAGATTCTAAAATGAAGGTCCAAAGAGGTAAGGGGTACTCCGGTTATAAAACTGATAAAATCGACCATAAACGTAGAAATTTTAGAATATTTGCCTGAAATGGATAAATATTAACTAAAAGATATCAAATACATTTACATAGTATATCAGAAATACATTTTGAAATTTCTATTTCCTCTAATCGGTAAAATAATGAAATCCGGAACTCAAAGTATGGTCTTATTTTGTATGTAATGGCTATAATAGAAGCTTTTTAGCGCGAAATACACATTAGTAGAGAAATCCACACCGCTCCTGCTTGTTTCGTTCCTAATTGTTGTACATTTCATTCGATCGTAATAAGAACACATTTTTTGATGGATTAAGGAAGAAAAATAGTCAAATTTTCAATATGTAATGATCTTAAAGATCGATTCTTTAACAAATGCACCCCCCTTCCTTTTTTGGTTTTTCGTCTCTGGGGTAGTGTTCCCCCCCCCCCCCCCCCTGGAGATACAGAACCCCACTTTTCCAGAGAATTTGTATTATGGATATACACCTCCGGTATAAGTGGCGTTCTGTATCTCCGGGGGGGACAATGCTAAAAAAAACTTTTCCGTTTTCTATTGATTTCTATGGGAAAAAGACAAGTTTTTACCCAAATATTATCCATAATAGATCTGAAATAACTTCAGATTTTGATGGGATACTATATTTGTATTAATTCAACGAACGATTTTTCTTAAAATTCCTATTTTCAAAATTCCAATTTTTAGGGCAGATTTTACGTCTTATCTTATCAGCTCCTTAGAGCAAAATCATCGCTAAATGATGTCAAAGTTGTTTCCTTTATGTACTGGAGAGAATTTTAAAATCTTACACATATGCAAACTTTTAGTTTTACAAATAATACTGATAATGGTATATAAAAGAAAAAATAGAGATGCTAAATCATCAAACAAGAAGAAGCAACTGTTTGTGAAATGTAAAAATACAAAAATATTAAGCACATGGTTTACAAATAAAGATATTCAAGCAAACACATTATGCCAAATACCTTCTCATATTTTTGTCTGTTCTCTGCCATCGTCTGCATCAAGCAATGTTCCATTACCACCAGAATTGGACTTGCTCCTACAAAAGTCATAGAGCTGTCATTTACAGGTAAGTCAAGCTTTATGTCTGACTGTCAAGCAGGCTTATGTTTCTTTTCAATTTAGATCTAGAGGCTATCTAGCATACATTTATTTAACATGAATAAACACAAATTCAAATTTTGTTGGTATGATAATATAAAGAGAGTAAACATATACCCGAGTTGTCCCTGTAGAGAGCCCTGGGCCACACGCCAGCTATAGTAACAGCCAGTAGTGGTCCATTCAGGTACCCACACTGTAGTATGTGGAAGAACAACACTCTGACCTGCTCAATATCACCTAGCAAACAAAATGGTAGAAGACATTATGACAGCAGGCATGTATCATCATCAAAATGTTCTCAAAATAACATATAAAAGTTCATTTTTTGTGTTGCAGGTGATATAAGAAATAAGAAAACTGAAGAGATTTTGTTTGGAAAATAATCTCCCATTAAGTTAACTCACTCTACAAATGTATGAGGAAAATTCTTCTTCCTTATATTAATATACATGAATGTCCAGAGCTAATTGCTATCAGGTCATTACACAAGAGATATTTACCTTCAAATTTTAAAACACCAGTAAAGATCCGGCTGAAATACAAAGTTGACAACATCAATGTAATTATAGAACAGCATGATGATAAACTTAATTGTATATATTGAATTTCAACCATAAACAATTATTAAAAGAGTAAGAAAGTGCAGAATCTGAAGATTTTAAGTGTAGTATTTTTAAGTGTAGCATGTTTTACCATAGAGCAGATCTGGCAGCCTGAGTTACTACGTCTCTAAGAAATATAGCGGCCCACAGAGATCTCAATAACTTCTCCTTTGATGATTTCTGAAATACAAATATACTCTCAGGTTAAAATAAATATTCTAATATGACTTGATTCTTTTTCCCTATTAAGACAACAGACGCGAGCCGGGCTCTATTCTCCAATATAGGCCCTATAGCGATAAGCCACGCCTACCCATTTTCTGAAAGCAGATAAACCGGCAGGAACTGGTTTTTACCAAGAATCAAAAGGTCTAAGTTTGGTTATCATCAGAATAGAAATAAAAAATGACAAGCCGGGCTCTATTGTCTCATAATGCCCTCGCGTCCTCAGCCAATCACATTTATCACCTCGCCGCTGACGCGGCTCGGTAATAATTGTGATAGGCTGAGGACGCTCGGGCATTATGAGACAATAGAGCCCGGCTTGTCATTTTTTATTTCTTAAGTATACTCTATACATGTAGCTTTTGATCAACTTTGACTTTTTGACAGCAGAGATTACAAAAGTAAATTATCCGTCAAAATAGAAATTGCAAAAAATTTGTTTCTATTATCCAGAAAAAAAAAGCTTATCATGAAATACTTTATCAGCTGAGCCTCCTCATGTTCATACATGTAAATTGTTTCTATGTATGTTCCTATTTTATCTGAACAAATTTCTTAAATTTTCTCCAGTTTGAAATAAGCAAATAACAAAAGATTTTCTTTTTCCAAAATGATACATTTTAAAGTTAATGATTGCCTGAGTATGACAAGGAATCTTCCTAGATATTACTTCGTCATTTCATCTTTCTTACAATATGTACATGTAAGTATAATATGTATGTATAGATAAACAACAAAATCCTTTTTGTCTTTAAAGAATGTTTCATATATGCTTGCTCGTCTTATTTGACACATTATTTTCATTCTATTCTTTTTGATATATGGACTATTTTAAATAATTACCCAGTCTGTTTTCTGAAATAAGTGATTTAAGAGTTGCAGTAGCCTCATCTCCCCTACTGCCAAGAATGGTTGAGTCCTAGGTTGGGCTGGTCCATTCTCTTCACAGTGACTTATTATAATACTGAGGAGTTCTATCTCACTACACCTAAGCTTCTGTAATATAGAAACATATACAACAATGATTGTACAGGATGGGGTATTGAACATAAGGAAATTCAAAAGGTCATCAAACAAGCTAGTTTCTCAATTTTCTTTGTACGTGTATTCATGTACTTAAAGGAACTTTTAGGTACATGTATATATCCAAATTAATATTTCTACACTGTTTTCAATTACACATTGAAATACTATAAAGAAAATTATTATGATAAATATAATACCTTAAACTACATGTACAGAATGTTAAACGTCTTCAAATTCAATAGCATCATTTAAGAAATGATCAATTTGCAGCATGGACCAGACATGCACGCTTCGGGTACTTAACCCTCGTCAGTGATCCTCAATCTAAACAATGTAATATGGCCAAAGAGTGTGAAAATTATGTCCAAAAATGTACCGAAAAATGTGGCAGGATGGGTGGGATATGATGCTACAGGACCCATGTTTTAAAAATTTCAAAATTTTTTGATAACAGAAATCTTGTCTCAGAGAACTTTTTTTTTTGGCAATATCAAATATTTTTAAATAGGATTTACTCTTACTTGAACCAGCCAGTTAATGAACATTTTAGCAGTAGCTTTCAGATCCACCATAATCTGCTGGGTGATTTGCTCAGGGCTGATAGAGGTGTCAAATAAGTACTTGTTCACTGAGCTTTCAAGTTCTGTAAAAAAAAAAGCATCCATGGAAAAACAGATAAGTTAATTTGGAAATATAAAAAGGAATTCTTGGAATTTATCTGTGATAATATCTGCTAACAGATTTGATTATTTGTACACTAGCAATCCAAACATACTGTGTTTTTTTTCCATAAAAGTGCAGAAATTAAAGGGATACTAGTTTTCATCTCTTACATGTATCAGCATGGAAGAACAGAAAACTACGCTGAAGCATAAGCAACATTGTAATAAAAGTATTACCTTTTTCTATGGAATGTTTTTGTTGGTTTGTAGAGGGTTCCTTTATGATGCCATCTTTCCCAGGTTTAACAGCCTTACTGCCTTTGGCATTTGCCTGTTTCTGTTTGTCACTTGGTAAACACTAAGGGTATACAGAATAAAGAAATTTTGAGAACGTTTTAAAATCATTAGGAAGATCCTCTTTAATGGTTTAAATTACCACATACTCCTAGTAAACATCAAGATAGCTCTTGTTACTCTACACATTTGAGAAGATGAAGTGTAAAGAAATATGACAGCACATGTATGTAAAAAGCATAATTTTATAATAACTGTTTATTTTTTAGTTTTTATCAGTGTGTAACTTACAGGTTTCTTCTCCTTTGAAACATCCAGATTTGGTACATCTCTGGAATCAACACTTTTCCTCTTAATGTTGGTTTTATTCAGTTTTTCCCTAAAAATACATGTAGATCAGACATGCAATTTTACCGAATCCCTTTGCTTAAGAAAACTTAAATACCTATAAATATCAGCATAAAAATATTTCAAAAAAGTATTTGATCTATTTGAATAAATGTTGATGTAATTTAAATTCTTTGTTTTGAAGTTATATTTGAAATTAATTGACTCACCCTTTCAATGATTTATCAGGTATGCTGCTGGAATCATCAAATGATGGAGAAAGGGATCTCTTACAGCTTGCCAAAGTAGATGGTGACTTAGATTTTTTACAGCTTACTACGGTACTTGCAGACTTGCCTTTTTTACCGCTTGCAAAAGGACATGGCGACAGAGATTTTTTACAGCCTGCTGTGACAGACGGTGACTTTGCTCTCTTACAGCTTGTTGTGGCACATCCATGATGAGGTCTCACTGTGATGGCATCTGGAGGAGCTTTACTATGGAAGCTACACAGAGGGCCGGAGGAGGGCTTGGTGCTACTAAACGGGGGAGGTGTGTAGGCTGAATCTCTGTGTTTGGGTGTGGCAGCGAGAGGGGTAAGGCGTGACACTGGGGTACAAGCCGGAGAGGACTCAAAGCTCCTATCTGACAGAGGCGTGTATGCTGTACCAGATCCAGAGGCCGCTGTGGGGAGGGAATCAGTATCACTGGAGGCTGGAGACCCTGGCAGTGGTGACAGGGGACGGGTGTGTCTAACTGGGGAGGGAGGGAGGGGAGATATAGGCATGGGGAGAAAGAAATCAAAGGGAGATGGAGGGAGGGGAGAGACGGGGGAGGATGGGGACATCGACGTCAAGGGGGGACTGTGGGTGCCGTCTGCCCCTCTCTGTGACAAGGACGCTAACTCCGGAGAGACAACACCTGAGGAATGACTAGTAACAAGGGATCTATTGAGAGTAGACTTAAGGAGACTAGAGGTACTTGGCACGATAACGGCAGGAGAATATATCAGGTCTTTAGAACTTGACGGAACAGGACTAGATTTTCTGACATCATGATTTTCTGTTCTTGACCTGTCACACTTCATATTGTCTTTCTTCTCTGTTTCTTCTTGGATAGTTATTGAACTGTTTGATACTGAAACAGTATTTGTGGTTGACTTCACTAGTGGATCTATATAGCTCTGTATTGTTGATACAAGACCTGAAGAGCTGGGTTGAGTATTACTTGATAGGGTTACATTTTTTTCACTAAGAGGAGTTTCACCTATGTGTGTTACATTTTTGTCTATTGAGCACTTCCGGTTATTTTCTTCACTAATGACCTTTTCTTTCTCTATTGTGTTAGGATTTCGTTGTTCAAAATCTTCCTTTATTTTGGCATTTTCCTGCTCTTTCACAAAACCACTTCCATCCTCAGATGTGTCCTTTTTGTCTGGTAAAGAATCTTTACTTTCCACAGATTTCTTCACATCTTTTTTCTCTACATCACCATCAATTTGATCTTCTTTCATGTCATCTTCTAAAATGCTGTCTAATAAATTCCCCATATTGAATTTTTCCCCACTGAATGATGGAGACAATTTGACGACAAACCCTGTACTACATTGTCTTGACATAGAGCGTGTCAGTCTCTTATCTCCTGAACCATCAACATGATGTTCACTTTTATCATCTTCACTATTTACACAAGTTTTATCATTGGTATCATTCTCGCTCTTCATAGAATCAACATGTATGGAAGATTCCTCCTTCAAATGGCATTCTTCCTCCTTAGATTCCAATAATGAAGACTTTGATTTGCTGCCTTGTTGACTTTCAGAATGTTTCACTTTATGAGCAATTCTTTTTCTTCCAATAGATGGAACACAACGTTCTGGAGTGTTGATTGATTGCGTAGGCGATAATCTATCAGATTTTTCATTGTTTACCTGTATATTTGATTCTTTCACACTAACAAACGATTCCTTCAGACTTTTACCGGTTGGTATTTTACTTCTTCCCTTACATCTCATAAACGATACTTCTTTGTTCAGTTCACATGTATCTTTTTCTACCGACCCTCTTCTACTAACAGTAGTGGCTCCTGTGCTGTTTGTTACCTCCTTCTTCTCTGATATCTCACTTATTGTATTACTGCACACATTTGGTTTGCTTACTTCACCGACAGTTTCACATATATCAGCAGGCTGGTCAGCAGTTTGAACATCAAAAGTGACGGCAGAATTTTGTTGCACAGTATCGTTGTTTATATCATTTAACCTTGGCACTAAATTAGAACATACAGGAATATAAGCACTATAACCGGGATTATTGTTGTTAGTTTTAGCTCGAGTCTTACATTTACCGGGGGATAATTCTTCCTGCTCCTTGTCAATGAGAGAGTCTGAGGAGAGACTTAGTGACCGGGTCAGGGTCCGTGTGACCGGCCTATTGGGAGACAATGTCAAAGCACCATTCTTTACGCATGATGTTTCGGGTTTCTCTTTTACAACTGTAGAAACCCTGGTTTTACTGTCTGAAATATCCGTTTTTTCTGTCGTACCAGTTGTTTCCTTACTAGGTTTGGCAGCAATTGATTCCTTATTTTCTGAACATTTCTCTGATAATTCACTCAAATCAAAACTCCCAGTATCAGAGCGAAGAAGTCCTCTCTTCTCAAAAGAAATACCATTACTTTTTGTTCGTTTATCCACAGATACATTATCTTCGCAAACAGTCCTAACAATGTCTGTCACATGGTTCTCAACAGGCTTACTTTCAGCTTTGATAAATTTGATAAATGCAGAATTTTCATGCTTAACAAGTTTGTCACACTTGATAATGTTGCTATGTGATATTTTGTTTTCTTCGTCTGAGTCGGACAAGTTTTCCGATATACCTAACACAGACATTGCTATATTTTCCTTAGAAACTTTTGAAAGGGAAGTCAAAGTTTCAGAAGCACTGATATTTTGTTTCTCTATAATTGCCATATGCTTTCGGTTTGACTTGAGCAAGACCTTCTCCCTTAATGACGGAGGAAGAGGTGATCTTGTAGGTTTTCCTGTTGATTGTCCACACAGTGCTATAGGTGACAGTGGTGATGAGAGGTACCTCTCACGCTGTGAGGTATGATCAGAGGTGTGGTCTGAGGTTTGCTGTGAGGTTTGGTCGGAGACTTCCTGTGAGGTATTGTCGGAGATTTCCCGTGAGGTTGGGAGGTTGAGGAGTTCATTTTCCAGCTGATCGGCCATATCGTCTATACTGTTACCACTCCCAGACACAGCGTCCTCCTCCTCCTCAGAGTCATCCTGTATAACAGAACGTGTCTCATCTTTAATCGATTATTATATATAAAACTGTAGGTTAGTTATATGTACGAAATTAGCAGACAACTTATTCATTGTTCCCAAATCCATTTTGAGCAAGTCAGTAAAAGCTATGTTGAATTGGGTTACCCAAAGTTCTTTATCAATGTATCAGTTGTTTTACATCGAATGTTTTATTATAGGGGTCTTTTTTAAAAAGTATCTAGCTCTTGTTGCTGTAACAAGGACCAGATGGAAACATAAAAATTCCAAAACTAGAACACTGGCAAAGTCATGAAAGGCTTTGACAAAGACTTTGTCTGATTATGGTACACATGTCTGATGATAATGGTGATTCATGAAGTAACAAATTTCTAGATACTTGTAGCTAAATACTTGATGTTTGTGCTCAGGTCTATCAAATCATATTTTGATCCTTTTTATATTTCAAAGCAAATGTTTTGGAAAATATGCAAGAACAATGCCCCTTCTTCAGGAGGTATCCAAAAGATGTTTTCTTTCTCTTTTTCGTTCATTGACCAGAAAATAAATGTAAAACATCCATAGTGATCAGTATAAACATTGTGGTATCTGACCTTATGTGGTTTTGGAGTTGGTGGTAGAGGTGACAGGATATTGACTAGAGGACTGAATGTCCAGGGTGTTGACATAAAGCTGTCATCATTATCATCCTTCTCCTCCTCATCTTTATCATAAATATCATCTTCATCTCCTCTCCCCACTACATGTGTCTCGGGTGTATCATCTCCCAGTCTTGAGTCGGTCAATGAAAGTTCTGTAAAGTAAGAAGTACATATACTGTATACAACTTGTCTGAAGCTATATTTTCCTCCTTGGAGACATAAAAAAGACCCTAAGCTGCTAAAGGCGGGTATGGCCCAGTTTTAGTTGATGTATACTTTACCCATGTAAGTTATTATTAAAAGGAATCTGAGAGTGAAACAATTTAAAAGCATCACCCCTAATAACACTCTTCGGTTACAATATATGCTGACGATACCACACAAGATGTCACTGACAAGTCATTAGATGTTATAGAATGTAAGTTAAAAGAAATTGTCATCATTTGGTATCTGTGATAAAACTTTATCTTGGTGTTACTCATACTCGCAAGATAGATCACAATGTTTAAAGTGGAAAGGTGTTCTATCTGAGCAAAGAGAGGTCTCTCTTGGTCCTATCATACAGATGTTTTTTGCAAGAAATTAAGCCAAATAAAGCCTGTGTTTGTGAAACACGAATGCCCCCGGTGGCATCTTTGTTAGTATGAACACTATTTTCTGTTAAGTACATGTATGTGAGGTCACTGGGTTAAAAGGTCAAAGGTCAAGGTCACGAGGTAAAAAATTTTGGTATCAATGGAAAGGTCTTGTCACAAGGAATACACATATGAAATATGAAAGCCCTATCACTTACCATTCAAAAGTTATGCCAAATGTTAAAGTTTTTGAAAAGCAGGTCAAACATCAAGGTCAAGGTCACGAGGTCAAAAATTTTGGTATCAATGGAAAGGTCTTGTCACAAGGAATACACATGTGAAATATGAAAGCCCTATCACTTTTTGAAAAGTAGGTCAAAGGTCAAAGTCAAGGTCACGAGGTCAAAAATTTTGGTATCAATGGAAAGGTATTGTCACAAGGAATACACATGTGAAATATGAAAGCCCAATCACTTCCCATTCAAAAGTTACGCCCAATGTTAAAGTTTTTGAAAAGTAGGTCAAAGGTCAAGGTCAAGGTCACGAGGTCAAAAATTTTGGTATCAATGGAAAGGTCTTGTCACAAGGAATACACATGTGAAATATGAAAGCCCTATCACTTCCCATTCAAAAGTTATGCCCAATGTTAAAGTTTTTGAAAAGTAGGTCAAAGGTCAAGGTAAAGAGGTCAAAAATTTTGGTATCAATGGAAAGGTCTTGTCACAAGGTATACACATGTGAAATATGAAAGCCCTATCACTTCCCATTCAAAAGTTATGCCAAATGTTAAAGTTTATGAAAAGTAGGTCAAAGGTCAAGGTCAAGGTCACAAGGTCAAAAATTTTGGTATCAATGGAAAGGTCTTGTCACAAGGAATACACATGTGAAATATGAAAGCCCTATCACTTCCCATTCAAAAGTTATGTCAAATGTTAAAGTTTTTCGGACAAACAGACAGACAAACAGATAAACAGACAGACAGACAAACAGACGGACAGGCCAAAAACTATATGCCCCCGAATCTTTGATTCCAGGGGCATAAAAATAGGTGTTTCAAAGAGGCTAAGAACTTTTATGTCCAAAACCGCATTACTCAAAATTTATAATTCTATAGTTTTTCCACATTTTAATTATTGTTGTACTGTGTGGCATAATGCAAAGAACAAGACACACATAGAAAGGCTTTTTAGATTGCTTAAGAGGGCAGCAAGAATCATTTTAGATATAAAAGTACCTAGGTCTGTGTCAACATCTACTGTCCTGTTCACTAATTCCAGAGCACCCTGTTTTTCCGGTTTTCTCTAAAATATGATAATGTCAACTTCCAAAAAGATATCAGTTTTATAGTACTCCTTTAGTCGTAACAGAAAATACCATTGATTTGGCTGTGCGTCGGTTAAGTTAGAAATAGGACGGAAAATAAAAAGTCTACGGGGATTTCCTATAGTAAAATCGCTGAAAATGTGTGACGTCGGAGGCTTTGATGGCGGCGACTTGAAATTAACATGGGAATTTCCCGTAGACATTTTATTTTTCATATTGCGGTTTGAAGGCTGCTGATAGGGTAAGTTGAAGTTAATTTCCAGTTACGCCTAAAGGAGGTCAATGCTCGGAAACAATAATTTAAAGCAAAATTCTTCAGACGACAGAATAAATCGCCAAAACAGGGTGCTCTGGATTTAGTGAACAGGACAGTAGTTTGTTTGAACATCTTAAATGGATGCCTCTGTCTGATTACTTTTTTATAGAGAGTCTATTCTTGCTTTTAAAGTTTTACATGGGCTCACAGCTGAATATTTGAATGTTTTTAGCTTTGTGAATGAAATACATACAAGAAACATAAGACAGAAAGCAGTAAATCTTATTTACATCAAGAGAGCAAGAACAGAATATTTTAGAAGATCTTTTATCATTTCGGGTGCATCTTTATGGAACTCTTTACCTGATTTTATCAGAAACTCTACAACATTGTCATCTTTTAAAACGAGTATCTGAAGCATAACTTTGACTCTTAAAATTACTACATTGAAGTTGTTTTACAGGTATGTATTTTTCTAAATGAACTGTGATATTTAGGTTTTATTTCATTAAGGTGATATAATGGACTTAATTTCCTTCATATGTACATATTTTTAAGACAGGACCACATTGTAAACTAGTTCATTTTGTAGCTAAATGTGCTATCCTGTATAAATAAAGGAAATAAATAAATAAATAATAAATGTACTTCAAAATATGTAGCAAATTCTTTTTTTTTTTCAAATGAAGGTCAAAGATCAAGGTCATGGTCATAAGGGATCTTCATGTGAAATATGAAAGACATACAGCTTACAATTCACATTTTCACACATGTCAACCTTCAAGGCCAAGACTACTAGGCAAAAAAAGTCAAGGTTTCAAATGAAAGTTCATGTAAGAAATCTACAATGAAATATCGAAGCTGTACCCATTCCATTTCAAAAGATATAGCTAGGGTGTTCTTGTTTTTGAAACGTAGGTCAAACTTTAAGGTCATGGTCACTAGGCCAAAAGTGGATGTCTCAATCGAAAGTTCTTGTTAAAAGAAATGTACATGTGAAATATGAAAGAATTTATTGAAGGTTTCAGTTTTTAAATGCAGGTCAAACTTAAAGGTCAAGGTCGTTAGTTCATGGGTCAAGGCAAACATAGGGTAATCAAAGATTACATAGCTCGCCTATACAGGTTTTTGTCAGAAACCAGATTAAAGTTTTTGAAAAGTAGGTCAAAGTCCAAGGTCAAGGTCACTAGGTCAAAGGTCATGGTCTCAAATGAAAGGTCTCGTCGCAAGGTATCCACATGTGAAATATCAAAGCCCTACCCCTTATAGTTCAAGAGATATAGCCCAGGTTAAAGTTTTGTCTACGGACAACGACGACGACGCTGAGGGTATGGCACTAACTCTCCGGACTTTTTCGTCCCGGCGAGCTAAAAATGGCATCCAGAATTGATTTAATCATATCAAATTACTTGTCAATATTACTCATAGTTTTCTCCCTATTGGCAATGACACAAATTCTGTATTTTCTATTTCAGGGTCGAAGGTCAAAATTCTACTGCTGTGTTATACTCGTCTCATCATTGTTATACCATGTAAAGTTCCAAGTTGCTGCTCCGATCAGTTTTCTCCCAACCGACTTTTAAAACACACAAGCTTAACCAAAATGTTCACACACTAACGAACTGACGGATATAGACAGGCACACTTTGCCATTTCATAGACCGGATAATTCTTCGCAATCCGGCCCCAAAAAAACTATTAAAATAAATGGTGTTGTTTAAAAGCTATAGAACAGACAATATTAATGGAAAGATGGAGACACAGGGGTTCCTTTTTTGTTTGTTTTATTTTGGGGGGGGGGTGTCTTATATTAATTATGGTGTTAGTAATATGACATCAAGTATCACTTACCTTCCTCCATAGATTCTGTTCCTGTGAAGTACGTCTCAACTCTCAGACGCTTATGTCCTTTTGGTAGCAAACCTTCACAAGAAATTATAAATATAACAATGTATGACAAATAAGCCACTTAATGTTTGCAGATTGTTAGTAAAATTTTCCCTATGTGACAAGCAAAAAGGTTAACATAGAGAGAAAGCGTGATAAAAGTTCACCTACCATTATCCTTCAGGATCGAGAAGTATGTTTCCAGTCTGCTCTGAAAAACGACAGAATATTGGAGTGTGACTTATTAAGCCGGAAAAATGATTACATAAGTAGATGCACAAAAACACCGCAAGTTTAAACTTCCTGAAGAGGCGAAAAAAAGGATATACAGGAATAGCATCTGCACGTTAAATATGTACTCCATTATACATGCATTTTGTTTCTTTGTCACAAAAAAAGTCACTTTAAAATACCAAACCATTGAAAAAAGATAAACCTGTCTATATGTTTACAAAAAGCGTCAACTTACTACGGACTTCTTAAGGTTGCTGGCGTCTTTGGTCTGAGCTTTCCTCGTTGACGCCAATTCTGTTTTGGTGGATTTGACCTCCTCTACAAAAGACGCCTAGTTTAGTTACGGGCCGTTAACGGACACCTGCTGCTGATGGTTTTGTCAACATTGTGGGTATTACAATAAGTATATTGTTCACGTGAGATTTGATGATAGCTTTGTTTTATACAATGTCTCCTTTACTTACACATAATTCATTATAACATACAAACTAACAAAGTCATAATACCTGTGAACCTTCTTTACGATCACGCACTGTAATTACTGCAACCCAAAGACTTAATTAAAAGGAAATATCTTTTGTAATAACGACAAGACAAAATGATGAAAAAATCAAACAGCCTATTTACCAAGAATACGATAGTAACCAATAGCAGTGGAAGTTTGCGTCAAGAGGTATCCAGATGTCGTAATCACGAGCAACACTACATGATCAGCAGCATATTGTTTACTTACCATGGTCAATATTAAAGAGAATCAAATATAGACCAGACTATGACTGATGATACATACATACAAGTAAAATATAGGACTTTAATTAAAGACAAAAGACTAAATTAAAGAGTCCAGTTGACCCTCAATGACGATCTTACACTTTGATCTTTAGGGGAACATTAACTATGACGCATCTCCACATATCAAAATGGTATAAACTATATTGTATTCATATAGTCATGGCTAAATTCCTTTTTTTGCATCATTATGTCCAAAAGTTTGATGGAAAGGCACCTTTAAAATTATCATCCGAAAATTAAGTGAATGATGAAAGGAAGCATAAAACAAATCTTCTTTTTCTTTTCTTTAATCCAATAAAATCGTAACTTCCCCCATAACTTTATTTGTAAATCCAAACTAAGTAAATTAATTCAAAGTTCGGAACTAACATGACGTAGTACTAGTAATGGATCAACGGTGATTAACCAGGGTATTTTCAATACAAATATATTTTACCATATATACTCTAATGTTAACGAATGCATGTTTGACCCTACATATGCGACCTTGCCATTGTGGATGACCTTGACCTTGACTTATTACATGTAATATTAAGATTCCTCATAGTTAACCCTTCCTGTAAGTTTGATTGCAGATCTGCGGAGAAAATATGTTATATTGTTGAACGTGACTAAAAGAATTGAACAGGGATTTGTGCTACACATTTCGCGTGTGAATTCTTCTCGTGTACGATAACAGGATTTGTCATTGCTCAATGAGATTATGGAGATAATAGGCGTGTTGTACACTACAGCAAATATTATAAAACAACAGTATTATATATCATGTAAGGAATTTGATGGGAACAAAGTGATGATAAAATCTCGTCCCGACCACTATATCACCAGAGTCGTAGATTTCCAGGTTTTCGTCCGTCCATCTGTTAGTCGAATTAATTACAAGATATACAATGACAAACAGATGTACAATTCTGGCTATTTATTCCTAACACCACAGATAGATTCTCTGATGCAAGGTCTTTCAAATCGAGAAAAAAAAACCACAATGCAAGTTTCCCATTTAAAATAATATACCGGTACATGCAATGTTTTTGGCACGAAATTGAATGCTCTGTTTGTTCTTTTATCTATCATTTAAGGCAATGATGGGGTTGGGGGTGCATTATGCGTTTTTTCATTACAAATGTTTGTCTTAATTTACATTCAAGTCATTTTTGAAAGATATTTTAATCTTTAAATATATTTAAACGTTATTCTATGTGACAAGATACGTTATTGGTAAGATGGTATTTGTAAACACTTGACACGACCTTGATAATACAGAATCACACGACGTAAAGATAAAATTACAGGACTATGTGGGTAATTTAATACACCTATTCACAAGGATCTGTCCTATATCTATATGATCAGAGTATGTGCACACTCAAAATTTATTTAATTCAAAGGTAGAATAGAATACCTGACAGGTAAATAAAGGTAGGTTGTTCATTACATGTAATATTTATTTGTAGGTAGAATCATCAGGACGAGTAGTATATCAGTTTATACAGATGATGCTGGTCAGTGGTGTACCCTCCGAGTAATGCGCACAGAAAAAGCGCAGCGCCGGGTGTATCAGACATGGCTTCTACGTGTATATATCAGTGACCACAATGCGTATGGTTCATGACGTGGAATATCCATACTTATTAATATGATGCACTCAAGAAAAAAAAATGACTCCAAATTCTTACGCGAAATCTATAGTATTATCTTCATATCTTATCACTGGAGATGCGGGGGCAATCTTTGTGTCATACTACCATAAATCTACCCGTTCAAAATATATTGTACTTTACACTGATGACAAAAATATTAATTACATTGTATTATTGTTCCGCAGGTCTTATCTTTAGGGCGAGAAAGAGGTTGTTTCGAGCCCATCTACCTAGGACTTATTATTTCTAATTACCCTTTTAATAACAATCTCCCCAAAACCCCCTGTAAATTGTTTACTAATAGAATTACATTCAAATGATGGCATATGGAATTCTATTATTAAGAGGTGATGGTATCATTTTTAAGTGTACATCACTCAATGAGTAGCATTCCGCTCTGGAGGTGGTCATTCCGCTCTGGAGGTGGTGGTGGGGTGTATGCATTTTCAAGTGCTGATAAAAGGTTTTATAATTACTGTATACATGTGACCTTATATATCTCACAAAACAGTCTTTACCTTTAAAGAGATTGCAGCCTTGAATGCAGGATATGTTACGAATGACTAGTTACCGTGAAAAAGGTGATGCTTTGAAATGCACCAAGGCATAAATGGGTTTGAAGGGATATTGAATATTTAGGTTAGGCCTACTAAATAAAATGTTCTTAAAAATATCATTTCAGATTCATGAATGTGATGATAAACTGAACAATGATGGCGAGGAACTCCTTACTAAGAGACAATATAGTGTATAGTCTAGTGTTATTATCAGTCCTATTAGGACCAGTGCTATGTCAGGAGGAAGAAGTAGAGACATTAAAGGTGGATCCTCCAGCGGCCGCCCAACAGGTGGGGGAGGAGGTGGAGTTTACATGTACTAGCTCTAACACGACTAATACTGAACCCCTTGTGTGGCTGTATCATAACGGTACCGAGATCTCTACACTAAACCTGACACGGTTCACTGAGAGTGATGGTGTACTGAAAATAACGGACATACAGGATTCTGATGCTGGTGTATATAACTGTACCACAGTGAGTAGAGCTCTACATGTAGAGGTCGAGCTTAAGATTTACGTGATGCCGAGCTATCTAACAGAGGGACTCATATTGATGGCCATTAACATAGGCCTCATTCTGATCTTCATGGTGTGTGCTCTATATAGATGTATACAGACACGGAGAGACAAGAAAAAACGTAAAGGTGTCAGGACATAGACAATCTACACATAGACAAACTAGTGTTCAACTCTATACATAGACAAACTAGTGTTCAACTCTACCTAGACAAATTAGTGTTCAACTCTACACATAGACAAACTAGTTTTCAACTCTACACATAGACAAATTAGTGTTCAACTCTAAAGTAGTGTAACTCAGCAATATTAAAACAGAACTTAATATATATTTTATTTATATCATTTTAGATAATTTTATGAGATTATGTGTTGACTCTACCATAAATATACATGTATATGTAATGTGATATTGTGTTTGTCATGGGCTGAAGTCTACACTGTCTAAGGTTTCCAGAATGGCTGAGTATAAGATGAATTTCACAGGATTGAGAATATCATAGGATCAATGAAGGACTGGCTGAATTCTCATCATCAAATCTTCTATTACATATACTCAAGATCAGAAAATACAATTCTCAATATCTGGCGTTTTTGCATACCTGGTATAAGCTAGAATTCTCAAACAACAGGCATATTTGATCCTAAATATGTGACCTTGACCTTGAAGATTACCATGATCTTAATACAGAGCCGAGTCTCATCCTGCTTGATAATACCTGGTAAATGTGCATCAATCAAAAGCCTTTTGTGTGAAAATGTGATTACCAGAACAGACAACACTTATGCCACACGAAATGGTTCCTCTACATTTCCCTTGCAACATATAAATTGCCTGTCTTCTAAGAATCACCTATAAAAGACTCCTGCTTGATGTTCATACAGTGCTATGTTGTTTAACCTTTGGTATGCCAATAACAAGTACAAGTGCTTCTTTTTTCCTTATAAACAGATCATATCTTAATAACAAGGCCATTTGCACATCTAAGTACCTCACCATTAAAAATCTGTATACCAATTATCATTTGGACCAATCAAACCAGTAAGGAGAAAAAAAATGAAACTGCAAAATTTTCAAATAATTTCTTGTAAGATTTCACTTATGAGATTAGCTGCCAAATCATTGATCTGCTAAGCCTCCGAGAGAGAGAATCTCTGTCACTGACTCCAGTAAGGAGAAAATGGCCAGAAACCAAATGGTGATTGATAGTACAGTGTGTCAATAGGCTGCAACTCTATATGGCCCTCCATGAAATAGGTAGGCATAAATATTTTGTGCTGCCCATTGAATTTCCTATCTTTTTCATATCAAAAATCCATAATCCAACCATCGAATGTCCATATCTTTTTCTATTACCAATCTCTTGCAAACATCAATGTGATTCAAAAACTGATAAGAGGCCTTTAATCATCTCTTATCATGAAATGACGGCGGAAGATTTTTTTCTGGATACAATAATTATAATGTTCAATTCATTAGGCTTTAGGCAAGGATTTTTTTTGCCCCTTTTTGGGGCCGTTATTCGGCCCCATTCCCAATGAGAAATAGTATCTTTTTTCCCAATTGTGGCTCTAAAATTTCCCAATCACATAGAGATGGAATAACAACTGAAATTAGTGAAATTTACTGGTTCAAAAGTAGCAAATTTACTTATTATTTGTCATATTGTTGTAAGCATAAGAAATTAAATCTTATTTAAAAGAAAATTATCTGATTAAACATTCAATTCTGAACTTTTGATTGTATAAACTGTCATTTAACTTTATATAAGTACTTCCCAAAATATTCCCAAACGTCGTTAATTTTCCCAATTGCACGGGCCCTGACCCCATTCCCAAATTACTGAAAAAAATCACTGTTAGGTCATGTGTCCAAAATGGATAGTAATCGATTCCCCTGGAGCAAAACATAGCATCAATGTCAGGGATGCTTGCTACAATACTTCATGTATCCATATAATCAAAACTGATGTCATATACTGAAGGAATATTTAACGTATGATTTATCTGGAAACTAATAAATGCGATCATAAAACTGAATGGACACCTTCCATTCTTTATAGCAAGATATGTTTGTGTAACAACAATGCCCCCAGATAGCAAATGAAAATTATGTGGTTGTTTTAAGTGTAGGTCCACGTAAGAATCAGGTAGGGGTGTTACATCAAAAATTTTTGCAAAACTTTTTATTTCTGTTTTGAGACACATTTGTGGTACAAATAAAACATATGATATTCATTTCTCAAGGTAGCAATGGTGAAGCAAGATGTTCACCTCAAAATTCATAAAAGGATTATGAAGGAAAAAAATGGCAGGAAAATTTTCTCTATATAATTCATCCAAATCTGCTACCCCTATAACTTTCTTTACCATCCAAGTATGAGGAACATTCATGTGGAGGCTGATCTGAACACATTTCAAGAAAAAAAAAGTTCTGCAAAAATTATAAGGTTTTTCAACTGCCTGATCCTTAAGTGCACCTGTACTTAAATACAGAAGAGTCAAAAGCTCCTTGAAAATTACACAGACAAGTTTTTGGAATACACTCATCATAGGGTGGTATGTCATCTCCCAGTACCGGTATATTATTTTCTAATCAATAACTTAATCAATAACTATGCTGAGATAAATCAGTAGCTTTGATGCGACAGTCAGACAATGACAAATAGTCATCCTACATATGAAATCAAACTAGTTTCTCACCTTTTAACTTGGTTAATTGAGATTCTTGCTTCTGGTACCTACAAAAGGAAAGTATGTGTATTAATCTTTTGATAAGAGAGAGGTTAAGTTACAAGTTTTAGCTCAACTTGTAAGTACGACGTCATCAATTCCTGCGATCTTTGATCAAATGACATCATGACGTGATGTATAGCTTCAAGTTATGGACGTGTTAACGACGCTCTACACATAACAACAGAATGGGTTATATCTTTAAAAATGTCCACATTTCCCATTAATCAAATTTCCAGTATGGCACGTTTACGATTCTAACTTTCCTTAGGTCTAGGTTTTACGAATTTCAATACATGTATACATATCTTGCAGATTAAACTGATTGAAGAGAAGCAAGCTACATGTACACCTTGCTACATAGATTTACCTAGGTCTACTCCAATTCGTGTGTATCACTAAACGACGTCTTTGGATTGTGACGTCAAACAATGACGTGTACATGTAAGTCATACGTACACGTTGAAATCACTTGTATCTAAACATCTCTAATAAGCTTATGATTTATAGCAAAGAAATATGGAGCCAGTAATAAACTTTTGCTGCACTTTTTCTCATATATACTTCAAACTATCAAGACGCACAAGCAAAGTCAATAATAAACCCTAAACTACTAAAGACAGTGCGGCTGGATTGTGAAGTATCAGATCTAGTTGATGTAACCTTCATCTATCTAAAGAATATTTAAAAGGAAAAGTGAAATATTAAAGCACTACCTGTTATTTGTCTCAAATGAAAGGCCTTGCCATAAGAAATCTTTATGTGAAATATGTATGAAAGCCATACCATTTTTACTTCAAGAGATATAGTCAAGTTTAAAGTTTTTGAAAAGTTTGCCAAATGCCAAGATCAAAAGTCAAGGTCTCATATGACAGGTCTGGCAGTACAAAATCTACAACTTAAATCATTACGGTTCAAAAGATATAGCCAAGGTTAATGTTTTTGTTAGATTTATGTTTTTGAAAAGTAGGTCAAACTTCAAGGTCAAGGTCACCAGGTCAAAAGTCAAGATCACAAATGAAAGTTCTTGTCACAAGGAATTCATGTGTGAAATATAAAAGCTCTACCCCTTTCCAATTATTCAATTATTAATTTCCATTATGATATGAAAATAACTTTATCAAGTATACATTTAATATCAGTTTCCCATCTGTGTGATTATACAAACACAATCCTGACTTATTAATAACGTACCTCAATTCTAAATCTTTGACAGTTTTAGAATGCTCTTTTTGCATTGTTTCTATCCTCTGTTTATAATCTGATGTTGATGTGTTCAACTGGTTATACTGCCTTTGTATCACCTGTAAAAGAAAAATGTTTGAACTGATATTACAAGGCCATAACTGTAGCTTAAACAGTAGGTATCAGGCACTCTCTATTAAAAATCTGATCCTCAAATCAGTGCAAAATGTGTGCTAGACACATGTATATTAAGATTTTATAATGTATTCACTTTGTTGAGTATCAAATCACAAGGGCAATGCTTCTGTGAATTCTTTTGTAAACTTTTGAAAATTAATACATTCATATACATGGATGATCATCTTATTCTTAAGCTAACAGTAAAACCACTCAAAAATCTTTTTAAATTTTTTTGAGAACTTTTGATTTTTCAGCGAAATATAATAATATAATTTTTTTTAGAATTTCTTTACCAATCGATATTTGATGCCCGATCATTCTGTTGTAAACTTTAAGAAAAAATAACACTTTTTCCATACAGTTTAATGTTAACTCTAAGGGTGCATAACTCTTTATGTAACCTATTTTATTGGTAAAAAAAAAATCAATTGATTTTTCATTATATCTATGCAGTGATTTTAGGTGTCAGGATTCCACAGATAGGTGGCCAAATAACTTCTTATTACCCACTGAATACCTTAAATATAAATATCATATCTATATTGTACATGTATGTATGAACTTGGTTGAGCCTGTATATAGTATAACACGTACCTCCTGAGCTGACAGCTTATCCTTCAGATCCTGTATCTCTTTATGCTTCATCTTCAACTCTGTCTCTAAGTTTACATTGCTCTGTTAAATAAAATCATGCTCAATTATTTTCAAATGACAACAAATTTGATGCCTAAAAATTTGCGGAAAAAAAATGAGTTTCACTTAAAGTTTAAGATCAGTGAGAGACTTTTGAAAATAAGAGTTGTCAGTAGACAACAAAGATCCACGGAAACAAATGTTATCTCAAAATCGGCAATAAATGTACAATCTCAAAGAATTTAAATTATCCTGGTTAAGTTTGTTATACAATATCTTTTGAAATACATGTATTTCTAAGTCAATTGTTGATTGACTACAGCTAAGAAATACATGTAGTAAGGAGCTTAAAACATAACCATCTCAAACAATCAGCCTGGTCAGTGCGTAGAAGGTAATATTTACAAGTACAAAAACCTGCAATCACAGTTACATACATGTGTATATATATTTACATTTACTAATAACATACAGGGTGGTACAAATTAATAAAGAATACACTTACCCTCTTGGTTGGTTCTAGCTGGGTCAGAGCTGAAGTCAGCTGGGTTTTAAGTACCTCACTCTCCCTGTAATTTTATTAAAATTGAAAGCAAGAAATCAAAACGAAGGAATGTATCTGAACTCATACTATATAATAAGATGATTGCCTTTCCAAAACTTTTAACTTTTCATTAATCAAGGTCTAAATTTTCTTTACACACCGTGAACTTCGATTCTTTGTGTCATAGACCATACAGATTTCTGACAACAGCTTGATTTGAACCAATAATAACATTTACATGTACCAACAATATTATCCAGTATCTTCCGTCACTTTTTTTATGCTTTTTAAATGAATAAACTTGACACAAAGTGTTTTAAAGTATCTTAAAAAGTGCCTTATTTTTTTTTCAATTATTTACTTTCACTGCATTTGTATGAATCGTTGATATACCCACCTCCTGTACTGCTCCTTTTTGTTGTTAGAGTCAGTGACTTCTTTTGACAGGACATCATAATGTATGTATTGTTAAGGAAATATACACAAGAACATAATGAAACTCAGCAAATGTACATGTACATGTATTATCATTTATCATATTCAAGCTAAATTCTGTTAAATAAATCCATGTCAAAAGGACTAGTTGCCCTAACCCCCAGTGATTTTTTTACCTTTTTTAAAAGCCACCTGTACCTTTTCATTTGGGAAAATATGCGACATTTTGAACAAATTGGGAAAATCTAGAAACAAAATTTCGTTAAAGAAACGCTCAAATTATTGGTATAAAACAGAAATTTTCATTTAATAACCATGTTACAGATCAAACACCCCCCCCCCCCTCTTTTAACTGATGAGAAGTAAAGTCATTTGTATGATGCTTCATACTTTTGGGGTACAAATTTACGATTGTCAGGAACTGGGACAAGACTGCCATCAGAATCGGACGTGTAACTGTTGTCCTCAGTTGAGATGTCCTTGACTTCTTTATTGGAAACAGAGGCCTGTTCGGGTCGAGAATAGACGCTGTCGGTGACTTCATTTTCAACGGATATTACGGGAGTATTACCAGTACCTTTTTTATCGCAATCCTTTTTTTTTTTTTTTAAATGAATGGATTTTTGGTAGATCTCTTGTATCTTTTTTTATTTAGTTTTTTTTTTACATAGTACTTAGACCGTCCCCGTAGCATCCATCAACAAGTAATCAAGGTGAAGCCTCCGAATGCTTAAGAAATTTTGATTACTTTTGTGCACTTTTCGTGTCAAATTCAATTCAAATTTCGTGTCAAATTCAAATTCAATTCAATCTTGAAAACCATTTTGATCTCCGTGTATTGGGAAAATATGAGCCGAATTTTGGGAAAATAAAGCTAATTTTTACGAGGGGAAGCCATAGATATTCGGCGGTAAATCGGGCCAAAAAAATCACCGACCCCTCATATTGGCCCTATAATTTCGACGAAAAATGCTTTTGATAACGAATTATAAATTATCACTTTTTGCAATGTTGAATGTTTGAGGAAAACAGCGTCATATTTTTTAGCCTCACAATGTCACGCACGTGATGTATGACGTCATGTTCTGACGTCATTTGCTCTGGATGACGCAAAACAAAGGAAAATCATCGTATTTTACATACAAATCTTCAAAGTTCGTCTACTCTCCAGGCCTCGCCCACAATATTTTTTATGCAAATTCAGAGGCCAATCAGAAATCCATCGATTGGTACAAAAATATTCATGGGCAAGGCCTGAAGAGTTACTTGATTTCATAATTATGTATCGAAATTTCTCTCATTTATTGATTTTTTCAATGATTTCAACCTTTTTAGACGTTTTGAGCGACGTATAATTCAGTATAGGACTGTGAAATCACAACAAGCTTTCTTGATTTCAATTCACCATACATTTAACATTTTTTAAACTAGACTATTGTGGATATATGAACAACTTTGAAAATAGGGCCGAAATGGAAGGTTACTGCACCTACTCCTACAAAGGAGGATCACTCAAATTATTCTTTTGTCTCTTCTTGAAAACTGTTAGATAAGCTAGAAAGGTCTTTATCCTAAATGAGCCTACATGAAGTAGACAAAATTTCATAGAATTACACGTACTTTAACATCCCATGAAACTATATATTTCAAAGTGCATGTAATCCTAAATACAAATATTAACAAAAAGGATATCTTCACATTTCTTCTTGTACTTCTTAATAAGGAGGCTGAAACAGAAAATAAACAAGTTTTATGTTTTAAGTTTAACGTGTGTATCTAAATTTTTTAAACTTCCCTACAGAGGACACTACTTCATTCTTTAAATAAGTTTCAATACTAGTTAATGTAAATGAGTTATATTAGTCATAACATATTTGAGATTCAAATGTTAACTGAAACTTTTGGAATTTGTAGACCACAGATTTTGTCTCAGAAACTGCATTTTTATTTGAGAAAATCTGTAATAACTCTTACTTTTTTACATTTGACATGTGTATTCACAGAAGTAAAACGATTGACATCTTGACAAAGTTGTTTTTTTTTTAATTCTCTTTTCAGTATTTCACAAAATGTCAATATAAAGGGGGTAAAACTGAATCAGTATTTGAGTCTGATGATATATACATAATTATTTCTGAACAAAAATTAAATTCCAACTATAAAGCTGACTACCATTCAATCTGTCAGGCATACATGGTTTATAAAGATGAAACTAGGATGATGAACAACTTACTCTGTTGATATTATTTTCTTTTTTAGTGTGTTGAATTTCTGTACATATTCCTTCTCAAGACTCTCCTTTTCCTAGAAAAAAGTTGGTATAAAACAATGTAACCTTATATCTTACATGCAGCAGTCTCTTCATGCATTTAAACTGGACTCAATTGAATTGCAAACCTCATTTGCTTCAATATGAACACATGTTTTTATGATTTTATTTTAACTGAACCAGTTCTTCTATTGTTTGTTTTTCTATTTGTACATATTGCTGGTGTTTTTTAATGCTTTTCTAACTTACAATCATGAATCTATGACCAAAATTTGGAAGTGAAAGCATCGAACTACAGTAATGACATAAACTTAACATCAAGACAATATAAAATGATTAATTTTACCTGTTGGTAAATTTTACATTGACCACACCAAGTGTTTCCATCTCCACTTCCTGTCAACAGGTCAAAGTCAAAGGTCGATAGGTCATCTGTTTTTCCTTGACCTTCATCTGCAAATCCTTCTTCAGAATCCATCCCATATAAACCTGATGACCTTTAAGTAACCTCCATTGCTACAATGACAAAATTGCCATCTTCAAACTGATTATATAAAGCACAATATACTTTTAAGAATGATAATATTCATTCACAGTCACAAAAAATGGAAATACATGTACATATTTAAATAGGACCCCACAGGCACCTTTCTTTAAGTATACAACATAAATGCACATTTATTGCCTAACAGGAAAATGCTGCCGTTTATATCATGAGATCAATCTTTAAGATATCATATGAAATATGAACTATTTCAAAACATGTCTCCAATGTCAGCTAAGGTTAGCCGAAGTTCCACGTTGGAGCCACAAATCTTTTATGCTTACGTGAAATTCAGAATGGGGCTTAGATACATGTACATGTATAAATAGATGAAATAAATAGATATAGATGAAAAATAGATGAAAAGAGAATTAATAAGACAGCAAAATATCCCTTCCCTATTGCAGCTGTAACTAAAATGTAAAATACATTGTAGATCAGATAATTTTGATTCCAAAATGCTGCATTCTGATGCACATTTGGCAATTCTGTTGTATTTGTAAGATTTCATTTTTTTTTTTTTTTGAGGGCTTATGTTTCACGAAAAGAAAAAGCCAGTGGTTCCAGATATACAAACATCTGGGTAATTCGTATCTGTAGAACTGTGCCTCCTCTAACAATTAATGGGCTGTAATGGTCACGTGAATCAGATAATTATTTCTTAACGAGTCCATTTGCCTAATAAAATGTAATTTTCAAACTCTATAAAAAATAAAACTTGCAATATATGAGTAACATTTAGGAATATAAGAGAAACCATCCGTCTTCAAATTGGCCAGAATTAAATCATGGGAAAAAACCCTTGGCAATTAACACAGTGTGATGACATAATAGGTTAATTAACTATGATTTGCGGGACTGTTGGCCTGTTTGTATTCTGTTATGTAGAGCCGACCAATCAGAAGTTTGTTCATATGAGCCATTGTCGGAGGAGATCCAGGTCTAGATAGAAATCACCCCAAATGTTTGTATCAGGGAAGGGGATACCGTATCCCCTAAATATGCCCTTGTTATGAACATTTTCGAAGTGCTGTTCCTTTCATTTCATTATCAATTAAAAGCTTCAAGCCTTGAGTAAGAATCTCTCGGTTTCTGATGAAACAACTTGCCACATTACCCAGACAGACTTGCACTGCAGGTTGCAGGTCCACGACGTTGCATGAACACAAATATGATGACATTTATTACAATCGATAGATTTCTCTACTTTATCAGTAACTAATTTAAGCAAAAAATAGAAAAAATAATGTTGTTATCAATCTCAAAGTGAAATATTTACGTGAATAAATGAGTATTTTGATTATTTTCTTCCCCGGAAATACACATCCACACGTTGGGAGATTGTAACATTTAAAACGAAGACGGTAGGGTATTACATGTAATTTGCCGTATTTTTTTATTCGTTAAATTTCTATTAGTTTATTTGTCTATTTATCTCTTTTTTATTTATCTTTTTTAAGCCGTAGTTAGATCTAGCATAGAAAAATCCATATGTAAAACCTGACATATGTGGTCGAAATTTGACCTGTTTACCATTTTTTGATAATTTATGTAAGTCCAGGATTTTTTCATGGGGTTCCGAAATTTTAATTTTTATGACACACTAATTTATGACTTTTAATTTTTATAAAAGTAACATTGAGAATACACCAATATATCTTCAGAGATGATACTGACGGCATAAATATAGTTTGACCATTATTGAATACTACAAAACAGTTGCTTGGATACATCGATCACCGTCTGCTGACATCGAATAGTATGCGTTATATATATCCCATCTAAATTCAGCTCAAATACGCTCCAGAGGTCAGCAATTTGCTTCATTTTTTCTAAAATGTTCTCGTGGAGCACCCCCACCCCCTTCAAAGGGGATGGGTAACATATTTCCATACTGTCCCCACCTGACCATTCGGGTCTCGCAAGTCAACCCCCCCCCCCCCCAAAAAAAAAACGTGTCTGTGCCCCCGGAGAGCTGAAGTTCTTGGTCCAACCCTTCTTTATAGACATCCACATCGAAAACACCCTGGCTACGCCCCTGCCCAGTAAAGGAAAAAACTATTTTATTTAGAAATCTTTATTGACCACATAAATTGAGTGGAAAAAATGGTCTGAATATTCGAGAAGGTAAGGAGAAAATATGCTCCAGAATGCACCATTTTATTCCATTTTTTCAAAAAATTTCCGGGGAGGCCCCCCGGACCCCCATCTACAGGAGGGGGCAACCCCCTCCCGTACCCTCCCCGCTCGGTACTTCGTGCCTCGAATCGACCCTTTTGGTCCCCCGCTTGCCACTCTGGATCCGCCACTGCTTTGTAAGAAAGACATCTGCTTTTAGAACTTCTAAAGTTTCAAATCATAATTGTTACATGTGATGCTCCAAGGGGTTCTAATTTGGAATAAACTATTCTATTCTATTCGTGGAAATCTAAAATGGTATGGGGACTCAAGGTTACAAGGTCAAATGCCATGGTTGCAAAATGAAGTCCTCCTAACGGTGAATCGTGTATGTATGAAATATGAAAGGCCTACCATTGATAGTATAAATCTGCTTTCAAAACTTCTCAACCTATAAAAATGCTATAATTATAGGGTCAAGGTCACAAGAGATTGCTTGATCAAAAATCATGGTAACAAAATGTAGTACTCCACATCGTGAATGTATGTATAAAATATAAAATGCCTACCACTGACAGTATAAAAAGAAGTCATCTTTCAACACTTTTTAACATTTTGACGGAAAGACAGGCAGACAGACGGTCACAAGATTACGAGATCAAAAGTCATGGTAACAAAATGTAGTACTCCTTTTGGTGAATGTATATATGAAATAGTTTATACAAAAGTCTTACCATTGATAGTATTTAAAAAATCGATCAGCTTTCAACACCTTTTATCTCTTTGACAAACAGACAGGCAGACGTACAGCTAGAGTGATCCCAATATACACCCCTAACTTTGTTTGCGGGGGTATAAAGATGGAGCCGTTTATAATTAAAAAAAAGGACAATAAATTGTCTTTTTTGTGTTTTATTTTTTATGTGAACAGAAAAGTATCTATATACTATCACTTCGACGATTAGATAAGATTTATTTGGGAAAGAACTTGAAGAATAATCAAAAGCCATATACTACATGTCAACGGTACGCGGTAGGCATCAATCACTGATTTAGAAGGGGTAGAATTTGCTGACAAATGCAAAATTTTACCCGTTTTTAGGTATTATTTTTATCAAAACAATAGGCTTTAACTAACCACTCCCTCCCCGGACGGACTGCAGGCACGTAGACAGATTGCTTTTCAAGTGGAAGAACTTTTTTAAGACAGGGTATTGGGCCGATATGAGACCCCAAATGGGTCCAAGTTGAAGCCCTCGAAAGCTAATGGATTTCACACCTTTCCATGGCAGATTTCTACCTTAGAGATTACCATTATTGTACACTTTTATTTTACAAAACGATGACTGCATGAGGAAGCACCTGCGTACGCCTGGCTCCGAGCCTGGACTGGACTCCCACCCGTAATTTCTAAATGTATACCGAGATGCTCACAGACATGTAAGGAGATGTCTGTAAACGACATCATGCTAATTTGGTCCTCACCATTTTCACAGATGTACAAACATTTGCAAGCTTCAAAGGGAATTTGACTTACAGATCTGATCATAGAAGAATACATAAAAAAGATCGGTTTAAAACGTTTGATGTAAATCACAATAAAATTCCCACTGCTCTACACTAAATGCAAGAAATAGAGGTATG
Source organism: Pinctada fucata (assembly GCA_028142955.1). Taxonomy (NCBI): domain Eukaryota; kingdom Metazoa; phylum Mollusca; class Bivalvia; order Pterioida; family Pteriidae; genus Pinctada; species Pinctada fucata. The sequence continues at coordinate 68,933,133 of AP027105.1, read as the reverse complement.
CTTCATAAAAACTTCACAATGAATCAACTCATCAATTTTATCTTCCCAGCTCTAAGAGAACACAAAAGATATAGAACGTTACGTGTTATTCAACAGCAGCTATATATTCTCATTTGGGTATATCGAAGACATACATGTGTACTATACAATGGGCAACACGAAGCGTAAAGTCACATCGATTTGACGTTTTTGAAGTACTGTATACAGCTTTGAATTCGCCCAGTCGTATTTTCACCCATTGTGAATTTGCGACATACGTTTTGAATTCATTTGATTAAATAATCCTTTAAATACATTTGTGTTCGTCACATCTTGAATAAAATGAGTACAATGAATGAAAAATAAAAGGACAGGGTGAAATTCTCTCCGAAACTCGTTTCACTTATTATAACCTTGAATATAAATCAAGATTATTATCTACCCTACGTGCAACACTTGTGAAAGGAGTATTACTTTTATTACACCTTTGGCTTGACACTTTTTCATATTTTTTCCCAATCTGACATTGACCTTTGAAATCAACGAATGTTTTGTGTAGTGATCATAGTGAGCGGATCTAAAGTCTAATCTTAGATTGCTTAAAAGATATAATAGTAGTCTAGATAAAAGGTGCTTTGAAGTCATAACCCAAGGTCAAGGTCATTTGGACTGACAGACGAACGGATATAATAGTAGTCTAGGTTAAAGTTACTTTGAAGTCATAACCCAAGGTCAAGGTCATTTGGACTGACAGACGGATATTATAGTAGTCTAGGTAAAAGTTACTTTGAAGTCATAACCCAAGGTCAAGGTCATTTGGACTGACAGATGGACACAGTGATTACTATAGGATACACACTATTTAGAAGGACTCTACTGTTAAGCCTCTCAGAGAAAGACTTACCTTGAGCAAAAGTTGTCAATGACAACCGAAGTATTACTAGTATGTGAACTGTGTACAATAAAACATCACATGATGACGGTTATGATTTTTTTCTGTTTAATTTCTTGAAAACAAACAAATACAGTGAATCATCACAACTCTATAAACAAGATTTCTTCATGCAAGGAAGCCGTGTCATCCAAATAAATAATTATATTGTTCTATATGCAAGAATAACAATCCACCTCTTCCTCACCTCTTCCTCACCCCTTCCTCACCCCTTCCTCACCTCTTCCTCACCCCTTCCTCACCCCTTCCTCACCCCTTCCTCACCTCTTCCTCACCCCTTCCTCACCCCTTCCTCACCTCTTCCTCACCCCTTCCTCACCTCTTCCTCACCCCTTCCTCACCCCTTCCTCACCCCTTCCTCACCTCTTCCTCACCCCTTCCTCACCCCTTCCTCACCCCTTCCTCACCCCTTCCATACAAATCTTCCTTTAAAACATCACTTTTGGAATTGGTAGCTCAGAAAGTTAAGCGAGTTGACATACTGCCTAAAACTTGACATATTGCTTGATGCTAGGGATACTTACTTTCATTAATAATGATACCATTTTGTTTTAATAAATACGTTGTAATTGCAAATCAATATTTGTGGAAATATATGTATTGAAATGTGTGAGATTCTACTTCAGCATAGTTAACTTCATTTATATCAATCACAAGTAGCTATTTAATCTATTCTCAATCTGGTATCTGATATAGTCCTCAATGCTGTCAATGATAAAGTGAACAATACTATCAGCGATGACTTGACTGATGCTTATGGCTTTACTTCTGTTATCATATGTTAGGGAGAAAAGCCGAAAACTATCCATTATGTCAGAGAAAGTACTGATCGAGGCCCGTCAGGGCCGAGATCAGTTCTTTCTCTGACATAATGGATAGTTTGAGGCTTTTCTCCCACTTAAAACATGACATCTTTTGTTTTAATAATGGACAGTCGCAGGTAAAATCCTTTTGCAGAATTTGGACACCTCAAAATCAAGAACCGTATCATTGGTCAAGGGATGATGATCAGGTGCACATAGCTTGAATCCCTTGCCAGTCAACCGATCGATTTCTTTTGTGTTAATAATGGACACTTTCATGTCAAGGTCAATCACTGAGTTGTTGAGAAAATAATTCATTTCGATGTAGCCATGCTTGTGATATACAGCGTATTTTTCATATGGATCTCGTTTTTATTTTTATCAAATTAATGCTTTTAAAAAACTAATTGATCATTTTTAATTGAAGCGTCATGTTTTGGATATAGACTGTAGCGGTGTTTTTAAGTATTTTTCTAAAGACAACGCGAAACACAGGATGTAATTCGTCTTGGATTTCAACATTTTGTAGTTTTACTTACTTTATTTTACATTTATTTGATTTACTTCTATTTCACTGTATTTTCGGACCTACGAGCTTGAAATATATCCCCATAAAAATTACGAAATCCGCGCATCGATGGATTCTTTCGTTTATTAATATAGAGGAACATGTTTTACTCCAAAAGAGGAATATTAATGGATATGGAATTTGAAATCGGAATTATCAAAGAAACTTGGAAAACAATTTTCGTTGGGACATATAGTTCTTTCTGTGTGATATTACATGTATGTCATCATAATTAGGATTCTTTTGTCCGAAAAATTTGACTGTCCATTAAGTTACCTTTAACTGTCCATTATTTTTAATAATGGACAGTTTTGGCAAACTTAATGGACAGCTACAGGTGAACTTTTGGCCAAAAAAAGGATCATGTTGAGACAATATCACATAGAAAGAACTGTCTAGACAATGGGATGACGTCATAGTCATGTTTTAAGTATTGTTACTGAGGTTGTCAGTTATGTTGTCACTAGTGTTGTCATAGACATTGTCACTGGTACTGTGTAACTAATGCCATTAAAGCTGTTATCACATATATTGTTACTGAGGTTGTCAGTTGTAGCTACTGATGTTGTCATTGACATTGTTACTGGTACTGTTACCAATGCCAGCAAAATTGTCACGGATACTGTTGTGAATGTTATCATTGATGTCCCTAGTGTCATCTTTGAAGTTATCTTTGATTTGTCAATTATGGTATCTTTGATGTTGTTACTTATACTGTTACTGATGTTGTCACTTATACTGTTACTGATGTTATCATTAATGTTGGCACTGATCCTGTTACTATGTTGGCACTGATCCTGTTACTATGTTGGCACTGATCCTGTTACTATGTTGGCACTGATCCTGTTACTGATGTTTTCACTTATACTGTTACTGATTTTATCACTGATACTGTTACTGATGTTATCATTAATGTTGGCACTGATCCTGTTACTATGTTGGCACTGATACTGTTACTGATGTTGTCACTTATACTGTTACTAATGTTGTCACTGATACTGCTACTGATTTTATCACTGATACTGTTACTGATGCTATCATTGATGTTATTACTGATGTTGTCTTTGATGACGTCTTTGATGTAATCGTTGATATTGTAACTAACATTGTCTTTGATGTGTTGTCACTGATGTTGTTGAGCTTCATCTATCTCTTCAATAAGTGAGTCTACCAATCTCCCCATGGTAGGTGTCTCCCGTAACATACCTGTAACGAAATTACTAGTGGGTAAAATGACATTACAAGTAGGTATAGGTAGCAGGTACGATTACATGTATGTTGATTTAGCAAGAAAACTTACGTCACAACTATGTAACTACAACAGATTAACATCAGATTTTCAACACTTTCAGACAGCAATTTGTTTACAGTTATATCAATGTATCAATTGTTAACACTACCTTCTACTAGTAACTTAGGATGCCTTCCTCCACCATGAGCCAGAAATTCTCTTCTAAATGTCTCCCCATTACTTCTATAGTGGAGAAAAAGGGAAATATAAAGTTATTGAATAATGATATAGTCTCATAAATCTCAAATTTGACACTGAGAAAAAATCCTGATCTACAAAGATAGTATTACTTGTATGTATAAAGTTACATAAAAATGTATGCATGTGAAACAAGTTTTATTTGCATTAAGAAAATTAATTTAGACGGTTTGTTTGACATCATCTCTCATAAAGTTTCACCTTTGATAAATATATCAGTAAGACAAAATCTTACCTGTTAAAAGGATCGTCCATGAAGTATTTCTGCCATATAGACACGGCCACTGCCCGGGACATCAGGTACGAGTAATACTTAGCACCATACCCTACTAGATGACTAAACCGAAGATGCCATGACTGAAATACAAAACAACATTATCAACAAATGTCAGTGACAGTCTGTCTCAACATTGGCTTCTCTCCAACATGTTCTAGCAAAAATTTGACAATACAATGTATTTAACTCTAAGTATCGATGAATAAAACAGTAACTTCAAAAAGATTAAATTGAGGCGTAGGGTTGTAATAATTATTATAGTATATGCATGAAGAAATCAATTTTACATAAATGAACAGATACTGCAGTAAATGTTACTAACCGTGCCTTGTACATAAGGTATTCCGTAATACTGACTCTGAGTATCAGACAGTATGTCCTGTAGCGACCTGCCCAGGGGATGTTTGGCATGGAACTTCTGATTCAGTACGGCATAAAATACCTGTAGCTGGGTCTCCTATAACGTAAACATATAGCAGAAATTATTCCTTTTAACAACACCAAAAAAATCTTCAGCCGATTTTTATATAATATTTACTAGCTAAATTTAAGGTATCCAGGAAGCAGCATTCCGCTTTAAAGAGGTAAAAAAATCTTGTCTAATATAATAATATATACCAAGAGGAATAACCAACTGTGTATCTAAGATCAGAAGCAAGCATACATGTATCTAAAAACATAAATATGTGACATACCAGTGCCATAAACATTTTCTTTGAGTTACAAAGAGCTTCTATAGACGATGCCGGGAGAAAAACACAAATATGTGACATACCAGTGCCATAAACATTTTCTTTGAATTACAGAGAGCTTCTATAGACGATGCCGGGAGAGGTTCTCCTGTCTTATAATGTCTGGCAAAACTGCTGATAACCTACAATGTGCCAATATTATCAACAATTATTTGTCTTGTCAGACAAAATGTACACCTATGATTATATTACCGTATTTCAGTATAATACATTCTCAAATGGATTTATCATATACATGTACGTGTACTTACAGAGATAACGAAAGAATGACGATCATGACTTGTAAAAGAACTGTCCTTTATTGTGATTATTTAATATATATTACACTGTGTTACATGTTCTTCCAATAGAATGTGAAGATTTTGATTTTTCGTCACAAGTGTATCGTCTTACCCTTGGATCAGAGGCAAAGTACTCCATAAGTATAGATGGAATCTCAGCAAAGTCAGTGGAACACCTAGTACCTACGATCATACATAGTATCAAACATATCTATTACATGACAACCTATGTTAAGGTACATGAAGAGATGTCATAAATTACCTTAACGGCTATCAGTGATTTTTTCATTATTTTTTAAAGGTGCCTGAGCCTTTCAATTTGGGAAAAATCAGCGTCATAATCCAGAAAATTGGGAATACAAAAATGTACTTGGAACAGCTTATTATCAAAATATATCTACATGTCTGTCCCTTATAAGGCCATTTTTCTTGTTTTCTGGCCTTTAAAGAGGTCAACTAGTTGATCTTTGTAAAATTATTTCATGTTGAATCAAATAGTACTCTCGAGTTTTGGGAATTTAAGGCAACTTTTTTGGGAAAAATGGTAGGAATTTGGCATTGGGAAAAGGCCGAAATTCGGCCCCAATTTGCTAGTAAAAAAATCACTGGCTATAGAGCATATTCATAGATGTTGAAGCTCAAAATCAACAATAAATTAAATGTTACGGTGACTAAAAGTCCCTTACCACTAGCCAAACAAATTACGCTTCATTCCCCACAGAAAGCATGCCAACATTGTCATTTTTATAAAATACATAGGGAATTAAGGTATTCAACCCCTAATGCATTTTTAATAATACATAACGGAAATAATAATTTTCATTCTCTTCAAAAAGAATGCTATACATACTTTTCTAGCTAAAATGAGGTATTGCACTTCTCAAACAGTGATCTATTCTGTCACCCAAATGATACCCAATCATCAGCATTTGTCAGGAAATTATAAAAATGTGCATAAATTTTAACTGGAAGTACTCTATTGGGGTGCGGGATCCTTAGGTGTAATTTTCATCTGAGAACATAATCAGTAAATAAAATACAGTTCATTATTAGCAACAACGATCTTCTTACTCACCTGTGACGTGTTGATATTTAGTCCTGCCTAACATGGAGTGCATGGCGTGACCAAACTCATGGAATAGATTCTCCATCATGTCGGGTGTGAGTAATGCCGGCATGTAGGCCTGGGGGCGGGGTAACGTCAGCTTCAGTACTACTACAGGTAACTGGTAACTACCGTCCCCTAACTCCCTACCACCTTGTATCAGGAAATGACAATCCTGTAATATAAATAAGCAACATACATTGTATATCATACAGATTTTATTCTACAGCTTTTGAAAATCATCTTGTATACAAAATAATCATTCTATTTCATTTCAGACAGTACTTACTGAGTCAGCACAATCATTATTTATTCAAGACTTATTTATCCGAAACATGCATGTCTGGTGGTATGCTGTAAATTTATCTGTTCTTAAATGATGCTATTGAATTTTAAGACGTTTAACATTTTAATTAGCAAACGTACAACATGTACACATAAATGAGATAGAATATAATAAGAAATGGAGAATCCAAGCTGTAACAAATACTTTACAACCTATCAAACATAAAACAGAATGTACAGTGCATATATTTCATTCTTTTGGATTGTATATGAAACATAATGCATTTTTAAGCATGTATATATGTAAATCACGCCAAATACCAATGTTACAGATACATGTAGGTGCATTTGTACATCAGGGCACATAATATTTTTGATAGTCTGATGATATAAGGATTTACATACATACCTGATCTGGTTTCCCTGGTCTCTCGTAAAAATCACAGTAGATATATCCTAGCACGCCCTCCTGACTGTGTACTACAGCCTGAAATATAACAAGGAAAGAATTAAAATACATGTAATAAAATTACCAAATTCAGTCTCAGTTCTTTAGTTATGTGACATCTGCACATATAGGGGTCATTTTGTGTGGAATCTGTCTGTCTGTCCAATTCCAAACATGTAATAAAGGTCAGATTCACTTTCGAGGTCAAGGTCACATATTGAGGGCCACAGTTTCAAACATGCAGCAAGTGATATACCTGTTCTTAAAAATACTCCAGTTTTATACATCAAGTAAATGAAAATATACTTGATAGGAATATGGAGGTACATGGCATTACCTTATAAAGAAGCTGTACTTAATACATGTACATGTATAAAATGTTCATTTACCAGCTTGTAGACATCATGTGCCCATGTTTCCCCTGATTCTAGATCTACTGGCTGTAATGTCACATCAAATATACTACGGAAAACTGTATTGAGACCCTCCATGCAACATCCTAGTGAAAAGTATGGCAAGAAATCCTGGGTATCTACTTTGTACCTGAATATTGTAAAATGTAAAGGCAAAGATTTTAGTATCGAAGTGTACAACAAAGCAAAGTACAAAACGTAGTAACTCGTAATGTGTACAAGATAGCATTTTGTAATGTAATTTGTTGTAAGGCATATCTCATTTCTGTCCATTTATAGTGGTAACATGTCTTGTCCCTGTAGATTTTACTTGTAAAAAGAAACATTAAGAAAAATACTCATAAACTAAAGTCAAGGTCACTAGATGAAAAGTCATGGTATCAATTGTAAGCATATCTATGAGGCCTGGGATATACTGTAACTAAACTCCTTCTAACATTTGTCCCTGTGAGCTATAAAGAAGAGATCAATATGTTTTACAATGAAGCATCACCATTTTTAATGATGTTAAACCATTTTGTATTACTCACTTTTTCTGTCTAGCTAAAGCTGAATAAAATGATGTGTCCCAAGGCATCACTACCTATTATATGAAATAGAAATCATTATTTGATTCAATCAAACATAGCATCTTTAAATAATAAACATTTAACAGACACTTTTCTGATGAGAATTCAGATACATGTATCTAACTTCATGTGGACAATGTTGGTTTTAACCATTCATCTGACCTTAATGCTTTATTTTTCATACATGTGAATTAGTTGAACTATAATATGATCATTCTCCTTCACAGTACAAAAACGTATTAAATATCTTATTAAATAATGAATTCATCCTAATTAGGTTTCTCATAAAGGATTTAACAAAAATAACAATGACATTGACTAAATTCTTGGAATTTTGCACAATATGTGCACCATATTGCAAAGAAGGAAATGGAAAATGTTTGAAGAACTAACCAACCTAATGACACACTGACAGCAACAACAAAGTAATACATGTATGCCCCCTTCTTTCAAGAAGAAGGGCATGATAAATACACCTACTGTTATATTATCATTTATAAAATCATTCTAAAAAGAATTTGTATTCACATCATCTTGTAATAAATTACAAACCTTTGATCCTTTATTTCCATAATACTTCTTTGCATTAGAAATCACAGTTAAGTCCTTCTTAACCCTGTAATACACAATTATACCCTTATATATGTACTTGTAAATGATACTTGAAGTTAATTGTAACTTCCTCAAGGCCTTGGTTTATATTATCAAAATTTTGAAAAAAATGGTCGTAAAAGTGAAGGTTTTAAAATCTTTAAACTAAAAATTTGAAACATAATAGTGCTATTACAAGCAACTTGACTGTGCATTCTGTACACATAAATAAAACTTGAGGTTGTAAGATGGAATATGAAGATAAGTATCTTGACATACCTGGAATGTAGTTTTCCTGAGAGAGCGTCTAAAAACTCCTCCACATTCTCTGAAAAAATAAACCATGAAAATATTGTGTTCATTATTTCTAATTTTTTGTACAAAAGCTATGTATATCACCTGTGTATTTTTCCGATACATGAACATCATTTATACACAAGATATACAAATAAAGCGTACGTAACATCCCTTTGAATGGCATAAACTTATTGTTTGTCAAGGGCCTTCTGGTATGACAAGAGGTTAATCAATTTATCTACATGTACATACTATAAACGTGGACATTTTCACGTGGTGGTAATTATCCTGTAAGCTGTGAATTGATGGATTTCATGAAAATTTCCCCAACGCGAAAATAACCCTGCAGCATTCTTATAATGGAAGATAAATTGACACTGCGAATACATGTATTTCTCTCAAGTGTAATGTCTTGATGCTATAATCGCAAAATTTTCTCCCTGTAAAAATAATGTAAATGGTTTAATTTCGTGGTGTCAAAAGTTCACAGTTTTCCTTCATGTAGTCAACAGCAACGGCTTTAATTTTGCGGTATGGAAGGTTGCAAAAAAAAACTTACATACTTTTGATATAAAGATTTTGCCGCACAAGCCAACATGTAATTTAATTGTTGTTTGTAGTTATAAGTGTTTCTCGTGGCAATTAATGATAAACACATAGTAATTAGTGATAATTACACACAAACGATTGAATATAAATTAAAGAATAGGATCAGCAGATTGAAACTAATTAATTGCATACGTTTTGTAATAGAAATCTATGTTTACTATACGTGTCATCTTTTTTTCATTAATATTACAGGTATGATAATAGATGCATCGTAAGTAATATTGTCAATACCTTTTAATGTACAAACTATTTTACCAACGTAAAGGAAAACCATGTTTAGAGAATTAAACAATTCAGCTGTACATGTACATTATCTTTCAAACATCTCATGAAGCATATGAAAAACCTATCCTCTATGCTTTTTTGTCTATTATACCAAATGATTGCAGGTGTGTACGGTTCGCAGAAAATTTGAAAACCGCGAATATAGCGAAATTAAAACCACGACAATCATTTCTCCGTTTACAGTACATGTAATAGACTTATACATAGCTATAAAACAGATACACGACATACCAACTGTTTCAGCAAGAGTGCCGCGGAGAGCCCGATGGGCAAATGACGGAAATCCTGTAAGATCAGCGAGTTGATGTCTACTGTGGAGTAACCCCTCCAGTAACTCTGTCTGCTGGGGTATAGGATGTAGGTATATACGATACGCTGCTTCTCTCACCTAAATATACAACACAAACATTATACATCAATCAGTATGTATATATTTTTAATAATTATACAGCTTATAAGACTTATTATACAATTATGGACTTTTTACGAGATGAATATGGTTGATATTTTCAAATTCAGAAAATATCACACCATATTCACCGAGTGAAAAGTCCATAATTGTTTTATTATATAGTGGACAATCAGTATTTATAAAGGTACCTTTTCGAAATGGCTGACATCAACTTTTCTTTGAAAATGTTTCAAGACGTGTTAATATCAGCATTTTCTGTCGCTGAATTATCCTGAACGTAATGGAATTCATTCAATGAGTCAATTGAAGAAATTCTGAATATTTCAGAGTCAAAATCCGTAGATAGAATCACAATTCAAGAATTTGAGCTCAGCTTCAGTGTCCTTGCTGCTGTTAACGAAATGACGTTAATGACGTCACAGATATAAATTTCGCGCATTTTCGATATTTCATGGTAAACCGGAAGCAAGAGTTTTCGCGGTAGTGATATTTAATGAAATCGCCTCTTACAGGTCAATATGATGAGACAATGACTCGTCACATGACAGTTCTCAGCCAATGAGAGTGGGATTATAAACAGACTATATAATAAAATAGGAATGTTTTGGCAAGGAGTAAGACCTTGTAACACATGCTGCTCCTACAGTACCACCTAAAAGTACAAAACTATATGTGCATTCAAATGTTCACTTCTATCGACAAATGTGCAGTATAGTCTCTCATTTTTTTCTCTTTGTGAAAATGAAATCAAGACTATAGGACTTACATAGTCATTCCAGTGATCTTGAAATAATCCTGTCACTAACACATTGTCACCATCAATGTTGAAACTAAAATACAAAATAATCAAACTTAGTTAAAGTGATTATTTCCATTGTAATGTCTAGAATTGATTTAGGTTTTAAGAGTGTTTTTTTTTTCCTTAGGTTTCTTTTTTTAATTTCAATATAAAATCTGGAAAGACAAATTTTCATTCCATTATACATCACAAATACAAGTAGCATGATATTATGTCTATAATATTCCACTTCTAATTCATTCATTTAAAACGTATTTCATCAACATAGTAATTAGATAATAATACAAATGTATGTAATATGACTAACGTCAGATGGACAAGCATTTACTTATTACACCTCCATGCTGATTAAGTGAGGTGTTTGCTTCACCAAGTACCTGTATACAACAATATCTACATGCACACAATATACATGTAGAGGAGTTAATTGTATGATACCTATGTCTGATTTCCTCCGGCAAGTTTTCCTTCATCACAGCTACAGGTGTCTGCGCTCCCTGTACAAACATATTTCCCAGCATTACACAGCTCTCATTTAGCTTTAGGAACAGATCCTTCTGTTAAAAAAAATACTTGTTTCTTACACAGAGCATATAACAGGAGTGCATTTTTGATAGCTTATTTCAATATCACATAATTTAAATTCAGTATGTCAACATTATTATAATATAATATACATATATATATAGTATATTACTGGTTGTTAGTGTTTATACACTATACCTTATCACTGTCGAGGTGCACACCACTTTGTTCAAAATCCATAATAAGCAGTTCTCCAACACGTTTGTCTACGTCATCTAACGTTACCACATCACCGTGTAGCATCGCACTCTTCAGGGCTTCATACGCTGGAAGATTGGTGTTCAACCTGTCATAAGATTCAATAGTTACTAAAACACTATATCAATAAATACTATAATCATGATGACAATATCATCTTTAATTCAGACCTGCCTACCTGTTTTCAACATAACTGTAATATTTTGTTCACAAAAGTGTAAACTTGGGGACTAAAGCTTAATACAAAAAATTAATGTAAATTTAAGATAAAACATCGTTTTTTGCCTGCTTCTACAATGTTTCAAAGTTTAAGAATTTATGAGCTTGCATGTATGATATGGAATTTAGATAATAGATTTGTGCAATTAAGCGCTCAAAAATGGAAAATGCCAGTTTGCTCAAAAGTAAGCTTTAGGCTTAAAATGGAATAGCAAAAGCGTATGGCGTAATTAAAGGTCGAAAATCATAAACATAGTGTAATCAAAGATTACGAAGCTCACCTCGTGGCAGCAAAGTTCAATTTAAACATATCTCTAAGTACATGTATATTAAGAAAATCACTCAAGTGGAAAAAAGTAGGTCAAGGTCATTTCATGAAAGTTTGATCAAAGATACATCAGGTCAAGGTCATTTCATGAAAGTTTGATCAAAGATACATCTTATATGCAAGTTTGGTACATGAAGCACTTATACTTTGCTCAATATTGGCCTTTAAAGGCAAAATCACTCAAACAGAAAAAGTAGGTCAAGGACATTTTGTGAAAGTTTGATCAAAGATACATCCAATATGCAAGTTTGGTACATTTAGCACTTATACTTTGCTCAATATTGGCCTAATAAGGCAAAATCACTCAAGCAGAAAAAGTAGGTCAGATGCTGCATCCAATGAATGGGTTCACCTCAGCATCCCAAGATGAATCACTTGTGCAAGTTTGGTTACTGTAGCATCAGTACTTTGTCAGATATTGAAATACCCCAAAAACTTTAACCAGACATTGACAAAGTCATTCAACCGGAAAATGTAGGTCAGATGCTGCATCCGATGCATTGGTTCACCTTAGCATCCCAAGATGAATCACTTGTGCAAGTTTGGTTACTGTAGCATCAGTACTTTCTCAGATACTGAAATACCCCAAAAACTTTAACCAGACATTGACAAAGTCATTCAACCGGAAAATGTAGGTCAGATGCTGCATCCGATGCATGGGTTCACCTCAGCATCCCAAGATGAATCACTTGTGCAAGTTTGGTTACTGTAGCATCAGTACTTTGTCAGATACTGAACTACCCCAAAAACTTTAACCAGACATTGACAAAGTCATTCAACCGGAAAATGTAGGTCAGATGCTGCATCCGATGCATTGGTTCACCTCAGCATCCAAAGATGAATCACTTGTGCAAGTTTGGTTACTGTAGCATCAGTACTTTATCAGATACTGAGTTACCCCAAAAACTTTGACCGGACGGGGACACTGACGGGGACGCAGACGCGGACACTGGGGTAATAGCATAAGCTCATCTCAACTTCGTCGAGGTGAGCTTAAAATTAAGTCTAAATCCTAAAAGAAGGCAGGTCTATTAATGTTAATCATGTAATCATGTAAAGACCCTTTTAAAGATTCAGTTGAGCTAATATCAAACCTTAACCTTAAATACAATTAACGAATCAGGGTAATATCTTTTGATTAATGGTTGTACATGACATCTCAGGAAGCTACTTCATGGGCCAAGAACATATTGCACATGCTTTGCTTCATTATTTGGCTATGATCTCATAAAATCATTACTTTTTGACGACAATAAGAGAGCTGCATCCCTCAGTATCAGACTAGACCTATAAAATACTGTATAAGTTGATTCAATCGCTGGTACTCTCTTTCGTAGTTTATAAAATTAAATCTTTTCGCATGGATGAATTGTGGATCTTCCCTGCTCCTATTGAGTTATGCATTTAGTATTCAAATTAACTGAGACAAACCTTCCTGGAACAAAGCTGACAGAAATGGAAGCGAGGCTTAATTCACCGCATAAGATTCTACGTACATGTATACAGTATTACTTACTGTTCTACTATTCCTGACAGTTTGATGACAACCTCCTCAGCTGCTGTCTTATATTTAGGGTCAGACTAGAACTATATACTATTACTTACTGTTCTACTATCCCTGACAGTTTCATGACAACCCCCTCAGCTGCTGTCTTATATTAAGGGTCAGACTAGAACTATATACTATTACTTACTGTTCTACTATCCCTGACAGTTTGATGACAACCTCCTCAGCTGCTGTCTTATATTTAGGGTCAGACTAGAACTATATACTATAACTTACTGTTCTACTATCCCTGACAGTTTGATGACAACCTCCTCAGCTGCTGTCTTATATTTAGGGTCAGACTAGAACTATATACTATTACTTACTGTTCTACTATCCCTGACAGTTTGATGACAACCTCCTCAGCTGCTTTGTTATATTTAGGGTCAGACTAGAACTATATACTATAACTTACAGTTCTACTATCCCTGACACTTTGATGACAACCTCCTCAGCTGCTGTGTTATATTTAGGGTCAGACTAGAACTTTATACTATTACTTACTGTTCTACTATCCCTGACAGTTTGATGACAACCTCCTCAGCTGCTGTGTTATATTTAGGGTCAGACTAGAACTATATACTATTACTTACTGTTCTACTATCCCTGACAGTTTGATGACAACCTCCTCAGCTGCTTTGTTATATTTAGGGTCAGACTAGAACTACATACTATAACTTACTGTTCTACTATCCCTAACAGTTTGATGACAACCTCCTCAGCTGCTGTGTTATATTTAGGGTCAGACTAGAACTATATACTAATACTTACTGTTCTACTATTCCTGACAGTTTGATGACAACCTCCTCAGCTGCTGTGTTATATCTAGGGTCAGACTAGAACTACATGTATATACTATTACTTACTGTTCTACTATTCCTGACAGTTTGATGACAACCTCCTCAGCTGCTGCGTTATATTTAGGGTCAGGATGTAACACTCGTACCATATCTGCCTGTAATGGCATAGTTACACATGAACAACAACATATTTATCACATATAAAAGAAAAATCTACTCTTTGCCAGTGTAACGTGCAACTTGCTGGTAAATAAACTCTATTTATTTAGTAGTATAGATTTAATTTCCTTTAAACATGTTCAATGAAATAAATGGATATTTCGTTTCTAATTGATGATCGAGGATGAAACACGGCAGCTATTTTTTTCTGAAGTTGCAAGAAAACGTCTTGTCGGCGACAAATTATAGCGCATGGCGGTGTCTGGGAAACAAAAATTTAATTTTACGTGACCTTACTTACCATATCAGCAACCTTACATAACGTGTCTGAAAGGTCATCAAATATCTGAACAACTTTACGCTTTCTGTTGGGATCTGTTGCTTCATTAACAAGGGACTTGACTTCAGTAATAACATTTCGTTCTAAATCTTTAAAGCCGGCACTTGACTGAAGTTCAGGAATTAGCAGAAGGCCCTATATGAAAAGAGAGAATGCAATAAACATGTACATTTGTATACATATTGTAAATAAAATAATAAACATAGGTAATCACAGATTACAAAGCTCACCTCGTGACAGCAAAATTCAATTCAAACATATTTCTTAGTACATGTATATTGGCTTTTAAAGGCAAAACCACTCAAGCAGAAAAAGTAGGTCAAGGTCATTTTATGAAAGTTTGATCAAAGATACATCCAATATGCAAGTTGGGTACATGTAGCAGTTATACTTTGCTCAATATTGGCTTTATAGAGCAAAATCACTCAAGCAGAAAAAGTAGGTCAAGGTCATTTTATGAAAGATTGATCAAAGATACATCCAATATGCAAGTTTGGTACATGTATCACTTATACTTTGCTCAATATTGGCTTTTAAAGGCAAAATCACTCAAGCGGAAAAAGTAGGTCGAGGTCATTTTATGAAAGTTTGATCAAAGATACATCTAATATGCAAGTTTGGAACATCTAGCACTTATACTTTGCTCAATATTGGCTTTTAAAGGCAAAATCACTCAAGCGGAAAAAAGTAGGTCAAGGTCATTTTATGAAAGTTTGATCAAAGACACATCCAATATGCAAGTTTGGTACATTAGCACTTATACTTTGCTCAATATTGGCTTTTAAAAGCGAAATCACTCAAGTGGAAAAAGAAGGTCAGATGCTGCATCCGATGCATGGGTCCATCTCGGCATCCAAAGATGAATCACTTGTGCAAGTTTGGTTACTGTAGCATTAGTACTTTGTCAGATACTGAGCTACCCCAAACTTCTTATCCAAATCACTCAAGCGGAAAATGTAGGTCAGATGCTGCATCCAATGCATGGGTTCACCTCAGCATCCAAAGATGAATCACTTGTGCAAGTTTGGTTACTGTAGCATTAGTACTTTGTCAGATACTGAGCTACCTTAAACTTCTTAACCAAGTCACTCAAGTGGAAAATGTAGGTCAGATGCTGCATCCAATGCATGGGTTCACCTCAGCATCCAAAGATGAATCATTTGTGCAAGTTTGGTTACTGTAGCATCAGTTCTTTGTCAGATACTGAGCTACCCCAAACTTCTTAACCAAGTCACTCAAGCGGAAAATGTAGGTCAGATGCTGCATACGATGCATGGGTTCACCTCAGCATCCAAAGATGAATCACTTGTGCCAGTTTGGTTACTGTAGCATTAGTACTTTGTCAGATACTGAGCTACCCCAAACTTCTTAACCAAGTCACTCAAGCAGAAAATGTAGGTCAGATGCTGCATCCGATGCATGGGTTCACCTCAGCATCCAAAGATGAATCACTTGTGCAAGTTTGGTTACTGTAGCATTAGTACTTTGTCAGATACTGAGCTACCCCAAACTTCTTAACCGGACGCGGACGCGGACAACTTCGTCGAGGTGAGCTAAAAACACATCTGCATTCACTAATCTGTCATTGTTTTGCTTCAGATTTACAAATTAGAGTGGTAGTGTGGCACTATTACATTTAAAATTTTATAACTATTATAGGCAAAGTAGTAAACAATAATTTCAAATACATCGCTGATATGTATAAGGTTTGTGATTACTTGTAACTTACACTTCTGCCTTTAAATTTCTTTACATCAAAATTTGAATGTTGGACATTATTAAAAACTGATGCCAAAGGAGACCATTTTGACACTGATCTTTTGATTGTCTCAGATTTCAGGGTTAGAATCCTTCTCATACATTTGTTACATATCACTCTCATTATAGATTACTCCAGGGAAAGACCTCACTCAACCTAAAACAAGAGAGCATTAATGATACACAAATTCATTTTCATACATATAATAATATAAAATTGTTCAGGCAAAGTAACAATGTCTACTGGTAGTGAAGCAAAATAATTAAAGAAATATATATACTGGTTTCAAAGCAGTAACCGAACGGAAGGAGCAACCGAATGATAATGGTGTAGGGGGTATTTGAATAAACAAAGCGGGATAGAATTAAGGAAACTTATAAAGTTTCACTAGAAATTAATATTAGTGTGAACATTTTTATAAAAGGATGATTTGATAAATAGTTTTTGGTCATTTATTAAGCAATGATAATTACGGTTGGGAAAGGGTACCCTCCTAAAACTTTCAGTAGGAACAATATTTAAGGGAATTTTCCTTAATTTTCTAAAATCGGTCTTTGGAAAAGATGTTACTTCAGATTTATCAACATGGAATTAAAAATCAAGCAATAAAACACATCTGTATGCTCAATCATTCCGGTTACTGCTTTAGTAAAGTTTCAAAATTGATTAAATCATCCTGTGGTTAAAAGATCGACATAAAAGATGGAGAAAGTCTAAATTTTTAAGATAACTACACGATAAATATTTGAGACATATGACAACTCTTATTTGCTTCAAGTTTCATGTCTGAATTTAAAGGCCGACGAGGGACTATATAAGGTGACAGGTAAATTTTCTGTCATTTCCTCACTGACCAATAAAGGGTTAATATCTCTTTCGCGTGTTAATTGTTGTGTAGCTCAATAGTTTTTTAATAAGAGATAAGAAAATTACATGGAGGTTGAAATATCGTGTGAAAAAATTACAGTATGACATTAAGTATACTTTAAACATATCAAAGAAGAAAATAATGTTTAAAAAATAGATTGAGCTAAACAACAACATGCGAAAAATTCCAAAATCTGTAGATATTAGTGTTGGGCAATCAGGAACTAAATCATAATCCATAATAATCGGAAGGGCATTACAATCAATTAATAATCGATTATGAGCGGAACAATTGAAATATTCCTTTATTTTATTTTTTTTTAATTTTGCATCCATAATTAACTCCCACTATTGTTATAGACAGCTTGTCTTGTATGAAATGTTTTTGTTATAGACAGCTTGTCTTACATGAAATGTTATTGTTATAGACAGCTTGTCTTACATGAAATGTTATTGTTATAGACAGCTTGTCTTACATGAAATGTTATTGTTATAGACAGCTTGTCTTACATGAAATGTTATTGTTATAGACAGCTTGTCTTACATGAAATGTTACTGTTATAGACAGCTTGTCTTACATGAAATATTATTCTTATAGACAGCTTGTCTTACATGAAATGTTATTGTTATAGACAGCTTGTCTTACATGAAATGTTATTGTTATAGACAGCTTGTCTTACATGAAATGTTATTGTTATAGACAGCCTGTCTTACATGAAATGTTTTTTGTTATAGACAGCTTGTCTTACATGAAATGTTATTGTTATAGACAGCTTGTCTTACATGAAATGTTTTTGTT
Source organism: Pinctada fucata (assembly GCA_028142955.1). Lineage (NCBI taxonomy): Eukaryota > Metazoa > Mollusca > Bivalvia > Pterioida > Pteriidae > Pinctada > Pinctada fucata. Next base: position 68,914,619 of record AP027105.1, on the reverse strand, counting down.
ATAGACAGCTTGTCTTACATGAAATGTTATTGTTATAGACAGCTTGTCTTGTATGAAATGTTATTGTTATAGACAGCTTGTCTTATATGAAATATTATTGTTATAGACAGCTTGTCTTGTATGAAATATTATTGTTATAGACAGCTTGTCTTGTATGAAATGTTTTTGTTATAGACAGCTTGTCTTGTATGAAATATTATTGTTATAGACAGCTTGTCTTGTATGAAATATTATTGTTATAGACAGCTTGTCTTGTATGAAATATTATTGTTATAGACAGCTTGTCTTGTATGAAATGTTATTGTTATAGACAGCTTGTCTTGTATGAAATGTTATTGTTATAGACAGCTTGTCTTACATGAAATGTTATTGTTATAGACAGCTTGTCTTACATGAAATGTTATTGTTATAGACAGCTTGTCTTACATGAAATGTTATTGTTATAGACAGCTTGTCTTACATGAAATGTTATTGTTATAGACAGCTTGTCTTACATGAAATGTTATTGTTATAGACAGCTTGTCTTACATGAAATGTTATTGTTATAGACAGCTTTTCTTACATGAAATGTTTTTGTTATAGACAGCTTGTCTTACATGAAATGTTATTGTTATAGACAGCTTGTCTTACATGAAATGTTTTTGTTATAGACAGCTTGTCTTACATGAAATGTTATTGTTATAGACAGCTTGTCTTGTATGAAATGTTATTGTTATAGACAGCTTGTCTTGTATGAAATATTATTGTTATAGACAGCTTGTCTTGTATGAAATATTATTGTTATAGACAGCTTGTCTTGTATGAAATGTTATTGTTATAGACAGCTTGTCTTGTATGAAATATTATTGTTATAGACAGCTTGTCTTGTATGAAATATTATTGTTATAGACAGCTTGTCTTGTATGAAATATTATTGTTATAGACAGCTTGTCTTGTATGAAATGTTATTGTTATAGACAGCTTGTCTTGTATGAAATGTTATTGTTATAGACAGCTTGTCTTACATGAAATGTTATTGTTATAGACAGCTTGTCTTACATGAAATGTTATTGTTATAGACAGCTTGTCTTACATGAAATGTTGTTTTGCCTCGGACTAGTTTGACCCAATGGGAATGCTTGAATTTGGTCATGTGACTGCCCGACAAATTCTTGTGGAAAGTCAGTTTCAAAAATTTGTAAGGCAATGGCCGACAATTAGCAAAACGGTCCTCGACAAAATGGTCCTCGACAAAATGGTCCTCGACAAAATGGTCCTCGACAAAACAAATCAGTTATTAGGTTTGTTACTGACCTTACACGAAAATCTGTCGGGTTGATAAAGCCCATAGAAGGCTCGGCGCAAGCGCCTCGCCTTCTATGGGCTTTATCAACCCGACAGATTTCCGTGTAAGGTCAGTAACAAACCTAATAACTAATATTATTGTTATAGACAGCTTGTCTTACATGAAATGTTTTTGTTATAGACAGCTTGTCTTACATGAAATGTTATTGTTATAGACAGCTTGTCTTGTATGAAATGTTATTGTTATAGACAGCTTGTCTTACATGAAATGTTATTGTTATAGACAGCTTGTCTTGCATGAAATGTTTTTGTTATAGACAGCTTGTCTTACATGAAATGTTATTGTTATAGACAGCTTGTCTTGTATGAAATGTTATTGTTATAGACAGCTTGTCTTACATGAAATGTTATTGTTATAGACAGCTTGTCTTGTATGAAATGTTACTGTTATAGACAGCTTGTCTTACATGAAATGTTATTGTTATAGACAGCTTGTCTTACATGAAATGTTATTGTTATAGACAGCTTGTCTTACATGAAATGTTATTGTTATAGACAGCTTGTCTTACATGAAATGTTATTGTTATAGACAGCTTGTCTTACATGAAATGTTTTTGTTATAGACAGCTTGTCTTGTATGAAATGTTATTGTTATAGACAGCTTGTCTTGTATGAAATGTTATTGTTATAGACAGCTTGTCTTGTATGAAATGTTATTGTTATAGACAGCTTGTCTTGTATGAAATGTTATTGTTATAGACAGCTTGTCTTGTATGAAATGTTATTGTTATAGACAGCTTGTCTTGTATGAAATGTTATTGTTATAGACAGCTTGTCTTGTATGAAATGTTATTGTTATAGACAGCTTGTCTTGTATGAAATGTTATTGTTATAGACAGCTTGTCTTGTATGAAATGTTATTGTTATAGACAGCTTGTCTTGTATGAAATGTTACTGTTATAGACAGCTTGTCTTACATGAAATGTTATTGTTATAGACAGCTTGTCTTGTATGAAATATTATTGTTATAGACAGCTTGTCTTACATGAAATGTTATTGTTATAGACAGCTTGTCTTACATGAAATGTTATTGTTATAGACAGCTTGTCTTACATGAAATGTTATTGTTATAGACAGCTTGTCTTACATGAAATGTTATTGTTATAGACAGCTTGTCTTGTATGAAATGTTATTGTTATAAACAGCTTGTCTTACATGAAATTTTATTGTTATAGACAGCTTGTCTTACATGAAATGTTATTGTTATAGACAGCTTGTCTTACATGAAAAGTTATTGTTATAGACAGCTTGTCTTACATGAAATGTTATTGTTATAGACAGCTTGTCTTGTATGAAATGTTACTGTTATAGACAGCTTGTCTTACATGAAATGTTATTGTTATAGACAGCTTGTCTTACATGAAATGTTATTGTTATAGACAGCTTGTCTTGTATGAAATATTATTCTTATAGACAGCTTGTCTTGTATGAAATGTTATTGTTATAGACAGCTTGTCTTACATGAAATGTTATTGTTATAGACAGCTTGTCTTACATGAAATGTTATTGTTATAGACAGCTTGTCTTACATGAAATGTTATTGTTATAGACAGCTTGTCTTACATGAAATGTTATTGTTATAGACAGCTTGTCTTGTATGAAATATTATTGTTATAGACAGCTTGTCTTACATGAAATGTTATTGTTATAGACAGCTTGTCTTACATGAAATGTTATTGTTATAGACAGCTTGTCTTACATGAAATGTTATTGTTATAGACAGCTTGTCTTACATGAAATGTTATTGTTATAGACAGCTTGTCTTACATGAAATGTTACTGTTATAGACAGCTTGTCTTACATGAAATGTTATTGTTATAGACAGCTTGTCTTACATGAAATGTTATTGTTATAGACAGCTTGTCTTACATGAAATGTTATTGTTATAGACAGCTTGTCTTACATGAAATGTTATTGTTATAGACAGCTTGTCTTACATGAAATGTTATTGTTATAGACAGCTTGTCTTGTATGAAATGTTATTGTTATAGACAGCTTGTCTTGTATGAAATGTTATTGTTATAGACAGCTTGTCTTACATGAAATGTTATTGTTATAGACAGCTTGTCTTGTATGAAATGTTATTGTTATAGACAGCTTGTCTTACATGAAATGTTATTGTTATAGACAGCTTGTCTTACATGAAATGTTATTGTTATAGACAGCTTGTCTTGTATGAAATGTTATTGTTATAGACAGCTTGTCTTGTATGAAATGTTATTGTTATAGACAGCTTGTCTTACATGAAATGTTATTGTTATAGACAGCTTGTCTTACATGAAATGTTATTGTTATAGACAGCTTGTCTTACATGAAATGTTATTGTTATAGACAGCTTGTCTTACATGAAATGTTATTGTTATAGACAGCTTGTCTTGTATGAAATGTTATTGTTATAGACAGCTTGTCTTACATGAAATGTTATTGTTATAGACAGCTTGTCTTGTATGAAATGTTATTGTTATAGACAGCTTGTCTTACATGAAATGTTATTGTTATAGACAGCTTGTCTTGTATGAAATGTTATTGTTATAGACAGCTTGTCTTGTATGAAATGTTATTGTTATAGACAGCTTGTCTTGTATGAAATGTTTTTGTTATAGACAGCTTGTCTTGTATGAAATGTTATTGTTATAGACAGCTTGTCTTGTATGAAATGTTATTGTTATAGACAGCTTGTCTGACATGAAATGTTATTGTTATAGACAGCTTGTCTTACATGAAATGTTATTGTTATAGACAGCTTGTCTTACATGAAATGTTATTGTTATAGACAGCTTGTCTTATATGAAATGTTATTGTTATAGACAGCTTGTCTTAGATGAAATGTTTTTGTTATAGACAGCTTGTCTTGTATGAAATGTTATTGTTATAGACAGCTTGTCTTGTATGAAATGTTATTGTTATAGACAGCTTGTCTTGTATGAAATGTTATTGTTATAGACAGCTTGTCTTACATGAAATGTTATTGTTATAGACAGCTTGTCTTACATGAAATGTTATTGTTATAGACAACTTGTCTTGCATGAAATGTTATTGTTATAGACAGCTTGTCTTACATGAAATGTTATTGTTATAGACAGCTTGTCTTACATGAAATGTTATTGTTATAGACAGCTTGTCTTACATGAAATGTTATTGTTATAGACAGCTTGTCTTACATGAAATGTTTTTGTTATAGACAGCTTGTCTTGTATGGAATGTTATTGTTATAGACAGCTTGTCTTACATGAAATGTTATTGTTATAGACAGCTGGTCTTGTATGAAATGTTTTTGTTATAGACAGCTTGTCTTACATGAAATGTTATTGTTATAGACAGCTTGTCTTGTATGAAATGTTATTGTTATAGACAGCTTGTCTTACATGAAATGTTATTGTTATAGACCGCTTGTCTTGTATGAAATGTTATTGTTATAGACAGCTTGTCTTGTATGAAATGTTATTGTTATAGACAAATTGTCTTACATGAAATGTTATTGTTATAGACAGCTTGTCTTGTATGAAATGTTATTGTTATAGACAGCTTGTCTTGTATGAAATGTTATTGTTATAGACAGCTTGTCTTGTATGAAATGTTATTGTTATAGACAGCTTGTCTTGTATGAAATGTTATTGTTATAGACAGCTTGTCTTGTATGAAATGTTATTGTTATAGACAGCTTGTCTTATATGAAATGTTATTGTTATAGACAAATTGTCTTGCATGAAATGTTTTTGTTATAGACAGCTTGTCTTGTATGAAATGTTATTGTTATAGACAGCTTGTCTTGTATGAAATGTTATTGTTATAGACAGCTTGTCTTGTATGAAATGTTATTGTTATAGACAGCTTGTCTTACATGAAATGTTATTGTTATAGACAAATTGTCTTTCATGAAATGTTTTAGTATAATTACTAAAGGGCTGTATGACCATTTATATAATGTGTTGAAGCCAATAAAATATTTGAATTAACTGAAATTAGCACCTTATCATTAAATGTGAGTGTTCTATTTTGTGTATATCATTTTAAAGAGTTGATTTTCACCATAACATTGCCTCTATAAGGTTATGAGCATCACTGATAAGACAAACTAACTTTCACATGCCATGACCCCCCCCCCCCCCCCCCCCAAAGCAACATTGATGAAATTTCAATTTTATGTACTATATATTTATAACAAGTTAAAAGTCATGTTTGTAAAACATTAATGCCCCCCTACCCCTTCTGTGATTAAAGTCCGTCACAACTTTATACTTGATTTTCATTTGATGTGTCTGTACACAAAATTTCATTTCGATATGTGAATCCACTCCAGAGGTATTGAACGGAAACTGATGTCGTGGACCGACCGACGGACCGATAGACAGAAAGTCAGACAGCGGCAAAGCAATATGTCCCCTCTTCTTCAAAGGGGGCATAAAAATTTTTGATTGAACCCAAATATGAACTTGACCTAGATTTTTATTTGATGTGTCTGAAAACAAAATTTCATTTCAATATGTAACTCCACTCAAGAGATTTTGAACGGAAACCCTGAAATTTTGGTATTTTTCGAAGTGCAAGGGGCATAACTCTGTCAAAATTTTGTTGATCAGACCTAAATATGAACTTGACCTAGTAGATTTTCATTTGATGTGTCTGTATACAAAATTTCATTTCAATATGTAACTCCACTCAAGAGATATTGAACAGAAACCCTGAAGTTTTGGTATTTTTCACATGGCAAGGGTCATAACTCTGTCCAAATTTTTTTGATCGGACCTAAATATGAACTTGACCTAGATTTTCATATGATGTGTCTGTATACAAAATTTCATTTCTATATGTAACTCCACTCAAGAGATATTGAACGGAAACCCTGAAATTTTGGTATTTTTCAAAGTGCAAGGGGCATTACTCTGTCAAAATTTTGTTGATTGGACCCAAATAAGAACTTGACCTAGATTGTCATTTGATGTATCCATATACAAAATTTCATTTCAATATGTAACTCCACTCAAGAGATATTGAACGGAAACCCTGAAATTTTGGTATTTTTCGAAATGCAAGGGGCATAACTCTGTCAAAATTTTGTTGATCGGACCCAAATATACACTTGACCTAGATTTTCATTTGATGTGTCTGTATACAAAATTTCATTTCAATATGTAACTCCACTCGAGAGATATTGAACAGAAACCCTGAAATTTTGGTATTTTTCACATGGCAAGGGTCATAACTCTGTCAAATTTTTTTCGATCGGACCTTAATACGAACTTGACCTGGATTTTCATTTGATGTGTCTGTATACAAAATTTCATTTCAATATGTAACTCCATTCAAGAGATATTGAACGGAAACCCTGAAATTTTGGTATTTATTGAAATGCAAGGGGCATAACTCTGTCAAAATTTTTTTGATCGGACCCAAATATGAACTTGACCTAGATTTTCAATTGATGTGTCTGTATACAAAATTTCATTTCAATATGTAACTCCACTCAAGAGATATTGAACAGAAACCCTGAAATTTTGGTATTTTTCAAAGTGCAGGGGGCATAACTCTGTCAAATTTTTTTTCGATCGGACCTTAATACAAACTTGACCTAGATTTTCATTTGATGTGTCTGTATACAAAATTTCATTTCAATATGTAACTCCATTCAAGAGATATTGAACGGAAACCCTGAAATTTTGGTATTTTTTGAAATGCAAGGGGCATAACTCTGTCAAAATTTTTTTGATCGGACCCAAATATGAACTTGACATAGATTTTTGTTTGATGTGTCTGTATACAAAATTTCATTTCAATATGTAACTCCATTCAAGAGATATTGAACGGAAACCCTGAAATTTTGGTATTTTTCGAAATGCAAGGGGCATAACTCTGTCAAAATTTTTTTGATCAGACCCAAATATGAACTTGACCTAGATTTTTGTTTGATGTGTCTGTATACAAAATTTCATTTCAATATGTGAATCCATTCCAGAGATATTGAACGGAAACCCTGAAATTTTGGTATTTTTCGAAATGCAAGGGGCATAACTCTGTCAAAATTTTTTTGATCGGACCCATATATGAACTTGACCTAGATTTTTGTTTGGTGTGTCTGTATACAAAATTTCATTTCAATATGTAACTCCATTCATGAGATATTGAACGGAAACCCTGAAATTTTGGTATTTTTCGAAATGCAAGGGGCACAACTCTGTCAAAATTTTTTTGATCGGACCCAAATATGAACTTGACCTAGATTTTTGTTTGATGTGTCTGTATACAAAATTTCATTTCAATATGTAACTCCATTCAAGAGTTATTGAACGGAAACCCTGAAATTTTGGTATTTTTCGAAATGCAAGGGGCATAACTCTGTCAAAATTTTTTTGATCGGACCCAAATATGAACTTGACCTAGATTTTTGTTTGATGTGTCTGTATACAAAATTTCATTTCAATATGTGAATCCATTTTAGAGATATTGAACGGAAACTGATGTCGCGGACCGACCGACAGACCGACAGACCGACAGACCGACCGACCGACCGACCGACCGACCGACCGACAGCGGCAAACCTATATGTCCCCTCTTCTTCGAAGGGGGGCATAAATATTAGATTTTTTATGCACCATATATTTATAAATATCAAATATAAATGCAATTGTTAAAGTAATTATTTGATGGTATAATATTGAAAATTATTTAATGCAGTAGATGTATTACAGTAAGAAGGTGTGAAAATATGTTTCAAAATTCAAATTCATGCTTAGTTCAATGAAATATACGTTCTTATTGAGCGATCAGAGATTGATGCTCTCAGTCAGAGGAAATATGAGCTGACGTTATGACGGTCTCTCTTTTATATTCTAAATTGTTTCATAATGATTTTCAAAATTTATTTCAAAACAACACGATTCTTCTTAATTGATTGAAATCGGTCTCCCATCTTTTGATATTTTTTGTTTGTACCAGTGTTTTTTCACCTTGTTTTGGGACCAAATTTCTGCCCCTTCCCAATACCAAATAATCTCTAATCACTCTGAAATTCCCAAAGAGGAATTATGAAAAAAAATCACACGAGAAAAAAGACTGCCAATTCTGGAAGTCAGCAAAAAATGTCTATGTGCATTTCGTCACTTGCTCATTTCAAGCAAATCAATGGATCATAAGCAGTGTTAATAAATGATACTTCAGGGTTTAACTAAGACTTTGGTGACAGTTTGTACATGTATAAAAAAAATCAAATTTCAGCAGTTTTCCCAAAAGGGACAGGCACCTTCCCCAAAATAACTAAAAAGAAACCTGGAACTTACATTTAACATCATTATGTTTCACAAGTGCTTTATGAAGCCTGGCAATTATTTTTTTCAAGTTTCAACAGTTCTTCAACTATTTTTCTTTTTGAAAGAAACAAGACTTTTATTTAAATGTTTATGGCACTTTATTTCTCTAACTTCTGTGTTACCAAACTTTGACCAAAGACAGAATAAGCAAATTATGATGATAAAAACATAAGCTGTGTCTTGTATAAGTGTGTTTCTGTAAAAATAATGAAATCTATAAAAGGATTAAATATTGCAATAAATCGCAATATGAAATCTTGTATAATGTATTGCAATATATCGCAATATGTTTTTTGGTCCGCAATACCCAGCCCTAATCACTAGCAGAATTATCGATGACAAAAAACAACGAAATCTTTAAAAACTTATAAATCTAAAATAAATCTAACATTTATAAATATATAGTACATAAAATTGAAATTTCATCAGTGATGCTTTGGAAGGGGGATATCATTGCATATGAAGTTATGAACGTTAGTTTGTCTCATCAGTGTCACGACAGTGATGCTCATAACCTTATAGAGGCAACTACTATATCTGGTGTAATTCATAAGCTGTCCTTCATGTAAATGATCGCCGATGAGAACGCATCAATCACACAGGCGCCAGATTCCTAGAAAACCAGAAGTCTCTGACGAGACTGTAGCTCTCCTGGTTGTTTTGTTTTATTCACTCATTGACAAGTGAATAAGACACATACACATAAATAACAATTTCCATTTTATTTTAAACCAAAGACCATAGCAAGCAGGCTCTCTAACAAATTATAAGTAGCACAACGAAATAACAAATCCATTAGACTGCAACAAGAATATCACTCATATAATTTTTAATATTTGAGATAAGGATTTCAAAAAATAATGCCATACCCATTTTTCAAGATCCTAGGAGTCAGGGGCTGCTAGCTCAAATGAACTATCAATGACACAATAAGACTACAGATCCATTATATTGCATAAACAACTAAGTTTCCATCATTAATAGCTTTAGAGGAGTTGAGAGCACAACTATATACTGGAAAATGACCACATCCATTTTCTAAGACCCTGGGGGTCAAATATCAGGTACACAACTAGACCACAAACTCATCATATTGTAAAAAGAATTAAGTCTCCATCATTTATAGTGTCAGAGGAGTTGCGAGCACAAGATTACATAGAGTTATACAGGAGAAAATGACCACACCCTTTTTCTAAGACCCTGGGGGTCAGGGGCTCAAACAAAATATCAGGTGCATAACTAGACCATAGACCCATCATATTTCAAAAAGAATTAAGTCTCCATCATTTATAGTGTCAGAGGAGTTGCCAGCACAAGATTAATAGAGTTATATCAGTGAAAATGACCACCCCCAATTTTCTGAGACCCTGGGGGTCAGGGGCTCAAACAAAATATCAGTTGCACAACTAGACTATAGACCAATCATATTGCATAACTGATTTAGTCTCCATCATTTATAGTGTCAGAGGAGTTGTGAGCACAAGATTACATAGAATTATTTAGGAGAAAATGACCACACCCATTTTCTATGTCCCTGGGGGTCAGGGGCTCAAACAAAATATCATGTGCACAACTAGACCACAGACCCATCACATTGCAAAAAGAATTAAGTCTCCATCATTTATAGTGTCAGAGGAGTTGCCAGCACAAGATTACATAGAGTTATATAGGTGAAAATGACCACACCCATTTTCTAAGACCCTGGAGGTCAGGGGCTCAAACAATATATCAGGTGCACAAGGAGACCACAGACCCATCATTTTGCAAAAAGAATTCAGTCTCCATCATTTATAGTGTCAGAGGAGTTGCGAGCACAAGATTACATAGAGTTGTATAGGAGAAAATGACCACACCCTTTTTCTATGACCCTGGGGGTCAGGGGCTCAAACAAAATATCAGGTGCACATCTAGACCACACATCCATAATATTGCAAAAAGAATTAAGTCTCCACCATTTATAGTGTCAGAGGAGTTGCGAGCACAAGATTACATAGAGTTATATAGGAGAAAATGACCACGCCCATTTTCTAGGACCCTGGGGGTCAGGGACTTAAACAAAATGTCAGGTGCACAACTAGACCACAAACTAAGGCATGGTCCATTTGATATTCAGGGGGGGGCTTGGGTTTTTTGTCGGAGCAAGATTATTTTTTTCGCCCCGGACCGGAGCAAAATTATTTTTTTCTGGCAAAGTTCGAGCAAGGAAATTTTCTTTAACAAAGTGATGCGCATATTAAGAATGTTTGTGTTTTATCAATAGAAATTATTTATATTTTTACTCAAAACTCTAAATATTAATATATTAGTTTATTTTCATTCAAGTACTAGTATTCAATTCACTTTTAAACAGAGAGATAAAAAATTGTACAATACAATTCTCAATATTTTATATTAGGTACATGTATATAACATGTATAAGAGGGTCTGAGGGAAAGGTCTCCTAGACAATTTTTTTTAAATGTTACTAAGAATTTAAATTGGTAAATAACTGAAGTTCTCCTTCCAAGCTTACAAGAACATGACTCTATGGGATACATACAACATGTATTAACAGCAATATATAAATATTGATAATATATTTAAGCTTTTAAGGAAGCCCTTTTCATTCACATACACATATAACTTTTGATATCTTCAAATATCTGAACTTAAAATGCTATTAGTGAATAATGTTTTGATAGAAAAGTATGGCGAGCGAAGCGAGCCAAAAATTTTTGATACAATTTGAAAACTGCGGCGAGCGAAGCGAGCCGGAAATTTTTCAAGAATTTTAGTGAAATTTTATGGTAATTCTTCAAATTCAGATTATTTGTAAGAGCAAGATTATTTTTTTCTGTCACACCATAAGCAAATTTATTTTTTTCATCAAAATTGAGAGCAAAATTATTTTTTTCGAAAAAAACCCAAGCCCCCCCCAGAATATCAAATGGACCGTGCCTAAGTGTAATGCAAAAAGAGTTACATTTCTATCTCTTATAATTTCAGAGGAGTTGCGAGCACAAGAATTGTTTACGGACGGACGGACGGACGCCGGACGAAGGGTAATGACAAAAGCTCGACTGGTCAGAGACCAGTAGAGCTAGGGACTTAAACAAAATGTCAGGTGCACAACTAGACCACAAACTAAGTGTAATGCAAAAAGAGTTACATTTCTATCTCTTATAATTTCAGAGGAGTTGCGAGCACAAGAATTGTTTACGGACGGACGGACGCCGGACGAAGGGTAATGACAAAAGCTCGACTGGTCAGAGACCAGTAGAGCTAAAAATTAGAACCACATCTTAAACTCCCGTTTCTCTTCTCTTTACTTTTTCCTTAAGGCATGACAGCTTCCATATTTAAACACCATTCCCCCTCTTTACCCCCTCAATATCTTAAGTTTCAATAGGATTTCAGCATTAAGCTATATATCATTATTTTCTACAGATATTTTTCTTCATGATCGTAACCTACTTGTCATTGATTATACTTGCATTTAGCCGCAATTAATCCAAAAACATGAAATGGAGTCGAAACCTACACTTTACGCAGTATGTTAGTTGGAGTTGTCATCCTTGCCGCTAACGGTAAAGTGTAGGTTTTGTCTCGATTTACCTGTAAAACATGGGAGCTGTCATGCCTTGTAAAAGGTAAAGAGAAGAGAAAGGGCGTTTTAGATGGGTTATAGTTTTCTCTCTAAGAATCTGGTGCCTGTGATCAATCCCCGTATAGGGAACCGATAATAATTCGACCCCATTCCAAATAACAAGGTCTTATATCACAGGACTACATTACAGAGAGGATAGAGGAAATTCTGTCGATCAATCGATCTACTATTTCTTTTTGCTATAACTGCATATGTTTATGCTAACGATGTTAATTGCCAATATAATATTATTATTATTCATTCTGCTATAAATTATAATATACCTTCGGCCTTACTGTCACTTTTCGTTTCTGATTTCGGTACAAAGCAAGTCAAACAAAGCTATCCTGAAAAATACGGGAGAATAACACAGTATCTTATCCACATTTTACGATCATAATTTCTTCTTTTTTTTTCTCTGTGCAGTATCCGCGGGAAATCGTTGCAGCTATTGAAATGGAAAGTGTGGGGAGGTGCCTGGGATTTTGATATTTTGATTGCAGTATTATTTTCATGAAAATAAAAAGACCCCGTGTGGATGATATAGACCCAGGGTCTTTACACATATCACCAGGATCTATGCACTCATCAACCTGGTCTATACACACTTCACCAAGGTCTATATACACACCACCAGGGTCTATACACACATCACCAGGGTCTGTGCATACATTAACATGATCTATACACATATCACCACGGTCTATATATACATACATCACCAGGATCTATGCACTCATCAACCTGGTCTATACACACTTCACCAAGGTCTATATACATAGCAACAGGGTCTATACACACATCACCAGGGTCTATACATACATTAACATGATCTGTACACATATCACCACGGTCTATACATACATCACCAGGGTCTTAACACATATCACCACAGTCTATACACACATCACCACGGTCTATACACACATCACAATGATATATGCACTCATCACCAGAGTCCATATATGCACCGCCAAGGTCTATACACACATCACCATAGTCTATACACATATCACCAGAGTCTATATATACAAATCACCATGGTCTATACACACATCACCACAGTCTATACAATCATCACCATGGCCTATACACTCATCATTACAGTCTATACACACATAGCCACGGTCTATACACACATTAACGTGGTATATACATACATATCCCATGATCTGTACACTATACATACTATACACACATCCCCATCGTCTTTACATACATCAACATGGTCTTTATATACATCACCATGGTCTATACACACATTAACATGGTCTATACACATATCACCATGGTCTATACACACATCACCATGGTGATCAGTAATATTTATTTATTTAGAGTCGGCATTGTGTACAAGGTAAATAATAAACATAAGCTCTGTAGAGCTTTTACAACCGACTATGGCAATAAATAAAGCACATACAAACACAAACTATGTAAAAACATACAAACACAAACTATATAAAAACACAAGCATGCAAACAAAAGCTAAAGCAAAACTATACAACACATAAAAATATACAAGCAGGCAACATGTGCATAAAAGATATTGAATGATACATATGTGTATATAGTTAAGAAAGACAGTCGCATCAGCTGATTAAGATAATTGGCATAGTTAAGACACTGGCACTACAAGCAGCCAGTTATAAACACTAAAATTTAAGATAAATATGCAGGATATAATCATGATTATCACAGGTTTGCATGAGTTGGTTTATTATAATTTAAGACTTTTGTTGACTAAATTCTAAATAAAGGAGTTCATATATAAATGTCAATATCACATGCAGGGTCTTTATATCACATACATGCATGATACAAACAATACTTTGTAATGTATACGACAGTATATACTGTTTAGTATTTGTTCTAACAACATAGAAAACCCAGAATAGGAGAGAGAGAGAGAGAGAGAGAGAGAGAGAGAGAGATAAGATAAGATAAGATAAGATAAGAAGACAAGAAGATAAATGATCAAAACTAAATGAATCTCATGTTACACACCCGCAGCCTCTTTCGGGAGGGTCGGTCACCTAGAGAGGCCTTGGGCATGATAAGAAACTAGCATAATATTCAGAAAGGACAAAACAGCTGAAATATAGCAAAACTAAATGAAATTCAAGTTACTCACCCGCAGCCTCTCTCTGGAGGGACGGTCACCTAGAGAGGCCTTGGGCAGAATAAGAAACTAGCAAAAATTTAGAAAGGACGAAACTGCCAAAGAGAGAGAGAGATCTGAACAGACTCCTTTCCACAACTGCCATCATAGGATGTTACTCCAGAAGTGTGTGGAGTCCGTTACAGAAGGAGGTCAAGATAAGGAAAAGGACAGCTGGTCAAGATAGAGGAGAAAAGGGTCCTGGAATAGAGGCTCCACCCATAACTGCCACCATAGGATGTTACTCCAGGAATGTGTGGTGCCCTGCATCAGGTGGTAGTATTAATGCAGTTAAGTTTACAAGAAGCAATAAAAGAGCGAAGCAATTTGAGGTGAATACATCATGGACACATGGGTCTCAGAGGCGGACAACAACACATGGTCTATACACACACCACCATGGGCTATACACACGTCACCACGGTCTATACACATATCACCATGTTCTATACATACATCACCATGGTCTATACACACACAACCATGGCCTATACACACGTCATCACGGTCTATACACATATCACCATGGTCTATACATACATCACCACGGTCTATAAACACACCACCATGGGCTATACACACGTCACCACGGTCTATACACATATCACCATGGTCTATACATACATCACCACGGTCTATACACTCATCACCAGGGTCTATACACATATCATCATGGTCTATACACACACCACCATGGTCTATACACATATCACCATGGTCTATACATACATCACCACGGTCTATACACACACCACCATGGGCTTTACACACGTCACCACGGTCTATATACATATCACCATGGTCTATACATACATCACCACGGTCTATACACACACCACCATGGTCTATATGCATATCCCCATGGTCTATACACACACCACCATGGTTTATACACACACCACCATGGTCTATACACACATCACCACGGTCTATACACATATCACCATGGTCTATACATACATCACCACGGTCTATACACACACCACCATGGGCTATACACACGTCACCACGGTCTATACACATATCACCATGGTCTATACATACATTACCACGGTCTATACACACACCACCATGGTCTATACACACGTCACCACGGTCTATACACACACCACAATGGGCTATACACACGTCACCACGGTCTATACACATGTCACCATGGTCTATACATGCATCACCACGGTCTATACACTCATCACCAGGGTCTATACACACATAACCACGGTCTATACACATATCACCATGGTCTTTACATACATCTCCACGGTCTATACACTCATCACCAGGGTCTATACACACATAACCACGGTCTATACACATATCACCATGGTCTTTACATACATCTCCACGGTCTATACACACATTAACATGGTCTATACACATATCACCAAGGTCAATACACACATCACCATGGTCTATACACACATAACCAAGGTCTTTACACTCATCGTCACGGTCTATACACACACCACCATGGGCTATACACACGTCACCACGGTCTATACACATATCACCATGGGCTATACACACGTCACCAGGTTCTATACACACACCACCATGGGCTATACACACATTACCAGGGTCTATACACTCATCACCACAGTCTATACACACATAAGCAGGGTCTATACACTCATCACCATTGCTTATACACATATCACCATGGTCTATACACACATCACCATGGTCTATACACACACCACCAGGGTCTTTACACTCATCGCCACGGTCTATACACACATCACCACGGTCTATACACACATCACCATGGTCTATACACATACCACCATGGGCTATACACACGTCACCACGGTCTTTAAACATATAACCATGGTCTATACACATATCACTATGGTCTATAGACATGCCACCAGGGTCTATACACTCATCACCACGGTCTATACACACATAATCAGGGTCTATACACTCATCACCAGGGTCAATACACACATCAACAGGGTCTATACACTCATCACCATTGTCTACACACACATCATCATAGTCTATACACATATCACCAGGGTCTATACACACATCACCAGAGTCTATATACACACCACCATGGTCTATACACGCATTATCACGGTCTATACACTCATCACCACGGTCTATACACATACCACCATGATCTATACACATACCACCATGATCTATAAACATACCACCATGGTCTATACACACATCACAATGGTCTATACAAATATGACCAGGGTATATACACATATCACCAGGGTCTATACACACCTCAACAGGATCTTTACACATATCACCATGGTCTATACACATCACAAGGATCTATACACATATCACCATGGTATATACACACATCACCAGGGTCTATACACACATCACCAGGATTTATACACACATCACCTGGGTCTATACACACATCACCAGAGTCTATAAACATATCACCAGGGTCTATACACACATCACCATGGTCTGAACACACATCACCATGGTCTATACACACATCACCAGAGTCTTTATACACATCACCATGGTCTATACACGCATCACCAGAGTCTATGCACTCATCACCATGGTCTATACACTCATCACCACGGTCTATACACACACCAACATGGTCTATGCACACATCACAATGATCTATACAAATATTCCCAGGGTATATACACACATCACAAGGGTCTATACACATATCACCATGGTATATACACACACCACCAGGGTCTATACACACATCACCAGGATCTATACACACATTACCAGGGTCTATACACACATCACCAGGATCTATACACACATCACCAGGGTCTATACACACATCACACGGGTCTATATACACATTTCACCAGGGTCTATACACACATCACCATGGTCTATACACATTACCTTTTTCACCCCAAAGTATACACAGTTAAATATTCACTTTTTATGGCTTTTTACCTCCAGAAATGTTTTAGCGCTTCGATCGTTCATCCGTCCGCCGTCAGTCTGTAATCTTGTGCTTTTGTCGACTTCTTCTCCAAAACCGCTCGGAGGATTTTGATGAAACTTGGTATGCATCAAGTACTAAAGGTCCACAACCAAGTTTGTTCATTTAGGCCCAATCCCTTCGGTGGTTGTAGCGGGGTCAAACAGGGTACCATTCTTTAAAAAAATCTGCCTCGCCAGAATCGCTGCATGGATTGAAAAACTAATGGTATCTTAGTTATCAGGAAGGACGTATTATTAAAATTTGTTCATTTCTTTAAAATCCGATGACTAATTTTCGACGCGTTTTTTTTTCGACTTATTTATTTTAATGCAAAAATTGAGAATTCTTTTATCTTTTTCCTCTTGGCTAATTTAGCGGGGTCAAAAGGGTACCATTCTTTAAAAAAAATCTTCCTCGCCAGAATCGCTGCATGAATTGACAAACTAATGGTATCTGAGTTATCAGGAAGGATGTATTATTAAAATTTGTTCATTTCTTTAAAATCCGATAACTAATTTTCGACGCGTTTTTTTCGACTTAGTTATTTTAATGCAAAAATTGAGAATTCTTTTATCTTTTTCCTCTCGACTAAATTTGCTGCCCCAGTTTAGTTCATTCTAGCCATAATAAACTAGAGGAATGCTTATGTAAAAGAATTATGTTGAAACATTGTTTTTGTGATTTTATGAATTTTTTTACTGCAAAAGGGAAAGGGGTGGTCATTTTTAACATTTCCAACTTCTCCCTGGAAATTGCTAAAAAATTGATATTTACTGTAAGAAATGTAACTGTAAGAATTTTGTCAAAATATTCAGCTTTTGGATTTTAAATGATTCTTTTTAAAGTGTATTCTGTGCCCAATGGACCCAAGGGTAGTGGGTTCAAATACCAGTGGGACACCTCCCCCCCCCCAGTTTATTTTTTTTTTCTGTGCTTCTCGAATCTTCTTGATAAATCTGAATAATTTTATTGCCGTAACAAGTTTTTGCACTTCAAGATTTTTTTTCAAGTTCGCGGCTTTTTTCCTATATTTTTCCCCGATTGCTTTTGTTTATGTTTTTCATAAAGCATTTGAATTTATCATACATGTATTTTAGCTCACCTGAGCTATTTTTAAAAGGCTCAAAGTGAGGTATGGTCATACCGGTTCTCACAAGTCAAATAAATGTCAATTTCAAGTTACTTAATGCTTCCATAAAATATCTTATACTCAAATTGAATTTCTTGGAATTATTATGATAGGCTATAAGCTGTATGATATACACCAGATCCACTCTAAAATTCCCAGTGTTCTGACTGTGGCCCCTGGGTCTCTAAAAGCTCAAGGACTTATAAATGTTTATAAGTCCTTGAAAAGCTGAAACCTATTGTCAGTGATTGTACACCAAAAAAGGAGAAAAAAACACCCCCTCATAAAAACGCCACTACTATTGCAACTGAAATTTCCGTGAGACACTTTTTTATCCGAAAGAGCGCAAAAAATGCCACAGTTATGTCGATTACGGTTGGAGGGGGTTGAGCACTGTCATCTGATTGCTCGTTCTCTGTTTTTGTTTGTTTTTATCTATCGATTTTGTCTATTGCAGAAAAATGTGTATTTTATTATTTATGTATTTTTTTTTGTATGTACGGGGTTAACAAAACGACGAAAGAAGGAAGCTACATCGGATTTTTTATGTGACGAGATCGAGCTCTGGCGCAATGCAATTCACAATGTCACCATAAAAAAAAAGCACTGTCCAACAACCTTGTCATAAACGTAATGGCCGCCGCCAAGCTACCTCCGGCGGTCTTAGAAGTCTTGTTCTCCTATTTAGATATTTCTGATCTACGAAATTGTTCTCTTGTGTGTAAAAACTGGTATAGATATTTGAATGATGAAAACAATGACGTTTGGCGTTTCCACTGTGTTCGGAAATTGGCGGAGGAGGCCCTGAAGTCTGATCTCTTGAAAAACGTCCCAACTTACAAATCTAAGTTAAGGGCATTCTATCATGCATGGAATCCCGATGACTGTTCAAAGAACATATATGTAAAAGCTAATGGATTTACAGTGCACAGAAATCCGGTAGCACAAAGTACAGACGGTGCAAGGGGAAAAATAGGGTTCAAAAGTGGCAGACATTGCTGGGAAGTGTGGTGGGAGGGGCCACTGGGTACGGTGGCTGTGATAGGTCTAGCGACTAAAGATTCACCGATTCAGTGTCATGGATATGTAGGACTGTTAGGTAGCAATGATCAAAGTTGGGGCTGGAATCTTGTGGATAACCACTTACTACACAATGGGGATAGTCAAGGCAACTATCCCACGGTTAATAATGCACCAAAATACCAGGTACATGTAACTGCCCTATGTACAGGCTACTGTTTATAAATAGACCATTTTCACATTACTGCAATAGACTTGCATTACGCACACTAAGAAACGTATGACATCACAAATGTCACTGTAAGAAATAATGTCAAAGTTATGAATATATGATGTTGACTTTGGGTCTTGACATATCTATAATGCAAGTCTACCAATAATATGAAAATAGTCTATTGATATACAAAAAATACCGGAGGTAACCAGTTTGTGCTTATTTACATGTATCTATCTTGATTCGATTTGACGTGTACCATGTACAAATATTGCACAATTTGTATGTTTAAAATTAAATTTGGAATGTGACAGTATTTGATGTTAAAAAGCATTATGACATAATTATATGTCTTTCAAATTGTCATAAGAATGCTTTAATTCCCAGAATTTCATACTGGTTTCAGTAGAATCTGATGATTTCACCATTGACCATGTTGACAAAACATCTATTATGTAAAGATCAAATTTTCCATCACTTATCTGCAAGGATAATATTATACACATGGTGTGTGTAGTGGATTCATTCATGTATAACAATAATTTAACTTGTTAGATGGAGAACATCATTATACATCAGTCTATTTAACGTGTTGAACAGTTCGTATCACAAAATGCATAGTCATACCATGGCCACAAAACCCCCATCAAATGTTATATAATTGGATTAATTGAGACATTGTATACATGTATTTCTTAAAAACTTAAATGAATAAACATTCTCAATCGATAGGTTTGTTCTTACGGTAGGTCAATGATCAAGAAGTGCATATCATATTATTATACAGGTATAAATATGTAATTTAATTACATTTGTTATTACATTTTGTAGGTTGGAGAGAGAATTAGAGTAGTTTAATTACATTTGTTATTACATTTTGTAGGTTGGAGAGAGAATTAGAGTAGTTTAATTACATTTGTTATTACAATTTGTAGGTTGGAGAGAGAATTAGAGTAGTTTAATTACATTTGTTGTTACATTTTGTAGGTTGGAGAGAGAATTAGAGTAGTTTAATTACATTTGTTATTACATTTTGTAGGTTGGAGAGAGAATTAGAGTCATATTGGATTGTGAAGACAACACATTAGCTTTTGAAAAAAATTATGAATTTTTAGGTAAGTTATATTCAGGCATTTTATTTATTTAAATATGAAATTTGATGATTTGTTTATAAAAAAAGAAGGGAAAAATTTTCGAGTCAAGGATTTGAATAAATCATTATTTAAATGACCCTTTGTTTAGATTCACTTGTTAATTTGTACACATGTACAAAATGTATGTAGCTGTACAACTAAAATGTACACCTTCATATCTGTAAAATTTTTAAAGAGATATAAATGATCATGAACGATGATGAAGTAAAATTTGTATATGTACTGAATGACTGGATGCTTTATTGCCAGGTGTAGCATTTCGTGGCCTACCAAACACGCCCCTGTACCCCTCAGTATCGGCAGTGTACGGCAATACAGAGATTTCTATGGTTTATCTGGGACCACCATTAGATGGATGACACCGGCATAATACATAGAGAATAAACATAAATACTGTTAGACAAATATGTGACAAAATTATTCTCATCTCATGGCAAAGTGCATTAATTGTCTCGTTTATGTGTAATTGTGCCGTACATGTACACCATTTGTATATTGTTTCATTTTTCGTGTAAGTTTATCTACATGTTCAGGTGTACATGAAAGATAATTTGTCCTTTGAAGGTAAACATAAGTTCACCAAGACCATCATATTCATCTTTGATGTAAAAGGTCTGATATTTTAAACAATGTCATTTCAAATACGAATTTAAGCTCAAATAGAAGAAAACTTTGTACGTATCATGTCATCATTGCGTCTTATGAAACATAAATCTAGAAATTTGAAAATCAGACATCTTTGCACCCAATGATCACGACTTCCATACCGGTAGCTTTAAAATATCTATTCTTTGTTGCATTGTTTAGTTGTAGACACTTTAAAAATTAGTAAGTTCAACAGATGTATAACATATTGTTAAAATTTTGAATGTGTGAATTAATGCAAAAACTTTCAGGGACCAAATTTGAGTGAATCATGAAAAAATGGAAAGTAAATTCTGATTCAGTGATCTTTTCTAGACTAGTTTCCTTCCAGAAATCGTGAAAGATACTGATTTTAAAAAATTGCCAAAACTATTTGTATGTATTAAAACCTTTCAATTGTCAAAGTTCCGCTTACTTTGGTCTCTGATAATCATATGATGTAGTATTTTGTGTTAACAATCATTCCGCTTTTTGACTGATAGGACAGAAAACTTTCTCATGATTGAGGAGACACGGGCATGTTTTAAAACAGTAAGGTGTATTTCTTAAAGTTGAATTCACCTTCCCCTTTTTTTGCAACAAAGAGAAAGGCATGAAATATAAATGATTATGTAAAAATTATAATGTTTCCTACAGGAAGATTAAAGGTCAAGGTCACAAGGTCAAGGTCTTGTTACAAAGATATATCATAGCTCTATCAGTATCATACATAAATAATGACAAAGTTCTAAGTTTTTGCTAACAAACTGACGGAAATAAACTACATGCCCCCGAATCTCTGTATACATTTTGTAAAACATTCAGTCAATCTACTAGTAAACTCTTATGTAAAGATTGAAGCAATAATTTTGTGAAAGGTAGAAATTTCATGACAAAATGTGTTTTTTTTTAGTAAAAATGATGTGTAAAACTGGCAGTACCTCAAAACACCCTCTTCCCTGAATCTTTTATACAAGGCATAGAAAATGATTTCTATGTGAAAGTGTGACTCTTGTCATGGTTTTCTGGCAGATGTTGAAATAAAAATTCAGGAGAATTTAGTAGTCTTACCTGTAATGACTTGTATTTTATTTACATGAAACTGTAGTTTTATGTTTCATGATGCTAGAAGAGTTAATTGGCTAATGTTTGATCATTAAGCTTGTATACGTTGTCAACTTGTTTGAAAACTAAAATTTGTACCTATATGAAGTTTATAATGTAACTTCATACTTCATTTAACAAGTTTTTTAAGAGCCAGACAATTTTGAAAAATGGTTGTAAAGCATGTGTAAAATTTCTATGCAAGATCTAGGCAATATTTATCAATGGAAGAAATTAACAATTATGTCCTACTTATGTAATAAATATTTTTCTGGCAGTAAGCATTTGCTTCTTAAGTTATCCTTTGTATAAATGAAAATCATGCAAATTATCTCATCCATTTAAATATGTTTGTATGATCTCGGTAACATTCCGATATTTCTCGATAGTTTCCGTGACCTATATGAAGGTTGGCTTATTGACCCTTGATGTTGAAAAACAACAAATTGAGATGCAGAATAAAATATTTTATGTATTGAAATGTAGTATCCGAGCCCTTGTAAATGCGTTGAAAATCATTTGTACAATGGATACCTTAAGTAAGAAATGTAGAATTTTCCTAAGTAGTATTATGAATCTATGATATATGAAATAATATAAAAAATAATATAGATAATATAAATGTTGCACATTTTGTTAGACATACTTCGTCAAGGATGAAAAGTGTGGTACTTTTCATAGATGAATTGATTTGTTGCTGTTCAGGTTAAGAATTGTATTTAAAAAACCATGTTTAAGTGTTGACCTTTGACACTTTTTGAAGATATTTATTTGCCATGCCATGAGAACAATTTTTATATGAATGGTTGAATTTTCAACTCAATTTGATTGTGAGAGATGAGCTAAATGAGATGGAATGGAATGGAAGAGTGACATTATAAATGTACATCAATCTTACTATTGTCTTAACTTGATTGTTAGAACCATATACATGTTCTTACATATTTATTCTGCTGATAACCGATATATAAGTTACAGGTTCAAGATTTGAAAGTGCTACAATTGTTGTTAACATATAATGGTATGATATGAAATATCTATTGACTGTGGTGAATCTCTTTATGGGGATTTCTGTCATATTTTATTTATATTTGTCTGTTACATTTTAATATTTTCAGTCACTCCATTACACTTACAAAAGAAAGAAAAAATAGAGGTACTACTATTTTGATTTTGATTTTCTGACAATGAGAATATTTTTTAGTTGACTTCATTAGATTTAACTTTTTTTTAAGCCAGACAATTAGAAAAGGGTTACTGATATCATGTAGAACAAACAAAAGATCCTACGATACATTTCACCACTTTGTCTCAGGGTCAAAACGATCAGATAAATATGACATTAGTTCATGTTCATGCCCAAATATTGCATGGATTCAAAATACACCACAACATACGTATTGCAGCCATTGTTTGTTTGTTTTGAGTGTGTAAGATTATTGTACACATAGGTACGATAAATAGTGCTGAGTGTTTGAGTGTGTATGTGTGTGAGGTGTGTTATTTCCTTGGAATGTATCGTATCTGTGTATAGTGTTTGTGAACATCTTATTATTGGTGTGAAGTAAACTCATACCATTTTCAAACTTTTAATTTGTGTTGTTCTTATTTTCAGTGTTTATTTTTACTGTACTTTACCATAGTAATTTCTTGTACTTCAGTCTGTCTGTCTGTCTGTCTGTCTGTCTGTTTTCCCCTTACTTCTCTGCTGTGAAGGAGATTAAGCATTGTTGCTGTGTGTTATGTATGTGTCCAGATTTTTATGAACAGCATAGGAGACAAAGCAAACATCATATAATCATCCAACCTCCCACAATTCTATGGGGAGAAGTTGAACACCATTAGTTTCAGGGTCAAAGGTCAAGATCACTTTGAATTCTTGTGATCAGCATTGAAAGACAGAACAATTATCAAAGAATCAAGAATCCTTGCACAAATGTTCCCCTTTGGGAAAGGATATGCCTTCTAGTTTTCAAGGTCAAGGGTCCAAGATCATTGTCACTAGGGACTTGTCTTTAAAAGCAAGCCCTTTCTATTTGGAGAATATGGAAGACAAATCATCCTGGGATCTTCAAACTTTCTATAAATGTTCCCAATAGGAGAAGGATGAACCCTATTGATTTTCAAGGTCAAGACTAATAGGTCAAGGACATTGTGTAAACAAATCATAGGAAACATACAGTTGCTAGTAGATGCTAGTGATTATGCTGTACATTCAATAACATTTAGGCCTGTGCTGGCATAACTTTCAGCTGTTTCTGTCCTACTGCAACAATAAGCTTTTCTCGAGAATATTGTGTCAGCTGTTTCACATTGATTTGAAACCTTAAGGATATCAGTAAAATTGTCTTATGAGGTTAAGATGACAAGAATTGTCGATCCGACTTCAATGGTTGCCTTATTAATTTGAAAAGTTACTTTGGAAATAATAGAGGACAAAGGGTTAATTGGCATTTGACAGATTCATCACTTCATATAAATCGCTGAATAGAGATATTGCTATTTCCCCATCCATTGTCGTTTTCATCTACTAGTATCAGGTCTAAACTAGTAACATTTTTGTTTTTCTTCAATTGCTGAACAGAACCTCGCCATACTGGCCTGCAATATATTCGGAGGCCTTTTACTTTCTCTGAAACTATCTTCTATCCAAGCTGAATCGAAAAAATAATGCTACATAAGGAAAACAAAAATGCTAATGAACATATCGGTTATCGTTCTTGTTCCGGTAAATTTCAATACCTAAAACAAACTTTTCTGGATAGCGAAATCCATATTTGTACATAAAATTGATTTTACTCCAAGTACGGACAACACAGTATCGCACCAATTATTTTTAGCGTTGTCTCTAATTTTCCGAATCAGCCCACTTCGTAGAATTCTAGGAAATTCATCATGGGTGGCGCCACTGAATTATTTTGACTTGTTTTGGATTCAAGTTCTACTGATAAGGAAGGAATAATGAAATATCTCTAATTCAACAATTTTTGCTTTCCGTAAGACAGCGGCTAGACCCAGGATACTTCATGGTCCTCTACCAAATAATTGATTTTCAACCAAAAAATTTTGAGGATGAAAATTCTCAAAGCTTTTCTATAAAGAAGTTTCTCTCTACCTGATCTGTTAAATAAGACGACCGTGCATATAAGGTATAATTTTCTGACAAATTTTCGATATATTTGTCAAAATCTTTTGACCGAATTCAAGAATATCTGAAAGGCTATACCTGTACCATTTTTTGGGTTCACACATTTTATAGTCGCAATACTGAATGTCATTTGACTTCGGTTAGAGATACATGCCCAATTGGGACTTTAAACATCAAATTTATTAAATGTAACAAGTCTTCAAAAAGGTATAGAGTTGGAACACTTCCGTATTATTCAAAGGTAGATAGTAGATGTCGCAATATATTTTTGTTTAGTATATGTTTACCTCAATAACCAGTGACGATAATTTTATAGTTGCGCGAAACACACACAAGAATAAAACTAGAGGGAGAGTTGACTTATTAATTGATTTTATGTATTAACGAAACATAAGGAACATATTTCCAGAAATGACCTATTTAAATGATCAGCACGCCTTACCAATATACTTATATCCCCACAGAAGACAACACACAGAACGAAATAACCCAGGTGAATGCACACAAACAACACGTTAAAACAACACCGGGCGATCGATAAGTGCTAAACGAACAACGCCCGCTTACTTGGTAGTGAATGCTTAATATGATGTTTTGAAAAATAAAGACCGATGAAACTTCGTGTGTGGTCATCTAACAATGAGGAGGTGTTTTACACCACAAGTGTACGTTCTTCGAGACCTTTGGGTAATCAGAACAGTGGGAGGTTGTGCGCACGTAATCCAGGATAACCGCACCGTCTGCTACTGACGTGGCAGATGACCTTCCTAAGTCGGCACCGATTGCCCATTGGTCTCGTTGGTGTATGTGTAGTCATTTATGTTTGATGATTCTGTGTGATTTGGTGTCCATGAACATCGACGGCGGGTGCGGCTAGCCAAACAGGGGACGCTTACTCCTCCCGGGCACCTGGTCCCACCTCTGACTTGCCAGGGGTCCGACGAGGCTCAATTGTGTGCTCTGTTGTGAGTGCTGTTGAGATTATCGTCGGGGTCTTCTTTAACTTATTGGCGTGCATTCAACGATTCCATCTCATTCCTTGCGTGTCGGCTTTATGTTTTTGCAGTGAGTGTTTTGGGGTTTTGCGGTTGGTGCTGCAGCCGAATGTTGTTGAAGATCACCTCCTTTCTTGGAATCACTAGCCTGGAATATGTGCCAAGTCTTTTGACTTCTGGAACTATTTTCTGTATATGCTGAAAAAAATATAATGTAAGCAAACAAGGAAGAAAAAGCCTAATGGAAATATTGCTTATCATTCTTGTCCCAGAAAATGCGGGTGGCGCCACTGAATTATTTTGACTTGTTTTAGATCCAAGTTCCACTGATGAGGAAGGAATATCAAAATACCTATAATTCAGCAAGTTTTGCTTCCCGGATCGACACTTCATTGTCCTCCACCAATTTATTGCTTTTCAACCTTATTACTCAAACAAATTGGTCTTGATTTAATTGAGAGACGAATTTCAACATTTCAGCAAGTCCTGAACGCCCATTATCATCTTATTTTTTGTTCCTGGCCCAAATAATCAAAACAAGATATCTTCCAATGCATCTGGGTGACCGACTCATTTTCGATTTTATGCAACCACGTGTACTGACTTTAATGAAAAATACGGACAAGAACCATCTCCCAATATAGAGTACATAATGGAGAATTCGAAAATCATTAAACCGAGGGGCATACAACATCATGACAAAACAAGAACCAAAGCAAACAATAAAAAAAGCCAACTCCCAATAGGGAGGGTATCGACCTTAGAACTTCCTCAGTGACGATGTTATTCGGTCACAATGTATCCACGACTGGGAAGCTTATCCGAGTGTAGGCCTATTAACCTACAGGTTATGAGTTTTATTTTGCGTTGTGTATTAAATAGTCATTTTGAAAACTAGAAATAAAAGTCCGAATAAAAGTTCTAAGTTTATCAAAAGCGTTACATTTGTCGATATTGAATTATATGTTCTATGTACCAAATTTATTGTAACAGACACGTGTTTCGGATAATGAATCCTGATCAGTAGTACTTAGTTCCAAGATGTCATCGTACGGCATTTACATCTCTCAGCTCATCAGATACGCTAGAGCTTACTCCCAGGTTTCGGACTTCCATGACAAAAAAACACAAATTACAAAAAAACCCCAACTTATCAGTCAAGGATTTAGATATCATATACTTGTAAAAATCTTTTTGGAAATTCTACAATAACTATTCTGAACTTCTAAATTTGGGACGACTCCAGCATCAGAGTATGTATCATTGGGAATTTCATTGCCTTCATTTTACGGTGACCTAATAAATAAAATAAGAAGGATCAAAGGCAGTCGGTCGCCTACTTTACCAAGGATATGATCATTAAGTCATCACAAAAACACTGGGCACGGTACACTACAGTTTTGTACCAGTGTTTTTCCCAACGTTGCACACTAGTCAACGGTGACGACGGGACTCCATGATGGGCCTTGTTGAAATCTCGTTAGAGAAGACTGGGTCTTAATTTTCTGTCCTCTCTGAAAGTTGGTCAGACTTCTCGGATGATTGATCTTGAGCTCGCTCCAGCCAACAGAGCACAGACTGTTATACGCATGCCATAGCATTTTTTAGATCCATTTACATAGAATCTGTGTCATAAGAGACCGCTGCGTTTAACTATCTTGTTTGTGATATCACCTTACAGTGAGAAGTTTTATGTTTATACAACAATTGTGTGTTTATAGAGACCTCTGTGTATCCAGATAAGTTGGAGGGCTGTGCGCACGTAATCCGGGTAACCACACCATTTGCTAATAGCAGATGACCGTCCAAAGTCGGCGCCGGATGCACAGTGGTCTCCCTCCCTTTATGTGTTGCCATCAATGTTTGATGTTTCTATTCGTCTGTTACGATTGTTTTGTATGATGTTCTAGTGAATTTTTTTGTGCTTCTTTGCGATTTGTAGTTTGTATGATGTCATTTATGTGTTGCATTCTTGTAGGTTTGTTTCGCTGGGTGAGTGCAGGGTAGTCATGCTGGAGATCATCTCCTTTCCTTTAATGTCATACAATTTGAATAAAGCCATAGTGAATTTTTCTAGCGCGATCTACAATATAAACTTTTAATTTCCTCTTGTTAAAAATGAGCAGCTCCAAATTTTATGTAGGGTGTATTCAGAAGCGTATATAAGAGAAAAAAATGGCCAACAATCGTTGGTGGGTAGGTGCAAGAAGCGTAAATCTAAACATGACCGAAAAAATATGCCGAAACCCAGCTTAGGACAGAGCTATGCTATGAGGGAGATACCCCTTAGTTTTAGAAATACAGATCTAAATTGATGACAGAAAATTTGAATATATTTCAATGCAGTGCGTAAACACTAAAATAGGCGAGCGATATCCACGGGGACTTGCAGTCCACCAGCAGCGATATCAACCTAGTGGTTAAAATTGTCAATATTGAAATACTTGTATATGTTCTATGTACCAAATCTATTGTACTAGACACGTGTTTCGGATATTGAATCATCATCAGTAGTACTTAATGTCAAACAGTTTAAATATAAAGCCAAAGTGAATGTTGTTCATAGCAGTATGGGAGCACAACTGAAACTGAAAGTGGTCGGCAAAGCGATGCGCCGAGTATACATGTGGACAACTGTATATTGCTAACACCTGCACAAAATATAAGTTATTGAACTTTGATTAAAGATAACATTTCTTCCAAATATCATCAAACTAATATTAATTGTCTCGATGTGAAGTTCGAATAATTCAATAGCATCAACTAAGATCCGATAAATTTACAGCATGGACCAGACATGCACGTTTCGGGTACTAAACCCTCGTCAGTGATCCTCAGTCTAAACAATGTAAAATGGCCAAAAAGTACGAAATGAGTTTGTAGTTCGTCAAGGAATTAAGTTAGTGTGATTCCCTTTTTATAGAGGCCATATTGTAACAAAATCTGTATACATGTATTTGGTACTTGTCTGACATGGTCGCCATGACACTTTCTATATAGACATAACCTCAGACAGTGCATGCATTTAATATGTTGTTTTCATTTTCGTGCATGAACATCGACGGCGGGTACGGCTAGTGAACAGGGGATGCTTACTCCTCCCGGGCATCTGGTCCCACCTCTAGCTTGCTAGGGGTCCGTCGATGCTCAATTGTGTGCTCTATTGTGAGTGCTGTTGAGATTATCGTCAGGATCTTCTTTAACCCATTTGCTCTGACAAAACGTATTTTAAAATTAAGAATTGAATGTTTATTTTTGCCATTTTATTGGATGATGAAATGTCTGTTGTCGTATCACAAATTGTGTAAAACCGCGTAGCGTAGCGAAGCGGTTTTACGCAAAATTTGTGATACGACAACTGACATTTCATCATCCAATAAAATGGCAAAAATAAACATTCAATACTTATAATTACCAAACATATGAATTTATTCCCAATTCGTACAAATTCTAAGGAAAATAAACGATTGAGTACGTAGCGTATGAAAATATTTAACTGGTACGAACTAGTTCCCTAACAACAAAAATATTCGAGAGAAAAAAAAAGCGAGCTGACATTTAATCTGGAAAAAAGCATTTCCCCCTTCAGAGCCTCAGCATGTTTTACCTATTTGCACTTACTGCTGTACTGTTATGACGTAATTTGTGACGCGTTGTTTATCGAAGGCAGCAGACATGACAGTTGAAAGTAGAACATGAAGCAATACGTCGTTTCCTAGATGTCGAAACTCTTACGTAAGGAGGCGCAAAAAGGTTACCTGGTCATGTGACCGCGACTAAATTTAGGGCATATTTTGATTACATTAGAAATGACGCGGCGATCTATAAATGCCGTCCTAAATCGGAGAAATTGAAATCTATACGATGTTGTGATGTTCATAGGATTGTTAAATGTCCATAAAATTCTAGTATTTAAAAATCCTAGAATATCCCACGCGGATGATGCGGAGGAAAAAAAAAAAAGGGGGGGGGGGTCCGGGAGTGATTCTGGAGGAGTCGCTCTATTATTGATATACATTTAGTATCATGCTATAAAATGAATTATGAAAGTTCATTTTCACCTTACTCTGATATATTGAACAACGAATATGATAAAGATCATCCCGGCCAGCCTTGAAAGCGGCCGGGCCTAGAATTAATTAGCTCACCGCGGCCGGGTGCTGCGGCCATCAACCCTACCCCAGGGCTATGCTCGATCTGTAGTTTCACAAAAAGAGTAAAATCTCTTACAATTTTTCTGATTTTCCATGTACTGTGTTTTGAATTAATATTTCAAATATGCATCTACAGTGATTAACGGAGAAAAAAATTCGGACACAGATCGAGGCCGGATATCTATCTAATCAGAGATCAACATCTAAAGGGCTCAGTAATGCTTTCGGCGAAATAAATATTTTTATATTTTTATCTCTTCAATTTAGTTGGAACAATTATTAATGATTCTAACAGTATCTTTAAAACGGCGTAGAAAATCGGCCATTTGCCGTGGATATTTATACAGATATCCCCCAACCTTCCCCCCCCCCCAAGTTTCCAGGATATTTACAGATCAAGTGTGGGTCAAGTGGGCAAAAATTATGTGCATGAAACGGATTGAATGCAATGACTATTTTCTTTTTTTTTTAATTGAATGAATGATAGATATCTGAAAATAAATATCTGGTTTTTTTATTCGTTTGTTTAATGTGCATACGATAATATTTCTACAAGGAAAAAATCATGTGTAGTTCAATTTTAGATAATGACAATGTCTCAGTAGAATAATGTATGTAGCTTTGAATTAATATAAAATATGCAAAATTAATAGATAAAAAAATATGTGGCTTGTATTACTATACAAATGAAGACGGGAAATTGACTTGCATGAAGAATGCTTGATGCACCTTTGATTTGCTAATATTTAGTTGCCGCAATATCGATTATGCATTAAATATTTTCATGTTTTTAATATTATTTTAATTCCTAATTCCTAGGAAGATTATTTCTGTATAAAACCAACCTCGGAAACCCATGATCGATTGCGCAAAACGGAGTGCGACAGAGCGCGCATGCCAATGGGTTACCGATGTAAAAGATCTCACCCCCCCCCTCCTTACCTAATCTTAAAAGAGGATCCAATGGTGGCGGACAGAAGTGTTTTACAGCTGACGTCTCCTTCAGATAACTCTTATTTACCATACTATTTTTTGGTCCAGTCAAATTAATATAAGGGGGGTGGGGATGGGGGTGGCGGGGGTACAACTGCGGGCCTAAGACTGGCTTTATCCATGATGTGACCCTCTCTATCCTTTATATTTATTTATTCTTTTTATTTTTGTTAATTTATAAAATTCTTTACATGCATTCATATTTATTTATTGATATTTCTGTTTCTGATGAAAATCTAGCACTTTATTCTCTGTTTACATCTATCTATGGATAGTTAGTAATAAGTGACGCCATTTTGAACAAGACATGCCCTAAATGACGTCATAAAAGGATGAAAGTCACATGACACATTGTGACGAAATCGGGATCTCCGAAATGACGTATTTGTGTTGGGATTTATACGGACTCTCAGACAGCATTTCTTGTACATGTAGATCTTATGTGTGAAGAAAAAAACACGTTGTTAAGATCTACAGGTATCGGAATATCAGCTGTAAATTATTTCTTAGGAATCAGAACGAAATCGGCAACACAAGTTTGGTAAGTCGCGATTGCGTAGCTTTTGCTCAGTACTTTCAAATTCATTCATCCTTCATGTTGTATATCCATGTGTATTAGATTAATTTCGATAATTTTAGAATAATAAAGGACAATTTTTTTCATGCATTTCTAATAGGTCAATCCAAATTTCCCTAGAAACACAAGAAATCCGTCAACAAACTGCCGTTCATGTTCACTTGTTGCAGTTTTCAAATCATGCGCGTAGCAACCGATGTAATTTCTGCAAATATTCACAGTACTGTGTTGTGATGTTTATCAGTCGACACTTGTAACTGTCTCTAGTATGAATGGATTATTTCAGACCATTTGTATTGTTTATTTCATGCGTTAGACAATTCTTGATTTCTGTTGCGTAAGTGTGAAAGTAGTTCCGGTCAATTTTGACATTTTATCATCTCATAACGGAAGTCACAATAAATGCGATCGACCAATCAAAATGCTTAAAATCAGATAAACAAACACATTTGGTAATTATTTGAGATATAAACACGCCATATGCAGGCAATGAAGGGGTATTGCTACTAAGAAAATGAAAGATTGTGATGCTAGAATTGTAGTCGTCACGTTTGTCATAGAGTGAGGTGTTCTTGTGACTGTTACAAATAGAATGCTGAGTCAATTGTCTCTATGACAACTGTATATTTATATTTTCAATTGTCATTTTAGCTTGTGAAGGCATTGCTTATAATTTTGACGAGTATATAATTTAATTTTGAACGAAGGATTGATGTGTAAAGTGTAAAAAAAATCAAACACTTTGATCGAATGGACTCTGTTGAAATAACGAGAATTCAGATGCTCTAGAAGTTCCTTTGAATTCTTTAAAAGGAACATTTTGAGGAAGTGCCAATGAAACGTTGCTTTTAAGGATTTTTATGCATTTTTTTGGATACAATACAAGTATGGTAAATCTAAATCTAACTTGTTTATGTCGAAGTCAAAAGAAACAAGAGCTGATCTGTTTTTATTTCAGAGGCAGAAGGTCTATTGGGGTGTAAGTAGGATTTCCTGATGTCGAATTCAAACCCAACTCTAAAACAAGGCTGTCGAAATAGAACTTTTTGCATGTAAATGTATAATCATTTTAGACTTTGACTGCTGGTTTGATGACATACAGTTCTTGGAGGTAGGTGTAAGCTCTGCGATTACACCAGGGTCATTTAAGACAGACTCAAATCTGGTGTTCACAGTTTCACGAAATTTTCAGAATGAAATTCTCAAAGCTTTTCTATAAAGAAATGTTTTTTTCTACCTGATCTATTAATGAGACGAAAGTATATGTAAGATCTTATTTGCCGACAAATTTTCAATATAGTTGTCAAAATCGTTGGACCCGAATTCAAGAATATCTGAAAGGTTATACCGGTACCATTTTTCGGTTTTTCACAAGTTTATTTGCTTTACTGAATGTCATTTGACTTCGGTTAGAGGTACATGCCGAATTGGGACTTAAACATCAAATTTGTTAGATTGTAGATGTCGCATTATATTTTTGTTTTGTAGCTCTACCTCAATAACCACTGACGAGAATTTTGTAGTTGTACGAAGCGCTCAGAAGAATAAAAATGTGGAAGAGTTTAATAATGTTTCAACACTTTTTTAGGATTTGTTTTATATTTATGAAACAGAGGAAACATATTACAGAAATGATCAATTTTAATGATCAGCATGCCATACCAATTTACTGAAACCCCACAGAAGATAGCACACATCGAAATCACCCAGGTGACATGTTAAAACAACATCGGGCGCTCGACAAGAGCTTAGCGAACAACGTCCGCTTACTTGGTAGTGAACGATGTTCTCATAATGACTTCCATCTACTAACCAAAGACACATTTTGAAAAAAAAAAAGATCGACGAAACTTGGAATCCCTCGCTTTATATATGGTCCAAGTTTTTTTTTTACTTCTGGAACTAATTTTTATACATGCTCAGTAGAAAATATAATGCTGTATAAGGTAAGCAAACAAAGAAAAAAAAAAGCAGATGGAAATATTGGTTGTCGTTCTTGTCCCAGAAAATGCGATCTCTAAAGCGAACTTCACCGGGAACAGAAAATCCATATTTGTACATATAGAATTACATTACTTATACAATAACACGGACAATATCAGGCCATTTTGGGGATATTGCCTCCGGAGTTGTCACATGATACAAATAGTCTGAAATAGTTCAATCTGTTATATAGTACTACAGGTACTTTATAATTCTAAAATTGTTATGGTGGGTATTACCACTGCATTATTTTGACTTGTTTTGGCTTCAGCTTCTAGTGATGAGGACTGGATATAATCATGTAAACCCCCAATCTTTAACGTTTAAATTTTGTTTTCCAGGAGGCTACACGTAGCTAATCTCTGAGCAAGATTAGGCACTCTTTCCTTTTAAAAAAATGTTGTTGCTAAAGTGTTCAAGGTCAAAACAGCTGAATATTCGTGTCTTCTGTTGGAGTACACATGAACTTCTTAAAATATACAGAATCTGTCAGTAGACAAATTTCTCGCTGTGAAATTCTACTTTAAATAATAGAAGACAAATGATAAATTGAATTGCCATTTCCAAATAGGAGTCTGAACTGTTTTGTCAACAGTAATAGTCATTGACTTGTCTTCCAACCGACATACTACTTTGACGATGAAATATCCATAACATGCGTTTTTGTGCACTAAGTCTTATTATCGAAATGTAAAGTCCTAACTTAATCTCCCTTTTCTTCTTCTCATGAAGTATTTCAAAATATTAGTTTGAGCTCAAGATGATAAAACTGTTTTCTTCTTCAACAATTTTCCTCAATTACTAGTTATTTCTTCGGATATAATACTGTTGTTATTGTTTTATTCAAATAATACTAACAGCTAGCTAGTAGGTAATGTATTCATCAGACAGAAAAATGAAAGTCAACCACAAAATGCGAAATCAGAATCCAATATATCACAGTCAAAATGCTAACAAATTCCAGAAAAAAAAACATGAAACAGAATAGAACGGAAGATTACGACTTGGAACGCTTCAATTTTCTGTTTAAAAGTTGCAAGTAAATGCCTGTACTTATTTTTCGAAGTTGATATCTTTACAGTAAACTTTGCTTCCGTATGAGTGGAAGAGTTGTGCATACGTAATCCCGATCACTGCACCTTTCCCGTGGATATTCGTCCAAAGTTGCTCGGGATGCACATGGACCTCATCTCTTCTATGCGTTAAATCTATGAAGTATTTTATCACATGATGCACCCGTTCTTCATAATCAAATGTTCTGATAGCACGTTACATACTAGTATTGCTCTGCTTGAATGCGATTGGTCAAGTTTGGAGCCTCATCACCTACGCTGTGAAAAGTGTGACCTTTCAAATATCGGTCATATGTTAAATTCATTTCAGTATAAATGATTAAAACTGTTGAAATAATTGCATTTAAGTACTAAACAAAATTGAAACATGTTTCTCTTTACGCACAGAAAATCTATACGATGTGGAACCACTTCTCATTGCGTAGCAGATAACTTCTAGTACACAGCGTAGTTCGCCTTCAGTACTCAGAAACGTTGAGTTCACGTTAGTAATACACATTGCAGAATCATGCGATAAAAAGAATCACAAATTAATTTTAATTTCATACGAACATGTATTATGAACACACAAGACACCATTAATCACAGCAGATCACACAAGACACCATTAATCACAGTAGAACACACAGGACACCTTTAATCACAGCAGAACACACAGGACAACATTAATCACAGCAGTTCACACAGGACAACATTACACACTCAGGACACCATTAGTCACAGTAGAACACACAGGACACCCTTAATCACAGCAGAACACACAGGACATCATTAACCACAGTAGAACACACAAAACATCACTTATCACAGCAGAATACACAGGACATCATTAACCACAGTAGAACACACAAAACATCACTTATCACAGCAGAATACACAGGACATCATTAACCACAGTAGAACACAC
This sequence comes from Pinctada fucata, assembly GCA_028142955.1. Taxonomy (NCBI): domain Eukaryota; kingdom Metazoa; phylum Mollusca; class Bivalvia; order Pterioida; family Pteriidae; genus Pinctada; species Pinctada fucata. Next base: position 68,878,172 of record AP027105.1, on the reverse strand, counting down.
AAAACATCACTTATCACAGCAGAACACACAGGACACCATAAATCACAACAGAACGCACCTTAATGGTGTCCTGTGTATTTTGCTGTGCTTAATGGTGTCTTGTGTGTTCTGCTGTGATTACAGGTGTCGTTTGTGTTCTACTGTGGCTAATAGTGTCCTGTGTTTTCTGCTGTGATTAGTGGTGTCCTCTGTGTTCTGCTGTGGTTAATGATGTCCTGTTTGTTCCGTTGTAATTAGTGGTGTCCTGCTGTGATTAGTTGTGTCCTGTGTGTTCTGCTGAGATTAAAGGCGTCCTGTGTGTTCTGCTGTGATTAATGGTGTTATGTGTGTTCTGCTGTGGTTAATGGTTTTATGTTGTGATTAATGGTGCCCTGTGTGTTGGTCATGACATCACTAATCACAGCAGAATACACAGGACACCATAAATTAGAGCAGAACACACAGGACCATTAATCACATCAGAACACACAGGACACACACCATTAATCACAGCAGGACATCATTAATCACATTAATATTTTGCTGTGGTTAATGGTGTCTTGTGTGTTCTGCTGTGATTACAGGTGTCGTTTGTGTTCTGCTGTGTTTAATAGTGTCCTGTGTATTCTGCTGTGATTAGTGGTGTCCTCTGTGTTCTGCTGTGGTTAATGATGTCCTGTGTGTTCTTTTGTAATTAATGGTGTCCTGTGTGTTCTGCTGTGATTAGTGGTGTCATGTGTGTTCTGCTGTGATAAATGGTGTTATGTGTGTTCTGCTGTGGTTAATGGTTTTATGTTGTGATTAATGGTGCCCTGTGTGTTGGTCATGACATCACTTATCACAGCAAAACACACAGGACACCATTAATCACCGCAGAACACACAGGACACCATTAATCACAGCTGCACACACGGGACACCATTAATAACAGCAGAACACATAGGGCAATACTAATCACTCAGGACACCAGTTATCATATCAGAACAAACATGACACCATTTATCACAGCAGATCACACAGGACACCATTAACCACAGCAGAACATACAGGGCACTACTAATCACAGCAGAACACACAGAACATCACAAATAACAGCAGAACACACAGGACACCATTACTCACACATCAATGGTGTCCTGTGTATTTTGCCGTGGTTAATGGTGTCTTGTGTGTTCTGCTGTGATTACAGGTGTTCTTTGTGTTCTACCGTGGTTAATGGTGTCCTGTGTGTTCTGCTGTGATTAGTGATGTCCTGTGTGTTTTGCTGTGGTTGATGATGTCCTGTGTGTTCAGTTGTAATTAATGGTGTCCTGCTGTGATTAATGGTGTCATGTGTGTTCTGCTGTGATTAATGGTGTTATGTGTATTCTGCTGTGGTTAATGGTGCCTTGTGTGTTCTGTTGTGATTAATGGTATTATGTTGTGATTAATGGTGCCCTGTGTGTTGGTCATGTCATGCTTAAGCTAGATTGAATTTCTTTTCTATCCTCTTCTATAAACATTCACAGGAGGATATCGCTAATTAGTACTGTGATAAAATCTTCTTCATTAGGATTGAAATGAATCTTACCTTATATACATTTCTGTGGCTGTATAAATGAAAGACAAGGGGGTCGTACTATGGCCCAGGAATCAAAATTAAGGATTAAAAAAACTGCTTAAACGCTTGTGAAATTTGGAGCGAGTTTATTACTTTGGGTTTTTCACAACCTGACTTTTATGGTGACATAATAAACAAAAGTAGAAGGATCTACGGTAGAAAGAATAACCATCGAACATGCGTAAGATATGATCCTAATGCTTGACTTATCTACTGTTTTGTACCAACGCATTCCTAAGACTTGTTCTCTGACTGACTGTGACGGCGAGACTCAAATGACGGGACATACCCAAACCTTTGTAGAGAAGACAGGGGTGAGACCAACTGTCCTTTTTGAATGTCGATCGGACTCGTCGGGTGATAACATACAAGAACTCGCTACAGACGGCAGGGCACGGACTATATTTCATAAGCCCTTTCCTTTTACATCCTTTTGCTTATTCTGCTGTGTGTTGCCAGGACTTCATAAACATCGAAGGCGGGTCCTCCCGGGCACCTGGTCCCACCTCTAGCTTGCTAGGGGTCCGTCGAAGTTGATATCTTTACAGTAAACTTTGCTTCCGTATGAGTGGAAGAGTTGTGCATACGTAATCCCGATCACTGCACCTTTCCCGTGGATATTCGTCCAAAGTTGCTCGGGATGCACATGGACCTCATCTCTTCTATGCGTTAAATCTATGAAGTATTTTATCACATGATACACCCGTTCTTCATAATCAAATGTTCTGCACGTTACATACTAGTATTGCTCTGCTTGAATGCGATTGGTCAAGTTTGGAGCCTCATCACCTACGCTGTGAAAAGTGTGACCTTTCAAATATCGGTCATATGTTAAATTCATTTCAATATAAATGATTAAAACTGTTGTAATAATTGCATTTAAGTACTAAACAAAATTGAAACATGTTTCTCTTTACGCATAGAAAATCTATACGATGTGGAACCACTTCTCAATGCGTAGCAGAGAACTTCTAGGCCACAGCGTAGTTCGCCTCCAGTACTAAGAAACGTTGAGTTCACGTTAGAAATACACATTGCAGAATCATGTGAGAAGGGCGCATGCGCGGAAAAGTCGGACGTCTTTTTGGAAGAAGAAAAATTTTGTCACTCAAATCGCTTCTAATACCTTCAATTTCGACCATCTAACATTTATCTACATCAATCCAGAATCTACAGATATTATTTAAGCAATATGTAAGGGATACGACGGGTAAAGCTGTGTATCTGCCCCAATATATCATTTTGTAAATACCCAACAACAACGATCGTCATAGCTCAGAACGCCATCTTGAATTTCACCAACCTTGTTCGATCGAATAAATCCAATTTTCATGTCAGAAAACAAGCTCAGGAAAACTCTAAACAAGCCCCCCATTCCAGCGACTGGAACTAAAACGCATACCCCAGCCGTTCTTACCGATAGCAAAGGAAAGTGGCTCCTCAAAACACTTGCACACAAATCGGAGAGCACAGCGAAATGGTGGTACAAGAGCGGGGATACCTGTAAAGACGGTTACAAGTGGCTGAAATCTAACTTCAAATCAAAAGTAAAGAAACTAGGCGACATTTGGCTGTACGTCTGGTTGGGAACTTGCGACCTAACTACAAAAAAACAAGAAATACATCGCTCTTACTCACGAAGACGACAGAGCAATCGAGTACGCCGTAGACTACCTAGGAAAGATTAAAGATCTCATCCGAGAACATCCTAAATGCAGAGTAACATTCCTAGAAATCCGAGTTTACTCGATACAGGAGTGGAACGAAAAAGCAGGTCACAAATCACCAAAGGACTTTGAAGACCAAGACACAAAATTAGAACAACAAGTCTACAAATTAAATGCGAAAATAAGAGAACTGAACAAAGATACAAATGTTTTTTCGCCCCTCTTTGGCACAGATTTGGTGAAAACTTCAAAAACGGTGAAAAACAAGAAAACCAGGAAATCGCTTATAAGGAAAACGAATAATTTCAAACTCTATAAAGATGGGATCCATCCAAGTCCGCTTCTAGCACAGGTATGGCTGCGAAAGATCACTGATCACGCGAACAAAGATTGTTGGAAGAAATAACCAGTAAACGAACTATACCAGTCAGCAAGGATCTTCCTTACTACACTGGTACACCGCAGTTAAACAAAATAAACCCTCACCAGTCAGCAAGGATATTCCTTACTACACTGGTACACCGCAGATAAATATATAATTAGTGTGGATATTCCACGCTACATCATAAAACCGTAAATCATCTCTATAATAAGTGTGGATTTTCCACGCTACATTATAACCTCACTTTATCTGGTCAGTGAGGATATTCCTCGCTATACCAGAACACGTTCAGAATAGCAAAAACCGTTAGTAATCAGTGTGGATTTTCCACGCTATATTACAACCAAGTATGTTCACAAAAACTTTTTTTTTATTCACAATTTATAGGCGTTTGTAGATAACATATAATTCAATTTTTAGTATGCCTTTTCAAAAGAGAAAAGTTAGAGCAGATAGACATACACACCCTTTCATACACTCCTATACAAAAAAAAGAACAAAAAACAAAAAAACAAAAAACAAAAATACAGAAAAAATACACACACAATAGACAAAATAGTGTCACATGCAAACATTACTATATTACCAGTATATATAGAAAGTTGTATAAAAACAGTTTATGTAATATAGTTTATAAATGGTTTACATTAAAACTGGTGATACATGTACAAAAAAAGCTTTTAGCAGTCAAGCAATCATTATGGCAAAATTAATCAAATACATGTAACCATTCTCCCCAGATTTCATTAAATTTTCTACTTTTTGTTTTCTAAAAGCGACACATTTTTCAACATCAATCTTAAATAATACTTCTAGGTATCTGGATGATATTCTAACCATTGACAATCCTGCTTTTGAATTATATAAGAATGAAATTTATCCACAAGAATTAACCCTTAACAAGGCAAACCTTTCAAATACAGAAACACCCTTTTTGGACCTAGATATCAAAATTGTAAACGGAAAGATTCATACAAGTGTATATGACAAAAGGGATGATTTTGGATTCAACATAGTAAATTTCCCTTGGCTTGACGGTGATGTTCCAAGATTACCGTCCTACGGCATTTACATATCACAGCTCATCCGGTACGCAAGAGCATGTACTGATATTATGGATTTTCACAGTAGAAATTTACAAATTACCAAAAAACTTTTAGGTCAAGGTTTCCGCTTTCATAAACTAGTTAAGACTTTCTGGAAATTTTACAAAAATTACAGTCAACTTCTTTTAAAATTCGGATCTATACATGCAACAGAGTACATTACTATGGGTATTACACAACCTGTCTTTTATGGTGATATGATAAACAAAATTAGAAGGATCAAAGGTAGGCTGCATAACCATCAAAAATGCGTCAGAATCATCAAACGCCTTTTATACCGTGGATATGATCCTAATGTCACCAGACGGACATTAGGCTTGGTACTTGACCAATCTACAGTCTTGTACAAGCGCATCCTTGAGACTTGCACTCTGACTGACTGTGACGACGGGACTCCATGACGGGCCCTGTCCAAACCTCTTTAGAGAAGACAGGGCCCCGACCACCTGTCCTCTCTGAATGTCAGTCGGACTCCTCGGGTGATTACATACATGAGCTCGCTACAGCCGGCAGAGCACGGACTGTATTACGCATGCTCTCTTTTTATATCCATTTACATATTCATCTGTGTCTCTAGGGCCTCTGCGTTTTGCGGTCTTGTTTGTGTGATGTCATCTTACAGTGAGGAGGTTGTTGTACACCACAATTGTACGTTCTTCGAGACCTCTGGGTAATTGGAGAAGTGAGGGGGTTGTGCGCACGTAATTCAGGATAACCACACCATTTGCTACTTGCGTGACAGATGGCTGTCCAAAGTCGGCACCGGTTACCCATTGGTCTCGTCGGTTTATGTGTAGTCTTTTGTGTTTGATGTTTACATGTCGTGTGTCTCTTTTCCGTCTCGTGCTGTACTCGTCTTTTGTGTTTTTGCATCGGGTGTTTTGGTGTTTTACTGTTGATGCTGCAACGGGGTCTTGTTGGAGATCTCCTCCCTTCTTTTTAGATTTAAGATGCACCAGTAATTCATGCAGAGATGGATGTTTCTTTTTCTTAAAGCATTTAAAAATATATTCTTTTGCATTGAGAATTATAAAATTAATAGCAACGTTCTTGATATTTGACTCTTCTCCGAATATAACATTCTCAATATTGAAACCTATTCTTTTTGAAGTTTTATTGTAGATAAGAAGACTGAATGCATTCCAAATAGGTAAAGTACAAGAACAATATAAAAAGATATGACTGATAGTTTCAATTTCAATATTACATAATGAACATAAATCGGATGAAATGATGTTTATTTTCTTAAGATAAGAGTTCGTGGCAAGAATTCTTTGCAAAATTCTATATTGCAGCCATTGAATTGAGGAGTCATCAGTAGTCTTAAAACAAGTCTTAAAAGAGTTTTTTGATCTACTTTCAGAAATATATGGTATTTCATTTTTCCATTTTAAAATCCCTGTAGGTGTTAGAGTTGTGTAACTCAGAAGTTTGTAAATAGATGTGGAACATTTATGAATCAAAAAAACACATTTCAAAGGATGAGGAATGTATGGGGAAAAAGTTTTGCAATATTTTGAAGCATCAAATTGAATGGTTCTTAGAAATTTAGAAATGGCACTTGAGATACTATTGTACTGCATATGGTTTACATTAAGATTAAATTTTTTCTGCAAAATCATCTTTTTTTTTTAGTATTTTCCCCTCTTCATCGATAAAATCATGAATTATCTTTATACCTTTATTATACCAATTTTCAATGCATATAGTATCATGATTTATTTTTATCTTAGAATTGTACCAAATAGGTATTAAGGTGTCATCTGATAGATTCATTTTGGTGACTTTGTACCATTCATCAAAGACATCTTTCCAAAAATTATTTGAAGATGATTTAGAAAGATTAAGAACATATTCATCCCCAAAATCTGCAAGATGTTCTATGATTTTCTCTCCGTAACTTTCTTTGAAAATATTATACCACAACTGATCACCCTTAAAAAGCCTTTTCACCCATGTACATTTAAGTGATGAAATAAAGTGTTTCAAGTTAGGTATATTCAGACCCCCTTCCTCCTTTACTTTGTGTATTACATCTTTTTTTATTTTATTACATTTTGAATGCCAAACAAAATTATGAAATTCTCTATCTAATTCCTTAATAAGATCTTGTTTGGGACTTGGAAGAGCTAAGAAAAGGTGATTCAATTTTGGAATAATTAAGCTTTTTAAAATTGTGACCCTCCCAATTGGAGTAAGTATTCTCCTATTCCATTGTTTTATAAGAGCTTTAATTTTGGGTAATTGAAAATTATAATTAAGACGTACCATATCACCTAAATTAACGGAAAAGTGAATACCTAGTAAATCAAAAGTTGTGGCCCCCCAGTCTAATTTCCATCTTGCATGATGGAAAACTTGATCTGAAAACTTTTTAGACCCTATCCAAATTACTTTTGTTTTAGATGTGTTAACTTTTAAACCCGATAAATTGGAAAAATATTCAAGTGTTTCAAGCGCTGCAAATAGAGACTTTTTTACCCATCTAATGTAAGGGAAGTGTCGTCTGCGTACTGTGATATTTTATGTTCTGAATTATTTATAGTAATGCCTGTAATGTCTTTATTTTGTTTGATCATTAATGAAAGAATTTCAGCACATAATAAGAAAATATACGGCGCTACCGGTTCGCCTTGCCTACAGCCGCGTTTAATACTTATTTGTTCCGAGAGAAATCCGCTTTGTAAAATAGAAGCATTGTGTCAGTTTTTAATATTTTTACCCATTGAATAATATATTCACCAAAACCAAAAAAATAAGAACTTTATATACAAAAGACCATGCTATGGAGTCGAAGGCTTTTTCAAAGTCTATTAAAACAAGAAGGCCTGGAATTTTCATTTGTTCTGTAAAAGACATAATATCATAAATGAACCTGGTATTTTCCCCTATGTATCTGCCCGACAGAAAGCCTGTTTGAGAAGTGGATATTAAGTTATCAAAGGTACTTTTTATTCTTTTGCTTAGGCATCCTGAAATTAGCTTGTAGAAGACATTTAGAAGGGTTATAGGCCGCCAATTCTTGAGAAACTGCCGTGGTTTATCTGATTTTGGTAAACAAGTTATAATTCCGAGTCGCTGTGTTATTGGAAGTTTCTTTTTATGAAATACATCATTTATAGCATCTGTGATAATTACTTTTAAGTCTAACCAGAAAAACTTAAAAAACTCTGTCGTATAGCCATCGCTACCGGGGCTTTTATTATTCTTCATTTGCTTAAGGACTGAAAGAATTTCGGAGGTGATAATTTCTTTTTCTACGTTTTCAACTGTGTTTAGGTTAAGTTTTGGAATGTTTATGTCTGAGTTTTCAAAAATAGAGTCAATATCAGTGTCAAAAAGTTCATGCTCTTTACTATTATACAAATTTTGATAATAAGATTTTACTTCTTTTAGTATATTCTTTTGTTCATATATCGTCTCAGCACCTTGCAATTCTACCTTTTTTATAGTTTTATTTACAAAGTTTCTAGATTCCATATTACAAAAATATTTTGAAGGCTTTTCGCCCTCTTCCACCCATTTTGCTTTTGAACGAATGATAGATCCCTTAAGTTTTTCTTTCCTTAAATTCTCAAGTTCGTTTTTCTTTTCTTCTAATTGTTGATAATTTATTACTCTAGGATTATTTTGTTCAATCTCCTCTATCTCTTTCAGAAGGTTTTGTTCAGTTTCATTTTGAAATTTTTTTTATAGCTTGCATAAGATATTGTGATCCCTCTTACTTCCAAAAGAATCATTTCTAAAAGCAAGCTTGCATCTATTGTATAATCTGTTTCCCCCTGGTTTGAATCATTATTTGCAGAATATTGTAATTTAGTTTCATGGATTTTCTCTTTAACTTTTTTAACATAATCTTTATCTGTAAGTAAACAATTATTAAATTTCCAAAGCCCCCTACCCCTTTCAAATGCATTAAATTTCAGTCCTAAAACTACAATAGAATGGTCAGACCTGTATCCTGATTTTACTGTAATGTTTTCAATCATTCCTACAGTATTTTCCGATGTGAGGATATAATCTAAGCGTCCCTGACGAACTGGATTTTTCCTACGCCATGTAAAGATTTTCTTATCTGGATTGAGGATACGATAATAATCGATTAAATTAAGGTCATTCATGAGTTCTAGAACTTTTTCTCTTGCTTTAGGATTATTAATATTTCTATAATTAAATGTATCTAAATCTGGATCAAGTGCAATATTGAAGTCCCCACATACAAAATAATATAAATTGCCAAATTCTAAAAGGACATCTCTGATTTTCTCAAAGAAAGCAGGACAATCTGAGTTTGGGCCATATATGTTTACTAAGGTAACTCTATTTTCATTTATATTCATATCTAAGGCCAATAGATTTCCCGTATCATCTTTTTTCTCCCTATGTAATTTCAGCTCAAAGTTATTTTGGAAAAACACTGCAACCCCCTACTGTTTGAAGTAAAAGAATTGAATATACATCTATAACCCCATTGACTCTCTATATATGGCTCCAAATCAGGTACAAAATGAGTGTCCTGGAAGCATACTATGGAGTAGTTTTTGGATTTGTAAAAATTCAAAACATCTTTCCTTTTAGATGGTGTAGCTAAGCCTTGGCAATTTATAGTAGCGATAGTAATAATGTCAGACATTTCATATTTCGACTTTTTACAGTAAGTTTAACTAGGACAAACACACACTGCACAATCATACACACACATACACATACACTCATGCCAGAGAAAGAGAGGAAGAAAGACAGGAGAAAATGAAATAACAAGCAAATGTAAAGAACATACAAATGATATGTATGATATAGAAGTCTATCAACAAAAGATAAATGGAGTTGATGTTCACAAAAACTTTACTGGTTATCCTCATACTATCAACATATCTCAACCTTACCTGTGAGAAATCATGGACAAAACAACAATATGGATACCAACTACTAAATCCAAAAATGTCAACTACCAGTCGGAAACCAATACAACTCCCGATTAACAAAAATCAAAACAAATCTATCATAATTCTCATCATCATCTTTCAATCAGGAGATATAGAACTCAATCCTGGGCCCAAAACAGCAAACATCTTCCCATGTGGCATGTGTGAGAACCCTGTAACTTGGTCAATGGATGGAGTAAGCTGTGACAACTGTAGCATCTGGCACCACAGATCGTGCATCGGACTTTGTACAATGGACTACGAATTATTACATAGACCAAACGTCCAATGGATGTGTTGCAAATGCGACAGCTTAAATGTATCATCATTTACCTTTCACTCTTATGAGATCGATAATACAAGTTACTACGAACCACTCACAACAGAGGAAAGCTTCTCATACTCCTTCGTCAGCAAATTTAGTCCAATGAAAACCAGCAGCCCGAAACAGCAAGCTAATAAATCAACAAATTCAACCATCAGCTCAGCAAAAAACTACTCATCAAAAAATGACTCGAACACCTATTCGAAAATACCTAAGAAAAAGAACCTACGTGTACTAACAGTAAACTGCAGAAGTATAAAAGATAAGACATCGGAATTCAAGGCAATACTTAACTATACAAAACCAGACATAGTAATAGGCACTGAGTCATGGTTAAAAGGAATCCAACCTGGCAAAAACCCAACAAAAGATGCCATCAAATCATCAGAAATTTTCACAGACCAATATCAAGCATTTCGGAATGACAGGGGTACACTCGGAGGGGGAGTGTTTGTTCTAGTACACAATTCTATAGTAGCTACAGAACAACCGCAATACGTCACTAACTGTGAAATCAACTGGGTCAAGATCAAATTACAACACACCAAAAATTTACTTATTGGATCCTTCTATATGCCTCATAGGAGCAAAAATACGCTTGAAGAACTCGAAAAATCATTACAACTGGTAACAAACGACAAAAATAACAACATAATATTAGCAGGGGACTTCAACTGCCCAGATATATCATGGAACACCCTTTCCTTAAAAAGCTCTAGTTCAGACAAGGAAATACAGTCTATGCTGATAAATTTGACCACCCAAGAAGGACTAACACAGGTACACTACGAAGCTACTAGGGGAGAAAACCTACTGGACCTAATCTTCACAACAAATCCGTCTCTGGTTAAAACATCTTCAAATATACCAGGCATATCAGACCATGCGATCATAGTAACAGATGTTGATGCCAAACCGTACTATCAAAAACAAAATCCGACGAAAGCATATCAATGGTCAAAAGCGAACTGGGAAGGAGTATACACAGATCTAGATAATCTAACATCAGAAATAGAATCACTTGACAAACAGGGAACACCCATCAACAACCTTTGGAACAAATTTAAGAACACAATCCATTCCAGCTTGGATAAAAATATACCAGCAAAAATGATAAAATCAAACAACAAACCCCCATGGATTAACCATAAAATTAAGAAAATGATAAGAAGGAAACAAACCCTTTATAATCAAGCTAAACGAAATGGAAAATGGGCAAATTATCACCATTACCAAAAGGAATGCAAACGTCAAATTCGGAAAGCAGAATGGCAATATATTAACACCGCAATCATCGAAGGCATGGACAAAAACAATAGCAAACCATTCTGGAAATATGTAAAATCTAGAAAACAAGATAACATTGTCATCGCACCATTAAAATTCAAAGGTCAGCTAATCAACGATAGCAAACATAAAGCAAAATTATTACTAGACCAGTTCGCATCAGTCTTTACCAAAGAGAAAGCCTCAAACATGCCGAGTACAACCAAAAAAGTAAAAAACAGCATGAATCACATCAAAATCAGAGAAGAAGGAGTCAGAAAGCTCCTAGAAAACATCAATCCGTCAAAGGCTACGGGACCTGATAACATACCTAATAGAGTCCTAAAACAATGCGCGAAACAACTGGCACCAGCACTAACATGCATATATCAGAGATCTCTAGACTCAGGGGAATTGCCTAAAGACTGGTTGAGCGCAAATATATCGTGCATATACAAAAAGGGAGATAAACATGCACCAGAGAACTATCGACCAGTCTCCCTCACTTCAGTACCCTGTAAACTTCTAGAACACATCATCTGCAAAAATATGATGAAACATCTAGAGCAGAACAAAGTTTTAACAACACTAAACCATGGTTTTAGATCTGGATACTCGAGCGAAACCCAACTCGCCATTACGATCCAAGACATGCTAGAATCCTTTGATAAAGGACGCCAAATTGACATAGCTATCCTTGACTTCTCTTAAGCGTTTGATACGGTACCACACGACCGCCTACTACACAAAATTGAGCAGTACGGTATAAGGAACAAGACCCACAAGTGGCTCGAGAACTTCCTCACCACACGCAAAATGAGGGTCCAACTCGAAGGAGTACAATCAGACGAAACTTCAGTCGAATCAGGGGTACCACAGGGCACAGTCCTCGGACCAATACTTTCCCTGTGCCACATAAACGACCTGCCGGACTCAGTAAAATCATCGGTCAGATTGTTTGCGGACGATTGCCTCCTTTACAGAGAAATTAACAAGCAAGGCGATCATGACATATTACAACAAGATCTCACCGACCTTGAAAACTGGGCTGAGAAATGGGGTATGCGTTTTAATGCTAAGAAATGCTACATTCTATCAATGAAGAAAAAGAGCCATAGAAATTACATCCTCAACAACCACACCTTAGAGCAGGTCCATCAAACCCATACCTTGGCTTACAAATATCAGAAGATCTAAAATGGAAGGAACATATTAACAACGTAACAAAAAAAAAGCAAATTCAACACTTGGATTCCTGCGTAGGAACTTACAACACTGTCCCAGAGAATGCAGAAAAACAGCATATGTAGCTCTTGTAAGATCAATTATGGAGTACGGAGCCATTATATGGGACCCCTACACGAAACAGGAAATAACTAAACTAGAATCAATTCAAAGAAGAGGGGCAAGATTCATCACTAAAAATTACAAATCTCGAGAAGATGGAACAATGACCAAAATGCTAAAAGAGCTTGATTTACAATCACTACAAGACCGGAGGAAACAACAAAGATTAATATTCTTCTACAAGGTGGTTGAGGGGCAGATACCAGCAATTCCGACCGAATCATATATCAAATTTCAACAAAATAAACGAAACATCAAACCAAAAACATTTGAGGACTATGTAAGCAGCAACATCGTTAACTTTAGATCAAGGAACAATTCGAGACCAGTGGAAATTCCAAATTCAAAAACAGACCAACACATGAACTCTTTCTTCATCCGTACAGCGTCCGACTGGAACCACTTAAGTGACGAAATAGTGCGCGCAAATAAGATTGAAGAGTTCAAAAACGCGATCCAAAAGCAGCGCGACTAAGCGCCCTCCACCGTTGCATTAAAGCCCGCACGGGATGCTGCGACGTAACAATACAGATACAGATACAGATGTGATAAAAAGAATCACAAAATAATTCTAATTTCATACGAACATGTATTATGAACACACAAGACACCATTAATCACGGCAGAACACACATGACGCCATTAATCACAGTAGAACAAACAGGACACCTTTAATCACAGCAAAACACACAGGACACCATTAATCACAGCAGTTCACACAGGACAACATTACACACTCAGGACACCATTAGTCACAGTAGAACACACAGGACACCCTTAATCACAGCAGAACACACAGGGCACCACTAATCACAGCAGAATACACAGAACATCATTAACCACAGCAGAACACACAAAACATCACTAATCACAGCAGAACACACAGGACACCATAAATCACAACAGAACGCACATTAATGGTGTCCTGTGTATTTTGCTGTGCTTAATGGTGTCTTGTGTGTTCTGCTGTGGTTACAGGTGCCGTTTGTGTTCTGCTGTGGCTAATAGTGTCCTGTGCTTTCTGTTGTGATTAGTGGTGTCCTCTGTGTTCTGCTGTGGTTAATGATGTCCTGTGTGTTCCGTTGTAATTAATGGTGTCCTGCTGTGATTAATGGTGTCCTGTGTGTTCTGATGTGATTAATGGTGTCATGTGTGTTCTGCTGTGATTAGTGGTGTCCTGTGTGTTCTGCTGAGATTAAAGGCGTCCTGTGTGTTCTGCTGTGATTAATGGTGTTATGTGTGTTCTGCTGTGGTTAATGGTTTTATGTTGTGATAAATGGTGCCCTGTGTGTTCGTCATGACATCACTAATCACAGCAGAATACACAGGACACAATAAATTAGAGCAGAACACACAGGACCATTAATCACATCAAAACACACAGGACACACACCATTAATCACAGCAGGACATCATTAATCACATTAATATTTTGCTGCGTTTAATGGTGTCTTGTGTGTTCTGCTGTGATTACAGGTGTCGTTTGAGTTCTGCTGTGGTTAATAGTGTCCTGTGTATTCTGCTGTGATTAGTGGTGTCCTGTGTGTTCTGCTGTGGTTTATGATGTCCTGTGTGTTCTTTTGTAATTAATGGTGTCCTGTGTGTTCTGCTGTGATTAATGGTGTCATGTGTGTTCTGCTGTGATAAATGGTGTTATGTGTGTTCTGCTGTGCTTAATGGTGTCCTGTGTGTTCTGTTGTGATTGATGGTTTTATGTTGTGATTAATGGTGCCCTGTGTGTTGGTCATGACATCACTTATCACAGCAAAACACACAGGACACCATTAATCACCGCAGAACACACAGGACATCATTAATCACAGCTGCACACACTGGACACCATTAATAACAGCAGAACACATAGGGCAACACTAATCACTCAGGACACCAGTTATCATATCAGAACAAACATGACACCATTTATCACAGCAGAACACAAAGGACATCATTAACCACAGCAGAACATACAGGGCACTACTAATCACAGCAGAACACACAGAACATCACTAATAACAGCAGAACACACAGGACACCATTATTCACACATTAATGGTGTCCTGTGTATTTTACCTGCTTAATGGTGTCTTGTGTGTTCTGCTGTGATTACAGGTGTTCTTTGTGTTCTACCGTGGTTAATGGTGTCCTGTGTGTTCTGCTGTGATTAGTGATGTCCTGTGTGTTTTGCTGTGGTTGATGATGTCCTGTGTGTTCAGTTGTAATTAATGGTGTCCTGCTGTGATTAATGGTGTCATGTGTGTTCTGCTGTGATTAATGGTGTTATGTGTATTCTGCTGTGGTTAATGGTGCCTTGTGTGTTCTGTTGTGATTAATGGTATTATGTTGTGATTAATGGTGCCCTGTGTGTTGGTCATGTCATGCTTAAGCTAGATTGAATTTCTTTTCTGTCCTCTTCTATAAACGTTCACAGGAGGATATCGCTAATAAGTACTGTGATAAAATCTTATTCAGTAGGATTGAAATGAATCTTACCTTATATACATTTCTGTGGCTGTATTAATGAAAGACAAGGGGGTCGTATTATGGCCCAGGAATCAGAATTAAGGATTTAAAAAAAACTGCTTAAACGCTTGTGAAATTTGGAGCGAGTCTATTACTTTGGGTTTTTCACAACCTGCCTTTTATGGTGACATAATCAAAAGTAGAAGGATCTACGGTAGAAAGAATAACCATCGAACATGCGTAAGATATGATCCTAATGCTTGACTTATCTACTGTCTTGTACCAACGCATTCCTAAGACTTGTTCTCTGACTGACTGTGACGGCGAGACTCAAATGACGGGACATACCCAAACCTTTGTAGCGAAGACAGGGGTGAGACCAACTGTCCTTTTTGAATGTCGATCGGACTCGTCGGGTGATAACATACAAGAACTCGCTACAGACGGCAGGGCACGGACTATATTTCATAAGCCCTTTCCTTTTACATCCTTTTGCTTATTCTGCTGTGTGTTGCCAGGACTTCATAAACATCGAAGGCGGGTCCTCCCGGGCACCTGGTCCCACCTCTAGCTTGCTAGGGGTCCGTCGATGTTTAATTTTGTGCTCTATTGTGAGTGCTGTTGAGATTATCGTCAGGATCTTCTTTAACTCATTTGCCAGGACTCCTGTGTTTTGCTGTCTTGTGTGGTCATCTTACACTGAGGAGGATATTTTACACTACAATTATGCGTTGTTCGAGGCCTTTTGGCACATCGTCTATGTATCTGTATGTGAAGTCAAAGTTAAAAGCTACGTACAAAGAATGTATTTGTTCCCTTCAGAGATCAAAGATTGAACGAATTCAGTTTGGTACGAGTAAAGAAAAATGTCGGCAAGGAGTGGGGCACAATTGGTTTCCATTGGAATTCCGACAATTTGCTGGAAGACCTTTCCTCCAAACACCACAAACATGTTGTCGATCAGGAAGTTTAACATCTGAATAATATATGCTTTGAACAGTGTACTTATTCAATTTGGTGCTCTGGGATTGTCGTCAGGGTCTTCTTTAACTCATTATCTTTAAGATCGGATTTTTCTTTAACAAAGTAGGTTTTGTCATAATCAACAACAATAAATTCATATTTGCGATTGCCATTCTTCATTGCTTGTAAACGCATTACTGATGGTTTTTGCGAGTCTTTCTTTCAATTTAGAATGTGGGATTGTTGTGTGAAGTGTCGAAAAATCTAAGGCTTTGATCGAATGGACTTATATCTTATACTTGGACTCATATATCATTCATTAATACCATCTGTTGTATTATTGAATTTCTTTGTCATGATAAAAATAAAAAAAAAAAAAAATGTGTCAAAATGAAATTTTCTTTATTTCTCTATATGAAATAACAAATTAACAGAATTCTCTAGCGCGTTCAGTCTCGCTATTCGTGCATTCTCAAACATAACAACATTAATTAGAAAACACCAATTAAACAATTAAGACGATTTACAAATAGATGATAACTGACCAAAATACATTCGTTATATTCCACATCTGTGGAGAACCAAAGTATCACGAAAACCCCAAAATTAAGAAAAGTAGAATAGTAACAAATATAGAATCATAGTCCAATAGAATCAGAAATATGAACAGAAATTTAAAGGTCAGAGATGAAAAAAGTGACAAAAGTAAAGAAATTACGAAACTCGAAAAATAATCATGTAGCTTTACAAAAAACGACATTGTAAATGTTCAATTTTACAAAACTGACACAACAAAATAATATTGAAGTAAATTCGAATGCCAAAAGGCATACTTATTGAAACAAACCAAATTCATGATTTGAAGAAACATAAAAAATTTCTATGACAAATATAATTTACTTTCTCGGTAGGCATATGCGTTGAATAGTCTAATGATGTTTATATCTTTGATCGAATCTTATTTCTTTTAACATGGGATAGTTGGATGTTTTACATCGTACCTTTATAAAAATCGCATCTGTTTTGACATCAGGTGTCCATGATTTTAAATTTAATCTTGAATGATAATTATTCAAAAATAGCAACATTCTGTTGTCAAATAGTGAAACTGATGACCGTATGCATTGAAATATGAATTCATAAAACTGATAACAAACCTGTTAAAGCCAAACATGATGATGATATACGTTATCTATTGATACCCAAAACAATACATAAAACATACATTGTACATGCTGTATTCAACAATAAAATTATCACACAGAACTATATATATCTTAATACATACATTTTCCTTTGCTTCAATTAGATGGTTACTTTGAAGATCAATGATGTCGCAAACCATTTGAACAATATACATTGTTTGTCGTTAAATTATATGCAGTTTTCTGCTACCTCATATTCAAGTGTACAAAGTATTTTGAAAAAAAAATCTAACGATAAACAGCAAAAATGTTACAAAGGTTACACTGGTTTGTAGTGAAACGAGTTAAAAGATAGCAATACAAAAGACTTAGCACTAGGCTCACATAGCAAATATCTTTAATTCCTCTACTGGATGTTCTAGGAAGATGGTAAACTAACAAACAAACAAAATTGTTAAAGATATAAATAAATAAAATTGTGCGTCACTAAATGATATCACATTTGAATTGTAAACCAAATCTTTAAAAATCTATACCTATAACTATGTACATTAATGATTGATATATAAAACATGAGTACAAACGACTGAAATAATATTTATCAAGCTTTATATACACGCACTCTTTGTCAGTCTTCTTTGTAAGGAAAGATCAGTGCCCTATTCTAATATCTTTTTCTTAATATCAAGAAAAGAAAAAGAGGAGAAAACAGTCATATGTTCATAAACAGAAATTGAAGTCTGACTTGTACAGAGTTCGGGAAATAAAGCTTTTACTTGTTTCAAATGTTGCAATATAGAATATTTATGTTAAAATGTGATATATCGAAGAAACGTGTTGCTTGTAGACAAGTAAGGAATCTTTACTCTTCATACAAGGGACATTTTAGTTGAAATAAATCCAGAAAAACAATTTTAGAATGTTTTCACATTTATGATTTGGATAAACAACTCCTCGTGTAAAATCTATCTTTTCTTTTCCTCTTTTTGTGACTTTCAGACATTTTAACATTTAATCGAGTAAAAGATTCTTTGTTATAAAAGATATGTATATAAAACAATCCCTGTATTCTGATATGAGAGCAGTACATATATTATCACAGTAATGTACACTTCACGGGGCACACGTCATTCTGCTACTGGATGGCCATTTACCGTCAATACTTGACTATCGCCGTCTGGGGTTACGTGGATGCGGGCTTTGTGACCATTCAGTTCGAAATCCAGAATCAATCCGTCATCAGATCCGGTGTCCTAAAATCACAAAGAAAATGATACAAAATTAGTACAAGATTATAAGGAGACCACAGCGGAAGTCACACGCATAACAAGTTTATGTTATTTGAGCTGTTGTTACTTTCGTTTTGTTGTAAGTTTTTTTAAGAGATGGTTTATTGATAGCAAGAAGAATATAAGAATAGATAACAAACATCATAGAAGAGTATTTTGAGAGCTTGACGATATAAAGGTGCGTCAACAAAATCAGAAATCACATAAGCTTCTGAATACACCCGACATAAATTTTGGAGCCGTTCGTTTTTGGTAAGAGGAAATTAAAAATTTATATTGTAGACGGCGCTAGGAAACTTCAATTTTGGCTTTATTCAACCTGTTTGACATTTTAAAGTACTAGTGATGAGGATTCAATATCCGAAACACAATACAATAAATTGGTACTATAGAACATATGTTTCAATATTGACAAATTCAAGAATTATACACAGATACAAAAGATTCATATCGTCCATCTAGTTATAACGGAATAACCTTCTACACGGTTTTTACATTTTATGACGTCTTCCGCACTTACAATGGAGATAATCAAATTAGATAAGTTGTCCTTCGTGTTTCTCTTGAGCTTGTGTCATTGTCTCCGTCTATTTGTCCTATTTTCTTTTCGGATCAGAAATTTCTATTTTGTATTTTTCCAAAATTCGTAAGCCTTTCGGTGGTGGGTTTTGGAATCTGGTTTCGGCATTGATAAAATTGACTTTACAAGACTTGAATTTAAAGGAAGAGATATTAGCTTACATATTGTCAATATTTTGACTTGACGGCGATGTCCTTACAATGTAAGCATACGAAATTGTAAATTCTCATCTCAACAGCTACGCTAAAACATGTTCTCATGATTTGAATATTCAAAGCAACAATGAACAAACTTCTAAAGAAACCTTACAGATCAAGGAAATATTAATCATGAGCCTTCCAGAACATACAAAGACTTTCCAGAAACAAACAATGCAAGTAAAGGCACAATTGAAACACGTAGCTTAAACAAAATAAAGATGGCGATCAAGTGAGCTGTTTCTGGTCTCACTCTCATATCGGGAGTCCGCTTCTTTTCATGTGGTGGAGGTTTTTGTTTGTTTGCTTTGGTTTCTGTTTTATCCTGATTTTGTATGCCTTCGGTTTCTGATTTTCTGAATTATCGAGCTTGTGCTGTATACATTGATATGGTCATTATCCAAACAAACAAAAACCTCCACCATATGAAAAGAAGCGAACTGCCGATATGGGAGTGAGACCAGGTGCCCAGGAAGAGTAAGCATCTCCTGCTTGCATGCAACACCCGCCGCTTCAATTCGGTAGAACTGTCACATCCGGTTACTTCTATCTCCTGCTTACATGCAACACCCGCAGAGGCCCTATGAACAATTGTGACAACGGAACTTTCTGACCGGCACTGTCAAAACTTCAGAAAAGAAGAATCAGTTTGACAACTTGTTTTTTTTTTCTGAAAGTCGTTCACACTCCTTGATAGATTTATCATAGCAGGCAAAGTTTTCATTTTCGTTTTCAAATGCTTTTTCATATCCACTTACAGAATCTTTGTGTAGCCTAAAGCCCTGGAAATTACTATCTTGTTTGAGTTTCACTTATGGTAAGATGGATTTTTGTTCATAAAAAACCTGTGGAATTTGATGTGGGAAGATTGTGAACGAATGTTTTTGATAATCACATCATTTGCTTCGAATGTAGCAGATATCTGTCCATGGTCAGCCCTAGATTCACGTTGACTCCATCCATTGTGTTTTGCCCTTCATGTGTTGATGGTGCCTTTACTTTACTTTATTTACGTACTTTTTATACTGCGTGTGTGTATATTAAAACTATTGACAAATACAATGTAATATCACTTTAAACTTTGCATGCCTGGAAATAACAAATTACGGTTTCATAATCGAGACTATCGGCAGTATTATTATGTCAGGCAAGTTTTCATTAATAGTCTCCCCACTGTTTTTATATCTTATATCAATAAAACAATTAATATCTGCAGTCAAGTTCTTTCAAATTCAAGTTCGCTGCCTGCTAGGTTCATTAAAAATAAATATATAAATATAAAGGACTACAATAATAGATCCGGCGCTCCCTAGTCCGCCAGAATGACAGATTCTCACGGCCGCGAGCTGTGGGTGCTATAGCGTTGTTTCGCTACCCGGTATTTCTTACTTCATGCTTAGATATACCTGAAGGCATATATCGAGTTTATTTAAGTGCTATGTGTTTTCACTGTGATCTTGTGTTTACTGAGGCATCTAACTTCTTGTGGGTAATTCATGTATACTCTGAGAATCAATAGTGACCAATTCTACCCATTGAATTACAGAAGCCTGCAATGTGCTAAGATCGATCAGATCTATAATGCAAGATAAAATTTCCGCTTTATGAACATAACTTAATACAACTAGCTATGATCAATGTAAAATAGAAATCGTTATTGTAGAATGCATACTTGTTTACTTTGTTTGTGAAATGTTTAAAGCTTGATGTTGACTATCGACATCGGGAAACAATGTTAATTTGCCTATACTACAGTAAAGGTTCGAAATATGATATATACATCGTAGAAAATATGGATGTTCTTCAAATATAACCCGTCTACTATTGAAGTAAATGAAATAAGGCGATAGATCGTTAGAAGGGGAACATAAAGAATTCAAAAAGTCTGCGTTTACACAATCCAATGCTTTCGACAAATACCTTTACCGGGACGAGCGTTTGTCTTTTCGTGATCTTCCTTATTTAGTTCAAGACTTAAAAAGATCATTAATGCAAAACATTGTTAAAGGATGCGTACATTCACACTTTAACTAATTTATTTGCCTTATCTACTTTCAAAGATCTTTAGTTGAACGATCCAGAAAAAAGACAATTATCAATAAGGACATGAACTTAAACAAAAGGGTTGGATGCATGCCAGCATGATTATAGGAATAAGAACATTTACAATCCTAGAAAATTGATATAACAGACATTATATTCCTGCCAATCTAAGATAACTTAGACAAAACAAAGCAAAGAGCCACACACTTCGAAATGGAGTTACCCGAAACGTCTGAAAAAAAACCCCACCAAGGAACGAATTCCAGGAGCGCCGCAAAATTGTTTTTCCTTCTCTGAATCATTTAAGTTTGAGCTACGAATGATGAGGATAAATGTAAGTCTGATGTACAGAAAGCTGCTCTCTCACGGTGGGTAATCTCACAACGCAGAACAATAGGGCTCTCTAGAATTTAGAGTAACTTAGATCATTGATCACAAAAAGAGGAATTTGATGCAGGGTAAAAATGTCTTAGCTAAGGGTCTTATCCAAAATTAGAGAAATAATGTCTTTTTATAAAGCTGAAAAAACTATCGGCTTGATTCACACAGATGAAAGTGAAAGTAAAACGCCGAACTTGTTCTAATATTTCCCTATTTTGGATTCAACTCATAGCTAAACATTCTTACACTGCATCACATTCCACACTTTTTTATAAATGTTTGATATTGCACATAAATGCAGGAAAACCAATTGTTCTGCGTTGTGAGATTACCAACCGTATCTCTGGCAGCAGAGATGAATTTACACGTTTTCGCTCTTGACCAATCATATACCCCCCTCCAATATACCACTAGAGTAAAAGATAGAAATAAGAAATTTTCTATTTTCGTTTTTGGTACTTACAATGGCATCCACCTTCTCATCGTTGACGTATACTTCACCACTGTACTTGTCTGTAAAAAATATGATATTGATATTTATAAATCATGGAGAAAAGTATATGACCTATCTTAAGTCAAGTTGAGAAGAAACGATAAAGTTATTAATTGACAAAATATGGATAATACCTTACACAAATTATAGCCAAAATAATTCCTCCGAAAAATATCCTACAAATTTAGGCAAAATGTATAGCAAGGCAAATCAAACGATACTGTCAACATTTAATCAGAATTACTGGTGGTGAAAATTCAGTACTGAAACACTCAGTCTTTCTGACTGAACTTTCTAATTTCGAAAATGATATACACAGCAATAAGACTGCCGTCAACAAAACAAGTTTCGATGGAAATTGGATAAAGTTCTATTCAGACATCACCACAGCGGGCAACATCCACATTATAAATCTGCAGTCAAACATCACCACAGCGGGCAACATCCGCAGGATAAATCTCCAGTCAGACACCACCACATCGGGCAACATCCGCAGGAGAAATCTCATGTAAGACTTCACCACTCATTACAAAATACTACACATTAACCAATAACACCAATGGACGATCCACATTTAAAAATTTTGTTTCAGAAATGTTGAAATATGTAGGGCAACATTCTAAAAGAAAAAGGTGTACTTATCATTAAAGAATACTAGGAATTTATTAGCAAGAAAGGAGTGCTCATAGTATCTGCTTTTTAAAGGACATACGGTTTATGTAAAACAGTTCCATTCCAGACAGCTCATAATCAGACTCCATCTGCTCTGATATTCTTTATTGAGAATTCAATATAGACGTTGTCACACAATCTTTGTGGGAACATTATTGAATAGCAAATTGAGAGACGAAAGGTTTCTTTGAAGAAGAACCTCTGAATAAAAGCATGAATACTGTGTATCAATTATCCTAGAAGATCGATATGTACATATTAAATCTGTTTGAAATGATCGATTCCAGCTAATTTTAGCCTTGAAAAAACTTCGTATCATATGTGTCACTAATTAACATGTCAGCGGTGGTCATTTTACTCAATGAAGAACACTGACTGCAAATCCGTAATGAACCGTCACAACAGGAAATTGGAAACCTTCGTAGCGAACTTTTTACTTTTCCTTTTAGACGATCTGGGCCTAGAATGAGGATTCTTAATCTATAAGTGACGAATGGATAAAAATTGTAATTAAGATAGCAGTATTTATTGAATCGTCGACATGTAACACGATCATCGATTTCCAATTCGTTCTACTCCACGCCACAGTAATTTTCGTTACATTTATTTTCAATACGCCTTAGGAAGTAAATTATATATTCTTTCAATGATAACGCTTAAAAGTTATGTTCACTATATGACGGGGTTTGCTTTGCCTTTTTAAATCAGTCATCATTATCCATATTGTTTTTTTCGGTTGTGTTATCAACATAAATTCGTATTTCATGTACATCCAGCCCGTACAATCTGAGTAATCAGCTCTTTTTTTTCCTGCCTGTCATGTTCCTCTAGTGTTTCACCTTGTTTGTTGGTCGTTTTAGTATATGTGATTTATATCAACATCCTCGACGCAGTTGTTTCCAATTTTGTCTCATTTATGTATATGATTTCTGTGATGTTGTCTTGTTTAAAATTGCTCCTTAATTTCCAGAAGAACAACTGCTTAGAAAAAAGTGGTACCACAAGCACAATTCCTCCATTTTATATTGGTCAACGATACAATACCAGGCTAAATGAAAAATGAAGCAAATAAAACCAACAGCATCTCATGTAAATATAATTCAAAACAAAGGAGGGGATCTCCAACAAACCAGGTTGCAGCACTCACAGCAAAACCCCAAAACACAAATTCAAAAACACAGAGCAGACAAGCACATGGAGAGACGCAAAAGGGACAAGGAACGTCAACGCACAACGCAGAAACGCAAAGGACTACACGTAAACCAACGAGACCAATGGGAACCCTCCCACTTTTCCGATTACCCAGAGGTCTCGAAGAACGTACAATTGTGGTGTAAAACAACCTCCTCACTGTCAGATGACTACACACAAACGAGACCGCAAAACACAGGGGCTCAAGTTTCATATTGATCTAAACTTGATCAAACTCCCATGTGTATCTGATTCATTTTACGCAGAGAATTTGCGATGGCACGGGTATTTCTGAACAAGACTGGAGGATGTTATATGTATATGCAAGAACGTACAATTGTGGTGTAAAACAACCTCCTCACTGTCAGATGACTACACACAAACGAGACCGCAAAACACAGGGGCTCAAGTTTCATATTGATCTAAACTTGATCAAACTCCCATGTGTATCTGATTCATTTTACGCAGAGAATTTGCGATGGCACGGGTATTTCTGAACAAGACTGGAGGATGTTATATGCATATGCAAGTAGGCTTATCCCATTTTCCAGAACCTTGATCTTGTTCCTCTTGTGATTCAAATTTTCGCTAGCAATGTACTATATCACATTTTGATTTTTAGTTTTTTAGAATATTTTTTAAACCCTGCCCAGAATCTCATAACTTGTTGAGGTAAACTATCAACTTTTACTTTAAAGATACATGCATGCTCTAAGTGTATATGCAATATGTCGGACTGGTACTCACAGAAGATGATGTAGTAGTAATCGCTGGAAAGTTCAAATGACCAGGTCTTTGTGTCCGGTAAAACTGACGGACATGTTGAGTATTCGTGCATCCCTCCCTCATTCCATTTCGCTTCTCTTTGTTGCCTCTTCCTAAAACAAATAAAACGAAAATCAATGATTAGAAAGTATTTGAAAAAATAAGGCACACCAAATTGTAAACATGAATAGAGGTTTTCTTGTCATATTTTTGATTCAATGACCCAAACCCGACTTTATTTACTGATAATTTTTCATTTGAAGTTTTTTGTACACTCTGATGTTTGTATGGCGCCACCTTCATTTGACTGGCAGCACCTGTAGCAACTTCAGTTTAACATAGGACTAAGTTATTCCTACGCGTTTCTCTGAAGTTTTGTCCCCTTTTCACTTCTCGAGAGAGTATGCTCCGCCTTGTTTACTGTTAGGGATATCCTATTTATTTTGTTTATTTTCAGGGTTTTGTATGCTCCTTGACAATGATTTTTGGATTTATGTGGTATGTGTTTAGGATCTCCAACAACACTCGATTGCAGCACCTAACTTACCTGGTCTCACTCCCATATCGCGGGTTCGCTTCTTTTCATGTGGTTGAGGCTTTTGTTTGTTTGTCGTCTTAAAAAGATGAATGATGATATACTAAGGAGTATCACCCTCACTGCGTAGCTCTGTCCTTAGCTGGGATTTCGGCATGACTTTTTGTCATGTTCAAGAATTAAGCTCCTTGCGACTACCCTCCAACAATTTTGTAACCATACTTTTCTTTTAAATACGCTTCTGAATACACCCTGCACAAAATTTGAGCTGCCTTTTTTGGCATTAGTAAATTCAAAGTCTAAATTGTAGACGGCGCCAGAAAAATTTCACTGTGACTTTATTCGACCTGTTTGACATTAAGTACTACTGACGAGGATTCAATATCCGAAACTCGTGTCCAGTACAATAAAATTGGTACTATAGAACATATATTGATAATGTTGAAATATATGTTCTATAGTACCAATTATATATTTACATATATACCAATATATTTCATATTGACAATATATACTTTATCATTAAGACAAAGTCTTTCTGTTTTTAAACGTAACATACATGGTTAATCAAACTAAATTCCAATATAGATACATTTAGATATTACTATAAGAAAATAGTATAGGGGAACGAAAATTAACATATCACCAAACAATGGACTTTTGAAACATTTATGAAATGTTTGATGCATTTGCCGTTTTTTGTCCAGAGAGTTAATATTTGCTGCATCATTATTGCATTATCGATTTTGTGCTGTATATAGGGATATGGTCATTATAAAACAAAGGAGGGGATCTCCAACAACACCATGTTGCAGCACCCACAGCAAAACCCCAAAACACCCAATGCAAAAACTCAAAGCAGACAAGCACAGAAAGAGACTCATTAGGGACAAGGAACGTCAACGCACAACACAGAAACATCAAACACAAAGGACTACACATAAACCAACAAGACCAATGGGCAACCGGTGCCGACTTAGGACGGCCAATTATCAATATTTGTCATTTAAGAGGTGTTTTTATTTCTTGTATTGAGGAATCGCTACAACAGATACTTAAACTGTATGATGATCAAAGTTAGATCGATAGTAGGGAAAATATTATCTTATTAATCAGTATTTCATAATATTTGAGATGATGTTGTCAAATTGGATTCCGTGTGATTACACAGCGTATTCATTAACGCAACGTAACTGGATTTATTGAATTTTTTTGCTTAGAAAGTTGTTGAACATCCCTATCAAATCAAATCAAACCGCAGGATGCAATGAACTGGCGAGCTCATTCTCGGCTAAGTGGATTTAGTTGTGAGACACATGGGAATTAATGACTAGTTGCAATTAGGTCAGTCTTTAATTGTGAAAGTTTTTATCGATGTTATTGATTCAGGTAAAAGTGCCCAATTACCGTTTTCCCTTGCCTATTGACAGATCTACGGGACAAATAGAGGATCATATTACAAGAGGTTTGCCATTGAGTGGTTAAAATCATCTACATATATTCTAAACAAAGCCCGCTCCCCAAAGGTAATACCATTCTTGTTCTGCTATAATTTGAAGACTTTTGTATACTTGTACAAGTAAATGGAACAATGCCAGTAACAAGAATTCACAGCATAAAGAGAAATCTTTGTCACTTATTGATTCCATCGCCTGTTATTGTGGATCGGTTTCTGAATCAACAATCAACAACGAAATCCGAAATTAAAACTATGTTCAGAAGTGTCTTATAAATTAAGATGTTCTACAATTCAACCTTTAAGAATCTTCAATAGCATGATTTAAGAACATATTAATTTTCAGCATGGACTAGACATGCACGTTTCGGGAACTAAACTATTATGCACATACTTTGAATACTTTTAATAAATTATGCACATACTTTGAACTCCTACATTATTCATTTTGTGATTTCATTTGAAAAAAAAAGAATATTTACGTATTCAATAATATCCTAGTTGATAAAAATGTTCTTGGTATCGAATAATAGAGCATCAGTGGTTGGGTAAAATGTGAATGAAAGACTTATTTGTTTTTCGGAAATTGAAAAGCTTGAGTAATCCAATGTGCGTGAGCATAAATCTTATCCATTTCTAAATATAGAAACATCCTCGCTGATGAATCGCTCAAAGTAGAAGAATTACTATTTCCATTCTCCATTCTATGTTTGGATCAGTATAACAGCTCGGTATAATTGATACTTTGTTGTTTACTTTGATAACATCTCCGATTTGTAAAGGTGATGCATTGAGCCAAGTAGCAATTTTATGAACCATGACGAAATACTGGAATTAAATATATCGATTACGTCATATGTTTATCCTTTTCCTGAATAAACTCATTATCTTGACAGAAGATCACAGAAAGCATAAACCTGATAGACGAACGAGAGGGGCGTATTTTTACAAATTTAGAAGTAGATAACTAGGACAATTACAGAATCATATACTTTAGCTTACTCCAGATCAATCACCAAATTAAGATTGGAATGCGAAAAGACAGATGGACGGATAAAAAAAATAGAAGAAACAAAGTACTGGGTGCGGACATGATATCCAGCATGACCACCCTGCACTGACCAAGCGGAACAAACCAATAAGAGAGCGACACATAAATGACATCAGTCAAAACTATTTTTATTTTAAATACCAGGAATCGCCATGTATTTCCTACACATATACACAATCCGTTGCTTCCAAACTATTTAATTATAAACAAAATTTGAAACGTCTAGATGCAAACCACCTTTCGCAAAACCTCTGATTTCATCTACCAACCGTGTGGCCATGTAGTTACTGGTGACCTTAATATCGTCGGTAATAATAAACTTAGGAACCTTCTCAGTAAAGGTCCAAAGTACAGGGAACCCCGTTCCTTCACATGACGGGAAAACTTTGGAATGATTATGGGTGCATGTGAGGAGTACGCCAGACGGTGGGCAAAAAAGGAGGACGTAGAACTAGACACACTCTCCGAATGGATGAAATCCATCGGAGAATTACTTAAAAGAAGAATAGGGCGTCTTCGACATTCAGTTAACAACAGACACGGGTCAATTTTTCATGACCCTGTTGTTGCCAAAGAACTTTCTGACCTCCATGAAAAATATATCATTGTTCCTGCTGACAAAGCGGCAAACAATTTTACTTT
The DNA here is from genome assembly GCA_028142955.1 of Pinctada fucata. Lineage (NCBI taxonomy): Eukaryota > Metazoa > Mollusca > Bivalvia > Pterioida > Pteriidae > Pinctada > Pinctada fucata. The sequence continues at coordinate 68,849,712 of AP027105.1, read as the reverse complement.
CGTTTGCAAGGCGTACTATTTCAAATGCCTGAGAGAGAAACTTGGGTTACATTCAGCACCTGGAAATCCAACATACACACTTACTAATTTATCTATATCCGAAATGCTTGACAATCACAAATCTGTTCTTGAGTCATATTCACACCAGAAATGGAATCAATCAGAAGTTGATCCTAAAAAATTCTAAAGAACTTTTGGAAAATTTAAAAGCCGCCAATTTTAATCTTTCGACTTCTCCACGCTCTTCACTACCATCCCACACCAAAAACTCAAAAACAGACTTGCCAATATTATTCGCAACACCTTTCTTTCAAAAATTGCAATAGGAGATACAAATACCGTGAGGATACTTATTTCGTGAAGGAACACTCTGATTCAAATAAAAAGAATACCGTATATAATTATCGCCTTTGATGAGGTCTCTTCGTGACTATACAGACCTGGTCAGGCATTGGTTGACCAAGGCCGAAGGCTTGTTCATGGTTCTCATACCGCAATTCCCCCCCCCCCTCTGGGTTTTGAATAATACGAAGGAGAAATCTTAATAAGCTTTTGTTTTCTTTTTGGTCCTGCTAACTTGGATACTGTACTTACATTAGATATGTATTATCTGGGTGTGATTGGACTTTGCAAATAAGAACGGAACGTTTGGAAAGCGCCATCTATAGCGTATTCCGCACTTGCACTGGACTCTGTTTTCTTTTACTATTGAGCTATGTTATTGTCTCTGTCTGTTTGTCTGTCCCGTGTCTGTGGAGCTATGTTATTGTCTCTGTTTTTTATTTTCGCGGGAGAAAGTTCTGTTTTATATTTGTTGGAGAATTTATAAGCCTTTTGATTTTGGAATCTGATTGAGGCTTTTGTGTTTGACTTTCATTCGCTGATCTTTTCTGGTCAAAAATAGCGGATCAGAGGACACTTACAAAAACAAAAAGACCTATTTCAACAGCTCGGTGTGATATATTTTATGAAATTCGTCTTCGCTCAAATTATACATTTATACTATATCTACAAACATTTGTCCTTCGATTATGAGTACAAGATCTCATAATCTTAAAAACCTCTTGTTAGTACAACATGGGGTCTTTTCGAACACGAGTTTTTACAGGTAGCCATTCTCACCTGCCGATCCGCCCCAACATAGGAAAAAAATTAACGATTTTAAATTTCCTTGGGTAATTCACTAGAATTTCTAATGTTTGCGATTTATTTATTAATTATTTACACGATATGTATTAGAAAAGTTGGATAGTCTTGTGTATTAATGGTGACAAATTACAAATGTGCAACATTCTGGGGATCCGCCCCTGGATTCCTTTCTATGTTAAAACGGCTACTACCCCCCCCCCCCCTCCCCGCGTGTAAAATGAAGGTACCCGGTATTTTGAGAAAGTATGATCAATATTGGAGGACAAAATTAATGTTTGTAGACATATGATGATAGTAACGTTTAAGGTAGGTTGTAGTATTAATCATGAATCCCGTAAACCTGTAGCTGCGCAGTTCGGTGCACTAAGTTGAAATGGTTGTCATGAAAAAATATTGATGCAGTTTTTGCTAAAAAAAGATAAAATGACGATGTTGAGGTAAAGAAAACTTAGTATCAAAATGGTTAAAATTGGGGTCTTAATTCTACAGAACGACAGATTTTCAAGTATGCTTCACGTCAAATCCAACATGGCCGATACATTTTTGTCCATACCCCTTAAGTATATACACGTTTACTCTTATGCATTGAAACTGTACTTATTAGTAGGTTGCTGTTGCATTTTTGCGTCCAATTTCTTTGATTTATACTTTATATCAATGACATGCGCAACGCCTTTTAAAATATCATTTTCTTCTTTATAGTTTTATCTTATTCATGGAAAACAACGCTTGAGATGAATCAAACGTATGAGGAAAAGGGACAGGCGCGTTCTCAATCAGTGAATGAAAGTAAAAAACAACAGACAAAATAAACTGAAGAAAAATCACAATCGAAAGGCTTGCAAATTTCGAAAAAATATCAAACCGAACACTCACACGCGAAAAAAAATGGACAAAGAGACGGAGACAACGACGCAGTTTCACAGAAACACGAAGGACAACTATCTCCAGAGACCAGTACAAGTGCGGAATGTATTGTAGGTAGTGCTGTGAAAACGTGCCGTGCTAATTTGCAAAGTTAACACATGGATCATGTTACATAACTAATGCAAGTTTAACTAACCATGTTAGATAACTAATGCTTTGTTTGCTTTGGTTCTTGTTTTATCCTGATTTTGTATGCCTTCGGTTTATGATTTTCTGAATTATCGATTTTGTACTGTGTATCAGGATATGGTCATTATCCATATTTGTCATATTATCTAAGTAAGTAGGACCAAAAAAGGAAGCCTAAAGCTTATTCTAATTTCTGTCTTCGTATAATAAAAAAAAGGGGAAAGTTTCTTTCATTGGCCATGGTATGCGAACATAGATCAAGAAATCAAGTTTTGGATCGCATCCCCTCCTTTGTTCTATATTAATCGATTTTAAAGGGCAATACGCTTATTTATATATATCTATATTATGTTATTGGACACATCACATTGTGGAGACGCACGAGTATAAATCAAAACAAAACAACCTCACAGTCTATAAGACAACAATTAGAACATGCATATTTTGGCTTGTGAATGAAAATTACAAAGTGGTAAATTGTCCTCATTATTCCTTTAATGGTTGTTACCAAATCAGGTCTGCATTTTAATGATGCCTTTCTAAAACAAATAGCCATTTACAAATTCCCTGAAACCTGATAACAGTTGTAGATATCATGTCGATGTTAGATGGGGCGTGATAATATTCCGTTCCATAAGAGAGGAACTGAATTGCTGATGTTTATATCGGGTTGTAAAATTGAATTCTCTGTGGAGAAATGTAATCGATTAAATTTTACCTACACGGTATTCATGATACTTTAATCACAATAACAGTATATAACAAGGAATTTTCCATTTAACTTTCCGAGGTTTATATGTCTCTGATGCATGCAAGATAACGGTAGTGACAAGTCTAATGAAAATTAAGGTTAAGGTTCGAGAAGTAGTTGCCGATAATAGATGGAGTTGACGGTAATTTAAGGAGTTGACGGTAATAGAAGGAGTTGACGGTAATATACGTAGATGACGGTAATAGAAATAGTTGACGGTAATACATATTTTGAACATTATTATATATTCGAGAACCTTTGGAAGTCAAGAAAACAAAACCAAATTAATGAATGGACGAATGAAAATAAAAAATATTAAAAACAACAAACAAAAAACGAATATGAGAATAATATTTGAAAGAAAGTATTTGAACAATACTATGATTGCTAAATCTGTATTTTGAACATGCATTTCCAATAAAGTGTTTATTAAAAAAATATCTTTAACGCTTTATTGCTTTTTTGTTAATTTTCATCCTTCAAATTTCGCCAAGTACATTCGTAACCATTTTAAGAACCCTCTCTTTAGCTGAAAGGTACAGGGAAAGGACAAAAACACAATAGCTTTATCGAGAATACATTGCTTTTTCTATTCAATTCTTTATTAAGAATTTATATCTATCTAACCAACTTCTTATAATTCATTAATCAGTGAAGAATGACAAATATGGATAATGATCATATCTCCATATACAGTACAAAATCGATGATTCAAAAAATCATAAACCGAAGGCATACAAAATGTCAAACACAAAACCCGAAATCAGATTCTAAATTACACATTCTAGAAAAAAATATGTATCAGACCTTTTTACGAGAAAAGAAAATATGACAAACAGACGGAGACAATAACACAGCTTCATAGAAATACGGAAATACAAAGGACAAACAGACGGAGACAATAACACAGTTTCATAGAAATATGGAAATACAAAGGACAACTTAATCTATTAAACATTCTCCACAGTAACAGTAAAAGTAAGGACAGAATTGAAGTTGGCGCTTTAAAAGCAATACTGTGCTAATAATGATACGGACGTGTTTCAATTCTTTTTCTTCTTTAAGACAATTTCAAACCAATTTTAATGCATCAGACACGTGTTTCGGTTAGTAAATCCTCATCAGTGGTACATTGTACTTAATTAAATGCCGAAAGGATTTTCAGATACAGCCAAATGTATTTTAGTAGCGCCCTCTAGTTTTATTTTTGAATTTCAAATTATGCGGCTCCAAATTTCCTGTATGGTCGATTGAATAGCGTAGTTAAATAAAATCTATGTCCAAAATAGCATTGGATGGATGGTGCTAGGATGTTAACCTCCTTTAATTTCGATGATATCATTTGGATGAAATGACATGATTCCGAAATAGCAATATAGATATGATGTCAAATTGATAAAGGGCTAAAACAAACCTTCATTCATGTGACAGAGCTGGAAAAAAGTAATTATTACACTTTAAACATACAGTCACGGGGAAGAAGTTTAACTGCTCCACACTGCAAAAGGAAATAAGTGTTTATGATAATAAGGAAGTGTTCCAACTCTTTCCCACCAGACACGTGTTTCGGATCGTAAATCCTCATCGAATTCAAGCGATGAAGGGGATGCATGTAATGTATCTAAAGTGTTGATTGGGAGCTGAGAGATCCAGATTCCTGGTGTCAATCTTTGACAAGGAGCATGCTTCGCCAATGCGCCAATCAGATACTTTGTCATAACTGATTAAAGATCGTTTCAGGGTAGTTCTCATGTTTTGTGGTCATTTAATGTAAACCATTTACTTTTGCCGATTGTCAATTGCAAGTGTTTGGAAGTCTTCCAGCCAATTTGAAATATGTACATATGTTCGCCATTTTGAATAAATGACAATTGTTGCAATCTATATGATCCCTTGTGTTCATTTATCAATTACTATTCACTTGGAGCTGCCAATAATTTCAGAAGCAAGGTTGAATTTGAATCTCAAGTGTTTTATCACATATCTACTTTATTATTTTGTATGTTGAATTATTGATCAGATTCATGGAAGGAAAAATTGAAGATATGCTATTGAATGATTCGAAATTATTTTTGTTTTCAATGCAGTAATGTTTTACTTGTAAGAATTTTCAGCGATGATATCCATTAGTTTACTTTTTGTGCTTCTAACGAAATAAGCATGTCAACTAAGATATTTTTAACAATAAATAATACCGAAGTGTTCCAACAGCAAAGAAGTACCCATCAATTATTCAGTCTCAAAGTCGAGAAGGCAAGGCAAGGCAAGGCAAAATCATTAGAATATCCATTGGAACGGGTGCGAACCTTGGAGTAAACTATATTCAGAAGTGAGACCAAATAGCGTGACATCCCCAAAATTAACACACGCTAGCATAAACTTCCTTTTCATAATTATCACGGTATCATATCACGTGACAGGCAAATAATCTCTATCCCGGGAATTCCCTCCGATTAAACAAGTTAAATACTGTCTAAATCTACTTTATATGAATTCAATTTAGGTCTATCATACGAGTATCAATATCATTTATATGGTGGTAATTTATTCTGGTCAGGAATTCAACAGAAAATTTTGTTTATTCAGGTGCACCATATCATAACATGTAAACAAAATAAAAAAAATATGTTGAAGTGTTCATCGAAGGGGATTCCCGGACTAGAGATTATTTGCATATCACGTGATACGCTATTGTGATTATACCTATACATATGTATCATAACATGTAAACAAAATAAAAAAAATATGTTGAAGTGTTCTCTGAACATACCTCTATTCTTGAGCAGAAAAGATTACCAGCATATAGATGATAGTGATGCATATATGATAGGCTTAACATATTTTCCTATAAAGTAGATTTAGACTGTATTTATCATATTTAATCGAAGGGGATTCCCGGACTAGAGATTATTTGCATATCACGTGATACGCTATTGTGATTATACCTATACATATGTATGCAGATGGCCGAGCTAAGTCGGAACCGATTGTCCGTTGGTCCTCTTGGTTTATGTTTATTATTTTGTGTTTGACGTCATGGAGTCTCAATATAGTTAAATATTAAATCTCATTTACCTCTTTTTTTTATAAAGCCAGCTATACTTTTATTAACATTGAAAATTATGAATAATGAATCATTTTGCGTGTCTGATAAATGAATATGCTGTGAAGATCGACAAGGAACATCTCTAAGTCAAAGAACATCCATTTCGTTGACTCTAAAATCTTTTCAAATTATATACTCACGGTTGTTTCCGTGAAATTCATATTTCAAGCCAAAATAATGCCTCTTTGTATGAAACGATTACTTTGTTTACAACAAAATGACGCATTAATGTTATTCTTATTTCGATGTAAATAAATGTGGTTGATAAGATTGACAATCAACATAACATCTAATAAAAGATGGAAAAGGTGTCATTAAACATTTCGAAAGATAAATGCATAACCAGAACATAATGCAGTACCCAAAGAAACTTTTCATTTTAAGAAAATTTTGGTAATTACGACATCAGAAAAAATAAGCGAAAATTTGAAGATGACGCCTCTCAAAAGAAAACCAATCAGTAAAAAATCCCAAACAAAACACCATTGAAGTGATCACAGCAGAACACAGGAGTTCTCCAAGCAAAAAAAAAAAAGAAAGAATATCCGGGGAAAACAAACTTTATTTAGTGGCGCCCTCCCAATAGTTTTGCAATGTGGTTAAGTAATGCTCCCCCTTAGAATTTGTCTTTTAGGCCATACCAAATTAATTAAATGTTCTTTGGATTTTCTTGTGAAAAAAGGGTGCGAGCGGGCGAAAATATAATTATTTTAATTTTTTTAAGTACTGCAGTTTTTAAGGTGCGGGCGAGTAAAATAACTTCATTTTTGACATAGGTAACCCCAGTAATACATTTCTGATGTTTTTCGTACTCAAAAAGGAATCCCCATCGAAATTTGGTGACTAGGAAGCCTGGCACATATTAGCTCTACGGAAAAGATTTTCGAACATTCTCCCCTCCTTGACTTTCGATGGGACAACAAATTTGCTCCAAACATAATTTTTCAAACACAAGAAGTATCATTTTCTTCGAAATTTGCACAATCTCAGACTTCTAGAAGCATTAAGATTTGCAGAAGTCAAAACCGACCCTAAAAAATCTTGAGCCAGAAATTTCGTGGTGCGGGCGAGCATTTTATTTTTATAATATTATTTTTTGAATTTTGAAAAATATCGTGCGGGAAATCCAAAGAACATTTAATTTATTTGGTATGGCCTTATATATTTTTCCATAGATCCGACGCACCTTGTTTTGAAGATTATTTTCGGCACTCTGGGATTTTTTTCCCAATTAATCCGTGTATCAGTGTAACCTTCTGTTCTTGTAATAGAAAATTTACATGAACAACAATCAATGCTGAGTAAGAACTCTAGGATTTTCGTGTCTGAATTTCAAGTTTCTTTTACACCTTATCTTTACATTGCGATTTAACATTAATAAAACTCAAAGAATTACCCATCTTTTATTCAGTCTAAAAGTCGAGAAAGTAAAGTACAATTATTAGAATTTCCATTGGAACAGTTGAGAACCCCGGAATTAACAAAATTACGAAGTGAGACCAGGTGCCCGGGGAGAGTCAACGTCTCCTGTCTACATGCAACACCCGTCGCAACAGCTCCATGGAAAATGGTCAAATTTGGTAATTGTCGATACAAAGTGCGATATTCTAAACATGACTTAAAAAACAAAGGAGGGGATCTCCAACAACACCAGGTTGTAGCACCCACAGCAAAACCCCAAAACACCCAATGCAAAAACACAAAGCAGACAAGCACAAACAGACGCGTAAGGGAAGTTACGCGTCTCTAGGGAAAGGGAAGTTACGTTTAAAGTAAGGGAAGTTACGTTTAAAGTTTCTACCAAAGACCCGGCTTAGTACAGAGACATATCTTCTAGAAATTAATACTTAGTTTGCGAATAATTCATAAAAAATTACAAATATATTTCAAGTCTTCTTACAAGTTTTTAAACTAGGCGCACGATATGGACTTACAGTCCACAAGCAGAGATACATGTATCAACGTTCAAATTATCAATATTGAAATATATGTTCGATTGTTTTAATTTCTGTTCACCAACAAGTATCAGATTCATAAATATTACAATCTTGATTCCTATACCAGATATGACAAACCTTAACTGAAGAATGAATTCCGTGACTTTACAGATAGCTGTACAAGGTTTTTGTTTTGCAAAGACACCACGACATCAAGATATCAAACGAACAAATAGACGAGAGATGAAGGGAATAATCATCAAAGAAGTACCTCTCAGTTATTCAGTCTCAATGTCGAAATGGTAAGGCAAAATCACCAGAATTTCCATTGGAACGGTTGCGAACCTCGGAATAAATAACATACCGAAGTGAGACCATGTACCCTGGTAGAGTCAACGTCTCCTGATTGCATGCGACACCCGTCGCAACAGCTCCATGGAAAATGGTCGAATTCGGTCATTGTCTCGATGTACATATTGATGTACATATCAGGTAAATATTTCTTGTTTGATGATGATGACAGCCATTTAATCGCAATTCAGAATGTCACTGATCATTCTTGAAAGGGGGATCTGATATGATTTAATTATATCCCCGTAGCGACCGAAGAACTTCCTCAATGATGATTTCAGCCGTTGTTTAAAATAACCCTGAACAAGTAGCTTACTTGCAAGCCGTCTGACTCTGACGATGAAATCTTCATACTTGGAACATTCCCTGGCGTACTTTATCAGCTGAGAAACAAAAACGCCATAAGCAGAAGAAGACGGAATGTTGCTACTCATGAAAGGGAAGTTAGTTATGTGGAAGCTGAAATAATCACGCTTGTCATACAGTGAGGGGAAGAGATATGTGGGAACCCGGGACTTACCAGAGGCAGTCAGACACATAAATGATTGCGAAACATTCGCATCTATTGTTTGAAATATTAGATTGTCAATTTCAAATTTTTGGGGGTTTTTTTTTGTTTATAGATTTCCTGCTCATAAAGAGAAATTTATCTAGATAAAGACGCATGTAAATATTGTCTTTGAACTTTGCTATTATGGATTGCTTATTTTCATGAGTATCGAGGTATTGTCTAGATTTGAACGAGGAATCTTTTCTGAAATATACTTCTTTTCTAAAATATTCCAACATGAAATACGTAAACTAATCAACCTTTACATGCTTGGAATTAACAGAATAATAATGAGAATGTTTCTGTGAAAGGGCAAGATGTAATTGAGATATGTCAACAATTTAAAATTGCAAATTTCTCTTATGGTTTTGATTTTACTGAGAATTCATGTTTAGAGAGCGTTATTCAAATGTGATAAATAAAAAACATAGACATAAAAATTAAGGATATCATTAATACTTTGAGATGAATAAAAGAAAACTTATTCATCTAGAGAGATACAAGAATAAAGATGATAATTAGTATCAAATGTTTTGCTCCATAAAAGACAGTCATTTTATGAAATATGTCTTCTACAGAAGTGTTTCCCCTAATCAATTATCACTTATTAATCAATTAAAATTTCGATGACATGGCAGATATAAACAAAACGATTCTACCAAGGACACTTTTCTAATCAAGTTTCCTCGATATATTATACACACGGACGAAAATAAATTCAAACTAAAACAGGACATGCTATGAAAAAGACCTTCGTTCAGATTATACTATTGTTTATACTAAGCAAGTAAGAGCTTGTCTACTTTTATGTAAACAAATCGTCGATTATTATGTATAAATTCTAGGAAAGAGGTTTAACCATAAACAGAAAAATTCACTTACTTTTCGGCGGCCTTTTTTGCCCTCTCTTTAGCGTTTTCAAGCGCCTGCTTCTGCTTTGTCTTACGACAGGCTGTTAAAATCACCGACATTGTTGATTCACTGTATAAAATTTCCGTGTCCCGTCCTCGTCAGGTCGCGCAATACCTGGATGTTGGAAATGATCCGAATATATTCAAACCTTGAAATGATCCATTGATCGTCTGCTGAAAGGAGAGTCGCGTGGCAACCGATAGCTTCTGTGCTACAAGGATCGATATCCGGCTTTGGCCAAATGCCTGCATAGAAAGAAAGGAAAAAAGTCTTTTGTTTAAGGGGAAACTTATTATTATGGCAAATATAAACTTAAAGCTTTCAAAAACCGTAATGATGTAATTGACTGAAAGAAAAAGTATCTATTTTCTTTTCATCTTAACCTACTGTACAAATTGGATGCGTTTAATTGTAAAAAGTGATGATGAAGCAGCATTGAAATTCTTGTAAAAGTTTTCGTTTCAAACAAAGGTGGGGCTTACTAATAATGTACGTGGAAAGAAACTTATAAGGTCCCTTAAAAATTCAGGATACCTAATTTTTCACGTTCAGACAATTTACCACGTTTGTATTGATTGTAAAATGGAAATGTGTTTTCAGCTTGATAAACCTCAATCTCCTTCCCTCCACCTCTCAAATATATATTGAATAAAAAAAAAAACATTAAGAAACAAACATCCAAAGCAAAACCAAGGAAAGGTCAAAGCAAAACGTTTCAAAACACAAAAGCAAAATCATAAAAGATGATAATTAAAAGAATGGACCACCGAATCACCAATTTATTAGCCTTGAAATTGACCTAATACTGTCGAGGTATGACATTATAGAATTTCTTACAGAGTGCATTTATATATGGTGTTGACAGTAATTTTCTATGCTACTTCACCTTAATCCCTTTGCCGTGTGGAGCTCGTAAAAAAGTTCCCCGCGAGAGGTTTGACAGTAAGTGTTTTGAATATATTTCCCTGACATTGTCCCCATAGCACTTTCTATATAGACATTACGTCAGACAGTGCATGTTTTCATTTTCGTGCTGAAACATCGACGGCGGGTGCGGCTAGCCAACAGGGGATGCTTACTCCTCCCGGGCACCTGATCCCACCTCTAGCTTGCTAGGGGTCCGTCGATGCTTAATTTTGTACTCTATTGTGAGTGTTGTTGAGATTCTCGTCAGGATCTTCTTTAACTCATTAACCTGTCATCTTTTTACATTTTATCTTTTATCTTTAATCTTTTATCGCTTTCAGACAGAATGAAAAACAAGCAAAAGATTGCATTAATTTGTGATAATTCCTTTATATCGAATATTTTGTGTTATCTTTTTAAAGATCTCACACAATTTTTTTTCTAGACATTGACTACAATTCATACATGTTTGGTAACCATCCCTTGATGCATGTTTTTATTTCTAATTTTTGGAGAAGGAATGCATTTTTATCGTTCCTCTCCTTTTTTCTAAGAGAGGAAGGTGGTATTTTATCCATTTTAATAAAAACATGAATTTGATTATGGGTATATATTTGTATGTTGGTTTTTGACATTGATGGATAAAAAAGTCTTACCAACTGAAACGCCTCACTAATTGTCAGGAGTCCGCTTGTAAAAATAATACATATTTATAGTTGTTGTTAAGCTAGCTTATTGGATTTACGCTAATGTTGTGAAAAACTCCAATTTTTTGCAAATCATAGTTTTCAAAATGTTTGCATGCGAATGATAAATCATAATTGTTTGCAGATTTACAAAGAAATTTAATATTAGTGTGTATGAAAGTTTCCCTGGCCTGTCCCGTATAATCCGATACGCTAGAGCATGTACTAATGCTTTGGAACTACACAGAAGATTAGATTTCCGTTTTCATATACTAGTCAAGACTGCCTGGAAAATTTAACAAAACCTACCATCATCTTCTTTTGAAATTCGACCCTATACCTGCAACAGAATAAATTATTTATAAACTTTCACAACCTGCCTCTTATACGACTAGTAAGCAAAATTTAGGTAGACAAATTTTCCATCGAAAATGCGGCAGAATCAACAGTCGCCTCTCATACCGTAATGTTATTCTTGTGTCACCAGAATGACACTCTGCATGACACTTAACCCATTACCTACCTTGTAATATTGCGTTCTTAGGAGTTGCGCACAGACTGACTGTGACAACTAGACTCCATGACGGGCTCCATGATGTAACTGGTTCGGTACAGTCATTGATGTTTGGCCTTCCATATCCCTTTGGTGTTTTTTGTTTTTGTCCTTCTGGTCAACTCTGGGTTTTCGCATTTTGAGTCAAAGTAGTCTTGATTGAGATTCCCTCCTTTCTTTTTTGATTTCTGATTATTGACTTCATATAATAGCTGCACGTACTCGCCCAACCTCTTGCCGTCCTTGTCACAATTTTGTAGGGAATGAATAAATTATCCGTCTATTTTAAACATCAAAATGGAAGGTCCGTTCATAAAACTCGTCGGTTTATGTGTAGTCTTTTGTGTTTGATGTTTACATGTCGTGTGTCTCTTTTCCGTCTCGTGCTGTACTCGTCTTTTGTGTTTTTGCATCGGGTGTTTTGGTGTTTTACTGTTGATGCTGCAACGGAGTCTTGTTGGAGATCTCCTCCCTTCTTTTTACATAATGTCGAAGGGTTCCAACTCTCTACCTTCTTGTAGAAAATTCCAAACCAATTTACACGACCAGACACGTGTTTCGAATATTAAATTCTCATCAGTGATGCTTTCAGCGGAGCCACCAAAAATAATTTCAGTAGCGCCCTCTTTAATTCTTTGAAGTTAAATTTTGACATTTACATTACAGAGAGTGCGCGGCTCCAAATTTCCTGTAGGGTCGATTCAGTAGCATATCCAGATAAAATCTATGTTCAAAATAGCATTGGAGGGATGGTGCTAAGATGTAAAACTCCTTTAATTACGATGATATATATGGGTGAAATGGCTAGTTTCCGAAATAGCAAAAAATATATATGATGTCACATTGATAAAACGCCAAAACAAAGCTTCTTTCTGGTGACAGAGCCTGAAAGAAGTAATTAATACACTTGACAAACATCAGGCCACGGGGAACGATTTTAACTGCTCCATACTGCAACGTGAAATAAGTGTCTATATTAATAATGTCGAAGGGTTCCAACTCTCTACCTTCTTGAAGAAAATTCCAAACCAATTTACATACACCAGACACGTGTTTCGAATATTAAATTCTCATCAGTGATGCTTTCAGCGGAGCCACCAAAAATAATTTCAGAAGCGTCCTCTTTAATTCTTTGAAGTTAAATTTTGACATTTACATTACAGAGAGTGCGCGGCTCCAAATTTCCTGTAGGGTTGATTCAATAGCATTTCCAAATAAAATCTATGTTCTAAATAGCATTGAAGGGATGGTGCTAGGATGTTAAACTCCTTTAATTTCGATGATATTTATGGGTGAAATGGCTTAAGTTTCCGAAATAGCAAAAAATATATATGATGTCACATTGACAGTCCTGAAATGTTAAACGTCTTCAAATCCAATAGCAACATTTAAGAACAGATAAATTCAGCATGGACCAGACATGCACGTTTCGGGTACTTAACCCTCGTCAGTGATCCTCAATCTAAACAATGTAATGTTACAAAAGAGTGTAAAATTTATTATGTCCGAAAATTTACCTAAAACGTAGCAGGATGGGTAGGATATGATGCTATAGGACCCACGTTTTAGAATTTCAAGAAATTTTGATTACAGAAATTTTCGAATGCGTTCAAGAGACGATCAACCGAAGTTGATCGAACTCAGCATCACTGATGAGAATTTAATATTCGAAACACGTGTCTGGTGCAGTAAAAATTGGTTTGGAATTTGCTTCATGAAGGTACAGAGTTGGAACACTTCCGTATTATTATTATAAACACTTATTTCATGTTGCAGTGTGGAACAGTTAAAATCGTTCACCTGATGTTTAGAAGTGTGTTAATTACTTCTTTCCAGCTATGTCGCCTGAAAGAAGCTTTGTTTTGCCCCTTTGTCGATTTGACATCATAGGTATTATTTTGCTATTTCGAAAACTTGTCATCCATTCAAAACTATCACCGGAATTAAAAGAAGTTAACATCTTACCACCATACCTTCTTTGCTATTTTGAACTTACATTTTATTTGGATATGCTACTGAATCGACCCTACAGGAAATTTGAAGCCGCGCACTCTCTGTAAAGTAAATGTACAAATCTAAATTCAAAATATTAAAGATGGCGCTACTGAAATGAATTTTGGTGGCTCCGCTGGAAGCATCACTGTTGAGAATTTAATATTTGAAACACGTGTCTTGTGCAGGAAAATTGGTTTGGAATTTTCTTCATGAAGGTATAGAGTTGGAACACATCCGTATTATTGGTTACATGTGCCCTCGGGGACTCCTGGTCCATGTATTCTGATAGTGAAGTATCGATTAATCGTCACATTTGTTATCATTTTAGTAATTGTTAGATTGCATCCTTCATTTATGTCATATTGGATGCTTTATCTTATGTTTTTTTTTTTCTTTTCCATGATATATTGAAATCATCTTTTGTTGCTTTCATTATTGAAAGGAAAATGACAATATTTTATAACACGAATCCAAGGAAATGTCCCCTCATTAGGATTGGTAAATATTAGTACTTAGGGCAGTCCTGAAATGGCACGTGAATTGAGTATATGACATTGATACAAAGCCCCTTTTGTTCGTGGAGCAAACCCCTTTCCCTTGAAATGAAAGAAACGAAAACTAGTTGTTTTTCATAAATAACGTATATAAAAAAAATGGATGAAGGATTTTACAATTAATCATCAGTTAATGACAATTACCATCAATCACAAGGGAAGTTAGGTTGTTCCTTTTCATTTCAGAAGTTGTTCTTCGAGATAAAATGTTCTTATAGCTAAGCGTCTTTCAAATAAGCTTCTCAATAAGGGATACGTTTGTGACAGATTTACATCGTCACTGAGGAAGTTCTACGGTGATACGAGGAACTTGTTATACACTATGATGTCCCATTTTTCCACAATGGTGGATGTTATTCCGTTTTGGACCATCCAGTCACAGAATATACTTGTATCTTTCGAAATGGAAGTAACCGGATGTGAAAATTCTTCCGCATTAAAGTGAAGGGTGTTGCATGCAAGCAGGAGATGCTGACTCTTTGTAGGCACCTGGTCACACTCCCATTTCGGGAGTTTGCCTCTTTTCATGTGGTGGAGTTTTTGCTTGTTTGCTTTTGTTCCTGTTTTATCCTTATCTTGTATGCCTTCGGTTTATCATTAACGCCGGGCACTTGTTATTGATCCTTTTGCGCTTCCTCCCATGGTCTTGAAGTCAAGTCCAAAATGGACAATTTAAGACTCATCGCATTCGTGAAATATGTTTTCATTATTAGATTTACACTGACGAGGGTTTAGTACCCGAAACGTGCATGTCTGGTCCATGCTGTAAATTTATCAGGTTTTAAATGATGCTATTGAATTTAAAGACGTTTAACATTTGAACTGCTTGGTGAGATTTTCTGTTACAAACTTTCTTGAAATTTCTAAAACGTGGGTCCTGTAGCATCATATCCCACCCATTCTGCTACGTCTTTTGGTACATTTTTGGACATAATAATTTTCATACTTTTCGGCCATATTACATTGTTTAGACTGAGGATCACTGACGAGGGTTTAGTACCCGAAACGTGCATGTCCATGCTCTAAATTTATCAGGTTTTAAATGATGCTATGAATTTAAAGACGTTTAACATCGTTATAGACAGCTTATAATGTCCTTTAGTTTTAACATTTTTAGAAAATATTATTTTGATATTTGAACTGGTCATATGCAGTTTTTAACAAAATACCTTAGCTACTTGTACGATAAGCAATCGTGAATAAGTCACACGAAACGATTTTTAAGTCAATGAGAAGAATATCAAATCCATTTCATCGATGACATGATTTAAGGGGTCGTGGAGGTATTTGTAACGCAGGATTGATGCAACTTTGTTTACCATAAATACACAATTAAAAGAGAGAAAGGTGCAATTTAAAAACAAATTTTAAGCTCACCTGAGCGAAGCTCAAGTGAGCTATTGTCAAAGCGCGCCGTCCGTCGTCCGTCCGTCGTCGTCGTCGTCCGTCTGGCGTAAACTTTTAACATTTTCGACATCTCC
Source organism: Pinctada fucata (assembly GCA_028142955.1). Taxonomy (NCBI): domain Eukaryota; kingdom Metazoa; phylum Mollusca; class Bivalvia; order Pterioida; family Pteriidae; genus Pinctada; species Pinctada fucata. The sequence continues at coordinate 68,833,725 of AP027105.1, read as the reverse complement.
TCTGCAACCGCTGCACAGAATTCCATGAAACTTTACAGGAAGGAAGTACTCAAGGTCCTCTACCAAGTTTGTGTTTTTTTGTGATGATTGGTCGACAAATATGGCCGCCGAGGGCTCTGATTGGCTGACACATTTTCGACATCTTCTCTGCAACCGCTGCACAGAATTTCATGAAACTTTACAGGAAGGAAGTACTCAAGGTCATCTACCAAGTTTGTGTTTTTGTGCTGATCAGTAAACAAATATGGCCGCAGAAGGCTCTGATTGGCTGACACATTTTCGACATCTCCTCTGCAACCGCTACAGAGAATTTCATGAAACTTTACAGGAAAGAAATACGAAAGGTCCTTTACAAAGTTTGTGCTTTTCGTGCCGATCGGTCAACAAATATGGCTGCCAAGGGCTCTGATTGGCTGACACATTTTCGACATCTCCTCTGCAACCGCTGCACAGAATTTCATGAAACTTTACAGCAAGGAAGTACTCAAGGTCCTCTACCAAGTTTGTGTTTTTCGTGCCGATCGGTCAACAAATATGGCCGCCGAGGGCTCTGATTGGCCGACACATTTTCGACATCTCCTCTGCAACCGCTGCACAGAATTTCATGTAACTTTACAGGAAGGAAGTACTCAAGGTCCTCTACCAAGTTTGTGTTTTTTTGTGCCGATTGGTCAACAAATATGGCCGCCGAGGGCTCTGATTGTCTGATACATTTTTGACATCTCCTCTGCAACCGCTGCACAGAATTTCATGACACTTTACATGAAGGAAGTACTCAAGGTCCTCTACCAAGTTTGTGTTTTTTGTGCCGATCATTCAACAAATATGGCCGCCGAGGTCTCTGATTTGCGGACACATTTTCGACATCTCCTCTGCAACCACTGCACAGAATTTCATGAAACTTTGCAGGAAGGAAGCACTCAAGGTCCTCCAACAAGTTTGTGTTTTTCGTGCCGATTGTTCAACAAATATGGCTGCCGAGGGCTCTTATTGGCTGACACATTTTCGACATCTCCTCTGCAACCGCTGCACAGAATTTCATGAATTTTTACAGGAAGGAAGTACTCAAGGTCCTCTACCAAGTTTGTGTTTTTTTGTGCCGACTGCTCAACAAATATGGCTGCCGAGGGCTCTTATTGGCTGACACATTTTCGACATCTCCTCTGCAACCGCTGCACAGAATTTCATGAAACTTTACAGGAAGGAAGTATTCAAGGTCCTCCAACAACTTTGTGTTTTTCGTGGCGATCGGTCAACAAATATGGCCGCCGAGGGCTCTGATTGGCTAACACATTTTCAACATCTTCTCTGCAAAAAAAAAACACTGCACAGAATTTCATGATACTTTACAGGAAGAAAGTACTCAAGGTCCTCTACCAAGATTGTGTATTTTGTGCTGATCGGTCAACAAATATGGCCACAGAGGACTCTGATTGGCTGACACATTTTCGAAATCTCCTCTGCAACCATTGCACAGAATTTCACGAAACCTTGCAGCAAGCAAGTACTCAAGGTCCTCCGCCACGTTTGTGTTTTTCTTGTCGATAGGTCAACAAATATAGCTGTCAAGGGCTTTGATCTGTAGAAGTATTTTTGTGACTTTTAACCCTTTGTCTGCGACTCAGGTGAGCGATGTGGCCCCCTTGGGCCTCTTGTTTAAACATGTATGTATAGAAAACAAATATCTACAGTATTTTTGATAACCTAAATGCTCCAGTTGATCGATGTACGAAACGTATGCACACAGTGGGGGACACACTTGTCGTTCTGGTAATTATGATGTAAACATACCCCTGTGTGGTTCTGCAGAAAAAAAACATTCACCCAACAGTTTCATTTTGTAAAATGTACAATGAAATACACAGTAAATATCAATACAGGGATGCAGATCGAGCTGGCACCAATAGCTAACTCGACCTTCGACATTGTTAATATTTACACTTATTTCACGTTACATTGTGGAGCAGTTAAAATCGTTCCCCGTGACCTGATGTTTGTCAAGTGTATTAATTACTTCTTTCCAGCTCTGTCACCTGAAAGAAGCTTTGTTTTGGCCTTTTATCAATGTGACATCATACATATTTCTTTTTGCTATTTCGGAAACTAGCCATTTTAACGATAAATATCGAAATTGTAGGAGGTTAACATCTTAGCACCATCCCTCCAATGCTATTTTGAACATAGATTTTATTTGGATATGTTACTGAATCGACCCTACAGGACATTTGGAGACGCGCACTCTCTGTAATGTACATGTACAAATCTTACTTCAAAAAATTAAAGAGAGCGCTACTGAAATTTTTTTGATGGCTTCGCTGGAAGCATCACTGATGAGAATTTAATATTCGAAACACGTGCCTGGTGCATTGAGATTGGTTTTGAATTTTCTTCAAGAAGGTATAGAGTTGAAACCCTTCGACATTGTTTAAATAATTAAAGATCACATATCGACACCGACTGTCTTATGTCAAAAATAATTTGATGCCAAATGTATACCTTGTTTATAATGTCTATGATTTTCATGGTATCTTTTTCCTCCAAGCGAACAAATGCATTAATAGTTTTCTTGTTTTCTAAATTATCGATTTCGTACTGTGTACATATCTTGTCCTGTATCCTTTCCTATAATGCGTAAATTGTATTGCGTCGTATATCCTGTCAAAAATGAAGTTGTGTGGTTTGGATTAAAAAATTAAAAGATTTGATTTGAAACAAAAATTATCAATTAAGGCTTGAAACACTTGATACCATTTAAAAAATAACGATCGCTTTTATTTCTCAAGGTGGTTCCAAAGCTAATATTGTAAATATTCTAAAGGATTACCTAAAGAACGACTGTGCGAGGTGCCGCCGTATTTAAGGTATTTATCTTATTGAGAGTGAATAGCACCAAGTTCCACGTATATTAAGAAGCGTAAATAAAACAAATGTGACCAAAGAAAGAGTGTTTACCCTCTATTTGATGATAATTAAGAAAAAATGCACATTTGGCAAGCTATAAAATTTATGTATCTTATCAGCTACCCATTGAAGAAAGAAATGTGGTGGCTAGAAGCTTGAATATTGTCGTTATGCATATTACCATTCAAAATTAACTTCGAGCGCGTATTACTTTCCATGTTACATGGGTTGTAATTTTGGATTCATGTTTTATGACATTTTAGGCAATTTTCATGTCTGCCCCCTTCTTCTTAAAGGCCGGGGTTTTTTTACCGTGTGGTAATTAATATGCACACCTGAGTGATCTTAGCTTGGTAGGCGTGATAAACGCGGCGACTACTGACCACTGATATTCCTAGAGATGCAAGCGGTGTGTGACATCAAAGACATACCGACAGGTATACTTGATTATGCTAATTAGATATACCACAATTTTACCTATTTGAGGCTGTCAATCAAAAATTGAAAGGGTTATAAAGGAAACATAGGACCAATCAGATTGCGTTTAGAGATGTTAACCCTACAGCGGTCAGCGAGGAAATGACAGAAAATTTACATGTCTTCTTTTATAGTCCCCACCCGGTCTTTAACTCAAAATAATACATAAAGACATTTTCCAAAACAAATAAGATATAAATGTACATATATCATGGAAGTAAAATAATCCATCTTCCAACCTAATCCCTTCTTTCATCAAAACCCTTTATTGAACAAAACACAACAAGCCTGGCCACAAATTACAATTGCAAATACTGTTATGTACTGTCCTTATAATATAATACTACTGTCACTGGTACTTGACCAATCAACAGTCTGTACTAGCGCATTCTTAAGACTTTCACTTTGACTGGCTGTGACGACGGGACTCCATGGCGGGCCCTGTCCAAACCCCGACCATAATTCTTATCTGAATTTGTCAATATTGAAATATATGTTCTATAGTACCAATTTTATCAGTCGGACTCCTCGGGTGATAACATGCATGAGCTGGCTACAGCCGGCAGAGCACGGACTGTACTTCATATGCCATTTGTTTTTATATCAATTTACATATCCATCAGTATGTTGCTTATTCCCCTGCGTTTTGCTGTCTTATTTGTGTGGTCATCTTACAGTGAGGATGTTATTTTACACTACATATTTTGCGTTCTTCAAGAACTTTGGCTAACCTGAAAAGTGTTAAGGTTGTGCGTGCGTAATCTGGATAACCACACCATTTGCTAGTGGCATTCAGTCGTCCTAAGTCGATTGCCGATTGGTCTGGTTGGTTTATGTGTAGTCTTTTGTGTTTAAAGTTTCTATACCGTATGTCTATTTTGCTTCTCTTGTTGTGCTTGTCTACTCCGTGTAATTACATTGGGTGTTTTGTTGTGGGTGCTGCAACTGAGTTTGGTTGGAGATCCCTCCTTTCTTTTATGTTAACAGACAAACAAAGGTACTTTTAAGAGGTAACCATCAATTATATTGAAAATTTTGCAATAATGAATGATTTTAAACTTTTTCATGCATATTTAAAGTATGTTTTTTAAAACTTGGTTGACATCGACAATGATTACTGATAACCATTATTCATGATAATATTATATACATTTTATGTATGAATGTTTAACGTCTTCAAATTCATTAGCATCATTTTAGAGCAGATAAATTTACAGCATGGACCAGACTTGCACGTTTCGGGTAATAAACCCTCGTCAGTGATCCTCAATCTAAACAATGTAATATGACCAAATTCTGTGAAAATCATATCCTAAAGAAACCGAAAGACGTAGTAAAATGGCGCTGGGATATGATGCTACAGGACCCAGGTTTTAGAAATTTGAGAAAATTTTGTAAACAGAAATTTTCAAATGCGTTTGAAGAAACGACCAACCGAAATTGATCGAACTTGGCTACATGTGCCCTCGGGGACTCTTGGTCCACCAGCAGTGGACACAGAATAATTGCAGACTTAACCTAATTTGGCATTTTTTTTTCTTTTGCTGAGACGTCACACACGGTCCAATGAACATATCGCAAGTAGTTAAAATCATTGATGTTTGGCTCTTTGACAAGAAATATAGGTAAATAAGCTATAGCTATACCATACTTAAAAGTGGTACTACATCCACATTATAGCGACAAGATGACGATGCTTATTCTTAACCTTTTGATAATATACAATAAACCCCCTATACGTAAAGTGGGTCCAAAGTTTGTTTTCTGTACGATGGCCTAACGCACCTCAATTTTTATTCAATCACTACACGGAAAAGTAAACATCCCAGAAAAGAATTAATGAAATAATAATCGGTGATACTTACAATTTATTGATATTTCATGATATTGCAACATTTAATAATACTTGTATTGAAGTGTTGTTTTGAAACATGCTTTCTTTATAAAAGTGTTTACAGTTAAAACTGCAATATGTCATAGGACTTTTCCTTGAAATGTTGGTTACTGTTGTTATTCTGGAAAAAGCGCATGTTTGTTTTACTCTCCATAAAAAATCACAGAAAAAATTCTCAACAAAGCCAATGTCGACAACAGTTTAACTACAAGATCTAGACATTCGCAAATTGACAAGGCGAGAACAAGAATGGCGAAAAGGTCACATTGAGCTAAGAAACAGAAACCGTAATGGACTAAACAAAGATTATGAGCACTATTATTTACACAGTTTGAGATCAAGTTTACGACAAACGGTCCACGTCTCGAAAGAATCTGATGAAAGTTCTTATTCATTTATTTAGGATATATGCCAAACTGTCGAAAGCAAAGGATTTTTACTCAGTGTTTTGACTTGTTGTAATAGCTATATTTGAACTGGTGTTTTATTCAATATGGTTAATCAACTTCAGCGGGGATAATTAGCGAAAAAGACATACATTACACATTGAAGTATGACAACTATTGTGACACATTAAGAGAAGGACCAACTGGACTGTACACAAAGAAAAAGAATACATTTTTTCAGATGCGTTTCGTCAGTTAATAAAAGTCAACACACAAATCCCAAAATCAGAACACGAAACAAAACCATGAAAAATATACAAATCCAAACAAAGCAACTAAAATAGTCTGTGTAAAGAAACAATAGAGATTAGATCAGGTGCGTAGTGAGAGTAATAATCACTAGTTTGATGGCAACACCCGGCATTTCAGTCTTGTAGAAAAGGTCAATTTAAATCAGATAATGTATTCAATTTTGTGATTTGGATGCTTTTAGCCTAAAATACCTTTGAACATAGTGGACAACAATATGTTAAAAGCGTGTTACATTTTCATTGCGTCGTCCAAACAATTTTGGGCAGTGAAATGTATACCATTGGTTGAGTAGCTTCTCGGTAAGATATCTTGATCTCGGCAAGAAGTTAGATTATGAATTGCAATAAGAAAACGCGAAAACGTAGACAGCTAGGGGACGAGGGACAAAGAATGTGACTATACTCTTGAACAGGAATTTGGAATTTTGAAAGAAAAGAGTCAAATATACTGAAGTAGTTAAGTGGCCACTATCGTCAAAACATAGTATGAGATTCATATATGAAGCGAAGCTAATGTTTTCAGTTGTATCTTTCACCTCAAGCCAGATAGATTGTGCTAAGTTATACTAGTATCTCTACATAGAATTGTAAAGTTCAAAGTCAGTGAATGTGAGTTAAACACAAAACCTGAGATCAGAATCCAGCAATCACAATCAAAAGGTTTACAAAATCTTGTAAAAAATATATTTCTCACGAGAAAAGAAATATCGGACAAATAAACGGAGACAATAACACAGCACCATAAAACACGAGGGACAAATCATTCCAACGAACACTCTCCAGATTCTTTCCAAGAGAGATTTTAAAAAGACTGAACAAATAAATCTGGAAGGCTGCTCTCCGGCAATTGGACACTTCGTTTTTCTTCTACAATTTACACTTATTCTTTATTGCAGTGTGGAGCTTGTAAAGTGTTCCCCGCGACTTGGTGTTTGAAGTGTGTTTTCAATTACCTACTTTCCAACGCTGGTGCCATAGAGAGGCTGTCCTTTGACTATAAATCAATGTAATAATATTTTGAAAATCCATGTACTAGTATCTAAATGAACTATTTCATTCTATATTATCATCAAAACGTAGGAGATTAACACCTTTGCTCCATCCCTCGAATGATACGCCTCTGTATAGACTGGTCATGCACAAAATTTGGACTCGCTCACTTTTTGCATACTACAAATAGAGATATGAAAATTTAAAATAAAACAAGAAGGCTTAAACAAAGTTGAATTCCCATTTATGATTATAATATTTAATAATAAATTGTTCAAGGTTGATAATCCTTTATAAAACAAAGGAGGGGATCCTTTATAAAGATTGATATATACATCCATCAATCATCAATTGATGTGGATTTGAAAAATATCGGACATCCACAAAGACATTCAAACATAAAAAAAAACAGAATTGAAACGACAACATTATCCATGCATCTTCCCCATCCACAAAATTTCTTAACCTTTTGTCGCATGATATGTTACCAAATCGACCCCACAGGAAATTTGGAGCCGCGCACTCTCTGTAAAGTAAATGCAGAAATTTAAATTCTAAAAATAAAACCAGAGGGCGTTAGTGAAGCGAATTTGGGCGGGTAATGAAACGCTCTTTGGTTAAAAAAGAAGGGAGGAGATCTCCAACAAGACCCCGTTGCAGCATCAACAGTAAAACACCAAAACACCCGATGCAAAAACACAAAAGACAAGTACAGCACGAGACGGAAAAGAGACACACGACATGTAAACATCAAACACAAAAGACTACACATAAACCGACGAGACCAATGGGCAACCGGTGCCGACTTTGGACGGCCATCTGTCACGCAAGTAGCAAATGGTGTAGTTATCCTGGATTACGTGCGCACAACCCTCTCACTTCTCCAATTACCCAGATAACTGATGAGAATTTAGAATTCAAAACACGTGTCTGGTGCATAAAAATTGGTTTGACATTTTCTTCAAAAAAGTATGTATGAGTTGTAACACTTCCGTATTATTAACCTATTAATGCCCGTTTTCTCTCATAGCATTGCTTTTGAAAGTAAATAGTACCCGAGCGTCAGCGATATTTTATCACTAAGTCAATAGATATAAGCAACAATTGACTTATTTCTCAAATATATTTTTAGATAAACTAGACTGAATTTACCATTAATTCGTTCGAGCTCCTTTTGGTTTATTGCAACTCAAACAATTATACTTCCGCAGTTTTGGTAAGTTTAGATCAGTGATCTTTTATTTTTTTATGAAGGATGGTCGCCTACATGTTAGGAGAGTTATGACGTAATGTGAAATATGGATAATGACCATATCCCCGTATACAGCACAAAATCGATAATTCAGAAAATCAGAAACCGAAGGCATACAAAATCAGGATGAAACAGGAACAAAAGCAAACAAACAAAAAACTCCACCATATGAAAAGAAGCGAACTCCTGATATAGGAGCGAGGTCATGTGCCCAGGAACAGTAAGCATCTTCTGTTTGCATGCAACACCCGCCGCTTCAATTCGGTATAACTGTCACATCCGATTACTTCCATTTCGGAAGACATAGAGTACAATCTTTGGTTGGATGGAACAAATGGTCTATGACAGAATATCATCCACCATTCTGAAGAGTGGGACATCATAGTGTATGACGAGTTCCCCATATCGACCATAGAACTTCCTCAGTGACGATGTTAGTCGGTCACAAACATATCCCTGACTGAGAAGCTTATCTGAAAGACGCCTAGCTCTCAGAATAAAATCCGTAAATTTGGTACTTGCTTTGGCATAGCGTATCAACTGAGATATGAGCATGTCATAAACAGGTGATTAAGGGATGTTGCTACTCAGAAAAGGAAAGTTTGTAATGCTGAAATTGAAGTCGTCACGTTTGTCATAGAGTGAGGTATTCATGTGACCATCAGTGTCGTTGGACAACATAATGTCCAATTAGGATGCTGAATTATTTGTAGTTTCTTGGACTTCAAGCTCCGAAGGATAGATACTGCTGAGGTAATCCGCGACTTTTGGATTATTGATGGACAACGCATCGTCTATGTATCTGTAAGTGAAGTTAAAGTCAGAAGCTAAGTATCTTTTCCCCTCAGAGACCAAAGATTGAATTAATTCAGCTTCGTACGAGTAAAGGAAAATGTCGGCAAGGAGTGGGGCACAATTGGTCCCCATTGGAATTCAGACAATTTGCTGGAAGACCTTTCCTCCAAATAGCACAAAAATGTTGTCGATCAGAAAGTTTAACATCTGAATAATATCTGTTTCAGTGTACTTATATTCAGAATCGAACTTTTCTTTTACAAATATGTTTTGTCATAGTTTACAACAATAAATTTGTATTTGTGATTGCCGTTCTTGCTAGTAAACGCATTACTTAAAATCTTTGCGAGTCTTTCTTTCAACTTAGAATGTGGGATTGTAGTGTAAAGTGTCGAAAAATCCAAGGCTTTGATCGAATGGACTCTACTAAAATGAGTGGATTTCAGATGTTCTAAAAGTTCCTTCGAATTCTTTAAAATCCACATCTGGTTGATACCACTGCGAGAATGTACTATCGAACAATATTTTTGAAGCCCAGATTTGATTTCTGATAACACTTTGGTGAGTAAGATCGATACAGATTTTGTAGAACATTTTGAGGAACCAGCGATAAAACGTTAATTGTACGGATTCTTATGCATTTAGGTATGCAGTATAAGCATGGTAAATCTAAATCTAAATTGTTAGTGTCGAAGCCAAAGGAAGCAAGAGCTGATTTGTGGTTATCTATTATTTCAGCTTTTGTTTTAAGGCATTAGGGATCTGATACTCTACTTCCTGTTGTTTTGATAACTGATAAATTTAATACCACGAAGTTGGTCGAAGACGCACGACTTCAAGAATGTTCGGGACCATACATTTTCACGGCGAGCTGAATGAAACATTAAAAACATCAAATATCTAAAAATATGTAAATAAGGAAGTACATAATTTCTAGCTTTTCGACGATATTTTTATATTCCCCTAATTCCTTCAAAATGATAGATTTTAATTTGTCGAAGACATCGTCAGAATATCTAAGTGACTAAAATGAATTGATATAACTATCATTAAGAAGTTCACAATAATCAGAATTTCAAATTTCACAAAATAGTATATGGTGGAAAAAGTTAATCTATTGGTACATGATGGAACAAATGACTCAATGTTAAAATGGTTTCAATACAGGTTAATACACAGGATCCTAGGTACTAATTCTTTATTATTTAAGATAGGATTAAGTGATTCAAATCTCTGTTCTTTTTGCCAATGTAATCCAGAATCTTTATCACGCTTATTCATATGTTGTAACTTTTCACATAGATTATGGGTTTGTGTTAAAAATTGGCTATGCTGTGTACTAGATGAAAATTTTACAATAGAAGATTCAGAGATAATTTTTGGTATCATAGATAAGGATAAGACATTCAACACTGTTATATGCCTTGTTAAATACTATTTGTACAAACAAAAGCTTTTAAAGGTTATTCCTTCATTTGAAGGTGCAAAAAAGTATATCTCGTCCTATATTAAAGCGGAACGTTGTATCTACAAAAAGAATGGTAATGAAGAAGCATTGTTTGTATATTTGCAAACCTCCTGATGATACCAATGAAACCGGTTGAGTTTAAAAAAAAAAAAAAAAAAAAAAAAAAAAAAAAAAAAAAAAGTTCAAAATAATTCTAAACGGAATTTCTGATATGTGATACAATTGATTTTAGATCCCTGTATCCCTGTATGCGGTAGTATGATGGTCGCCATAGCATTTTCTATATAGACAAAACCTCAAACAGTGCATGCATTTTATATACTGTGTTCATTTTCGTGCATTAACATCGACGGTGGGTGCGGCTAGCCAACAGGGGATGCTTACTCCTCCCGGGCACCTGATCCCACCTCTAGATTGCTAGTGGTCCGTCGATGCTCAACATGGTGCTCTAAATTGTGGGTGCTGTTGAGATTATCGTCAGGATCTTCTTTAACTCATTTGAGTTAATCTAACTAAATGTCAAACGTTTTCAGATTAATAGCATCATGTAGGAACAGATAAATTTGCAGCATGGACCAGACATGCACGTTTCGGGTACTTAACCCTCGGCAGTGATCCTCAGTCTAAACAATGTAATATGCCAAAGAGTGTGAACGTTATTATGTCTAAAACTGTACCGAAGGACGTAGCAGGATAGGTGGGATATAATGCTATAGGACCAACGATTTGGAAATCTCAAGAAATTTTGACAACAGAAATTTTCTGATGCGTTGAAGAAGCTAACTCAGATCATTTTTGGACCTCGTTGTCAAAATTTCACACGAAGGTACAGGTATAATTATGGTGCAAGATATGATTTCGGTTTCGACATAGTAAATTTTCCTTGACTTGATGGCGTTAACCCCAGTGCAATCATGAAATCTTTACATTTCTCAACTCATTAGGTGCGCTAGAGCTTGTTCTCAAGTTTCCAACTTTAATGAAATGAATAAAAAACAACAACAAACAAAACCTAGAATCGATTTCGATATCATAAATTGCAATCCTTTCAAACGTTGGACAATTATCAGCTGAAGAGCATGTATCTGTCTTCATTTGACGATGACCTTTTAAACAAAGTAGAAGGAACAAATGCTATCGAAAAAAAGACCAATGAAGGATATGATCCTTGGTATGGTAATACTTGATCGGCACCGGGTGAATTCTTTTATGTTTCACTGATGATGCCTTGTTATGTCTGCTCTGACTTTTTGTTGGTCAATTGAGTGTGGGTGTAGATTTTAGTCTCATTGTTCTCTCTTGTTTTGTAGCGGAAATTAATTAAGTTTACTTTCATTTTTGTTAAACGGATGATAAATAAAGCTTCTTTTAATTGGCTCTTTGGTTACTTTACTCGGTATTCGTTGGATAATAGTATGTAGTCTTTGATTGGTCATTCTAATGTCCAATCGAGTATATATGACAAAACATTCTCAGTTTCTGCCCGGATCGGCTAAAGTTCCATTCGAACAGCAAATTTTTCTACCTTGGTGTTTATTTAGGCCTTAAACTAACCTTTGGGTAGTAATTTTGGACTCTGGTCAATGTTTAATCCGGTAATGTACATACTCATCATACATCAGAGGCGGGTCCAGAGTGGGGAGCTGGGGGTTTGTATAGGGCCGATTCGAGGTACTAATTAAGTGCCGAGCGGGAGATGGTATGGGAGGGGGTTGCCCCCTCCTGATGGTGGGGGGTCCGGGGGCTCCCCGGGAAATTTTTGAAAATGGAATAAAATGATGTGCACAATCTGAAGCATATTTTCTCCTTATACATACATTACTTACCATGTTTATTGAATAAATCATTTTACTTTAGTATGCACTTTTTGTCCATGTTCGGTGTCTAAACAATCTCAGGCATAGAACCAGGGGTTATAAAGTGATCACCTTGTTCGTCTTTACTCTTAGTTGATGTTGTGTACCGTGAAACGGTGCATTTATTTTTTAAGTCAAAGGAATTCTTTTTACTGATGTCAATTTTTTAAAACAACTTACAAGAAAGCTTCTAGTGACCTGAATACGTTGAATGGAAATCAATATCAATACATCGGCGGTAAACTCATAAATCATAAGTTGACTAATGGTACAAAGCACGATATGCAAAATCCCAGGATTCATTTAAAAATTAAAAAAGAAAGCCTTCGTGAATAATTGAATACCTCGAGAGAATTCAACGAAAAATAGTGATGTAACGCTTGCAATTTCTAAAGTGAATGCATCAATACAGGCCTTGCAATCGATCTTCTTTATGTACATGTCACTTATCTTATAAAAATTAGAATAGAGATTACATCACGTGTAAGAAGCAATGGAATACCGTGAGGTGAGTGAATTGGTAGGTGCATTATGATCACGTGATACCAAGATGACATGGAGGACATCTCAGGGACTCGGGACAAATATTATTATTATGTCGGTAGTACGATCAACCCAGAATAACTTGAAAACCCAACTGCACATTACGTAAAAGTGTCAGTTAACTTGAAAGTTATGTCACAATTATTTTCTATTGATTCCTAATACATATATGTACACAGCATACGAGTTACCTCTCTTTGCAATGTTTGTATACATTTTAATTTGCTCGCCTCTTATTATTTTGATAAGTGTTTCCACAAGACCCAATCTGGATCGCCCTATCTGCTTGGCTCGATCAGTGGAACCTTCCGGAGTAACTGATGTTACAGATAGAGCTTACAGTAAACTAATGTGGTAACATAGGTGTGCTTGGATACTCACTGATTATTATGTCATTTATCCCTACGCAGTGTCCAGAGTCTCTGCATAGGTACCAATCATTTGCGCGTTCGGCAAGGTTACTTTGATTATAGAAAGGACCCATACATGCGCGGATCCAGAGGGGGTCGGGGGGGGGGGGGGGTCCGGACCCCCCTTGGAATTTTCGAAACATATTGCTAAATTTTTGTTATTAATATACATATTTCATAAGATTAAGTCCCAATTCCCCTTTTATTGTCATAATATTTGAAAAATATATCATGAATTTGTCTTAGAAATCTTTCATTTTGATAATATTTTGCCGTCAGTATTTCAAAATTTTTCTATGGCGAGCTTCCGCTCGCCAGAATTTATTACATACATGTACGTTATTTTCAAATGATGCATCTGCGCTTTCCTATACATTACACCTAGGCCAATAAACAAGGGCACTAAGGAAACGAAAAGAAACCGAAAAAGACACAAATAGTGGATTTTATTCCAATTCTTGGAAAAAAATTCGCTGGCTCGCTATCGCTCGCCATTTGTTGTATTTATACATTTTAGAACTGACAATCAATTTAATCAATTGCTGCATACAAATGTACATGTATATGATGTGAAAATTCAAAATTTTTAGCTATTTGCTCGCCATAACTATCCAGTCACCTGTTTTATTAATAATTAAAGACAGAACTTTTCTTGCGTCTGCGTTGTTGTTGTTGTTGTTGTTTTTTTTTTTTTTTTTGCTCTTCTAAAAAAATCGGACTTTAGGACCCCCCCTGAAAAAAATTTCTGGATCCGCCCATGCCATATTGCACGTTAAAGTTACATGTAGACGTAACAATCCACCATTATCAAGACTTAAACAACCTTATCATAATTTTACTTCTCATTCTTCCTCAGAGGCCTGACTTACCGGCTAAAGCTTACAAAGAGGTCTTCATATAAAAGAGTTATACTCGGATAATCCGGATAACCACGCTATTTACCTCTTAGGCTTCGTCTCAGTAATGTTTTCTGAAAAAAATTTCTGGATCCGCCCATGCCATATTGCACGTTAAAGTTACATGTAGACGTAACAATCCACCATTATCAAGACTTAAACAACCTTATCATAATTTTACTTCTCATACTTAGATCCTACATTCTTCCTCAGAGGCCTGACTTACCGGCTAAAGCTTACAAAGAGGTCTTCATATAAAAGAGTTATACTCGGATAATCCGGATAACCACGCTATTTACCTCTTAGGCTTCGTCTCAGTAATGTTTTCTGTCTCCTTCAATCTACATCTATACTATTGATCTGCAGCGGTGAACCATTACGCAGATACTCCAAACGTCAACCTACTAGTAGGTGCTCGGATCAGTGCATTGTTAAAAAGCGCGGTTAAAAACAAGAGGTCTATGTTTACATCTTCAATCTCTATGTTGTCTTATGTTGAATGAAGAACACTCCTAAGTGAGACCAGGTGCATGGGGAGAGTGTTTCAAGTCTTACATTTGGGTGTTCATTCATTTTTCTTCTCTTTTTTCTTTTTTTCTTTTTCTTGACCAGTATATTTTTTTTTCGATATATTCTAAATGAATCCATTCATTTTTTTTTTAAGATGTATCTTGAACCCTGACATGTTTATTTGTAAAACAAGCCCTAACAAAAAAAAAAAAAAAAAAAAAACCAGATGGATTCTTTTGACATTTCTTAATTTTGATAAAGCATCTAAATCGTTGCACTGTGTTAAACTCGAGCAAAAAAAAAAAAAAAAAAAAAAAAAAAAAAAAAAAAAGAAAAAAAAAGAAATCAGTAAAACGGGATCATACTTTACAAATATTCGGATAAAAAATGGCGGCCTCCATGACCACATTTCTGAAGTTTTGACAACTGTCACCTGTTTCATTATTTCAAAGATGACACGAAGTCTTTCAGTTTTCTCTTTCAATTTACTGAATAAAAGAAACCTCTTGTATAGTGTTTTCTCTTGTAAGAGGTGTCTTGCATCGGATACAAGGGAACAGAAATTTTACATCACAACTCCAATTTTCTATGTCAATGCAGGTATTTTATGAACTTTACTCACGTTATTATTTGTTTTTAAATACTGGACGCCCTGTGATTACTGAAATATCTAATACGTAATTTCCTTTTAATATATTGATATTTATAAATTCAACCAGCAATCATGCATGAGGCAGGATGGATATTTTATCTGAAAAAAGTCTCGTTGGCGTAAAATCATAGTGTGGGGCGTTGTCTGAGAAATCACCTATCGGCCTAAGAAAATCATATGAAATATAAACGTGTAAGCTAATTAACAGTAATCACTATGAAAACATGTTATCGTATAATCTCAGGTACGCCGTATCCTGGCGTACGTTAGATTCGTTGATACGCTGACAATTAAGTGACTCTCTTTGAAAGATGAAAGAAAAAATGACTTTGCACTGAAATATGGGACATTTCGGGACAAATTCTAATTTAGTGGAAATTTTCGTGTCCCGGCGGAACAGATTATTTAGATGTGATTTTCCGGGACATCTTGCATGTATTTACCACTGAAAACAGGTTGTCCAATAATCCTCCGTCCATGTAGACCGAACGTGATTCCGAATTACATGGGTTGAGTAGTAAGCCCCGAGACTCTGGCGAAACCGCACGGCTGAGTTTGTAGGTTATACAGAATTTGTACAGAATTAACATTGAAAACTGTTTTTTTTTCCTTTTTATTTACTCATGTTAATTATCTTCAAGATGAAATGAATGAATGAATGAATAAATAAATATATAAATAATTAATAAATATATAATTAATAAATAAATAATTAATAGATAAATAAATAAATAAATAAAAACTAAATAAAAAGGAGAAATAAAAAAAAAATCATACTTCAAGAAGCGAATATGGAGTATTAAACGAGGATTTCAAGGTATATTACTTCAGGAATTTATACTTTTAAAGTTTTTATGAGGTTAGGGAGATACTCTACATCCATTTTCAGTAATTTTCACATATATTTGCTCCCTCAACTTCGTCAACCCCCCCTTCCCCCCCCCCCCCCCCCCAAAAAAAACAAAAACAAAAACAAAACAAAAATAAAAAAACAAAGCTAAAAATTGGCTGAGTTTGTAGGTTATACAGAATTTGTACAGAATTTACATTGGAAGCTGGAAACTTTACATATGTAAGCAATCAAATTGCATGTTACAGTATTTTTAAGTTATATTAGAGTGATAATGATATTAAGGATGATCTTTCAAGTATATGTATAGAAGTTTGTGTAGAAGTTTAGAATTTATGTAAACGTTTACAGCCACAAAATGAAATAGCTACGTGTACATGTGTAAACGTTTCACCCTTAATGACCATGATGAGTTTACTGTATCACCTTGCTGTTGGCATTTAACCTAATTTCTAAAAATTGTATTAACATGTATGTTGGGTATATTGTTGTGAAGTGCATTTATCAAGTAACATCTGAGCAAACATGGATAGTAATTAGTGCTGGGTAACTTTATAAGTTGCTCATCACAATGAGTTGCACCGCGCACCCAGGCCTGGTCAAGTCAGCAAGACGTCTGATGTGGTCAAGATCCAGGTAACAACTAACTAAACCTTGGTCAATCAGCTGGTTGTGACGTCTCAAGTTTACATTTATAAAACGAATCCCAAACCCAATAATTACAATCACTACATTCCTCCCCGTTTTAAGAACCCCTTAAACCCTTAAAAGTCTAAAAGCTCTTCATTCCTTAGACATCACTAAATCAGAACATCCCAATCAGAATGCCAAAAGAAGACAATGTTTTAAAACGGATAAAATCATGAAAACAATTATCAAATGATTAACTGAAATTCCATAAAATGTTCTGACACAAATAATTAAAAGGTTGCAAAATGATTGATAAATTGTATAATGCATTCTCGTCGCACTACGTGCATAACTTATTGACATTGAAATCTTATTATTAAGTTATCACAGGCAATATCCTTATTCTATCACAGACTGCTACATATATGCTTCTCCCCCCTTTTATGTAGAATTGTTAATTATCTCTATGATCATGATGATAAATACTAATTCAGTCTAAATGGAAAAAGATTTACGTGTAACAGTGGTCATGTGAAGCTTTTTAAAATTGATTAAAATAATAAAAGTGAATAAAAAGATATAAAACTCATAAAATCTAGTATTATAAAAATCTAGTATTCAGGATTTAAAAAGGTATGTGTATATTGTGAAAATACTGCATATTATCTACATGTCTATAAAGACTTAAATCAGACTATCTGATGCATAGACAAAATGTGTGAATTCAAATTTTGAAGGCTTTCTCGCCAACCACAATGTCCCACTTGTGCACCATTTATTGGCTAGTTTTGTTTGGTGGAACTGTTAGTATACAATAATTTAAGATCCTCTATTTATGATATTTTTATGTATTTCAGCACCTCACATAGGCCATCTACATACAGCAGTATTAGCCGATGTCCTCTCCAGATGGAAAAGACTTCAGGGAGTTGATGTATTGTTTACTACCGGCACTGATGAACATGGACTTAAGGTATGACTTTATTACCTATGGAACACGAGTAAGTAGATGATCCATGATTCCATATACTCTATTCTAATTAATCTCAGTGTTTTCTTTGATTTCCATGTATCTGTATCTGTATGCTAGTAGATCCCTCCTGTGTAAGGAGAACCCCTATAGAAATAGGGTAGGAGGGTCCTTGGCATTCCCAGAAGGGATTAATGTTAGATTACTGTACCACTACCCTAGGTCCCGCCACCGTGTCCCACAACCCTGTGGAAATGACGATGGACATCACCAAAAAAAAAAAAAAGGAAATACCATCACAAAAAAAAAATATGGGGATTATATACAAGTGGGGAAAAATAAAACAGACCACGAGGGTAAAACATTCACCAAGACATCACATTAATCCGTCCGGTGGAATGTCAGTAACCCAGCCGTTTTAGGTGGAGGAAAAACCGAAGTACTCGGGGTAAAAACCACCACTGATCCCAGGGGAACGGCCAAAACCCCTGGGCAGTCCATTTGGACCCCCAGTCGCACCGTCACCAGACAGAATGCCCCTCTGCACAATCAATGCGACACTGTTCAGAATTTCCTCTGATCAGACACCGTAATTCGACAAAACCTAGACATATGGCTATAAAATGCCGAAATAACATTCTAAACGTATAGATGGTGGTGTCTGGAGGAAATCCATGCTGTTTTATCCAGGCGATGGACAAAAAGATGGCCAGTATCACAAAGATTGTACAGAGAAAAATTAGGCAAACTATCTACAATGGCGGAGCAACTGGATTCTTTAGAATTCCAAAATTTTGGTTTCATTGTTCTGTGTCGTGATTAATTTCGATTTTAATTGTATTGCATTAGAAATATTAAGTATATTTGTTCTGTTTTTATTCCCAGATTCAACAAGCAGCAACAAAGAGTAGTATACAGCCACAGCAATATTGTGATCAAATCTCCAGCAAATTCAAGGTTGTACATGTTGTATACTAGTATACATGTATTATTACTAAGTTCCCTCACAACACATACATGTACATGAATTGTTTTGAAATAAGAGAATTACACTCAGTAGCTAAATATTTCCTTTTCAAGTCCTACTGCTAAAGTTAATGTATAATTTGCCTAAAAATAAAGGTTATTTAGTATTTTATGTCATTATCTTATTCACAAATATTTTAGGAAATAATTTGTCATATTTTGATATTTCATTGTCGACTTAATTTGCAGGAGGTGTTTTCCTTAGCAGAGATTTCGTATAATGACTACATTAGGACAACAGAAAATAGGCATAAAAATGAAGTTATTACATTTTGGGTAAGTAGAATTAGTTACTGTAAACTTTCTTTTACTCGTGAGCTTTTTATTTATTTGTGAGATCCTCTGATTTGCTTTCTAATCACAACAGAAATTATAAACAAATTCCCACATAAGAGCAGAATCTTGTACCATGGGAGATATAGAGATGATGGATTATTATCTATAGCGGAGATGAAAATGAAATTCATGAACTATTTGCAATAGCAAATTCCGTTCATCCACTCCTAAAATTCACTTGTGATATGTCACACAATCAAATGAATTTCCTTGACACTACGATATACAAAGGTGCAAGATTTCTGGAAAAAAATGTTCTCGATATCAAAACCTTTATAAAGCCTACAAACACATATCAATATCTTGACCGCAATAGCGCTCATCATCCATCTGTGTTTAAAGGATTTATCAAAGGTGAAACAATAAGGTATCTGAGAAATACAAGTGACAAAAATATCTTATCAAATATGCTAAATGAATTAAAATGTAACTTAATAAAAAGAGGTTACGAGGATAAGGAAGTACAAGATTTAATTAAAGATGTGTTGAATCATTACAATCGCACTGACACTCTTAATGACTCGGGTAAAAAAGAGAACAATAACATCCCATTAGTTCTCATTACTGCATATAACCCTTGCATAAGGAACCTAAAGAGTAAACTACTGAAATACTGGCATATATTACGAAGGGATGAGGATTGTAAGAAAGTCTTTTCAAACATGCCAATCATTGCATACCGCAGGCATAAAAATTTGAGTGATATGCTCACTTCTGCAAAAATTAAATAATTATGCAAATGGACTCCTGACGATGGCGGATTTGCAATATATTTAAAAATATATTGTTTGAAATACAAAGAAAAATTTAACCTCGTACGTATCACACCGCGGAAACACTAAATTAGTGTCGGGTCTAAGTGAGTTGAGGTACATGGCTGATGGGAGCCACTCTTTAAAATCAAGCAAAAATAAAACGCCTTGAATATGTCCCAACACGTGTAGTAAGGTACGTACATATGATGCGGCGAAAATAAAACACCTCAAACCAGTCACCTCACTCGTGTTCACAAACTTAAGACGCCACAAATAAACAACTGTTTACAGTATAATCCAAGCAGACATTGCTGTTCATAAGACATGCATGATTATTTAAGGTACTTCCTTCTTGGCAAAGAAGTTCTGGTCTAATGATTGATAGCAGAAAGTTTAAGTTCCATTTCTAAGACATCTTCACACTGTCAATGGGTTATGATCAAAGAACTATAACCCCTTGACTAATAAAGCTACTCATAAGATAGGCTCAATATATTATTTCCTAACATTTCCATTCAGAAATTCTTCAACTTTGCGCACTGGATATACACTGGATATACACTGGATATACCTCAAACATCAAACAATGCCTAAAACTAAGTGCAATTCTGGTACCTTAGGTATAGAAGGCAGAGGCTCTATTCATTTCTTTGTGGAGGCTGTTTTCAACAGAATACATTGAGAGATAATGGTTATATATATATAAAGATAGTTATAAGGGCTGGTACAGTGTGTCAGATTTGTTCCCTTTTGTTTCAGAATACA
This sequence comes from Pinctada fucata, assembly GCA_028142955.1. Taxonomy (NCBI): domain Eukaryota; kingdom Metazoa; phylum Mollusca; class Bivalvia; order Pterioida; family Pteriidae; genus Pinctada; species Pinctada fucata. The sequence continues at coordinate 68,813,052 of AP027105.1, read as the reverse complement.
TTGAGAGATAATGGTTATATATATAAAGATAGTTATAAGGACTGGTACAGTGTGTCAGATTTGTTACCCTTTTGTTTCAGAATTCATTGAGGGATAATGGTTATATATATAAAGACAGTTATAAGGGCTGGTACAGTGTGTCAGATTTGTTACCCTTTTGTTTCAGAATTCATTGAGAGATAATGGTTATATATATATAGACAGTTATAAGGGCTGGTACAGTGTGTCAGATTTGTTACCTTTTGTTTCAGAATACATTGAGAGATAATGGTTATATATATAAAGATAGTTATAAGGGCTGGTACAGTGTGTCAGATTTGTTACCCTTTTGTTTCAGAATTCATTGAGAGATAATGGTTATATATATAAAGACAGTTATAAGGGCTGGTACAGTGTGTCAGATTTGTTACCCTTTTGTTTCAGAATACATTGAGAGATAATGGTTATATATATAAAGACAGTTATAAGGGCTGGTACAGTGTGTCAGATTTGTTACCCTTTTGTTTCAGAATACATTGAGAGATAATGGTTATATATATAAAGACAGTTATAAGGGCTGGTACAGTGTGTCAGATTTGTTACCCTTTTGTTTCAGAATACATTGAGAAATAATGGTTATATATATAAAGATAGTTATAAGGGCTGGTACAGTGTGTCAGATGAGGAGTTTGTGGTAGAGTCAGATGTCCAAGATGGAACTGATAAAAGTGGAACACCTTGTAAGGTAATTATATTGATAAAAAACAGATGTACAAGACATTATTATTTCTCATTTATCCAAATTTTAAACTTAACTTATAATTCTCGACTGATTAGTTTGAATTTATGTTGTTTTTGGCCAAAATTGTACTGACATTCAGTATTCAAAAACTATTTCAACCATGATAAATGCTCAGTAGATCTAAAGTAGCGTGAAAAAAAAAATGTAAAAATGATTCCAATCAAAGTGAAGTGTACAAAATCTCATGCTTATGAGATAATTCCATGCCCATTCATACGAACTTAGGTACACGTGCCTAATAGCATGAAAATGGTGACTGTACCTTAATGGAAAGTATATATGTATTTGTGTAAACTGTTTACCTCTATTGACAATATTTTCAAGTGTCATTTTCGAAATAAGTATGGCAAAACGCAGGAAAGCAGTTCTTTACTAAATGTAATTTATATTTACTTTATATGATAAACTTAAATGACATATTAAATGGACCCTCATAGAATGTGTTTTGCAGATCTCTAGATTAAGTGGACATCCAGTTGTGTGGACACAAGAAGAAAATTATTTATTTAGATTAAGTGAATTTAAATCAGAGCTAACAGAATGGTTGGATCAGAAAGGTGAGGAATTAATTTTCAAAATGTAAATTGCATCACAGTTAAATGGTATATATAATATACATATTTTTTTTTGGGGGGGGGGGGGGTTGAAATTGTGAAGACATCTTAAAGTTTGTATGTTCATTTACCTAATGATATAAGTTTCAAATTTTCATCTAACTATATTAATATAACATTTATGCTTAAGGTGATATCACATGTTTCATGTTTATAATACAACACTTATTTTCAGAAAAATAGCATAATTCTGATTTCCTGATGTAATTCAGATGTAAGGGACAATATTAGGAGGTCACCATTCAAAATTTTGAGATTTTGAAACTGATCAGACTTTTTAGCCATCCATTGATTGTAATGGAAATGCTCATTTCTTGGCTATATTTTTTTTCAGCCCAAGATTTTCAAACGAAACTTCACGTATGATTCCCTCATCATATTGTGCAAATTCTTATAGAAAGAAATCATTCAATGACCACGTCATATTTTGCAAAATCTGACTGAATGTGTAAATTGTCATGTAAAAAATTAAAAGTGCAATTTGAGTTATCTTTCTTTACTATGTGACCAAAGACAAAAGCATCAAAATTTATAAACCAACTTTTTTGAAATATCACAGCAGTGTTCCTTCACTCGCAAAAATTTCAATATATTGTAAATAAATATAGAGCCGAATACAGATTTTGTGTGATAACACGACAGTATGTGCACATGTGTAATGATATTACCATATGGGTAACTATATTATAAGTTTCTTTACATTCAAACACTTTACTGACACATGACTTATTTCTGAATAGATACGACATATGTATGTAGGTAAAAAATCTTAACAAAATTTTCAAATAAGTTCAATTTCAGCAAAAATTTGGCTATTGTTGGTCACTCTAGCCTTACCATTACTTTTCAAAAAAAATGTCTTACTTACATACAAATAACAATCTGATTATAACACCGGCGCTCAGACTCGAACCACGGTCTTCCCGTATGGTGAACAAGAGCTCTACCTCTGAGCGATTGGATCGACTTGCCGGAATTAGTGTTTATCACAAAGCCACTAGAACATCAAGACATTTTAAGTTACGAAAATCGGAAATCTTCAGCGTGGAGATTTCTTTAAAATTCTCGTCTAAGGGAGGCTACTGAAACGCGTGTGATATCCCGTTACAATAAACTGAGCTAAATTAATTCGATGAAATGTATAGAACTTAGATTAGCTAAAATCTGTTTGTCTGTCTGTATGTCTATCTACACATGTATATCTCAGTTTAAGAAAAAGCAGAACTTTGAATAATGAGTAAATATCAAAGATGATAACACATTTTACTATCATATGTACTACATAAGTACTAACATTTATGTCATATATTTGTCCTTACATTTATCTTCTTCTATTTAGTTATACAACCACAAGGTTTTGAAACTGAAATGCGTGAATGGATCGAGAATTTAAAGGACATATCTGTGTCTAGACCGAGTCAGCGGCTAACTTGGGGAATTCCAGTGCCTGATGATCCATCACAAACGGTAATTGATCATAATGTCAAATTCTCAACAAAATGTAAGGAATGATCAACAATATTCATTAACTTTTTGCAAGAGCAAACAAACAAAAAAATGGATTTTTAAACACAAAAAATTTAAATTTACATTGTAATTTTAAAATATTCATCTCTTGTAGATTTATGTATGGCTAGATGCACTGGTAAATTACTATACCTCAGCTAAGTCCTATGATCTGAAGTTCTGGCCACCGGATGTACATGTCGTGGGAAAAGATATTTTAAAGTAAATACTCGTAAACACTGAACTGATTCCAATTTGTCATACTAAAATACTTTTATCATCTCTTTCACTAACCTATTATGAATTTACATCGTCACATTTATCAACTTCACGTACATTTGTAATAGACCACTTACTGAAATTCGTAATGGCTGACAAAATGATGTAAAATAACAAGGTACAAAGTTTTTGCGCTCTTTTGAATTGTTATGTCACAATGGAATCGTGTCTATTAACAGTGATGTCATAAAGAAAAAAAGACACCAAAAGATGTTGACTCGGACATTTTGAGTTCTCCAACAAGATTGGTAAATGCTCTATTAGCATGTATCATATGTTTAACTTCAAGCTTTAATGACTTTGTTTCATTCCTTAGGTTCCATGCAGTTTACTGGCCGGCATTCCTTCTGGCAGCTAATCTTCCTTTACCTCGTAGGGTCCTATGTCATTCACATTGGCTTGTAGAGGAAAGAAAAGTAAGTTGACTCTTGTTTTACATTTGTTAATAGAACTACAGTTTGATACATTTGCAGCATGTTATATTCATACATATTATTTTCTTTGATGCAGTAATCTTTCCTTGTCTGTTATTTTTATGATTCTTGAGTTTCTGAATGATTTTTATCATTGTAATTGCTGACAGAGAAAAGACATGAAATTAATTGAGGCATTATGTCAAAGCAGTAATGCAAATAACATCAGAGAGTAGCTTGTTTCACTACCTGTTGTCTTGTTTATCCAGAAAAGTAAGATAGATGGATTTTATTTCTTCATTTTTTATCTTGATACATGTACATGTATGAACATGTCATTTCAGATGTCCAAAAGTCTAGGCAATGTTATAGACCCTTGTAATAAGATGGAGAAATATTCATGTGATGGATTTAGGTATTTTCTGATGAAATGTGCAGTCCCACATGCTGATTCAAGTATGTATTTATTAAAATCTATTCATGTTCCATATTTATTATTTATAGTAATATACATGTACAAGCAGACATTCTAAATTGTGTGTGATTTTTCTCTTGTAAACTTTAGTGTTCATTAAGGAGGTATTGAACATTTCGATGCCAAATTCAATTTTCCTCAAAATGTGTGAAATCATTTATTTCTTGTCTGACCTTGATTATAGAAACTGATATTTGATTCTATCCACAGGAAAATGTCATATTATTAAAAGTGTCATTCCGGTTCTCATAAACTGCGGTCATCTGCCGCCATTCTGTTGTTCAATCCCTCCTTAAGTTGTATTTTGATAACATTCAGTTGTCAAACAAATATTAGAAATAAATTTTATGACTTTTTAAGATTTGAAATCATGTATCTATTTTTGAATTCCCTGATTTTTGTCTGTTGGAGACAAAAATGTCCAATCTTGAATATTCTTATATACATGTAGCACTTTTATTCAGTAATCCTTCAAATACAAGTTTTTTGCCTAGTGTTAATTAACTTTTCCCCTGGTCATACAATGAAAAAAGCTTTTAACATTCAATTTCAATTACTTACTTGTATCACATATCAGAGACTTGGCAGCTGTTATGTGCTTTTTTAGTAAGAATTTTGTATCTATACTATTTACAGATTATTTAGAGAGTACTGTTCTAGACGTGGTGAATGCTGACATCGTAAACAACCTAGGAAATCTGTTATCTCGGTGTAGTGGGAAGGTGCTTAATCCACGACAAATGATTCCTGTAATGTCTGACGAGGCGTGTCAGGCTAAAATGACAGCTGAGGAAAGACAAATGTTTCAGTCATTATTCTCTCTCCTAGGTACATGTAAATGCTGATTGACATATATAGTAATCTTACCAGCCATGTAAGGAGTTTCACATATCCATTGCACATGTCAAGTATCTTTCTTCTTTCTATCCATCTGTGTTGTAGTTTCATTTTCACTTGTATGGCTATGATATAGAATTATGTACTTTACCTAGGTAAATGCATTGCTTATGTTGAATTTCGTTTTCATTGTATTTACCAAGGTAAAAGTAAATTTTTATTTTATTATATGGAGTTTCAAAATCATCTATACATAGATCATTAAAACATTCTTTTCAGTCTTCAAAAAGCCTCCCTGATCTATTTTTTGGCCAGACTGTGAAGCAAAATATGGCCTATGAAATGGCAACGTCTGTGTGCCGTCTATCTGTCCCTTAATATTTTGGTTAAAGTGTTGCGTTTAAGTCTTCTTTGAGAGAACTGTTTGTAGCAGCAACTTGAAACTTTGAATGGTGAAAAATCATGGTGAGATGAATCAAATGCAGCAACAAAATTTGACCTTGACCTTTGACCTTGAGATGGAAATTTCTGAATTTGTGTTTAAGCCATTAGGAATTAAACTCCGAGAAGAATTAACAAGTTACTTTACATAATGATTTACCTTGATAAGACCTTTTTGGAGACCTTGACTTTTGACCTTGTGACTTTGACCTTGAAGTTTGACCTACCTTTCAAAAACATTAATCTTGATCATATCTTTGAACTTTAAGGGGTAGGGATTTTATATTTCACATGCAAATATCTTGTGGTAAGACCTTTCATTTGTGACCTTGACTTTTGATCTAGTGACCTTGACCTTGACCTTGAAGTTTGACCTATTTTTTCAAAATTATAAACTTTAGTTATATCTTCTTAACTGTTATGGATAGAGCTTCCATATTTCACTCATAAATTCTTTAAAAGAAGACCGTTTAATGAAAGCCTCACTTTTGACCTATTGACCTTTACCTTAAACTTTGGTATACTTCTAAAAAAACTTTAACCTTGTCTGTATCTCTTGAATAATCTATGGAATTGCTTACATATTTTACACTCAGATTCTTTCTTTCAAGACTTTGCAAGTGAGACTGACCTTGACCTTGAACCCTTCTTTTGAGAATGTGAACTTGACTTTAAAATTTGCTCTATCTCTTGAATTATTAGGGGTAGGGCTTTAATATTTCACCGGTAGATTCCTTATTTGGTAGCAAAACTGTAGATAAAGTATACATCACTTAAAACTGGCACTTCGCAATCCGGCCATGCTACCTTTAGCAATTAAGGGTTTATTAGCTCATGGAGAAGTGTTGAAATGTTATATCTACCTTGGATGACGTCATCCAGGTGGATATAATGTTTGAGTGTTTCTCAAACTATGGTATTAGCCAATCAGAAAAGGGATTTTTTTTCCATCCATGCAATAACTTTATTTATCTTGCTTTTATTTCCATTAAACTTATAGGAAAAGTCAAACATGGTAAGACTTCACACAAGTTTAAGAAGTCAAGGTCAACATGAGATGCAACATATCTATTCCTGAACAGTGTATTTATTACTTGGTATATATAGCTGAAAACCATTTTCATCATAAGTATCATACTAAGCAATCTGTGTGCTTGATTCATCAAATACATTATTTTTCAGATGAGGTAAGTCCACATTATGAGTCTGGAAACATATACAAGGCCTTACAGCTAATCATTCACCATGTCAGCTGGGCCAATAAGATGTTCCACGATCACGAGCCGTGGGAGCTAGTAAAAGTGCCGTCAGAGAGTGAACACTTACAATGTGTACAGCACATGGTGTACGAGACGTTACGTGTGTGTACAATCCTACTACAGCCAGTAATACCCAGCATGGCTGTGAAGATACTCAACAGAATAAATGTACCAAGTGATGAGAGGACGCTACGTAACTGTAATATACATATAAATGACGGTGAAAGGCCATTAGGTCAAGATGTAGGTGTATTACTTAAAAGGATTAAAAAATAATCTTTATTCATGTGTATTTGGACTTGTTTTGTTTACATTCTATCATATACATGTAAATTAAGTCTCTTTCATATACTCAGTATCATTAAGGAGCCATTTTTAGATGATTATAACTGAAATATGGAATTTTTCAAAATGCGCCAATCATAAATTGCAATGATTGGTTCTTTTGAGTTGATCTTAAAATATATCCTTCTTGGTAAACATGATGTGGCTTGCTATGACAAAACGTCTCTATGATGCCAAATTTTTTTACCTTATGACCTTGACATTGAAGTTTGACCTTCTATTAAAATATCTTCGTACTTTGTACTTTGCGTTGTGTGATTAATAAATGTTCTGTCATGGAAAGAAAACATCGTTGAAACTTTACATAGTTTATTTCACGATACATAATTTGACAGAATCCATAGCATGCGAGAAAGTAGTTCTGACAATTGAAAAATGACATATTGTATTTCAACATGTGAGTGGAATTGCACAATATGATGGACATATTTCTAGATAATTTCATGTTCATCCCTAAAAGAATTTGTTGAAAGATAAGGTTGTCTAAAACTCTTCAAAAGTATCTGAAATTATGAGGGATTGTACATAAATAAACTCCATGTGCTGGTACTTCACGTGTAGAATTGACAATCATTTCTCCAACTTACTCTTAGATATAGCCAATTTGTAATTAAGTTCTTATCAATCTCTGGACTTTCCAAGTATTCAATAATCAATATTACCTGTTACCTGTTACCTAGTTGAGAGATCTATCATCTAGTCTGTCGACCCTCTAGATCCGTTCCTGTATTTCTGCTTAATCTTTGATGTTCAGAATGGGGGGGGGGGGGGGGGTTAGGCATGTTGGCTCAAATTTGAGTGGCTGTCCTTTCCAGTGGTTGTTAAGCTTGCTTTTGAACGAGTTTAGTGTATTGGCTGTCACAACGTTGTCTGGTAAGCTGTTCCATACATTGACGACTCTATCTGTAAAACAGTTTTTTCGCACATCTAGTCTGCAGTGGCTTTTGACAAGTTTTTGACTGTTACCTCTTGTTCTGTTTTCCTGGCTCTTTACAAAAAGTGGTTTACTCATTTGTAATGTTTAAAGTTCCTTTTTATCACACCGAGCATGAGATTAGCCTTTTTAGCTCTACTGGTCAAAGACCAGTCGAGCTTATACGATACCATGTTGTCCGGCGTCTGTCTGTCTGTCTGTCTGTCTGTCTGTTAACAATTTTTTGTGAGTGCAACTCCTCTGAAACCATAAATGATAGAAAGCTAATTCTTTTTGCGTTTAGTTTGTTCCATGGTCTAGTTGTGCACCTGATATTTTATTTGAGCCTCTGACCCCCAGGGTCTTCGAAAATGGGTGTGGTCATTTTCTCCTATACAAGTCTATGTAATCTAGTGAACACCAATTCTCAGGAAGTATAAAAGATAGAGAAATAATTGTTTTTGCAATATAATCAGTCTCTGGTCCAGTTGTGCAACTGATATTTTGTTTGAGCCTCTGACCCCCAGGGTCTTCGAAAATGGGTGTGGTCATTTTCTCCTATATAAGTCTATGTAACCAATTCTCAGGAAGTATAATCGATAGAGAAATAATTGTTTTTGCAATATAATCAGTCTCTGGTCCAGTTGTGTACCTGATATTTTGTTTGAGCCTCTGACCCCCAGGGTCTTCGAAAATGGGTGTGGTCATTTTCTCCTATATAAGTCTATGTAATCTAGTGGACACCAATCTCAGGAAGTATAATCGATAGAGAAATAATTGTTTTTGCAATATAATCAGTCTCTAGTCCAGTTGTGCAACTGATATTTTGTTTGAGCCTCTGACCCCCAGGGTCTTCGAAAATGGGTGTGGTCATTTTCTCCTATATAAGTCTATGTAATCAAGTGAACACCAATTCTCAGGAAGTATAATTGATACAGAAATAATTGTTTTTGCAATATAATCAGTCTCTGGTCCATTTGTGCACCTGATATTTTGTTTGAGCCTCTGACCCCCAGGGTCTTCGAAAATGGGTGTGGTCATTTTCTCAATATAAGTCTAGGTAATCTATTGAACACCAATTCTCAGGAAGTATACTTGATAGAGAAATAATTGTTTTTGCAATATAATCAGTCTCTGGTCCAGTTGTGCAACTGATATTTTGTTTGAGCCTCTGACCCCCAGGGTCTTCGAAAATGGGTGTGGCCATTTGATCCTATACAAGTCTATGTTATCTAGTGAACACCAATTCTCAGAAAGTATAATTGATAGAGAATTAATTCTTTTTGCAATATAATCAGTCTCTGGTCCAGTTAAGCACCTGATATTTTGTTTGAGCCTCTGACCCCCAGGGTATTCAAAAATGGGTGTGGTCATTTTCTCCTATTTAAGTCTTTGTAATCTTGTGAACACAAGATCTCAGAAAGTATAATTCATTGAGAGTAAATTCTTTTTGCATTATTATGTGTCTGTGGTGTAGATGTGCATCTGATATTTTGAGTGAGCCCCTGTCCCCAGGGTTGGAAAATGGATGTTAATTTAGTGAATTTAACAAAACAGCCAGTAGAGCTTCAGTCTCATCAGAGACTTCTGGTTTACTGCTGTGTTAATATGAATTTGAAATTTAAGTTGGTTGTCTATTTGAACTCCTAGATCTGTTTCATATTCAAATTTTCCTATAACTTGCTCCGATAAGCTGTAATCATCTGGCAGGATTGCCCTGCCTAAATGAAGATGCTTACATTTGTCCTTATTGAAGGTGAGTTGCCACGAGTGCGACCATGATGTCAGATTGTTGATGTCCTGTTGGATCTTTCTGTTGTCTTCTTGATTGTTTGATGAGCCATATAGTTTCGTGTCGTCTGCAAATAATTTGACTGGGTTACTAACTACTTCTGGCAAGTCGTTGATGTAAATGAGAAAGAGGATAGGTCCTAGTACGCTGCCTTGCGGAATACCCGAAGTTATGTTGTCCCATGGAGAGTATTTACCATTTAGAATCACCCTCTGTTTCCTGTCTGTTAGAAATTCTTTTATCCATGTTAGTGTTTTGCCTTTAATTCCATATGCTGATCAAACATGTTACAGTGGAGAAAATATTTCCATTAAAATCTAAAGATAAACTTAGAATTTCTTGAATCTGTTTCTAATCTTATGAATTAATATTAACATCATCCCTCTTTCATGCAAGAGAATTAATTTTCTTTCTTGTTCTGACAATGCATCAATTTAGTTTAGAGTTATTTCTCTTTCTACAGTGTGTGAATTCCCCAAAATAAAGTAATAATTCACCCTAAAATATTGTGGGGGAGAGGCCACATGGTTACAATATTTTCTTAATGGTAGCTGATCGTCTGTCTGTTGCAAAAAAAAAAAGAGAAAGAAACACCCCATAGTATTGAATTGTAGATAAAAGGGCTTTAGTATTTCACATGTGCATTCCTTGTGACCAAATCTTATTGGTACCAAAATATTTGATTTTGAATTTTGAGTTTGACTCCTTTTTTGGATAACAGCAGCTGGGGCATTCTTTTTTACAAACACATCACATGAATAAACTTGTTGACTTTAACCTATAACTACTCCAACAGAGAGTTTTGGTCAAGACAGCAATGAAAATGGTTGATACAAAATGCATCCCCTATACTGCTAAGATCCGCACATGATAGATATACGTGAGTGGTGTACCAAAACATAGAAGCTTTAAGCTCGTTGTCCTTGGCAGCAGTGTGTCCATATCTAGTCATGAACTTGAAGGGGTAATTTGATAGCATGACTTTTGACCTAGTGACTTTGATATTGTCCTTTGGCCTATTTTGAAAATTACCCTTCGATTTTTTTTAGCTCACCTGAAGTTCCAGGGTTGTGGGTTCAGATTTTGGCACTGACACTATCATAATGCAATGTCAGTAGGTTAAAAGTGTGCTTTGGTATAAGGTGAGTGTTGTGCCCCTTGGGGCTCTTGTTGAAATTTCCATCTGACAGGAGATTTAATTCATATAGTATAAATTACTCTTGACCTTTGATTAAGAATGGTACTTTTGAAAAACTTTAAACCGGGCATATTTGGTATTTCACTTGAATATTTGACCTAGTGACCTTTAATACCATGACCTTTGACCTTTACCTTAAATTGTATATTTTCTTTATGTTGCTATTTACTAGCTACTTCCTATCGGCGAGCTATGCTGTATTACACTTCTAAGATCCGCCCATGATAGTTGCATACAGGAGTGTACTAAAATGCAACTTCCATGAAGTTAGCAGATATAATATTACCAGCGCTAATTACTCTGATGTGCGGTATAGGTTCATTTTGGCTTCCTGGTTTAACTGAAAGGGAGACGTATTTCAAACGTTTTGAACAAATGTAAATAAATTTTACATGTAGAGTGCTCATGACAAGAGCTTTCATTTGGTATCATGACTTGGCATTGACCTTTGACATATACCTTGGAAAAAACTTTAATGTGGGGGTATATTTCATGAATAAAAAAGGGGTACAGCTTTGATAATTCGCTGTCTTGTTCGTGAGGTTATTTTTGATACAGTGAGGAGGTTATAATACAAAACAATTGTGCGTTCTTCGAGACCTCTTGGTAACGTTATCCGAAAAACCAGGCCATTTACAACCTAATTGTCAGATTACCCATTGGTCTTGTGGTTTGTGTTTGGTGTTTGATGTCGTATTTGGTGTTCCTTTTTGTGTCCCTTGTTGTGTATGTCTTCTCTGTGTTTTCACTTTGGGTGTTTCGATGTTTTGCTGTGGGTGCTGTTGCCGAGTGTTGTTGGAGATCCCATCCTATTGTTGGATACGTGTATGTGTAAATTGATAAATACATCTCTCAGCGATCAGAAGCGTAGCTAGGTAGTAAATGGCGTGATAGTGTATAAAGATTTGATTTTCGGTACATCAGGGGTCACATGGTCTCAGAGTAGATACATTTTGTGCATAATGAATCCCTCTTATCGTAAAAGGTAAATAATTTAAAGCGTTTATTTGATTCTCTTTAGAGAGAGGAAGGGGATCGAGATAGAAATATAAAAAAAATCCACAAAAATGTTCTTCCTTTCCTACATCTCTCTACGTCCCCGGTGAGCTAACATTGTTGTAAAAGTATCATTAGAAGTCCCAATCTGTTGCAATAGGGTTCGAGTCCCTTTTTGGTAAGAATAAGAACCTTTCCTTGCATACTTAAAGAAATGACGTATATTCTGAAAATGACCAATCAGCTTCTTGCTTACGTTTGATATATTTCTAACTTCCTGGTCGAGGGTCTCGAAGACTTTTACACTATGCAATGCAATGAATTTTTTCTCTCAATTATGAAAATAATCCATTTGACTGAAATGCCTTGAAACAATTTAAATGCTGTCTTTAGTAGGAGCTGGGATACAATATTGATGCTAAGAGCGATTATAAAAATGAAATCATGGAATCGATAAATGAGCGCTTATACTTATAGATAGTTAAAACGATCGACAATATTTCTTTTAGGGCATTCATTAGCTGTATGAATAAATATTGAGTCGTGTATATATTGGGGTAGAATTATTGGTTATGTGTCACGCACATGTCTGTGAGCCTGAATGACATTTAAACGTGAAGCTATTGTCTGAAACTCCTCGCATTTTGAAATATAGTGGCACCGAATTTACCTTCCTGTCTGTAATATGTCTGAATAAAGCCAGGTGTGTATTGTATAAGTAATGAGGAATATAGAATGGCGAGTGATGGTGCAGACTTTGACATGCCAGTCTGGGACCACGCCCAGTATCCCATGTCCAGTACCCCACGGTACCAGCCCCTTGGGCAAGCATTGGGGAGGAGGACCACACCTCGCTGGATAAAGATAGTCACGTCTGGTACTGTTGGCAGATTCTTAGCAAAGTGGAGGGTAAGAAGGTGTATATTGTAATTTCCAATATCTAGCTCTAAATTCATTCAGTCGATATGTTACCCGTCTTTGGTTCTGTTCCTCATAGATCCGAGTTTATGTAACACAAACGGTACGCCTTCTTAATTATATCATACATATAATTTAGCTGTTCTTAAACCTCATCGTTTTCATTTAATAGAGAAAAACCCCATCTCCCTATATCTTAATCGTCTATGGTAAGTTTTGTCAGTTCAAGGTTTTTTTAGCTCACCTGAGCGAAGCTCAAGTGAGCTATTGTCATAGCGCACCGTCCGGCGTCCGTCCGTCCGTCCGTCGTCCGGCGTCCGGCGTCCGTCGTCCGTCGTAAACTTTTCACATTTTCGACTTCTTCTCCAGAACGGCTGAAGGGATTTTGATGAAACTTGGTAGGTATGAAGTACTCATGGTCCCCTACAAGTGTTGTTGTTTTTCGTCAGGATTTGTCAACAGGTGGCGCCACCACAGCCAAAAGTAGGTCACGGGGGGTACCCTCCTTTGACAAACTTCTTCTTCAGAACCGAAGCATGTATCGACAAACCGAAAGCATCAGGATGATCTAGAGAGATGTCTTAAGAAGTGTTGTTATTTTTGGTTCCACTTCGAAGTCAAATTTTTGACGCGTTTTTGACGTCTTTTCGGACTTAGTCAGAAATGCACATTTTTGCACTATTTCTTTAAATAACTCAATAAGTGTATGATTTTACACACTCATTTACTACATATTTATCATATTTAACTTACTTAATGCTTTGATATGTATTTTATGCTTAAATTTTATTTTTTTGATTTTTTATGAATTTTTTTCTTATGTAAAAAGGAAGGGGGGGGGGGGTGATTTTCATACATTTTCTGCTTCTTTTCTATAACCACTCTTCAGATTGTCATGACAGTTTGTAGGTATGAGGTACTCATGCATGGTGCCCTACAAGTGAAAGAATTTTGTCAAGATATCCACTTTTGGATTTTTAAGGAATATTTTTTAAGATTGTACATAGGTATAATGTATGTTTTCCATGCCCAATGGACCCATGGGGAGTGGCTTCAAACCCCGGCGGGACCCCAACAAAAACTTTTTCCCCTTTTTAGCTCACCTGAGCGAAGCTCAAGTGAGCTATTGTCATAGCGCACCGTCCGGCGTCCGTCCGTCCGTCCGTCGTCCGGCGTCCGTCGTCCGTCGTAAACTTTTCACATTTTCGACTTCTTCTCCAGAACGGCTGAAGGGATTTTGATGAAACTTGGTAGGTATGAAGTACTCATGGTCCCCTACAAGTGTTGTTGTTTTTCGTCAGGATTTGTCAACAGGTGGCGCCACCACAGCCAAAAGTAGGTCACGGGGGGTACCCTCCTTTGACAAACTTCTTCTTCAGAACCGAAGCATGTATCGACAAACCGAAAGCATCAGGATGATCTAGAGAGATGTCTTAAGAAGTGTTGTTATTTTTGGTTCCACTTCGAAGTCAAATTTTTGACGCGTTTTTGACGTCTTTTCGGACTTAGTCAGAAATGCACATTTTTGCACTATTTCTTTAAATAACTCAATAAGTGTATGATTTTACACACTCATTTACTACATATTTATCATATTTAACTTACTTAATGCTTTGATATGTATTTTATGCTTAAATTTTATTTTTTTGATTTTTTATGAATTTTTTTCTTATGTAAAAAGGAAGGGGGGGGGGGGGTGATTTTCATACATTTTCTGCTTCTTCTCCAGAACTGCTGAACAGATTTTTATGAGTATTTTTTCAATCATGAATAGATATGTTTACTGTGAACATGGACCCAAGGCTTGTAAGTTCAAGTTCTGGTACCCTGGTAACTTTAGTTTCGTATAAGTTGGTACATGTTCATGTATGCAAGAGTTGTCTTTCTTTAATATAGATTTATGTTTTTGAGGTTTAAATTTTTGGATTATCGATTCATTTGAATGTTATATATTTTGAATTATTAAATAGGTATGGAAAAGGAAACTAAATTATTTTAAAAAGATGAATAAGTATTTCCAAATTTATCTTGTGAAGACTTAGATATACAACTATGAAATTACAATAATGAGAGCAGCTCAAAATATTAATGTAAGAACAGATCAATGTTATCAATAACACAGTGAAAGGATGGGGAGGGGGTCTGTTATTTTGCTTTAGCTTCTTAGATTACTCAAGAAGAAGGGGGGATGATTTTCATACATATTCAACTTCTTCTCCAGAACCACTGAACAGATTTTCGTTAAACTTGGTAGGAAAGAAGAAATCATGGTCCCCTACAAGTATTGTTGTTTTTAGCTCACCTGAGCGAAGCTCAAGTGAGCAATTGTCATAGCGCGTCCTCCGTCCATCGTCCGTCCGTCTGACGTAAACTTTTAACATTTTCGATATCTTTTCGGCAACCGCTGCACAGAATTTCACGAAATTTCACAGGAAGCAAGTACTCAATGCCCTCTATCAAATTTGTGTTTTTCAAGCCGATCGGAAATCCAAGATGGCCGCCACAGGCTCTGATTGGCTGACACATTTTTGACTTCTCTTCTGAAACTGCGTCACAGAATTTCATGAAACTTCACAGGAAGCAAGTACTCAATGCCCTCTACCAAGTTTGTGATTTTTGAGCCGATCGGAAATCCAAGATAGCCGCCACAGGCTCTGATTGGCTGACACATTTTTGACTTCTCCTCCGAAATTGCTGCACAGAATTTCATGAAACTTCACAGGAAGCAAGTACTCAATGCCTTCTACCAAGTTTGTGTTTTTGGAGCCGATTGGAAATCCAAGATTGCCGCCACAGGCTCTAATTGGCTGACACATTCTCGACTTCTCCTCTGAAACCGCTGCACAGAATATCATGAAACTTCACGGGAAGCAACTACTCAATGCCCTCTACCAAATTGTGTTTTTCAAGCCAATCGGAAATCCAAGATGGCTGCCACAGGCTCTGATTGGCTGACACATTTTTAACTTCTCTTCTATAACCACTGCACAGAATATCATGAAACTTCACAGGAAGCAAGTACTCAATGCCCTCTACTAAGTTTGTGTTTTTCGAGCCAATCGGAAATCCAAGATGGCTGCCACAGACTCTGATTGACTGACACATTTTCGACTTCTCCTCTCAAACGGCTGCATAGAATTTCACAAACCTTCACAGGAAGCAAGTACTGATTGCTCTCTACCAAGTTTTTGTTTTTCGAGCTGATCAGAAATCCAAGATGGCCGCCACAGGCTCTGATTGGCTGACAAATTTTCGACTTCTCCTCTGAAACCGCTGCGCAGAATTTCATGAAACTTCACAGGATGCAAGTACTCATACCCTCTATCAAGTTTGCGTTTTTGGAGCCTATCGGAAATTCAAGATGGCCGCCACAGGCTCTGATTGGCTGACACATTTTCAACTTCTCCTCTAAAACTGCTTCACAGAATTTCTTGAAACTTCACAGGACGCAAGTACTAATTGCCCTCTACTTAGTTTGTGTTTTTCGAGCCCATTGGAAATCCAAGATGTCCTCTATAGGCTCTATTTGAATGACACATTTTTGACTTATCCTCTTAAACTACTGCACAGAATGTCACTGAACTTTACAGGAAGTAACTTATACACCTTGTCCTTCTCAAAGCTTCACTAAAAGCGATTTCCTTCAGGTCTTGACTTTGATTGAAAACATACATACAGTCTCCTCAGGTGAGCGATGTGGCCCCCTTGGGCCTCTTGTTTTTCATTCCACAATGCGATCTTGAAAAATAAACATGGTCATTTCAAAGGTTTTTTTTTCATCGCATGAAATATTCATCAAATAGGTATTTGACTTAACAACACGTGTAGATGATCAGTATTGTATGGTTTTACTTTAAGAACAATCCTGTCCAAGTGGCGAAGCCTGACGGTCCTCATGAATTCACGTCATCACAGTTACCCCACCTGTCCGTGTGTCATGCCGAGAACCAAATAAGTCAGGAGCAGAACGGCGTGCAGGATAACGGCCATCTTACCTCCGATAGAGACAGTAACGGGAGTGGAAAGTCTACCACAAGCTGTACGATCCTCTTGCTTCTCCTGGGTCTGTTACTGGTGCTAGCTAGCGGGGGTATACCTCTACTTATAGCCGAAACCAACGGCAAATCAAGTAAGATACAAAAAGTTATAATCATATATAAATGGATGCTCTTGTCATCTTGTAATGAAACTTTTTTTTTATTATTATTTATGAAAGTAAATATTATATCACTTTCTCCAAACCTATGTGTATTAATACCCATTTTTATTTTTAACAAACACGTTACTATTGAATTTTAAGTAAAATCTTTTAATATTTCAACTGATATCTCTTTCTGTAAGTCTAATTAGGAAAATTATGACTTGTTTTTTTCTCTCTGCTTCTTTGGTGATGAAAGGAAATAAACATATACTTGAGTTTTCTTTTTCATTGTAACCATTTTCATTGCCATGTATCGTGTAGCATTGAATCGTCTTTGTAGATTCCTCCGCCGTAGTTAGCAATGACGTCGATAGTACAACTTCGTCAATAGCACCTTCAGTGACTAGCGTCTCATCGACATCGGTGACGAGTCAGTCAGATAGCAGCCCAAGCATGACTATGACGCCAACAATGCTGGGCGAAACAAACGCTACCTCATCGATCTCCGATAGCGTTACTAATACAACCTCTACAAGCACAGTGTCAGATACAAACGTTACTGTGAACAACACAACACCAACAACAGTGAGCGGAGAAAACGCAACCTCATTTAGCTCCGATAACGTTACTGATACAAACACTACAAACACAGTGACAGATACAAATGTTACTATAGAGGAAACAACATCAACAACTGTGAGTGGGGAAAACTCCACCTCACCGACCTCCGATAGCGTTACTGATACAATAACTGCAAGCACAGTATCAGATACAAACGTTACTGTGAACAACACAACATCAACAACAGTGAGCGGAGAAAACGCCACCTTGCCGACCTCCGATAGCGTTACTGATACAAACACTACAAACACAGTGACAGATACAAATGTTACTGTGGAGGAAACAACATCAACAACAGTGAGCGGAGAAAACGCCACCTCGCCGACCTCCGATAGCTTTACTGATACAACAACTGCAAGCACGGTATCAGATACAAACGTTACAATGGAGGAAACAACATCAACAACAGTCAGTGGGGAAAACGCCACCTCACCGACCTCCGGCACTGTAACCGATTAACAACTATACAGACTTAACGGAAGGTAATAATGCGGGAGGGTTTCAACATTATACCTTCTTGAAGAAAATTTCAAACCAATTTATTATGCACCAGGCACGTGTTTCGAGTATTAAATTCTCATCAGTAACGATCAACACACAGAAAGTATTAACATTTTTCGAGTTTCATTATATTTTCAATGTACAGGATTTGCATTGTTTTTCTTACGGACACCATCCAATGACACAATTTAATTGGTACTTTATTAAAACCATGATGTATTATGGCATATAATGTAAAGATAACAACAAAATATACGTTTTACATTTATCTATTCTCCATTTTCAGATTTATGGTCTGTGATCACTGGTCTGGATGTACACACTGTAAATGAAACGAAGATTTTCTATTGTTCTGTTTACATACGGAAACTAGCAGACTCTACTACAAATATCAGAAAATATCTCTACATAAATACGTGGACATGATAACTGTAGGGCCTACGTGCTCCCTGAAGACATGGACCGTCTCCTACAGCTAGTAGTTTTTAAAAATACACTTGCGAGTGCCTAAGGAGATACAAATGTTCCTAAAAAGCATTGGGATAACTTAGCTTGTTATCAAGTGTTAATATTGAAATATTATAATGTTCTGTTGTAAAATTTCACTGCATCATATGCGCATTTCAACAAGTTATGTCTCATCAAAGAAATGAGGGGATCTCCAACAACACCCGTTTGCAGTACCAACAGCAAACCCCCAAAACACCCACTGCAAAAACACAAAGCAGACACGTACAGAAAGAGACGAAAATGGTACAAGGAACGCCAAATCACATAGAAACATCAAACAAAAATGACTACACATAAACTATCGAGATCAATGGGCAATCGGTGCCGACTTAGGACGGTCATCTGCCACGTCAGTAGCAGACGGTGTAGTTATCCGGATTACTTGCGCACAACCCTTCAACTTTTCCGATTATGTAGAGTTCTCGAAGAACGTACAATTGTGGTGTAAAATAATCTCCTCACTGTAAGAGTACCATACAAACAGACAACATGATGCATGTCCAAAGAAACACACAGATGGATATGTAAATGGATATAAAAACATGATGCGTACGAAATACAGCCCGTGCTCTGCCGGCACCGAGGAGTCCGACTGAGATTTAGAGAGGACAGTTGGTCGGGGCCCTGTCTTCTCTATAGAGCTTTGAACAGGGCTCGTCATGGAGTCCTGTCGTCACAGACAGTCAAGCAGAGTGCAAGTTTTAAGAATGCGCTGGTACAAGACTGTAGATTGGTCCAGTACCAAGCCAAATGTCCGTCTTGTAACAGAAGGATTATATCCACGGTATAAAAGGCGTTTGATTATTCTAATACAATGTCCTGGGTAGTTCTGTCTACCTTTGATCCTTCTTATTTTATTAATTATGTCACCATAAAATGCAGGTTGTGAAATACCCAAAGTAATATATTCTGTTGCTTGTATATGTCCGAATTTCAAAATAAGTTGACAATATGTTTTTGTAAAATTTCCAATTTGTGAAAGCGAACGTCAGATTTCTAGACAAAGTTGCTAGAAGTAGCAATGTATCGAAATTTGTAAGGAGACTTTTGCAGTTTTGGTATGCAGTATATTGTAGGGAGATCCAAATTAGAAATAGGGATGTTGAATGATGAAATTTCTTTGTTATGTTTGCTCAAAATGTTTGCTCAAAAACTTTCATTACTTTTGATATAAGCATTAGTAGAGGAAAGTTCAGAAACTGAAGTTGATGTATATATAGTAACGTTTTCAAATGATTAGGGTGTTGTTTGCTTATTTATCTGCAGGAGCAGTCTGCATGTCGAAGAACCTGTTTAGGATCGAAGAGCTGTGTCATAAATGAGGTCTACCTCAGTTTTAGAAAATTTTCATGAAATTTTTATGGTGGAGAATTTAATATATTTCGAGTCAAGTACCGAAACACTGTGAAACTAGGCGAACAGTGTCGTCGGGGATACTCATTTTTTATTACGTAATTTTAGAACTGCAATTAGATAAAACAGAAAATACAATTTGGGGATTAAATTTAAGATGTATTAAAATGCAAATGACGACAAATTGTGAAGATCTCAACTGTCATGTATTATGTAAGAGATGGGGACGTCTACTGGTAACTTGACTTCCATAAAAGCTACGTTATCATTTATAATATAAACTGATACAAAGTTTGATATCTGAGACGGGTAGAGAGACATAGTGCGATGAGATCGGCAGATATATGTACGCGGTACTCGAAAGTGTTAGATGAGACTAAGATAACAGGAGATGATATTTTGGTCGTGTATGAAAAAAAACAGACATTGTTAAATTGTTTCCAATGTTACGGAATGTGTCAACACTCTCTTAGATACATGTCGTATATATAAGTTTTGAAATACTAATTGTAAGGAGAGGAGTCCGACTGACATTCAGAGAGGACAGGTGGTCGGGGCCCTGTCTTCTCTAAAGAGGTTTGGACAGGGCCCGTCATGGAGTCCCGTCGTCACAGTCAGTCAGCGTGCAAGTATTAAGGATGCGCTGGTACAAGACTGTAAATTGGTCAAGTATCAAGCCCAGTGTCCGTTTGGTGACATTAGGGTCATATCCATGGTATAAGAGGCGTTTGATGATTCTGACGCATTTTTGATGGTAATTCTGTCTACCTTTGATCCTTCTAATTTTGTTGATCATGTCACCATAAAATGCAGGTTGCGAAATACCCAAAGTAATGTACTCTGTTGCTTGTATGGGTCCGAATTTCAAAAGTAGTTGACAATAATTTTTGTAAAATTTCCAGAATGTCTATACAAGTTTGTGAAAGCGAAAACCTTGACCTAAAAGTTTCTTGGTTATTTGTAAATTTCTATCATGAAAATCCAAAACATCAGTACATGCTCTAGCATACCGGATGAGCTGCGAAATGTAGATACCATAAGACGGTAATCTAGGAACATCACCATCAAGCCTGGGAAAATATACTATGACAAATATGGATAATGACCATATCCCTGTTTACATGGGATATGTTGAATCCAAAGTAATCTCTTTTGTCATACACACTTGTATGAATCTCTCCATTAACAATTTTGATATTCAGGTCCAAAAATGGTGTTTCTGTGTTTGTAACGTTCGCCTTGTTTAGAGTCAGTTCCTGTGGATAAATAACATTTTTATACTTTTCAAAAACAGGATTGTCGATAGTAAGAATATCATCCAGGTACCTAGAAGTACCATTGAAACATTTCATATCATCATGTTTTCTTTGTTTTTGAAGATTTTGGATAAATTCTTTTTCATACGTGTATAAAAATAAGAAGCCTTGTCAAGACGCCTTCGGAGCTGCCTTGATAATTGAAAAGTCACATGTAAAAGTTGCACATTGATCTGTGACCCCTGCGTTTTGCTGTCGCGTTTCTGTTTGTATATAGCCATCTTACAATGAGGGTGATTTTATACGAAGCTATTCTTCGAGAAATCGGGTCATGCTGTAAGTTTATCTGTTCTTCAATGATGTTAATGAATTTGAAAACGTTTAACATATAATCATAGCAAATGCTGTGGTTATTCGGGTTGCCTGTGCACAATCTTCTCCCGTTTTTTGATTAACAGATTTCTTCCAAGACATAATTTTTATGAAATATGTTAAAGTCATTGTTTCCATTTCTTATCCATTCCCTTTACAGTTTTGATGTGTCTATATGGTTTTATGTACCGATGTGATTGTGTATTGGAGGAGTTTCGATGAAGGACAATTCTTTCAAAATATATAAGCTGCTGTATATAAGTTGTCTTTCTTGTCCAAAACTATCAGTGTGCCCTACTGGTCAATGTCATTCGTAGATTTATAGATCTAAATATAAATAAAAATTAAACTTTATTTATTTTACAACGTTTAACAAACCAAACAAGTTACACAACTTATATTAATGTCTCAGGTTGGCTCAGATGTTGGCGTGAGGGGGTCCATGGAGCAGGAGGAAACCGGAGTACCCAGAGAAAACCCTCTGTAAAGGATTGGGTGGGGGACCACCTACGCTCCCACATAAGACCCTTCGCCGAATCTGAGAATCAAACCCAGGAACTAAGGGGTGAGAAGCGAGCACGCTACCACGGCGCTAACCCGGCAATATGAATACGGAAGTGTTCCAATTCTTTACCTTCTTGAAGAAAATTTCAAACCAATCAAAATGCACCAAACACGTGTTTCGGATATCAAATCCTCACTAGTTGTTAGTACTTATTTTAAAAATGCCGAAGTGATTTCTGACTTAAGCAAATGTATTTCAGTGTCTCCGGTCTTATTTTTGAATTTAAATTTGTGTATTACTTTGCAGAGAGTGCGCGACTCCTTTGTGTAAGATATATGTACCATGAATGACGTAAATTTATTATTCTTAAAGTAGGTCCATACTCGTATGACGTCATATGTAATATAATAGAAACCCCGATTATTGTCAGTTGATAGATTTTCGATTTAAGAAGTACAAATGAGAATTATTCCTTTTATGGAGACTGAAGCTTATTAAAAAAAACTCTAATTTAAGTAATTTATTCCAAAAAGACAAAATGAAAGATCTTGACGTGTGAGAGAATGCTTGAAAACTCGTCACAAGTTTTGAGATTGCAGATATTTTTGATAATGTATGATCTTGTACAAAAATGTTATTACTCTTGTAAGTTGTATGATTTTATCAAAAATTTAATGGTGTAGGGTTCCTAGATAGCATATAAAATGGATTCTAGATGGTAAATTCATTACTCTTTTTCATTTTCAATATAATATCCCATCAACATAATATCCATTTTAAAGAAATTGTTGTGAGGAATCACTCAGAATATTGCTTTTTGTGTATCCATAGCTTTAATTTTTCTCAATATTTTCGTAAGACAGTAGTTAAAAAGTTACCTAGAATCTAAATGTTAAAGATTCTTAGTATGATCTGGTCCATGCTGTTAATTTATCAGGTCTTAAATGATGCTATTGAATTTGAAGACGTTTAACATTATATTGATTCTTTCATTTTCTGACATTTTCATTAAATCCTGACTTGAAATGGAATAAGTTATTAGAAATAACAAATTCTATAGGAATATTTCAAAATGCAGGGGTGTACATATTCTGAGCTATAAAATGACATATCCAGATGATGAAACAAAGGAGGGGATCTCCAACAACACCAGGTTGTAGCACCCACAGCAAAACCCCAAAAAACCCAATGCAAAAACACAAAGCAGACAAGCACGGAAAGAGACGCATAAGGGACAAGGAACGTCAACGCACAACACAGAAACATCAAACACAAAGGACTACACATAAACCAACGAGTCCAATGGGCAACCGGTGCCGACTTAGGACGGCCATCTGCCACGGAAATAGCAGAAGGTGTGGTTATCCTGGATTACGTGCGCACAACCCTCCCACTTTTCCGATTACCCAGAGGTCTCGAAGAACGTACAATTGTGGTGTAAAACAACCTCCTCACTGTCAGATGACCACACACAAACAAGACCGCAAAACGCAGGGGCCCAAGCAACACAGATGAATATGTAAATGGATATAAAAAGAGGGCGTACGTAATACAATCCGTGCTCTGCCGCCGCGAGCTCATGTATGTTATCACCCGAGGAGTCCGACTGACATTCAGAGAGGACAGGTGGTCGGGGCCCTGTCTTCTCTAAAGAGGTTTGGACAGGGCCTGTCATGGAGTCCCGTCTTCACAGTCAGTCAGAGTGCAAGTTTTAAGAATGCGCTTGTACAAGACTGTAAATTGGTCAAGTACCAAGCCTAGTGTCCGTCTGGTGACATTAGGATCATATCCATGGTATAAAAGGCGTTTGATGATTCTGACGCATTTTCGATAGTGATGTTGTCTACCTTTGATCCTTCTTATCTTGTTAATAATGTCACCATAAAATGCAGGTTGTGAAATACCCAAAGTAATATACTCTGTTGCCTGTATTGGTCCGAATTTCAGAAGAAGTTGATAATAATTTTTGTAAAATTTCGAGAAAGTCTTTACTAGTTTGTGAAAGCGAAAACCTTGTCCTAAAAGTTTCTTGGTAATTTGTAAATTTCTACTGTGAAAATCCAAAACATCAGTACATGCTCTAGCATACCGGATGAGCTGTGAAATATAGATACCATAGGACAGTAATCTAGGAACATCACCGTCAAGCCAGGGGAAATTTACTATGCTTAATACATAATCATCTCTTTTGTCATACACACTTGTATATGTATCTCTCCATTAACAATTTTGATATTTAGGTCCAAAAATGGTGTTTCTGTGTTTGAAACGTTTGCCTTGTTTAGAATCAATTCCTGTGGATAAATAACAAATTTTATACTTTTCAAAAACAGGATTGTCGATAGTAAGAATATCATCCAGGTACCTAGAAGTACCAATGAAGCATTTCACATCATCATTTTTTCTTTGCTTTTGAATATTTTGGATAAATTCCTTTTCATACGTGTATGAAAATAAATCTGCAACAAGAGGCTTACAATTAGTACCCATTGGAATCCCTACGAAATCACATCAAGTTTGCATGACAAAAGAGCTGGAATGTTTTTCTACAAAATAAGACTAAGCAATGGAAAATTGTAGTGAAGGTTCTGCGAGTATGGAACTACCTTAAACACATTTTACTAAATTGGCTTTTCCTTCTTACGAGCAAAGTGAGAATTCATGTACGGCGAATAACATTTTATTGATAATTTAACAAAACAAGCGACGAATCAAATTGTTTTAGACTGTTTAACGTATGTAGTCTTAACAATTTGTGTGTAACGAAAGATGCTCATGGTAGACAATGAGGAAACTTATCAATATTTGAAGGACTTTATTCTATAAATGCACAAAATCTTGACGGTCGGCTATTTTGGAAAAAAGAGCTACATAGAAATAAGTTACAATTTAGGACAATTCCCTGACGTTTTAGGCAACTTAAATATTCCCTTTCTCACATGGTACTTACTCCAACAGCGAAGATACACACCTGGTCGATGAAACTTTAAATGGGCATTTCTCTTCGTCAAATAACAACTGACGACCAAATTATGCTTCATCTAATGATAAATTTTGTCTGAATTAATGTGTTCATTACTTGGATACATTTAAAATATGCCTACTATTTCAGCCTATAACAATTGTTCCAAGTCTTGTGTTTTAGTCTACCTAAATATTATCTTGAGGAATTATTATTGTCACGAGGTAGTGGAGCAGACATTTGGAAACTGTCACCCGAAGCTGAGGGCCGATGGTAACAGTTTACAAGATCTTCTCCACTACCGAGACTAAGACAAAATAACTTTTTATTACCCAATTGATTGTGGTACTAAACAGTTTGTCACATGACCATGAAAATAGATATGGTATGTCCGGGTATGCCACAAACGTCAATTGCATTATCGTACAAGTAAGGCGCGTTATCGAATGAAAATATGGATAGTGACCATATCCTAATACACAGTACAAAATCGATAATTCAGAAAATTATAAACCGAATGCATACAAAATCAGGATAAAACAAAAAGCAAAGCAAACAAAGAAAAACCTCCACCATATGAAAAGGAGCGAACTCCAAAAATGGGAGTGAGACCATGCAATACATGCGCTTGCTGTGTGTTACATACCCGTTACAAAACATAAATCATGAACACCTCACTCTATGACAAACGTGACGACTTCAATTTCAGCATTACAAACTTTCCTTTTCTGCGTTTCAACATTCCTTCATCACCAGCTTATGGCGTGTTCATATCTCAGTTGATACGCTATGCCAGAGCAAATACCAAATATACGGATTTTGTTCTTGAGTGCTAGGCGTCTTTCAGATAAGCTTCTCAGTCAGGGATATGTTTGTGACCGACTAACATCGTCACTGAGGAAGTTCTACGGTCGATATGGGGAACTCATCATACACTATGATGTCCCACTCTCCAGAATGGTGGATGATATTCTGTCATAGACCATTTGAACCATCCAACCAAAGATTGTACTCTATGTCTTCCGAAATGGAAGTAACCGGATGTGACAGTTCTACTGAATTGAAGCGGCGGGTGTTGCATGCAAGCAGGAGATGCTTACTCTTCCTTGGTACCTGGTCTCACTCCCATATCGGGAGTTTGCTTCTTTACATATTGTGGAGGTTTTTGTTTGTTTGCTTTGGTTCCTGTTTTATCCTGATTTTGTATGCCTTCGGTTTCTGATTTTCTGAATTATCGATTTTGTGCTGTATACAGGGATACGGTCATTATCCATGTTTGTCATTCATTCTATATATGTGCACCACAATTGTCAGTTTAATTCTTGTTTTCTGAAATCGCAATTTTTTAAAGTAAAAATTATGTTAAGATTTAGGTCACCATGAGTTCAGTCTGCAGGTTAAAACAGGAATCACGTTATGATTCTGTAGAGCTTATGCATTGTGACTTTTTTTCATACAAATATCCCCATTTTTTTCTACATCCTCTACTAGGGCGGATCTAGTCTAATTAAAATTATGCTACATATGCAATCTATGACTGAAATGAAGAGAGCTGAATCTTAATTAGATAACGGCGGATCAAGTATTTTGTCAAGGGGGAGGGGGTCCAACTGGACAGCGGCATAATTTTCAACTTGGACAAGGTGTCATAAGGCCATTAGATAGTAAATACCCCTCCCCTATATACCACGATCATAATTCCGGTCAACTTGTTGGATAAAGCATATAATTCATATAAAGACCCTCTCTCTCTTCTGATAAAAACTCCGGGAATCGAACCAACTCAGAACTTTGTTAAAAGGATATCAGGACAAACACATTAACCACTGTGCCAAACACCTTTTGCAAATTGTGTTAATATATAAAGTCTTTTGATATACATGTACTGTGATGCATACAAAAGCAAATATTCACCAATTAATAAAAGCATATTTTTAAAAGTTTTTATATGTCATCAATCTATTTTTGCTCTCGTGTGATAATCTAACTTTTACATTATTTAGGTTGAGGATCACTGACGAGGACTAAGTACCCGAAACGCGCATGTCTGGTCCATGCTGAAAATTTATCTGTTTTTAAATGATGCTATTGAATTTGAAGACGTTTAACATTAATAGATGATACTGTAGTAAAATATGAAGAAGGGGATGTTTCAAAAGTCATTTCAAGGAACAGGTACACGAGGCCTCACAAAGCACCATCCGTTATCAAAATTGAAGTTAGGATTGGCGAGGCAATAGGCATTAGGACGAAAGAATGATGGGAAAAAGAGAGATGTCATATATAATGCATGTACATGTAATAACGAAATTTTTGCATTGACGAAGGACAAATGTAAGATGCACCAAAGCAACATTGCATGAAAAGATGGACAAATGCAATATAAAGTCAGTTTAAAATGAAAGTAAGTCAATTTGAAATGAAAGTAGGTCAACTTAAATGAAATAATCAAATATCGAATGTAGCAACATAGCATGAAGCATGTATATGATGTAAGCAATAAAAATAGTATTGTGACCCTAATCCCCCATATTATATTGCCAGTAAACATTGAGATCTGTTTGCTCTCCTCTTTGTTCACAATCAGTACTCGAATTTAGTATGCATTCTTTCTTGTTTAAATAGAACACATTAGGGTAGAACTACTGTAACAAGGAAGTGTGTTGGAACTCTATCACTTATAAATGAATGACACATCACGCATTTGAGAGAAAAAGACATCTCTATAGCCACTTAGAGGTATATGAATAGTTTATAAATGGCAGTAAACTTGTTATTGCACTATTTTTTTACGTCCCGAACTTTTTTCTGAAAGAAAAAGAGGAGATTTTCCAACGACACTTGGTTGCAGCACCCACAACTCGTGCTAAAACACAAGGTAGACGATCATAAAAACAAATGTTAAAGGAACAAGGAGCACCAAAACATAACATAGAAACATCAAACACAAAAGACAACACATAAACCAACGAGACCAATGGGCAACCGGTGCCGATATAAGAAGGCCATCTGCTACGCAAGTAGTAGAGGGTGTGGTAATCCAGATCACGTGCGCACAACCCTCCCACTTTTACTGTTACTCACTGTAAGATGGCCATACAAACAGACAGCATAATTCAGGGGCCCATACACACAGATAGATATGCAAATGGATATAAAAATAGAGGGCATACGAAATACAGTCCGTGCTCCGTTGGCTGTAGCGAGCTCATGCATGTTATCACCCGATGAGTCCGACCGACACTCAAAGAGGACAGGTGGTCGCGGCCCTGTCTTCTCTAACGAGGTTTGGACAGGACCCGTTATGCAGGGATGGGGTCAATTTCATTTCAATAAACATTAAAGAAGTACCGATCAGTTATTCAGTCTCAAAGTCGAGAAGGCAAGGCAAAATCATTAGATTTTCCATAGGAACGGTTGTGAACAATGTGATTAATTAAATACGCATTACATTGTATGTTATGGCGATGAAATTAATTGAATTACACATAACTTTGCCATTACACGACATACATACATGTAATTAAATTACAATTACATTGCAAATGTAATTCAATAAATAACACATTACATTTCATTAAATGAAGTTATTTTCAGCATTTCATCTTTAACTATGCCTAAAAGTTATTTCAAGTGTCTGATAAAATGCGAGAATTGCAGGACAATAATCTTTCTACAGTCTGATGTCTTCTTTACGTTCCCTCAGAAATAATCAATGTACAATGGCTTGGTACTTGAGCAATCTAAGCCTTGTACCAGCGTATTTTTAAGAATTGCACTCTGACTGACTGTGACGATAGGACTCCATGACGGGCCCTGTTCAAACCTCTTTAGAGAAGGCAGGGCCCCGAGCGCCTGTCCTCTCTGAATCCCAGTCGGACTCCTCGGGTGTTCACATGCATTAGCTTGCTACAGCCGGCAGAGCCTCTGTGTTTCATGTTTATTTACAATTCCATCGATAAGTTTCTTGGGCCCCTGCGTCATGCTGTCCGTTTGTATTTTCATCTTACAGTGAGCAGGTTATTTTACACAACAATTATGCGATCTGCTAGTCCTCTGGGTAATCGGAAAAGTGTGAGGGCTGTGCGCACGTAATCCGGATAACCACACCATCTGCTAACTTCTGATACTAAAATGAATTTTGGTGGCTCCGCTGGAAGCATCAGTGATGAGAATTAAATTTTCGAAACACGTGTCTGGTGCAGGAAAAAATTGGTTTGAAATTTTCTTCATGAAGGTATAGAATTGGAACTTTTCCGTTTTGGATCAAACAACAAGATGGCGTCGAAGTCATCGTATTAGAAAATACAACAGGCCAGATATTCATGATGTATCTTTCGACGGTCTTTTGTCATTTGTCAACCAACAGTTAGGTCTTCATCATATTCGTACGAAGTTGTACTCTCTTCCTTTAAAGAAATTGCATGCCTGCAAAGTATTATTATGGACATCTCGTCAAACAGTCGGATGGTAGTTTAGAGCGTGGAGAAGTCGAAAGACTTTATGCTGATAATATGGTTAAAATTGGTGGCTTTTAAATTCTTAAATTTTCAAAAAGTTCTTTTTTAAAGAATTTTTAGGATCCACATCTGATTGATTCCATTTCTGGAAGAAGTTGTCTCGCAGTATGTTTGAAGACCTTGCTTGATGCGAGCAAAATGTTTAGAGGTTTTGTAGAGCACCTTGACGAACCGGCGATGAAGTGGTGTTTGTAAGGATTTTTATGCAATCTGACATACTCGTTAGCAGTGTAAATCGTGCCTTCCTTGAAATCAAATTTGAAAAGAAGGGGATCGATGCTCTGCGTTTAAGCAACATTGTAAATAACAGCTTTGTCAAGGATAAAATCCCTCCTTCTTTTGAATACCAGGAGTCGCCTTTCATTTCCTACACATATACACAATCCGTTGCTTTCAAAATATTTAATTATAAACAAAATTTGAAATGCCTAGATGTACACCAACTTTTACAAAACTCCATACGATGCACATGTGCATCCTCTGATTTCATATACCAACCTTGTGACCACGTGGTTACTTCTGACCTTAATATCAACAACAATAACAGCTTTGGAATAATTATGGATGCATGTGAGGAGCAGACGGTGGACAGAAAAAGGAGGACGTAGAACTAGACACACTCTCCGAATGGATGCAATCCATCGGAGAATTACTTAAAAGAAGAATAGGGCGTCTTCAGGATTCACAACAGACACGACTCAAATATTCATGACCCTGTTGTTGCCAAAGAACTTTCTGACCTCCATGAAAAATATATCATTGTTCCTGCTGACAAAACGGCAAACAATTTTACTTTCGTTTGCAAGGCCTTCCATTTCAAATGTCAGAGAGAGGAACTTAAGTTACATTCAGCAACTGGAAGTCCAACATACACACTAACAAATTTACCTGTATCTGAAATACTTGACAATCACAAATCTGTTCTTGAGTCCTTCGGTATTCATACCGATGACTCTGATCTTGAACTACCTTACATCTACTGGATTCCAAAAATGCACAAAAATCCTTACAAGCACCACTTCATCGCCGGTTCGTCAAGGTGCTCCACAAAACCTCTATAAATTTTGCTCGCATCAAGCAAGGTCTTCAAACATACTGCGAGACAACTTATTCCAGAAATGGAATCAATCAGATGTAGATCCTAAAAAATTCTTTAAAAAAGAACTTTTTGAAATTTAAGAATTTAAAAGCCACCAATTTAAATCATATTATCAGCATAAAGTCTTTCGACTTCTCCACGCTCTAAACTACCATCCGACACAAAAAAAATCAAAATCAGACTTGTCAATATTATTCGCAACAGCTTTCTTATAAGAAATGGTAATAAGAGATACAAACACATCGTCATAGGGCGGAAGGATACTTATTTCGTGAAGGAACTCTCTGATTCAACCAAAACGTATACCGAAGACGATATCATCCGGATACTTGAGTTTTTGATTGACAATATATTTGTGGTGTTTTGAGGAACCGTTTTCCTGCATAGTCGGAATCCCTATCGATGCCAATTGCACCCTACTGCTTGCGGACTTATTTTTATATTCATACGAAGATGACTTCAATCAGACTTTTCTCTCCACTAGGCGAAAGCACCTCGCTTCTCAGTTCAATTTTTCCTGCATTGTGATTGAATGGCTGTCATCATCACCAAACAAGACATACCTGATCTATGCATCAAATGTTCATCGAGACAATCACCGAATTTGACAGGTTTCCATGGAGCTGTTGCGACGGTATTGCATGCAATCATGAATGACTTCAATCAGACTTTTCTCTCCACTAGGCGAAAGCACCTCGCTTCTCAGTTCAATTTTTCCTGCATTGTGATTGAATGGCTGTCATCATCACCAAACAAGACATACCTGATCTATGCATCAAATGTTCATCGAGACAATCACCGAATTTGACAGGTTTCCATGGAGCTGTTGCGACGGTATTGCATGCAATCATGAAAACCTGGCTCTCCCCGGGCACCTGGTCTCACTTTGGAATGTTGTTCATTCCGGGGTTCGCAACAGTTCCAGTGGGAATTCTCACGATTTGGCCTTGCCTTCTCGACTTTGAGACATAACAACTGTTAGGTACTTCTTTGATGTTTATGGTATTCAAGATAATTAACTGATATTTATTTTTTACCTCAAATGTTTGTTTTAATTTTTTAGGAATTCCTCTAAAAGGTACCCGCGGACTTAAAACAAAACATTTAATTAATAGTGCCTTAGCATTTAACTTTTTTTGCTTATTGAATAGCGTGTGTGCTAACGAACCTTTTGGTAGAATTTCTTGTCATCTATATTAAAACTTACTAAACCATTTTAGAAAGTATAAAATAATCATGTTCATCGAAATTTCAGACAATGTTAAAATATGACACCCTTTCATCCTTGTGCATTGATGTTTCTAAGGAGTTTTTAAGTGTAATGAATATAAAAAAGAATATTCGGGTTTGTTGTACATTTATTTAACCACATTGAAAGAAGTCATGTGACAAATGTACCACGTGATAATCGGGTATAAAAGGAAGCGAGACAGCAGATTTTGATGATTCCAGCTTCAGACGTCGTACAGATAAGACGATCATAGAAAGGTAAAAGATATTAATAGTTCTTGAATAAGGATCTAAATATAGTTCCTGTAAAAGGAATTAATATATTCTGAATAAGGGTATATTATAAGAGCTGGATAGATTGTTGATACGCCGTGCGCACTGACAAGTGCGCCCTTGTAACTTACCTCGGCAATGTTACCATTGCGCCGTAGCTATCAATGCGCATTGGTCAGATATATAAAAGAAGAGAGGAGATCTCCAACAAGACCCCGTTGCAGCCTCAACAGTAAAACACCAAAACACCCGATGCAAAAACACAAAAGACAAGTACAGCACGAGACGGAAAAGAGACACACGACATGTAAACATCAAACACAAAAGACTACACATAAACCGACGAGACCAATTGGTAACCGGTGCCGACTTTGGACGGCCATTTGTCACGCAAGTAGCAAATGGTGTGGTTATCCTGAATTACGTGCGCACAACCCTCTCACTTCTCCAATTACCAAGAGGTCTCGAAGAACGTACAATTGTGGCGTAAAACAACCTCCTCACTGTAAGATGACATCACACAAACAAGACCGCGAAACATAGAGGCCCCAGAGACACAGATGAATATGTAAATGGATATAAAAAGAGGGCATGCGTAATACAGTCCGTGCTCTGTCGGCTGTAGCGAGCTAATGTATGTAATCACCCGAGGAGTCCGACTGACATTCAGAGAGGACAGGTGGTCGGGGCCCTGTCTTCTCTAAAGAGTTTTGGACAGGGCCCGTCATGGAGTCCCGTCGTCACAGTCAGTCAGAGTGCAAGTCTCAAGGATGCGCTTGTACAAGACTGTAGATTGGTCAAGTACCAAGCCTAGTGTCCGTCTGGTGACATTAGGATCATATCCACGGTATAAAAGGAGTTTGATGATTCTGACGCATTTTCGATGGTCATGCTGCCTACCTTTGATCCTTTTTATTTTGTTTATCATATCACCATAAAAGACAGGTTGTGTAATACCCATAGTAATGTACTCTGTTGCATGTATAGATCCGAATTTTAAAAGAAGTTGACTGTAATTTTTGTAAAATTTCCAGAAAGTCTTAACTAATTTATGAAAGCGGAAACCTTGACCTAAAAGTTTTTTGGTGATTTGTAAATTTCTACTGTGAAAATCCAAAATATCAGTACATGCTCTAGCGTACCGGATGAGCTGTGATATGTAATTGTCGTATGACGGTAATCTTGGAACATCACCATCAAGCCAGGGGAAATTTACTATGTTGAATCCAAAATCATCCCTTTTGTCATATACACTTGTATGAATCTTTCCGTTTACAATTTTGATATTTAGGTCCAAAAAAGGTGTTTCTGTATTTGAAAGGTTTGCCTTGTTAAGAGTTAATTCTTGTGGATAAATTTCATTCTTATATAATTCAAAAGCAGGATTGTCAATGGTTAGAATATCATCCAGATACCTAGAAGTATTATTGAAATATTTCAGCTCATCAAAATTTTCTTTGCTTTTGAAGATTTTGGATAAATTCTTTTTCATAAGTGTATAAAAATAAATCTGCAACAAGAGGCGCACAGTTAGTACCCATAGGAATTCCTACTACCTTCTTGTAAAGATCCTCACCAAATCTAACGTAAATATTGTCCAAGAGGAAGGACAAGGCATTACACAGGTCACTACATGTCCATGATTTGTATGATTTGTAGTCTGTCGAGGAAAAGAAACCCTTCGATTCAGATGTACAAATGTAAGTTTTTCGCTCTCGATCAAAACACCATTTAATGAGATTAGATAATCGATCATTAATTTTGTCATGAGGAAGTGTGGTGCACATATTACAGAAGTCGTATGAAGAAATCGTATTGGCTTGGAAATTTCCAGATTTCATTTTTTCAATCACATCCCCTGAATTCTTAATAGACCAAAATAAATTTACATCGTTCCTGTTTAGAACCGCTTCACAATATCTAGTTATGTGTTCTTTAATAGCAGTAAGTGCTGACGTCAGATTTCTAGACAAAGTTGTAGTGGAGCAGTTACTAGAATTAGCAATAAATCGAAATTTGTAAGGAGACATGTGCAGTTTCGGTATGCAATATAGTGTTGGGAGATCCAATTTAGAAATAGAGATATTGAATGAAGACAGTTCACTGTTATGCTTGCTTAAAATGTTAGATGCACTTTCATTGCTTTTGATATATGTATTAGTAGACGAAAGTTCCGAAACCAAAGTTGATATGTAGTAACGTTTTCAAATGATAATGGTGTTGTTGGCTGCTTTATCAGTTGGTGCAAAGACATATTTTTCATGTAATTTACTTAGTTTGGATTTGAAATATCTTTCTGATTTGGAACGTGGATTTTGAAAAAGATGAGGGTTTTTATGGAAGTTCTCTATTCGAATATCCGTTATATCTAAAATGAGGTTTTTCCAGTCATTCAGAGCATGCGGTTCGACTCCTTCTGATTTACACCATCTTTTCGTATAATTATCTAAGGCTTCCGTAAGCGCTTCACGGCATTTGACAAAATCTATCTTGGATGGGATTCTTTACTAAGGTCCTTTTTTAAGAAGACCACGGAGCTGTCTGGGATAATTGAAAAGTCACCTGTAACAACATGGCCAGCTGGTTTGTAGAGATATTTAAAAGTTGCACATTCTCAAGAAGCAGGACACGATTCAAGTATGTCAGGTTCCGTTGTAACTTTAATATATTTAAAAACAAAGTTTCGAATAGGTTTCTTGTATTTATAACAAATAAGAGGTGGCTCTTTTTCAAAATATTGAGGAATGGTACTTTGTACGCGATGATCCCGAAAAATATTAGAGATGTTTAGAAGATCAAAACCTTTGTTAATAAACGGGATATTTATGAGTCGTCTTTTATGTGAGGTGTTTTTCACAATAGGATAAAGTTTTTACTGTGCGAATGAGACAATGATATTAAGTCTGAATCAGTCAGTGTTTCTTAAGAAGGCAACCTCTGCTTATCCAAGATAAATTTCAAGTGCATAACTGGTATTGACGACAGAGCATGTAACAGCTCATGTCTTCCGCCATTGCGTACTATAGTAAGTAAATCGTTGAGAGAGCTGTATATTCTGGATCGTTTTCTTTTTTGTCTGTTTCGTCTTTTCCCGTGCGACCTGTATTTCCTTTTAGCGTTTGGGCGATTGAAAAGATGTTGATATTGGTAGAAGCTGAGGAAATGTTTCCTTGTCCATAAATTTGATCGTTTAAACCAAGAGGGTACGCAGTCTGAAGTTTGGTGATCCAGGCAAGTTCAGCTTGTAGTCGGCGTTTTTTAATTTCGGTCTTACTTTCATTTTTACGTTTTGGAAAAGTCTGAACTGGGGTCATGGTGATATCCGAAATAGAATGATTATATCTAACAAAGTGATTATAAAGAAAGTTTCTGTGTTTTTGTTGACGTGAGGTTCTAATCTTATAAGAATGGTTCCTAAAACGAGATTTTGAAGGTTGGCCTTTCTCATCTACATATTGTGCGCCACATCCCCTGGCATTTCAAGTCATTACGTAAATAAGATCTTGAGACGATCAATCGATGTCTTGGTCTACCTCGATTTTGAATTTCTGCCCATTTACACTAGATGTTATTGTGGAGTCGCAGTTGATGAGGTGACACAACGAGCATCTCTTACTGTTGTTCTTAGAAATAATTGAGAACCCTCTGTGTCTGATGTTGAATGTAGAGCCTGCGGATGGAGTAGTGCGTAAAATACGACTGTGGGGTCTAAATTTGAGAGGTGATAAGAGTACTCTTGGTGAGGAAAAAAGTTTTTTTACTGTTGAATGTCGATGATGGTAAAGTAACTGTAGTGACAGAGGGTAATCTCAAGGGGGTTAGTTTGATACGAGGCGACCTTAAAAATGCCATAATGCGATAATTGAAGAAAAGTGAATTAGAGTCTTACGTAGAAGACACTACAACAGCCAAGTTAGAGAACACAATGAAATTAAAACACTGCAAACATCGGGTCGCGGGGAATTGCATTACCAACTCCACACTGCAACACGAAATAAGTGCCCCTTATAAGTACCCCTTATTGTTATCTTGTAAATATTTCTTGTAACGTTATTTTCAAATTCCCAATCACTTAATCATTTCTGTATATATTCTGTAATTCAATCTAAATTGAGATATAGTTAGAAGAACTGCGCAAGTAGCCTCTGCGTTGACAGATTCCTTGATCGTTTGTTTACATTTGCTCGTAACTTTATTTTGTTGTCGCTGCCTACCGAGCATGAGCTTGGTAACGAACCATTGTAATAAATAATACCGCTAGGACAGTTCTTTTCAATCAGGAAGTGGAAGACTGACTGATTTTCCATACCTATTAAACTGCAGGTTGTCTGTTAGCGGTGTGGTATTAAATGAAATTCAAACAACTCGTTTATATCACAGAATATAGCTATAACATTATCATGTCATTCCAAAGTGTGTCTTGTATGAAATAGATCAAGAAACCAATGGATCAGACAGAACCTAAATCATCAAACTTAAGCGAATCCAAGAAAAATGATTTTGGTCGATTATTTGGTTACGGTATTGGACAGTCGAGAAAAGACAATGACTGGTTTCAAGATGATAGATCGAAAAGGAATGATATTGGAAGATCTAGAGGTGCTACTCAAGGTCTTGGAGAAACCAGAAGAGATAATTATGATTTAGGGCACAGCGTGTATGTATCGGGAAAAGTAAACAGGTACTCCAATGGGTCTTTGAAAGAAGACTACGAATCAACAAAAATTGACGATTCTTTGAGGAAGTATGACAGGAACGACTGGAGGAATTCTCGGGTAGGAAAACAAAGCGCTCATGATAGAAACATCTTGAGTCAAACAGAAAACGCTTGGCGTTATGACGAATACAGTAAACCTAGAAGAGAAGAGTCGAACATAGGCAGAACTTTCCGTGACATCAGACCGTCACCTGGCGATTCGTCAAGAGACAGACAACCCAGAAACATACAAGGGCTTGGTAAGTCTAGTCAAGCTGATGGAGTACGACGGAACAGAGATGAGGACAATGTATCAACTCGACAATCTACTAAACACAATATGGGGGACAGAAATTATGAAGAAACTTGGGTATCTGATGGACCGGGATCTCAGCAAGACGGATTTGAACAGGACCTTAGCCGGTCATGGATTCAGAGAGGGGAGTACTGCTGGGAAACAAGAAGCATGGAAAGTTTACCGGAGAAAAAAGACTGGCGTAATATGGCGTCCTCTGGTACATTCAGGCGAGCCTACTTTGATGTTATAGACTCCTTCAGACCTCAAGTAAGTAATGGGTATATGCTGAATAAATTAAAACGAAGTCAGTGCTTACATCTTTATATAATAAAAATTGAATGTTTCATTTGAAACAAATTTGAAAAAAATCTTTATAATCTATATCTAATATGCCGAACAAATTAATTAAACGAAGTCAGTGCTTACATCTTTATATAATGAGCATTAAATGCTTTATTTGAAACAAATTTGAAAAAAATCTTCTTTATCCAGCTTGTATTTTAATGCAAGATTACATTTTGATATCAAAGATTTTGTATATTTTGTTGCTCAGATATATCATGATTACATTTTTTGATTCACCTAGGGGCTTAACCAAAAATGTAATCATGATAACTAGTTATCATGATTACATTTTTGGTTAAGCCCCTAGGTGAATCAAAAATGTTATCATGATAGATATGTGATTTTTGAGTCCCTATGTATGTCCACTGTGACAAGTTCCATACTTAAAGAAAGCTTACATAACCTAGTACTCCATGAACACAACTTTGATTGTATACTTATAGAAATAAAGCTTAAATAATGAAAAATAAGTAAACATGAAAGAGTTCTGTACTTTGCATATCTTATTGGCACCTTACACACCAAGGGGTATAAAACAACATAATTATAACACTAGAGAATATATTTATAGGGTTTCGGTATTGGTATTTATCGTATTTGTATGGTACCAATCAAATATGCTTAGTGCAAGTTACTGGTCGTGAACATAAGCGTTCCTACACTGTGATTACGGGTGTTAGTGTTAAAAGAAATTTGCGTGTACATTTTGTATATTCCTTTAGATTTTTATATCGGGCATAATGTGATAAGTATGTATCATTTTTAATAGATACCCGTCTGCATCTTAACAATGATCTATAATGTTTTGTTCAAATAATTTTCATAATACTTAGACATAATTGGAACGATATTCTCTTTCTGGTCTGTAGATCAATTGACTCTAGGTTAAAAATCAAATATACTTTTTAAAAATGCAATGACGTGTAAATATTACTATATCTAAACTAAAAACATAAATATAGGATCTCAAATGAATTTTCATTTCATACGATGTAGTATGAAACGAGTTGTGAGTTTTATATCCCCGAGCCATCATGTGAAATGAAAATTCATTTGAGATTCTTTTTATCACATGATATTGCCTAAAAATGTGTATTTCTAACGTGAAATCAACGTTTCCGAGAACTGCAGAGGCGAATCACGCCGTGATCTAGAAGTCGTCTGCTACGCCATGAGAAGTAGTGTCCCCATCGTATAGATATTCTGTGCGTAAGAGAAAAGTATTTCAATTTTGAATAGTATTAAATGCAAGAATTTTTTCAACAACAACAATTTTAATCATTGATATTGACTCAGGGTCTGAATTTAACAGTTGACCGATATTTGAATGGTCACATTTGTCAAGGTTTATGTGATTAGGTTCCAAATTTGACCAATCGCATTCAAGCATAGCGATATGTAACGTGTTATCATATCATATATTTATGAAATGGCTTTATGAAACTGCATAACGGGTGTAGCATGTGATAAATAAGGTTATCTTTTAAATCTGTTCCACGCTGCGTCGGCAAAGAATTAATTTTAAGTGTATTGCTGATAGTTACAAGGCCGATGGCCGCTAAGACGGGTTTATCTTTTTATCCTTAACTATTTATTAATTATCTCGGTATTCAATTATCGAGGTACGGATTTCGCCGAGTACTGTTTGGATGTTGCATAGGTTACGAGAATATTCGCACCAAAACTTTTTCGCGCTGGGTACCGGTAATTTCACACCAGGTATTTTTGCATGACTGGGAAAAATTGCCCAAATTTTCACATAGTGCTTAGATCCGTGCTCTATTTAATTAATTATCTCGGTTTTTAATTATCGAGGTACGGATTTAACCGAGTAAAGTTTGAGTGTTTCATAGGTTACGAGAATTTTCGGACCAAAACTTTTTCGCGCTGGGTACCGGTAATTTTCGCATCACCCCAATCACCCCAATTTTCACATAAGGCGTATGTGACTGTTCTTGGTCAGATGAATCCCTCAAATTGTTTGGAAGGAAATGAGGGGGTTGTAAAAATTCTGTACTGTGTATTCAATAAAGATACACTACTACCAAGGCCAAGATTTGTATGGGACAATGCTAATTATGAAACCGTATGGTGTATTAAAATTGAACAGAAAAAAATTATAGCATCTCATTCTGATCGGCAATATCAAAAAAGGTTTTGAAGGTATATCTTGAATCTCTTTCCCTTTTTTAATTATTTCATAAAGCCCTCCCCCTTCCCCTACCTTCTCTCTGGGTAAATGAATCAAGTTTAGCTCCCTCCTCCCTATTTCCATTTTTTTTTCGCATCACAGGGCAGGGAATAATCGACCCTGTTTTCACATAGGGTAATGTGGGGTAAACTCGACCGTTTTCTCAACGAATTTGTTTCGATAATAATTCACAAGGCATATTCTGGACGCAGCGATGGCTAATCATACACTCATGAAAGGGGACATTCTTAATTTTTCTCTTCTACATATATTTTCTTTGGCTGAAAGAAGATTAACATAACAAATTGGCAAAGATTGTAAGTGGGTCAAATGGGGTTAATTCGGCACGTCATGGGGAAAATTCGGCCGCCCTTTGAGGTAACTTCAGCCAGTCAGATATTAGTGATTTTTCCTCCACTTGTGGGTGTACTAAACTTCCAAGAATTCTTTCTATAGCAATCAGTACCAATTTAAGAATTGTTTTTCATATTTTGCGTTTGCATTGATGTGTGCAAAACAACTGGTCATGGTAAAAATTCTGTGCAGCATTTTTTTTACCATGACCATATGTTTTGCCTACACCAATGCAAAAATTAATATGAATAAACGAATCTCTTTCTCCTTTTATCCGAGGGCGGAAGAACAATGTCAGAACAGCTTACGGCAGCCGATAATTAAGAAGTCTAAATTTGCACTCGCGTTTTAGCTATCTTATAGTACACAGGACATGCAATAAATCCTATTTTGAAAAATAATTAAAAATAATCAAGACAGATACGTCTTTGTTTCATCTTGATTTCGATTTTACAAAAATTGAATATACTGAGTAACCTATCGGCTGATAGATTTGAAGTATAAACTCAGATTTATTGCCTGACCTCGTGAGGTCAGACACACCTAGATTTGAAATGCATGAAACGAAACAAGAAGTCAATGCGGCGTTTGCATGTAATAATGATGAAAGCGCCGTTTACAAACATTTACAAGATCAGACAAAACAGCATTCTCGTATTAAAGAGTTATCGCTCTTTTAACATATGCGCTTATACGTGAAGATGAAGCTTGGGGGATATACGTATCAATTAGCTAAACATCTTCATTTTCATTATACACTTGCTTATTCTATTTTTCATCTTAAAAATGTAGGAGTACATGTTCAAACCCGTGGCACGTTGCAATTATGAAAAAAAAGTATGTGTCTGGTAGTATCAGTACTACATACTTATATTGCACACAACAGCGGATCCACTTGACTTATCAGAAGCCCTTGTAAACGTAAACAAAGAAAGATAACTCGAAGAATGCTACCTTATTTGAAAGTATTTGAACCGCAACCACGTCTAGTATTAAGACAACCTGTTAAAGCACACAGGTTACGGCAATAAGGGGTTTCGGCTATGTGTCAACAGGGGTTACGGTTTCGAAGCGAGCGTTAGAGGGACGTAAGTAGTATAAGAACTCCCGACAAGTGAGTGAATGTTCTTGAATTTCCTATGTATATATAAACCCAATAACTCATTGTAGACAGAAGTCAATGTCATTGTTGGTCATACTCAAGCTCAAATAAAACTCAAACACGTGATTGATCACGTAATCGAATGTTCCCGAATTTCAAATAGCTGCTAATTTTAACTCATCTTGGTTGTAGTAGGGTGCACAAAGGTATTGTAAGTATAAATTAGGGCGCACATTTGGGTGCAAAATCTGCACATAAGTGTGCAAGGGATGCACAATTGCGTGTAAGATTTCCACATTGTAGTGCAAGATGTGCACATTAAAGGTGCTAGAAGTGCACATTTAGGTGCAGAATGTGCACATGAGGTTGCAAGATGTGCACATAAGTGTGAATTATGTGCACATTATTGTGCAAGATGTGCACATTAGTGTGCTAGATGTGCACAGTTGGTTGTACTCAAGTGTACAATGTTCACTTTTAGGGTGCACTTCGTGCTTAACTTGCACATTTATGTGCAGACAGGTGTTGAAAGGTTTGTACTCAGGTGCTAAAAGTGCAAGGTAAAGGAAAACGACTTGAACTACACGAATTTTTCTTGAAAGGTTCAAAGATCACAATGTGGCGTATTCAACAGATTTAATTGTGATTGATGACTCTATAAAGAATAAAAAGATAACATGATTTTCAATACTTTAATGCCATTCAAACAAAGTCAAACACAAACTTTCAAGAACAATTTTTTTTTACAAAAAAGTCACTTTTGCATTTCTTCATTGTATTAACTGCACATTGGTTGATTTTGGTGATTGTCTTCTTCGGGATGAATGACGGCACAAATAACTTCGTTGACATCCTTTACATTTTTTTTTTCTGAGTGAGACGTTTCGGTTCCTTTTTCTTCTTAATAAATTTCAACGCTTTCTGTCCAATTTGAGTAGCTTCAAAGTTCACAGTACCGTCACCATTTGGAATGAACTCAAACTTGAAATGTTTGGTCGGTTTATCCTCAAATTCAAAATGGCAACCAAGGTGTATATTCATTTGTTCCTGAAATATCCTCAGTTGTTTAGCATCGTATTTTTGTTGTTTTTCAAGCTGTTGACGATATTCACTTTCTTGATATCTCATAAAATCACCGTAGACAACAATCTCCATGCTGTGTCTTTGGTATTGTATTTCGGCAATACTTTTTCTTAGTCGTTCCCATCTTTGTCTGACATCATCCTTTTTATTTTAACGACAACAGCAGCATTAACAGAGCTCTTTTGACACGTCTGTTCCATTCTGAAGTTTTTGGCAGAATTAGGTAATGCGTGAACAAAGCTCCTTTTATAATGTTTAAACGTCCTTGACCTTTGAGAATCCGTAAGGTAAAGTGTTAAGGTTTACTAGAATCTGACGTGTGTCATACACGATGCGATAGTCCTTGGTCATGTCCTTGGAAAATAACCTGTGATCTTTCCCGTGCACAATCTAGGAAGGGTAAGTGACCGTGACCTTGTCGTTGTCAACTTGACTCAATACTATGTTTTTCATTGTTTCGAAATTGATAATCTTACTGGTCTTGTTATCCAAGGTCATGTCCTTTACTTTG
Organism: Pinctada fucata; assembly: GCA_028142955.1. Taxonomy (NCBI): domain Eukaryota; kingdom Metazoa; phylum Mollusca; class Bivalvia; order Pterioida; family Pteriidae; genus Pinctada; species Pinctada fucata. Next base: position 68,770,362 of record AP027105.1, on the reverse strand, counting down.
AACGTGGTACTACCGTCGTTCAATTGGTAGGGGTAGTTCTTGGGTCCGCCCGACACGAAGGTAGTGATCTTTTTCCCGTCTTATTCGTCGTTCCAACATCCCAAACTGTTTACGATGGGGGACTCCATTTATAGTCTTCGTGTACGTAGATGATGCTGTCGGTATCAAAGTACAGAACTCTGTCGTCCAATCGGCGCACGGTATTATGCAATTTCAAGCGTGCTAGAGCTGTAGTGTAACAGGCGATCTATGGTGCTCTATTGTGAGTATTGTTGAGATTGTCGTCAGGATCTTCATCTTCTTTAACTCATTTATTCTCGTGGTGTCGACATCGGTCGTTCGGACTTATCTCCTCCTTCATCTCCACGCAGGTGCGACAAAGGGGGAACAGTAATTTACATCTGTAACGGTAAGGTTATACCGGATGGTACAGTCTACGTGGTGAAATTATGCGACACTTGACTAAGCCCGTGTATTCTAGGAAAGTCCTCAAAGTTCTCGGTGATCAGAACCGGATGTCCGATAGGAAAGGTGCCGTGCTTTAAAACAGAGGGTAGAGGGAGCAGACATCGATGTAACGCATGTCTCCTTCGTTGCAGTAGAGTCGAGTCGCATTGGTTCTACCTCCAAACAAAGCATCTCTAGGTTGTAAGGGGTCCACGATTTCCTCAACCATTTGCTTGGCCAACGCTCCGAATTCCGATTCCTCCTTACACCGGCGATCGTACTCGTGTTCCCAAATGTGTTATACTCTATATCTCAATTCGTTCAAAAAGTTCTGGCGGACATGGGCGGCTTGGTACAGTTGCTGGAAGATATAGTCGTTTCTCACTGGATGTTTCTCCAATTTCATGTTTGGAAAGCATTCAGGACACCCGTGTCAGAAACACCCGTAAAACTCGTAGACGGTCTGCATATCTATGTCTATGACGTACAGGTGAGCTCTCCTCCGTTCCTGGCATGGCGGATGTCGTGGCTAGTCTCTAACACAATCCACTTCAACCATCTCAAAGCTTTGATGGAGTACTTATAATCGGGTGATTATCCTTCTGGGGGCAAGATGGCAACAGTTTCTCTGGGCATGAAGTTGCAGCGGAAAGCTACATTGGCTGTACTGGCAAAGGTAATGCGTTCCACGGACGGGTCAACTTTGACGAGGGACAGGAGGGTGTCTCTGAACTTGCCACAGCAGCGTCTTAAGTTGTCCACGTCCAATCGACAATACTCTTTCATCTCTTCCGCAAAGTTGAACTCCTCTCGCCTCTGTACTTTGTGTTGGTACCAGATCAGGAACTCCTGTCTGGCTTTACCTTTCATCCCGTTGGGTATGTAGGTGTCGATGGGTGGATACATTCCTACATAGTTTTGGCTGGGCGCGGTGTTGGACAGATGAGGGATGTAACCCTTCAACAACTCTGTCAGTCCAAAGACAGAAGGTAGACGGCTCAAGGCATCGGATAGGAAGTTGTAGGAATCTACAAATCTTACTCCATGTGCAGATATCGTCATGATCTTGGTGCCATTAATCATTACCTGTACAAAAAAGGTTTTTGAGTGTTTGCATTCTTTTGTAGAATACATGTCCATCGTATCCCTTCATGTTGTGGGCGATGGCTGTTGCCCCTTCGTGACACATCTTTTTGGTCTTGCCGTCAGTGGAACCAGTTTTGAATAACCAAACCATAAATCGTTCCAAGGTAGCCTCTCCCTTAAAGATGACTTCTCGTCCGCTTCTAGTAGGTTAGAACATTTCTGACAGTACTCTTCAATAGGTAGGCTGATGCATTAAGCTTCACAGGCACGGTGAACAACACAGAACTTGGGGACGTGCTCGTCGGTTTCCTGGGTACATTCAAAGTCATAGAAGATGTATAGATCACCCCTCTCCTTTTTAGGGATGGATACTTTCTGGACGTAGCACAAGTGTCCTTTCCCCACTTGCTCCTTACAAAAGGTACAGTAATGATCTTTATCGGCACATTTGTGGACAGCTTTCAAACGCTTAGTAATCCAACTACCGCATTCCTCGCATCTAGTCATCAAATCGCATACGCTATTACCAGACTTGTTGGGTTTGGAATGGTTCCAGTAACATCTCAAGCTATGAAAGCTACCGCCACAACTGTTACATTCCACGTTAGCGTCTTCCCAAGTGCATGGAGGCGAGGACAGACACCAGTAGCAAATGACGGGACAGGTACTCCTATGATTGCCTAAACTGGAATAACCGACATCACAGAAGTCACAGTAGTATGGTTTCTCCACTAAACCAGGCATGGAGGTGATGGCATCGTAGTGGTTATCTGTATACAAGATATGTAAGAGTATTGGTCTAATTCTCTTAATGGCTACATTACCTCTGTAAAGAGAAAAAATAATAAGTACATAGAAATACAAACAAATTAAATTCATTAACATTCACCAAAAATACACAAAATACTTACTTGTACAGATCGTCAAATTTCAGAGTTTTGGTAACAGCATTCTGCTGGTAGATTTTCAGTCTTTAGTTTGGCATCATGACTTTCTGGAATTTCTCCCACTCAGTTATGCCGCATCCATGTTCGCTCGAAACACCTGATTGGTCGCACAAAGCTTTGTCCCTCTCGGTCTGTAGTTTGTAATCTTTAGGTTTCTTGATCCTTTCCCTCTATGTTTTCCAATCTTCGGATTCTTTCTCCGGTCTTCTGGCATGAACAATAGTGACGACAATGGCTCGGGACAAACACATGTGATCCTCGTCGTTTACTATGCTCACGATAGATCTCTTCCCTTTTCTGAAAGCCTCCTTGTCTCTATGTAGGCGCTTCTTACTGTTTCCACCACTTCCAATGGGCATCTCTACGTGCAACAAGTCTATGGTGGTCTGACCATCCTCCATCATTTTCGTTGGATTGTTGGACTTTCTGGACTTCCTGCAAAATGGCGTCCCCGAACATCTCCGTGCTTTGAGAGAACGGGATTTCGGACTTCAAAGAAGGGTGGTGTACAATCAGCATCTTTGATGTGGTTCTCTTTCTTCAAATCGTCGACCAAAGTATCCATGATGTTAGGCAGTACTTTGGGAAATTCCGTGGGCGTGATGTCTTTAATCATTTTCTTGAAATTGACTGTGTACTTCATCCCCATAGTCCTAAACTTGCGGGACTGGTAGGTTTTATAGACATTGATGTTGTAGTATTTCCTTACATCTTTGGCATTAAAGTATCTTTGTTTGTTGGTTATTTTTGCTCTCTTTTTACTCTGGGTAGATTCAACATCTTCCTGGGTCTTTTCTCTAATGTCAGCAACAATATTGTTAGCAGCCATCAGGGACAAAAATGATGTTTGGTCTGTGGAAATTTATATATAGAAAATTCTAGAACATTCGGTCATGTGACTGATCACGTGATCAGTTTTCACATGACCTTGAGTTTTACATGAATTACCTTGACTCTGACCTTGAACGGGACAGTTATATTACCTAAAATTTTTTTGATAAGCAGTCAAGTGTTTGACCTTATTGTACTAACCATTTTTCTAAAGCGTTCTATTGATGACGTCATACTTCTTGGCAGGATTCCAGGTGACTGACATTATTGTACTGACCGACTTTTCTACAGCACGCCATCCATGACGTCATACTTTTTGGCAGGATTCCAGGTGACCGACATTAATGACGTCATATATTCTTGACACTTCTAGAAAGTTCTTACTGGCAAGCTGCCAGCTCGTGCCGTTGACACGAAAGGTCGTTTCAAAGTCAAAACTGCAGGCGCAGAATAAAATGACGTCATATGTTCTTTACACTTCTAGAAAATTCTGACTGGCAAGCTGCCAGCACGTGAGGTTGACACGAAAGGTCGTTTGAAAGTCAAATCTTAGGTGCAGAATAAAATGTAGTCATAGTGAAGATGACGTCATAATACTGATGTCATTGAATACCTAAACATCATAATACTTACGTCAGAAGTTAAGTACATTTTCCCTTCAGAGACCAAAGATTGAATTCAGCTTCGTACGAGTAAAGGAAAATGTCGGCAAGGAGTGGGGCACAATTGGTCCCCATTGGAATTCCGACAATTTGCTTGAAGACCTTTCCTCCAAAAACCACAAAAATGTTGTCGATCAAAAAGTTTAACATCTGAATGATATCTGTTTCAGTGTACTTATTTTCAGAATCGGATTTTTCTTTTACAAAGTAGGTTTTGTCATAGTTCACAACAATAAATGTGTGAATGCGATTACCGTTCTTACTTGTAAACTCATTACTTATAATTTTTGCGAGTCTTTCTTTCAGTTAAGAATGTGGAAAGTGTAGTGTAAAGTGTCGAAAAATCAAAGGCTTTGATCGAATGGACTTTACTTAAATGAGTGGATTTCAATGTTCTAAAAGTTCCTTCGAATTCTTTAAAATCCACATCTGGTTGATACCACTGCGAGAATATACTGTCGAACAATATTTTTGAAGCCCAGATTTGATTTCAGATAAAACTTTGGTGAGTAAGATCGATACAGATTTGGTTGAACATCTTGAGGAACCAGCGATGAAACGTTGTTTGTACGGATTCTTATGCATTTTAGGTATGCATGATTCCATGCATGATTCCATGATAATTTTGAAATTTTGGTTCCATGTAAAGGACATACTTTCTCTGTATTTGGGACCCTTTTTTAACAATTCTCTCAACTTGTCGTTCTTGACTATACTAAGGTCACCAGTAATAACGTGTCCACAAGGAGAGTAGTTGAAATCCGATGAAGAACATATGCAAGGAAGTGGTTGTAGTGAGGGATTACTTAAATCAATACACTGCAAGAATCGTTTGTAATTGTAAATTTTAGATGCAACTGTTGGTGTAGGAGATACAAGGAGTTTCTTTTCTTTTGAAATATGGTGGGATATTTTCTTTGACAGCTTTGTGATTCAAAATTTGACCAAGATTCAATTTATCAATACCCTTGTTTGCAAATCTTGCTTTAATGAAAGGACGGTTTGTTTTCTCCTCTGATTTATCTGATCTAACTGCTTGAAATAATCGCAAAGTAGAAATGTCCAAGATGACTCCTTATAGTCTGTATTCTGGGGAACGTGTATCGGTATATGTGAGGTCCTTCGTATATTCGTAGATTTCGTGTAACTTCCGTAAAGGAACAGAATATAATTTGGTACGAATATAATGCAGGCCTAGAGGCTCATTCAAAAATGGAACCAAGTCATCGAAGGAGAAACTATGTATCTCAGGCCTATTATATTTACGAATGCCATGACTTCGAGGTCTTCTTTGTGGTCTGTTGAATAAGCTTGTCACATTTACCGATTGACAACCGGGACTTGTTAAGTTTACCCCGTATGTATACAAAGAAGACTTGGGGTAAATTCGGTCAGCTAAATAAAAGCTATGAAGCACGAAAACCTGTTTGATTATTTCACATATTTATTTATTTATTTCAGATATAATTTTGATTTCAAATGAATTACTTTACAAATAGAGGGTTGTGTTTTCATTGTATTCAATTTTATTTTACAAGGCAGATCAGTACTGTACAATGTGACTTTCTGAAAATGTGCCGCGCTACGTCATTATTAAGCGAGATAACTCTTCATTCTAGCTCATATTTTTTTCTTTCAGAAGAATTTCGGGTTTTTCTTTTTGAAATAGGAAAAGAAGAGGATATTTAACGATCAGATAAATGCTATATATACCAATCCAAGTTGGCAATGTACCAGTCATTGTGCAAATTAATATAGTTAAATGGGCTATCGATTTGTACCACTTTGATTTGCTTCCAGATTTCAGTTCGTGCCAATTACAAGGATTACGATAAGAGATTCCGAGATGATAGTTTGTATTCGTCCTCCTCGTCTTCCTCCACCAGGTGGTTGTCCTGTGGTCGTTGTGGTATTATTACAGTCATCATCCTGACATTGGCGGTCATCGCTGGAGCTATAACACTTGCTGTCATACTAACAAGGGATGACTTTACACAATCAGGAGGTTTGAAAGCAATCTGAAGATATGTTTGTAATTTTGTTTGTAATAGTTGAATTGGAATACATGAGATCAAAGAGATCAAAGTTAATAGTGAAAAGAAAAATAATTTATTTCTGAAAAATTGCTATCGCTTAATGCAAAAAATGTTGATGTTTTTTTTCCTTCGGATTCTTGACTTGAAGTCTCTGGGCTAAGCTCATCTTGTCTTTTGATTTATATTTAATTATGTTCTGTGTGTATTTCATCTTATTTCAAAAACTTTTCTTTATCCCTTTTCAAGAGCAATTTACATGCATAATGTAGCTGTGTTATAAAACAGGAGCGAAGCTATTAAAATATGTTTCAAATTAATTTTTACAGAAAAAGCCAAGTTTGGTGAGTAGATTTTAGCTTCATTACGACCTTGTTACTTAATGTTTTCTCTTATTCGTGATGCTTTTATGATAATATTACATACATTTTCATATTCTTTTGGGGTAAAAGAAAAATAGGACGGAAATGTACTTCGAAATATATTTGTTAGATATGAAACATCTTCTTGCTATATGATATGGGCGGCTATTCATAAGAAATTGATATACAGACATTCGTATGCGATCCTAATGGTACATGGTATCTCCATTGGAAGTTCCCTGATCACTTAAGGAGGGTTTGAACACCAAGATGGCGGCTGCATTATTTGTTTTCTCTTTTTCTATGAAAAGTACAGTTTTAACTTCCTTAAAATATTTGATAAGCTGATTGATATACACATTTGAGTATCCTGATGAAGTTTGAATTTCCGGCGTCATTTGAAGAAACTATGGCAATTTTCAAAATTGTGGACTTTGGGAGTAAACCAAGACGTCATTTCGACGTTATCGGGGAAAATGGCGTCACAAACCTTCACATTCAAAATGCAATTAAAACATTAATACCAAACAAACTATCCTTCATAACTGGTTGAAGTGTTTAACGATTCTACCCTTCATAACTAGTTGAAGTGTTGAAATGTTTAACTATTGTACCCTTCTTACCTAGTTGAAATGTTTAACGATTCTACAATTTTACCTAGTTGAAATGTTGAACGATTCTACGATCTTACCCAGTTGATATGTTTAATGATTCTACACTTCTTACCTAGTTGAAGTAGTATTGAATAGCACAGTACAAGAGCAGTTCATATCGGAGTATTCAAATACAAGTTCGTCAGAATTTGCAAACTTCAGCACCAGTTTCTGTAATGCGGTGAGAATATACCTCATTATATTTTTCATACGAAAAGGAAGAATGTATTTATAATATACGAAGTTGTTAGAGAAGGAAATATTCTCCAGGAAGATGAGGAAGGAATGAAACGACTTAAATTCAAAATCAAATTATTTATTGCAGTCAACTCAAAAAGTCATTATGCAGTTTTACAGAGCATTTTGATATATACATGTAAAGACTTAGATCAGACACCACATATGTGTGCGACTTGTAATGCGGATTTCCTTTATTTTTCTTTATTTTTAACGAAGAGAAAAAAGGACTCTTTTGTAGATCCTATTAATATGTATTTTCAAACAGGTGCAGATATATTCAAACAATGCATCAAGCAATGACGACATAAACCAGTGCATCGTGGACAACATAAGGTACAGTATTAGAATAGTACGGAAATGCTCCAACTCTCTAGACCTTCTTGAGGAAGATCAAACCCATTTTATGCACCAGACACGTGTTTCGAATATTAAATTCTCATCAGTGATGCTTCCAGCCAAATTCATTTCAGTAACGCCAGAATTTCAGTAGCGCCCTCTGGTTTATTGTGGTTTTTTTTTTCATTTTCATATAGTCTGGAGTCTTCATTTTTTATTTTTCATAATGATGTCTGTCATCTTCGAATTATGGATTGTCGAACATGTTTTAATGATGTTACGTATTATGTTTGTGTTATTAGTCTCTTTGTATCGGCGTTCTTGGTTCGTTGTTGGTGGTTTCCTATTGCTTGTTTGTTTGTGTGGTTGTTTGTTTTTGTTTTTTGTTTGTTTTTGTTATTTTTTGGAATATTCTAGCTTTTTAACTTTTTTCTAGGAATGGGAGTTGTGTCGTCAGTTTCCGCCTGGTGTTCATATCAACTGCAACGGTAACAACAACGGCAGTAACCGAACAAATACAAAATATATTCAACACCTCCAGCAGTTCTATAACAGTAGGAGTTTTTGTTTTTGTTCAAGTGACCGTCATTCAAGCAACAGCAAAGGAAACTGTAAATACAGATCCTGTTCCTCCTACCCAAGCAACACAACCAGCAAGAACTGTGACCGCAACACAAACAACAGCATCCACATCCTCCACTAGTACAACTGGTGCAAGTACAGGAACAGATGCAAGTCAACAATCAACAATACAAACAGCAACCTCCAATACACCACTTACAAGAACCGGCACTGAAACAAGTACACAATCAACAATACAAACAACCTCCAATACACCACTTACAAGTACCGGCACTGAAACAAGTACACAATCAACAATACAAACAACAACCTCCAATACACCACTTACTAGTACCGGCACTGAAACAAGTACACAATCAACAATACAAACAACAACCTCCAATACACCACTTACTAGTACCGGCACTGAAACAAGTACACAATCAACAATACAAACAGCATCCTCCAATACACCACTTACTAGTACCGGCACTGAAACAAGTACACAATCAACAATACAAACAACAACCTCCAATACACCACTTACTAGTACCGGCACTGAAACAAGTACACAATCAACAATACAAACAACAACCTCCAATACACCACTTACTAGTACCGGCACTGAAACAAGTACACAATCAACAATACAAACAACAACCTCCAATACACCACTTACTAGTACCGGCACTGAAACAAGTACACAATCAACAATACAAACAACAACCTCCAATACACCACTTACAAGTACCGGCACTGAAACAAGTACACAATCAACAATACAAACAGCAACCTCCAATACACCACTTACTAGTACCGGCACTGAAACAAGTACACAATCAACAATACAAACAGCAACCTCCAATACACCACTTACTAGTACCGGCACTGAAACAAGTACACAATCAACAATACAAACAGCATCCTCCAATACACCACTTACTAGTACCGGCACTGAAATAAGTACACAATCAACAATACAAGCAGCAACCTCCAATACACCACTTACTAACACCGGCACTGAAACAAGTACACAATCAACAATACAAACAGCAACCTCCAGTATACCACTAACGAGTACAGAATTATTTAACGAAACAACCATCTCGTATAATGACACAGCAACTAAAATAACAACTCCTAGCACAATGTCAATCAGTACAGAAACTATTACAGAGTCTACATCGTCAAGTACAGACAGTGGTCTAAGTACAAAGTCAACAATGGCAACAACAGAAACTGAGAAAAGTACAGTATCATCAACGTCGTCAACAGAAACTGACACAAGTACAATGTCGAAACCGACAACAACAGTAACTGAGACAAGCAAAATATCAACAACTTTTACAACAACAACAACAACTGAGACAAGTACAATGTCAACAGCACCAACAGAAACTGACACAAGTACTACGTCGTCAACATCAACAACTTTAACTGACACAAGTACAATGTCAACAATGCCAGCAACAGAAACTGAGACAAGTACAATGTCAACAACGTCAGCAACAGAAACAGAGACAAGTACTACGTCGTCAACATCAACAACTTTAACTGACACAAGTACAAGTACAACAATGCCAGCAACAGAAACTGAGACAAGTACAATGTCAACAACAACAATAACAGAAACTAAGGTAAGTACAATGTTAACAACACCAACAACAGACACTAAGGAAAGTACAATGTCAACAACGCCAAGAACAGAAACTGAGACAATTAAAATGTCAACAATGCCAGCAACAGAAACTGAGACAATTACAATGTCAACAATGCCAGCAACAGAAACTGAGACAAGTACAATGTCAACAATGCCAGCAACAGAAACTGAGACAAGTACAATGTCAACAATGCCAGCAACAGAAACTGAGACAAGATCAATGTCTTCAACGCCAACAACAGAAATTGAGACAAGATCAACGTCAACATCAGCAACAGAAAGAGAGACAAGTACAATATCAACAACACCAACAACAGTAACTGAGACAAGTACAATGTCAACTATGCTAGAAACAGAAACTGACACCAGTACAACGTCAACAACATCAACAACACCAACAACAGAAACTGAGACAAGTACAATGTCAACAACACCAACAACAGACACTGATACAAGTACAATGTCAACTATGCTAGAAACAGAAACTGACACCAGTACAACGTCAACAACATCAACAACACCAACAACAGAAACTGAGACAAGTACAATGTCAACAACACCAACAACAGACACTGATACAAGTACAATGTCAACAATGCCAGCAATAGAAACTGACACCAATGCAACGTCAACAACATCAAAAACATCAACAGCACACACTGAGACAAGTACAATGTCAACAATGCCAGCAACAGAAACTGACACCAGTACAACGTCAACAAAATCAAAAACACCAACAACAGAAACTAAGACAAGTATAATGTCAACAACACCAACAACAGTAACTGAGAGAAATAAAATGTCAACAACACCAAAAACTGAAGCTGAGACAAGTACAATGTCAACAACATCAACAACAGTAACTGAGACAAGTACAATGTCAACAACACCAGCGACAGAAACTCAGACAAGTGCAACGTCAACAATGACAACAACAGTAACTGACACAAGTACAATGTCAACATCACCAACAACAGTAACAGAGACAAGTACAACGTCAACAACACCAACAGCAGTAAATGACACAAGTAAAACATCAACAATAGAAACAACAGAAACTCAGACAAGTACAATGTCAACAACAAAAACTGAGACAACTTCCTTGTCAACAATGCCAACAACAGAAACTAAGACAAGTACAACGTCAACAACACCAACAGCAGTAACTGACACAAGTAAAACATCAACAATGCCAACAACAGAAACTCAGACAAGTACAATGTCAACAACGCCAAGAACAGAGAATCACACAAGTATAACGTCATCAACACCAACAACAGAAACTGTGACAAGTACAATGTCTACAACATCAACAACAGAAACAGAGACAAGTACAATGTCAACAACACTATCAACAGAAACAGAGACAAGTACAATTTCATCCACACCAACAACAGTTATTGAAACAAGTACAACATCAACAACGCCAACAACAGAAACTGTGACAAGTACAATGTCAAGAACACCAGCGACAGAAACTCAGACAAGTGCAACGTCAACAATGACAACAACAGTAACTGACACAAGTACAATGTCAACATCACCAACAACAAGTACAATGTCTACAACACCAACAACAGAAACAGAGACAAGTACAAGGTCAACAACATCAACAACAGAAACTGACACAAGTACAATGTCAAAAACACCAACAACAGAAACTGTGACAAGTACAATGTCAACAACACCAACAACAGAAACAGAGACAAGTACAATGTCAACAACACTAACAACAGAAACAGAGACAAGTACAATTTCATCCACACCAACAACAGTTATTGAAACAAGTACAACGTCAACAACACCAACAACAGTTATTGAAACAAGTACAACATCAACAACGCCAACAACAGAAACTGTGACAAGTACAATGTCAAGAACACCAACAACAGAAACCGAGGCAAGTACAATGTCAACAACGCCAACAACAGAAACTGAGACAAATACAATGTCAACAACACCAACAACGAAAACTCGGACGAGTACAATGTCAACAACGCCAACAACAGTAACTGACACCAGTACAACGTCAACAACACCAACAACAGAAACTGAGACAAGTACAATGTCAACAACACCAACAACAGAAGCTGAGACAAGTACAACGTCAACAACACCAACAACAGAAGCTGAGACAAGTACAATGTCAACAACATCAACAACAGTAACTGAGACAAGTACAATGTCAACAACACCAGCGACAGAAACTCAGACAAGTGCAATGTCAACAATGACAACAACAGTAACTGACACAAGTACAATTTCAACATCACCAACAACAGTAACAGAGACAAGTACAACGTCAACAACACCAACAGCAGAAACTGACACAAGTAAAACATCAACAATAGAAATAACAGAAACTCAGACAAGTACAATGTCAACAACAAAAACAGAGACAAGTACAACATCAACAACGCCAACAACAGAAACTGTGACAAGTACAATGTCAAGAACACCAGCGACAGAAACTCAGACAAGTGCAACGTCAACAATGACAACAACAGTAACTGACACAAGTACAATGTCAACATCACCAACAACAAGTACAATGTCTACAACACCAACAACAGAAACAGAGACAAGTACAAGGTCAACAACATCAACAACAGAAACTGACACAAGTACAATGTCAAAAACACCAACAACAGAAACTGTGACAAGTACAATGTCAACAACACCAACAACAGAAACAGAGACAAGTACAATGTCAACAACACTAACAACAGAAACAGAGACAAGTACAATTTCATCCACACCAACAACAGTTATTGAAACAAGTACAACGTCAACAACACCAACAACAGTTATTGAAACAAGTACAACATCAACAACGCCAACAACAGAAACTGTGACAAGTACAATGTCAAGAACACCAACAACAGAAACCGAGGCAAGTACAATGTCAACAACGCCAACAACAGAAACTGAGACAAATACAATGTCAACAACACCAACAACGAAAACTCGGACGAGTACAATGTCAACAACGCCAACAACAGTAACTGACACCAGTACAACGTCAACAACACCAACAACAGAAACTGAGACAAGTACAATGTCAACAACACCAACAACAGAAGCTGAGACAAGTACAACGTCAACAACACCAACAACAGAAGCTGAGACAAGTACAATGTCAACAACATCAACAACAGTAACTGATACAAGTACAATGTCAACAACACCAGCGACAGAAACTCAGACAAGTGCAATGTCAACAATGACAACAACAGTAACTGACACAAGTACAATTTCAACATCACCAACAACAGTAACAGAGACAAGTACAACGTCAACAACACCAACAGCAGAAACTGACACAAGTAAAACATCAACAATAGAAATAACAGAAACTCAGACAAGTACAATGTCAACAACAAAAACAGAGACAAGTACAACGTCAACAACACCAACAACAGAAGCTGTGACAAGTACAATGTCAACAACACCAAGAACAGAAACTGAGACAAGTACAATGTCAACAACACCAACAACAGAAACTAAGACAAGTATAATGTCAACAATACCAACAACAGAAACTGAGACAAATAAAATGTCAACAATGCCAACAACAGAAACTGAGAATACTACAGCGTCAACAACACCAACAACAGAAACTGAGACAAGCACAATGCCAACAACGCCAAAAACTGAAGCTGAGACAAGTACAATGTCAACAAAATCAACAACAGTAACTCAGACAAGTACAATGTCAACAACACCAACAACAGAAGCTGTGACAAGTACAATGTCAACAACACCAAGAACAGAAACTGAGACAAGTACAATGTCAACAATACCAACAACAGAAACTGAGACAAATAAAATGTCAACAATGCCAACAACAGAAACTGAGAATACTACAGCGTCAACAACACCAACAACAGAAACTGAGACAAGCACAATGCCAACAACGCCAAAAACTGAAGCTGAGACAAGTACAATGTCAACAAAATCAACAACAGTAACTCAGACAAGTACAATTTCAACATCACCAACAACAGTAACAGAGACAAGTACAACGTCAACAACACCAACAGCAGAAACTGACACAAGTAAAACATCAACAATAGAAATAACAGAAACTCAGACAAGTACAATGTCAACAACAAAAACAGAGACAAGTACAACATCAACAACGCCAACAACAGAAACTGTGACAAGTACAATGTCAAGAACACCAGCGACAGAAACTCAGACAAGTGCAACGTCAACAATGACAACAACAGTAACTGACACAAGTACAATGTCAACATCACCAACAACAAGTACAATGTCTACAACACCAACAACAGAAACAGAGACAAGTACAAGGTCAACAACATCAACAACAGAAACTGACACAAGTACAATGTCAAAAACACCAACAACAGAAACTGTGACAAGTACAATGTCAACAACACCAACAACAGAAACAGAGACAAGTACAATGTCAACAACACTAACAACAGAAACAGAGACAAGTACAATTTCATCCACACCAACAACAGTTATTGAAACAAGTACAACGTCAACAACACCAACAACAGTTATTGAAACAAGTACAACATCAACAACGCCAACAACAGAAACTGTGACAAGTACAATGTCAAGAACACCAACAACAGAAACCGAGGCAAGTACAATGTCAACAACGCCAACAACAGAAACTGAGACAAATACAATGTCAACAACACCAACAACGAAAACTCGGACGAGTACAATGTCAACAACGCCAACAACAGTAACTGACACCAGTACAACGTCAACAACACCAACAACAGAAACTGAGACAAGTACAATGTCAACAACACCAACAACAGAAGCTGAGACAAGTACAACGTCAACAACACCAACAACAGAAGCTGAGACAAGTACAATGTCAACAACATCAACAACAGTAACTGATACAAGTACAATGTCAACAACACCAGCGACAGAAACTCAGACAAGTGCAATGTCAACAATGACAACAACAGTAACTGACACAAGTACAATTTCAACATCACCAACAACAGTAACAGAGACAAGTACAACGTCAACAACACCAACAGCAGAAACTGACACAAGTAAAACATCAACAATAGAAATAACAGAAACTCAGACAAGTACAATGTCAACAACAAAAACAGAGACAAGTACAACGTCAACAACACCAACAACAGAAGCTGTGACAAGTACAATGTCAACAACACCAAGAACAGAAACTGAGACAAGTACAATGTCAACAACACCAACAACAGAAACTAAGACAAGTATAATGTCAACAATACCAACAACAGAAACTGAGACAAATAAAATGTCAACAATGCCAACAACAGAAACTGAGAATACTACAGCGTCAACAACACCAACAACAGAAACTGAGACAAGCACAATGCCAACAACGCCAAAAACTGAAGCTGAGACAAGTACAATGTCAACAAAATCAACAACAGTAACTCAGACAAGTACAATGTCAACAACACCAACAACAGAAGCTGTGACAAGTACAATGTCAACAACACCAAGAACAGAAACTGAGACAAGTACAATGTCAACAATACCAACAACAGAAACTGAGACAAATAAAATGTCAACAATGCCAACAACAGAAACTGAGAATACTACAGCGTCAACAACACCAACAACAGAAACTGAGACAAGCACAATGCCAACAACGCCAAAAACTGAAGCTGAGACAAGTACAATGTCAACAAAATCAACAACAGTAACTCAGACAAGTACAATTTCAACATCACCAACAACAGTAACAGAGACAAGTACAACGTCAACAACACCAACAGCAGAAACTGACACAAGTAAAACATCAACAATAGAAATAACAGAAACTCAGACAAGTACAATGTCAACAACAAAAACAGAGACAAGTACAACATCAACAACGCCAACAACAGAAACTGTGACAAGTACAATGTCAAGAACACCAGCGACAGAAACTCAGACAAGTGCAACGTCAACAATGACAACAACAGTAACTGACACAAGTACAATGTCAACATCACCAACAACAAGTACAATGTCTACAACACCAACAACAGAAACAGAGACAAGTACAAGGTCAACAACATCAACAACAGAAACTGACACAAGTACAATGTCAAAAACACCAACAACAGAAACTGTG
This sequence comes from Pinctada fucata, assembly GCA_028142955.1. Lineage (NCBI taxonomy): Eukaryota > Metazoa > Mollusca > Bivalvia > Pterioida > Pteriidae > Pinctada > Pinctada fucata. The sequence goes on along the minus strand of AP027105.1, from coordinate 68,754,435 downwards.
ACAAGTACAATGTCAACAACACCAACAACAGAAACAGAGACAAGTACAATGTCAACAACACTAACAACAGAAACAGAGACAAGTACAATTTCATCCACACCAACAACAGTTATTGAAACAAGTACAACGTCAACAACACCAACAACAGTTATTGAAACAAGTACAACATCAACAACGCCAACAACAGAAACTGTGACAAGTACAATGTCAAGAACACCAACAACAGAAACCGAGGCAAGTACAATGTCAACAACGCCAACAACAGAAACTGAGACAAATACAATGTCAACAACACCAACAACGAAAACTCGGACGAGTACAATGTCAACAACGCCAACAACAGTAACTGACACCAGTACAACGTCAACAACACCAACAACAGAAACTGAGACAAGTACAATGTCAACAACACCAACAACAGAAGCTGAGACAAGTACAACGTCAACAACACCAACAACAGAAGCTGAGACAAGTACAATGTCAACAACATCAACAACAGTAACTGATACAAGTACAATGTCAACAACACCAGCGACAGAAACTCAGACAAGTGCAATGTCAACAATGACAACAACAGTAACTGACACAAGTACAATTTCAACATCACCAACAACAGTAACAGAGACAAGTACAACGTCAACAACACCAACAGCAGAAACTGACACAAGTAAAACATCAACAATAGAAATAACAGAAACTCAGACAAGTACAATGTCAACAACAAAAACAGAGACAAGTACAACGTCAACAACACCAACAACAGAAGCTGTGACAAGTACAATGTCAACAACACCAAGAACAGAAACTGAGACAAGTACAATGTCAACAACACCAACAACAGAAACTAAGACAAGTATAATGTCAACAATACCAACAACAGAAACTGAGACAAATAAAATGTCAACAATGCCAACAACAGAAACTGAGAATACTACAGCGTCAACAACACCAACAACAGAAACTGAGACAAGCACAATGCCAACAACGCCAAAAACTGAAGCTGAGACAAGTACAATGTCAACAAAATCAACAACAGTAACTCAGACAAGTACAATGTCAACAACACCAACAACAGAAGCTGTGACAAGTACAATGTCAACAACACCAAGAACAGAAACTGAGACAAGTACAATGTCAACAATACCAACAACAGAAACTGAGACAAATAAAATGTCAACAATGCCAACAACAGAAACTGAGAATACTACAGCGTCAACAACACCAACAACAGAAACTGAGACAAGCACAATGCCAACAACGCCAAAAACTGAAGCTGAGACAAGTACAATGTCAACAAAATCAACAACAGTAACTCAGACAAGTACAATGTCAACAACACCAACAACAGAAGCTGTGACAAGTACAATGTCAACAACACCAAGAACAGAAACTGAGACAAGTACAATGTCAACAATACCAACAACAGAAACTGAGACAAATAAAATGTCAACAATGCCAACAACAGAAACTGAGAATACTACAGCGTCAACAACACCAACAACAGAAACTGAGACAAGCACAATGCCAACAACGCCAAAAACTGAAGCTGAGACAAGTACAATGTCAACAACATCAACAACAGTAACTCAGACAAGTACAATGTCAACAACACCAGCGACAGAAACTCAGACAAGTGCAACGTCAACAATGACAACAACAGTAACTGACACAAGTACAAAGTCAACATCTCCAAAAACAGAGACAAGTAAAACGTCAACAACACCAACAGCAGTAACTGACACAAGTAAAACATCAACAATAGAAAGAACAGAAACTCAGACAAGTACAATGTCAACAACAAAAACTGAGACAACTTCCTTGTCAACAATGCCAACAACAGAAACTAAGACAAGTACAACGTCAACAACACCAACAGCAGAGACTGACAAAAGTATAACGTCTACAACACCAACAACAGAAACAGAGACAAGTACAATGTCAACAACATCAAGAACAGAAACTGAGACAAGTACAATGTCAACAATGCTAGCAACAGAAACTGAAACCAGTACAACGTCAACAAAATCAACAATACCAACAACAGAAACTGAGACAAGCACAATGTCAACAATGCCAGGAACAGAAACTGACACCAGTACAACGTCAACAAAATCAACAACACCAACAACAGAAACTAAGACAAGTACAATGTCAACAATACCAACAAAGGAAACTGAGACAAATACAATGCCAACAATGCCAACAACAGAAACAGAGAAAACTACAACGTCAACAACACCAACAACAGAAACTGAAACAAGCACAATGCCAACAACACTAACAGATACGGAGAGAAGTATAATGTCAATCGCACCAACAACAGTAACTGACACAAGTACAATGGCGACAACAGCTTCAACAGAAACGGAGACAAGTTCAACATCAACAACACCAGCAACAGTAACTGACACAAGTAAAACATCAACAATAGAAACAACAGAATCTCAGATAAGTACAACGTCAACAACACCAGCAACAGAAACACAGACAAGTGCAACGTCAACAATGACAACAACAGTAACTGACACAAGTACAATGTCAACATCACCAACAACAGTAACTGACACAAGTAAAACATCAACAATAGAAACAACAGAATCTCAGACAAGTACAACGTCAACAACAAAAACTGAGACAAGTACAATGTCAACAATGCCGACAACAGAAACAGAGAAAACAACAGAGACTCAGAAAAGTACAACGTCAACAACAGAAACTGAGACAAGTACAACGTCAACAACACCAACAACAGAGACTGAGACAAGTTCAATGTCAACAACACCAAGAACAGAAACTGAGACAAGTACAATGTCAACAATGCTAGCAACAGAAACTGAGACAATTACAATGTCAACAATGCCAGCAACAGTAACTGAGACAAGTACAACGTCAATAACACCAACAACAGAAACTGATAAAAGTACAATGTCAACAACAACAACAACAGACACTAAGACAAGTACAATGTCAACAACGCCAAGAACAGAAATTGAAACAAGTACAATGTCAACAACACCAACAGCAGAATCTGAGACAAGTACAATATCAACATTGCAAGAAACAGAAACTCAGACAAGTACAACGTCAACAACACAAACAACAGTAACTGAAACAAGTACAATGTCAACAACACCAACAACAGAAACTGTGACAAGTACAAGGTCATCCACACCAACAACAGAAACTGAGGCAAGTACAATGTCAACAACTCCAATAACAGAAACCGAGATAAGTACAATATCAACAACGCCAACAACAGAAACAGAGACAAGGCCAAGGTCATCAACACCAACAACAGTAACTCAGATAAGTACAACGTCAACAACACCAACAACAGAAACTGAGACAAGTACATTGTCAACAACACCAACAACAAAAACTGAGACAAGTACAACGTCAACAACACCAACAACGAAAACTCAGACAAGTACAACGTCAACAACACCAACAACAGTAACTGACACCAGTTCAACGTCAACAGCACAAACAACAGAAACTGAGACAAGTACAATGTCAACAACAACAATAACAGAAACTAAGGTAAGTACAATGTTAACAACACCAACAACAGACACTAAGGAAAGTACAATGTCAACAACGCCAAGAACAGAAACTGAGACAATTAAAATGTCAACAACACCAACAACAGAAACTGAGACAAGTACAATATCAACAACGCCAGCAAAAGAAACTCAGACAAGTACAACGTCAACAATAGAAACTGAAACAAGTACAATGTCAACAACACCAACAACAGAAACTGAGACAAGTACAATATCAACTACGCCAGCAAAAGAAACTCAGACAAGTGCAACGTCAACAATGACAAAAACAGTAACTGACACAAGTACAATGTCAACATCACCAACAACAGTAACAGAGACAAGTACAATGTCAACAACACCAACAACAGAAACTGATACAAGTACAATGTCAGCAACACCAACAACAGACACTAAGACAAGTACAATGTCAACAACACCAGCAACAGATACTGAGAAAACAACAGAGACTCAGAAAAGTACAACGTCAACAACAGAAACTGAGACAAGTACAATGTCAACAATGCCAACAACAGAAACTCAGACAAGTACAACGTCAACAACACCAACAACAGAGACTGACACAAGTATAACGTCTACAACACCAACAACAGAAACAGAGACAAGTACAATGTCAACAACACCAAGAACAGAAACTGAGACAAGTACAATGTCAACAATGCTAGCAACAGAAACTGAGACAATTACAATGTCAACAATGCCAGCAACAGTAACTGAGACAAGTACAACGTCAATAACACCAACAACAGAAACTGATAAAAGTACAATGTCAACAACAACAACAACAGACACTAAGACAAGTACAATGTCAACAACGCCAAGAACAGAAATTGAAACAAGTACAATGTCAACAACACCAACAGCAGAATCTGAGACAATATCAACATTGCAAGAAACAGAAACTCAGACAAGTACAACGTCAACAACACAAACAACAGTAACTGAAACAAGTACAATGTCAACAACACAAACAACAGTAACTGAAACAAGTACAATGTCAACAACACCAACAACAGAAACTGAGACAAGTACAATGTCAACAACTCCAGTAACAGAAACTGAGATAAGTACAATGTTAACAACACCAACAACAGACACTAAAGAAAGTACAATGTCAACAACGCCAAGAACAGAAACTGAGACAATTAAAATGTCAACAACACCAACAACAGAAACTGAGACAAGTACAATATCAACAATGCCAGCAAAAGAAACTCAGACAAGTACAACGTCAACAATAGAAACTGAAACAAGTACAATGTCAACAACACCAACAACAGAAACTGAGACAAGTACAATATCAACTACGCCAGCAAAAGAAACTCAGACAAGTGCAACGTCAACAATTACAAAAACAGTAACTGACACAAGTACAATGTCAATATCACCAACAACAGTAACAGAGACAAGTACAACGTCAACAACACCAACAAGAGAAACTGATACAAGTACAATGTCAGCAACACCAACAACAGACACTAAGACAAGTACAATGTCAACAACACCAGCAACAGATACTGAGGAAACAACAGAGACTCAGACAAGTACAACGTCAACAACAGAAACTGACACAAGTCTAATGTCAACAACACCGGCAACAGATACTGATACAAGTACAATGTCAACAAAACCAACAACAGACACTAAGACAAGTACAATGTCAACAACGCCAAGAACAGAAACTGAAACAAGTACAATGTCAACAACACAAACAACAGTAACTGAAACAAGTACAACGTCAACAACGTCAACAACAGAAACTGAGACAAGTACAATGTCAACAACACCAACAGAAACCGAGACAAGTACAATGTCAACAACAACAACTGAGACAAGTACAATGTCAACAACACCAACAGAAACCGAGACAAGTACAACGCCAACAACAACAACTGAGACAAGTACAATGTCAACAACACCAACAACGAAAACTCAGACAAGTACAACGTCAACAACACCAACAACAGTAACTGACACCAGTACAACATCAACAATACCAACAACAGTAACTGACACAAGTATTACGTCTACAACACAAACAAGAAAAACTGAGACAAGATCAATGTCAACAACACCAAGAGAAACCAAGACAAGTACAATGTCAACAACACCAACAACAGAAACTGAGATAAGTACAATGTCAACAATGCCAGCAACAGAAATTGAGAGAAGTACAACGTCAAGAACACAAACAACTGAAGTTGAGACAAGTACAATGTCAACAATGCCAGCAACAGAAATAGAGACAAGTACAAGGTCATCAACACCAACAACAGAAACTGAGACAAGTACAATGTCAACAACACCAACAACAGAAGCTGATACAAGTACAATGTCAACAACACCAACAACAGACACTAAGACAAGTACAATGTCAACAACGCCAAGAACAGAAAATGAAACAAGTACAATGTCAACAACACTAACAACAGAAACCGAGACAAGTACAATGTCAACAACGCCAGAAACAGAAACTCAGACAAGTACAACGTCGACAACACAAACAACAGTAACTGAAACATGTACAATGTCAACAACGTCAACATTGTCAACAATAGAAACTGAGACATTTACAATGTCAACACCACCAACAACAGTAACAGAGACAAGTACAACGTCAACAACACCAATAGCAGTAACTGACACAAGTACAATGTCAACAGCACGAACAACAACAACAACAGAAACTGACACAAGTACAATGTCAACAATAGTAACAGAGACAAGTACAACGTCATCAACACCAACAACAACAACTGAGACATTTACAATGTCAACAACGCCAACAACAGTAACAGAGACAAGTACAACGTCAACAACACCAATAACAGTAACTGACACAAGTACAATGTCAACAATAGTAACAGAGACAAGTACAGCGTCCACAACACCACCACCAACAACAACAACAACAACAACAGAAACTGAGACAAGTACAACGTCAACAACAGAAACTGAGACAAGTACAATGTCAACAACACCAACAACAGTAACTGAGACAAGATCAATGTCAACAACACCAACAGTAACAGAGACAAGTACAATGTCAACAAAACCAACAACAGACACTGAGAGAAGTACAATGTCAACAACACCAAGAAAAACAGAGACAAGTACAATGTCTACAACATCAACAACAGAAACTGAGAGAAGTTCAATGTCAACAACACCAACAACAGAAACCGAGACAAGTACAATGTCAACAATACAAACAACAGAAACAGTGACAAGTACAATGTCAACAACACCGACAACGCTAACTGAGACAAGCACAATGTCGACAGAGCCGACAACAGAAACTCAGACAAGGACAATCTCATCGACGCCATGAAATGGAGTCTGAATTATTTTTTAAAAAGTCTGTAATTTTATTAATGAACATATTTTGCATGATTTTCATATCAGAAATTACAAATCATGCTTTCAAGTGATGTTTTGAGTTTTGTTTCATTTCTTACTATTCTTTTAATATTATATAACCAGGATGTAACGTCGACTCTGATTGGCTGGCGCGCGAGTCATTATTTTCCGATAATGACCGCTGACGGGAGATAATGACTCTATGTGGTATTTGTCCTGATTTCAGTATTTACGATAAAAATTTATATAGTTATTTTGTTAAATATTTTATTAAAAAGGTTTAGATTCACTTTTCACAAAAAGTGCAATTAATTGTTGATTAAAGGTTATGTGTTCATATTGTTTTGAATCATTATTTTGATTATATATAGGCTAACGATTCGTTTTATAATGTATCAAATAAGGACTTGGTTTCGGTCATGACCCGATGAGATTTGTAATATCGACCACGGACTTCGGCATCGGTCGATTTTACAAATCTCATCGGGTCATTATAATGACATAATGACCTCGTCCAAGTCTATATTTGTATAATGTTCTTAGGGCAAAATATGAGTATATTAAATCTTACCATTTCAAACCCATGTATTTATACCTACTTTGTGATATTAGTTAGGTATTACTTTATTTTGACATTTTTCCTTGAGACATTATGCAGGACATTGGCTATGTTGATTTAAGAAATGAATCTTATATTTTTTTCTGTTGATGCAGGTATCATTTGATTTCCATTTTCATTATTAAGAAACGACGATTCTCATTGACCGAGAATTTTTTTTATACCTGTATCAACACGAATCGGAAGTACGTGCAAAGCAACGTCATAAGCAACGTCGTTATCAACACGATTTCAAAGCTGTAAATAAACGTTGAAAAGCGACGAAATGAAATGACAAGTAATATATTTAATATTTGTTTTGGTTGATTGGGGTGTCTACACCAAAAATTGAGGGAAAACTTGTTCATCTTGCGCTCCGCGCACGATGCAGTTTCTCTCAATTTTTGGTGTTGATACCTCAATCAACCAAAAAAATATTACAATAATTACTTAAATCACCCGAAAAATTGGACAGAAAATTGCATCAATTGTGCGTTGCACGTTGATGCAAAAGGTTTCTGTTCAATGTTTCGGGTGATACCTGCATCAACAGAAAAAATATAAGATTCATTTCTTATCATTTGATATTGTCTACTTATGAAAAAGGACTGTTTTCTTGAATTTAAAAACAGTCAATCACCGCCCGCACTATATTTCGTAAGTTCGTGGCGGGGTGGGGGTGGGGGGTTGCGCAGTGATACAACTGACTCCAAAGACGAAAATAAGTTATGGCAGCCGCCATGTTTTAAACAGCGAACGATCGAATTTCTATATCTTTAGAATAAGGACCAGTTTGAGCAAATCCTACATGCACAGATCATTTCTTAGTAAGTAGAAAAGAAATGGTACCCTTGAAATGTTAAGCAAACATCAACAAATTGTATTTTCAGCAACGAGTTTATTCGTGTTTGATGGAACCCTTGGTTCTAAATGGTTCTAAAAATGGTGCTATAAATAGACTTCCGTGAAAAAATGTTGTTGCCTCAATGTATCAAAATTCTTAACCAATCAGAATCTTCGTTTCTTGAAAATAACAATGGAAATTTAATTACCACCTGCTAGTTTGAAAGATGTAAACATCTTCAAATTGAATAGCATCATTTAAGAACAGATAAATTGGCAACATCGACCATACATGCACGTTTCGGGTACTTAACCCTCGTCAGTGATCCTCAAATCTAAACAATGTAATATGCCAAAAAATATGAAAGTTACTATGTCGAAAAAGCGTACCGAAATACGTAGCAGGATGGATGGGATATGATGCTACAGGACCCACTTTTTAGAAATTTCAAGAAATATTGATAACAGAAATTTTAGAATGCGTTGAAGAAACGATCAACAAAAATTGATCGAACTTGGCTACATGTGCCCTCGGGGACTCCTGGTCCACCATCTGGTCCACCTGGTCCTCGGGGACTCTTGGTCCAGAGATGTCTGAATCTCTGATGTATATCAAGTAAGTTATAGCCAAAAATATAGAAGTGTGACTACCAGATAGATGGACAGACAGACAGACGCCTGACAAAGTGATCCCTTTTTGTCGCTCTTACGTTGCAGGCGACATAAATGAAGTGTCTCAACTCAATAAAGTAAGAATGTTAAACGTCTTCAAATTCAATAAGCTTACATTGACATCATTGGATGCTAATTCTTCATGCAGTCCTTCTAGTTCGTCAATGGTAACAGTACAATATTAACCTTGAAAGCGAAAAAGAAGATTTAATGTGTTGAAATTAAACAAACAAGTCTTTATACCACTTTGCCCAGGATGTTCTTCAAATTGAAACGTGAGACAATGTTAAGCTTAATTTTATATTTAGTATTATATCTGATTAACAAAGTAATCATCTAGTCTAAAAACCTGGGTCCTGAAGCATCATATCCAAGCCACCTTGCTACGTCTTTTGGTATATTTAGGACATAATTTTCTTAGATTTTGGCCATATTACATTGTTTAGATTGAGGATCACTGACGAGAGTTAAATACCCGAAACGTGCATGTCTGGTCCATACTTGAATTATAGGCTTTAAAATGATGCTTATGAATTTGGAGACGTTAAACATTGGTCATCAATGAGATACCCCTTAGTTTTAGAGAATTTGATATATTTCAAGTCAAGTGCCGAAACGCTGTAAAACTAGGCGAACGGTATCCTTGGGGATACGCATTTTTTATCACGTAAATAAAACAGAAAATACAATTTGGTGATCAAATTTAAAGCTGATAGCCTAAATTAAAAACTTAAGAAGTTGATTGCACCACTGGTTTGTTCGATAACTCTTCTCTGTTTTATTATTGACGGATTGAATTTTTCCTCCGAGTTTAGTCCTAGAATTCTTTGGCATAGTGGCAAAGAAAAAGTCCTTACCAACATGATCCACATGTGTAGGGTGGCTCAGTTGGTTGAGCGTCTGACACCCATGCTAGAGGTCTTGTGTTCGAATCCCATCAGGATCAAATATATTTAGAGGTGATGTCTCGTCTCGCAAGTATAGTTCTATTTAATGTTTTACGATTCTCACAGACATTACACAAATTTATGATGTATGTGGCACAAAGGAGTTCGCAATATTCACCTTCTGCAAACAATTGTTAGATATAATGCAACGAAGTAAAAACTTGGATACATTATGACCTATAACAGAAGAAAAGTTTGAATATTTTGCAATGGCCAAGAAAATTTCTGCCTCAAAGCTCTCACTCCTTCACTTGGACGTCACTATGAAAAGATGGAGTTGATGGGATATGAAATGTTCTTTCAGAGGTCATAGATGGAAAAATAAGAGTGACAAATATGAAAAATATACTTTTGTGAGTTTGCAGTTTTTTTTAATGAAAGATATATCTCATTGAAATATGGTTCAAATTCAGAATGTTTTGTCCTAAAATGATTTATATTCCCAAAATTTACCTGGGTTGCCCATATTTGAATTGCTCGAGCTGTTGCGACGGGTGTTACATGCAATCAGGAGACGCTGACTCTACCCGGGCACCTGGTGTCACTTCGGAGTGTTGTTCATTCCGGGGTTCACAGCCGTTCCGATGGGAATTCTCACGATTAGGCCTTGCCTTCTCGACTTTGAGACTCAATACCTGTTAGGTACTTCTTTGATGTTTATTGAAAATTTGCATGGGAAAGTTATTCTAAACGAGTCACTTTGTCATCAGGAAATACTACTAATTCAGAAAGAACATCATTATTGTGTAAAAAAAATAATAATGAAGTACAATCTATCTTAAGTTAAAACATGACTATGACGTCATCCCATTGTCTAGACAGTTCTTTCTATGTGATATTGTCTCAACATGATCCTTTTTTTGGCCAAAAGTTCACCTGTAGCTGTCCATTAAGTTTGCCAAAACTGTCCATTATTAAAAATAATGGACAGTTAAAGGTAACTTAATGGACAGTCACAGGTAAATTTTCGGACAAAAGAATCCTAATTATGATGACATACATGTAATATCACACAGAAAGAACTATATGTCCCAACGAAAATTGTTTTCCAAGTTTCTTTGATAATTCCGATTTCAAATTCCATATCCATTAATATTCCTCTTTTGGAGTAAAACATGTTCCTCTATATTAATAAACGAAAGAATCCATCGATGCGCGGATTTCGTAATTTTTATGGGGATATATTTCAAGCTCGTAGGTCCGAAAATACAATGAAATAGAAGTAAATCAAATAAATGTAAAATAAATTAAGTAAAACTACAAAATGTTGAAATCTAAGACGAATTACATCCTATGTTTCGCGTTGTCTTTAGAAAAATACTTAAAAACACCGCTACAGTCTATATCCAAAACATGACGCTTCAATTAAAAATGATCAATTAGTTTTTTAAAAGCATTAATTTGATAAAAATAAAAACGAGATCCATACGAAAAATACGCTGTATATCACAAGCGTGGCTACATCGAAATGAATTATTTTCTCAACAACTCAGTGATTGACCTTGACATGAAAGTGTCCATTATTAACACAAAAGAAATCGATCGGTTGACTGGCAAGGGATTCAAGCTACGTGCACCTGATCATCATCCCTTGATCAATGATACGGTTCTTGATTTTGAGGTGTCCAAATTCTGCGAAAGGATTTTACCTGCGACTGTCCATTATTAAAACAAAAGATGTCATGTTTTAAGTGGGAGAAAAGCCTCAAACTATCCATTATGTCAGAGAAAGAACTGATCTCGGCCCTGACGGGCCTCGATCAGTACTTTCTCTGACATAATGGATAGTTTTCGGCTTTTCTCCCTAACATAAAATTAAAATGCAAATGACGACAAATTAAGAAGATCTCAACTGTCATGTATTATGTAAGAGATATGCAAATGTCTACTGGTAACTTGACTTCCATAAAAGCTACGTAATAATATAAACTGATACATAGTTTGATATCTGAGACAGGTAGAGAGACATAGTGCGATGGGATCGGCAGATAAATGTATGCCGTACTCGGAAGTGTTAGATGAGAAGATATTTTGGTCATGTTTGAAAAAAAAAGCAGACATTGTTAAATTGTTTCCAAACGTTTCGGAATGTGTCAACACTATCGTAGTATAAGTAAGGGTTATTCTACTGTCTCCGAGGGCGTAGCCCGAAGAGCAGTTGAATAACCCACTTGTTGCATGGCAATTGTTAGACCATCAAACAATTATCAAGAATGATTGAGTAATTATAAGTCGTTATTAAAAGTAGGAGAAAACTACTCATGGTCAGTAAACAGACAAGAATTTTATGAGCTTTTAAAAATAACGGGAAAGAAATCAAAAGAATTCGGTCCAGAATTTTATGAGTCAAATGTCAAAGAAAAAAAAATAAGAAAACAAAAGAAAAACTGATATTTGAATTTTTCAACATAGGAAGCGGATTTTAGATGTTGGGGTTAAGGATTCCCCTGTAATTTTTCCAACGCATATTCCAAACGGGAATGTTCCGCTCTAATATTTTGGTTTTTGTTCAAAACTATTTGAATCGCAGAAGTCTTAGACTTTCGTAGCTGATCTTATGCAAATTGAAACATTTTAAAAAGCGCGGATGTAGAGCGCACAGGGAGTCAGGAGCCCTCCCCCCGAATTGCCTCCCCCCCCCAAAAAAAGAAACATGATTTCCCTAACGGGCTGGACCCGCCTTCTTGGGGAAACAAATTTAATTCTAGATCCGCCCTTGACATTGAACCTGTAAATTGCGGGACTTCTTTAGTGATTGTTTTTAAACTTTTGGTCATGTTGTATTTTCAAAACGGGATGCAATGGACGTTAAGTCAGTTAAGGACAATTAACGACTCAGTTGATCATTCAATGATTAGTTCAATCATTAATTCAAATCATTGCTTCACAACGAAAACATTGCACCGTCTGGAAAGGTGTTAATTACAGTCTACAACGTAGACCGTGCAACAACATATCGTATATGTCAGTTTTGAAATACGAATACATCATGGTTAAATTTGTCTATAAGGTGGCTGAATCGAAATACTACTTATCTGTTTTAAAATGGTATGATCGCTGAGCGATATAAGTCCCTAAAATTCATGTCTTGCATCTCTGCCTAGAACTCCTCAATTAAACATGAATTCAAAATTACTGTCTGTGCAAAGAAGGGGACCTCCAACAACATAAGGTTGCAGCACGGCACACACAGCAAAACCCCAAACACCCAGTGCAAAAACACAAAGCAGACACACACAGAAAGAGACGCATAGGGACAGTCAACGTACAACACAGAAACATATAACACAAAGGACTACACATAAACCAACGAGACCAATGGGCAACTGATGCCGACTTAGGACGACCATCTGCAAGGAAATAGCAGAAGATATGGTTACATGCGCACAACCTCCCACTTTTCCAATAAACCAGAGGTCTCGAAGAACGAACAAATTTGGTGTTAAATTACCTCCTCACTGTCAGATGACCGCACACAAACACGACCGCAAATCACAGGGGCCCAAGCAACACAGATGTATATGTAAATGAATATAAAAAGAGGGCGTGCGTAATGCAATCCGTGCGACTGACATTCAGAGAGGACAGGTGGTCGGGGCAGTCTTCTCTAAAGTGCAACTCACTTCAGAAATAAGGAAAAAGTGCAGCTCACTTCAGAAATAAGGAAACGGAGGTTTTAGGTCCTTTAGCGACTTTTTGTGACTATCCGAGGCCAAGCTACTATCTAGCAAACTCTCAGTGTTGCAGAAAAAGTCCGGAAAATTGAATATCTTTGCATCAAGGGGCATACCTCCTCGAAAAAGGTAATACATGGCCCAAGGTCAAACTTATTCTGCAACTATCAAAGACCAAGGTATGTATTAAATTTCACCAGAATATCTTATCTATTGCATAACAAAGATACGGAAAGCTGAATTTTGCACGACATCAAGGGGCGTAACTCCTCGCAAAATTGGTCAAGCGTGCCAAGAGTCAAACTTGCTCTGTAACTATCCAAGACCAAGCTGTTTATCAAATATCTTCTGAATATCTCTATTGTTGCAGAAAAAAGTCCGGAGAACTGACTTAAACTGAATTTTGCAAGTCATCAAGGGGGATAACTCCTCGAAAAATAGGTCTAACTTGCTCTGTAACTATGCAAGACTAATCTGTGTATCACATTTCATCTGGATATCTCTATCCGTTGCGGGAAAAAGTCCCCAAAACTGAAAAACTGAGTTTTACAAGTCATTAGGGGCATAACTCCTCCAAATAAACATCAAAGAAGTACCTAACAGTTATTCAGTTCAAATTAGGTCAAGCATGACGAAAGTTAAAATTGCTCTGTAACTATCCAAGACCAAGCTGTTTATCAAATTTCACCTGAATATATCTATCCGTTGCTGATAAAAGTCCGGAATACTGACAAAAATTGTATTTTGCAAGCCATCAAGGGGCATAACTCCTCGAAAAATAGGTCAAGCGAGACGAAAGTCGAACTTGCTCTGTAACTATCCAAGACTAAGCTGTGTACCAAATTTTATCTCCATCCGTTGCATAAAAAGAGTCCGGAAAACTGATAATCGGACAGACGGACGGACAGACAGACAGCCGAGAGGAAACTAAGAGTCCCCTTCGGCGTTGCCGGTAGGGCACTGATAAAACTGACAATGAATTTCAAGTCGAGGATTGAAAGAGAGGAGAATATTTACTTATTGTAATATCTTTAATAGAATACCAAGAACATCCGAGAAACGAATTCTAAATATATATCTGTTCTAAGTAATGCTCGAGACGAAAAAAGAAAATTTAACACAGAAATTAACACAAAGGTATATGGCAAAAGAGAATGAGATGATATGCCGGTAAATATGGTGATGTTACAAGATCGCCAATTAGTTAAAGATGATCCTGACGAAAATCTCAACAGCACTCACAAAAGAGGAAAAACTGAACATCGACGGACACCTAGCAAGCTAGAGGTGGGACCAGGTGACCGGGAGGAGTGAATATCCCCTGTTGGCTAGCCGCACCCGCCGTCGATGTTCACGCCAAGAAAAGCTATAGCTTACTGTCGTGTTTCGAACATTCCAAATGAAAAACGAACAAATAACTAAAACAACTTTCGATAAACATTTCTCTGCTTTGCTCAGTGTATATTTTGATCTTATATTGATCCATACCCTTGTACCCTTAGCGGATGTGCTGAATGTATCGTTGTCCCTTGTTGTTTGTTGGAATCATTTTGTCTGTCATCCACTGTATATCACAATCATTCCGTTCCTCTGTGGTCAGTGCAAACTGGTCTTGCTAGATAATTGTTCCAAAAGAGCCGACCGATCAAAAGAAATCAGAGACAACAAGCCGATTACCCTTAGCCGATTGCAAGTAAAGACAACACGTGTCTAGTGCAACAAAATTAAATTGGTACTATAGAACATATATTTCAATATTGACAATTATAACGCTTAAGGTACTTCTAGGTACCTGATGAAATTCTGACTATTGGCAAGTTTGTTTTTGAAGAAGAATTAAATTTATCCACAGAAATTTGACATTCACAAAGAAAATGTTACAAAAACCAGTTTTTAACCTCAACAGAAAATAGAGTATGCATGTTCATGACAAAACAGATGTTCTTGGAGTCAATAAAGCAAATTGATGGAGATCATCATAGACTACAGTCATGTGGTATTTTGATATAACAACTCATCCGGTGCACTAAGTCATATACTAATGTATTGGATGTTTACAGTAGAAATAAAAAGAACATACAATTTTTTTTTATTCAAGGTATCCATTTGTGTTGTCTCCATCTGTCGGCTTTTTCTTTTCTCATAAGGACGTTCTGCATTATATTAGGTGTGCTTGACTTTCATTCACTGAATCATAAACAGCTGAAGACTTTCTGGAAATTTCACAAAAATCATGCTTGCCTCCTTTTGAAATTGGGACATGAACATTCAGGAGAGTATATATATATATTTATATATCACTTTGGGAATTTCACAACCTGCTTTTAATGGTGACATTATAAACAAAATAAGGAGGATAAAAGGTAAACAGAATTTCCATCAGAAATACAACTGTTTGACAGTAAGTGTTTTGAATATATTTCCCTGACATTGTCGCCATAGCACTTTCTATATAGACATTACGTCAGACAGTGCATGGATTTTATAAAATGCTTTCATTTTCGCACTGAAACATCGACGGCGGGTGCGGCTAGCCAACAGGGGATGCTTACTCCTCCCGGGCACCTGATCCCACCTCTAGCTTGCTAGGGGTCCGTCGATGCTTAATTTTGTGCTCTATTGTGAGTGCTGTTGCGATTCTCGTCAGGATCTTCTTTAACTCATTTGTGTCACACTTATGCCCTTTGCCGTGTGAAGCTCGTAAAAAAGTTCCCCGCGAGGGGTTTGACAGTAAGTGTTTTGAATATATTTCCCTGACATTGTCGCCATAGCACTTTCTATATAGACATTACGTCAGACAGTGCATGTGTTTTATATAATGCTTTCATTTTCGCACTGAAACATCGACGGCGGGTGCGGCTAGCCAACAGGGGATGCTTACTCCTCCCGGGCACCTGATCCCACCTCTAGCTTGCTAGGGGTCCGTCGATGCTTAATTTTGTGCTCTATTGTGAGTGCTGTTGAGATTATCGTCAGGATCTTCTTTAACTCATTTGCACTCTACAGACTGTGAGTACGGGACTTCCTGACAGGCCAAGTCTAAACTTCCAAAGGAATGACGGAGTTGAGTTCGAATACCTGTCATCTCTGAATGTCAGTCGGGCTTTTCATGTGATTGCATATATTAACATGATCTTTCTCCAACCGAAGGAGCACGGACTGCTTTTTGTACGCTCTATGTTTTTGATTTACACATTCATCTGTGAGTACCTTAAGCTGTAGTATATTCATCTTACAATGATCAGTGTGACCTACTGGGAAATGTCATTCAAAAATTTATAGATCTAAATATAAATACGGAAGTGTTCAAATTTTTTACCTTCTTGACGAAAGTTTAATGCTTCCGACTCGTGTTTCGGATAGAAATTCCTCATTAGTAGTACTTATTAAATGCCGAAGTGATTTCTGACTTAGGCATTGTATTTCAGTGTTTCTGGTCATATTTTTTAATTTAAATTTGTACATTTTCTTTCAAGAGAGTGCTCGGCTTGAATTTTTCGTAAGATATATGTACCATGAAGGCCGTAAATTTAATATTATAATCGCATTTAACTATGTTAGCCTTTTCTACTTACGAGAAAGGTGAGGCTTCATTATATTGATAATTGTTTTAGACTGTTTAACGTATTCAGTCTTAACAATTAGTGTGTAACGCTAGATGCTCATGGTAGATAAAGAGGAAACTTATCAATATTTGAAGGACTTTATTCTATAAATGTACAAAATATTGACGGAGGGCTAATTTAAAAAAATAGTTACTAAGTAGGGAAATTCCCTGATGTTTTGGGCAACTTGAAATTTAAAATATGCCTGAGTTACAATGTAAACGTCTTCAAATTGAATAGCATCATTTAAGAACAGATAAATTGGCAACATGGACCAGACATGCACGTTTCGGGTAATTAACCCTCGTCAGTGATCCTCAAGTCTAAACAATGTAATATGCCAAAAAAGTATGAAAGTTACTATGTCGAAAAAGCGTACCGAAAGACGTAGCAGGATGGGTGGGATATGATGCTGCAGGACCCAAGTTTTAAAAATTTCAAGAAATTTTGATAACAGAAATTTTAGAATGCGTTGAAGAAACGATCAACTGAATTTGATCGAATTTCAGCCTATAACAATTGTTCCAAGTCTTGTGTTTTAGTCTACCTAGATTTTATCTTGATAAAATACACCTTGTATACACCAAAAATTAAAACGTACAATATCGCTACCTCCACCCCCGACCCCCGCAAGAAGGAAGTATTTATTCTGATATTCATTTCGACGTTTCGAATCGAATAAAGACCTCTGTGAGAGCGTGACATGCATATTAGGGTGTTGTGTCTTCGTATCCATTTCTCCGTATTGCACGGACGAGCAAAGACGAAAAGAAAGAGGTACGATAAGTCGCATTGAAGTTAAAATTAAGCCCTTTTTTATTGGAGAGAAAAATAAGTATAAGAATCTGTATGAAATTACAGATGGGACGGCTTCTGTTCTGTATGTCCCATTCTGGTTTTTTTTATAATTTATTTTAGTTTTGGTTTATGGTACACTAGATAACGTGTGCATAACTGATCATCCACTTGCAAGAAATGAGAGGGACGTTTCTACTTATGCACTTTTTGAGAGGCCAAGGGAGATATTATATGAACTTCAAGAACTATACTAATACTAATGGAAATGGATGTCAGTAAAAGATACATGAGACAGTCTTATTCATCAAAACATAAAATATAACAGGAAGATAAATACATTTCGTGATAACAGTGACTGTTGTCAAAGAAAAAAATTAGGTAATTTCTAATGTTCTGCATCGCAAAAAGCAACACAACTTATCTGTAGTTAAGACTTTCCTGAAATTTTACAAGCATTACTCTATTGGTCTCATTGGTTTGTGTTGTCTTTTGTGTTTGATGATGCTTGTCCCTTTTGTGTCTCTTGCTGTGTATGTTAACTCTGTGTTTTCGCTTGGGATGTTTCGGTGTTTGCTGTGGGTGCTGCTACCGGGTCTTGCGGGAGATCCCCTCTTTCTCGTAGGTTCCAAATGGTATGGTTATATTCCAAGAGAGGAAATCCATATAGTAAATATACGAAAAGCAAAATATCAAACATGATCTTAATTGTTTGCGAAAGAGCCATCTAAGGACGAAGCTATAAATGTCACGAGGAAGATACTCCTTAGCTTCAGAATAATTTATCAAAAGTGTCTGAAAATTTACAAATACATTTCAAGTCAGTGCGGAAAGGAAGTACAACTAGGTGAATGTTATTCTCGGGGACTAATAAGCAGTCCACCAGAAAAATTATCATATTGAAATAATTCATTTGATCTATCATTATAATTTAGTGCTTCAAAAAGCGCAAAGTCTCAATTTGCGCCGAAACAGGAAAAATAACACGTAAAAGAAAGAGAGCCATTTGTATCCACTATCCAGTACCGACATTGAAAGCACATCCATTATACCCATTACAGATTGTATGATTATCCGCGTAACGTTTGAACAACCCTCCCTTTTCTCTGGATATCATAAGCCTCAAAAGAATGAAAACTGGTATATAAACAAAATATTTGTTCACTGTTACATGCGTTTAACGCACCCAACTGACATGCAATCGAATAAAAGAAAGTTACGCACGCACTGAGCACAGTAATGATATGACCAACAAAGTGTATCATTACTATTATCATACTTGTTAGACAACCATGATGGACCGACTAGTTAATGCTTTATTGTGTGTATGGCTTTTCTCTTAAAACATTCATAAAATAATAACCAAACAAAATTGCAAAAATTATCAAAATGAACTCATTATTTAAAATCGGATTTTTTGTCGATTAGATGAAGTTTACCTTTGTGTTTTTACGGAACTCTATTATTGTCTTCGTCTGTTTGTGCGGTTTTTCTTTTCTCGTTAGAAAGTTATGTTTTCTATTTGTTCAAGAATTTGTAAGCCTTTTAATTGTAAATTTTCGGAATCTGATTTTTGCTTAAATTTGTGTTTGACTTTCATTCACAGACACCTGGACACAGAGTTTTAAAATTTCAACATTTGAATACTGAATTAATGCTTGAACCATTGTTTTAGAACATCACTTTATTTTCTCTTTCCGTTCGACTTTTCCTCTCTGTCCGACAGAAAATATGCCTCTTCACAGAAGTTGTATGAATGAAACCTAAAAATATTATGAGAAGCTCAAACTATTCTGGCTATCGTCATCAGCAAACAATGGCTGTCGTCATCACCAAACAAGACAGACTTACCTGATCTGTACATCAAATGCACAGCGAGACAATCACCGAATTTGACAGGTTTCCATGGAGCTGTTGCGACGGGTGTTCGCATGCAATCAGGAGACGCTGACTCTCCCCGGGCACCTGGTTTCACTTTGGAATGTTGTTCATTCCAGGGTTCGCAACCGTTTCGATGGGAATTCTCACGATTTTGCCTTGCCTTCTCGACTTTGAATAACGGTTAGGTACTTCTTTGATGTTTATTATTATCATCTTAGAATTCCTTGATTGCACCGCATTATTCAAATTTTGAAGCTTTTAAAAGAACCATTACAATAGTAGATCAATGTCTTGTCAATAAAAGGATTCCTTACTTCTATTTTTTATACAAGAAGGAGGTAAATACAGCAAATCTTAGAAGTGTCTGCTTAAAAAGTATTGTATTAAAGACGATCTAAGCTATTTAAATCTCCATAGAAATCTAAGACGTTATATGGTAAAATTCATTTTTTTACTTGTAACTAGGGTAATAGTGAAAAATTGTGCGAAATGAAGCCGTTTCTCCGAACATATCAAGATTGCAATGAGTCAAATTTATACATTGATTAGGTTATAAGCACTTGATACATTCACTGATTTTGACCGATTTGATATGTTTTATCTTGACAGTTGTTGCTTGCAAGCAGATGATGTGCATTCTCTCCGGGTGCCTGATTATATATCTTTAGAGGATTCACTTTTGCTGAATATAATGGATGTGTTATATTTTTCCATGGCCTTTATTTCAAATGAGTGTGTTTTCTGGCTCCTGCTAAAAGGTCGAACTTGCTCTTTACCTCTCATACCGACAAAGCTTGTGTCAAATTTCCTCTCCATATCTCTTTCAATTTGCAGACGAAGAGCGTAAAATCGACTTGCTCTGAAACTATTAAAGACCAAGCTATGTATCAAATTTTATCTTAACGTATCTATCAATTCAGTAAGTCAAGAAAACTGAAAAATGACATACGAACGGACTGCCTGACTGATTGACTGACTGACTGACAGATGATCTTAGTGGAAACATTTGATCTTGCCGATAGGGGACAAAGAATGTCAAATAACAATATCAATAGGGGACAAATAACACTTCCGTATTATCATGAACAAGTTACATACATCATGTTTCTGTATGATTTGAAGCGTATATTTTTACATTTGACTTTATAATATAAACCCTTCTCATTTATTCTCTGAAAGGTTTACATTTACGTCTCTTTTTCATGAGAATGCAAATAATATCTTAGACCTGTAATGTTAAACATGTAGATTCTGTGTCCCTAAAAATGAAAAAGGACTACAAAAATCTTAATCTTATAAGATAACACAAGCAGACACTATTCATGGTCTACTCAGCTAGTTGGAATATCCGCGATCTGTTTCAACGAATTGTTTCTCTATACTTTGGAAAATAGATGAAAAAATAAGATGAAAGATATCATATCTAATACTAGTATGTTTGAAACAAATGAGTTAAAGAAGATCCTGACGATAATCTCAACAGCACTCACAATAGAGCATTATGTTGAGCATCGACGGACCCCTAGCAAGCTAGAGGTGGGATCAGGTGCCCGGGAGGAGTAAGCATCCCCTGTTGGCCAGCCGCACCCGCCGTCGATGTTTATGCACGATGAAGAACACAGTATACAAAATACATGCACTGTCTGACGTTATGTCTATATAGAAAGTGCTAAGGCGACCATGTCAGGGAAATATATTCAAAACACTTACTGTCAAACAAGTACATTGTAACGTGGAGATCATTATATTTTATTTCAATAAGATACTGATAACAGAATTTTGACCATTACACAAATCAGATTTACTCGAAAGAATCATTGACATTAAACAATGAATGTTACATGTCGCATCGCTAAAATTGCAATCACAGATACTGAGTCAAATGATCAGTCTTAATTTGTGTTATTTTACGGTGCTCTATTGTGAGCTGTTGAGATTATCAACAGGATCTTCTTTAACTCAGTTGTGTCACACTTATGCCCTTTACCGTGTGGAGCTTGTAAAAAAGTTCCCCACAAGGGGTTTGACAGTAAGTGTTTTGGATGATTTTCCTGACATTGACGCCATAGCACTTTGCATATAGACGGATCCTCAGATGGTGCATGTATGTAATATATTACGTAATATATTGTTTTCATTGCATGAACATCGACGGCGGGTGCGGCTAGCCAACAGGGGATGTTTACTCCTCCCGGGCACCTGGTCCCACCTCTAGCTTGTTAGGGGTCCGTCGATGCTCAGTTTGGTGCTCTATTGTAAGTGCTGTTGAGGTTATCGTCAGGATCTCCTTTAATTCTTTTACGGGTATGCCACAAACAGCAAATACAAGTAAAGCGCGTTAACGAATTTCATGCGATAAATACACTTGCTGTGTGTTTCATACCCGTAACAAAATACAAATTATGACGTTTATTTTATTGATATGCACCACGAGTGTCTGTTTCATTTTTTCTGAAATCGCGATTTTCTAGGTAGAATCTGACGTTTTGAGGTCACCTTGTGGTCCGTTTGCAGTTTGCAGGTTAGAACAGCATGTTTGTATACAGCTTATGCATTTTGACGTCACGTGCGTTTACATGCAAAATGCGAAATGCAACAGGTTCCTTTAAAATCTGGGATAATACTTGCATCAGACTATAAGGAAAACATCTCAAACAATATTCGTAACGTTCATATATGCTTCTTCTTAATATGATTGTAATTGATCGCTATATTCATATATTTCAACACTTAATATGTTTAAGACTAGGATCTGCTTCTGTCTCTCATCCATTGATACGTTTATAAATGCTCCCATTAAGAGCATTCGAAAAGCTGTACAACTATGAGAGACAATACCTGTCTGAAGTAGAAGTCGTTACAAACACAAAATTCTTTTTTATCTCTATACCTTAATATTGTCAGTGAACCTTGAGATCTGTTTACTCTTCTCTTTGTTCACAACCAGTACTTGTCTTTAGTATGCATTCTTTTCTTTTGTTTGAGCGCAAGCAAATAAATAGAACACATTGGGGTAGAACCAAAAAGGAAGTTTGTCGGAATTCTATAACGCATTAATAAATCATAACACGTTTTATTTCATTTTATTTGGAGGGGGTGTTATTGTCGCCATAGCACTTTCTATATAGACATAACGTCAGACAGTGCAGAATTTTATATATTTTATATTTTTTCATTTCCATGCTTCATGAACATCGATGGCGGGTGCGGCTAGCGAACAGGGGATGCTTACTCCTCCCGGGCACCTGGTCCCACCTCTAGCTTGCTAGGGGTCCTTCGATGTTAAATTTCATTGCTCTATTGTGAGTGCTATTGAGATTATCGTCAGGATCATCTTTAACTCATTTGTGTCACACTTATGCTCTTTGCCGTGTGGAGCTCGTAAAAAAGTTCCCCGCGAGGGGTTTGACAGTAAGTGTTTTGAATATACTTCCCTGACATTGTCGCCATAGCACTTTCTATATAGACATAACGTCAGACAGTGCAGAATTTTATATGTTTTATATATTTTCATTTCCATGCTTCATTAACATCGATGGCGATTGCGGCTAGCGAACAGGGGATGGTTACTCCTCCCGGGCACCTGGTCCCACCTCTAGCTTGCTAGGGGTCCGTCGATGTTAAATTTCATTGCTCTATTGTGAGTGCTGTTGAGATTATCGTCAGGATCTTCTTTAACTCATTTGTGTCACACTTATGCCCTTTGCCGTGTGGAGCTCGTAAAAAAGTTCCCCGCGAGGGGTTTGACAGTAAGTGTTTTGAATATACTTCCCTGACATTGTCGCCATAGCACTTTCTATATAGACATAACGTCAGACAGTGCAGAATTTTATATATTTTATATATTTTCATTTCCATGCTTCATTAACATCGATGGCGGGTGCGGCTAACGAACAGGGGATGTTTACTCCTCCCGGGCACCTGGTCCCACCTCTAGCTTGCTAGGGGTCCGTCGATGTTAAATTTCATTGCTCTATTGTGAGTGCTGTTGAGATTATCGTCAGGATCTTCTTTAATTCATTTGAGAATAAATCACTGGGTGTGATCATTGATAAGGTGTCCACTTGTACCATGACGAAGCTTGTCGATTCATGGACAAAAGCAAATCCCGAGCATTGGATTTGGATTTCCTTGTCAATGATCATATGCGGCGATTGATTATTTTTCTCCCTTTGTCTGAAAAAAAAATAAAAAAAAATTATCATACACTTTCTTCCATGCTGTGAACAAGACTGAGGCGACGAAGCGCGTCAGTTATTATGACGTCATAGTCAACGTTTGCACCTGACGCTTATCATCCATGGCCTGTGACTGATCGATTTGTCATTTTGCACATTTTATGTGAATGACTCTGTAAAAGTTGTAGAAAAGATATCTCTATACCCACTTAAAGTTCTATTCTACTTAAAAGACAGTAATGTACTAAGTATACATATAGAAATCTTTCACAATGTAATTGAATGTTAAAATTTGTAATTGCACTACTTCGTTTACACCCTAATTTCAAATCAGCTTTTTAACATTCTTTTTAGTATATGGCGCGTTTGCTAACGGATCAATGATTCTTTTAGTCGAATTTCGTGTCATCTTCTGAAAATTACCCAACCTCTTTAGAAAGTGTACACAAGTCTTGATTATCAGATCATCAAATATTTCAGACAATGTTAAACCGTGACATTCTTTTATCCTTGTGCCTAGCCGTTTCTAAGGATTTTTTAAGCAGTTCTTCGCAATCAGGAAGTGGAAGGTTGACTGATTTTCCATACATATTAAACTCCATGTTGTCTGTTAGCGGTGTGGTATTTAATGTAATTCAAACAACTTGTGTATATCACAGACTGTAGTTCTAACATTATCATGTCATTCCAAAGTGTGTCTTAGGTGAAATAGATCAAGAATCAATGGATCAGACAGTGCCTAAATCATCGAACTTTAGTGAATCCAGGAAAAATGATTTTGGTCGATCATTTGGTTACGGTATTGGACAGTCGAGAAAAGACAATGACTGGTTTCAAGACGATAGATCGAAAAGGAAAGATATTGGAAGATCTAGAGGTGCTACTCAAGGTCTTGGAGAAACCAGAAGAGATAATTATGATTTAGGGCACAGCGTGTATGAATCGAGAAAAACCGACAGGTATTCCAATGGGTCTTTGAAAGAAGACTACGAATCAACGAAAGATGACGATTCTTTGAGAATCTATGACAGTAACGACTGGAGGAATTCTCGGGTAGGAAAACAAAGTGCTTATGATAGAAACATCTTGAGTCAAACAGAAAACGCTGGGCGTTATGACGAATACAGTAAATCTAGAAGAGAAGAGTCGAACATAGGCAGAACTTTCCGTGACATCAGACCGTCACCTGGCGATTCGTCAAGAGACAGACAACCCAGAAACATACAAGGGCTGGGAAAGTCTAGTCAAGCTGATGGAGTACGACAGAACAGAAGCGAGGACAATGTATCAACTCGACAATCTACTAAACACAATATGGGGGACAGAAATCATGGAGAAACTTGGGTATATGACGGACCAAATGGACCGGGCTCTCAGCAAGACGGATTTGACCAGGACCTTGGTCGGTCAAGGATTCAGAGAGGGGAGCACGGCTGGGAAACAAGAAGCATGGAAAGTTTACCGGAGAAAAAAGACTGGCGTAATATGGCGTCCTCTGGTACATTCAGACGAGCCTATTTTGATGTCATAGACTCCTTCAGACCTCAAGTAAGTAATGGGTATATGCTGAATAAATTAAAACGAAGTAAGTGCTTACCTCTTTATATAATAAAAACTGAATGTTTCATTTGAAACTTTGAAAAAAATCTTCTTTATCCAGCTTGTTTTTTTAATGCAAGATTACATTTTAATGTTAAAGATTTTGTGTAAGACCTTTTCCCGAAAAGAATATCGAAAACCTTTCACGTTCGTTCAACAATCTATTGTATTTTGCAGCTAAGATTAATTAATTTTCTCACTTCAGTTACTTATACATATTTTAGTGTAATATTTGACGACTTTGAAAACAACACATCTGGGGGTATTTTTGACGGTAAGAGAGAGATAGGAATCGTAATTACTTATTTACTTATAAGTCTCGAAATTAAAGCTATTTTTGTTAAAATTGCCCTACCTTGTCTTCCTAAATCGTTAAATTTCTCCTTTGAAGTATTCAGAATGCTTAAGAAAATAAACAGAGGGTATGAATTACCGTAAGTTCGTGAACTGGTGCGTATTTTCTTTACAAAAGAAACCAAGACCTCATAATATGATAAAAGTTTTGAAGCCTTCATACAAATGTCAATAAATTTTAAAAGAAGAAGGCAACAAAAAAGAAAGAAAATGTATAGTAATAACAGAAGATAATGACACCCTGCATATCTTATTGTACTTCCTTACTCCGATATAGTCAGTCATGTTTATTGAGTACGCATGAACGTTATGTATCTTATAGCTCGTGAAAAATAAGGTTAATTTAACTCGGCGATATTTTCGATTTACAGCCAGTGTACGAGCACTACTCTATTACGGGTGTTAGTGTTAAAAGAACTTTGCGTGTACATTTTGTACATTCCTTTATAGTTGTATATTGGGCATAAAGTGATAAGTATGTACCATTTAATAGATACCTGTCTGCATCTAAACAATGATTACCATTTAATATCTATAATGTTTTGTTCTAATCGTTCTCATAATACATAGACATAATGGGAACGATATTCTCTTCCTGGTCTGTAGATCAATTGACTCCAGGTTAAAAATTAAATATACTTCAAATGCAATGACGCGCAAATATTACTATATACATTATATATAGATGGGATAAGCATTTGTATACAAACTCCCAAACGATAAATATAGTAGTCGATTTGACAGCCTTATATAACATGTGGCCGACCTAGAAATTTCCTTTCCTATGAACTTTTTTTTATGATTCTTATCTACGGGATAGCACTGAACGATTTTAGCTTGGTTGCCACTCTGGCAACCTTGGGCAACTCTTTTTATCGGCGGAAATTCAAAATGGCCACCAAATGCCTTCCACCAATAGATGAAATTAATTTTTTTTTTCTAAATATTAAGTGTGGCACATCAAATCAGGGGTTTTTAGGGTCAACAAACCCATTTCCAATGTCCTTTTTTACAATTTGACTTCATTCAGGACTAAAATTTCAAGATGGCCGCCAAATTTCAACCTCATTATGGTACAATGAGAATATTTCAATAAAACGTCCGTGTAACACAACTTATTTGTAGTTGCAATGGTCCTAGATTACATTTATTTTGCTGATTTGGTTGTTTTCGGCTAACACATGTTACTTGGACAACTCTGCTTATCGGGGGAAATTCAAAATGGCCGCCAAATGCCTTCCACCAACAGGTGAAATTTAATAGTTTCCTTAAATATTAAGTGTGGCACATCAAATCAGGGGTTTTGAAAATCAACAAACTCATTTTCAATGTCATCTTGACATTTTGAGCTTATTCTAGGCTAGAAATTCAAGATGGCCGCCAAATTTCAATCTCATTATGGTACAATGTGTAGATTTCAGTAAAAAGTTCGTGTTACACATTTTATTTTTAGTTACAATGATCCTTGAATACATTTATTTTGCTGTTTTGGTTATTTCCAGTTCACACATACTTGTAGGACAACTTTTTTCATCAAAGGAAATTCAACATAGCCGCCAAATAGTCCTCTACCACTGAGTAAAATGTAAAAAGAAATATCTCAAGCTAGTATTTCATAAGACTTACTATATAATGAAAAATGAATAAAGTGAAATACATGTTTGGATGGTTTCAGCTTTAATAGACTAGGATTCGTCAAAATGTAATGCAAAGATAAACATGTCATTTGTTTGATTAAAATGGTACTCAAAAGACAAAAATAAAAGTTTCCCTATTGATCATGTTGATATGAAACCAGTTTGTTTGACGCAGTGGATTCTAGAGTAAGCAAGGAAATTCGAGGTAACTTGGCTATTTTGGCTCTTTTGACCATCATGACAATTTCTTTGCTTGGCCTGTATAGCTTTTTTTCAATAGGCAAGAATGCAATGGAAAGTGTTTGGTGTTTTCTCTAAAACAGTCCCTCGGTGTGATTTATTTTGAGTTGAGCTATCTACTATATTTATGTATAGCGTTAATGATGACATGTACCATTTTGCAATGAAATTCTGAACCTTGCATCTCTATCCTAGCTATTTATACTTAAAATGGAACTTTGTAAGAATAGAATGTCTTCAAATTCGGCAAAACAACATTCATTATATATGCCTCTTTGAATCATTTTGGCTGGAAGTACCATAATGGGCATCCATTGTCCGAATCATGCATGATGTATTCTCCTATGTTAAGAAGGCTGCCCAATAGTAACAGGGTTCGCACTCTCCTTTCTCTTCATAAGGTCGGTTAAGTTTGTAAATGAACAGGTCTTTCAAACTTTCATCTGCTATCATTACATCTAAGGATAATTGTTACTTCTGGTTGGAGATTCCCTCCGTTTTTCTCTACAGTGATTCAAAATTGAATTTGAGGAATTTTCAAGTGTGGTAACATGAAATGGTACTACGTATGTTTTGGCATGTAAAATTCAAGTGGGTAAAATCTATCTTGAAAGCAATTGTCTTGGATATCAGTGTTCCGTACAGTTTGAAGGTTGTTTCTATATAATATCTTAAACAGGTTTTCATTCCAAATGTTTTCTTACAACACAGAGAGTATTTGGTTGAAGAGTAAGACGTAGTCATGTGACCAGTTTGAAATGAATCTAGAACAGAACATGAGCATAAGTCAAAAGAACAGTGACAGGGAAATGATCTATATCAAGAATACAGAGCATGCAGAAATCCTGGAAGAACTTTGCTCCTTTGAATTCCTTTTTCAGACTTTCAAATAGGACAATCACTTAAGTATTTGACATGATATTTGGACAATTCATAGCCATATGATGTTGATTCTTGCTTCAGGTCGACTCTTATCACCCTTTCTTAAAATGTACAATATCTGTAATTTATTTTTATCTTTATAATAAAAAAAAAAGATTCTGCACTTTTACGGTTTGAGAATGTTATCTATTTAAAAGGGCATGTGTAAGCTCATATCGACAAAAGGAAATTACACATGGATTATACCACCTTTGGGATCACAAATAAGATGCACCACAATTATTCGTAACGAAATGTAAATATTGAAGTGAGGAGTCATATTATGTTTAGCCTTTAATGAACTAATAAGCAAAATGACACCAGATATGGATTTCTTGGCCCTTAAAAGTCCTGATTAGATGTGCTACACTTGATATATCAAGTAATTATTACACAGTAGTAGGTGACTATTTGGTGACCATTTTGAATTTCCCACGATAAGCAGAGTTGTCCCAGAAGCATGTGTTAGCTGAAAACAACCAAACAGCAAAATAAATGTATTCTAGGACCATTGCAACTACAAATAAGATGTGTTACACGAAAGTTTCATTGAAATATTCTCATTGTACCATAATGAGGTGTGCATTTGGCGGCCATATTGAATTTTAGTCATGAATGAACTCAAAATTGTAAAAATGACATCGGAAATGGGTTTGTTTACCCTAAAACCCCCTGATTTGATGTGCCACACTTAATATTTAAAGAAAGAATTTAATTTCATCTATTGGCGGAAGGCATTTGGTGGCCATTTTGAATTTCCGCCGATAAAAAGAGTTGCCCAAGGTTGCCAGAGTGGCAACCAAGCTAGAATCGTTCAGTACTATCCCATAGATAAGAATCATCAAAAAAAGTTCATAGGAAAGGACATTTCTAGGTTCTGAAATTTTCAAATCGACTATAGTGTTGTGTGAGAAAAGCATCATAGTCTGGGATGTATCACTGGGTTGGGTGCACCCCCCCCCCCCCCTTGATCCTCCAAAACAAGCCAAACTTTGTAGCATTTTTTGCGCTCTTTCAGATAAAAATTTGTCTCATGGAAATTTCCATTGCAAAAGTGGTGTTTTTTGGGAAAAACGTGTCTTTTTAGTCAAAAATCACTGAAAATAGGAAAAAAATTATAACTTTTATATGGTTGATGTTTTTAAACATTGAAAAATGTAAATATATAGTATTTTTTATGCTCTTTCAGATGAAATAAGTTGCAAGTTCCAATTCCTATTTTTACTGTGTGTTTTGGGGTAAAAAAGTCGAATTTTTGCCAAAATTCACAGAAATTTGAGGAAATTTTAATTTATTTCTGCTTCTCAGCTCCTCAATATTGCATATGATCGTTCAATGATGATTTAAAAAACATCTTTAGAGTCTCCTCTTTCAAATGACATATATTTTATATTCTTATTTTTTTGCAAAACCCTCGAAATTAATTATTTTATACAGAAACCTGTATTTTCAATCAGAAATCTCAGATTTCTGTATATTTATTTAAAGAACCCTTATTTGTTATAAAAGCAATGATTGAAAGCTATTTTCTAATGTAACTTTTCACACTCTATCAGATTATATATGTTTTACTAACATTTCATTCAAAATCAACGTGCTTTTTGGGGAAAAACATATTTTTTCATTTAAAAATAGCTGATTTCTGGAGAATATTTATTGAATCTATGGAAGTTCTTGAAATGATAGCAGGAATGTATTTTGAACTGTAATTATTTAGGTTCACTCATAAATTACATGTATGAAACATAAAAGGTATATTTTCTACTTAATTTTGGGGCAAAATGCCTGTTTTTTGTCTAGAAATTACAGATTTCTGGAAAAATTTTATTAATTCATTTTCTTTGCTAAAACTATACATTTAAAGCTATTATCATTATAGAAAGTAATCATCTTGTCAGATGATTGTGAAATTAAATGTAATAATTAATTAAAACCATCATTTTTGGGTAAAATATGCATTTTTATGCAAAAACCACTTATTTTGAGAAAATAAGTACTAGCTCTTTTAATTTGCCTAAATTGATATGTTTTAGCTTTGATATTATGCTGTTTCTTATTATAAATGGATAGAAATGTTATTTGATAACTGAAATTTAATTAATATCTTATTTTGGGGCAAAAAACCTTATTTATGTGAAAAATTCACTTATTTCTGTTAATATTTTTTAAAATTTATATTTCTTATGTAATCAACACTGGAGAGGTTTCATATAATTGGATGGCATAAATGTGATCAAGTTTAATGAGTTAGAAGAGATTTCAATGTCACTTATACAAATTAGCCGACGGTAAATAGCCACTGTTTAAATAATGTTTGTGGGTTTAAGCTTGATGTGGAAGCCATCTTAAAGTGTAGATTTTACACTTTTAACCTTCTTAATGAAAGGAAGGGGTCTCCAACAAGAGCTCATGCATTTGATCACCCGAGGAATCCGACTGAAATTCAGTGAGGACGGGTTGCCGAGGCCCTGTCTTCTCTAAAGAGGTTTGGACAGGACCCGTCATGGAGTCCTGTCGTCACAGTCAGATAATAGGATCATATCCACGATATAAAAGACGTTTGATGATTCTGACACAATTTTAATGGTAATTCTATGTTAAATCTAGAATCATCTCGCTTGTCATACACACTTTTATGAATCTCTCCATACACACTTTTGATATTTAGGTCCAAAAGTGGTGTTTTTGTGTTTGTAACGTTTGCCTTGTTTATCGTCAATTCTTGTGGATCAATAACATTTTAATACCTTTTAAACACAGTATTGATGAAAGTAAAAATAGCATAGAGTTTGATGTATTTATATTTCGAGTGTGAAAATAAATCACCGAAAACATACGATAACACTACGACGTAAATTAGGCAAATAAACAACAAAAGATCAAACTGGACCCAAACTGTTACCTTTTCCAAGGATTATCCAATTTTTAAAAGAAAGGAGGGTATATCTCCAACAACATTCGGCTGCAGCACCAAGAGAGAAACCCCAAAACATCAAATGCAAAAACACAGAGCAGACATGCAAACAAAGAGACGCAAAAGGGACAAGGAACACCAACTCACATCATAGAAACATGAAACACAAAAGACCACGCATAAACCAGCGAGACCAATGGGCAACCGGTGCCGACTTAGGACGGTCATCTGTCTTAAAGTATCCCATCTCTCTATCCGAGGAACAGTCTGTTTCTCGAAATTGGCAATTAACGCACACCATGGTTTTTATATGTGACCCTCATTTGTGTGTTTTTTTTTATGTCGAACTAATTCAGGGGTTCAAAATAATTCAGATGCAATCACTCCCTCGACTTAATTAAAGAACTTAGCAAACTAGCAAACACAACATTGATTCTTATATCCTATTTTGTATAAAATGATGCCTTGAAATGCGAATAGAAGTTTTAGCTTTTGATTTGCTTCCAGATTTCAGTTCGTGCCAATTACAAGAATTACGATAAGAGATTCCGAGATGATAGTTTGTATTCGTCCTCCTCGTCTTCCCCCACCAGGCGGTTGTCCTGTGGTTGTTGTGGTATTATTACAGTCATCATCCTGACATTGGTGGCCATCGCTGGAGCTATAGCACTCGCTGTCATACTAACAAGGGATGGATCTACACAATCTACACAATCAGGAGGTTTGAAAGCAATCTGAAGATATTTTTG
The DNA here is from genome assembly GCA_028142955.1 of Pinctada fucata. NCBI lineage: Eukaryota > Metazoa > Mollusca > Bivalvia > Pterioida > Pteriidae > Pinctada > Pinctada fucata. Next base: position 68,721,905 of record AP027105.1, on the reverse strand, counting down.
TAATTTTGTTTGTGATTATTCAATTTGAATAAAATCAAATGACAAAATGGACGATGACCATATCCCAATATACGAGTACAGTACAAAATTGATAATTCAGAAAATCATAAACCGAAGGCATACAAAATCAGGATAAAACAAGAACAAAAGCAAACAAACAAAAACTTCCACCACATGAAAAGAAGGGAACTAGAGTTAACATTGAAAAGAAAAATAATTTGTATGTGAAAAATAGCTATCGCTCTATGCAAAGTAATAATATCAAAATGTTGAAAAATGATTATTTTTTCCCTTTGAATTCTTCGCTTGAGAAGTCCCCGGATTAAGCACATCTTGTCTTTTCATTTATATCAAATAATGTTCTGTGTGCCTTTTTTCTTATTTCAAAAACTTTTCTTTATCCCTTTTCAAGAGTAATACATATAATGTAGCTGTATTATACAACATGAACGAAGCTATTAAAATATGTTACAAATTAATTTTTACAGAAAAATCCAAGTTTGGTGAGTAGAGTTTAGCTATATTACGACATAATGTTACATTGTTAAATATGTTGTTTGTCTTATTCGTGATGGTTATATAATAATACAATATTCATTCATCTAAACATTCTCATAATTTTAGGTAACAGGAAAATTGAATGGAAAAACACTTAAAAACAGTTTTGTTAAATGAAACATCTTCCTGCTATATAATATGGGCGGAATATAATATCCCGTGATATTCATCAAGAAAATTTATATTAAGAATTTGTAATATGATCTTGATGGTACATTGTATCTTTATTGAAAGTTCCTCGCATCACTTATTTCTTCTCCAATGGGAATATACATGGGCATGTCTATCTCCATTCCGAGGCTCTCTTTTACATTTACAGAACATCTGGTTGTTTTGTTTAATTGAGGGGAGGGGGGAGGTATTGTATGCCCATTTCTATTGAGTTTTGAATTCTGATTTAAGTTTTGGTGTTTGGTTTTTTTTCTTTTGTTGTTTGAATTTCACAGCCTGATTTATAAATTGTCAGAAAGCACACTTTATTCTGTCATGAAATATCATACAAATTGTTTTTAATGATTCTATCCTTCTTAACTAGTTGAAGTATTTAACGATTATACCCTCCTTAACTACACTTGAAGTGTTGAACGATTCTACCCTTCATAACTAGTTAAAGTGTTTAACTATTTTACCCTTCTTAACAAGATGAAGTGTTTAACGATTCTACCCTTCTTTACTAGTTGAAGTGTTTAACGATTATACCTTTCTTACCTAGTTGAAGTAGCATTGAATAGCACAGTACAAGAGCAGTTCATATCGGAGTATTCAAATACAAGTTCGTCAGAATTTGCAAACTTCAGCACCAGTTTCTGCAATGCGGTGAGAATAGGCTTCATTATATTGCTTTCTACGAAAAGGAAGAAGGATTCTACATCAACTAATTATACTTTATTGCATGAATGACACGTCATGTGTTTATGATGTAAACAAAGTCGCAAATAAGACAATAAAGGAAATGGTCTCCAGATATTCGCATTCGCGGCTGGTACATGCAGTCAGTGGAAGCTAATTTCTCCCAGGCACCTGGTCCTTTCCCTATTAGGAATTTCGTCATTGCCTTATTGCCATATTCCCCTGAATATCTGACTCCTCCTATAGGCTACTATTGGTACTTCTTTTCTGGTATACGTAACGAAACGACGTCAGCTCCAATTTTGTAATGCGGATTGCCAATTATTTTCGTTTCTTTACATTTTTCACGAAGAGATAAAGGGTCCGCGGTCACGCGGTACAGAAATATTGCGCAATCATACATAATTTGATGTCATCTCATTTTATTTCTATATATTTCAAATTATTATACTATATATCAATTTGTGAAATGATACTAGTCTCAAGGTCATGTTAGATTGCTATACATAATAAATACCATACATGTTTGCTGAAAAAGTTTCAGAAAATTGGCCTTAAATTCACGGTTTTTGCCCTTTTTATGTGTATTGTTTCTGGTCTCCTGGAAAATTTTCAGAAATAATGCTTATATTTCCTGATAGGTATTATCTTATAATCCATTCTAGCCAAATTTTAAAAATTTCCAACACATGTAACTCAAAAAATGTGTAAAAACCCAAAAACTTCATATTTTCCCTTATGAAGTATTGTCAAACAGGGAAAATCCGATACGCCTTTTAAGATATCTATATTTAGACTAAATAAGTCACGTGACCTAAAATTTTTATTGCTCTTACACAAGGCAGGCATACTCTTCAATATGCATCTTACCATTATAGACTATCTTCATAATGGTCTTCTCAAACCACCTTTCAAAACCACTCAATTTCCCCTATTTCAGCTTCTCCACCCTGGACATTTTGGGTTTACTCTAAAAACCGGTGAGCGGACCCTAAAAAGAATGCTAATGTAGATCCCAATAATATGTATTTTTTAACCTTTGCTATACAGGTGCAGACATATTCAGACAATGCATCAAACAATAGCATAAACCAGTGTATTGTGGACAACATAAGGTATGTAGTACGTATTAGATATTGAGAAAACATTTTACTTTATCATTTTCATATTGTCATTTCAATTGTTTTTAAAATAATCCAGCAAACCTCAACAAAGGAAAATGATATATTAAACGAACACCATGCAAGTTTTAACTCTAGCAGCTATACAGCGAAGAAGTGTTAATCGTACCTAATAAAGATATTTTCTCCTCTCTATTTCAAGATATTTAGGCTGTATTCCTTGTCTGAATATATTATCGTATCTGAAACCTTCAAAAAGCGTATTTTGTGGCTGATGTATTCGAATTTGTCCTTCTCTCGTCTTCATTTCTAAAATATGTTTTTACCATAATGATCGGTCTTCTTCGTTTTATGGATTGTCGCACATGTTACAATTACGTTTTATGTTTCTGTTATTAGTCTCTCTGCGTCAGTGCTCTCTTTCGAATCGTTGTTCATGGTCTCCTATTGTTTGTTTGTTCTTGTTTTTGTTATTTGTTTGGAGTATTCTAGCTTTTTAATATTTTTTCTAGGAATGGGAGTTGTATCGTCAGTTTCCGCCTGGTTTTCATATCAACTGCAACGGTAAACACAACGACAGTTTCTGAACAAATACAAAGTATATTCAACACCTCAAGCAGTTCTATAACAGTGGGAGTTTTTGTTTTTGTTCAAGTGACTGTCATACAGGTGACAGTAAAGGAAACTGTAAATCCTGTTCCTCTTACCCAAGCCACACAACCAGCAACAACTGTGACCACAACACAAACAACAGCATCAACATCCGCAAATAGTACAACTGGTGCAAGTACAGGAGCTGAAGCAAGTCAACAATCAACAATACAAACAGCAAGCTCCAGTACACCACTTACTAGTACCGGCACTGAAACAAGTACAGAATTATTCAATGAAACAACAATTTCAGATAATTACACAGCAATGACAATAACTCCTACCACAATGTCAATCAGTACAGAAACTGAACCTACGCCGTCAAGTACAGACATTGGTCAAAGTGCACAGTCGACAATGACAGCAACAATAACAGAGACGAGTACAATGTCGACAGCGCCGACAACAGAAACTGACACAAGTATCATGACATCAATGTCATCAACAGATACTGAATCAAGTACAATGTCAACACCACCAACAACAACTGAAAAAAGTACAATGTCAACAACAACAACAACAAATGAGGCAAGTACAATGTCAACGACAAAAACAACAGACACAGAGACTCGTACAGCATCTAAAACACCAACAACAGAAACTGACACAAGTACAATGTCAACAACAGAAACAGAGACAAGTACAGCTTCAACAACAACAACAACAACTGACACAAGTACAATGTCAACAACAGAAACAGAGACAAGTACAGCGTCAACAACACCAACAACAGTAACTGACACAAGTACAATGTCAACAACACCAACAACAGTAACAGAGACAAGTACAATGTCAACAACACCAACAACAGTAACAGAGAGAAGTATAACGTCAACAAAAACAACAACTGAGACAAGTACCATGTCAACAACACCAACAACAGTAACTGAGACAAGTACAGCGTCAACAACACCAACAACAGTAACTGACACAAGTACAATGTCAACAACACCAACAGCAGTAACAGAGACAAGTACAATGTCAACAACACCAACAACAGTAACAGAGAGAAGTATAACGTCAACAAAAACAACAACTGACACAAGTACAATGTCAACAACACCAACAACAGTAACTGATACAAGTACAATGTCAACAACACCAACAACAGTAACAGAGACAAGTACAATGTCAACAACACCAACAACAGTAACAGAGAGAAGTATAACGTCAACAAAAACAACAACTGAGACAAGTGCCATGTCAACAACACCAACAACAGTAACTGACACAAGTACAGCGTCAACAACACCAACAACAGTAACTGACACAAGTACAATGTCAACAACACCAACAACAGTAACAGAGACAAGTACAATGTCATCAACACCAACAACAGTAACAGAGAGAAGTATAACGTCAACAAAAACAACAACTGACACAAGTACAATGTCAACAACACCAACAACAGTAACTGACACAAGTACAATGTCAACAACACCAACAACAGTAACTGACACAAGTACAATGTCAACAACACCAACAACGGTAACTGATACAAGTACAATGTCAACAACACCAACAACAGTAACTGACACAAGTACAATGTCAACAACACCAACAACAGTAACTGACACAAGTACAATGTCAACAACAGAAACAAAAACAAGTACGACGTCAACAACACCAGCAACATTTACAAGAACAAGTACAATGTCAACAACACCAACATCAGAAAAAGAGACAAGTACAACGTCAACAACACCAACATCAGAAACAAAGACAAATACATTGTTAACAACACCAACAACAGTAACAGAGACAAGTATAACGTTAACAACACCAACAACAACAACAACAGAGACAAGTACAATGTCAACAACACCAACAACAACAACTGAGACAAGTACAATGACAACAACACCAACAACAGTAACAGAGACAAGTACAACGTCAACAACACCACCACCAACAACAACAGAGACAAGTACAATGTCAACACCAACAACAACAACTGAGACAAGTACAACGTCAACAACACCAACAACAGTAACAGAGACAAGTACAATGTCAACAACACCAACAACAGCAACAGAGACAAGTACAACGTCAACAACACCAACAACAGAAACAGAGACAAGTACAACGTCAACAACACCAACAACAGTAACAGAGACAAGTACAATGTCAACAACACCAACAACAGCAACAGTAACAGAGACAAGTGCAACGTCAACAACACCAACAACAGTAACAGAGACAAGTACAACGTCAACAACACCAACAACAACAACTGAGACAAGTACAATGTCAACAACACCAACAACAACAACTGAGACAAGTACAATGTCAACATCACCAACAACAACAACTGAGACAAGTACAACGTCAACAACGTTATCAACAATAATTGAGATTAGTACAATGTCAACAACGAAAACAACAGAAACTGACACAAGTTCAGTATCATCAACGAAAACAACAAAAACTGAGACGAGTACAGTGTCGACAATGCCAACAACAGCATCTGAGACAAGTACAATGTCAGCAACACTAACATCAGAAAATGAAACAAGTACAATGTCAACATCACAATCAACAGATACTGAAACGAGTACAATGTCAACAACGCCTTCTATGATTGAAACAGGTACTATCTCATTTTGATATTATCTTTTTTTTTCCAATGTTAAATCTTAAATAATATGTGATTTGAATTCGAAAAGATGTATCATTGTATGAGCGTATGATTAAAATCAAGTGCCAATAGGGATAATGCTACAGGTTTAGTTAATAATGTTTAAAATAGAACAAACATGATCCTTATTTTGTAATTGATAGCATTCTTTTTCAGGTGTTTATTTTGTTCGTAATGATGTTGAAGCACCCTTTCTTGGGACGGGAAATACTCTGTCACTGTCATGTAGCTCTGCATTGAGCCAATCGCTATCTGTAAAATTTGTAAGCAGTGGTTATGAAGAAGTAATAGCAGTATTAGATGGAAGTGTAATAACAACATCAAGTAATTATACGTCCAGAGTAGTAACATCTAGTGGCAACAAAAGTATGGACTTAAACATCAGTGATATCAGTTGTGGAGACGAAGGGCTGTATGTGTGCGAGTCAGTAATGACAGACGGAACAAGAACAAATGCATCACTGACACTTCAAGTATATGGTAATTTATCCTCTTTTCAACATATTTCCATATTTCAGCGTATAATTCAGATTATTTCAGGGCTGTTCTGAATGAAAATAATTTGCAAATCATTTCATAAATCTTATATCGGAAAGCGTAAATACTTCACATATGTGTTGGAACAGTTTTATCGGGCGTCTCTTTCACAAGGCATTTATTGTTTTTTCGCTGAAAACTAAGAAAATGATGTCATAATTTATTATTTTTATTGAAGGTAAAGCCAACCTGGACGTACATCCAGACTTTGTTGAGCTGTTTCCCAGGCTAGGTTACAATCATGTATGCTCAGTGACTATAGTGGATTCGGGAAATGCATATGTCAAAGTACAGGACCCTTCTGGAGCATCCACTACTTATGAATTCAAGTCGAATTCTGGGGTATTCGATACAACGAAAAACTTTACAAGGGTATCGCTTCAACATGGAGATGAATTGTTTATGATATCAGAAACTGAACAAGGCAACGACTGCAAGAAAATTCAGAAGATTTACTTCCTCTTAAACATCACGGATACATGGTCTGGTGGAAGCATGACATGTGGGTACGAGGATGGACGAGTCGGCCGCCATATCATTGACACTAAACCTATTCAACAAATACCTCGTAAGATCAATATAAGATTTGTATAATTTTGAACCATTTCAGAACAGAGTATATTGAATATGAAGACGTTTAACATTTGTACTACTTGGTGAATGTCACTGCTATTGGACCAGGAGTCCCCGAGGGCACATGTAGCCAAGTTCGATCAACTTCGGTTGATCGTCTGTCTCTTCAACGCATTTGAAAATTTCTGTTACAAAAATTCTTGAAATTTCTTAGACACGGGTCCTGTAGCATCATATCCCATCCAACCTGCTACGTATTTTGGTACATTTTTGGACATAATAATTTTCACACTTTTTGTCCATATTACATTGTTTGAGGATCACTGACGAGGGTTAAGTACGTGAAACATGCATGTCTGGTCTTTGCTTAAATGATGTTATTGAATTTGAACACGTTTAACATACATAAACCTAGCTGTGATAGGGAATACCTTCTCTTATGATTTCTTGACTATTATTTACAGGATACTATTGTGGAGGATATGCAGACAGGTCCTACAGACAACATCCTGAAGGATGTTACAAGTATGTGGAGTGTAAAGAGATAGATGGCGATATGTACCCTTTTGGATTATCATGTAATAACGATGAGTGTTTCAACTTCCAAACTCAAGCCTGTGCTGCATGTGATGACGAATCCACATGTCAAGAACGAACCACTCCTGGTGAGTTTACACATTATTCATACCTAAAGCAAATACGCCTTTAGATTAAATAATTTGCCTTCTAGCTTCCGTCCAATACTACTTTTTTATCTTCAAATCTATCATCGTTTCGAGCATTTCTCAATTTTATGTGAATTATCATTTGCTATTAGAGAGAGGGCATTTCCTCCATGTTAACCAACATATGTTATGCGTTGAAAATATTTCTCTACAATGCACTTGTTGTCTTCAAGAGAATAAAGCATTTTGTTGTTGTAGTTGTTGTTGTTGTTGTTGAGGTATGCTTCTTGATTCCGCATGTATATTTACAGGTCCAACAACGCCGGTCCCTACAGTAGACCCAAGTCAGATTGTTATCACATGCAATAACTCGGCCTTACATCTGGGAAACACGTCAGTATTGTTGAAACCATGTTTGATTTTAAAGGATAACTTCACAAGTATAAATATAAGTAAACGAAATAACTTAGGAGAGACATTGTTCATTGGACGTCTGGACAAAGCTACACAAACCGTTATAGAAAATTCAAATAACTTTGATGGAACAATAACACTTAGCGACACTATTGAACTTGTCTTTGTAAATGTGGCATGTTCAGATGAGGCTGTTTACAATGTGGACGTACTGTATGCCGATGAAAGTATTTGGACAACATCTTTCTCTGTAGATGTAGAGGGTATGATTTTAAAATGTTACTAAGTAATTTAGCGTTGATATGTTTCAATTTTTACAAGCATATTCTAGTATATCAGATGTCTTCCAAGTGCCTATATTGGCTTCATATTAGCTCACCTATTGTCATAGCGCACCCTCTGTCGTCCGTTCGTCGTCTCGTAAAATTTTTATATTTTAGACATCTCCTCTACAACTGTTGCACAGAATTTGAAGAAACCTTACAAATGCTAGTACCCAAAGTCCTCTAAAGTTTTATGTTTTGAACCGATCGGTCAACGAGTTTGAGCGCCAAGGGCCCTGAAAGGCTGGTGCATTTTCGACGTTTCCTCTGAAACCTCTGACAGAATTTCACCTTCTGAAACCTTCCAGGAAGCAAGTACTCAAGTTTGTTATTTTTTTGTGCCAATGTGTCACAAATATGGTTGCCGAGGGCTCTGATTGGCTTAGGTATTTTGGTAATCTCTGAAATTGATGCACACAAAACCTTACAAGATTCTCCACCGAATTAATCATTATCATTCTGCTGTCTGTAGCTCAGGTGAGCGATGTGGCCCCCTCAAGTAAAAATCATTGTAGAACAGTTACTGGCAGTTTATTTGAAATTGGGAACTGGCCGTTATATTTATACCCCCGCCATATAATGGTGGGGGTATATAGTGATGCACTTGTTTTAATTGCATTTCAGATGCTTGGAATTCTAAAAAAAAAATGCCAAGTCAAGGATGATTTATTTTCATATCGGAGACAAATAAGAAGTGACAATTCTAAATTAACTCAACTTCAACACCGAAAATAAATCGAAATGCAAATTTCAAGACATCTCAGAAACTAGATCTTTATACCCTTTTTTATTCTTACATTCCACTATCAACGATGTAATCGTTTTAAATTCTTTTCATTGTAGAACTTAAAGTATCCATGAGAACAACTCTGACAACACAAAATGAATAGAAATTTTTTTTCACACAAATGGATCTTTCTATTTATGATATACATTTGCATAATTTGCCCCTTCATATTTTCTAATTTTAAGTATCAAATACGTACGGTAATCTGTCTATAAAGACATCCTATGAAGAGGGAGAAGAGCTCACAATAACTGGAGTATTCTACGTGAATTCCGCTCAGGATATAGAAGTATCTATCAGCTATCCTGCCTCATCTGGATTCACACCACTGCAGGGTAATCCGATGACAACAGTCGAAGAATGCTTGGTGAAAGTCACATGGACAGCACAGGATATGTTACGGTTGTCGCCTTCAATGTCTGGAGCTATTGTTAGAGTTTATGATTCAAGGACAATACGGATCCTTGATCAACAGGCAATTATGATAACTTTGCAAGGTAAAGATGGAATATATTCGAATGCTTCTTCATACTCAGAACAAACATTCAAGAAAACGCACAAAATTAAAAAGTTTTTATAGATGAATGTTACTTTCCCTTACAACTGAAAAATAGACTCTTTGATAAATTATGCCTAAAATAATGGGATAAGATAAAATGCTAATTAATCGATACTTATATTAGTTGTTTCTGTTGTATGGATATAACTTTGTTGAACTATTACTTTATGAAGTATCTGTCCATTCCTTATTTTCTTTGCCCTATCTTGATTATACCACTGAATTAGAATTTATACAGATCACCAAATAACTGAGTATGCATGCACAACTAATGTAATTCCCTCAGATGAAACTATTGAATTGAACGCATGAACGTGTTGCATTCCGGTATGTAGACTTCACAATACATATTTTCCACAGAAACATGCCCAGATTGAACCTGCGGCAACCTAAATGTATCTCTTTCCCAAAAAAAAAGCCCCACAATTTCAGAAAACAAAAATGAAACTGACAATTGGGGTATGCAACACACAGTAAGTGTATTTATCACATGAAATGCGCTAATGCGTATTACATGTACGATGAATGCAATAGCTGTGTGTTGCATAACCGTAACAAAACAAACACAAATTAAGACACTTATTCTCTACTTATAAACATCTTTTGTAGATGTTGGATTTGAGGAATACTCAGGAACAACACCCCTTGGTGGAAACGCCACAATGAGATGTATTGTCCGGGATATCAGTGCGTGGACATTAATAAAAGTAATCAAGACTTATAATAACACAAATACTACGATTCTGTCACAAAAGAAAGGCGACCCCTTAGAAGTCATATCGGACAGGATAAGTGGAATTGTAACAGAAAACAGTACCTCAGTGAACGTTGATGTTATGATACGTAACTTAGAATGCAGTGACGGAGCTTCCTATGATTGCGTAGTTGAGACCAGTAGCGGATCTGTAATAACATCATCTAACAGTTTTGCCTTAAGCGTAACTGGTACGTATAAAATGGGAAAGTATTATGTCTAGTCCATGCTGAAAATTTATCTGTTCTTAAAATGATGCTATTGAATGGAAGACATTTAGTACTATCGATACGACATGTTAAAACGTTTAAGAATATAAAAACTCCGTCAGCGATTCAATTCTCTTCGAGCTGATTATATCTATACTCGATTTGTTTTGTTTTCAGATTCACCCAAAACTCCAATATTAGACATCCATGCAAACTTTGTGGCACGAATAGCGTTTGGTGGATATCCTCACAAGTGTTCTGCAACTCTTGGCTTTCCTGCAGATAATAGAAACTTGGGCATCAGAATCACTTCAGTGAATGGCACCAGTCAATTTGTCTACAGCGAGCCTGGTGTAGCTGACAGAGTCGAAAATGGGTATCTAAAAAAATTAGATATAGACACGACACTTGACGAAAAAATGTGGATACAAAATAATCTCGTTGTAGAGGGTGAATGTCGTAAAGAACAAACAATAGAATTCCTGCTTCAATTGAATGATCGATATAATCTTGGAAATATAACATGTTATGTAGAAGACAGCGATGCCACAAATGACGAGGTATCCACGACAAAAGAGATCGTTTTGATACCAAGTAAGAATCCTAAATTATATATTGTGAATAAAGAGAAAACATGACTTTCGTGGACTTCACAATTAAGACTGATGTGCAGCATCTGCATGTGACAATATATGAAATAAACAAACGTAAATTCACTAAAATAGGCTCAATCAAAGAAAGGAGGGGATCTCCAACAACACTCGGTTGCAGCACCCCCAGCAAAACTCCAAAACACCCAATGCAAGAATCACGGAGCAGACAGCCACAGAAAGAGACGCAAAAGGGACATGGAACACCAGCTCATACCATAGAAACATGAAGCATAAAAACCACACATACGCCAACGAGACCAATGACATTAATACACAATGCAGACACAATATTACCTAAACATCAACCAGAAAATATTACCTCTTCAAAATTCTAACGATGTCACTCTACAAATATGAGCATGTTATTATATATATTTATATATTTTTCCGTTTACAACGTTTATCTTTAAGGGGATGCTTGTTCTGGTATAGACAATAATGAAGATATTCAGCATCCAGATGGGTGTAACAAGTGGATCACGTGCTCGGAAGGGAATCCTTTTGGTAAAGCCTGTGACCCCGACACATTATGTTACAATGTATATAATGAGATTAATTACTGCGAAGACTGCAGCCAAGTCTACTGTGGACCAGTAACTACAACAAGTAAGGAGAAACTTTAAAACTTTAAGTCATTTAGTTTTAGACACATATTTTCCTTAGTAGAAAACGAAATCAGAATAATGTGTTCGGTAATAAAGAGAGAGAACACATAAATACTGATAGATATTTCTTCGGTAATTAAATTATCATTAGGCAATATGTTAAAGTATTATTTTCATAATTGAAATATATAGGTATTTCTAAAAGAAAAGTCAACTTATTGAATGCAAATTATTTTAATTTCATAACGCCTTCTTATCATATGATCTTCTTCAATTTAAGCTCCAGCGACTACCACAACTATAAATCCAGATGATATTCGTAAGCATTTCCAATGTTTTAATGAGCCTCCATGTATTTTGATGTTATCATCTTTATGACTTACTTTGGACATTTTATGTCAAACTTAACAGTTACAAAACTCAATTCTCTCTTTATTTCAGGAGTACAGTGCAATAGTTCTACGGTTGAAAATGGTGAAGTGAATGTGAGAACATTATGTATCTTAAACGAGGATAACTTCCACAGAATCAGGATTTCGAAATTGGGTGATGGAGAAATAGCATCTATAGAAGAGACCACCGTCCAGTATTACGGTACAAACGTTTACACATTGGACAGAAACTTTGCCGGGAATCCTAAATCGTTCTCCCTTGTGATACCTGTGGTCAACTGTTCCTACCAGGGCACATATAGTGTGGAAGTATATCTTACCGCCAATGAGACATCAGTCATACCTGTAGAGTTTGACTTGAATATTCTTGGTAGGTTAAATCGATATTTCTCCTTTTAAAATTATTACAAAAGGCATGGAATTTTCAATTTTTAGTCCTCATCGTTGATAATCTCGCAATGTAGATTATTTGGATGAAAAATATTTTTCGTAGCATAGAAATCATTATTAAAAACAATAGGAACGTGACGCAGTAAAGGGAAATATTGCATAGTTGTATCCAAAAGAAGGAAAATAATATCTGTTTTGTAAAACAAACGTAAATAACAAATATGAATAAAGACAATATCCCTGTATACAGCACAAAATCGAGAATTCAGAAAATCAGAAACCGAAGGCATACAAAATAAGGATAAAACAGGAACCAAAGCAAACAACAACAAAAAACCCACAATATGAAAAAATCGAACTCCCGATTTGGAAGTGAAATTGCATTATTTCTGTGCTATATAAAATCTACATTTTATTCCCAATAATGTAAAAACAACTGTTAGGTAAGCAATCTTGATTCTGCATCACATTCTCCCTTTTGTATGTCCATTTTTCAAGGAATATTAGCGAATGTTCTGTTTTGCTAAATTATCCGCCTTGTCAGTGATACGTTACAAAAAAATTAAACAGTTGCGCAGCATTTAAAAACTTACTACGTTCTCTGGTTGAATGAAAGAATGGACGGCTCCAATTATTTTATTTGTATTATCAAAATTTCTTCATACCAATATAGAGAATAACTGACTTACACATGTATACTAATTTGTGTTATGTTACGGATATGCAACACACAGCAAGTGCAATCATTGTACATGCAATGCGCATTAGCGCATTCCATGCGATAAATACACTTGCTATGTGTTGCACACCGGTGTTGCAAGCAGGAGATGCTTACTCTTCCTGGGCACCTGGTCTCACTCCCATATCGGGAGTTCGCTTCTTTTCATATGGTGGAGGTTTTTGTTTGTTTGCTTTGGTTCCTGTTTTATCCTGATTTTGTATGCCTTCGGTTTCTGATTTTCTGAATTATCGATTTTGTGCTATGTACAGGGATATGGTCATTATCCATATTTGTCATCCGTAACAAAACACAAAGCATGACATTTGTTCTAAATATATGCACCACCATTGTCAGTTTCATTCTTCTTTCATGAAATCGCGTTTTCCAGGTAAAAAGGTGACGTTCGCCGCGGGTTCAATTTGCAGGTTAGAACAGCCACTGCTGTATGTTTCTGTAGAGTTTATACATTGTGACGTTAAGGGCGTTTACATGCAGAAATGCAACACATACCACTTCAATAATTTCATCTCGGGGAATGACATTGGTTGTGCATTTATAACATTTTTGAGTTGGCTTTGCCAACTATTCATTGGAATCGAATGCCCCAGTTAGGGCCAGTACGAACCGTGCAACGGTCAAAAATCTGTAGTCTTACCTAGTAAAAAGAAGGGAGGAGATAGAAATAGTACCACTATTATTTGGACAAAAACATTTTAAACGACACAATGAGTGCAAGTTGTAAATTATGATTCCAACGCCATTATTGGAGTGAAAAAAAAGGTCTATAGAGCTATTTGTAATGAAGATTCGGAGTATAGTTCTCGTATCGCGTAGGAATTCAACTTTTAAGTACTAGTAGTCCAAAGTAGCACTGCACTATGCCGGCCATGCGTTTTTTTTTTCCGGGGGATTTACCAGAGTTTAGGCCTAATGATAGTTATTATAACCGTGTCGATTTATATTTCATTGATGAAAAGATAGATATAAAATAGTCTGTTGATGTCAATATAAATCGCTATGGTTCTTGCGTCTTAAGATCAGAGGACACTCGGAAGGCCATACGATGAACGGCGAACTGGATTTGTAGTAAGTTCTTGAAAATAACTGATAGAATGTTTGAAAAGTATTAAAGGATTATGAAAAACCTCAATTCGAAAGAATAGATCGTCTATTTACTGTATGTCGTTATCTGTTTATCGAAGTTCGATTTTTGGGAAGGAGGGGGGGGGGAGCGTGTTGTGTTTGATTAGGTGAATATCGTGAATGAACGATATACAGTTCGGGATATAAGAAGAGCATTGTCCTCGAGGAATAATATGAATCAAGGCAAAGCCTTTTTGTGCGAGCAGAGAGAAAATAGATATGATTATATAAAATAGAAAAAGACCTTTCTTTTTTATTTTGACTGTGATGGTTTATCTTATCTTACAAAACTTACTGTATGATGATTGCCAAAAAAAGAAAAAGGTAGTATAAGGCTGGCGAGTGGAAACATGGAAGCATTTGTAAAATTGATCTAGTCCAGCAGATGAACATTTTAAGGGGGAGGGGCTTAAAATATGGTTCTTTAAAAATATGGTTCTTTATAATTCATTTTTATTTTGTAAGAATAATGTTTAGGCTAGCTGAAAATAATTTACTTAAGAACAAAAGAAAATACAAACATATTCCGACTTCTGACAGTACGAAACCACCCGAGACGAGAAAAGCAATCAGAGCGAAACGTCTCGTTTAAAACCGGAAATGTCGGATTTCCCGTGGTTACGCCGCCTTGTTGATGCTTTATCGTTACCTGATTTACGAAAAATATTTTCAATGAACTTAACTAATAAACAAAAATTGAGTATAACATATACGTCTACTTGGAGTCGAAAAAAATTTAAATGGCATTATTCAGCATCTCCGCAGCAACTCTGTCTGCGAGGGGACGAAAGTTTTTGAAATCATAGTAGTATATTCTCATTCTTTGATTCGGCATATTTTCTTAATAGGATATGTGTATACGCGTTACCATATTTTGACTGTGATGGTTTATCTTATCTTACAAAACTTACTGTATGATGATTGCCAAAAAAAGAAAAAGGTAGTATAAGGCTGGCGAGTGGAAACATGGAAGCATTTGTAAAATTGATCTAGTCCAGCAGATGAACATTTTAAGGGGGAGGGGCTTAAAATATGGTTCTTTAAAAATATGGTTCTTTATAATTCATTTTTATTTTGTAAGAATAATGTTTAGGCTAGCTGAAAATAATTTACTTAAGAACAAAAGAAAATACAAACATATTCCGACTTCTGACAGTACGAAACCACCCGAGACGAGAAAAGCAATCAGAGCGAAACGTCTCGTTTAAAACCGGAAATGTCGGATTTCCCGTGGTTACGCCGCCTTGTTGATGCTTTATCGTTACCTGATTTACGAAAAATATTTTCAATGAACTTAACTAATAAACAAAAATTGAGTATAACATATACGTCTACTTGGAGTCGAAAAAAATTTAAATGGCATTATTCAGCATCTCCGCAGCAACTCTGTCTGCGAGGGGACGAAAGTTTTTGAAATCATAGTAGTATATTCTCATTCTTTGATTCGGCATATTTTCTTAATAGGATATGTGTATACGCGTTACCATAAGGGCGAGCTTCGCTCGCAAAGGCCCTTCGGGCCTTTGCAGCGAGCTCCGCTCGCTATAATTTTTCAAGGCTGAATAAATCTTCACCTAATGACTGCAATAAATGTATATTTGTCCATGTACTACTTGTAGTATTCCGACACACTCACTTCATCACGTGTTATTACCGTGGACTTGGATATTCATGGAAACGCTGGGAAAATATAATTATTCTTTTATCCCATATTTACAGAACTGTACTCGTATGAAGCAAAATGGCAAATCGATCATCCACGTTGACTTTGACGTTTAGTCTTGATAAGGCATAGGAAAAGTACTATTTTTGACGTTTTTGCACATACCGGTAAGGAGAAAAATAATCGACACACTGCGTCGCTTCAACCTTGATCAAAAGATGGCAGAAAAGTAAAGAAAACTTATCGAACGTCAATCACTTGGGTGTGATCATTGATAACGTCACAAGAAAATCATTTAATTTCTATTGTTATTATTAAGAAACGACGATTCCGTTTGGCCGAGAAATTTTGTTGATACCTGTATCAACACATAACGGAAGTATGTGCTTAGCAACGTCGTTAGCAACACGGTTTCAAAGCCACAAATAAACGTTGGAAAGCAACAAAATGAAATGATAAGTAATCAGTGTTGATACCTCGATCAACCAAAAAAATAAAAGAATGATTCTTTAAATCTATACCTCTTGTCTGGGATTTGCTTTTGTCCATGACTCGGCAAGTCTTGTCATTGTACAAGCTAATTCTGGACATTCGGAGTGCATTTCCTTGTCAATGCTCACACCAACTGATAGATTCTATAAGTCTTGACCCTATGGGGTAAGATTTCATTTTCACGTGCCTTTTAACTGTAATGTCAATTCAGACAATTGTGATGACAAATATGGATAATGACCATATCCCTGTATACAGGACAAAGTCGATAATTCAGAAAATCAGAAACCGAAGGCATACAAAATCAGGATAAAACAGTAACCAAAGCAAACAAACAAAAACCTCCACCATATGAAAAGAAGCGAACTCCCGATATTGGAGTGAGACCAGGTGCCCAGGAAGAGTAAGCATTTCCTGCTTGCATGTCATTCATGAATGCTGCGTTGGCTGATCAACATATGAAAATGAATACCGGTACATAAAATTTTATTTTAAGCGCTTTTAGACAATGTGAGAAAAATTGGCATGTACTTGTACATGTAAGACACACTTTAAAAGTTATGACTTAGATTTATGCTGGTAGGGGACTAATATCGCTTAGAGATTAAGAAAAAAAAAACTTTTTATGCATCCCGGAATCAAAGATTCGGGGGTACATAGTTTTTGGCCTGTCCGTCTGTTTGTCCAAAAACTTTGAATGGTAAATTATATGGCTTTTATATTTCACATATGTATTCCTTGTCACACAATTTTTCCATAGATACCAACATTTTTATGCCCAGTGACCCTGACCATGACCTTTCACATACTTAACAGAAAAATGGTGTTTATACTCCGCCGGGAGCATTCGTATTTCACAAACAAAGGCTTTATTCAATATTAGACTTTGCCAACTCGCAGGACTTTCAGTCCTTTGATTGAATGAAAGTGCACACAAATCTGATGTAGTTTTATTGTGTCGCCTGCGAAGCATAGCGACACTTAGGAATCACTTTGTCCGTTGTCCGTCTGTCTGTCACACTTTGGGTGTCACACCCCATAACTTTTTATTGGTAAGTGATAGGGCTTTGATATTTCACCTGTGTATTCCTTATGATGAGACCTTCTCACACATGCCATAATTTTTGACCTAGTGACCTTGACTTTGATATTTGACCGACTTTTCGGAAAAAAATTAGATAAGCTATATTTTTTGATTGGTAAGTGATATGGCTTTGATATTTCACATGTGTATTCCTTGTGATAAAACCTTACTTTACATGCCATAAATTTTTACCTAGTGACCTTGACCTAGATATTTGACCTACTTTTAAAAAAGTTAAGATTGGCTTTATTTTTTGATTGATAAGTGATAGGGCTTTGATATTTCACATGTGTATTCCTTGTGATAAAACCTTACTGTGCATACCATATTTTTGACTAAGTAACCTTGACCTAGATTAGATATTTGACATTTTCAAAAATAATAAATTTGGCTATATCTATTGATTGGTAAGTGATAGGACTTTTATATTTCACATTTGTATTCCTTGTCATGAGACCTTTCTACACATACCATATTTTTTTACCTAGTGACTTTGACCTAGGTATTTGACCTACGTCTCAAAAAAATTAAGATTGACTATACCTTTAGATTGATAAGTGATACGGCTTTAAAATTTCATTAATGTATCAAAACATGTATTTCTCGTGTTGAGTCCTTTCTTTTATTCCCAAACATTTGTACCTAATGACCTTCACCTAGATGATTGACCTTTTATGAAAGTAATAGATTGATCATATCTTTTAATTGGTAAGAAAGAGGTTTAATTATTCATGTTCATTTGACAATACTTTTCCACTGATACATGTACACATATTAAAACAAATGACCTTGACCAACACATTTGATCAACTTTTTTAAAAATAGGCCGCTTCGCAGGCGATACAAGCATTCCTTGGATTGCTATTTTTCTGTAAAGAAAACTTCATAGGAATGTTAAGGTATGCTTAATTGATTGGTAGGCGATGTAAAGCTTCTATGTTGTGCAATCTTCGGGAAAATAATATTTAAAAAGTAAGACATATTTGAAATTTGAATTTACATTCTTTAAATTGATTGAGAAAATCATTTCGTCTACTATCTGTATTTCAGACAAACCTGACGTACCTACTTTGGAAACAAGTTTACATGTTGTAGAAAATTCCCCAAATACAATTCATACCTGTAAAGGATATCTTGGAAGCCCACGAGGATCATTTAAGATAGAAGTTAACAAAACTGACACTCTGAATTTCCAAGAGTATCCGAGTCATTTACATTCGGGAGAGGAAACAGTGACAAATATGGCATGTGGAGAGTATGTAGAGTATAAGTTTGGATTAAGCCTGCCGTCAAGCTTTAATCTGAGTACTGTTAGATGTCGTGCTGAGAATGACTACTCCTCTAGCTCTGGAGACTTATTGGTATCAAACAGTGAGGTTATAACACTCATACCAGGTAATGTGACTTTATGTTTAACGTTATGTAGAGTAGAAGTTTGGTTTAAGCTTGTCATCCAGCTTTAATCTTAGTACTGTCAGATGCCGTGATGAGAATATTTGTTTGCTTTGGTTCTTGTTTTGTCCTGATTTTGTATGCCTTCGGTTTCTGATTTTTGAATTATCGATTTTGTGCTGTATACAGGGATATGGTCATTATCCATATTTGTCATACATACTCCATTAGCTCTAACGACGTTATTCTGTCAAACAGTGAGGTCATAACACTCATATCAGGTAATGTAATATAACATAACGCTTTCTTTTTTACTGATCAAGGTTTTTGTTACAAAGTTTTGTTCTTACGTCCCATCTCTCTAACCTTCGTGAATGATCGGATTTTTAGTCAGAGAAATGAATCTAAACTGACCCCTTTTGAATAATCTACGTTAATATTTAAAATAGATTATGATTCAAAAACATTTCATTTTAGTACCAAAAGGAAATTTGCTTAAGTATACCAGTAGAGCAGATCTTACACAAGAAAACATTGCACTGTAAACAGCAATATAGATATTAAATTATTACAATATAGATACAATAATCAGAGTCAAGACACATGAGTAGACAATACAATGAATTTGATATTGTTCCTGATATGAAATTCTTTTTTGAAAAACTTACCTTAATTACACAATTCTTTTGTATTTTGAGAACTAAGAAGTCTAATTAATTTTAAGACAGAGGGGCGACGATAGTTATATGGTTTGAAAAACTGAACTCTTCAATCATGATATGCAGGACATTTTAACAAAAAATGAAATTATCTATATCTTCCTTACAAAATTAGCACGATACGAGTGAAATTAAATTATAAAGAAATATTGAAAGTTACAAACGGTTTCGCAGTGATTAAACTTTCAATAACGAAAATATTAATTAAGGATTGTTTTTCAGCTTTTGCGCTTTATCGGTGTGTATTGGCAGTAGGGAATGGAAACAAAATATATAAAGCACGAAGTGCTTTTCATGAGTAGGGAATGGAAACAAAATATGTAAAGCACGAAGTGCTTTCCATGAATTTTGTTTCCATTCCCTACTGCCAATACACCGATAAAGCGCAAAAGCTGAAAAACAATCCTTATAATTACATTTTTAGTGTTAATTAAGTTATTTCTGCCAATTTTTCATCCAGTTTCTTTACATTTGAAATATCATTGCGGAGCGAGAACGCCACTTGACGTAAGAGCAAACGAAAGTTCGACGTTTTTCGCTTGATTCGAAGTAGTACCTTCTGTGCAGAAACGTTGTTGACAAATGAGAAACTGAATTTGTCCTTTGGCTGTATTTTGAACATTTCAATTAAAACTGAAGAAAATTGAATCGTGAAAATTCGTGACTTTTGTCCAACATAATTCTGACAAAGCGGAGAGTTAAAATGCAGAAATTTCTCAGAACTGAGGGGGGAAACTTTTGAAAACTCATTTTAGCACACTGTTAATCTGCTTAGACACATGAAATCAATCGGTATTATTGTATACAAACTTCTGTAAATACCCTATTTCATCTGGAAGTAATTAGAATAATGCAAAAGTCGAGTACAGCCGTCGAAAACGCGAAAATTTTCGGTATTTTCATGACTAACCTCAACATTATGCTAAAGATTCGCTGATACTCGAAATATTACTGATATTATAAATCCATAAGAAGCAAAGATAAATTCACTGTTGATAAATGACACAAGTGAATCAAATCCTCACCCTAAATACTGAATATTTTTTATCCACTTATGCCTGAATATTCGCTCATCCAAACACAGCATCTTTCTGCAGACAGTAATGCAGTTCGTCCTTGAACTTCGTCTACTGACGCGTGATCGACTTACTACGTCACACTTCTTGGAAGTGTACTTGTGGGTGACCTTGATTTTGACACATAAAATCACGTTTGATAATGGATACAATACATGTTTTGAATCTGTGTTAAAGCAATGAATAAAATGGACATTTTATCATAAATTAATCCGCGTAAGTTCTAAAGTCACGTGATAGGCTCTTGCGTTTATCGAAAAATAAAGCAACAGTTGGTTTGGTACCTTTATATAAAGGAAACGCAGTAGGAATATAAATATTGTAAATTAGTTTTAAATAATATCATTTGAACAACTATATATTACTTGCATAAATTATCTCTCCGATTTTTTATTTAAAGACGTTTTTATTCTCGGGTACACACGATTTCGGTAAACTTTGGAACTTGTTGTTTGCTTATACAGTATGTAGAAATATGTCACGTATGCCAAGGTCAGAGTGAGCACGCTTCCACGATCAACCAATCGATTGAATTAACAATACATCGTGGGAGTACTACGAAAAACATTACATCGTGGGAGTACTACGAAACATGAAGTAAACCACGTGTATACATTTGCTTATTTTAAAACTACATGTATCACTAAAAGAAAAAAAAACTTATTTACTATAGGTCGTACTAATATATCATTAATTGCAAATACAAGGTTGATCTCCTGTATAGATATTATGTTGCTTTCAAATAACCATGTTGAACGTGGACAATCGAACACTTTGAAATGACTAACAGCATGTATGTCGGCTTGAATGGAAGGCAGGGGAGTCTGCTATAGGTACACATGTGCATTTGTTTACCAAATCCTGATGAAGTTTAGCCTTTATTTGGATATGAATTGAAGTTCTTTTTTCATATTTGATATAGACTGTGAAAAAAAAATATATATATATATATACATATATAGTATAAAGTGCAAGTCCTCTCGGAATGGTTGAGATATATAGAAAGATTCAGAAATGAATCATTTCTGAATCTTTCTATATACATATATATATAATCAAAATCAAAGTGACATAATGACGATTAAATTTGTTTATTGCACTAAACGTTTTCGCCTGTTGGCTTTTCAGAGTTGCAATGAATATAAACAATAACAATAACAAAGAACAGTAGGTAGGCAGCGTCTATGACGTCATCATAACGTTACATTTAGGCGCGTCACGTACAAATGTCCCAGACGTTGGCGCACTTATTATTTACGTATATTGATGCTTTAAGAACAATAATAAATAGCTTTTTGTAAAGAAGAAATGAAATCATAGTTTAACAATTCAATTTAGGTTTGAAAATCTCTATGAAATAATCTTCTTTGGTTTTACGTAATTGTTCATTGTCCTCTTTTACTTTGTAAAAGGGGAAAATAGAAATACTTCCCCCACCACACATATCAAAATGTCCGCTACAAGGAGTGTTTCTAGTGGATGGATCCCTGATCTGTTGTTTGTGTACGCGTACACGGTCCGCCAATTTCGTTCCCGTTTGTCCGACATAATTTTCGCCGCAGTTTGGACACGTCATCACGTAAATTAAGTTCTTGGATTTGCAATTCATTTTTGCGTTTACGTGAAATACTTTTCCATTTTTAAATGTAAATGATTGACCGGTTTGAATGTACGGGCATGTTCCACAGCGAGGGTCCTGGCATTGGCTAACGACGTGTGTTTCCGTTTCGGTTGTAAATCTGACTTTGGTGAGAAGTCTTTTTAAATTAGGTGGTTGTCTCCTGCTATTAATGATATCCTGTTGGTTGATGAGACTCCTCAAATTGTCGGACTGATGAAGAATTGGTAGACAAGTTTTTGCTGTTTTGAATACGTTTTTATTTCTCGGATTGTGTGTTGTTACAAATGGAATGATTTTATGGCTATTTGTGTTACGTCTGCTTTTCTCTCTAAGTTCCGGTAGCGGTATTTCCTTTGCTCTGTTTGTGGCTGCGTCAATTAGATTTACGGGATAATTCTGTTTAAGTAGGAAAGACTTTAGTTCTTTTAGTCTTTTTTCTCTTCGATGTTGGTCTGAAACTATTGTACAAATTCGTCGAGCCAAGTTGAACGGGATGTTACGTTTTGTGTGAGATGGATGACAGGAACTGAATATAAGGTACTGGTGTGTATCCGTACTTTTGTAAAACAGATCCGTAGTAATTCTGTTATCTTCCTTAATTATCAATATATCGAGAAAAAGGAGCTCTTTTTCACTCTGTTCCATAGTAAATTGAATGCTAGTATGAAGTCCGTTTAAAAGATCATGAAATTTATTCAAGTCATCCAAAGATCTATTCCAAAAAATGAAACAATCATCCAAATAACGGTTCCAGTTTTTCCGGATGCAATTTCCGAAGTTCGCGTCAAATACATCTTCCGTACGAGAAAATAATTTTTCTTCCAAATATCCCATAAAAATGCAGTCTAAAAGACTAAAAGAACTAAAGTCTTTCCTACTTAAACAGAATTATCCCGTAAATCTAATTGACGCAGCCACAAACAGAGCAAAGGAAATACCGCTACCGGACCTTAGAGAGAAAAGCAGACGTAACACAAATAGCCATAAAATCATTCCATTTGTAACAACACACAATCCGAGAAATAAAAACGTATTCAAAACAGCAAAAACGTGTCTACCAATTCTTCATCAGTCCGACAATTTGAGGAGTCTCATCAACCAACAGGATATCATTAATAGCAGGAGACAACCACCTAATTTAAAAAGACTTCTCACCAAAGCCAGATTTACAACCGAAACGGAAACACACGTCGTTAGCCAATGCCAGGACCCTCGCTGTGGAACATGCCCGTACATTCAAACCGGTCAATCATTTACATTTAAAAATGGAAAAGTATTTCACGTAAACGCAAAAATGAATTGCAAATCCAAGAACTTAATTTACGTGATGACGTGTCCAAACTGCGGCGAAAATTATGTCGGACAAACGGGAACGAAATTGGCGGACCGTGTACGCGTACACAAACAACAGATCAGGGATCCATCCACTAGAAACACTCCTTGTAGCGGACATTTTGATATGTGTGGTGGGGGAAGTTTTTCTATTTTCCCCTTTTACAAAGTAAAAGAGGACAATGAACAATTACGTAAAACCAAAGGAGATTATTTCATAGAGATTTTCAAACCTAAATTGAATTGTTAAACTATGATTTCATTTCTTCTTTACAAAAAGCTATTTATTATTGTTCTTAAAGCATCAATATACGTAAATAATAAGTGCGCCAACGTCTGGGACATTTGTACGTGACGCGCCTAAATGTAACGTTATGATGACGTCATAGACGCTGCCTACCTACTGTTCTTTGTTATTGTTATTGTTAATATTCATTGCAACTCTGAAGAGCCAACAGGCGAAAACGTTTAGTGCAATAAACAAATTTAATCGTCATTATGTCACTTTGATTTTGATTATATTGACTATACCGGGAATGGATATTTATTATTTACATATATATATATATATATATAGACAGCACAAAAGAGGTGAAAACAACCACGTTCACTATTACGTATTCACGTTTACTGTCCCTTCCGCTGGGTTTAAACACGTTTAGTGTCGTGGTCGCTTGTACCTTTTTTTTGTGCTTATATATATATATATATATATATATATATATAGACAGCACAAAAGAGGTGAAAGCAACCACGTTCACTATTCAGACAATGTCGGATCAGCCCAACAAAGGGCGAATGCACGTCGCTTGGAAAAAAAATATAAAAGCACAAAAAGGTACAAGCGACCACGACACTAAACGTGTTTAAACCCAGCGGAATGGACAGTACATCCCTTGAGCCCTCTGGACACACGAATATGTACTTGTATCCAGACGGAACAAGGGACAGTACGTCCCTCATTCCTTTCGGACACAAGTACATAAAAAAACATACACACACTCTCATGCTAGTCAGAACATGTACTATACTGAACCTCGAAAGGCAATAACTAGTAGCCAGGTAGGTAATATTCTCAATTCATGAACCAAAGCAGACCCCGCGAGGGGCGAGACCAGGTGCCTAGGTAGAGTCAGCGTCTCCTGTTTGCATGCAACACCCGCTGCCAAAAAGTCTAGAAGGACTGATCGATAGAAAAACACGTCCAAGACTTCTATAGGTTCAAAATAAAAAAAAACTGAAAAGATGCTCCCTGATTGATTAGGCCATTTCTTGTTTTTATTCTGTTTTGCGTCCTTTTGAAATTGAAAAACCTACCAGCCAGCCAGGGAGAAAAACAAACAAGCACATAAAAGAAAGTTGCAATTTCATAAATGTGAAGTACTATAAGTACCATGTGAAATCTGACAGAAACTCGTTTCATTTGAATATAAACCGATTTAAGACAACAAAAAATGAATGTCTTGAATCATTGAAGTACTTTTACATTTTCACATGTAATATAAGGAATTAAACAGTTTCTCTATAATTTTTGTACAAAGTACATTAAATTTGCAAAGATTTTATCAATTTAATTTTGTTTTGTTTTATGACAATGGGCTCAAAACCTACCAGCACGAGGACGCAAAACAGAAAATAACAAAGAAATGGCCTTAAGTAACATATTATCAAGTGAGTGAAATCAACAAAATACCGCCTCCCCCCACTCTTGATAACCGTAAGGGAATCGATTGACTAAGTAAAATGAAACGAAAAATCCCCCAATTAAAAAACACGTCCGTCCTGAAGAGAGATACTCACTGAACTCATAGGGATGTCGGGTTTTGAGTGCTTTCAAGGAGTTTCAGACTACTGTCAATTTTTGGAGTCCTTACTTGCTATGTTTATGAGATAGGTTCTGCTTGATCTTCCCTCACGGGTACTATTTCTTAACACGCCCTATTTATTTTGATTGGATACGGAGGTCAATCTCCGAAACTGACGACGGTAGCTAGATTCGTTCTTTACACCTCATAATTTTTAATTTTTACAGTTTGTATTTTTAACCTCCTTTATGTGGTCCTCTCGTGATATGACTTTATATTCACACTGACCCGCGCGTTGTCAGTTCAGTGAGTATCTCTCTTCAGGACGGACGTGTTTTTAATTGATGAAGTATGACTATTTTCTTGTTATAATTTCGCATTAATATTGTAAACATAAGCTAAACAGTAATTTTTAAATGTTCATTCCACTTACTTGCCTTCAATAGAAAGAACGCCGACAGATGATATACTTTTGCTTTTCTCGTAAGTTAAGGCTGTAGCAACAGCAGAAAGGATAACGAGAGATTCTAATCGCAAAAGATCTTGTAAGGAATGCTATGTCCTATCAAATATCAATTAATTAACTGAGAACGACCTATGAAACTTGTTGAAAATGAGGTGTTACACATCTTACTAATTCTCACACTGTTTGGAACATGATAACAGTTTGCATGTTAAACATATCTTATTTACCTACACTCAAATTCTTCTAATAAAGGTAAATTGATGTACATGTTCTATAAGGTCTAACTATAGTGATGGATTATGTTCGTATTTTTACGTATTCCAACAAAAAAAACCGAATCGAATTTAATAAACATGAAAGGATACCTTCATACTCCATGACGGGCCCTGTCCAAACCTCTTTAGAGAAGACAGGGCCCCGACCACCTGTCCTCTCTGAATGTCAGTCGGACTCCTCGGGTGATTACATACGTGAGCTCGCTACAGCCGGCAGAGCACGGACTGTATTAAGCATGCCCTCTTTTTATATTCATTTACATATTCATCTGTGTCTCTGGGGCCTCTGCGTTTCGCGGTCGTGTTTGTGTGATGTCATCTTACAACGAGGAGGTTGTTTTACACCACAATTGTACGTTCTTCGAGACCTCTGGGTAATTGGAGAAGTGAGAGGGTTGTGCGCACGTAATCCAGGATAACCACACCATTTGCTACTTGCGTGACAAATGGCCGTCCAAAGTCGGCACCGGTTACCCATTGGTCTCGTCGGTTTATGTGTAGTCTTTTGTGTTTGATGTTTACATGTCGTGTGTCTCTTTTCCGTCTCGTGCTGTACTCGTCTTTTGTGTTTTTGCATCGGGTGTTTTGGTGTTTTACTGTTGATGCTGCAACGGAGTCTTGTTGGAGATCTCCTCCCTTCTTTCAAAATGTCCTAGTGCTATTTGATGTCTCATTGACAGAAATGAAGTATTATACTCCTTGAAATTGAATGAAATTGAAGATATGTAACATTTTATACGTTCGTCTTTAGAATGCTTCAAATGTGCTATGTAAATTGAGTTAAGAAAACAGAAGAGTGTTAGAATTACTATGTCCAAAAATAATTAAGGTAAGGCGTTTTAAATAAAATTGATTATGCTAAAGTCAAAGTATAGTTTGAGATTTGGAGTTGTGATATTAACTTTATATTTCTCTTGACTGTATGCCAACGAAGAACCTTTTTCGACTTTCAATGTCAGTGATCAAAGGTTTATGCCAAAGAGGAACTACATATTTTGAATTGTTTTGTATTTAAATCATTCAATACTGTTTTCAGATGGATACTGCAATGATATATCAACAGGATACAAACATCATCCTCTTGGCTGTGGATACTTTGTACAATGTGTCAACGGGAAAAGCGTTGGACAATGGGCAGGTGTAGACCAGTGTTTTGATTTTGCAACAAACGCTACAAATTGGTGTTACAATATCGCAGAATGCAATTCAGCGTAAATGACACAGATGTCGTTTCAATATTTAAAATCGAAACTTACGATGACGTCATTTTCACAACTTTTTCAATGCAAAACGGAAGGATAAATTAATTCTTGAAATCAAATAATGACAAGGTCGGGGTTTACTGACTAATTATAGGAGTAATCATATGAACTAGGAAATCTATATGCTGTAAACCGTCTTTTATTCGCGAGCATTTTATTTTCGCGATATTCGCAAAGTTCTTTAGTTCGCAAATATACAACGCCGCGTATATGTCTTAACACATACGTTGTAAGTTACGTATATACGATGTCGTGAAAATAAAACGTTGAGAACCAATCACCTCACTCGAACTTGAGGCACCGCGAATAAAAGACGGCTTACAGTACCACGTTTTTATTTAAAATCGAACATTTATGCCATTGCGTATTTAAGTTAATGTTTCATATTTTGTTCAATAAATTCATGCTCATGTTTTATTCTTAATATTTGTTCATACATGATATTCTCTTCTAAAAGTGAACAATTTATTCCGACTTATACTGAACAATATGTAATAGATGAGTTCGAATTCAGTTACATAATACTAAAAAAAAAAAGAAAAGAAAACTGCATTTCAAATGGTTTCTTTAGTTTTTATCATTCAACAAGAAGCAAACTATCGCCGACAAAGCCATGTAGTAGTAATTACTGAAGAATAGTGCATGCAAACCGGAGATGACGAGAAACATAAGAAAAGTATAAAAAAAAATAAACAAAAACTAACAACATTACGATATTGGGCCATGACGGAAAACACATTGAAAGAGTCATTAAATACATATGTGTGACTACTTTGGGTGTATAATGAGATCCCCAACAACACCAGTTTGCAAAACCCCAAAACACCAAATGCAAAAACACAGGACAGACATAGACAGACAGGGACACATATGGTACAAGGAACGCCAAAACACATATACACATCAAACACATAAAGCAACGAGACAAATGGGTAATCGGTGCGGATTAAGGACAGCCATCTCACTTTTCCTATTAACCAGAGGTCTCGAAAAAAACGTAGAATCTTGGAACATCACCGTCAAGCCATGGGAAATTTACTATGCTGAATCCAAAATCATCTCTTTACATCCGTTTACAATTTTGATATTTAAGTCCAAAAATGATGTTTCTGTATTAGTAACGTTTGCCTTGTTAAGTGTTAATTCTTGTGGATAAATTTCATTCTTATAAAGCAGGATTGTCAATAGTTAGAATATCATCCAGATACCTAAAAGTATTATTGAAACAATTTAGATCATCAAATTTTCCTTGCTTTTGAAGATTTTGGATAAATTCTTTCTCGTAAGCGTATAAAAATAAATCTGCAACAAGAGGCACACAGCTAGTACCCATAGGAATCCCTGCTACCTGCTTGTATAGATCCTCACCAAATCTAACATAAATTGTGTCCAAGAGGAAGGACAAGGCATTACAAGGGTCACTACATGTCCATGATTTGTATGATTGATTTGTAGTCTGTCGAGGAAAAGAAACCCTTCGAATCAGATGTATAAATATAAGTTTTCCGCTCTCGATCAAAACACCATTTAATGAGATAAGATAATCGATCATTTATTTTGTCATGAGGAAGTGTGGTGTACATATTAATGAAGTCGTATGAAGAAATCGTATTGGTTTGGAAATTTCCAGATTTCATTTTGTCAATCACATCCCCTGAAATCTTAATAGACCAAAATAAATTTACATCGTTCCTGCTTAGAACAGTTTCACAATATCTAATTACTTGTTCTTTAATAGCAGTAAATGCTGACGTCAGATTTCTAGACAAAATAGTAGTGGAGCAGTTACTAGAATTAGCAATAAATCGAAATTTGTAGGGAGACTTGTGCAGCTTCGGTATGATATATAGTGTTGGGAGATCCAATTTAGAAATAGATATATTGAATAAAGACAGTTCACTGTTATGCTTGCTCAAAATGTTAGATACACTTTCATTGCTTTTGATATATGTATTAGTAGACGAAAGTTCCGAAACAAAAGTTGATATGTAGTACCGTTTTCAAATGATAATGGTGTTGTTGGCTGCTTTATCAGCTGGTGCAAAGACATATTTTCCATGTAAGTTACTCTACTTTGACAGTAAGTGTTTTGAATATACTTCCCTGACATTGTCGCCATAGCACTTTCTATATAGACATTACGTCAGACAGTGCATAAAGTTTATATATTTTCATTTCCATGCTTCATAAACATCGACGGCGGGTGCGGCTAGCCAACAGGGGATGCTTACTCCTCCCGGGCACCTGGTCCCACCTCTAGCTTACTAGGGGTCCGTCGATGTTCAATTTCGTGCTCTATTGTGAGTGCTGTTGAGATGATCGTCAGGATCTTCTTTAACTCATTGGATTTGAAATATCTTTCTGATTTCGAACGTGGATTTTGGAAAAGATGAGGGTTTTTATGAAAGTTATGATTTCGAATATCCGTTATATCTAAAATAAGGTTTTTCCGGTCATTCAGAGCATGCGGTTCGACTCCTTCTGATTTACACAATTTTTTCGTACAATTATCTAAGGCTTCCGTAAGCACCTCACGGCATTTGACAAAATCTATCTTGGATGTGATTCTATACTTAGGTCCTTTTTTAAGAATACCACGGAGCTGTCTGTCTTGGATAATTGAAAAGTCACCTGTAACAATATGGCCAGCTGGTTTGTAGAGATATTTAGAAGTTGCACATTCTCAATAGGGTCGAAGGGTTCCAACTCTATACCTCCTTGAAGAAAATTCCAAACCAATTTCCATTCACCAGACACGTGTTTCGAATATTAAATTCTCATCAGTGAAGCTTCTAGCAGAGCCACCAAAAATCATTTCAGTAGCGCCCTCTTCAATTTTTGAATTTAGATTTGTACATTTACATTACAGAGAGTGCGCGGCTCTGAATTTCGTGTAGGGTCGAAGAACCAGGTCACAATTCAATTATGTCAGGATCCGATGTAATTTTATTATAGTTAAAAACAACGTTTCGAATAGATTTTTTGTACTTGTAACAAATAAGAGGTGGTTCTAAATTTTCAAAATATTGAGGAATGGTACTGTGTACGCGATGATCCCGAAAAATATTAGAGAAGTTTAGAAGATCAAAACCTTTGTTAATAAGCGGGATCTTTATGAATCGTCTTTTAGGGGTAATGTTTTATACAATGGGATCAAGTTTATACTGTGCGAATGAGACAATGATATTAAGTCTGAATCAGTCAGTGTTTCTTAAGAATGCAACCTCTGCTTCATCCAAGATAGATTTCAAGTGCAGTACTGGTATTGACGAAAGAGCATGTAACAGCTCATATCTGCCGCCATTGCGTACTATTGTAAGTAAATCGTTGAGAGAGAGGTAGACTCTGAATCGTTTTCTTTTTTGTCTGTTTCGTCTTTTCCCGAGCGACTTGTATTTTCTTTTAGAGTTTGTGCGAATTGAAAAGATGTTGATATTGGTTGAGGTTGAGGAAATGTTTCCTTGTCCATAGATTTGATCGTTTAAACCAAGAGGGTACGCAGTCTGAAGTTTGGTGATCGCAGCCTGAAGTTTGGTGATCGCAGCCTGAAGTTTGAAAATCACTTTGGCTAGGAGTACCACTAATGATGATTAATTATCCGAAACATGTACCTTGTGCATTAACACTGGTTTAAAATTTTAATCAAGAAGCTTGGAACATTTCATATTTCTTACAAAGAATAGGTTTTATAAAAATATTATTGAAAAATGCTATTCCATTAATACATTATCCTACAAAACATAATAATTTCTTGTGTAATCTGCTTTTACAAGATATCATAAATGTAAATTTTAAACGTTATAACATTTCGTTGTTCTCAAAAACACCGAATTTGACAATTTATCGGATAAGACTTTTTTCTGCATGACGTAAGTAACGGGTGTTGCTTGAGAATGGAGAGGGATAAAAACTAAAAGATAACCTTAACCTATATTAATCTTATTCTTGAGAATGTGCAACGTCTGAATACTTATATAAACCAGCTGGTCATATTGTCACAGGTTACTTCACAATTATCCAGGACAAGTAGCTCCGTGGTCTTCTGAGTATAGAATCCCATATTAAATGTCGCTAAGTACTAAAGGAAGCCTTAGATAACTGTACAAACGATGGTGTAAATCGGAAGGAGTCGAATCGCATTCTCTGAAGGACTGGATAAAACCTTGGACATACTGATATTCGAATAGACAACAAAGGAGGGGATTTCCAACAACATCAGGCTGCAGCACCCACAGCAAAATTCCAAAACAACAAATGCAAAAACACTGAGCAGACAAGCACTGGAAGAGATGCAAAAGGGACAAGGAACGTCAATGCACAACACAGACACATCAAACACAAAGGACTACAAATAAACCAACGTGACCAATGGGCAACCGGTGCCGACACCATAATTATTTGAAAATGTTACTATAAAAAAGGGAATGATCTCCAGCATGACCAACCTGCATTCACCCAGCGAAACATACCCATAAGAAAGTGACACATAAATGAAATCATACAATCTCCAAATCGCAAAAAGACAAAACAATATTCACTAGAACATCATACAAAACAATCCTAACAGACGGACGGAAACATAAAAGAAAGGAGATCAATGTGCACCCGGCGCCTACTTTGGACAGCCATCTGCTTTTAGCAAATGGTGTTGTTATCCGGATTACATGCGCACAACCGTCCCACTTATCCGGATACACAGGGGTCTACATAGACACACAATCGTTGTATAAACATAATTTTTCTCATTGTAAGGTGACATCACAAACAAGATAGTTAAACGCAGAGGCCTCCAAAACACAGATTCTATGTAACAGTCTGTGCTCTGCTGGCTGAAGCGAGCTCAATGACAATCACTCGAGAAGTCTGACCAACTTTCGGATAGGACAGAAAATCAGAAGACCAAGTCTTCTCTGACGAGATTTCAACGGGGCCCATCATGGAGTCCCGTTGTCATGGTTGACCAGTGTGCAACGTTGGGAAAGACACTGGTACAAAACTGTAGATTGGTCCAGTACCACGCCCAGTGTTTTTGTGATGACTTTAGGATCATATCCTATGTAAAGCAGGCGACCGAATATGTTCTTACATTTTTGGTTGAAGTTTGATCTGCCTTTTATCCTTTCTGATTTTGTTTATAAGGCCACCGTAAAATAAAGGCAATTAAATGCTCAATGATACATACTCTGATACAAGTTCAGAATAGTTATTGTAGAATTTCCAAAAACATTTTACAAGTTTATGATATCTTAATCCTTGACTGATAAGTTTTAAGCTGAGAGATGTAAATGCCGTACGATGGCAATCTTGGAACATCGCCATCAAGCCAAGGAAAATTAACTATGTTGAAGCCAAAGTCTTCTCTTTTGTCATATATCTTTGTTTGAATTTCTCCATTATTAATTATGATATCAAGATCCAAAATGGTGTAGCTTTATCATTTGTGTTTGTACAATGTTAACTCTGGAGGATAAATTTGTTTGTTATTATGTTATTATCGTATGTGTATACAAATTGTCATTATTGAAATATATGTTCTATAGTACCAATTCTATTGTGCTAGACACGTGTTTCGGATATTTTAATCCTCGTCAGTAGTACTTTATGTCAAACAGTTTAAATACAGCCAAAGTTAATTTTCCTGGCGCCATCTACAATACGAAATTTAATTTCCTCTTGCCAAAATGAGCGGCTCCACATTTTGTGTAGGGTTTATTCAGAAGCGTATTTAAGTGAAAAATATGGCCAAAAATCGTTGGGGGTAGTCGCAAGGAGCTTAATTCTAAACATGACCGAAAAATTTATGCCGAGACTCCAGCTAAGGACAGAGCTATGCAATGAGGGAGATACCCCTTAGTTTGAGAAATTTAGGTCTAATTTTATGACAGGAAATTTAGAATATATTTCAACTAAGATAGCACAATAAGTACCCATAGGAATTCCAATAACTTGCCCGTATAGAGTGTCACCAAATCTTACAAAAATGTTATCTAAAAGAAAGGACACTCTCATATCGGGAGTTCGCTTCTTTTCATATGGTGGAGGTTTTTGTTTGTTTGCTTTGGTTTCTGTTTTATCCTGATTTTGTATGCCTTCGGTTTCTGATTTTCTGGGTTATCGATTTTGTGCTGTAAACAGGGATATGATCATTATCCATATTTGTCATAACACCGACTACAAGCTGAACTTGCCTGAATCACCAAACTTCAGACTGCGTACCCTCTTGGTTTAAACGGTCAAATCTATGGACAAGGAAACATTTACTAAGCCTCTACCAATATCAACATCTTTTCAATTCGCCCAAACACTAAAAGGAATTACAGGTCGCACGGGAAAAGACGAAACATACAAGAAAGAAAACGATCCAGAATCTACCGCTCTCTCAACGATTTACTTACAATAGTACGCAATGGCGGCAGACATGAGCTGTTACATGCTCTGTCGTCAATACCAGTTATGCACTTGAAATCTATCTTGGATGAAGCAGAGGTTGCATTCTTAAGAAACACCGACTGATTCAGACTTAATATCATTGTCTCATTCGCACAGTATAAACTTTATCCTATTGTGAAAAACACCTCATCTAAAAGACGATTCATAAAAATCCCGTTTATTAACAAAGGTTTTGATCTTCTAAACATCTCTACTATTTTTTCGGGATCATCGCGTACAAAGTACCATTCCTCAATATTTTGAAAATTTAGAGCCACCTCTTATTTGTTACAAGTACAAAAAAACCTATTCGAAACTTTGTTTTTAACTATAATAAAGTTACATCGGATCCTGACATACTTGAATCTTGTCCTGCTTCTTGAGAGTGTGCAACTTCTAAATATCTCTACAAACCAGCTGGCCATGTTGTTACAGGTGACTTTTCAATTATCCAAGACAGACAGCTCCGTGGTCTTCTTAAAAAAGGACCTAAGTATAGAATCCCATCCAAGATAGATTTTGTCAAATGCCGTGAGGTGCTTACGGAAACCTTAGATAATTATACGAAAAGATGGTGTAAATCAGAAGGTGTCGAACCGCATGCTCTGAATGACTGGAAAAACCTCATTTTAGATATAACGGAAATTCGAATAAATAACTTCCATAAAAACCCTCATCTTTTTCAAAATCCACGTTCCAAATCAGAAAGATATTTCAAATCCAAACTAAGTAAATTACATGAAAAATTTGTCTTTGCACCAGCTGATAAAGCAGCCAACAACACCATTATCATTTGAAAACGGTACTACATATCAACTTTGGTTTCGGAACTTCCGTCTACTAATACATATATCAAAAGCAATGAAAGTGCATCTAACATTTTAAGCAAGCATAACAGGGAACTGTCTTCATTCAATATCTCTATTTCTAAATTGGATCTCCCAACACTATATTGCATACCGAAACTGCACAAGTCTCCTTACAAATTTCGATTACTTGCTTATTCTAGTAACTGCTCCACTACAAATTTTGTATAGAAATCTGACGTCAGCACTTACTGCTATTAAAGAACACATAACTAAATATTATGAAACGGTTCTAAACAGGAACGATGTAAATTTATTTTGGTCTATTAAGAATTCAGGGGATGTGATTGGCAAAATGAAATCTGGAAATTCCCAAGCCAATATAATTTCTTCATACGACTTCTCTAATATGTACACCACACTTCCTCATGACAAAATTAATGATTGATTATCTAATCTCATTAAATGGTGTTTTGATCGAGAGCGAAAAACTTACATTTGTACATCTGAATCGAAGGGTTGC
The DNA here is from genome assembly GCA_028142955.1 of Pinctada fucata. Classification (NCBI taxonomy): domain Eukaryota; kingdom Metazoa; phylum Mollusca; class Bivalvia; order Pterioida; family Pteriidae; genus Pinctada; species Pinctada fucata. The sequence goes on along the minus strand of AP027105.1, from coordinate 68,686,418 downwards.
TTTTCCTCAACAGACTACAAATCATACAAATCATGAACATGTAGTGACCTGTGTAATGCCTTGTCCTTCCTCTTGGACAATATTTATCTTAGATTTGGTGAGGATCTATACAAGCAGGTTGTAGGAATTCCTATGGGTACTAACTGTGCGCCTCTTGTTGCAGATTTATTTTTATACACTTATGAAAAAGAATTTATCCAAAATCTTCAAAAGCAAAGGAAATTTGATGATCTGAAATGTTTCAATAATACTTCTATGTATCTGGATGATATTCTAACCATTGACAATCCTGCTTTTGAATTATATAAGAATGAAATCTATCCACAAGAATTAATACTTAACAAGGCAAACCTTTCAAATACAGAAACACCGTTTTTGGACCTAGATATCAAAATTGTAAACGGAAAGATTCATACAAGTGTATATGACAAAAGGGATGATTTTGGATTCAACATAGTAAATTTCCCCTGGCTTGACGGTGATGTTCCAAGATTACCGTCATACGGCATTTACATATCACAGCTCATCCGGTACGCTAGAGCATGTACTGATATTTTGGATTTTCATAGTATAAATTTACATATTACCAAAAACCTTTTAGGTCAAGGTTTCCGCTTTCATAAACTAGTTAAGACTTTCTGGAAATTTTACAAAAATTACAGTCAACTTCTTTTAAAATTGGGATCTATACACACAACAGAGTACATTACTTTGGGTAATACACAACCTGTCTTTTATGGTGATATGATAAACAAAATAAGAAGGATCAAAGGTAGGCAGCATAACCATCGAAAATGCGTCAGTATCATCAAACGCCTTTTATACCGTGGATATGATCCTAATGTCACCAGACGGACACTAGGCTTGGTACTTGACCAATCTACAGTCTTGTACAAGCACATCCTTGAGACTTGCACACTGACTGACTGTGACGACGCGACTCCATGACGGGCCCTGTCCAAACCTCTTTAGAGAAGACAGGGCCCCGACCACCTGTCCTCTCTGAATGTCAGTCGGACTCCTCGGGTGATTACATGCATGAGCTCGCTACAACCGGCAGAGCACGGACTGTATTACGCACGCCCTCTTTTTATATCCATTTACATATTCATCTGTGTTTCTGGGGCCTCTATGTTTCGCGGTCTTGTTTGTGTGAAGTCATCTTACAGTAAGGAGGTTGTTTTACACAACAATTGTACGTTCTTCTAGGTAATTGGAAAAGTGAGAGGGTTGTGCGCACGTAATCCAGGATAACCACACCATTTGCTACTTGCGTGACAAATGGCCGTCCAAAGTCGGCACCGGTTACCCATTGGTCTCGTCGGTTTATGTGTAGTCTTTTGTGTTTGATGTTTACATGTCGTGTGTCTCTTTTCCGTCTCGTGCTAAACTCGTCTTTTGTGTTTTTGCATCGGGTGTTCTGCTGTTGATGCTGCAGAGGGGTCTTGTTGGACTTCTCCCTTCTTTTGTCAGAAGCACATATGCATGTTTTGCCCTCTCGATCAAAACAGAATTTAATAAGTCTTGATAAGCTCTCTTTTGGACATGATAACTTTCACACTCTTTGGCCACATAAAATTGTTCAGTTTGAGGATCACTGACGAGGGTTAAGTACCACAAACGGGCATGTCTGGTCCATGCTGAAAATCTATCTGTTCTAAAATGATGCTATTGAATTTGAAGACGTTTAACATTTAGTCTTCTCATGAGGGAGGGTGGTGTTAGAGAAGTCGTAGGATGATATAGATGATAAAAATAATTGATGTCGCTATTATTGAATTCAGTTTCACAATATTTTGAGACATGATCTTTAATTGCTGTTAAAGCTGATGTCAAATTCATCGATAAAACCGTAGTAGTACAATTGCTCGAGTTAGCAATAAATCGAAATTTGTGAGGAAATAGTTGGAACGTCTGATTTGAGTTGAAATGAAGAAATTTCATCATGGAGCTTTAGTAAAATGTAAGGGATAGTTTCATTGTTTTTTAAATAAGTGTTGGTGGTAGAAAGTTCCTACAGTAAAACTGCTATGTATTAGCGCTTTAATTTTTGTAATGGTAAAAAGACATACTAACTGTGCAAGTCCTGAAGTTTCGATTTATAAAATTTAGCCGATCTTGAAGAAACTATCAACCGAAGTAAAACAAACTTGCTTACATGTTCCCTTAGGGACTCCTGGTCTACCAGCAGTAATAAACGATAAGCAAAGAAAATAACCTCCTCACTGTAAAGGAGAGGGACTGACCTCCAGCACGACCACCCTGCACTCATCCAGCGAAATAAACCAACAAGAAAGTGATACATAAATGACATAAGATAAAACTACAAATGGCAAACCGACAAAACAATATTCGCTAGAACACCATACAAAACAATTACAGACGTACAGGAACATCAAACATTAGAGAGGTTTAGTTACAAGTTTTAGCGCGACGTGTACATATGACGTCATCACTTCCTGCGATCTTAGTTCAAATGACGTCACGACGTGACATATAGCTACACGTTATGGACGTGTAAACGACGCTCTACACGTAACGACAGAACGGGTAACTTCTTTGAAAAATTCCAGACTTATCATTGATCGAACTTCCACTTTTCCGTGTTATAAGGCAAGTTTACGATTCTAACTTTCCTTGTGTCGAGGTTTTACGAATCTCGATGTATTTTTCTCGCAGACTAAACTGATTTAAAAGAAGCAAGCTACACGTATACCTTACTACATAGCTTTACCTATACCTACTTCGATTCGTACGTGTAACTAAACGACGTACACGTTGAAAGAACTATTAACTAAAACTCTCTAATGATGACAACACATTAAAGGAAGGGGACCAATGTGCCTCCGCCGATGATTTTGAACGGTCATCTGCTTTAGCAAATGGTGTGGCACTGTAAGATGAGCATACAAACAGACAGCATGACACAGGGGCCCTAGATACACAAAGACGGATATTTAAATGGATATAAAAGAAGACATAGTAAATACAGTCTGTGCTCTGGCGACTGAAGCGAGCTCATGCATGCGATCACCCGAGGTGTCCTATGGATCTATCTGCATTATGGTATCGATTCTTTAAAATACATATGCATAAAAGGTTGAATAATTTAACATATCCATTAGAACAAATTGTCTTGAAGCAGTGTGGGTTTAAATAGTGTTAAGGTTATCATGTACATTTATCGTATACTTTACTCAAAACAAAACATTGTGATCAATGGAAAAGTCAAAGTCGCTGACAACAAATTCATATTTTGATGAATCCAGGAGAAATGATTTCGGTAGACCATCTGACTGGAATATTGGACATTCAAGAAAGAATTATACCTATAATTGGATTGATGAGGAAGATGCAAAAAATAGTGATTTTCGCCGTGAAGGGACCAGGGGATCTAGTGAAACCTCTGGAGTCCTAGGACAGACAAAGGGGGATAATCTGCACTTCAATATATACAGACAAAGACCGGAACGTTATAACTATGATGAATCTCCTAAAGAACTCCACGGTTCAAGAAAACACAATCAGCCTTTACAACAATATGAAGCGGACAGCTGGCGTGAAACTCACGTAGAAGAACGGAGTGTCATAGACAGGAATTTCTTGAGTCAAACAGATTATGTTGGAGGATATGACGAATTCAGTAAATCTAGAAGAGGACAATCGGTAATGAGAAAAACTTCTAATGATACATCGCAGTATTCACGAGACTCCTCTGAACACAATCTATGTGGAGGATCAGGGAAGTATAAGCATACTATTGGTGTTCAGCAGTATGAACATGAGGGTAATGTTTCAATTCAAAACCATAGAAATCATACAAGACAAAATAAAGAGAGAAGAAATCAAGACCGGTCCACGGGAAACGGCAGATCAAATAGACTCTTCTCCTTTAAAGACAGAAATAACGAGAGAGTTCATCAGTCAAGTACAAGCAAAGTCGAGTATGACTTCGAAGGTAGGAGCTTGCAAAGCGTACCAGAGCATCACGACTGGCGTCACATAGCATCCTCGAGAACGTTTGAGAGAAATTATATTGAAGTGAAAGACTCTTTTAGACCCAGGGTGAGTAAACTGTTCTGTAATTTTGCAATTTCTGATCTTTATATAGTCGTGTATTAACTTAAATGAGAAATATGGATAATGACCATATCCCTATATACAGTACAAAATCGATAATTTAGAAAATCAGAAACCGAAGGCATACAAAATCAGGATAAAACAGGAACCAAAGCAAACAAACAAAAACCTCCACCACATGAAAAGAAGCGAACTCCCGATATGGGAGTGACACCAGGTTCCCAGGAACAGTCAGCACCTCCTGCTTGGATGCAACAACCGTCGCTTCAATTTTCATCCGGTTTCTTCCATTTTGGAAGATATAAAGTATAATCTTTGGTTGGACGGTACAAATGGTCTATGACAGAATATCATCCACCATTCTGGAGAGTGGGACATCATAGTGAATGACGAGTTCCCCATACCGACCGTAGAACTTCCTCAGTGAAGATGTTAGTCGGTCACAAACGTATCCCTGACTGGGAAGCTTGATACAGTTTGGTATCATTAGCTCCTAATGGAATTGAATTACATACGGCAACCTCTTTGCAAAAGTTTCCACATGATAAGTACCAAATTAGGACACACTGAGACCTGTTTGAATGAAACACACGAATAAATGAAGGTCGATGGTACACTTGGTCTGATATCGGGTGAATCTCCATTTCATTATTATTTTCAAATTATTGCTCATTGGATAAAGCAGATACAGATTTTGAAAGAATTTATTTTTACAATTTTTTGGGAATCATATAAAATTTTTTGGTTTTATATTAATAATCTAATATAATATACCTCGACATCTTAAACACCAAGGCTGAAAAGTATCATTCAGAAATTTATAATATCTCTTCAAATGTGTAATGGTATATGTCGTTTATCTTGTAGTATGTACATTTCGGATCTCGGTACACTCCTGCGATATGCATCTGAATTAAAGAATATAAAGACAAATAAGAATGCTATAATATGTGTATGGGTGGAAAAGAGACAAAACACTTATCTTATATCTCAATTAAATATTTATGTCTTACAAAGCATTTAAAGCAATATTGTCTACACGGTCGGCTTTATTTTCTCTTCATGGTCGATATAAACTCGACCAAGCGAGTCAATTTGTTACACGATCTGTTAAGAATTGCAACGAAGTGCGTTTCATATAAGACAATGATAATTTCCAAAAACATTAAAGAATTGTGTTCGTTTTACAATAAAACATGTTATAGCTCTTATTAAAGATTCTCTAAACAGTTCAGTCTGATTTGCAATGATTTATAGAAATCTTACAACTTTTTTTTTTTAAAGTAGATAGTGGGACAAAATAACTGGTAAATAAACATGTATGCAAATGACATGTAACTTAGAAAGAATATCTGATAATGTCGAAGGGTTCCAACTCTATACCTTCTTGAAGAAAATTCCAAACCAATTTCCATGCACCAGACACGTGTTTCGAATATTAAATTCATCAGTGATGCTTCTTGCGGACTCACAAAATGATCAAATATGAAATTTCCCGATGCTTTTTGCTGACTCACAAAATGATCAAAGTGATGCTTTTTGCTGACTCACAAAATGATCAAATATGAAATTTCCCGAAATGACAAATAAGGATAATGACCATATCCCTATATACAGCACAAAATCGATGATTCAGAAAATCAATAACCTAAGGCATACAAAATCAGGGTAAAACAGGAACCAAAGCAAACAAACAAGCAAAAACCTCCACCACATGAAAAGAAGCGAACTCCCGAAATGGGAGTGAGACCAGGTGCCCAGGAAGAGTCAGCATCTCCTGCTTGCATGCAACACCCGTCGCTTCAATTCAGTAGAATTATCACATCCGGTTACTTCCATTTTGGAAGATAACTATCTACTCAGATACTACTAAAAATGTTTGTCATGATCACGGGGGGAGGGGCTGTTGACAAAAGAGCAAATAAAAAGAAAGTAATCTGGAAAAGAAGCACTGTGTGTTGACAACACTACATTATATTATGCAAAAATGATCTTATCACGCCATCAGTACGGAAAATAAGTATGGAAACTTCGCCCTCCTTATTTGAGTAATGCCTATCTTGCCAACAACTCTACTCGATTGACTTTCTCTCACAACCAAGAATGAATTTGCTTATAATTGACGTTAAACTCTATATTTTTTTCGATTTTCACCTTTCATTTCAGATCAGTCTTAGAGCCAACTTCAAAGATTACGACAGGCAGCACAGAGATGAAAGTCTGTATTCATCTTCTTTCTCCTCCTCGTCCTCCTCCTCCTCCTCAATCAGACGTATGTCTTGTGGTCGGTATGTGATGGTCACGTGTATTATTCTGATATTGTCAGTCATCGCTGGAGCTATAACTCTCTCTGTGGTACTCAGTCAACTTCCCACAGGTTCTTCAGGAGGTTTGTGACATTTTACTTTTATTATTAGAATGAATGTAATTCTCAGTCCTCTTGTATATTCTGATATATAGCTCAAATTCTGGTTTGTATAATTTTTAAGCATTCCAAAATTCATTACTTTTCAACTTTATACTTGTACCCACTGTAAAACATGCCAGAAATACATGACAACATGACTCAGCACCAAATACAGGTCAAGGTCACTGTCAAGGTCACGTACTTAGGGTAAAACCAGCATTTTAGTGAATTTTTAAAATTCATTTAAAATATATTTTCCAACGAAATGTCTTTATGTAGTTAGTGACAAAGGGGTGGGAGTATCAATAATGGTGTACTTTCATGTATATTGCTAATGCTGAATTGATATACATCTGAATAGTTTATGTGGTCGTAATGTATTTAGGATTATACATACCTGTCCTTGAACAGTGCTATTGTTTTTTATTCTTTGTTAATTAAATTTATCTACATCTATTTTCACAGGATCAGTTAAGTATGGTAAGTAAATTTACATATTCTATATGAGCAATTTGTGTGTTCTATTGAATCCTTTCATTACCTATAATTGATTTCATTCATTTTTTAAATCTTTGATGTCGTGTTTACTGTTCCTTTTCCCTTTTTATGTCTCTTGCTGTGTATGTCTTCTCTGTGTTTTCAGTTGGGATGTTTTGATGTTTTGCTGTTGATGCTGCAACTGGCTCTTGTTGGACATCCCCTCCTTTCTTCTCAGCATGTTAAACAATTTATCTCTTCTTGCTTACTTTTTCTGAAATGACTCATTCTTAAGTGGTGTCTAGTTTTGAAGTATCACTTCCGTTCATACCATAGTGAGTTTCTCTATATGACTATTTACTTTCATTTAGTCCTAACGCCTTTAATCTTATGATATCTTCTCTTTATTTTCGGTCTTCAACATAACTTATATTTTATTAATGGTTTGAATCGCTTTCAGGACTTACTTTTAAATTATATAACCAATATTTTCAGCAAATTGTCATTTTAGTTTCATAATGAAAAATAATTTACTTTTTTCATTGTTTGCTTCGGTATTCCTTAATTCGTATTTTATCTTTTATATATCATGGTACTAATCGATTATCGTGGCAAAATATTGTGAAACTGTTATGAATGGTGTAAACTTGTTTTGGTTTTTTTTTCAAAATTCAGGGGATGTGATTGACAAAATGAAATCAAGAAATTTTTAAGCAAATACGATTTTTTCATATCACTTTTTTAAATATGTACACCATGCTTCCTCACGACAAAATTAATGATCGATTTCCAAATTTATTAAATGGTGTTTTGGTCGAGAGGGGAAAACTTATATTTGTACATCTTAATCTAAGGGGTTCTTTCCGTCAAAAAATACATATCATACAAATCATGGACATGTGGTGACCCGTGTATTGCCTTGTTCTTCCTCTTGGACAACATTTATGTAAGATGTGGTGAGAAAATCTACAAGTAGGTCGTAAGAATCCCTATGGGTACTAATTGTGCGCCTCTCGTTGCAGATTAAGTTTTATACACGTATGAAAAAGAATTTATCCAAAATCTTCAAAAGCAAAAAACATGATGATTTGAGATGTTTCAATGGTACTTCTAGGTACCTGGATGATATTCTTACTATCGACAATCCAGTTTTTGAAAAGTATAAAAATGTTATTTATCCAAAAGAATTGACTCTAAACAAGCCAAACGTTACAAACACAGAAACACCATTTTTGGACCTAAATATCAAAATTGTTCATGGAGAGATTCATACAAGTGTGTATGACAAACGAGATGATTTTGGATTCAATATAATAGATTTTCCCTGGCTTGACAGTGATGTTCCGAGATTATCGTCATACGGTATTAACATTTCACAGCTCATCCGATATGCTAGAGCATGTGCTGATGTTTTGGATTTTCACAGTAGAAATTTACAAATTACAAAGGAACTTTGTCAAGGTTTTTGCTTTCACAAAAAAATTTTTTTACAAAAAATTATGATCAATTTCTTTTGGAATTCGGACCTAAGCAAGCAACAGAGTATATTACATTGAGTATTTCACAACCTGCATTTTATGACGACATAATTAACAAAATAAGAAGGATCATAATTACCATCGACATTGTGTTAGAATCATCAAACGCCTTTTATATCGTGGATAGGATCCTTCTGTCACCAGACGGACATTTGTCTTGGTACTGGGCCAATCTACAGCATACAGGGATATGGTCATTATCTATATTTGTCATTGTTCCAGCGCATTCTTAAGAATTGCACTCTGACTGACTATGACGACAGGACTCCATGACGGACCCTGTCCAAACCTCTTTAGAAAAGAAAGGGCCCCGACCACTTGTCCTCTCTTAATTTCAGTCGGAATCCTCGGGTGATCACATGCATGAGATCGCTATAGCCGACAGAGCACGAACTGTATTTCGTATGCCTCCTGTTTTTATATCCATTTACAAATCCATCTATGTGTTTCTTGGGCCTGGGTCATGCTGTCTATTTGTATGTTCATCTTACGGTGAGGAGGTTATTTTACACCACAATTGTGCGTTCTCCGAGACCTCTGGGTAATCGGAATAGTGGGAGGGTTGTACGCACGTAATCCAGATAACAACACTGTCTGCTGCTTGCATGGCAGATGGCCGTCCAAAGTTGGCACCGGTTGCCAATTGGTCTTGTTGGTTTATGTATGGTCTTTTGTGTTTGAGGTTTCCATGTTGTGCGTTGTTCCTTGTCCTTTTTCGTCTCTTTCTGTGTGTGTCTGCTCTGTGTTTTTGCATTGGGTGTTTTGGAGTTTTGTTGTGGGTGCCGCAGCTTAGTGTTGTTAGAGATCCCCTCTTCTGTCTGATGTCTGTATGAAAAGCTACAATCATTATTTTTCAATTGAAGTTAACACTATTTTATAGAATTATCAAATTACTACAAAGTGAATGAATAAATTCAATTTTTGTAATATACATTCAAAAACAACTAGGTTGGTATCTCTGCTAGTGGATTATCTGATTTAGTCCCCGAGGATATCGTTCTCCTAGTTTCACAGTCCCTCGGCACTTGACTTGAAACGTATTTGTAAACTAACTCTCACAAAATTCAATGAACATTTCCCAAAACTTAGGGGTATCTCCCTTATGCCATAGTTTCGGTTGCAGTACCAACAACAAAAGATCAAAACACAGAGAAGACGAGCACAGCAAGAGACAAATAAGAGACATACGACATAGACACATTAAACACAATATACTGCACATAAACCAAATAGATTTAGCAAGCCATCTGCTAAGCAAGCTTTAGTAGGCCCATCTGATAAGCAATTAGCAAATGGTCTTTTGTAGAACTTTTAGTCCAAACTTCGACTTTGCTCTTCATTCTTCCATATTGTTTGGATTTTCTTTTTTTTCTGTATCGAGCATCACTTGTTGAAAAAAGACATATGGTGTGCTGAAATTTTATAATAAAACATATATTTTTATATTGACAGTTCGAATTCAAATACATATACCATATTGATGTGGATGGGTGCGGAGTTGTTCATAAAACTTTTGATTTCTATTCAGCTTTAAGACTTTTCAATTTCCTTTCTTAACAGCTGAGGTAGAACTGAGAAGTACAATACAAGAGCAGTTCATACCGGAGTACTCTAATACAAGTTCTGCAGAATTTAGAAACTTTAGCATCATCTTCTGTAATGCGGTAAGCAATATGCATGACTACTTCCAAATTGTTACAGACCAGACTAGTAGTCTATGAACAAAACTATATTTCTCGATTTTATGTTTTGCAAGTCGTACAGGTGACCCGTCGTGGTTGTAAAGATATGTAATGTTTGAGATAATATCATAAAATATGGGTTCGATCGGTAGGAGCCCGTTCTACGGAATACAAGACGAAAAAATCTTAATCTACGTAATGCACAGCCAATTGTGCCTTGCATGAAATTCATTTGAATCTTACATGAACTTTACATGAAAGTTCACATGAAATTTATGTGAAACGAGCACGAACATGAAATTTACATGAAATTTTTCACATGGAATTCATGTGAAGATTTTTACATGGATGTTATGTGAATTCAGTTTCCTGTGAAGGTCACTTAAAAAAATTCATGTGAAATTCATGTGAAGGAAATTTATGTGAAATTCATGTGAAATATTTTTCACATAAATATTATGTGAAATTTATATGAATTTTACATGAACTATGACTATCACAGTACCGTTTTTCGTCCATTCAATTATCATTAAGGTCATACATTTTTATTTCATCAGGTTATGGAGTTTTCCAACAGAGAATCGGAAAACGATGTTAGCCAATGTATTGTGGATTACATAAGGTACTTGTCATTACATCCAATAATATTATCGAAATTAATGGAGGTTAACATCTTAGCACCATCCCTCCAATGCTATTTTGAACATAGATTTTATTTGGATATGCTACTGAATCGACCCTACACGAAATTTAGAGCCGCGCACTCTCTGTAAAATAAATGTACAAATTTAAAGTCTAAACATAAAAGCAGAGGGCGCTAGTGAAATGAATTTGGGCGGCTTATGAAAATCACTTTGACTGGAAGCATCACTCATGAGAATTTAAAATTCGAAACACGTTTCTGGTGCATAATAAATTTGTTTGAAATTTTCTTCAAGTTGGTACAGAGTTGGAGCCATTCCGCATTATTGGTATAAGCTTTACTTTTGATTCAACTTACACCATATATGCAACATGATTCATGTGATATTTGAATATGTAAAACTTTACTAATTTATACGGCGCGTTTCTAACAGTATCATCTGTCTGGTGCATAAAAATTGGTTTGAAATTTTTCTTTCAGAAGGCACAAAGTTGTAACACGTCCGTATTGAAACACATTCGAAAATGTATGTACATAAAATTTTTAGAAATTTCAGAAAAGAGAGTCCTGTACATAGCATCATATCCCACTTATCCTGCTTTGTCTTTCGGTATTTTTTAGACATAACTTTCACAGTTTTTCGCCATATTTCATTGTTCTTATTTTTGAGGATCACTGATGAAGATTAAATACTCGAATCGTGCATGTCTGTTCCATGCTGCAAATTTATCTCTTCTTAAATAATGCTATAAATTTAAAGAATTTAAAGATTATGTAATATTCATGTGATTCGCTGTTTACCTTGTAGCAGAAACCAGGTTTAGATATGTGTCTCTCATTTGAACCAAAAATATATATGGATTCAGCGAGTCAGCAAACCCCAGCTGATTAAGTGTGATGCAACCGTTGAATTGCACTGCCGTATATAGATACCTTTGTTTTTCCTAGTTTAGCATATTCAACTACTGTACATATATTTCTTAAACTGATCTCTGGCATTTTTCGTCTTTTTTTGTAGGAATGGGAGCTGTATCATAAGTTTCCGTCTTGTTTTTACAGTGAGTAGAACAACATCAACAGCAACATTATCAGATCAAATACAAACAATATTCAACACAACCAGCGGTTCCATCACAGTTGGAGTTTTTGTATTCATTCAAGTGAATGTAATACGAGTAACAGAAACGGAATCATTTGTGACAGATCCAGTTCCTCCTATTACATTATCTACACACTCAGTAACAACAGGAATTACCTCAGTATCATATTCACCAGTAGCTACCACTCAAACTTCCAGTGTAGAAACCACTGAATCAAATTCTACAATGACCAACAATGACACCACTATGCAATACAATTCGCCTGTTACCACGTCAACCATATCATCATCTAATTCACAAATAGCAACCAGTGGTATCATTTCCCAATCTACATCACAAGATGCTAACACTAGTCCAACCAAACCATCTATTTCAGCTTCGGGTACAACCATACAGATAAACATTACGTCAACTGATACAAACTATACGACTACAACACCAACATCGGCCTCTGATACAACGCCCACTGACACAAATGCAACGACTGTTTTACAAACAACGCCTAATGACCCAAATACAACTATAACAATACCAACAACGATCTCTGATACAACAATCACTGACATAAATAAAACGTCATCAATGTCAAGAACGGCCCATGAAACAATGTCCCCTGAAACAATTACAACAACAATACCAAAAATTGTACCAGATACAACCTCCACGGATATAATCACGACAACAATACCAACAACGGTCTCTGAAACAACTTCCACTGATACAATCACGACAACGGTTCCCGATACAACGTCGACTGACACAATCACGACAACGATCCCTGATACAACGTCCACTGACACAAACACGACTACAATGTCAACAACGTTCCCAGAAACAAACTTCACTGATACAAACACGACAACAATGCAAACAACGGTCCATGAAACAACTTCCACTGATACTGTTCCAGATACAACGTCCACAAATACAATACCAACAACTATCCCTGATACAACGTCCACTGACACAATCACGACAACAATACCTACAGCTGTGTCTGAAACAACGTCCATTGATAAAAATACAACGACTACAATGCCAACAACGGTTCATGAAACAACGTCCACTGACACAACCACGACATTAATACCTACAGCTGTGTCTGAAACAACGTCCATTGATAAAAATACAACGACTACAATGCCAACAACGGTTCATGAAACAACGTCCACTGACACAATCACGACAACAATACCTACAGCTGTGTCTGAAACAACGTCCATTGATAAAAATACAACGACTACAATGCCAACAACGGTTCATGAAACAACGTCCACTGACACAATCACGACAACAATACCTACAGCTGTGTCTGAAACAACGTCCATTGATAAAAATACAACGACTACAATGCCAACAACGGTTCATGAAACAACGTCCACTGACACAATCACGACAACAATACCTACAGCTGTGTCTGAAACAACGTCCATTGATAAAAATACAACGACTACAATGCCAACAACGGTTCATGAAACAACGTCCACTGACACAATCACGACAACAATACCTACAGCTGTGTCTGAAACAACGTCCATTGATAAAAATACAACGACTACAATGCCAACAACGGTTCATGAAACAACGTCCACTGACGCAATCACGACCAAAATACCTACAGCTGTGTCTGAAACAACGTCCATTGATAAAAATACAACGACTACAATGCCAACAACGGTTCATGAAACAACGTCCACTGACACAATTACGACCACAATACCAAAAACGGTATCCGAAACAACCACTGATGCGATAACGACAACAACAACGGTACCTGATACAACGTCCATTGATACATCCGCAACAAAAACACCAACAACAGTCCCTGAAGCAACGCCCGATGATAATACCATGACAACCACGCCAACAAATCTCCCTGAAGCAACGTTCACTGACACCATTATGACAACCGTGTCAACAAGTGTCCCTGAAGCAACGTCCACTGATACCATCATGATGACCATGCAAACAAATGTCCCTAAAACAACGTCCACTGATACCATCATGACAACCGTGCCAACAAATGTACCTCAAGCAACGTCCACCGATACCATCATGATAACCATGCAAACAAATGTCCCTGAAGCAACGTTCACTGATACCATCATGACAACCGTGCCAACAAATGTCCCGGAGGCAACGTCCACTGACACAAATACAACGACAACAATACCACAAACGATCTCTGATACAACTTCCACCGATAAAAACACGACAACAATACCAACAACGAGCTCTGATACAACTTCCACCGATACCAACACGACAACAATACCAACAACGACCTCTGATACAACTTCCACCGATACAAACACAACGACAACAGTACCAACAACGATCTCTGATACAACTTCCACCGATACAAACACGACAACAATACCAACAACGATCTCTGATACAACTTCCACCGATACAAACACGACAACAATACCAACAACGATCTCTGATACAACTTCCACCGATACAAACGCAACAACAATACCAACAACGATCTTTGATACAACTTCCACCGATACAAACACGACAACAATACCAACAACGATCTCTGACACAACTTCCACTGGTACAAACACGACAACAGTACTAACAACGATCTTTGATACAACTTCCACCGATACAAACATGACAACAATACCAACAACGATCTCTGATACAACTTCCACTGATACAAACGCAACAACAATACTAACAACGATCTTTGATACAACTTCCACCGATACAAACACGACAACAATACTAACAACGATCTCTGACACAACTTCCACCGATACAAACACGACAACAATACTAACAACGATCTTTGATACAACTTCCACCGATACAAACACGACAACAATACCAACAACGATCTTTGATACAACTTCCACCGATACAAACATGACAACAATACCGATCACGATCCTTGATACAAATTCTACTGACTTAAATACAAAGACTACAATACTAACAACGATATCTGATACAACGTCCTCTGACAGTACAACCCCTGACACAAGTGCAGCGTCATCAGCAAACCATTCTTATTCAACACTTACCACAGTAGAATCCAACGGAACTATTCAATCAACGACACCAACAATGTCAAATGCTAGTTTGCCGCTTAACAATACGGAAAATGTAGATGATGACACATCTACATTGTCTGCGACACTATCAACAATACCAAGTACTAATCTTGACACAGGTGAGGTTGTTTCATTTTATAATACAATCTTTATCTGCTTTTCATTGATGCTATTGAATTGGAAGACGTTTAACATTAACTTTTTTACCCTACAGTAAATTTGGAGCCGCGCACTCATTGCTAAATACATAGACAAAATTCAAAATCAAACTAGAGGGCGCTGCAGAAAACTGATGTTGGCTGTGTCTGAAAATTTCTTTGGCTTAAAGCATCACTGATGAGGATTTGCTATCCGAAACACGTTTCTGATGCATTAAAATTGGTTTGAAATTATCTTGAAGAAGGTAAAGAGTTGGAAAACTTCCACATAAGATATTCATTATAACCTCTATTTCTTTAGATAGTTTGCAATTATTTGTTAGTCTAGTGCAAGCAATATTCTTATTTACTTCTATAATCAATATGTAGGTTTTAGTCACAAAATGGAAAACAAATTCCTTGTCGAATGTTTTCATAACGCGCATTTCTCTTCTGATTATGTCAAACGTCTTCATATTCAGTAGCATAATTGAAAAACAGATAAATTAAGTCTAGGAGGCGCTCCACTGAACTATTTGGGTTTTTTTTTCAATTTGAATCATTTTGGCTTTAAGTAACCATGACAAGAATGGAGGGGATCTCCAACCAGCCCTTGTTGCAGTACCACCAATAACACACCAAATCACCCGATGCGAAAACACAGAGAAGAGGAGTACAGTAAAAGACGAAAAAGAGACATACGACATAGAAACACTAAACACAAAAGGCTACACAGAAGGGTTCATTTATCCGACACATGGGAATGTTTAATACACCGTATGAAGAATATTTTGTTAATCTCCGACAGCAAAGTTGGACGCTTAGGTTTCCTAAATCGTTCACACCTATTTCTTGAAGCATGGACATGGCATAAAGTGTCCTGCGACTAAGTATTTAACATATTTCTTTTTCAATTATTTATGTACTCTGCAACACCTTTGCCAGACAGAAGGTTGGTGACATACTAATTCAACATAATATTTGAAAATTCGCCATTTCATTTTGAATTACCATCACAAATTACCAGCTTAACACCCTTGCACCATCCATCAAATGACGTTTGATAACATTTTTCATTTGATCGCTCTGCTGAAAAGACCTACATAGAAGGGGCGCCACACTATTTTTCATGGTGTTTTGTAGTACCCCTGCTGGGGATTCATTCAAAACAAACATGTCTGGTATACCGCATTCGAGATTTTTATATCCAGAATGCCGCTCTCTGACAATAGTGTTGGACACTTAGTTTTCTTTCCGAATAAAACTAGACGTTAATGATGACAATAATTTCCGTTATCATGTTTGTTTTGCAGATGTGAATTTTGTAAGCTTACAAGCGCCATCTGTAGAGCAAGGAGGGACTCTGACCATGACATGCAGCTCGTCAATAAGTCACCTCCTTACTGTAAAATTTGTAAATAAAGAGGAAATTGTAGCAGTATATGATGGGAGCTCGGTACAAGTGTCGAACAGTTATTCATCAAGAATTACCGTATCCAGTGGCAACAGAAGCTTTGACTTGAACTTCCTTAACGTCAGCTGTGAGGACGAGGGACTGTATGTATGCGAGTCTGTGATGATGGACGGATCCAGAACAAATGCTTCACTTACAGTACAAGTATTTGGTGGGTTAAGTCGTATCTAAGATATATTCAACTAGAAAGACAAAAAGATTGTCTTTTATGCAAATATGACCTTAGATGAATGTGGAAGAGATCATTTACAGATTTATTATGTTGATCTTGGGTCTCTTTCGGTTCTTCTTATATTTGAAATTTCATCTGATAATTTTGATTTTTTTTTTTTATTCATACAAGAAAGGGGTGCCCTTAAAACAAATTTCATGAATTCGCGGTGCGTTCTTAATGTAATGCTTATTGTGCAAATGATCTTCATTAGAGAAATACAGAAAGATCCAAATATACCACGTTGTCAATAAATGGCACAATGGTCTGTTCTGTACCTATTTTCCTATCTACTTTTATGTCCTACATGTATAATCTTCCTTACATTTAGGCATTTGGCGTACATCAGTGTGTTGAATTGCCTTATTTCTAATCACCCAACTATATATATCATAATTATTGTGTGTTTTCCAGATAAGCCGGATGTGCCTAGTCTAAAGATTTCTGTACATATTGTTGAGAACACTGAATTTATAAGACATACATGTACAGGATATGTAGGACGTCCTCGGGGTAACCTCACAATAGAACTTAAAAGAAATGAAACCACAAATTTTGTGGAAAGTCCAGATTTGCTGGTTCCTGGAGCAAGGACAGTTACAGACATGGGATGCGGAGTGTATGAAGAATACAGATTTGGGCTAAGCTTGCCGTCCAGTTATAATCTGAGCACTGTCAGATGCCGTGCACAGAATGAATATTCTATCCGATCTGGTGATGATTTCGTTTCGAGCAATGAAGTTATAACACTCATACCAGGTAAATATAAATCAAATCTAGTTGACTTTAACTTCTAAAATATTATGATAAGCTGTTACTTATTGAGAATGTAAAAAACAGAAAGAACATTTAGTGAGGGTTTATAGTGATGCACATGTCCGTCCGTCCCACGTGCGGTTTCCGGACACTATGGGAAAGCCGTTACAGAGAATAAATTCATCTCCTGATTTTACAAATCAGACTACGGACATCGAACAAAGGCGGGGATCTCCAACAACACCAGGTCGTAGTACCCACAGCAAAACGACAAAACACCCAATGCAAAAACACAGAGCAGACAGGCACAGAAAGATACGCAAAAGTGACTAGGAACGTCAACGCACAACACAAAAACATCAAACACAAAGGACTACACATAAACCAACGAGACCAATGGGCAACCGGTGCCAACTTAGGACGGCCATCTGCCACGGAAATAGCAGAAAGTTTGGTTATCCTGGATTACGTGCGCACAACCCTCCCACTGTTCCAGAGGTCTCAAAGAACGTGTAAAACAACTTCCTCACTGTCAGACGACCACACACAAACAAGACTGCAAAACACAGGGGCCGAAGCAAAACAGATGAATATGTAAATGGATATAAAAAGAGGGCTTACGTAATAAAATCCGTGCTCTGCCGCCGTGAGCTCATGTATGTTTTCACCCGAGGAGTCCGACTGACATTCAGAGAGGACAGGTGGTCGGGGCCCTGTCTGCTCTAAAGAGGTTTGGACAGGGCCCGTCATGGAGTCCCGTCGTCACAGTCAGTCAGAGTGCAAGTTTTAAGAATGCGCTGAAACAAGACTGTAGATTGGTCAAGCACAAGTACAAGACTATTGATTGGTCAAGTACTGTAGATTGATCAAGTTCCTTGGCAAACTTTTGAATTATTATGTCATAATTAATTGAAGGTTTTACGTTATCATGTTTCCAGTGCTTCGTGTGTGACGTCACAATGGAAAAAGTCACCAAATTATGTGATGTCCGTAGTCTAGCTGTTAAATGAAACATCTCGGAAATCGTCTATTAATCATTGGATCAATAATTATTTGCACTATACATGTATTCATTGCATTGTTTCTGCTCTATTTAAGGTTCTATTTTTCAACTTTCAGATGGGTACTGCGACGGTATATCATCAGGTTTTAAGCACCATCCCCTTGGATGTGGATACTATATACAATGTTCAAATGGAGTCGCTCTCGGATTTGAGACAGGGGCAACTACCATCTGTTTTAACTTCGCTACAAATAATATAGATTTCTGTAGCAATATTCCAGAATGCTCATAAAATACTTACTAATGTATTATCTAAATGTTGGAAAGCTGTCTGCGTTATAAAAACATATACATGTAGAATGTAGCAAGACATTAGTTTTTTATTGAAATAGTGAATGAAAGCCAAACACAAAACCCGTGGCCAGATCTAAAAATTCACAGCCAAAAAGGCCGACAAGCTCCCGAAAACACAAAGCCCGTAATCAGATCTAAAAATTCACAGCCAAAAGGCCGACAAGCTCCCAAAAACACAAAGCCCGTAATCAGATCTATAAATTCACAACCAAAAGGCCGACAAGCTCCCAAAAACACAAAGCCCGTAATCAGATCTAAAAATTCACAGCCAAAAGGCCGACAAGCTCCCAAAAACACAAAGCCCGTAATCAGATCTAAAAATTCACAACCAAAAGGCCGACAAACTCCCGAAAACACAAAGACCGTACCAGATCTAAAAATTCACAACCAAAAGGCCGACAAGCTCCCGAAAACACAAAACAGAACCCACACGAGAAAACAAAAACATGACAAACAAATGGCTGATAATACTAACTTTATTCAATGAACAATTTCCGGAATCAGAACAAGAAAAACCTCCAAAAACAAAACGATAAAATAAGACGCACATCACAACACAAAAACGCAGTTCCATTGATCCCAAAACCTGCCAAACCAGGAGAATCCGCCACCACAAAACAGAAACACAGCGAAAGCCGCCACACCGTAAAAAAGTAAGAAACATACTAAACTGTCAATATTGAAATGTATGGTCTATAGTACCAATTTTATTGTACTAGGATATTGAATCCTCGTCAGTAGTACTTAATGTCAAACCAAACAAATTTTCCTACAAAAACTACAATCAACTTCAATCAACTTAAACATTCTATAAAGAACAAAACCAAATCCCCAATGGGGATGAGATTAGGTGCTCGAGAAGAGAAAGCATCTCCTGTTTTCTGGCGACACTCGTCACTTAGGCCGTGCAGAAAAGAAAGTCATATCCGGTAAATTTGTTTGATTCAGTGTTTTGGGGTGGTTCTTACCTAAACTATTTTCTAACATGGAGGACAACGAGATGTTATTATGCTTAAGATTTTCTTCGTATCGTCCAAAAAAGTTTTGCAGTGACAAAGTCAGTTACTCAAATATGTACCCTTTGTTCAATAGCTTATCGGTTAGTCTCCATGCCCTCAGAATGAAGGCATTGTAGTTTGAGCTTGATCTGGAATAGCGTACCAACTGCGATTTGAATACAATATTGGCGGAGGACAAAGGAGTGTTACTATTAGGAAAGGTAAATTTGTAACTTTGATTATTTAGAGTTTATTCTGTCATTGATCATTTACCCTTCTAGTCCACACGATTAAATTGTATCTGCAATATTTGGATTATTAGTTGACATTACGTCATCGATATACCTGCATGTAGATATTTTTTTATTGAAGGACTAGGTGCTTCTTCTTGTGAGAGAGCAAAAACTGAACAAACTCGGCTTCATATGAGTATAGAAAAATATAAGTAAGTTAAAGAAGATCCTGACGATAATCCCAACAACACTCACAATAGAGCACCAAATGGAACATCGACGGACCCCCAGCAAGCTAGAGGTGGGACCAGGTGCCCGGGAGGAGTAAGCATCCCCTGTTGGCTAGCCGCACCCGCCGTCGATGTTCATGCAATAGAATGAAAACTATGTCTGAAACACATGCACTGTCTGAGGTAAGTCTATATAGAAAGTGCTATGGCGACCATAAGTAAGAAGTGGAACACGATTGGTTTCCATGGGAATTCCTTCAGTTGCTGAAGGGCAATTCCTCAAAACATCGATCAGAAAGTTCAACATTTTGATAACCTCTTTTTCGGTATATCTGTGCGTGTCTACTCTGGGTTTTTGCATTGCTTGTTTTGGAGTTTTGTTCTGGGTGCTGCAACCTAGTTTTGTTGGTGATCCCCTCCTGTAATTAGTATCGGAATTTTCTCGCACAAAATCTTTTTTAATTGTTACCCACAACAATGATTGTCATTTTTGCTTGCGAAGGCATTTTAATGATTTGAAAGATACTTTCTTGCAGCATGACATTGAAATGTTCTTTTTGTTCCTGGAGATAACCATGTGAAATGAATGACTCTATAACAATTTCACATCTAAAAACTAGAAAGCTTGGAATGTGTAGCAATTTGAGACTTGATATCATTCGATTTGTTCCTATAGTATTAAAGAAATAAGAATTTGGATATGATACTGTTTTAACCAATTTCATACAAAACGAGAAAGATTAGGAGATCCCCAACATAATGACGTTACAGTGGTCACAGTGGAATATACATGCATAGACGAGAAAAAGGAGGGACAGCGCAGTAGCCTATTTTGTGAACAAACATACAGAGACAAGAAAAACAATTACACAACATCAGTGATACATGAAGGACAGCTCTTTATATATGAATTATCTCCAAAGAGCCTCAAAGTCAATCAAAATCAGCTGAAATGCATTCGTTCGGTATCGTACACATGCAGCTTAATAGATTTAACAAATAGGTTGATTATTTGTTGTGAAAATATTTTCTTAAAGAAAGAAGAGGAACTCATACAACACTCGGTTACAGCACCTTCAGGAAAATACCAATACACGCCATGCAAAAACACAGAGTAAACAAGCACAAAAGGGACAAGGAGTGCTAAGTTTTGTCTCTTTGTCGGCGTGTGGTCTTCAGTGTCTGCTGGGTTTCTATTTTGTAATTGCAGAAAGGAGGGAATCTCCAACAAGACTAGGTTGCAGCACCCACAGCAAAACTTCAAAACATCTCAGACATCCACAGAAAGAGACGCAAAAGGGACAAGGAACACCAACTCACAATTAGAAACATGAAACATAGAAGACCACACATAAACCAACGAGACCAATGGACAACCGGTGCAGATCTCATGCGAATTAATTATGTTTAGCAGTCTTTGGGATCAATGGAATTGCTTCTCATTTCATCTCCTCATTGAGGTACCGCTTGTAATCATTATTGGTAATTTTCTTGTTCTATGTTCTCATAAAGGGACAAATGAGCGAAACCTTCCTCTTATTTTTAAATCTAACTAACTTAGATACTATACTTGCATTAGATATCTGAATATGTTTAAACTTTGCAAAATAGCACGGTGCATTTTAACAGCACCATCTACTCACGACTGAACTCTGTAGATTGTTCATTAGATAAAGTTGTCTCTGGTGCGTCTATTGAGTCATGTCAAATTCGTCTATTTGTCCTATTTTATTTTTTCGTGACAAAGTTCTGTATTATATTTTTTCAAGAATTTGCAAGCCTGTCAGTTGTTGATTTTGGAATCTGATTTCAGCTTATGTGTTTGACATTCATTCACTGATCCTAAGCCTTTTTTATACTATCCACAACAAGAATACACAACGAACAAGTATTTAAGTCAACCATCTACTCAAATTCACTCCTAAACCGAACATCATCACAAAGAGGCTCAACCCATGCAATATATGGGGATCGTAAAAGAAAAGATGACCGACTTAGAACGGTCAACAGCTACATTAAAAATGTGAAGTTATCTGGATTAAGTGATCAAAACTCTCCCGTTTATTCAAATATACGGAGTCCGCACAATAACGTCTTAAACTATGTACATGAATGTTAAAAGTATCTGGATATTCCACAAAATAATTCATCGGTATCCGTTTAATGTCCCTTTTTCTTCTAGTAAGGCCATAATAATTAGATATTTTGTCTTATAAATGTCCCGGTAAAAGATAGTTGATATACATATTTTATTATTTCTCGGGGATTATCTTTCTTTGCGAAGGTTTTAACACCAGCACTAATTGGCTTCTTTTGTGTCGTTTAAATATGGTTTCAGCATTACATTGAAATGCTCCCTTTATTCCTGGAGATGACCATGTGAGTAAAATCGATTCCATCATCAGATTTGATATGTCTGTCTGATATCATTCTAACTCTGACCTGACCTCTGCCCTTTGTTAGTTACAGATTCAGACTGACAGTGACCTTATAACCAGACCTGTTGGTGTTTCTGTTAAAGCTGTCATGTTTTCCTGTTGCAGGATTTTGTAGGGTTATATAACTAATCTCATACTTAAGACGAAAAAGGAATAGCTTTCTTCACAATTACGTAATTAGTTGAATGTTTACGACATACAAAAATGTAGTAGATCTACCATGAAAGTAATTACGGATGTAATGAAATAATGCAATATGGCATTTGATATGTTGTGATTTGGTCGTTTTGATTTTGGTTTTTAAGAGAGATTTTTTCAGCTATTGTTATTTACCTTTTTTATTTCTTTGTTCTTTACATTGTGTAGAAATAAATCCAGACCAGCGTCGTTTTACAAGAGTAAAAAATTATATGCTTTATTCGAAATCTATTCTTCTTTTGATCCTTAAAAGTGATATGAAATAAAGATAAAAAAAAGTAAAGTTAATACTCAGTTTTTATAAAATGGATAAAAAAGTAAAATACAAGATTTAGGTAAGTACAGTAGGCGTACTGTAAGTGTTAGATAACAAATCGAGGTTTTCTCCTCTTTTTAATCGGCCATGGATCAAAAATTATATCCTTGATCTATTTGAATCAACCTTTTGTTTTATTTTAATATCCAGAATTTTAATTTGATTTTATTTATTTCGTTTTGTTGTTTCTTTCTTTTTTGATTTATTCTTTTTGTATATTTATGACATAGAACTAGATACGGCAAATATACAGTCACGTATGTTTAAAAAGTGTTCAGTTTAAAGAGAGATATAAAGAATGTATTAAAATATGAATGAGCAATATTTTGAAATACATTTTATATAAATTGAATGACTGATCATGCGTTTGGCGGAAATAAGTACATATTTTCATGTTATTCAAATAACATTGATTTGTTTACACTTTGCAACAGGTTGTTAAGATGTGGTTACAACTTGGACCTAACATATACACGTGGTAACATCCTGTTTGCAATGCTCATAGTAAATCTCCATACAATACAAACAATTACACTTTTAATTCTTCCGCATCACCATTGTACGTTTTATAATCAAGTAGCTGGGAGACATGTTCATCTGGTTGATATGCTTGTTAAATCCTGCCTTAGCTGGTGACCCTCCCGGACATTTAAAACCCCTGGGGCAACATAGACCTCCTCTAGGGGGCGTGGACGAGATAGAGGATTTCCCCTTACCGTGGGACTTTTATGAAAACTATGTTAAAGACGGTGGTAAGTAAATCACGTTTATACATTATAATGTTTCTGAGAGAAGTAGCACTTACTTTTTCCTTTCATGGAAAAGGAGAAAAAAGGACGGAGTATGTTTTAATGAAAAAAAAAAAGATTGCAGAAAATCTTTAATCTTAAGAAAATGTATGAATCTTCCTTTTCTCCATTTTACGATCCCTCATTTTAAAAACGGCCATGAACAAATGATAAATCTAAGGACAGGTGTCCACATGGAAATGATTTGTTTGTGTTTCTTTATTGCAATATATTTTTCCATCCTTTAGGTAAACCATTTATATTGAGGGGGTACTTAAACAGAGGTGAGGTTCCTGCATACAAGTTATGGAATGACCAGTATCTGAAGGAGAAGTTCGGATCAGAGAAGGTGGATGTTGAGCAAGGAAAAAAAGAGGACAGGCTAAAAGGAAAACTAGATGTTGTGACATTAAGGGACTACCTTAACTCGTATAATGACTCCGATATTTACCTTGTACATGATGCCCCAGATGTCATGAAGGCGGATCTGACTATCCCTGTTAGTCTACAGTGTGGGGGATTCCAGGATAATCTGTTTAAGGTAGTGTTATGGTTCAGCAGTGGCGGCACCAAGTCACACCTACACCACGATGGCTTGGACAATATCAACTGCTTGTTGGATGGAGAGAAAGACTTCTATATGGTGGACAAGGCTCACGAGGACCTGATAGAGGCAGACGGCTTCCTGGAGCAGCAGAGCTACAGTATGGTAGATGTAGAGGCAGTGGACATGTATAAGTTCCCAAAGCTCGGGGAGGTACCATGGTACGAAATCCACATGAAGAAAGGGGACTGTCTGTATATACCATACAAATGGTACCATCAAGTAGACTCTAAACCTGGAAGGAACTTCGCCGTCAATATCTGGTTCTATCATATATGGCGCTTTAATCATACAAATTGTCAGACAATGAAGAGCAGTGATCAAGTCATAAAACCAAAATTGCTATCATCTTACAAAAAATCAAACTCTCGAATGTTAATGTGGCAAGAAATATTGGGAGCTTTAAGTGACCTCAAGGGACCTATTCAGTTTGATCACTTAGAGGAGGCGCTATTTGGTGGTGATAATGAGGAGCCAGAGAGTAAGCAGATAACTCAGATGTTGTTTGAGGTCATAGATAAAGATAAGGACCATGAAGTATCGTGGGAGGAGGCATATACTGTAGACTTAGAGGAGCTGGCAGAAATCATACCAGACATACTGGGTGATCCCATGGAGCCACAAGAGGACGATATAGTTGGTGATCCTATAGACCCCAGTATGGACGAACAGGGGCCTCCACGAGGTGATAACGTACATACTGAGTTGTGAAGATCATTGAAATCCTTCATAGTGTAGCTGAAAATGGTGATTTAAATAAAATTGCTCTCTTCGAGTTTGCTCAAATGTGCAGAGTAAAATAGATATAACTGACATTGGTTTAGATATGTTTTGTTTTGGATTTTTTTTTTTTTTTTTTTTTTTTTTTTTTTTTTTTTTTTTTGTAGAAAAAAAATTATGAATGAAAAAAGTTCCTTTACGCGATGAAAGGCTTCATATATTATGAATTGCTTTTCTCATCAGGATGGAAATTTTGTTTACCACCTGGACGTCAGAGTTTCGAATTATTTGATTTATTTTACGCATTTTTACAAGAACATTTGAATTTACCGTTGCTGATTGTATCAAAAGTGTACATTTCAATGTCATCTTTCATGTCGATTTGTATATATTAGTTCAATGACAAATATGGATAATGACCATATCCCTGTCTACAGTTCAATGTCACCTTTCATGTCGATATTGGTTTTGACTTTATGTACTTTTATTTTTACAATGTGATTTTTCATGACAATCTACCAAAACGCATCGAATTTAACTTAATTTGAAAATGTACCATGGAATTTATTATTCCTCAGTGATTTTTATGAATATGAAAAGATTATTGCACACTAAAAGTCAAGGCATGCTTTATGAGTCCCCTAACGGCTCGCCGGAGGGGACTTATAGTTTCCATGCCGTTTGTCCGTCCGTGTCTGTCACACTTTCGCTTTCCGGACATTTTTTCGTTGTAATTGCAAACATGTATAGTGAACCCATTTTTAGTATGCGAATACATCTCAATGGGATAAAGATCAAGCTCGAGTTTGGTTTTGATTGACCTATTTCTACAAGAGTTATGGCCCTTGGACTTAGCAAATTTCATGAAATTTTCAGTTTTCCTGACTTTTGTCGTGGTTGTTGCAGAAAATGAACTGATGTTTGGTATATGAGTACATCTTAGTGTGATACAGATCAAGTTTGAGTTTGATTTCGGTTGACATGTTTTTATAAGAGTTATGGCCCTTGGACGTAACACATTTCATGAAATTTTCAGTTTTCCGGACTTTTCTTGACTGTTTTTGTAGAAAGTGAATTGAGTTTAGAAATATGAATACATTATAGCGATATATATATAGATCAAGTTAAAGTGGGTTTTAATTGACATATTTTTTACAAACATTATAGCCCTTTGACTTTATAGCAAAATATATGAAATTATCCGTTTTCTAGCCCTTTTCTTCTACAAATATTGAACTGATTTTTGTGTGGGCATTCATCTTTTGGTGTAAGTACAGGTCAAGTTTAATCAATGACAAATATGGATAATGACCATATCCCTGTTTACAGCACAAAATCGACAATTCAGAAAATCAGAAACCGAAGGCATACAAAATCAGGATAAAACAGGAACCAAAGCAAACAAACAAAACCTCCACCATATGAAAAGAAGCGAACTCCCGATATGGGATCGGAGTGAGACCAGGTGCCCAGGAAGAGTAAGCATCTCCTGCTTGCATGCAACACCCGCCGCTGTTCCACTGAAGCGTTGCAGGACATAGATATATGCTGCTAGGGGGACTGATATCGCTCGGCGATCAAAATTTTATTCTCTATAATGTGCGAATTTTAGAGTATTTTACTTACTTCATGTGACACACGGTATCATATGTGATGAAGATAAATTTGGCCAAGTTTTATTTTCATGATTTTAGGACATGATATTTCATCTACCAAAGTATACCTCATTCAAAAATATAAGATAAACGTGCCTCTACAGTGACGGTGTTCTTGACGTAGGTATTCCAACTTATAAAAACGCAAACGCCGTGACGTAGGTATTCCAACTTATAAAAACGCAAACGCCGTATGCACATTGTTTCATTTTGTTTTTTTACGTGTATATTTTGCATACGATGAAGTCATTTGTTGGAAATGTGGTTGTGGGCGAAAATGAGAATGATTAAATAAATGAAAGCAATTAAATGCATATTACCCCATACCAATGACACAACAGGATGTATTGTACAAGGATTAATTAATTCCTGGTATGAAACGTAGTATAATTCAAGGTAAACATGGGATTGTGAACTATAATTTGGACTTCAAATCAATTCATTTCTATATTAACCCTTATCTCTTTGGTCTCTTCTTGGTCTGTACCGTCTCCTTTACAAGGAGAATATTTCTGCATGTAAATACTTCAAAAATGCTTCTTTCAGAAAATATTAAGATATCTCTAAATTCTAAAAAAATGTCATCCATATCCTAAGATGAAACATGAACGCCCTTTTGCTATTTAATTAATATTTTTCTGTAACAATGTTTTCGCCAGGATTACATCTTAGGAATTCATGTGATTCGTTTATGTTTATTCCATAGTGTAAAGAGCCATGTGGATTTATAAAATTGTAAAACAAGATTTTTTTCATCATCTAATATCTAGTTGTGTGAATATTTAACCTTGTTGTGCTGAGATTACACTTTTTAAGACGAAACCCTTGACCTGTCAAGAGGAAAGTAATTCAATTTCCTACGATCAGTTTAAAGTATTTATTTGAGGAATTACAAAAGCATCTAGATTATGTACTTTAACAACATAATGGATGAGCATGGTAACGTTCTGCCTTACCGGAGCCGCTACGCACGGTCCCAGGTTCATTTATAATTAGATGGCGATAT
Organism: Pinctada fucata; assembly: GCA_028142955.1. Lineage (NCBI taxonomy): Eukaryota > Metazoa > Mollusca > Bivalvia > Pterioida > Pteriidae > Pinctada > Pinctada fucata. The sequence goes on along the minus strand of AP027105.1, from coordinate 68,658,305 downwards.
TGTGTTTCCTGTCATGTCCCTTATGGTCTCTAAGCGCCAAGTTAATCTCAGTTTTTCCTATGGGAACAGGCCTATTATTTCACTCCTCAAGATTATTGGTCCTAGGATATTCTCGATGTAATGAAATATGCGCTGAGAAAATTAAAGTACATTCTCAAATTTGTATTAGATTCCTTCGATTGCTCTGATCGAAAAAAAAAGTGTCATTTCAAAACGAAAATGCAATATATATATAATCATATCGTTAAAGTGTTGTGATCACTTGCACCCTTTTTATGCTGTTTAATCATATCGTTTTATATACATGTATAGCGTTAAACGTCTTCAAATTCAACAGCATCATTTAAGAACTGATACATTTGCAGCATGGACTAGACATGCACTTTTCGGGTACTTAACCCTGAATAGATTATCATATTTTGACTTAATAGCTTCAATTCCATTGTAGTAATGTTCGATCATTTCTGGGATACAATAATACGATTAAAATAACACTTTGCATAGTTTTGTACTCATCTACGGTTTTGTATCCAAATCCTTTATCGCAGTGACTTACTTTGACAGACCAAGTCCAAAGATAGGACCCTGTCTATTTTAACTGTTGGATCAGAAAAAGAATTGGGCGATTCCTGACCATGATATCTCATTGTCTACAATGTAACAAGATGTTTAGGTTAAAATAAAAAAACATTAATTTGACACGTTCACTCGTTTTCTGCACGGCTAAAGTGACGGGTGTTGTGCACACGTAATCCAGGATAACCACACCGTCTGCTACTGACTTGGCAGATTGCCGTCCTAAGTCGGCACCGATTGCCAATTGGTCTCGTTGTTTTATGTTATATTAAAGATTTACAACTCAAAGATGTTCTGAAAATAGACATACATTAATCTCCTTTGGACAATTTCTTTTAAAAGTCTTAGTGATCATTTATTTTATAATTCTATACATTTCCGATCTGCCTCTACAGAAGACTTGTAACTGTTTTTCACTACCTAAAGTGTGTTTATTTTAACGTCACATTTATGGCCGATTTTGGGGGTTTCAATGGGTATATATGTACGTTCGTAGCTTCAAAACTAACGGTAAAAAAATGAAGAAACTTTGCGTTTAAATTCTAGATGCAACTGTTGGTGTGTCGCTAAAGGTAATACAAGGAGTTTCTTTTCTTTTGAAATATGGTTGGATTTTTTCCGTGAGTATCTTTTCCCTTCAGAGACCAAAGATTGAATGAATTCAGCTTCGTACGAGTAAAGGAAAATGTCGACAAGGAGTGGGGCACAATTGGTCCCCATTGGAATTCCGACAATTTGCTGGAAGACCTTTCCTCCAAACACCACAAAAATGTTGTCGATCAGAAAGTTTAACATCTGAATAACATCTCTTTCAGTGTACTTATTTTCAGATTTTCATTTTCAGTAGGTTTTGTCATAGTTAACGACAATAAATTTGTATTTGCGATTGCCGTTCTTGCTTGTAAACGCATTACTTATAATTTTTGCGAGTTTTTCTTTCAATTTAGAAATTGGGATTGTAGTGTAAAGTGTCGAAAATTCAAAGGCTTTGATCGAATGGACTCTACTAAATTGAGTGGATTTCAGATGTTCTAACAGTTCCTTCGAATTCTTTATAATCCACATCTGGTTGATACCACTGCGAGAATATACATTGCAACGGCAAGCCTCGTCGTGGACTGCAAATCTTTGATACTCGGGTGGGATTTCCCTGTCCCTGTACAAAGGGGTGATAAATTTTATTACTCCAGCACCGCTGAAAAGGGGAATCAGCCTATCCAATGTGCGAGAAAATTCGATACGGCACCCCTTATGCGGCACTGTTGATTGTTCCTTTATGACGTCACAGACACACTGACGTACGTTATTTCACGTGCACATACATTTATTTTGACGTTCAGTCTTTCTGATGCGTAAACAAGAGGACTTTGAAAGTTTCAATGCTCGAGAAAAATAATTTTGTGTTTAATGTTTCTATGTCGTATGTCTCTTTTTTCGTCTCTTGCTGAGCTCGTCTTCTCTATGTTTTCGCATCGGGTGTTTTGCTGTTTAGCTGTTGGTACTGCAACCGGGTCTGGTTGGAGATCCTCTCCTTTCTTTTATATGAATTCAATGTTGATAAACATGATATTATGCTAACCGAGAAAACTCTCGACAAGGTTAGAAAAATGACATGTCATTCATCACAAGAAATGCGTGGCATATCACAAAAAAATTGTTCATTTTGCCGAATTAAGTCTTTTTACATGAAATGAAAGAGATCTAAAAAAAATGATCGAATATAAGTCGACAAGACCTTCATGGGCGGATCCAGAAATTTTTTTCAGGGGGGGTCCTAAAGTCCGAATTTTTTGAAGAGCAAAAAAAAAAAAAAAAAAAAAAAAAAAAAAAAAAAAACACCGCAAACGCAAGAAAGTAAATTATTGATTGATGATTGTCAGTTCTGTCTCTAATTATTAATAAAACGGGTGACTGGAGAGCAATGGCGAGCTAACAGCTTAAAAACTTTTAAATTTTCACATCATAGTAATTGATTAAATTTATCGTCAGTTCTAATATGTAAATACAACAAATGGCGAGCGATAGCGAGCCAGCGATTTTTTTTCCAAGAATTGGAATAAAATTCACTATTCGTGTCTTTTTCAGTTTCTGTTCGTTTCCTTAGTGTCCTTGTTTATTGACCTAGGTGTAATGTATATGTGTTGTATATAGGAAAGCGCAGCATCATTTGAAAATAACGTACAAGTATGTAATAAATTCTGGCGAGCGGAAGCGAGCAAGAAAATTTTTGAAATACTGACGGCAAAATATTATCAAAATGAAAGATTTCTAATACAAATTCATGATATATTTTTCAAATATTATGACAACAAAAGGGGAATTGGGACTTAATCTTATGAAATAAGCATATTAATAACAAAAATTTAGCAATGTTTCGAAAATTCCAGGGGGGGTCCGGACCCCCCCCCCCCCCCCGACCCCCCCTCTGGATCCGCGCTTGACCTTTCAGTTTTTACCATGAAAACAGGCGAATAACGTGTACTGATTGTGTACTGGCCGCTATTTCTTCTTCAGAATGACTAAATTCATTCGGATGCCATAATCCGATTTCTACCATCCGAACTAACACCACCTTATTAATCCGCTGATTCATTTCAGTGTCGCCATCTACAATCGTTCATCGGTCATCTCGTGCTCTTCAGTTCTTGATTTGTATTTGGGGGATTAAAAATATGGTGTCTTTTTTGCACATTTAATTTGTTCTGTCTTGGCCATTGCAATGTAGTCATATATGAGATCCTTTTCATGTAATGTACATTGTTATTAACAGTCTCCAACCCTCCTAGGAAATCTGAGAATAATTATGCGTAGTTAAGTACGCAATACCCCTATCACAGCGTACTTTTGCACTTTCACAATTATCAAGAGAGATTGAAATAGATTAAGCGTATAGTAATAATATTATACTTTTACTTTAATGGTGAAAAAACAAATATGTAAAGCTCGTTACATTTGGCGTCATAATTATCCGCTGAATTAGATACATTTTTTTTTCTATAATAACTACAATAGGTCGTCTGATTTTTTTCTGATTTGAAATGGATTGCTGCAATACAAATATGCAGTTCATGAATATAACATTGTAGAAAGTCCCAGTGCTTGTCGTGTCTCCACGTGATAAATGATGTGGAAAAATGAACACGTTATGTGATTGGTCAATAGCAAAGATCCGATCCCGCAATGCAAACCATAACCTACATGTTTTTCTACTTTCATTTCCATACATCAAACATGATATATATTTCAATATGATCTTTTCAATTTTTTCAGCACTGACGTTCATTGCAGTGTATAGGCCCTTAGGATAAACAACAATGATATTACATGGAAAGAAGGAACGTTGTTTATGCGTTATCTTCAATCCAATATAGCAATCATTGATCAATTTATGGCAATAATGGTCAAGATATGGTCGTTTCATTTGTACTCGTCAGTCCTTATTTCCTCACATTTCTTTGGCCTGGAACTGATGAGGGGATATAAAATTTACAAATCAATCAAACTGATAGATGGAAATATGAGAACTCAGTCCTGGTTATATATCATTATGTCAGAATTCTGCAGCTCCGGATAGTCATTAACATTTCCACTAGTTTTGTCTGTTCATCTAATCCTTGTAACATTGTAACGTCAGAGAATGATGCAGAAATCTGTCTTACTTGACGATGAGATGATAAGATTGAGATTTTTTTTATTTGGCCATTACGGGCGGATACCTTTTAGGAGAATTCCTCAGAAAAACACACACAAACAAGCATATTTCAGTTAAAAATATCAGTAAATGATCTCGATTACCATAAAATGCATATATCATGACTGATATCAGAAGATAATAGTAGTTTTTCTAGCCAGAACTATCCACTTCACGTGAGAAAGATATTTTTCCTGATATGTTTTCAGTTTTTTCTTTCCAAATTCCCTCATACTGATCTTGTTTTGTGTGTTTTCATGCCTGGCGGGAGGGTACCTTTCAGAAAATGTTCGGTAAAATAGAATAATAAATCACTATGGCCTTACGGAGTAGTTTAAATCTGATTCAAGAAGGATGCGACTAGCCAAACAGGGGAGGCTTACTCCTCCTGGGCACCTGGACCCACCTCTAGCTTGCTAGGGGTCCGCCGATGCTTAACTTGATGCTCTTTTGTGAGTGCATTGAGGTTGTCGTCAGGATCTTCTTTATCTCATTTCTGAACATGTATATCATACTCCTAACTTTTTTATTCATAATTTCACAGATTTTGTCCATATCCCATTGTTTACATTTAGGATCACTGACGAGGGTTTAATACCCGAAAGGTGTATGTCTGGTCCATGCTGTAAATCAATCTGCTTTTAAATGATGCTAATGAATTTGAAGACGTTTAACATTTGCCGCTAACTTTATTTACACACGTTTCCATATTTTCTACTCAGTGCTGCCATCTTTAAAAATACATTTTGTATATTTCTATCGTTGTTTCATTACAATGATTTATATTGGAAAGCGTAATGTTTATAGTATTATTCAAAGTCCACTCGGATAACATTGAACAGAAAACATTACTTAATTAGTACGATTTTTCTAAAACCTTCCATTCCCTTTTCATTTATTTGAAAAAAAAACTTTTCAAAAATTGAAGTAATTGTTTCCTTTTCTATCACTAAGATAGCAAGGGCAAGGTAGCAATACTTCAAACCGCGATCGATGGATAGGAGTTTTTTTACAGAAATCTAGGGATGTAATGGACCGGACAGCGTCAGGCGTCAAACTCGTTTTTCATCAATGCAGAATGTTTCCGTGTTAGGTACAAATTAGTTTATAGACTACCGATAACCTTTCAGCTCAGACTTATCACTCAACTCAGAGATTTATTCGGCAGGAAAAATATTTATTCAAGAATCAGTTATTACACAACTGATGAATGTGGTCCAAACACTTTCTTTCATTAAAACTCTTTTCATGGATATATCAAGACAGACGGATCAACACTAGGGCATAGCATATCAGAGGGTGCTGAGATCGGGGTCATTACTTAAATGCCTATTTATGACCCAGTTTTGAGATGAGAAAATAAATTTAATTTAAGTTAGTCATTCAATGGAAATTAGCGAGTAAATTGGCAGCATATTCATGCTTTTCTTATAGCTAAATGTCATCTTAATTTGAGACCATATCAGCATGCAGTTCTTGATCCGGGCAACATAGTGTACATTATAACGTCCCACATTGTGCTAGTCTCGGGAGGAAAATAATTTTTCATTATTCAAACCCCGAATTCACGTGTTCCTGAACTGGCATTGACCAACTTTGACCATGAAATTGACAGGTGTTAGATGCCAGCAGTAAAGTATCACTCTCCTTGGAGACAATATGTTTTCCGCTTTTACCACTCCCATTTAACGTTACATCATGCCGGAAGTTGGTTTACAAGTTTTCGTGATACACTTTCAGTGGTTTAAAATCAAACCCGATATCAGAATCCAAAAATCATAGTCTAAAGCCCCGTTTACACTATCAAAGTTTTCTTGTACAAGAAAACTTGGTCAAAGTTTTTGACGCTAACTTTGATAGTGTAAACGATCCAAGAAAACTTTGATCAAAGTCCGTCAAAGAACTTTGATGGACTTTGACGGAATAGAACTCCATCCTATTTTTCTTGAATCTTTGACGGACTTTGACGGGAATCGACCAATCAGAATAGAGATTCAAAATTATTTCAGACGTATTAAAAGTATCAAAGAGAGAAATATATGTAATTTAGGACGTTAAAAGTAAAGAATATAGCGACAAAGACAGAAGACGTGATGCAGTGAATTCCATCTACGTTTTTTGTTTTAAAAATCCTTGAACTCGTGCTTAAAGGTTCCATATAGACCAATGAACAACTACAAACATAATTTTCACAGTATTTACAGGAACCAAATCTGTTTTGGTGCATATTTACCACGTTTTCTTGTACAAGTCGTTCAAAGAACTTTGATAGTGTAAACAGACAACTTTGTCCAAGAAAACTTTGACCAAGTTTTCTTTGACGGACTTTGATCAAGAAAACTTTGATAGTGTAAACGCGGCTTAAAGGCTTACACAAAACATAAAACAGAACATTCTCTCGCGAAAAGAAAAATTGGACAGAGACAATGACACATCTCCATGGAAGCACGAAGGACAAACAGACGGAGACAATAACACAGCTCCATTGAAACACGAAGGACAGCTTCATCTATTTTAGAAACAATGTCCAGAGTCCGGTACAAGTGAGGCAAGTTAAACATATTCAGTTTTAACATGAATATCTAATGCAAGCACATGTATAGTATATAAGTAAGAAGGACCAAAGCTTAAAGCTTATTTTTGTTTCTGTCATCGTATTATTTAAAAACAAAAGGGGAAGTTTCTTTCATTGGCCAAGGTTTGAGAACCTAGAACAACGAGTTACCAACATTGATTGAAAGTAGTACCACCCTGAATAAATTCGAAATGAGATGTACACTATAATAGAAAAATTCAATATAATTGATCCCCCAAAAACCTGTCAAACAACATAACTTCTCTTGGACTCAGCTATTACAAAATAGAAGCAAAATAGCAAATACAGAAGAGCAAGAATCTTAGAAAATATTTCCACAACAAATACACCAATCAACATAAGATATTCTGATTGTTGAAATATTTTTAAACTAGCTCAAAATGTCAGAATAATCAGAAGGGAGTTTGATTAATAGCAGTTTGCTTGTTATGCGGCACTGGATCAATTAATTTTAACAGCACCATCTACAATGAATTTCCATTTTACACAAACTTCTACAGAGATTCAAATAATATAATCAACCTACACTCCACAAAAAAGATAAAAGCTGCGTCTCCAATGAAGATGAGATCAGGTGCCCCGGGAAAGTAAGCATTTCCTGTTTGCCGGCAACACCTGCCATTTAGGCCGTGCAGAAAAAGTCATATCCGGTAATTTTTTTAGTTGGTGTATTGGATTGTTCTAACCCATCTTCCAACATTAAGGACAACGAGATGTTATAATTGTAAAGTTTTCTTGTATCGTCCAAAAATGTGTAATACTAGATCAGGTTCCCTGTGATATCTCTTGAAACTTTCCGGTTATACAGTTTGATCTTCTACTTTCTGTTATACTCTTTCATCAGCCACGTAAAATATGTGAGGTGAAAGCATGACTGCAGGGATCCAGATAAGTCACCTATCGGCATTCATCTGTATACCTCATCGACCATTCTAGAAAATTAGTCTCCTCTAAACAAGCTCATTAAACGCTTCAAAAGGGTTGAAATTTTCTTGGGCATTGGACTATAATTATCAGTGAATCATAAAGAGTTTCCGTCGATATGTAACAGTAGCAGTATCACGCAACCTTGTCTACAGGCAATAGTCCGTTATTAGATACATGGTTCTACAACTAGTAAATGATGCCAATTGGACCCATATTAGGGTAATCATCCTAATGAATGCAATTAACATTACAAACTTAGATTGAATTAATTCATTGTTCGAGCAAGGATATCAAGCCTGATTAGCTCTTAAATTTGGGAAAATATATGTCGAGAAAGGAAAAATAAGGAGGTTTTCAAAGCTACAAATTAAAGAACATTTATTTTACTACGAATTGCAGAGTGAGTGAATTCTTAAAAATGACCAGTTATCTTCATGACTCGTTCACATACCTATACATGTATATGAATTGTTCATACAATTCGTATTAAAAACTGAAAGTATAAACTTTTACTTTCAATAATGCTTCTTTTTATGCACTGCTGATGAAGGATTTTTAAAGGACTTGAGAAATTATGAAACAATACAGTTTCAACAAGCAACATGTGACAACGAGGAACACAAAAACACCCACACATAATTGATCAACAAATCATCAAAACAAACACACCATAATATGAAATACGAATGACATACATAAATTGAGGTAAACTAGTACGCATCGACACCGACTTTGGACTGCCATCCGTCGGTATCGGTGCAAATATTTTCGTTGTGTCGTTCAAACATTATTTGCAGAGACAAAGACACTCGCTCGCATATGTACCTTAGCCCAGTAGTTTTTAGGCTTGTCACCTTACCATCAGAACGAAGTCGTTGTAGTTTGAGCTTGCTCTGGAATAGCGAATAAATTGCCATATAAATACTATAGGTAGGGAGCAAAGTCCTGGATTTTACTACTTAGGTAAGGGAATATTGTAATTTTGGAAGTTGAAGTCCTGACGTTTGTCCTATATCAAAGTATTCCGGTGACCTTTTCCGTCAAAAACAACATGATATATAAATATGAAGCAAAGTTAATGTTTTAGTGGTCTCATTCGCCTCTAGTTCACACGGATAGATTGTGCTAAGGTAATTAGCAAAATTTGGATTATTATTTGAGAGCACGTCATCGAAATATTTGTAGAATTGAATTGAAGAGGTCTTTCTTTCTTATCTTGAGAGAGTGCAGACTAATAAACATCAAAGAAGTGCCTAACCATTATTCAGTCTCAAAGTCGAGAAGGCAAGGCAAAATCGTGAGAAATCCCATCGAAACGGTTGCGAACCCCGGAATGAACGACATTCCAAAGTGAGACCAGGTGCACGGGGAAAGTCAGCGTCTCCTGATTGCATGCAACACCCATCGCAACAGCTCCATGGAAACCTCAGCTACATATGAGTAAAGAAAAAACTTCAGTTACATATGAGTATAGCAACATATCAGCAAGAAGTAAATTGGTTCCCACTAGAATTGCCACTTTCTGCTGAAATTTTAAACGTCTTTAAATTCAAAAGCATCATTTAAGAACAGATAAATTTACATCATACGACCAGACATGCACGTTTCGGATACTTAACCCTCGTCAGTGATCCTCAATCCAAAAAAAACGTAATATGACTAAAGATCATTCGTCCACACACCTAAAGTTGTGTAGCCATAATAAGGAAGTTTTCCGACTCTTTATATACCGGGTGAAATTTTCAAACTTATGTTATTGCACCATTGAATGATGACTCTTGTTTTGTAAATGTGTTTTACTCCGATGTGATTTTGTTTGAAATTTTCTCTTTATTCATCTCAAATTGAGCTTTACGTTAAACCTGCTTCTCATCAGTCACGCGATTTTGTATCGCAATACATTTAGACGTAGGAGACAGTAGATAGATCAAAGAAAAATGTCCCTTCTTCCTGGGCATCTGGTCTCGATCCCAGCTTTGGACTTCATTTCTGGTTATGTAATAGACATGTTTTAGTTTTCGTTTTGTTTTCCATAATTTACGTTTTTTTCTTCTGAAAATAATTTCTCTTTTATCTGACGTTTTGATTTGTCAATTTTAAACCCATACAGCGTTTTTCATCAACCGTGCAACAATATCATTGTTCTTTATTACTAAGTGCTGGGTTTCGAACAAAATGTTATGATTTACAATTTTGTTACACCTCATTTCTTGATACTTGGATGATCAATGACATTTTCGTTTTTCAAATTACACCTTCTAATTTCAAAATGATGAATGAAAAACTGTCACTCCTTCTAACAAACTTGTTGTAGTGTTGTTCTTGAGGAATCCATCAAGTTTGTGCAGAAGTTTAATGCCGTTATGTGGTAGATTTTCTGTAATCCAGTTTGAGCATTCCCCTCACACAACTCTGAAATGGTTTCGGATAAACAAAGAAGTACTGATCACAGAAACCTCACACAAAATAAAAAAACAAGAACGACAACTGTTCACTTTTAACAATATGAACGAAGTTAAGACCATGCCAAATTAAATAATTGTTCTTCGAATTTCCCGTTTCAAGCCGAATAGTGCCAACCTAAGTGAAAATTTAAAGTCGTTATTACGACTAAGTATGTAAAAAAAAATAAATCTATGAATCTACAGCTATCATGTGAAAAGAGTTCACTAATATGACAAAAGAAAAATACAATGTTTTTGGAAAGCTTAAAAAAGACGTAAAAAAGCATCACAAATTCACTTCAGAGAGAATAATATTAAGTCGTAATTACGACATACTAAGTCGATATAACGAGATAACTAAGTCGTAATTACGAGATAACTAAGTCGTAATTACGATATACTAATTCGTAATTACGACTTAAAAAATTCACTTAGGTTGGCACTAATCGGCTTCCGTATATTATTCAATATTCAAAAAAAAATTATTTGTTCGCCCGCATCCTTAAACATCTGGGTGAAAAATTTTTAAAGGTCGGTTCTGATTTCTGAAAATTCCAAAGCCATTCATTGCACTATTTTTCTGGAACCGGGGATTCCGCTCATTTTGGCAAGAGGAAATTAAAGCTCTGTATTGTAGATGGCGCCAGGAAAATTCACCTGGCTTTATTTAAACTGTTTGGTATGAAGAACTACTGACGAGGATTAAAAAATACCCGAAACACGTGTCTTAGTACAACAAAATTGGTACTATAGAACATATATTTCAATATTGACAATTTCCACCACTAGGCTGGTATCGCTGCTGGTGGACGGTTAGTCCACGAGGATATCGTTCACCTAGTTTTAGTGTTTACGCACTGGATTGAAATATATTCTAAATTTCTTGTAATCAAATTAGACGTAAATTTCTAAAACTAAGGGGTATCTCCCTCATTGCATTGCTCTGTCCTTAGCTGGGTTTCGGCATAATTGTTTTGGTCATGTTTAGAATTTAGCTCCTTGCGCCTACCCTCCAACGATTTTTGGCCATATTTTTCACTTAAATACGCTTCTGAATAAACCCTACACAAAATGTGGAGCCGCTCAATTTGGCAAGAGGAAATTAAAGCTCTGTATTGTAGATGGCGCCAGGAAAATTCACTTGACTTTATTTAAACTGTTTGGCATGAAGTACTACTGACGAGGATTAAAATATCCGAAACACGTGCCTTAGTAAAACAAAATTGGTACTATGGAACATACATTTCAATATTGACAATATAATACGGAAGTGTTCCAACTATATACCTTCTTCAAGAAAACTTCAAACCAATTTATTGTGCACCGGACATATTTTTCGGATATTTAATCCTCGACAGTGATGCTTCCAGCCAAACTTTTAAACACGGCCAAATTTCATTGCAGTAGCGCCCTCTGGTTAAATAGTTTGGATTTAAATTTGTGCAGTTACTTTGCAGAGAGTGTGCTGCTCCAGATTTCCTTATGGGTCGATTCAGTAACAAATCCAAAACAACTCTATGTTCAAAATAAGTACCCGAAACGTGCATGTCTGGTCCATGCTGCAAATTGGTCTGTTCTTAAATGATGCTATTGAAATTGAAAACGTTTAACATTTGAACCGCTTGGTGAGTGTCACTGCTGGTGGACCAGGAGTCCCCGAAGGCACATGTAGCCAAGTTCGATCAACTTCGGTTGATCGTCTGTCTCTTCAACGCATTCGAAAATTTCTGTTATCGAAAAATCTTCAAATTTCTAAAACGTGGGTCCTGTAGCATCATATCCAACACATCCTACTACATGTTTGGTAAATATTTGGACACAATACTTTTCACAATCTTTGGCCATATAACATTGTTCAGATAGAGGATCACTGACGAGGGTTAAGTATCCGAAACGTGCATGTCTGGTCCATGCTGCAAATTGGTCTGTTCTTAAATAATGCTAAAACTTACATTTGTACATCTGAATCGAAGGGTTTCTTTTCCTCGACAGACTACAAATCATACAAATCATGGACATGTAGTGACCTGTGTAATGCCTTGTCCTTCCTCTTGGACAATATTTATGTTAGATTTGGTGAGTATCTATACAAGCAGGTTGTAGGAATTCCTAAGGGTACTAACTGTGCGCCTCTTGTTGCAGATTTATTTCTATACACTTATAAAAAAGAATTTATCCAAAATCTTCAAAAGCAAAGAAAATTTGATGATCTGAAATGTTTCAACAATACTTCTAGGTATCTGGATGATATTCTAACCATTGACTATCCTGCTTTTGAATTATATAAGAATGAAATTTATCCACAAGAATTAACACTTAACAAGGCAAACTTTCAAATACAGAAACACCGTTTTTGGACCTAAATATCAAAATTGTAAACGGAAAGATTCATACAAGTGTATATGACAAAAGTGTCCTAAGTGTATAACCACCAAAGTGCATCCCTCTGGGCAAATCATTGGTCTAAGTTTCATGGTTTCATGCAAAAATGTAGAAGTCGGATATATCTATTTTCAGTTTTGTCTGAATTTAGATATAAATCTAAAACAGGGGTTAGTATTCCTGGAGTTTAAGTACTTTATATTTTAGAATTATTAGATTAATTTTTATAGTGTTCCACCGTCGAGTAACCGATGTCATTTATTGGGTAAAACAGGGGTTAGTATTCCTGGAGTTTAAGTACTTTATATTTTAGAATTATAAGATTAATTTTTATACTGTTCCACCGTCTAGTAACCGATGTCATTTATTGGGTCATATAACATTTTGCTGAATTCAAATTGGCTGTAATAATTATGACATAAGTGATATCGTTAGATGATATTGTTTTTACAATCGTGTTACACTCATCCTACACGTTTATGACGACGTCATCATGTATTCCATGGTCTCCCTTGCTTACTCTATATAACGCAATCGGATCTATCGTAGGATAAATTACAAAAGCTACGGTTATTGGATTTAAGCAAGCAGCGAGCTATAACTATACATAGCTTGCATTGTGCATCTGATGAACACTTCTTTGAACTTTTTTCGTGTTCTAAAACTACTTTCCCTGATAACATGAAATAATTCTTTCCTTTTCAATCATTCATGCCATATCGTTTGATGTATGGTTGCAGGAACAGCAAATACATTGAATACTGAAGAATGAAATAACTGCAGTGCGAACTGAAAATTCTATTTAGATGCTAATAATCATCATGATGTTAGAGTAGAGTGGTACCGTTCGTGGGTGACCTCAGCACTGATCAAACGGTAAGGAACCATTTTAATATTTTCTGAAAAATTTGTTGAATATTAATTTTTTACAATATAATGACATCGAAATTACTTTTTGTTATATCTTTTAACTTCATTATAACATTTGATTATTTTAAATTTGGTCTCTTTTCTTGCCAAAAGCTGTTCAATAAAACACATTAATATTTCTATTCCTATGTACATGAGGTACCTGGTACATATATTTCTATGAATAAAAATATTTATATATGAATGTAGCTTATTTGCGTCTAATTAATTCAGGTTATTCCGATTAATTCTATAAAATAGTACTTTCTTTAATTTGATTCATTTAAATATTATGTTTTTTTTTTTCATTTTTCTTGTTATGTTTCTTTCTCTCTTTATAAAGACATTCTAATCATACGATACATGATTCTGGTCATATCATTTTAAAAAGAATATTTGCTGCTTGTTATGTGCCCTTTGCGTATATTGAAAATCTTACTTTCGAAGTTTATTTTTCTAATATTGCTGTCTGTTACTTTGGTTTGTTTCGCTGGGTGGGTGCAGGGTGGTCATGCTGGAGATATTCCCTTTTCTTTGTATACTCGTCGCTATAATTCCTTAAGATGTATGACTAATTTAACATTTGCCAATTATATGTTCTTTGTCGTATTATCCAACTCCATTTTTTAATTGCTAAGTTTTGTCATCGTTATATTTGTTCCTGTTTTTCCAACATAGTCAAAGTGAGAACTTAGGGACAATAAATTTTGTGCAAATTGCATATTTCAATCATATCAAACCATTTGTTTTTCTTTTACTACATTCTCAAGTTAAAGGAATTTTCCTTTTCAATAAATACTTGATATCACGGTGTTTTCCATTTAGTTTGTATCATATCTTAATTTAAACTTAGCATGAATTTTAATATTTACAATCCAAATTATTTTCACAATTTAAGATGTTAATATCTACAATCCTTATTATTTTCACAATTTATAATGCGAATTTTTAAATAATATTAACAGATCTAGAATTATACATTTTCTACCAATTTATAAATGAATAAATGAATGAAAATTTAAAAAAAAATCCGTTATCAAATTCCAATAATCACTTCTTTATCACGAGGGAAAAAAATCGGAAAAACAGACGGAGACAATAGACACAGCTCCATAGAAAAGTGTAGGACAACTTTATCTAAAAGAAGGGAGGAGATCTCCAACAAGACCCCGTTGCAGCATCAATAGCAAAACACCCGATGCAAAAACACAAAAGACGAGTACAGACGGAAAGACGGAAAAGAGACACACGACATGCAAACATCAAACACAAAAGACTACACATAAACCGACGAGACCAATAGGCAACCGGTGTCGACTTTGGACGGCCATTTGTCATGCAAGTAGCAAATGGTGTGGTTATCCTGGATTACATGCGCATAACCCTCTCACTTCTCCAATTACCCAGAGGTCTCGAAGAACGTACAATTGTGGTGTAAAATGAACAATCTCCAGAATCAAGTGCAAGTATGGAATGGTTTTGTAGGTTGCGCAGCTAAATATCACACGAATCATGGTACATATATAATGCAAGATTTACTGTCCAAGCAAGCAGAACCGAAAGGGAAAGGGAAACATTTAGCTCATTTATCTTAGTGTATTATCTAGAAACAAAAGGGGGTTGCATATTGAACAGAAAGAATTCTGACATAGATTTTGGACTAATATGTCTTTGACGTAGACCTGTTATCTGTTTCTTCGGCCCCCAGCGTCATGCTGTATGTTTTATTTGTTCATCTTACAATATTTACATTGCTAGAAAATTCCCTATGTTAAACGCCCATTAGGCAACTAGAATTATATTCCAATAACTTGGGTTGCTATTGTGACGTCAGGTTCATGTTTTGCATGTAGGGAGAATTTACCAACGTTAAAATACATTTGACGCTGTTACAGGCAAAATGTGCGAAGTGCATGCAAATAAAAATGACCGATAATTAGAATAAATGTAAATATAAGTAATGACTGTCTTGTGGTGTTCATGGGTGTATAATTCTGGTTGGACACGTGCAAATTTTCCGAGAATCGCTACGAGGTTATTTAAAACCACATTGTAGACCTCAGGGTAATAGGAAAAGTAGGGTTGTGCGCACGTAATCCAGGATAGCCACACCGCCTGCAACTTGCGAGGCAGATGGTCGTCCAAAGTCGGCACCGGTTGCCCATTGGTCTCGTTGGTTTATGTGTAGTCCTTTGTTATTCATGTTTCTATGTTGTGCGTTGGTGGCTAGCCAACAGGGGATGCTTACTCCTCCCTGGCACTTGGTCCCACCTCTAGCTTGCCAGGGGTCCGTCGATGTTTAATTTTGTGCTCTATTGTGAGTGCTGTTGAGATTATCGTCAGGATCTTCCTTAACTCATTGGTGTTCCTTTTGCGTCCCTTTCTGTGCCTGTCTGCACTGTGTTTTTGCATTGAGTGTTTTTGAGTTTTGCTCTGGGTGCTGCAACTTAATCCAGAGCACCCTGTTTTGGAGATTTATTCTGCCGTCTTTTTTCCGATTATTTATTATCTTCGTAGGTTGACCTCCTTTAGTCGTTACTGGAAATGTCCATTAACTCACCCATTCAGTTGATTTTGAGCTGCTGTACGAAAAATAAAATGTCTATTCCCATGATAATTTCAGCCTGCCGCCATATTGTTCTCCGTATTGACAACGGTAAACAGTGACGTCATGGTGTCCGACGTCACGCATTTTAGTCATTTTTACTATAGAAAATCCCCGTAGACATTCTATTTTCTGTCGTATTTTAACTAAGCACCGCACAACAAAATTGGGGACATTTTCTGTTACGACTAAGATAGTTTTATAAACTATAAGATGACAACAGTATATTTCGGAGGAAATCGCCAAAACAGGGTGCTATGGATTTAGTGAACAGGATATTTGACAAGCCTTATGTGGTACCATCTGGGCACCATCCCTCCAATGCTATTTTGGTCTTATATTTCATTTAACTATACCACTGAATCAACCCTACACAAAATTTGGAGACGCGCACTCTCTGCAAAATTAATGATACGGAAGTGCTCCAACTCTAATATACCTTCCCGAAGAAAATCTAATCCCAATTTATTATGCACCAGACACGTGTTTCGGGTATTTTAAAAATCCTTATCAGTTCTTCCATCTAAAGTGATTTTAAGACACAGTCAAAATTCATTTTAGTAGCGCCCTCTGATTGTATTTTTAAAATTAAATATGTGCGATTTGCAGAGAGTGCGCGGCTTCAAATTTCCAGTTGAGCAATTGATTCAGTAGCATATCCAAATAAAATCTATGTTCAAAATAGCACTGGAGGGATCGTTCTAAGATATTAACCTCTTTTATTTCGATGATATTTTTGAATGAGATGACAGAATTTCCGAAATAGCAAAGTGATATTTATGACATCAATTTGATAAAGTGCCAATACATTTAAAAACATCCAAGTCACGGGGAACAATTTTAACTGCTCCACAATGCAAAACTAAGTGTTTTTTCTAATAATACGGAATGTTCCAAGTCCTTCCCGAGGAATACACAAATTTAAATTTGAAAAAAAAATAAACCAGAGGGCGCTACTGAAATACATTTGGCTGTGTCTGAAAATCACTTCGGCATTTAATAAGTACCACTGATGAGGATTTACTGTCCGAAACACGTGTCTGGTGCTTTAAAATTGCCTTGAAATTTTCTTCTAAGAGGTAAAGAGTTGGAGCCCTTCTGTTGGTTAAAATGAAAATTTTAATTTTTTCTCCAGATTTCGTTAGCCTTTCCATTGTGGTATTTAGAATATGATTTTGGCTTTTTTTTACTTGTTTGATTTTCATTCCCTGATTGCTAAATTGTCCCATGTGAATTTTATCATCCATTTTTGTTCGTTTATTTTTATTTTGTTTGTTTGGGTTTTTTTTTTCTTTTTTTTTTTTTCGTTTGTACTTTGTTTGTTTGGGTTTTTTTTTTTTCTTTTTTGGTTCTTTTGTTTTTGTATTGTTTTTGTTTCTTTTTGTTTTGTTTGGGTTTTTTTTTTTTTCTTTTTGGTTTTTGTTTTTTGTTTTTTTGTTGTTTTTTTTTTTTTTTTGTTTGTTTTTTTTTTATGTTTATGATGTTTGCCACTATCGAACTTCGTTATTTTGTGAACGTTCTCCTTATCTTGTCATGTTTACAGCATATGTCATTTTTTTATTTGTACGCGTCGGTGAACCTTTCTCTTGTTTATAAAACTGTGAAACATTAAAACCTCAGATAGAGGGGACATTTTATTACATAATTTCTTGCTTGCCATCAAAGTGATGCCGATGCATTGCACGTTTGGGTCCTTTATAATAAAAACTAGCATGGTGTTAGATGAAGCAGTGAGAGGTAATTACCAATAGTCTGCGGTCACTCTCCCTTTCATGCTTGTCTAAGCTTACCAATGACAAAGTCTGATACTGTATTGTTATGTGAATATCGTTCATCAGGGGTCTTAATAGGACCGGTACAAATAGATCTCTTAAACATAATTTAATATCTCCGCCGTCCAGGACCCCATTGTCTCGATATAACAATAGGCTGACGCAAAGCCCTTTCATTTACCACAGACACTATATTGGCATGAATATTTCCTCGTATCACTGATCACCAGTATCAAGGGACGTCATACGGAGGCATGTACACGAGTAAGCATGTCATGCTATACTAACTTCTACATTTAACAGTAAAAGAACAAAGATAAGGTTACGAAAATGCATTTTGCATATTTCTGTCGTCTTATTTATTGAATTCATGACACATATCTCTGCCATATTATATGTCTTGTTTGTATGTACCTTTATACTACGGGTTTCAAATAAGAAGGTGGGGGTCCGGGTATGTAATTCCATTACTTACTACGATATTTACCTATCATTTAGACAGCAGATACACTACTAATATGAATCCGTTTTCTTTTTTTTTTTTGTCAATTCAAATTTAATTGTTCAATCAAGAAAGTCATTAGCTGTTTTCTTGTAAGTCAGTAATGAATAATGTCGAAGGGTTCCAACTCTATAACTTCTTGAAGAAAATTCCAAACCAATTTCCATGCACCAGACACGTGTTTCGAATATAAAATTCTCATCAGTGATGCTTCCAGTGGAGCCACCAAAAATCATTTCAGTAGTGCCCTCTTTAATTTTTTGAATTTACATTTACATTACAGAGAGTGCGCGGCTCCAAATTTCCTGTAGGGTCGATTCAGTAGCATATCCAAATAAAATCTATGTTCAAAATAGCATTGGAGGGATGGTGCTAAGATGTTAAACTCCTTTAATTTCGATATTTATCGGTGAAATGGCAAGTGTCCGAAATAGCAAAATATATATATAGTTATATGTTAAACGCCTTAAATTCAATAGCATCATTTAAAACCTGATAAATTAACAGCATGGACCAGACATGCACGTTTCGGGTACTAAACCCTCGTCAGTGATCCTTAATCTAAATAATGTAATATGGCCAAAAAGTATGAAAATTATTATTTCCAAAAATGTACCAAAAGACGTAGCTACAGGACCCACGTTTTAGAAATTTCAAGAAATTTTGTAACAGAAAATTTCAAATGCGTTGAAGAGACATATTTGATGTCAAATTGATAAAGGGCCAAAACAGAGCTTCTTTCAGGTGACAGAGCTGGAAATAAGTCATTAATACACTTGACAAACATCAGGTCACGGGGAACGATTTTAACTCAAGACATTGGTATCTATCATATCGCCTTAAGTTACATCAGTCGTTATTTGTTTTATCACATTTTCATACATAATCAAATAACAAAATAATGTGCGAATATGTTTTTTTTTGAAATTGTATATTCATGATATTTTTTTTTCCTTTTTTCACAACATTCTAGAGATCATGACTTCAGATTGAATAATGATGCCTTGAATGGCGGGTTTATCGGTTGTCATAGACATTTATATAAGTGATAAAACTGGTAAGGGTGATTAATTGTGCCGTGTTGATTTCTCCTCACCCAGAAATATCCATCATAACCACAAAATGTGATCATCATTTTCTCTTTGAAATGTGGCTAATAACTACACGTCAAGATAATGACTCTCTCCTACTGGTTTATTGGTGTTTTGTTACAATTTATTGACGTTAAACGGAATAAGTATGAAGGAACAGGAAAAGTAATACTTTTAAAAATCGAAATGCTTGATTAATAAAAAGCATTTCTGGTTGGAGATCCCCTCCTTTCTTCAAGAAATAGTGCTTTACAAATTTAAGAAATATGCTCAAAACAATATTGCGAACCGTTCTTAAAATGAATTTAGGTATTTGTTCCTATTGGCGAAACATCTCCTCTTTTCCTTTCATTATTCATTTGAAATGTTAAACGTCTTCAAATTCAATAGAATCATTTAAGAACAGATAAATTTGCAGCATAGACCAGACATTCACGTTTTTGGTACTTAACCCTCGTCAGTGACCATCAATCTAAACAAGGTAATATGGCCAAAGAGTTGAAAAGTTAGTATCACAGGAGCTCGATGCCAAAGATCCACATGAATATCCGCCTCTACTTTCCTTATATATAAAGGACATTCACTATCCATATTTGTAGAAATCCAACAGCCTCGCTTGAACATCGAATTTCTCGAAATAAATCTATTTTGAAAATAAAATTGTGATTGTCGTGTTTCTTGTTATGTTAAAACTATCCGAAAAGGTATCTAACTTTCAAATATATCGACACAATACACCCTAAAACTTTGTAAAACAGGCCGTTGAGCCATTTTCTTCTCTGCAACGTCAAAGAGGACCGGAAGTCTAGAAATAGATACAGAGGGAATTCCCTATGTCTCGAATCTGATGTCTTTTTGTTATATAAGATCCATATTCTTCGTTGAGTAATTGTAAAAAAATTAATCGATCTACAAACTAAATTTTGCCACAGAATATTCCGTTCAATTGACATTTTCATATGTTGAAATCGTACACATGCTGTTTTATATTCTTCCTAGTTACCACTCACACATTGCGAATTTACGGTCTACTTTGACATTGGACAAGAAGAAGATGGCTTCATTTCGTCAATCTGTCACGCTTCATGGCATGTTTACGATGGTTTGCGATGAATATTTTTAAGTTTAATATAGTTTTGGAAAGTTTAAAAATAAGGTAGGATATAGCAGATTCGATTTCTTTTGCAAAGTTTAATTATTTTGTGAAATAATATTGATCAAGTGGGCCACTATTTTCCGAAATGAATCGTGATATTCCTTGAACTTTGACTTGATAGAGATGGGAAGGGGCGGGTGTCATTGAAGGTTGTTGGCATCGAGCTCCTGCGATTATTATGTCTAAAAAAAGTGACGAAAGACGTAGCAGGATGGGTGTGATATAATGCTAAAGGACCCACGTTTAAGAAATTTCAAAAAAAAAATGATAAAAATTTTCGAATGCGTTGAAAAAACTATCAACCGGAGTTGATCGAACTTGTCTACATGTGCCCACCTATATATTCTTTGCTGTGGTGCGGGGTATTAAGATAAATAAAATTAAAATTAAAATTTAAAGTAAAATTTTCAACAAGTTTTTCCTTCGTGAAATACTTATTAAACTTTATGCTCGATAATAAGCTATTCATTTTAATTCATCATCACTAACCTCCTACTTAAGCTACGTTTCTGGATAATCTTTTACATACTTTGGAGTCTTCAATTTTTACAAAACACATACCTAAAATTCAGAAATTAAATGAGAGACGATAAAAATCATGACTCCTCTGACTTACTAGTATTCTATGAGTATCCGAAACACACATGCCTGTGAGTACAGCAAACCAAGAGGGCTATATTCTAGCAGAAGAGTTGTTACAGTAACTTCTTTTCTAATTTGCTCGCTCTTTTCAAACGTTTATTTCAAACCTTATCCTCTTTCCTTTAAGACAATAAAAACATAGCAAATTTAAAGTTAATAAAATTTTATATCATTGATAAAACTTGATGCACTTCATTGGATTATGATATCATTTCTATATGACACAACTATCCACCTATTGTCAATACGTATCCTCCTCTCTTTGTTTTTCTATTTTATTCTTCAATTTTAACTCATGCAAACGACTGTCGGTGTTTTTAAACGCTAGAATTCATTTCATGTACAGCTACGAAATTAACTATTGTACCTATTTACAGAAAAATATTACGAAAATGATGCGCCAACTTTTTCACTTGTTTTTCTGTTTTCATCATATTTCATTTTACAAAATAAAGTTACTCATCCAACTCAGTATAGGAGACTTACTATTATCGAACTATACAGTGAATTTTCCCTGATGATTTCATTTGCTTTTGGGAGGAAGTCATTTGCAAGACACAACATAATAAAATGTGTCCTTTTAGATAGATCCAATAAATAATTCATCTGACATGATGATGTAAATCCTACAAAACAATCAATTTGAGCATTTAGAACTTGCAGACTGACACGTTAAATACATGTTGGTGCGCATCCATGAACTACTTGTATTGTGATACATAATTATTTTTCAAAGATATATTAAAGTTTAAGATAGGGACCTTACTATACCAGAAAGTCACCATAACATTTGATTGCGGCGATTCTTTTCTTAAGCAAATTCCATAAATTCCCTTTTTAAAATGAATTTTGGACAAAACAATACTTCGACAAAGGGAACCACAACAAAAAAGAACAGTAGGCCAAAGGAACAGGGATCCGCCCTCTCTACCCTCCTCCCCTCCACCATGTAAGGGAATAATACATGATGCCTTGAGAAATCTCCTCCTCGTAGCGTGCAGTATCCGTCCATTCAATTTGGTATTGGAACAAGTTTTTGGACAAGCTTTTACAGTTGACCCTTATGTCCTTATCCAGATTATCTGTACAAAAACATGTCATATTGTGGACGTTCCCCTAACCAATCCAAATGTAACGTTTTACCTACGGGTATTTTAATCATGTGTTTCAATTATGGTTCAATTTCGATGTCTACAATCAATTTTATTTTTTCTATGACACAAACATCTTTTTATACATTTTTTCTCTTCCAAACCTAATATTTTTTCCTTTTTTTTTTCTTTTTTTTTTTCTTTTTTTTTTTCCTACAATTGAATTTCACAGCAGTCTGCGCCTTAATAAGGATCCCATTAAAAAGAATCCTCCTAAGGTAGGAATCAGTGATACCCTCCTAATAGAGCTCGGTATTTTCGCTTCAGGAAACTGAATTTTCAAAAGCAAGAATCTATAATAGATTTATATAATTATTAGCTTATCGATGATGATAGCGCTTACCCTGGGGCTATAGAACTTACACTCTCTAAGACTTCCTCTGCCTTTTATGCTCGTCATTAGGAGAAGACTTAGATGCATAAAATAATTGCCATATACATCGTTACCAGCTGTGACGCGCGATCGTTTTAGTTCTTAAAAAGAATAAAAATATATCAAGAGTCCATATTTTTGTTATTTCAGGACGTCGGTGTCTGAGAGACAAGTTGCAGAAAAATACAGGCTCAGATCTGTGAATCTCCACAGGATGATGGATCTCCTAGAAGACTTTATAAAAGGTTTTGGACATAATTCACAAAATATTTCACCAGTCGCCGCTTTTATGTCATCAAATTTCTCCAACGAGACATTTACCTTCGACATGAAGAGAGAACAGACTTTTGGACTGGTCGGAAGCGTTCTGATGGTTCTGGCATATGGGACTCTCATTTTGATATCATTGTTTGGAAACGCTATTGTTTGCTACGTCATCTTACGGAACAGACGCATGTACACCGTGACGAATTTCTTTATTGCCAATATGGCTCTATCTGATCTCTTCGTCACGTGCTTCAATGTACCGTTCAACATTGTCAGAAACCTTTCCCATGAATGGCCGTTTGGGCACTTCCTTTGTCACTTGGTAAACTTTTCCTTGATGACGTCTGTTTACGTATCTACTTTCACTTTGACGGCCATAGCATTGGACCGTCAGTACGTTTTATTATACCCACTTCGTCCCCGTATGAGTAAAGCCATGGGAATCGCAGTGCTGATAGTTATATGGATAGTGAGTCTTATTCTCTCTCTACCGTACGGTATATATACAGAAGTTAAAGAAGTATGGTTCCTCATAGAATATGTGCGCAGATGCCGCTCTGCTTTTCCAGAACCGAGTGACACATTTGAGAAGGTACTGACAATATGTACTACGACATTACAGTATGTGATTCCTCTGACGGTCATAGCTATAGCGTATGGACGTATAGTAAGGAAGCTGTGGTTACGGACTCATCTTGGTGCCGTGACCCGGACACAACAAGTGACACAAGCTAAGGCCAAGAGAAGGAGCATCAAGCTTCTGATAACGGTGGTGGTCATATTTGCCCTTTGTTGGATGCCACTAAATTTGTACCACATATTGACCGATTTTCATCCAGATCCTCAAGTTTTCCGTTACGACAGCACCACCTTTTTTATTCTCCATTGGCTTGCTATCAGCAGCACCTGCTATAACCCGTTTGTTTATTGCTGGATGAACGAGACGTTCCGAAACGAAGTAAAAGCATGCTTTATGGTTTGTAAAAAGACAAAGAAGATACATCCCGGTGTAGAATACGAGGGTATATTGATGAGAAGCGATATATTCAGCAGGACTAGAAATAAGACTATATCAAGCGTGTTCCGCTCCACTGCATTTGCCTCTTCCATACGAGGGAAGAAAAGTATTATTTGCGATTCGTCTCTGACAGTTGAGGACAGATCTCCTTTGTTTGCTGTACAAAGCGCAACAACAAAGTCCCCATCTCCAACACCGGAACCGGAAACAGTTAACTTACCTAATGGCGATGTTCAGGAATAGTGCCCGTCAGTTAATATCATTTTTTTATCATCAGAAAATTATTTTTGTGATGACCAAACAAATTGTACGATAAACAGCAAGTCATATCATAGTTCAACAAAATATCAAACTTTTCAAAAACTGAAATAAGAAAAGTCAATTCAAAAGAATTGAGATTTAATTGCAATGCACGAATATTGGAATATTTCTGTCTTGGGTTTGCTTTTTTGGTAGAGTTTTAGTCTGTTTTTTCTTATTTTGATGAAAAAAAGCATGAAAATGACTGTTACAGAAGGAAATGAACGATTGATCATACACAACAATACGTAAAGTAAATCATGTGTCTATAGTGATTTAAACTGTTTAGAATGAAAAGTCCGTGGAAAGTGGGAAAATAATGGATGGAAACGCGTATAAATGGCTATTTCATAAAATGAAATTGAAATACTAGTATATTCAGATGTATGATTGAATTAAATTAAAAATAATGCATAGGG
Organism: Pinctada fucata; assembly: GCA_028142955.1. Taxonomy (NCBI): domain Eukaryota; kingdom Metazoa; phylum Mollusca; class Bivalvia; order Pterioida; family Pteriidae; genus Pinctada; species Pinctada fucata. The sequence goes on along the minus strand of AP027105.1, from coordinate 68,633,484 downwards.
AATTTTTGTTTTTAATTTTCAAACCTTTTATTTTTCGGTCCAGAAAAATCGTTGAGTGTGTAGAAAATAAATTTGCTATTTAGATTTATTTTGATCTAAGTAATTTTGATTAAAAGTGGGTTATATATTTAATAATGAACATAAGCTCTTTAGAGCTTTTTTTTTCAACTATCAATCATATCAATACAAAATTAATTGCATAAAGTACAATATTTCACAATAGTCATAAGCGTGATAAATTATAACATAATACAACTATATATTTGATTTAGATTTTAATCTAAGTAATCCTGATTAAATGTGGGTTATATATTTAATCATGAACATAAGCTCTATAGAGCTTTTTGACCGACGAACGTTTTTAAGAATAGGTTAAGAACATATCTACACTTTTTACAGTGCTTGGGAGAAGATGTTCAGCACACGAACCCGCGACCCTCCTGTCACGAATCCGCTTCTGTAACCGCTCGGCCACGAAACCCTTATGTCTATTAAATTTGAAAGTTAGTTTCGAATGCTGGAAACACTATTAATTTCTCCCGCAAATCATCGTAGCTTTTTAAACATTAATTTTAAAAAAAATTGTAATCAATCACATAACGACATCAAACTACATGGAAACTGGTTAGCATGGGACACATTTTCTGTATTCACTTTGATGTACAAAAGGTGAATTAAGACATTAAACATTTTAGTCGAGAACCACTTGAACACTATGAACTCAACTTATAAGGAAACTACCTGTGTTGTTCCAAAGACATAAAATGCAATTGACTACATCATGTATTAAACGTCTTAAAATTCAAAAGCATCATTTACGAACAGATAAATCTGCAGCATCGACCAGACATGCACGTTTCAGGTATTTAACCCTCGTCAGTGATCCTCAATCGTAACAATGTAATATGACCAAAGAGTTGAAATGTTAATAGTCCAGTCAATTTGCAGCTATAGGGGTATCAACCTTAAACAAATTGCAAAAGAATTTCTGTTTGTGCTGGTTGATAAACAAGACCATAAGGAACATACAATTAAAAATCCACCAAAATCCGTCGTGCATATATGAAGAAAAATCGTTTTGAATTTCCTCTGACTTTCCACTTAATTTTGAAGACCAAATGAAGTATTTTGACACAAATAGGCGATTTTGTTAGTAAAATTGACATAACAAGTCTCCCAAAGAATCTTTTGAGTCAACAACGAATATATAAATGTATATTCGTCCATATCTGCATTGGCGGATCAAGATTTTTTTCCCGGGAAGGGGGGGGGGGGTAGGTGTCTAAGCCGTCCAGGGGCGGGGTGGGGGGGGGGTGTTCCAGCACATGGTTTTGAAGAAAAATATACATAGAAATGTGAAAATCAGTATTTTTTACAAATTCCAGGGGGTCCTACCTTACCCACTCCCCCTACCATGAACCAACCCCCCCCCCCCCCCCTACAATCCGCATTTGATATTGAGAGTGTGGGGTGCGTGGGGAGTGACTAAAAGTGTTGGGATGTGTGCGTGAAGTGCAGTGCAATGTCCTTTGAATAAAAGTGTGATTTTTCCCAGAAATTCTCAAAATCCTTTTCGAAAGATGCACAAAATTACAAATCGATCGTACAGAAGGGGGGGGGGGGAGTTAATAAGCTACACATGCAATCGTCAACTACTAGAATGATGTCATGAAAAACTGATGCGCTCCATCGCATCAGTCTGTTGATGTGTATGATGATTATTAATTTAGCCGTTGATTTTTTTTGCTGAGATAATAATAAAGACGGAAAAAAATATTTTCTGATGTTTCTGTAATAATCTGCATAGGTAGTAACCATTGGATTTTTGAGCGGGATGGGAGGTTGTGCAAGAAGAATCAAATTCCGGCTATGAAAACTTCTGTATCCAAACTCCTTGGTTTTTAGCTGATAGAATGTTGTTTCGATTTACACGAATCCGCTTTGAATAAAATACAATAGTATCGGATAATCAATTGACCCGAGAAATAAGCATCACAGTACTGGAAAATCATTAACCACTAATAAATAAAACAACTTGCAAGTCTTTGAATACCTCATCATTCTATACCTATATAATTATCAAATGGTTGCTGCCTTATGCATGGAAACTTGTTGAAATCCATCTTAATCGATATATCTAAGATACAATTAAAATCACAACCCAGGGACTTTTTGCAGCTTTAGATCCCTTGTATTGCATCACTCGGAAACCCTCGGATGATGAAATGCACGAGATCGCTCCAGCCGGCAGAGCACGGACATTTTCGTACGCCCTTTTTATATATCCAATACAAATTCATCTACAGGTGTGGATTGGGCCCGTGCATTTTGTTGTCTTGTTTGTATTATCATCTTACAGAAAGGATGTTATTATACACTATAATTGTACCTTCTTCGAAATCTCTGGGTGACAGGGAAAATGGGAGGGTTGTGCTCACTAAATCCGGATAACTTCACCATTTGCTGCTAGCGTGGCAGATGGCCATACTAAGTTTGCACCGATTGCCCAATGTTCTCGTTGATTTATATATGTGTAGTCTTTTGTTCTTGGTGTTTTGATGTTGTACTTGATGTTTCTTGTCCATTTAGCGTCTCATAATACATGTATTTGCCTTGTATATAGAACTCCGTATTTTCACTTTGAATGTTCTTATGTTTGTTGACGGTGCTGCAATCGAGTCTTGTTGGAGACCTATCTTTTGCATCGTATCTCACCGACTGTTTTACTAAGAAATTGATGGACAGGCATGTAATCCGGATATTTCAAAATTGATAGTGAAATGATTGATTCTTTCATTTCTGATCCTCATCATTTATGGAACTTGAAACAACTACACGTGACAAGTTAATCATTTCATTTCATTTCATGATTTAATTTAACTTTAAGACACATCAAGACAGCATAACTTAAAGTTAATAAAGTTTAATCATTATCATTATCAATTATCTCTGAATTTGAACAACTTACACCTCGACATTCACCACAACAGATTGAACAACTTATGCCATGTTTTCTACAACTGCATCTCTTTGTGTCACAATGTGTCTTGCAGTTGCAGCGAATGATTTTCAATAGATTAGAGGGGGCAGGTGGGAGGCACATTTTCACAGGTTGGAGTCTATTATTGCCATCAACTTTCCATCCCCATTGTAATGGATCCAATTCATTATCGTTCCATTGTTGAACTTGACAGTAAGTGCGGTAGATATGCTGTTTAGATGAGTCAAAAGTTGGAGGCAGAGTTTGAACATCTACTTGCTTATTCAGAGTAGACATTTTGGTGATAAATTTTCTAAATCGTAGTACATCCAGTCCCTCACCAGGTAAAGCACCATACAGCAGTCCTATAACTTCTTCCCCAATCATTTCTAACTCTGTTCGAGCTGCATCTCTCCTGCCAAAGAGTTCCGCCGCCTTTTTTACCATAGAAATGTGCGAGACTGTTTTCTTCAATGCTTGATGTTTCCCTGTTCCATAAATTCTAGAAGTTGTATCACAACCAGTGAGAGCATGAAGGAAAGCCAAACAACTGCATACATCAACACCTAGCGCACTTCTTGTTTTTTGTAGATCCCAAATCTTTAGATCGTTTTTTGTCTGCTTGTCAGAGTAAAAGTAAATGTCGTGTTCCAAGTTTTGTGTTAAGTGATGCAGAAGAAGAATTAGAAGGTCAGTATCTTCACCTATCAAAGCAACATTTCCTGAAGCTGCCTTCTCTATGGTTTTCATGGCCAACATATAATCTGCATCACCCTGGGCTTGAAGTACTTCACAGTCAGAATCTCTTAAATGGATAGTAAGGAGATCAATGAAGCGTTTCTTGTTGTCCTTGTTCGTAAGGAAAGCTTCCTTCTTCATACTGCACACTGTGGAATCGTTGAAAATGACTTTCCGCCACAACATTCCTTTGGACCTGCGCAGATGTGCTACGTCCTTCGTTGACGGTGTTTCTGAATAGCCGTCGAATATTATACAAGGGTTCTTGTATCTTGATGAAATATAATGTGTATACATTGTAATTATCGAGCCATACGTGGCATTCTGAGGCCAGGTCAGTCTATGAAGAAGTGAACCACCGTCAATTACGAAACTACTACAGGAATCTATGGAGTCCACACCACAGTCACCAAATGACCATATAGCATCTGCAAGTTGACTCTTCTGGGCCTCTCTCAGAAGTCCCGAATTATCAAACAGTGCTGAAGGAACACCAGATAATTCATATTTAAACACATCGGACAAATCGGATGACGTATCTCGAGCGATAGATGATAGCCTCTGGAACATGAGCTGTGGATCTACAGATATTGATTCATCATCCACCCTGAAGGAATTACTTGCAGCCAATGTTACAACTTTGTTTTTTCTCCGAAAAACATAAGACATCGCATCTGATCCTTTCATAGATTCTATGATAGTATTACCAATTTCCAAGCAGTCAGCAACATTGACATTTTCTTCAGCTGTTACTCCATTGTCAATGTTTCTGAGTTCCTTCATGTCTGAATTAAATGGATCTCTGTCAATAAGAAAGTTGGATGTAGTTGTTAGATCTTTCTCATCCCTTGCTTGGCGTGATGTAGATGCCTCTTTGTGTTGGTCACTTGATGTATACTGAATATGAGTAAGTTCCTGCATGGCCATGCTCATTTCTGCACAAACAGGAGAGGACAAAATCCAAACTGCTCGTTGAAAGTCTGTCATTCCACGACCTCTTGTTAGGCCTCCTGTAGATTTTAAGCTCCTCATAAGCACTTGTTCTATGGTAAGGTCAGTCCAAATACCAGCCCAAAAGCGATCACTTCTCCGAATTACGTGCTTCCCAGATACAAAAGCATGGTAAGTCTCTGGGTGTGTGATTGGTAGCTGCTGCATATCTGTTAGGTAAACATAAGCTGACTTTAGGTAAAGGTTGTGCCCAGAAGCTGCAAAGTATGGAAGCATACGTTGCACGGTGTCTAGATGCAGATGCCAATCTCCCATTCTTTCAGCACGAATAAAGCTGTGCAGTAAGGAAACCATGCGCAAGTATGTGAACCACATTCTAGCAGTTTTACATTCGCTCACCTCAATTTCATACTTTGACATCGCAGTGTGAATTCTTTCAAAAACGTTGTCATCGATAACGCAATCCAAGTTTGCTTTTCCAGTAATAAGATCTTCATAGATTTTACAAGCTGTCTTTAAGTCATTGTGAATTGTTCCTAATGAACATACTTCTGCGTCAGATACAGGTGACTCAGTGGTATCACTAATTCCATCTTCTTGGACGAACACTTTTCTGACTAGCATTGAGTTTAAAGCAGATTCGACTAGGAAGTGTCCCCTAACAGCGCGTGATACTGCCTTGCCAGACAACATGTGCTTTACAGCGTTCGGAGCGTATGTTGTACCAAGAAGTTCCTCAAGACCAGAACCTGACATCAGAAAACCGATAGATCCTAGGAAGCTCATTTGAAGATGAAAACCTCCTAAGCGAAGAACAATCTTGGATAAAGTTGAATCCTCCATTTCATGCCGAATGATGAGCAAAGCCTTCCAATATAATGGTTGGTCAAAGGTAATGATGGGACATTTTGAGTACTTCTCAGCTTCTTTACATACAAATTTGAGTGTGGAGTAAACGCATGACATATCTCCTGGTTCTAGGTCAATTATTGGAAAGAAATGCATTGATGATTCTCCAGGATGCTCTGCTTTATGTATCATCTGCATGAATCCTGACCAAGCAGGGCGTGGTGATTTCAATGGCCATATGATACTCGAAAGCAAATCAAGCTGCCAATACCTGTCAGTGTATTTCAATTCCTCTAATTCAGTGAAAAGAATAGCTGGTGTGTGATTACGCTTACGATAGTATGAGACTTCTATCGTACCAAACTTCATTATACTGTCCTTATGTATGTCCATTCTAGGAATTTCTTTGACAGTTTTGGTTGCTGGTGTAGATGTTGCCATAATCCCCATTCCATGGAAAGTATTGTGTCCATCCAGTGTGTTCGAGTTGTGATCCACATTGTCAGCAATGAACTGTAAACATGAGTCCTGGGAAATATTGAGGTCTGTTTTGCCCTCAACAGCTGCTGCACATAACTCAAACTTCTGGACCTCATTGTAAGACGAGCAGAATCCAAGATTAAATAAAGTGTCAATGAGATATCTTGATGAAAAGTGATGATGAAGTTGTACCGACAAACTCAACTGTAAAGGTGCAATAACTACTCGGGGACGAACTGCCTGTACAATTGCTTGACCTATTGCAGCTATCTTAAGGTCGGCCTTCTTTTCTGTAAAAACGGTACGAAGAAGAGATGTAATTGAGGAGGGGAGGTAGTCTAAATTTGACGACAATGACTGAACACTTGTTGCTGTGGGATAAGCCTGTTTTGATGTTTCCATCGCTTTGATGTCGGAACGAATGATATTAGCAGCAGCTTTTATCACCGCATCTTTATCCCTATAGACACCATTACTTGAGGTCTCAAAAAAGTTATGTAAAATGTATCGAGCAGTGTAACGCAATGTTACTACATCAGGTTTGCCATTTATGCTTGTTATGATAATGTTATCCCCATACTTCTCCAGGATCTTCTTTTTCATATATACAGCAGAAAACGGTTCATCACAAAACTCAGACATTTTGCGCACGAGGTCTGAAATAGTAATTTGCTCGTCGTCATTTTCTTCAAGGAACTGAATAGTTTTCTGAAATGCCTGAAGTCGATTTTCTTCTGCAGGTCTTCCAAGCATACAGTTTTTCTTTGGAGTGGGTTCGTTTAAAGAACGCAAAACTGGCATGTTTTTCATCGTCCTAAAACTGACATTACACGTCTGATGATAGATGCAGTCGGCTGCGTGCAGATCGTTTACAGCATTAATGCGGCCCTTCACTTGGTCACCCCATGAATCATTTCTTCTTTCACAGATCTGAAGTATTGTCTTTTGAAATTCAATTGTTCTAACCGCAAATACATCATATCCTCTTTTCAGTTTGTTGTATTTCGCGCCCTTACTGCAGAAAAGACAGTGTGATTTGTAGTCAAATGTCGATGATGATCGCAATTCTGGTTGATTTGTGTTTTGTTGTCCTGAAAAATGTCTTTTTGCAGTTAATATTCGTCTTTTATCGGTAAAATCTCTTCGACAATTTTTGTGCACGACATCGCCTGTATTGCACGATAAAGCCTCATTTCGTTCTTTACTGGCATTTCGTATCCCTTCTGCTCCTTTCTCTGATAATACTGTTCTTGAAACTGCTTTGACCTCTTTATGACAAATGATGCATGTGTCCATTGCAAGGCAATAACCTAAAAAACAAAAAGTAAACCTTAATATAAAAAAAGGGTTTTTTTTAATTATGACAGGAATGTTGCACCATACATTAAATTTTCGACGAAACGGAGTCCTCTTGTTAGTGTAAATATATTTTAGGAGTTATACTAAATATTGCTTCATCAATATTCAACTTATATTCAGCTTGAATAAAACACCCTTTATCTTGTTGATTTATGACAGAAATGGCGCACCATACATTAAAAATTCGACGAAACGGAGTCCTCTATATTGTGTTAATGAATTTTTTTTTGCGTTCTATTAATTTATTTATTGATATTGATGTAAGATTTATTCGATTTATACAACAAAACACATTTTAAAGAAAAAAATCAGGTGTACAAAGTTTGCTATTTTTACAAGTCATGTTAAACCGGAAATACACTATACAGAATAAAATCACGATCCATATAGGGTTCTGGATATTTGTGAATATTTTTTCATTATGCTAGGCTGTGTAAAAATGTGAAATTTGTAGATATTGATATATACTTACATGCCGCTAACACGAGCAGTTCTGTAAATCTTGTTAATTGCATCACATTGTGTATCGTCAGTAGAGAAAGTGAAGTTGACACAGGATCGACATAGAAGGAATAATGACGTCATATATGACGCGCTATAGAATGTATGCTGTGTATGGCTGCCCAGCCGTGAAATAGTGATAGAACAAATTTTCGTTGATAAAAGACGGTATTTTTTTTGTTAATGGTACGATGAATTTTTGTGGATTTTTGTTTTATACTCTTTCCTTAGCAGTGTTTACTAAACTACGACAGAATAAATTCTTTTGCAATTAGTTAAAGGTCAAGCTTTTTATTTGACTGGACTATAAACGTTTTCAAAGTTATTATGTCCAAAAATGCACTGAAAGACGTAGCATTGTGGGTGGGATATGATGCTACAGGACCGACGATCTAGAAATTTCAAGAAATTTTGAAAACTTAAATTTTCGAATGCGTTGAAGAATATTGACAACAGAGTTAATGTACCTTCTAACAATCCTTGTTTTACACGATAAACTTTCTGGATGACTTTCCAATAAGCACTGAAGTACTTGAGTACAATAACTTGAATATCTTTTGAGAAGACACCTTTATCAGCGAAAATCTCTTCTCATTCTATCTTTTATTATTGATGTTGTTTGACTCTGTATCAATTTTCTAAACATAGTAATAGATCACCTCGTAACTTATTCTTTTAAGAGCTATTACATATGAGTATTCAAAAATGTATCAAACGTTTTGCGGAAACTTGATCAACTAAAAGTGGTGCATTTTATTTATCTAAACATTACAAACATTCATTGTTGTTTTGTTGATGAAGAGATAGGAGGAAAAGTCACATCTAATAGGACAAAAAAAAGATCAGGGCCCCGGAAGGGTAAGCATTTCCTTTTTGCTTAAAACAACTGCAACTTAAGATATTTTCAACTTAGTAAGGTTCATAAATGGAAAGTGTATATTTTTTCAACAGCAGGGAATCCTTTTGACCAGAACATTATCCTCTTTTTATAGTCAACGAATTGTATTGATGTGTAGATACCGAAGAATTTCCTCGAATTGTGAAAGCGCATATATGGTCATTGTAATGGTATCAATTTCTACACCTATGTGGTCTAAACATTGAGTTATAACTACGTTTTGACTCAAAATGCCATATAATGTTTTATCTGTTCTGACTTATCTTCTATATCGAAATCTACATAGAAATCTTCGGTTTAGAGGTAAGATAAGGTACTGACAACATCCGGTTCTTCTTTATGAATGTTTGACTTTGTTTATTGGTATCGCATCTAAAACACCTAGCTTTGAAGTGCATTTCAAATCATCAAAAATCGCGTTCAATAAACAGGTTTTTTTTTTTTTTTTTTGGTTTTTTTTTTTTTTTTTTTGCTTTAGTCTTATTTCTTAGCCTCTTGAATAAGGTCAACCAGTTACGCACAAATGTTCTTCGCTCATCTCTCCGACAGACGCGTAGGACGAAGCACTTTAAAGTTGTCAATGCAGAAAAAAGTTACCCATGTCATTTTTCATTATGAATACACATGCTGTCAAATGCATATGCTTGAAGAACTCTTTGATACACTTTATCAGGCGTTTTTGTCAAGAGCGTTTCCTTTTGGCAGCATATAGAGTTCTTCGGCTTTATGAGCGTTTCGGTAGATTTGTGTTTATAATGACACTGATGCCTAACCAGGCAAAATCCAGAATATAAAGATTAACATAGATCTAGTTGACAGTTGAAAAATAGGTATCATATCACCTGTATCATACCTACATCGTGAATTCGTACGCTATAGAATAATTATGCCTACAGCAGACACGTTTTTGTCTAATTGAAGTCAGAGCAATTTTAGTGTGAATTTAGTGTATATTAAGTCAGTGCATAAGCATGTGCAGATATTTAAGAAACGCACGAATTGCTTTCTCAATGTAAGATTAAAGGAGACCGATTTACTCTGAAAAACTTCAAAGGTAAAGACATCGTGAGTTCAGTATTATTTGATGTGGTACTGCTAATCGTTTCTTAGAAAAATGATCATAAAAACTTTACAGGTCCTATTTTTCCTGGCATTTTTCATACATTCGATGTACAATGTTTTTCGCAATTTACATTGAAGTAATGTCTCAACTTAATCAGTTCCAGACTTTATTTCCATGAACCAAATTGACTCCAAGTGGAAAAAATAAAGTATAATTTAATAATGCACATATTTCACATGTGTGAATGTTACACATAATAGAGATTAATTTGCTTCGGTGGTTTTTTTTCTATATCTGCTAAAAAAACATTCTTTTCTTATGTACATCGCAGATAAACCTAAATCCTGAATCTATTAAAGACATGCTGGATATAAACAAAACAAAAACTGAATTTTGTAAAAACTCAATAATTATAACAAACACCGAAAGTCCATTACAAACATATCACATTCTATTTGAAAACAATATGAAATTTGTTAGAATTCAGAAAAAATTCAACCTCTGATCCTTAACAACAGCATGATTGACGGTAATAAAGATTTTCCCAAGGACCAAGTTTGATTGGATTACATTCTAAATAATGTGAGAGAAAATGATGATATATGATTATTCCATGAAAAGTGAGAGACAATAGGCAATTATAGCATCCTATCTTTTACTTCTGAGTTGGATTGACTGACCCATGAATTGTTGACGAGGATTAACACTTCACGCTTCACTGAGCACAGTTCCCATATTGTTTAGATAATTGGAAATCATCATCAGTAATATATTTCGGTACTTCTTCGTTACGTAACTTTTGTGTTTCCGTGAAAGAACAAGTGTGCTGCTCAAATCCCACCAACGAAATTCATGAATATGGTAAAAGAGATAGAATCAAATCGGAAATTGGTTTCATTCAACAAACAGCGGGATCCAGGATGTGTGAGACCGGGCGAATTAATCCCGGATTGATAAAAAGGTGACATAGTGCGTCATCCTTTGGAACATATCTCCAAATAACCATGAATTTTTAACCTTTCAAAAGAACCCTGCATAATAAGTCACCAGATTGAAGACAAAAATAATTCGCTGTCTTTGAATTACATGCAAATAAGAATTTCTCATTATAACTTAGAGAGACCTAAAAATTATTCTTCAAGAAAACGATAATGCTAAGCAGCAAATGTATGAATAACATTAATTTGATCTGAAGCGAGGCCTAGAACAAAACATATACATGTATAAAGCATGCATAATTTCGTTTGTGTCATGTAGATTTTACGTTAATTAATGTAAATAATTATTCTGATACTAAAACACAACAAAGATAAAAGATTCAGGCATAGTTTTACGATGACGTCATCATATTTCTCAGTAGAAATATCAAATTACAGTAGAACATACACTTAGACTCTGATTACATTCAGACACATATAGGTCAATAAACATTGTAGGCGATATCACTGCATAATAGAATCAGAAACTATGTCTGATCGTATTTGATCATGGCCGCTTTTCTTTCTATATTGGTTTTACACTTTAACTAGTTTCCCAAAGACAATTTTTTCCTTCTCTCTTCCACTTTCTAGGTTATTTTTGTTTTCATGTGGTTTACATTATAAGAAAAGATGTGCATCTACCCAACACAAAATTTGGAGCCGCACACACTCTGAAAATTAAGTAAATTTAAATTCAAAAAATAAAACCAGAGGGCGCTGCCGAAATACATTTAGCTGTGTCAGAAAATCACTTCGGCATTTAATAAGTACCACTGATGAGGATTTACTAGCCGAAACACGTGTCTGGTGCTTCTTCAAGAATGAAAAGAGTGTACTTCTTTGATGTTTATTGTAACACTTACGTATTATTGAAATAAACTTACCATAATATTGATATATCAACGAATAATTCCAGCTCCAAACAAATTTAAAAAAAACCATTATTTTCGTAGAAATATCTAAGTAAACAAAATGTTTCAGTTGATTGTATTATTTGTTGTGGAAATATCTTCTAATAATATTTTGTAATAACAGATCCCACAAGAAATTACCATGTTTGTCAGGCTTTGGGATCAATGGAAGTGCATTTTACAATTGTAGTGTACATCTAATTTCTTCACCGAATTTATTTTGAGGGTGGCGCTCCTTGCTATCAATTTTGGTAATTTCCTTGTTTTAGGTTTCCATACCGTGGTCAAGGAGTGAAACTCCCATCTTGGTTTTTTATAATACTAGGAGAGAAATTTTTAAAAATAACTATTCAACTTCCTTTTTGGTCCTACTTACGTAGATGTTAAACAACTTTGAATTCATTAGCATCATTTAAAAGTAGATAAATTTACAACATGGACCAGACATGCACGTTTCGGGTATTTAGCCCTCGTCATTGACCATCAATCCAAAGAATGAAATATGGCCAAAATCTGTGAAAATTATGTCCAAAATATACCGAAAGACGTAGCAAGATGGCTGGGATGTAATGCTACAGGACCCAGGTTTTAGAAATTTGAGAAAACATGGTAAACAGAAATTTTCGAATGCATTTGAAGAACCGACCAACCGAAATTGATCGAACTTGGCTACATGTGCCCGCGGGAACTCCTGGTCCACCAGCAGTGACACTCACCAAGTGGTACAAATGTTAAACGTCTTCAAATTCATTAGCATCATTTAAAAGCAGATACATTTACAGCATGGACCATGATACTATTCTTGTATTAGATATGTAATATGATTTATGTTATATTTGAATATGTTTGAACTTTTTAAAAACTAGCATGGAGCATGGTGCATTTAAACAGCGCTACCTACAGTACATCACGTACATGTAATGGATTCTGGAATTTGTTCATTAGATAAGCTGCCTTTCCTATCTATGAATATTTGTCTTTGTCTCCGGCTGTTTGTCCAATTTTTCTTTCCACTTGAGAAACTGATTTATGGTTTTTTTTTTCAAGAATTTATTTAGCCTTTCGATCGTGACTATTGGAAATTGATTTGAGCTTTTGTGTTTGACTTTCATTCACTGAAAACCATAATATGACAGCAAAGAGTAATAAATTAGTTGAAATAAGTATATTGATTGTCAGTATACATAGCCTTGACTTCAAAAATGAATTCCGAGGAAAGCAATGGCTGTGAAATGGTTTAAAACGTTATTGCATCCTTCAAACAACGCAAAGAATATTAGAAAACGGTCGATTACTCTTTTGGCATCTCATATTGGGAATAAGAGAAATTGGATTTGTACGAATACATAGGAAGTTTATTTGTATTTGTGTAATGAAATCCCTGAAACTTTGACAAATTGTCCAACGGTCAATGCTATAGAACATTTCTCTCGAGTGAGTTTGAATTTAAAATAGCCAATTCTTCTGGAAATAGCATGAGAGAGGTTGAAGTAACTCTAATTTTCTTTAGACAAATTCTTTTAATCCCATTTAAACATTTCATCATCAGTAGAAGGAACGTTATATTGGTATAAAGAATACTATATACTGCAACTCATTTCAAATGCTTTATTTTCATATTCAAATCTTCTTATTCATTGGCGGATCTAGCTGATGAATTCGGTAAGATTAGCATGCTCTAACACCGCAGTGAAGCAGGGAGGGAGATTTCGAAGTGGGAGAATCATTTATTTATTCTTCCTTTCATGATTCTGTCATTCTAATTAATAACCTTTTCATTCTTTCGCAAAATAAAATGAAATATTCAGACCATTTTAGTAAAATAAGCTGTTTCTAATATTTAGTCTGCTACACCAGCCCGCAGCTGATTTGAAGTATATATGACATTTATGTCTGGTCCATGCTGCCAATTTATCTGTTCTTAAATGATGCTATTCAATTTGAAGACGTTTAACATTCATTGTAGCAGCAGTCATCGAGGGTATTTCACACCGACTCAAGCGAATTTTTATTTTAAAGCTGTTCTTTTTGCATTTTGTGCTACCGCTCGAGCTATATTAGCCCATTTCGGCTTAAATGAAGAATTCCTGTATGTGATTTCTTCCAATCAGCGATGCTATAATAGCAAACTGAATCCTTTTCTTATGTAAAGTGTATAATCACGTGAGTTTACGTCCGATCATCAATGTTTTTGTTGGTAATTTTGTTTCGAGACTTTGAATTACCGTCGGTACATATTCCACAAAATGTCGCTTACATAATTCTTTTAATGCCGAAGTGGTTTACTTTTTCCCATCTTCTTTCTTTTTCTTCTCTAGAATTCTAAGAAATTGCTACTTTTTGTCTTAAGCACTCGGTGTCCTAATTACTTCAGATATGCTTTACCGGGTGTTGACGTTATCCTCTATAAATAGTGTGTCATGCCCTTTGCCAACAGTTACGTGGTAATGAAATGACAGGACGAGCGCGTGGCCATGAATTGCAGATGAGCCGTTGGTAGGGTAAGGATCGGAAGAAAACGATGTCCTCTTAATTAGGTTGACGTAAGCTAGTCATCCATCTCACAATTGTTCTTTGTACGGCCAAAAGAACAAGAAGGACTAGCTGTTTCCTCTTATCTTGGGTTACTAGTGTGAAGAGCCTATGTTTTCCCCTGTGAGTATCTTGTCTTTTGTCAGGCATCTTGTCTTGTATGATGTATAGATTTTGTTCTAAAATGCATCTTGTGTTACCCGTCAATATTCAGTCTATTATAAAACTGCATGACATAAAGTATAACATTATAAACATCTCATTCGCCAGAGAAGAGTGTTTGAATTTGTAACAATAATCCTACTCGTCCTTTAATGCAAAAAAAACAGCCTTTATTTTCCGTTGAAAAATAATACTCTTTTGATGTTCGAAAGGGAATGGACTGCAAAAGGATATTTAAGATATGGAAAAGGAATATATCTCCAACACCAGTTCACTGCAATGACCCAAAACAAACATATACAGCAAACAAAAGACACAGTGTAAGGCAACAACACAAAAACGCTGTGTAAATCTTACACCATGGAAACAAAATACCAGGAAATAAAGTAAACTGATGAAGAAGCAACAACCAAAAGGGGAAATTCTCTTTTTTCTTAACTTGATCTTGACTTTGTAAGTCTTTCCTTAAATATGAAAAAAGAAAGAAAAAACGTAGATCTATAGATTCTTTCCTTTAGAATTTTAGTTCTTGTTGGATGATAGCATTTCTAAAACTATAAAGAAATCAAATCAAATTCTGAAATAAATTGAACTGTTTTAATGATTGTGCAAAATAAAGCTCTCCTGAAAAGGACGTTACATGCTAATGAAATGACATGATGAGCGTGGATGAGCCGTTGGTAGGGTAAGAATCGAAAGGAAACGATGTCCTCTTAATTACGTTGACGTAAACTAGTCATCCATCTCACAATTATTCTTTGAACGGCCAAAAGAGTAAGAAAGACATTCAAATAGAATAGCTGTTTCTTCTTATCTTTGGTTACTAGTGTGAAGAGCCTAATATTTTCCCCTGTGAGTATCTTGTCTTTTGTCAGGCATTTTGTTTTGTAACAGGTATTTTCGCTGTAGATTTTTTCCTAAAATGCACATTTTGTTAACTGTCAATATTCAGAATATTATAAAACAACATGTGTAAAGTAGGGAAGCAGGGAAGAGTTAAATGTAATTTTCTTGAAATGTCAATGTTTACTTGTATAAGAATTTTCTTTTTATCTTCGGTAGTAAAATAACAGGAACGGGAATTTTAAGACGAAAAGTCGGAAAAATCTCCGATAATACAGTTATAATTAAGAATATACTGTCATAATTTTTCTGTCTATCGATGTATAGACAAAACTTTGGTTTGTGCATCGATTTTTGTCTATACGTCGATAGACAGAAAAATTATTATGGTCATTTCTTACAGTTTAATTAAATTACTATTTAATTATCTAGTTTATTTTGCAGTTGACGTCATTTTTGCATTGATGATTATCAAGTTCAGAAACACGAAGAACAACACTATTTTGATGAACAATTTTCAGAGTCCTGTGGGAGAACGGAATTTATAGAAGATGGCGCTGTTGAATAATGCGCTGTTATAAATTAATAAAGTTAAAACATATTCAAATGCCACATGAATCATGTTACATCTGATGCAAGCCATAGTATCCAACTAAGTAGTATTGTAAAGGAAGCAAATTCTCTCATTGCCAGCTGTTTCTAAGCACGCAATATCTGGCAAAATTCATTACATTTTCAAAACTGTCCTGTTCTCTTCCAAATAAAGATATTTACATAAGATAAACTGTGTTGTCTTCTTTAAACTTTGATCTAAGGATATTTTAAATGCAAAAACTTCATGCTGTATTTTTAGAATTTATATGATTTTTTCCCGTGAGGCCTGAGAAGGATAAAACAATCTTTTAAAAAATGCGTAAAATCAACTGAAAAAAAAAAGAAATTTCTGGCTTTGTAATGTTATTCTTTTCCTTGCTCTTTGTCAGTGCCCATAAATAAACAATATCAGCTGAAAAAAGTATGCATATATCGAAATATCGACCCGCAATAAGAGAAAGACGCCCCCCCCCCCCCCCCGAATTTTACAATCCAGCGATTTTCTCTGTATGTACGGTATAAGCTCAGAATGAAGCTTAAAATCGTAGGCTAGACTCTGACTTTGCTAGTTATACACTTGTAAATAAGTTATTCATTAAATGAAAATAATATTCTAGAAAAAACGTTTTTGTCAAAATAAATCAAAAAAAAAAGTTACCGGGATGGGCGGGGGGTTGCGCTGGTCATAGCATTTCTATATGTATGCTTAACTTCATAATCAATGATAAGAAATTTTATTTAAATTACATAGAAAAAAAAATCCGTAAAGATTCAAAGAACACAACTCTTTGAATTATCATTTCAAAGTCATGCACATGGGTCGGGACCGGAATTATTCGAATTTAACTTATCCGAGGACCCATTTTCACACGTATTCTTCCACACATGTAAACGTCTCACACACTTTAAACTATTCTCACCATTTTATTTCATTTATTTATTAAACATTGACAGGAAGACAATTCAAGATACGCTGTATGTGCATTTTCTACATATTGTTGAAAAAATGATAAAATTATAGGAACTATTTGACAGGACAATGACCTAGATATGCAATAATTGGGATCGGTACTAGTATCTCTATAACTCTCACGGTATGTGACTATGACACAAGTAACTGGATAACAAGTCAGCCGATCAAATCTACTGAAAGCTGACAAAATTAGTACTTAATGCTTTATAGTGTAACGGTCCGAGCGGTATTATTTATTTCAAAGGTTCGTTACCAAGCTCACGCTCGGTACGCCGCGACAACAAAATAAAGTTACGAGCAAATGTAAACAAACGATCAAGGAATCTGTCAACGCAGAGGCTACTTGCACAGTGCTTCTAACTATTATCTCAGTTTAGATTGAATTACAGAGTATATACAAAAATGATTAAGTGATTGGGAATGTGAAAATAACGTTACAAGAAATATTTACAAGATAACAACAAGGGGTACTTATATATCTTACCAATGCGCATTGGTAGTTACGGCGCAATGGTAACAACGCCGAGGTAAGTTACAAGGGCGCACTTGTCAGTGCGCACGGCGTATCAACAATCTATCCAGCTCTTATAATATACCCTTATTCAGAATATATCACTTCCTTTTACAGGAACTATATTTAGATCCTTATTCAGGAACTATTAATATCTTTTACCTTTTTATAATCGTCTTTACTCTACGACGTCTGAAGCTGGAATGATCAAAATCTGCTCTCTCGCTTCCTTTTATACCCGATTATCACGTGGTATATTTGTCACATGACTTCTTTCAATGTGGTTAAATAAATGCACAACAAACCCGAATATTCTTTTTTTTTTTTTTTATATTCATTACATTACCCCCTGCCACAAAGATTATGCGTCCTCGCATAACAATAAACAGATCACACATTTTTTTTTTTTTTTTTAGTTTTTTTTTTCCTTTTCTTTTAGTAAAGTATAAACATATACATGATGTGAACAACATTAGGTGTAAAAATACCAACAATAAAGTACAGTCTTTGGTAACACAAAAGCAAAAGTCCAATTCCTTTGGACGGATAATGTTCACTTTCAATGTTTATATTCAAAACATACAAATAAAAATCAAGACACAATGCTATTTGCATATTTAGTAGTCACACCATTCTTCTTCAGAAATAACCTCTTCCACTCTTCCATTATCTTCCGAACGAACGATTCTTTTGCGTTTGTGACGCCTCTGAGGAAGGTCTGTATGTGTGGCAGCATCCTGACAGAAAGATCTCATGAATGGAAAAGTTATCTCAATCGGATTACTTAACGGTACACAGGGCTCCTGTATAACTTTATCCGAAACAATGGAAGCTGATGAATCAATGTTGTTATTAATGTCTGACTCTTGGTCATCAGCAGGTGCGACTGAAGGTTGGGCGGATGTCACTGTGGCAATACCACTGCTCTGTGCATTGGGTTTAGGAAAGTCATCTCGGCTTCTAGGTGGCGCAAAAACAGGTGAAGGCGTTGTTGGTTTCCTTATTACTCGTCCAAGCGGGATAAGGTCAAAAGCTGGTACTGGTTTGACTGGTTTTCTACCAACAATGTCTGACAGTTCACCAGGATCCTGCTCTTCCCAGTTGGATTCGCTATCATCATGTGCGACCTCGTTTGCTGCATGTTTGCGCTTTGTGTGCCGATTAAGATCCGACTTCTTAGACGTAGCGTATCCACATCCATCTTCAGTGCAAACAAAATTTTGTTTCTCCATCTTCTCGCGACCGCAAATAATCAGATGGTCTGACCATGCCTTCTCTTCTACAAATCCAATACTGCAAATTGGACATCTGTACTTCTTGACGGGTGTCAGCTTAGTCTTAGGCATCTGAAACATAAAAGAAGAATGATTGCGTATGCGTAAATGTTTACTTTAAATCGCATACAAAGTCAGAAAGATAGCTAGGAGCCTTGCGCTTTCGCCCGAACGCTGACAGATTTTCGTCATTTTCTAAATCGCGTTTATTAGGACCGCTTGACATCTTCTTTAATACCTTGTACGGACCTCTCCAAAAGCTGACAAACTTTGATGACTGACCAGTCTTTTTGACAGGGAAGTATACGTAGACAGAATCTCCTTCACTAAAGGCTTCCCAACTCAGCTTTTGGTCGTGGTATCTTTTCTGTCGTACCATTTGACTTCCTGCATATCGTCTAACTATTCTATGTGCCTCCTCCATCTTGTCCTGTAAATCCCATACCCATGCATTTTGAGGGCATCTTTTAATTGATTGTGGCATTTCATATTGCAGGTCTAGTGGCGTCGATGTTTCTCGACCTAGCATAAGTCTGTTTGGTGTGAAACCTGTTGTTTCATGTCTGACAGACCTATACGCCATCATGACGTATGGAATAAAAGTGTCCCAGTCAGATTGACGTTCATTAACATAGGCGCTGAGCATAGTTGCTAATGTCCTGTTGAAACGTTCAACCATGCCATCTGATTGTGGGTGGTATGGCGTTGTTCTGGTTTTATGTATACCAAGCAGACTACACATTTCCTGGAATAATGCACTTTCAAACTGCTTGCCTTGATCAGAGTGTATATAGGTTGGAACGCCATATCTTGAAATAACTTCCTCCACTAGAATCTTAGCGACTGTTCTAGCCTCCATATTGGGCATGGCAAAACTCTCTGTCCATTTAGTATAGTAATCGCTAATGACCACAATATACTTATTTCCACTGTCTGTCTTAGGAAGTTCACTCCAAGAATATCGAGTGCTATTCTTTCCATTGGAAATCCTGCTTCGACAACTTTCATAGGAGCGCGCTTCTCTTTAGGAGGACCCTTTCTTTTGGCACATATTTCACATCCTCTGATGTAGTCTTTGACATCGGCCTTAAGTCCTGGCCAATAGAAACGCTGTGAGATTTTGTCATGAGTTTTCCTAATCCCAAGATGTCCTGAAGTTTTGCTATCATGCGAACTTTCCAATACAAAGCGTCTTTCTGATTTCGGTATGAGCGCTTGCATATGACCATTTTTCTTTCGGTAAAGAATGGCGTCATGGACAACTAGATTATCAATTTGAGACCAAAGTGATTTCATGTATCTGTCAAGTCCTCTGATTTTGCTAAATGGAGGTTTGCTACCTTCCTTCATCCATTTCAAAATTTCTTGTATGTCACTGTCCTCTGTTTGCAATTTTTGAAGTGACTGTGATGTATTGTCCTGTTTAACATCATTGCTGACAGTTGACGTTACTGTTGTCATATTGACGTTGGCAGATTTTTCCCAAGCTGGATCATATCCACATTGTCTACATGGGATCCTACTAAGCGCATCAGCATTACGATGCTGTTGTCCTGGACGATGTTCAATGTCCATATCATAAGTGCTTAGTACCTCTAATCATCTCGCAAGTTGTCCTTCTGGGTTTTTGAAACGAAGGAGCCATTTCAATGATCCATGATCTGTGCGTATTTTGAATTTCCTTCCGTAGAGGTAATGACGAAACTGAGTTACGAAGAAGACTATTGCAAGAAGCTCTCTTCTTGTTACACAATATCTCCTTTCCGATTTGGTTAGAACACGGCTACCATACGCAATAACTCGTTCGTATCCATCTACTTCTTGGGAGAGAACACCACCAATAGAATCGAGACTTGCATCGCTGTCTAGGATAAAGGGCTTAGTGAAATCTGGGTGAGCAAGGATCGGCGCCTCAATCAATTTCTCTTTCAGTTTCTCAAAGGCGATTTGGCATTCCTCGCTCCATATGAATGCTCTTCCCTTTTCCGTCAACTTGTGAAGACATTTAGCTTTGGCGGCAAAATCTTGAATATACCGCCGATAATATCCGCACAATCCTAGAAACGATCGTACTTCCTTGACATTCACTGGTACAGGCCAGTTCTTTACTGCAGATATCTTATCTGGGTCTGTAGATATACCCTGTTCAGACACGACATGACCCAGGTATTGGACTTCTTTTGAAAACAAGGTGCATTTTTTCGGCTTGAGCTTGAGTCCAGCTTTAAGCAGACAATTGAACACAGTTCTTAGGTTTTCAAGCATTTGCGAAAACGATTTACCGTAAACAATAACATCGTCAAGGTATACAAGACAAATTTCCCATTGTTTTCCAGCTAGAACGGTCTCCATCAAGCGTTGGAATGTAGCTGGTGCTGAACAAAGGCCAAAAGGCATCTGGCAGAATTGGAACAATCCTTTCCTTGTTGTAAACGCTGTCTTTGGTCTGTCATTTTCCTCGACTTCTACTTGCCAATATCCAGTAAAAAGATCTAGAGTAGAAAACCATGCATTGCTTGCTAATTGATCTAGAAATTCGTCTATGCGAGGCAATGGATACGCATCTTTGACCGTGACTGCATTAAGTCGCCTGTAGTCGATGCATATGCGTGTTGCTCCGTCCTTCTTTTTCACCAAAACTATATTTGACGCCCATGGGCTTGTAGAAGGCTCAATCACTCCTTTCTGCAGCATTTCATCTATTTGAGTGCTGACTTCTTCAGTCATGTTTGCCGGAATTCTACGCAACGGTTGCTTGATTGGGTGCGCATCCCCTGTGTTGATTTTGTGCTTAATAACACTTGTCCTGTCTAGGTCATTGTTCTTTGACGCAAACAAGCTGCTATACTCTCTGAGTAAATTTGTTACTTCAGTCTGCTGTTCTTTGTTTAGGTTCCTGGATGTTTCACTGAGTAGCGCTTGGAGCTCTTGTGTCATTTGTTGAGTTGATGACATCACTTTTTGATCATCAGAAATAACTCTGCTTACTTCATTTAGCTCTGCGATTTCAGTGCCTGAATAAATTCGCTGAGGGTCATCTGATACGTTTACCATACGTACTGGTAAGGTTGTATTGACTTGTACTACGGCGCGTGCCACTAGTCCTCGTTGAGAGCCTATAAACTTTGCTGATGGCTCGATCAATCCAAGATCATATTTTGATATGTCATCCTCAGATAGATTGACAGTTCTCCCTTGAAATACTAGCTCACTTCTCGGCGGAATTGTAACTGTCTCATTTGCAACTATTCTGAAACAACCTACTGGTCCCTGGAAAACTAAAGGTATCTCAATACCTTGAAGCGTTAGACATTCTCTTTTTACATCAATCATACCATCATGATGCTTTAGAAAGTCCATACCAAAAACTCCATCGATGCTTAATTCAGCAACGGTAAATTTCCAGGCAGTTGTTATGTCATCTACTTGGATATTAAGCGAGCATTTCCCTTTCAAGGGTAGTTCTGTAGACGCAGCAGTAAGTACCTTTGACTTTACTTCTTGAAGTTCAGGTCTCTTAATATGTGGCAGATTGTCATACAATTTGGAAGACACCAAGGACAAGGATGCTCCTGTATCAACCAGGAATGTAGCTGACTCACCATTTACAAGTACTCGGACATAAATTCCTGCTTCTAAATTTTCAGATCCAATGCCAAGTTGACATTTCTGTTGTTTCCTGCGCTCAGTTCGCATCAGTAGGCGCCTTGATCTAGAAGAGCCTTTCTGTTGGTTCTTGTCCTTTTTGTCGTCTTTGTTGTTTTTGCGAGAGTAACATTTTTTGGCGATATGTCCTTTCTTTCCGCATTTGAAACATGTGAGATCAGACCACCAGTTTTTATTTGTACCATTTTCAGTCTTTGGCGCTTTGTCTCTGCGCTGAGAGCTTTTGATATTCTTTATGTCATTCTTTATGCTTCTTAGCTCATCATTCAGCGAATTGAACATTTGCATCAGTTCAGTATTACGGTCTACAGCAGTCGCTTGTGACTCTTGGTGAGTGTCTAAAGCTCTAAATTGACCTTCACTTTCTTTGAATCGTTGTTCGGAGCGGTAGTAACTTTCAAGCTCCACTGCTAATTGTACTGCATTGTTTAGGTTAGCAGGTCTTGACTGTTTAATCTTAATGCGAATTTCTTGGTCTTTGAGAGCATCTATGAACTGATCTTTCGCCAAGGTTTCTCTGACGTCTCCCGGAGCTGTAGGGTATGCTTGATTCACAAGTCGTCTGATGGCCTGTCCAAGCTCTGGTAATGTTTCTGAGGCTTTTTGGCGCCTCTCTCGCAATTGAACGCGATAGAGTTCTCTCTGGTTAGGAGGAGCAAAGCGTTCCTCAAGGGCTCGAACTAACAAGTTGAAATGTCTTTTCGTATCCTCGGGTAAATCTCCAAGAACGCCTTGCGCTTGTCCTCTAAGACAAACGGCTAGGTAAAGTCCCTTTTCTTCGATGGTCCATGCATTAATTTTCGCACATGCTTCGAAGTGCGATTTGTAGTCTTTCCATGAACCTGATCCATCGAAAGTCGCAGGCTTTATATCTGTTTTTCTCTTTGTTTGCATGTTATTGCCATTATCATTGTTCGCGGCGTTTTGCGCATTCTGATCGGAATGGTCCCTCCTGCGCCTCGTAACATTATCGGATAAAACATATCTATTACTATCATCGTTATGTGCACTGCTCACTTTCGGACGTGCACCTCCCCATCCTTGACTTCTTTGAGATGTCGGTGTAATCTGCGCACTGGCATCATTCCTTTGTGCTCTAGCATCTGCGCTTGGCGCATTTATCCGTACACGTGCACTTGCAAATCCAGAATCCCTGTCACCACTCCTGCCTTGTGTCATCGGCGTTGACTGTTGAAGGATGCTTTGATTTAAAATCGTGCGCTGTTTCATCTCTTCAAGATCGTCTTCTATACGACTTATTTCCGCGTTTAAATCGCGCAAACTGTGATCAGAAGTCATGGCGTACCCACAAGCTTGCCACCAATTTATGTAACGGTCCGAGCGGTATTATTTATTTCAAAGGTTCGTTACCAAGCTCACGCTCGGTACGCCGCGACAACAAAATAAAGTTACGAGCAAATGTAAACAAACGATCAAGGAATCTGTCAACGCAGAGGCTACTTGCACAGTGCTTCTAACTATTATCTCAGTTTAGATTGAATTACAGAGTATATACAAAAATGATTAAGTGATTGGGAATGTGAAAATAACGTTACAAGAAATATTTACAAGATAACAACAAGGGGTACTTATATATCTTACCAATGCGCATTGGTAGTTACGGCGCAATGGTAACAACGCCGAGGTAAGTTACAAGGGCGCACTTGTCAGTGCGCACGGCGTATCAACAATCTATCCAGCTCTTATAATATACCCTTATTCAGAATATATCACTTCCTTTTACAGGAACTATATTTAGATCCTTATTCAGGAACTATTAATATCTTTTACCTTTTTATAATCGTCTTTACTCTACGACGTCTGAAGCTGGAATGATCAAAATCTGCTCTCTCGCTTCCTTTTATACCCGATTATCACGTGGTATATTTGTCACATGACTTCTTTCAATGTGGTTAAATAAATGCACAACAAACCCGAATATTCTTTTTTTTTATATTCATTACAATAGTGATGACATTACTAGGTACGTTTGGATGTTTTGATTGTTGGTCTTGCCTTGTCGAAGATTTTATTTTCTGTTCCCCCAGCCCTATCTGTGTTTGTAAATTCACATGTGGTCAGAATTTGCGTGAAAAGAAGTTCATGTACGTGCCTTTTAGTGAGCCTCATTTAATATCTTGGAATTTCCATCCTCCTTTTTCACGGATAGCGCCTATATGGTCAAGCTTTTCTCAAGGGAATATTTGTCTTTACGGAAGAGAAGGGGACACCAGAAATGCCTTAGTCTATTCGTATGCAACTTTTCGTTAATCAATATTTATTTGCGTGTTGACATTGCAGTATCTATGCAAAGGTAAATAAAGTACGTTACAATTATTGCAGCTATATCATCTGACTTGAAAATGTCTTGGAATTTTAAGAAAATTGAATCATATATACCTTTTCATATAATTTCTTATAATGAGACTTGAAACTTGAAAATTAATGCACTTGATACCATACATATCAATAGAAAAGAGCGTCTAACCATCACATTTACTTTTTATGAATTTCATTAGAAAAAAATTTTAAATATATTTTGTAACATTTTTTGGCTTAACTGTATCTGCTAGGGTAGAAAAAGTATTCATTGAGAATTCATCTAGTATGTTCAAATGCCTAAATGATTTAAGGATAATTCAACGATGATAAAATAAATAAACATTGAAGAAGTACCAATCAGTTATTCAGTCTCAAATTCGAGAAAGTAAGGCAAATTCATTAGAATTTCCATTAGAACAGTCTCGAACCTCGGAATAAAAAAAATATTCCAAGGTGAGACCATGTGCCAGGGAAGAGTCAGCGACTCCTGTTTGCATGCAACACCCTTCACAACAGTTCCATGATAGTCTCGATGTATGCCTTGTTTAGTGCTGTTGATAGACATTCAATCGCAATCCAAAATGTCACTGAGTATTCTGGAAAGAGGAATCTCATTTGCTTTTATAAAATCCCAGTATCGACCAAAGAACTTTTTTCTCAATGATTATTTCAGCTGTTGTATAATATTATCTTGAACCCTAAATTTATATTTTGTCATGAAGGTTTTCAATAGATTTCATCTGAACTGAGGATCACTGACGAGGGTTAAGTACCCGAAACGTGCATGTCTGGTCCATGCTGTAAATTTATCTGGTCTTAAATGATGCTATTTATTGAGTTTTGAAGACCATCTGCTGTTTCTGCAATATTTTTTTCAGTCTAGAATCTTTTACGTCGCCTTGATTTGATAAAAAATGTCATCGACCTACAAGTGGTAATAGTTTACAAAGATCCACATCGTCGGTGAGCGTGTAAGTCTGGCTAATTAAGGAGGATAAACAGTGGAATCATCCGCTTCAGTGTGTAGCCTCTGGGTATCATTATTTAATGTTTACTTCTACGTCGTTGCACAAGATGAAGCCTTGTTCATATTTTCACGCCACTTAAGGTTTGACTACATATTTCATTTACGTCAAATTTATATAGGATCTCAAATGAATTGAAGACGTTTACATTTCTACTTCATGCGGTATTTATGAAACGAGTTATGTGAATTATACATCCCCGAGTCTTTGCGAGGGGATTAAAATCACACAACGAGTTACATAAATGTTTTATGGAATAGAAATATCATTTGAGATTCTTTTTATCACATGAACTATGACTTAATTGATCAAAATAACGTCAAAATGTTATAATTCCGACTTCATTTCCTGCAAATAATGCGCCAACATCGTCTTTTCTATTGTGGCGTCACAAACACGCTCCCAAATTGATATGTAACGTGTTATCATAAAATTTATTTATAAAATGAATTTATGTAACCGAAAAAAGGTGTATCATGTGATAAAAGTATATATTACCAAAACATTTACATTAATGTTATGAAGACAGAATCTTTAATGTTAAACGTCTTCAAATTCAATAACGTCAATTAAGTACAGATAAGTTTAAAGCTGGACCAGACATGCACGTTTCGAGTTCTTAACCCTCATTAGTGATCCTTCATTTAAACAATGTAATATGGTCAAAGAGTGTGATAGTCATTATGTCCAAAAATGCACCAAAAGACGTAGCAGAATGAGTGGGATATGATGCTACAGGTCCCATGTTTTAGAAATTTAAAGAATTATTGATAACGGAAATTTTCGAATACGTTGAAGAAACGATCAACCGAAGTTGGTCGAACTTGGCTACATGTGCCCTCGGGGACTCCTGGTCCACCAGCAGTGACACTCACCAAGTGGTACAAATCTAGAACGTCTTCAGATCCAATAGTATCATTTAAGTACAGATAGATTTGCATCATGGACCAGACATGCACGTTTCGAGTATTTAACCCTCGTCAGACATCCTCAATCTAAACAATTAATATGGCCAAAGAGTGTGATAGTCATTATGTCCAAAGATGTACCGAAATACGTAGCAGGATGAGTGGGATATGATGCTACAGGACCCATGTTTTAGAAATTTTAATTTCCAAATTTCAAACTTCAAGAAATTTTGATAACAGAAATTTTCGAATGCGTTGAAGAAACGATCAACATTTATCTATATTTAAGAAATTAATCTTTTATTTTTTCTGTTGATGCAGGTATCACCCGAAAAATAGGAAATCGTTAAATTCCTTCATTCAGAAATAACATGCCTTAAGAGTAGATGGAAATGTTTGTCCATGGGGCTGTTATATTACTAACTGAAATACAAATTACTGTAAAACGGTTATCATACATGAAGAAATTAATATAACTTTTAACAATATTAAAAAGAAATATCCCCCTCTATTAGCTACTACTCCTGTAAAAAGGTACCAAAAATCTCAGGGAACACTTTTAAATATTCCAAAGAAAATGGATCTCTTTATTTTGATTTGATATTGAGCACTTTTCAAAGAAAATTTCTGTAGTGAATAATTCCATGGAGATCAGAGAATGAGACAATAGTAATCAGAGTGGTGACATTCACATGAGATAGCATGCTTCATTGTTATACGAGATTTCAGATGGGAGTCATGTATTCTAACGTTAATTTACTTAAGCATCCACGATAATCTGATACTCCGATTACCAGATTTTTTTTTAAGATTTTGATTTCAGTGTGACGCATTTCTCCTGTCACGTGTATCACTTGTGGGGTGTATGACAAAAGGATGAACGGTGTGTTGACAATGAAATGTGTTTGTTACTGTAATTCATTTTGGGAACTTTATCTTAACAACAACAGCCAAAATTAATTGCAAATTATTGCTTCTGTTGGATTTCCTTTGGGTATAATCAAGTGGATGGAGAGCAGCGCATATGGTCCGTAATATAACGATAATATGTCAGTATTTCTAAATCTGTAGATTCAAATGAAAGGAGGGGATCTCCAACAACACTTGGTTGCAGCACCCACAGCAACATTCCAAAGCACCAAAATCGAAGGCATAAAACGCATAATGAAACGATACTCAGCAGAACAAATAGTAAGGAAATCCTTGTATCTAGCGTGATTCCCTGAAGAGGAATTGGGCCAGGGTGTGAGATCGGAAAACGGTGCATCCTTACAAATGATATGATATCATCCAGTGAGTGAAAGTCCAACACAAAACCCGAAATCAGATTCCACAAATCACATTCAAAAGGCTTACAAATTATTGAAAAAGTATAAAACAGAACTTTCTTACGAAAATAGGACAAATTAAAATACGGAGGCAATAACGCACTTTCATAGAAACACGAAGGACGAATTAATCTAATGAACAATCTCCTTACCTTGCCAATCAGTACAGTTTAAACATATTCAAACATCATATGTATAATGCAAGTATCTAAGTAATGAACACTCTCCTTACCTTGCCAATCAGTACAGTTTAAACATATTCAAACATCATATGTATAATGCAAGTATCTAAGTAATGAACAATCTCCTTACCTTGATAATTAGTACAGTTTAAACATATTCAAACATCATATGTATAATGCAAGTATCTAAGTAATGAACAATCTTCTTACCTTGATAATTAGTACAGTTTAAACATATTCAAACATCATATGTATAATGCAAGTATCTAAGTAATGAACAATCTCCTTACCTTGATAATCAGTAAAGTTTAAACATATTCAAACATCATATGTATAATGCAAGTATCTAAGTAATGAACACTCTCCTTACCTTGCCAATCAGTACAGTTTAAACATATTCAAACATCATATGTATAATGCAAGTATCTAAGTAATGAACACTCTCCTTACCTTGCCAATCAGTACAGTTTAAACATATTCAAACATCATATGTATAATGCAAGTATCTGAGTAATGAACAATCTCCTTACCTTGCCAATCAGTACAGTTTAAACATATTTAAACATCACATGTATAATGCAAGTATCTAAGTAATGAACACTCTCCTTACCTTGCCAGTCAGTACAGTTTAAACATATTCAAACATCACATGTATAATGCAAGTATCTAAGTAATGAACAATCTCCTTACCTTGCCAATCAGTACAGTTTAAACATATTCAAACATCACATGTATAATGCAAGTATCTAAGTAATGAACACTCTCCTTACCTTGCCAATCAGTACAGTTTAAACATATTCAAACATCATATGTATAATGCAAGTATCTAAGTAATGAACACTCTCATTACCTTGATAATTAGTACAGTTTAAACATATTCAAACATCATATGTATAATGCAAGTATCTAAGTAATGAACACTCTCCTTACCTTGCTAATTAGTACAGTTTAAACATATTCAAACATCATATGTATAATGCAAGTATCTAAGTAATGAACACTCTCCTTACCTTGATAATCAGTACACTTTAAACATATTCAAACATCATATGTATAATGCAAGTATCTAAGTAATGAACACTCTCCTTACCTTGCCAATCAGTACAGTTTAAACATATTCAAACATCACATGTATAATGCAAGTATCTAAGTAATGAACACTCTCCTTACCTTGCCAATCAGTACAGTTTAAACATATTCAAACATCATATGTATAATGCAAGTATCTAAGTAATGAACACTCTCCTTACCTTGCAAATTAGTACAGTTTAAACATATTCAAACATCATATGTATAATGCAAGTATCTAAGTAATGAACACTCTCCTTACCTTGATAATCAGTACACTTTAAACATATTCAAACATCATATGTATAATGCAAGTATCTAAGTAATGAACACTCTCCTTACCTTGCCAATCAGTACAGTTTAAACATATTCAAACATCATATGTATAATGCAAGTATCTAAGTAATGAACACTCTCCTTACTTTGCTAATTAGTACAGTTTAAACATATTCAAACATCATATGTATAATGCAAGTATCTAAGTAATGAACACTCTCCTTACCTTGCCAATCAGTACAGTTTAAACATATTCAAACATCATATGTATAATGCAAGTATTTAAGTAATGAACACTCTCCTTACCTTGCCAATCAGTACAGTTTAAACATATTCAAACATCATATGTATAATGCAAGTATCTAAGTAATGAACACTCTCCTTACCTTGCCAGTCAGTACAGTTTAAACATATTCAAACATCACATGTATAATGCAAGTATCTAAGTAATGAACAATCTCCTTACCTTGCCAATCAGTACAGTTTAAACATATTCAAACATCATATGTATAATGCAAGTATCTAAGTAATGAACACTCTCCTTACCTTGCCAATCAGTACAGTTTAAACATATTCAAACATCATATGTATAATGCAAGTATCTAAGTAATGAACAATCTCCTTACCTTGATAATTAGTACAGTTTAAACATATTCAAACATCATATGTATAATGCAAGTATCTAAGTAATGAACACTCTCCTTACCTTGCCAATCAGTACAGTTTAAACATATTCAAACATCATATGTATAATGCAAGTATCTAAGTAATGAACACTCTCCTTACCTTGCCAATCAGTACAGTTTAAACATATTCAAACATCATATGTATAATGCAAGTATCTAAGTAATGAACACTCTCCTTACCTTGCCAATCAGTACAGTTTAAACATATTCAAACATCACATGTATAATGCAAGTATCTAAGTAATGAACACTCTCCTTACCTTGCCAGTCAGTACAGTTTAAACATATTCAAACATCACATGTATAATGCAAGTATCTAAGTAATGAACAATCTCCTTACCTTGCCAATCAGTACAGTTTAAACATATTCAAACATCATATGTATAATGCAAGTATCTAAGTAATGAACACTCTCCTTACCTTGCCAATCAGTACAGTTTAAACATATTCAAACATCATATGTATAATGCAAGTATCTAAGTAATGAACACTCTCCTTACCTAGCCAGTCAGTACAGTTTAAACATATTCAAACATCACATGTATAATGCAAGTATCTAAGTAATGAACACTCTCCTTACCTTGATAATTAGTACAGTTTAAACATATTCAAACATCATATGTATAATGCAAGTATCTAAGTAATGAACACACTCCTTACCTTGCTAATTAGTACAGTTTAAACATATTCAAACATCATATGTATAATGCAAGTATCTAAGTAATGAACACACTCCTTACCTTGCTAATTAGTACAGTTTAAACATATTCAAACATCATATGTATAATGCAAGTATCTAAGTAATGAACAATCTCCTTACCTTGCCAATCAGTACAGTTTAAACATATTCAAACATCATATGTATAATGCAAGTATCTAAGTAATGAACACTCTCCTTACCTTGCAAATTAGTACAGTTTAAACATATTCAAACATCATATGTATAATGCAAGTATCTAAGTAATGAACACTCTCCTTACCTTGATAATCAGTACAGTTTAAACATATTCAAACATCATATGTATAATGCAAGTATCTAAGTAATGAACACTCTCCTTACCTTGCCAATCAGTACAGTTTAAACATATTCAAACATCATATGTATAATGCAAGTATCTAAGTAATGAACACTCTCCTTACTTTGCTAATTAGTACAGTTTAAACATATTCAAACATCATATGTATAATGCAAGTATCTAAGTAATGAACACTCTCCTTACCTTGCCAATCAGTACAGTTTAAACATATTCAAACATCATATGTATAATGCAAGTATTTAAGTAATGAACACTCTCCTTACCTTGCCAATCAGTACAGTTTAAACATATTCAAACATCATATGTATAATGCAAGTATCTAAGTAATGAACACTCTCCTTACCTTGCCAGTCAGTACAGTTTAAACATATTCAAACATCACATGTATAATGCAAGTATCTAAGTAATGAACAATCTCCTTACCTTGCCAATCAGTACAGTTTAAACATATTCAAACATCATACGTATAATGCAAGTATCTAAGTAATGAACACTCTCCTTACCTTGCCAATCAGTACAGTTTAAACATATTCAAACATCATATGTATAATGCAAGTATCTAAGTAATGAACACTCTCCTTACCTTGCTAATTAGTACAGTTTAAACATATTCAAACATCATATGTATAATGCAAGTATCTAAGTAATGAACACTCTCCTTACCTTGCTAATTAGTACAGTTTAAACATATTCAAACATCACATGTATAATGCAAGTATCTAAGTAATGAACACTCTCCTTACCTTGCCAATCAGTACAGTTTAAACATATTCAAACATCATATGTATAATGCAAGTATCTAAGTAATGAACACTCTCCTTAACTTGCTAATTAGTACAGTTTAAACATATTCAAACATCACATGTATAATGCAAGTATCTAAGTAATGAACACTCTCCTTACATTGCTAATTAGTACAGTTTAAACATATTCAAACATCATATGTATAATGCAAGTATCTAAGTAATGAACACTCTCCTTACCTTGCCAATCAGTACAGTTTAAACATATTCAAACATCATATGTATAATGCAAGTATCTAAGTAATGAACACTCTCCTTACCTTGCCAATCAGTACAGTTTAAACATATTCAAACATCATATGTATAATGCAAGTATCTAAGTAATGAACACTCTCCTTACCTTCCCAATCAGTACAGTTTAAACATATTCAAACATCATATGTATAATGCAAGTATCTAAGTAATGAACACTCTTCTTACTTTGCTAATTAGTACAGTTTAAACATATTCAAACATCATATGTATAATGCAAGTATCTAAGTAATGAACACTCTCCTTGCCTTGCCAATCAGTACAGTTTAAACATATTCAAACATCATATGTATAATGCGAGTATCTAAGTAATGAACAATCTCCTTACCTTGCCAATCAGTACAGTTTAAACATATTCAAACATCATATGTATAATGCAAGTATCTAAGTAATGAACAATCTCCTTACCTTGATAATCAGTACAGTTTAAACATATTCAAACATCACATGTATAATGCAAGTATCTAAGTAATGAACACTCTCCTTACCTTGCCAATCAGTACAGTTTTAACATATTCAAACATCATATGTATAATGCAAGTATCTAAGTAATGAACACTCTCCTTACCTTGCCAATCAGTACAGTTTAAACATATTCAAACATCATATGTATAATGCAGGTGTCTAAGTAATGAACACTCTCCTTACCTTGCCAATCAGTACAGTTTAAACATATTCAAACATCACATGTATAATGCAAGTATCTAAGTAATGAACAATCTCCTTACCTTGATAATCAGTACAGTTTAAACATATTCAAACATCACATGTATAATGCAAGTATCTAAGTAATGAACACTCTCCTTACCTTGCCAATCAGTACAGTTTAAAGATATTCAAACATCATATGTATAATGCAAGTATCTAAGTAATGAACACTCTCCTTACCTTGCCAATCAGTACAGTTTAAACATATTCAAACATCATATGTATAATGCAAGTATTTAAGTAATGAACACTCTCCTTACCTTGCCAATCAGTACAGTTTAAACATATTCAAACATCATATGTATAATGCAAGTATCTAAGTAATGAACACTCTCCTTACCTTGCCAGTCAGTACAGTTTAAACATATTCAAACATCACATGTATAATGCTAGTATCTAAGTAATGAACACTCTCCTTACCTTGCCAATCAGTACAGTTTAAACATATTCAAACATCATATGTATAATGCAAGTATCTAAGTAATGAACACTCTCCTTACCTTGATAATTAGTACAGTTTAAACATATTCAAACATCATATGTATAATGCAAGTATCTAAGTAATGAACACTCTCCTTACCTTGCTAATTAGTACAGTTTAAACATATTCAAACATCATATGTATAATGCAAGTATCTAAGTAATGAACAATCTCCTTACCTTGCCAATCAGTACAGTTTAAACATATTCAAACATCATATGTATAATGCAAGTATCTAAGTAATGAACACTCTCCTTACCTTGCTAATTAGTACAGTTTAAACATATTCAAACATCATATGTATAATGCAAGTATCTAAGTAATGAACACTCTCCTTACCTTGATAATTAGTACAGTTTAAACATATTCAAACATCATATGTATAATGCAAGTATCTAAGTAATGAACAATCTCCTTACCTTGCCAATCAGTACAGTTTAAACATATTCAAACATCATATGTATAATGCAAGTATCTAAGTAATGAACACTCTCCTTACCTTGCTAATTAGTACAGTTTAAACATATTCAAACATCATATGTATAATGCAAGTATCTAAGTAATGAACACTCTCCTTACCTTGATAATTAGTACAGTTTAAACATATTCAAACATCATATGTATAATGCAAGTATCTAAGTAATGAACAATCTCCTTACCTTGCCAATCAGTACAGTTTAAACATATTCAAACATCATATGTATAATGCAAGTATCTAAGTAATGAACACTCTCCTTACCTTGCTAATTAGTACAGTTTAGACATATTCAAACATCATATGTATAATGCAAGTATCTAAGTAATGAACACTCTCCTTACCTTGATAATCAGTACACTTTAAACATATTCAAACATCATATGTATAATGCAAGTATCTAAGTAATGAACACTCTCCTTACCTTGCCAATCAGTACAGTTTAAACATATTCAAACATCATATGTATCATGCAAGTATCTAAGAAATGAACACTCTCCTTACCTTGCCAATCAGTACAGTTTAAACATATTCAAACATCATATGTATCATGCAAGTATCTAAGAAATGAACACTCTCCTTACCTTGCCAATCAGTACAGTTTAAACATATTCAAACATCATATGTATAATGCAAGTATCTAAGTAATGAACACTCTCCTTACCTTGCCAATCAGTACAGTTTAAACATATTCAAACATCATATGTATAATGCAAGTATTTAAGTAATGAACACTCTCCTTACCTTGCCAATCAGTACAGTTTAAACATATTCAAACATCATATGTATAATGCAAGTATCTAAGTAATGAACACTCTCCTTACCTTGCCAGTCAGTACAGTTTAAACATAATCAAACATCACATGTATAATGCAAGTATCTAAGTAATGAACAATCTCCTTACCTTGCCAGTCAGTACAGTTTAAACATATTCAAACATCACATGTATAATGCAAGTATCTAAGTAATGAACACTCTCCTTACCTTGCCAATCAGTACAGTTTAAACATATTCAAACATCATATGTATAATGCAAGTATCTAAGTAATGAACACTCTCCTTACCTTGCTAATTAGTACAGTTTAAACATATTCAAACATCATATGTATAATGCAAGTATCTAAGTAATGAACACTCTCCTTACCTTGCCAATCAGTACAGTTTAAACATATTCAAACATCATATGTATAATGCAAGTATCTAAGTAATGAACACTCTCCTTACCTTGCCAATCAGTACAGTTTAAACATATTCAAACATCATATGTATAATGCAAGTATCTAAGTAATGAACACTCTCCTTACCTTGCTAATTAGTACAGTTTAAACATATTCAAACATCATATGTATAATGCAAGTATCTAAGTAATGAACACTCTCCTTACCTTGCCAATCAGTACAGTTTAAACATATTCAAACATCATATGTATAATGCAAGTATCTAAGTAATGAACAATCTCCTTACCTTGCCAGTCAGTACAGTTTAAACATATTCAAACATCATATGTATAATGCAAGTATCTAAGTAATGAACACTCTCCTTACCTTGCCAATCAGTACAGTTTAAACATATTCAAACATCATATGTATAATGCAAGTATCTAAGTAATGAACAATCTCCTTACCTTGCCAATCAGTACAGTTTAAACATATTCAAACATCACATGTATAATGCAAGTATCTAAGTAATGAACAATCTCCTTACCTTGATAATCAGTACAGTTTAAACATATTCAAACATCACATGTATAATGCAAGTATCTAAGTAATGAACACTCTCCTTACCTTGCCAATCAGTACAGTTTAAAGATATTCAAACATCATATGTATAATGCAAGTATCTAAGTAATGAACACTCTCCTTACCTTGCCAATCAGTACAGTTTAAACATATTCAAACATCATATGTATAATGCAAGTATTTAAGTAATGAACACTCTCCTTACCTTGCCAATCAGTAAAGTTTAAACATATTCAAACATCATATGTATAATGCAAGTATCTAAGTAATGAACACTCTCCTTACCTTGCCAGTCAGTACAGTTTAAACATATTCAAACATCACATGTATAATGCTAGTATCTAAGTAATGAACACTCTCCTTACCTTGCCAATCAGTACAGTTTAAACATATTCAAACATCATATGTATAATGCAAGTATCTAAGTAATGAACACTCTCCTTACCTTGATAATTAGTACAGTTTAAACATATTCAAACATCATATGTATAATGCAAGTATCTAAGTAATGAACACTCTCCTTACCTTGCTAATTAGTACAGTTTAAACATATTCAAACATCATATGTATAATGCAAGTATCTAAGTAATGAACAATCTCCTTACCTTGCCAATCAGTACAGTTTAAACATATTCAAACATCATATGTATAATGCAAGTATCTAAGTAATGAACACTCTCCTTACCTTGCTAATTAGTACAGTTTAAACATATTCAAACATCATATGTATAATGCAAGTATCTAAGTAATGAACACTCTCCTTACCTTGATAATTAGTACAGTTTAAACATATTCAAACATCATATGTATAATGCAAGTATCTAAGTAATGAACAATCTCCTTACCTTGCCAATCAGTACAGTTTAAACATATTCAAACATCATATGTATAATGCAAGTATCTAAGTAATGAACACTCTCCTTACCTTGCTAATTAGTACAGTTTAAACATATTCAAACATCATATGTATAATGCAAGTATCTAAGTAATGAACACTCTCCTTACCTTGATAATTAGTACAGTTTAAACATATTCAAACATCATATGTATAATGCAAGTATCTAAGTAATGAACAATCTCCTTACCTTGCCAATCAGTACAGTTTAAACATATTCAAACATCATATGTATAATGCAAGTATCTAAGTAATGAACACTCTCCTTACCTTGCTAATTAGTACAGTTTAGACATATTCAAACATCATATGTATAATGCAAGTATCTAAGTAATGAACACTCTCCTTACCTTGATAATCAGTACACTTTAAACATATTCAAACAGCATATGTATAATGCAAGTATCTAAGTAATGAACACTCTCCTTACCTTGCCAATCAGTACAGTTTAAACATATTCAAACATCATATGTATCATGCATGTATCTAAGAAATGAACACTCTCCTTACCTTGCCAATCAGTACAGTTTAAACATATTCAAACATCATATGTATCATGCAAGTATCTAAGAAATGAACACTCTCCTTACCTTGCCAATCAGTACAGTTTAAACATATTCAAACATCATATGTATAATGCAAGTATCTAAGTAATGAACACTCTCCTTACCTTGCCAATCAGTACAGTTTAAACATATTCAAACATCATATGTATAATGCAAGTATTTAAGTAATGAACACTCTCCTTACCTTGCCAATCAGTACAGTTTAAACATATTCAAACATCATATGTATAATGCAAGTATCTAAGTAATGAACACTCTCCTTACCTTGCCAGTCAGTACAGTTTAAACATATTCAAACATCACATGTATAATGCAAGTATCTAAGTAATGAACAATCTCCTTAACTTGCCAGTCAGTACAGTTTAAACATATTCAAACATCACATGTATAATGCAAGTATCTAAGTAATGAACACTCTCCTTACCTTGCCAATCAGTACAGTTTAAACATATTCAAACATCATATGTATAATGCAAGTATCTAAGTAATGAACACTCTCCTTACCTTGCTAATTAGTACAGTTTAAACATATTCAAACATCATATGTATAATGCAAGTATCTAAGTAATGAACACTCTCCTTACCTTGCCAATTAATACAGTTTAAACATATTCAAACATCATATGTATAATGCAAGTATCTAAGTAATGAACACTCTCCTTACCTTGCCAATCAGTACAGTTTAAACATATTCAAACATCATATGTATAATGCAAGTATCTAAGTAATGAACACTCTCCTTACCTTGCTAATTAGTACAGTTTAAACATATTCAAACATCATATGTATAATGCAAGTATCTAAGTAATGAACACTCTCCTTACCTTGCCAATCAGTACAGTTTAAACATATTCAAACATCATATGTATAATGCAAGTATCTAAGTAATGAACAATCTCCTTACCTTGCCAGTCAGTACAGTTTAAACATATTCAAACATCATATGTATAATGCAAGTATCTAAGTAATGAACACTCTCCTTACCTTGCCAATCAGTACAGTTTAAACATATTCAAACATCATATGTATAATGCAAGTATCTAAGTAATGAACAATCTCCTTACCTTGCCAATCAGTACAGTTTAAACATATTCAAACATCACATGTATAATGCAAGTATCTAAGTAATGAACAATCTCCTTACCTTGCCAATCAGTACAGTTTAAACATATTCAAACATCATATGTATAATGCAAGTATCTAAGTAATGAACACTCTCCTTACTTTGCTAATTAGTACAGTTTAAACATATTCAAACATCATATGTATAATGCAAGTATCTAAGTAATGAACACTCTCCTTACCTTGCCAATCAGTACAGTTTAAACATATTCAAACATCATATGTATAATGCAAGTATCTAAGTAATGAACAATCTCCTTACCTTGCCAATCAGTACAGTCTAAATATATTCAAACATCACATGTATAATGCAAGTATCTAAGTAATGAACACTCTCCTTACCTTGCCAATCAGTACAGTTTAAACATATTCAAACATCATATGTATAATGCAAGTATCTAAGTAATGAACAATCTCCTTACCTTGATAATTAGTACAGTCTAAATATATTCAAACATCACATGTATAATGCAAGTATCTAAGTAATGAACACTCTCCTTACCTTGCCAATCAGTACAGTTTAAACATATTCAAACATCATATGTATAATGCAAGTATCTAAGTAATGAACACTCTCCTTACCTTGCCAATCAGTACAGTTTAAACATATTCAAACATCATATGTATAATGCAAGTATCTAAGTAATGAACACTCTCCTTACCTTGCCAATCAGTACAGTTTAAACATATTCAAACATCACATGTATAATGCAAGTATCTAAGTAATGAACAATCTCCTTACCTTGATAATCAGTACAGTTTAAGCATATTCAAACATCACATGTATAATGCAAGTATCTAAGTAATGAACACTCTCCTTACCTTGCCAATCAGTACAGTTTAAACATATTCAAACATCATATGTATAAGGCAAGTATCTAAGTAATGAACACTCTCCTTACCTTGCCAATCAGTACAGTTTAAACATATTCAAACATCATATGTATAATGCAAGTATTTAAGTAATGAACACTCTCCTTACCTTGCCAATCAGTACAGTTTAAACATATTCAAACATCATATGTATAATGCAAGTATCTAATTAATGAACACTCTCCTTACCTTGCCAGTCAGTACAGTTTAAACATATTCAAACATCACATGTATAATGCAAGTATCTAAGTAATGAACAATCTCCTTACCTTGCCAATCAGTACAGTTTAAACATATTCAAACATCATATGTATAATGCAAGTATCTAAGTAATGAACACTCTCCTTACCTTGCCAGTCAGTACAGTTTAAACATATTCAAACATCATATGTATAATGCAAGTATCTAGGTAATGAACACTCTCCTTACCTTGCTAATTAGTACAGTTTAAACATATTCAAACATCATATGTATAATGCAAGTATCTAAGTAATGAACACTCTCCTTACCTTGCAAATCAGTACAGTTTAAACATATTCAAACATCATATGTATAATGCAAGTATCTAAGTAATGAACAATCTCCTTACCTTGCCAATCAGTACAGTTTAAACATATTCAAACATCATATGTATAATGCAAGTATCTAAGTAATGAACACTCTCCTTACCTTGCCAATCAGTACAGTTTAAACATATTCAAACATCACATGTATAATGCAAGTATCTAAGTAATGAACACTCTCCTTACCTTGCCAATCAGTACAGTTTAAACATATTCAAACATCATATGTATAATGCAAGTATCTAAGTAATGAACACTCTCCTTACCTTGCTAATTAGTACAGTTTAAACATATTCAAACAT
Organism: Pinctada fucata; assembly: GCA_028142955.1. NCBI lineage: Eukaryota > Metazoa > Mollusca > Bivalvia > Pterioida > Pteriidae > Pinctada > Pinctada fucata. The sequence goes on along the minus strand of AP027105.1, from coordinate 68,593,608 downwards.
CATATGTATAATGCAAGTATCTAAGTAATGAACACTCTCCTTACCTTGCCAATCAGTACAGTTTAAACATATTCAAAGATCATATGTATAATGCAAGTATCTAAGTAATGAACACTCTCCTTACCTTGCCAATCAGTACAGTTTAAACATATTCAAACATCATATGTATAATGCAAGTATCTAAGTAATGAACACTCTCCTTACCTTGCTAATTAGTACAGTTTAAACATATTCAAACATCATATGTATAATGCAAGTATCTAAGTAATGAACACTCTCCTTACCTTGCCAATCAGTACAGTTTAAACATATTCAAACATCATATGTATAATGCAAGTATCTAAGTGATGAACACTCTCCTTACCTTGCCAATCAGTACAGTTTAAACATATTCAAACATCATATGTATAATGCAAGTATCTAAGTAATGAACAATCTCCTTACCTTGCCAATCAGTACAGTTTAAACATATTCAAACATCACATGTATTATGCAAGTATCTAAGTAATGAACAATCTCCTTACCTTGATAATCAGTACAGTTTAAACATATTCAAACATCACATGTATAATGCAAGTATCTAAGTAATGAACACTCTCCTTACCTTGCCAATCAGTACAGTTTAAACATATTCAAACATCATATGTATAATGCAAGTATCTAAGTAATGAACACTCTCCTTACCTTGCCAATCAGTACAGTTTAAACATATTCAAACATCATATGTATAATGCAAGTATTTAAGTCATGAACACTCTCCTTACCTTGCCAATCAGTACAGTTTAAACATATTCAAACATCATATGTATAATGCAAGTATCTAAGTAATGAACACTCTCCTTACCTTGCCAGTCAGTACAGTTTAAACATATTCAAACATCACATGTATAATGCAAGTATCTAAGTAATGAACAATCTCCTTACCTTGCCAATCAGCACAGTTTAAACATATTCAAACATCATATGTATAATGCAAGTATCTAAGTAATGAACACTCTCCTTACCTTGCCAGTCAGTACAGTTTAAACATATTCAAACATCATATGTATAATGCAAGTATCTAAGTAATGAACACTCTCCTTACCTTGCTAATTAGTACAGTTTAAACATATTCAAACATCATATGTATAATGCAAGTATCTAAGTAATGAACACTCTCCTTACCTTGCCAATCAGTACACTTTAAACATATTCAAACATCATATGTATAATGCAAGTATCTAAGTAATGAACAATCTCCTTACCTTGCCAATCAGTACAGTTTAAACATATTCAAACATCATATGTATAATGCAAGTATCTAAGTAATGAACACTCTCCTTACCTTGCCAATCAGTACAGTTTAAACATATTCAAACATCATATGTATAATGCAAGTATCTAAGTAATGAACAATCTCCTTACCTTGATTATCAGTACAGTTTAAACATATTCAAACATCACATGTATAATGCAAGTATCTAAGTAATGAACACTCTCCTTACCTTGATAATCAGTACACTTTAAACATATTCAAACATCATATGTATAATGCAAGTATCTAAGTAATGAACACTCTCCTTACCTTGCCAATCAGTACAGTTTAAACATATTCAAACATCATATGTATCATGCAAGTATCTAAGAAATGAACACTCTCCTTACCTTGCCAATCAGTACAGTTTAAACATATTCAAACATCATATGTATCATGCAAGTATCTAAGAAATGAACACTCTCCTTACCTTGCCAATCAGTACAGTTTAAACATATTCAAACATCATATGTATAATGCAAGTATCTAAGTAATGAACACTCTCCTTACCTTGCCAATCAGTACAGTTTAAACATATTCAAACATCATATGTATAATGCAAGTATTTAAGTAATGAACACTCTCCTTACCTTGCCAATCAGTACAGTTTAAGCATATTCAAACATCATATGTATAATGCAAGTATCTAAGTAATGAACACTCTCCTTACCTTGCCAGTCAGTACAGTTTAAACATATTCAAACATCACATGTATAATGCAAGTATCTAAGTAATGAACAATCTCCTTACCTTGCCAGTCAGTACAGTTTAAACATATTCAAACATCACATGTATAATGCAAGTATCTAAGTAATGAACACTCTCCTTACCTTGCCAATCAGTACAGTTTAAACATATTCAAACATCATATGTATAATGCAAGTATCTAAGTAATGAACACTCTCCTTACCTTGCTAATTAGTACAGTTTAAACATATTCAAACATCATATGTATAATGCAAGTATCTAAGTAATGAACACTCTCCTTACCTTGCCAATCAGTACAGTTTAAACATATTCAAACATCATATGTATAATGCAAGTATCTAAGTAATGAACACTCTCCTTACCTTGCCAATCAGTACAGTTTAAACATATTCAAACATCATATGTATAATGCAAGTATCTAAGTAATGAACACTCTCCTTACCTTGCTAATTAGTACAGTTTAAACATATTCAAACATCATATGTATAATGCAAGTATCTAAGTAATGAACACTCTCCTTACCTTGCCAATCAGTACAGTTTAAACATATTCAAACATCATATGTATAATGCAAGTATCTAAGTAATGAACAATCTCCTTACCTTGCCAGTCAGTACAGTTTAAACATATTCAAACATCATATGTATAATGCAAGTATCTAAGTAATGAACACTCTCCTTACCTTGCCAATCAGTACAGTTTAAACATATTCAAACATCATATGTATAATGCAAGTATCTAAGTAATGAACAATCTCCTTACCTTGCCAATCAGTACAGTTTAAACATATTCAAACATCACATGTATAATGCAAGTATCTAAGTAATGAACAATCTCCTTACCTTGCCAATCAGTACAGTTTAAACATATTCAAACATCATATGTATAATGCAAGTATCTAAGTAATGAACAATCTCCTTACCTTGCCAATCAGTACAGTCTAAATATATTCAAACATCACATGTATAATGCAAGTATCTAAGTAATGAACACTCTCCTTACCTTGCCAATCAGTACAGTTTAAACATATTCAAACATCATATGTATAATGCAAGTATCTAAGTAATGAACAATCTCCTTACCTTGATAATTAGTACAGTCTAAATATATTCAAACATCACATGTATAATGCAAGTATCTAAGTAATGAACACTCTCCTTACCTTGCCAATCAGTACAGTTTAAACATATTCAAACATCATATGTATAATGCAAGTATCTAAGTAATGAACACTCTCCTTACCTTGCCAATCAGTACAGTTTAAACATATTCAAACATCATATGTATAATGCAAGTATCTAAGTAATGAACACTCTCCTTACCTTGCCAATCAGTACAGTTTAAACATATTCAAACATCACATGTATAATGCAAGTATCTAAGTAATGAACAATCTCCTTACCTTGATAATCAGTACAGTTTAAGCATATTCAAACATCACATGTATAATGCAAGTATCTAAGTAATGAACACTCTCCTTACCTTGCCAATCAGTACAGTTTAAACATATTCAAACATCATATGTATAAGGCAAGTATCTAAGTAATGAACACTCTCCTTACCTTGCCAATCAGTACAGTTTAAACATATTCAAACATCATATGTATAATGCAAGTATTTAAGTAATGAACACTCTCCTTACCTTGCCAATCAGTACAGTTTAAACATATTCAAACATCATATGTATAATGCAAGTATCTAATTAATGAACACTCTCCTTACCTTGCCAGTCAGTACAGTTTAAACATATTCAAACATCACATGTATAATGCAAGTATCTAAGTAATGAACAATCTCCTTACCTTGCCAATCAGTACAGTTTAAACATATTCAAACATCATATGTATAATGCAAGTATCTAAGTAATGAACACTCTCCTTACCTTGCCAGTCAGTACAGTTTAAACATATTCAAACATCATATGTATAATGCAAGTATCTAGGTAATGAACACTCTCCTTACCTTGCTAATTAGTACAGTTTAAACATATTCAAACATCATATGTATAATGCAAGTATCTAAGTAATGAACACTCTCCTTACCTTGCAAATCAGTACAGTTTAAACATATTCAAACATCATATGTATAATGCAAGTATCTAAGTAATGAACAATCTCCTTACCTTGCCAATCAGTACAGTTTAAACATATTCAAACATCATATGTATAATGCAAGTATCTAAGTAATGAACACTCTCCTTACCTTGCCAATCAGTACAGTTTAAACATATTCAAACATCACATGTATAATGCAAGTATCTAAGTAATGAACACTCTCCTTACCTTGCCAATCAGTACAGTTTAAACATATTCAAACATCATATGTATAATGCAAGTATCTAAGTAATGAACACTCTCCTTACCTTGCTAATTAGTACAGTTTAAACATATTCAAACATCATATGTATAATGCAAGTATCTAAGTAATGAACACTCTCCTTACCTTGCCAATCAGTACAGTTTAAACATATTCAAAGATCATATGTATAATGCAAGTATCTAAGTAATGAACACTCTCCTTACCTTGCCAATCAGTACAGTTTAAACATATTCAAACATCATATGTATAATGCAAGTATCTAAGTAATGAACACTCTCCTTACCTTGCTAATTAGTACAGTTTAAACATATTCAAACATCATATGTATAATGCAAGTATCTAAGTAATGAACACTCTCCTTACCTTGCCAATCAGTACAGTTTAAACATATTCAAACATCATATGTATAATGCAAGTATCTAAGTGATGAACACTCTCCTTACCTTGCCAATCAGTACAGTTTAAACATATTCAAACATCATATGTATAATGCAAGTATCTAAGTAATGAACAATCTCCTTACCTTGCCAATCAGTACAGTTTAAACATATTCAAACATCACATGTATTATGCAAGTATCTAAGTAATGAACAATCTCCTTACCTTGATAATCAGTACAGTTTAAACATATTCAAACATCATATGTATAATGCAAGTATCTAAGTAATGAACACTCTCCTTACCTTGCCAATCAGTACAGTTTAAACATATTCAAACATCATATGTATAATGCAAGTATCTAAGTAATGAACACTCTCCTTACCTTGCCAATCAGTACAGTTTAAACATATTCAAACATCATATGTATAATGCAAGTATCTAAGTAATGAACAATCTCCTTACCTTGCCAATCAGTACAGTCTAAATATATTCAAACATCACATGTATAATGCAAGTATCTAAGTAATGAACACTCTCCTTACCTTGCCAATCAGTACAGTTTAAACATATTCAAACATCATATGTATAATGCAAGTATCTAAGTAATGAACAATCTCCTTACCTTGATAATTAGTACAGTCTAAATATATTCAAACATCACATGTATAATGCAAGTATCTAAGTAATGAACACTCTCCTTACCTTGCCAATCAGTACAGTTTAAACATATTCAAACATCATATGTATAATGCAAGTATCTAAGTAATGAACACTCTCCTTACCTTGCCAATCAGTACAGTTTAAACATATTCAAACATCATATGTATAATGCAAGTATCTAAGTAATGAACACTCTCCTTACCTTGCCAATCAGTACAGTTTAAACATATTCAAACATCACATGTATAATGCAAGTATCTAAGTAATGAACAATCTCCTTACCTTGATAATCAGTACAGTTTAAGCATATTCAAACATCACATGTATAATGCAAGTATCTAAGTAATGAACACTCTCCTTACCTTGCCAATCAGTACAGTTTAAACATATTCAAACATCATATGTATAAGGCAAGTATCTAAGTAATGAACACTCTCCTTACCTTGCCAATCAGTACAGTTTAAACATATTCAAACATCATATGTATAATGCAAGTATTTAAGTAATGAACACTCTCCTTACCTTGCCAATCAGTACAGTTTAAACATATTCAAACATCATATGTATAATGCAAGTATCTAATTAATGAACACTCTCCTTACCTTGCCAGTCAGTACAGTTTAAACATATTCAAACATCACATGTATAATGCAAGTATCTAAGTAATGAACAATCTCCTTACCTTGCCAATCAGTACAGTTTAAACATATTCAAACATCATATGTATAATGCAAGTATCTAAGTAATGAACACTCTCCTTACCTTGCCAGTCAGTACAGTTTAAACATATTCAAACATCATATGTATAATGCAAGTATCTAGGTAATGAACACTCTCCTTACCTTGCTAATTAGTACAGTTTAAACATATTCAAACATCATATGTATAATGCAAGTATCTAAGTAATGAACACTCTCCTTACCTTGCAAATCAGTACAGTTTAAACATATTCAAACATCATATGTATAATGCAAGTATCTAAGTAATGAACAATCTCCTTACCTTGCCAATCAGTACAGTTTAAACATATTCAAACATCATATGTATAATGCAAGTATCTAAGTAATGAACACTCTCCTTACCTTGCCAATCAGTACAGTTTAAACATATTCAAACATCACATGTATAATGCAAGTATCTAAGTAATGAACACTCTCCTTACCTTGCCAATCAGTACAGTTTAAACATATTCAAACATCATATGTATAATGCAAGTATCTAAGTAATGAACACTCTCCTTACCTTGCTAATTAGTACAGTTTAAACATATTCAAACATCATATGTATAATGCAAGTATCTAAGTAATGAACACTCTCCTTACCTTGCCAATCAGTACAGTTTAAACATATTCAAAGATCATATGTATAATGCAAGTATCTAAGTAATGAACACTCTCCTTACCTTGCCAATCAGTACAGTTTAAACATATTCAAACATCATATGTATAATGCAAGTATCTAAGTAATGAACACTCTCCTTACCTTGCTAATTAGTACAGTTTAAACATATTCAAACATCATATGTATAATGCAAGTATCTAAGTAATGAACACTCTCCTTACCTTGCCAATCAGTACAGTTTAAACATATTCAAACATCATATGTATAATGCAAGTATCTAAGTGATGAACACTCTCCTTACCTTGCCAATCAGTACAGTTTAAACATATTCAAACATCATATGTATAATGCAAGTATCTAAGTAATGAACAATCTCCTTACCTTGCCAATCAGTACAGTTTAAACATATTCAAACATCACATGTATTATGCAAGTATCTAAGTAATGAACAATCTCCTTACCTTGATAATCAGTACAGTTTAAACATATTCAAACATCACATGTATAATGCAAGTATCTAAGTAATGAACACTCTCCTTACCTTGCCAATCAGTACAGTTTAAACATATTCAAACATCATATGTATAATGCAAGTATCTAAGTAATGAACACTCTCCTTACCTTGCCAATCAGTACAGTTTAAACATATTCAAACATCATATGTATAATGCAAGTATTTAAGTCATGAACACTCTCCTTACCTTGCCAATCAGTACAGTTTAAACATATTCAAACATCATATGTATAATGCAAGTATCTAAGTAATGAACACTCTCCTTACCTTGCCAGTCAGTACAGTTTAAACATATTCAAACATCACATGTATAATGCAAGTATCTAAGTAATGAACAATCTCCTTACCTTGCCAATCAGCACAGTTTAAACATATTCAAACATCATATGTATAATGCAAGTATCTAAGTAATGAACACTCTCCTTACCTTGCCAGTCAGTACAGTTTAAACATATTCAAACATCATATGTATAATGCAAGTATCTAAGTAATGAACACTCTCCTTACCTTGCTAATTAGTACAGTTTAAACATATTCAAACATCATATGTATAATGCAAGTATCTAAGTAATGAACACTCTCCTTACCTTGCCAATCAGTACACTTTAAACATATTCAAACATCATATGTATAATGCAAGTATCTAAGTAATGAACAATCTCCTTACCTTGCCAATCAGTACAGTTTAAACATATTCAAACATCATATGTATAATGCAAGTATCTAAGTAATGAACACTCTCCTTACCTTGCCAATCAGTACAGTTTAAACATATTCAAACATCATATGTATAATGCAAGTATCTAAGTAATGAACAATCTCCTTACCTTGATTATCAGTACAGTTTAAACATATTCAAACATCACATGTATAATGCAAGTATCTAAGTAATGAACACTCTCCTTACCTTGCCAATCAGTACAGTTTAAACATATTCAAACATCATATGTATAATGCAAGTATCTAAGTAATGAACACTCTCCTTACCTTGCCAATCAGTACAGTTTAAACATATTCAAACATCATATGTATAATGCAAGTATCTAAGTAATGAACACTCTCCTTACCTTGCCAATCAGTACAGTTTAAACATATTCAAACATCATATGTATAATGCAAGTATCTAAGTAATGAACACTCTCCTTACCTTGCTAATTAGTACAGTTTAAACATATTCAAACATCATATGTATAATGCAAGTATCTAAGTAATGAACACTCTCCTTACCTTGCCAATCAGTACAGTTTAAACATATTCAAACATCATATGTATAATGCAAGTATCTAAGTAATGAACACTCTCCTTACCTTGCCAATCAGTACAGTTTAAACATATTCAAACATCATATGTATAATGCAAGTATCTAAGTAATGAACAATCTCCTTACCTTGCCAATCAGTACAGTTTAAACATATTCAAACATCACATGTATTATGCAAGTATCTAAGTAATGAACAATCTCCTTACCTTGATAATCAGTACAGTTTAAACATATTCAAACATCACATGTATAATGCAAGTATCTAAGTAATGAACACTCTCCTTACCTTGCCAATCAGTACAGTTTAAACATATTCAAACATCATATGTATAATGCAAGTATCTAAGTAATGAACACTCTCCTTACCTTGCTAATTAGTACAGTTTAAACATATTCAAACATCATATGTATAATGCAAGTATTTAAGTCATGAACACTCTCCTTACCTTGCCAATCAGTACAGTTTAAACATATTCAAACATCATATGTATAATGCAAGTATCTAAGTAATGAACACTCTCCTTACCTTGCCAGTCAGTACAGTTTAAACATATTCAAACATCACATGTATAATGCAAGTATCTAAGTAATGAACAATCTCCTTACCTTGCCAATCAGCACAGTTTAAACATATTCAAACATCATATGTATAATGCAAGTATCTAAGTAATGAACACTCTCCTTACCTTGCCAGTCAGTACAGTTTAAACATATTCAAACATCATATGTATAATGCAAGTATCTAAGTAATGAACACTCTCCTTACCTTGCTAATTAGTACAGTTTAAACATATTCAAACATCATATGTATAATGCAAGTATCTAAGTAATGAACACTCTCCTTACCTTGCCAATCAGTACACTTTAAACATATTCAAACATCATATGTATAATGCAAGTATCTAAGTAATGAACAATCTCCTTACCTTGCCAATCAGTACAGTTTAAACATATTCAAACATCATATGTATAATGCAAGTATCTAAGTAATGAACACTCTCCTTACCTTGCCAATCAGTACAGTTTAAACATATTCAAACATCATATGTATAATGCAAGTATCTAAGTAATGAACAATCTCCTTACCTTGATTATCAGTACAGTTTAAACATATTCAAACATCACATGTATAATGCAAGTATCTAAGTAATGAACACTCTCCTTACCTTGCCAATCAGTACAGTTTAAACATATTCAAACATCATATGTATAATGCAAGTATCTAAGTAATGAACACTCTCCTTACCTTGCCAATCAGTACAGTTTAAACATATTCAAACATCATATGTATAATGCAAGTATTTAAGTAATGAACACTCTCCTTACCTTGCCAATCAGTACAGTTTAAACATATTCAAACATCATATGTATAATGCAAGTATCTAAGTAATGAACACTCTCCTTACCTTGCCAGTCAGTACAGTTTAAACATATTCAAACATCACATGTATAATGCAAGTATCTAAGTAATGAACAATCTCCTTACCTTGCCAATCAGTACAGTTTAAACATATTCAAACATCATATGTATAATGCAAGTATCTAAGTGATGAACACTCTCCTTACCTTGCCAGTCAGTACAGTTTAAACATATTCAAACATCATATGTATAATGCAAGTATCTAAGTAATGAACACTCTCCTTACCTAGCTAATTAGTACAGTTTAAACATATTCAAACATCATGTGTATAATGCAAGTATCTAAGTAATGAACACTCTCCTTACCTTGCCAATCAGTACAGTTTAAACATATTCAAACATCATATGTATAATGCAAGTATCTAAGTAATGAACAATCTCCTTACCTTGCCAATCAGTACAGTTTAAACATATTCAAACATCATATGTATAATGCAAGTATCTAAGTAATGAACACTCTCCTTACCTTGCCAATCAGTACAGTTTAAACATATTCAAACATCATATGTATAATGCAAGTATCTAAGTAATGAACACTCTCCTTACCTTGCCAATCAGTACAGTTTAAACATATTCAAACATCATATGTATAATGCAAGTATCTAAGTAATGAACAATCTCCTTACCTTGCCAATCAGTACAGTTTAAACATATTCAAACATCATATGTATAATGCAAGTATCTAAGAAATGAACACTCTCCTTACCTTGCCAATCAGTACAGTTTAAACATATTCAAACATCATATGTATAATGCAAGTTTCTAAGTTGGACCAAGTATGAAGCTTAAAGTTTCTTTGTATTATATTGATTAAATGGAACCTATAAAAGTCAATGTCTATCAATGCATTAAAGACAAACAAATAAACATTACAGAAGTACCCATCAGTTATTCAGTCCCATAGTTGAGAAGGCAAAACAAAATCATTAGATTTTCCACAGGAATGGTTGCGAACCTCGGAATGAACAAAATTCCGAAGTGTGAGACCAGGTGTCCGGGGAAAGTCAGCGTCTCCTGATTGCATGCAACACCTGTCGCAACAGCTCCATGGAAACCTGTCAAATTCGGAGATGTACATTTTGATGTACATATCAGGTAAGTATGTCTTGTCTGGTGTTGATAACAGCCATTCAGTCACAATGTAGAATGTCACTGATCATTCTGGAAAGGGGGAATTCATATGCTTTTATTACATCCCCGTAGCGACCGAAGAATTTCCTCAATGTTGATTTCAGCCGTTGTGTACATAACCCTCAACAAGTAGCTTACTTGCAAGCCGTCTTGCTCTAATGATGAAATCTTCATATTTGGAACATGCCTTGGCGTACCGTATCAGTTGAGATACAAAAACATCATAAGCAGGAGAAGACGGAATGTTGCTACTTAGTTTTGCGGAAGCTGAAATCGTCACGCTTTTCATACAGTGTTCAAATGGCCGTTTGCGTCGAAAGATAGGAGTATATCCAAGTACGAAGCGGATCTGTCACTCTCTGTTGATTCCTTGATATCTAGTTCATGCGGATAGATTTCATGTAGATGATCCGCAAAGTTCGGATTATTGATGGACAACATGTCATCTATGTATCTGAATGTAAAATTGAACTGAGATGCGAGGTGCTTTCGCCCAGTCGAGATCAAGGTCTGGATGAAGTCAGGTTCGTATGAATATAAAACTAAGTCCGCAAGCAGTGGGGCGCAATTGGTACCAATGGGGATGCCGACTATCTGTTGGAATACGGTTCCTCCAAACACAACAAATGTTGTCAATCAAAAACTCAAGCATCCGGATGATATTGTCTTCGGTATACATTTTGTTTGAATCAGAGTGTTCCTTCACGAAATAAGTATCTTCCCGCCCAATTACGAGGAAATTGTATCTTCTATTACCATTTTTTGAAAGAAAGATGTTGCGAATGATATTGGCCAGTCTGTTTTTGAGCCTTTGGTGTGGAATGGTAGTGTAGAGAAGTCGAAAGATTTTATGCTGGTAATATGATTGAAGTTGGTGGCTTTTAAATTTTCCAAAAGTTCCTTAGAATTCTTTAGGATCCACATCTGACTGATTTCATTTCTGGAATATGCTGTCTCGCAGTATGTTTGGAGACCTTGCTTGATGCGAGTTAATATTTTCGTAAGCAAAATGGAAAGAGGTTTTGTTGAGCACCTGGACGAACCGGCAATGAATCGGTGTTTGTAAGGATTTTTGTGCATTTTTGGAATCCAGTAGATATAAGGCAGTTCAAGATCAGAGTTATCAGTATGAATACCGAAGGACTCAAGAACAGCTTTATGGTTGTCAAGTATTTCAGATACAGATAGGTTTGTAAGAGTGTACATGTATGTTGGATTTCCAGGTGCTGAATGTAGTCCTTGTTCCTCTCTCAAGCATTTGAAATAGTATGACTTGCAAACGAAGGTAAAATTGTTTGCTGCTTTGTCAGCAGGAACAATGATATATTTTTATGGAGGTCAGAAAGTTCTTTGGCAACAACCGGGTCATGAAAAATTGACTCGTGTCTGTTGTTGCTGTGAAGACGCCAATTCTTCTTTTAAGTAATTCTCCGATGGATTTCATCCATTCGGAGAGTGTGTCTAGTTCCACGTCCTCCCTTTTTGCCCACCGTCTGGCGTACTCCTCACATGCATCCATAATAATTTCAAAGTTTTCCCGCCATGTGAAAGAACGGGGTTCTCTGTATTTTGGACCTTTACTGAGAAGGTTTCTAAGTTTACTGTTACCAACGATATTAAGGTCACCAGTAACCACATGACCACATGATTGGTAGATGAAAGGAGAGGATGAACATGTGCATTGTATGGGGTTTTGTGAAAGGTGGTGTACATCTAGAAATTTCAAATTTTGTTTATAATTACATATTTTGGAAGCAACGGATTGTGTATATGTGTAGGAAATGCAAGGCGCCTCCAAAATCAGACACCAATTATCACGATCTTCTTGATAAATTAATAACAAACGAAGATAAGAAGGGTCCCAACGGTGAAAATGCGGAGAGTATTCTCGCATAAATAGTATCCAGCGTACAAACAGACAGAGACAATAACACAGCATGAAGGAGACACGAAGGACAACACTAATGAACAATCTCTACACAGTCCAATGTAGGAACGACATAAGTACAGATGATCTCCAGCATGACCACCCTACACTCACCCAGCGAAACAAACCCACAAGAAAGTGATACGTAAATGACATCAGACAAAACTAAAAACCACCAAAAAAAGACACGACAATATTCACTAGAACATCATACAAGACAATCGAAACAGACGTACAGAAACATCAAACATTAATGACAACACATATAAGGCAGGATATCAATTTGCACCCGGCGCGTAGTAAAGGTGCTTTTGTGAGTTTTTTAAAAGTAACTATAACAATTCAATAGTAAAACTTGTGGGTTTTTTTCATCATGAATCGCCCCCTGCCTGAATTTTATAAATAAGTGTACTTAAATATAGGTGTGTCACTCGATGTACGCGATGTATACTTTTTTTAATCTGAAGGTCGATAGCACATGGAATCGGAATTTAGATAAGAAAACCGCTAAAAGAAAGGAAGGGATCTCCAACAACACTAGGTTGCAGCACCCACAGCAAAATCCCAAAAGAAATTCCGACTGTATGGATTTAATACGTTTAGAATACGTTAAGAATACAAATGTACCAATTACAAATGAGGTAAAGAAGATCCTGACGACAATCTCAACAGCTCTCACAATAGAGCACAAATTGAGCATCGACGGACCCCTAGCGATCTAGAGGTGGGACCAGGTGCCCGGGAGGACACCAGACTTATGAACCTCTAAATTGCAATACTAAAATTAAATGAATAAAGAAAGACGTACACTATAATTAAAGATTGCAATTACAGTTATTTCAAAACTTGCCAAACAATAATTTGTTAAGGAACCTCCAATTACAAAATAGAAACACAGTGACCACTGAAGACTACCACACCGACAAACAGTAAGAAACACAGTGACCACTGAAGACTACCACACCGACAAACAGTAAGAAACAGAGTGACCACTGAAGACTACCACACCGACAAACAGTAAGAAACACAGCGACCACTGAAGACTACCACACCGACAAACAGTAAGAAACACAGCGACCACTGAAGACTACCACACCGACAAACAGCAAGAAACACAGTGACCACTGAAGACTACCACACCGACAAACAGTAAGAAACAGAGTGACCACTGAAGACTACCACACCGACAAACAGTAAGAAACACAGCGACCACTGAAGACTACCACACCGACTAACAGCAAGAAACACAGTGACCACTGAAGACTACCACACCGACAAACAGTAAGAAACGCAGTGACCACTGAAGACTACCACACCGACAAACAGTAAGAAACGCAGTGACCACTGAAGACTACCACAATGACAAACAGTAAGAAACACAGTGACCACTGAAGACTACCACACCGACAAACAGTAAGAAACACAGTGACCACTGAAGACTACTACACCGACAAACAGTAAGAAACACAGTGACCACTGAAGACTACCACACCGACAAACAGTAAGAAACACAGTGACCACTGAAGACTACCACACCGACAAACAGTAAGAAACACAGTGACCACTGAAGACTACCACGCCGACAAACAGTAAGAAACACAATGACCACTGAAGACTACCACACTGACAAACAGTAAGAAACACAATGACCACTGAAGACTACCACACCGACAAACAGTAAGAAACACAGTGACCACTGAAGACTACCACGCCGACAAACAGTAAGAAACACAGTGACCACTGAAGACTACCACGCCGACAAACAGTAAGAAACACAGTGACCACTGAAGACTACCACGCCGACAAAGAGTAAGAAACACAATGACCACTGAAGACTACCACGCCGACAAAGAGTATGAAACACAATGACCACTGAAGACTACCACGCCGACAAAGAGTAAGAAACACAATGACCACTGAAGACTACCACGCCGACAAACAGTAAGAAACACAGTGACCACTGAAGACTACTACACCGACAAACAGTAAGAAACACAGTGACCACTGAAGACTACCACACCGACAAACAGTAAGAAACACAGTGACCACTGAAGACTACCACACCGACAAACAGTAAGAAACACAGTGACCACTGAAGACTACCACACCGACAAACAGTAAGAAACACAGTGACCACTGAAGACTACCTCACCGACAAACAGTAAGAAACACAGTGACCACTGAAGACTACCACACTGACAAACAGTAAGAAACACAGTGACCACTGAAGACTACCACACCAACAAACATTAAGAAACACAGTGACCACTGAAGACTACCAAACCGACAAACAGTAAGAAAAACAGTGACCACTGAAGACTACCACACCGACAAACAGTAAAAAACACAGTGACCACTGACAACTACCACACTGACAAACATTAAGAAACACAGTGACCACTGAAGACTACCACACCGACAAACAGTAAGAAACACAGTGACCACTGAAGACTACCACACCGACAAACATTAAGAAACACAGTGAGCACTGAAGACTACCACACCGACAAACAGTAAGAAACACAGTGACCACTGAAGAGTACCACACTGGCAAACAGTAAGAAACGCAGTGACCACTGAGGACTACCACACTGGCAAACAGTAAGAAACGCAGTGACCACTGGAGACTACTACACCGGCAAACAGTAAGAAACACAGTGACCACTGAAGACTACCACATCGACAAACAGTAAAAAACACAGTACAAAAATGTAACCACTGAAGAGTACTACACCGGCAAACAGTAAGAAACACAGTGACCACTGAAGACTACCAAATCCACAAACATTTAGAAACACAGTTACCACTGAAGACTACCACACCTACAAACAGTAAGAAACACAGTGACAACTGGAGACTACCACACTGACAAACAGTAAGAAACACAGTGACCACTGAAGACTACCACACCGACAAACAGTAAGAAACGCAGTGACCACTGAGGACTACCACACTGGCAAACAGTAAGAAACGCAGTGACCACTGAAGACTACTACACCGGCAAACAGTAAGAAACACAGTGACCACTGAAGATTACCACACCGACAAACAGTAAGAAACATAGTGACCACTGAAGACTACCACACCGACAAACAGTAAGAAACGCAGTGACCACTGAAGACTACCACACCGACAAACAGTAAAAAACGCAGTGACCACTGAAGACTACCACACCGACAAACAGTAAGAAACGCAGTGACCACTGAAGACAACCACACCGACAAACAGTAAGAAACGCAGTGACAACTGAAGACTACCACACCGACAAACAGTAAGAAACACAGTGACCACTGAAGACTACCACAATGACAAACAGTAAGAAACACAGTGACCACTGAAGACTACCACACCGACAAACAGTGAGAAACACAGTGACCATTGAAGACTACCACACCGACAAACAGTAAGAAACACAGTTACCACTGAAGACTACCACATCGACAAACAGTAAGAAACACAGTGACCATTGAAGACTACCACACCGACAAACAGTAAGAAACACAGTGACCACTGAAGACTACCACACCGACAAACAGTAAGAAACACAGTGACCATTGAAGACGACCACACCGAAAAACAGTAAGAAACACAGTGACAACTGAAGACTACCACATCGACAAACAGTAAGAAACACAGTGACCACTGAAGACTACCACACCGACAAACAGTAAGAAACACAGTGACAACTGGAGACTACCACACTGACAAACAGTAAGAAACACAGTGACCACTGAAGACTACCACACCGACAAACTGTAAGAAATACAGTGACCACTGAAGACTACCACACCGACAAACAGTAAGAAACGCAGTGACCACTGAGGACTACCACACCGACAAACAGTAAAAAACACAGTGACCACTGAAGACTACCACACCGACAAACAGTAAGAAACACAGTGACCACTGAAGACTACCACACCGACAAACAGTAAGAAACACAGTGACCACTGATGACTACCACACCGACAAACAGTAAGAAACGCAGTGACCACAGAAGACTACCACACCGACAAACAGTAAGAAACGCAGTGACCACTGAAGACTACCACACCGACAAACAGTAAGAAACGCAGTGACCACTGAAGACTACCACTCCGACAAACAGTAAGAAACACAGTGACCACTGAAGACTACCACATCGACAAACAGTAAGAAACACAGTGACCACTGAAGACTACCACACTGACAAACAGTAAGAAACACAGTGACCACTGAGGACTACCACACCGACAAACAGTAAGAAACACAGTGACCACTGAAGACTACCACACTGACAAACAGTAAGAAACGCAGTGACCACTGAAGACTACCACAATGACAAACAGTAAGAAACACAGTGACCAATTAAGACTACCACACCGACAAACAGTAAGAAATACAGTGACCACTGAAGACTACCACACTGACAAACAGTAAGAAACACAGTGACCACTGAAGACTACCACACTGACAAACAGTAAGAAACACAGTGACCACTGAGGACTACCACACCGACAAACAGTAAGAAACACAGTGACCACTGAAGACTACCACACTGACAAACAGTAAGAAACGCAGTGACCACTGAAGACTACCACAATGACAAACAGTAAGAAACACAGTGACCACTGAAGACTACCACACCGACAAACATTAAGAAACACATTGACCACTGAAGACTACCACACCGACAAACAGTAAGAAATACAGTGACCACTGAAGACTACCACACCGACAAACAGTAAGAAACGCAGTGACCACTGAGGACTACCACACCGACAAACAGTAAAAAACACAGTGACCACTGAAGACTACCACACCGACAAACAGTAAGAAACACAGTGACAACTGGAGACTACCACACTGACAAACAGTAAGAAACACAGTGACCACTGAGGACTACCACACCGACAAACAGTAAGAAACACAGTGACCACTGAAGACTACCACACTGACAAACAGTAAGAAACGCAGTGACCACTGAAGACTACCACACCGACAAACAGTAAGAAACACAGTGACCAATTAAAAATACCACACCGACAAACAGTAAGAAACACAGTGACCACTGAAGACTACCACATCGACAAACAGTAAGAAACACAGTGACCACTGAAGACTACCACACCGACAAACAGTAAGAAACACAGTGACAACTGGAGACTACCACACTGACAAACAGTAAGAAACACATTGACCACTGAAGACTACCACACCGACAAACAGTAAGAAATACAGTGACCACTGAAGACTACCACACCGACAAACAGTAAGAAACGCAGTGACCACTGAGGACTACCACACAGACAAACAGTACGAAACACAGTGACCACTGAAGACTACCACACCGACAAACAGTAAGAAACACAGTGACCACTGAAGACTACCACACCGACAAACAGTAAGAAACACAGTGACAACTGGAGACTACCACACTGACAAACAGTAAGAAACACATTGACCACTGAAGACTACCACACCGACAAACAGTAAGAAATACAGTGACCACTGAAGACTACCACACCGACAACAGTAAGAAACGCAGTGACCACTGAGGACTACCACATCGACAAACAGTAAGAAACACAGTGACCACTGAAGACTACCACACCGACAAACAGTAAGAAACACAGTGACCACTGAAGACTACCACATCGACAAACAGTAAGAAACGCAGTGACCACTGAGGACTACCACACCGACAATCAGTAAGAAACACAGTGACAACTGAAGACTACCACACTGACAAACAGTAAGAAACACAGTGACCACTGAAGACTACCACACCGACAAACAGTAAGAAACACAGTGACCACTGAGGACTACCACACCGACAGACAGTAAGAAACGCAGTGACCACTGAGGACTACCACAATGACAAACAGTAAGAAACACAGTGACCACTGAAGACTACCACACCGACAAACAGTAAGAAACACATTGACCACTGAAGACTACCACACCGACAAACAGTAAGAAACACAGTGACCACTGAAGACTACCACACCGACAAACAGTAAGAAACACAGTGACCACTGAAGACTACCACAATGACAAACAGTAAGAAACGCAGTGAGCACTGAAGACTACCACACCGACAAACAGTAAAAAAACACAGTGACCACTGAAGACTACCACAATGACAAACAGTAAGAAACGCAGTGAGCACTGAAGACTACCACACCGACAAACAGTAAGAAACACAGTGACCACTGAAGACTACCACACCGACAAACAGTAAGAAACACAGTGACCACTGAAGACTACCACACCGACAAACAGTAAGAAACACAGTGACCACTGAAGACTACCACACCTACAATCAGTAAGAAACACAGTGACCACTGAAGACTACCACACCGACAAACAGTGAGGAACATAAGGAATACAATCAACATAAATATTCTACAATTGAGTAAAAGTGAATCCGCAAGTGTAGATGAGATCAGGTGCTCCTACTTGCTCAGCAACACCCGTCACTTACGCCGTGCATAAAAAGCCACCGTGCAGCAATAGCCAAACCCCATGAATGCGTCAAATTTGGTGTCTCGGATGGTTCTGACCTAAAATACCTATCGACATTGAGGATAATGAGATGCTATAATATCTGTAATTTCTTTGTATCGTCATAAAAAATTTGAAGTGATAACATCAGTCGTTCAAAAATGTAACCCTCGGCTCAGTAGTTTATCGGTTTGTCTTCTTGTACTCAGAACGATTAGCTGTAATATGAGCTAGCTCTGGAATAGTATATCAATTGCGATATGAATATATATCAAGAATGTTATTCTTTAGGAAAGTAAATTTCGTTTGGCATAGGTGATAATAACATGAGATTCAAATATAAAGCAAAGTAAATACTATCAGTGGTTTCTTGCGCCTCTATTTCACAAGGACAGTCTGTGCTACGTTTATCAGCACGTCGTCGATATGTCTGTATGTAAAATGGAGTGCTAGGTTATTCTTTCCACGAGAGTAAGGACTGAACAAAGTCGACTTTATCTGAGTATAGGAAAACATCAGCAATAAGTGGAGCATAGTAAATTCTCATTGGAATTCCCACGATTTGCTGAAAGACCATTCCTCCGAATACCAAAATATGTTATCGATCAGAAAGTTCAAGATCTTGATTATCTCAGGAGTCTTCTTCTGTGTTTTTATTATATCAGTCAGAATTTTATTACGACGACGGGATACACCAATGCCTAGCGAGATGTTCACAAAGTCGGTTGTGTTTAGTAGCGCCATCTTAACTTTTAGATGGGTTTTTTTTTTTTAATTTAGTTCTGTTTACAAGTCGGATCATTAATTTAATTGTCCGAATGTCATGGCATTATTTTACAGAACATATAAATTTACAGCATGGACCAGACACTTTTCGGGTACTTAACACTCGTCTGTGATCCTCAATCTAAACAAAGACTGAAAGTTATATGTCCAAAAATACCCAAAAGACGTAGCAGGATGGGTGGGATGTGATGCTACAGGATTAATTTAGCACAGATTTTATTCACTTCTATTAAGGCTTCATTTATATGTTTTCTTTATGAAGATACAATATCATAATTTTTCATTAAGCATAAATTGTGTTACATATAAAGAAATGTTAAATTTACTATGTTGATTTATATGACATCCAAGTAGAAACCTAGAGGGGCATTTTAAGTAAATAAAGGCGCCGCTAAGTGAAGGATGGTCTTTACTGTTCAGCTTTAAGGACATAAATCGTTAGAGTGATACAACTGAGATTTTCAGAATTACCATAGAATGGTTATCTATATATCATGTGTTCCCTATAGTGATGACTTCACGTATTCATTACAAGATTTGCTGCGATTTTACAATTTAATGTCAAATTGGAAACTGGCACTAGAAAGTATAATAAATAAATATCCGTCAAAGCATTTTCTAAATGGCTTAAATATGGAAATATTGAACCGATGAGTTTCTTCGTCTTAGACAATATTTTGATAGAGTTCGTGGTGTACACATGTTTACTTTCACAATCTTTGACTTTGCAGAAGAACTGACCATACATTGGTAGGCATGAATCCCTTTTCATCCTGCCTTTGCAACTGAGGACAAGGGAAGCAAGTCACGAGGATATATATACTACTTTGACTAACTGAATAGACTGAACGTATCAGAAATATCAAGGGGTTCTGCCATTAATAGTTTGATACTTTTTTCTTCAGCTCAAAAGGAAAGTAACGGTTTTATTTGCAAAGAAACAAATGTTTACAATTGCTTTTTATTGTATTTATGATGGAAATTTGACTAACTTTTCTCAGGACTGTATAATTTGGCGGCAGCCACCAACATAAAATGTGTATATTTGTATTGCTCTATTCCCTGAATGACTGTAATTAATTTATCCACCGTAATCCTGAAGAAACGATTGTGTTACAATAATGGAAATAATGAAAAAACATAAAATAAAGAGAATATACGAGCCGACACCGTGCCGCGTGTGTACGACATGACCCACGGGATATGAATTATCATGAAGTCTGATATTGGGTACCCTAAGTAGGCGTTTTTTTCATCTCGTAACTTGTACTCAGATTGTCTTTATAGTTCTATATCGGCTAATCAGATTAGCTGTATAAAAGATTTTAGATGTGTAATCCGTCTGATGTACTCCATTACATTTTTTCTTATATGTTTCAATCTCAGAAGCGGCTCCAAAATGGCTCTTCCATTTGTAACTTAATAATTCGCCAAAACTACATAAGATAACATATGAACAATGCAAAATTGAAGGTTAAAAATATAAGAAAAGTAAAGTTATAAAGAAAAGATATTATACAGCATTTCTTATGATTGTATATCTAACTGAACCGATAAACAGAATTTAACTTAGGAGGGGCCACTGAAACAAAATTTAGGGAAAGGAAATTGGTAAATATCTGTGGTGTAAGCTGGGTTCGCAAAAGTCTAATGTGACGTTAGGATAATGTACACAGTGAACAAAACAGTTCTGTAAAAGGGTATCAAAAGCATTGGTATATCAGGCTCCGCTGGCTGCAGCAAGCTCAATCTTCCGCAAATTCCGACTTCTGAGAACAGGTGATCAGGACCCTGTTGTTTTCTTTGAGAGATTTTGACGGGTATTCGTGATGGAGCTCTAATGTACAACTATCAGCTGGGTTTTTTTTTCATTTATGTGTATGAGGGTACCAAGTCTTCAAATTTAAATCTATAAGCCGCATCGAGTCTCTAAATACCTTATGCATGAAATGTTGAAGAATATAGAAAAGCTATTATACATCACATAGAAGCCCAAATCAAACATTCAGTACATAATTCTCCAAAACAACCTGTTTATACGTTAACGTGCTTCTCGCTATACAAGAAGGAAACAGAGAATGTTGGAACGTCGCTACGTAATAACAGATCACAAATGACTTCCGCGTGACTCCCAATTTTCAGCTTTTTCTACTAGAAATACGTCAATTCTCATTTAAAGCTCGGCAATGCTAGATTAATGAGGTTGACCAGGCTTGTCAACAGACCTCTAAGTTGCTGTGCCATTATTTTCTATCTACTTCCATAAAGCTTACTCGCAAGCATTATCTGATATATCGGGATTTTCCTTGTTAAAATCTATTTCAATATACATCATTGCTGTCAATAAGACTATTAAGATTTAAATTCGTTTTACAATGTAGTTTGAAATGACCATCCATAAGGATAGTATTGGAATATCAGAGATATAGCGCAAATGGTCGTTGTTCAAATCATAAATTTCATTAACAGAGACAATTCATAGGCGAGTGAAAGGGAAAATAACATACTAGTATCAATCGAGAAAGCACGAGTTCACCTTTTTCTCCTGCTAAATTCATAACACCATTACTTACGATATTCCCCTTTTAAACCAGAAATCCTCTTTTCCTAGGTCGAACAATAAAGTTGATTAACCGAGGAACAGCGATCAACTGGGAAATCTGTCACTGATTTAATTAGACGTATATCTCAATATACCAGTCTTTATTAAATTACATCTTCATATGTCAAATACCATGTCAGATATCGTCGGAATTCAAAGATAAATCTAAAAACTTCACAGTTTTCTAGTTTAATCTGACAATAAACTCTGCTACTTGGAAAACCTGAAGACCGTTTCGTCCGGAAAACAGCGAGGAATGTCAAGGAAACGTTAAAGATCCTTATCCCTACTTCCACAAGAGATCATGACTACACATTTTAGGGTATATTTGGGGCGTAAAGCAATAACGGACACACTTTAGCAGACTCAAGTTGTGAAATTGTCATTTCTTGATAGAAGCCATAATTAGCCCCTTCATTCTCAATTCGCAAAATGTAACCCACGTAGTTTCAATATCATAAAATCTTATTGGACTCCATGCCCTTGGACATATAGTACAAGATGCAAAGATTTTATGAAGATTCCAAGACAAGAACAGATTATTCAAACTTTGCTAAAGATGCATGAAGAGCCAAGTTTTGTACATGTATCACCATTGCTTTACTCAATACTGGCAAGTAAAAGTACTCATAAGGCAATAGTAGGGCAAATGAAGGATCTGGTATTGCATCCATCAAAGCATCCTAAAATGAACCAATGACGCAAGTTTTAATTCTGTGGCACAGAGACTCCTCCTATATTGGGCTTTCCCTTTCAAGTGGAAATGTAGGTCAGATGCAGCATCTGATGCATTGCTAGATCATGGTATCCCAAGATGAACTACTTGTACAAATTTCTGACTTTTTAAAGCTAACACAAGAGATATGCTCAAGTGAGCTATTAACAGCATCACATGGAATTTCTTGTACACTTTTTACATTTTCTGCTTCTTTTTGAGAAAAAACTTGGTAAATATCAAGTACTAATAATCCGCTAAAAGCATTATTATATTGTTTTTCATTCAGTTTCAATGATCAGTCTGAACAATGCATGGAGTTTCCTTTTTTCATTATTTATTTCAGATTTATAATGCTCATAAATTTCTTTCATAATTACCATTATATCCATTCTTCCAATATACAAAATACAGATATACATACACATACTAACAAACAACAGATACAATGGCAATAAAAATCTAATACAAATTTTCACGTTATGTGAAATAACATTTTGGGCTCAAAAGTATTCAACTCTCAAATGAAGGATGCACTTTTACAGCGCTTTGTTAACATTTGATCAAACATGCAATAAATAATAGACGTTGAATACCTTTGAACCTATCACAACAAAGTCGATGAGTGATCATCTTCATCAATGTGCCAAATACAAATAATGATAATAAAATATCAAGGTAACCAATGATAATCAATTATTTACCACAAGTCTCGATGATGGGCTGAATTCCCTTAACTGATTTGTACTTCAATACACTTCACCCACTCGTATCATTGAGACCTTATCTTTGTTTTTTACTTTCAAAATAACAGGAAATTATTACAAATTGCTAAGGAACTAATTCATCATCAATGTTAGATAGCATCTTCTTCTTCTAGATTTTCTTGGCTCACAAAGCCAGTACGAGATTTCATGTGAAAGGTTCTTCCATAGATATATATATATAAATAACCTAATTTCTTCAATTTTCCTAAAGATAAATTAGTTGTCCTTATTAAGAATCACTTCAAACTGATGATAAAATTCAATAAAATTTGTCTGACATTCTGTAAAACGATCTTGTAACATTCCAATAGACTATTTTTCTTCATGAGAATGACTCGCAAACTTAATAAGTTCACTAACCAACAGGATCACAATGGTAGCTTTATGACCTATGATCATGCCAAGCATGGAATGTTCTTTACTTGTATCACTATGTCTCGTCTACGTTTTGTCTCTCTTGGCAAACATGAAGGACTTCCAAAAACAATTTGCATTCAAATCAGATGTACATTAATCTCCACAATGTTACCATGGAAATAAATATTCTATTTTTAGAATTCTACAACCATATAATTGACACAACAAAATGTAATAAATTAAGCCGGGAATTTCCTCATCATGCCGATGTAATAAAGACATAAACCATTAACGTCCTTAACAAAGACAAAGGCAGCTATTTGTCTTAAACTTGGAAACAAACCTTTCTCTATTTTAAACATAGAATTGAAAAGCAAAGATGAGTATGATATAGTGTATAAGGAATCTGTTGTAATTATTCAAAGAAAATACTTATTTTTTGTGCTTACGTTGAATTTTTAAGGAAAGAGCGCCTTTATTATACATTTTTAAACCTCTACCGCTCAAAGACTTTTATCGAGTGTTATATAGTAGTATTGACACACTAGAAATTAGTGCACTGCACAGCATATACTGACTGAAAATTACTGTCCATTAATACTCCTACTTTTATATAATAGAGAAAGCCCACTTTAAGTATTATATATTGCAAATACATCAGTATTATATGAAATCCACAAAGTCTGTGATATTGCAAACAGGAGACCAGGTGTCATAGAATAAGTAGAGATGAGGAGGTTACAATGTCGGTACCAATGGGATAGCTGCATTAAGATATGACTATGTCCTCCATATAACAAACATCCATACAGGATGCTTCATTGGTCCTCTTTTCCAGATGTAATATCAAATGCATCATTTACTTCCAAAGTTTCCAAATGAGCTAAATGCTTGGTCTGTACGTTTCTGAAATGATGAGGTCCCCACCATGGTGCTCTGCATACCCATGTTACCACTGGGCATTCCCATGTTACCACTGGGCATTCCCATCATGCCACTCTGCATTCCCATGGTGCCTTGCATACTTACAGACATACCTTTATCAATGAAACAGAAAAGCATCATTACAAGTCAAATTTTTTTCTGCTAAAAGATATTTTTTAAATTGTTCTATTTTCTATTTTGCTATATATTTTCCTGGAAGCTAGGAATGGAATCATTATATAATTTTTTTCCTGCACAAAAGCAACAAACATATACATACCCATGTTTTGAGCCATCATTGGTCGTTGTTGTTGTTGTCCCATCATAGGACCCTGGTTAAGTGACATGCCGGACATGCCTTGTTGGATGCCCATTATCTGGTTATTACCCATCGGCATACCTTAATGTACAAAATAACATGCATGTAGATTTCATATCCATTTGATGATCAAACAGAAAAAGAAACATACTTCTACAAGGAGTAAGGAAGAATCAAACATAAAAGGAAACTTATTGGTGCAGAGACCTAGGTAACAGAAAACCATCTCAGGTAAGACTTCATAATTTGTCTGGAAAGATAGGTGAAGAACATTGTATACATGTATTTACTCGTTTTACTATCACTACATCCTTGATCATTATGTAATATTACATTCTGTAGTCTAAAATGATGTCAAGTCATACCCCAGAATTGTGTTTGAATACTGTGAGAAACTCAATATAACAATATGTCTAAAAAAAGATTGACACTTTACTGGTAGGAGAATAATGTCGTAACATCAAATACACATGGTATATAGCAAGCTAACTTAAATATAACCTGGATATGGTCTTTTAACTAAATAATGAGCACAGATTATTTGCTTTTGAAGACATCAAGGCAGAATTGTTACAGACTTTATCATGCCCCATTATATACTAATTTTAGCCAATGATGTTGCAGTAAGAAAGTCACATGGTGTCCAACCTTGACACTAAAGTAGGTCACCAAATATTCAAACATAAAAATTTACTATGTAAACATAAAATGGTTCTCGGCGTGATAATTTCATAATAGGGTTTGTTCCTGCCATATTTCCAACTCAAAGTAGGCTTGTAAATATGTAAGGGGTTTGGCCTTCGGTCTCACCTCCCACAAACTTAAACACATACTCTGAGCAGGAAGAATGATATGAACAAACCCTTTAACTAATAAAACTTCATACAAAGGTAATACTACATCTGTAGATAAATAAAGCTAGAATGGCAGCATTTCAGGGAATGCAAACGTCACCTGTAAAACATAGCCACAGTTAAGAATCTTGAAGGGGTGCGACAGTTGAAGTTTGACTGACAAAACGACAGGAAAACAGATATAGAAATTCCTAAAGGTGACTTTGTATTGCAGGCATCACAAAAATAAATATACAGTACATTCTGGATCATATACATGTATATGCATTATAAGGAATTCATGCATTAGTACAATTCAATGGGTTGAGAAATGTAATTTAATTTGCAAACAAAAGAAACAAAGCAAACTCAGTCTAAACAGGTTAAATTGTGAATACCTATTTAATTTCAAAAATCTATGACAACTAACAAAAAGTGCCAAGCAAAATCTCTAACACAAAACTCAAACTAAAGTGAAAGTAACATGACGTAAGCATGTTTACCTGTGGCTGGGTAGGTGGGGTTCATGTCGGGGGACCACATAGGTTGTGTGTCTATATAATACTGACCACCTGTATCAACCAGGGACAAAATAACTCATCAAATACTCCATATTACTTATTACTTTTAAATAAATACTGATGATGATTAAAATTGGTAATAGTAAATCAATTTTAAGAGGATATGCCCTTTATATTGACTAAATACTATTGAGAAAGTACCTGAGGACATAAGTGTTTTATTGTTCATGGAAAGCTGTTGACCGAGGTAAATGGATTAAGCGAAGAACAAAAAAAGAACTTAAAACATGAGGGAACCATCTCTATTTGCTCTACAATCCTTCATTAACCAATAATATAGGTCAGATGCTTGTTGCTCTATACGTTATCTCAATACTTTGAACTGAGGGGAAAAGATTCCAAAAAGGACAACTAGTATTTAACCCCTGCTTCATTATATACATGTACATATGTATGTGGTAAAATGACATTTCTACAATATGCACTTCATCTTTCCTAGAGGTATTCCAGGTATTTTATGAAAATATCCTTCATGCAGGGTTATCAGCTTTCATTTTTTATGTGCACATGCACATGTTAGTGAGTGACCAAAATGCAGGGGAAACTTTACTGACATGATTAGTTTATATATAATTACATGTATATTCTTCCTGATTCCATACAAATTATACATAAGACATCTCTCACAATGTCAGTTTATAAATTACACATGCAGCACAATTAGCACATATTGTTTATTTCATTAGTTGCTTTGTTATTTAAGTATAATTTTCATATATTTCATAAGCTCTCATTGGTCACCATATTTCTTAAATTAGATGAGGAAACTCATACTTATAGACAGTGTAGACAGGAAAGTGTATCACAGTGCAATACAGTAAATAATACCAAAGTATAATGGATAGGATACACACAAGGCCATTCTATTATAAATGCTGTCTCTCAAGTTTATTTTTGATAAGGTAAATGAGCTAACCAGGATTTCTCTTTGTCAGTATGTGTTAAGATTTAAATCATTCATCTCTGACCAGCTACCAAAATGATTCTGATTGGTACAAAGAGTCGTACATCCCCAAGCCCCGACTAAAATTCAAGTTCAAACACATTCAGATCACCTTGAGATATTCCCCTTAAACTATCAATAATCAAATACTACAAACACACATGCTGAATATCAAATCCTAGTTACTTTGATAAAATATGTTTTAAATTCCCCTGCCAATAGATATGGGTAAAATACCTAAAATCAAAAGACTTCAAAAACTAACAAATTGCTGACATTAAGAACTTGTACAGGATGCTTGATCCTTGAGAGACAGTACTCCTTTTGGCCAAATTCAGGAAAGAGGATGTGTGTCAATCATGTAAACGTTTATATCTATCATTATTTACCTGGGGCCATGGAACCTTTTTGTTGTTGTAGCTGGTTCATGGAGGGTTGAGTTTGTTTTTGGTATTTACTGGCCGGACTCAGGTTGTCCAAACTGATGTTTACTTTACTCGCCGTGTCTGTCCACGTGTTGGCACCCTTCTGAAAATACAAATACAATAGATATCAAATCATTTAATGTAAACAACAAACACAATTTCTTCTTGCTACATGAAAACTGAAAGACAATGAACATATAACTCAGCAAACAAGACTGAGGTTCAGAAATGAGTTGTGATTGAATAATAAAGTAAATGAGTTTTGATTGCAGGTTTATGACATAATTATTTACATGATATCATGATCTGTTTCTTATAATGGCATTATGACTTGAATAAATTTTGTACCTTAACCAGAGATATTGTGAAACACACACCATGCCAATTATTTTTTTATTGTAAACACATCATGTAAGTAATCAGTAATTTGATTGATCACTGAAGACACAGAAATATGGTACATACTAACCACAAAGTATGAGGTATGTCAGATGGAGAGGCGACTCAATATTCTCCTCTTGGAAAACATGCACATTATTGTAACTCAACATCAATGAAAAGATTTGGTCATGGTCAACATTTTTCAAAAGCAATCAGAATCTAAGGTCACGATGAAGGTCACAAAGTAAAAACTTTAGGTATCTAAAGAAATATTGCTTTTAGGAATACACATGTGAAATATTAAAGCCCTATCACCTATTAAAGTTATGGCCAAGGTTCAAGTTTTGTGAACAAATAGACAAACCCTAAATGCCAAAAAATCTTGGTTATGGAGACATACAAACCTCTTCAATTTCCTCACTTTGAAACAGTAAGATAATTATTGATAAATTGCTCCATTCTTCAAGAAGTACAAAAACTTCACTTGCACTCATCTCTCATAAAAAACAGAATATTTACTCAGAAAGGACATGTAATGATGTATAATTTTTGTTTTTGTGTTTTAAGTTTAAGATACCCTCATTATGTCTTGAGAACATTTCTCAACATTTTGAAGCCAAAGGTACATGCCATCTGCAGCAAGCTTATAATGCATATAGGATATTGTATGTATTGCACAGCCAGTATCAGGCATTGAACTTGCAACAATATACTCAAATTTGAAAAGATTATAGTATTCTGACCACATCACTTGCTTGGGAAATAGAGATGTTCAGAAATATTACAAAGTTATGTTCATAAGAGGTACCTTGAGCTAGCCAAATCCAGTATATAGTTTAAATAGGTTTTTTCACTCTGAATTATTCTACAGCAACATAATATGTCATCTATAAACTCAGTGGTAAATGCAATGAATGTCACTTTAAAATTAACTTATTTGAAAATTCTGGTTTCATAAAATCATCTGGCTTAGGTGAATGTACTTGTACTTTTTATTTTAATATCCAAGAATGAAATTCAAATTTGCACTGAAAATACAAAGCTAATTGACAAAAAAATTGTATAATTTACTTTTGTCTATGAAAACTAATATGTCATATGTATATGAACATAATTCATACTAGACTAAAAATATCTTCTGAGCATGACAAGTAATCTGATTTATCTATAGATTATCACACCACCATCACCTAAAACCAACTCCTAGGTCTGTGCAAGGTTGACTTTGAATGTCGATACATGCAACTGAATCCAAACAGTTCTCTTGATTAAATTTATTTTCTTATAACTTTGTAAAATTACATTTTCCACTTTTTCTCATAAGATACCAATGTTATCCAAAAGGACAAAAAGCGGGACTATAAGCTACCCAGACATACACAATGCAGTCACAAGCATCTACGAAATAATAATTCGTAATAATCCAGGAACTATAAGACCTGCAACATGTGATCATTTCTTCTTTCTTTTGTAATTGTGTATATACAGTCTAATTTATCTGGTGAATTAGTAGGTCAGTTTGTGTTGGGGAATCCAATTTAAAGGTTTGTTTTTGACAATTTCTGGTAATCATTCTATCTTCATTATATAAAATGGGGAAAAACAAAGAGAAATGATCATATGTATAATGTAGCAAAGGGGAACGAACATTGATATCCAGGAATTTAAGGAATCAAATATAATGTCTTCTTCTTTATTTTTCCCCCCAGGTTATCCTTTTTTAGGAAAATAGTAATTCCCAATCAATTATGCTACTAAATGTACATATATAAATATGATACAAGTTTATGCATTCTATGGATATCAAGTTCTAATTGACCAGTATCTATGTTGTCTGTATTCACAAGATTCCCGACTATCGTGCAGTATGTGGTGGAAGGTCAAGGTTATATAAATAACAACTTACGGAGATTGTGGTTTTTTCAACAGTGGAAGTAGTGCTAGTCTCCGCGGAGACCCCCGCCTGCGGGGACAAAATGGTGTTAATACAAACTACACTACCTCACGACAAAAATCTGGATGTGTCATACATATAGAGCCGATTTTCAATTTCAGTTCCTTTGACTGATACAGAACCCTTAGGGCCTGATTATGACTGAATGGTAACAAATGTGCAATATCTAATGATAGAGGACTTTTCACATGTTTATAATTTTGTCATTGATTTCTTTCATTTATGTCTGTTGTTGTTTTCTATATGACACATCCATATCAGTGAATCAAAGAGTGTAAAAGCAAATATAAAATACAAATGATTGAGTATTCAAAACTGAAAAACAAAGCACTGAAAACAGCAATGATGGATAGGACAACTACAATGAACAGTGAAGATATCCTATTCAAACCTTAACCTCAATGTATAAAAACCTCTACAACTAATGTTTAAAAGTGAAAAATGTTCCTGACTGCAGCATAGCACAGAATACTATAACAGCTGTTCTATGTTCAAGATTTTAGTCTATCAAAAAATTGATGTTCCAGAAATATCACATTTCAAGAGAGTATTCTAGTAAGAGGAAAATGAAATTAATTGTAAGTGAAATAAAATAGTCACAGTAATTGTTATGAATTCTTACAAGTGTAATATGTAAGATAGACTTCAATAAATAAAGTCAACACTTAGTGAACTGAAGTTTGAAAATGATGTTACAATGTAACAGTTTAAATATGTTAGTTATGCCCAAGGATAAAATGGCATAAATGAAAATGCAACTTAAAAGTTTATAACATAAAACACCGCTAAAGACGGTATGGCCAGATTGCAAAGTAAGTTTTTGTCACTAACTGGGTCAAGGTCAATAGGTCAAATAATACAGCATAAATTGAAAGGCTCTGTCAGAGGCAACCTACATGTATAAAATAAAGTTTCTACTGCATACAGTTCCATAGATTTTGCTTAAACCAGGAACTTTAACCAAAATCCTTAACTAGGTCAAAGTCCAAGGTCAATGTCACTAGGTCAAATGTTACCGCATATTGAAAGGTTTTGTTGTGGGCAAGCTTCATGTATAAAATAAAGTTTCTACTGCATACAGATACATAGATTTTGCTTAAACCAGGAACTTTAACCAAAATCTTTGAGTAGGTCAAAGTCCAAGGTCAAGGTCACTAGGTCAAATGTTACGGCATAAATTGAAAGGTCTTGTGATGGGCAAGCTTCATGTATAATATAAAGTTTCTACTGCATATAGTTACTTAGATTTTGCCTAAACCAGAAACTTTAACCAAAATCTTTAACTAGGTCAAAGTCCAAGGTCAAGGTCACTAGGTCAAATGTTATGGCATAAATTGAAAGGTCTTGTCATGGGCAAGCTTCATGTATAATATAAAGTTTCTACTGCATATAGTTCCTTAGATTTTGCCTCAACCAGAAACTTTAACCAAAATGTTGACGGCAGACGGACGGATGGACGGACGGACGGACATCGTCAATCTATAGGCCGGAATTGCTTTGCAATCCGGCCAATAAAGGAAAATAACATATAAATATATGCAGACTTAACTTTTTTTAAGATATGACTTGACTTACCATTGTGTTCATGCCTTGATTGTTCATAGGAAAGCTAGCAGAGAAGCCCATGCCCATAGGCTGGTTCATACCCGGCCCAGGGCCCATCATTCCTGGCTGCATCATCATAGGCTACCAAAACGATAAATTCTCAAAATCATAAAGCGGGTCTCTAAAGGAGGCTACGGGTACAATATCAATGTGAACATGGGATCTTCACACATAACAAAGGTAAAATAAAACACCGCTAAAGACGGTATGGCCGGATTGCAAAGTAAGTTTTTGTCACCAACTGGGTCTAGGTCACTAAGTCAAATATTACAGCATACATTGAGAGGTCTTGTCAGAGGCAACCTACATGTATAATATAAAGTTTCTACTGTATACAGTTCCTTAGATTTTGCTTAAACCAGGAACTTTAACCAAAGTCTTTAACTAGGTCAAAGTCCAAGGTCAAGGTCACTAGGTCCAATGTTACGGCATAAATTGAAAGGTCTCATCATGGGCAACCTAAATGTATAATATAAGGTTTCTACTGCATACAGTTCCTTAGATTTTGCTTAAACCAAGAACTTTAATCAAAATCTTTAACTAGGTCAAAGTTCAAGGTCACTGGGTCACTGGGTCAAATGTTACGGCATAAATTGAAAGGTCTCATCATGGGCAACCTACATGTATGATATAAAGTTTCTATTGCATACAGTTCCTTAGATTTTGCTTAAACCAGAAACTTTAACCAAAATCTTTCACTAGGTCAAAGTCCAAGGTCAAAGTCACTAGGTCCAATGTTACGGCATAAATTGAAAGGTCTCATCATGAGCAACCTAAATGTATAATATAAGGTTTCTACTGCATACAGTTCCTTAGATTTTGCTTAAACCAGAAACTTTAACCAAAATATTTAACTAGGTCAAAGTCCAAGGTCAAGGTCTCTAGGTCCAATGTTACGGCATAAATCGAAAGGTCTCGTCATGGGCAATCTAAATGTATAATATAAGGTTTCTACTGCATACAGTTCCTTAGATTTTGCTTAAACCAAGAACTTTAACCAAAATCTTTAACTAGGTCAAAGTTCAAGGTCAAGGTCACTGGGTCAAATGTTACGGCATAAATTGAAAGGTCTCATCATGGGCAACCTACATGTATAATATAAAGTTTCTTCTGCATACAGTTCCTTAGATTTTGCTTAAACCAGAAACTTTAACCAAAATCTTTAACTAGGTCAAAGTTCAAGGTCAAGGTCACTGGGTCAAATGTTACGGCATAAATTGAAAGGTCTCATCATGGGCAACCTAAATGTATAATATAAGGTTTCTACTGCATACAGTTCCTTAGATTTTGCTTAAACCAGAAACTTTAACCAAAATCTTTAACTAGGTCAAAGTCCAAGGTCAAGGTCACTAGGTCCAATGTTATGGCATAAATTGAAAGGTCTTGTCATGGGCAACCTATATGTATAATATAAGGTTTCTACTGCGTACAGTTCCTTAGATTTTGCTTAAACCAGGAACTTTAACCAAAATCTTTAACTAGGTCAAAGCCCAAGGTCAAGGTCACTAGGTCAAATGTTACGGCATAAATTGAAAGGTCTTGTCATGGGCAACCTTCATGTATAATATAAAGTTTCTACTGCATATAGTTCCTTAGATTTTGCCTCAACCAGAAACTTTAACCAAAATGTTGACGGCAGACGGACAGACGGACGGACGGACGGACAGACAGACGGACGGACGGACATCGTCAATCTATAGACCGGAATTGCTTTGCAATCCGGCCAATTACAAACCCTCAAGTGACAATAAACTTAATAGGGATAATACTACATGTAATGGTTTTCAAACCAATTTATTTACCATCACCTTGAAGCATAAGGGAAGTTTTCTAATTTTCCCACCATTGCAAGAAAAGCTTGAACATTTTACTTAAAACACCTACCTGTTGTTGTGCTCCCATTGGAGACATATTGCCCATCATGCCCATATTTGGCTGCATGGGCTGACCCATGGACTGTGGCATCATGCCAGGACCACTCATCATTGGGGTCTGGCCCATACTCATCTGGTAAATATATCAAAATATTGGATCAGAAGTGGCTGCTTAAATCATCTACTAGACATCTACACGTCAAAAATCGCTGATATTGCCATCGCAACAATTAAGTTATGAAATTGATAGAATCTACAAAGCCATATGCAATCATGAATTCTAACCTGTGGTTGGCCTGTCATTCCCATCATAGGCCCACCCATTGGCTGTTGTCCCATCGTGCCCATTGGCTGCTGTTGGCCCATTGTGCCCATGGGTTGCTGTTGGCCCATAAGTCCCATTGGCTGAGAGCCCATGGGCTGTGATGTCATGTTGCCCATGGGTTGTGACATGGTACCCTGAGATTGCATACTACCTGCGTTTGGACTACTGAAGACATCTAATAATTCTGATGTATTCGATGTGGGTGCTGTGTTTGAGGAACTAAATTTAGAAAAGTCTGCAAACCCATCTTTGCTGTAAAAGACATATGTAAAGTAGCAACTTTGTTCATGCATTCTCTATCAACTATTTTAATTACTGTACATTTTTACCATTTATTTATTAAAGCCTATTTGTGCATGTAAAAGTCTCTCATGATGTTGCTTTTAGAGGGAGCACTTTAACTTGTACTGGTAACACTGATACTTTAGTACAGACACTGTGAAATGACTTCAGTACTGTGTTGAAGATACATATAATAAACAAGGCATCCTTTACGTTTCAGATTTCCCCTAACATTCATATCCCCTCATGTACAGTTTGTAACATCATAATGTTTTCTGACAGGACATAACTTTGTTGAGCAAGAAGCAACAGGACCTGGTTGGAAGGGCACTATTTCCTCATAATCCCTAATCTTTTTTTAAACATTATGCACCAAAACATTTTTTTCTTGAAAGAAAATTGGTATATGCTCAATGAGACCATAAATTCCATAATAGACCCTTTCACATTATCTGGGGTTCTAAATTTGAATACCAGTTCCAGGGGACAACGAATAGATTGCGCATGCACCAGTGACGTCATTTGATTGTTCTAGGACGTTTAGCGCGGGATCATGTTTCGTTTCTTCCGCGGAAAACATCCTGGAACAATCGAATTACGTCACTGGTGCATGCGCAATCTATTGTTTATCCCCCTGAACTGGCCTTCAAATTCAGTACCGCAGATAATGTGAAAGGGTCTATGGCAGCATAATGATATAAATAGTTACCTTGGTGATGTGGGTCCAGACATACTCTGAAAGGCACCAAAGTCACCTGTTTCATTACTAACAGGTGATACTGAAAGAAAAAGTCAGATAATTGTAAAATAGATAACTACTACATGAAAGCATTGTGCCCTTTTTTCTTGGCTTTCCATACATGTATATCTTTTAAAACTGAATGAAGTAAATGTCTTTTCCTAAGTATGAAGAAAGACAACTCTTGTTTCAGCTATTCTTTCTTTAAATTACATGTGCCATATTCAAAATGAATAAAATAAGTTTTAAACAGCTACACAATTAGTCTCCATAATGATTTATTTATTTTATTTGTATCCTTGTAATCCACTCCACATTTACATTACCTGTGTTGGCAGATACAGATCTAGGATTGAAGTCATTGCCCATTACACCATTAGTGTTGGCTGTCTGAAAGTCTGCAAAGTCAGCAGAGTTATCTGACTTGGACGGTGTCATGTCTATAAGGCTCG
Source organism: Pinctada fucata (assembly GCA_028142955.1). Taxonomy (NCBI): domain Eukaryota; kingdom Metazoa; phylum Mollusca; class Bivalvia; order Pterioida; family Pteriidae; genus Pinctada; species Pinctada fucata. The sequence continues at coordinate 68,557,302 of AP027105.1, read as the reverse complement.
GACCTTGATCTGTACTGGCAACAGACTGAAAAACATCAGCGATATACTTTATTATCATGGAACAGGAATTGGGTTACAGACCGTCTTATTTCATTCAAATAATTCTATGTGTTACTGTTGACTTTTTGACTGAAGATATTAAATAATTTTTATAAGCTTTAAGACATTGTATATACATGTATATACAAGAATGAAAAAAAGACAATTTTACAAAAGTGAAGCAATGATGCGGCAACATATCTGAAATTATATTGATAAATTTAATTAATGCACCTCATCAAAGATATTTTTCTACATTATTTTAGCATATAGCCTTAACCTTTGACCCTGACCTTGAAAGTTGATGCATGTAAGCTAGTTTAGTCTTCTAAGCACATTAACTTGTATGCAAAGTTTGATGAAAATCTAAAACTTATCTTTGCCTTCAAGAGTGTATGGCAGCACTCATAAAGTGTTACTATATCTCAACAGCTGGGAGAGGGGGATAACAAATTGGCCCAAAGAGAGCATTCTGACAAATAATCATTCATCAAATATTTATGTTAGATATCAGACTTTCCCTTACCCCAGAATCGGATTTATCCTTGCCGAGTGTAGAGGACGCTCCTAGATCTAACTTCTTAGCAGATCGCGTTCTTCTATTTGTAGTGATTTTTTCCGTGTGTGTCGTCCGTGTTCTCTCTACAGATGTATACTCCTCATCTTCATCTTTAAATGAATATCTGTCATCATCATCTATCTTATTATCTGTCTCATCACTGAAAACGCAAAGAGATAAGAAATACATGTACATGTATCTATTTCATATTGTTATCTGTTTTATGTATAAATGAACCTCTGAAAATGTATGGAATAAGTGAAATGTTGATAAATAAAGAGCTGTCTACAACAAAAATGTTGTATTTGCAACCTCACCTCTTCCAATAAGTACAATGAATCTTTCTACAGTAACAAGTAACCACATTCATCTTTTTTAAATGACAGTGCAGTAAAAACACTTAATAAACTGGCCCCAAAATTTATAGTTTATATAAAACGTGCAAGCCGTCATACTAAGTCTTGGGTATCATGCCTACATGCCATCACAATCCAACCCCCTATAATTCTCCTCAAAATGACCAATTTTAGTCACACTGGTCTAATTGGTACAAATTATAACTACTGTCCACGCAGCACACTTCAGAAATCGGAAAATTGAAGTTTTCTCTACTTTGTCGCGTATTTTCTATTTCAAACTGTCATAACTATGGTAACAGTGTATGATATATGTCTATACGACCAATACTATGCTCTCATTGAAAGAAAATGATTTTAGATGGGGAGATTTCTATGTTAATTTTAGCGTGACATCGCAACGTTATCCATAGACTCAGTGTTAAACATCGTGCTAAACTTAACATAGAAAACTCCCTGTATAAAACCATTTTTTTCACCGTGAGCGTAGTATTAGTCGTAGGTACACATATCATACACCATTAGTTATGAGAGTTCGACATCTACATAAACTTTAATCGCAGAATTTACCTACAAAGTAAAGAAAACTTCAATTTTCTGATTTCTGAAGTGAGCTGCGCATACAGTAATTTTCCTTATTATGTTACGACAAAATAATTAGATGAGGTCATTTGTTAGAGGTCTGTAGAAGAGTAAATAGGAACAAATACTTATTTTACCCCGCCATGCAACTAATACATTTCAATATCACAAAAGCAAAATGAATACAGTAAACACAATTCATATTCACAACAAAGATTTTGAAATTCATCTGGTTTTGTCACTGATTTACAGTCATGTTATCTGATTAATGTCCAAGATTTTCTCGATCTTTATGTCAGTTCTTAAGAGCTACCCAAAATCAATCATTTAGGACAACCTGATGCCTAAAAAAAGCAACTTATATATAGTTTTCGTATGAATTTCATTTTTATGCCTGGTTTACATCATAACATTCTTTAAATCAAATGGACCGGTCACTTTTTACATGATCATTTTGCATCATTTTCATGAAATTTACAAGAAATCAAGAAATCTCAAATCTGCAAAAAAAAGGTCAAACTACCAGTATTTTTAGTCTGATTATTTTTTGCTTGAGTAACTTACACAGATGACATCTACTATCACTACTATATATTTATCAATATCTATAACTAAATCATGATGCTTCTGCAACTCAGTCTAAAAAGTATTGGAGTTACAACATCTATCACAAAAAATAAAGTAAATGTCATCATATCGATAAACTTGACCAGTTAAAACAGTACAGGGACTACAACAACATACACTTTCTCCTGCATAAAAAAATTCTTATTTCAAATAAGGACAAATATTTACATGTAAAGATTAAGGATGAAAGTGCTTAACAGAGCAGTCTCATAGGGTAAACAGGTTGTCACTCCAAAGTTTATAGGCCATGCAGAGTGTTAGCTATGTAACGATAGTTAGTTGATGAACATTGAATGTTTACACCTCACCTAAAATCAGTCAAACTGCTTTTTCTGCCCTGGGGTCTGTTTGAACTACAATTCAAGTCTCGGAATGTTACTCTCCCAGGCATTACACATTTATACTGAACATAATATCTGACGCATGATCTCATATGAGAAAACTTACACATGCTAAATACACACGTTATTAGTTAACAGTTGAATGTATGTTCTTTAGTTTAATGATAATGTATGGAAAAGGTTATTCACCATAATAAACAAATGATAAATAAATTAGAGTTAATCTTCCAAAAACTAATTAAACAATTGATACATGATCATTTGAAAGTATCATTTTTGACATAAACCTAGCATATTTATATTTCTAGTTTCCTTGCTTTTCAGCCAAGTAAAATTAAAATATCTGAATCTATCCGAGACAAGAGCTCTGGTGAATAGGATTGTTCAGATGTAATGTTCTATAAGTTGATCTACATGTAGTAATAGAATTAATCTGAATTATACCGAATACATCATATAAAGTACATCTTCATACATTACTAAAAAAGAAACTCTATTTTTTTCTCTTCCCTTTACTTTACCAAATGTCAAACATTCTGGATCATGTAGTTACTATATAGAAATCTGACTTAAATTAAGTCTAACAGAATGCCCTTATATATTTTATGTATTGTAAATAAAGAAATCATCACATCAACATATTTATATGGTAATGCTGGAAGCACAGATTAACAAAATTAGTAAGAACACTCTTTAAAAGAAATACATTAATAAACACATGTACATGTAGTCAAGCATACTAACCTATAGTCTACAATATCATCAGGTCCCTTCTTTCCCTGCACTTTGTTCCACAGACCTTTGACTTTATCTACGGCTTCACTAGCTATCGTTTTTCTCCCAGAATCCCAGTCGTCTATCTCCTCCATGTTATTCTCACTGCGAGGATTCTCGTCATATCTGTCACCTGTAATGTTACCATGGAAACAAATGTATACATTATCCTACTCAAACATAATGCTTATCACTCAGGGTTAACAGCCAATAACTTTACTATTCTATTTCACTTTGTAAATTCTTCTTTCCTGTAAGGACCAATCTTTCCAATCTTCCTTCCTGTACGAACCAATCATTCCAATCTTCTTTCCTGTATGGACCAATCTTTCCAATCTTCCTTCCACAATGGACCAATCTTTGCAATCTTCTTTATTGTATGGACCAATCTTTCCAATCTTCTTTCCTGTAAGGACCAATCTTTCCAATCTTCCTTCCTGTATTGACCAATCTTTCCCATCTTCTTTTCTGTATGGACCAATCTTTCCAACAAACTTTGAACTGTCCCTCATTGACAGAACTATTTCATTTACTGTACCCCATTTGAATTATTATATCTGTATTGACTTTATTAAGTATATTTTGACTACTACTACTAAGTACTACATGTACATTTTGTATCTATTTTCCTGTATTATATCTATTTTACTGATTTATATCTATTTCAGTCTTGACTTATATCTTTTACTTTATCTATATGTATATACACATTTCAACCTACTATATCTATTTCCTGACATTGTGTCACCAGACATGCCGACGTATTTGTCTCTGTTTTTCTTTGCTTTCTTTCTTTCTTCTCTCAATCTTTCATCATCTTGTATGAATTCTGTTATTTCTTTTGCCTTCTGGCGGACTGCAAGTTAAATGTTTAAATATTGAATGCAACTTGGATTCAAGAGCAGTATGCCAAAGATATTCTAGATTTCATGTCTTTACTGGTTGAGCAGATAATTCGGAACGATTTTTGCGGTTTTTCGTCAATAACTCGGCTCCTATACCGTATACGTCCAATCACCATGAAACATGGAACAAATAATGCTTCACCCTTCATACAAATGCCTATGTAAAAATAATTTTGAAAATCGACCTATAAATGCTGATTTGAGGGCGTTTTAATACCCCCCTCTAATGGCCATTTTACGCAAGTTACTAAAGGTATTTCTGAACAATTTGCATTTTTGTCTGTCCTGGGGTCAAATATAAATCAAATGTTTCAAAACTTTCTTATTTTATCTTTTAATCCTTATTCAAGAATTCTATGTCAACATAAATCATAAAACTTTTACAAAATTTATTTCTAAAGCGACTTTCTGAATCATGATGAGGTACGTTTATTTCCTACTTATTTCCAATTATTTTGGTATTCTAACACATGAAATTTATACACTTTTTCGTGAATATCCTGCTCTGGGCCCCTCTCAATGCAGGTTTTCATTGATCTGTTGACAAGAATAGATTTTTTGAAAATAGATGACTCTGAAACTAGGTCAAGATATGTTCTTAACACAATGATGTCACTTTCCCCAGCTCCCAAACAGACGAATATTACAAAGAGCAGGAGAAACAAACGCTAAAAATATACTAAATAAAGTTATTTTGAGATTTCCTTTTGCATGTCAGTTATTTTTCTGAATATCTAGACATCTGTATCACCAAAATTGTGAAAAAGTATCTCCAAGTAACCGAACTAGCGAATCATTCGGAAATACCTTCAGTTCGGAAATATCTGCTCGACCAGTATATGAATATGATCATAGTCTTTAAACTTTTCTTGACATAGCATTTACTGAAAACAATAAATGATTCAAAATATTTTCTTCAAGCAACATTTACCTGTACCCAGTATGACTATTATTTATTTCAAAATTTTCTGAAGAAACAAACGTTATTTTACCGTTCAAGCCCTGATCTTTGCCATTCTCATCCGTGAATGTGTAACTCTCTAGACCACGGAGATCATAAAGGTGTTCTCGGCTACTTGTGACAACTCTCTCCGAGCCATTTCTTATAAGGTAGCTCAGTAACAGTAATGACTGAAATTAATATGCAACAAATTTAATTGTAAATACAATTTTGAAATGCATGTTCTACATGTAAATCCACAATTTTGGATTTAAAGAATTTCTTTTACATGTATTTTAATTTTTGTTGTCAGAATGAAAGCTTGTTTCAGATGGACAGAGAGGGGGACATGTTTTTAACCAAACTAGTAGTAATTATATTCATATTACAAATGTAATTTTGACATTCTTCAATCATGAGTGCAACTTTGCCTCTGATATCATATCAAATTTACAAGTACATGTTTTATCACATTATGACAAAGAAATTCAGGCACTTTACAGGTACTTACAATCACAAGACAACAAGTGTTAACGGCAGCAGTTGGTAAGGGGCTTGTGATTGAGTTCCCTCTTGATAATGGTATATCAATATTAAAAGGTTGAATTAATTCAATTCCGAACTGCAAATTACATGAACATCTGAGAATCACTTAATTTTCATTGTGAAGCTATCAATCATCCTTCAAGGCATGCTTAAATCTAAATGAAATTATACAAATAGAACCTTGTATGTCCTCCTCCAGTTTTTCTTGTTATCGTGTAACATTCGTTTCCACAGCATACCCATGACCTCTGGGAAGTGTTCATATGTGAATGTATAACGAGCTATTTCAGACATCAGTTGACCATGTGGACCCCACGCTTCATCGTTTGTGGCTTCTCGTACTTTTGTCTCCACCTCAGAAAAGTTCATCACCACATTGGTGCTGTAATAATGAAAAGTAAAATGTTTACTTCAATTAAAATTTACATAATTTGTATAATAGGGAAAATTTTCAATGTAAGACACAGTCAATCAATTTTCTTCAACTCTAATTTTTCCCCCAAGTTATTACCCAAAATCGAAATGTATTATTAATATCAAGCATACAACGTCACCCCGCGAGGGGTTTGACAGTAAGTGTTTTGAATATACTTCCCTGACATTGTCGCTATAGCACTTTCTATATAGACATAACGTCAGACACTGCATGAATTATATATATTTTTATTTCCATGCTTCATTAACATCGACGGCGGGTGCGGCTAGCCAACAGGGGATGCTTACTCCTCCCGGGCACCTGGTCCCACCTCTAGCTTGCTAGGGGTCCGTCGATGTTTATTTTTGTGCTCTATTGTGAGTGCTGTTGAGATTATCGTCGGGTCTTCTTTAACTCATTTGTGTCACACTTATGCCCTTTGCCGTGTGGAGCTCGTAAAAAAGTTCCCCGCGAGGGGTTTGACAGTAAGTGTTTTGAATATACTTCCCTGACATTGTCGCTATAGCACTTTCTATATAGACATAACGTCAGACACTGCATGAATTATATATATTTTTATTTCCATGCTTCATTAACATCGACGGCGGGTGCGGCTAGCCAACAGGGGATGCTTACTCCTCCCGGGCACCTGGTCCCACCTCTAGCTTGCTAGGGGTCCGTCGATGTTTATTTTTGTGCTCTATTGTGAGTGCTGTTGAGATTATCGTCGGGGTCTTCTTTAACTCATTTGTGTCACACTTATGCCCTTTGCCGTGTGGAGCTCGTAAAAAAGTTCCCCGCGAGGGGTTTGACAGTAAGTGTTTTGAATATACTTCCCTGACATTGTCGCTATAGCACTTTCTATATAGACATAACGTCAGACACTGCATGAATTATATATATTTTTATTTCCATGCTTCATTAACATCGACGGCGGGTGCGGCTAGCCAACAGGGGATGCTTACTCCTCCCGGGCACCTGGTCCCACCTCTAGCTTGCTAGGGGTCCGTCGATGTTTATTTTTGTGCTCTATTGTGAGTGCTGTTGAGATTATCGTCGGGGTCTTCTTTAACTCATTATACATGTACTTGAAAAAAAGCATTTCCCTCACTTTTTGTTACATACACCATAACATGTAGAGGTTACATGTATTTACTGTACACGTGGAAATTTTCGTGTAGGAGTAATTTTCACGTATTTTGTGAATAAATGGACTTCGCGAAACCCCCCCCCCCCCCCCCCCCCCCCAAACCTTGCTGCATTCTTACAATAGATGATATGTTTAAATCGCGAATATTTCTCCCAACCAAGGCATCTTGATATAAACATAGGTAATCACAGACTTTACCAATATATTATAGAAAATGTAACATTTTAACTCAATAACGGTAAAGTATGACCCTCCGCTTATCAGAGCACTCCCCAGAGGGGATCACATACATGTATCATTAAACATTATATATCAAGACAACATTTCAAATTCCTCGAGCTCTTACTCCTCAACACTCACCACTCGTTTACCATGCTCTGTACAAGGTACCTTCCATGTATGCAAATGTATGCAGTGTATATATGCGGGGAAGGTGTTATTTATGTACTACTGTCCGCGCAGCTCACTTCAGAAATCAGAAAATTTAAGTTTTCTCTACCTCGTCGGCATATTTTCCGAGTAAAATTTATATAGGGGGACAGATCTCAAACTCTCATAACTAACAGTGTATGATATATGTCTGTACGACCAATACTACGCTCACAATTAAAGAAAATAGTTTTAGACACAGGGAGCAAGCTCAGTGTGCGTGTGGAATTTTATAGCCTAAGAAAAAAGAAAGGGACACATCTTCGGTATTGTCAAAATATGCATATTATTATTCAAATTATTAAAATTCTACAAAACTTGAAATATTGGGGTCAAATTTTCGTTTCTGTCTTTAGTTCAATGTATTTTCCATAATCCCTCAAAGTTTCAGCGTTGTAGCTTTCATAGAAGAGCCGTTATAGCCGATAATCTTTTTGTAGATGACCGAATTTTTTTAGTCGACATTTCACTTGTCCGGAATTTACCGCAAAGATAGCAGGGCATATTGGAGGAAAACCAAGTGAAACTGATAATGTCAATAGCATTCTCCAATAAAACAATCAAAAACAAATTGAACCTACCCCTCAAAGTATTAAATGCAGTCTTCCAGCAGTGGAAATTCGTCTTTTTTCTACACGGTCGGTTTTCAAACAAATGATCAGCCATCTTATGCTCACGTGATCAGCCTTCTAGTCTCATTTGCAAGAAGAGCGCTGATTGGTCGGGGGTGTGTCCTGTTCATCCAATGACACACCCCCGACCAATCAGCGCTCTTCTTGCAAATGAGACTAGAAGGCTGATCACGTGAGCATAAGATGGCTGATCATTTGTTTGAAAACCGACCGTGTAGAAAAAAGACGAATTTCCACTGCTGGAAGACTGCATTTAATACTTTGAGGGGTAGGTTCAATTTGTTTTTGATTGTTTTATTGGAGAATGCTATTGACATTATCAGTTTCACTTGGTTTTCCTCCAATATGCCCTGCTATCTTTGCGGTAAATTCCGGACAAGTGAAATGTCGACTAAATAAAACACCGCTAAAGACGGTATGGCCGGATTGCAAAGTAAGTTTTTGTCACCAACTGGGTCAAGGTCACTAAGTCAAATATTACAACATACATTGAGAGGTCTTGTCAGAGGCAACCTACATGTATAATATAAAGTTTCTACTGTATACAGTTCCTTAGATTTTGCTTAAACCAGGAACTTTAACCAAAGTCTTTAACTAGGTCAAAGTCCAAGGTCAAGGTCACTAGGTCCAATGTTACGGCATAAATTGAAAGGTCTCATCATGGGCAACCTAAATGTATAATATAAGGTTTCTACTGCATACAGTTCCTTTGATTTTGCTTAAACCAAGAACTTTAACCAAAATCTTTAACTAGGTCTAAGTTCAAGGTCAAGGTCACTGGGTCAAATGTTACAGCATAAATTGAAAGGTCTCGTCATGGGCAACCTAAATGTATAATATAAAGTTTCTACTGCATACAGTTCCTTAGATTTTGCTTAAACCAGGAATATTAACCAAAATCTTTAACTAGGTCAAAGTCCAAGGTCAAGGTCACTAGGTCCAATGTTACAGCATAAATTGAAAGGTCTCGTCATGGGCAACCTAAATGTATAATATAAGGTTTCTACTGCATACAGTTCCTTAGATTTTGCTTAAACCAGAAACTTTAACCAAAATCTTTAACTAGGTCAAAGTCCAAGGTCAAGGTCACTAGGTCCAATGTTACGGCATAAATTGAAAGGTCTCATCATGGCCAACCTAAATGTATAATATAAGGTTTCTACTGCATACAGTTCCTTAGATTTTGCTTAAACCAGAAACTTTAACCAAATTCTTTAACTAGGTCAAAGTCCAAGGTCAAGGTCACTAGGTCCAATGTTACGGCATAAATTGAAAGGTCTTGTCATGGGCAACCTATATGTATAATATAAAGTTTCCACTGCATACAGTTCCTTAGATTTTGCTTAAACCAGGAACTTTAACCAAAATCTTTAACTAGGTCAAAGTCCAAGGTCAAGGTCACTAGGTCAAATGTTACGGCATAAATTGAAAGGTCTTGTCATGGGCAACCTTCATGTATAATATAAAGTTTCTACTGCATACAGTTCCTTAGATTTTGCCTCAACCAGAAACTTTAACCAAAATGTTGACGGCAGACGGACAGACGGACAGACGGACAGACGGACATCGTCAATCTATAGACCGGAATTGCTTTGCAATCCGGCCAAAAAATTCGGTCATCTACAAAAAGATTATCGGCTATAACGGCTCTTCTATGAAAGCTACAACGCTGAAACTTTGAGGGATTATGGAAAATACATTGAACTAAAGACAGAAACGAAAATTTGACCCCAATATTTCAAGTTTTGTAGAATTTTAATAATTTGAATAATAATATGCGTATTTTGACAATACCGAAGATGTGTCCCTTTCTTTTTTCTTAGGCTATAAAATTCCACACGCACACTGAGCTTGCTCCCTGTGGTTTTAGATAGGGAGTTTTCTATGTTAATTTTAGCATGACGTCGTCAACGTTCTCCGTAGACTCAGTGTTAAACATCGGCGACGTTGCGCTAAAATTAACATAGAAAACAGTGGATGGTCCGTATTTCCAACTGCCTTTAACGTGCCATCACACAAGGCAATCTCCTCAGCCGCAGCTGCTGAGGGGCCACTCAGACTGTTTTAGTTTCCTCCAAGTCAGAGAACAGGTGGGGGTGAGATGATAAATCACCTCTGAGAAAGTCCGCCCTCAACGGGATTCGAACCAGGAATCTTCAGACTCAGTTCAGATTGAATATCCGGCGCTCAGCTATGCGCCCCCAGTAATAGGTCTCATGAAAGCCATTTTCTTGCTTGAATGTGTCGTTTGGTACTGTTTAGTTGCAATATGTTTTATGATTGTACAGTTGCAATTTGTATTATCGATATGTTACAACCTCAAGCGACTGATACATGATACGAGAGAATCCGAGATGCCCCTCCCCCCCAGTCTGACAGATCGGGGTATTTATCAATATTTTGAACTGTAAACACCCTATCATGTTGATTCGACATGGTCTATCGTTTTATGATAATACTAATAACATCACTTATATATTAAGAACTAAAAAGAATGTGATAACAATTTATTAACAATGCAATCTGAAATGTCAAACGCAAAGCGGAAGCCGGTATACGTGTAATACTAAAAGGTCAAGGTAAAAAGTAAATTATTTCTTATCAGTATTAAGTGAACTTACACTTTATCTGTGATTTCTCTTATTTTCCACATCCTGATTGTTCAAACTAGGATATCAAGTACTACAGATAGCCGCTTAATTGGCCGATGTAGACAGATAAAGATTATTGCCCAGAGCTATTTTAGGATCAATCGTACATGGCGTCGAAATCACGTGACGTCAACAAAGAGAGTTGTCGGACTTGACTTTTTTTTTCTTTTTTTTTTTTTTTTTTTTGCCAAGGGCTACTTTTTCTCGTTTCTTGGAATTTTAACTGGGTCATATGTAATTCGATGTAAAATTCAGCTTCATTACAAAAATTTCAAATGCAACCAAAACTTTGAGAAGTTTTTTTTTTATTATTTTATCTTTATGTAGGGGAATCTAGATTTATTGGACACCGAGGGAGGGGGTGGAGATATATAAACATAAAATAGCGAAAACTAAATTTTTAAAATTATTTACCATTTTGCATGTGTTCATGTGACACACATTACATAGTAAACACAATACACCGTTGGAGATACATATGTAGTCTCAAATCGAACAAAATTGAAGATCAAAATACAATGAATGAGTACATTGTATACATGAATAAAGATACCATATGGTAAATTTATTATCAATATGTAGAAAGTGTCATAGTTTCCTGAGAAATAAGCTTTCTTCAATATTCATTACGTATATTATAAGGTGTTTACAATGTATAACAGCTATGGCCCGGTATGTCATTAATAAATCATTGATTAAATTTGACTTTTCGGTACTATATTTTGGACATTAATGTATTTCATCACCTATTTCATTATTTCATTAATACTACAATGCTTATAAATTCGATCTACTCTTTTAATATTATATGATATCTACCAGTCTCAATATGTTATCTATGTGATGAAATTCTAAATGTTTATATTACTTCTGTACGAAGTCAAGTTCCTAATTCTAGGTTATTTCAAATTTCAGTATGAAGTTCTAATTTTCCACACTTAAGATTCTCTTTTTCTTTCTTCCACAATTCTGTGAATTTAATATTCAATTTTTCAAATGAGAATCTGTTTAAAATATGATTTTTAGCTCTACTGGTCTCAGACCAGTCGAGCTTATGCGATACCCCGTCGTCCGTCCATCCGTCCGTAAACAATTCTTGTGCTCGCAACTCCTCTGAAATCATAGGTGATAGAAAGTTAATTCTTTTTGCATCCTACTTGGTATGTGGTCTAGTTGTGCACCTGACATTTGGTTTCAGCCCCTGACCCCCAGGGTCTTAGAAAATGGGCGTGGTCATGAAAATCTATACTGATAATCTTGTGCTCGTAACTCCTCTGATGTATTAATTCTTTTTGCAGTATGATGGGTCTGTGGTACAGTTGTGACCTGATATTTTGTTTGAGCCCCAGACTCGAGGGTCTTAGAAAATGGGTGTGGCCATTTTCTCATATATAACTCTATGTAATCTTATGCTCGCAACTCCTCTGACACTGCATATAATGGAGACTTAATTCTTTTTGCAATATGACGAGGCTGTGGTCTAGATGTGCACCTGATATTTTGTTTGAGTCCCTGACGCCCAGGGTCTTAGAAATGGGTGTGGTAATTTTCTCCTATATATTAACTCTATGTAATCTTGTGCTCGTAACTCCTCTGACACTATAAATGATTGAGACTTAATTCTTTTTGCAGTATGATGGGTCTGTGGTCAAGCTGACGCCGACGCTCGGGCACTATTCCTTCCAAAAGCAACACTATGAGAGAATAGTACCCACACAAACGGGCATCAATAGGTAAATAGTACCCACACAAACGGGCATTAATAGGTAAATATTATACTCGCAAATCCTCCGACACTATAAATGATGGAGACTTAATTTTTTTTTTTGCAGTATGATAGGTCTGTGGTCTAGTTGTGCACCTGATATTTTGTTTGAGCCCCTGACCCCCAGGGTCTTAGAAAATGGGTGTGGTCATTTTCTCCTACATATGTCTATGTAATCTTGTGCTCGCAACTCATCTGACACAATAAATGATTGAGGCTTAATTTTTTTTTTTTTTTTTTTTTTTTTTTTGCAGTATGATGGGTCTGTGGTCTAGTTGTGCACCTGATATTTTGTTATAGCTCTATACCCCAGGGTCTTAGAAAATGGGTGTGGTAATTTAACCTATATAATTGTGCTCTACTCTTCTAAATCTATTTATGATGGAGAGTTAATTCTTTATGCAATATTATGGATCTGTAGTTGAACTAGCAGCCCCTGGCCCCTTGGAAAATGGATGTGGCATTCCTTTTTGAAATACTTTATCTTGGTTCCATATGCCATGCGTTCAATCCTTTCTCAGATAACTTTTTGCTACATTTATATCATAAATGTATATGCATCACTAATTTATACATTTATATGCATTAATAAAATCATGTTGGAGTAGGTGCCATTATATGCTGAAACAAAGAGATTCTAAATCACGGACTCATTCTGAATTGTACGATTTAGTAACACACTATTGTTTTAAGAAAAAATCTGGAAATTTTACAGGAATTGCTCGAACCATTTGCAATTTCTTTGCCTTATAATTTTACACTGACTTCAGCAATGAACAAAATTAGACGGGTAAAAGGAAGATGAATATTAAAACGAAACTTTAAAAAATATTAACCAACAAGAAATCGCCTTTTTCACCCTCGATGTACCTTGGGTGAGAAATGCTCCTCAGTTGGATAACTTGTTTCCATTTCCTTTAATTGATATTAAATATTCTCAATAATATGTTTAATCTATGCTCAATCTTCTTCACACTCATTGATAAAGGACATTAAGAGTGATACTTGACTCATCTACATCTTTTCCAGCATTGCACACTGACCAACCGTGACGATATGGAACTCCATGACAGGCGCTGTCCAAAAACCGAGCCCTGATCCCTTGTCCTATATTTGACAGTTTGTCGAACTTACGGGAGCTCATAATCTGATTAATAATGAGCTCGCTTAAGCCGACTGAACTCGGACTATTTTACGTATCCTCACTTCTTTTTGATATACACATATATAGTTTTTTGTGTTACATAGGACTCTTGCGTTAAAATACTTTCTTGTTTGTACTGTCACTTTACAATGAGAAGGCGTTTTGTTTATACAACAGCTGTACACCTCCGAAGACATTTGTGTATCCACTATCCAGGTAAGTGGGAAGGTTTTGCGCTCGTAATCCCGATTGTAAATTGTTTTACACCTTTCGCTTACAATAAGACGGCACAGGGTGTACATTGATCTTCCTACATTTATGTATTGTCAATCGTATTTCATGTTTTGGTTTGCTAGATTTGTTTTGTCACATTGTCCTCTGTTGTTTGTTGAAGTGGTTTTCTGATGTTTGTCCTTTGTTACTGTGATAGGGCGATAATTTATTTATTTTTCATGATATTTCATATAGATATTGACATTATATTTCATACCAGGTTCTAATCATTTATTATTTTCCTTTTATGATTACCTTAAACTTTATCCAACAAGTCCGACTATTCACCGTGTTTTAAACGTACTTACATAACTTGAAAAGCAAGTTTTTCTATTAATATCTTGTTCCTCTATATATATCTTATGACGTGGTACTGGTCAGTGAAATCCATTGGTCAAATACATTTTACCGCCAGTAGAACCAGTGGCTAGTACTCTAGCTACTCACAAGCTCGAGAGGGTCCGACATTGACAGTTGAGTTGGGCGTTGACCATCCATACTTTTGAACATATCTTTACGATCGTCGATAACACATGACATATCTGTAAGTTATTTTCTCTTCTTATCTATTTCTTTTATCTATAATATTTTCTACGATTAACACAAATATTGATAAATGGAATGAGAGAATTTGATCCGAAAAGTTGGAACAGAATGTATTTCCTATTTGAATGAAATCTATGTACGAAGATTTATTTTTTTGTCATATCTATTATTTGATACAAGAATAATTGTGTCGTATATTTCGTGTTATATATTTTCATGTCATTTTTGAGATCGCGTGAATAATGTGATTTTTCGTAACTTGTCTGACAATTTGTAATTATATTAATTTTTGTAAAGTTTTCCGAAATCTTCTATATCGTTATATCATTTAAACTTTCAGATCATGTGGACACTTTATCTCTGTAGATATTCTACGACTTTTCACATATAATACACCTTGTTCCATAAACAGGTACTTGTCAAATTCATTTAGTAAATCTATTTTTGATATTTTATTATTATGATAACTATACATTCATTATGCGAAACTTGATGAAATATCATAAAGTATCCCATTTCACGTAACTTTGTATTTTTGACATAAATTCATATTGACAAGAAAGATAACTCTTGCATTTCTATTTTATCTAAACGACTCGGTTTATTGATGATATATATTTGTAAAATGAACATGGTGATTGTGTGTCATATACTTTATAAAATGCTTTATTGTCATGAATGAATATTCAAACTGTGTTATATATGTTTTGTAGGGTTTATTTGTTCATACGTATCCTGGCGAATAAATAAATGATGAACTCACGCAGCCTCTTTATTTGACATAAGAGTCCACTGTTACATTACCTTCAACTCCATCAAATTGTCCATTGGTCTCGTTGGTATATTTTTATTTCTTCTTCTTCTTTTTTTTTTTTCATTTTTGTTTAGTGTTATATGTCGTGTCAGACGTGTTTGTCTTCTGTGTTTTTATTTGGGAGTGTTTGGGTGTTTTGGTGTGGATGCTGAGTCCTGTTGGAGATCCTTTCATTTTTATGTCCTGTGGGTGTGTTTTGGTGTGAATGCTGAGTCCTGTTGGAGATTCTTTCATTTGTATGTCCTGTGGGTGTGTTCTGCTGTGGATGTGGAGTCCTGTTGGAGATCCTTTCGTTTTTATGTCCTGTGGGTTTGTTCTGCTGTGGATGCTGAGTCCTGTTGGAGATCCTTTCATTTTTATGCCCTGTGTGTGTGTGTTCTCCTGTGGATGCGGAGTCCTGTTGGAGATCCTTTCATTTTTATGTCCTGTGGGTGTGTTCTGCTGTGGATGCGGAGTCCTGTTGGAGATCCTTTCATTTTTATGTCCTGTGGGTTTGTTCTGCTGTGTATGCGGAGTCCTGTTGGAGATCCTTTCATTTTTATGTCCTGTGGGTGTGTTTTGGTGTGAATGCTGAGTCCTGTTGGAGATTCTTTCATTTGTATGTCCTGTGGGTGTGTTCTGCTGTGGATGTGGAGTCCTGTTGGAGATCCTTTCGTTTTTATGTCCTGTGGGTTTGTTCTGCTGTGGATGCTGAGTCCTGTTGGAGATCCTTTCATTTTTATGCCCTGTGTGTGTGTGTTCTCCTGTGGATGCGGAGTCCTGTTGGAGATCCTTTCATTTTTATGTCCTGTGGGTGTGTTCTGCTGTGGATGCGGAGTCCTGTTGGAGATCCTTTCATTTTTATGTCCTGTGGGTTTGTTCTGCTGTGTATGCGGAGTCCTGTTGGAGATCCTTTCATTTTTATGTCCTGTGGGTTTGTTCTGCTGTGTATGCGGAGTCCTGTTGGAGATCCTTTCATTTTTATGTCCTGTGGGTGTGTTTTGGTGTGGATGGGGAGTCCTGTTGGAGATCCTTTCATCTTTATGTCATGTGGGTGTGTTCTGCTGTGGACAGTGAAGAGATGTTATCTATTTTTAATGTACTGTGAGTTATCTATTGCCAATTAATACATAATTTTTGGTTTTATATGGATCAACAAAGTTATTTGAACAAAGGATGAAAGTTGCAAATATTTCATGTATTTGGCTATCAAAACAACATTCTAATAGCTAGCATGTACGTTATTTCATCTTTGTAAAGAAGACCGGCGAAAGTTCAGGCGTAACGGCCTGGAGGAAGTAACGCAATCTCGAATTGTGTCCAGCGTCTTTTCGATATCTTTGTCGGTTTGCGATTTTAGCCCTACACGTATGTGCCAATATTATACAAATATGGACTTGGTCGAGGTCATTATGTCATTATAATGACCCGATGAGATCTGTAATATTGACCGAGGCCGAAGGCCGAGGTCAATATTATAAATCTCATCGGGTCATTATAATGCCATAATTACCGAGGCCAAGTCCTTATTTGTTATATTATATAACGAATTGTAAGACAACATATGATTAAAATAATGATTCAAATCAATATGAACACATAATGTTTAGATCAGAACTTAACATTTAATAGCACTTTTTTGTGAAAAATGTATCTTAACTTTTAAGATTAAACAAAATAAATATCTTAATTTTTTATCGTTAATGCTGAAATCAGGACAAATACCACACCGAGTCATTATCTTCCGTCAGCGGTCATTATCGGAAAATAATGACTCGCGCTCCAGCCAATCAGAATCGACGTTACATCCTGGTTATATAATATCATGTTGTAACATGAACAGAACTTGCACGTTGGCTGTGTATTTATTTTCCAAATAAATCTGTATCAAGAGGGCGCAATATATATACTCATGGGAAAACAAACCATATTTATTCAAATTGTGTTTTTAAGCCAATGATAGATGATTTGATATTCAAAATCGGATAATTTTGAAAACGATTTTAGTTTAGTACATTTATTCAATTTACTGACATATTCTCTTCACTTGTTTATTCAAAAGTCCCAAAATTATTTCAGTGGGAATGTATGTATAACCATCAGAAAAATCTAAAGCTTTGTCATTATTTCTCCACCTGGAATAAGAGAAATTCTTCCACTTGGCTATCTGTGAAAACAATTGCGATTGTTTGTTGTTTATAGTTGATTCATACTGCACGAGCTCTACCAACCCACCTCCATCGGGCATGAACAATACGTGGGTCAGACCTGCCCCATGCATGCCCACTATGATGTCAGAGTTGGCCACAATCTCTAACTGCTGTTTGAAGTCCATACTAGCCAAGTCATAGCCCACAACATTATAGTGAGGATAAATCCTCTGGATTCCCTCTATGATTTCGTTTTCATTCTTTATTTTCCTCTGTACTACACCTGAGGGATTTCTAGGATGAGCCAGGTAGTCTCGACGCAAGACCACAAGAATGTTCATTCCATCCGAACACTCGGCTAGTAGTTTACCTTCTACCCCATAACTCTCCAAGACAAATGTTCGAAAGTCCATAAGATGTGGGATGGACTCCAGACTGTGGTCATTGAGAGGACTGTGTTTCTCAAACATGCTCCATACCAATGAATGGTAATTAATTGGCTTCGTCAAGTGCCCAACTCTCGTGACGTTTCCAAACAGTTTATCCCATACAGGATCTATTTTACCCCAAGGGTGTCCATCCATTATAAGAATATTTACGTCAGAAGGATTCTCATGGAAAAATACACAAAGGAGAAAGACATTAAAGATGTCGTTGAGAGAATGAAAGAGGTTTGCATACTCATACCTCACTAGCATTATTGTCATGTTCTCCTCTACATCAAAATCAGTAATGGTATCCGACATGTCTTCCTGTGACAGAGTGGCCGATAAGAACTGGGGTATGTGTCCATCATTGCCATCAGAATACTGCTTGAATCTATACGATGGAATCCTGTTACAAGGAAGTCTGAATATCCCTGGAGAAGGATCCAGGAATTCTATAGACTCACTCTGTTCTAAGACATCTGTTATATTTTCTCCTCCCCGGGCACCTATCACCTTGGTAGGGTCTAGTATAATATCCGAGCTATGGATAAACAGGTTGGCGTAATAGATCAACGACCCTTCACAGTGAACTTGGCTGTTTGAGACCCAGTCCCTAAATACTGTTTCATTACTTTCAAAGTTAATATCAAAAACAGAGATGTTTTGGTTGGATGATTTCGGTAAACTGGTATCGCGAATGGCCCTATTAAGACGTTTATCTCTCATAAATTGCAGATGGTCGATAGATTTGCCTTTTGTAAAATAAGAATTATCCTCTGCTGTTTCTGTTTTAGAAATTTCAGGGCTAGTTGTGTACGATCTAAAATCATCCCCTCTTTCCCAATTGTTGTACAAGTTGACTTCAGCGAGCACGTCCCTACCAGAGTTATTGTCAACATCCTTGGTGATCTGATCGACATGGATGTTGACGTTGGTGATGGCGGAGAGAACTCTATTCATTTCAGCAATTGTCTCATCAAGTTCTTTGTCAATAACTTTGTCCATCAGAGTTTCATCAACTTTCTCTTCCTGTTGAAGCATGACAGTTTCGCGTACCACATCTTGCTGTTGCTGCGTTACGTCAATCAATCTACTAGAATCTCTTTCTGGCTGGATTTCTGAGTTCATTTCTACGTCCTTATTGGTAGCAATATCAAGGTCAGCTTCATTCCCCCGTTCCTCTGTTGTGTTTTCCTGGTGGATCGCTATTTTTTGTTCACTCTTTATCTTGCCAGCGGTCTGAGCCTGTTGGTCGTTGTCACTTTTCAGATCTGCGTTACGACGCGACAGATGGTCATCTTCTGTCACATCATCATCGTCGTCATCTACATGGTCGTCTGCATCATTTTCACTCTCCGACATAGTGAAGTGTAGCAGTAGAGGAATCATCAGAAAATACATGGCGATGAAGATAAAAGCTACACAGAAAGGCAGACGACTGTACCTATACCGCATCTGAATAAAACACGTCATATTGTAAAAGGGCAGCAAAATTCAAGACGCTCTAGAATAAAAAAAATTCAAATATTTCACTTTGTTTCAATTTCTACTGTTAAATTTTTTTTATACTTCGAAAAATTTAATTTATAGGCATATTTTGATAATCTTTTAAAAAGCTATCCATACCTTATCTTAAAACATCTACAAGTACAGTACAATAAACCCACCTCAGGCAATACAGAGGTAGATTAATTATAAGATGTAATTTGTTATTAGTAGATATTATCATTTTACTTCATTGCACTTTCATATCAGTTTTCACTCCGAGTCGACGTGTTAAACTATTTCTTTATTGCGCGAACTCTCATGGAATTGGAAAAATCACACAATTGCAAAAGTCAATTATAGCATTACAATTTGAGTTAAGCTTAGCTAAATTGCTATGCTCAAGTAATTCCCAAAGCATCGTCCCTTGTTGCCCACTGTTGTTGACCAATAATAATTATCATTATCTATTCTTATATTGTATTTTTGTTGTTGACCATGATGACACCTTAATTGTTTGTTACTGTAACTGCTGTATGCCCTTTGGGGCCAAATTTGTGGCAACTGTATTGCATAGCCGAAGCGAAGTGATATCACATACGGTGCTTTGTACAATTGGGACCTTTTTATCATCTCCATTGTAATAAAGTGTGCTTATGTGTTCCGCTGTGACCGTAACAATGTCGTCTTGTTGGAGACACTTATCATCGAGGTATACATAATTTCAAATCCAGATAACTCAGTCATATCCCTCCAGTATATTGAAAAATGAAATCAGACCAGTTAAGATATTTTAGGGCTGTTTTAAATGCCAGTAATACATAAACTTACCAGATATGGATACCATGAAACGGTTATAAGTTGCAAAACAGCAAACATGACAGATGCATCAAGGATAAAATTGCACAAAATTTTGTAACATCTTTTCTAAATGTTTTAAAAGTGAAGAATTAACATTTTCTTGATTTTATTATAAATATTTACTTCAAAAAGGGGAAAACAACAACATTTTTTCATATATAAACAATAGTTACGGTCCAAATCGAGATCAGCCAAACTTTTATGAAAGAGTTCATGAAACTATACATTTAATTGGAAATTCTGACGTTATAGTAGTTGGTGACTTTAACCTTGTAATTAACACTGACCTTGATTACTTCAATTACTTAAATATAAATAACCCAAGTCCCAAGAGCACGTGATAAAGTCCTTGATATAATAGAATATAATAGCCTTCTTGATGTATACCGCTTTTTCCATCCAGACACAAAAAGATACACATGGAGAAAACGTAATCCTATTAAACAAGCTCGTCTTGACTTCTTTTTAATTTCAGAATCCTTGCTGTCCTCTTGCAAAAATTCTAATATTTTAGGCGCCTATAGGTATGATCATTCCCCAATATCACTTAATCTTAAATTCGATAATTTTGTGCATAAATCAGGCCTATGGAAATTTAAGAGTAGTTTATTATATGATTCCAGATATCTAGATACAATAAAACAAATCATAAGGCAAATTAAAGAACAATATGCACTTCCTGTTTACAATAGAGACAACTTTGAAGAAATACCCAACAATGAAATCCAATTTACCATAAATGACCAGTTATTCCTTGAAATTCTCCTGTTAGAAATTAGAGGCAAAACTGTATCTTTTGCAAGCCATAAAAAGAAAGAAATGAATGAAACAGAAACTACTCTTATTGAAGAAATAAAAAGTATGGAAGAAAATGAAAATAATTCAGATCATGAGACACTGGATTTGAAAAAGCAAGAACTTGAAAATTTAAGAAAAGAAAAACTTAATGGTAATATCATACGGTCGAGAGCGAAGTGGGTGCTTGAAGGCGAAAAACCATCCCGATATTTTTGTAATTTGGAAACCAGGAACTGCACCTCCAAAACCATATCTAGACTAGAATGTGATGATGGGCAAGAAATTTCTGAACAAAAACTCATTTTAAAAGAAATTGAAAGTTTCTATAAGCAACTCGATAAAAAGCAAACAGATGTAACAGATGATTTTGACCTTGAAAACATAATCACTTGCCATACCCCAAAATTAACACCAAATGACCGTAACTTACTTGAAGGAAAATTTACTTTAAAGGAAGCATCAGAAACTCTAAAAAGCATGCCTAATAAGAAGTCGCCGGGCTCTGATGGATTTCCATGTGAATTTTTCAATATGTTTTGGAAAGAAATAGGTGATTTTATCATTCGGTCATTAAATTATGGATATGAACAAGGCACCCTGTCTGTTACTCAGACAAGGGATAATCACTTGTATTCCCAAAGAAGGACAACAAAAGAATCACATAAAGAATTGGCGACCCATAACTTTACTTAACACAGTTTACAAAATTTGTTCTGGTATTTTGGCTAATAGAATTAAAAAGGTAATTTCAAACATTGTCAGTTCAGACCAAACAGGATTTATACCCGGTAGATATATCGGAGAAAACACTCTGCTCATTTATGATCTTATGCATTTCACTGAAGAAAATAATATTCCTGGCACTTTACTCGTGATAGACTTTGAAAAAGCATTTGATTCGATCTCCTGGCATTTTATAGATAAAACTTTGGAATTTTTAAATTTTGGCCCATTTTTCAGAAAATGGATCTCTATTACTCATCAAAATTCTGTTTCTGTAGTTATTCAAGCTGGCTTTCTATCACCCTTCTTTGAACTTGAAAGAGGTTGCAGACAGGTTGACCCAATATCAAGCTATATATTTTTACTAGATGCAGTAATTTTGGCAATTCAAATAAGAAATAATGATAAAATTAAGGGTATATGCAAAGATAATACTGAACATAAACTTACATTATACGCAGATGACACTGCAGTTATTCTAGATGGCACAGAGACTTCGCTTTATGAAACAATTAATTTAATTAATAACTTTTACTCTCTTTCAGGCCTTGAAATTAATATTGCAAAAACCCAAATTACTTGGATAGACAGCAAAAATACTGTGATCAAAAATTATGCAGTGATATTGACTTAAAATGGACAACAAGATTTACTTTACTTGGTTTTACATATGATGTTGATCTTAGCAAAATTATTATGCTTAACTATGATAAAAAAAAACTTGTTAAAATTAAGAACATCATTGATATGTGGAAAAAAGGAAGATAACTCCAATTGGAAAAGTATGTATTGTCAAGACTCTACTTATATCTCAACTTAACCATATGTTCATTTCTCTTCCAAATCCACCTGAAATAATATTGAAAAAACTGAAACAAATGATTTTTGAATTTATTTGGAACTCAAAAGTAGAAAGGATCAAAAGAGATGTACTTTTTCAAAAATATGAAAATGGGGGACATGGACTTGTTGATATTGATCATTATATTAAGGGCTTAAAATGTACCTGGATAAAACGTATTCTCCTAGGAAATGAAACAAAATGGAAAAATCTATTCAGTGAGTTTGCTCCAATACAAGATATGATTTCTCATGGAACTCAATTTTTAGAAAATCTTGCAACAAAAGTGAATAATCCATTTTGGTTTGATGTATTTAGAGCATGGATATAATTAAGAAATAAAGAATGTATAAATTCATGGGAAGATTATATTTTACAGCCCCTTTTCTTCAATAAAGATATAAGAATTGATAATATACCTTTGTATAATAAAAAATGGTATAAAAAGGGAATAGTCACTATAAATATAAATGATATATTGAGACATGATGGAACTTTTTTAACTCTTGAAGATTTCCAAAATAAGTATGATGTTTCAACCAATTTTCTTGAGTATAATGGAATAATAAATGCAATAAAAAAAGACATAATTAAATAAAAGAAAAATTCCTATTCAAAATTTTTAAATATCTAATCCTTATATACCAAGACCTCTCCAAATTTTCTATGTAATATGAAAGGCTCTAACGCTATATATAATATTTTTATATCAAATAGTACCACTCCAACTGGCCAGACAAAATGGAATAATACTCTACTTCATCAGACAAATGACCAATGGAAAGCTATTTTTAATCTTCCTTTCAAAACATTATTAGGTCCTAAGTTGAAATGGATGCAGTTCAGAATCAATCATCACATATTGATAACCAATAAATTCCTGTGCAAAATTGGCACCATAAACTCTGATCTCTGCTCCTTTTGTAAATCTGAACCAGAGAGTATCACCCATTTAATGTGGGACTGTAGAATTACTCAAAATATAATGAATCAATCCTCCCAATATTGCCTTTCAAATCATAAGAATTTTGCACCTGACAAGTTAAGTTTTCTTTTTGGTATACATTCATCCAAGTCAGTCCAAGAAAATAATATCATTGTTACCTTTAAACAGTATTTATACAGATCACGCTGTTTAGACAAAGTACCTTCTCTTACTTTCCTTTTATTTGATTTAAAAAGATTATATTCCACTGCAGAATATATTTCCTTTAAAACCAATAAACATAATGTATTCCTTTGCCTATGGCATGAATGGTCTTTCTTAAAAAGTTTTAGACCTTAAGAACCATTTTTGCTCTCCTCTCCTATAGTACATATCATTTTTTTTTTCTAATTAGGAAGTAAACCGACACTCTCCTTTCAATCTTCTCTTATTATTAATAACCACTCTCTCACTTGCTCTATCTCTACATTCTTTCTCTTCTCCTATCATTCTATCTACCTTGAATGCTCCTTTAACTCCCTCACCCACCCTCCCTCTATCCCTTAGCTCTTACTCACCCCACCCACCCCCTTTTCTTTTTGCACATCCTTTATCTAAAAAAAATCACTAATTGTTGTATAAATTATATGTATGATGAGGTGAAAAAAAAGATATGGATACCATGAAACGGTCATAAGTTGCAAAACAGCAAACATGACAGATGCATCAAGGATAAAATTGCACAAAATTTTGTAACATCTTTTCTAAATGTTTTAAAAGTGAAGAATTAATATTTTCTTGATTTTATTATAAATATTTACTTCAAAAAGGGCAAAACAACAACATTTTTTTTCATATATAAACAATAAACTCAATTGGGATTCAGCTTTGTTCTTGATTACACATAAGGTCCACAATTTGGTCCATTAGTTCTAGTATCACTCCGGGAGGTACGTACGTGTACCCGTTCTCAAGGTCATGACCTTTGTCCTTATTCTGCCAATGTAAAAATGAAAAGTTTTTCCAACGACCTATCGTTTTGAAGACAAGTCGTGGTTTTATATCTCGTACCGGTATGTGATATTGCATAAGTTCTATAAGTCCACCATTATAAGGCATAAAGAGCATGTGAGACAGACCCGCTCCATGCATACCTACTATAATGTCTATGTTAGCTACTAGCTCTAACTGAGCCCTAAAGTCTAAACTAGCCAAGTCGGCCCCAGTAATGTTAAATTCGGGATATTTTCTCCTGGTAACAGCCAGTATTTCATCTTCGTTTTTAATTTTTCTGTCTATTTTACCGGTGGGGTTTCTTGGATGCGCTAAATAATTCCTTCTCCAAACGAAGAGCACCGACATTTTATTCGAACACTCTGCGCGCGGCTTACCATCGATTCCGTAACTACTCAGAACAAAATTTCTGAAATCGTCTAAATGGGGAACATGTTGTAAATTGTGGTCATTCAAGGGGCACCATTTCTCAAACATGTTCCACAGCATATTTTTATATAACACTGGTTTAGAAAGGTGTCTCACCCTGGTTACGTTTTTAAACAATTGCTTCCATACGGGGTCCACGTGACCTTCAGGGTGACCATCCATGATTAATATATTTGTCTTGTCTGGTTGTTTATGTAGAAAAATATGAAGTAGAAATACATTAAACACGTCGTTCAGGGCATGGAACAGATTAGCATAGTCATATCTGACCACTACCACCGTCATGTTTTCATCCTCCTCTAGCCCCGGGACACGCCTGTAACCCTTATCCCTGGGCACGGAGTACCTCAGCATGGCAGGCATATGTCCCCTGGTAACGCCCAGGTAAATATCAAACTTATATTTTGGTACCCTCTCACAATCCAAAGTAAAAACTCCTGTTTTTACAGACAAGAATTCTTTAATCTCTGATTGTTTGAGAACTTTGGCTGTTTTCTCTCCCCCGGAAGCTCCCGATAACTTGTTCGGATCCACTATGATATCGAATGTTTGAACAAATCTGTTAGCGTATCCTACGAATTTCCCGTCGCAAAATTCGGCCGCTCTTGATTTCCAATTCTCAAACATGGGCTCGTTACTCTCGTTGTTTTCACCAAAGATTTGTAACAGTTGTTCGGTCCTTTCGCTGAGATGTTTGGCGACAGTGGGCGTTCGCTGGTTTTGGCGAGCTAATAACGCCAGATCATCCAGGCGATCTTGGTTCGCTGGCATCTCTAACTCCACTGTAAGCTTCTGGCTGTACTGTACCGAAGAGATGAACGTGAACAGTAACCATACCACGTATGACACGGAGAAAATATAGGCGAAACTACATAACATAAGTCGTCCTGCAGAATTACGTCTCATCTGTATAAAATAGAATAAAATGTGTATAAGTATGTAATATGCATCTATCGACGCACTAACTCCATTTCATTCCTCTGCTACTCCTTTTTTTTTTTTTTTTTTTTTGCATGCAAGACCTAGATTCAACGAAAGCATGATACGATCATGTCCATAAATGAGTAAGTACCTCGCCTACATATTAGCACCAGACATATCTTTCCGATCTTTTGAAGTAAAATTAAATATTAATCCAATATCTTCCTGATCTAACTTTTTTTCCTTCTTTTTTTATATCCGCTAATCCCTTTTGTCGGTACGCTATACAAATAGACCCAATTCCGAAAATGATTTTTTCATCCTTCCACAAATTGATCTAAAGAAATTTGTTATTTATGTGTCGTCATTTGTGGGGTTGTATTACCGTACTATGGTGAACTTTTATTGACGGACGGTCACATATTTGTGCCTCAAACAGACGGACAAAAGAAAATGACACAAAGATTCCTTCGGCTGAATGCGCTACATCGGCAAAAGACAGCTGGATTGAATATAAATATAACATAAATTAGCAGATCAGAAATAATCTTTATATGAAATCCATCTAACAGAATTATTGTATAAAAACATAGAAATAAAATTCTACATAGAAATCGAACAAGAAATGAAAGTAGTACATTTTCTTTTCCCCAATATTTTTTTTATATATACACCCACCTTTTATGCTGCAGTTTAGTGTCCGTGCGGCCGGGAGCATACCGCCTATTCTACCCATAGTGACGGGCAGTGTCCATGACCCCGGGGTAACAGCTTGTCCGGGGCTTAGATCTGTATTGTGTAATATAAGGGTGTCCTTCCTGGTCCTCGGTATTAGGTACAACTATTTAATCTTTCTTACATGCACAGGTAGGAAGTAAAGGGGAAAAAGCAGAAATGTTGCTGTGATTGATAATAAACGGTTTTATGTATAAAAAACCCCTACATGCCCAAATTAGATGTAAGTAAATAAAAAATGTCGTAACACAGAGTACAAGCTTTTACTTTGTTTTGTGTGTTAATATATTTTTTATAGTGTTACTAAATATATTTTCCTTGTCAGAAAGAAACATATTGTACGTTAAAATGTATTTCATCATAAGAGTGTCAGAGATGAGGATCACTACGAAAGTGGAAGACTTTGAATATATGAATTGTGCGATCACCCGTAGTTTAATAAATATATATACAAAACTTCAATGATCGTCTAATACATACAGAAAGTGATATTCGCATTTATAAGCGTGGGGTTTTTTTTCGGGAGGGGGGGGGGTGTTTCTCGGTTTTATTTATTGTTGGTACCATCCTTGAGTTTATGAATTTCCGGTATGTAATCGATGACTTACAGGTAGCAAATAGTCTAGTTGCCAAATGGCTATTTTGGGGGGAACCCAAAAAAATGTTACGCACAAAATGTTTTTGCATGAAAGTGATGTTAATACCATCTACTTTGATAATCCGGCTGATGCCACTCTGGCATCCTTGGGCATTTCGAAATTTTTGGGTAAAATGGATTTTTTCGAAGAAAAACCGTTGAAAATAGGAAAAATTCAATTACTTTTGCCATGCTGCAGCTAGATCAACAAAATTGGTACCAAAATAACGACAATTAAATTGTCTTTAAGTCTCAAGCTCAATTGACCAATTTACTTGTCAATGATATGGGGGAAACTATGGATTTATGATGAAAAATCACTAAAAATTGGGAAAATACATTATCTTATTTTATTCTGTAGCTAAATAAGCAATTTAGGTACCAAATGCACAATAATCTTACGCCTTTCATTTTGAATAATACAGAAGTCAGATTCGCAATTTGCAATTTTTGGGAAAAACTGTGATTTTTCAAAGAAAACCGTTGGGAATTGGAAAAACGCAATTACTTTACAAGTACGAAAATGGGGAAAAGAATGAACTTTGAATGAAAAAATCGCTGAAAACTGGGATATTGCAATGTTTTTTTTTTTTCAGGCTGCAGTTAGAACAACAGCAAGAAAAAAGATTTCATTGATTTAAATCCAGAATTCCACTCAAGCAAATGGAATCTTCTTGTTTTGTTTCTTTTTTTGTTGTTTTGTTTTGTTTTGTTTGTTTGTTTGTTTTTTTTTTTTTGGCTGAAAAAAAGGTATTAAATTGTAAAAGTGAAATCGGTTTATTGACATCCAAGAACAACAATTTTCGTATCAAAATGATTTCCTATTGATAGTTTTAGATTTGCACTCTGTTATTACCCTTTTTTCTACTCTAGATAAATCATTCCAAATAGTATAAATGCCCTAGCATCATATTACAATATCAAGCAACAGTTCACGAAAAGAATGTTCCATTTTATCTGCATAATTTATACATTGCTTATTTGATGTTTGATGTCGTGTTTGCTGTTCCCTGCCCGTTTGGTGTCTCTTCCTGTGTGTGTATTCTCTGTGTTTTTACTTGAGATATTTTGATGTGTTGATATTGGTGCTGCAATTCACTTTTGTTGGGGATCACCTCCTTTCTTATTGCCTTGTAGTTTCATCGACATGCAATTGAAATACTTGTTTGCAACTACTTCTAACAACAACGAACCCCTCTTACATGGTTGATCAAAATGCCTCCTTTGCATCGTACTCTGACAATTCTCTACTCCAAAACATTTACAGAATTAAAGAAATTTGAGCACAGAATTTGTCACATCTGTTTGTTACACAACTCAGATTTCGTGTGCAACTGTAACAAATCAAAAGAGGTACAGCCGCGATTGGCAAAATTTTATCACAATAGTTCTAAACATTTTAAACAAATTTAATTCTTCCAGCAGACCCAGGCTTGATTGAACTGCATCTTAAGAATGTTTCTTTATGCATGGCTACAAATATGTCGTTTTTCTTGACATTTTATCGAAATTCTTCAATTAATTGTTGGAGGTAATGGTCATCCAAGAGTTTTGAACATTTATATCCCATTTCATTCAATCGTACACTTGACCTGGCATCAGATATACAGTCTAGATTCTCTAAACCATAGTAATTCTTTATGGATATCATGGCCTCAGTCACCATCTTTTCAATATCTGAATTAACTTCTCGAAAATTTGACACGGAACACCATTTCAAAAGCTTCCCACAGAACAACTTTGTCTCTCCAATACCATCATATGTTAATGATATCCATCATTATGATCTGATCTTCAGAATGATGTGTAGAATGCGAGTTCTGAATCAATCGGATTGCTTTCTCGATCAACTGATTGCAAGTACATGTAATATCATTCAGTTGCACGTCATTTCAAGAGATGTAGCTGTCCTCACTGAATCTTTTATGTCATTGTGATTGTTAGTAGGGTCAGTTGAATATCATTTAAATTTGCTCTCTGCAAAGTGATAGCAATTTTAAGTTCAGAAAATATGGCTAGGGGCG
Organism: Pinctada fucata; assembly: GCA_028142955.1. Lineage (NCBI taxonomy): Eukaryota > Metazoa > Mollusca > Bivalvia > Pterioida > Pteriidae > Pinctada > Pinctada fucata. The sequence continues at coordinate 68,527,864 of AP027105.1, read as the reverse complement.
CTGCTGGAGAGGATTTTGGCCGTGACATGAAGTCACTTTTATTGAAATGACAAATATGGATAATGACCATATCCCCGTATACCGCACAAAATCGATAATTCGGAAAATCATAAACCTAAGGCATACAAATGTTAAACGTCTTTAAATTCAATAGCATCATTTAAAACCTGATAAATTTACAGCATGGACCAGACATGCACGTTTCGGGTACTAAACCCTCGTCAGTGATCCTTAGTTTAAACAATGTAATATGGCCAAAAAGATGAAAATTATTATGTCCAAAAATGTACCAAAAGACGTAGCAGAATGGGTGGGATATGATGCTACAGGACCCACGTTTTCGAAATTTCAAGAAATTTTGTAACAGAAAATTTCAAATGCGTAATCAGGATTTAAATAAGGCACCAAAGCAAACAAAGAAAAACCTCAACCATATGAAAAGAAGCGAACTCCCGATATGGGAGTGAGACCAGGTGCCCAGGAAGAGTAAGCATCTCCTTCTTGCAAGCAACACCCGCCGCTTCAATCCGGTTACTTCCATTTTGGAAAACATAGAGTATACAATCTTTGGTTGGATTGTTTAAATGGTCTGACAGAATATCATGGACATCATACATGTAGTTCACTGATGAGGATTTTTCTATCTGAAACACGTATCTGGTGCATCAAAATTGGTTTAGAAATATCTGACCAGAAACAATCAAGGTATTAATTCTGCCATTTAATGGTCAGATGATACATCAGAGTCCTGCATACATCAATCAGATCCTAGGCATTCTTGTCAAAAACATATTTCGAATTTGCAAAACTGAAGTCTTCTTTTCAACATTGACGTAGGGCATATAGAACAATGTCACGACTAAGCAGGTCTTTAAGATCCACTTCAATAACTGAAAAAAAAACCTACTCGACCCTGGCAGAAATCATCTATGTTAAACGTCTTCAAATTCATTAGCATCATTAAAAGCAGATTAATTAATAGCTTGGACCAGACATGCACGTTTCGGGTATTTAACCCTTGTCAGTGATCTCTAATCCAAACAATGAAATATGGCCAAAATGTGTGATAATTTTGTCCAAAATATACCGAAAGACGTTGCAAGATGACTGGGATATGATGCTACAGGACCAAGATTTCAGAAATTTGTGACAATTTTGTAAACAGAAATTTTCGAATGCGTTTGAAGAAAAGACCAACCGAAATTGATCGAACTTGGCTACATGTGCCCTCGGGGACTCCTGGTCCACCAGCAGTGACACTCACCAAGTGGTACAAATGTTAAACGTCTTCAAATTCATTAGCATCACTTTAAAGCAGATTAATTAAGAGCGTGGACCAGACATGCACGTTATGTATCATAGACAGAAGCCGCTTCCTTTTGAACAATGTCTCTTATTTCACCCACGTCTTTCAAAAGCTTTCTACAAGATTCCATGTACCAGTAAACTATTTTAAAAAAATGTTGACATATCTTTGTTCTAGCATTTCTGTAAAAGTTTTGCATTTTTCAAAGTCCCAACTTTTTATGGACAAAACCTTTCAAAAATCAAAGTTTTCTCCCTCATTGGTTTTCTCCCACTTTATGAGCAAGTTGCTTAATACGAATTAAGAATAAAAGACGTATACAATAAAAAAAAGTTCTTTTGGTACCATAATTGCTGAATTCATACTAACTACAGTTTGAAAAGGTTCATTGCATTTTGCAAATTTTCAGCGATATTTCGTCCAAGAGTAGTTGTTTTCCCCAAGTTTTCGTACCAGCAAATTGCGAATCTGACTTCTGTATTATTTAAAATGAAAGGCAATAAATTTATTGTGCGTTTGGTACCAAAATTGTTTATTTAGCTACAGAATAAAAAGAGATATTGAATTTTCCCAATTTTCATCGATTTTTCATCGAAAATCCACAGTTTTCCCCATTTTATTGACAAGTAAATTGGTAAATTGAGCCTGAGACTTAAAGACAATTAAATTATCGTTCTTTTGGTACCAATTTTGTTGATCTAGCTGCAGCATGGAAAAAGTAATTGAAGTTCTCCTATTTTCAACGGTTTTTCTTCGAAAAATTCCATTTTACCCCAAAATTTCGAAATGCCCAAGGATGCCAGAGTGGCATCAGCCGGATTATCAAAGTAGAGGGTATTGACAGCACTTTCATGCAAAAACATTTTGTGCGTAACAAATTTTTGGGTTTCATGAATGGCACCTAGACTAAAACAGAATTTTCGGACACCACGCTGTATTACACTTTATATTTTATTGCAGTCTATTGGAAATGACATCGTAAAATTAATCTTCATCTCTACCGTCCCAAAAAGATTAGTTGGACTGAGAGATCCAAGATTATACTGGAACGCTGGAAAATTTTCGTTAAGTAAGGTCGGCGAAAAGGCTACAATATAAGTGCTTGCTGGTCTGAAAATGGCATTCTTAAAATCGTAATGATGCCATGCGCATGTCTGAAGTCCTTTGCCGCCAAACCAGGGTAAATCCATTATTTGTTGGTGGTAGGTAAGGATAGGACTCTCCTGTGGGCTGTACCAAGTAGAGTTGAGAAGGAATACAGAGATCAGGTAATCATCCCCAGTAACCGACGTTATGTTGTACGATGTCTCAGATTTCACAATATCAGCAAAAGTTGCATTTAGCTTATAGAACAACCTTGACGAAACACTCTCTATCTTGTTGTTTTCATAGAGCACTTGTTTGTAGTTGAAAACTTTAGATCTATTGGTTATAGACATCACGAACGGAATGTCAAATTTGTACTCCATGAAGTTTGACCTTAGTCGTGGGACATCACTTGGACCACAGTCCAGTTCCTCCCCTATCTCCATGACGACCGGGTGATGGTCTTGATTCCAGCCTGGCCATGTGATGGGTGCCAAGTCTACGTCCATCATCGTGTTCCTGGCTACAAATATTCACTGTCTCTTTTAGTTTGTCAATGGAGACATTTTCTTTATTTCTTTTGGTTTCTTTGCAAGTTATACGTGGTGATTTTATTTAATCAATTTTCTGATAATGCATTTTACAATGTGTTTTGTCAATCGAAAGTTAAATTGTTTTAAAATATACTAGAAGTATCCCACGATTAGATACTTATTAGAATATAGATTTTGATCAAACTGGAGATAATCACGTACACTTGACCATCCGGCGGACGACGTCTTTGTCCAGTCCCAGTATAAGCCACCAAACATGGTATGTTCCCCTGATGGGATTGGTTGATCTGACATTGTGACCAGCTGACCCGGGGTCAATGTATACCAAAGCTGATACTATTATACTGATTACAATGGTACACAGCATCGTGCATGTATCTACAATTAGAATGATGCAATCGTCCTATACATGTGATGAGACATACGAGGGCTGATTGATATGTTGTGATCGAGCCTCGGTTTGGATGGAGATGCAGAAGGTATTCTGCTGATAGATTATCTCCAAAAAGGACGAACAATCAATGGCACATACTATGCTTCACTTCTGACGCAGTTAGGGGAAAATATTCAAATTAAGCGGCGCGGAAAGCTGACACTAGTTAAAGGTGTGTTGTTCCATCAGGACAATACTCCTGTTCACAAGTCTGTCACTGCCATGGCTGTCATTCATGATTGTGATTTTAATTTGATTGAGCATCCGCCTTATTCACATGATCTTGCTCCATCAGACTTTCATCTATTCCCAAAACTGAAAGCAGCTATTTCTGGTACCAACTTTCAATACGATGGCATCATACTTGCAGTGGATGGCTTTCTGATCAGTCAAGGTAAGGAGGTGGCAAAAGTGTATAGATAGATACTGAAGGGGATTATGTAGAAAAATAATGCAAAATGTCTGATAAAATACGAGGCTCACAACATATCAATCAGCCCTCGCTCTTAGTTCTAGACTATGTTAAAAATATCGTGGTGCATTTACCAGATGATAATTTTCTTTTCTAGAAATCTGACAGTCTTAAAGTTTTCAGTGGTTGTGTAACTTTTGTGTGACTTAAAAAATAAAAATGTTTCTGTGTTTTCGAGATTGTAGGTGTTGATATAAAGGTGTCGCCACATGTCAATCGGTCTAATAAGTGCTATGTTTTGATATCTAAATGTCGCCCTAGTATGTGAAGCGGTCTTAAAATTATTCTAAATAGTGAGACGGAGGTGTCGCGCTATTTGTCATGTGGTTTCAATACTGAAAAAAGACAAAGAGATCCCCTCTTTTAATTCTACTTCCGTAACGGATTGAAATATAGGTGTCGCCACTTGTCACACATATCGCCGCTTGTCATGCAGTCTTAATTCTATTATGGATTGGAATATAGATGTCGCCACTTGTTATTCGGTTATGATACTGATATGGATGGACATAATGCCAAGCATGAATCACTGGGATATTTGACTTTTAACTCTCACTTTCTATTGGCCTCATATATGGATTTCTTTCAACTATCATTTCATCGTACATTACATTGTTGCAAATTTCACGATAAGATGTTGAAGATCATAAGGATATTACATTAAATTATGGTAAATGAATTTTTTTCTCTGAAATTTTAAATGATACTATCCCATCAGATTTAAAACTTTTAACTCACCCATGCGAGTAGACATAAACGTCTGTGCAAGATTAGAGATAAGAATGTAATAAATATATTAACATAGCTCATTCAATAACTCGGGACATTTGAACGCAATCGGTGATAATACGTTTGTTGTAGTTCTGGACAAGAAAACAAAAACGATCGAGCTAACTTTGGTCTTTAATACATTTTCCGTATTGCATGATGGAAAACGGGATAATTCTCTGTGGTACTCTGCTGCCAGATGTGTCCAAAAGGAGACAAAATGATATAGCAATATACGGGAATAGATCCACAGCTATGATGGATAGACAGATATGAAAACGTCGAAAATGTGTTTATACCTCAGTTTCAAAACGTTCACGTAAAGAAAAGAAAGCTTGCAATTGGTCACCAAAGACTTCACACGTACATGGGACACAATTATGAAAACGAAAAAAAGAAAACGTGCTCTCATTCCATATCTTTAACAAACTTTGATACCCCACCCCAAGAGAGAGAGAGAGAGAGATCGGGTATCAGGAGAGTAAGTATCTTCTAAAAGAGTAAGTATCATAACATACGTCTATAAAGTCAGTTGTCAGTTTAGAGAATTCCAAACGAGGTATAGGCAGAATCGGTGTTTCGACTGTTTCAGTAAATGTAATAAGCGTAAGCCAGAGTGTCATTTATCATTCTGGACAACCAGCTGCCATACTATATATCTAGTCTTCCACCAGGCATCGGCAGGGGGCTTTTCTCCTGGTACTCCGTTTTCCTCCTGCTCCTTGGACCCCCTCTATCTGATAATTTAACATAATACAAGCTTCTCACAACGCTTGCAGCACCTGTATCTGTTAAAGTGTTTTGATCTGGGTTCTCAATATGGAACAGACTAGCGATGATAAGATATCTCTATCCAATAAGACTTGGTGACTCTGACGATGATTATGTCACTTAAGCCATACGTTAGGTGACAATTTGTCTTGTATTATATTATGCTCATTTCTCTGGTGTGGATGCTATGGAAATCCTTGAAAATAGTACCAATTATATATTGATATCAAATCATCTGTTTTCAGTATGTTAGGTTGAGCAGCAGGACTTACTTCATCTGAGAAAAGAGACAAGTCAGCAAAGAGTGGCCACAGTATGTACCCTTTAGAATACTTGTGATATTTAAAATACAATACAATCTATTTAGTAATATTCCACTTTTGACATCACTCACTCAAACTATTTGATGACATCCAAAGCAGCAAGATACACAGAATTTTAGACAGACAATCTGTATAATATACTACTTGAATATTTAAAGTTACATACAGATGCAAACACAAGTCTATCTATTTTTGGCATAACTTTATTAGCTTCATCATTCAGCAACAGAGAAAAAAAAACAAACAAATATCACATCTCATTCAACAGCACTGTCAGAAATGATCAGTCACATTCCCTGTATGTCATCCATTTTGATAGAAACAGTCTCTCTCTCTCTCTCTCTCTTTCTCTCACCCATCAACACAGGTAGTGATGTATTAGGTTGGTTGTACCACCAATCAAGTCATTTTTAAAGCTAAATTATTAGGATTGCATCTTAAAGTATCAGAAGAGTAAAATAGACAACAGTATAGTCCTGGATTCACAACACTTTGTTTTACAGGACAAAGAAATCAGGACAGCAATACACAGATTTCAATAATTCTGATACAGAAAATGTGTGTGTCACAGATAATTACATCCAACAGCAGTTGCTATGGTAACAAATTCATAATATTATAAACTCTAGCTGTAAAACAAAACCAACACACTGCTAAAACAGGTATGAAAATGCACAATTTTTTCTGTGAAAGAAATAAACTGATATCAAAACACATGATTTTTAAATTCTTAATCAAAATTAACCTTATATCAGTCAAAACAGACAAAAGTATTTCACAAGCAATATTTTCTACAGCACTATTTTACCATCCATTATACAAACAAACTTGTTGTAGCAGTAATGCTACCCTATCATATATTCCTTTCCTCTGTTGATATTTGGTATATCACCAAGTCAATTGGTGTTGGTAAATTTTTGAGATTCTAACATATACAGCTGTGAGTGTATTCTAACCTAATGAGATTTCACTCATAAAATACTGATATGATTATAAGTGCTGTAACAACACTGGAAAACAAAATGGGCTTATCTACAATACTGAAGAAAATAACATACTATGATTTATCTTCCAACTGAATACTGTTCGTAATGAAAACATTAAACTTAAATTCTATTTTGCTGGATGTATAAAAACTTTTTTGTAACAAAATCCCCATTGGCCAACATTCTTTCATCATAGAAATGCTAGTATAAATCCTAAACGGACAAAAATCCACTAAAACTGTACCATATAGCTTTATATATATTCATAGGCTAGAAAATGTGTAAAGAAAATGTAACAATTACTCCGAGAAATCAGAAATAAGTAATTTGATTAAGAAATGACTTCTGCAGGTTACGCTAAGACACGTACCTGGATATAAATATCAAATTATCTTTGTTTCTAATAAACATCATAACATATCCTAAATCATTCAATAAATAAATCCATATCTCATATTACACTTTCCCATATGGTAAAAAGGGGGAGAAATACCGAAATAAAATTCAATGTATTGCACAATGATTCCATATCAACGTTACTGATTCCATATTATTGACAAAATCAACACAGGCCAACTAATTTTGTGCCTTGTGATAAATTAATTTACACCTTGTGATAAGTAAGTAATAGAATAAGACATCTGAGTTAACACACATTGCAAAAGATCATATAAAATGCACACTCATTCTCATCTCAATATATCACAAAACATGTATACAAACATCCAATCTGGTTATCGTACATTATGTTCACATACAGTAACAACTAGTGCATAAGTATATAATTTTTTAACCAACATTCTCTTCATATTTAATTTTACTAATGCCCTCAATTAAGTATTAATTTAAAAGGAGTCAGTAAATATTTTGTAAACTTTTCCTAGATAACGAGAGAAAACCATGGTTGCTTTTAAAAAAATCTAAAAAATATCTATACAATGTAATGAAATTTATGTTACATGTATTTCAACAATGAGTTTGTGTCTTTTCTGAATAGAGAAATTACTCCAAATGCATCCATAAAAACTTTCATTTAAAACTTTATTTTCAACATGAATTTAAAATGAGTTACCAGCTAGTATTTAAATTTAACCATGGACAGATAAGCAAATTATATGAATATATTTACATTACTAATAGATTTCCCATGTTGAACTCCCATTAGGCAACTAAAATTATATTCCAATAACTTGGGCTGCCTATTGTGACGTCACGCACACGTTTAGACATTGCGAGAATTTACCAATGCCAGAATACTTTTGACGCTGTAATTATGCACAGTATACATGATGTTCAGTCAAAAAAGAGTTTCTAATATTTAGTACAAATGTAAATATAAGTAATGACTGTCTTATTTTTGGTGTTCATGGGTGTATATTTCTGGTAGGCCATGTGTAAATTTTCCAAGAATCGGGAATTTGCAGGTGACCAACCAGAATTATACGCCCATGATCACCAAAAGTAAGACAGTCATTTCTTAAGAATACTCAATCATACTTATCATGTAAATAATGTGAAATGCAAGTCTTATCTGATTGACAGAGAATAGGTGACAAATCGTAATACAAAATGTGTTTGTGATACACAAATGCCAACGTCAGCAGCTTTGTCAGTATAAGAGCTCTTAACCTAAAGCAAGGTCAAAGGTCAAGGTCATGAGGACAAAATTTTTTTTTATCAAATAATAAAGATGTTGCATGAAAAGATATAGCTTTAATATCACTTAACATTCATAAGTTATAACTAATATAGTTGAGGCTAAAGCTATAAAGAGGTCAAATTTCATATTCTGTGTTCAAAGGTTAAACATTCAAGTACTGATAAGGTACGTCTTCACACAAGTAATTTACATGTGCAATATTTGGCCCTATCACTTACTATTTAAAAGTTTGGCTATATTGAAGGTTGGAGATGTTCATAAAGATTTAAAAATATGGATAATTTTAGCAAGGTTGAAATTATCGCAGACAAACAGACTAGCCATTACTATATGCCCCTGTGAATCTCTGATTACAGGCCCATAATTAAAGCACACACTGATTCACTCAGAGAAAATTAATACAAAAAGGGGGTAGAATGCTTTGTCTCTGTGATAATATGAGTATATATACAATGAGTATGAATATTTTAGGTACCTGACCTTTCAACAAATTTGTAAAATCAATTACATAGTTTGTATGACAGCTTTATGATCACAGTTTTTTAATGTAGAGTAAGCTTGAAATCTCTTTAGTTACGCAAGTGGATTTACAGATACTGTTGATTTCTTTGGTAGAAAGTGTATGTATTTATATCTCATAGAGTATTGAATATTTCTCCTCTTTGAGCACAAGTACAGAAACATAAAAATAGAAAATTTCCATCCCAGGTACCAGAATTGATGGTATTGGATAATGTCATGAGAAGCTTTCTGAGCACCATACAGGTCAAACATTCAGATGACCCAGTTTGCACAGTACTGATATACAATAGTCCACAAATAAACTCTGTGGAGCCCTTCACATTGTACGAGGCCGAGAATATTGTTGAGTGAAGTGAGAGGATAATGGTGGAATAATTCAGCCACGCTGTACGATCGCCTGTACGATATCTTTCTGCCGTATCGACATCACGGCGCACGGATACATGACTTGTATGATTATGGTTATGGTGTATAAGCTACCTTGAAGCAGAAAACTTGCCGAGTTAGTGTACAAGGAGTCTGCCGATATATATTTATGTAGTCCTCCATGTTAACAATCGCTTCCTCATACCGCCTCCTGCGGAAGGATCTTACTTTTACTCTCAAGAAGCCGCGTTGATACCGCTGCGACAAGTGCTGCCCCCTTACCACTGCCGTCATGGGAAAGCTCCAGCTTAAACTGTAAATATAACATCCCTATGTGTATGTAAATTGTTGTAATTGCAATAGCACTTTGATTAAACTGCTGTACAGATACGCCTACATGTACCTCTCTGGATCATTTATGTTGACACATTTAAAGTTTGAGTGTCATAACTGATGAACGATTAAACAAATAAAACATTAATTTGAAAACTTCACAAAGTAAATCCAAAAGACAATTTTAAAGCCAGTTGAACAGATCCGTCAGAAAATTTCCTATAAAGAAGTGTATCATAATAACTGGCAATGTTGCAATACATTTACACAACTATAGCCTATCAAACATTTATGACAATGAATTTTTTAAAAGCATACCTTGAGTCCTGGTTTGACTAGTTCTTGTATTTTGAGGCACATGAGGTTGTGGAATCGAGGATGAAATCTGTACAGGGAACCATCTACAGCAATCGTCATGTGATCTTTATTCAACCGATTAATCAAAGTAGCTAAACCTTTAAAAAAAAATTTTATAAAACATCTAGATGGAAAAAATAACATGGACCACTATAGCATTATAACCAGACATTGTTGATAAATTTTCTAAAAATAATTAATGGAGACATTCAAAAGAAAAAAAGTTTTTTTTCTTCTACATTTTACATAGTTGTCTCCCCATTGACAAAAAGTTACAAGTTTGTCAAGATTCACCAAGTAAAAAGACAGAGTTATCTCCCCATTGTGGAAAAATTACTGGTTTGTTTATAGTATGCAACTTTCTCCATCTTTAGGAAAAACTACTCAATAACAGCATGGACACAATTGTCACCCCCATTAAAATGTGTTGGTTTTTGAGTTTTACAATAAAATGTAAGTAACAATGCTGCCATCATTATCTCTCAGACTGCTGTAAATATTTAATATTTTGTGTAAAATGGCAGAATTGTGATTGTTACTAGCAAATGCAATATTTCTTTATTAATTCACCTACTAAACATAAGTAACTTACCAGCAGAGGAAAGGAAAGCTGCTCGCGCAGATATCAGGGTACAAACATACTTGACAATCTTACAGTCATCTGTTGTGTAGTTTTCTATTCCAAGTTCATCTAATACTTGTTTGGTATTGCGGAAAAATTCGTCATGGTCGCTACATAATATAAATTTAACATAACTTCAATCATTTTCTTTCTATTCTTTTTTTTTTTTTCATTTTAAATTTCAGTTTTCAGACAAATTTTTAAAACCAATGGTCTGGGTGAAACGTTAACCCTACCCATACTTTGTACACATAATTAGCTCTGAAATATAAAATTAATTCATTTTGAAGAGTCTTCCATTATCAACACTGAAATTCTGTAGTTCATTTTTGTTACTAGTTCATAACTGCCAATGCAAAACAATAAATTCTAGGTTCTTACCTCTCAATTTCTGACACATATTTGGTGTAGAACTTTCCTCTGACAAACAGCTCACATTCTGGATCCATCCCGTTAAACAGCAGACCTTCATTATACAACCTCTCTAGAGTTAGACGAACAATCTCACCCAAATACATTCCCGATATCATCTTCTCCATACTGAAATAAAAAAACTTTTGTAATTAAGCTTTAGGTTATCTATAAATACATTCACAAAATTACAAGGATTTCGTAAAAAATTGAATAACTTGCATGGTTGATATCTGAATACTGAATCATATGCTAAATGTACATGTAAATGCATAATACATATACAGACAAATAACCATTTATTTCCTTTTATCAGTTCCTAAAAGTTTGGCTTATAGAAAACAAGACTTTTCAATCCCCAGTCAAACCTACATTTGTTTTCCAGGATTGATGGAGTAAGTATCCAGCTCTCTGTCATATTCCGTCCGTATAAAATCCAGGCAGCCATTGTCTCCAAACGCCCCCCACTCTGTGTTAATTATTACCTGTAAAACAATCTTAACACTTTTTCACTAGAAAAAAATAATATGTTAAACAATATTAAAATCTTTGGTAAAATTTGAAAATGTTTTCTTGAAGAAATAAATCAACAGTTTCCGGGGGTATTGCCATCTAGAGATATCTATGACAACTTCTTTCTTTATGTTCAAAGTGAAGTAATGAAGATTTTTTTTTAAGTTCCAAACAAACAACGGTTAATTCTGTTTCCACTATGTTAAACATAATTGACTGACATGGCTGTGGAAATACTATGTAATTATGTTCTGTCTACAGTATTAATCATAAACCAACCTGTTGTGGGAAGTCACAGTCCTCCTCCCAAAGTCCCACGTTGTCAAGTGTCTCCATGTAACACGCATTACATCCAGTACCTTTAATTATATATGTAAACATTAAAATAAAGCAAAGCATAAGTGTCAAATACAACAAAAGTTATACATATGGTATTTAAGGAATCATTGTAATATGTTTTTTGGTTGATCGAGGTATCAACACCAAAAATTGAGGGAAAACTGCATCGTGCGTGTAGCACAAGATGCATAAGTTTTCCTTAAAATTTTGGTGTTGATACCTCGATCAACCTAAAAAATATTACATTGATTACTTATCATTTCATTTTGTTGCGTTTCAATGTTTGAGTTGCCAGAAACGTTGCTAAGCGTGTTAATTCCGGTTTCGGTTGATGCAGGTATCAACAAAATTTCTCGGCCAATCAGAATCTTTGTTTCTTAAGAGTAACAATGGAAATTAAAAGATTTAAATGACATTTTCAAATTTAACTCAATTCAACTCAACAAAATTAAAAAATGTAATACATATATGCAATGTTCTTTTTGTAGTGATAATATGTATGTATTTTATACGGATATATGAGAATAACATACCTAAAATAAGTCCTATTTCACATCGTCTATCGTTATTAGCTACAGACATCAGCGTTCCCACGGCATCATTCACCACGGCAACGACCTCTACACCTGTTATCTAAAATATATACATCATCTCATTGTCACATATGGCGTGTTGAATAGATTTTCCATATTCTATGTAGAAATGAAGCCCATTTTATAAACATACTGATACACAAATAATCAAAATTATAATTTCTTTATAATTCCATCATCAAACATATACATGTATATAACTCTTTGTACATGTATTTAAACATGTATTATCCTGCATATATTGATACATACCCCAAGCCTTTTAAGAGCTTCATGAAGAAGGAAGCAGATATCCTCCCCGACCACACCCTCACACCTGAACCCCTTAGTCCACTTAGAGAGCCGCGCCTTAGCCAGTCCCTCTTGTTTACAGGGGAAGGAGAAGGTGAACCCCAGGGGTAGCTTCTCTCCTTGAAGGTTCTGTTCCGTGATGAACTTTCCTATACAGTTTGCGATGTGATCAAACAGCTAGAATGAATATACAATACATTTACATAATGATATTTAATGATTGGATTGCTAAAGATGCATTTTCTTGATTTTAAAATAAAGATACAATGTGAGTCAGGTTACTTATGTAAATCATTATTTACACCTTTTACAGTTAAACCTGCCTTTATTGCGACCCAATGTACTAAGAGACTTCCTGTTTTAATAGACAAAGGTTTCATTTCCAAAGTAAACATTTCCATATATATGCACAACCAATGTAATTCCCTGAGATGGAACTACTGAAATGAACATGTATGCATTTCGCATAAAATGCTCGTGACGTAACAATGCATAAGATCTAAAGGCTGTTCTAACCTGCAAACTGAACCCGCGGTGACCTGAACACTAATGTCACCTTTCTACCTAGAAAAACCCAATTTCAGAAAACAAGAATGAAACAGACAACTGTGGTGCATATACAAATGTATATAGAATAAATGTCATAATTTGTGTTTTGTTAAAGGTATGAAACACACAGCAAGTGCATTTATCCGTGAAATGAGCTAATGCGCATTGCATGTACGATTAATGCACTTGCTGTGTGTTGCATACCCGTAACAAAACACAAATTATATTAAGACACTTATTCTCTGTGTAAATGGACCAGTATTAACTGACCATCTGTCTTATGTGATCTTGGTATGACATATCACTGAAGGGTGTTTTAAAACAGGTTTAACTGTATTTGTAAATAATTATATTCTTAAATACTTGAAACTTTTCTTCTAAACATGCAGATTAATGACTTTCAAGGTTCAAATTTGAAAATTAATCAAAATTTCACTTCTACATAAATATAGAGACAAATATTTGAAGTACAAAACTTTAAGCTTAGATGCATTTTTGAAGAAACATGTATCATATATCAATTACAGATGTTACTATGTTGTTATGCATTCCAAAGCAAATTATACCACATACAGGGTAAAGCCATCAATCTTATGTTAGATATCAGGCAATTGAGGGGAAATATTCAAGATTTTTATCACTTATTATGGTGTACACTTTAAAACGTTTATACTCCAAGAACACAATGATTTACAGATTTACCTGTGTGCCGGTACCCAGCATGATACGTTGTGGTATAAGGAAAGTTTTACTCTCTATATCAACTTCTCTGTCCTCTATACGTACTCGTAAAACCCGGAAATTTGTACCACCTAAATCCAGTGCCAGGAACTGTCCTTTCTCTGTAATGAATTATATAAATTCCTTCAAATTCATTAAATAAAACATGAATCGTAAATAAAATGAAACTGCTTTTTCTTGTAACTTTTAAAACATATCTATGGTATATCCGATATCCACTGAGTAAACCTGATCTTTTTGGAAGTTCTCTACTAAACAAGAGCCCCAGGGGGCACAACGCTCACCTGATACCCATGCACGCTCTAATTGACATATTGACATTGAATACTGATAGTGCCAGTACCAGGATTTTAGCCCACAACCTTTCTAACAAGATTTTTGCCGGATGCAGACAAGTTTTTTTTTCAGACAACCTTTAAAAGTACAAACAAGAGAAAATAGTCACATTTCAAAACAACAACTTTTTTACTGATTTGAAAAGATGGATTATGCGATCCAAAGTCATATGCCCAGCTAGTATAGTTTGATTATGCAACATCAAAAATAAAATCATTTTGTAAAATTCCACATTAATGTGCAACAGAAACAGAATAAAACAATGAAATGATTTCATAAATTAAGTTTATTTAAAATTGAACACCAAACCTTTCATTATTAATAGCTAGTATGCCAGAAAATAATAAAGCCTGTGTTTGTGAAACACGAATGCCCCGCGGTGGCATCTTTGTTGGTATAAACACCATTTTCTGTTAAGTATGTGAGAGGTCAGGGTCAGAGTAATGTTGGTATCAATGGAAAGATCTTGTCACAAAGAATACACATGTACAATATGAAAGCCCTATCACTAACCATTCAAAAGTTATGCCCAATTTTAAAGTTTTCGAAAAGTAGGTCAAAGGTCAAGGTCACGAGGTCAAAAATTTTGGTATCAATGGAAAGGTATTGTCACAAGGAATACACATGTGAAATATGAAAGCTCTATCACCTTCCATTCAAAAGTTATGCCCGATGTAAAGTTTTTCGGACAAACAGACAGACGGACAGGCCAAAAACTATATGCCCCCGTATCTTTGATTCCGGAAGCATAAAAAACAAAGACTTTTCGGTTTTGCCTTTATTCATATTAAATTATACAGAAATCTATGAATGAGAGCTTTTGAATAGTATTGATTTCATCTTAATACATGTAACGTACAGTCAAAATCGTGTTAATCCAATTAACACAGACAAGTTGTTAGCGGACAATATTAATTCAAGTGAGTTGTGCAGAAATTGAGCCAATTTATTTTCCAAACAGCAGTGTACGGTGTATCAAACCTCATGACCCAGTGAAGCCACCTTGACAAATTATTTTCGGTGAATATGCTGAAATGCGGCGCTTGGAAATGTATTTTTAGCATATTGAATCAATAATCGTGATAAATTTAACTTCGAACTTGATCTTGTCTTTTATGCAATCTACAGATAGGTTTGAAAATATGCAAAATTCGGAACATTTTCGATGAGGACGCAGAGTTCCTGTAAAAAGAGTGAAATTTGCGAAAAAAGGACATGCATGACCCCCCCCCCTTTTCTTTACATTTTTATGCGTGCCAAAGATTCGCAATCAAAAAAGACCAATTTTACAGACTTCCGGGCATTTCAAGTCAGTCAAAATTTTTGGTGTGCACCTTTTTATTTCCTGTAGTTACCCCTACTAAAGGGGCAAGGAGGTATTGAACCAATCAAATCTGTAACACAAGATATATGGCGACTATGTTTACCATAGATACAGAAATAAGACAGAGAAAATAATCATTAAATAGGGAAATTGTTCTGAAATATGCATGTATGAAAAAAAAGCAATCCAAGGAATGCTTGTGTTGCTTGCGTAGCGGATTTTTTTTTTATTGAAATTAGGTCAAATATCAAGGGCAAGGTCACTAGGTTAAAAATTATGGAATGTTTAGAAAGGTCTTTTCATAAGGAATACAAATGTGAAATATCAAAGCCCTATCACTTACCACTCAAAAGATATAGCAAATCATAGATTTGTTGAAAAGTAGGTCAAATATATAGGGCAAGTGCACAAGGTAAAACATAGGTAATCACAGATTACGAAGCTCACCTCGTGACAGCAAAATTCAATTCAAACATATTTCTTAGTACATGTATATTGGCTTTTAAAGGCAAAACCACTCAAGCAGAAAAAGTAGGTCAAGGTCATTTTATGAAAGTTTGATCAAAGATATATCCAATATGCAAGTTTGGTACATGTAGCAGTTATACTTTGCTCAATATTGGCTTTATAGAGCAAAATCACTCAAGCAGAAAAAGTAGGTCAAGGTCATTTTATGAAAGATTGATCAAAGATACATCCAATATGCAAGTTTGGTACTTGTAGCACTTATACTCTGCTAAATATTGGCTTTTAAAAGCGAAATCACTCAAGTGAAAAAAAGTAGGTCAGATGCTGCATCGGATGCATGGGTCCATCTCGGCATCCAAAGATGAATCACTTGCGCAAGTTTGGTTACTGTAGCATTAGTACTTTGTCAGATACTGAGCTACCCCAAACTTCTTATCCAAATCACTCAAGCGGAAAATGTAGGTCAGATGCTACATCCGATGCATGGGTTCAACTCAGCATCCAAAGATGAATCACTTGTGCAAGTTTGGTTACTGTAGCATCAGTACTTTGTCAGATACTGAGCTACCCCAAACTTCTTAACCAAGTCACTCAAGCGGAAAATGTAGGTCAGATGCTGCATCCGATGCATGGGTTTACCTCAGCATCCAAAAATGAATCACTTGTGCAAGTTTGGTTACTGTAGCATCAGTACTTTGTCAGATACTGAGCTACCCCAAACTTCTTAACCAAGTCACTCAAGCGGAAAATGTAGGTCAGATGCTGCATACGATGCATGGGTTCACCTCAGCATCCAAAGATGAATCACTTGTGCCAGTTTGGTTACTGTAGCATTAGTACTTTGTCAGATACTGAGCTACCCCAAACTTCTTAACGGGACGCGGACGCGTGGGGTTATAGCATAAGCTCACTCAACTTCGTCGAGGTTAGCTAAAAATGATGGTATGTGAAGAAAGGTCTTGTCACATGGAATGCACATGTGAAATATCAAAGCCTATCACTCAGCAATCAAAAGAAATAGCCAATCTAAGATTTTTTGAAAAGTAGGTCAAATATCTAGGTCTTGGTCATGAGGTCAAAAGTTATGATATGTGTAGAAAGACCTTGTCACAAGAAGGAATACACATATGAAATATCAAAGCTCTATCACTTACCAATCAAAAGATATAGCAAATCTTAATTTTTTTGAAAAGTAGGTCAAATATCTAGGTCAAGGTCATGAGGTCAAAATTATGGTATGTGTAGAAAGGTATTGTCAAAAGGAATACACAAGAGAAATATCAAAGCCCTATCACTTGCCAATCAATAGATATAGCCAATCTTGGTGTTTTTTAAAAAGTAGGTCAAATATCTAGGTCAAGGTCAAAAGGTTAAAAAATATAGTATGTGAAAAAAGGGCTTGTCACAAGAAATACACATGTGAAATATCAAAGCCCTATCACTTACCAATCAAAAGATATAGCCAATCTTAGATTTTTTGAAAAGTAGGTCAAATATCTAGGTCAAGGTCACGAGGTCAAAAAATATGGTTTGCGTAGAAAGGTCTTGTCACAAAGATTACACATGTGAAATATCAAAGCCCTATCACTTATCAATCA
Organism: Pinctada fucata; assembly: GCA_028142955.1. Lineage (NCBI taxonomy): Eukaryota > Metazoa > Mollusca > Bivalvia > Pterioida > Pteriidae > Pinctada > Pinctada fucata. The sequence continues at coordinate 68,510,142 of AP027105.1, read as the reverse complement.
AGAGATATAGCCAATATTAGATTTTTAGAAAAGTAGGTCCAATATCTAGATCAAGGTCACAAGGTCAAACATTATATGTGTAGAAAGGTCTAATCACAAGGAATACACATGTGAAATATCAAAGTCCTATCACTAATCAATCAAGAGATATAGCCAATATTAGATTTTTAGAAAAGTAGGTCAAATATCTAGGTCAAGGTCACAAGGTCAAAAATTATGATATGTGTATAAAGGTCTTGTCACAAGGAATACACAAGTGAAATATCAAAGCCCTATCACTTACCAATCAAAAGTTATGGGGTGTGACACCAAAGTGTGACAGACAGACGGACAGACGGAGGGACAGATGGACGGACAGACGAACAACGGACAAAGTGATCCCTAATTGTTGCTGTGCTTCGCAGGCGACACAAATAGTCAACATCTTAAAAATAAATTCAGAGTATATTTGATAGCGTATGTGGCCAAGTTAATTCGAAGTATGAAAATAAGTACACAAAGCCAAACTAGCTATAGCTTGTCTTATTTAAAAAATCATTAAAAATCGAAAAGTTGATATTTTGACAAAATTCTTTCACAGTTTCATTTCTAGCGATAAATATAAAAATAAAAAGAGAAAAAAAACTGAAAAAGGGAAAAAAAAATTGTTGGGGTCCCGCCGGGGTTTGAAGCTACTCCCCATGGGTCCATTTGGCATGGAAAACATACATTATACCTATGTACAATCTTAAAAAATATTCCTTAAAAATCCAAAAGTGGATATCTTGACAAAATTCTTTCACTTGCAGGGTACCATGCATGAGTACCTCATACCTACAAATTGTCATGACAATCTGAAGAGTGGTTATAGAAAAGAAGCAGAAAATGTTTGAAAATCAAACCCCCCCCCCCCCCTTCCTTTTTACATAAGAAAAAAATTCATAAAAAATCAAAAAAATAAATTTTAAGCATAAAATACATATCAAAGCATTAAGTAAGTTAAATATGATAAATATGTAGTAAATGAGTGTGTAAAATCATACACTTATTGAGTTATTTAAAGAAATAGTGCAAATTTTTACATAAGAAAAAAATTCATAAAAAATCAAAAAAATAAATTTTAAGCATAAAATACATATCAAAGCATTAAGTAAGTTAAATATGATAAATATGTAGTAAATGAGTGTGTAAAATCATACACTTATTGAGTTATTTAAAGAAAAAGTGCAAAAATGTGCATTTCTGACAAAGTCCGAAAAGACGTCAAAAACGCGTCAAAAATTTGACTTCGAAGTGGAACCAAAAATAACAACACTTCTTAAGACATCTCTCTAGATCATCCTGATGCTTTCGGTTTGTCGATACATGCTTCGGTTCTGAAGAAGAAGTTTGTCAAAGGAGGGTACCCCCCGTGACCTACTTTTGGCTGTGGTGGCGCCACCTGTTGACAGATCCGGACGAAAAACAACAACACTTGTAGGGGACCATGAGTACTTCATACCTACCAAGTTTCATCAAAATCCCTTCAGCCGTTCTGGAGAAGAAGTTTAAAATGTGAAAAGTTTACGACGACGGACGACGACGGACGACGACGACGACGACGGACGCAACACTATGACAATAGCTCACTTGAGCCTATGGCTCAGGTGAGCTAAAAAGGGAAACATCTTGAAATTTTATTGAGTTGAAAGATATCTCATCTGATATATAAATATTGTGTACTATGATCTCTGAATATCTGCTGACTAGTAAATTATCTGCCCTGATACATCAGGGAATGCTCTTAAAAATGTGGGAAACATATTGATATCTGCTGAGTAGTGAGATATCTGCTGATTAGTGAGATATCTGCTGAGAAGTGAGAAATCTGCTGAGTTGTGAGATATTTGTAGGGTAGTGAGATGTCTGCTAAGTAGTGAGATGTCTGCTGAGAAGTGAGATATCTGCTGATTAGTGAGATATCTGCTGAGAAGTGAGATATCTATTGAGAAGTGAGATACCTGCTGATTAGTGAGATACCTGCTGGTTAGTGAGATATCTGCTGAGAAGTGAGATATCTGCTTAGAAGTGTGATATCTGCTGAGTTGTGAGATATCTGCTGAGTTGTGAGATATCTGCTGAGTTGTGAGATATCTGTAGTTTATTGAGATACCTGCTGAGAAGTGAGTATCTGCTCTAACATCTTGGTATCTGCTGAGTAATAAGATATCTTACCTGATCCATCAGGGAGAGCTTTAACAAACGTTGGGAACATCTTGGTATCTGCTGAGTAATTAGATATCTTACCTGATCCATGGCGGAGGGTTCTAACAAACATGGGGAACATCTTGATATCTGCTGAGTAATTAGATATCTTACCTGATCAATCAGGGAGAGCTCTAACAAACGTGGGGAACATCTTGATAACTGCTGAGTAGTTAGATATCTTACCTGATCCATCGGGGAGGGCTCTAACAAACGTGGGGAACATCTTGATATCTGCTGAGTAGTTAGATATCTTACCTGATCCATCGGGGAGGGCTCTAACAAACGTGGGGAACATCTTGATATCTGCTGAGTAATGGGAGTTCCTACTCAATCCCAGGTTCATCTCCTCGTTTAGGAGGTGCATCACTCTCTTGTATGTCAGGGAGGATAACTTGAAGCCCCGGATAAACGTCTCAATCTACAATACATAAAATCACCATAACACGAAGAAGAATGATATCCAATTAAATCTAGGCAACACAAAGCATAGCATCCCCTCCCATGTACATCAATGTACTCACTCAGGCTGTATACAAGGATTTTAAATATTTCCAACTTCTGACCTTGACATTTGACCTATGACATCTGACCAATGATCTTAAAAATAAAAAAGGTTCTTCCTCTTGTCATGAGCAATAAATGTATGACTTTTTGTAAAGATCAAATAAAACTGTGTTCTCTTGGTTGTATACAAGGATTTTGATAATGCTCTTCTCCCTGTCATGAGCAAGAAGTGTATAAAGTTTGGTAGAGATCCCATTAAAACTGCATCCTCTAGGTTGTATACAACTTTCAAGGATTTTAATTATTTTCCACATCTGTGACCTTGACATCTGACCTATGACCTTAAAAAACAACCGAACTGCAAAACAGGATTTCAACCATTTCCAATCTGTGACCTTGACCTTTGACCTTGAAAATCAATAGGGTTTTTCCTCTGGTCACAAGGAATACGTGTATTAAGTTTCATCAAGATCCGATCAAAACTGTGTCCTCTAAGCTGTATACAAGGATTTTAGCCATTTCCTATATGTGACCATGACCTTTGACCTTGAAACTCGATAGGATTCTTTCTTTTGCCATAAGGAATGCGTGTATGAAGTTTCATCAAGATCCGATCAAAACTGTGCCCTCTATGCTGTATACAATGATTTTAGCAATTTCCCATCTGTGACCGTGACCTTTGACCAGTGACCTTGAAAATCTTTCCGGTTCTTTCTCTTACTATAAGGAATAAGTGTATGGAATTTGGTCAAGATCCGATCAAAACTGTGTCCTCTAGGCTGTACACAAAAGTGTGACGTACACGCGCACGACGGCGTTATATCACTCTGCAACTATGTTGCAAGGGGATAAAGAGCTTTAATAAAGACTTTATACTTTTTGGCTTAATTTTTTTTACCAAAATTTTCATTAAATGCGCTTATTGAAAGATGCCGCTGACTCCTGACTAGACTGAATAATCCAGTCTCTTGGCTGTCATTACAAAGACTTACCATAGTGGTATTCAGTCTCTTGAGACTGGATTGTTCAGTCTAACTCCTGACATAAATTTTAAATAAAATGAGGGGTACCCCTACAACAATTTGACTTCATTGAATCATTTTCGGCCTGAAGTACTACTGATGGGGATTATTATTTCTCGTTCAAAATGTTGGGCCAAAGACTACTGCATGGTAAAAACATTGTATATGTATAAAAATATGCTCAAATTATGCAGCGTAATATCGCAAATTTACCTTTGATATTTGTTATTATTCTATTTCATTAAGGGCCATTGTCGTGCATACTTATTAGCCGACGATTGTACGACTTTGTTTGGAGCGAAGTCGCAAGATCGCATAAGAATCGCTCAAAGGACGTACGAATAATAGAGAGACAGTGTCATCCAAATGTGAAGGAAGCAAAATACGGCCAATTCTTTCTCCTTTAATCACTATGCGTTTCGAAAACTTTTGACTGATTGATACAAAGTCGATCTTGAGCGAACAGTTTACTAAGAAAATACATTATTCATGAGAAAATGGCACTGGAGTGATCGTACTCCGAAGGACATAGGAGGAACAGGAAATTTCTATACAGCACTTTTGCGTAGTTTAGGTACTCCCTCCCCTGTCCAATGTTTTCCAGCTCTACTTTCCAACCCTCTTGCCCTTTTCTGAAATATACGTCTTCACTCTTTTCTATTTCAAGATATACCTCCACGTTTACTGTCAACAAAGCTATTTTGCGTCTTGCAAGAAATATGACGAAACCGAAAAACAGCACATATTTCTGCCAACGCGCAGTTACCATCAAAATATTCAGGATAAGATGTTTTTGTATCTGAGATGTGTCATGTGGATCGGTTCCAGATGAAAGGCTGTTGTATCAGCGTTAATCGATCAATATCGTCTTATCATTATATCGGTCTTCTTCTATCTAAGTTCGGGTGTACCAAGACACATTATATGTCATACCCACTCACATCATACTGCTGATTTAGAAAATGCACGTGCAGTAATTCTGCAGAGTATTTGACAAATGAGAGATCAATTGTACGAGACATCATAATATTCAGTGCACATCGGTTAACATAACCATCAACTTCAGACAAACCAAATTTTGCTTCGTTCAATTAAAAATATTTTTATCCTCCTCATATAAAGCTCAGAAGATGTTTGTAGATCTACAGAGAAATGAGTTTTAACGGCCTTTTTAATACTGAACAATTATTTGTTCTTTATCACTTATTTCTAAAAGCAGACGCAGATCCTGATATTCTGGTAAGGAGGGTCGTGGATTCCAGCAATACATTTTGACAAACTTCTACCCGATACTCCGAAGAGAGGTTTCTGACCCCTCTATTTGGACGATTAAGCTTGTCGGTGAAGAAAGATCATATTGTAGATAAAAAGAAGAGATACATGCACACAATAGCTGACTGGCTGATGCAATGATAGAAGTCGGTCAAGTTATTCTCATGATGACACTATTTCTCTGATAAAATCAAATATGTTGATAAACAAACGAAGGATCTTTACTGACCTATGACCTGGCCATAATGATAAGACCCGCTTTCTGTATTCTCTAATAAGAGAAAACATCATCGGTGCTCTGTTGCACAGGGATTTATCGGGCTTGCGGTTGCTTGGTGCAATCTTGCGGTTGCTTGGCGTATTACAAAGTGCATCAAGCAACCGCAAGCGCGATAACTCCCTGCGCTCTATGGTATAATCCCGAGTGCAAGAAATTGTGGAAACAAGGGGGCTAAGTATATGGCTCAATAAAAGCAGAAAAAGAAAAATGATATTGAACTAATCAATATACGTTAATTAGCGTAATAAAAATTTGCGTACTTCACTCATTTTCTTATAATAATTATTTTTCTAAAAAAAATAAAAAAAGATAATTCGATATGATATCAAATTATTCTCTGCATGAATTCGTCCGTTATTGTCCCCCCCTTTCGGGAAGCGCGGGAATTTTAAAAATCCAGTTGAGTTCGTCTGTCTGTCATTTCTGACCTTGTGACCTTGACCTTCGAGGTTGACTTGCTTTTGAAAACCTTTAACCATTTGGCATCACTTTTGAAAGGACTTTCAACAAGCGCGGATCTAGAGGAGTGTCAGGATGTCAGCCCCCCCCCCCCCCCCTGGAATTTGCCAAATAAGCTGATTTTTTTCCCCATTTTTACTTATAATATTTATCAAAACCATACCTTTGAGCAATCCTCCCCTTGACCTTGGAGTTTGACCTACTTCTGAAACACTTTCATCTTGGGTATAACTTTTGAATGGTTACAAGTAAGATATAGGACGTTCAGGGCCCGGCACTGTAAAAACTTAAAATTGACTTATGTCAAATTCTCAAAATACGATATATAGCAAATTAGTGAAATTTGAAATATTGAGTTCATCCATTCTATTGTACTCTGAAAATAGACAAATTCTGGGAATCATTTCAAGTCATCACTCATATTATAATGAGACTAAAGAAATTTGAAATAGACTCACCTCGCGGCAGCAAAATTCAAGTTAAACATATTATTTCTAAGTACATGTATATTGGCTTTTTGAAAAAGCAAACTCACTCAAGTGGAAAAAGTAAGTCAAGGTCATTTATGAAACCTAAAAGATACATCAAAGATACATCCTTTATGATACCTCAAAGATACCTCAAAGATAAATCCTTTATGATACCTCAAAGATACAAATAACCTAAAATCAGCGTTAATCGATCAATATCGTCTTATCATTATATCGGTCTTCTTCTATCTAAGTTCGGGTGTACCAAGACACATTATATGTCATACCCACTCACATCATACTGCTGATTTAGAAAATGCACGTGCAGTAATTCTGCAGAGTATTTGACAAATGAGAGATCAATTGTACGAGACATCATAATATTCAGTGCACATCGGTTAACATAACCATCAACTTCAGACAAACCAAATTTTGCTTCGTTCAATTAAAAATATTTTTATCCTCCTCATATAAAGCTCAGAAGATGTTTGTAGATCTACAGAGAAATGAGTTTTAACGGCCTTTTTAATACTGAACAATTATTTGTTCTTTATCACTTATTTCTAAAAGCAGACGCAGATCCTGATATTCTGGTAAGGAGGGTCGTGGATTCCAGCAATACATTTTGACAAACTTCTACCCGATACTCCGAAGAGAGGTTTCTGACCCCTCTATTTGGACGATTAAGCTTGTCGGTGAAGAAAGATCATATTGTAGATAAAAAGAAGAGATACATGCACACAATAGCTGACTGGCTGATGCAATGATAGAAGTCGGTCAAGTTATTCTCATGATGACACTATTTCTCTGATAAAATCAAATATGTTGATAAACAAACGAAGGATCTTTACTGACCTATGACCTGGCCATAATGATAAGACCCGCTTTCTGTATTCTCTAATAAGAGAAAACATCATCGGTGCTCTGTTGCACAGGGATTTATCGGGCTTGCGGTTGCTTGGTGCAATCTTGCGGTTGCTTGGCGTATTACAAAGTGCATCAAGCAACCGCAAGCGCGATAACTCCCTGCGCTCTATGGTATAATCCCGAGTGCAAGAAATTGTGGAAACAAGGGGGCTAAGTATATGGCTCAATAAAAGCAGAAAAAGAAAAATGATATTGAACTAATCAATATACGTTAATTAGCGTAATAAAAATTTGCGTACTTCACTCATTTTCTTATAATAATTATTTTTCTAAAAAAAATAAAAAAAGATAATTCGATATGATATCAAATTATTCTCTGCATGAATTCGTCTGTTATTGTCCCCCGCTTTCGGGAAGCGCGGGAATTTTAAAAATCCAGTTGAGTTCGTCTGTCTGTCATTTCTGACCTTGTGACCTTGACCTTCGAGGTTGACTTGCTTTTGAAAACCTTTAACCATTTGGCATCACTTTTGAAAGGACTTTCAACAAGCGCGGATCTAGAGGAGTGTCAGGATGTCAGCCCCCCCCCCCCTGGAATTTGCCAAATAAGCTGATTTTTTTTCCCATTTTTACTTATAATATTTATCAAAACCATACCTTTGAGCAATCCTCCCCTTGACCTTGGAGTTTGACCTACTTCTGAAACACTTTCATCTTGGGTATAACTTTTGAATGGTTACAAGTAAGATATAGGACGTTCAGGGCCCGGCACTGTAAAAACTTAAAATTGACTTATGTCAAATTCTCAAAATACGATATATAGCAAATTAGTGAAATTTGAAATATTGAGTTCATCCATTCTATTGTACTCTGAAAATAGACAAATTCTGGGAATCATTTCAAGTCATCACTCATATTATAATGAGACTAAAGAAATTTGAAATAGACTCACCTCGCGGCAGCAAAATTCAAGTTAAACATATTATTTCTAAGTACATGTATATTGGCTTTTTGAAAAAGCAAACTCACTCAAGTGGAAAAAGTAAGTCAAGGTCATTTATGAAACCTAAAAGATACATCAAAGATACATCCTTTATGATACCTCAAAGATACCTCAAAGATAAATCCTTTATGATACCTCAAAGATACAAATAACCTCAAAGATCTGATACATCCAATATGCAAGGTTGATATATGCAGCACTTATACATGTACTTTGCCCAATATTGGCTTTTATAAACCAAATTAGTCAAGCAGAAAAAAGTAGATTAAGGTCATTTTATAAAGGTTTGATCCAAGGTACAACCAATATGCAAGTTTCGTACATGTAGCACTTATACTTTACTCAATATTAGCTTTGAAAGGCAAAATCACTCAAGCGGAAAAGGTAGGTCAAGGTAATTTTATGACAGTTTGAAAAGTAGGTGAGATGCTGCATACGATACATGTGTCCATCTCAGCATCCCAAGATGAATCACTTGTGTAAGTTTGATTACCGAAGCATCAGTACTTTGTCAGATACTGAGCTACCCCAAACTTCTTAACCACCAAGTCATGATACTGAACTACCCCTAATTTCTTAACCAAGTCACTCAAGCGGAAAATGTAGGTCAGATGCAGCATCCAATGTATGGGTTCACCTCAGCATCCTTTGGTCACACTGGCATTGATACTTTTCCAAATACAGAGCTACCCCAAACTTCTTACCGGACGCGGACGGGGACACGGACACGGACGCGCATGGGTATAGCATAAGCTCAATCAACTTCGTCGAGGTGAGCTAAACAGCGGGGGACCAACAATTTCTGAATTTGCTTGTCTTCTACATTGGTTAACCGTTTAATTCAAACAATATTTCAGAATATTTAAAAAATCACTTGGGTGCCTATTTTTTTTAATCAGCAGCTTTAAACCCCGCTACAATAACACACGTACTAATGGATCTATACATGCCATGTATTTAACACCTTTTTTATGTCAAGGGAAGCAAGGAAAAGAGAGGGGGAGACAAACAAATACTCCATGTATGTCAACAAACCAACACGCATCGATCGTCTGTGTAGCCTATTTGGAGTGCATTGTTGTGGTAGTTTATGAGGAGATGTCATACAGTGTACTATACGGTCTATATAAGCGAATCCAAACCCCATCCTACTAAGTCCCCCACGATTATCCACAATATAGCGTATATCTCCTTTAAACGTTTTTGGGGGGTTTTTTTTGGGGGGGGAGGGGTAGATACGATCTACCACACACACGATGGTACGTAGCTACGCCAAAGAAAAGGCAGGGGGTTTGGGAGATAACTGGTGGATTAAAGGTATTCAGAACCGAATTTTTGGCAATCCGTGGCTGCAACTTTACTTTTTTTTTTCCCTTGCATTTCTAGGGGAGGCAAAAGTTAGAACCACTGTGAATATGCAAAAAAAAAAAACCCCGATAAATTCCCGTTTTTAACTTACAATTTTTTTTTCCAAAACCATAAGTTTGACCCGTCTGACGTCTTGGACCCCCTGGATTTTAATCCTCCTATAATATGTATAGTCCGACAAGTTGATCGAAGGCGATTGTTGGTTACCTGTTGTGTATCGTTTTGGGTCATACGGTGATTCATAGACAAAAGAGAACAAGGAATTTCACAATTTTCTTGGTGATGCATCTTTATTCAACTAACTGTAACATGCGTTATTAGACCAGAAATATAATCTCAACTTTTGAACATGCATCACTGTCATACCCAAATCTACGTCTAGTTATGACGCGTCGTACTATCCCATGTATTGAAAACATTTATAAGAAAGATTTGTAAAAATATGTTACTTATACATTACAGAATAGGAAAGGGAATAAAAAGAAGAATTAAAATATGATATAGAAAATTTCGATAAAATATAGTTATTTGTTTAAATATGTTTGATGTTAATTTTTTACCAACATTTTTCGATAGGGCAACACATCCCATCGCAGCGTTTTGTTTTTTTTTTTTCAATAAAATTCGGCGATATTCGGTCCCATTCCCCACCCTAATTTATCTTTGGCAAAAAATAGTTTTAAAATAGTGTGTAAAATTAAAAAAAAATATTGATACAATTTTTGCAAGAATTTTGATTTATTCAAAAATTCCCCTTTTTGCGTAGTTCGCCGCATATTTCCACAAAAGTATCGGCCCTGGCCCCCTTCCCACCCCCCCCCCCCCCCCGATGAGAAAAAAACCCACTGCATTTTGGGTCCTTAGAGATAAACTCCTACGTATACGTCCTTTTATAATTTTTATGTATTTTTTTTTTTCTTTTTCGGGACTTCTCTTTTTTTGCTATATTACAGTCAACGCCCCATCCCTCCCCCCCCCCCCCCGCACTTTTCGTGTTTGAACCTTATATCATTATCATGTTTATAATTTATCAGATTATCATGAATATTACATTTTTGTTCCATGGTAAATGAATATCTGTAATATCCATAGTAATACGTATATATAACATGGCGAAATCCTTGTTTATGTAACGACCTTCACGTCTTACGAAGGTCAAATATAAATAGGTGTGTGCCGGCCACACACTCAGTTTTAACCAATCAGAATCCTTGCACTTTTAATAATCGTCTATCATCTTCATCTTCCCCGTGTAACAGCCATATTATCTCTCTATAAAATATCTATGACAACATTCCGCTTGCTAGCAATGTACTTCAGAAAACAATGCATCATAAACTTAGTATTTTAAATGTACATTTGACCTATATTTCAGATCTAAACCACAACTCCATGTTCAGATGTTTGACATGTATTTTCGTCATTTTTCTCTATAACGACTTCAAACTTAATCATTATATAAGACACTTGTCATCACTATAAAAAATAAAATGAAAATGTATAGTGATAGATCTAAATAGATGTTTGTTTTTCTCTCCAAGTACACTGATTATTGAAACTGATAACAAACATGCAATCCCTCCACCTCCCAACTTTACATCCATCTCACACACCTAGACAAACATAAAAACTTACCTTTTCATATTTAGTGAGCTGTTCTGGAGTCGTCGGCATATCTGAAAACAAAATGACTTCTTTAATCTCTCAATATCAGTGATAATTTGTCTGTGTAAATAACGACAATACCGTCCCTGGCTGCCAGCTACTCAATACACAGCAAGCTATTCATATTCATGAGGGCCGCGTCATTCGTGACCCCGTTTTGCCTTCGTTATCCATTCAGCAGGGTAAACATGTTTATTTCTAGTCAAAAGACTAACAATTGTTTATCTCTCATGAACTTATATGATGTATTATGGCACGTATGCCTTGATGAAATGTAAAATATTCAACACACCCCCTCCCAACCTCTCACCTTCAAACTTTTTTTTCTAGCAGACATAAGTCGCAGGTAAACGACGGGGTGTCGCAGAATATCAGGATACTACTTTTTCTAACCTTAAGCCCATTGTCATAAATTGTTTCGTGTATTTGTTTTGTGGACCCTCAATCCAAACTTAAAAACATTTTAACAATTAACTTTTTTTACATTTCATATTATAATTTAGATAATCGATAAATCTCCACAGTCTATACGTCGTCCTCGACACTACTTTATCATTGCATTTATATTTTAATCATCAGTAATAATATTTTTTTCTAAGTTCTATTTACACATACGCGGGCATGCATACAGATAAAATGCTACATACTCATGTGACTGGCTAACTTAGATTTCAGTCTCAACTCAATTAATTTTGAAAAAAACGAAAGCAATGCTCCTTTTTTGTTCAAGAGACATAGTCAGTTTTTGAAGAAGAAAAAAATTTCAAACTCCAAGGTCAAGGCCACTAGGTCGAAAGTCAAGGTCTCATATGAAGGGTATTGTCGTAAAATATGGAATCTCTATGATTACAGTTTTCGAGAGAGAAATAAACAAAACGAATTTTTTTTTAGTAGGTAAAAACTTCAAGGTCAACTGAGGTCGATGGGTCAAAAGTAAAGGTCACAAGTGAATTAAGGTCTTATCACAAGAAATTCACATATGAAATATAAAAACCCGAGAGATTTACCAAAGGTTACGATTTTGAAAAGTTAGTCAAATTTCAAGTTCAAGGCCACAAGTTCAAAAGTCCAAGCTGAAATTAATTTTCACGCTGGGTTCATTTTATCGTAAGCTATCATCTTGTAAAGTAATATGTCAATACCTCTCGTAATCATCTCCTTTTTGGCATTTATACAATAGTGCATTTTAAAAATATCTCATGTCAAAGGTCAAGATCAAACATCTTTACTTTAACGCGTTAGATTAAAGTTACAAGTTTACACGCAACCAGCTTAACGCAGACACTCAGAATTAATGACGTACGAACGGACGGACTTCGCCACTTGAATGACTGGGAAGCTAACGAATTTCAGCCTTTTCGGACCCATTTTCACGACTGAAATTGATTAATGAATTGAAATTGATGCATTTGACAATTATATTAACTAACAGGTACTGAGGTAGTTAATATTTACTAATATGTACTCTTATTTATATGGAAAATGATAGTTTTACCTATGATTTCCAAATTTTAGGGGGGGGGTAAGCCCCCTACGCCCCCCCCCCCCCCCCTTGAATCCGCCACTGGTTTGGCTTCGCGATATTAGCCGGGTAAATTTGAGATAAATATCATGATTTACCATTTACTTCTTTACACTTATGATACAATGTCACGGACAGTAGTACGGAAAAAAGACTTTACTTATATTTTGTTCTATCTAGATATTCCGTCCTCGATCTATATAAACTGCATGTTCACTTGACATGCAACTGTATGCCTCTCTCATGCATGAAATCAATGTCTTTACTGTATATCATACTATGCCAGACAGTATGTGCCTAAATATACAAAAGAGTTCTGGCACACGTGTCGATCTGTATCCTGAGCTATTATGTAAATGGGTCAAGTTCAACATTTATAGACTTGTATTTAGGTCAAGTTCATGAACGCGCGCATTCATCCGCGTAAATCTTATGCTAGCTGTTGGTCAGTTGGTCCAGTTATGGCAACGATCCAGGTTGAGAAGAGAGTCCATTAAAAAGAACAAATGGGACAAAAGACCGGGGGTATCCGACGATGATATATATACATGTATACACTTAAAAATAACGAACGTTAATGGTGATTTATCAAAATACTTTCAACCAAATGCCATTCAATCAAACTTTCAATTAATAAGCTAGCATACGAATACAACTTATGGAGCGCCTTTTTACTTTTATCTCCCCGGTTCAAATCTATCATATCTGCACATGGTCCTCAGTTCCTAATTAGACTGAATGGTGGTATCTCCTATACGAAATACATCAATTCGAATTCAATTTGACATTATATATATATCTTCAAATTGTACATATTTAACTCACATTTTGCTTTGCCTTCTCGACTTTGAGACTGAATAACGGTTAGGTACTTCTTTGATGTTTATTATAGATATCCTCAATTCAAATTGTATATATCTTTAACATCTTCAATTCAAATTGTATATATCTTTAACTCACATTATAGATATCTTCAATTCAAATTGTATATATCTTTAACTCTTATATGATATAGATATTTCCATTCAAATTGTATATATCTTAAACTCTTATAGATATCTTCAATTCAATTGTATATATCTTTAACTCACATTATAGATACTCCCGTATCTAATTGATGATTTCTCCTATTTAAATAGCATATCATCAATTCGAATTGAAGATATCATCAGTTTATGATATACAGAAAGTTATAGTTATGATATGAAGAAAAGTAAGGGTTATTCTACTGTCTCCGAGGGCGTAGCCCGAGGAGCAGTTGAATAACCCACTTGTTGCACGGCAATTGTTAGGCCATCAAACAATTATCAACAATGATTGAGTAATTATAAGTCGCCATTCCAAGTAGGAGAAAACTACTCATGGTCAGTAAACAGACAAGAATTTTACGCACTTTAAAATAACGGAAAAGAAATCAAAAGAATTCGGTCCAGTACTTTTTTAGTCAAATGTCGGAGAAAAAAAGTTAAAGAAAACAAAAGGAACCTGATATTTGAATTTTTCAACATAGAAAGCGGATTTTAGAAGTTAGGGTTAAGGATTCCCCCTGTACAAGTTTTCCAACACATATTCCAAACTACGTGTTTACGGGAGTGTTCGACTCTCATATCTTAATTTTTGTTCAAAACTATTTAAATTGCAGAAGTCTTGGACTTTCGTAGCTGATCCTATGCATATTGAAACATTTTAAAATGCGCGGATCTAGAGCGCGCAAGGAGTCGGGACCCCTCTTCCCGAATTTGCCCCCCCCCCCAAAAAAAAAAAAAGAAACATGATTTCCCGATTTTACGTATCTTCTTTCAAAGTGATAGGCTGGAAACCTTTTCCTAACGGGCCGGACCCACCTTCTTGGGGAAACAAAATCTAGATCCGCCCGTGACATTGAACCTGTAAGTTGCGGGACTTCTTTAGTGATTGAATGGGAATATTCGTTCCCCCTTTTGGTCATGTTGTATTTTCAAAACGGGATGAAATGGACGTCAGGTCAGGTCAGGACAATTAACGGCTCAGTTGATCATTCAATGATTAGTTCAATCATTAATTCAATCGTTGCTTCACAATGAAAAATATTGCACCGTCTGGAAAGGTGTTAACTACCGTCTACAACGTAGACCGTGCAACAATTATAGTTAATTTCAATGGAAATAAGATATTACAAATTAGAATAGAAGATATCTCCCATTCGATGGGACATATCTCTGACTCTAATGTCTTTTTTTTTTAAATAAGTGATACTAGTATCCTCTAGGAGATATCATCTATTCAAATGGGAGATGCCCCTTTGTCATAAAAGTTTAGTAACTAGTAAAACGGCTTCCCATAGATTCTCATCTCTGTATTTTGAATCAATGACCTGTCAAATCATGCATTGGATCATTGAATCAGTGATCTGACAAGTCATAATATCATTGAATCAGTGATATGAAATAATTGAATCAGTGATCTGACAAGTCATGATAATATCATTGAATCAGTGATATGATATCATTGAATCAGTGATCTGACAAGTCATGATATCATTGAATCAGTGATCTGACAAGTCATGATATCATTGAATCGTTTATCTGACCAGCCATGAGATAATTGAATCACTGACATAACAAGCCATTGGGACATAGAATCAGTGACCTGACAAGTCATGATTTCATTGAATCACTAACATAACTATGATAACAAGCCATTTGGGTCATATAATCACTTACCTTACAACTTATGAGGTCATTGAATCATTGACCTAACAAAAAATGAGATCATTGAATTACTGACCTGACAAGTCATGATACTATTGAATCACTGACTGAACAAGTCATTGGGTCTTAGAATCGGTGATCTGACAACTTAAGATGTCATTGAATCAGTGATCTGACAAGTCATGATGCCATTGAATCAGTGATCTGACAAGTCATGATGTCATTGAATCAGTGATCAAACAAGTCATGATATTATTGAACCAGTGATCTGACAAGCCATGATATAACTGAGTCACTGATATTACAACTTATAAGGTCATTGAATCAGTAATCTGACAAATTACGATATCATTGAATCAGTGATCTGACAAGTCATGATATCATTGAATCAGTGATCTGACAAGCATGATATCATTGAATCAGTGATCTGACAAGCCATGATATCATTGAATTACTGACATAACAAGCCACTGGGTCATAGAATCACTGACCTGACAACTTATGAGATAATTGAATCAATGATCTGACAAATCATGATATCATTGATTTACTGATATAAAAAGCCATTGGGTCAAAGAATCACTGACATGACAACTTATAAGATCATTGAATCAATGACCTGACAAATCATGAGATCATTAATTTACGGAAATAACAAGCCATCGTGGTCATAGAATCACTGACCTGACAACTTATGAGGTTATTGAATCAATGATCTGACAAGCCATGAGATCATTGAATCACTGATATAAAAAGCCATTGGGTCATAGAATCACTAATCTGACAACTTAGAAGATCATTGAACCAATGGCCTGACATTTCACGAGATCATTAATTTACCGAATAAACAAGCCATTGGGTGATAGAATCACTGATCGGACAACTTATGAGATAATTGAATCATTGAACTGACAAATTATGAGGATATTGAACCATTGAACTAACAGGTCATGAAGTAATTGAATAACGGATCTGACCAGCCACGAGACCAATGAATCACTTACTAGACAAATCATGAGGTATTTGGCTCACTGGCCTGAATAGTATAGAGGTCGTTGAATCACTGACCTGACAAGTCATGAGGTATTTGACTCACTGACCTGACAAAACATGAAATCATTTATTCACTGACATAACAAGTCGTGAGGTCATTGAATCACTTACCAGACATGCCATGAGGTAATCGAATCAACGACCCGACACAACATGAAATCATTGAATCACTGACCTGAAAGGTCATGAGATCATTGAATTACAGACCTGACAAGTCATGAGGCCATTGAATCACTGACCTGACATGTCATGAGGCCATTGAATCGCCGATCTGACAAGCCATGAGGCCATTGAATCAGTGATTCACTGACCTGACAAGTCATAATATCATTGAATCACCGGCCTGACAAGTCAAGAGGTCATAATCACTGACCTGACAATTCACGAGGCCATTGAATAACCATTCTGAAAAGTCACGAGATCATTCAATAACTGACCTGATGAGTCGTGGGATCATTGAATTACTGACCGGAAAAATCATGAGTCATTGAATCTTCGACCAGACAAGTCATGAGGTCATTGAATCATTGACATGACAAGTCATGAAGTCATTGAATCACTATCCTGACAATTCATGAGGTCATTGAATCACATACGGGATAAGTCATGGGGTAATCGAATCACCGACTTGACAAGTCATGAGGCCATTGACCTTCGAGTGATGAGGTTATGTTATCAATTACTTGAAAGTTAACAGGTCATTGAATCACTATCTTGAAAAGTCAATAGACCAGGAAATCACTGAACTGTTAAGGTATGAAGTCAGCTGATCGAGGACCCGGAAGCGAGAAATCTCCACCGAAACATTGTTCATATGGATGAAAATATGAATCAGGACAGTGCTTACTTTGCAAACTGGAAAGCTTTACATGAGGAATCAATTAAATAACGGCCTGGTACACGTTTATTTTGATACATCCGTCATTGTGTCCCATCTTCGGAGTTAGTCCGTTTGCAAATCCGTTTAGGGTTTTCTTTTTCTTTTTACAAGGAACATGTCATAGGCTGGACTCCCTATGGGGATTTTTTTTCTAGATGCACCAAAGACCTTGCGTCTTGCCACCATACAAGTATAACGATCTATCTGTAAACTAGAGTTTACCGAAATATAAAATACCATCAAAATCTTCGTAAGGCCATACCAAATTAATCAAATGTTCTTCGGATGTTCCGCACCATGTTTTTCAAACTTCATAAATTATACTAGTATTAGTAAATAATTTCTAGTACATTGTATTAATTTGATCACTCGCACCACTAAATTTCTGGCTCAAATTTTGCTAGGGTCGGTTCTGATTTCTACAAATTTTAAAGCATCTAGAAGACTCAGATTATGCAAATTTCCAAGAAAATGATACTTCTTGTATGTGAAAAAAATTGCTGAGAGCATACATGGCACTGAAAGTTACGAAAGGCAATTGGGCTCATCCAAGTGGTACATGTAGCGAGAAAATATATTTTTCCAACTACCATTTAGAATGAGCCCAATCGGCTTTCGTAGAAAGTCAAGAAGGGCGATGTCTTTCTGCATATGCCTGGGGATTCCTTTTTGAGTACGGAAATAATGGGAAGTATTCCTGGGATAGCCCCTACATTTAAAAAATATTTCACTCGCACCTTTAAAATCTTTAATTCTTAAACAGATATATATTTTCGCTCACTCGCACCATTTTTTTCACAAGAAAATCCAAAGAATATTAAAGTAATTTGGTATGGCCTAATGATATGCTTTCGTTAATAATGGGACAAGGTATTTTTAGAGCTATCAAATCGTAATTGTGTTGTTTCCTGTTTTCGAGAACAGACAATCGTCGCGGCATTTGTCACAAAGTTCTCTTGACATTGCGACAAGTAATCTTAGAATTTTCATCAGAAATGTGTCATTCGTTGTTTTTCTCCAGGTGAAACCAGCAAATGATGATATTGATTTCCCGCAGACAGGAAATTGCGAAGTCCATAAAATCTGTGTTTACTATCTCGGACTGTCGTCAGTGAAACACCTTTAAGTGTGTAACTGTGTGAATATTGCACTTAAACCAGAGCGCACGATGACTTCAACTGGACGCCCAACCCTTGACTTGTACAAATAAAAGCACCAAGAATTCAAAGATGGAGCCTACGTCTCCTCCCTCATGGAAAATCCTCAGACCTGCTCTTGTGTATTTTCGGAAATCAGTGACAGCACATTAAAGTCAACTTTAAAACATACAAAGCAGAAAATTATGGACAAATCTTTGTATCTACATGTATTCTATAATGCTGTTGAGAACTTTGATATTTACACACCAAACTTACGTCGTAGTTTAAGTGTTTTTGTAAATACATGTCATCACTTTAAAATCAATACGACCCGTTCAAGGACTCCTCTATCAAGATTTCAAAACATACTGCTGTTATGGGCCAGAATACCCCAAAACGCCAGCAAAAATCAGACAAAGACAGAATATAAATTTACAAGTTTAATTATGTACAAAATATATATATTTCAAATGATTACAACTTACAATACAATGTCCGGATCAAAGTGTCCGTTACGGTCCACAAAGTCTATCGAATGTATGGTTTCCGGTAATCACAAACGTTCTCGAAAGATCGGTGTCCAAACGTTGTTAAATGGATTAAAGTCTCAACAAATAAAGTGTCCCAGTATATCAGAATAGATGAATGAATCGTGTCTACGAATGTGTACGAATGCCCCTTAACACAGTTCCTCAGAGGTATTTATACTTAAGAACAATGAATTAACCAGAAGCTTCTAGAACAATGACTCATTACACATGATTAACAATAGAGTAAATTCTAGAAATCACAGTCATGTGATGATAATGATGAAACAAAGAACATACTGGAATATTCTCTAATGAAATAAACATGACATAGTAAAATCTAGAAAGAATTATTATGAAATCATTAAATAACATGATAAGTACATGTGTACCTACACATAAAGTAAAACTAAAATAATACATGACCCACAACACCTCCCCCCTTAAAAAAGTTTGAATGTCAATGAAAACTTAGGTGGTAAATTCTGCAAAAATCACTCATGAAACTCTCGATAGTGCATCTGCAATCACATTGTCTTTGCCCTTTATATGGTTAATAATGATATTGTACTCTTGCAACAATAAACTCCACCTTGTAAGTCTTTGATTCTTGTTTGACATTTTGTGCAAAAATGTGAGAGGGTTGTGGTCAGTAAATACAAGAATGGGATGTAAAGTAACATTCAAATAAACATCAAAATGTTGTAAAGCTAACAATAATGCAAGACACTCTTTTTCAATAGTAGAGTAATTCTTTTGACATTTTGTCAATTTCTTTGAAAAATAACAAACAACTCTATCTACACCATCATCATTTTCTTGAAACAAAGCAGCCCCGATTCCTACGTCACTGGCATCAACAGTAAGCTTAAATTGCTTATCAAAATTTGGAGCTGACAGGACAGGACTATTCATAAGAACACATTTGATTTTCTTAAAAGATTCGTCACAGTCATTGGTCCATGCAAAATTCACTCTCTTTTGTAACAGATTGGTAAGTGGACCAACAACTGACGAGAAATTTGGACAAAATTTTCTGTAAAATCCTGCCATTCCCAAAAATCTCATTATTTCTTTCTTATTGGTAGGAATCGGGAACTTTGAAATAGCTTCCACCTTGGCCATGATAGGAGTAACAAAACCTTGACCTACTTTGTGACCCAAATATTCTACAGTCGCATGACAAAATTCACTTTTCGCAAGGTTCACTGTGAGGTTTGCTTTCGCCAGTATGTCGAAGAAAGTACGCATGATTCGGAGATGATCATCCCAGGTGTCGCTGTAGATGATGACGTCATCAATGTACGCCTCGCATCCTTCGAGATGATTTAGGAGCGAATGAATCATCCTCTGGAATGTGGCTGGTGCGTTTTTCATACCAAAGGGCATTACTTTATATTGGTATAGCCCATCTGGAGTAGCAAATGCCGATATTTCTCTGGCTCTCTCGGTAAGCGGGACCTGCCAATAGCCTTTAAGCAAGTCAAATTTACTGACAAATTTTGCACTGCCAATTTTATCTATGCAGTCATCGATTCGTGGGATCGGATAAGAGTCAGTTTTGGTGACTGAATTGACTTTTCTAAAGTCCGTACACAATCGGTAAGTTCCGTCTGGCTTCGGAACAAGAATACATGGGGAACTCCAATCACTATTGCTGGGTTCAATAATGTCATTTTCAAGCATGTATTGAATTTCTTTCCGCATGTATTGAAGTTTTATCGGGTTTAACCGATAGGGATGCTGTTTGATAGGTGACGCATCACCTACAATGACGTCATGATGAGATGCGTTCGTCTTTTTTGGAACGTCCGGAAAGATGGTCGTATATTCCCGCATTAATTGGTGCACTTCCTCTTTTTGATGCACGGTCAAATGTCCGAGTTTCACTTCCGGATTTGTCAGAATTTCGGAATTCTTCAAACGGACACTTTGAGCGAAGTCTTTTTCGACATTCTCTTCATTACATTCAGATTCAACACAATTTTCTAATGTATTTACATTGGCCAAAGTGGAAACTGGTTTTACAAAATTTCGGTCACTTCTATCAAAATACTCTTTCAACATGTTAACATGACACACTCTTTTTTCTTTTCGCCGACCTGGTGTCTTAACCACATAGTTAACATCACTAATTTTACTCTCAATCTCATAAGGACCGAAATATCTAGCTTGCAAAGGATGACCAGGGATAGGCAAAAATACAAGAACTTTATCGCCTGGTTTAAAAACTCTGTTTCTAGCATCTTTGTCATACCATGTTTTCATTTTCATTTGTGATGTTTTGAGATTTTCTTGTGCCAATTTGCAAGCATTATGTAACTTCTCTTTGAAATTAGACACGTAGTCTAAGAGATTCAAATCGCTAGTCTCAGTCAACCATTTTTCCTTCAATAACTTCAATGGCCCCCTGACCGTATGCCCAAAAACTAGCTCAAAGGGACTGAACCCCAGGGACTCCTGAACCGCTTCTCGTGCCGCAAACAACACGAGGTGAACCCCTTCATCCCAGTCTTTTCCATACTGGTGACAATATGTTTTCATCATAGTTTTAAGGGTTTGATGAAAGCGTTCAAGTGCCCCCTGGGACTCAGGATGGTACGCAGAAGACTTATACTGCCTGATACCTAGCTCATGCATAACCTGCTGAAACAATCCTGACATAAAATTCGAACCCTGATCTGACTGAATAGCCTTGGGAGCACCTACGAAACTGAAAAACTTTGTAAGGGCCTTAACTATGGTCTTTGCCTTAATATTCCTAAGAGGTATGGCTTCAGGAAACCTAGTCGAAGTACACATAATTGTCAGTAAGTACTGATTCCCTGACCTAGTCCTAGGCAAAGGACCTACACAATCAACTAACACCCTACTAAAAGGTTCCTCAAAGGCTGGAATGGGTTGGAGGGGAGCAGGTGGTATAACTTGATTGGGTTTACCTACCATCTGACAACTATGACAAGACTTACAAAACCCAGACACATCTTTTCTCAACTTAGGCCAGTAAAAGTGACTTAAAATCCTATTATAAGTCTTATTGACACCTAAATGACCTGCCATGGGTGTGTCGTGAGCTAAACTCATGATGTCCCCGCGATACGCTACTGGAACCACTATCTGGTGAACGACCCGCCACACTTCATTAGGGGGTGCATCGGGTGGTCTCCATTTCCGCATAAGGATGCCATCTTGTATGTAGAAGCACTCTCCGACTTTGTCCGCTTCTTCTCGGGGAAGGGCCCTCTTGCTTAGTCGGATGATCTCCGGATCTTTAGTTTGCTCGGAGAGGAGCTGCTCACGGCTTAAGGCATCTGTATCTCTGTCTAATGGCGGATGGTAATCATCACCAGGTACCGTCGGAGACTTGTCAACATGAAGTGGTACTGACGTCTCAGGTACGTTGTCATCAATGGTAGACATGAATGTGTCAGAAAGGTCAATACTTTTGGAGGGATGGTCCTCGTTAAGTGCAGAAGTACTCTCAGCCTCTTTTAGTCTGTTCCTGGCCATCGCCCTGGTAACTGCGCAGGCTGGGTACAAGTCGTCGTCTTCATCATCGGACACGACATCGGACGTGATTTTCTCACAAACAATCGGATCGGCTACAACTTTGCCGCCAGCTAAATCGTTGCCAAGCAACAAGGAAACGCCTTGAACGGGAAGAGTAGGTCGAACACCTACGATAACAGGTCCAGTAATTAAGTCTGACTTCAAATAAATTTCATGAAGGGGAACATCAATGACGCCTAGCTCCACACCCTGTAATAAAACTGACCTACCAGTAAAAGTGTGCTCAGACAAAGGCAATGAACCCTCTAACAATAAAGTCTGGGCAGCACCAGTATCTCTCAAAATCTGAACAGGCAACGCTTCGCTAGAATCACTGATTGAAACAAATCCCTGTGACAAAAAGGGCTTATAATGATCCTCCACAAAATCATCAGAACTGGACTTAGAACCCTGAATCTCAGGAGTGTCAGAACAAATCGAATCTAAGGCTTTCCTATCATTTCTAACAGACGCACAGGCCTGTGACTTAAGTTCTTTTTTCTTCTTAAGCTTCAAACACTCACCAATAACATGACCTTTTTTCTTACAATAATTGCATGTAGGAAGCGACCCCACCCCTGGGGATGCCTCAGAACGCTCGGACCTAGGTCCGGACGTAGAACCACCTTGAGATGGTGACTGGGAACTAATGGACGACTGAGACTCTTGTAAATTTTTCTTTGGAAAATCTGACGTTTTAGCACTATCGCTAGATTGAGTTTTTGACACAAAATTTTTCTTATGAGTGAGAGCATACGTATCAGACAAAACAGCGGCTTCTTCGAGAGTTTTAACATTTTTGTCTTCCAAATGAGTTTTTAAATCTTGATGTACACACTCTTTGAACTCTTCTATCAGAATGATCTGACGCAAATTGTCAAATGAATTGGGAATTTTCTTAGATCGAAACCACTGATCAAATAAATCTTCTTTTTCTCGAGCAAATTCAACATATGTTTGATTTTCAAACTTTTTGTACTTTCTAAACTTTTGTCTGTACGCCTCAGGTACTAACTGATATGCTCTTAAAATCGTGTCCTTGACCTTGTCATAGTCTGAACTCTCAGCAATACTGAGCGCCGAGTACACTTCAGCCGCTTTGCCAATAAGTACGCTTTGTAATAAAGTTGGCCAAAAATCGCGTGGCCACTTCAGATTGGCCGCGATTTTCTCAAAATGTGGAAAATATTTGTCCACGGACTTTTCTTGAAATTTTGGTACTAATCTGATGTTTTTGGCGGCGTCGAATTCAGACTTGACAGGCGAAGGAACAGGATTTTCCTTAACGCTTTTCTCTAGCTTTAACTTTTCTAGTTCAAACTGGAGTTCTCTCTCGTGCATACGTTCCTGTTTCTCTCGTTCAAATTGTCTTTCTTTTTCTTCTTTTTCAAATTGCCTTTCTTTTTCTTCTTTTTCAAATTGTAATTGTATTTTCATTTTCTCTAATTCAAACTCATATTTTGACATTTTGGTTTCGCTTGAAACAGGTTCAACAGGAAAATCGTATGACGAAAAGATTTCCTCAGCTAAAAGCTTTTTAGCCACAATATTTCTAATTTCTTGTTTTCTCATAGAAGATTTTACATCTAACTTCAAGTGAAGACCTAAACCAATCAAATCATCTTTTTTCAATGATTCGAACTCATCTACAGTCGGCGATTTCAAAAATTCAGTGACCGAAAATACCATGATTGATTTCTGCTGGCAAAAGTTTTGAGAATTTTCCTTTTTTTTTTCAAAAAACGAACTTTACGTAAAAAATGCAAATATGCAGAGATTACGATCCCGGACGAGCCCCCAATTCTGTTATGGGCCAGAATACCCCAAAACGCCAGCAAAAATCAGACAAAGACAGAATATAAATTTACAAGTTTAATTATGTACAAAATATATATATTTCAAATGATTACAACTTACAATACAATGTCCGGATCAAAGTGTCCGTTACGGTCCACAAAGTCTATCGAATGTATGGTTTCCGGTAATCACAAACGTTCTCGAAAGATCGGTGTCCAAACGTTGTTAAATGGATTAAAGT
Source organism: Pinctada fucata (assembly GCA_028142955.1). Lineage (NCBI taxonomy): Eukaryota > Metazoa > Mollusca > Bivalvia > Pterioida > Pteriidae > Pinctada > Pinctada fucata. The sequence goes on along the minus strand of AP027105.1, from coordinate 68,485,608 downwards.
CTCAACAAATAAAGTGTCCCAGTATATCAGAATAGATGAATGAATCGTGTCTACGAATGTGTACGAATGCCCCTTAACACAGTTCCTCAGAGGTATTTATACTTAAGAACAATGAATTAACCAGAAGCTTCTAGAACAATGACTCATTACACATGATTAACAATAGAGTAAATTCTAGAAATCACAGTCATGTGATGATAATGATGAAACAAAGAACATACTGGAATATTCTCTAATGAAATAAACATGACATAGTAAAATCTAGAAAGAATTATTATGAAATCATTAAATAACATGATAAGTACATGTGTAAAGGGTCCATAGAATTGCAGAAAACACCGAAAACACCCTAGTATTTACAGAAAACACCGATAAATGTAAAGAAAACACCCATATATCATTCAAAAACACCCTCAGGATGGTAAAGTGGACCGATTTACATATACTACCAAAGTTTCATCTGTGTAAATTGCATTTTGAATGACTTAGGACAGATTAATCATGTTAATATTTCATACACACATTCTATTTTTAGATCCGCGCGTCATATCGTTTTTCATCTATTTCATTCCTGAGCATAAGTAATATGGCTTTTTTTATTTGTTTGTTTGTTTGGTTTTTTATATTTTGGAAACTAGAACACCCCACCCATTCACGTTTGAAACAACAAAAGGAATTTAAAAAAAAAAGGGGGGGGGGGGGTTCAGTTTTGTCCAATTTGAATATTATTAATTTTTTTATGTATGTTTTATCTATTTATTTATCTGTTTCTATTTTTTTTATTTGATTGATTGATTTTATTTATTTATCTATTTTTTTTATGAATCATTATGCTTCAGTCATTAAGTATGTTTGATTCACGGGCATTAGACTTATTTATTTATTTATTCATGAATGAATGAATGAATGAATGAATGAATGAATGAATGAATGAATGAATGAATGAAATCACACATCTTGAGCATTATTGAATTGTGCAATATGGATCTAATTGAGATTTTTTAATTTCTTTTTTCAGGGACAGATCGAGGATATACAGAATATGTAAATTTAATATTGCATTCATACTTATCATGCCTTTCATCATAGAAATAAATACAATGTAAATGAAAAACTTTGAGTCAATTTATGGAATTATCAGAATTCACTTACCCTTTCCCACACTTTTTTGGGAGGACCAATGTAAAAATGTGGGGGAAAAGTGAACTCAGATTATTTATGGAAGAAATGTACGATCTCCTTAATTCTAGTTCATTTGATAATTTGATATGTGTCCATCAATAGCTGGAAAAAAGAATGGTCTTGACGTACGGTGGGCGCATGTATCATAGGCGGATCCAGTCAAGTGGATAGAGGGTTGTACCCTCCCCCCATTGTGGCACCCAAAAAAATTATGTGATGAGAGAAAGAGAATTTGAATTAAAGTCACTTCATTTCTTGATAATTTGGAGAGAGGGGTTGACATAAGAAAGTAACACATATGATAGAAAAGGGTGCAATTTAGAGCATATTTTCATCGTTTTTTGACAGCGTACACATTTCCTTAAGTAGTATTTAGAACAAAAAAGTGTGAGGTTACAAACGTTTCAAAATTCTTATTAACCAGTAGCACAGTATCAACTGTTATCTCCTCTGCTTTTTGTTATTTCTATCCCAGAAAAATACCCCCCCCCCAAGAGTTAACCACCCAAATATATGCTATCGAATATCTGAATCGCCGAACACTGTTAAAGAATGTCGCCTATGTAGCATGGTTGGCCAAGATATGTGATGTGGGCCTTGACCACCAATGAATGTTGAATCTTATCATGCTCGACTATCTCTGAAAGTTTGATAAATGTACACGGCATATCAAATTGCAGTTGTTTATGTTAAAGTGTGACTACCAGACGGACAGGCAGACAACAGATTCGGTGATCAGTGACCTTTGCGTAGCAGATGACATGAAATTATCATCAACCAAAAAATCGTCTTATGAAATCTCGACAGCATTGGTGGAATCAAGTACGTGGTGGAAGACGTGATGATATTACCTGTAATAGAAAATACTGAGTATATGTACATGCTCTCTCCGATGCATGTAAAGATGAGTTTCATTGCTTTTTATCCATAATTAACGAAGTTTCCACTCTTGGACTAAGTGGACTAAGTAAATTTCAAGGTTTTTTTTTTAAATTCCATCTTTTCAACATTTTCCTCCTTCTTTTCAACATTTAAAATGATATCCAGTGTCAAGATTTGCTGCTGGAATTATTTGTTGTCTCGTTACAAAATTCACATTATTTCCACGTTTCTCCGGGGATCATTCCGACACGTCTCCGCCTCTCTACCGTATTTATAATGTCCTGGAGTAGCTCCTTGGTCCCAATGGCACCATATTTGTATGTATTCTCCCAGACTAACAAAATTTGGAAGTGTGAGACATGTCCGTCTGTCATCTGTCTTTCTAGATGAGTTAAATTTGAACTAAGTTTTCATTTTATAGTACAGAGGATGTTATACTCTTTTTTACATCTCTACAATTTTTATAAATTATTTGTCAGGAATTTTCGAAACCTGAGGATGCACGGATTGTACAGGGGTTCAGATACACGAATGTGTACTGTGCTGTGGCGTATCATATATGTCACATTGGAATAATCGGACAGAAATTTTGAATTTCTTCTTTGAAATTACAACCAATTGTCGATATTGCCCTAGGTTGTGTTGGGGACTTTTTTTCATCTTAAAACTCGTCAATTTAAGATATTTCAATAAATCAAAACGTTGATAAAAGACTAGTAAGGAATGCAAAATAAAATGAGACTGATTTTAAATTTGGAGTTCCTTAACGTGTCAAAAATAATGGATTTACGGGTCAAGGGGGCGAATTTTGCCGATTTTTGCTGAAAATGGGTCAAAATATATCTAGGGGTTTTATTTTTTATTTCATCTTTCTTCATCATTTACGCATTTGAATGGAAATTTAAGATATGGCATCATAATACCCAACGTCTTTCGAAGGTACATGCATTTGCTGAAAACATTTATTGATTAATCATTTATTTATTGTCATTAGCTCACCTCGATATAAAAAAAAGCCAATATACATGTACTTAGAAATATGTTTGAATTGAATTTTGCTGCCACGAAGTGAGCTTCCTAATCTGTGATTACCTATGTTTTTGGGTTGGTTTTTTTTTTTTTTTTTTTTTTTTTTTTTTTTTTTTTTTTTTTTTTTTGTATTGGTCGTGTAAGTCTGTTGCGCTTGTGTAACATCCCAATAAACAAATCGTTGTTTTGACAAGTACACACATGTAATTCAATCATGCAGGGGTATCTGCTGTACATGGAAGGTGTGAAAATCATCAGAGCGTGATATCGCCGAATGCGGTCATACGGAGAATTGCATGGAATTCATTAATTAAATATGATGATGATGATGATCAATGATGATGATTTATTGATACTTTGTACAGTATGGTAATCCAGTGTTACATGTACATTGTCATTATGATAATACTATAATAAGAAAAATCGTACAAACGTACGGTAATTGAATCAACCATACATATCTCATACTTCTTGACTAGGCACACTCATATCATATTCATGAAGAAGAACATACATTGATTGACTAATTAATTTTATGTTAACTTTGAGACTTGATTGAAAAATCTTCGCTCAGATATAAAACGAAAAATAAAATCTTGATTATCAAACTGTACATCAGTCATTCCAGAAAAATCGCGACACTTAGTGATTTTACCTGTCGCTAGGTCCTAATTTGTGATGTTCATAACCTACTGCTGCAACTGAGTGCTCATTTGAGAAGAACAACCTTTTTCTCTCACATACACGTCAAATACTGACCGATTATTACATATTTAAGGAGTAGGATATCCTAAAGTAGCTGAAATTAACCAAGAAATTGATGTCGCTGAGCTCTTTCACTATTTTTCTTAAAATTTTAAGAATAGTGAGGGTACTTAAAAACAAAATCTGATATCACGTTTTATAGCAATTAATATCTATTTTATCATATAACTATGGATTTTTAAAAAAATCAACAAAATGCAAGGTCATGGCTCAAAATCTCGCTGTCGCTGAAATATGCCTAACCTCCATAACAAGGTAGTCATTGTCTATCAAATTTTTATTTCCATTATTTTGGAATACTCAAGAGGCCTTAGCAACAAGTGATTATGATATCAATTTGATTTTTTAACAAAAAAATCCTTTGCAACTTACCAATTTTCAGTTTTCAGAAAGGGAAGTTCTTCGATTGGAGTGTCACATATAAGAACCTAACCTACATAACGGATTTTTCTTTGCAAATAGCCACATAAACTTTCTTAAAGATCATATTGCTCAACACAAGTAATAATATCAATCAGCTGGTGTATGCATTTAAATCTTTGTAATGTTCCTCTTTCCAAAATATCTTATTAACTATGAAAACATAACCTTCATAACTAAACAACCTACGTAACGGTAATATTCATTAAGCTTTATTATAGATCTGGCGATCAAATTTTCATCCGGGTTTTAAGCAGTGTGTAACTAGAAGACATATTTAAGCTCCTCTCAATATATAAATCGAAGATTTAGGGGGATGTACAACTAAAGATGTGTTAATGTATAACGTCCGTAACGATCACGTTCAAGTTCCACAGTTTGCCTTTTCTATTTCTTTTTGGCGTGTTTTTCGGAAGAGGGCCGATCAAGCATTGAATAATGTTGAGGAAAAAATGTTACTTGTATTTCTATCTCTTCGCTATCTAATTTTTAAATGAATTGAACAGTATAGCCTCCGTAACACTGTTTTGAAAATACCAAACATCATTTTCTGGATGTCCAACTAATTGAGAGGATATACGCAATACAAGTTCCGTATTATTTAACTATAGTAATTGAATTTCTCATTACGATATATCTCTTTTAATCAACATATATACTTTTTATTGTATGATATTATCATAGAGACGTGAGAAGTGGATTTCCAAGGACAGCTAAGCTCAAATATAGGAAAAATAACATAAAATAATTCCAAAAACATTATAAACTGTGTTGATGCAGCAATGTCAGATAAGAAAACGTATATCTGTCGAAGAAAATGATTATTTAGATAAATTAGAAAGGTGTCAAAACACATATTGTACTTTGTAATAACCTACGTAACATAAGACTAACGGTTTATAAGATCAATGAAGGCTCCTTCACTATGATCAAACTTACGGGGAAATTTTGGATATTCATAGTGAAAACGCAGAACTGTGAATCTGCATAACTGAATAACTGAATTAGCTCCTGCTTGTCATGAAAAAAATCTTTAGAAGAAATGCGACTTGAATAAACAATGAAAATCCGCTATCAATACATGTTCTTTTAACTGAGCATTGAATTATTTCTTACAATTCCTAAAACGCACTGTGTGTTTTGTTCGGTTATAGGTTAAGGTTCAGAGGCATACAGGTTTCAAACTTCAGTAAAATATAACTTCAAAGTAGACATGAGTTTTACTGTCAATCACCTCCGTAACACTGAGTCTGACCCCACTACCTTCAGAAGCCCATAACTCGAATAAGAAAAATATTTTGTGTGTAAAAATAGAAATTCATATTAATTAATAGTTATATAATACAGTCCAGTATATACTATGCCTCACGTTTAATGTTTATTTTTGCCAAATTTCAAAATTTAAGTGTCGCACTTTTTCTGGAATCACTGACATGTATCACTATATACCGTTTTTTTTTCAGGGAGTGAAAGTGAAGATCATAATTTTTTATTTTCTTTTTGTTGGGCCATACAACTATTGTCCAAAAAAAAAAAAAAAAACGATTTCTAGTAAGTATAACATTTCTACCCGGGCCTGATCAATTGGTTCAAAATGGTTCATAAAGGGTTTTTTTTTGTTTTATATTGGAGTTCATTGCACGTTTTTCTGTACGTCATAGTTTAGACGCACAAATTTTAGAATATAACATGTTGTCATAATTGTTTTTATCGTTTTTTTTTTTTTTAATGAATAATTTGATCACATTCGATGCATGCACGTACGTTACATATATACAGTATACTATTATCCCCTTTCGGGCCTCTTTCACACCCAATGTTAATTAGTGGGGGTTAAATGTCAGTCAATCGAATAAACAGTACATTGTTGCAGAATTCATTTAATCGCCGTCCGTGTTATTTTTTTTTTTTATTTTTTTTTGTAAACCAACATTTTCCCATCTCCTTTTTTATGTACCTTTTATACACATATATATACAACTCGGGTACGTGAAATAACATGGAATGCCAAAGTTTTGCATGATGTAAAAATCATCTTACCTAGCCTATCTGAGTGCTGTGATTATCTTTGTTTATCATTAAAAACAAAACAGAAAATATACAGAAAGCAAAAATCTTTCGTGCAAATTCTGCAGCAGGCAAAGTAACCGTACCCATCTTGAAAATGAAAAGTTATGTGAAGTTTGCAGATGTTGTCACTTGCATGTAAATTGTTTTTATAAAAATTGGAAAATTAATAGATAAAAAAAGATTATCACCATATACTTTTATTTTATTTGGAAACTTGTTAATGACATAGGCAGCCTGTGGATCAGATTATTCGATGCCGTTATTAACAAGTTTCCAAATAAAATATTCCATGTAACATAACAACGGAAAAATAAGGAATTTTGGGAAAAAAATCACAGGAAGGGGGATCCTGATCCCCTCTTTACGCCCCGACTCTATAGATCTGCCCTTGAGGAAGTTTCCATGCGATCCATCTCCCCTCTGTTGAATGCTGCTACACTAGTATTTTGTTCAGTGAAATGACTTTTCATCATACAAATACCTGTAGCGTATATTTCTTTATGCCTGTGAACATGCTTTGTTAATTTCAGGTAGAATTTAAAAATTGAGATAACAAATACAGTAACTACTTGGAATGAGGACAATTTTTCGAGCATAAAATAAACAGAAAACCCTTTACAAAAACTTCGCGAATGTCTGTATGTATATATATATCCATAAGTACTCCAATATTGATGAGGTATCGAATCGATATAGTAATACGATCACAAAATTTTTGTAAATTTTGATTCAAAATGGTGAATTCTGTTGGGCATTAAGCAATTTTTACTACGTTTGCAGGATTTTTTTGAGTGCTAATGTTACAAAAAAAAAAAAACCACAAAAAAAAACCACAAAAAAACAAAAAACAAACAAAAAAACAAAACAAAAAACCCCCCCGGAAACCGGGTTTTTTTCCCGACCCCCCCCCCCTAAATCCGCCCTTGTAATTGAAAACATCTGGCTGAAGGAAAAACAATAGTCGGGGTCGAAATGTGGTCGAAATTTGACCAGTTTACCCTAAATGAAATATGTGTAACGGTGATGCTGCAATCGAATTCAATGTATAAAACTCTATAGGAAGTATCTCATCTTTATTTCATCAATTGTACATTTGATCATAACATATTCATACTGTAAAACAAACAGAATTAGGAAGTTTGTACATTTCTAGAATGAAAAAAGAAAATCATAATAATTATAATAAGGATCTTCTTCATATTCTGGTATAACCATTGTTGCAACGAATCTTTCAGATGGACATCTCTCCCTGAAAAAGTTGAATAATTTCAATAAGATATTGTAAAGTTCGTTTCACATACTATAATGCGTTTAAGATCAAAGATTTTTTTTTGTCAAAGGAGGTCATACAAAGTCGGCGAATCAAACATACTTAATGATTGAAGCATAATGATTCATAAAAAAAAATAATAATAATAATAAAAAAATAAATAAATAAAATCAAAATAATAAGAAGTAGAAATAGATAAATAACAAAATACATAAAAAATAATATTCAAAGTGGACAAAAATGACCCCCTCCCCTTTTCATTCCTTTTGTTGTTTCAAACGTGAATGGGTAAGGTTTTCTAGTTTGAAAAAAAAACAAACAAACAAGAAACAAAAACCAAAAAAAGTCATAAAAAAATGCACAGGCAGTGAGGCACAGGAATGAAATAGATGAAAAACGATATGACGCGCGGATCTAAAAATAGAATGTGTGTATGAAATATTAACATGATTAATCTGTCCTAAGTCATTCAAAATGCAATTTACACAGATGAAACTTTGGTAGTATATGAAAATCGGTCCACTTTACCATCCTGAGGGTGTTTTTGAATGATATATGGGTGTTTTCTGTACATTTATCGGTGTTTTCTGTAAATACTAGGGTGTTTTCGGTGTTTTCTGCAATTCTATGGACCGTGTGTACCTACACATAAAGTAAAACTAAAATAATACATGACCCACAACACTGCCAACCAGGTATCAGTTGGGTTCGAAAAGTACTTTTATGTGTACTTTTCCATGCACACAAGAACAATTTAATGGCAAGTGATGCTTTACCCATTAATAGCGTTGTATACAGTGCGCGAATCTCGATCTGCATCAGATGAAAAACAACGTTGTCATTTAAAATTGAAGTTGGACACTTGCAAGAAGATATGACCTTTACCTGGTGACCCTTACATCAATAAGCGTCTTTCCCTCCTGATAAGTATCATATATCCAAATTTGGGCTAAAGGTTCAGGACTGAGTTTACACTTGGAAATCGAAATGTAAATTGGTTTTCCCCTAACAGTGACCTTGACCTTTTAATTATACATAATCATTGGTTGTTCTACTTACTTTATATACATGTAGATCAAAATGTTAAGATAATTATAAAAGGGTTCTTGGGCTATCATATGAAAATCAATAATCAAAGTGTATTCTTCATAACAGAGACTACGACCTTGAAACTTTTAAGACGTAATCAATATTAAAGTGCATCACTGCTTTAGATTACGGGTATTAGTCTGAAATTTTGTATTCAGTTTAACAAAGAGAATGTTTAAATTGATGGTTGTCAGTATTAGTGTTAGCTGTGTTTTTATTTTGTAATGGCAGATTCCAAAGGAATATTATGATGTTAGGTAGGCTTTGGGTCAATGCATCTTTAATTGTAGTGTGCAACTTCTTTATCGAAGTTAATAAGGGTGGCAGTACTTGAAATTTTTGGGGGTAATTTTCTTGTTCTAGGTTGGCATACCAAGGCCAATGAGCGGACCCCCCCCCCCTGTTTCAGGGTCACCCTAAGACAGATATTGTGATGTGCTTGGGACTTCCTTTTTTGGTCCTACTCACTAGTACTAGGATACAGATGATATGTATCATGATTCATGTGATATTTGAATATGTTTATCATTGCAAATTAGCATGTGTTTAACAGCGCCACCTACAATACATTCCGTACTTGCACTGGACTTGGGAGAAACTGTTCATTACATAAGTTGTCCTTTGTGTTTCTATGGAGCTGTGTCATTGTCTCCGTCTGTTTGTCCAATTTTTTTCTTTTCGCGTGAGAAAGTTCTGTTTTGTATTTTTTTCCAGAATTTGTAAAGCCTTTGATTGTGGTTTTTGGAATCCGGGTTCAGCTTTTTTTGGTTGACTTTCACTCACTGATTCTACATCTGATAAGTAACAATATAAGTAACCATAACAGTAACCATATATTAGATTGATTGTATAAAAGTGTTCTTGAATTAACATCTTAAACCTGAAAACATTACAGAATGACAGAGCACACTTTTTGGTGCCTATGCCATTTATATACAGTACAGACAAAACAATCAGTCTGCACTTATTCATAATTCTGACCTATTCAACTTTTTCCACTGAAATTTGGTAGCATAAAAAACCTTATCATGTCAAAATTACATTCCTTTTTCTATATGCAAACCATATGCAAGTGGTTCTGAATGTGTTAAATTATTCAGATCACAACAGTAGGTACTTGCTTCATCCCATGTTTTAACAATGCAATGTAAGCAACACTGTCTACCCCTAACATATTCCTTTTCCATTTCTATACAATAAGAAACACATTAAGCTTGACTTCAAGCATTTATTTTCAACAATTTTTTTTCAAACCATCTATAGGAATTAACAAAAAGTTTGTTGGAATAAATATACAAATGCATGTTCTACAGAGGTCCACAGATGTGTGTAACTAAGACTTACACACACCATAACACACATAACCGTGCACACAGCAAAGCATGTGGTGTGTATTAAGCCACAATGCCATACACACGTGTGTACACTGTACTGGTTACATTTCAGCAAAACTTATCATTTATACAACTATATTTATATCAAATTAAACATAGAGTGATGGCTGTGTTACACATTATAATTGTTGTGGTACACACATAATTACAAAAAAATTCCAAATAAAAGAGAATATCACATGTAATAAACTGCGAATTGATTTCTGATTTCTGACTCGATCAATAGTAGGAAATTTTTGTACTTAAAAGAATGTTCACATAGTTTTTTTCAAAATAAAGAAAAAGGAGGATATTGCTAACCTTGATATGTTCTCAACTTAAAAATGAGATTCTGGTCAATAAAGTGAACACATGATCCTGTGGTTACATTCTCATTCTTTTGATCTAAAAGCTGATGTATAAAGAGAGATAACTCCTAAAGTTTGCAAATTTGTAGACTTGAACAATTTTTGTCTAATAGTAACACATACAAACATACTCTTCAAATGACTTAAATTATCGGGCAGTATCACAGAACATAAGCCTTGACATTAGATGAAAAAATGACAAACCTAAATTTTCCTTCGAAAATGGACAATGTATGATAGAGTTAGTAAAAATTGTGATAAAAATAATTAAAAATTCTTCAAAACTATAAGAATTGTAAATAAGTGTGTAAGCTTTGAGATAAAACCTGAGATGCTAGATGTGAACGTTTCATTGGTCGATGCTGTTGGTATTTAGGCGTGTTATAGTCACTGGATGACTTAGTTTTACAGGGGGGGGGGGGGGGGGGGGGGAGGGCATACCTGTCAACTTTGAAATCTTAAAAAGAGGGAGATCTCCCCTTTGGCACTTGAGAAAGAGGGAGATTGCGCGTGAACCCATTTTGCTACATTTAAAATGAATCGCGACATTTTGCACAAAACCAATTTTCAAATAATTTCATTTTTCATTGTGCAGACATTTTAATCCAAAAAGATTTATAAACAATGAAACATGTATCAATAATTTATTGCATTCTATACATCTTTTCTTGCATTTTGTCATGCAATTTCTCATGAAGTGCTCTGAATGTCCCTATTTAAGCTATTATTCTTTGGTAAATATGCCAAAAGAGGGAGAAAGAGGGAGATTGGGCCAAAAAGAGGGAGATTTTGGTCTCTCCCTCGAGGGAGGAATGTCAAGGAGGGAGATGAGGTCAAAAGATGGAGTATCCCTCCAAAAGAGGGAGAGTTGACAGCAATGGTGGGGGGGGGGGGGAGTATGATTAAGCTTTTCATCAATAATATTATTTATTACGTTAATTGAAATTAAGTAATTCATCAATAATCTATGCCTTAAATGGATTGTATTTTTATTTCAGAATAAAAAAACAACATTTAATGATCTTTGTAGAAATCTGTTGGTGAAATTCATTATGATATGGCATAACATTTTAAAAAAAAATTTCAATCTTTTTTGCATATTTGAGGTATGGTCAAATGAACCAAGCACATCTATTACTTTATAATCATTGAGGTGTTTTATTCATTGTCAATACACAAACTGGTCTGTAAATGTTGTAAATTCAATTTTTAAAAAAAAAAGCAAATTTGGTTATAATTGTTATTCATACATTTATGTTTCATAGTACAATAACAATTAAGTAAAAGCTATTGCATCAACCATAACACAAAGTGCATTGAGATAATACCCAGTTGTATTGTAGACAGCCATTATTACATTACTACATTTGGTAAAATGATGGCGGTTACATTATATTTGGCACCAATCGATGTGGAGAGATGCTTCAAAATAAAGCCTGTGCTAAACAAAAATAAATGGACAGAAAAGCTTAATGGCTGTAGATTGAAAAATGAGACCAACAGAACCCCAGAACTCTAAACTGGGTGTGATAACCGGGGCACAAAAAAATCCAACAAAATAATCACACAAAGGAAAAAAAGCTGCCTAAAGAAACCAGCTAAGAAATCTTACAATTATATCGCAAGCTTTAAATCATTAAAGCGACATCATGTTAAAGGTAGGTTAGAGTTTTCACTGTGGTGGTTTCAGCACCGTAGCCATTTTCCCATGGCGTGTTTTCATGATATTGTCCGCTATATCCCCGCATCAGGTACACAGTTTAGATATAAAACGTACCCACTATAGCCGTTTGTATCGAGTAGTGATATTCTGGTCAGAAGAGAGCAATATGGAATGATAACGTAGCTAGTTCTCCACTTCTTGTCGTATACTGCTCTCATCTTTCTGTCCTCGCATTCTATTGGCTACAGCTGTTACAATTGCTGCCCCCTTACCACTACCATCATTTGAAAGCATCAGTTTGAACTAAAAATAACACAAGTATTCCTAGGGTAACAAGTTGAATTACAAAGCATACAAAAATTCCTTCAGTCAATCTACACAACATTCATAAAAATACCTGACCCTGTTGACATTATATATATAAGAGCATTAAGAACTGATATGTAAGCAATATAAAGTTTAAATAAACACTGAAAACATCCTATCTAAAATTCTAAATTCAGTTTTGTATGTCATATTTGAATGCGTCCACATACTAACATACTGTATATAACTTCATCATGAGTTACAGCTAAATTAGTTCTATCAGATGGTATCAATTTTACTTTTTAAACATTTTCAAGATAATGTAGGTAGAATCATGCTTCTCCAGTGTTGTGAGTCGCACAGAGACAGTGTAGTTTGTTAACCAACAGAGTTTTTTATTTGGAAATATCATTTATGTACTTTAATCCATTCCTCTTTCTCTTCCAAGAAATGCAATGCACTGAGACTTAACATAATTTTCCCGTAGAGCAATCTCAATGCCCTCAATAAAACACAGTACATTTTATACTACCATCATTTCTCTTGACTGACCTTAATTCCAGGGTTGACCAGATGTGTGATTTTTTCCACCATGAGATCATGGAAATGAGGATGAAATCTGTAAAGTGACCCGTCCACTCCGACTGTGACCTCAGGGCGCCCCATCTTGTTTAATAATACCGCAATACCTGTAGGAAATAGGAAAGTGCAATTAGTAGGTGAATTATCTCAAATGTAGGATTGGAAGTTTTTGCCGTCCAGTCAGAATCTGTTTAATAGAATCAGGAAGATACAGAGCAATCATTTTAGTATTGCTTATAACGGGGCCTTTAAAATTCATTACGATATTTTGAAACTAGGTTAAAACAGTCATTAACTATTACATATATCATTTATTTTTCTATGTTTATAAGAAATGTTTTAATTATTTATGCAAAAAGTGCATACTGAATTTTACTGACTCATTTACTATGTCACTGATATAGGAAACTATAGAAAATCTTGGCATTTTTGAAATCATATCATTCATTTGACATAATATAAACAGATCATACCAGCTGATGCTAGATAAGCAGCTCTCGTTGATACCAGAGAACAGACGTGCTGTGCGATCCTACAGTCCTCGTCTGATACCTTCTCAAAACCCAACTCCTTAAATATCTGCTTCGTGTTCGTAAAGTTGTCCTCCTCATCACTGTCAATATATCATTGTTTAAGTATAACATATTTTATCGAGAACAACAGCACCTCAGAAAAAAGTATAAAACTAAAGATTGAATGTAAAAGTGACTTAATTTGAGAATACATGTATCAATTTACTGTTTCCTCCATAAAACTTAGAAAAAAAATCAGTATTGGTAAATATTAATGATTAATATTGACTGACCTTTCTATTTCTGACACATATTTAGTATAGAACCGTCCCCGTGATTTCAGCTCTTCTGACTCTTGACCTTGGAATATTAGATTATTCTTCCGCAGTTTCTCCAACACAAGTCGTACGATTTCTCCCATGTACATTCCTGATATCATCTTCTCATACCTAAAATAGTAAATTTTAAAGATCTTAACGGAATAAAGAAATAAATGGAAAAAAAGAATACTTCTAATAGATTTTTACAGCAACTAAAATCAATGATATACTATTTTCTTCAAAAAGAAATCAAAGTTAAATTTTCTGTGTATGAAAACACACTTGATTCTCTACAACATTCAAAGTCTTATAGAGGATGATTTCAAGTCATATAATCATAGAAATGGAGACTTGCGCATGTCTACCAGGGTTGATGGAGTGTTTGTCCACCTGTCTGTCATACTCTGTCTATATTTACACTTGTCTACCAGGGTTGATGGAGTGTTTGTCCACCTGTCTGTCATACTGTCTATATTTACACTTGTCTACCAGGGTTGATGGAGTGTTTGTCCACCTGTCTGTCATACTCTGTCTATACTTACACTTGTCTACCTGTTTTGATGGAGTGTTTGTGCACCTGTCTGTCATACTCTGTCTATATTTACACTTGTCTACCAGGGTTGATGGAGTGTTTGTCCACCTGTCTGTCATACTGTCTATATTTACACTTGTCTACCAGGGTTGATGGAGTGTTTGTCCACCTGTCTGTCATACTCTGTCTATACTTACACTTGTCTACCTGTTTTGATGGAGTGTTTGTGCACCTGTCTGTCATACTCTGTCTATACTTACACTTGTCTACCAGGGTTGATGGAGTGTTTGTCCACCTGTCTGTCATACTCTGTCTATATTTACACTTGTCTACCAGGGTTGATGGAGTGTTTGTGCACCTGTCTGTCATACTCTGTCTATACTTACACTTGTCTACCAGGGTTGATGGAGTGTTTGTCCACCTGTCTGTCATACTCTGTCTATATTTACACTTGTCTACCAGGGTTGATGGAGTGTTTGTGCACCTGTCTGTCATACTCTGTCTATACTTACACTTGTCTACCAGGGTTGATGGAGTGTTTGTCCACCTGTCTGTCATACTCTGTCTATATTTACACTTGTCTACCAGGGTTGATGGAGTGTTTGTGCACCTGTCTGTCATACTCTGTCTATACTTACACTTGTTTACCAGGGTTGATGGAGTGTTTGTGCACCTGTCTGTCATACTCTGTCTATACTTACACTTGTCTACCAGGGTTGATAGAGTGTTTGTCCACTTGTCTGTCTGTCTGTCTGTCATACTCTGTCTATATTTACACTTGTCTACCAGGGTTGATGGAGTGTTTGTCCACCTGTCTTTCATACTCTGTCTATACTTACACTTGTCTACCTGTGTTGATGGAGTGTTTGTCCACCTGTCTGTCATACTCTGTCTATACTTTCACTTGTCTACCTGGGTTGATGGAGTGTTTGTCCACCTGTCTGTCATACTCTGTATATACTTACACTTGTCTACCAGGGTTGATGGAGTGTTTGTCCACCTGTCTGTCATACTCTGTCTTTATAAAGTCCAGACATCCATCGTCCCCAAGGGCTCCCCACTCCGTGTTTATCATTACCTGTAATACATCATGTACTCAGTTACACCTCTAAATAATATTGATTGTACAGGTGACCTAGACTTCAACTTGTATTGGAAAAAGTTTAAAATCAAGATAAGACATATAATACAAACTCACAAAGAACTACCCATTAAAATGCAAAATAATCAGTTTTTGTGAAGCTAGGTCTTTTTTATACTGTTCAATGCAAATTCTTTTTTTTTATCTTTAGTTTTCTATGTATTTGTAGCATGATTCTCTCTAAGGAAAGCTCTGGTATAAATGACAGTCATGTCATTAATGAGGAACAGTTTAATTAATACACAAAATGTTCCAATTAACAAAAATTATTCAGGACAATTTAGGTGTAATACTAATATATGCTAACTTATTCAAAATGGAAAACAATCCCAGGTTTATATATCAGAAATGACCTAAATATTTTAAGACTTTTTTGGCATTGGTCTCAAAACACCAAGGATTACGTGTAATTATATTGATACGCAGTTGTGAAGATTTAAATTTTAATCTGATAAAACTTTGGCATAATTACAATATCATGTGATCTGATTAACTATTTGGCAAGATTCACATGTGCAGAATACATTAGCACTTTAATTATGTCAGTACATATTTCAAGGTCAATATTATTTTTTAAATGTCCCTGCCAAAAATCCCCTTCTGTGGCCCCTAGTATGGTCATAAATATGAAAGTTTACATTTTCCACTATTTTGATTTACAAGTCTGCTATCTATACTCCCAAGTAGAGTTTTCTCTTAACATCCATTCAAAGTAAGGCCCTAGCTTGGAGTAAGTTTTATTCTTCCTTATTTCAGATAAGCATGTAATATATTATACATGTATAAGAGATAAGCCTTCTTCCTTATTGTATTGTATTAACACAGTAGAGTTGTCTAAAGGTAAGGCTGATAACATCAGACAACACACTCACTTGGTGAGGTTCATCGTTATCACCATCCCATAATCCCACATTCTCCGTTTTCTCTATATAACATGCATTTGTACCCGTTCCTGAGGAAAAACAAAATAAAATGTTATTAACATGAGTGTCTATCTCACATGCAATTAATAAAATTCTTAAATAAGCTGATGAAATGTACAGCAAAAGAATGTTCCCAAATACATGTTTGACAAATTTTATGTTTAAAATTTAATTATGATATTTGCTTTCCTTCCTTCTAATTCTTGGAGGTGGAGGTATTAGGGCATGTACTAGTATATGAAGAGCATCCGAGGAACATTTGGTGTGTATGACTATATTATTGTCACAAAATCTTCATTGAAATTGGAATTATTACATCCAAGGGGCAACAACAGCATCATTTCATCTGTCATTGGTTTTACAAGTTTTTTTTTTCTTTTCAGGTCGTGTCATACAAGTTACCTCCCCTGTGTAACCTTCTGGCTTATGTTGATATAAACATCTTACTGGTAATGCTTATTGATTATTTCAATGTTTACATTGTGTGGCCATTGTCTAGGCAGAGAGGATTGCATCAGCACAGGATATTGATCTCAAAATAATGAAGACGGGAACAATAGGGCATGTAAAACGGAACAATAACAACATGGCCGTTAAAAAGAACAATAAGACATGGCCTGGTCTAACACCTACATACAAACTGTTACTTGACATCAATAATTTCAATATCCATAGAATGGGAAGAGTACTTATCATACATCTATATTGATAAACAAGATTGTCTTCTGTTGATGACTTGATTCATATTGATCGTTAATATCATAATATATCTTTAATGATTTTGTTCTCAGTATACAGCGATAAGTGTTCTATAAAGGTCTGGTAATTGATTAACTATACAAAGTAATCATGAAAGATGGTGAATGAGCAATTTCATCATTTTTGCCAACAAGAACCCTTACGGTGAAGGTTAACTTAAGTTTAAAATGGAGACACTTTATAGAAATCAAATACTAAAGGAGTTTCAGTAAACATGTGAAAGAATGGGGAACTACATAAATAAAAAGCATGAATGAAAAGGTCTGATAAAAATTCTAAAAACTTCCTCAAAGCAGTGGGGTGAGAGAGGATAAACTTCTGTATTAACCTTGTGAGGGCACCATGTTATTTATGGAACTGTCAGGTATTTCCATGTAATGTTTACATATTTCTTGGAAATGTGCCAAACTGCCAATCATATGGGGGGAACCCTTAGGGGTTTAATAAATGTCATGCCCATGTGATCAGTCAGCTAACCTGTCATATTCAACTTCATTGTAGGAGCACTATTTCATACAATAAACCTATGATTCAACATTCAAATTATTTACATCAATGAAGTTTGATCTGCATGAATGTTTTTTTTTTAATAAATGTAGTCAATTCTGTGCACGAAATTACAGGATAAAAAGATTTTGCCCAGCTGTCAACAATACATGATTAGAATTAAATCAAATGTTTTTCAGAAAAAAAACAGATGTCTCCCCCCTCCCTCTAAGTTACTTTGACCTTGGGCCAAGATGATGTGAAACCTTTGAGTCATGGGCAACATCATACTCAAACATGAAAGTGATTCATTGTATTGTTTGAGGTAAAGCCCAATCATGATTAGCATATACAATTTCATATTTAGTGAAATTGACTTTGGTCACATGACTTTGGATATAGGTGATCTGAAAAATATATTGTATGGATCATGCGCAACAAAAAACTGAATTAGTGATTGGATACACGATTCAAAATATAAAGCCTAAACATGATACATGTAAGCATAACAATTTCAGCCTGGACATGATTAGCATATACAATTTCATTACCAAAGTAAGAAGTGACCTAAATTATGTGACCTTGGGACAATGTGATAAGAAACATTTAGTCCTGAGAAACAACGTATTAAAATATGAAAACAATTGAAAGAAGGGTTCAGCAGATATACCCCAGACAAGATTAGTATGTACAATTTTATTAAAAAGAACTAAATGATCTTGACCTTGGGCACATGACCTTGGGTCAAGATGATAAGAAACCTTGAGCAACAGCATTCTAAAGTATCAGAGCGATCCAGTATACGATTCCACAGATATAGTCCAGACTCAATAGTATTTACAATTTCATTAAAAAATGTAATCTTTGACCTTGACCTTAGTAATATGACTTTGGATCAAGGTGGTGTGAAACCTTTGGGTCATCAGCACCATCATACTAAAATATCAAATAATCCGATTACAGTTCAAAAGATTAAGCCTGGACATAATACACATAACAAATACAATTTCATTTAAAATACATGTATACTAATTGACCTTGACCTTGGTCACATGATCTTGAGTCAACGTGATGTGAAACCTTCGGGTCATAAGCAACAACATACTAAAATATAAAGCGATCGTGCAAACGGTTCAAGAGATATAGCCCGAACAGGAATGCATGTACAATTTCATTAAAATTGTACTACATGACCTTGACCTTGGTCACATGACCTTGGGTCAAGGTGATGCAAAACCTTCCGGTCATAAGCAACAATATACTAAAATATGAAAGTGATCCGGCAAACGGTTCAAGAGATCTAGCCTGGACATGAATGTATGCATAATTTCATTAAAAATGCACTAAGTGACCTTGACCTTGGTCACATGACCTTGGGTCAAGGTGATGTGAAACCTTCGGGTCATAAGCAACAACATACTAAAATATGAAAGTGATCGGGCAAACCTTGACCAAGGTGATAGCCCGGACAGGAATGTATTCATAATTTCATTAAAAATGCACTAAGTGACCTTGACCTTGGTCACATGACCTTGGGTCAAGGTGATGTGAAACCTTCGGGTCATAAGCAACAACATACTAAAATATGAAAGTGATCCGGCAAACGGTTCAAGAGATATAGCCCGGACAGGAATGTATGCATAATTTCATTAAAAATGCACTAAGTGACCTTGACCTTGGTCACATGACCTTGGGTCAAGGTGATGTGAAACCTTCGGGTCATAAGCAACAACATACTAAAATATGAAAGTGATCGGGCAAACGGTTCAGGAGATATAGCCCGGACACGATGTGTGACAGACGGACAGACGGACAGACAGACGGACAACGAAGGCAAAACCAATATGTCTCCTCCCCGTTGGGGGGGAGACATAATGATGTAAATTTACATTAATTCACCATACGGTTCACTATACAAGATAAACTGTACATTATACTACCTAACATAATACATGTATTAACATACAAACTCAGCTTTCAAACACAGCTGAAGTGAAGTGTAGTGGGGAATAGAAACACAAACCTGATGAAATTCTTGACCACATTTGGGGTTAATAACATGATAATTTTACAGACAGTTGATGTAATACAATTTTTCTTTTCATCAGTCTCTGCGACCTAACTAAATTGTTACTGACCCAGACGTCTACTCCCTAAAGAACATTGATTTGATTTATACACATTATAAGAATGACTTTCCTTCAATAGTACACGATCTAGTTTCCAGTCAAGTTCAATCTCAATCTCCTGGTCAATGAAACACAATTGTACTTGACAAAGCATGTAAAGGGTAATAAAAATATCATGCATGGACTGCCTATGGCATATTTATTACACAGGCAAAGTGAAACCTGACAACTTGGCGACACGTCAGTGATAACTATACATGTATTGATTTATAACTTTCATTAGAGTGTCTACCACACAGACGGACGGAATGCAACGATTCACCATGAGCAGAACTCACCTAGAATTAATCCTATTGCACAGTTTCTGTCTTCGTGGGCACATGACATTAAAGCTCCCACTGTATCATTTATCACCGCTAGACACTCTACATCTATGTCCTGTCAAAAAGAGCCGAGACATTACTCATACAATAAAGTGATGGATATAGTTTACTAGGCCAAGTAATAAACCTTCTTCAAATGTACAAACTCTCATCTTGTCACTTGCATATTTAATTTTCCTGTTGATATAAATAGCAAGTAGGACATAACTGACATATTATGAAATGCATATATCACCACAGGTAACCATAATTAACGTAGACGTAGGAATAAACCAAATTAATTTTTTTATACAAATTTATGCTGTCTAAGATAAGCAATAAAACAAAAAGAGACCTGGGTTTTGAAAGTTATAGAAAGCAAGAAATATCTGTGAAAATCTTTTTTTAAAACCAAGCCTTAAGCATTTTGGATTACAGTGATGATGACCTCTCATTCCCTTGGGCAATATGATTTGTAAACATTCAAGCCTGATATATAAATAACTCACCCCTCGTCTTTGTATAGCCTCATGTAATAGTCTGACTACATCCTCCCCCTCCACACCTTCACACTTAAAGCCCTTGGTCCACTGGGCCAATATAGCCTTGTCGAGCCCGATCTGTTTACAGGGGAAAGAGAAGGTAAAGCCCAGTGGGAGTTTCTTGTCCATCAGCTTGTGGTCCTTCATAAACTTGTAGATACACTCTGCTATATGGTCAAATAGCTGAATTGGAAAAGTCAGAGCTTATTATACAAATACTTATGTAAAGTGAAATGTGTTATTACTTTACAATTCATTGAAAGTTTAATATAGACTTATTATATTACATATCATTCTACATTACCAAAGGTCTCTATTTACATGTACTACATTTTTTTGTAGTAACAAACTAATAATTTCTTTTGTAAAATCTGAGATGTCCAAATTAAATCATCTTCTTGAGACCCCAATCACACAACAAAATATGTCATACATTAGTTGCCAAACTGACCTGATTCAGTATGGTTGCCAGTCAGTATACAAGTATCCAGTATATACTATCAGTAGACAGTGTCACTAACCTGAGTACCAGATCCTAACATGATCTGTTGTGGGATGACATAGATCTTACTCTCCATTTTGACCTCCTGTCCGTTCAGCGAGATCAGCAGTACACGGAAATTGGTACCTCCTAAATCCAGGGCCAAGATATCCCCCTCCTCTGTACAAAGGAATGAAGTAAAATCATTAGTTGGATATTACAAAAATATGGTTAAGTTTGGGGAGGGGTGGGTGTTGATTTGAACCTGATTTTGATATTTCCTAGGAGACACATGTAGGTAACTTGGCTTTAATCAGAAAGCTGCACATAAGATTGTTTATTCAAAGTTTTTTAATCTATTTTCAAAAATAATTCAAATCGATGTATTTGGATATTGTTTGTCTTATAGATGTCAACATATTTGGAAATATATAAAGAAGTTCCTTTTCCAAGAAAATAATAGTTTATTCGGTTTTTTTTTTCCTTTTGACAAACATTTTCTACTGTTTCTTCACATTATAAATTATTTTGATCTGTTCTTTCTTATCATATAAAGTATTGTATTGTATTGTATAGTATTGTATTGTGTTTTTATTGTATTGTATTGCATTGCATTGTATTGTATTGCATTGTATTGTATTACATTGTATTGTATTTTATTATACTGTTTTGTATTGTATTACATTGTATTGTATTGTATTACATTGTATTGTATTGTGTATTGTATTGTATTGTATTGTATTGTATTGTATTACATTGTATTGTATTACATTGTATTGTATTGTGTATTGTATTGTATTGTATTGTATTTTATTATACTGTTTTGTATTGTATTACATTGTATTGTATTGTGTATTGTATTGTATTGTATTGTATTACATTGTATTGTATTGTATTGTTATATACTAGTGTTAAAAGTAATGCAAATTATTTTTGAAACAAGGAGTGATATAAAATGAATAGGATTCTATCCACTTCACGTACGTCAGTAATAAGAGCGTATTACTATTACTTACCGCTTCCGTCCGGTACGTCACGTACATATGTAGGGAACATTTTAACTTTAGCTGTGGGATTTGTGTCCTTTCCCAGACCATTCTCAAACTGTTCTAACATCACGCCCATCAGCTTCTTGTAATCTTCGTCTTTGACTATAAATGGTCGCACCACATTTTCTACCTGTAAATGTAACATACATTTTTTGTTACTTTCCTTACATTTCTGATTAGTTGAATGACACAAATGGAATATCCACTATACATGACGTATCCTTCTACTTGTTATCTCTTTGGTCCAGCTTAGACGAGGCAAATATAGCTAATAAATCCAGAAACTCAGGTAGCAGATAAAATGAAATGTACATGACAGAATTAAGTTTGAAAAAAAACCCCAGAATCCCTCTTTTATCCTTTATTTCATACCTGCATCAGTTTCATTTCTTAATTATAATAACTATATACTAGTATCAGAACATCTTTTCATCAAGAATAAGTATAAGTTACATACAAGTGTTCAACATCTTTATATATTTCATCATTCTACTTTCGATTTTCGTGTTTACTTCCCAATTTTATTTGCTTCCAAGAAAATCTCATATAAACAATGCACGAGTTCACAGAATTGACCTCGCAAAAACAAGTAACACAAAAACAATATTTGCCCTCTTTCTGTCTCTGTCCGAGGGGTCACTTACATTACATTTACTTTTATCCCGTATTTTTCCGGAGGATTTACGCCGTATGAGGACTTTATCCCCCTTGACACTGCCCCTGGAGCTTTGACGTTTGATCTCGCCCTTTGGTTTGGAATCTTGTCTCTGTACTCCCCCATTACTAACGTTACAAGAACCGTCCGTTTTTACTTCCTCTTTAATCATTGTAAAACACTGAATATAATTTTACTGTCTTCTCTGTGAATAAATTACTGGCTACCACACAATGTTACAATACTGTTTCAACGACGGAAAAAAGCACTTATATAGGAGTTACAAGTATTGTTGTCCTAAATCATACACACATCATCAGTTTCCCCCTCATGTGACCTTAGATCCCTATAAACATGATTGAAATTCCTCGTTCCACCACTAAAATTTCGTCCTTCACTTGTCATTCAGAAATCGATCGTAATTACTATACAGACATCGTAGTCTCACACAAATTCCGATGTTATATAGAACCATTCCAGGACGAGCAATCAAACGTAACCTTGCGCAACCCTACCAAGATATTTCAACATCAGAAAATGTTTTAGCGATGTGTTTAATATATAACCTAGAGTTGTTTGACCCGGATTCTAGTCCTTATACACACAGGTATGCATGTATGCATTATCATACACAGTGAGACAAGATGCCCCACCTACCGGCGCTCTGGTACAAACACTGTGTATTGATCCAGGAAAATGCTAATAACAAAGTTTATGGTAGGATGCTTATGGCTACACGCCAGACTGAATCCTTACTTACATAGCTCAGTGTCTCTCTATATCATACTCTCGTTAAAATGAATAAATAATAAAATAAAGACGTCACTGATAAAAAAGATAGAAAAGTCAAAGACGACAATAATAAAAACAGTCTATATACAAAATATTCGAACGTCACAAGTTATAATAACTTATAAATCTGTCAATGTCCTATTTGTCTCCAGTTTTCAACTATTCAAAATGCATCTGTCTAAAAGAAGCAAATCATGTTTAATTACCAATCATATTAATAAAGCAGTGGCGGATTTAGAGGGGGGGCCCAGGGGGCCCGCCCCCCCCCCCCCCCCCTTTTTCACCCAAAGTTATTGATTCAGAATACTCTTTTTATGCTTAATCTCTTTACTTTTGGGGAAATTTTCGGCTCGCTTCGCTCGCCACACTTAATTTTTCATTAGCTGTCTATTTTTCGTCTTCACTTTGTCTTGAACTTTCTTTGTCATCGTGTTTTAACCGATTCATATGTCATAAACATATACAAAAAATTCAAAATTAAATTAACACTTGAATAATTACCAAATGCTTCATTTTCATGGGCCGATCTAACCAGTTTAGACAGGTGAATAGTGGGGTTGCAATGCCCTAATCTTCCCAACCTTCCCCAATTGGTCAAACAAAAATAGAGGATGGAAAATGAGAGAGATATTGTAATCTTATGACAAAATGTAACCATCTATTCCAAAAATTTCCCGGCTCGCTCCGCTCGCCAATTTAGAATAATATATATACATGTATGTAATCAAAATCAAAGTGACATAATGACGATTAAATTTGTTTATTGCACTAAACGTTTTCGCCTGTTGGCTCTTCAGAGTTGCAATGAATATAAACAATAACAATAACAAAGAACAGTAGGTAGGCAGCGTCTATGACGTCATCATAACGTTACAGTTAGGCGCATCACGTACAAATGTCCCAGACGTTGGCGCACTTATTATTTACGTATATTGATGCTTTAAGAACAATAATAAATAGCTTTTTGTAAAGAAGAAATGAAATCATAGTTTAACAATTCAATTTAGGTTTGAAAATCTCTATGAAATAATCTTCTTTGGCTTTACGTAATTGTTCATTGTCCTCTTTTACTTTGTAAAAGGGGAAAATAGAAAAACTTCCCCCACCACACATTATTAGTTATTAGGTTTGTTACTGACCTTACACGGAAATCTGTCGGGTTGATAAAGCCCATAGAAGGCGAGGCGCTTGGGTCAAACTAGTCCGAGGCAAAACAAATCAAAATGTCCGCTACAAGGAGTGTTTCTAGTGGATGGATCCCTGATCTGTTGTTTGTGTACGCGTACACGGTCCGCCAATTTCGTTCCCGTTTGTCCGACATAATTTTCGCCGCAGTTTGGACACGTCATCACGTAAATTAAGTTCTTGGATTTGCAATTCATTTTTGCGTTTACGTGAAATACTTTTCCATTTTTAAATGTAAATGATTGACCGGTTTGAATGTACGGGCATGTTCCACAGCGAGGGTCCTGGCATTGGCTAACGACGTGTGTTTCCGTTTCGGTTGTAAATCTGGCTTTGGTGAGAAGTCTTTTTAAATTAGGTGCTTGTCTCCTGCTATTAATGATATCCTGTTGGTTGATGAGACTCCTCAAATTGTCGGACTGATGAAGAATTGGTAGACAAGTTTTTGCTGTTTTGAATACGTTTTTATTTCTCGGATTGTGTGTTGTTACAAATGGAATGATTTTATGGCTATTTGTGTTACGTCTGCTTTTCTCTCTAAGTTCCGGTAGCGGTATTTCCTTTGCTCTGTTTGTGGCTGCGTCAATTAGATTTACTGGATAATTCTGTTTAAGTAGGAAAGACTTTAGTTCTTTTAGTCTTTTTTCTCTTCGATGTTGGTCTGAAACTATTGTACAAATTCGTCGAGCCAAGTTGAACGGGATGTTACGTTTTGTGTGAGATGGATGACAGGAACTGAATATAAGGTACTGGTGTGTAGCCGTACTTTTGTAAAACAGATCCGTAGTAATTCTGTTATCTTCCTTAATTATCAATATATCGAGAAAAGGAAGCTCTTTTTCACTCTGTTCCATAGTAAATTGAATGCTAGTATGAAGTCCGTTTAAAAGATCATGAAATTTATTCAAGTCATCCAAAGATCTATTCCAAAAAATGAAACAATCATCCAAATAACGTTTCCAGTTTTTCCGGATGCAATTTCCGAAGTTCGCGTCAAATACATCTTCCGTACGAGAAAATAATTTTTCTTCCAAATATCCCATAAAAAGAGTAGCGTAAGTAGGTGCGACTTTGGTTCCCATCGCTGTCCCCTTTATCTGAAGAAAATATTTATTATCGAAGAAGAAATGATTGTTTTCTAAAACAAGTTTGAGACCATCTATGATAAAGTCTTTTGTAAATCTGGACGGGATTTCATCACGATGTTTTTCTATCCAATATGTGATAGACTCCATTCCTACGTCATGAGGAATATTGGTGTAAAGGCTCGTTACGTCAAAACTTATCAATTTGGTGTTTGCATCGACACTATCTGGGATATAATTTAGGAAGTCAATGTCATCTCTGATGTAGCTTGGGACTAATTTACAAAGTGGCTTGAGTATAATGTCTAATAAATTGCTCAATCTGTGCGTGGGACATGCCGGACCTGCTACGATCGGTCTTATATATTATATATTATATTCTTATATGGACCAACTTAATGATCGTAATTTTTATCACGAACTGACGTCACCGGAAGACGCAAGAACAATGAACAAAATTAAAAAATTCACTTCTGTTTACGCGGATTCTCTTACCGATAAAGAGATAGACTACCTAAACAATTTCGAAATGAAATCAAGTAATTTCTACGGCCTTCCTAAAATTCATAAGTCAAAAGAAATTCAACATGGAATTCAGGCCAAAAATGCAACTTATGTTAAGTTACCGCAACCCGGTGATTTAAAATTAAGACCGATCGTAGCAGGTCCGGCATGTCCCACGCACAGATTGAGCAATTTATTAGACATTATACTCAAGCCACTTTGTAAATTAGTCCCAAGCTACATCAGAGATGACATTGACTTCCTAAATTATATCCCAGATAGTGTCGATGCAAACACCAAATTGATAAGTTTTGACGTAACGAGCCTTTACACCAATATTCCTCATGACGTAGGAATGGAGTCTATCACATATTGGATAGAAAAACATCGTGATGAAATCCCGTCCAGATTTACAAAAGACTTTATCATAGATGGTCTCAAACTTGTTTTAGAAAACAATCATTTCTTCTTCGATAATAAATATTTTCTTCAGATAAAGGGGACAGCGATGGGAACCAAAGTCGCACCTACTTACGCTACTCTTTTTATGGGATATTTGGAAGAAAAATTATTTTCTCGTACGGAAGATGTATTTGACGCGAACTTCGGAAATTGCATCCGGAAAAACTGGAAACGTTATTTGGATGATTGTTTCATTTTTTGGAATAGATCTTTGGATGACTTGAATAAATTTCATGATCTTTTAAACGGACTTCATACTAGCATTCAATTTACTATGGAACAGAGTGAAAAAGAGCTTCCTTTTCTCGATATATTGATAATTAAGGAAGATAACAGAATTACTACGGATCTGTTTTACAAAAGTACGGATACACACCAGTACCTTATATTCAGTTCCTGTCATCCATCTCACACAAAACGTAACATCCCGTTCAACTTGGCTCGACGAATTTGTACAATAGTTTCAGACCAACATCGAAGAGAAAAAAGACTAAAAGAACTAAAGTCTTTCCTACTTAAACAGAATTATCCAGTAAATCTAATTGATGCAGCCACAAACAGAGCAAAGGAAATACCGCTACCGGAACTTAGAGAGAAAAGCAGACGTAACACAAATAGCCATAAAATCATTCCATTTGTAACAACACACAATCCGAGAAATAAAAACGTATTCAAAACAGCAAAAACTTGTCTACCAATTCTTCATCAGTCCGACAATTTGAGGAGTCTCATCAACCAACAGGATATCATTAATAGCAGGAGACAAGCACCTAATTTAAAAAGACTTCTCACCAAAGCCAGATTTACAACCGAAACGGAAACACACGTCGTTAGCCAATGCCAGGACCCTCGCTGTGGAACATGCCCGTACATTCAAACCGGTCAATCATTTACATTTAAAAATGGAAAAGTATTTCACGTAAACGCAAAAATGAATTGCAAATCCAAGAACTTAATTTACGTGATGACGTGTCCAAACTGCGGCGAAAATTATGTCGGACAAACGGGAACGAAATTGGCGGACCGTGTACGCGTACACAAACAACAGATCAGGGATCCATCCACTAGAAACACTCCTTGTAGCGGACATTTTGATATGTGTGGTGGGGGAAGTTTTTCTATTTTCCCCTTTTACAAAGTAAAAGAGGACAATGAACAATTACGTAAAGCCAAAGAAGATTATTTCATAGAGATTTTCAAACCTAAATTGAATTGTTAAACTATGATTTCATTTCTTCTTTACAAAAAGCTATTTATTATTGTTCTTAAAGCATCAATATACGTAAATAATAAGTGCGCCAACGTCTGGGACATTTGTACGTGATGCGCCTAACTGTAACGTTATGATGACGTCATAGACGCTGCCTACCTACTGTTCTTTGTTATTGTTATTGTTTATATTCATTGCAACTCTGAAGAGCCAACAGGCGAAAACGTTTAGTGCAATAAACAAATTTAATCGTCATTATGTCACTTTGATTTTGATTATATTGACTATACCGGGAATGGATATTTATTATTTACATGTATGTATATATACATGTATGGATGACTGAACCAACACAAAAAAAGAAAACTTCAAATCTTAAAATTTTCCGGCTCGCTACGCTCGCCAGTATACCTAAAAACTTTAGTAAACGTATCAAGAAACTCTATCTTCTAAATGCAACATGCAGTTGGAATGACCCCCCCCCCCCCCCAACTTATTAATTAAGATCACCAGTCTTGAGCTTCAGGTTTTGGAGGTCTTTTTTCGTCTTCGACCTTTTTTTTTTTTTTTTCTGCTTGTCAGTTTTTCTTTGAACAATTTTCTTCGAGCTGAAACTTTGGCCCCCCCCCCCCTTTTCTGAAATCCTAGATCCGCCACTGTAAAGTGCCTACACTTTTTCCCTTTATGGAAGGTGGGTTTGTTGACCGTACCGATGGGACGGGGGTTACTAATGGCTTCAAGACATTTTCAAAAGAACAGAAAAGTCTATAACAAGAAATATTGTAAAGTCACATCGTCAGAAACATCTTCATATTTGTTCCATTATAAGTTTATCTTAAGTTAAAGATTTTTTCTTCGTTCTCACAAGGTTACAGATAGTATAGGATCTGTAGGGATGAATGTCAAAGTGCCCCGCCCACTATACTATAGTGATGTACTACATAAAAAATTTAAAATCGATTGAAATAAAATTTAATTTCCGTAAGATTGAAAGTTTAGTATTTGTAAATAACAAATACTTTTAAAGTGACCTTGTTTGTTTTTGTATTTACTGTAACCTTTGAAAAATTTAAATACGTCAACTGGTTGGTAAACAGCCAGTAGCCATCCAAACGGAACTAAGTAGAATCAGGTATAAACCGTTCCGGATTAAGGCTACAGTCAACACCTCCCCCCTCCTCTTTACACCAAACAAACAATGACCGATTACAAAATCACTGAATTCAATCAATACAAACCAAATACATGTACATAGAATTTGTCATGTAAATTCAACCAAGAAATGAATATCATATTGCAAGTTAAATGTTATAAAATTGAGTGAAAACAGAACTATTCAAAGAATGGAATGATTTCAAACTCAACACAAACAATGAACAAATCAAAAGAGAAATGAAAAGAACTGGGTATGAACAAAAGATGCTGAGTATACCGTTTTTCCTTTCTTAAATAGATTTCTTTTTATAAGTATGTGGTCGAACTCCTCCTGTAAAGAATCGTTTTATGTTTCATTGTTAATCATGAAAATATCTATATACATAACACCCCACCGTCCCACTCAAAACGTCTCATTTCATCGTTCACTTTTTTTTTAATCTAGTCAATGCTTAAAGGGCAAGTAACTCTTTCTTAAAATATGTAAACAAACCGCACCTCCAGTGGGTAACCAATCAGAAGCAGCCAAGCTGGCGAGCCTCCTATTGTATGAACAAGGTTGTACCGGGTAAAATATCGATCTTAGGTGTAAGAATAAAATGTAAAAGGATATACATCGTCAATGGTACAAAATAGAGACAGATCTTAGAACCTAGAGGACTCTTCATAAAAGACATGACAGAAACTATACAATCTGTCAACATATTATGAAGAACAAGACACCGTGATGATGATTTTAGTATCATAAGTATTTAAGAGATGACAAGTTAGATGATGAAACTCTCCCCAAAATGACACATGATCATATAAATATCAACTCAAAACATCACAGCAATTTATAAACAGAAATACTAATTTAGTACGGAGCGAGAAATTACATTGCGACATCCGAAGAATTAACGGAATTGCGCCCACACGACATTACACATACAGAAAATAAGGAAACTAAGTGAATACATTACCAGCATTTCTTCATAACCAGGCAACATGTTTAACAAGGCCCCTAAAACATGTTGAAATTCTCGACCCATCATCTTTTTGGCTGTTTCCACCAAAATTTCAGGTTTTAACGGTGCAGTCGACATGTCTGATTCACTAGTGCTGTCAATAGGCTTAACTTCTTCCAGATTTCCTGCCATTTTTACGATTTAGTTCTATCTTTTATTAATCCTTACAATAACAATAAAATGATATCGACTTATTGGTTGAGAAATGTTTTCCTGTTTAAACTTCCCGTGAATGCTTGCCTGTATTAACCCTAACCTCGTACCGCGCTCAGTGAACGAATATAATGTAAATCCCAGTCTATATAGACATGCAGTAGTGACGTCATACATACATATTACTGCATGGGAAGGTAAAAACATGTATTCTTCTGCACGTGCTTTTTAAAGGCACGTTTGTCAATTCAAACTTCACATTTTGGTAAAGAAAATATTCCTATTACATTTGTTTGTGTTTGATGAATTTCATTTATTTATCAATTTCCAAAAATCAAGGAAAACGAGAGAAAATCATTTCTACATTTCCAAATGAAATAAAAAGATACACAACCTAGTATGTATATTTTCCACATCATTATAATTTTTCAAAGACAAGAGAGATATAGAATGCATAAGTAAAGAAATTTGAACAGTTTTGAAAAATTATTGAATGATACAAACATCGATCTACATTTCTTATGGAAGGGATGTACGTGCTTCGTTTTAAGTATAAGTTTTATCGATCGATTGATCACAAAATCAAATAAACGAAATGAACAAAACATCTACACGATTCCAAAATACACAAAATTCAATGTACTCTGGAAATGAGACGACTTGAGGTGTCTTTTTACCAATTATTATTTACAAACAAATCTAGAATACTGTATATGTAAAACGAAAACATTAACTTGTAAAAACCCAGCAATTCTAATAGACATAAGTCATATACGGACGTGTTTTATGGAATTAAAATTAATAATTTACATATGTAATTAAAATACCAAGCTGGAAGCGTTCCAACTGTGTCATGGTGAGGTTCTAATATCTCCCCATTCAGACACAAAACACATAATAGGAAAGTGCCGTCAGAGATTTGGAATCATAACAAGTGGAACATGTCCAAGTTTTACAAAGAACAATGTCTCATACATGTAATTATTTATTATCCTTATGATATGTAATAAGATAGGTAATTGTGATATCTATATTAAATGCATGTAAACAGTGTTCTGTGGAATCGGTTACAAAGCGCGGGTATTAGAAGTTTTCTGACCCCTCCAGTCGCTCGCCGTTAAAACTCACTTATTTTCCTTTCTGTCCTTCTTCCTATTGAAACCAATAATTCTTAAGGCTCCTGTTTAGAGACTTCAAATTGAAATGTAATTAAGAAGCAATTGAAGAAAATGTTATACGAAAGATAAAATGAAATACATGATTGCACTGTGTTGACTTGATGAAGAAGAACACCCCACCTTTCTCCCATCCCCACCTCTACAGGCTTTCTACTGTTCCTACTTTTCCCTACTATTTCCTTCTTTTTCATTTTGATCCTATTTTTTCCTACTATTTCTTCAAAACCTCCTACTATTCCTACTTTTTCATCTCAACAGTTAAGAATTACTTGCTTCACTTGTCATCGACATCTGATTCAAAATTTCTGAAAAATTTCGGGCTCGCTTCGCTCGCCCAATCTGTATATTTTACATGAAAAATCAATCTGCCTTTATTTCTCTCTGTGATTTCCTCAAAGATGAACATTACCAGTCTACAATCATTGCTTACTGTGATTTGTGTGTCATACTTACTGAAAATTGTCGCTAAAAGTGATTGAAAATGTCCTACTTTTCCCCTATTAATTCCTACTTTTTCCTATTTTTCTCCTACTTTTTTCATTGACTACTCCTAGTTTTTTCCTACTTTTTCATCAAGGTAGAGTAGAAAGCCTGCCTCTACTATACTGTAAGATATGTTTCTCGTATATCTTGAATATAAATGTTTAATATAAGTGATCTAAATTGTCATCTATAAAGGTATGATGCAATGTGCATTACCGGCATCTGTATATCTATAGCTTCTTTTTTTTACAGCAGACGAACACCCTTACTTGTTATTGACTATATCATACGACTCGAACGTATATACTCAACTTTCGCAACATCAGTCAAGCGGTTATGAAAAGGGTTCTTTGCAAGTTAATAGGACATGACAGGAATGCAACTTAAAATAACTTCGTACATATCATGGATGGTTGGGTGCAGAACTGTTCAAAAAACAAGTATGTCGCTTGTCAATTGTTTGACCGTGAATATGTGACTTTGACCTTGCATGTGACCTTGACGCTCATTTAGTATTGAGTCTCATCATGTTTGACCATCCCTGTAAGTTTGGTGGAATTACAACCAGACATAAATCAAATCAGAGTCGTGTATATCAAAGGATAACTATCGGACAAACAGACAGACGGATAATGTCAAAGATGTATCAATATATCTTTGCTTGTGTTGCATGCGACATAACAAGATTTGACAAGTTGACAGAAAAAAACTCGTCGATGTTTGTTTGCAAGTAAATAGCAACATACAACTAGAAGTCTCTGACACGACTAAAGCTCTCCTGGTTGATTTATGAAATTCAACATTGCTGTTTTATCATGGGCTCAAAATAAAATCAGGTGCATATCTAGACTACAGGCCCACAATAATGCAGAGAGAATTAATTCCCGATCGATAACAATTTCTGAAAACTGGTATGCACAAGAATACACAGAGAATTATATCGTAGAAAGTTACCACATTGCAATATCAATTATACTTTCTGAGAATTGGTGTTCACAAGATTACATAGGGCTATATGGGAGAAAATGAACACATCCATTTTCCAAGGCCCGGGGGGTCAGGGCTCAAACGAAATATAAGGTGCACAACTAGGCCACAGGCCCATCATAATGCAAAAAGAATTAACTCTCCATCAATAATACTTTCTTAGAATTTGTATTTAGTCGATTTGACAGCCTTATATAACATGTGGCCGACCTAGAAATGTCCTTTCCTATGAACTTTTTTTGATGATTCTTATCTATGGGATAGTACTGAACGATTCTAGCTTGGTTGCCACTCTGGCAACCTTGGGCAACTTTTTTTATCGCCGGAAATTCAAAATGGCCGCCAAATGCCTCCCACCAATAGATGAAATTAAATTCTTTCTTAAAATATTAAGTGTGGCACATCAAATCAGGGGTTATGAGGGTCAACAAACCCATTTCCGGTGTCATTTTTACAATCTGAGTTCATTCAGGACTACAAATTCAAGATGGCCGCCAAATATAATTCTCATTATGGTACAATGTGAATATTTCAATAAAACGTTTGTGTAACACATCTGTAGTTGCAATGGTCCTAGAATGCATTTATTTTGCTGTTTAAGTTGTTTTCAGCTGACACATGTTTCTGGGACAACTCTGCTTATCGGGTAAAATTCAAAATGGCCGCCAAATGCCTTCCACCAATAGGTGAAATTTAATTCTTTCTTTAAATATTAAGTGTGGCACATCAAATCAGAGGTTTTGAAGGTCAACAAACCCATTTCCAATGTCATTTTGATATTCTGGGCTTATTCTAGGCTAGAAATTCAAGATGGCCACCAAATTTCAACCTCATTATATACATGGTACAATGTGTAGATTTCAATTAAAAAAAAGTCGTGTTACACATCTTATTTGTAGTTACAATGATCCTTGAATACATTTATTTTGCTGTTTTGGTTGTTTCCAGTTCACACATACTTGTAGGACAACTTTTTTCATCGGGGGAAATTCAAAATAGCCGCCAAATAGTCCACTATCACTGAGTAAAATGTAAAAAGAAATAGCATAAGCTCTTATTTCATAAGACTGACTATGTAATGTAAAATGAATAAGAGTGACATATAAGATTGGATGGTTTCAGCTTTAACAGACTAGGATTCGTCAAAATGTAATGCAAAGATAAACATGTCATTTGTATAATTGAAATGGTACTCGAAAGACAAAAATAAAGTTTCCCTATTGATCATGTTGATATAGGACCAGTTTGTTTGACGCAGGGGATTCTAGAGTAAGCAAGTAAACTTGAGGTAACTTGACTATCTTAGCTCTTTGACCATCATGGCAATTTCTTTGCTTGCATGGCTTGTATAACTTTGTTTCCAATCGGCAAGAATTATGCAATAGAAAGTGTTTGATGTTTTCTTTACAACAGTCCCTCGGTGTAATTTATGTTGAGTTGAGCTATCTACTATATTTATGTATAACATTAATGATGACATGTACCATTTTGCAATGAAATTCTGAACCCCTTGCATCTCTATCCCAGCTATTTATACTTAAAATGGAACTTTGCAAGAATAGAATGTCTTCAAATTTGGCAAAACAACGTTAATTATATATGCTTCTTTGAATCATTTTGGCTGGAAGTACCACTAATGAGCATTCATTGTCCGAGTCATGCATGTCTGGTTCATAGAATGTATTCTTCTATTTAAAGAAGGGTGCCCAATAGTAACAGGGTCAGCACTCTCCTTTTTCTTTATAAGGACGGTTAAGTTTGTAAATGAACAGGCCTTTCAAAATTTCATCTGCTATCATTACATCTTAGGATAATTTTAACTTCTGGTCGGGGATTTCGTCAGTTTTTCTCTACAGTGATTCAAAAGTAAATCTGAGGAATCTTCAACTGTGGTAAGATGAAATGGTACTACGTATGTTTTGGCATGTAAAACTCTAGTGGGTGAAATCTATCTTGAAAGCAATTGTCTTGGATATCGGAGTTCCGTACAGTTTGAAGGTTGTTTCTATATCATATATCTTAAACAGGTTTTCATTCCAAATGTTTTCTTACAACACAGAGTATTTGGTTGAAGAGTAAGACGTAGTCAGTGTGACAAGCTTGCAATGAATCTTAGAACAGAACAGAAGCATAAGTCAAAAGAACAGTGACATGGAAAATTATCTATGTCAAGAATACATGTCTTGCAGAAATCCTGGAAGAACTTTGCTCCTTTGAATTCCTTTTGCAGACTTTCAAATAGGACAATCAATTAAGTATTTGACATGATATTTTGACAATCCATAGCCCTATGATGTAGATTCTTGCTTCAGGTCGACTTTATCCCCCTTTCTTAAAATATACAATATTTGCAATTTATTTTTATCTTTATGATAAAAAATTCTTCTCTCTTACGGTTTGAGAATGTGCAATATAATCTATGTAAAAAGTGCATGTGTAAGCTCATATCGACAAAAGGAAATTACACGTGGATTATACATCCTTTGGGATTACAAATAATGTTTAATGTCTCCACATTCATTAGCATCATTTTAGAGCAGATAAATTTACAGCATGGACCAGACATGCACGTTTCGGGTAATAAACACTCGACATGTAATGAGATGCACCACAGTTATTCGTAATGAAAGGGGAATATTGAAGTGAGGAGTCATTTTATGTTTAGCTTTTGATGAACTAAGAAGCAAAAGGACACCAGATATGGATTTGGCCCTTAAAAGCCCTGATTAGATGTGCTTCACTTGATATATCAAGTAATTATTACATTTTACAAAGTAGTAGAGGACTATTTGGTGGCCATTTTGAATTTACCACAATAAGGAGAGATATCCAAGAAGCATGCGTTAACTAAAAACAACCAAAACAGCAAAATATATGTATTTTAGGACCATTGCAACTACAAATAAGATGTGTTACACGAACGTTTTATTGAAATATTCACATTGTACCATAATGAGGTTGAAATTTGGTGGCCATCTTGAATTTTAGTCCTGAATGAACTCAAATTGTAAAAATAACATCGGAAATTGGTTTGTTGACCCTCAAAACCCCTAATGTGATGTGCCACACTTGATATTTAAAGAAAGAATTTAATTTCATCTATTGGTGGGAGGCATTTGGCGGCCATTTTGGATTTCCGGCGATAAAAAGAGTTGCCCAAGGTTGCCAGAGTGGCAACCAAGCTAGAATCGTTCATTTCTATCCCATAGATAAGAATCATAAAACAAAGTTCATAGGAAAGGACATTTCTAGGTTCTGAAATTTTCAAATCGACTAATTCAGAAGATAATATATTGTTACATAGAACATAATGACCGCAGGAGTATGACACATTATCCGTAAACCCCCCTGAGTCAAATATCCCCCCGAGAGTTCGTAATGTAGATGTTTGACTCTCTTGACTCTCGGGGGATATTTGACTCAGGGGGGTTTAAGGATAATGTGTCATACTCCTGTGATAATGACCACATCCATTTTCCAAGACCATGGGGATCAAGGGCTCAAACAAAATATAAGGTGCACAACTAGGCCACAGGCCCATTATAATGCAAAACGAATTTAACTCTCCATCAATTATACTTTCTGAGAATTGGTTCTCCAGATTACTTCGGGTTATATAGGCGATAATGAGCACATCCATTTTCCAAGACCAAGGGCTCAAACGAAACATCAAGTGCACTTCTAGGCCACAGGCCCATTATAATGAAAAAAGAATTTACTCTCCATCAATAATTACTTCTGAGAATTCACAAAACATGTTTTTCATAAAAACAAAAAAAAAAAAAAAAAAAAAAAAAAAAAAACAGATGTCCCTCCCCCCTTCCAAGTTACTTTGACCTTGGTCACATGACCTTAGGCCAAGTTGATGTGAAAGTTGAAACCTTGGAGTCATGAGCACCATCATATGAAAATATGAAAGTGATTCATTATATTGTTTAAAAGGTATAGTCTGAACATGATTAGCATATACAATTTCACTACATGTATAAGCATATTGAGTGACCTAGACCTTGGTCACATGACCTTTGATATAGGTGACCTGAAACATATGGATCATGAGCAACAACAAACTGAAATATTAGTGATTGGATACATGGTTCAAGAAGTAAAGCCTGGGCATGATTAGCATATACAATATCATTACTAAAATAAGAAGTGGCCTCAGTCAAGTGACCTTGGGGCAATGTAATGTGAAACATTTAGTCCCTAAAAACAACATACTAATATATGAAAAGAATTGTAAAAGAGATTCAAGAGATCTAGCATGGACATGATTAGCATGTACAGTTTCATTAAAAAAAATAGCAATCCAAGGAATTGCTTGTGTCGCCTGCGAAGCGGTCTATTTTTAAAAAGTTGATCAAATATGTAGGTCAAGGTCACTTGGTTTAATATTTGTACATGTATCAGTGGGAAAGTCTTGTCAAATGAATTCACATGTGTAATATTAAACCTCTTCCTTACCAATTAAAAGATATGGTCAATCTATTACTTTCAGAAAAGGTCAATCATCTAGGTGAAGGTCATTAGGTACAATTTTTTGGGAATAAATGAAAGGACTCGTCATAAGAAATGCATGTTTGAATATTAAAGCCGTATCACTTATAAAACAAAAGATCTAGCCAATCTTATTTTTTTTAAATGTAGGTCAACTATCTAGGTCAAGGTCACTAGGTAAAAAAATATGGTATGTGTAGAAAGGTATCGTGACAAGGAATAGACATGTAAAATATTAAAGCCCTATCACTTACCAATCAATTGATATAGCCAATCTTAGTTTGTTTTTTGGGGGGGTTTTTTGGAAAGTAGGTCAAATATCTAGGTCAAAGTCACTAGGTAAAAAATTATGGCATGTATAGGTTTTATCACAAGGAATACACATGTGAGGTATCAAAGCCCTATCACTTACCAATCAAAAGATATAGCCAATCTTAGTTTTTTTAAAGAAGGTCAAATATCTAGGTCAAGGTCACTATGTCAAAAAACTATGGCATGTATAGTATGGTTTTACCACAAGGAATACACATGTGAAATATCAAAGCCCTATCACTTACCAATCAAAAGATATGGCGGCTTGGCCAATCTTAGCTTTTTTGAAAAGTAGGTCAAATATCTAGATCAAGGTCACTAGGTCAAAAATTATGGCATGTATAGTAATGTTTTATCACAAGGAATACACATGTGAAATATCAAAGCCCTATCACTTACCAATCAAAAGATATAGCCAATCTTAGTTTTTTTTTTAAAGAAGGTCAAATTTCTAGGTCAAGGTCACTAGGTCAAAAAACTATGGCATGTATAGTAAGGTTTTACCACAATGAATACACATGTGAAATATCAAAGCCCTATCACTTACCAATCAAAAGATATAGCAAATCATAGTTTTTTGAAAAGTAGGTCAAATATTAAGGTCAAGGTCACTAGGTCAAAAATTATGGTATGTGTAAAAAGGTCTCATCACAAGGAATACACATGTGAAATATCAAAGCCCTATCACTTACCGATGAAAATTTATGGGGTGTGACACCCAAAGTGTGACACAGACAGACGGACGGACGGACTGACTGACAGATTCGCAGGCGACACAAAAATAAAACCTGTGTTTGTGAAACACAAATGCTTCCGTTGGCAACTTTGTCAGTAAAACAGATCAAAAGTAGTATCAAATTTGAGGTCAAGGTCAAATTTAGTATCCATGGAAAAATCTTGCCACATGGATTTCATATGTGAAATATGAAAGCCCTATCACTTACCATTAAAAAGTTATGGCTAAATTTTAAATTTTTTAAATTAGGTCAAACTCCCATGGTCAAGGTCACAAGGTAAAAAATTTTTGTTACAGGTATCCATGGAAAGATCTTGTCACAAGGAATACACATGAGAAAT
Organism: Pinctada fucata; assembly: GCA_028142955.1. Lineage (NCBI taxonomy): Eukaryota > Metazoa > Mollusca > Bivalvia > Pterioida > Pteriidae > Pinctada > Pinctada fucata. Next base: position 68,446,631 of record AP027105.1, on the reverse strand, counting down.
ATGAAAGCCCTTTCATATTTACCATTCAAAAGTTATGCCCAAGGTTAAAGTTTTACAAAAGGAGGTCAAACTCCAAGGTCAAGGTCACAAGGTCAAAAATTTTGGTAATCATGGAAAGGTCTTGTCACAAGGAATACACATGTGAAATATGAAAGCCTAATCACTTACCATTCAAAAGTTATGCCCAAGGTTAAAGTTTTTCAAAAGTAGGTCAAACTCCAAGGTCAAGATCACAAGGTAAAAATTTTGGTATCATTAGAAAGGTCTTGTCACAAGGAATACACATGTGAAATATGAAAGCCCTATCACTTACCATTCGAAAGTTATGCCCAAGGTTAAAGTTTTTCAAAAGGAGGTCAAACTCCAAGGTCAAGGTCACAAGGTCAAAAATTTTGGTATCCATGGAAAGGTCTTGTCACAAGGAATACACATGTGAAATATGAAAGCCCTATCACTTACCATTCAAAAGTTATGGCCAAGGTTAAAGTTTTTGCGGACAAACAGACAGACAGACCAAAAACATTATGCCCCCGACTTCGATTACGGGGGCATAAAAAATAAATGGCCTTGACCTTGGACACATGTCCTTGAGTCAAGGTGATAAGAAACCCTTCAATCATGAATAAACAGCATACTAAAGTATGAAAGTGATCCAGTATATGATTCAAGAGATATAGCCAAGACACAAAAGTATGTACAATTTCATTAAAAAATTTACTAAGTGACCTTGACCTTGGTCATATGACCTTTTGGATCAAGGTGGTGTGAAACCTTTGGCTTATCAGCATCAACAAACTAAAATATGAAAGTGATCTGGTAAACGGTTCAAGAGATACAGAATGGACATGATAGCATGTACAATTTCATTAAAAATGTACTAAGTGACCTTGACCTTGGTCACATGACCTTGGGCCAAAGCGATGTGAAACCTTTGGGTCATAAGCAACAACATACTTAAATATGAAAGTGATCTGGTAAACAATTCAAGAGATATAGCCTAGATAGCATGTAAAATTTCATTAAAAATGTACTATGTGACCTTGACCTTGGGTCAAGGTGATGTGGAACCTTTGGGTCATAAGCAACAACAGACTAAAATATGAAAGTGATCTGGTAAATGGTTCAAAAGATATACCCTGGACAGGATAGCATGTACAATTCCATTAAAAATGTACTATTAAAGTGACCTTGACTTTAGTCACATGACCTTTGGTAAAATATCACAGTTCTTACCCTTATAGTTGAAGAAATATAGCCCATCCTTGAAGTTTTTTCAAAAGTAGGTCAAAGTTCAAGCTTAAGGAGTGATGTATGGTGTTGAATGCAATGCAATTTTAAAACAACGCAATACGCAAAACATATAAGTACAAGAAGAACATGGTGGAAGGAAAAGGCAGAGGAGTGATGTATGGTGTTAAGGCATTGCAGTTTGATATTTTTGACTCCAGGATTCAAGGCATTCTACATTGTATCTCTTATAGATTTTCAATGAGAAAAACCAGAAATAATGTTTTCCATACAAGATACAAGATATAAACATAATCAAAAATTACAAAGCTCACCTCATGGCAGCATTTTATCATGGCAACAAACAGGGAGTAGTAAAAGATTATGAAGTTTTTGATTTGAGAATCTGTCCTATAGAGGACCAACAAGAGCAAAACTGAAAAGGAAAGTTGACTATTGATACAGGAATCTTCCTAACATGTGTACTCAAGCGGAAAATGTAGGTCATGACCTACATTTGAATGTAAATTTGTGATCTACTCATAAAGATGCATCTTCTGTGCAAGTTTGGCCTTCCTAGCACACAAAATAAAGAAACAAAACTTCTTTACATTGATACCCAAATCTTCCTAACATGTGTACTCAAGCGGAAACATAGATTTGTGATCTACTCTTTAAGACGCATCATCTCTGCAAGTTTGGTCTAATTCCTGGCACTTTTAACAAGAGCCCCATGGGGCACAATGCTCCCCTGATACCCATGCACAATACTGACAACGCATAATAATGCAGTTGTACTTTAATAAGGGCAGATCCAGATTTTCGTGTTGAAATGAAAGTATTTATAGGTACGTCAGGATGTGAACATGTAGTAATTGATGTAAGAAAGACAACTCTTGCATATTAAGGAAAATAAATTCCCTATCACTTTTTTGTACTTAAAAAGAAAAAAAATCAAAACTAGACGTATCTGACGAGACTGAAGCTCTCCTGGTTGTTTAGTAAAATACAACCTAGTGACACAATTATTTTCTAAGACCCAAGGGTAAGGGGCTAAAAAAGTATATCTGTGCCCAATTTCATAAAAGTTCTTACAAAAATTTTAAGGAATTTTCGTAACTTTCTTCTTTTAATAAAAGGTTCAAAATGTTTTCTAGTTAGATTGTATCATGTTTTCTAATATCATTTCTACATACTAAATATAGATTCAAAAACTAGAAGTCTCTGACGAGACTGAAGCTCTCCTCGTTGTTTTAATAGCAATATACATAACTAAATGACACAACTATTTTCTAAGATCCAAGGGAAAGGGGCTAAAAAAGTATATCAGATGCGCAAGCGTAATATTAAGTGTAAGTCTGAACATAATGCAAAAATCTTTTTCAGAAGATTACATAGAGTTATATACTATTCGAATATGACTTGAAATTTTATCCCTATATGTACCATAGAACTCGCCTGGCCTAAAATCTCCAACAAACTTCCAGTGCGCTTAGCTCCGCCCATTCACGTGCTATATTAGAAAAGAAATAACAACTAGCTAGCCATGATTCATTGTCCAGTAATTCCACTCGTCACCTCGCTGTTCATGCGACTCGTGGAATTATTGGACAATAAACCACAACTAGCTAGTTGTTATTTCTTAAGTAAATGACCACATCCAGTTTCCAAGAACCTGGAGGTCAGGGGCTAAAACTAATTACATGTACAGGGGCCAAATGAATCCACATATCTTTCCTGTATCGTATACAAATAATAGTTTGTTCCAACATAGCCGTATGCTAGAGCTATCTCCCTCCTTGGATTACAACTCTCGGACTTTATTCATCTCTGCTATGTTAAAATTGCTCTACTCTAACAAATTTTCTAAAGTTTTCAAATTGTTTACATCACTGTCTAGATGAAATTTACAAACAATAAGATATTTTTAAAGAATAGTCAGAGGGTTACTTTTCTGAAAAATAATGTATAAATGTTTTAATGCCAGATTTTGCAAAGTAGAAATAGATGAAGTCGGAGGGTTGTAATCCAATATAGCACTTAACTTGGAGGTATGACATCGTCATGGGAAGACACTATAGGGACAGACACTATAGGGACAGACACTATAGGCTAAAGGTGAGACACAGAAAAATTATAGTGGGACACATTTCTGTGATGGGCAGATATTATATTTTAAATGATGATAATTTCTTCTTCTTCTTCCTTAGTATGACCCTCCACTTATCGGAGCACTCCCCAGAGGAGAAAACATATTATTTAAAAACATGACATTATAGATAAGATAGTTTATTGACCAAAATGGGCCCTTGTAGGCATGACATTTCAATATAAGCATCACGACAAAGATAAATTAATAAATAAATCAATCTTGTGAATATATATAAAGATAAATTAATAAACAAGTTAAAAGTCATGTTTGTAAAACATTAATGCCCCCCTACCCCTTCTGTGATTAAAGTCCATCACAACTTTATACTTGATTTTCATTTGATGTGTCTGTACACAAAATTTCATTTCAATATGTGAATCCACTCCAGAGGTATTGAACGGAAACTGATGTCGTGGACCAACCGCAGACCGACAGACAGAAAGTCAGACAGCGGCAAAGCAATATGTCCCTCTTCTTCAAAGGGGGCATAAAAATTTTTGATTGAACCCAAATATGAACTTGACCTAGATTTTTATTTGATGTGTCTGAAAACAAAATTTCATTTCAATATGTAACTCCACAGTCCACTCAATAGATATTGAACGGAAACCCTGAAATTTTTGTATTTTTCGAAGTGCAAGGGGCATAACTCTTCAAAATTTTGTTCATCGGACCTATATATGAACTTGACCTAGTAGATTTTCATTTGGTGTGTCTGTATAAAAATTTCATTTCAATATGTAACTCCACTCAAGAGATATTGAACAGAAACCCTGAAGTTTTGGTATTTTTCAAAGTGCAAGGGGCATAACTCTGTCCAAATTTTTTTGATCGGACCTAAATATGAACTTGACCTAGATTTTCATTTGATGTGTCTGTATACAAAATTTCATTTCTATATGTAACTCCACTCAAGAGATATTGAACGGAAACCCTGAAATTTTGGTATTTTTCGAAATGCAAGGGGCATTACTCTGTCAAAATTTTGTTGATTGGACCCAAATAAGAACTTGACCTAGATTGTCATTTGATTTATCCGTATACAAAATTTCATTTCAATATGTAACTCCACTCAAGAGATATTGAACGGAAACCCTGAAATTTTGGGTTTTTTCGAAGTGCAAGGGGCATAACTCTGTCAAAATTTTGTTGATCGGACCCAAATATACACTTGGCCTAGATTTTCATTTGATGTGTCTGTATACAAAATTTCATTTCAATATGTAACTCCACTCAAGAGATATTGAACAGAAACCCTGAAATTTTGGTATTTTTCTAAGTGCAAGGGGCATAACTCTGTCAAAATATTTTCGATCGGACCTTAAGGCTTATAATACAAACTTGACCTAGATTTTCATTTGATGAGTCTGTATACAAAATTTTGTTTCAATATGTAACTCCATTCAAGAGATATTGAACGGAAACCCTGAAATTTTGGTATTTTTCCAAATGCAAGGGGCATAACTCTGTCAAAATTTTTGTGATCGGACCCAAATATGTGCTTGACCTAGATTTTTGTTTGATGTGTCTGTATACAAAATTTCATTTCAATATGTGAATCCATTCCAGAGATATTGAACGGAAACTGATGTCGCGGACCGACCGACAGACCGACCGACCGACAGCAGCAAACCTATATGTCCCCTCTTCTTCGAAGGGGGGCATAATAAATCAATCTCATAAATAAATGAATCTTATATATCAAGACAACATTTCAAATTCCCCTCTTACTCTTTTACACTCACAACTCACCACTCGTACACCATGTTCTGTACAACAAGGTACCTTCCACTATGTATGCAAGTGTATGCTGGGAAGGTGTGATTTATGTACATGTACTACAGTAGATGGTCCGTATTTCCAAGGGCCTTTAACGTGCCATCACATGAGGCAATCTCCTCAGCCGCAGCTGCCGAGGGGCCACTCAGACGGTTTTTGTTCCCTCCGAGTCAGAGAACAGGTGAGGGCAAGATGATAAATCACCTCTGAGAAAGTCTGCCCTTAATGGGATTTGAACCAGGGATCTTCAGATTGAAAATCCAGAGCTCAACTGACTGAGCTAATATGCGCCCCACATGATAACCATGCATTTCTTCTCCAGTATATGATTCAATGTAAATAATTTGACTCAACTGCATGTTCCAGACCCTTCCGATTACGACAATCAATTATAAATTTGATAATCGATTATAATCGGGAAATATAAAACATATATTTATAATGAAATATTTTCATAATTAAACCATATTTTTGTAAGAGAAACAGTTCATTGGTCGTACTGATATATCTTTGACTTAGGTCAGTATGTAATTTCAATGGAAACTGAGGAGCTTCTTTAATTTTTGTCTAGCGCAACCTCATTGAAATTAGTCAGTATGCATTCTGGTATGAAACATTTTGCCGAGTTTCCATAAAATTTGCTGTCAACATAATTTCAATGGAAACTGAGGAGCTTCTTTACTTTTTGTCTAAGCGCAACCTGAGTTGGTTCGACAAAATTTAAAGAAGCTCCTCAGTTTCCATTGAAATTACTGTCAACATAAACTTATGGACAAATCATGAAATATTTTACAGTTTTGCAGTGTATTTTAAAAATCTTATTATAATCGATATTCAATAGAAAGTCTTATCCGATTAATCGATTTTGATTAATCCATCCGGGTAATTCTGAAACAACAAGTAACAAGGTCGACAATCCTAAAAATTATAGGATGGGCTGGGGAAGTTTTTGTGTTGCCCTACAGCATAGATTATCTGGAATTTACTCACCGATCTCCTCTCAACAGGTTCTGGAAAACAATTTCTTTTGCTTGCAGGTTTCTTCTTCACCTTAGTGGAAGACATTGTAATGAAAAACAAGATTACAAACAAGCTAAATTTTAAAATTCGCAAGTTTTCATTTCGGATACTAAATTCGAAAGTAGACACTTCAGAACCGATAATGGACTAGCTGATCCGGATGGAAAGCCGTGTAACCCAACGGGCGCGTAACCAGGATAGTGCTAAGAAGCAGAGGCGAATTCAGGGCACCCCCCTCCCCCCTCTCGGCACTGACCCAAATTTTTCCAATATTCCCTATATTTTGGTCCATTTTCAGTAAAAATTGCCAAAATTCGCCCCTTGACCCCCGGCAAAGGGGGCGCTGGATCCGCCACTGAGAAGAAATATTTGTGCGGATTCCTGAGCAGTGGTAGATCTAGATTTCACAAGGTAAAGTAGCAATCACCAGTGGCGGATCCAGTAGGATTTCAGAATTTTAAAGAAAAAAATCTCGGGAAAACACAATAACTCTCACAGAAAAACATATCTCCTTATTAGAACTTAGCTATCTCCCAATTAGAAGATAGGCTATTAGCTAATACTCAATAGGAGATAACACCGTCCTAATTAAGAGTAAATATCTTCTAATATTCTAATAGTATCTTGTTAATGTAATATTATCTTCTAATATTAACGAAGTCCTAACATTTTATGAAGGAAAATTAGTAGGTCCATGATGAAAATCAAGATTTTTGCTTATTTGAAAAACTGGGTAAAATGCCGGAAACTTGTTGCTCAAAATAGCACATTTGTAAAGAAAAAACAAAAAGTGTTGAAATCACTCATTTGTTTTACCATATGTGCCAACTTCACCGATCATTTAAAATTTTCTCGATTTTACACAAAAATAACGAAAATCATCAAAGTTATAAGGTCAAAATATCAGAGATACTGAATATCAACGATTTTTTTCAAACACACAGTAACAGGTTCTACTAGGGAAAGACTTTTCAAAATATTGAAGAAAAAGTATATCTTCGTGTACAAATAAAAGAGAACAAATGCTCACGATTAGTGGTTTTCTTGAAAAAAGTGTCAGAGCGGTAAAATTTGCCTTATTTTGGGTGGAATTTAATTATACATTTTATTATTTTTCGGTGTCTATCAGCTTTACCTTATAAAACAATTTAAATCATTTATAATAATTAAGTCCTTAAAAGGAGATAGTGATAGCTAATTCCTAAGGAATCCCGTTCCCCTAAATACATGTAGGAGCTAGTATAAATGTCCTAAGCAGGTGATAGTTAAGTCCTAATGAACAGTTTATAAGTAAGTCCTTGCCAGAAAGCACTGATTTGAATTTTCAAAAATTTCTCCGGTTTACACACAATGATCGCTAACAAAGTGCAAGCAGTCGATTGGGAGTCTATCACGTTCAATCTATCGCTACAGCATATAGTATTTTTTTTCATAGGCTTGTCAGTTGATCCCTTCTAAATTCAGCTCCATCATGATTCGGAGGCCACTTTGCTTCATTTTTTTCAAAATTATCTCGGGGAAGGTCCTGAGTCTGGTACCCCCTTCCCATCGGCAGTTGAGGTTCTGGGTCCACCCCTTCCGTATACGTTCACATCGAAAGCACCCTAGCTACGTCCCTGGTTGGAACTATCGGATCTAGACATGTGCGTTGCCAGGGTACCGTCCGTTGACATTATGCAACAGGTGAGGATATGTTGGAAACCATCCGTTGTCATGAAAATTATCGACAAAATTTCAGTAAAATCACAAATAAATCATCAGGTAACCGGTGATTTCTTTTAAAAAGCCAACGGGGGGGGGGGGGGGGGGGGGGGGGGGGGGGGTAGCCACACGCTTCAGTAATACATTATTACCATGAAATGAATAAAACTCCTTTTATGTTATGAGGAGATCTAATGGGCGATGACCTACTGTCAGCAACTAAAACGGAAATTTGAACAGGAAAACTATCCTGTCTCTTAATTATTTGATTTCATATACCAATTTTATGAAGAAAATTATCGACAACATTATACAAACAATATATGTGAATGACCGTCTTTTACATTGTATATTTATTGTATACTTAAATTATATGATAAAGAATGTCCGTTGTTATGACAAGACAAGAAGATATGGTCCGTTGTCATGACTCTTAACGGTATTTGGGCATGAATGGGGAATTGAATCTTTATTTCGAATCTAAGGCTGAGCAATTAAGTTAGCTTAGTTAATTCTTAAAGTATTCAGCTCTCTTCTTTTTTGTGAAGCTGTAAAGGAGGATATCATATAATTTTCAGGCTACGTGAACATAGAACGTATAGAATATATTTAAAATTGAAAATATGATTCATGAATTTGAAGAGGTGTAGGATGAGTTCATGAATTTATACATTGCTCAATTAAACAATAATTGTTAAAGGGATTTTGAAGTCATATATAGCGTTAAAAACAAAGACATCAAATATTGGTCATTGAAGACATTTTGATAGCCTCGGTCTTTATCACGTAATTGCTCCGAACGTTCTAAACATGAAATCGCTCTTTGATCTAGAATTTTCGCATGCTTTTTTTCCAGAAAGAATAAGATTCTTACCTACAGATGGGTTATTAGGCACCGTTTTATCGAAGGGACAAAATGATATCAAATGCACAAAAATGAATATAAACGTACAGAGTAATAAAATACTTGAAATAAATGGCCATTATAATTTTGCCCATAGTAGCTCCCTATAATTGCTATACACTTACTGGACCCCCCCCCCCCCCCCCCCCCCCCGGCGAAAAAAAAACTTTATTGTAGTCTTTGAATTCCCCTGAAGCAGATTTCCCTCGCATACCATTAATGGTTTGGATTTTCTCTTTTAAACATTAAATTTATAATTTTGCATTCAATAGAGATCTTCGATGGGGGTATGATATAGACCTTACATGTATATCTCAGGTGATGATGAAAATTGTAGTTGATATGTTATTTACAATTGTGTCTGTCTGTATGTAAGTTCGTGTGTTTTTTTTTTTATGTCAGCGTCGATATCGGTGTCTCCGTCTGCCTGTGAGTGAATTCTTTTGTCCGCGTTTGTTAGCATGTGTGTCTGTGTGTGAGTGCATCTGTCTGTGTCTTTTGTGTGTTTGTCTGTCTATATACATGCCTGTCTTAATGAGAAGTTTTTGTCAAGAAAGATATTTGCCTAGTCTGATTTTCCGTCTGTTTTGCATGCTGTGATAAACTGTGGATTTACTGAAATCAAAGTCAATACATGTTATTGTTTGTGTGTGTGTGTAAATCTGTGTATGTCTGTCTACCTGTCTATCCGTCTGCCTATGCATATCTTTCTGTATGAGTGTGTCTGTTGGTGAATGTGTTTGTCTGTATATATGTATTTGTCTGAATATATATGAATTTGTCTAAAACAACATATATGTGTAAGTGTCACCCCCCCCCCTCCCAGAAACCTCTTATATTCTACAAAAGAAAAATAGGAATAGGGTCAAGTGTCCGGGAAGAGTAATTATATCCTGCTCTGTTGAAGTTTTGTGGTTTTTTTATTACAGCACACCATCTGTCTTCCGTCAGTCTGTAAACTTTTCAAAATGTCGAGTCCCTTCTGCAGAACAGATGATGAAAATCAAATTATAAAGTCAACTTTTCAAGAGTGATAGAGACTATTGGTGGGTAAAGAGGAGACATGGGTGCAATATATATATATATATATATGTAAGACCATTGGAGCATTTTTCGTGTATTTTGCAATATTGAAAGCCCATGGAAGGTAAACAAAATACGGACTTAACAGGGGGAAAATGGTTATATAACATTCCTTCTCTAAGGGGAAAATCCATGCTAATATGAATAGCGGAATATATCCAAGGGGAAGAAACCTCTTATATAGCAGATTTTCCTATGAGAAAACAACTGCATTACACCGGTTTATAATACACTTATAAAGTAAGATACTGTATACATTCAAATTTTCGCCTTCATTTATATTTTACCCTTTTCACCCATAGCCCAGAAGATGAATTTAAGACGGGACGAATAAAATTTAACGTTGAGGATATCTTAACAAAGCGGATGATTCGGCGAATTCAATTATGGGCAAATCAGTCTCAATTCTAAATTGGTTGAAAATTAAATTGTGCGTATTGATTGATGAATGATTAGTGCAGGTATCATAGTATCATTCCATCCATTAAAATATAAAAGCAGACAACGGACATCTGACAACGGACAAAACTTTCGCAACATGGATTGACAACGGACAAATTTTAGAAAATTCCCTAAAAAGTGGTCCAAAATTGAATTCGTCATCATGACACTACCAGAGGAGCATTACATAGACTTGATATTTATTATAAGTATATTTCTGGAATAAGATAACCTGAATATTCAAAGATTTCAAGAAAAAGGAAGAATAACACATGTGCAGGACGTGGTGATCAAATGACGCCAACTTGATCTCCTCTTTTCAAACTGTATATCAGTACCAGAAAAGCATATAAACTAATAGCTTAGTGTTATAACTACCCCCCATTGAATTTTCGAGTGTATCACTTCTAAACTTTCAACGTTTATTAGAAAATCATACTTTCTACACATGTTTATGTCACGACAACGGATGGTTTCCTTCATATCCTCACCTGTGGCATAATGTCAACGGACGGTTTTAAGTGCAGAACTTTAAATACCTCTGACAACGGTACTGTAACGCGACGTAACGTGTTCCTGTCCGTGCTTTAGGAACCCTGATGGGGGTTCAGTTTTTGATTTTACACATTTACGAGGACAGGGCGGTAATTTATGCCCTGTTTACACGACGGGTTTAATGTGCATTCAATCGAATTTAATGCGCATTAGATTTTAGCTGCGTTCACACGAGGAATCTAATGCGCATTAGTTTAATTCGCATTAGATTTAATGCGCATTAGATTTTGCCGTGTGAACGCAAAGCGAATCTAATTCGCATTAAATCTGGCGCAAGCGTATATGATTTACTAGAATTCTACAGTACATTTCCATCATAACTGGGCACTTTTAATCACCCTTGGACCTCGAAACATAGAATAAGAGGTAAAAATACTTGATTTCATTCACAATGAACCCTCTAAATAACTGTACTGCGTCTCTTAACTTACGTAGAGTAACATTATATTATGACGTCATTTTATCTCACAATGACGTCATGCAATGCATGCATAAGCCCAACTTACGAAGAGGTAAATTATTATGAGCAAAACAACATACAGGCATGCATTCGACCCTTTTACTATCTAAAGTATACGGCTCTCAGTGCAAATGTACCAAAATCTAATGCGCATTAGAATGTGTCGTGTTAAGGCCTTGGTTACAAGACGCGATTAGTTGCATGCAACTAATTGCAGAGATTTTTCGGTCCGAGCGGGTTGCAGCGACTCGCGCTGTTACACGTTACAACTAATTGCAAATATTTTGTGCTAAATTCATACCTTTTCGGCCTAAAAATTACGAATAAATTGTGTTTTCAGCAGACAATACAGCATGTATTTTCAATTTTCATTACAATTGCATTCACATAACTTTCTCGACGAAGAGAGAGCTGAAAATCAATTTTTTGAACTAAAAAATCTCGCAGTAAGTGTACTGTTGTCCTTTGTGAGAAAAGTCGCCATTTTATTGTCCATGTGATTTATATGACCAAATTCGCCGAATAAGGGTTGAAATTATAAGGAATACCCGGCATTTTGATTGGTTGACGCTAAAAGTTGCATGCGATTAATCGCAAGGAATAGAACATGTTCTAATCTGAAAAAAGTTGCATGCTACTTTTGAAAGTTGCATGCGATTAGTTTTAAGCTATGTTACTCGACACGATTTGTCGCTTGCAACTAATTGCAAACGATTAATCGCGTCGTGTAACAAGAATTTGTCGTGTGAACGCAATGCGAATCTAATTCGCATTAGAATAAAGCGCATCAAATCTAATGCGAATTAAATTTAATGCGCACTCGTGTGAACAGGGCATTACGCCAGAAATGACTGTGCCTTTCTCGACTCTGAGACTGAATAACTGATATTATAGGTACTTCTTTGATGTTTACCTTTGTTCACTTTTTGTCCATATGTTTTTTTCTTCATACTTATATGTAGTAAAATTCAATTTCACCCGGAACAAATTGCAACAGAAATATTTTTTTGTTGCAAATGATAAAATGATGTTCTTAATGATATACAATACAATAATACAATACAAATTTATTTATTCCAAACTAGGGCCCATCTGAGCATGACACATATCAATCATGATTGGATATATTCACAAATATTTTTAAAAAGGAAGGAAAATAACTTTTTTTTAGAGAAAAAAACATGTCTTTTTATGCAAAATTTGCTGGAAATAGGGGAAAAAAACCTGGATAGACACTGACATCAAAACTGAACACAACTTGATACCCATGAGTATTTTCACGTATAATCTGAAGGAGTATGAAAAGTTACACAAGAAAATAGCAGTCATTGATTTCATAATGGATAAGGGTTGTTTTATTGATATACAGATTTTTTTTCCTATTTTCAGTTATTTTCGACTAAAAACATGTTTTTGTCCACAAAACACCACTTTGCAATAGAAATTTCTGTTAGACAATATTTTGTCTGAAAGAGCGCAAAAAAAAAAAAAAAAAAATATGCTACAATGCAAAACTCTTATCCATTATGAAATCAATATTAATGACTGCTATTTTCTAGTGTAACTTTTCATACTCCTTCAGATTATATGTGTTTTACTGACATTTAATTCATAAGTGGTTTTTTTAAAGTAACATATTTTTGGACAGATATGATATGATTTAATTCATAAGTGTTTTTTGGACAGATATGATATATATATTTTTATAAATTAATTATCTGAGCTAAAATTATAGATTCAAAACTATTTTCATACAGAAAAGTCCTATCTTATCAAATGAAATAATGATTCATTAAAGTCAACATTTTGGCTGTAAAATATATACTTTTGTGTGAAAACCACTTATTTTGAGAAAAATAATTACCTTTTCATAAAGTCTGCCTAAATTAAAGTAAAATGTTACTTTAGATAGGATGCTGTTTCTTATTTATGAATGGATCCATATGAATGTAATTTGATAACTCAAATACAATTTCTATGATAATTTTGCCCCCCCCCCCCCCGTTGAAAACCAATATCTAATATGTGTGCAAAAATTCACTTGTAACTGTGAACAGGGACGTATATAAAAATAAGTTTTTTATGTACGTCCCTGCTGTGAAGGATTTTTGAAATTTATATATTTTAGTAAATGAAAGCAGGAGAGGTTTCTATAATTTGACTGCATGCGAGTGATCCATGCAGTGTTTAAAATGAGTAAAGATTGGTTTGATTATTTTGCTATTTTTGTGGGAATGCCTTAGTTTTTATTTAAAAACAGTGGCGATTTCAGGGTGGGGGGGGGGGGGGTTGCGAAGGGGGCGTCCGCCCCCCCCCCCGGCACTGACCCAAAATTTTCCAAAAACAAGTATATTTTGGCCAATTTTCAGTAAAAATAGGCAAAAATCGCCCCCTTGACCCCCCGGCAAAGGGGGCGCTGGATCTGCCACTGAAAAATCTCTGATTTCTTGAAATCTTTATTGCTATGAAATGCTGTTCTGAGGTATATCATAGTCATCGTGTGGACCCCCGCCTCATCGCTCCTTTTCTCACCCAGGAAGAGTGAGAAAAGGAGCGATGAGGCTGGGATCCACACGATGTATCATAGTTTGCCTACGCGATTCTAGAATAGGAAATCCAAAAGTTTCCGGTGGAACATTTGCTTTGACTTTTACATTGTGTTCGCTGTGGAAAAACTTGGAATCTACGCTTTACACGAAACTTACAATATACGTCGTAATAAGGACTAGATGATCTAAGAAAATATGATTCCTTTTACATGATATACTATAAAATTATAAAATCAAACAAAAGTGGTCAAAGAGAAACGAAAAAGTTTTGATCTCTTTCTATCAGAGGAAATTCGGATGCGGTTCAGGAAGAGAAAATGACAGCCAAAGCTTGCCTGTCAGGAGCTGTTTTGTCATCCTTGCTGTTTGAGCAGGCAAATTGTGCTAGTGATCAGGTATTTTCGTCTGTGTCAGTCAAAGGATCAAACTGGCTCTACACTCTTCCAGGCACATGCCTGGATTTCTGTCTGCGCTGCTCACTTCGGAAACTGGTCAAATGGGTTCTTGACTGCTTTATCATGCAAAAATTTAAATGTAATTCATTCCAGTCAAATTCAATAGATCTTACTTAGTCGTTAATTTTGGTATAAGCTATAGTGCACGCAACTAAACGTTATACAGGTGCGGGAAACTACCAAATATAGCTGATATGAATCAAGGCAAAGCCTTTTTGTGCGAGCGGAGAGAAAATAGATATGATTATATAAAATAAAAAAAAGATCTTTCTTTTTTATTTTCTGAGACGAGAAAAGCAATCAGAGCGAAACGTCTCATTTAAAACCGGAAATGTCGGATTTCCCATGCTTTATCGTTACCTGATTTACGAAAAATATTTTCAATAAATTTAACTTATAAACAAAAATTGAGTATAACGTATACGTCTACTTGGAGTCGAAAAAAGATTTAAATGGCAATATCCAGCATCTCCGCAGCAACTCTGTCTGCGAGGGGACGAAAGTTTTTGAAAGCATAGTAGTACATTCTCATTCTTTGATTCAGCATATTTTCTCATTAAGATATGTGTATACGCGTTACCATAAGGGCGAGCTTCGCTCGCAAAGGCCCTCCGCTCGCTATTATAGGTGATGAGCTATCGGACAAATTTCACTATCGATTATCGGGGCAGTATCGGAAATTAACAATCAATTGATTATCAGAAAAATCATGTTCAAAACTAGTGAAATACCACTGAGGATGCGACCTTTTTAACATTCACACACTGCAAATGCATAGAATTACAATTTCAACTAAAATCAACAATTTGATTTGTTTTTCTTGACCATTGTTATTTTTGTACACTTAGCTTGATGTCATTTTGATTACTTTTCATGAAAACAGTTTTGGTTATAGTGACCTAGCTTTTATCTCTGGGCGACAATCAGTTGTCAATTTTAATATCGATTATCGAAAATCGAAGGGGTTTCAACAATCGACTATCAAAAGTCTGTGTAGTTACGCCGAGGTTTTGATGCTATATCATAATCTGCTTTACGAAAATTATGTCAATAAATTTAACTTATAAACAAAAATTGAAGCAAAGCATATACGTCAACTTTGAGTCAAAAAAGATGTAAACATGGTAAATGGCAATATCCAGCATCTCCGTAGCAACTCCATGAGGGGGCAAAAGTTTTTGAAGGCATAGTAGTACATTCTCATTCACTGATTCAGCATATTTTCTCAATAAAGTAAGTGTATACGTGTTACCCTTTGGGTCTTTGCAGCAAGCTCTAATTGCTATGAATAGTAAAGCATATATAAACAATGTTGTAAAAATGGCAAAAATTGCAGTTGGAAAATATGATTTAACAAACATAAATCATGTCATTTTGTGGTACTAAAAATTCATACATTTTTAATCTTATTTAATCTTAATGTAAAGCTAGAAATAGCTATTATAGCTATATAAAGCTATAATAGCTATATTTGGTAATTTCCCCAACGTGTTATAGACAACATGGACAAAGCAAGGTTTAGATAGGCCATTTCCCTTGCTTATTTTTACTATGACACTGTGAAGCTATCCATAGGCTCCAATCTTGAAGTTAGCGATGTCACACTGAAATATAACTTTGAAAATGCCCTCTTTTAAAAGAATTTTATCTGTATACTATAATATGATGGCATATATCCATGACCATATAACATTATATACCAAAATTTATCAAATTATGACCATGATGACTGGGGGAGAACTTTTCAATGATATCTATTAAATATTTGCATGACAAAGTAATCACAATCGCATTTAGGTTACGAAGTGAGCCGCGCAGACAGTAGTTAAAGCTGCAACGTGATATTTAGAGGAGACATGACAAAATATCACTCCTCTGTTGCATGTGTAATTGTGCAGATTATCTGTCATGTTCACTAAAAAAGCAGTGATTCATTTTGAAAATTGTTTGAATGGGTACAGCATACATGTTTACCCGTTCAGCAGAAATGAATGAGTCAAACTCAGATTCAATGGGTCAGATTTTTAATTATACATGACCTCTCTGTGTACTTCGTTGTATAGGATATTGAAAGCAAATTACTGATAGGTTTCAAAGACTATATATCCCATCCACTTTCGTAGTAAATGTATTTTCCAAAGTTTGAGAAATACCCAGTATAACATTCGCATACAATTTCAGACTTTTGATGTTACTTAGTAACATGAATATAATACCTGAAGTCGCAAGAAATGTACCAATTCTTTTCAATTATACAGCTGAATAAAAGCGAAAAGAAGCGTTGACTTACGAAAGTGCATTGACTACATGTATGTGGACAAGAGAAATGTTTTATATTTCTATAGCTTTGACACAAATCGGCAAATGCACAAATGAATACCTACCATTATTTACATGTAAAACACTGAAATTCCGCATTTTATCTAAACAGCATCATAAACCTAACAGAACATTGCTCACACTGATCATTGTAACATGACTATTGTGGTTAGCAGTCCGATATTTCATGCTTACATAAACAATCAATACCAAAACTGAGAATTTCAACCCCTTGACAGGTGTGAGGGTTAATTTAGGAGACTAATCCTCTTTGGAATAAATTAGCATGAAGAGCAACTATTTTGCACAAGTCACCGCAAGGAATGGTATTTTACCTTTGTATTCTCATGTGTACTCATGACGCACTTGACAGAAATCAATGGGTTTTTAATGGATTTTATGCGGAACATACACAAAATGCAGGCCAAAATGAATCACCGAAACAGACTAAGTAAGAGTTAGGGGAATCCCTGACCGTTTTAATGTAGTCTTCACAAAAACCTTATGGAACCACTAGCCCGCAGACATATTTTGCCAGCCTATTGTATAGTTTGTTATATAATAAGACAATTGACCCTTTCACATTAATGTTCATTCAATCTCGGTTGTATTTCAATACAAAGATTTGCCCACCAGCACAATCAAATTACGTCATCCATGCTATTGTTTAGTGCGGTATGACACCACCTGATTGTGCTGGTGCCATTTTATTAAGATTTGCCATTTTATTGTGAATTTATCCGTTACTGCACACGTCCTGATATCACAATGTGATTTTCGTTCAAGAAATGCTGATGTTGTATTTTACAATTAATTTTACATGTATGTTATATGCACAGAATTGTACAGGAAATTAGAGTGACAAAAAGAAAGTTAAGTTTAGGGAACCAGCTTCCCAGTTGGTTGAATCAACTGAGGCAAGCGACATTTGGGCATAATTAACACTAACAGGGGTGTAGGGGTGATAGCCTCCAATGTAGTATCTTACCATTCCTTTAATTACTGAAAAGAAATTTATCTCAAATATATTTCCATATTTCATCCTTTTTGTCCTTAATTGCCCCGTTCCCTTAAACTTTATTGTTTCAAGAGTCAAACTACTACAGCAGGAATATGTTTTACAAACATTTTGTCTACTTTATAATGACCTTGAACTTTGATGCCCACATTAGAAAACACAAGAACCAAAGAATATGTTCATTGCTATAAAATGAAAACGTAGTTTACATTGGTGGGACTTGGGTTTGCCACAGTATCTCCGTAGAAAATAAGTTTAGGTATTGCAGTCAATTACACAGTGAACTGAGCCCGGACAGAGATATTGAAAAGTCTCTGAAGGAAATGTCTGACAAAAATTCATTCGGACTAACAAATCCTCTCAGTACATTTCATTGTTCGGTCTGACAGTTTTCTGAAAATGTCGGACAACTTTGAAATAGATTTCAATATCTCTTCAACTCCAGGAAAGGCTATAAGCTAAAAATGTTTAGGTAGATTGTGTTTGGTATTATTATTACATTTCATTGTTTTTCATTATTATATTTCAGGAGGGATTCCTTCTTGGTAAAGTAGGCAGTCATGTGAAGGACACGATCAGTGACTCCCAGATCAACAATGTTAAAGTAGAAACAAATATCTGTACGTACTTACATAGTTCCAAGTGTATATGTCTTTAACAATTTGTTTTAGAAGATGATCGTGTAAGATTAAGTAAAACATACAAGTGTAGCCTTCAGATTTTTTTTTCACGTAACTAAAGATTGTTTGTAACAAGAAGGTTAAACTGAAAGTTTTTGAAATGTTTCGATGTTTTGTTTAAATGTTTTGAAGTTTTGCCTTGATTTTTTTCCAAATACAATGCTGTATGCTGTCATATCCCAATAAGTCTACAAGTGGAGTTCTCTGTTAGAAGAGGTTGGATACATACTACTTTGATACATCTTTACATGTCATCATACTTTGTCTTTTACAGTTGTATACCAGTTCTGTACCTTTGTGAAGCCGGACAGCTTTCATAATAAACAATGTCAGATTTCTATTGACAAGATGCAAGCTGCTGTGCCGAGTGGCTACCAGGTATATTATCCATGTTTACTTGTGTACATCTTTACAAGGTAAACCGCAAATTATTTGAAAAAAATTATCTCTTCCTGAATTCAATCTGGAAATCTATAAAAGGGCAATGTATTGTGAGAATTAAACCCTTCGCTGAAGAATACAGAATCTTACAAGGCTGAGCACTTCTGTACTCTAAATAAATAGAGGGAGAAAATTATTTGCAGGTGAATCATTGACCATTGTGATTATTTGATTTTGTGTAACTACTTTAACTTTTATTTTGTAATTGTCAAGTATATACCAAGGGAATGAAAGATAACAATCTGCCATCACATTTACTGCCTGAAGAAGCCATGTTCCATGATAATAGGATTCACCATGTGTAATATTTGTAGTTAGTTGGATGGTACCACACGAGGCGCAATGCTTCACCGAGAATGTCGCTGAGGGAGAAGAATATCCACAGAAATCTACTCGCTCTTCAACCTACGGGGAACGAAGACAACTTCCTGTTCCTGATGTTCAACATGTATCACTCTGACAATCTGTCAACACATACTGTCAACTATAACTTCTATCAGTTCAATTCAAAGTAAGTCTATGGTGCATTTCAAATGTATTTTTGAAATTTTAAATTCATAGTGCTAGAGTTCATTCTATTTAAGCAAAAGTACATGCACATGTAAATCATCAAAGATTGTTCTTAGTATTTGACTCCTGCATTCTGGATTTTTTTAAATTGACCATTGAACACATTATCTGTAGTACTGAATTTGATGCCGAGTTCCCAGGATAAACAATAGAATGCGCAGGCACCAGTGATGGTATTTGATTGTTATCATGCGTCTTCGAGACCGGAAACATCATCTTGTACAAAACTATGTATAAAAATCAGTTGACGTCACTGGTTCATGCACTTTCCCCACAAACTGGACTTCAGATTCAGTAATTTCAATGGAAACCGAGGAGCTTCTTTAATTTTTGAGGTTGCGCTAGACAAAAATTAAAGAAGCTCCTCAGTTTCCATTGAAATTACAGATTCAGAAGCATAGGCAAGGGTCTTTTGATAGGTTTAACGGTGTTGCGCATTTGTGTATGTATATCAAAAGCCAATTATTTGACTTTCAAATTCATACCTATCTGCACAGTCAAACAAAGCCCATTTCATATCAATTTTAAACACTTGGAACATTTAAAGAATTACCGGTATAAAGGATAGGGCCAATTTTGTTCTACCAAATCCAACCTTTATATTTCATTAAATGATATGAAATATAAAGGTTGGATTTGGGAGAACAAAATTTGCCCTTATCCTTTATAATCCTTTAAGTGTTCATGTATCTTTCAGACTTTGGATATAATACACCATGCATGATTCAGATTCAACTGTTATGAGTTTGATAATCTAAACTGGGACACAGTATCTTGAAAAATATGTTTCAATCTATTTTGCTCAACCCTGTCATAGAACTGCCAAATTTGATAAAGTTTTCAGTAGAAGTAATACAGAACACAGTTTAACAAAGTGATGATGAGAGTTAAATTATTTCAGACTTTCAATGCATACTTGAAAAGAATTGTTGATTTAGACCAGAAACCAGTCATTATGTCTCCGCAAATTAGTTGTGATTGATATTGATACATGAAGATACATACATGTATCTTGTAATTCTGTTATCTATTCTTTTCATGTACATGTAGTTACAACAGATACGTACGAGTTCCGGCAGTGGTGTGTAATCTAGGGGACACTACCCACACAGAGTACAGAAATAACGAGACTAGTACGGTGAATACAGAGACGGGAGTGTTTGCCTCCATAGTGGCTAGGCATGAGTATGTTATTTGTTCAAAATGTATATGACCCCAGCAATATTTTTCATATATTTCAAAATTCAAACTTGCAAATGAGATTCAGTGAAATTAAGTTTGAAAATATCTCATCTATTTTGAATTTTAGCTATGATAAGCATACTTTTGCACATACAAACATGGCGTCAATTTTACTAATACTAGTAGTAGTGTTGTATAATCAAAAAAATTTCATAGTCGATTATCTGTTTATAATTGGAGAGGATTTTAATCATTTAATTTTTCTGAAAATTATAAATATAGAATTATAAATGATCACTAAGATGTCTAAAAGAAATTGTCGAAAGGAGATGAATTTATGTCTATTTTCAGAGCATCTTTGAGTTGTTCATTTCTAATAATAAAGTCCGTTAATTTGAAACCCTATCATATATTTTCCATAAAAACTTCATATTATCTCCTTCATATGTCAAGTGAAACGCCGATAAGTTCTTATTGAAATTTGACCATCAGTTTTTAGCTCTACTGGTCAAAGACCAGTCGAGCTTATGCGATCGCCCTGTGTCCAGCGTCCGGCCGTCTGTCTGTCTGTCTGTCTGTCTGACCGCCCGTTAAACTTTTCTTGTGAGCGTGAATCCTCTGAATCTGTGAATATTACAAAATAAATTCTTTTTGCATTATAATGGGCCTGTGGTCTAGTTGTGCACCTGATATTTTGTTTGAGCCCCTGACCCCCAGGGTCTTGGAAAATGGGTGTGGTCATTTTCTCCTATATAACTCTATGTAATCTTGTGAGCACCAATTCTCAGAAAGTATAATTGATAGAAAGATAATTGTTTTTGCTTTATTCTCAGTCTGTAGTCATGTTGTGCACCTGATATTTTGTTTGAGCCCCTGACC
Source organism: Pinctada fucata (assembly GCA_028142955.1). NCBI lineage: Eukaryota > Metazoa > Mollusca > Bivalvia > Pterioida > Pteriidae > Pinctada > Pinctada fucata. Next base: position 68,425,216 of record AP027105.1, on the reverse strand, counting down.
CCCAGGGTCTTGGAAAATGGGTGTGGTCATTTTCTCCTATATAACTCTATGTAATCTTGTGAGCACCAATTCTCAGAAAGTATAATTGATAGAAAGATAATTGTTTTTGCTTTATTCTCAGTCTGTAGTCTAGTTGTGCACCTGATATTTTGTTTGAGCCCCTGACCACCAGGGTCTTGGAAAATGGGTGTTGTCATTTTCCCCTATATAAGTCTATGTAATCTTGTGAGCACCAATTCTCAGAAAGTATAATTGATAGAAAGACAGTTGTTTTTGCATTATTCTCAGTCTGTGGTCTAGATGTGCCCCTGATATTTTGTTTGAGCCCCTGACCCCCAGGGTCTTGGAAAATGGGTGTAGTCATTTTCTCCTACACATGTATAAATCTATCATGTAATATTGTGAACACCAATTCTCTGAAACTATAATTGATAGAGAGTTAATTCTTTTTCCATTATATTGATCATTCTCTGGTCTAGTATTTTGTTTTAGCCCCTTATCCCCAGGGTCTTGGAAAATGGGTGTGTCACTTAGATTAATTTAAGCAAACAACCAGGAGAGCTTCAGTCTCACCAGAGACTTCTGGTTAAGTTATTGTGATTTTGTTATCCTCTCCCCCTTATTTTAACGTAACCTAATGCTGACGTTATTGCGAAAAACGCGCCAATGTCACTGTTTCTATTATGACGTCATAATTGATCTAGAGCTTTCCAATGGGGTATTTTAGGATACTGTTCTGGACCCCTTAATTTGAAATAAATTTTTCTTGTTTTGTCAGAAAAGAATATGACAAGTAATGATAAAACCTCACTAAATCATATGCTAATATGCATGGTAATATGTCTAGAAAGAACTCCAACCATAGAATGAAATGAAATGTTTTGTCAAGATCACAGCAGTAATGGAGCCCAAACAAATTTGTGATTGTTGCTTTCATCAACTTTATGCGGCAGATGCAGGAATGGGGGAGTTGGGTGTCCATACGACCCAAGACTTAAGTTTTTGCTCATTCAATGAGGAATCATTAGCAGCATCTTTTTGGAGTTTAGGCTAACAGTACTGTGAAATTCACTGACCTTGTCATTCTTACAAAGCTCTTAACCGCAGTAAATGAGTAGATATTGACGTATCGAATCTGACGTTGAAGTTTTCTATTAGAGTGCTTGTCATTACAATTAAACTCGAGGAGAATCCTGATCCCACCCATTGCATGCCTTAGAAAGTGTATCCTTTTCGAACTGTTTACGCTACGCCTGTAACTTTAAGTAGCGGAAACGATTGTTGATCTACTTTCATTTTATTTGTATTTATCATACGCATATTCGACTGAAAACTACATTGTATTTCATTCTTTTCTACATTGTATTTTTCCGATTATAATTGATTCTTAAAAATATAATCGATTAATCGAAATCAAAGGGTATTAGTGATGATGTTGCAGATAATCATTACAACACTAACTAATAGCATTATGATTTTCCAACTTCAGAAATGGGCCATGGTATATAAGTTACATTAAAAATTTTGATAGTCGTTTTAATATTTCATTGATGGTTTATAGGCACCATATGCTAAGTAAAGATGGTGTGCCAGTAGAAGTCAGTAAAGTGAAGGAGCTAGCAGGGTCGTTACAAAGAGAGCTTAAGGTAAATATTTATTTTGTAAGTACATTTTGATATAGAATAGAAATGTTAGGACACATATACAGCCCACAGGTACATAAGCCCAAAGTTTGTCTTTGCGGAGTGTCTAGTTTGGAACATTAATACATATACAGGGTATCTGGCGTGTAGTATTCATAAAAATTAAGGGAATGAGCATATATTTGTCTCGAGCATCCATTTTCTAAAATCTTACTGACATTTCCATTCAAACATTTAAAAGTAACGGAAATCCTCACACCGTAATGCTATCAAATATCTAAAGATTAGTATGTGTCGTTGCTACAAAGTTGTGGAGGATTGGAGTTACTTTTAAGTTTGGACAGAAATGACTGTAAAATGGGATGTTTGAGGTAAGCATAAAACTAAATGATTAGATATAAAGGAAGAATATACTTTACCTGATACTGTAAACATACTTATTTTGGCAGGATTTATAGTTAGCGCTTTTAAGAGTGCACTAATTCAAGACTATGCTAAATATACATTCTATATTAGTATGTTTTAATTGAACATGTGTCAAGTGAAATAATTCATTATTGTGCTATTTTGTCCATTTGCCCTGTTTCCACTCAATTTTGTTTGCGCTAAAATAAATACATGTACAGTATATCCATACCATATTTCATCATTGCAACAACTGTGAAGTCAGAATTTCTCACTGATGTCAGCCTTTTTGTTATTTTGCTATACATGTACATATGAGATAGGGGGAAATATATGTACATTTTTGTCCCCCGCTTTCGCGAAAGCGCGGGGACATTAAAACCGGTTCGTCCGTCCGTCTGTCCGTCCGTCCGTCTGTCCGTCAGTCACAAAAACTTTAACCTTGTGCATAACTTTTGAATGGAAAGTGATAGGGCTTTGATATTTCACATGTGTATTCCTTGTGACAAGACCTTTCCATGGATACCAAAATTTTTGACCTTGTGACCTTGACCTTGGACTTTGACCTACTTATTAAAAACTTTAACCTTGACCACAACTTTTGAATGGAAAGTGATAGGGCTTTGATATTTCACATGTGTATTCCTTGTGACAAGACCTTTCCATGGATACCAAAATTTTTGACCTTGTGACCTTGACCTTGGACTTTGACCTACTTATTAAAAACTTTAACCTTGACCACAACTTTTGAATGGAAAGTGATAGGGCTTTGATATTTCACATGTGTATTCCTTGTGACAAGACCTTTTCATGGATACCAAAATTTTTGACCTTGTGACCTTGACCTTGGACTTTGACCTACTTATTAAAAACTTTAACCTTGACCATAACTTTTGAATGGAAAGTGATAGGGCTTTGATATTTCACATGTGTATTTCTTGTGACAAGACCTTTCCATGGATACCAAAATTTTTGACCTTGTGACCTTGACCTTGGACTTTGACCTACTTATTAAAAACTTTAACCTTGACCATAACTTTTAATGGAAAGTGATAGGGCTTTGATATTTCACATGTGTATTCCTTGTGACAAGACCTTTGCATGGATACCAAAATTTTTGACCTTGACCTTTGAGTTCGACCTACTTTTCAAAAAACTATAACCTTGTCCATAACTTTTTAATGGAAAATGATAGGGTTTTCACATTTCACATGTGTATTCCTTGTGATGAGACCTTTCTGTTGGTAATAACATTCTGACCTTGTGAACTTGTCCATGGAGGTTGACCCACATTTAAAAACTTCAACCTCGACCATAAGTTTTTGATGGTAATTTAAATCATAGGTCTTAAATATTTCACATGTGCATACCTTTTCATAAGCCCTGTCCCTTGGAAACAAAACACAAGTTTGGACCTTTTGACCTTTTCTTGGAGTTAATCTTTCATATTTAGAATGTTGATAATATATGAGATATATTATTAAATATTAAGAATGGGGGGATGTCTGTAAGCATTTCTTTAAAGACAAACACCCAAAAGCGGGGGACCACAATTCCTTGAATTTGATTTTTATTTTTATCTCTTCTTTGTGTAACATAGCCTCCATATTTGGTACAGTAATATGATGTCATTCATTCACTTTTTTCCAAAAGTTATATGTAGTGACATTTTTCATATCATATTGAGTGGACATTGTCATCAAAAGCTATAATTCTAATGGCAAAATTGTTAAGGTAGAATGTTTTACATTAAACGATGCATTTCCTTTCAGTCCCTTACTGCTAAACTGTACGGTAGTGAGCAGAGTAGAAGTAAGTTGGAGGATGAAATCAAGTCACTTCAAAATAAGTTGGCTGAGAAGAAAAAAGTGGATAAACCTACTCCAGTACCTCAAAATGGGTCGGCTGAAAACACGTCAGACAGTATAAACGACGACAAATCTGCTGAAGTCGCCACACACAGTACTGACAGAGGCAAACCTTCGTATGAGGAAAGTGTTGCCATAGCAAAACAGAAAAGTAAGTCCTACAACTGTATATCTTTTTCACGATTTATGACAATTTCAAATTCTAGGTCCACTTTCTGTTGTAATTTAGCACAATGTTATACATGATTAAAATAATTGTAGGAATATTTCACTTGTTACAAACCTCATACATCCATGGGTGCTTTATATCCATTATTCTCATTTCTAATAAGTGTGGCTTTATTAAGTAACTAAGACAAAGATAATCATGATAATAGTTTAACAGACAAGTCTGGTATTAATATTTTTAAACCTTTCCTTTTCTAAAGGAGAAAGCAGACGAAAAGATGCTGTTAAAAACAATTTAGGGTTTAGGAACAAAAACTTTGCTAAGAGTAAAGCAGACGGAAACTTTCACCATTCCCGTAAACTTAGCACGGAGGATAGATACGAGAGTGATCTTATTACTTTAAACGGTGAAGACGAGAAAAGTTCAGATCAGGAACAAGCAGAAGTTGTAAGAGCAGAAAACATAGCAGATCATGTTAAGATAAATCCTGATGTTACACCAGTAAATATGGAATTTTCATTCACTAGTTCCAGTCAGGAGAGTGAAGTTGTGATACCAGAGTTAGATACTAGTACAGAGGAAGAGTCAAAATCAGACAAAATCCAGAAAGGTAACGAAAATGTGGACCATTTTAGTTTTGTTAGTAGCATACTCGCTGAGGCAAAGACAAAACCGAATAGTAAAACAAAAGCGAAAACTCAGTCGTCAACTGAAACAAGCCAGCAACAGAATAAAAGTAAGAAAAATGTGGTAGACTTGGACAATGTGAGACAAACAAGAGGCGCTCTCAAGAAAAATCAAAATGCCATGAGCTCAGAAAGTGAAACAAGAATTACAGAGAAAAGTGATAGTGGTTCTAGTACAAAGTCAGGTAAAGATGACTCAGTGTCCAGTGTAAGGTTAGGTAAAGATGATCCATTGTTGCTCAAAGACTGTAGAGTGGAGGCAAATTCTGTCACTGCTGACAACGTTATAAACACGGAAACAAACGGTGCTGGTCGGGAAAATGAAAGTAACGATATTCACATTTCTTCTTCTCCTGTATTCTGATTGGTTAGTGCAATAATCATCATGTTTTATTCCTCCTTGAGCTTTTACGTGTTCAAAGCAAAATAACAGGTACATTTCCGGTCATATTTGTTGACTGATGAACTGTCCAGGTTCTAATTGATGTCCGACAGTGATAAATTAATTTTCATTTTAGCTTGTCAACCTCTCATACAGAGGTTGGTCTAATACCCTCCACTTTTACCTCAGTTATAAGTTCCTTTTTGAAGTGGAACAGAGTATTATGCCCCCCCCCCTAAAAAAAAATGTATGTATAATTATTTAGATTGAAAGCATGTATATCTACTCTAATGATGACTCACTATACTATTTTCAAGTAATGATAATTTGATGTTTCAGATAGTGTAACTGCTTTTGTTTAAAATGTGTACTGTATATTGTTAATTTTTTTTACAAATACTGTATCAATCAAATATGAAGTAGATAAAAGTTACACAATTCATCATGACTTTAATGTGTACTAGTATTAGTATTACACGGTGGTTTTACTACCATCCAGTAATTAGACCAATTGACCCTTCCGAATGCGGGAAAAATTTGAGAAATTCCATGACGTCACAATGTAATTTCTATGTTTAACCGAGGTTTGAAGCTTGTTTGTCCGAGGTAAAAGCATTGTGACGTCGCAAAATTTTACATTTTTTTCCCGCAATCAGAAGGGTTAATTACAGAGGAGAAAAGTGGAGGGTACAGAAGTGGCCTCTGTATGAGTGATGTTTTCGCAACCACCATGTTGGACAAATTTGAATTCAAATCATACTTGTATGTTTGCAAGTGTGCTTAAATTTAAGGTAATGAATGTATAACATGAGGTTGATGAATGATTTTTGAATCGTAAAAATTGAATATTTTTGGTATGTTTAAATAGCAAATATACTATGTTATACTGACATGGTTATTATGATTACAGACTTTTGTATCTTGTCTTGAGCTCCTACAGGTGTGTGAACATCGACCTTTTTAGATCAGTCTTTTGTGCCTTGTGATTGTTCAATTAGGGCAACTCCAGCTGTTAATATAGATGGTACATGAGTACAATGTAGTATCAGAGAAAGTGTGAATCTGAGCTGATGGGTTAGAGAAACTTCTTGCACTTTAAAAAAAATGAATTAATTCTTGTTGATATCCTTGCTATTAATTTTGAAACATTGGGAGTGATTGTTTGACACAAGTTCAGAGAAGAAATACTGAAATGAACAGCACCCATTATCCTACTCAAGGACCATTTGAACGTGCCCTAATTCACTTTATTCACCTTGCTGTATTGTATAAGTATGAAGTAGTTGGTGCTATCAGTTTGTGACCTCGTGCAATTATGGAAATTTTAAAAGTGTGTATTTTATACTTTAGATACTGTTTACTTTATTAATTAAGTAGTATTTTCTTTTGCAGTTTCAAAACAGTATATGTCTCTTCATCAATGTGCATTTTCAGATTTGTCCCCAGAAATAACAATTCTTAGGGCTATTTCTCATCTATCTGATTTTGTTACAAACAGATCTGCAAGTTGGCCTTAAACTCTACTACTGATATCAAACAGTTATCAAGGTTTTATACTTATTTGTACAACAATGATCTCGCTCAAGATAGGTACATACAAGGGTTTGTGGTACAAGTGCCCGGTGTTTAGATTTGGATTATTTCAAAAGTAAAACATGTGATAAATATGTCATGTACATAGCATGACAGAAATGCTCTCACATATGATTAGATCTACAATTTTCATTTATCCCTTTCTTTGGTATTGAAGCTGAGCTCACATTTGCAATCTAAGATTGACAGCAGAAATACAGCAAAAGTTTGCATTAATATTTAGTATGACTATGGAATAGACGGGAAAACATTAAATTCCTATCAACAGCATTATGATGAGTGTATGATGTTTTGTAGAATGGTTAAGTTGGACAATCATTGTGTATCTAACTTTTTCTAATATAACTACTGTAACAGAAAGAGTTCATAACGAACCCTATAATAAGGAATGGAGTATAATCTACGTCTGTCCAAAATGATGTTTATACATCGAACTACGGTCAAATGTAAATCCTTGTATAATGTCATTTTATGTTTTACATTAGAATATGTGTGTAAAACGGAATACAGAGTATAATGTAGTACATATATCTAAGATTGTAACTGTCCGTGACTAAATGATGCTGGTTATTCTAACATACTGCTTGATGATTTATGACAATTCCCACTCATTTAAATCAGTTCATTTAAGTATGCAATACATGTATCCACAAAGTATCAAAACAACTCTCATCTATTGTTGTGAAATACTTTTAATTAATCAAAATTCATAACAAATGATATTGTACGTTTTATATGTTACAGAAATGTTGTAGTATATACATATATAGCAATATAATACATGGTCCTCGTACACAGTTCCTCCATGATATTGTCCCCACTGATATGTACTGGCCTCCTTCACACTGTTGATTATTGTATCCTTTTACCACAGTCACTGTGCTACATGAAAAATTACTTGGTAAAATCTTATCTTCCGCAACATGTTTTATATAAAGAATATCACCGAAGATAATGTCTTTACTACTTTTTCATGCAGTGTATCTACTGAGCTTATACCTCTATTGTGTCCTCAATGAAAAACAAACTAGCCGTAGTAATCATGCCTTATACTCGTGGATGTAGCAAGTGTTTTATAAATATTTTAGAATTTTTGTTACTGTTTAATTTGTTCTTCAAATGCATTAAAATATTTGTTATATGAATTGTCTTATGAATTTCGTTGCATTAACTAAAAGGTCAGAATGAAGGATGGAATTGACCATCTGTACAATATATAGCTAATAAATAAATAAACTGAAATCTCAAGAAGACATATTATTCCATGTTTGTATGTCCTGAATATATCCACCAAAGCATATTGTAAAAGTGCTGTTTTAAGTAGTAAAATGTAGGAGTTTATATAGATGAGTTGAGTACATGTACTATGAACATGGTGAAGCATACCTTAATTTAGTTGACTCAAAACTTACACTACAGATCACAATTCTCTCCTCTTTCATTACAAAGTTCATTCTTTTAAAGACATTATTATTTTTACAGACACGAAGTATTAATAACGTAATGAAGGTTGAATGAATTATATCACATCCCCTATGATTACACTCTGTCACATGTTAATATGTTAATTATACAAGGACTTTGTATATTTTGCGCAGCAGAAACAGTGTGTAGAAAGTCAGGGATAACATCAGGGTCGACGCTACTGCAACTGAAACATAAAGGTAAAGTTAAGTTTTTATAAAATGCATGGATCTGCATAGAGCAACTTGAAGCATTGCTTTGACAGTTCTATATGACTGCTGATCACAAAGACCGTGATCAAAACTTGATAAATGTAGGTCTAAAACCAAGGTCAAGGACATGAGGTCAATGTCATCAAGAAAAAAGGTGACTTGTTACTTAGAAACACATGGCAAACTTGAAGGCCTGATCAAGTTTACAGGTTTAAAACTCCTACTATCATTTTAACGGCATACTTTAGAGATGTCGTAATGACAGTGGCGGATTCAGGGGGGTGCGGAGGGGGCGTCCGCCCCCCCCCCCCCCCCGGCACTGACCCAAAATTTTCCAAAAAACCCTATATTTTGGCCCATTTTCAGTAAAAATCGGCAAAATTCGCCCCTTGACCCCCGGCAAAGGGGGCGCTGGATCCGCCACTGAATGAGGATTGTGTTTACTACATTTGTAAGTTCTACTACAGTACATGTCCTACGACAACACTAGGTCATACCTGTATAACAGTTATCACATTGTTTCTCGTAGCTGCCGGTCTCGCATGCTGCAAGGGCCTGGCTAGTACAACCAGCGTACCCTGTAGTTTCGTCACTCCCGTCAGAACAGTCGGACGTACAGTCACACCTAACACTACTGGACACACAGAGGACATTACCGGCGTGACACGCAAACGATGTGGCAGGGCACTGAAAAAGGATGGGAGATAATAAACAAATATAGGGGTATATGAACAGTCGGACGCACAGTCACACCTTACACTACTGAACACACGGGACGTTACCGGCGTGCCATGTAAACGACCTGGCAGGGCACTAAAAAGGGTGGGAGATAATGAACAAATATAGGGGGTATATAAACAGTATGACGCACAGTCACACCTTACACTACTGGACACACAGGGGACGTTACCGGCGTGCCATGTAAACGATGTGGCAGGACAAATATAGGGGGTATATGAACAGTCGGACGTACAGTCACACCTTACTCCACTGGACACACAGGGGACGTTACCGGCGTGACATTAAAACAATGTGGCAGGATACTGAAAAAGAACAAATATAGGGGGTATATAAACAGTCGGACGTACAGTCACACCTTACACCAATGGACACACAGAGGTCGTTACCGGCGTGACATTTAAACAATGTGGCAGGATACTGAAAAAGGACACATATAGGGGGTATATAAACAGTCGGACGTACAGTCATACCTTACACCACTGGACACACAGGGGACGTTACCGGCGTGACATTTAAACAATGTGGCAGGATACTGAAAAAGAACAAATATAGGGGGTATATAAACAGTCGGACGTACAGTCACACATTACACCACTGGACACACAGGTCGTTACCGGCGTGACATTTAAACAATGTGACAGGATACTGAAAAAGAACAAATATAGGGGGTATACAAACAGTCGGACATACAGTCACACCTTACACCACTGGACACACAGGGGTCGTTACCGGCGTGACATTTAAACAATGTGGCAGGACACTGAAACAGGATGGGAGAAAATTCGGCGATGGGTACATCAATCAATACTTTCATAACCTTTTAAACCCTGTTTAATTAATTATTTATTTTGAATTATTGCCAAAATCAAAGATCATGTTTTGACCTTTAACCTTGGTAATACTAGTACTAGAAAAAAAACTTAGTATATTTTGCTTATCCCTATTTATTTTCAAGGTCAAGGTCACTGATTTGGCTTAACCAGTATCATTGTATGCAGCCTATAGGGCACGTTTTTCGTCATAACTTGCTCATACTTTAACATTTATTGCTTATGACCCAAGAATATTACTATATGCAAGTTCAAGGTCATTGGTCAAAGGTCAAAATTTTTTAACAGCGCTTAAACCAGACCCTGTTCAATCTTCTTTCAATGTAACCACGCAATTTAGATATATGGCAACCCTTTAGTAGGAGGGTGTAGCTAATTAATTTTGAGGTCAAAGTTCAAGGTCATTTTTACCTTAATTAGTGGCTTGCTGTAAAGGTTGACAATGTTGATGAGGTCTTGTTTTGGTGAAATATTCATCTTTTTTTTTATAAACAGACTGTCGATACGAAAACGAACTTGTTCTCCGTTAAGCAAAAAAGACGGGCATGTATACGAGTTCAACATAATATCGGAACAATAATTTCCCTTTTGTTAAAGGCAATCCAAATTCTTACGGCATATTATTTATTTCACGTTTCAGATGATGAGATGATTAATATTACTTTGCCTTCTAGGGTTTTATACATGTAGTTATGGAGTTCTTCGGTTGATTATTTTTGTGCGGATGGAATAATTAAGCACGACCGCCGTATCAATTATTACTGAGAACTTGGGCATAGTCATAATTTGCTTATTAGTTTCAGTATTGTTCAGACTGTAGAAAAAAGCCACTAATCTGCCAGAATCGGACGGCGAAGACTTTACCTATCATTTGCGATTTTTTTTTTTTTGCGTTAAGCGCGCATCGTACATTGATAGTCAAGCTGTTTTCGCGCTCATCAGCTCTTTCGTTCATGCATCGCTCCAATGTTTTAATTGATCTTGCACGGAATTATTGAATATTCATCGAATATTTATTTTATCATTTGGGGGATATCAACATTCACCTTGTTTGAAATTGTGTCGATGAAAGTAACTTTTACATATAAATTGTTCATCATCATTCAACAGTACCTACCAAAGTACAACTGGCTAACATACAGACTTGTGTCTCGTCGCTGTCCCCAGTACAATTACCACCTCCTCCTGTACACGACCGGCTTCTGTTCTGTATGCCCGAATCACACGTGACACTGCAGCTGGTCCACGCTGTCCAGGTGTCCCACTGACCATCCACTGGGGTAACTGAAACAAAGTTATTACACCATGATCAGTCATCTTAAGATTTCTATGCAATTTTCCCGATCAATATCCAGTCAACTTTGCAGGTTGCTTTTAATTAATAACCCACTTAACTTGTACCCAAAGTAAGCCCATTTGGAGAGGATTTGACGGTCAGTCAGTGTAACCTTTGGGATATAATGCAGGTTAACGAAGTGCACATCTTTAGGGAATTCTTCATTAATTCACCAGACATTTCTATATACATAATCTCATTTCACAGCCAACAATATTCACATCACTCCATGTTCCAAACTCGAATAGGTAAATAATTCGCACCAACTTTTAATATGCTGACTGATGTGTTTAGCTCACATGAATTATATAGGCAACATCACTCCAAACCCTCCAACAAATTTCACCAAACTTTCCAGGAAGCAAATCTACCATGGCTGTGATCAACAAGGCCTCAAATTAGTTTCTCCCTCGATAAAACTGCACAGAATTACACGGAACCCTACAGGAAAGCAAGTACTCAAGGTCCACTAGTGTTTTTCGAACCGATTGTTAAAAAATAAAATCATGACAGCAAAGGGCTCTGATTGGAAGGTGACGTTTTTACATCTCCTCTGCTAACTCTTTCAAGAAATCTCTGGGATGCAAGTATTGAAGGTTATCTGCCAAGTTAGTGTTTTTCGAATCAATCCGTCAACACACATGGTCACAAAGGACTCTGATTGCTTTAAGCATTTTGGACGTCTCTGCTACCGCGCTGCACAGACCAAACCTTGCACACGAAACAGGTACTCAAGGTCCTCTACGTCGTCACGAACCACGATTTTGTTCCACAACAGGACTCGATTGCAGCACCCACGGTAAAAAAGACAAGCCCAACAAGATACGCTAAAGAGACGAGGAGGAACAAACACAACATCAAGACAGAACGAGATCAATGGACAATCAGTGCCCGACTCAGGGGAGCCCTCTACCACAATCAAATGGTGTATGTAGTTATCCGGATTACGTTACACAATCGGGTACCTGTAAAGTGCGAAACGAAACAAAAACGAAACGAAACGAAACAAATCGAAACGAAACGAAACAAATCGAAACGAAACAAATCGAAACGAAACGAAACAGATCGAAACGAAACGAAACAAAACGAAACGAAACAGATCGAAACGAAACGAAACAGATCGAAACGAAACGAAACAAAACATAAAACTTAAAGAAAATGAGAAAAAATCGCCGAAAACGAATATTTCAAGATCTTATTGAAGGGTTAGGGGGTACCACTCTCCCCCTGCCGCCTCCCCCCTCCCCGTGGGGGAGGGGGTCTTGGGCGGTCAAGACAAATGTTTAAACTTTAAAGTGTAAATTGGTGCAATCGTGAAGTTGTTTGGGTTATTTCCTTTTTTAAACCTTGAAAAAAGAAATAGACCTGTTTAGATGATAAACTAAGGTGAGCGAAGCGAGCCTGAAGTATTTGAAAAATAAATTGAAAATTGCGGCGAGCGAAGCGATCGGGAAATTTTTTTAAGGTATATATAGATGAATTTCGTGGTAATTTTTAAAATTGAGACTATGTAACAGTACACGAACGCATAAGAGCAAGATTATTTATATTAAAAGTAATTTTTCTAATTTTTTTGGTTACTGTAATACCCTCCCAATCATCTGTCCCTCCTCTCGCCCCCTTCTTCCCTCCTCCCGCCCCCTTTCTCTCCCCTCCCTTTGTCCCTGTCTATCCCCTCATTATTGCCTTCAACCGTTAGTTCTTGTGGTTGGAGGGTTTTTCTAAAGAATCAAAGTTGACGATTAAAACATAATATATACGGTATATAGCACAATTTCATTTTAAAGGAGAGTGATTGGAATGAATAACCTCGTCACAGACGGAAAAATATTATTTAGCAGGGAGGAGCCTAGCGCAGAGGAAACGGAACTGTTCCGTTATGTGTATTTGAAAATTTTATCAGAAAATGAGAAGAATTAAAAACTGGGGGGCACATTTCGTTTGAAAAAGGATAAGATTTTTTTTCCTGAAATGTGCCCCCACCCCAATTTTTGATCTCATTACGGTGTCATAGCGTGGTTTTCTATCCCCTCCCTTTTATTCCTCTTAAATGGCATTTGACATTTACTTTTTTTAATTGTCAACTTTGACTCTTTCAAGAAACCCTCTCGGCACTAGTTACAAATGTAGAACTCTTCGATTAAGGCAATATTACATGCTGATCTTGTCTTGAAATATTCGTTTTCGGCGATTTTTCCTCTTTTTCTCATTTTCTTTAAGTTTTATGTTTTGTTTCGTTTCGTTTCGTTTCGATCTGTTTCGTTTCGTTTCGATCTGTTTCGTTTCGTTTTGTTTCGTTTCGTTTCGATTTGTTTCGTTTCGTTTCGATTTGTTTCGTTTCGTTTTTGTTTCGTTTCGCACTTTGCAGGGACCCTACACAATCCTCCCACTTGTCCGGTTATACAGGATTTGTTTCACAACCCTTGTCTTTTGACTTCACTGACGGTTCGGGTTTTGAGAGAGTTTGACTCCGTCTATCCTATTTTATCACGAGAGGAGATGTGACTTTCGGTCCTTTATATCTTTACATATGGTGTTCAGTAGTAGATTAAGAAATAAAAAATGACAAGCCGGGCTCTATTGTCTCATAATGCCCGAGCGTCCTCAGCCAATCACATTTATTACCGAGCCGCGTTAGCGGCGAGGTGATAAATGTGATTGGCTGAGGACGCGAGGGCATTATGAGACAATAGAGCCCGGCTTGTCATTTTTTATTTCTATTCTAATGATGACCAAACTTAGACCTTTTAACAAAATCGATTCTTGGTAAAAACCAGTTCCTGTCGGTTTTTCTGCTTTCAGAAAATGGGTAGGCGTGGCTTATCGCTATAGGGCCTATATTGGAGAATAGAGCCCGGCTCGCGTCTGTTGTCTTAATAGGGAAAAAAAATCAAGTCATATTAGAATAGTCTATATATACTGGCTAGGGGACAGAACCAATGAGTCAGCTGTTATAGCACCGCAGTGCTTCAGTGTAAAATATTTTATTTCATGTTTAAGAATACATATATTACGATACTTTGTTGCCAAATTTGGGTGTGTTATGTTATCTGATGATTGTGAAGGTATATTTTGAGTTAAACGCGTTAAAATGGAAAAAAAATTATTGATGTGATAATGATAAAAAAAAACTTACCCTGAACGGCTACTAGTATGAGAAGTGGTATGACAAAACTCCCCAGATCTCTCATTATTGTACTAAATCACAATTCTATGTCACAAGTCACAAAACTCCCCAGACCTCTCATAATGGTACCAAGTCACAGGTCCATAATAAACTCTGTAAACTACCAGGACATATTAAACTTCTGGATATTACATGTCACGGTACTGTCCGTCAGCCACTGGGCTAATCATCGATATACGGAATAAATATAAATATATGTAATTAATACATTCAAAATAATATACGAATGTACGTGACGAAACTTTAATTAAATAGCGATACTCATCAAGCGGATCCCGTAACATGTGCATTCAAACTTATCAGGGATACTTTGATCTGAGGAAATCGGAGAACCCGTAGCGCTCCTACATTAATAATGCATATATAAAGAACAATTATTACTGCTTTGTGCTTTTGTTCATTACTGTTTTAGATAGGAGACCTGAGACTTCTGTACCCGATTCACGAGGGACCGTACTATTTGGCAGGGAATAAAACCTCTCATCAACAGACCTCATCTATAAACAAAGAAAAGCGTGGATAGGAAGAAAACATCATTTTTGCATTTACCGAAATATCTCCTTTAACAAAATGAAAAAGCGCGAAATAGCTTTTTGCACTGTCAAAACAGTTTTAACGCTTCTACTAATACACCGGGTTCCGTATATAAGAAGCATATTTGAGACGAAAAAGTTCCATATTCGTGTACTATTTCAAACAATACTGAGAATTTTATTTTGAATTTGACACTATCTGAATGATTTGTCATATTGATGATCACCACGGAACTTATTGGGCTACTATAAAATACTTTACTTGTTTGGATTACATCTCAGGAGCTGTGCAAAAATGGAACATCGGGTACCCGTATTAATCCTACTGGAGGATTGGAATTTTGCAATCTAACACCCCCCCCCCCAAAAAACACACACACACACACACACACACACATCGATAATAGTTTTTTGTATATAAATGAAAATTTGCCCTTAACGAGACGAAAATACCCCCCTCCCGCAGCAATATCTTTGGAAAAGTTATCTTGGGATTAAGGTAAAGTGTCAAATGTGACCTTGAACTGTGACCTATGACCTTAGTTCAAGGTCAAATCATACCCTTAGGCCTTAGAAATATTTTTGAAATCCATCTACATGGGAAGGAGTTATGCTCTGGACAAGGTTTTACTAATTATGTCTATTTTGGTAAGGAACATTACTGAGAAATATTATTGAAACCTATCCACAGGGAGAGGAGTTATACGCTGGACAAGGTTTTACTATTGATGTCTATTGTGACCTTGACCTTTGACCTTGGTTCAAGGTCATGACACACCTTTAAGTCCTAACGAACATTTCTGTGAAATATTGAAATCCATCGACAGGGGGAGGAGTTATGCTCTGGCCAAGGTTTTA
This sequence comes from Pinctada fucata, assembly GCA_028142955.1. Lineage (NCBI taxonomy): Eukaryota > Metazoa > Mollusca > Bivalvia > Pterioida > Pteriidae > Pinctada > Pinctada fucata. The sequence continues at coordinate 68,409,309 of AP027105.1, read as the reverse complement.
CTAATGATGTCTATTATGACCTTGACTTTGACCTTGGTTCAAGGTCATGACACACCCTTAAATCCTAAGAAACAATCCTGTGAAATGTTATTGAAATCCATCAAAAGGGGAAGGAGTAATGCTCCGGAAAAGGTTTTACTAATGATGTCTATTGTGACCTTGAACTTTGACCTTGGTTCAAGGTCATGACACACTCTTAGGTCCTAAGAAACAATCCTGTGAAATATTATTGAAATCCATCCACGGGGAGGAGTTATGCTCCGGACAAGGTTTTACTAATGATGTCTATTGTGACCTTGACCTTTGACCTTGGTTCAAGGTCGTAACACACCCTTAGGTCCTAAGAAACAATCATGTGAAATATTATTGAAATCCATCCACGGGGAGGAGTTATGCTCCGGACAAGGTTTTACTAATGATGTCTATTGTGACCTTGACCTTTGACCTTGGTTCAAGGTCATGACACAGCCTTAGGTCCTAAGGAACATTTCTGTGAAATATTATTGAAATAAATCCACAAGGGGGAGGAGTTATGCTCCAGAAAAGGTGTGATGGACAGACAGACGGACTGACAGGGTGATTTCTATAAATACCCCCAAACTTTGTTTGCGGGGGGTATAAAACCCCAAACGTAACCGTTATAGTATTAAAACAACCTATTAGTAAATAACCAACAAAAGAACAAAGCAAATCCATTCATATCGGCAAAGATGAATTACATTATACCCCCCAAAAAGCAACATTACATACTGTCAAAATAAACCAACAAATACTGTATAACACATGAATAATACATGTAATAATTCCATGTAATATTGTTTTAAGAATTCATTGATTGCCGATTCCCTTGATTTCTTCCTTGTCATTACGATAACAGATCTATTAAGCCTTCTGGAGTTTTCACAAGAAACATATGTACCCTTACAGTCTCAACTGGGTCAGTAAGGTAGACTGTCGCATGTTAATGGACAAAGCAGAATTTATCGACTGCAGTATATCAAAACGTGCAAATCTGATCTACAGACAATATGTCGGAATCTGACACAGAAAAGGAACAAAGCAAAATTCAAACAAATCACATTGGTGCCTTCGATCTATACACCTGTCCTCTCCGAGTGCTGGTAGGACATACCCATACACATGAACTCGCTCCTGCCGGCAGAACATGGAGTGATTTTCGTGCGTCCTTTGTTTCTATTGTTTTCGTAACCGTGGAAAATTGGATCAGCGATTTCTCAAGAACCCTGTAAGCTAGGACAATGAAAGTTCTCCAACGTTACGTTTGGAGTAAAAGCTAGATTGGTCTTTTTTATTTTTGGTCTGTTATTTTTTTTTATCATGTTTTTTAGTAGATTCAAATATTTGACGGGAGCGTCGAATTACTCAAAAGGACCGAAAATTTCATGTTTTGCTATTTGTAAGCTTAAATATCTCGTATTTTGCTATCTACAATTTCCATTCTTTTTGAAAGTCGACAGCCATGCAAGATATGAAATGCTAGATGCACACTGTAACGATTTATTACGATGACGTCCTTCACCGTCCTTCATATTTCCAAATTCAGAAGTTCATAGGAGGAAGACACTTTTTGGTTATAATAGTAAACAAAAATTAAGCTTATGAAGAGTAGTATAAGAACTCCCGATGTCCGGGTCGGGAAACCGCACGTGCAGCTATGACGTCATGATGACGTCAGTATTATGACGTCATGACGTCATGATGACGTCAGTATTATGACGTTGTCTTCACTATGACGTCAGTATTATGACGTCAAGTATTCCATGACGTCAGTATTATGACGTCAAGTATACAATGACGTCAGTATTATGACGTCAAGTATACAATGACTTCAGTATTACGACGTCGTCTTCACTATGACGTCATTTATTCTGCACCTGCAGCTTTGACTTTGAAACGACCTTTCGTGTCAACGGCACGCGCTGGCATCTTGCCAGTTAGAACTTTCTAGAACATATGCCTTTGAAACGACCTTTCGTGTCAACGGCACGCGCTGGCAGCTTGCCAGTAAGAAGTGTGTAGAAGTGTCAAGAACCTATGACGTCATTTATCCTGCACCTGCAGCTTTGACTTTGAAACGACCTTTCGTGTCAACGGCACGTGCTACTTTGACTTTCAAACGACCTTTCGTGTCAACGGCACGCGCTGGCAGCTTGCCAGTTAGAACTTTCTAGAAGTGTCAAGAACATTTGACGGCATAAAAGTCGGTCACCTGGAATCTTGCCAAAATATCATTGATGGGATGCTGTAGAAAAGTCGGTTAGTACAACAAAGTCAAATAAAATGTAATCACCTGATCAGTCACTTAAACGAATGTTTTTGAATTTTTTTCCATGTGTGTATATATAAATCCCAATTGCCACAGACCTAACGTCATTTTGTCATTGACAAGAAAACAAGATGGCTGCTGAAAATACTATTGCTAATATTAGAGAAAAAATCCGGGAAGATGTTAAATCTACCCAGAAGAAAAGAAGAAACTTTGATGCCAAAAATACCATGATGTTGTCAAATAAAGAAGACTGGGAGAGAGAAATTAGGAGCAACTCAGAGTCAGCTTTCAAAGCTACCATGGTTCCAGCCAAAATAAAAGTCGAACAGTGGTTGACCTGTCCAATCTGCAACTCCGAAATTTGCATTCACAACTAAATGGCTTTAAGTCATACTCAAAAACAGCCCTTTTAAGGGCTACCCAAACTTTTCGAAAAAGTATCCAAAGTTTCAGACGCTATAAAACTCCTTTGTCTTTTCACTTCATTTTTTATTAGTTGTATTTTAAAATAAGTGTAAAAATGCTAAGAGTATCATTAGGTATGAAAAGATGCTGATCACGTGATCGAATGTTCTAGAATTATGTGTATATAAACCCAAATAAGTCATTGTAGACAGAAGTGAAGGTCATTGATGGTCATACTCAAGGTCAAATGAAATGTAATCACGTGATCAGTCACGTGACCGAATGTTCTTGAATTTTTTTCCATGTGTGTATATATAAATCCCAATTTCCACAGACCAAACATCATTTTGTCATTGACAAGGAAACGAGATGGCTGCTAACAATACTGTTGCTGATAATAAAGAAAACACCAAGGAAGATGTTGAATATACCCAGAGTAAATGGAGACCAAAAATAACCAACAGACAAAGATACTTTAATGCCAAAGATGCCAGGAAATTCTACGACATCAATGTCTATAAAGCCTACCAGTCCCGCAAGTTTAGGACTATGGGGAAGAAGTACACAGTCCAGTTCAAGGACATGAGTAAAGACATCACACCCACGGAATTTCCTAAAGTACTGCCTAACATCATGAACACTTTGGTGGACGATTTGAAGAACGAGAACAACATTAAAGATGCAGACTATGTTCGGTCCATTGTACACCACCCTTCTTTGAAGTCCGAAATCTGGATCCCATTCTCTCAAAGCACGGAGATGTCCGGGGACGCCATTTTGCAGGAAGTTCAAAAGGTCCAGCAATCGAACGAAGACTTCAAAATGGAGGACGGTCAGACCACTATTGATTTATTGCACGTAGAGATGCCCCTGGGGAGTGGTGGAAACAGTAAGAAACATCTGCACACAGACCAGGAAAACTTTAGAAAAGGAAAGAGATCTATCGTAAGCATAGTAAACGACAAGGACCACATGTGTTTGTCCCGAGCCATTGTCGTTACTATGGTTCATGCCAACAGACCGGAGAAAGACTCTGAAGAATGGAAAACAGAGTGGCGTAAAGTCATACAGCCTAAGGACTACAAAGTACAAAGGGAAAGAGCCAAAGCTTTATGCGACCAGGCAGGGGTATATAGTGAACATGGTTGCGGTCCAGCCGAGTGGGAGAAGTTTCAAAAAGTCCTGATGCCAAACTACAAGCTGAAAATCTACCAGCAGAACCCTGTAGCCAAAACGCTGAAATTTGACGTTCTGTACAAGTAAGTATTTTGTGTATTTTTTGGCGAATGTCAATGAATTTAATTTGTCTATGTATCCATGTTCTTAATATTTTTTTTCTCTTTACAGAGGGACCGTAGCCAACGAGAGGATCCAACCCAAAATCTTACATATCTTGTATACAGATAACCACTACGATGCCATCACCTCTATGCCTGGTCTGGTAGAAAAACCTTACTACTGTGACTTCTGTGATGTTGGTTATTCCAATATAGACAATCATAGAAGTGTCTGTCCCGTCAGATGTTACTGGTGCTTGTCTTCACCTCCTTGCCCTTGGGAAGACGCCAATGTCGAATGCAACAGTTGTGGTGGTAGCTTCCATAGTCTGAGATGTTACTGGAACCATTTCAAGCCCAACAAGGCCGGTAACAGCGTATGCGATTTGATGACTAGATGCGAGGAATGTGGTAGTTGGATTACTAAACGACTGAAAGCTGTCCATAAATGTGCCGATAAAAATCACTACTGCAGCATCTGTAAAGAGCAAGTGGAGGAGGGACACTTGTGCTACGTCCAGACAGTACCCATCCCTAAAAAGAAAAAGAAGAAGAGCGACCTGTACATCTTCTACGACTTTGAATGCACCCAGGAAACCGGAGAGCATGTCCCCAACTTCTGTGTGGTTCACCGGGCCTGTGAAGCTTGCATCAATCTGCCTATTGAGAGTACTGTCAGAAATGTTCTAATTTACCTGGAGGCGGACGAGAAGTCATCTTTAAGGGAGAGACAACCTTGGATCAATTCATGGTTTGGTTGTTCAACACCTGTACCAATGACGGTAAACACAAGAAAATGTGTCATGAGGGAGCCACAGCCATCGCCCACAACATGAAGGGATACGACGGCCAATTCATCTTACACTTCTTAGTCAACCGTGCCTGTATCAAACCAGATGTAAGTTTTGTTTTTTACTTTTTAATCATTGATTTTGTTTGTCTACAAAAGAATGCAAACACTCAAAAAACTTTTAATTTATACAGGTACTGATGAATGGCGCCAAGATCATGAAGATGTCTGCGCACGGAGTAAGATTTGTAGATTCCTACAACTTCCTACCCGATGCCTTGAGCCGTCTACCATCTGCCTTTGGACTGACCGAGTTGAAGAAAGGTTACTTCCCTCACCTCTTCAACACCACGCCCAACCAAAACTATGTGGGACTGTATCCACCTATCGAGACCTACATACCCGACGGGATGAGAGGTAAAGCTAGAGAGGAGTTCCTGGCCTGGTACCAAGACAAAGTACAGAGGAGAGAGGAGTTCAACTTCGCCAAAGAGATGGAGGAGTACTGCAGGTCTGACGTAGACATCTTGAGACGTTGCTGCGGCAAGTTCAGAGACACTCTCCTGTCCCTCGTCAAAGTGGACCCGTTCATGGAATGCATCACCTTTGCCAGTACAGCCAATCTAGCTTTCCGCCGCAACTTCATGCCTATGGAAACTGTTGCCATCTTACCACCGGAAGGATACTCACCCGAGCGGAAGTACTCCATCAAAGCTTTGAGATGGTTGAAGTGGATTGCCCACGAGACTAACCAGGACATTCGCCATGCCAGGAACGGAGGAGAGATGAATATAGCTCACCTGTACGTCGACGGCTACAACATGAACATGCAGACCGTCTACGAGTTCTACGGTTGCTTCTGGCACGGGTGTCCCGAATGTTTTCCCAACATGAAATTAGAAGAACATCCGGTCAGACACGACTGTACCTTTCAGCAACTGTACCAAGCCACCCAGGACCGTCAGAACTTTTTGAACGAGTTGGGATTTAGAGTAGAACACATTTGGGAGCACGAGTACGATCGCCGATGTAAGGAGGATCCGGAATTCGGAGCGTTCGCCAAGAAAATGGCCGAGGAATTCGTGGACCCCTTACAACCCAGAGATGCTTTGTTTGGAGGTAGAACTAATGCCACTCGACTCTACTGCAACGAAGGAGACATACGTTACATCGATGTCTGTTCCCTCTACCCCTCTGTTCTAAAACACGGGACTTTCCCTATCGGACATCCGGTTCTGATTACCGAGAACTTTGAGGACATCAGAGATTACACGGGCTTAGTCAAATGCCGCATCATACCGCCACGCAAATTGTACCATCCGGTATTACCTTACCGTTACGGAGGTAAATTACTGTTCCCCCTCTGTCGCACCTGCGTGGAAATGAAGGAAGAGATAGGTCCGAACTACCGATGTCGACACCACGAGAATGAACGAGCACTGACCGGAACTTGGGTGATCGAAGAAGTCAAGATAGCATTGGAAATGGGATATGTCATGGACTGTATCCACGAAGTATGGAATTTTCCCCAGACCTCCAGGACCCTGTTTAGGGGTTATATTGACACGTTCCTGAAAATCAAGCAGGAAGCCAGCGGATACCCACCAGAATGCGATAGTGTGGAACAGAAGATAGAGTTTACCCAGGAAGTGTTCAGGAGAGAAGGGATAAAACTCCAAGATGTTAACAAAAATCCGGTCTTGCGCACCATCGCCAAGATGTTCCTGAACTGTTTGTGGGGAAAATTCGGACAGAGACAACAACTGACTCAGAACAGGTAAGGTTTTATTCCAAATCTAAAATCATATTTTGTATTATCTTTTATTAAAATGGTATTTCATTTAATTTGTACATTTACAGGTACTTGTCGAATCGTGGTGAACTATTAGAACTAATGCAGGACGATACCAAGAAGGTGATGCATTTAGAACTGATTCAGAACCAGGAGAACGAAGAACTGGACCTGATCTTGGCCAACTTTTCCGAGACAGACGACTTTGTACCGCCTTGTCATTTCGGAAACGTGGTGATCGCCTGTTACACTACAGCTTTAGCACGCTTGAAATTATACGATGCCTTGCACCGATTGGACGACAGAGTTCTGTACTTTGATACCGACAGCATCATCTACGTACACGACGATCACAAGTGGAGTCCCCCCATCTTAGATAGTTTGGGATGTTGGACCGACGAATTAGGCGGGAAAAAGATCACTACCTTCGTGTCGGGCGGACCAAAGAATTACGCGTACCAACTGAACGACGGTAGTACCGTGTGCAAAGTCAAGGGCATGACCTTGGATTACAAGACCAGTCAGATCATCAATTTCGAAACGATGAAAAACATGGTATTGAGTCAAACCGACGACGACAAGGTCACGGTCACTTACCCTTCCAAGATTGTGCGCGGGAAAGATCACAGGTTGTTTTCCAAGGACATGACCAAGGACTATCGCATCGTGTATGACAAACGTCAGATTCTGGAAAACCTGAACACTTTACCTTACGGATTCTGAAAGGTCAAGGAAGTTTAAACGTTATAAAAGGAGCTTTGTTCACGCATTACCTCATTCAGCCAAAAACTTCAGAATGGAACAGACGTGTCAGAAGAGCTCTGTAAATGCTGCTGCTGTTGAAAAAAATAAAAAGGATGATGTCAGACAAAGATGCGAACGACTACATAAAAATATTGCTGAAATACAATACCAAAGACACAGCATGGGGATTGATGTCTATGATGATTTTATGAGATATCAAGAAAGTGAACATCGTCAACAGCTTGAAAAACAACAAAAATACGATGCCAAACAACTGATGAAATTTCAGGAACAAATGGATCAACACTTGGGTGGCCATTTCGAATTTGTGGATAAACCGACCAAACATTTCAAGTTTGAGTTCATTCCAAATGGTGACGGTACTGTGAACTTTGAAGCGACCCAAATTATACAGAAAGCGGTGAAATTTATCAAGAAGAAAAAGGAACCGAAACGTCTCACTCAGAAAAAAATGAAAAAGGATGCCAAAGAAGTTATTTGTGCCGCCATTCATCCCGAGTGCATGGAGGAAGACAATCACCAAAATCAACCAATGTGCAGATAATACAATGAAGAAATGCAACAGTAACTTTTTTGTAAAAAATTGTTCTTGAAAGTTTTGTGTTTGACTTTGTTTGAATGGCATTAAAGTATTGAAAATCACGTGATCTTTTTATTCTTTATAGAGTCAACAGTAAAAAAGTTACATTTCAATCATGTCTGTTGAATACGCCACATGTGATCTTTGAACCTTTCAAGAAAAATTCGTGTAGTACAAGTCGTTTTCCTGCACCCTTTTGCACTTTTAGCATGACAAATATGGATAATGACCATATCCCTGCATACAGCACAAAATCGATAATTCAAAAATCAGAAACCGAAGGCATACAAAATCAGGACAAAACAGGAACCAAAGCAAACAAACAAAAACCTCCACCATATGAAAAGAAGCGAACTCCCGATATGGGAGTGAGATCAGGTGCCCAGGAAGAGTAAGCATCTCCTGCTTGCATGCAACACCCGTCGCTTCAATTCGGTAGAACTGTCACATCCGGTTACTTCCATTTTGGAAGATATAGAGTACAATCTTTGGTTCGATGGTTCAAATGGTCTATGACAGAATATCATCCACCATTCTTGAGAGTGGAACATCATAGTGTATGACGAGTTCCCCATATCGACCGTAGAACTTCCTTAGTGACGATGTTAGTCGGTCACAAACATATCCCTGACCGAGAAGCTTATCTGAAAGACGCCTAGCTCTCAGAACAAAATCCGTATATTTGGTACTTGCTCTGGCATAGCGTATCAACTGAGATATGAACACGCCATAAGCAGGCGATAAAGGGATGTTGCTACTCAGAAAAGGAAAGTTTGTAATGCTGAAATTGAAGTCGTCACGTTTGTCATAGAGTGAGGTGTTCATGTGACCATCAGTGTCGTAGGACAACATTATGTCCAAATAGGATGCTGAATTAATTGTCTCTGAGGTTTCTTTGACTTCAAGCTCCGAAGGATAGATACTGCTCAGGTAATCCGCGAATTTTGGATTATTGATGGACAACACATCGTCTATGTATCTGTAAGTGAAGTTAAAGTCAGAAGCTAAGTATCTTTTCCCTTCAGAGACCAAAGATTGAATGAATTCAGCTTCGTACGAGTAAACTGAGTGCAAATTTTCAACACCTGTCTGTACATTAATTTTAAAATTCAGCACTTAAGTGCACCCTAAAAGTGAAAATTATACACTTGAGTACAACCAACCGTGTACATATAGCACATTAATGTGCACATCTTGCATACTAATATGCACATCTTACACAATAATGTGCAGATCCTGCACTCTGTTATGTACATCTTGCAGTAATATGTGCACATTCTGCACATCAACGTGCACTTCTACACGTGAATGTGCACATTCTGCACACGAAGGTGCACATTCTGTACACTAATGTGCACAACCTGCACACTAATGTGCACAACCTGCACATTAATGTTACATTCTGAACACCAATGTGCACATCATGCACTAGTGTGCACATCATGCACTCTTATGTGCGCATCTTGCAAGCTAATGTGCACATCTCTCACACTTATGTGCACATCTTGCACCCTAATGTGCACATCTTGCACCCTAATGTGCACATCTTGCACCCTAATGTGCACATCTTGCACCCTAATGTGCACATCTTGCACCCTAATGAGAAAATCTTACACACTAATGTGCACATCTTGCACACGAGTGTGCACATCTTGCACCCTAATGTGCACATCTTGCACCCTAATGAGCACATCTTGCACCCTAATGAGCACATCTTGCACCCTAATGTGCACATCTTGCACCCTAATGAGCACATCTTGCACACGAGTGTGCACATCTTGCACCCTAATGTGCACATCTTGCACCCTAATGAGCACATCTTGCACCCTAATGAGCACATCTTGCACCCTAATGTGCACATCTTGCACCCTAATGTGCACATCTTGCACCCTAATGTGCACATCTTGCACCCTAATGAGAAAATCTTACACACTAATGTGCACATCTTGCACACGAGTGTGCACATCTTGCACCCTAATGTGCACATCTTGCACCCTAATGAGTACATCTTGCACACGAGTGTGCACATCTTGTACCCTAATGTGCACATCTTGCACCCTAATGAGAAAATCTTACACACTAATGTGCACATCTTGCACACGAGTGTGCACATCTTGCACCCTAATGTGCACATCTTGCACCCTAATGAGCACATCTTGAACCCTAATGTGCACATCTTGCACCCTAATGAGCACATCTTGCACCCTAATGAGCACATCTTGCACCCTAATGTGCACATCTTGCACCCTAATGAGCACATCTTACACACTCTTGCACATGAGTGTGCACATCTTGCACACTTATGTACACATCTTGCACACTTATGTGCGCGTCTTGAAAGCTTAATTGCACATGTTGCACTCTAATGTGCACATTTTGCATACTTATGTGCACATTCTGCACACACATCTGCACATCTTGTACCCAAATGTGCACATTCTGCACATTGACATGCACATTCCACACACTAATGTGCACATTCTGCACATTACACATGCACATTCTGCACATTAATGTGCACATTCTTCACACTAATGTGCACATTCTGCACACTAATGCGCCCGTTGTGCACACCCATCTGTACATCTTACACCCAAATGTACATATCTAGCACACTAATCTACACATCTTGCACACTTTTTTGCACATTCTGCACCCAAATGTGCACATCATGCACCCTAATGTGCACATCTTGCAACCTATTGTACACTTTCTGCACCTTAATGTGCACATTTAGAACCTTTAATGTGCACATCTTGCACAAAATTGTGTATATTTTACACGCAATTATGCACCTTTTGCACATTACTGTGCACCTTTTGCACACTTATATGCACATTTTGCATGCAAATGTGCATCCTAATTTGTACTTTAAACACCTTTGTGCACCCTACTACAACCCAGATGTGGTAAAATTAGCTTCTATTGAAGTTCGAGAACATTCGATTACGTGATCAATCACGTGTTTGAATTTCATTTTAGCTTGAGTACGACCGACAATAACATTGACTTCTGTCTACAATGACTTATTTGGTTTATATATACATAGGCAATTCAAGAACATTCTGTCACGTGACTGATCACGTGATCAGATTTCACATGACCTTGAGTTTTACATGAATTACCTTGACTCTGACCTTGAACGGGACAGTTATATTACCTAACATGGTTTTGATAAGCAGCCAAGTGCCTGACCTTATTGTACTAACAATTTTTTTCGACAGAGCTCTATCGATGAAGTAATAGTTTTGGCAGGATTCTATGTGGTTGACTTTGTTGTACTGACAGACTTTTCTACAGCATTTCATCAATGATATTTTGGCAAGATTCCAGGTGACCGACTTTTATGCCGTCAAATGATCTTGAAACTTCTACACATTTTCTTACTGGCAAGCTGCCAGCGCGTGCCGTTGACACGAAAGGTCGTTTCAAAGGCATATGTTCTAGAAAGTTCTCTGGCAAGATTCCAGGTGACCAACTTTAATGACGTAATATGTTTCGTTGACACGAAAGGTCGTTTCAAAGTCAAAGCTGCAGGTGCAGGATAAAATGACGTCATAGGTTCTTGACACTTCTACACACTTCTTACTGGCAAGCTGCCAGCGCGTGCCGTTGACACGAAAGGTCGTTTCAAAGGCATATGTTCTAGAAAGTTCTAACTGGCAAGATGCCAGCGCGTGCCGTTGACACGAAAGGTCGTTTCAAAGTCAAAGCTGCAGGTGCAGAATAAATGACGTCATAGTGAAGACGACGTCGTAATACTGAAGTCATTGTATACTTGACGTCATAATACTGACGTCATTGTATACTTGACGTCATAATACTGACGTCATGGAATACTTGACGTCATAATACTGACGTCATAGTGAAGACAACGTCATAATACTGACGTCATCATGACGTCATGACGTCATAATACTGACGTCATCATGACGTCATAGCTGCACGTGCGGTTTCCCGACCCGGACATCGGGAGTTCTTATACTACTATGAAGTTTCCTAAAAATTCAATGTTATTATTTTTTATCCATATATCTGTCTTATTTAGTCTTTCTGATTTTTCCTATCTCTTATTGTTGAAAAGATATGAGCATCGAAATTTTGAGTTGGGTATTTCGATACACCTTCACGCCAACAGATCGGGCGCACACTAAAATTGGTAGTCCGAGTCCGACTCGAGAAAAGCAGTGTTGAGATTTTCAAATTCCGATTTCACGGCAATGATGAATATGCATTTCATAAATACATTTCGATATACACAATTTGATTTTAAAACAGTTGATTAATTTAGAAGAGATCAGCTACAAACCAGAATTTACACACAAAAAGTGGTAGTTTGATTCCGATTTCTAACTTACAAACCTGTTTCTAAACTTCAATAACTATATTTTGAACATCAAGTTTAATTTCTAATTCTAGCAAACGTTCGAACATAATTTTCGGTTGGTTTATTTACAAATTGATGAACAAATTCTCCAACATTCTTCCCTCCCCTCGTTTTTCGAAAACAGTTCTGTTTATATTGAACGATGTCGCCATGATGGAAATTCAAAATAAACTTTGAAAAAAGGGAAGGGGGGGGGGGGTTCCAAATTTGAACCTGCACAGCGAGAACCTCATGGTATTTATATATATATATATTGAACGTAACTTGTTATTACCATTTCTCTTCTCAAGAAAATTGGTTCTACAGCTACGAGCTCGCCTTTTTTTATGGGGGAAGGGGGCAGGAAGAATTTGCAAAAAAAAAAAAAAATCCCGGCTCTGAAAAATGCTGAAAAAAATATTCCGGCCCAAAGGGCCGGCAATTTTTTTTTCCCGGACCATGCAAAAGTAAGGATACATTGCATGATATGGAAATTTTTGCTGGCCCTTTGTGCCAGACAATTTAAAGTCAAAAAATTAATTAATATAAATACAAACTGTTCACATAGCTGTATCTACCAGAGACCTAATACGCATAGGCACAAAAATCTAGAAAAGGTTCTATTTAAACATCATACAATCTGTCTGAAATTCGCTAATTGCAAAGAGACATCTGAAGGAACGGTTATTAACTCATACTCTGTAACAGCGGGGAGTTTAACTTACACAGACATTCACAACATTTGACAATTTGTTTAAATCCGGCCCGAAGAACCGGCGAAAATTTTTCTCCGACTCTGGTAATGGCTGAAAAAAAATGGCCTGCTCAGAAAATTGCTGAAAAAATTTTACCGGCTGGCAATAGAATTCCTGCCCCCCCCCCCCCCCCCCCCCCCCCCCCCCCAATCAAATGGTTGCTCACCAACAATTATCGGTTTGAAAATTTAATGTTACTGCTATTTGAAAACTTAAATATATAATATAAATACATGTAATGTGACGTCCTTCATATTTCCAAACCAAAAATTGTATAGGAGGAAGACACTCTTGTTGCAACCGCAACAAGAAACCTTTCTAGTCTTAAAATGAGGTTATTATACACACTGTGCGTTGTTCGAGACCTCTGGGCAACCGGAAAACTGGGAGGGTTGTGCAAACTCAATCCAGATAACTACATCATTTTGCTACTATAACGTGGCAGCTGGTTGTCCTTAGTCGGCACCGATTACCTACTGGTCTCGTTGGTTTATGTGTACTAGTCTTTGTGTTTGATGTCGTATTCGGTGTTCCTTTTTTGCGTCTCTTGTTGTGTATGTCTTCTAAGGATGTTTCGTGTTTCAACCGAGTCTTCGCGGCTCGGTGATAATTTGATTGATTCATGTGACTCGTGGAATTACTGGACAATAAACCACGGCTAGCTAGTTGTTATTTCTATTCTAATATAGCACGTGAATGGGCGGAGCTTAGCGCACTGGAAGTTTGTTGGAGATTTTACACCAGGCGAGTTCTATGGTACATATAGGGAGAAAATTTCAAGTCATATTAGAATTCACTCCTTTCTCTCATCTGTAAGTATGAAACTGCTTGTTTTCATATCAACTGCAAGTTTGTACCCGTATCCAGACAAATGTACAACACTCGGATCTTGACTTTTTACTTGATCAGGTACATGTATCTTCCCCTCATAAGCATGTCCAAATCTGGTATGGATAAATACATATGCGTTCTTGAGCTATACTAGTAATCTTGAAACCAAAGTTTAAAGCTTACGTTTCCTAACGGAGACTTTGACCTTTGATCTGATTACCAAACAGTAATGTATCCGTACACGATATTTTCAAGTTTGATTTCCCTAGATGTTTTTGGTTTGGACATATCATTGTTTTAACTTATCAATTCAAGCATGTATTGACAAGGAAAAATTATTCGTACAAAGAAGATTTTTTAATGTGAAATACTACATTACGTTTTCAACATATCCAGTTTCATACTGAGATTATACTGCTGTAGTACATTCTCAAACTGTCGGTACAGATCTGATTTTGGTGTGGTCCACAATAGCTGTAACACCGTCCATGTTTTATCGGCGGTAATCAACAGGTAATCTGAGTTGTCGGGGTCCAGAGCCACGGAGTAATTACCCATGACGAGGGACTGGGCAAGTCTTCCCGCCACGCTCTCCCTGAGAACACTCAAGTCCCCTTGGTGTAGATCGAACACACTCAAGTAACCAGCTAACGCATGCGCAGCAGTCTCAAACGCGCTCGTGATATTGGCCTCCAGCATCATGTATGCTAAGAGAATGCCTACTTCGAACACGTAGTACGACGTCGTGGAATCACCAAAGTCCAAGATGGCTGACAGCTGGAAATCTTCTTTTCCCTCACATTTGCGAATCAAGATATTTTGTTCATTTAAGTCTCCATGAATTACGCCTGAAACGGAAAACATCAAGAAAAGAATAAAACGAATGACGTCACTAATACACGTAAATCTTTCATTCCCCAAGAAACATAGATGATACGCTTTCAATGAATAATTATGTATATTAATTTAATTAGCAAAATCTATCCAACAATAACACTTTCTAGAGAAACAAAAGAGAATAGCAATTCAGCTTCGTTCTATAGACCCGGCTGGTCATCTTTTAAAACACGTACTTTATGACAAACATGGACTCGTGGAGATTTCAAATTCAGCATCAAGCTATTTTCCTCTTCTAAGGGGCAAAATTCTGTCATCGCCTGTCTGTGGTACATATCTAAATCTTGATTGAGAAACAAGTGTATGTGGTCGCCAATACACCAGTTTCGCCACATCTACTCTACATATGTATTTTAAACAACAAGAGAGGTTACAAAAATGTACGTCGTCTTCACAACTCATCTCTATAGCAACCTAAAACAGATCCTATACCTCTCTGCAGAGTGTTGTACACCGGGACCACCTGTTCCTTGAACGTCTGTATGACATCCTCAGCTAGTTTACGTTTGACGGGATCCGTCACATAGTCCAGAAACTGGTCCAGTTTTGGTACTTCTGTTAGACTCCATATCCTTTTATAGGTCTCATACACAGACGGACGGAAGTCCTGTTTCAAAATGAAGAAAGGATGGATATTTGAAGAGGCTAGAATTCCTACAGTACAGACGATTTAATAAATCGGCATAGCATTGAGTCAGCCATTAAGTTTTTAGACTATTATAAAGCAAGTTTATAATGCATCAGGAGTACCTTGCATACGTTGTCAATCTGGCCAGCCATCTTGCCTATATCGTACATCAGTTTAGCCGTGTAGGGGGCGCCATACAGAATCTGACCCGGGTAATACTCGAACACTCTCACAATATACTTCGATTTGAAATCAGCACCTGAAGTAATGTTCTAACATCGTAATAGTGAAGATGGCATGATGACAAAATTCCTTTCATATGACTGTTTCACATGCAGATTTAATAAAAAAAAAAAAAAAAAAAAGCAAAAAGCAATGATGAAATGAATAATTTGTGGACATGTATACTATAGATACATACCCGAGGCTTGGAGTTCCACTACCGACAGATATTGGTTGGATTTGTTCTTCAGAGGCCGAGGAGTAGGTACGCCACTGTCATGTACAAGAAGTATCATCTCATTCTGAGCCTCTATAAATAGTCATATTAAAGTAATGACCTAGTGACATATTTTTCTACCTTAGGATAAAACGGAACCGATGTGAAATGATAACATTCCAAAACAAAGTATGTTCTAAGTTAAGCTTACCTACTGCGTCTGTGTACTTGGAGTCAAGGGAATTGAGCACTTTTAGTACATATCCGTCCGATGACACCTCTTCCAAGTTGGAAGTGTTCGAGTGGACCACGCGGATCCAGAAGTTCTTGTCGTCGTAGCTGTTAAGCTCCTTAACCTCAGCGACATCCAAACCGTACAGTTCACGCGCAAGCTCTGTAACTTTATTGTGATCAAGATCAGGTCTGATTTTATGGCCTGGTTTTAGCACTGAGTTGTTTTCCATGGTTAAATTGACTCCTAAGAAATGTGAGATAATAAAGTGTCAATATGAAATATTTTGTGAATTGTAAATCAAAATATTTATTTTGACCATTTTGTGTCACAATTGTAGAGGTACTGAAAACAAATAATAACTGTGGATTTCAAATCATTATGCTTTGACCTTCCGTCAGTCGTTGTTCACCCCTTGTACATACCTTTCAACACCAGATTATATACAATGTCGAAATTGAGCTGTGCGCTTTGATAATTCATAAGCATCACTTTTTGTTAAACGTAAGTGTCGCTATGCTTCGCAGGCGACACGAGGATATATTGACTTCTGTAGCCAACTTTGTCGAGAAATATGATTATATTTCGAATTTATGACAAATGGGCAATATTTGAATGACACATGAATAAGAACGAAACACTGACAATGACGCTATCCCCAGAAACATATATTACATGCCATTGACCTTAAAACATTGACAATGCAAGATACGAGGGGGCAGCAGGGCATGTACGAATAATGAGGGCACGAGAGGTTTAACATTTTTTTTTAATTAAAAAAAAATCTAACAGGGTAGTCCAACTGTTGATTAAGTGCATGATAACAGGATTTTAATTTGACATACAAGACCAAGCACCATTAAAAGACTGAAAGGCAGGCCAACCTTTTTCTGCACTGTACCATAGCACAAGTTGGCCTGCCTTTTGGCACTATAAGACTATGATTTGGGCATTGTTCATTTTGTACTGAAGATTCATAACCGTCAAAAGCGGGGGTTAAGTAAATAAGATTAAAGAGCAAGTGAAAGTTTGAGTCCAGACAAACGCCTAAGAAATTAAACCATTATATATTTAACATGTATTCAAGCACTGTACATAATAAATACAACTTACCCTATACTTGTGCATGACCTGATCTAGCACATGTAAGTTATATATACTCTGTGTAGTTCGCTAGTAAGCGATCCAAATCAACGCTTTCTCCATATCCATGCGACGATGCGCGACTTCTCGGCCATTTATGAAACCATACCTTTACTAAAAAGTTTAAACTATTATTATTCGTTTAGTTTTTATAAGGAATAAGACTGTGACCCTTATACACATCAGCTATGCAACTGCCGTTTTGCCTCTAGAGATCGCAGTATGAATTTATCTCCGCGATTTTTTCGTCTTTGCAGGGCTGTCTCAGGGGTTTGTAGGTCATCTTGTCGGTTTGCGACTGCTGTCATGCGATTTGTAGTAAAACAGCCACACAAGCATCAGATGTTGTCGTACTTCTTGATAGAATATTTTGCGACAATAGCAGTTCATACCACGATCTTTAGACTGTCGCACGAAGCGTGGCTTCTTTTTCGAGTGTACATCATGTATGTTGTGGTGGACCATCTGAAGACCTGCCGGAGTTTTAAAAAATACACTCTTAACGCATGGGACAAGTGTCCTTTGCAAAGAACTTAATAATATGCATTTCATCTGATTTTTGTGCATTTATAAATTCTTAGTGCTTAAGCCGAATACTGCACCAAAACACCATTTGAGAAACGTTGTGTACCAAAAGCGAAACTTTCGAAACGGTTGGATGTACGTCGCCGATGAATACCGATATTCTTCCTGGGCAACGTTCAAAAGGTAAAGGTTTGAACTCATGCTCTCAATATACGACTAATCAGAATCGTGATACTATTAAAGTTTTTGAAAAGTAGGTCAAAGGTCAAGTTCTAGAGGTCAAAAATTTTGGTATTCATGGAAAGGGCTTTTCACAAGCAATACACATGCGAAATATGAAAGCTCCTTCACTTACCATTCAAAGTTATGTCAAAGGTTTGTTTTTGCGGAAAGACAGACAAACCGAAAATTATATGCCCCCGAATCTCCGATTACGAGGGCATAAATTTTTTTTATAAAGGACAATGTGTACTCCTATATTGCAGTGAGTTTGCATAAACCAATCTTTTATAGCAACTACACATGAAACACTAACCAGATAAAGAGAATCTACAAGATTTGTAATATCAGGACTTTTACTTGTCATTTGTCCTTTATTTTACATACAAACAGAGGTCGCTTCTGAGTTGTTCAAAGAGTTCTACCCAAAATATGTCCCTGACCTTGACCTATATTTAGCACTGATTCCCAATATTACACGTATAAGTCTGATCCTATAATAGTGCATATCAAGTAACTAATCATAAATGTGAAGTGTTGCCCTTGTATTGCTTTGCTTGTGACATGGTTAAGGAGTAAGTTGAAAGCTTTTGGAGTGATATCTCAATCGGTGTTTACTGTTGACGATGTTTGGCCAAGTAGAGTATAGTAATCTTTGACCTCATGATTTATCCCTTGGGTGTGGGGCATACTTTCTGTATCAAAATGACCATGCACGACCTTGCATTGTCTGGACAAAGTTTTAGACCACTAGGTATACATTATATTATTGGCAGAAAGTTGAACAAGTACAGAAGAAGGACTGATGGACAGATAGACATACAGTATGTCCCTGTAGAGAGGAGATGGATATAAAACAGCTGTAAATCATATTCTTGTATTTATAAATATATATCAGATACATGTATAATGTAACAATCATGTAGTTTATTACATTGTGCAATGTTTAAATATCAATGCTAGGCACTAACAAAGATTTCATCCTACAATGTTGTCATGGCAACGAATTTAACAAACACGTCTGTTGACACTTAACATTACAGCAAACATCAATAACAATAACATATACATCAAGAATAACAATAAGCACCTTCAATGTAACATCTCAACAAATCTGATGAGTAGATTTACAAAATCATAAATGACAGAAATGATAAGTCCTATGATCATGACAGAAACGACACTTTCCATAATATATCTGAATAAAATGCCTTTAATTCTCATGATTTTGTCTGTTTTTGTCCAAGTTTACTTTTGCTCATAAGCTTGCTCTTTTTTGTGGGTTTACTGGTTTCTTCCTCACTTTCCCGTGGACGTTTGTTCTGAGTCGGAGCAACATTCTCCTGGTCTTTGTCACTGTCTGATGTACTCTGTAAATATCAATCAAGATTATTATAACAATGAGCTTAACAAACAAGAACAAATATTAATGAATGATGCAGATTTATTAGTTAAGATGTAAAGCTATTATTAAATCCTATTTACCTAAGCTATCACTATGACCTTACAACTATATATGTATATATTATAACTCCCTTACCTTATCATCTTGGTTCTGTTGTGTTGTATCATTGTCACTATCATCTGAAGCTTCATCAGAATCCTCTTCCATCGCTGTCTGAACGGCCTGGATGTTAATACGGAAATCACGAGACGTACTCAACTTCATATGCTCCATTAAGTTTACCTGTAAATATTGTACCAACAATTTTGATATTACAATGGACTTTTTTAGTGTTAAAATTAAAAATCATAGTTGAATCTGATGATATGATGAAAGAAGGACAGAAAATCATACCGGCTTCTGCCATTTGCAGGGCCTTTATATGGAAAGCCTTGCACATAGCAGTACAAAAAAGATTTTTGAACATTCCCCCCACCTGGATTTTCAGTGTCATGTATGGGACAACAAATTTGCTCCAAACTAAATTTTTCAAACACTTGAAGTATCATTTTCTCGGACATTTGCATAATCTGAATCTTCTAGATCTAAATTTACGGAAATCAGAACTGACCCATCAGAACAACATTTTTGAGACAGAAATTTAGAGGTGTGGGCGAGCAAATTACTTTTAAAATGTTATTTTTTGAAATTTGAAAAATATGGTGCAGGAAATCCAACAAACATTTAGTCAATTTGGTATGGCCTTACATTAAAGTGATAGAATCATTGTTTACCTTTGACTTCTTTGAGAGCTGAATGAGGAATTTTTCTAGTGTTTCTACCGCAAAGATCAAGTTTGGTATTGTTTTAGACTCCTTCATCACTTTTGCCTGCGATATGAAATTATGAGAACATTAACATAACGTATAATGCAAAGTATAAATACTTCTTTCTCAGTTTTAGAATTCAGACAATACAGACCATAGCCTGTTCAGCTTACCCTTCCAGCTTGCAGTGCGGCTGTTTGCTTCTTTTTATCTTTTTTGCCTTTATCGACATTCTGCTGTACCTGATCACTCTCGGCTTGCTATAAATATATTTTGTAAATATATTGCAATTTATACATTTTGTAAAATTTCAATGTTCAGTTTAGAAATGCACATTGATCAATGACAAACCATACAACTTTCTTGAAAAAAAAAACCCCAAAATAAACAAACAAAACACAGGTTTGCACAAAAATTCAATGGTTTCTATTGGTTTAAAGTTTTGTACGTGTAATATGTATTAAAGTTTTTTTTTTAGTATTATGAAATAAAATCAAAGATAAACATGTACAATTACAAAATTCAAGGCTATCTACTAAATTTGGTTAGCAGGAATATAAAATCTTTGTAATTCGTACACACGGCAGCTGGGAAATAAAGTAATTCTGGTTATATGGTTTACATTTCTGACTACATGTATTAAACTCTTTATTTTATTAAAATAATCATAATTTAGTATATCAGAGAAAATTAAGAATTTTAGGAGGATGAAATTTCTAAGAGATACCAACCTGTATATAGGTAATCATGGCATACACGTATTGTGTGAGATGTGTACCGATTAACTTGACCAGTTTCTCAAAACGAGCCGATATATGACCTGCCCTCTGTTGGTATAGATGTAAATACTGAAATACACCAAAAATAATGAAATAAAATAAATATAAGGGTACAAAAATACCTGTATGAAATTCATATGAAGGAAGTTTGACTGTTGATGAAGAACTTACTGTCCTGTTCACTAAATCCAGAGCACCCTGTTTGGGCGATTTATTCTGTCGTCTGAAGAATTTTGCTATAAATTATTGTTTCCGAGAATTGACCCCCTTTAGTCGTAACTGGATATTAACTTCAACTTACCCCATTAGCTGCCTTCAAACCGCAATATGAAAAAATAAAATGTCTACCGGAAAATCCCATGTTAATTTCAAGCCGCCGCCATTTTGTTCTCCATGTCAACAAGAGTAAACAGTGACGTCAAAGCCTCCGACGTCACACATTTTCAGCGATTTTACTATAGAAATCCCCGTAGACTTTTTATTTTCCGTCCTATTTCTAACTTAGCTGACGCACAGACAAAACAATGGTATTTTCTGTTACGACTAAAGGAGTACTATAAAATTGATACCTTTTTGGAAGATGACATTATCATATTTTAGAGAAAACCGGGAAAACAGGGTGCTCTGGAATTAGTGAACAGGACAGTAGTAAGATTTCAAAGGGAGATAAGTAATATTAGTACAACTTTGTTTCTAAATGCACAAAGAGCTTTTTCGTACATGTATATCCCATTACTTGTAAGAGTTACTTGTATGTCTGTGTCTAATCTAGTACACACCTGTGAATAAATATTAAAACTAAAGGTATATAATTATAATTTCATATAATAATCAAATAAAAAAAGCTTCATTGGCTATTTTCATTTTCAAGTTCTCAGAAGCGACCATTCAAAATCTTGATTTTACATATGAGATTATGGACATCAAGTAAATTGGCGAAATTTTGAATTGTTCTGTCACAATTTAAGAAAGGTTTTCTTTATCTTTCTAATGATTCAAGTGTGACATCATAATGAAAAAGACGTTAAAATATGTGATGTCAGTGGTCTAGTCATCAAATGAAACATCTCGAAAATCATCTAATATCTATCTCCCTTATTTTACTCTGGATATTGAGTGTAGTCTAGTTGCCAAATGGCTATTTTGGGGGGAACCCCAAAAAATGTTAAGCACAAAATGTTTTTGCATGAAAGTGATGTTAATACCCTCTACTTTGATAATCCGACGGATGCCACTCTGGCATCCTTGGGCATTTCGAAATTTCTGGGAAAAAGTGTGATTTTTCAATGAAAAACTGTTGAAAATTGGAAAAACGCAATTACTTTGTCCATGTTGTAGCTAGAACAACAGATTTGGTATCTAAAGAACAGCAATACCATTGCCTTTAAGTCTCAAGCTCAGTTTATCAATTTATTCGTCCATAAAATGGGAAAAATCATGGATTTTCGATGAAAAACCGTTGAAAATTGGGAAAATGTCATATCTTTTTTCATACTGTAGATAAAAAACAATTTTGGTACCAAACGCACAATGAATGTATTGCTTTTCATTTAAATATCAGATTAGCAATTTGCATGTACGAAAATGGGGAAAAGGATGCATTTTGAATGAAAAAACGCTGAAAATTGGGATATTGCAATTCTTTTTTTTCATGCTGTAGGTAGAGCAACGACAAGAAAAAATATTTCATTGATTTAAATTCAGAATTCCACTCAAGCAAATGGAATCTTCTTGTTTTGTTTTGTTGTTGTTGTTGTTGTTTTTTCTTTTGCTGAGAAAAGGTTTTAAATTGTAAAAATGTAATTGGTTTAAAGAGATTCTAGAACAACAATTTTCGTATCAAAATGATTGCATATTGATAGTTTTAGATTTGCTCTCTCTTATTACCCTTTTTCTACTCTAGATTCTCTGATTTCTCTTGCTGTATGTGTCTTCTCTTTGTTTTTACTTGAGGTGTTTTGATGTGTTGATATTGGTGCTCCGACCCAGTTTTGTTGGAGATCACCTCCTTTCTTATTGCCTTGTTGTTCCATCAACAAGCAGTTGTAATACGTGTGTGCAACTACTTCTAACAACAAAGAACCCTTCTTACATGGTTGATCAAAATGCTTCCTTTGCATCTTACTCTGACAATTCTCTACTCCAAAACTTTTACAGAATTAAAGAAAAATGAGCACAGAATTTGTCACATCTGTTTGTTACAAACTCAGATTTCATGTGCGACTGCAACAAATCAACGGGATAACAGATAGAGGTACAGACGCGATTGGCAAAATATTATCACAATTGGTCTCAACATTTAAAAAAAATTAATTCTTTCAGCAGATCCAGGTTTGATTGAGCTTCATCTTAAGAATGTTTCCTTATGCATGGCTAAAATATTCAGGTTTTTTTTACATGTTATCGACATTATTCAATTAACTGTTGGTGACAATGGTCATCTTAGAGTTTTGAACTCTTACAGCGCATTTCATTCAATCGTACACTGGACCTGACATCAGATATACTGTCTTGATTCTCTAAACCATAGTAATTCTTTATGAATATCATGGCCTCAGTCACCATCTTTTCAATATCTGAATGAACTTCTCTGACATTTGACACGGAACACCACTTCAAAAACTTCCCACAGTACAACCTTTGTCTCTCTAATACCATCATATGTTGATAATACCCATCATCATGATCTGTTCTCAATACCTTAATCTTCAGAATGTGTAGAATGTGAGTTCTTAATCAATGGGATTGCTTTCTCGATCAACTGATTGCAAGTACATGTAATATCAATCAGTTGCACCTCATTTCCTGAGGTTTAGCTTTCCTGACTGAATCTTTTATGTCATTGTGATGGTAAGTAGAGGTCAATTGAATATCATTTAAATTTGCTCTCTTCAGTGATAGCAATTTTAAGTTCAGAAAATATGGCCAGGGGCGCTGCTGGAGAGAATTTTGGCTGTGCCATGAAGTCATTTTAATTGAAAGCATCACTGATGAGGATTTTTCTATCCGAAACACGTGTCTTGTGCATCAAATTTGTTTTAAAACTTTCTTCAAGAATGTAAATAGTTGGAACACTTATTGTTCAACATCTAAAGTGTTTAGTGTTTATAGACATATACAACCAGAAACATTCAAGGTATTAATTCTGCATGAATGAGAGTCCTGCATACATCAATCGATCATCAGGCATTCTTGTCGAATGAATAACCTGGAGCTTATTTTAAGAACATATTTCGATTGAGTTAAAGAAGATCCTGACGATTATCTCAACAGCTCTCACAATAGAGCACAAAATTGAGAATCGACTGACCCCTAGCAAGCTAGAGGGAGGACCAAGTGCCCGGGAGGATTAAGCATCCCCTGTTGGTTAGCAGCATCCGCCGTCGATGTTCACGCACGAAAATGAAAGAATATATAAAATACATGCACTGTCTTTTAAAAAAATACATTGCAAAGTTTGGAAGTTGCAAAAACCGAAGTCAGCTTTTCAACATCGACTTAGGGACTAGAACAACGTCATGACTAAGCAGGTCTTCAAGATCCACTTCAATAATTGAAAACAACTATACAACCCTGGCAGACATCATTTATGTTTTAAAAACGTCTTCAAATTCATTAGCATCATTTAAAAGCAGATTAATTAACAGTCAGACATGCACGTTTCGGGTATTTAACTCTCGTCAGTGATCCTCAATCTTAACAATGAAATATGGCCAAAATCTGTGATAATTATGTCCAAAATATACCGAAAGACGTAGCAAGATGACTGAAATATGATGCTACAGGACCCAGGTTTTAGAAATTTGTGACAATTTTGTAAACAGAAATTTTCGAATGCGTTTGAAGAGACGACCAACCGAAATTGATCGATCTTGGCTACACGTGCCCTTGGGGACTCCTGGTTCACCAGCAGTGACATTCACCAAGTGGTACAAATGTTAAACGTCTTCAAATTCATTAGCATCATTTAAAAGCAGATTAATTAACATCGTGGACCAGACATGCACGTTATGTATCATAGACAGTAGCCGCTTTCTTTTGAACAATGTCTCAAAAGCTCGCTACAAGACTCCATGTACCAGTAAAATGTTTTTTAAAAAGTGTTGACTTGAATACACATATCTTTGTTCAAGATTTTCTGTAAACGTTTTGCATTTTTCAAAGTCCCAACTTTTAATGGAAAATACCCTTCAAAAATCAAAGTTTTCTCCCTCATTGGTCTTCTGCCACTTTATTTATGAGCAAGTTGCTTAATACGAATTCAGAATAAAAGACAATAAAAAAACATTTCTTTTGGTGACTTAATTGTTGTACCTCATACTAACTACAGTTTGAAAAAATTCATTGCATTTTGCACATTTTCAGCGTTTTACATCCAAGAGTAGTTGTTTTTCCCAATTTTTTGTACCAGTTAATTGCGAATCTGACTTCTGTATTATTTAAAATGGAAGGCAATAAATTTATTGCGCGTTTGGTACAAAAATTGTTTATTTAGCTACAGAATTGAAAAAGATATTGTATTTTCCCAATTTTCAACGATTTTTTGTCGAAAATCCATAGTTTTCCCCATTTTAGTGACGAGTAGATTTGTAAATTTAGCTTGAGACTTAAAGACAATTAAATTGTCGTTCTTTTGGTACCAATTTTGTTGATCTAGCTGCAGCATGGAAAAAGTAATTGAATTTTTCCTATTTTCAATGGTTTTTCTTCGAAAAATACCAGTTTACCCCAAAATTTCGAAATGCCCAAGGATGCCAGAGTGGCATCCGCCAGATTATCAAATAAGAGGGTATTGACAACACTTTCATGCAAAAACGTTTTGTGCGTAAGAAATTTTTGGGTTTCATGAATGGCACCTAGACTAGTGCCATCATGCTGGGCCTTCCCTACAAGTTTGATTTTAGCATAATGTATATCAATAAAATTATAGCCATCTACATGTATGTGAAAGTGTGACAGGCAGGTGTACTTACATATTTGACTAGTGTAGTGATGGCTGTGTATAGTCGTGTAGTCTGTTTTATGATGGCCTCCATACAGACTCCCACAGGTATGGTGGACTGTAGTAACTCGTGGAAAGCCGTGACAAGTATACCCAGACGGTTACATACCGACTTCTCATGTCCCTCTCGCTGACTAAGCTCAGCATCGCTCTCATCTAAGGTAAATAAAACATATGGTTATTAAAAGTCATCTGTTAACAGAGAGATATTCATGCAATAGAATTTTTTCAATACACTACTCTCAGGAGCCAGGAATTTTGTGGCCTTAACTATGACGATTCCTTTGTTGTAGAGGGTAATACACCTATATTGCACAATGTCTCCTTTTCTGAATGTTTTGATACAAAAAACTTGATGCTCTAAAAACAGCTTTAAATACTAGTACTTACTACCAATTAAAACAGTGACATTAGCTTTAAATACTTACTACCAGTTATAACAGTGACATCAGCTTTAAATACTTACTACCAGTTATAACGGTGACATCAGCTTTAAATACTTACTACCAGTTATAACAGTGACACAAGCTTTAAATACTTACTACCAGATATAACGGTAACATCAGCTTTAAATACTTACTACCATTTATAACAGTGACATCAGCTTTAAATACTTACTACCAGTTATAACGGTGACATCAGCTTTAAATACTTACTACCAGTTCTAACAGTGACATCGACTTTAAATACTTACTACCAGTTATAATGGTGACATCAGCTTTAAATACTTACTTCCAGTTATAACGGTGACATCAGCTTTAAATACTTACTACCAGATATAACAGTGACATCAGCTTTAAGCCTGGCTAGCACCCACTCTGTATCTTCCATTTCCTGTTCACAGTGCTGTAAGGTGAGTAACGTTAACATAGGAGCTGCGGTACGGTGAGTTACCAAGCTGTAATGTGTCTTATCCTCAACTTCCACCTCCTGGTAAATAATGTACAAATATTACATAGCAAATAACTCTCACATAACGTTAACATAGGAGCTGCCGTACGATGAGTTACCAAGCTATAATGTGTCTTATCCTCAACTTCCACCTCCTGGTAAATAATGTACAAATATTACATAGCAAATAACTCTCACATAACGTTAACATAGGAGCTGCCGTACAGTGAGTTTCCAAACTATGACGTACAAATATTACATATCAAAAAACTCTCACATAATTCCGTCTTTTCGATTTTACAGGCCTACGTTCGATTTGTGCAGGTATCTGACGTAAAAGCATTGTGACGTCATTAATTTCCTTTGAAAACGTCATATATTTACCCCTGTTTCCCTGAATTTCATGCTGGTTTCCATAGAATTTGATGACGTCACAATGCATTGACGTCAGATACCTGCACAAATGGGAAGTAACTCGCTATTTCGAAAAGACCGAATAACAAAACAATGATCAAATATTGAAAATATAGAACATGAAACAGATTAATAGAATGCCTGTTTATAGGCTAAGAAATGTGACTTTATGTAAGACGTACAGAGTGTACGGTTACCTGATCAACGTCCCCCAACTGGCTATGTATATCCTGTGTTAACTCTCTTATCAGGGGGAGACTACTCTTCACTTGTCTGGTCGAACCCAGCAACATTGTAAACAGTGATTTACATGTTGGCAAATCATCTAAAAAATAAAATATGATGTTTTCTTTCTTTA
This sequence comes from Pinctada fucata, assembly GCA_028142955.1. Taxonomy (NCBI): domain Eukaryota; kingdom Metazoa; phylum Mollusca; class Bivalvia; order Pterioida; family Pteriidae; genus Pinctada; species Pinctada fucata. The sequence continues at coordinate 68,381,720 of AP027105.1, read as the reverse complement.
TCATTCATTTACTTAAATCATATCTCTGATGGTCATTTGCTCATTTTTCATTCAAATAATGTTCGCACTTAATATTTTTTTTGTCATAACTAGTTAATTAATTATTTAATAAAGCCTGTGTCTGTGAAACACGAATGCCCCCGTTGGCATCTTTGTTAGTATAAACACCATTTTCTGTTAAGTACATGTTTGTTAAAGGTCACTGTGTTATACAGTTTTCGTATCAATGGGAAAATCTTGTGACAAGGAATACACATGTGAAATATCAATGCCCTATCACTAACCATTCAAAAGTTACTCCCAATGTTAAAGTTTTTGTAAAGTATGTCAAAGGTCAAAGTCAGGGTCAATTTTTTTGGTATCAATAGAAAGGTCTTAACATAACGAATACACATGTGAAATATGAAAGCCCTATCACTTACCATTCATGAGTTATGCCCAATATTAAAGTTTTTGAAAAGTAGGTCAAAGGTCAAGGTCACAAGGTCAAAACTTCTGGTATCAATGGAAAGGTCTTGTCACAAGGAATACACATGTGAAATATGAAATCCCTGTCACTTACCATTCAAAAGTTATGCCCAATGTTAAAGTTTTTGAAAAGTAGTTCAAAGGTCGAGGTCAAGAGGTAAAAAATTTAGGTATCAATGAAAAGGTCTTGTCACAAGTCATTCACTTGTGAAATATGAAAGCCCTATCACTTACCATTCAAAAGTTATGCCCAATGTTAAAGTTTTTCAAAAGTAGGTCGATGGTCAAGGTCACAAGGTCAAAAATTTAGGTATCAATGAAAAGGTCTTGTCACAATGAATACACATGTGAAATATGAAAGCCCTATCACCTCCCATTCAAAAGTTGTGTCCAATGTTAAAGTTTTTCGGACAAACAGACAGACAGACAGACGGACGGGCCAAAAACTATATGCCCCGATTCTTTGATTCCGGGGGCATAAAAAGACATCTACAAAAGACAATGCTGCCTTTCTTTTTTCTTTTACAAAAGGTAGCCTGTAACGACGCATAATCTATTCTACATAATAAACCAGATTTACCAATATTCTGCTCTGTACATAATTTAGTAACCCAGTCAAGGACTTTCTCTAGGTGACCACCAGATGGCAGCAGCTGTTTACTGAGCAGAAATACAATGTGTAACAGAGATGACACTTCCTTCATGCTCTTCTCTTCGTCCTCTGTAGATAAGATCTGGTTTACCATACGCTATCATAATATAGAAAAATAATTATACAATGATTGTACGTCAAAAATTCAATTACCAATTAAACAATGCCTACATAGATTATTATTACATGTAAATGTACATTTGATAAAAAAGCAGCCATTATGTATCATAAACTTTACCAAAAGAAAATGATAAAACAGAACTATAGATATGTTATAATGAAATGTTTTAGCTGCTTAAACATAGTTCTTTGAATAGAGACAACTGATATGGCTAACAGGTACAGCTAACAAATACATTACATAATCTGCTCAAAGACTGTATTCAAACATAATTCTGATTTCTGACTTGATAACTAATTGGTATTTACTGATATGTGAATAGAACATTTCATGGTAACTGTGGCCCTGTTGTTTTGGACGACAAAATAAGTACCTTACAAAATGACATCATGGATAATCAGTTATTAATTGTGGTGTAAAAAGAGTCAGAACATGCCATCCACAAAAGTTAGCCCCGCAGTTGAAAATGCTTATTCACAATATCTATGGAATGACATAACTTATGGTACTTCCTATTTCTTGATATTACAGTACACATTTTCTATGATACAAAAAAAAATTGTATATAAACATGATAACTTACCTGGTATTTCCAGATGTTACAGTACATATTTTCTATGATATTATATCATGATAACTTACCTGGTATTTCCTGATGTTACAGTACACATTTTCTATGATATTATAACATGATAACTTACTTAGTATTTCTTGATGTTGCAGTACACATTTTCTATGATATTATAACATGATAACTTACCTGGTATTTCCTGATGTTACAATACACATTTTCTATGATATTATAACATGATAACTTACCTGGTATTTCCTGATGCTACAGTGCACATTTTCTATGATACATGTATTATAACATGATAACTTACCTGGTATTTCCTGTTGTTACAGTAAACATTTTCTATGATATTACATGTGTATAACATGATAACTTACCTGGTATTTCCTGATGTTACAGTACACATTTTCTACGATATTATAACATGATAACTTACCTGGTATTTCCTGATGTTACAGTACACATTTTCTATGATATTATAACATGATAACTTACCTGGTATTTCCTGATGTTACAGTTCACATTTTCTACAATATTATAACATGATAACTTACTTGGTATTTCCTGATGTTACAGTAAAAATTTTCTACTATAATATAACATGATAACTTACCTGGTATTTCTTGATGTTACAGTACACATTTTCTATGATATTATAACATGATAACTTACTTAGTATTTCTTGATGTTGTAGTTCACATTTTCTATGATATTATAACATGATAACTTACCTGGTATTTCCTGATGTTACAGTAAACATTTTCTATAATATTATAACATGATAACTTACCTGGTATTTCCTGATGTTACAGTAAACATTTTCTATAATAATACATGTAATACATGATAACTTACCTGGTATTTCTTGATGTGTGAAAACACAATTTCTCGGTCATCTGTTTTACTGGATTCAGCTATAATGTTACAAATTGCATATATCAATGACTAAGAATCAACTTAAAAGTTATGTATCTGATAAGTTTTATGAAGGACTACATGTAGGTGTTCTAACCCCTCATATCGGCCCTATAATTTTAACAAAAATTGCTTTTAATAAACAAATTATTAATTATCACTTTTTGCTATGTTAAATGTTTGAGAAACTACGGCATCATAATTTTGAGCCCTTGTAATGTCACGCGCATGATTTATGACGTCATGTTCTGATGTCATTTGCCATGAATGACACAAAAAAAAGAAAATCATCGTATTTTACACCCAATCTTCAAATTCATCTACACACCAGGCCTCGCCCACTATATTTTTTATGCAAATTTAAAAGCCGATCAGAAATCCATCAAATAGTAAAAAAAAAATCATGGGCAAGGCCTTGCACGCTACTTGATTTCATAATTTTGTATCAAAATTTCACTCATTTATTGATATTTTCAACTATTTCAATGTATTCAGATGTTTTCAGCGTCGCAGTATTCAGTTTAGGACTGTGAAATCAAAACAGGCTTTCCTGATTTGGATTCGACATACATTTGACACTTTATAAACTAAAATATTATGAATGAAGTAAAGTCCTCCATAGGGAAGTTTACATGTATATATAATAAATAACAATGAACACTCTATACCCACAAATTTTTGGCCTTTATCAAATGGAAAAGCACGAATATAAAAGAATTCTACCTATTATCCATAACTGCTGGTAAACAAAGCCCAGCGTTAAATGAACATTAACGCTAATTCATTTAACGCAGGGCTTTGTTTACCAGCAGTTATGGATATTACGTAGAATTCTTTCATATTGTCCCAAACGAGAAGTAATTCTGTATGTCGAAAAGACAGAATATATATGTTTTAATTTACATCATTTTCAATCAAATACTAACCCATTTGACTAAGGCTGTGTGTGAGATGATCAGGGTACCTGTGAGTTATTATATTAAGTATGACCACCAAGCCGTCCAGACACTGACTGTATATTATCTTACATTTATCCTTCCTTCCCTCGCTAGATTTCTGATTCTCTGCATAAAACTGCAGCAGGACCCTTATGAGAGAATATCAATATTTCTGTAAATTATGTAACAACAGAAAGGTGAAAAGGGAATCAACTTGACATTTCTTCTAATCTAATCTTTTAAAACAAGAATTCTTCGTATACTGACAGCTACTTGTGCATGTATATGATTTTTTTTATAAATAGGATTAACCTTGAAAGTACATGTAAGTAATCCTAAACGAAATCTATAACAGGATATTTTGACATCCAATTACCTATACACGTATATCATAACTAAGCAATTCCTAATAATTATATACATACAAACCTTCCCAGAGACCATAGGTGCTCGAGTAGTTTATTTTTATCACTACCCTCTGCCCCATCACACCCCAGAACCCCCTTATCCTGGATCTGCTGTAACTTATCTATATATCATAAACTATCCTATAATAATAGTACAATACAAACCTTCCCAGAGACCACAGGTACTTGAGGACTTTATTTTTATCACTACCCTCCACCCCATCACACGTCCCTTATCCTGGATCTGCTGTAACTTCTCTATATATCATAAACTATCCTATAATAATAGTACAATACAAACCTTCCCAGAGACCACAGGTACTTGAGGACTTTATTTTTATCACTACCCTCCACCCCATCACACGTCCCTTATCCTGGATCTGCTGTAACTTATCTATATATCATAAACTATCCTATAATAATAGTACAATACAAACCTTCCCAGAGACCACAGGTACTTGAGGACTTTATTTTTATCACTACCCTCCGCCCCATCACAAGCCCCCTTATCCTGGATCTGCTGTAATTTCTGTAATGCCACGCCCATCAAGTATTTCTTGAAATCAGAATTCTCCTGTAGGATGGATACTGTTTCCCTGTTACTAGGAGCTGTATCTCTGTTAACAATTACATCTTAGAAACAATTATAGCATATGTGATTCTTAAAAATATTTTTTCTTGTTTTAATAAGCAGGTCAAACTCCTGTATGCTCCTGCCGACAAATTGTAAAGTTGTGTTTCAAACCTTTCGTGTGGCATCCTTTATATCTTTCATAGGCTCAACATTAAATGTCAGAAATATCATGTTTAACATTAAAAATACACAACCTTTAATAAGTTTGGTCTGTTAAATTTTATTGCTTAGTTGTTAAGGACCAGAAGCAGCTAGGAACAGTACAAGACAACAAAATAGATCTGAGGGGACTTAGCTCAATATACTAGATGTCAATGCCAAGGTAAATTTGATACGGTTTACCCTCTGACACTGGTACAGTTTCCAACATAGAAACCACAATAGACTTACCCCAGTACAGTTTCTACCATGGAGACCACACATCCTACAGACAGCAGACTATGTGGTGTTTTACCAGTTGATACTTTCCCACCTTTTTTGCCGGCAGCACTGTTGACTTTCTCTCTCAGTATATCACTCAGCTTTTTATGATTCTCATACAACTGGATAATCTCAGTCAGGCTTGATTCACTGATGATAATAAATGTTCAACGGTATGTCAATAGATCTATGATCTACATCACAAGGAACAAATCACTGATAACAACAATACAGTCAATAGAGCTATACATTATAGAAAATAAACAAAATATATAAAATTGGAGCGATATGACCTTGAGATAATGACCTCATTATATTTTTGTATTAAAACAACTAAAAATTAATATATTGTACGAAGTTTGACCATAGATTTAATGAAAAGTACATACATAGCCCCTAAATTGATGTTTGACTACATTACATCAACGACATTTTCAATCACCTTTTACGTGAAGACCTTTACTGACCAGTAAAAATTGGTATATCTAATTATCAATGTCAGTCAATCTTATATCTACTTTCAAATGAATAGAAAATAAAACATAGGTAATCACAGATTACGAAGCTCACCTCGTGGCAGCAAAATTCAATTCAAACATATTTCTTAATACAGTATATTGGCTTTTAAAGGCAAAATCATTCAAGCGGAAAAAGTAGGTCAATTTCATTTTATGAAAGTTTGATCAAAGATACATCCAATATGCAAGTTTGGTACATGAATAACTTATACTTTGCTCAATATTGGCTTTTAAAGGCAAAATTACTCAAGCGGAAAAAGTAGGTCAAGTTCATTTTATGAAAGAATGATCAAAGATACATCCAATATGTAAGTTTGGTACATGTAGCACTTATACTTTGCTCAATATTGGCTTATAAAGGCAAAATCACTCAAGCAGAAAAAGTAGGTCAAGGCCATTTTATGAAAGTTTGATAAAAAATAAATCATATATGCAAGTTTGGTACATGTAACACTTATACTTTGCTCAATATTGGCTTTTAAAGGCAAAATAACTCAAGCGGAAAAAGTAGGTCAAGGTCATTACATGAAAGTTTGATCAATGATACATCCAATAAGCAAGTTTGGTACATGTAGCACTTATACTTTGCTCAATAATGGCTTTTAAAGGCAAAATCACTCAAGCGGAAAAAGTAGGTCAAGGTCATTTCATGAAAGTTTGATCAAAGATACATCCAATATGCAAGTATGGTACATGTAGCACTTATACTTTGCTCAATATTGGCTTTTAAAAGCAAAATCACTCAAGTGGAAAAAGTAGGTCAGATGCTGCATCCGATGCATGGATCCATCTCGGCATCCAAAGATGAATCACTTGTGCAAGTTTGGTTACTGTAGCATTACTTCTTGGTCAGATACTGAGCTACCCCAAACTTCTTAACCAAGTCACTCAAGCGGAAAATGTAGGTCAGATGCTGCATCTGATGCATGAGTTCACCTCAGCATCCAAAGATGAATCACTTGTGCCAGTTTGGTAAATGTAGCATCAGTACTTTGTCAGATACTGAGCTACCCCAAACTTCTTAACCAAGTCACTCAAGCGGAAAATGTAGGTCAGATGCAGCAGCCGATGCATGGGTTTCACCTCAGCATCCAAAGATGAATCACTTGTGCAAGTTTGGTTAATGTAGCATCAGTACTTTGTCAGATACTGAGCTACCCCAAACTTCTTAACCAGGTCACTTAAGCGGAAAATGTAGGTCAGATGCAGCATCCGATGCATGATTCACCTCAGCATCCAATGATGAATCACTTGTGCAAGTTTGGTTACTGTAGCATCAGTACTTTTCCAAATACTGAGCTACCCCAAACTTCTTAACCGGACGCAGACGCGTGGGGGTATAGCATAAGCTCACTCAACTTCGTCGAGGTGAGCTAAATATAAGACTTATACCACAGCTGTCCAGACTGGAAGTTATACCCCATCAATGTTTCATACACTCCCAGTACTAAGATAGCAAAAATGTTGTTCTTAACTCCTACACTGCCGGCTAAAGAAAAATCTGCTGACTTATCCTGTAAAATCAAAGATTAACCACTTCATATCCAAACAACAATATCATGCTTTACAAATAACATTTTTTTTAATTTCGATGTCCAAAGAATAGCCAATAACTTCCTGGCAACAATAATTTTGATGCTTGACAGATATGGAATATTTTCAATTTTGATTTCAAATGTGAAGGTTGTGTTTCTTCAGTGATTTGGAAAGACAGACCAGTTCAAAGTCCTCAAGTTCTGACTTAATCATCCTTTGCACTAGTGATTCCATCATATCCTCCAGTTCTCCCTGCATCCTCCCTATGTCCTCCATGTTATCGTCACAGTCCTCGTCTTCCTCCTGCGTCTGACGCTGAATGTCCATTACTTTACGTAGAGATAACTGTACGCAGCATAGTAAATGTGCCTAAAATGGAGAAGGAACAAGGTGGCAGCCATAACTTGTTTTAGCCTTAGAAGGGAGTTGTATTACTGCGCACCTCCCCCCAACCCACCATCACCACCATCACCACCACCACCAAACATAGTGTAGGACTAGATTGTTATAAGATTTAAAAAATAGTCTGTTATCCATTAGTAGAAGATATGAAATGAAAATAAACGAGCCTGGAAAGTAGAGAGAGAACATGTCATAATATCTATAAACAACACACATTCTAAATATTGCTTGAAATTTAAGCATACTGTTGTATTACTATATATCTATACATACGAGTGGTTCAGCAAGGTAGACTTGTTCACCTTGAGCAGCTATACATAACTCTAGTTTAACGGGTGGGTTTACATCCTTGGTCGGTTCATAGTATTTCTTCAGCTGTAAAGTCATCAAACAAATCTTAAGTTCATGTTTTAATAACTTTATCATATTCTTTTCATAAGAGGCACAGATATGATAATTGAATTACAAAACCGGGAAGCTTGTAAACTACTGTTGTCCAAAGAAAGAGCACTAAAAGGCTCTACGATAATAAGTACATGTAAGTACAGTATGAGTGTTATATTACCTGTAGTAAGAGTATTTCCAGTACAGATCCCTGTAGTTGTGTGTTCTTACACAGCGCCTCATATAATCCCTGTGCAGATAAAACAGTTTGATCACAATTCAGAGAAACTTAGCTAAACGAGCAAGAGCAATAGAGTAAAATGTCAATAATTATCTTTACCAAAGGCATAAACTCTTGTGGAATAATGGCAGTGATGGCAAATTGGGACATTATAATAACACAAATGCCTGAAATCAAATCTATTTTTACATTTCATCTCCTTTTGCAAAGTACCAAACTGTCAGATTACTTATCCGTGGAGGTTTTCATACATGGGTCATAGCGACTTCCACGTCCAAAATATAGGTATATCTTATATGGAATTATAGGACAAATATAGGAATTTTTCCAGAAAAATGGGGAAATTATAGGACATACCGCACTTCAAAGTAAAAATCAAAATGGAAATTTTCAGAATATTTGGTTACAGGTATTTCTATAAGGTCTTAAACAATTAAAATAAAACATATATTATAATATGAAGTACTGTAAATTGGTTTTTATTCGTCAGGTACCAATTTTCGTCAGTGCCTCCCTTGACGAAATTACATATCGACGAATATAAATATTCCTGACAAAATATAGTGTAGAAAGGAAAAAATTGAATCTGAAGAGTTAATACGACAGGCAAATGATAAATCGATCAATGAAAACTGACAGGGGCATTCATTTTTCACAAACACATTTTTTTTTTATCTACATGTAATTATACAATTGTCAGAAACTGTTGAAAATTCCTTTTTGTATATGATTGAGTTATGAATGAGGCAGCAAAAATTGGCATAGCAGTTTTGCAGACATTTGATAGGATTTATAGGACATATAGCTCAAATCTAGGACAGCTATGACCCATGTTGACAGAATGTGATCATGTATACACAAGTATTTCATGTTAAAAGTTGAAATACATGTAGATGTTTAGCATGTATATAAATGGACCGAAATGAATTGATTTAGCTTTGTTATTTTATGATTACTGTATGTAGCTGATACAACATAAGTCTGACATCGGCTTGCTGTGTGAGGACCCTAAGAAGGTTTCTTGTTTTGTTATCATACAGTTAAAGTATACCATTGAGGGAGTTAGCATGATTCTGGTTTCCCTCGACCAGACCTATTTCCCTCCGAGACTAGACCTATTTCCCGAGGCGAGAGGGAAACCAGAATCATGCTAACTCCCTCAATGGTATACTTTAACTGTTTTATTATACTATCACGCGCTGTAGCTCTGCCCCATTTCGAAGTCACGCGCTGTAGTTCCGCCCCATTTCGAAGCTATATCCCTAGGGAAATAGTCTTCTCAACTAACGCACCCTTTGCAGGGAAATAGTCTCATCAGGCGGATTACAGCTAGTTTTAATGAGTATGTTTTTATATAGGAAAAAACAAGTAAAGGTATAATTATGAATACGTACCTGATACAGCATAAGTCTGACATCGGCTTGCTATGTGAGGACCCTACAGAGGTTTCTAAATTTGTTATTTATAATTACGTACCTGATACAGCATAAGTCTGACATCTGCTTGCTTTGTGGGGACCCTACGGAGGTTTCTAGTTTTGTTATTTATGTTCGCATACCTGATACAGCATAAGTCTGACATCTGCTTGCTGTGTGAGGACCCTACGAAGATTTCCCATTATCTCCAGACATAATGCTTCGTTACTTGCAGGATTACATCGAACATGGACATCTACCGTTATCTGTAAGCAACATAATAGGTTACTGTACCTAATTGGAAGAAGCTCTGTATAACACAAAGACTGTATAAATGTAGGAATTATTTAATCAGGAGTGTCTATATGGTTACCATGATCAGGCCATACCTGATTTTGCTTTAATGAGCATCAGGTCAAGTGATGGAAACCTATTTATCTATCTGTTAAAAACAAAAAACAGAGAGATGTGAATAAAAAAAACCCGTAAGAAATCTTCAAGAGAGAAGAATTTCTTGGAAGGGAAGCAAAGATTCCCAAAGAAAAAGGCACAAAATTATCATTTTTAGTCAATTTTCAGAGTACCCAACCTTTGTAAGACTATATACCTATTGTAAATTGTTCAGACTACACTTCTGTCTTAAAACATAGGGTAATCAAAGATTACATAGCTCGCTGTAGCAGCTTTTTGTCAAAAATCAAAAAAACTTCTAAAATTACAAAAAGCATTGTCATGAAGAGTCTATGCATCTAACATTAGTCATATCCCTTAGAGAGCTAAAGATAGAGCCAAAGTTTAAGTACAATTTTAATTTAAAAAAAGTAGGTAAATGGTTCAGGTCAAGATCACTACGTTCATGGTCATTGTCTCAAATGAAAGGTCTTGGTATTAGTAAATGTATGCATGAAAAATAAATATAATTTTTTTCAAAAGTAGGTCAAAGTCCAAGATCAGGGTCATTAGGTCAATGGACATGGTCTCAAATGAATGGTCTTGTCACAAGGTATCTACATGTGAAATATCAAAGCCCTACCCCATATAGTAGAAGAGGTAAAGCCCAGCTTTAAGATTTTGAAAAGTAAGTCAAAGTCCAAGGTCAAGGCCACTAGGTCAAAGGTCATGGTCTCAAATGAAAGGTCTTGTCATAAGGTATCTACATGTGAAATATCAAAGCCCTATCCCTTATCATGTATCATATGCTTATAATTCAAGAGATATAGCCCAGGTTAAAGCTTTTGAAAAGTAGGTCAAAGTCAAAGGTCAAGGTCACTAGGTCCAAATTCATGGTCTCAAATGAAGGGTCTCATCACAAGGTACCTACATGTTAAATATCAAAGCCCTATCCCTTATAGTTCAAGAGATATAGGCCAGGTTAAAGTTTTTGAAAAGTAGGTCAAAGTCCAAGGTCAAGGTCACTAGGTCAAAGGTCATGGTCTCAAATGAAAGTTCTTATCACAAGGTACCCACATGTGAAATATCAAAGCCCTATCCCTTATAGTTCAAGAGATATAGCCCAGATTAAAGTTTTTGAAAAGTAGGTCAAAGTCCAAGGTCAAGGTCACTAGGTCAAAGGTCATGGTCTCAAATGAAAGGTCTTGTCACAAGGTATCTACATGTGAAATATCAAAGCCCTATCAGAGATATAGCCCAGGTTAAAGTTTTTGAAAAGTAGGTCTAAGTTCAAGGTCAAGGTCACTAAGTCAAGGGTCATGGTCTCAAATGAAAGGTCTTGTCACAAGGTATCCACATGTGAAATATCAAAGCCCTATCCCTTATAGTTCAAGAGATATAGCCCAGCTTAAAGTTTTTGAAAAGTAGGTCAAAGTTCAAGGTCAAGGTCACTAGGTCAAAGGTCATGGTCTCAAATGAAAGGTCTTGTCAAAAGGTATCTACATGTGAAATATCAAAGCTCTATCCCTTATAGTTCAAGAGATATAGCCCAGGTTAAAGTTTTGTCTACGGACGACGACGACGACGACAATGATGCCGAGGGTATGGCATTAGCTCTCCGGACTTTTTCGTCTCGGCAAGCTAAACAGGATGTCAGCCTTGTCAGTAACTTGTATGAGCAAACAACATGCACCACTAACTATATGATGTCACTCTATGAGTTTTATAACTCACAGTGAGATTCTTTTCAGTGATTGCAGGAAATAAAAGAAACATCAGCAAACATCTAAGATTATTGTATTAATCTAAACTGTCCATTTATATTGATGTTTTTGAAATTGACACTACTAGGCGTGAGGTGTAATAAATTATTTACTTGACTAAAGGAGAACGACTGGCTGGTCTGACTTGACTGTAGTCCTCCTAACACTCGGAACTGCTTCAGAATCATCAGGAATCCACTCACTCCAATCTTACGGGAATCTAGCTGTCTGTTAAAATATAATGTACAATTATGTGTAGCAACAAAACAAAAACAGCAATTACATGTTACAATGTATATTGGTTTCAAGACACGTATATACTTATCTTTTTCAACTGCCATCAATGTTTTTCTTTCTGTCATAATTTGTATGTTCCATTAACATGTATGTTTAATGTAAATAAGGTCTTCACTCATGCCTTTAAATAGGATTTTAATCTACACAAAATGTAGATGTACAGTACGTATGAAGGATCATACTTTGAGAACATTGCTTTTCTAAGGACCAGAATTAGGGCATCTCTAAGGGTAACACTGATTTTCAGTAATGGTTGAATGGCTCTAAGCAGCTCCTGTGCCGTGTTTGGGGTCAGGAACGATAAATAATCAAATGTCTCTCGGATCTTAGGGGTACATTCTAACAGGATCTGTGGGAACGATGTCACAGTTGTAGACAGCAGGTCTGAAACAAGAAAACATGATGATAAGAGAAGATAATCTATGAGGAGAATATATTTTCATGATTTATGGGTCAACATATACATTTGCATAAAACACTAACAGGGCTCTTGATCAGCCTAATTTGGGACCCATATTTGGCCCCAGTCCCAAACCAAAATAGTATATTTTTTTCCCAATCTACTGACCATTTTTCCCAATTTGACACTTCATGGAAAATTCAACAAAATGAGTAAAAAATTCTCATTTTCAAGTGAAAAGTCATCCAAATCTATTTTCTCAATTAATGAGAAAATGGTACTATTTTTCCTCGTTTTAAAGGCCCTGGGCCCCAGTCCCAATAATGGCTGTGAGAGCCCTGACTAAGGACAAACATAGGTAATCACAGATTACGAAGCTCACCTCGTGACAGCAAAATTCAATTCAAACATATTCTTAGTACATGTATATTGGCTTTTAAAGGCAAAAACACTCAAGCAGAAAAAGTAGGTCAAGGTCATTTTATGAAAGTTTGATCAAAGATACATCCAATATGCAAGTTTGGTACATGTAGCAGTTATACTTTGCTCAATATTGGCTTTATAGAGCAAAATCACTCAAGCGGAAAAAGTAGGTCAAGGTCATTTTATGAAAGATTGATCAAAGATACATCCAATATGCAAGTTTGGTACATGTATCACTTATACTTTGCTCAATATTGGCTTTTAAAGGCAAAATCACTCAAGCGGAAAAAGTAGGTCGAGGTCATTTTATGAAAGTTTGATCAAAGATACATCTAATATGCAAGTTTGGAACATCTAGCACTTATACTTTGCTCAATATTGGCTTTATAGAGCAAAATCACTCAAGCGGAAAAAGTAGGTCAAGGTCATTTTATGAAAGATTGATCAAAGATACATCCAATATGCAAGTTTGGTACATGTATCACTTATACTTTGCTCAATATTGGCTTTTAAAGGCAAAATCACTCAAGCGGAAAAAGTAGGTCGAGGTCATTTTATGAAAGTTTGATCAAAGATATATCTAATATGCAAGTTTGGAACATCTAGCACTTATACTTTGCTCAATATTGGCTTTTAAAGGCAAAATCACTCAAGCAGAAAAAGTAGGTCAAGGTCATTTTATGAAAGTTTGATCAAAGATACATCCAATATGCAAGTTTGGTACATGTAGCACTTATACTTTGCTCAATATTGGCTTTTAAAAGCGAAATCACTCAAGTGGAAAAAGTAGGTCAGATGCTGCATCCAATGCATGGGTCCATCTCGGCATCCAAAGATGAATCACTTGTGAAAGTTTGGTTACTGTTGCATTAGTACTTTGTCAGATACTGAGCTACCCCAAACTTCTTAACCAAATCACTCAAGCGGAAAATGTAGGTCAGATGCTGCATCCAATGCATGGGTTCACCTCAGCATCAAAAGATGAATCACTTGTGCAAGTTTGGTTACTGTAGCATCAGTACTTTGTCAGATACTGAGCTACCCCAAACTTCTTATCCAAATCACTCAAGCGGAAAATGTAGGTCAGATGCTGCATCCAATGCATCGGTTCACCTCAGCATCAAAAGATGAATCACTTGTGCAAGTTTGGTTACTGTAGCATCAGTACTTTGTCAGATACTGAGCTACCCCAAACTTCTTAACCAAGTCACTCAAGCGGAAAATGTAGGTCAGATACTGCATCCTATGCATGGGTTCACCTCAGCATCCAAAGATGAATCACTTGTGCAAGTTTGGTTACTGTAGCATCAGTACTTTGTCAGATACTGAGCTACCCCAAATTTCTTAACCAAGTCACTCAAGCGGAAAATGTAGGTCAGATGCTGCATACGATGCATGGGTTCACCTCAGTATCCAAAGATGAATCACTTGTGCTAGTTTGGTTACTGTAGCATTAGTACTTTGTCAGATACTGAGCTACCCCAAACTTCTTAACCAAGTCACTCAAGCGGAAAATGTAGGTCAGATGCTGCATACGATGCATGGGTTCACCTCAGCATCCAAAGATGAATCACTTGTGCCAGTTTGGTTACTGTAGCATTGGCTTCTTAACCGGCTTCTTAACCTTCTTAACCGGACGCGGACGCGTGGGGTTATAGCATAAGCTCACTCAACTTCGTCGAGGTGAGCTAAAAATGGTACCATTTTCATCATAGCAATAAACCATGTAGTTTGTTTTTAAAGCGTCAACCTTTCTATCTGCCATGGACAAAATATTACAGCCGTCAATCAGTTTTTACATTTTAGATGTTAGATCAAACTTAACACAAGGGGATAAGAAAGTCTTTATATAATGTAAACCATAATAAAACACAATGTATACCTTACCTAGGAAATGACAGACTGGAGCACTGGTCTTTGTTACAACTCTGTTAAAAATCTGCTCTAAAATCTCTGCCCTCACCATCTGGTGGGCCTAGTGAATACAACTTGAAAATATTACTATACATGTATATACAGATAGAAAATCAATTTCTGTACAGTTCTTTACTATATAACCAATAAAAAGATTATCTTTTGGGTAAATTATCGTCTATAGTGACATTAGAGATATTTAATGACATATTTCTCTCTTTCCTGAGACATAGCTTTACATGATTATTAGGACTCATACATACATGTACATGTATATACAGCAAATCTGGAGTATTCATCACATTATAATTTATATACCTTGAATGTCTTGGTGAGTATCTTACTACCGAGCTTACACGCCCTGTGTGTGGGTCCTGTCTGAGGGGAGGTTACTTCTGTCCTACCAAATGATGCCTTAGGTCCAAACGAGTCCATCAGGAGAAATCCTAACTGAACCAGGCCCTGCACTACATGGTCCCATCCGTGAACACTGTAATTTTACATAATACATGTATATATATCGTAATCATATCACTATAACATCTACCTACTTTTTATATAATATCACCATTCATTACAACAATGAGAATTTTTCTCTATTTAAAGTTTATATTATAAAATTGCTTTTTTATCTAGAATTCCTGACCAAGGACTATTCTTTCAAACTTTTTTAGGCCTTCATAACTGATGTTGATTACTCACCCTAGCCGTGGTGTAAGATACAGCTTGTTGGTATAATGATATGATTATGGCATTGTGACCTTATAGACAACATTAATGTGACGTTCAGACTGACATCAATGTTGCACCATAAATTACCTCAAAGTAATGCTCAGATTCAGAATGAACTTCAACATCATATCAAAACAAGTCTTGAAATGGAAAATTCACATAAAACTGACAAATCAATTTGGTGTGGTCAAATCTATGATACTTATTTTGTACAGTATCTAAAACATAATCTATGTTACCTATTTTGTACAGTATCTAAAACATAAATTATGTTACCTATTTTGTACAGTATCTATAACATAATCATCCACAACAGATTTCTCCGGCACCACTTCCCTCACCCAATGGGATTCTTCCTGTTTCTCAGCATCTTTATAACTCTTTAATACCGTGGCCTTCAGTAGATCAAATATCTGAAATACAACTTGAATGGTTTATCATCTACTACATTAATCCAGAAATTTGGCAATGTTTACATTGGTACATCACACAAGAAAACTGGACAATACTTCTATTTAGGCAAAATCTGACAGAGGATATTCTTGGCATCTATTTCACCTTTAATATCAATCTACTGACTTACCTGCTCTTCAAATCTGTGAATTCTTGATAATGACAGTGACAGAGCCAGGACAAAAGGTACCATAGTTTTACTGGCACTACCTGCTTGATTAGCCTGTGTAATGTACAATATTGACAGTGTATCTAACTATCTATATGTGATATAACAAATTTTGTTCTTTTTTTAAACAAATGTATTAAAATTAAGACAATGCTAATAATCAATCAAGATCCCTCACTTGGTAAAAGAAATCAATATATTCAAACCAGCATCCCTCAAGAGGGAACCGTATATGTATATGGACCAACATTCGTCTATTACATGTACCTTGGCATTTGATCTTGACTCAAAATATTTACAATACAATATTATATTGAAAGCACACATCATATGTACCTTGAGGAACTTGATAAACTCCCTTCCAAGTTCCTGGTCTTGTTTAACAGCAAAACTAATATGTAGTATTACAGTGCCTTCTGTCTGTTTTAATGTCTCTACACTGGAGTTATCTCCTTCTAACAAGTCCTCACTGTAAACCAGAATGTGGAACTATAGACTTTAGTTACATGTGTACTATAGGCAGGGGAATTCTCTCTCTTGTTTTATTCTAGACATTTTTCTCAAATGATCAAAGGGCCAATTCAAAACTACATGTAATTTACTTTAAGGAATATTAGAAATAACATTTCAGAACCCAAATTCATGAGAAGGTGAATCAATTAAAGGGTGATTTCTCCTGTACGTCATAAAGCTTTTATGCTATTTACCTTGTAAAAATCAGGATTTATTTTCACATTTACCAATTATTCTAAAAGTAAACACTAATATAAACGAGATGTGTTTGCGAAACACAAACGCTCCCATAAAATCTGTGTCAATGTAAAATTGTTATCTAAAATTCACATCAATGGTGAGATCACAAGGTAGAGAAATCTCATCACAAGAAATGTGCATTTGAGGTATGAAAGTCCTACCATTTATCACTCATAAGCTCTAGCTGAGGTTATTTTTTTTCTAAAGAAGATCAAAATCAGAGGTCAAAATCACGAGGTTTAAAATTTTGGTGTAAATAGAAAAGCCTTCTCATAAATAATGCAATGATCGCTGTGCGATATAAGTCCCCTACCGGCTGCATAAATTTATGTCTTGCATCTCTGTTCATTATCTGCAACAACAGCCAAGAAAAGTCTGGGAAACTGAATTCACGAAATTTGCGAAGTCCAAGGGCCATAACTCTTGTGAAAATTAGTCAATCTAAATTAAACTCAACTTGATCTGCATCACACTATAATGTATTCACATACAAAAAATCAGTTCATCATCTGCAATAACAGGCATGAAAAGGTATGGAAAACTGAAAATTTCAAGAAATTTGCTAAGTCCAAGGGCCATAACTCTTGTAAAAATAGGCCAATGGAAACCAAACTCACAGTTGGTCTGTATCACACTGAAATGTATTCATTGACCAAAAATCAGTGCATTATTTGCAATAGAACCGAAAAAGAGTCTGGAAAACTGAAATTTTCATAAAATTTGCTAAGTCCAAAGTCATAACTCTTGTAAAAATAGGTCAATCAAAAGCACACTCAAACTTGTTCTGTATCACATTGAGATATATCCACATACCAAAAATGAGTTCAATTTATGCAACAACAGCGGAAAAAAGTCCGGAAAACTGCAATTTTCATAAAATTTGCTAAGTCCAAGGGCAATAACTCTTGTAAAATCAAGCAAACTCAAACCTGATCTGTATCACATTGAGATATAGCCACATACCAAAAAATGAGTTCAATATA
This sequence comes from Pinctada fucata, assembly GCA_028142955.1. Classification (NCBI taxonomy): domain Eukaryota; kingdom Metazoa; phylum Mollusca; class Bivalvia; order Pterioida; family Pteriidae; genus Pinctada; species Pinctada fucata. The sequence goes on along the minus strand of AP027105.1, from coordinate 68,363,818 downwards.
TGAAACAACAACGAAAAAAAGTCCGGAAAACTGCAATTTTCATAAAATTTGCCAAGTCCAAGGGCCATAACTCTTGTAAAATTAGGTCAATCAAAAGCAAACTCAAACTTGATCTGTATCACATTGAGATATATCCACATACCAAAAATGAGTTCAATATATACAACAACAGCGAAAAAAAGTCCGGAAAATTGAAAATGGGACAGACGGACAGACGGATGGACAGACAGACGGACGGACAGACAGACAGACCGAGAGAAAACTAAGAGTCCCCTTCGGCGTTGCCGGTAGAGGACTAATAATATAAGTTGATTAAGAAAGATTTTATCTTTTCTTCTAGTTAACAGCTTCCAAAAAATACGCAGATTTATAAATCTTGCAAATAAAACTGGTAATACTTTGTCACTGAGGAAGTGAACTAAGTGGTTTACCTGCATTCCGTAGTTGATTTGTTTTGGTATGCCTTGTCTTGCTCTACAAAAAATTCTGTAATTCCTTCCAAAACTAACTTTTTGTGTCCCTGTGAAATAAAAGAATAGTTACGGTATGAAAAATTTACACTTGCTGATTTTAAATCTATCACTATCAATGATTTACATTTGTATATATCTATCGAACAAACTAATACTTTGATAAACATAAAATTCTATTGACCTTGGAAGGATGGAATGAATGGACTTACTTTGGTTGCCAATAGCAACAGCTGATAGACCAAGGCAGGTAAATCTGGAAGCTCCAGTTCCTTCATCATTCTGAGAACTTTCTCTATCACAAATTTGAGTTCCTCTGTTGTCAAGGTTACATCCTTGAACATGGCAGCTAAGTGTAACACACTCTCTGAACTCCATCTTAAAGCAAATATATACAGGTATCACTATACTAACTGTATCATCATGCTTGTGTGATGATAAAATGAACAAGGAACTTGGCTTTAAATTTGAATCAAAATGTGTAAGTAAAAGACTATGCCTTCATTAGTAGCTATATTGCCGGAAGATTAAAATGTCAAAGCCATTAAACAGTGTTTACGAAAAGTGACGGATTGATGGCAATCTCTGGTGGAATTTGTCAAGGTCCTGATGATTTTGGATTTCAAACATATTCTATAGGGAAAAAAAACCCCTCAAAAATACAGAAAATATCCAATGGTTTGACAGACTGTTTCACAAGCACTAACAAAACATCAAAGAAAAAGGCCAAAGTCACAAGTCCAAAGTTTTTAGTGTCAAGTGGATATCCTTGTCACATGTGCAATTCTGACAATAACTTACTTGCACGAACACAGACTGTTAAGTATATGTCCTTTATAATCACTCCCACACATAGTACTGCCACTGTAACATATATTTTCCTCTATGGCTAAGGCAGACAGTATCTTGGGTAGTAGCTCCAATCCCCTGATAATTATAGGGTATTTATTTCTCTGGGATTTCTACATCTTTTCAATCATGTTGTTAAAATAAGTTTATTTTGTAAGATGTGACTCTTTATGTTTTTAAGATCATTGCCATTAGCAGAAATTAAGTTTATTTTGTTTTACCAATCATTGTTTGTAAGAAATTGAAATAACAAATTTGCTATGAAAAAAGATATTCAGTCACATACTGTCACAAAAAACCCATATGCCAAAGTGAATATAAAATATGCACTTATCACTTATATTTGATGTAATTTAAAACTTTTAATTTTTGTGATATCACTTTGTTTAATACTATATTAAGTATTCTTACTTCCCAGAGTTGGTGTCCCCATTTTTAACCATGTCTACATATAGGTAGGACAGCTCCGCTAGCCCTGGACCATTCAAGGAATCTGCCTGTAAAGAGGTAAATAAAACTGAAATGCTGTACATGTCTAAAATAAAAACATTATTTGAGCATGATATACAAAATATGAAAATAATATACATGTAATCATAATGAACAAAAACTTTGCTCATAATAAATTAACATGTGAAACATTAAATCCTAGTAAACTTATACAACTCAAAATAAACTTCAATTTTAGTTAGTAGGTCAAAGTATACAAATACACAGTCAATATCAACCAATCAGAAGCTGTGTAATAAAAGGTTTGGACATTAAAGTACAAACTTTCTACACTTCTTAGTTGCTGATAATAAGAAATTTGGACCAAAATGCTGACCAACAGACAGACATCGAGAGAGATTGAGAGAAAGTCTCAGAGAGAGAGCTTTACCTCAATCATCAGTAAAGTTAGAATGAACAAACAGCCAGATGTATAGACAGACAGACGAATGGAGGACAGATAGACATCATACAATAGACCATGTAAAATAGATAATATGAGTTAGTTTTACCTCAATCATAAGTACAGCCAGGATGTCAGACGATATATAGCTTACAGACAGACAGACAGACATCATACTATAGACCATGTACAGTCAATATTAGAGCTGATGAAAAATTAGTATTCGAATATTCGTTAGTATATATCATGCACGAAGCCTGTTATAATGAATATAAGCTTTGTACGGCATTATTTTGCATATGAAAGGAAGGAAAGATCAACCATTCTTTAACTAATATTAAACGTCTTAAAATTCAATAGCATCATTAGGGTACATGAGACAGACTTATTCTTTCTCATGTGAAAACAGCATCAATCTTGAACAATTATCCTAAAAGGAAAGCATCAAGTAGCGCTTGCACACTGGTCAGTATATGTGGCATTTAACTTTAAATATGAAAGCGGCTGTCGTTAGCTTCAATATTTCGCCCGTCTCACATGTTGTTCCTATTCAGTTATTTTTAGCTCACCTCGACGAAGTTGAGTGAGCTTATGCTATAACCCCACGCGTCCGCGTCCGTGTCCGTGTCCGCGTCCGGTTAAGAAGTTTGGGGTAGCTCAGCATCTGACAAAGTACTAATGCTACAGTAACCAAACTTGCACAAGTGATTCATCTTTGGATGCTATGGTGAACCCATGCATCGGATGCAGCATCTGACCTACATTTTCTGCTTGAGTGACTTGGTTAAGAAGTTTGGGGTAGCTCAGTATCTGACAAAGTACTAATGCTACAGTAACCAAACTGGCACAAGTGATTCATCTTTGGATGCTGAGGTGAACCCATGCATCGTATGCAGCATCTGAACTACATTTTCCGCTTGAGTGACTTCGTTAAGAAGTTTGGGGTAGCTCAGTATCTGACAAAGTACTGATGCTACAGTAACCAAACTTGCACAAGTGATTCATCTTTGGATGCTGAGGTGAACCCATGCATCGGATGCAGCATCTGACCTACATTTTCTGCTTGAGTGATTTGGATAAGAAGTTTGGGGTAGCTCAGTATCTGACAAAGTACTAATGCTACAGTAACTCAACTTGCACAAGTGATTCATCTTTGGATGCGGAGATGGACCCATGCATCGGACGCAGCATCTGACCTACTTTTTCCACTTGAGTGATTTCGCTTTTAAAAGCCAATATTGAGCAAAGTATAAGTGCTACATGTACCAAACTTGCATATTAGATGTATCTTTGATCAAACTTTCATAAAATGACCTCGACCTACTTTTTCCGCTTGAGTGATTTTGCCTTTAAAAGCCAATATTGAGCAAAGTATAAGTGATACATGTACCAAACTTTCATATTGGATGTATCTTTGATCAATCTTTCATAAAATGACCTTGACCTACTTTTTCCGCTTGAGTGATTTTGCTCTATAAAGCCAATATTGAGCATAGTATAACTGCTACATGTACCAAACTTGCATATTGGATGTATCTTTGATCAAACTTTCATAAAATGACCTTGACCTACTTTTTCTGCTTGAGTGGTTTTGCCTTTAAAAGCCAATATACATGTACTAAGAAATATGTCTGAATTGAATTTTGCTGTCACGAGGTGAGCTTCGTAATCTGTGATTACCTATGTTTGTGTGTGAGAGGGCTTCAATTCCTTCCCATATTCTGCTGAGGCGCAAGCCAATTGTGTATCACAATTGCATGTTACCACATGATGACAAGATGGTGATGCATATACAATTCAAACTGACATAAAACTAAATAATTTCTACCTTCATAATGGTAAATTAAATTTCCCCATCTATATCCGATACTCCACAATAGATATACATGTATACCTTACTGGACGCATTTTCTTCCAGCATGATTTTCCAAATAATTGTAGAACGTGGATTATATTAGACATTTTACCGCTATGTTAGCTAAAACTACTGCTACTAAGTTAGGTTTTGACACAAGAGTTCATTATCCTTGGTGGTTTCATAATAATCCTGCCATTGCACTATAATATGGCTTGCGCTACAGCAGTGTAGGGGAAGGAATTGAAGCCCTTTTACACACAACTAGAAGTCTCTGACGAGACTGAAGCTCTCCTGGTTGTTTAGTAAAATTCATAACTAAATGACACAACTATTTTCTAAGACCCAAGGGTAATGGGCTAAAAAAGTATATCAGATGCACAAGCGTAACATTAAACATAATGCAAAAAACCTTTTTATCAGTCATACTTTCTAAGTAATGGTTTTCAGAAGATTACAAAGAGTTGTACACTAGAAAATGACCACATCCATTTTCAAAGAACCTGGAGGTCAGGGGCTAAAACTAATTATCAAGTGGATAATCAAACCACATACCCTTTACATATGTATTATGCAAAAAGATTTCATCCTCTATCAATTATGCATTCTGAGAATTGGTGTTCACAAGAATGCATAAGGCCTAAAATAAAATTTAGTTTGTTTGCCGTTAACCGACCGACCCACGAAAATTGCCACGACTCGGAGAATTTTACTGCCATTTTCATTCTGATATTTTTTTTATTGATTATTTCTTTCCGAGATTTTGGAATGTCCAGTTTAAATATAAAATTAATCAAAATGAAAAAAAAACCTTTAGAATTAACAGGGCGCAATTTCAGTGAAGAGACGGTTAAGTATTATGTCCATGAACATGATGTTTGATAGTCGTATTTTATGTACATGTACGACAGCGAAAAATCAATAACTACTTACCACATTTCATTGACAAGAAATGCCCACAAGACTGATGGTCCTATTTAAATCATATTGATTTTAACATGTGAAAAAGTTGATTTATATACCTGGTTCCGATCAACAATGGTAACATATCATCTGTAGCCCCCCCCCCCCCCATTACTAGTTCACGTAACTGAAGTGGTTGTAACAAATGCAAAATGAAACTTCTTTCGGGGGATGCTAACACTGGACACTTAGATTGTGCTTAAAATAATATTTACTGCGTGCTTTTGTATAAGTAATGGTAAAATGAGCAAGGAAATTCCGTGAGACTTCAGCGCCAGAGTGCATGGTTTGCTTCAGTGATCCATAATTTTTTTTTGGGGGGGGGGTCTTCAAACTCCTCCACTTCATACTTGCAGAATAGCAGTTTAAATAGGTTTTAAGGATCTATTCCTGAACGAATACATAAATTGAAAAAATAGATATCGTGTGTTGAACCAAACGGACAATAATAATAATGACAACGCTCCAGACAGTGGCGAGAGGATTTAACCTATTGATTTTCAAGGTCAGGAGTCAAAAGTCGAGATCACTATTGGTAATGATAAAACTCTGTGGATAGTCTAAAGATCACAATTTACTTTTGAAATCAATATTCAATCTTTGCATTGACTTAATCATGTTCAGAGCCAGAGGACGATACCTATTGGGTCTCAAGGTCAGGGGTCAAAGTTCACATTAGGCAATAATAGATCAACTCTAGAGATTGCAATTTAATAAGATGTTCATCAAACTTTGCATGTGAGTTGCCAATGGTGCAGGGTGAGGGGACGCCCATTTGTTTCAAGGTTCACAATAGGCAATAATGCAGAACTATATGGTGTACTTTTGATGCTCTTTAAAATTCCATGTGAGTTTCCCATGGGTCAAGGACTATGTAAGAGTACACCTTGTGATTTTGAAGGTCAGGGCTCAAAGGTCAAGGTCACAATGTACAGAAATAGATTAACCTTATCGACAGCCTTTAGATAACAAATGAAAGAAAATAAAAAAGGTATTAAAAATGTTGTTGTCACGCATGGAGGTGCTACATTTTGTGTGAACTTGTTTTCATTTTGACTGTTAATTAATAGACAGTGTGCATATAACAATTATCTGTCACTTTTGTAGTATTTGAAAAAAAAACCATTTGTTTGTGAAACATGAATGCCCCCATCGCCATCTTTGTCAGTAAAAATTGTATAATGGTCAAACTTCAAGGTCAAGGTCACAAGGTGAAACATTTTTGTATCAATGGAAAGGTTTTGTCACATGGAGTATACATGTGAAATATCAAAGCCATATCCCTTACCATTCAAAAGCTATGGCCAAGGTTAAAGTTTTTGCAGACAAACAGACAGGACAAAAACTTTATGCATGCCCCTGAATCATCGATTTCAGGGGCATAAAAAAAAGCTTTCATGGACCATCAGTCTGTTGGATTCAGTAAGTTTAAATTCTACCAGCATGCAGAATGAAACAATCATACATTATATATATAATGAAACTGATTTTAAAAATGTCTAAATGCAATACATACAAAAATGAATATGAAAAAAAGATTAAGGTCACCATAAAGTTTCTAGACTTAACAATGCCATGCTTCAGTATGCTATAATAAGCCTCTTTTAATTTTAGTTCAAAGAACATTAAAAATAAGCAATATGCTTATATGTTGAATGTAGGCAGTCTTGTCTGGCTAAGTATTTATAAAGTTATTTTCAAATAAAATAGAATATTTTTCCTACCTACCTACCCATAGGTAAAAGGGTAGAGTCGGTTAACAGCAAACATAAAATATTTTATGTCTGGCCTAATATATATAGGAGAAAATGACCTGATCCATTTTCCACGACCCTTGGGGTCTGAATCTCGAACAAAACATCAGGTACATGTACACAACTAGACCATAGACAAATCATGTTGCAAAAAGAATTGACTTTGTATCGTTTATACTTTCTGCGAAAAGATGACCACAAAATTACAGTAAGTTATATATACATGTACATATAGGAGAAAATGACCACATCCATTTCCTAAGACCCTGGGGGTCGGGGACTCAGATGAAATATCAGGTGCACAACTACATCATAAACCTTTTAGATTTCAAAAAGAATTAACTTTCTATCATTTATACTTTCTGAGAAATGGTGACCACAAGACTACATAGAGTTGTATAGGAGAAAATGACCACACCCATTTTCTAAGACCCCAGGGGTCAGGGGCTCAGATGAAATATCAGGTCGCAACTAGATCATAGACCTTTAATCTTATCGGACTTTTATTATACCAAGTATTTTTTTTTTCAAATAAATCAAAGGGTCAGATATATGATTTTGAGGACGCTGTAATAACGAATATTTGAATGCGAATCAAATACATGTCACGAATATTCAATTACCAATTCGTTTCAGCTCTAGTCAATATGAGTTAGTTTTACCTCAATCATAAGTACAGCCAGGATGTCAGATGACAGTTTACAGACAGACAGACATCATACAATAGACCATGTATAGTCAATATGAGTTAGTTTTACCTCAATCATAAGTACAGCCAGGATGTCAGATGATAGTTTACAGACAGACAGACAGACAGATTGACAGACAGACATCATACTAAAGACCATGTATAGTCAGTATGAGTTAGTTTTACCTCAATCATAAGTACAGCCAGGATGTCAGATGACAGTTTACAGACAGACAGACATCATACTATAGACCATGTATAGTCAATATGAGTTAGTTTTACCTCAATCATAAGTACAGCCAGGATGTCAGATGACAGTTTACAGACAGACAGACATCATAATATAGACCATGTATAGTCAATATGAGTTAGTTTTACCTCAATCATAAGTACAGCCAGGATGTCAGATGATAGTTTACTGGACAGTTCACTTTTTTCTAGGACGTTAATACATCGCCTGTACAACGTTACACAGATCTTCTTTCCATCACTGTCCCCTCTCAAGTTCAGGGCTTAAAACAAAGCATAAAATCATTGACTGTGACAAGATCAGTTCATGATGAGGCAAGACCTAGCAATGTATTAGCTGATAAAAGCCTTCCACTGAATAATGAGAAAACTTTGACATCAAGATGAAGAGAATTTGTTTTTATTTTACATTGAATACCAAAGAAGCAGCTGCTAAATGTTGATTGGTCAATAACAATAATAAAACACCGCTAAAGACCGTATGGCCGGATTGCAAAGTAAGTTTTTGTCACCAACTGGGTCAAGGTCATTAGGTCAAATAATACAGCATACATTGAGAGGTCTTGTTAGAGGCAACCTACATGTATAATATATAAAACCAGTAACTTTAACCAAAGTCTTTAACTAAATCAAAGGTCAAGGTCAATAGGTCCAATGTTATGGCATAAATTGAAAGGTCTCATCATGGGCAACCTAAATGTATAATATAAAGTTTCTACTGCATACAGTTTCTTAGATTTTGCCTCAACCAGAAACTTTAACCAAATCTTTAACTAGGTCAAAGTCCAAGGTCAAGGTTAATGGGTCAAATGTTATGCCATAAATTGAAAGGTCTCATCATGGGCAACCTACATGTATAATATAAAGTTTTTACTGCATACAGTTTCTTAGATTTTGCTTAAACCGGAAACTTTAACCAAAATCTTTAACTAGGTTAAAGTCCAAGGTCAAGGTCACTAGGTCAAATGTTATGGCATAAATTGAAAGGTCTCATCATGGGCAACCTAAATGTATAATATAAAGTTTCTACTGCATACAGTTTCTTAGATTTTGCCTCAACCAGAAACTTTAACCAAAATCTTTAACTAGGTCAAAGTCCAAGGTCAAGGTCACTAGGTCCAATGTTATGGCATAAATTGAAAGGTCTCGTCATGGGCAACCTACATGTATAATATAAAGTTTCTACTGCATACAGTTCCATAGATTTTGTTTAAACCAGGAACTTTAACCACAATCTTTAACTAGGTCAAAGTCCAAGGTCAAGGTCACTAGGTCAAATGTTACGGCATAAATTGAAAGGTCTTGTCATGGGCAACCTTCATGTATAATATAAAGTTTCTACTGCATATAGTTCTTTAGATTTTGCCTCAACCAGAAACTTAAACCAAAATGTTGACGGCAGACGGACGGACAGATGGAGGGACAGACAGACAGACAGACATCGTCAATCCATAGACTGGAATTGCTTTGCAATCTGGCCAAATATGAGGCACACTTGATAATGAATTATCTCAAAATGATAATACATGTATAAATATTGACTTTGAGAATATTAATATACCGAAGCAGTGATACAGGATCCCCTTTACCCTTCAGTAGTCTGCTCTCCAGTAACTTTAATGTATTAACTATGAGTTATATATACCTTGTAAGATGGAGCGAAGCAGTGATACAGGATCACCTTTACCCCTCAGTAGTCTGCTCTCTAGTAACTTTAGTAGCTAAAATAGTGCAAGAACAAACAAAAGTCTTACTAAAATACTGTACATAATGAGATAAAGAAGATCCTGACGATAATCTCAACAGCACTCACAATAGAGTACAAAATTAAGCACAGACGGACCCCTAGCAAGCTAGAGGTGGGACCAGGTGCCCGGGAGGAGTAAGCATCCCCTGTTGGCTAGCCGCACCCGCCGTCGATGTTTAAGCACGAAAATGAAAACAATATATAAACTTCATGCACTGCCTGACGTTATGTCTATATAGAAAGTGCTATGGCGACAATGTCAGGGAAATATATTCAAAACACTTACTGTCAAACATTCAGAGTACATTTAAGGAATAACTTTAACAATTTTGCAAAGCGGATTATAAAAAAGTGTGCATCGCCTCAAACCATACTATATCTCAATATTATATAACCAGAATGTAACGTTGGTTCTGATTGGCTGTTGCGCGAGTCATTATTTTCTGATGATGACTCGGTGTGCTACCAGTATTTTTCCCGATTTCAGTACGTACCCTGAAAATCAAGCTTAATTGTTATTAAATCTTATAATTTTTCATGCAATTTTCACAAAAAAAGCGCAACTGATTGTTGAATCAGAAACAGAAATTGCTTTGAATCATCATTTTAATGATATAGAGTGCTACGTGTCGCTATATAATATAACAAATAAGGACTTGACTTGGTCATTGTGTCATTATAATGACCCAATGAGATTTGTAGTATCGACCTCAGCCTTGACGGCCTCGGTCGATATTACATATGTCATCGGGTCATTATAATGACCTCGACAAAGTCACTATTTGTATAATAGATTGCAAAATTGTTCAAGTTAATCCCTATAATTTAATCAAATACTAGAAAAACTTCGATTAACTTCTGTTTAACTTTAAACTTCAAACAAAATTGTAACAACAAGAGTGGAGGAAAGTGTCCGCTCAGTTGGTTGCTTTTAGCAATCGCCTATGACAGTGTCCTGGTCAGAAAAATGATGATTTTGGAAGGGAAAATATTCCTACCTTAGTCCCATTTCTATATTCAACTGTCTTGCGTTGCAGACCCTCCGAAAAGAGGGATGGCTTTCATATAATAGGGAAAATATGGGTTGTACACAGTAACTCAATGGAAACAGGTTGCCATTTTGTTTTGAATTTGACTGTCATTTGGTGCGAGATATTGACGTCACAATGGGTTTTACGTCATGTAAACGTCAGTTTGTACGGGAAATTAGTGCAACTTCAACTACCACACGATAGTATTTTTAGGTCAAAAGTAGTTTTGGCAAGCATTTCCGGAAGTGGGCTTGTCCAATTAAGCAAACCAATTTATGGAGGTATAATATGCTTCCAACGACCAATCAAAATCCTTGATACGAGTAAAATTAAATCATAAAATCAAATTAAAGGAATTGTGGTCCCCCGCTTTTGGGTGTTTGTCTTTAAAGAAATGCTTACAGACACCCCCCATTCTTAAGTTTTCATAACATATCTCATATATTATCAAAGTTCTAAATATGAAAGATTTAACTCCAAGAAAAGGTCAAAGGGTCCAAACTTTTGTTTTGTTACCAAGGGACAGGGCTTATGTAAAGGTATGCACATGTGAAATACGTGTATTAAAGTCCTATCATTTAAATTACCATCCAAAACTTATGGTCAAGGTTGAAGATTTTAAATGTGGGTCAACCTCCAAGGACGAGGTCACAAGGTCAGATTGTTGTTACCAACAGAAAGGTCGATCTTGTCACAAGGAAAACACATGTGTAATATGAATGCCCTATCACTTTCCATTAAAAAGGTAACACCCTATCACTTTCCATTCAAAAGTTATGGTCAAGGTTAAAAATTTTGGTATGTAGAACAAAGTCCAAGGTCAAGATCAGAAGGTCAAAAATTTTGGTATCAATGGAAAGGTCTTGTCACGAGAAATACACATGTGTAATGTGAAAGCCCTATCACTTTCCATTCAAAAGTTATGGTCAAGGTTAAAGATTTTAATAAGTAGGTCAAAGTCAAAGATTTTAAATGTGGGTCAACCTTCAAGGACAAGGTCACAAGGTCAGATTGTTGTTACCAACAGAAAGGTCTTGTCACAAGGAAAACACATGTGTAATATGAATGCCCTATCACTTTCCATTCAAAAGGTAACGCCCTATCACTTTCCATTCAAAAGTTATGGTCAAGGTTAAAAATTTTGGTATGTAGAACAAAGTCCAAGGTCAAGGTCAGAAGGTCAAAAATTTTGGTATCAATGGAAAGGTCTTGTCATGAGAAATACACATGTGTAATATGAAGGCCCTATCACTTTCCATTCAAAAGTTATGGTCAAGGTTAAAGATTTTAATAAGTGGGTCAAAGTCCAAGGTCAAGGTCACAAGGTCCAAAATTTTGGTATCCGTGGAAAGGTATGTGAAATATCAAAGCCCTATCACTTACCATTCAAAAGTTATGCACAAGGTTAAAGTTTTTAATAAGTAGGTCAAAGTCCAAGGTCAAGGTCACAAGGTCCAAAATTTTGGTATCCATGGAAAGGTCTTGTCACAAGGAATACACATGTGAAATATCAAAGCCCTATCACTTACCATTCAAATGTTATGCACAAGGTTAAAGTTTTTGTGACTGACGGACAGAAGGACGAACGGGTTTTAATGTCCCCGCGCTTTCGCGAAAGCGGGGGACAAAAAGAATATAAAAGAAGGATGTATGTTAGGGCTGGGACGATACTCCGATTCATCGGTGCATCGCGATATTTTTTTTCGCGATCCAAGTATCGATACACCCCGACGATACCTAAATTAAGATTTACAAAGAAATTGTGCTTAAACTTTCCGTATTTTCAAGTACTCAAGTTTAAATCCAACTGTCTTCAGTTTACATATAGATAAATACTTGCCATTGTCCCGCATTTTCGACCGAAACAATCTGTCCCGGCCGGGAAATCCCGATTTTTGGACGTTCCATTAAAAAAAATCAGCGTAATATTGATTATTAGTCACTCCGTCTTTTCATAAACTTAAACTGTTTCATAATATTTATCTAACGCACGCCATATACCCATGTACAGTAATCAGCCGGTAATCTGTCGGCTGTACCACAAACAATAGTCAATTAACGTCGCTAAATAAAAGCCTTCTCTTGTTGTTGTTTTTTTTTTTTTTGCTAGAAAAATAATTCGATCATTGAAAGTAATAGTCATGATAGCTATAAGATGTTCGAGTGATACCATTTGTGTAAGCAAAGATACAAAATTTTTATGAAAAGAAACAACGTGAAGTAAAAATGTAAACAAGATAAAAAAAAAATACGGCAACCACGGAACGCTCTTAAGTTATTATAATACTCTCTTTATTATTATCACGTAAAAAAAAACCTCAATACTAATCAACGTACGTCAGCTTACTGTCTTATTCAATACCCGAGACGTTAAGGTATCGATTGTGTATTTGATTTAAACTCCCTTGTTATTGTTCGCCAACGTCAACTCAGGTAACGGCACAGGTGTTTTATACTTGTGAATAAAGGGGTGGACAAGTTCGCTGAAGCGCCACTTTTTAGAAATGCGTCCGAGTCGACGCCCGTGTACGTATACGGCGCGCGTTAATAAGATTTATTTATTCTCTGACGTTCTTGTGATTGCAGAGAGCTATGATCTAGTGCAATTTTGGATTGCAATATCTGAAGTTCAACCTCCTAATGGAAAGTTACCTTAAACATAATTATAAAAATTAGCTCAGGATGTATTGTGTGTGACACACTCAGATGCTGATACTTAGTGAGATAAATTTCAGTATTTTCAGAAAAAAATCAGACAAATTGAAGAGGAAATATGTGAAACAAATTAATACCACATGGTCCTTTGTTTTGAAAATTTTACACTTCTCATTGATTTGACTGTGTTGCTCCTTCAAAAGTGAAGGACCCCCCCAAAAAAAATCCCCAACTTGTAATTATAATTAAAAGGCCTTATTATAGTGATGAAAAAGTGTCCCTCATTGGTGTTATATTTGTCCCTCTTTTTGATGATTTGTCACTATTTTTGTCCCTCTTTGCAACATGACAAAATTATGGCAAGTATGTAGATATAAAATAACAAAATGATAAGAACCATTGATTTTTAGTACGAAATTTCCATGACTTCTTATTGTTATTTGAAATGATTTTTTGTTTTTCAATTCTTCTAGTCAAATAACAAACCATTTATTAATTGTTTTCATCTTTATTCTATACAGAAATCTAGTGTTGGATAAATATAACATGTGGAATGAAAAAAAGCTACAAATATGATGAAAATAAATACTATCAAATAGCTTTTTGAGAAGGTTTTATTAGTTAACTTAGAATCGCGATATGTATCGTATCGGATATCAGGTATCGTGATACGTATCGGATCGGCTGGGTACAGTATCGTCCCAGCCCTAATGTATGTTAGTTCTTTATCAGAAGTGCTTTTATCCCTTTTTTCAAAAAGGAAATTTCTAGGAATTTACTAAAACTTTACACCAAATTCAATCATTATGCTTATGGTTTCTTTTCAGGTAACAAATAAGCCATTTTGCAAATAAGGAACTGGTTGAAAAATCATGCATATGTAACATTCTTCCCCATCCGATAAGTGACCTTGACCTTATGAAGTTATGAATACCTATTGGCCCTAAAATCAATAGGACTCTCCTCCTCTTGATATTAAGTAAGCATATATTCAAGTTTGGTTTGGATAGGTGAAAAGGTTCAAGTTATCATCTGGAAACTGAAAGACAGAACAATGGAATGACAGAATGATGAACAAAGCAGACTCTTGATGCCCTTCACCATTAAATAGTGGGGACAAATGGACATATTCAACAGCATAATCATGAATCAGGGCACTTGACCTATGCTTCATTCCAAATAAGGTCAAATTCATTTCTGAAATGAATTTATTATAGAAGAAACATACCTCTTTCTCTATATCACCTTTTAGGATTTCTGATAATTTTTCTATGCTGCCTTCCTCTGCAAGGGATATAACTTTATCCATGGTAGACCTAAAGTACAAAAAAATATACTGCTTCACACTAGCTGCAGTGTATAACATATTTTCATTCCTCTACTTTTTAATGACAAAACTATTTTTCTGTTTATCCCTGCAGATGGTAGTAAACGTACATGGATGTGTGTGTTTCTTATAATTTTTCTAATGATTTTTTTTCAGGAATTAATTTTTAATGTAGCTGTCCTGATCTCAAAGAGATATCATGTAACAGAATTTTACAAAAGAAAATTCAAATATCAACCAAAATTTCCCCAAGATCATGAATCTGCATTTACATTCTAATAAAAACTTTATGGAAAATTTCCTTAAATTTTTTTTATAAGCACTATCAAAGTTCATATTTTCACCGATTGCCAGTTAAGCAAAATGTATCAGATCCTTGGATGTGTCAGAACAGACTCGAACAGACTTAGAAGAACAGACTAGATAAATATTGAGAGGGACAAAAAGTAAAGTTTGATAACTATAGGGCCAGTATCACCAATGGAAGTCACAAGTTTAATTTACCAGATGAGTCCAGAATAGAGGATCCCACAGAACCAGTCTTGTTAGGTAACACTAAATAAGTGTCCAGCAAATGGTAAAAGGTCATTTCAGTACATGGTACAAAGACTGTTTGGTACATCATTGGGGTTGTTTCGGTACATCACTACATGTTTCTTTCTCACCGCAAACTTGATTAATTTATTTTCTTGAGGTATTGTCGTGGCAAACTGACCTGACCAGGCGGGGCTTATTTTCATCTGGTCATCAGAAGAGTTCACTTCTGACCAGGTGATATAAGCTATAAAAATACAGGTAATGAGTATTTACTCTAATTACCAATATATGCAATCCATAGTCTATCTATCCTAAATTTTAATTGACTCGTCTTAATTGTCTCAAAATACAAAACATGCACATGGTTTGCATGCTTTATCATCTTTACAAGCAAAAATGCAAATAAATGCAACATTAAAAATATAAAACATAGGGTAATCAAAGATTACATAGCTCGCCTATACAGGTTTTTGTCAGAAACCAGGTTAAAGTTTTTGAAAAGTAGGTCAAAGTCCAAGGTCACTAGGTCAAAGGACATGGTCTCAAATGAAAGGTCTCGTCACAAGGTATCTACATGTGAAATATCAATGCCCTATCCCTTATAGTTCAAGAGATATAGCCCAGGTTAAAGTTTTGTCTACGGACAACGACGACGACGCCGAGGGTATGGCATTAGCTCTCCGGACTTTTTCGTCCCGGCGAGCTGAAAATAACATCCCAAGCATGAGCATCTTCTTTTCACAGTTTCAGCGAGAATTGATTGTTAATAACTGAAATTGATAATCAAAAGACTTTTGGTGATTGACAATCGAATGTCAACGACAATTGGTTCATCACTAACATAAATGTCTTCTTGATGTACCAAAACCTCTTTCCCATGTATTGAAACATCTTTCCAGTGTACTGAAACATCTTTCCAGTATACCAAAACGTCCTTGTACCAAAGTTTCAACGTAGATTGTTTAAGACCTTACTATGTTAATTTTATCATATCATAAGTTGTTACTGAAAATGTTGAATATTATTAAAGGACAAAGAATGATGTTCATTTGAAATTTTCTTGTCTGACACCAGTATCAAGCTTGATGCGGAAAGACAAAGCAGCAGTGCTGAATAAACAATAGTGTGTTCCCATGATGATGTTATACCTCCAAATTAATCACCATTTTGGAATACAACTCTCGGACTTTATACTACATTTCTACCATGCAAAACGTTGACATTAAAACATTTATAATTTAATTTTCTGAAGATATTTCATAACTAAGGGAGTAACCATTTGATTTATAGGCCATTAGGGGGGGGGGGGGGGGGGAGAGGCAGAAAGACTTTTGCCAGCCGTAAAAAAAAAATTCAGCAATTTTAAGAGCCAGAAATTTTTTTTGGACAGCCCTTTGGGTCGTCAAATTTTCCAATGTTAAAAATTACTCTTAAAGATTAAATCATTCAGCGTGATTTTTCTGCCATATTAACAGTGATTGGGATAAGCATGCACCCTACGCCATATTCACATTCAATATTAAAATGGCACATTTAAATTTGAATGTGGCGCATTTAATTCTTAAACAAAATGTGGTAATCTTACGTTTTTTTACTCAGCGCGGTGATGACTAATCACCGTATTCATTTCCAACTTTCATCAATTTAAAGTTTTAAACTGCTGCGTGCAATTTCATTTGTTTAGGCCATTTCTTGTTTTTATTCTGTTTTGCGTCCTTTTGAAATTGAGAAAGCTACCAGCCAGCAAGGGAGAAAAACAAACAAGTGTATAAAACAAAGTTGCAATTTCATATTATGTGACAACGTTAATTCTGACAGAAACTTGTTTCATTTGATTATCTTTGACAAATTAGTCAACAAAAGAATGATAGACAATGCAATGTCTCGAATCATTGCAGTACTTTTACACGAAATATGAAAAATATTTAATTTCTCTTTAATTTTTGTTGAAAACACATTTAATTTTTTAGATCTTATCATTTAGATTTTTGTTCTGACAGTGTTACATAAATTTTGTATCGAAAACATATCAATTTTTTAATTGGAATAATTATTTATAATGTATCATCATGTAGGATTCAAGCAAGTCGAGTCACTTGGTGTAATATGCATAAAATTGTTCAAGTTGCTCATGGCACATTCATTTTCAACAATGGTACATTTGTTTTGCAAATAGCCCATTGATGTTCTAGGATATGGGGCCATTGTCACATTCACCTGATGGCCTATCCTGATCACTGTATCAAATATCAAACACGGAGTAAGATCAGGTGTCAAGGAAGAATATATTAAGGCATCTCTTGCAGCACTTGCTAGCAGATTGCTTCTTTTAACATGTTGAATTTCTGGGATGGCACATGAAACCTAATGTTTTCACTTAAATGTCTACTCAACACAGACAGGCTATATGGTGCTAATGACTAGAATTTAATTTCGTTCCTTTGAATTAAGTTTTTTTCATTTTTAAAGCTTTTAATAAAAAGAAAAATACCACAAAACAAAGTACATGTACCATTTAACTGTAATGACGTTATTGACAAAATATGGCGAAAATTGCTTGGAATTTTGTCTTTTGTGGAAGAATTCAATGTGGCCGCATGCGTTAACTGCATGAAATAAAACGTTTATGACACAAGGAAGATAATCTTTCACATATAAATTTTTCATCTTAGATAATGCATGCGGCCATTGCTAATTTAATAGAAATATGTAGTTTTTGCATCAATTTCGCGGAATATGAACTATTTGGTGTTTTCAAACGGCGAAAGCTATTGATAAATGCAATGTGTACAAAAGATAGATTTGTGCCTGAGTAGAGAACGTTTCAAAATGTCAAATCACAGTTAAACATTCTATGATTATGAAGTATCAGGGACGTATATTAAAAGGGATGTGCAACTCCCCGGTTCCCCCCCCCCCCCCCTGAGATCTCGTTTCTTTCATTGATATAGAGAAAAACTACGTGCCGGAGCCGAACGCGGTTTTACATACCCGGATTGCATAAATGACTAGTTCAGATTCGGAATTGAGTTATCCGGATTTTACCATATATAGGTTTATCCACCACGTCGACCTTTAATCGGTTATTAATTTACATTTCTAAAGCAATCTAGAGGTTGTGTATTTCAATTTGAGAAATCAAAGGCGCGTCACAAAGGTAGGCTAGTGTAATACGTAATATTGGCCTACCCAACGTGCAAGGTGTGAACGAATGAAAAGTGAGATCGCACTAGACTTTAGAGGTGATGTCTGACTTCTTGCACTTGAATTTGTCGAACTCTTGATGAAATATTAAGGAAACACAGGAGCTCGATGACAACGATCCACAAGAATTTCTTTAACTTTGATTAGAGAGAGATGGGAAGGGGTGGGTGTAATTTGGGGTTGTTGGCATCGAAACTATAATGGTGATATAATGGAGATAAATAATGGCGCCGACGAAACCACGACTGAACTGAAAATAATATGGTCACTTACATATATATATAGTTTTCGCAGTCTATAAAATGTTGAATACCATAATTATCTATAATTCTATTTTTTTAGGTTTCGAAGCCATACGATCCATAATTTGTAAGGTATCAGGATGGTTAGATATCGATGCTTAACAAGCATAATGAACAATCATGGGCATATTATAAATGTGTATCCTAAAACTAGCTTGTTTTTAATCTTTCTAACTTGAGAGTATAATTATAAGGCATTTCATTTGACTTTATTTTTTTTTTATTTCTGTATTTTCTCTTTTATTGCTCTTTTTTTCAATGACCCGTCATCATGTCGATTCGAAATTTTGACAAGTGAACGGAGCTTTTTTTTTCTTTTCTATGTTTTATTATTTTTCTTTCAATATTATTCTTTTTCTCTTTTATTTTTTTTTATTCAAAATGACGTGCATTTGGTCGATCCGAGATTTTGACAAGTGTACGAAGTTTTTTTCACTACCCTTTTTTCACTTGTTTTGGGTTGTCACTTTGATTTTTCACCGAATCTTAACAGAAACATAGCTTTTACTTATCATGATGACATTTAGCCGGGTATTAATTAACCTGTGGTCTAAGACTCGTGTCAGTATGTCGAGGCTGTATATTCCAATTGGAGTGATCGCAGGTATGTCACATGCAGGTAGGCTTGAGGATTGCGTAATATTTTACCCCAGGTGCAAGGTGTGAACAATAGATCAGCGATTACAAAAATTAGATCACGGCTAGTTTTTGGCATGAATAGATGGATTTTTTTATTCAAAGATGCTTTTCTGTCGGGACATATTCATCTTTATTTTGGAAAAAGACAGCTCAACTGTGAGGAGGACTTCTAAAGTATCTGACATACAGGTTTTTATATATATAGAAATTAAAAGTAACCGCGAGGGTTGAGATCAAATAAACACAGTTGTAAATAATTTTTTTTAAGATAAGAGGGACGCATATACGTCCCTGGTAATATCCTGTTTGTTTACTTTTTTCATGGCAGTTTCCGATATCCGATTTTATAATAGTGTTAATGTTCAAATGAGCGGATCAACGGAATTTTATCCTAAATTTCAAAGTGAGAACACCACATTTGGCTATTCTGCGGACAAGTTTATAAAGTAATTATACATGCACTTATGCAAACAAATGTTTAGCTGATGTAAGGGTTTTACAAAATGTCCGTAAATATGGGCTCTACGGTTTTTACAATTAAAAATCAGAAAAGATAAAAATCCGCAAATTAAAACTTGTTCTTTGTACAAAAATAACTCAAGAATCCACTTAATTTTTTCCGATTTTTTACAGCAAAAATACTTTCTATTTATTGAAAACTAAGGTACTCTGACATGAGGTAGTCGTGCCTCTTGAAAACGCGATGGCTACAAGTCGGGTTTGAAAACAATTTTCTCTGCAAATCTGACCTTAAAAACAATACGTCTTGTCTCAGTTTCAAGTTTAACTTGTGATTGAAACTTGGAATGTGTTATTTCAGTAAAATTCATGTCAATGTCGTTTAATATTAAAGGAGTTTAGAAGTTTTGACCCGTACGAGTGAAGTTGACCCAGTTTACATAAGGGCCACCTGCAATGTGTTCATTTCTTATGATTAAGAGCTTGCAGCATCATTCTAAGTTCTTAAAATAAAAATTATCAATAAATAACAACAATATAGATGGACTTTTCATCAATACAATATTTTCTTAGGCTATACAAGCCCTGACAAATATCGAGTCGAAGGATTTGTTTACATAATGGCGGAATGGATTGATTGCGCATGCGCAATTCTAACACCATACTGGTCGGGCACATATTATCGCCACTTTTTTCAACATTTTTTGCCCTAAAATCTTTATTTCTTCATAAAGTTCGATGAAATTTTCACAGATTGAAGAAGAACCCTTGATACACATTTCATGTTATTTTCATGAAAATCTGATGATCTGTTCTTATTTATCGGTGATTTGTGAACGTCAGGGTTTAGCTAAGTTTGAAAGAAGGAAGGGTACATATTATCGCCACCTCTATCTGTTCTTACTGAAAATCTTACACTTTTTCAACAAAATTGATATTATTTGTATTTATGATCTTTCTTCTTTTCCACTGTGAAAAAATTCATACAAAAAAATCAAAAACCAAAGAGATATAGGAAGATGAAGTGACCTACCCTTTCCCCAGAGGGGCGGGGAATATACATTCAGATTTACCGACTTTCTATCATAAAATTCAGTATTTGCAGGTTATGAAATTAGTTGAAATTTTGTATACCATTTCATGTTGAAAAGATGTAATTATGGTGAAAAAATTAAATTTCTACATCAACAGTATGCGAAGATATAAATGAAGTGGCGATAATATGTGCCCGGCGATAATATGTACCCAAGGGCGGATTTAGGGGGGTTTGGGGGGGTTCGGGAAAACCCCCCCGGTTTCCCTTTTTTTTTTGGTAACATTAACACTCGGAAAAAAACCCTGCAAACTGAGTAATAAAAAAATTGCTTAATGTCCACCAGAATTCACTATTTTGAAACAAAATTTACAAAAATTTTCTGATACATTCTATCGCATATCGATTCGATACCGTATCAATTTTCGTACAGACAATCGCGAAGTTCTTGTAATGTACGTCGCAGAGGGGGTTTTCTGTTTATTTTTATGCATGAAAATTAACATTAACAAATACTATAATATGAACATGTTCAAATAATTTGCAAAACATGTACGTGTGTCGAAAAATCAATGTAAATGGTACGGGGATCGAAACCTACACGTTTCTGTCCTCAAATAGCCGGTTTGCGTATTTTTGTCATCTACAGATTTTGTTAAAATCATACTTTGAAATAACCGGAAAAATGGGCAAATATTTAACATTGTATATAGCTCGAATATGCTCCGGAGGCCTATAATTAAGCATTCAATTTTTCAAAGCCAAAACCCAATGATACTCAACATTTTTTACTCGATATCGTACCAATATTCTAAGTACATGTTACAGCAAGGACAAATCAACAAGCCAGGGGCGAAGCCAGGCGTACATTTGTACGCAAAAACGTCCACATCATCTCGCAAAAAAAAAGGAGAGCGCCTCCCCCAGTAGCCAAAAAGAAGGGGGAGGATCTTTTGAAATAGTATTTAAAGCAAACTACTGTTCAGAAATAGATCAAAGACACGTACTCCAGAAACCACCGATTTGAATGCATTTTTCGTAAATTTCTCATGTTTCATTAGAACTCAATACAACCATGCGCGGATCGAGAGGGGGACCGGGGATCTGGACCCCCCCCAAACTGAAATGGGTCCATTTCTAATTGAAATGAGTCTAAAATGCATGAAAGCTAGGGCTTTGAAACCTAAAATTTCGGCTCGCTTCGCTCGCCATTTACAAATACAAAACTATTTTTTCTGCGAAATTCCTTAATTATTATCAATTGTTCATAAGTAAGTAATTTTATATAATTGTCTTGAGTCTCAGGAACTCATATTTTGCACAGTCCCTTACTTCATATGATCTAACCTCCTTCATCTTTTTCAAGGTTTGGTCATTTTAAGATGTCTGATTATTTGGAAAATGACACATCTCTTATCTATTTATTCTCATGAAATTCGCTCAGCTCGCCGATATAAGGAGTGAAATATTCAATGTTAAAAATAATCATCTCGATCGAATCAAGACAAATTAATATTTCATATCTAAAAAAATTTCTGGCTCGCTACGCTTGCCAATTCTTCATGAAAATAAACGTGAAAGGAAAGCTAACAAAATTGCCCCCCCCCCCTCCCCATCATGTACACCGATATATATGTACCTACATGATAGGTAGACTTCCTTAAATTTTGGACCCCCTCTGACCAAAATGCTGTATCCGCGCATGATACAACGATCGCTAACAAAGTGCGAGCGGTCGATTGGAAAGACTTTATGTGGACGTACATATATAAGTATTTAGGGAATGTCATGTTCACATCTCAAGTTTTCTTCATCTTAGATACGGTTCATCGTCTGTTGACATCGAATCATATGCGTTATCCCATCTAAATTCAGCTCAAATACGCTCCAGAGGTCAGCAATTTGCTTCATTTTTTTTCAAAATTTTCACGGGGGACCCCTTCAAGGGGATGGGTAACATATTTCCATACTGTCCAAACTTGACCCTTCGGGCCTCGCAAGTCATCCCCCCAAAAAGTGTCTGTGCCCCCGGACAGCTGAAGTTCTTGGTCCAACCCTTCTTTATAGACGTCTACATCGAAAACACCCTGGCTACGTCCCTGCCAGCAGTAAAAGGAGAAATTATTTTATTTAGAAATCTTTATTAACCACATAAATTGAGTGGAAAAAATGGTCTGAATATTCGAGAAGGTAAGGAGAAATGTGCTCCAGAATGCACCATTTTATTCCATTTTTTCAAAAAAATATCCGGGGGAGGCCCCCCGGACCCCCACCTACAGGAGGACAACCCTGTCCCGTACCCTCCCCCGCTCGGCACTTCGTGCCTCGAATCGACCCTTTGGGTCAATACAAAACCCCCCCGCTTGCCACTCTGGATCCGCCACTGGTACCCGACCAGTACAATCGTCAAATCTCGTTCTCAGTTTTAGAGCGAGTTGCATATCCCTTTTATATACGTCCCTGGAAGTACAATGTTCAAAATTAGGGCCTATATCAGGCTTTGTGGTCCTACCCCATAAAAATCAAATGTTTGCTCCCTCACCTTCTTACTATTCTTTAAAAATTTCTTGTTGTTTGTATTTCTCATCTAGACATCGATATCTACGATGTGAAAACTTCAGAAAATTTGTTAAAAAGTTCAGAAATTTTAACATAACAGAGATGGATATAGTCCGAGAGTTGTAATCCAAGAAGGGAGGTAACTCTAGCAAATGCAGGGATCACCCTAGCCCTTAAGAGTAATGAGATAAAAATCTCACTTGCTAAAAAACAATGAGATTTTCTCGATTTCAATGAGATTTTGAATGTATTTGTTTGAAAAAATAGTTTAAAAAATCAAACTAAATTCTCTTTAAATTATTTCCGTGAACATCTGGCAACACTTTATTTGAATGTGAGAATCGCCCTGGATTTTTTCTTCTTCCCTTTAAATGAAAAATGAGGTCAAATAAGATTTAAAATTCTTTGTCTCTCAGACACTGCCGCTATTCATTGTAAGTCGCCGACGAGACGTCTTTTTTTTTTCACAACTTAAGAGGAAAAATATCACCGTGCCTCAACTACACTCGCTGGTTAAATATGAAACATTATTCCATCTAAAGGAAATAACAATGTCTTTTGAATGTCTTTTAAGAAATCATCGGTTCCAATGGTACACATTTAAAAAATATTTCAGCGCGCCGTGACAAGTAATTTTACGGTAACGTCTAATTTGGGTGTACTAATGTTTACGTCAAGACTTTAGTTACCCGTTGTAAATATTTTGAAGAACTGTATAGCTATTGTTCATGATGACGATTCCAAAGACTTGTGAACTGTCTATAAGTCCTTGAAGATACTTAGTTATTGCTTAGTACAGGCCATGTTTCGACGACAAATACATGTAAAAAGACGGCCCACTTGCATGCGCAATACAACTTGTAAACTTTTGGTGAAAAGTTTTTGTATGATATATACTTTTCTTTTCCGGTCTTTTTTCTATAAAAACAATATTAAGACTACATTGTAATATTTCATAATATTCTATTGATATTACAATGACAAAAGAGCATGTACCACTGACAACTGCTAGAGAAACGTAAAGCTAAATCCTCGCATCAACGAAAAAAAAAAAAAAAACCCAAAAAAAAAAAACTACGAACAAACGTGAATACGACACACGGGAATTTCAGGGAATAGATTGGGTATATGCACAATACCAACGAGTTCATAAATACATACGTGATGCCGCTCGCGGAATTTCAATAATCAGCTGAAAATTTGAAGATTAAAGACGAATCTCCTGTTCTGTCGCATTATATTAACTCAAGTGCGATTTATTCAATGGAGGTATGCGATCTTTTAGCGCGACAATGCAGTGCAAATGCGATATTTTAGTAAAAAATGCAAGAATATCGCAAAATCGCGGCCTAGGGTGATCCCTGCAAATGGAGGAAATATATGGCTATGTGGGAACACACTATACTACTCCTCACACCTGAAAGTATATGGTAGGCCTATTTGCTTATAAACAAGGCAAAACTCATACCGATTATCTAAAACCAAAATAATTGAAAAAAGGCGCCTAAAAATGTCAAGGAGGAAATCTTACGATCACAGTATGAAGAAAACCGAGGTCTGACTTTAAAATTCCGTTTTTCATATATGTTTTTGCTTGTTATGAAAATTTATTGAATATTTATCTGTATACTGTTTAATTAATTTATAATCAGGAAATATAAGCTGTGTTCTGTCAAACAGAAGTGAAAATTCGCACTGCTAAAATGTGATAAAACGTAAAAGAGTAAAAAACTATTTTGAGAAAGTCCCTCTCTATCTCTGTACTTTCGATTTGTATTTGCACATTGAATTTATGAAAGGAGTAGATTATGACTTCTTTGTCACTTCTTTCTAGATTTAAGGGGGCTCTTGTTGGTGCTGTTCTAGGGGATTGTATTGGAGCATATTTTGAATTTGAATGGGCTCCTTCAATTGAGAAAGAGAAGATTGTTAATTTGGTAAACAAAATTGAGGCTGGTAAGACTTGTATCTGACACTGATTTACTACATTAAATGTTGATCATCCTCATGATAGTACCATAGTGGACTTTTTGGCTTGCCATAGTGTGTTTGTGTGTCCATCCATCTGTCAGAAAATATTAGCTGTCATTCCATAATTTCCAGACTATTGTCATGATTGTGAAAATTGTTGATCGAAACATATTGATCATGTTGATTGCAGGTATATAATATAGCGGTAGTTGACATAAATTTAGTTGAGTTATGCTCAGTCAGGGTTTTTTTTCCCCTTGTTTTTGGGCCGAATTTCAGCCCCTTCCCAATGCCAAATTTCCTCTATTTTTCCCAAAAAATCACTCTGAGATTCCCAAAGAGGAATCATGAAAAAATCACATGAGAAAATAAGACTCAAAACCTGGAAGTCGGCACAAAATTTCATATTTCTAAGAGCATTTTAAAGTTTTTTATTCACCCCTTGCTCAGTTCAAGCAAATCAATGGATTAGCTGTGTTAATACATGATTAGCCTTTGGTGAGAATTTGTATAAAAACTTCCAATTTCAGCAAAACATCGCAATTTTTCCCAAATGGGACAGGTACAGGCACCTTCCCCAAAAGAAAAAAAAACCCTGTCAGTAGTTATATGACCATGACTTGAGGAATTTTTTATTTTTTTTACTTAAATGACCTGAAATTTAATTCATGTATATGGTAAAGTATATGTTGCTGGCTTTACCATACGGTAAGATAATGTAGGGTACTCTTCCTATCCTACCTTTGTTTGCATTAGGCATTTTTATTTTAGATTAAACATATTTTATTGATAATAATATCAAAGGAATTGGAAACAATTTATCCAACTTAGAAGTATTTTTCTCTCAAGTAAATTACAAATTTTGGAATTATAAATATCCATTACAGATTATAGGGTATTATTTCAGAATCCAAAAAGGACAAAAAGAAAAAGGTATGGGAGTTTACAGATGACACAGCTATGACAAGAAGTGTGGCTGGAAGTCTCATTGCTCATCCAGATTTCAGCAGTGTTGATATGGCCAAAAAGTAAGTCTTAAACTTGCTAAATAAATCAAATAAATTGAAAAGTCTGATTTTTTTTTGTGTATTGCAATTTTTAGTGTGATTTCTGATAAAAGAGATGAAAAAATATCTTAATATCATGGCCCAAAGTAACCCTTTTAATAATAAATAAATCAGTGTTCAATATTTACATGTACTTGTAAAATATTCAGGCCTATGTGATTTTTTTGTGGTTTGTCAGATTCACAGAGGAGTACCACAAAGAGCCAGATCGAGGATATGGTAATGGAGTAATCACTATTTTTGAAAAGCTGAAGGCAAGTGACTACAAAGATATTTACAAGCCAGCCAGTGAGCAGTTTGATGGGCAGGGATCATATGGTAACGGAGGAGCCATGCGAATCTCACCAGCACCTCTACTAGCTCAGAGAGAGGAGGATAATGATAAGATCACCAAGATTGTGGTAAGTAAACCAATTTCATATGGTAGTGGAGGAGCCATGAGAATTTCACCAACACCTCTACTAGCTCAGAGAAAGGAGGATAATGATAAGATCACGAAGATTGTGGTCAAATGGTAATGGAGGAGCCATGAGGATCTCACCAGTATCTCTTCAAGCTTAGAGAAGGATAATGATAAGATCACCAAAATTGTGGTAAGTAAACAGAGATCATGAGGTAATGGAGGAGCCATGAGGATCTCACCAGCACCTCTACTAGCTCAGAGAGAGAAGGATAATGATGAGATAACCAAGATTGTGGTAAGTAAAGAGAGATCATATGGTAATGGAGGAGCCATGAGGATCTCACCAGCACCTTTACAAGCTCAGAGAGAGAAGGATAATGATAAGATCACAAAGATTGCGGAAGGTAAACAGATCATATGGTAGTGGAGGAGCCATGAGAATCTCACCAGCATCTCTACAATCCCGGAGAGAGAAGGATACGATCACCAAGATTGCAGTAAGTAAAGAGAGATCATATGGTAATGGAGGAGCTATGAGAATCTCACCAACATCTCTACTAGGTTTAAGTGAAAAGGATAATGATAAGATCACCAAGATTGTGGTAAGTAAACAGATATCATATGGTAGTGGAGGAGCCATGAGAATCTCACCAACACCTCTACTAGCTCAGATATAGGAGGAGAAGATCACCAAGATTGCAGAAAGTAAACAGAGATCATAGCATAATGGAGGAGCCGTGAGAATCTCACTAGCATCTCTACTAGCTTAGAGAGAGAAGGATAATGATAAGATCACCAAGATTGTGATAAGTAAACAGAGATCATATGGTAATGGACAAGCCATGAGCATTTCACCAGCATCTCTACTAGCTCAGAGAGAGGATAATGATAAGATCACACAGATTGTGGTAAGTAAACAGGAATGATATTGTTACAGAGGAGCCATGAGGATCTCTTATTGTTATTTTCTTATTAGTACACTTAGGATTTTATTGACAACTCAAAAAAAGATTACATGTACCTCAAGAGTCTGATTTAGTTAGCTGATGTATTTTTTTAATCTTCTTTCTTGTAGAATTTCATTGGTACTTTCTTTCTTGTAAAATTTTATTGGTACCATAAATGGCCTTCCATGAAAAACAATATTTTATGTGTGTATTATCAGGAATTAACAGACAAAATCACCCGTCTGACCCATACACATAGGGACGCTATAAACGGAGCCGTCATGCAAAGTCTGGCTATAAACCTGGCTCTAAAATGTCACGAGGAAGTCGATATAGACAACTTTGTTGACGCCCTCAAGTCAGATATGGAGAAAGTAGAGGAAAAGTCGAGGTCAAAACTTCTTAAGCCGGACACAGAGGATGGTGCAGAGTAAGTGTGATTCTATCAGGATGGTTTGTTGAACATTTATACTTTAAATATAATTAATGTGAGTAACACTTACAGTAAGTACAAGGTCACAGAACTTTGTACTGTGAAATTTTGAGGCCAGCTTAATGAAGCAAATGAGCTTTAATCTTCTGCAATTTCTCAGAATACTCAGTCTGGTAAATTATGTCTTCTCTCTCAAAATCTTCTGTCATACCCATGTTTGAAGTTTTGCTTTCTCTTAGTTCTTTTTAACGTTTAAGGGTTGAAGAATTTCCATACTGTAAGGTTCTTGAGACGGTAAGGGAATACGCCAAGCAGGAACAGAAACCTGACATGAAAGACATAAACGACAATCTGGGTAAAGTATAACAAGATTTATGTTTATATATTTACATATGCCCTTTCATTTGTATAGAATTTACTTTGTGATTATAGGAGTATAACCGCAGTGGCGTGATTTGAACTATGACGTCATAGTAACTTGGCTTGATTTGAACTATGATGGTACGTTAAGTAACAGAGCCTTAACAACGGAGTTTTAAACATATTTCAACGTCATTATAAGCGTGAAAAAACTGCAATGTAAATATACATAATAACTGTCTTTTGGAATGTGATTATACGGTGATAACCTAAGCTAACGCGCATTATGGAACATAATTCCTGGATTCAGTGTAGGTTATCACAGTATAATCACATTCCAACAGACAGTTATTCTATAAATAACAAGCAATACAATGTCAATACTGGCAGCACATTTTGTTACTATTCATCTAGGCAGGGGCATGACTCTTTAAAAAATTGTTTCTAAGTCATCAAATGGCATAGCTCTAAAACTAATTCAAAGATAAGTATATGATCAACGCCAAACTTGGTCTGCTATTACATATTATTAAAGATACAAGCTACGTTTGTAATTCATCCCTATATCTCAATCCATTCTACAATTTTGTGTTGGATTTTTGTAATATCTACAAGTCACATAGATAAGATGTCAAGTATAGGATATTCTGATTTATACATGCATCTTAGCAGATGGAACACTTTCTGACATTTGAATCTAATTATTTACAGGGACAGAAATCTCTGCGTTGAAGTCAGTACCTGCCGCTCTTTTCTCATTTCTTCGGGCATCTAAATATGGTGATGACTTTAAGGTGAGTGTTGACAAACATTCTATCATTTATAAATTTAAAATTGTTATTTTGCAAATCTTCTTTGAAAAAATAATACAACTTGCTTGTAAGAATTTTATTTTAGGATCACCCAAAATGACATGTCTCTAATTGCAAAAAAACCCAACCCCATACATGTGTGTGACATGGAATCTTTCATAAATTTATGCTTTAATTCTTTCAGGATAGAAACCCATTTGAAAGGACGATAATGTTGTCAATATCTCTAGGTGGCGACACTGACACTATAGCAACTATGGCTGGTGCAATAGCTGGAGCATGTTATGGAATTAACGTCATACCGGAGTCGTGGCAGACCTGCTGTGAAGGGGTCAGTGATGCCATAGAATTTGCAGAGGAATTACACAAACTTCAGGGAAAATAATAGTGGAATCTTCATAGACCTCTCTTGGAATCTGTGATAATCTGTAGATTACTAGTACTTTATACTTTATGCATAATAAATATTCTGTTTTCACATATGTACCTACCTACTTTTGAATGCAATACATGTTTATTTCATTGTTTACAGACAAGTGTGAACCTCTTTAGTAGATGTGTTGCTATTTTTAATGGTAACTGCATCCCATCAGTTCCTGATAAGTGTTCACTCTTTGAAAATTTGAAATGAGAAACAAACTACCAGAAATTCAAGACATGTTTGCACAATGCCTGATTAAAAGACCCTTGGGTCTAGGAATGCCTTTTCAAATTACAAAGCAGGTTACTGTGAGTTTTTAAAACTAATACTAAAACAATTCATCAACTATAGCCATTCACACTTGCTGTCTTTTTATAATAACACATTATAATGTGCATTGATTCATGCATTTTGTATTCTTGTACAAAGATTAAAATCTTCATCTCTCCTATTACTATATCCCTATTTCAATCAGTAACAGTGTTTTGATTATGTGAATGAAATATTGTAATAGAATGAAAATAAGACTACACATTGGCAAAATTTGTCCACACAACACCAATTCCTCTGTATTTTAAGGAGGTCAAGGTCACAAGAAAAGTATGAAAAGAAAGGTACCATGTAAAATACATATATATGAATGATGCATTTCTTCACCATTCAAAATGTGGTAGCTTTAACAATGTATGTCAAACTCCAGGGTCAAATCTGAAAAGTTTAAAGAATCACATGTTTAGCTATGACACTTTGTAGCGTAATTGGTTCAGATCTTCTTGTACATTTTGAAACCAGTGTGACCTACATATTATGGAGGCCAAGTTGTCTCATTCTACAATAATAAACTCTTCCCATCATGAAGTGAAATGGGACCTGACATGGTAGACAGACAATATGGATTATAAACATTAGTGATGAGTACAGTAAATCTCGATAATTATTGTGTTTTTATTAAAACATGTCACTGTCACATGGTCAAAGTCATGTTGTGAGAAATACAGTTTGACCAAAGCCTATATTCCTTACTTCAAACAACCAAATTTGTTCTTCAGTCTTCAATCACATCATTTCGATCACATCATCATAAGAAGACAAGTTATCATCATAGAAACATAAAAACTTCCACAAATGTTCCCAATAAGAAAAGGATGAACCCTATTGGTTTTCAAGGTAAAGGCCACTGGTTAAAAATCTATGTGATCATCATAGAAAACAAAGCAATCATCATAGAAACATCAAATCATCTATGAATGTTCCCCAAGGGAAGAGGATGAACTTGATTGACTGTCAAGGTCACAGTGGACTTGGGTTGAAAATCCTTGTGATCATAGGAAACAATCATCATAGACACATCAAACCATCTACAAATGTTCGCCATGGGGAAAGGATGAACCCTATTTTTTTCAAGGTCAAGGTCTTGGTGGATGTAGGCTTAAAAACCATCATAGGATCATCAAACCTTTCACAAATGATCCGGAGTGGGTGAGGATGAACTCTTATTGATTTTAAAGGTCAAGGTTCAAGGTCAATATATGGACTTCATTTCAAAATAATTTTGATGATGAATAAAACATGCATTTGTAAGGGGATGCTTAACTTGTTTTTGTGAACTTTGGAAATGTTCATTCATAATCATTTATCAACATCCGTGAAAAATATCTGACATTTTGTATCTGACATTTTGTAAGTTTTCTTGGTTAAAATCAAGAAAAAAATAAATTTTAACATACATTATCTTATTTATTGATGAAACAATAATAATGAAATGCAAAGAAACAATGATTAATTATTGTCTTAACAAATCACCACATACTTGTACTTAATAGTAACTTCTTTTTGTTTCATTGGACATTAAGGAATAAAATGAATCTCTGATATTTTGCAAATTACAAGAGCCCCAGGGGGCACAACGCTCACCTGATACCCATGCACGCTCTAACTGACATACTGACATTGAATACTGATAGTGCCAGTACCAGGATTTTAGCCCACAACCTTTCTAAAAAGATTTTTGCCGGATGCAGAGAAGTGTTTTTTTTTCAGACAACCTTTAAAGGTACAAAAAAGAAAAAAAAGAAAAAAATTTCAAAACAATAACTTTTTTACTGATTTGAAAAAAAACCGGATAAAGTGGTCCAACGTCATATGCCCAGCTAGTATAGTTCAATTATGCAACATCAAAAATAAAATCATATTGTAAAATTCCACATAAATGTGCAGCAGAAAAAGAATAAAACAATGAAATGATTTCACAAATTAAGTTTATTTAAAATTGAACACAAAACCTTTCATTATTGATAGCTAGCATGCCAGAAATTATAAAGCCTGTGTTTGTGAAACGAGAATGCCCCCGGCGGCATCTTTGTTAGTATAAACACCATTTTCTGTTAAGTATGTGAGAGGTCAGGGTCAGCGTAATATTGGTATCAATGGAAAGATCTTGTCACAAGGAATACACATGTACAATATGAAAGCCCTATCGCTATAACCATTCAATAGTTATGCCCAATGTTAAAGTTTCTGAGAAGTACGTGAAACGTCAAGGTTATGGTCATGAGGTCAAAAATTTTGGTAAATACACATGTGAAATATGAAACCTCTATCACCAGCTTCCATTCAAAAGTTATGCCCAATGTTAAAGTTTTTTGGAAAACAGACAGACAAACAGACAGACGGACAGGCCAAAAACTTTATGCTCCCGAATCTTTTATTCCAGGGGCATAAAAAACAAAGATTTTTCGGTTTTGCCTTTATTCACTAAAATCTATGAATTATGCTTTTGAATAGTATTGATTTCATCTCAAATACATGAAACGTACAGCTAAAATCGTTTTGATCCAATATTCAACAATTCAAGTGAGTTGTGCAGAAATTGTGCCAGTTTGTTTTCCAAAAAAGCAGTGTATGTTGTATCAAACCTCATGACCCAGTGAAGCCACTTGAACAAATAATTTTCAGTAAATATGCTGAAATGCGACGCTTCTTGCCTATGCATATTTCAACAGGCGAGAAGGAGCGTCGCATTTCAGCATATGCTGTTCAACAACTCAAGTGGTTTCTCTAAGGTTTCGCAGTTTGAAACAAATTAAAAGGCCCATGAAATTGTTAAGCTTGTCCAACTAGCAGACCTACGACATCGTTATTTACTGTTAACTAATTGTTTTACCTCATCATAGGTCTGTTACACGGGCAAGTTGTTAGCGGAGAGAGTTCATGAAATGTATCGGTTGCATTGGATTTTCCGACAAGAAGTTATTTGGTCTGATAAAAACTCATTATGTATCTATTATTTGAACAGATAAAAATTCCCAAATGTCTTAACACAGGATCCTGTCGCTTTATGAGAGAAAATGTTTTATTATTCAAAACCTCAGGCCTCTGTATTCCTCTTAGAAATATTATACATACAAGATGACGAACACAGTGGCTTAAGGTTGTGAATAATAATTTATTTTCTCTATTAAAAAACAACAGCTTCTGTGGTCCAACATTTCATTGGAAGATTTCAGGAACTCTGAACGGAATTATTTATTTTCAAGAATTTCAGATATTAAATGTCCTATGCATTCTCAAAATCCAGAGGAAGAGATTACTCATTAGACGTTTCTTCAAGAAATCAGTCCGTAAATTACTTCATCTAAGAGAGTCTAAGACAGAGGAAATTCGAGCAAACTTTATACATAATAACAAGTATATGCAAGTGTTCCAAGTACATGAATGATAACCATTATGAACGTTGTTCATAGCTCAAACCATACTCGCTCCTTTAACATACCTACATGTAATTCCGTCATCAGGAAGAACTCATTCTTCATACGTACAGTCACAGAGTGGAACGAACTGGATAACCATCAAGTGCTGTCAAGGACTGTGGAAGGCTTTAGATTCAGCCTGAAGCGCGATTAAGTAAGTTTATGCGCTCTCTCATTCCGTTGATCACAAGCCAGTATTGGTAATTCAACGTACCCATACAGATACAGATTATGAAAGTGTTCCAATTATAAAAATCTATTCCGTTTGCACTGTATCTCCTGAAATATATCGCAGTACTGCTTTGCGGTTTGTATTGCAATGAAGCGCCTAGCGGAATACGATGCGCCTTGGGGACGAAGATGAATGAATGCGTATCTAGGTCATTGTCCTGTCAAATAGTTCCGATTATTTTCTTATTATTTTCAACAATTGGTGGAAAATACACACAATGTTTATCTTGAATTGTCTTCTCCGTGATTGTTTACTAGACAGATGAAATAAAATTTTGAATATAGTTTTAAAGTGTGTGAGACATCTACATGTGTGGAAGAATACGTGTGAAAATGGGTCCTCAGATCATAAAATTCGAATAATTCCGGTCCGGAACCAGGTGCATGGCTTTGAAAAATATTTAAAAAGTTGTGTACTTTTAATCATTACGGCATTTTTTTTTTTTTGTGATTCAAATAAAATTTCTTCATTTAAAAGTAGTATCAATGTGTATAACCCGGTGCGATTTGAGAATTTCTTTTCTTTTTTGGTAAGAAAACATACATTATACCTATGTACAATCTTAAAAAATATTCCTTAAAAATCCAAAAGTGGATATCTGGACAAAATTCTTTCACTTGTAGGGTACCATGCATGAGTACCTCATACCTACAAATTGTCATGACAATCTGAAGAGTGGTTATAGAAAAGAAGCAGAAAATGTATGAAAATCACCCCCCCCCTTCCTTTTTACATAAGAAAAAAATTCATAAAAAATCAAAAAAATAAAATTTAAGCATAAAATACATATCAAAGCATTAAGTAAGTTAAATATGATAAATATGTAGTAAATGAGTGTGTAAAATCATACACTTATTGAGTTATTTAAAGAAAAAGTGCAAAAATGTGCATTTCTGACTAAGTCCGAAAAGACGTCAAAAACGCGTCAAAAATTAGTTGTCGGATTTTAACGAAATGAACAAACTTGAATCATACATCCTTCTAGATCACATAGATACAATTAGTTTTTCAATCCATTCAGTGGAACTGGAGAAGAAGATTTTTGAAGAGGGGTACCCTCCGGGGCCTATTTGACCCCGCCCTGGATCCACCCCTGAAGGGATCGAGCCGAAATGAACAAACTTGGTAGAGGACCTTTAGTACTTCATGCATACCAAGTTTCATCAAAATCCCTTCAGCCGTTCTTGAGAAGAAGTTGAAAATGTTAAAAGTTTACGACGGACGGACGACGGACGACGGACGCCGGACGCCACACTATGACAATAGCTCACTTGAGCCTTTGGCTCAGGTGAGCTAATAAAAAGGGAAAAAAATTTTGTTGGGGTCCCGCCGGGGTTTGAAGCCACTCCCCATGGGTCCATTGGGCATGGAAAACATACATTATACCTATGTACAATCTTAAAAAATATTCCTTAAAAATCCAAAAGTGGATATCTGGACAAAATTCTTTCACTTGTAGGGTACCATGCATGAGTACCTCATACCTACAAATTGTCATGACAATCTGAAGAGTGGTTATAGAAAAGAAGCAGAAAATGTATGAAAATCACCCCCCCCCCCTTCCTTTTTACATAAGAAAAAAATTCATAAAAAATCAAAAAAATAAAATTTAAGCATAAAATACATATCAAAGCATTAAGTAAGTTAAATATGATAAATATGTAGTAAATGAGTGTGTAAAATCATACACTTATTGAGTTATTTAAAGAAAAAGTGCAAAAATGTGCATTTCTGACTAAGTCCGAAAAGACGTCAAAAACGCGTCAAAAATTAGTTGTCGGATTTTAACGAAATGAACAAACTTGAATCATACATCCTTCTAGATCACATAGATACAATTAGTTTTTCAATCCATTCAGTGGAACTGGAGAAGAAGATTTTTGAAGAGGGGTACCCTCCGGGGCCTATTTGACCCCGCCCTGGATCCACCCCTGAAGGGATCGAGCCGAAATGAACAAACTTGGTAGAGGACCTTTAGTACTTCATGCATACCAAGTTTCATCAAAATCCCTTCGGCCGTTCTTGAGAAGAAGTTGAAAATGTTAAAAGTTTACGACGGACGGACGACGGACGACGGACGCCGGACGCCGGACGCCACACTATGACAATAGCTCACTTGAGCCTTTGGCTCAGGTGAGCTAAAAAGAGAAGTCCAACACAAGGGAAATACATGTATAAAGTAAGAACAACTTATCAGATAATTTACTACACTTAATCTACCACTACTACATAAAACATGATTTCTTTAATATAAAATCAAAGCAGCATCCAATGTCTATTCGCAAATATTTCATATCTGAGAACATTTTAGGTGACATTTTGACTGCCTTGTAAATTTTGTACCATAAAATACATATTGTATCACTCGGTAGACAAGTCTCCACAGAAACCAGCTCTTGTTCTTCTTGCACTCCTCACATGACTTCTAAAGGCTTACTTCAGTAATACTCCGTGATCTCTATTACGTAAATATTCAATATAATTATGAAATGTAATTCAGGCAATAAAGTCTAATGGTCTGTTAAATCCGCCTCGTCTGTTCATGTATTGCCTGAAAATAGCAAGGTAATTAGAATGAGACAAATAATAATAATTTCATGTAAAGGCTTTCCAAATGTGAACATCTTTCCGATGAACTTTCCTTTCAGGATTGAAGTGATCACATAATAAAACCCTAAACCGCTAAAGGTGGTATGGCCAGATTCCAAAGCACTACTTTTTTTTAAATGTCTACTTTATCTACTGTATTGTTACTGTATAAGAAATCTACCAGTGTATTAAAGCACTACCTAGAGATATAGCTAACTTTAAGATCAAGGTCACAATCATGAATGGAAGGTTCAAGGTCACAGTCTCACTTGCAAGGTCTTGTAATATAGAATCTTAAACACAAAATATGACAGTAATTCTGCTGATGGTTCAAGAGATACAGTCACGTTTAAAGTTTTGAAAAATTTACCAAAGTTAAGGTCAAGCCACTAGGTCAAAAGGCTGGTTTTCATTATAAAGTGTTGTAAAGAATCTATGAGTGAAATATGGAAGCTCTATCCATTACAGTTAAAAAAAATATATAAATAAGGTTTATATTTTTTGAAATATAGGTCAAACATCAAGGTCAAGGTCACTTGGTCAAAAGTCAAGGTCACAAATCAATGGTCTGGTCAAAAGGTGTTTGCACATGAAGTATAAAATCCCTACCTCTTAAGGTTCAAAAGATATGATCAAGGTTTTTGAAACATAGGTCAAACTTTAAGGTCAAGGTCACTAGGTCAAAAGTCAAGGTCTCAAATGAAAGGTCCTATCAAGGTTGATCATTATGTAAAGTAACCTGTTAGTTCTCCTCATTGTTTAATCCCTAATGGCTAAAACACAAATTCAGAAATTTCTACCTCAAGGTCAATGGTCAAAGGCAAGGTCAAATTTTATGGCAGCATTTGATTTGTCTAATCATGGTTTATCATTTTTTAAAGTTTCAAGTTGCTGCTCCAAATGGTTTCCTCAAAAAAGACTTAAACTTTAATCAAAATGTTGATGCACTGACGGATTGACGGACTGACAGACTTTGCCATTTCATAGACCGGATTTTGCTTTGCAATCAGGCCAAAAAGGAAATTGAAATTGATAGTTTTACTCTGGATTCCAAATCAGAATTTCTATGAGAATAAAATTAGTATGAGAGCCACTGAATTTTGTAAATTCGGTTCAGATTCAAAAATTTTAATAAAGATGTTTTTCAATACATGTAATAAGATATTATAAATCTATTTATTAAGGATTGGTACAAGGCACACTAAATATGGAATTACATGTACTACAAAATCTAAGGTAACAGGGAAAGCACATTCACCTTATCAAAGTCTTTACTTATGGAATATTGACAGATATAAAGTTGGAGTCAGAAAGGCAAATGAATAAAATGAACAAAACAATATCCCATTCAAGTGACATTTACCTATATCTCCTTTTCTTTGGTATATTTGCACAGTATATATCATTCCCCTCTACCTTCTTTCCCTGCAATAGATAATGTGGGTGATAAATGTAGATGGTATAGAAAATTTGTTTCTTTTTATAGACGTGATAGAGAAAACAAGAATTTAACACCTTTTTCTTACAAATACAATCTCCACACTTGTCTTCAAAGTCAAGGTCACTTTCAAACATTGAAAATATTGGTGCAGTTTCCATTTATATAATAAATATAGCATCTCAAATGAATTTTCATTTCATACGATGTATTATGAAACGAGTTGTGAGTTTTATATCCCCGAGCCTTGAGATTCTTTTTATCACATGATATTGCCAAAAAATGTGTATTTCTAATGTGAAATCAACGTTTCCGAGAACTACAGAGGCGAATTACGCCGTGATCTAGAAGTCGTCTGCTACGCCATGAGAAGTAGTGTCTCCATCGAATAGATATTCTGTACGTAAGAGAAAAGTATTTCAATTTTGAATAGTATTTTAATGCAAGAATTAATTCAACAACAACAATTTTAATCATTGATATTGACTCCCGGTCTGAATTTAACAGCTGACTGATATTTGAAAGGTCACATTTGTCAAGGTTCATGTGATTAGGTTCCAAACTTGACCAATCACATTCAAGCAGAGCGATATGTAACGTGTTATCATATCATATATTTATGAAATGGCTTTATGAAACTGCAAAACGGGTGTATCATGTGATAAATGTATTTATTGACTGAGAGATTTTCAGATAAAGTATGGTTATTTAAATACTAAATGTAAGTAGATGTATGGAGTTACCTTTGTAGTATCAAAGCTACCAAATCCCATTAATCTGATCATTTCTGCCTCCTCCTCTGGTAAATCTTTTAGATCCTCCTCTGTAAAATAATACAAAGATTTTGGTGTACATAAAACAAAGTAATGAAGGTCATCGTTGTTATATATAACATGTAATAGCATTGTGGTACGAGGGATGATTGATATTTTGTGAGCCTCGTATTGAAAGATTTGAATTTTATCAGACATTTTGCATTATTTTTCTACATAATCTCCTTAAGTATCTATTCACTTTTGTCAGTGCTGTTTAAGGGCCTCAATACCACTTATCTTGACTTTTCAGACAGCCATCCACTGCAAGTATGACGTCATCATCGGACTGAAAATGGGTGCCAAAAATAGCTTCTTTCAGTTTTGGGAATAGATGAAAGTCT
Source organism: Pinctada fucata (assembly GCA_028142955.1). Taxonomy (NCBI): domain Eukaryota; kingdom Metazoa; phylum Mollusca; class Bivalvia; order Pterioida; family Pteriidae; genus Pinctada; species Pinctada fucata. Next base: position 68,325,027 of record AP027105.1, on the reverse strand, counting down.
GATAGGGCAAGATCATGTGAATAAGGCAGATGCTCAATCAAATGAAATTTATTGTTGATCTAAGGATCAATGATACCCCTGCCCGGCATATTTTACATAAAAGCAATGTATAAGAAGTAAGAAGGTGCACAATTCAACAGAAAATTGAGAAACATGACCCTTTATTTGAATTTGACCTGTATTTCTCAATGTAAAGCTATATCTAAGAAATAAATATATTCCCTGTTACAGTTTTCATTTAAATGTCAGGCAAGCATAAAATATTGATTTTTTTCCAAGTTTGAAGGGGCACAACTCTGCATGAAATTGAGCCATATTCAAACCTAACCTGTAATTTTTGGTATAATAGCTACATTAAAGAAATGAATTTATTATCTGTAACAGTTGTCCTTGTAATGTCCAGAAACCACAAAATTTTGAATTTGTGTAAGTTTCAAGGGATATAACTCTGCACAAAATTGAGGGACATGACCCATATTCAAACTTGACCTGTATATCTTGGTGTAATAGCTATATGCAAGAAATGAATTGATTATCTGTAACGGTTTTCCTTTTAACATCCGGAAACCACAAAATTTTGAATTATTCTATGTTTCAAGGGGCATAACTCTGCACATAATTGAGGGACATGACCCAAATCCGAACTTGACCCGTATTTCTTGGTGTAATAGCTATATGCAAGAAATGTATTGATTAACTGTTACGGTTTTCCTTTAAACATCTGGAAACCACAAAATTTTGAATTTTTCTAAGTTTCAAGGGGCATAACTCTGCACAAAATTGAGGGACATGACCCATCTTCGAGCTTGACCTGTATTTCTTGGTGTAAAAGCTATATGCAAGAAATGAATTGATCATCTGTAATGGTTTACCTTTAAATGTCCGGAAACCAGAAAATTTTGAATTTTTCTAAATTTCAAGGGGCATAACTCTGCACAAAATTGAGGGACATGACCCATATTCGAACTTGGCCTGTATTTCTTGGGGTAAAAGCTATATGCAAGAAATATATTGATTATCTGTTACAGTTTTCTTTAAATGTCTGGAAACCATAGGTGGGACGGACGCACGCATGCACGCACGGAAGGACGGACGGACGGACGAGTGCATCACTATATACCCCCACCATTATATGGGGGGGGGGGGGGGTATAAAAAACACCTTTAGCTTTACTGCCTTTAGATATTTGACATGATGTACATGTGTTATGACTTTTGAGACAACATACATTCAACTTTAGGTCTTTGACGTGATGTGATGTACATGTATTATGATTTTAGAGACAACATACCTTTAACTTTAGGTCTTTGATGTGATGTACATGTATTATGATTTTAGAGACAACATACCTTTAACTTTAGGTCTTTGATGTGATCCTTCCTGTGAATGTGATGATTTAGATGAGGTTTCATTATACCTGTCCCTGTCCCTGTCTCTTCTGTCTCTGAAATGATTCTACACTTATATATATACTGTAAATTGGTTTTTATTCGTCAGGTACCAATTTTCGTCATTTTCGTCAGTGCCTCCCTTGACGAAATTACGTATCGACGAATATAAATGCTTCCGACAAAATATAGTGTAGAAAGGAAAAATTACGACAGGCAAATGGTAGATCATTGAAAACTGAATACGCACACAAAATTGTATATAATTTACTTCTAATATCCAAATGATATGTTTTTACTATAAGCTTTTCTCTAATTGTTTGTTTACCAATAATTGTTAAACAAACAATGAAAACAAACGCATACGGCCTATCTGAATGTTAAGTTGGCATTTGCATAGAAGAATGTACATTTTAGGGACCTTTGGATGACGAATTTACGTACTGACGAAATGGTCATTTTGAACGAATTAACGAAAATTGGTACTAACGAAAATAAAGCAATTTACAGTATATACATGGATTAAACATCTTAAAAAGCTCAATACAGCAGAATACACAGTCCAAATATGAGCTCTTACTGAAAAACGTTAAAGTTTTTGAAACGTAAATCAGTCAACCTATTCACATTAAAGTTCACTTAAATCATTTATACCTGTTATTGTTTTTGAAATGCTTTATTGCATTCAACACAATCAAATGAAATTGCAATTTGGCTTGTAACAATATATCGATAGTATTTATCGCGAAGTCCTATGATACACGATTCGTATCGCGATACCGACGTAGGTTCATTCTTTCATTTTTCAGAAATTAGCTGATAAATAAAATAAAATAAAACTTTGGAGAGCGGCATCAAATTAATTTCTTTCACCCAATTAAAGATCACTCTTTCATCTTTATCAGGAAAACAAAATAATCTAAACAAAGATCCCAATCAAATCACATTAGATTAAGAATTTATAATGAAATTGTTGATTAAAAGTGTCTTGATACTATCGTATTGCAACCCTGTATCATGATACTGTATCGTATTACAACCCTGTATCATGATACTGTATCGTATTGCAACCCTGTATCATGATACTGTATCGTATTGTAACCCTGTATCATGATACTGTATTGTATTGCAACCCTGTATCATGATACTGTATCGTATTGCAACCCTGTATCATGATACTGTATCGTATTGCTAGTTACCTGGCTATACTCAAGCCTAATTACAATACTAGTATTCCAAAACAACACTAGTAGGAAGTTCATATGTGTCATGTGTATAAAATTATGTACGAAAAGATGTGATTTGAGAGAATCCTACATGTATATGGTTCTTGAGACTGGAACTTCACAATGGTGGAGTAAATATCTTTTTGAACATGCATTTTATCTATTTTTTCATTGTTACTATGAGTGTACTTACTTGTGTCTGGGAGACTTTGACCTTGAACGGTGTCGATCTCGTGACCTTCTTCTGGGTGATCTTGATCTTGACCTACTTCTTCTGTGACCTAAATAATTTTCACCTTGTACATGTACATGTATTAATAAAGTCTTGGTTTGATTAACACTCATACCTGCCAACTCTCCCTCTTTTGGACCATATCTCCATCCTAAGGGAGATTCCATCTTTTGGGCAATATCTACAACTTATTTTTCCCCATGAAAAACTGTAAATTGTATCAAATTTTTTCAATGAAAATGCATTGCTGTCAGCAAAGCATCCATCAAGTATAATGATTAAATGTGTACATGTATGCAACTATGCATCATATTTCAGTCATTGTTTACACATTTTCTTAGACTTGTTAGCATTCAATGAAATTGATGATTCCCTCCAAATGTCACAATTTATCACAAATGTGGCAAAATTGGATCATGGGTAATCTCCGTCTTTTTCATCTGACAAGGAGGGAGATCTCTCTCTTTTGAGGATTTTTAGGTTGACAGGTATGAACATCATGGACATCAAAATCATATTTGCTCAGTAGTAGAATAAATTAAATATGAATAAAGAGATAAAAAATTTAATTACTGTCCATGTCTAATTTTCTGTCACAAAAAGTACACTACCAGTTATACATGTTTTTGTAGTACCAATTTCTATCTATCTATCGTATCAATAAGTGTACATTGTAAATTGTTTAACCTATTTAGTGTAACTATCAAAAATAAAGTACACTACTACATGAACAGGAATTTCTAATTAAACCAATTTTTTATTAAATAAAAAGTAAAACTTAATTTAACCTTTATGTAAAAAGATAAAATATATATTTTTATACCACAAAGTAGTTATTTCAACAATTCAAAAGTGATAAAGAAGGAAATTACGTCTTCTATCTCTCTCCCTTGAAGATCTTCTTTCTGAAAATAATAAAATACAGAAGTTGTTAACTCAAAAAGTTTTCGTTGCAAAGCAGTTTCTATTGCAGCAGTTTTCTTTCCAAATAAAATCAGCAATATTTGGCCCCATTCCCCCCTCTCTGTAGAAAACAATTTTTCTCCAGAGAAAAAATCTTTTATATGGGGAGAAATTTCTCTTACAGGAGGTGTTAAATTCAACAAACTCAGAATCCAAATAATAGAATACATGTATGGTTCCTTTGATATACCTATTTGTATTTAAAGCCATTCCAATTATATAAATGCTATTTCACATGTTTAATTCAGTTTATATTTATTAAAAATTCCCCCTTTGAGTAGTTTGCGTGCATATTTTCCCCCACATATAGACCCTGACCCCCAAAGCGCAAATAGCCCGTGGTACCGAGGATGCCTGACCCCAAAAGTATGAAAAACACTATTGAAACAGACAGTGAGGCCCATCCATGTGATGGCACATTGTATAATCGTTAAAGATGGTTTTAAAACAGGTTCCACATAGTAGAGTGCTTCTTCCTCCTGGAAAAGTGAAGGGTCGCTACTGCGGCATTATCTCGCCGTGATTCCATAGGACTTCTGTGTATAAGTTGCAGTATGTAATTCTCCTTGGTACCAATCAATGAAGCTTGCATGAAAGATTTAAGTGGGTAGAAAAAGTTCAGCATATCATGAGATATAGCCCTGATAAAATGTAAAGTACCTGACCAAAAGAAGGGGCTAGAGGAAGATAAAAATATGATTTAATGATATCCAAGGTGAACTGTACAGACAGTAGGCTGATATTGTGAGACCATCATGCTAAAATTTCAAATTCTACTTCTTGGGTATCCCATTCGTGGACCATTCCCGTTAATTCATGTATTACTATCCACAGGCACCAGATTCCTAAAGAGAAAATTATAACCCATCTAACACGTTCTTTCTCTTCTCTTTACCCTTTTACAAAGCATGACAGCTCCCATGTTTCAAATCGAGTCGAAACCTACACTTTACCGTTAGCGCGACAAGGATGACAACTCGAACTAACAGACTGCGCATGCTAAGGATAACGTGAAGTGTAGGTTTCGACTCCATTTCATGTATTTGGATTAATTGCGGCTAAATGCAAGTAAAATCAATGATAAATAGGTTATGACCCTGAAGAAAAATATCTGTACAGGGGTCTAGAATTTTTTTCAAAACCTACTTGCCACGGGCAACTCATGACTTAAAAATTACTTGCCCGATCAATAAAATCACTTGCCCATCAAAAATTTTTAAATAACATGTACATGTAGAGAAGGAAAGGTATACTGCTACTTATTCTAAAGGCCATGTTGAAATGTGGCATATCTAGCTAAAAATTGAGTGCTTGATTCTTCAGAAATTAGAATAAATGAAAACCCTGTCTTACCGGCAGAAGTAGGAGATAAAAAAAGAAATCTGAATGAAGAGGAAAAAATGTTCAGCTACGGCCATGAAAAAAAAAATAATTGGTTCTCAGGCCCCGCCGCATACATGGTTTACCCCCCCCCCCCCCCCCTTCAATTTTTAAAACCAAAAAAAAAAAAAACCCCCCAAAAAAAAAAACCGAATAAAAAAAATAACGTCTGACCCTATATCAGGGGGACCAGGGGGCCTTTGGCCCCCCAGCCGAACACGAAAATTTTCATCATTAAAGACCCTTCAGGAACAGCTTTCTTGGGGCATAAAATATAACTTTAAAGTGTTGTTATATTGAAACGAAAATATAATTATAATGATTTTTCTTGTACTTTTTGAGAGGGCTAGGGATTCACTATCAAGACTCTCATTTCCACGGATTCTTGAGTGATAATGCCGGAGTCAAGGGCCTTTATGTCTACCTCTCCCCTCTGGACGACCGACCATATGCTTTTAGACATTTCTCTTAAGTTCAAATACAAAACAAAACCGACGAAAGTTCGACCCGGCTGGCAGGAACAGTCGCGAATTTCCTCTGCTCCGTGATTCGGATGAATACTAATGGTTGATTGGTTGAATGGTTGCCTATTGACCAATTAGAAATCACGACACAACGCGAAACGGCAAAGGTAAAACATCGATTCTATAATGGATTTGTCAAATTCCGGAATTTACGAAAGAGTGGAAATTATAAAAACGAGCGGAATTTACCGATTCTCGAAGCAGAATTCTGTGGAAGGTGAAAACATACATGTAGCTAACGCTTCTCCGATCACATCTACAATGCAGACGAGACAGGTATACATTTTATAGCAGTATCAGACAGACCCAGACCTTCAGCACGAACATCAGTGGCAGATCCAAGGAGTTGAAGGAGAAGGTGATGGTACTAGCAACGCGTAAATGACCGCTTACGTGGCCAGGCAGATGCGCAAATCTTATGTTCAGATCACCCGAAGGGTTCAATAAAGTGTTCTATTTCATTCAGATAAAATATTGATTTTCTCTATGACATTATTTTGTATTCTTGTTCTGCGCCTGAGATTTAAATTTCTAACGTCCACTTGCATCTTATCTAAATGTACATGAACTTGTGTTTGCATCCGTCCGTAAAATTTTCATGTCATTTCAAGCGGTCATTCAATGGGTACAAATTGAAGTAATAAAACTGGACAGAAATGTCAATCACACACTGAGGAAACAAATTACTAGCATAAAAGATGTCAACACATTCCAATTTGTAGTTGTTCTGAAAATTTTTAATGAAAAAAAAAACGCCTGCCGCAAATGATTTGAAAAAAATTTAGCCTGAGAACCAACTTTATATTTTTGCTTGGCCTTATCTACTTGCCCACGGGCAAGTGAACACCTGCTTTGCACTTTCCCGACCCAACTTTTCACTTGCCCTGGGCAACGGGAAATGGGAATTCTAGACCCCTGCTGTAGAAAATAATGATATGTAGCTTTATGCTGAAATCGTGTTGAAAGTTACGATATTGAGGGGGCTAAGAGGGGGTGGTGGTGTTTAACATGGATGCTGTCGTGCCTTAAGGAGAGAGTAAAGAAAAGAGAAACGGGAGTTTAAAGATGTGGTTTTAATTTTCTTATATAGGAATCTGGCGCCTGTGTTACTATCAGCTATTTGAGACACATAGCGTCACAATAAACAAAAACAAGATTGGAGGACATTCGGGCTGATGTAAATTCAATATTGAATTCTGCGAACACCAGTACAGATGAAAGCTGTTAAAAATAAAGACAAAGCATTACGCAACTACCTCTTCTTGGTGATCTGGACCGAGATCTTCTGGGCATCTTAGCTTTCAGAAAGCAGAATCTGCAAGAATCGATACTGACGTACCGGAAAATAAACGATGTTTCTACTTTCCAAAATACTAAATGGGAGATTCCCTGGAGACTCCTTAGGTTATTTTACCTTTGTAAATAAAAATGGTTCAAGTACTATTGACTACATGTTGGCATCAAGTAACATTATGCATAGTGTTATGTATTTTAATGTTCATCCACCCAATTCTATATCTGATCATTCTTTGATAAGTGTAGGTATTAAATGTAATTTGGACAGATTGTGTGTACCTGAGTCTGAAAGTAATACACACATGCATAACTTGTGTAAAGGAAACTTTAAATGGTCAGATGAATGTAATGACGCTTTTGTCTGTGCCTTGATAGATGAAACTTCAATCGGTGCTATTTCAGAGCTGAATGAACAACTTAATGATCCAAATCAAACCGATGTTAACTTTTTAACAACTTCCTTACAAAATATTTTTACAAAGGCTGCCTCTGAAACAATGCCTTTCAGAATTCCAAAACTACATGGTAAAAAACATCATAAATCTTTATCTCCGTGGATGTCCAAAGATTTTGGCAGACTTAAAAGAGAAGTAAAAAATCTTGGGAAAAAGATTAATGATCATCCAAATAATCCATTTGTGAAACAAACATTTGTAAAAGCAAAAACAGAATTAAATCGTTTGAGGAAAAAACTTAAGAAAGATTTTTATAATGATATTGCTAACAAAGCAAACAGTATTCATCCTAATCAATCCAAAACCTTTTGGAATTTCATAAATAGTAATAAAACAAAACCCCTATCTTATGACTGCATTAAGCTTGAAAAACTTAGAAATCATTATGAATGTCTTTTAAATACAAAGAAGGATAACTCATCAACATATTATGATAACACTGATATTGAAAGAGTTACTCCTCTTGACTTTCCATTTACAATAGCTGAAGTAAAGAAAGGAATCAAACAGCTTAAAAAGAACAAAAGTATTGGACCTGACCTCATAAGCAATGAATTTATCAAATCAAGTATTAATGTCCTTCTTCCTACTTTAACCAATTTATTTAATAAAATACTTACAATCGGAAAATTGCCAGATTCATGGAACATTTCCATAATTACATCATTATACAAATCAGGAGATCCAGATGATCCTAAAAACTATCGTGGATTAAGTGTAACAAGTTGTTTGGGTAAATTATTTACTAAACTTCTTCAAAGTAGACTTGAAAATTACTTGGAATCAAACAATCTGCTCAGTAAGTATCAATTTGGCTTCAGGAAAAATCTTCGAACTACTGACAATATTTTCATCCTTAAAACATTAGTGAATAAATATTTACACAACAAAGATAAATTGTACACATGCTTCATAGACTTTACTAAAGCCTTTGACACTGTAGACCGATCTTTATTATTGCAAAAACTGTTCAAGAAAGGAGTTGGTGGTAAATTTTACAGAATTATTGAAAATATGTATTCAAATACTGAATATGCATGTAAGTTGTACCCTTTCGTAAGCAAACCTTTTTTAGCAAATCGCGGGGTAAAGCAGGGTGATAATCTTTCCCCAATTCTGTTCGATATATTTGTGGATGATTTTGAAGAGGCTCTACTAAGCACTGGAAACCTGCACCCTCCCAGTTTAAACGAATTACCTGTAGGTCATTTATTTTTTGCAGATGATTTAGTTTTAGCATCAACAACACCTGAGGGCTTACAAAATAGTTTAAATCATCTTAAAGAATATTGTAATAACTCAAAATTAGAGGTTAATTTGAAAAAATCCAGTGTTATGATTTTTTCAAATCGAAACAGCGTCAAGATACAACCCAGATTCCTCTATAATAATCAAGAATTAAGCATAACAAACAAATACAAATATCTAGGTATTATTTTCACATCAAATGGTAAACTTTGCCATGCTGCTGACCAATTAGCTGATCGAGCTAGAAAAGCATTTTTCTCTCTGAAGTCGTCTTTAATGTTCCATACTAAACTTTCTGTACAAAATCAACTTAAACTTTACGAGTCAATTATTGTACCTATTCTTTCCTATGGTTGTGAAATCTGGTTGAACGATTTCAAATTAAATAATTTAACAAATATTGATAAACTACCTTCCGAAAAGATACAAAACATGATCTTGAGAAATGTTTTAGGGGTCCATAACAAAACCTCAAATTTAGCTATACGCAGTGAACTGGGTGTACACCCTATATGTCTTAAAATGTACAATTCAATTGTCAGATACTATGTACGTTTGAATAACAATACTAAAGTCACCAATGAAATCCTACTTGCTGCAAAACATGAAGATAAAAGGCTTAGCATGATCTCGCAGAACCATTCAATTCATTCCACTGTTACAAAACTTTCTGAGTTACTCGGTATTGATGTAACAAGTATTAACAAAGGTCAGCTTTCAAATAACATTAAGTCCCTGTATGAAAAAAGAATGCTTGATGAACTTAATCGAATAAGAATAAGCAATACAGGAAAATTAACCTTTTACAGTACTATATTAGAAAGATTTGAATTGCAAAAATACTTAACATTTCCTATTAATCCTAAGGAGAGAAACCTTTTAACAAAAATGCGCATCAGTGCTCATAAGCTAGAAATTGAAAGAGGGAGATATTCACGGCCAATGATTTCGAGGGAAGAAAGATTTTGTAAATATTGTACGAATGAAATTGAGGATGAAAAGCATTTCATACTAAAATGTCCACTATATATTAATATCAGAACTAAATATAATTGTTTATTTGAAAATACTAATAATGATGATACCTTTCTTCTTAAATTTATGAATCCTCAAACCTTAACAATGATGAATAAAACATGCAAGTTTTTGAAAGAATGCTATATCTTAAGAGATGACTTCATCAAAACATAGTACAAAATATACCGCTAGTTTAACATATTTTATCATTGTATATTATATGACTGATTGATTATATTTTGTACATGTACGTGTGAACCAAATATTACCATTTGTTCATTTAATGCATATCATGTGTTATGTTGATATATGCCAATATGGTGAAAGTCAATAAAGAATTTGAATTTGAATTTGAATTTGAAATTACGCACGATAAAGGGGTGGTCTCAAAACAGTAGTAGTAGTAGGAATCACCGCGTTATTCTCCTAAACCAGCCTAACTTTTAAAAGTCGAATTTTTGCAAAATTTCACAGAAATTTGAGGAAATTTTAATTTCATCATGCTTCTCGGTTCCTCAGTATTGCATATGATCGTTCAATGACGATTATAAGATCTTCTAGAATGACAAATACGGATAATGACCATATCCCTGTATACAGCACAAAATCGATAATTCAGAAAATCAGAAAACGAAGGCATACAAAATCAGGATAAAACAGGAACCAAAGCAAACAAACAAAAACCTCCACCATATGCAATGAGGAGCTTTGAGGAGCTTCGTTGCAAAAATTTTGTTATTTACGGAAAGTTAATAACTTTGGTAATGCTAGAAAAATACAGTTTGTGTTCTACAAGTTAAATTTCATCCTATTTTTGACGATTACAGGGTCTACAACTTTAAAAAAATATCTTTAAAGTATCCTCTTTCAAATGCCATATATATTCTATATATTGTATAACTTTTTTTTTCAAAATTATCGAAATTTTCGTTTTTATACAAAAATATGTGCTTTCAATTGAAGATAATCTGATTTCTCTGTATTTAAATTTAAACAGTAAACCGTTATCCTTTATGAAATCAATAAATTAATGAAAGCTATTTTCTATCGTAAGTTTTCACACTCTTTCAGATTATATATGTTTTAATGACATTTCATTCATAATTTAAATATTTTTACGGAAAATGCATTTTTCAATAAAAAATCGCCGATTTCTGGAGAATGTTTATTGAATCTATAGGAATTCTTAGTATGATAGCAGTGAGTGTATTTTCAACTTTAATTATTTAGGTTCATTCATGAATTACGTGGTTGAAACAAAAAGGGTTTTTTTTTTTTACTTCATTTTGGGGCAAAATGCCTGTTTTTTGTTTGGAAATAACATTTTCTGGAAAAATTCTATGAGTTCATCATCAGAGCTAAAGTTGTAGATTTAAAGCAAATTTCATATGGAAAATAAGTCATCTTACCAAAATGAAAGCAGAATGAAATGTAATAAATCATTAAAGTCGACATTTCAGGGTAAAATATGTATTTTTGCGCAAAAAATCACTTATTTTGAGAAAATAATTACTATTTCTTTTAATCTGCCTAAATTGACCCATTTTAGCTTTGATAGAATACTCAGTCTGTCACTTATTATGAATGGATAGGAATGTCACTTGATTACTGAAATTCTATGTCCATACTATATTTTTGGGCAAGCAACCTAAATCTAAATATAAAGAGCACAATAAATACTATTTTTCACATTTTTAAATTTTTTTTTCAATCATCATCCACATTAAAGTTATAATTTTTCCTATTTTTGTGATTTTCGACTTAATAAAACCCCCTCCCCCCCCAAAAAAACCCCACCACTTTTGCAATGGAAATTGCCACAAGACAATTTTTAATCGGACAGACCGCAAAAATGCTATAAAATTGGGCTTGTTAAGGATGATCAATGGGTGGTGCAGCCAACCCAGTAATACATCCCAGACTATTTATTGGACGACGACGACGTCACGAAGAAGAAGAAGAAGATGGTGATGATGATGATGACGATGATGATTGAATACCAGAAGTTTTGCAAAATTTTTGAGTGAATTCTTGTTAAAATTCTACCTTTTACTTTTACCTATTGACCCAAGAATAGATTATATAATATAACTAAAAGAGGAAGCATCACAATTACTTGTGTTAAGGTGAATGAAACTAAAATACCTTTACCTTTGTACTTTTGAGCTCAAAATTAGTAGGGTTCATTACTAGAAGTTAGGTCAATAATTACGTGATCTATTACACAGACACAAATCTTTTAGAAAATCCAAATTCTAAATCTGAAAGATTTTTTTTAATTCAAGTTACGTATTTACATGAAAAATATGTCTTCGCGCCTGTAGACAAAGCAGCCAACAATACCATAATCATTTGAAAACGTTACTACGTATCAACTTTAGTTTAGTTAAGGGGATGTTATTGACAAAATGAAATCAAGAAACTTTCAAGCAAATTAAATACGATTTCTTCATAAGACTTTTCTAATATGTACATCACGCTTCCTCACGACAAAATTAATTATCGATTGTCCAAACTCATTAAATGGTGTTTAGATCGAAACGGGAAAACCTATATTTGTACATCTGAATCAAAGGGTTTCTTTTCCGCCACAGATTACAAATCACACAAATCATGGACATGCGGTGACCTGTGTATTTCCTTGTCCTTCATTTTAGACAACATTTATGTAAGATTTGGTGAGAAACTCTACAAGCAAGTTGTAGGAATCCCTACGGGTACTAATTGTGCGCCTCTTGTTGTTGATTTATTTTTATACACATATGAAAATGAATTTATCCAAAATCTTCAAAAGCAAAGAAAAACATGATGATTTGAAATGTTTCATTGGTACTTCTAGGTACCTGGATGGTATTCTTACTATCGACAATCCTGTTTTTGAAAAGTATAAAAATGTCATTTATCCACAAGAATTGACTCTAAACAAGGCAAACGTTAAAAACACAGAAACACCATTTTTGTACCTAAATATCAAAATTGTTAATGGAGAGATTCATACAAGTGTGTATGACAAACGAGATGATTTTGGATTCAACATAGTAGATTTTTCCTGGCTTGACGTTGATGTTCCGAGATAACCGTCATACGGTATCCGGTATACGAGAGCATGTACTGATTTTCGCAGAAAATTACAAAGAAACTTTTCGCTTTCACAATCTAGTAAAACCTTTCTGGAAATTTACAAAATTATGGTCAACTTCTTTTGAGATTCGGACCCATACAAGCAATAGAGTATATTACATGGGTATTTCAGAACCTGCATTTTATGGTGACATAATTAACAAAATAAGAAGGATCAAAGGTAGACAGAATTACCATCGAAATTGTTTTAGAATCATCAAGCACCTTTTATATCGTGGATATGATTATACTGTCACCAGACGGACACTTGGCATGGTACTGGACCAATCTACAGCCTTGTACCAGCGCATTCTTGATAATTGCACTCTGACAGGCTGTGATGACAGGACTCCCAGGACTCCATGACGAGCCCAAACCTCTTTAGAGAAGACAGGGCCCAGACCACCTGTCCTCTCTGAATCTCAGTCAGACTCCTCGGGTGATAAAATGCATAAGTTCAGTACAGTCGGCCTGTATGCCTTTTTATTTTTAAAATACATTCACAACCCCATCTGTGTGTTTCTATGGCCAATGCGTCATGCTGTCTGTTTGTATGTTCATCGTACAGTGAGGAGGTTATTTTACACCACAATTGTGCGTTCCTCAATCGGAAAAGTTGGAGGGTTGTATGCTGTTGTTGCTCACAATTTAATACACGTTCCTCCCAAGTACGCTCGTAAAATAAGCTTGACGACAGCACAGAGATCAAAGGCCCAACATACCTCCAAAATGACCTTCCCCTTGAGAAAAACCCAGTCTACACTATTCTTGCGTGCGTTACGTACAAGTTTGTACGGCAAGTACATAACGCACGCAAGAATAGACATGGTTTTTCTCAAGGGGAAGGTCGTTTTGGAGGAATGTGGCATGGGCCTTGATGCAGTAGACCGCACGCACACAGATCACAGCGAAATTCCTGCATACACTAAAACTGATACGTCCTGTCTGTATGCTCCCAAATATGTACACAGGCCGTAAGGACCACGTACCGATAACGCACAGACACTACACAGATTCCAAAACATTACCTTCGTTTTTGCTCGTAGACTGCGCACACTTGCATTTAATGCGGGTTGTGACCGCGGCTATATCTTGGTAACAAGGGTCAGAATCTTCACCAGGAATACGACTATGTAATCATAAAAAGAACAGTATGCATGTCATCTATATTCTTTCAACCGTTGCACATGCAACGACTGACAATGATGACGGGAATCGATAACGCACACTGTCGAAATCTCTTCCCGATCACCTGTTCTGTCTCAAAGTTTGACCGAGTTTAAACGTGGCGGACAAGCTTGCTTCAGCCAGTGCGACAATGTTTTTGTATATATACCCAATGCTTCTGATATGCACTTACTTAATTTAATACAGTAAGGCCTCTGGGTATCTGATATACACTAACTCAATTTAATACAGTAAGGCCTCTGGGTATTTGATATACACTAACTCAATTTAATACAGTAAGGCCCCTGGGTATCTGATATACACTTAATCTGTGTAATAAAGTAAGGCCTCTGGGTATCTGATATACACTAACTCAGTTATTTAAAGTAAGGCTTCGGGGTATCTGATATACACTGACTCAGTTTAATACAGTAAGGCCTCTGGGTATCTGATATACACTAACTCAATTAAATACAGTAAGACCTCTGGGTATCTGATATACACTAACTCAATTTAATACAGTAAGGCCTCTGGGTATCTGATATACACTAACTCAATTTAATACAGCAAGGCCTCTGGGTATCTGATATACACTGACTCAGTTTAATAAAGCAAGGCCTCTGGGTATCTGATAGACACTAACTCAATTTAATACAGCAAGGCCTCTGGGTATCTGATATACACTAACTCAATTTAATACAGCAAGGCCTCTGGGTATCTGATATACACTGACTCAGTTTAATAAAGCAAGGCCTCTGGGTATCTGATATACACTAACTCAATTGAATACAGTAAGGCCTCTGGGTATCTGATATACACTGACTCAGTTTAATAAAGCAAGGCCTCTGGGTATCTGATATACACTGACTCAGTTTAATAAAGCAAGGCCTCTGGGTATCTGATATACACTAACTCAATTTAATACAGCAAGGCCTCTGGGTATCTGATATACACTAACTCAATTTAATACAGCAAGGCCTCTGGGTATCTGATATACACTGACTCAGTTTAATAAAGCAAGGCCTCTGGGTATCTGATATACACTAACTCAATTGAATACAGTAAGGCCTCTGGGTATCTGATATACACTGACTCAGTTTAATAAAGTAAGGCATCGGGGTATCTGATATACACTAACTCAGTTTAATACAGTAAGGCCTCTGGGTATCTGATATACACTTACTCAGTTTAATACAGTAAGGCCTCTGGGTATCTGATATACACTAACTCAATTTAATACAGCAAGGCCTCTGGGTATCTGATATACACTGACTCAGTTTAATAAAGCAAGGTCTCTGGGTATCTGATATACACTAACTCAATTGAATACAGCAAGGCCTCTGGGTATCTGATATACACTGACTCAGTTTAATAAAGCAAGGCCTCTGGGTATCTGATATACACTAACTCAGTTTAATACAGTAAGGCCTCTGGGTATCTGATATACACTTACTCAGTTTAATAAAATAAGGGCTCTGGGTATCTGATATACACTTACTAAGTTAAATAAAGTAAGGCTTCGGGGTATCTGATATACACTGACTCAGTTTTACACAGTAAGGCCTCTGGGTATCTGATATACACTCACTCAATTAAATACAGTAAGGCCTCTGGGTATCTGATATACACTAACTCAATTAAATACAGTAAGGCCTCTGGGTATCTGATATACACTCACTCAATTAAATACAGTAAGGCCTCTGGGTATCTGATATACACTCACTCAATTAAATACAGTAAGGCCTCTGGGTATCTGATATACACTCACTCAATTAAATACAGTAAGGCCTCTGGGTATCTGATATACACATTCGTTGTTTAATAAAGTAAGAGCTTCGGCATTTCCGGCAGGGGACTAATAAAGCAAGGCATCTGGGTATCTGATACACACTTACTAAGTTTTATACAGGCCTCTGGGTATCTGATATACACTCACTCAGTTTAATAAAGCAAGGCCACTGGGTATCTGTTATACAGTTACTCAGTTGAATGAAGCAAGACCTCTGGGTATCTGATATACACTTACTAAGTTTATTACAAAAATGCCTCTGGGTATCTGATATACACTTACTAAGTTTATTACAATAAGGCCTCTGGGTATCTGATATACACTTACTCAGTTTAATAAAGTAAGGCCCCAGGGTATCTGATATACACATTTTCGACATAGTAACTTTGATACTTTTTTGGCATAATACATTGTTTAGATTTAGGATCACTGATAAGGGTTAAGTACCCGAAATGTGCATGTCTGGTCCACGTTGCCAATTTATCTGTTCTTTAATGATGCTATTCAATTTAAAGACGTTTACATACACTTAGTTAGTTTAATAAAGTAAGGCCTCTGGCTATCTGTATACACTAACTAAGTTGAATAAAGTAAGGCCCCTGTGTATCTGATATACACTTACTTAGTTTATTACAGTAAGGCCCCTGTGTATCTGATATACACTTACTAAGTTTATTACAGTAAGGCCCCTGTGTATCTGATATACACTTACTAAGTTTATTACAGTAAGGCCCCTGTGTATCTGATATACACTTACTAAGTTTATTACAATAAGGCCTCTGGGTATCTGATATACACTGACTCAGTTTATTACGATAAGGCCTCTGGGTATCTGATATACACTTACTAAGTTTATTACAATAAGGCCCCTGTGTATCTGATATACACTTACTAAGTTTATTACAGTAAGGCCCCTGTGTATCTGATATACACTTACTAAGTTTATTACAGTAAGGCCCCTGTGTATCTGATATACACTTACTAAGTTTATTACAATAAGGCCTCTGGGTATCTGATATACACTTACTAAGTTTATTACAATAAGGCCTCTGGGTATCTGATATACACTTACTAAGTTTATTACAATAAGGCCTCTGGGTATCTGATATACACTGACTCAGTTTATTACGATAAGGCCTCTGGGTATCTGATATACACTTACTAAGTTTATTACAATAAGGCCCCTGTGTATCTGATATACACTTACTAAGTTTATTACAATAAGGCCCCTGTGTATCTGATATACACTTACTAAGTTTATTACAATAAGGCCTCTGGGTATTTGATATACACTAACTCAGTTTAATACAGTAAGGCCCCTGTGTATCTGATATACACTTACTAAGTTTATTACAATAAGGCCCCTGTGTATCTGATATACACTTACTAAGTTTATTACAATAAGGCCTCTGGGTATCTGATATACACTTACTAAGTTTATTACAATAAGGCCCCTGTGTATCTGATATACACTTACTAAGTTTATTACAATAAGGCCTCTGGGTATTTGATATACACTAACTCAGTTTAATACAGTAAGGCCCCTGTGTATCTGATATACACTTACTAAGTTTATTACAATAAGGCCTCTGGGTATCTGATATACACTTACTAAGTTTATTACAATAAGGCCTCTGGGTATCTGATATACACTTACTCAGTTTATTACAATAAGGCCTCTGGGTATCTGATATACACTTACTTAGTTTAATAAAGTAAGGCCTCTGGGTATCTGATATACACTTACTCAGTTTAATACAGTAAGGCCTCTGGGTATCTGATATACACTTACTTAGTTTAATAGAGTAAGGCCTCTGGGTATCTGATATACACTTACTCAGTTTAATAAGTAAGGTATCTGGGTATCTGATATAAACTTACTCAGTTTAATACAGTAAGGCCTCTGGGTATCTGATATACACTTACTTAGTTTAATAGAGTAAGGCCTCTGGGTATCTGATATACACTTACTCAGTTTAATAAGTAAGGCATCTGGGTATCTGCTATACACTTACTTAGTTGAATAAAGTAAGGCCTCTGGGTGTATGATAAACACCTACTCAGTTTAATAAAGTAAGACCTCTGGGTATCTGATGTACACTTACTCAGTTTAATAAAGTAAGGCCTTCGGGTATCTGATATAAACTTACTCAGTTTAATGCAGTAAGGAATCTGGGTATCTGATATACACTTACTTAGTTTAATAGAGTAAGGCCTCTTGGTATCTGATATACACTTACTCAGTTTAATAAGTAAGGCATCTGGGTATCTGCTATACACTTATATAGTTTAATAAAGTAAGTACCTCTGGGTTTCTGATATACACTTTCTAAGTTTAATACAGTAAGGCCTCCCGGTATCTGATATACACTTACTCAGTTTAATAAAGTATACACTTACCCAGTTTAATAAAGTAAGGCATCTGGGTATCTGATAGACACTTTCTCAGTTTAATAAAGTTATACCACTGGGTATCTGATATACACTTACTCAGTTTAATACAGTAAGGCCTCATGGTATCTGACATATACTTACTAAGTTTAATAAAGTAAGGCCTCTAGGTATCTGATATACACTTCCTCAGTTTAATCAAGATATTGGTTCCTCAAAATGTTCTACCAAATCTGTATCGATCTTACTCACCAAAGTTTTATCTGAAATCAAATCTGGGCTACAAAAATATTGTTCGACAGTATATTCTCGCAGTGGTATCAACCAGATGTGGATTTTAAAGAATTCGAAGGAACTTTTAGAACATCTGAAATCCACTCATTTTAGCAGAGTCCATTCGATCAAAGCCTTTGATTTTTCGACACTTTACACTACAATTCCACATTCTAAATTGAAAGAAAGACTCGCAAAAATTATAAGTAATGCGTTTACAAGTAAGAACGGTAATCGCAAATACAAATTTATTGTTGTTAACTATGACAAAACCTACTTTGTAAAAGAAAAGTCAGATTCTGAAAATAAGTACACTGAAACAGACATTATTCAGATGTTAAACTTTCTGATCGACAACATTTTTGTGGTGTTTGGAGGAAAGGTCTTCCAGCAAATTGTCGGAATTCCAATGGGTACCAATTGTGCCCCACTCCTTGCCGACATTTTCCTTTACTCATACGAAGCTGAATTCATTCAATCTTTGGTCTCTAAAGGGAAAAGATACTTAGCTTCTGATTTCAACTTCACTTACAGATACATAGACGATGTGTTGTCCATCAATAATCCAAAATTCGCGGATTACCTGAGCAGTATCTATCCTTCGGAGCTTGAAGTCAAAGAAACTACAGAGACAAATAATTCAGCATCCTATTTGGACATAATGTTGTCCTACGACACTGATGGTCACATGAACACCTCACTCTATGACAAACGTGACGACTTCAATTTCAGCATTACGAACTTTCCTTTTCTGAGTAGCAACATCCCTTCATCGCCTGCTTATGGCGTGTTCATATCTCAGTTGATACGCTATGCCAGAGCAAGTACCAAATATACGGATTTTGTTCTGAGAGCTAGGCGTCTTTCAGATAAGCTTCTCAGTCAGGGATATGTTTGTGACCGACTAACATCGTCACTGAGGAAGTTCTACGGTCGATATGGGGAACTCGTCATACACTATGATGTCCCACTATCCAGAATGGTGGATGATATTCTGTCATAGACCATTTGAACCATCCAACCAAAGATTGTACTCTATATCTTCCAAAATGGAAGTAACCGGATGTGACAGTTCTACCGAATTGAAGCGACGGGTGTTGCATGCAAGCAGGAGATGCTTACTCTTCCTGGGCACCTGGTCTCACTCTCATATCGGGAGTTCGCTTCTTTTCATATGGTGGAGGTTTTTGTTTTTGTTTGCTTTGGTTCCTGTTTTGTCCTGATTTTGTATGCCTTCGGTTTCTGATTTTTTGAATTATCGATTTTGTACTGTAGACAGGGATATGGTCATTATCCATATTTGTCATACATCTGGGTACCTGATATACACTAACTCAGTTTGATAAAGTAAGGCCTCTGGGTATCTGAGAAGGGAGGGCATCTCCAACAAGAGCCTGTTGCAGCATCAACAGCAAAACACCAATACACCCGATATACACTTACTCAGTTTAATAAAGAAAAGAAAGGCCTCTGGGTATCTAGGATTTAAAGTTTTGTTTGTATCGTAGTCTGACCTCAGTGTACCTGAATAAGTATGAGGGTGTGCGTATGAGATCCGGATGAATTCACCATTGCTATTCATGAAGCAGTTGACCGTCCTATAGATGGGTATTTTACAAAGTGTCTCATAACAGTGAATTTTCTTCATTCAACATCCCTATTTCTAAATTGGATCTTCCTACAATATACTGCATACCAAAACTGCACAAATCTCCTTACAAATTTAGATACATTGCTAATTCTAGCAACTGCTCAACAACAAGTTTGTCTAGACATCTGACGTCAGCCCTCACGGCGGTAAAGGAACACGTTGCAAAATATTGTGAAATGATGTAAATTTATTTTGGTCTATAAAAAATTCCGAGGATGTGATTGATCAAATGAAATGGTACTTGACCAATATACAGTCTTATACGAGCGCATTCTTAAGACTTGCACTCTGACTGACTGTGACGATGGGACTCCATGACGGGCCCTGTCCAAACCTCCTTATAGAAGACAGGGCCCCGACCACCTGTCCTCTCTGAATGTCAGTCGGACTCCTCGGGTGATAACATATATGTACTCGCTACAGCCGGCAGAGCACGGACTGTATTACGCATGCCCTCTTTTTATATCCATTTACATATTCATCTGTGTTGCTTGGACCCCTGTGTTTTACGGTCTTGTTTGTATGTGGTCATCTAACAGTGAGGAGGTTGTTTTACACCATAATTGTGCGTTCTTCGAGACCTCTGGGAAATCGGAATAGTGGGAGGGTTGTGCGCACGTAATCCAGGATAACCACACCGTCTGCTATTTACGTGGCAGATGGCCGTCCTAAGTCGGCACCGGTTGCCCATTGGTCTCGTTGGTTTATGTGTAGTCTTTTATGTTTCATGTTTCTATGTTGTGAGTTGGTGTTCCTTGTCCTTTTTGCGTCTCTTTCTGTGGGTATCTGTTCTGTGTTTTTTGCATGGGTGTTTTGGGATTTTGCTGTGGGTGCTGCAACCCAGTGTTAATGGAGATCCCTTCCTTTCTTTCATGGAATGTATCTCGATCAAAGGAAAAATTTGTTTTGTTTTGTTTTGTTTTTTAATAGTTCACACTTATATTTATGCATTTTTCACTATAACATGTTTGATTTTCACAACAAAATCAGATTATATACCAAACATTGGTAATATAACTAATTTTCTATAATACATCACTGATTCAGAGAACATATGAAAATGACTCTACGAATAAAGTTATGTTATGTCATCCCTTCCACATCTGCAGAATATTAAGATTAAACTAATGTATGTTTACTCTATTAAGTCTAGAGCCAGGTGGCTCAGACCAATATTATCACCAGTCACAGTTGATATCACATGGTGACCTATATCGCTGAAGGATGAGTCCATGGCTTTCCTATCAATGACTGTGTCTACTCCATAATTCATATGATATCATGATTTGTATGGCGTTCATAAGTTGTAATGTAACTAGCTTTGACAAAGTCCAGAATAGTAGACACTTTTGGTAACAGAGTTGACAGGGAATGATGTGCAACATGAGGAACGACCATTCCAAGGGTTCATCGTCTATAGTAACTTGTTACTCTGATGTGGAGGAGGCTTGTTCTGATTCCTGGGGTTTTAGATGGTGAAATCTTGACGTTTTGTTCTCATTTGTATGTGGTATCGGTAATTCCTGTTGTATGACACTCCTTTGTGTATGTGACAGCCCTTCCTCTGTGTGGCTGACAGACGGTTCCTCCTCTGGTATAGTATAGACAGCTAGTTCGTACGGTGGTGGTCTGTCTATGGGCTTAGCCCTCCAGTAGTGTGACCCATCATAGGCTCGCCTGGTGTACATACTGTCACTTGTCCTTCTCGGGAAACCCACTCCTAAAGCAGAGATACATGTTCAAAAGTTCAAAGATAAAAGATCGTGAAGTAGAGAAATAATACATATGAAAAAATCATCATAGCAGCCAAATGGTGTCACTCTGAAGCTGAAGTGGTATTATATAGATCATGTATACGTAGGACTTAAAAATTAATAAATTAATACAGATAAAGACTACCAGTTTATGTACCTCTCTGGATATATCCTGCCTGCGCCAACCGGTGTCTCGTCACTTCTGGAGCAATACCAACAACGACTTGCTTCCGGTGGTGCCTGACAACACAGCAAACTGTAATTGCTACTATGGTAACGACCAACACCACCGCGGCAGTGGCACATCCCACATAGACCCCAGTACTGTACAATAATAACATTGAAAAGTGTCATTAGAACTAATTCGAAGCATCACACAGATGAAAAACCATGCAAAATATTTCTATGACTAACATCGTCACCGAGGAAGCTCTACGGTCGATACTGAGAACTTGTCATACACTATGATATCACATTGTCCAGAATGGTGATATTCTGTCTTAGACCATTTGCACCATCCAACCACAGACTATACTTATATCTTCCGAAATGGAAGTAACAGGATGTGATATTTCTGTCGAATTGAAGCGTTGCATGCAAGCGGAAGATGCTGACTCTTCCTGGGCACCTGGTCTCACTCCTAATTGGGAGTTCGCTTCTTTTCATGTGGCTGAGTTTTTTGTTTGTTTGCTTTGATTCCTGTTTTATCCTGATTTCGCATGCCTTCGGTTTGTGATTTCCTGAATTATCGATATTGTACTGTGTATTGGGTATGGTCATTGTCCATATTTGTCATTCTAATGTACATCATGCTCATAGCAGAGGTAATTTCGGAAAAGTTTATAAGTTTGGGGATTCGGGAAGAAAATAAATGTCAAAATACAGAACAGATAACCAACAAACCAACATTGCATCTATCACGACGGAAAACACATCGACAATAAACAACACAAACAAGGAGAGATAACGATAAAATACACTTATACTTAATACACCAATAGACAAAAAATAAGAGACGAAATATCACTACTCTGCAAGCAGAGAGAAGTCATCTGGAAAAGGAATAAAAGTAAATCGACAATGGAATGATTACACATACAGAAGGGAGACAAATGTGAATCTGGTGCCGACTTTGGAGGGCCATCGCAAATCGGATTACGTGTTCACAACCCATTAAGTATCCTGATACACAGGAGTCCCCAAAGACGTATTGTTATTATAATAAAAATAATCATAGGGTAACAAATAATACACTAATTCACAGGGAATCAAAGTTACTCAGTCAAAATCTTAAGATGTCAAAAGTTTGTGCATAGTGCATACAAGTGTATAAAATAATATAAACTTAGATCAAATTTTTTTCAAGCATGTCTTCTTGAACTTACGAATCAGAAGTTGCCGGACAGCACCTCCTATCTTCTATGTAACCACAGCAACCAGTTGTACAATAAATATATCCTGTCACTGGATAGTAAAAACGAAAGTAGCGCTCATATTTTGTGAATGGGCAGAGGTTGGTATCCTTATCAGCTGCAACCAAATAAGGTTATTTATACACTATCTACTGTCTGGTATTAACATACGTTTATTATAACAATAGATCTAGTATTCACATACACTTATAACCACCTAGTGATTACTACTTGTATAATATTCACACACAGTCATTACTACTTACAGTATTCACATTCATAAATTACCACCCAGTATTCACTAACGATGATTACTACTTTTAGTATTTACATGTATTAATTGCATAAGATATAGAATTCACATACATTAGTTACTAAAGAAGATTAATTAGCACCAAATTTTCGTAGTATTCACATACCATGATAACTTTCTATTCTCATAAATGAATCGCTAAATTAAGAAGTAGAGATTGTAATCACAGTATTCATATGAATATAAATTACTGTGTGTGAATACTATAGGTATACCTAGAATTCAGACACAGTGATTATTCATATACAGTGATAACAGTCTATACTTCTTAATTTCATTACTAAAGATCTAGTATTGTTATACATTATATTACCACCTACTTTTTACATTCGATGATAGCTACCCATACGATTCTCAAGCATTAAAATGCCACCTAGTATTTAGATACGATGATCACTAAACAATAAAACATATAACAAGACCTTGCTGTCCTGCTATTACAAAATACACAAAACACTGAACACCATCACATCGACGAAGAGTAAGAAACATAGAAAATATTTTCACAACAAATAATACTATCAATTTAAAACTATCCGGTATGCTAGAGTATGCACCGATGTTTTGGATTTTCATAGTAGAAATTTACAAATTACGAAGAAACTTTTACGTCAAGGTTAAATTCACTCTCATAAACTAGTAAAGATTTTCTGGAAATTTTACAAAAATTATTGTCAACTTCTTTTGAAATTCGGACCCATACAAACAGCAAAGTATAATACTTTGGGTATTTCAAAACCTGCATTTATGGCGACATGTTTAACGAAATAAGAAGGATCAAAGGTAGACAGAATTACCATCGCCTTTTATACCGTCGATATAATCCTTCTGTCACCAGACGGACACTTGACTTGTGTACTGGACCAATCTTCAGCCTTGCACCAGTGTAATCTTAAGAATTGTACTCTGACTGACTTTGACAACAGGACTCCATGACGGGCCCTGTCCAAACCTCTTTAGAAAAGACAGGGCCCCGACCACCTGTCCTCTCCTCTGAATGTCAGTCGGACTCCTCGGGTGATAACATGCATGAGCTCGCTACAGCCACCGAAGCACGGACTGTATTTCATACGTCTTTTGTTTTTATATCCATTTTCATATCCATAGGTGTGTTTCTTGGGCCCCTGCATCATGCTCTCTGTTTGTTTGGTAATCTTACAGTGAGGAAATTATTTTACACCGCTTTTGTGCGTTCTTCGAGGGCTCTCGAAAAAGTGGGAGGTTGTGCGCATGTAATCCGGATAACTACACCGTCTGCTTCTGACGTGGCAGATGGCCGTCCTAAGTCGGCACCGATTGCCAATTGGTCTCGTTGCTTTATTTGTATTCATTTGTGTTTGATGTTCCTATGTGATTTGGTGTTCCTCGTACTGTTTGTGTCTCTTTCTGTGCGTGTCTGCTATGTATTTTTGCAATGGGTGTTTTGGTGTTTTGCTGTTGGTGCTGCAACCGGGTGTTATTGGAGATCTCCTCCTTTCTTTTAAACATTCTGTATTTGTACAGAAGCAAAAGTGAATCCCTAATGGATATGAAATTGTAAAACAAGTAAAAAAAATATATGATGACATGCAAACTAGGAGAATATACTCAAATGCAAGAGAGAGGAGTAAGTCAACATTATATTTTAGATAAAGAAATAATAAATTTTATTTTGGAAATATATGAAAAATGTTGACTTACCTAACCTGACTGGGAAAATTAAACAAACAAAAATAGGGAACAAGGTTATATACATTTCAGGTGTATGGCGATGTTTAAACATAGTTTATCTGTTTACACCGCTAAGACGACTTCTTATTTTCAAAGCAAGTTAAAGGTGTCCTCAGACATTCTTGTCCATAGATACGTCTCTCCCTAGCTAGTGAAACTTAAAATAGTTTAAGGAAGGTCCGTGTATACTATTAATGAGAGAAAAGTATTTCACCAATAAAAATAATGAAAGATGGTAAACTACTTATTGTTAATATTGAAATACATTTTCTACCTTAATAATTTCAGTGAACCATATGCGCATTTCAACACGTGATGCTCAAGACCGAAATATAGAAAAATCAAATAATGAATGTATTGAGAGCAATATTCTAACAATGACCTAAATTTCATTCCAAAGATCTAGCTAGGGACACACCTTTGCCTTCAGGGAGGTAACCCTTAGTTATAGAATAATTTATCCAATTTGGTGACATAAAATTTACAATTATATTTCAACTCAAGTACCAAAACACCGCACAACAAGATGAACGATATTACATGGAGCTAATAGTCCACCAACAGAGATACCAACCTAGTGGTTGAAATTGTCAACATTTTAATATCGGTATATAATCTATCGTATTGATTTCATTGCACCAAATGCACATTGCAACAAGGAATGTCTCATCAGTGATACACGAGGTCGAAAATCTAGGAAATCTAGATAAAGAATATTTGAGGAGCGAAATTCTAGACATGATCTAAATCTTATGCCAGGCAGGTATTCAGAACTTGTAATTGCTTCAAACTGATTTATATTGAAAAATCTTCCAAATTCACGTATGAAAGGCGACGAAGTAAACACAATGATTGGATCAATGTTTTTTTTTTTTTTGGCTCTCGTTGGGTAATGTTGCCAAAACTAGCAAGGTTTTCGTTATTCACATCTCGTGAAAGGTCATTGCATCAGATACAATTTTTATTTCTTACAATGTTTTTTTGGATTTTAAAGATAACAATTTTCCCAATTTCATTCTCTTTCATTCTTGTACAAACTAAAAAAGGTGAGGTCGTCAGAATCCAAGTTTTCTGCTTCTATGCACCGAAAGACTTCATTATCTGAATTTGACAATAGATACTTCTGGGTACCTGATATTACCGTTTATTTTTTCTACCTATGTTGGGGCGGATCGGCACGTGAAAATGGCTACCTGTAAAAACTCGTGTTCGAAAAGACACCGTGTTGAATTAACAAGAGATTTATATGATAATGGGACCTTGTACTCAAAATCGAAGGACAAATGGTTGTAGATATAGTATCAATGTAATGTTTAAGGTAAGTTATAGTATTATTAATAAATTCTTCTGAGGTGCAGCTGTGCAGTTCGGTGCATGAATTTAAAAAGTTTCTAATGTTAAAATCTTAATGTAATTTTTCGTAGAAAATATGGGAAAATGTAGCTATTGGGGTTGAGAATACTTTGGATTAAAATAGTTGAAGTTGGAGCCATGACTCGGTGTAAGGAAAGATTTTCAATAACACACTACATAAAATCCATTATGGCGAATAACGGTTTGTCCATACCCCTTAAGTTTAGAGTCTCTCTGTTGTCACCGGTCACATTTGATATAACATGGTGACCTATATCGCTGAAGGATGAGTTCACGGTTTTCCTATCAATGACTGTGTCTACTCCCTAATTCATATGATAGTGTGATTTGTATGGCGTTTATAAGTTGTAACGTAACTAGCTTTGACAAAGTCCAGAATTGTAGACACTTTTGGTAACAGAGTTGCCAGGGAATGATGTGCAACATAAGGAACGACCACTCCAAGGGCTAATCGTGTTTGGTCACTGTGACAAGAATAACAAAATGGCAGTTAGACTGAAGCTTCTACTGCTTACTCTGACTTGGAGGAGGCTTCTTCTGATTCCTCGGGTATTAGATGGTGAAATCTTGACATTTTGTTCTCATGTGTGTGTGTTATCGGCAATTCCTGTTGTACGACATTCATTTGTGTATGTGGCAGCGCTTCCTCTGTGTGGCTGATAGACGGTTCTTCCTCTGGTATAGTATAGACAGCTAGTTCGTACGGTGGTGGTCTGTCTATGGGCTTAGCCCTCCAGTAGTTTGTTCCGTCATAGGCTCGCCTGGTGTACATACTGTCACTTGTCCTTCTCGGGAAACCCACCCCTAAAACAGAGATACATGTTCAAAATCTAAAAGATAAAAGATCGTGAAGTAGAGAAATAATACATATGAAAAAATCATCATAGCAGCCAAATGGTGTCACTCTGAAGCTGAAGTGGTATTATATAGATCATGTAGGACTTTAAAAATTAATAAATTAATACAGATAAAGACTACCGGTTTATGTACCTCTCTGGATATATCCTGCCTGCGCCAACCGGTGTCTCGTCACTTCTGGAGCAATACCAACAACAACTTGCTTCCGGTGGTGCCTGACAACACAGCAAACTGTAATTGCTACTATGGTAACGACCAACACCACCGCGGCAGTGGCACATCCCACATAGACCCCAGTACTGTACAATTATAACAATGAAAAGTGTCATTAGAACTAATTCGAAGCATCACACAGATGAAAAACCATGCAAAATATTTCTATGACTAACATCGTCACCGAGGAAGTTCTACGGTCGATTCGGGGAACTCGTCATACAATATGATGTCCCATTGTCCAGAAAGGTGAATGATATTCTGTCTTAGACCATTTGAACCATCCAACCACAGACTATGCTTGTATCTTCCGAAATGGAAGTAACCGGATGTGATATTTCTGCCGAATTGAAGCAACGGGTGTTGCATGCAAGCAGAAGATGCTAACTCTTCCTGGGCACCTAGTCTCACTCCTAATTGGGAGTTCGCCTCTCTTCACGTGGACGAACATTTTGTTTGTTTGCTTTGGTTTCTGTTTTATCCTGATTTCGTATGCCTTCGGTTGGTGACAAAATACAGAACAGATAACCAACAAACCAACGTTGCATTTATCACGGCGGAAAACACATTCGACAACAAAAAACACAAACAAGAAGAGATAACGATAAAATACACTTATACCAAACACCAATAGACAAAAAATAAGAGACGAAATATCACTACTCTGCAAACAGAGAGAAGTCATCTGGAAACGGAATAAAAGTAAATCGACAATGGAATGATTACACACACAGAAGGGAGACAAATGTGAATCTGGTGCCGGATTACATGTTCACAACCAATTAAGTATCCTGATACACAGGAGTCCCCAAAGACGTATTGTTATTATAATAAAAATAATCATAGGATAACAAATAATACACTAATTCACAGGGAATCAAAGTTACTCAGTCAAAATCTTAAGCTGTCAAAAGTTTGTGCATAGTGCATACAAGTGTATAAAATAATATAAACTTAGATCAAATTTTTTTCAAGCATGTCTTCTTGAACTTACGAATCAGAAGTTGCCGGACAGCACCTCCTATCTTCTATGTAACCACAGCAACCAGTTGTACAATAAATATATCCTGTCACTGGATAGTAAAAACGAAAGTAGCGCTCATATTTTGTGAATGGGCAGAGGTTGGTATCCTTATCAGCTGCAACCAAATAAGGTTATTTATACACTATCTACTGTCTGGTATTAACATACGTTTATTATAACAATAGATCTAGTATTCACATACACTTATAACCACCTAGTGATTACTACTTGTATAATATTCACACACAGTCATTACTACTTACAGTATTCACATTCATAAATTACCACCCAGTATTCACTAACGATGATTACTACTTTTAGTATTTACATGTATTAATTGCATAAGATATAGAATTCACATACATTAGTTACTAAAGAAGATTAATTAGCACCAAATTTTCGTAGTATTCACATACCATGATAACTTTCTATTCTCATAAATGAATCGCTAAATTAAGAAGTAGAGATTGTAATCACAGTATTCATATGAATATAAATTACTGTGTGTGAATACTATAGGTATACCTAGAATTCAGACACAGTGATTATTCATATACAGTGATAACAGTCTATACTTCTTAATTTCATTACTAAAGATCTAGTATTGTTATACATTATATTACCACCTCCTTTTTACATTCGATGATAGCTACCCATACGATTCTCAAGCATTAAAATGCCACCTAGTATTTAGATACGATGATCACTAAACAATAAAACATATAACAAGACCTTGCTGTCCTGCTATTACAAAATACACAAAACACTGAACACCATCACATCGACGAAGAGTAAGAAACATAGAAAATATTTTCACAACAAATAATACTATCAATTTAAAACTATCCGGTATGCTAGAGTATGCACCGATGTTTTGGATTTTCATAGTAGAAATTTACAAATTACGAAGAAACTTTTACGTCAAGGTTAAATTCACTCTCATAAACTAGTAAAGATTTTCTGGAAATTTTACAAAAATTATTGTCAACTTCTTTTGAAATTCGGACCCATACAAACAACAAAGTATAATACTTTGGGTATTTCAAAACCTGCATTTATGGCGACATGTTTAACGAAATAAGAAGGATCAAAGGTAGACAGAATTACCATCGCCTTTTATACCGTCGATATAATCCTTCTGTCACCAGACGGACACTTGACTTGTGTACTGGACCAATCTTCAGCCTTGCACCAGTGTAATCTTAAGAATTGTACTCTGACTGACTTTGACAACAGGACTCCATGACGGGCCCTGTCCAAACCTCTTTAGAGAAGACAGGGCCCCGACCACCTGTCCTCTCCTCTGAATGTCAGTCGGACTCCTCGGGTGATAACATGCATGAGCTCGCTACAGCCACCGAAGCACGGACTGTATTTCATACGTCTTTTGTTTTTATATCCATTTTCATATCCATAGGTATGTTTCTTGGGCCCCTGCATCATGCTCTCTGTTTGTTTGGTAATCTTACAGTGAGGAAATTATTTTACACCGCTTTTGTGCGTTCTTCGAGGGCTCTCGAAAAAGTGGGAGGTTGTGCGCATGTAATCCGGATAACTACACCGTCTGCTACTGACGTGGCAGATGGCCGTCCTAAGTCGGCACCGATTGCCAATTGGTCTCGTTGTTTTATTTGTATTCATTCGTGTTTGATGTTCCTATGTGATTTGGTGTTCCTCGTACTGTTTGTGTCTCTTTCTGTGCGTGTCTGCTATGTATTTTTGCAATGGGTGTTTTGGGGTTTTGCTGTTAGTGCTGCAACCGGGTGTTATTGGCGATCTCCTCCTTTCTTTTAAACATTCTGTACAGAAGCAAAAGTGAATCCCTAATGGATATGAAATTGTAAAACAAGTAAAAAAAAATATATGATGACATGCAAGCTAGGGGAATATACTCACATGCAAGAGAGAGGAGTAAGTCAACATTATATTTTAGATAAAGAAACAAAAAAATTTATTTTGGAAATATATAAAAAATGTTGACTTACCTAACCTGACTGGGAAAATTAAACAAACAAAAGTAGGGAACAAGGTTATATACATTTCAGGTGTATGGCGATGTTTAAACATAGTTTATCTTTTTACACCGCTAAGACGACTTCTTATTTTCAAAGCAAGTTAAAGGTGTCCTCAGACATTCTTGCCCATAGATACGTCTCTCCCTAGCTAGTGAAACTTAAAATAGTTTAAGGGAGGTCCGTGTATACTATTAATGAGAGAAGAGTATTTCACCATTAAAAATAATGAAAGATGGTATAGTACTTATTGTTAATATAGAAATATATTTTCTACCTTAGTAATTTCAGTGAACCATATGCGCATTTCAACACGTGATGCTCAAGACCGAAATATAGAAAAATCAAATAATGAATGTATTGAGAGCAATATTCTAACAATGACCTAAGTTTCATTCCAAAGATCTAGCTAGGGACACACCTATGCTTTAAGGGAGGTAA
The DNA here is from genome assembly GCA_028142955.1 of Pinctada fucata. Taxonomy (NCBI): domain Eukaryota; kingdom Metazoa; phylum Mollusca; class Bivalvia; order Pterioida; family Pteriidae; genus Pinctada; species Pinctada fucata. Next base: position 68,293,796 of record AP027105.1, on the reverse strand, counting down.
CCCTTAGTTTTAGATTAATTTATCCAATTTGGCGACATAAAATTTACAACTATATTTCAACTCAAGAACCAAAACACCGCACAACAAGATGAACGATATTACATGGAGCTAATAGTCCACCAACAGAGATATCAACCTAGTGGTTGAAATTGTCAACATTGGAGTTCTACCGTATTGATTTCATTGCACCATATGCGCACTGCAGCAAGTTATGTCTCATCAGTGATACACGTGGTCGAAATCTAGGAAATCTAGATAAAGAATATGTGAGGAGCGAAATTCTAGACATGATCTAAATCTTATGCCAAGCAGGTATTCAGAACTTGTAATTGCTTCAAACTGATTTATGTTGAAAAACCTTCCAAATGCACGTATGGAAGGCGACGATGTATACACAATGATTGGATCAATATCTTTTTGGCTCTTGTTGGGTAATGTTGACAAAACAAGCAAGGTTTTCGTTGTTGACATCTTGTGAAAGGTCATTGCATCAGATACAATTTTTATTTCTTACAATGTTTTTTTTTTTTTTTGATTTTAAAGATAACAATTTTCCCAATTTCATTCTCTTTCATTCCTGTACAAACTAAAAAAAGGTGAGGTCGTCAGAATCCAAGTTTTCTGCTTTTATGCACCGAAAGACTTCATTATCTGATTTTGACAATAGATACTGTTGTACTCGATGGTTTTTTTTTCATTTATTCAGTCTTAAACATTTTGAAAAAGACTATATTCATCAGAGACAATTTTATTTTCCTATGAGTTTTTGGATATTAAAGATAACAATTTTCCCAATTTCATTCTTTTTTATTCTCGTACAATGATGAGTTAAAGAAAATCCTGACAGGAAACTACTGAAAAAAGCTGAGGTTATCACAATCCGAGTTTTCTGCTTCTATGCACTTATTTTGACAATAGATACTGTTGTACTCGATGTTTTTTCATTTATTCAATCCTAAACATAATGACTATCTTGATTTTGATGGACATGTTAGGTCATCTGCACTCCTCAATGTTTTATGTATACTGTTTCAACTCGGTGACTTTACAAATTAAATCGAACACAAGATTCAATATAAACAAGTTGCCACATGGATTGATTAGAACATACAACTCTACCCCTACTTGTTCAGATCACAGTCTCTGATCTGTTATAAGATATACACCCTTTAACTACTATTGTACTCCTGTATAGTAGCATACACCATCACAATGGTCCCTCGGGGACGAATGCCGACGCCATAAATTTATGAAGAATCTCTCTCCCTTTGATTGGTTGTCAGTATCGGGTAGTGTATGATTGATTTATACCTTCCTATTCAATATTTTGTTATTTTTGTACTTTCGGAATTTAAAGTTTCTGTCAAATCATTGCCTGGGGAGGCAAGAATGTCTATTCTGAAGACAGTCTGAGATCGCTTCTACCATTGTGATGCAATCCGACTTTGACATGTTCCAAAATCAAATGTTCTACAATATTTATACAATGTCGATAGTGAGATAGGCCTATATGTTCTTTTTCTTTAATTGCAGTGCACCATATGCGAATTTCAACAAATTATGTTTCATTGATCAGTGATACTGGAGGCCGAAAAAGAAGAAATATAAATGATATGAAATTATGAGGAGCAAAGTTCTAACCTTTACCTAAAATTCCTGTCAAAGAACCTGCTAAGAACTGCGCTGAGCCATCAAGGAGATACCCCTCAGTGTTATTAAACTTCTCCATATTTTCTCAATACATGACATCCATATACATTTTTTCATCTGCCAGATTTGTCTTCATTAAATCTAATAAACACTTTTTGTTTGTGTTGTTGTACTTTCAGATGATTATGTGCTGTGGTTTCAGTGTGCTTCAGTCATGTCTCATAAAATACAACATGTATTTTTGTTTTCATATTGTCATGTTGTATGTTTTCAGACTGCCATCTCCTTACTCTTTTGGCAAAAGTGCTTATATTTAATGTTGTCAAGTCAGGTGAATGTTTTTTTTTTTTTTTTTTTGTTTTTTTAGTCATGCCAAATGATTTCAAATTTCATTTTATGTATGTATTGTATTTTCATGCAGCTAAATATTTCGTTTTCTGGTTGCATACTATTTTGTTTAATGTCGTTAAATTTTCTCTGGTTGAATACCAAAATGTAGTTTTCAAGTCGTTATTAGTTACTAGGTACATGTAGCATACAGATAATCATCAAAGAAGTACCTATATATTCAGTCTCAACGTCAAGAAGGCAAGGAAAAAATCATTAGAATTACTATGTTCAGCTACGGCGTAAAATCTGCCTTTAAATGTCAACTTTCAAAAATCAAAATTTGAGACTTTCTTTTTTAGGGGGGATCGAGGGGGGTGGGGGTGGGGTTCGAAATAACAGCATTTAACTTGGTCCGTATCTGAATCTCCTTTCAGGTTGGGGTAAGCTATGATACGACTTTTGTTTTTGTCAAAGATCGTTTTCTCCATAGGAATCAATGGGAACTGAAAAGTTCCATTAGAGTGCCATTATTTCACTTAAGCTATGTATCAATGATACACATTTTCTGACAAAGCATGTTCTCTATCTGGCAGGGGTTATTTATGTAATGCAAAAGAGCGAAAATATGTCTCCAAATGGAATGAAATTAGGTACTCGGGGTAATGAGTATGCAAGCAACACCCGTCATTTTTTTTTTGCCATACAGAGAAGGTAAAAATAGATGAATGTCAAAGTCGATGTTTTTGGATATTCCTTGTTATAAGCCTAATTTATTTTTCAACATTACAGACAATGAGACGGTATAGTGTTTTATATTTTCATTGTAATATCTAGAATAATTTCCGCTGCGACAAAGTAAAACGCTCAAAAATATACCCCTAGTTGAGTCTGATGTATTGTCCTCAGAACGAAGTTTTTGAAATTTGATCTTGCTCTGGAACAGTGTATCAATCATGTTATTGATAAACCATAGACAGATGACGAAAGAATGTTACTACTCTGTCATTTTAAAGTTGAAGTCATGCGCGGATCCAGCATTTTTGGTCAGAGGGGGTCCTAAATTGTAGGAAGACTACCTATAATGTAGGTATATTTCGGTGCACATCATGGGGAGGGGGCAACGTGTGCATTAAGGATTGATTTTTGAGGGCGGGTATTGTTAGCTTTCCTTTCAAGTTTATTTTTATGAAGAATTGGCAAGCGAAGCGAGCCTGAAATCTTTTTAGATATGAAATATTAATTTGCCTTTGATTCATTCGAGATGCTTATTTATAACAATGAATATTTTGTTATTATATCGGCGAGCGGAGCAAGCCGCGAAAATTTTGATCAATTCACATTTTGCTTATATTTCATGAGAATAAATAGATAAGTCATTTTCCCAAATAATCTGACATATTAAAATGACAAAACCTTGAAAAATATGAGGGAGGTTACATCCTATGAGGTAAGGGACTGTTGAAAATACGAGTTCATGAGACCCAAGACCAGTGGCGGATCTAGGATTTCAGAAAAGGGGGGGCCCAAAGTTTCAGCTCGAAGAAAATTGTTCAAAGAAAAACTGACAAGCAAAAAAAAAAAAAAAAAAAAAAAAAAAAAAAGAAAAAAGGTCGAAGACGAAAAAAAAAAAGACCTCCAATACCTGAAGCTCAAGACTGGTAATTTTTATTAATAAGTTTGGGGGGGGGGGGTCATTCCAAACTGCATGTTGCATTTAGAAGATAGAGTTTCTTGATACGTTTACTTAAGTTTATAGGTATACTGGCGAGCGTAGCGAGCCTGAAAATTTTAAGATTTGAAGTTCTTTTTTTTGAGGGGGGGGGGGGGGGGGGGGGGGCTTCAGTCATCCATACATGTATATATACATACATTTATATATATTATTCTAAATTGGCGAGCGGAGCGAGCCGGGAAAAATTTGGAATAGATGGCTACATTTTGTCATAAGATTACAATATCTCTCTCATTTTCCATCCTCTATTTTTGTTTGACCAATTGGGGAAGGTTGGGAAGATTAGGGCATTGCAACCCCACTATCCACCTGAAGCATTTGGTAATTATTCAAGTGTTAATTTAATTTTGAATTTTGTATATGTTTATGACATATGAATCCGTTCAAACACGATGACAAAGAAAGTTCAAGACAAAGTGAAGACGAAAAAATAGACAGCTAATGAAAAATTAAGTGTGGCGAGCGAAGCGAGCCGAAAATTTCCCCAAAAGTAAAGAGATTAAGCATAAAAAGAGTATTCTGAATCAATAACTTTGGGTGAAAAAGGGGGGGGGGGCCGGGCCCCCTGGGCCCCCCCTCTAAATCCGCCACTGAAGACAGTTATATAAAATTATTTAGTAAATTTATTAAATATTTATTAAATAAAGTATAAAAAGTGAAAATGATTAAGGAATTTTGCAGAAAAAATAATTGTGTATTTGTAAATAGCGAGCGAAGCGAGCCGAAATTTTAGGTTTCAAAGCCTTTTTATGCATTTTAGACCCTTTTCAATTAGAAATGGGCCAAAGCTGGACCCCATCTCCAAAATCTCAGGGGGGGGGGAGGGGTCCAGACGCCCGGTCCCCCCCTCTGGATCCGCGCATGGAAGTCACCATTGTCGTCAATGACATATATATAGATATGAAGCGGAATTTATTTGTGAATGAAAGTCAAACACAAAAGCCACAATCAGAATCCTAAAATCACAATCATAAAACTTATAAATTCTTAGACAAAATCTAAAACAGAACTTTCTGACAAGAAAAAATCGGAGAAGTTACTAAGCGGATACCATAACACAACACATTAAAAATGAAGGATAATTAATCTAAAGGACACTCTCCAGAGTCCAAGCAATTTGGGGATGTGTTGTAGGTGGATAAGATGAAATCTGTTCAAATATCACATGAATCATGATACAATGGTTGCCCATTGGTCTCGTTGGTTTATGTGTTGTCTTTTATGTTTAATGTTTCTATGGTGTGAGTTGGTGTTCCTTGTCCCTTTTGCGTCTCTTTCTGTGGGTGTCTATTCTGTGTGGGTTTTTTTTTTTGCATTGGGTGTTTTGGAATTTTGCTGTGGGTGCTGCAACCTAATGTTGTTGAAGATCCCCTCCTTTCTTATATATAATGCAAGTTATAGTAGGGCCGAAAATGAAGCATTGTCGAAATGGAAACGCGCATGTCCATGGTCAATGCTGCTTTATCTGTTCTAATTTAAAGAAAACGGATACTTTGGGTATTTCACAACATGCCTTTAATGGTGACTAATAAACAAAAGAAGGATCAAAGGCATAACTATCGAAAATGCATCAGAATCATCAAATGTCTTTCTACCGTGAATATGATCATAATGTCACCAGACGGACACTCGGCATGGTACTTGACCAATCTACATCCTTGTACCAGCGCATTTTAAGACTTGCACTCTGACTGACTGTGACGACTGGACGTCATTTCTTTAGAGAAGACAGGGACCCGACCATCTATCTTCTCTAAATGTCGATCGGACTCCTCGGGTGATTTCATGCATGAGCTCGCTACAGCTTTTCAGAGCACGGACTGTATTTCGTACGCCCCCTTTATATATCAATTTACATATTCATCTGAGCTGCTTGGGCCCCTGCGTTTTGCTGTCTTGTTTGTGTTGTCATCTTACAGTGAGCAGGTTGTTTTATACTACATTTATGCGTTCTTCGAGATCTTTGGGTAACCGGAAAGTGGGAAGGCTGTGTGCACGAAATCCGGATAATCACATCATTTGCTAATTGCGTGGCAGATGACCATCCTAAGAAGGCACCGATTGCCCATTGGTCTGATTGGTTTATGTGTAGTTTTTTGTGTTTTATGTTTCTGTTTCGTATTTCTCTTTTTCGTCTCTTGTTGTGCTAGTTTTCCCTGTGTTTTCACATCGGGTGTTTTGGTGTATTGCTGTTGGTGCTGTGTCTGAGTCAGGTTGGAGATCCTCTTCTCTTTCAACTAGAGAACAAAGACGGAGGAAAGTCAGTTTCATACATCATGGTGAGCTCCCACTCTAATACCTTTTTGACACTTTTTCAAACCTAAACTATACAGAATTGTCTTAGGTTACGTGTAATGCAATATTTTATCTTGAATCTTCTTAATAACGAAATATGTATATATTCTTTCGTTATCTACCGGTAAATCAAATACATGTAGATTAAGCATGCTAAGAGATGAACAGATCTGAATAAACTGAAATATATCGTAAGTTATGATACGTATAAATTTTTGACTTTTTGCTCTTTGATGAATTGATGGAGAAATTGCATCAGGGATCTATTTGGACTGAAGTATAGTAATTAATATCATCATAATTGGATGTATTTTCTCGACCTTTTATTTGGTATCAAAGCGAGGTTATATGATGACCCGGATGGCGCCGTAACATTTTCATTGATTAAGTAATTTTTGTTTTGTCTTTAATCATTTACTTTATTTATCTTGACTGTCTACATGAGATATAATTAACAGCAATGAGATAAATTTGCTGTAATCAATGAACATCGTTCCATTTAATTACTTAATATTGTCATATTTTACTAGTTTCATTCTTCTGGTACTTTGGACCGAATTCCAAATTTTAAAAAAGGCTCAATTTACGAGTCAAAAACGATTTTGATTGGTCGACATTTCCCTCCCTCATATATAAAAGTTGGCGTACTTATATTCAAATTTAAATTCGCTCGTGCTAACGACATAAATGTTATTAGGTGACTTGAACCATATTTGATTTGATCAGAACATCTTCCCTTTGATATTGAAAGAATGAAACGATGTCATACACCGTACAATGCTTGATAAGAGGTGTCAAATACCATTCCTGTCCGTATTAAGTTATACAGGAATAATGATATCGCTTCAACAAGTATAACTTAATCATCTACGATAGCTTACTCTAAAAATGTATTCTAAAAGACGAGTTGGCGGAGGCTACAAATACGAACCCTTAAAACCTTCTAGAAAGGATAACGAGAAAAGTCACTTATACTGGAAAGTTGCAAGCCCAAACACTATATGGAGCAGTATAGATGATACCAAGGAGAACGCCCTTCAACAGAACAATAAAGTTTCACCAAGGAAGAGCTTTGACCGGTACCCTGTTCTTGGTTCGCCGCCATCGAGCACCGGAGATGATGAGGTTTTCAAAGATGACAAAAAAGATGAACAGCGAAAATCAGATAGTGCAGGACATGATAAGACAAGCAGTTCGAAGGAGGAGATCCATAGGAAATCAAGTGAAGTGAAAGGGGATTATACATTGTCTTTAGAGGTTAGTGAGATATCATGTCTACCGATCTCTTCTTATCAATGAGAGTATTTCATTTAAGTGAAAGATAAATACCTGGTGCTGGGACTAGATTACTATTTTCTACTATTTTCTCTATGGAAGACTATTCTATTCTTTTCTTTTGCAGTGTGGAAATGTTAAACCCTTTTCTCGTGATTGGATGTTTCGAGTATATTAAATTACTTTCTTTCTAGCTCTGTTGCCTGAAAGAAGCTTTGTTTAGACCCTTTATAAATTTGACATCATACATTACCTGTTATTTTGGAAAGTTTTCATTTCATCCTGAAATATTATCGAATTAAAGGAGGTTAACATCCTAGCAACATCCAACCAATACTTACATTTTGGTAATAAATTTTATTATACTATGCTACTGAAACGGCCCTACACAAAATTTAGAACCGAACGCTCTGCATAAATTTAACTTCAAAATAAAACTAAAGGGCTCCTCTTAGATACATTTGGCTGTGTTTAAAATCACTTTGGCATTGAACTAAGTACGTTCATTTGTACATTGATGAGGATCCGAAACACGTGTCTGGTGCATTAAAATATTTTGAAGAAGGTTGCAGTCGAAACACTTCAATTTTCTGTGTCTTGTTTTAAATATTTGATATTAGTGTATATATGTGTCTTTTCGGGCCTTCTTGTTCTTGAGTAAGCTGGAGAGTTTTGATCAATTGTCGATATTGAAATATTGTGATCAATTGTCAATATTCTATAGTACCAATTTTGTTGTACTAGACACGTGTTTCGGATATTTCAATGGTGCATCTGAACAACTAAACCTATGTCTATCTTGTAACCTTTCTCCCATGTAAATGGTAAAAAAGTATTTATCTTGTCTATTCCGTAATTCGCTGGGTTGTTTTTCAATGAATTTGCCTGAGTTGTATTCATGTCATGACGCACCTGTCTTTTTACGTTTTTGTGCATTCGATGTACCTTTGTAATGTATAATGCTACACCTTGTGACGTTTTTTTCCGGATGCTGGGTATTATTCTTTATCAATTTACTTGTGTTTATTGAAATCTAGAAGTTATATACATTCAAAAATATTAAGAGGTATTTGATTTTCTCGAATTCGCCTTTTTGTGATGCGAGAAAAAAGATTACTCTTTACGGCTGACAGTTCAAAAAGTACATTCCGACTTTGTGAGTTTTTCCTTAAAGGTCTTTAACCTGACGAGTGTCTTACGTGTTAAGAGACAAGACAATAAAGGATACATTAAATGGAATTGTCAGATAGAAAACTTACTCTAAATAAATCACACTTAAAGTTCAACTTGATAAAATCATGTCATGTCGATTTGTCCACAGAATAAGAAACGAGCATTCAAGAGGTTGCAAAACTGATATAAAATATTAACAGAAGTGTCGCGTAGATTAAATTCTTTACATTGATAGGTGCATAATACTGCCGATAAGTCTATACTGTTTCACAAGTAATTGTTCTTGTTTAAGATATTTGATAAATCAGTAACTGTGACATGGTAAGCATTCAATACATTTTACGTTTCTGTATCTATTCTACAAAATATTTGACAATTTAAGACGGATCTCACACGTAAAAATATTGATAAACGGGCCAATAAAATTTTAATGAGATCGTAAACATTGTTCTCCTCTTCGAGCTGTGTTACGAATGAGATTGATAATACTAATCTTTGTAGATATATCCTTAATTTTTGATATTTCATTTAAAACTTTTATGAAAGGCAGCACATTTCACCACGACCCATAGGCGGATCCAGGAATTTTTTCAGGGGTGGTCCTAAAGTCCGAATTCGTTTGAAGAGCAGGCCCCCCCCCCCTAAAAAAAAACCCACTCGTCAGAAAATAAAGTCCTTGATTAATGATTGTCAGTTCTGATTCTAATTATAAATAAAACAGATGACAGGCGAGCAATAGCGATCAAAAAGCTTGAAATCTTGAATTTTCACATCATAGTACTTGATTAATGATTGTCAGTACTAATGTGTAAATACAACAAAGGGCGAGCGATAGCGAGCCAGCGAATATTTTTCTTAGAATTGGAATAAAATTCTCTATTCGTGTCATTTTGCAGTTTTATTGCTCTTAGTACCCTTTTTATTGACCAGATGTAATGCATATAGGTTGTACAGCATCATTTGAAAATAACGTATGTAATAAATTCTGGCAACGGGAAACGAGCCAGAGAAAATTTTTGAAATGCTGACGGCAAAAAATCAGAATGAAAGATTTCAAATATAAATTCATGTTATATGTTTCAAATATTTTTAAAATATTAACATGAGAACAAAAGGGGAATAGGGACTTAATTTTATAAAATATGTATATTTATAATGTATTTTTAAACTACACAGCCAATTGTGCCTAACATGAAATTCATATGAAATGAGCATCATGTAAATTTCACATGCATGTGAACTTCATATAAATTTTACATAAAACTTATGTAAATAAAAATTCATATGATTTTCACATAAATTTACTTTGCGTGAATTTTACATGAAATTTTCTTTGTTACCTTCAAGCAAAATCAACTTTACATGCAATTCGTTTTAAAAACTTCACATGAGTTTCAGGAAAATTTTGATGCAAATTTCATGTTAGTGCTCGATTCACATAAATTTCATGTGAACAATAATGTTCATGTAAATTTCACATGAATTTCATATGAGGCACAATTGGCTGCGTATGCTTTGATTATTCCAGGGGAGGGGGGTGTGTGTGAGTTTTTTAAAGCTCTTGCTCTTAGTGTGTTTCGCTCTGTAATTGTATCATTGCAAAGTCAAGTAGAATATCTTTTGTATATTTACCTCACGTTACGAGACGTATGATATACGAATGGATGTTTTGCTATGTGTATATTCTTAGCTTTTAAATCAATTTTACTTTGACTGTGAAAGAAATGTTCAAAACGATGAAAATTTCAAGCATCAGATTTAATTTATATTGAGCTATTAGTACTAAATTTGTATTGATTTGATTTTGAAAATATTTGAATATAGCGCTTTATTTCAGTATTCCTTTACAATAAACTACAGTGATACTCCAATATTACGCCTCATCCAAGACAATGTTATAGGACATCTACTACAACTAGAAACACCTTTCGGGAAACGTGGAGGTAAATCACTTGTACATAATACCGTTACGTTTATACGTCAAATATGTCCAACAGTCTCTTTTCATTTTTTTTTCTAATACCTCTGTTACTTTTGCACTTTCTTCTACATTTCATTAAATTCATTGTGTTTTACAATTTATTAGCTTGCCTTCAAACGTTGAAAGGGATGAAAGTTTGTTTAATATTCCTTTACAGTAGTATATTGTGATTATACAGCGTCTGGTCGGTACGGCAGTATTGGAGTGAACTTAGAACATAATGCGTGACCTAACGGCTAAAAATGTCAGATATGTGATTTGCAGTTTATAACCGTGTTATCAGTTTTTGCTAATGGTAATCAACTAAACATAATTAGTCTGTGTTTCTTTTCGTTTGTCTTCCTTATCAAGTATTGTGTGCAATTTATGAGTTTATATTTTAATTGTTCCAGTACCTAATTAGTCCTTAAATCTTTCTATAATGACAATTCTCTGACATTCTTCACGCGATGAAGTGTTAAAATTCAAATACTGGTTGGCTCCAGTACAATCTTTGCTCCTTTAACTTAATATGTTGATATAATAAATGGCGGAACTTCTTATATTTGTAACATAAATTGGACACTTTGAATAGACATTAATTCAATTGATTTTAAGAACAGTGATGCCAATCAGTTAAGGCTTATTACGTCCGGTTTGTCTAGATGTCTTGTTAACCTCGAAAGCGTAGACGTGACTATAGAAGGTCGAGGAGAGATAGATACCAATAAAGGGTTTATCTCACGGGAGCACTTCGAATAAATATTTGCAATTCAGGTTGAATAAAGTAAAATAACGAGAAGAAAAACAAATAACAATGAAAAAAGAGAGAAGAAAAATGAAATAAAAATAAAAGATAAGAATGAAACAAATCGAGAAGAAAAGATAGAAACATTTACAGATGCCCAAAGTACTGAAACTTTTAATATTTCTTTTAAGGTGTTTGACATTCATAGAAGATTATATCCGAAACAACGTGTATCCCACTTATGCCAATACCCATTCAACGACGGGTTTTAATGCCAGACAGACGGGAAAATATAGGGAAGAAAGCAGGTAAAATTACTTGGATATAGTTCTGATAAAAAAAAACGTTATGAAAATAATCACAATGACTCAGCAGCAATGCACAAGTATATAGTAAGAGACAAACAAAAACTAAAATAAAAACTTCAAGAAAATCAAATAAAAATAAAAATAGCAAAGTCAAAATACCAAACATACAGATTTTGTTCTGAGAGCTAGACGTCTTTCATATAAGCTTCTCAGTCAGGGATTCGTTTGTGACCGACTTACCTCGTCACTGAGGAAGTTCTACGGTCGATATGGGGAATTCGTCATACATTATGATGTCCCACTCTCCAGAATGGTGGATGGTATTCTGTCTTAGACCATTTGAACCATCCAACCACCGAATATACTTGTATCTTCCGAAATTGATGTAACCGAATGTGACAATTCTACCGAATTGAAGTGACGGGTGTCGCATGCAAGCAGGAGATGCTTACTCTACCTGGGCACCTGGTCTCACCCCCGTTTTGGGAGTTCGCTTCTTTTCATATGGTGGAGGTTTTTCTTTCTTTGCTTTGGTTCTTGTTTTATCCTGATTTTGTATGCCTTCGGTTTATGATTTCTGAATTATCGATTTTGTACTGTGTATTGGGATGTGGTCATTATCCATATTAGTCATCTCTATAGAAACATGACAAGACACGCAAAACACAAAAACATTCAAAACACACATAAAACACATAACTCTAACCCCCATCATAGCCTCACCCTTACACTAACACTGACCCTAACAATATCACATGTACAATGAAACACGGAACACATAAAGCTCAGGTACCAATGAAAGAAAACAAAATACTGCCTATTGTAACATCGCTCGTCTGTTTATGTTGTCTGAATGTATTCTCTATGACAGAGACATAATCCGGAAATGTGTGAATGCCGGGCGGGATGACGCTGTGATTTTTACCGGAAGTGGTGCTACAAGCGGTATTCACAAAGTTGCATGGGGTCTCAAAATAACTAATCCAAGAGTTGCTGCTGAAACGGTAATTTAGAATAAATGTACATCGTACCTATTAAAAAACCCCGTCGTTTTCAATTTTTTATATCGTTGATATTTTGTTTGATTCCGAACTACCATAATTTTTAGAATGCATTTATCTTGTTTCCCAGGTATTATTTATGGGTCCATACGAACATCATTCCAATATTTTACCATGGAGGGAGTACGGAGTTCATATTGTCAGAATACATGAAAATAAAAAAGGACTTGTAGACATAGATCACTTAAAGTCTGAACTGACGGTAAGTTCTTATGATTTGACAAGTGAGCTGTATCTTCAATGCATAGAGTATCATTGAGTGCAAATAAACTGATTCTCTATCATACGTCCATGTAGGCATATCTTGTTCTTTTTCATAATGTTACGGTCACGTTTAGAATTTAACTTTTCAAGTTCATATATTCATTATTTTAATTTCCGCTATTATTATTCGGGCATCACTGATAAATATAACTTGTTGAAATGTGCATGGGGTTCACAATTTTTTTTACAATTAAACATATATTCTATGAAATAAAACTCATATCTAACCTCATATTTGGACATAATGCTGTCCTACGACACTGATGGTCACACTGATGGTCACTCTATGACAAATGTGACGACTTCAATATTAGCATCACAAAATTTCCTTTTCTTAGAAGCAATATCCCTGCATATGACGTGTTTATATCTCAATTGATACGTTATACAAGAGCAAGTACCAAATATACAGATTTTGTTCTGAGGGTTAGGCGTCTCTCGGATAAGCTTCTCAGGGATACACTTGTGACAGCCTCCACATAACTAACTTCCCTTTCATGAGTAGCAACATTCCGTCATCTCCTGCTGATGGCGTTTATGTTTCTCAGCTGATACTTACTCCCATATCGGGAGTTCGCTTCTTTTCATATGGTGGAGGTTTTTGTTTGTTTGCTTTGGTTCCTGTTTTGTCCTGATTTTGTATGCCTTCGGTTTCTGATTTTCTGAATTATCGATTTTGTGCTGTATACAGAGATATGGTCATTACCAATATTTGTCACGGTACGCCAGGGCATGTTCCAAGTATAAAGATTTCATCATTAGAGCCAGACGGCTAGCAAGTAATGACAAATACGGATAACAACCATATCCCAATACACAGTACAAAATAGATAAATTCAGAAAATCATACATCAAAGGCATACAAAATCAGGGTTAAATAGGAACCAAAACAAACAAACAAAAACCTCCACCACATGAAAAGAAGCGAACTCCCAATATTGGAGAGAGCCCAGGTGCCCATGAAGAGTCAGCATCTCCTGCGTGTTCAGGGTTATATTACACTGACGAAATCATCCTTGAGGAAATTCTTCGGTCGCTACGGGGATATAACAAAAGCATATCAGATCCCCCTTTCCATAATGATCAGTGACATTCTGTATTGTGATTGAATGGCTGTCATCATCACCAAACAAGACATACTTACCTGTTATGTGCATCGAAATGTACATCGAGACAATCAGCGAAATTGTCAGGTTTCCATTGAACTGTTGCGACGGGTGTTGCATGGATTCAGGAGACGCTGACCCTCCCCGGGCACCTGGTCTCACTTCGGAATGTTGTTCATTCCGAGGTTCGCAACCATTCCTATGGGAATTCTCACGATCTGACCTTGCCGACTTTCAGACTGAATAACTATTAGGTACTTCTTTGATGTTTATTTACTTCGGTTCCTGTTTTATCCTGATTTTATATGCCCTTCGGTTAATGATTTTTTTAACTTTTCCATTTTGTTCTCTATATTGGGATATGGTTCTTGTCCATATTTGTCATCTCTTTTACTCTTGTGCAGTATGTGGAAACTTAACTGTAAACTACTTTCTTTTGACAATTTCACTGCTTCAACATCAGCATTAGTAGTAGTTGCCACGGGTGTTGCATGCAATCAGGAGACGCTGACTCTCCCCGGGCACCTGATCTCACTTCGGAATGTTGTTCATTCCGAGGTTCACAACCGTTCTAGTGGGAATTCTCATTATTTTGCCTTGCCTTATCGACTTTGGGACTGAATAACTGATAGGTACTCCTTTGATGTTTATTTCAATTGACCCTGCCAGCATATTACAGTGACGAGGCTATTATAAACAAAAATTGTACATTTATAAGAACATTATGGTAACAAGACAAGTTGGTCTCGAAATTTGGAGGGTTGTGTGCTCGCAATGCTTTATTCGTAATTCCCCCTTTCTTTCAGATAAAACAGGGGAACAATCTTCTCTGAAATGATTTAGAAGACGCACGTTGTAACCTACTGTTGCATTTGTTAGTATGCAATAAATGAAAGATTAAAGAATAATCAAAAAGGAATTATAAAAACTATATCGTTAGTAGATTACATGTAGTATCATTTCTTTGGATTTCTTAGTTTTGGAAAGAGAAGAGGCGTTACCTTGTGGTCAGCATATCGGCAGCCAGTAATGTTACGGGTATTATAACGGACACAGAGGAGGTGGCCAGAGTGGCGCATAAACACGGAGCGCTGGCTGTGTTCGACTATGCAGCCGGGGGTAGGCTAAAGTATATACTGAGATGCTAAAAACTATATATTCTAATAGCAAACATACTATAAACATCGAAGCTATGAATTTTAAACAATGTGAGTATCTATAAGATATCAATAAAGACCAATTAAATGTTTTTATTTTAGGGCCCTACCTGAACATCGATATGAATCCTTCAAAAACCTCGTAAGTATAAATAAGTGAATGAAAGTTAAACACAAGACCCGAAATCAGACTACAGCTGGCAGACCATGGACTGTATTCCGTATGCCATCTGTTTTTTATATCCATTTACATACCCATCTGTGTGTTTCTGGGGCATCTGTGTCGTGCTGTCTGTATGTTTGTTCATCTCACAGTGAGGAGATTATTTTACACCACAATTGTGCGTTCTTCGAGACCTCTATGTAATCGGAGAAGTGGAAGGGTTGTGCGCACGTAATCCGGATAATATCACCGTCTACTACTTATGTGGCGAATGGCCGTCCTAAGTCGGCACCGGTTGCTCATTGGTCTCGTTGGTTTATGTTTGGTCTTTTGTGTTTGATGTTTGGTGTTCCTTGTCCATTTTGTGTCTCTTTCTATGGGTGTCTGCTCTGTGTTTTCGCATTTGGTGTTTTGTGGTTTTGCTGTTTGTGCTGCAATCGAGTTTTGGTGGAGATCCCCTCCTTTCTTCCAAAATTCAAAATCAAAAGGCTTACAAATTCTGGAACAAATACATATCAGAATTTTCTCACGAGAAAAGAAAATAGGACATACAGACGGAGACAATAACACAGCTTCATAGAAACACGAAAGACAACTAAGTCTAATGAACATCTCCAGATTCCAGCGTAAATACGGAATGCATTGTAGGTGGCGCTCGAAAAGAGGAACCGTTCAAATTAGTACAACTAAACATATTCAGATGTCACATGAATCGTTTCAGATATATCATGCAAGTTATAGGATCTAAGTAAGTAAGACCAAAATGAAGCTTAAAGAGTATTTCAATATCTCTTTACGTATTAAATGAGGGGGGAGGGGTTGCTCATTGGCCTCAGTATAGAGGATAGGGATGAAATTAGTTATGGCTTTTAACAATGGAGCAAAACAATCCTCAACGCAACTTCAATTCAAGAAAATGAAAATGAGAAATAGATCTTAAAAATACGAAGGTAGAACAACAACTCACACAAAGATAACGAAGAAACTAAAAGCCGACTCTTGAGCACCAATGAAACGACATCAAAATTATGGGGTAGGATGAATTAAAGACACAACTTAACACAATCAGGTAACCTCGGAAACCCGAATTATTAACTTTGATTGTCCTTTCTGTGTTTCGTATCTGGTCCTGTTAGTGTAGCAAAAGACTCTTATCAGATATCACTATTTCTTTTCTCTGTAACCAATCACCAGTTTACATGTGTATCGATGAAGGGTTTTGGGGGAACTTCTTTAATAACCATACCATTTGCTACTTGCGTTGCAGATGACCGCCGTCCTAATTTGAACCGCTTGCCCATTGGTCTAGTTGGTTTATGTGTAGTCTTTTGTGTTTCATGTTTTTAAGATGTATTGTCGTATTTGGTGTTCCATGTCTATTTTGCGTTCCTTGATGTACTTGTGTACTTTAAGTTTTCGCGGATGTTTTGAGGTTTCGCCGTGGATGCTGCAACCTAGTCTGATAGGAGATCACCTTCGTTCTTTTCTACTATAACGGATGAGGATTTTTTTCTTTGGTAATTTGCAGGCCTAGAGGCTCATTCAAAAATGGAACCAAGTCATCGAAGGAGAAACTATGTATCTCAGGCCTATTATATTACTATTTCTAGACAATAATAAAAACTTCTTAGTGAGTAATTGGTGTTGCTTTTCGGTCTTCCTATTCTGAATAGACTCAATTTTAATTGCTTGACTTATATAAAATTTCAGATACAAAGATGCTGTCATAATAAGTACGCACAAATTTGTAGGAGGGCCAGGTACCCCAGGTAAATCACTTGCTTTTAATATTAAGCAAAATATTATGTTTATCATTTTTGTGAATTATCAATATTGAAATAAATGTACTATCGTAATAATAATTAAGTGTACCAATGCTTCTAGTACCATTTTACATGGCAAAGAAGAAGGTATGTCATTTCAAATCTAGAAGGAACAAGCAACACTTATCAACAAGATAATTTTGATAAATAGAAGAATTGAGAAGAAGAAAAAAAAAGTAATGCATTGAAAAAAATCAATGCATTGTCACTATTTTCCCTATTACCTAAGTGCGGTTCTCAAGTGCGTTTTATACTAGTATATTGTTTCATTATATCTTCCCCAGGTATTGTTGTAGCAAAGAAATGGATGTTTAGAAACTCTGTACCTCATAACGTTGGTGGAGGCACCGTCACATTTGTAAGTATTTATTCCTAGATAATGTATATGTGTATCGCATGTTAACCGTCATTTCCGTGCTTGTCTGTTTTGTGTTTTTGCATTGGGTGTTTTGGGGTTTTGCTGTGGGTGCTACAACCTGGTGTTGTTGGAGATCCCCTCCTTTGTCCAATAGCGATCAATTTGCAGCATGGACCAGACATGCACGCTTTGTGTACTTAACCCTCGTAAGTGATCCTAAATCTTAACAACGTTTTATGATCAAAGAGTGTGAAAGTCATTGCATAAAGGATATTCCATGGATTCTTTGTAAATAATTTACAGGCTATGATCTGGTAAGCAATGGCCTTTGTCATATATTTTTATCCTGAACATGAAATTGCAGGTCACTAAAGATGTTCACACTTACGCAAGTAATATAGAAGAGAGAGAGGAGGGAGGGACGCCTGCTATAATAGAATCTATCAGGGCAGGACTAGTCTTCAAACTCAAATCGGTAAATAGAAGGGTTTGCTATACATCATCCATCATTTTACATGCGTTTGGATACATTTAAATGAACAATTTTTAAAGCGTGTAATGCATGTTATAAAAAAAACCCAATCGTGTTGTGTACAGCAAGCGATATTTCTTAACTTAATTTGGTAAATGATGCAATGTTTTTCCAATTGAACCATTCTACAACTTCACAAAACTTATCCCGAATGCTGATATTGTAGGACGTCGGAGCTGATGTCATACATTCAAGGGAACAAGACCTTTGTCGGTATGTAACATAACATGTATGATATAATGGAAACATTTTTCCTTGACATTATACTTTCATATCTTTATAACAAACACATGAAAAGCAATACTCGATTTATAGTTATATAAAATTACCACATTCTTATAAATAGGCGAGCATTTGAAGTTTGGAAGAAGAACCCGAATATGGTCATCCTTGGAAATCACAACACGGAGAGAGTGGCTATTTTCTCATTCATGACAATACACGAGGAAACAGGAAGGCTGGTACATTTCAACTATATTTCAACACTGCTCAATGACTTGTTTGGTATCCAGGCCAGGGGTGGATGTGCATGTGCAGGGCCATATGCTCAGGTAGCTTCAGTTAGAATAATCCTTTAAAATGAAAAAAATGCGACGTTCTCAAAGATATCAATGCCCTGTTTCTATTCTATTTTCTGTCTTTTTATTACTACTAAGATAGACTTGGCTGTGTCTGATAATCACATCGGCATTTAATCAGGTAACACTGATGACGATTTACTGTAAACACGTGTCTTGTGCATTAGAATTTCAAAAGACTATATATGGTTTATATAGTAAAGTGGCCCCCTTTCAGGGCGAAATCTGAAGTTTTCATGAAGTAATGAATTTGTACCGATATTTGTTCTACAATGTAGGCTACTTGTGAAATGATACATAATCTTTCATTTCCTTTCATAGTTTCATAGAATTTGGGCTTAAAAAATGATATATTTTGCCAAATTTCTGGAAAAACGTCATTTTGGGGCTCATTTTCGACAAACTTCATATTAGTTAGTATCGAGCGGGCTTCTGAACAACTTTTATATTTTAATATGTCGTTACTTTTGTAAGTCTCTAAGTGCATGCAAAAGGAAAAAGTTTTTCACGACCCCGCTCGATGTTATCTCAATGAAAAAAGTCAAGAATTATGCTATTTTTCGTGAAAATTGACAAAATCACCGGTTTTCATGATAATTATGCAAAATTTACAATGAGTTACAAATCGAGGATTAGTTTTTGTAACCTGGTTCATCAAAATATAGATATTAAACTTTCAAAAAATGACAACAAAATTTAATTTTGGAGAAGTCGATTTAGGGGGCCACTTTATTATATAAACCATACATACTCCTTTATGCAAGAAACACTTCCTTATTATTATCAATATAAGTGAGTTAAAAAGATCCTGACGATAATCTCAATTGCACTCACAATAGAGCACATAATTAAGTATCGACGTACCCCAAGCAAGCTAGAGGTGGGACCAGATGCCCGGGAGGAGTAAGCATCCCTTGTTGGCTAGCCGCAACCGCCGTCGATGTTCAAGCACTAAAATGAAAACAATATATAAAATCCATGAACTGTCTGACGTTATGTATATATAGAAAGAACAATTCATTAACAATGCAACACACGGTATACCTTAAATAAATGGTGAGATTAAGGTAAACACATTCTGAAAAACACGAAGAGCAAATTAAAAAAAAAAAAGATTTCTATGGGCCACAGTTTTGCATAGCAAAATATGAAAAAAAACATATGTCTACATGTTGAAAATTACATACCGAAAGGCATAACGATCAACCATATGGACAGACATACAGCCATCAAAAGTGAATAAGACTAGATGCATGAGAAAAATAAGCATTTCCTGCTTGAGCATTGTTTTATAATGTTGGACGGGCTTTTACAAATGGTTTAGCCATCTTTTCAAGAAATTTCTCGCTTATTTTCTAACAATGAGACATTCCATTCCAGGATCTCATGGGCATGTCTGTTTCAATGACCAAGAAGTTTTCATGGTTTCTCTGTGAGAAGTCACGAGGAGGGTATGTGTAATCAGTCAGTGAATATGAATATATGTCACATTGATATTAGTACCCTATTCGCTTTTATCGCTGTGTATGTAGTGAGTGAAAAGTGTAAAATCAATATATCTTTTTTTTTTGGTTTCAGACAAGATCCATCGCATCCTGAAAACGTTATGGGAATCATGAGGTATAATATTGAAATAAAAATTAATAAAATCTAAAGAAACTAGCAAATTTCAAAACTTCCCAAAAAATCCAATTTGTACATTATATGCAAAAAAGGTTGATAACTCACAATATTGAGAACCATAACTTTTCAGACCAGGATTTACCAGGATTAACTTACCATACTTTTATGACGATGACGTCATTGATTACATCATTCAAGCTGTTGACTTAGTAAACAGACATGGTTGGAAACTTTTACCAAAGGTAATTTAACATTCATTGCGATGTCTATACATAAATAAATTTTCATGATTTAAAGAGAGACATTGCTTTCAATGAAAACATCTCTTCATGTAATAAATAATGTATAAATATTGGTTTCAAGTACGAGTTTAACGTCAACGATGCTTCGTGGAGACACGTGACCTTTACATCATCTACGAATGGTACTGATCTTGGTTCATTGGACACATTCTCTTGGAAATCTGTCGGAAACAGTAGGAAACAAGACAATCCTAGCTCCTCTGGATCGTCCCTCACAGTATGATTATATATT
This sequence comes from Pinctada fucata, assembly GCA_028142955.1. NCBI lineage: Eukaryota > Metazoa > Mollusca > Bivalvia > Pterioida > Pteriidae > Pinctada > Pinctada fucata. The sequence goes on along the minus strand of AP027105.1, from coordinate 68,273,126 downwards.
TTGTCTGTATTCTTTAACATTCACATTAAGAGTTATCTCATTTATAATTAATCCCTTTAAATTTATCTCATCTTATAAAAGAATCAAAGACTATTAATTTTTTTTCAGTTTCTTGAAAATAAAAGATTTGTGACTACTTTTTCATCTTAATCACGTAGGTCCCCATAGGTGGATTGCAAACTTACTTTCTCCTTCGAAGAGAAAAATGATTCTTGATGTAGTTTTTGTCAAGTTTGAATATTGAATTGTATTTATTTCCTATATCTTCATTTCACGAAGAAGACACTCTCAGAGGGAAAACAAATACTTGATTCTGCTGATGGCGAAATAGAAGTAAGAAGATTTTTTCTAACAAAATGTGAATAGAAGAAAATTAGAAAAAAAGATAGAAACTTCTTTAAAAAATGATATTTCTGAATATTCACCAACTTCCATCATTTTCCGTCTAATTGAATATTGGATTGAATTATCTTTGATTTTACCTCAATAGGAAGAGGCATTGGAAGCTTCAAGATACTTACGTAAATGTATACCAAAGGAGAAACGACAGCTTAGATTCTTCCTTACTCCCTTAGAGGCGTCTGAATTACTCGACCAAGATTGCACGTCTCCATCAGAGAGGAAAAAGTATTCGTGAGTAGCATAATAATAACAATTTTCTTTCTTAGAAATGAATAAAACTCAGTCAATCAGTATTGTTAAGGTATTAAAGTAGATTGATACTTCATAAAAAGTCTTTTTCCTCATAAAATCTGTGGTCACTATCTTTAGGTATTTAAAGAAGATTAGAGGTAGATTTTATTAAAACGTAGATTGTGATAGGGTTGACATTTACTTAGTCAGTGTCATTGCAATTTGTTCATTGTACACAGTAGATGCCCGATTTTCTGTTTTATCTCACGGACTGAGAGAGTTAATTAACTTTAAGGGGTGCTCGATTACTAGATCACTGACGAGACGTGCATGACTGGTCCATGCTGCCAATTTATCTGTTCTTAAATGATGCTATTCAATTTGAAGACGTTTAACATTATACCACTTGGTGAGTGTCACTGCTGGTGGACAAGAAGTCCCTGAGGGCACATGTAGCCAAGTTCGATCAATTTCGGTTGATCGTTTCTTCAAGGCATTCTAAAAATTTTGTTATCAAAATTTCTTGGACTTTCTAAAAAGTGGATCCTGCAGCATCATATCCCACCCATCCTGCTACGTCTTTCGGTACTTTTTTCGACAAAGTAACTTTCATACTTTTTTGGTCATATTACATTGTTTAGATTTGAGGATCACTGACGAGGGTTAATTACTCGAAACGTCCATGTCTGGTCCATGCTGCCAATTTATCTGTTCTTAAATGATGCTATTCAATTTGAAGACGTTTAACATATGGGTAACCTTGTGTTTCTTTGAGTTGATCCGTAAGATGAATAGAGTAGATTAATTCAATGTTCTTGTTTCTGTTTTTGCAGTCTGCCCTTTAAATTTAAAGACTATGACTTAACTTGCGGACTACCATCTTCAAAAGCAGAGTCAAATGAATCAGCGCAAAGTACACAAAGGTCAATCGCTTCTATTGATGACGTCAGAGGAGACAAAGATCAAAAGACAGAGATTAATCTGTCTAAAATGGATGACATATACTAGAATGCAACCAGAAATGTCTAATCCACTCAAAAAGTATCTAGTCAATAATAACTTAATTAATTGAAAAAAAACCCCGAATATTCTACTAAGTGTAGAAACATTGCTACAACTTTGTAATTACAAGATCAAGTTTTAATGTTGATCACTTACATTGTTGATTTATCTGTTAATTAGTTAAACAGTCAATTCCTTAATAATTAAATGTTTTATTAAATGAATAGAAAGATGTCATTCTTCTTGTATAGATATATTTGTTAAAACAACTGATGCATTGCAAAAATGACCTGAAAATCCATGAAATAAAAAAAAGGAAGCAAACATAATATTTCAATCAGATTGAACATAAAGGTAAGGGGGAGTAAGCATTCATCTACTGATGGTAACCATAAGCGTTCTTACGTCAGTTTAAGTTATTTAATCAGGGAATTAAAACACGGAATGCCTTCAATTCATTGTATGCAATTTCTGCCATTGTCTGAAACTCAACGGACTCAACCTGACCTTTAACCTTCATGACAATAAGATATCATACTTTAGATAGTGGCAGTAATTTGACATTCTCTGAGACAATTAGAATGTTTTTACTGTTGGTGCTGCAAACGAATCCTGTTGGATACTCCCTCCTTCTTTTATCATCGGAGAAGTACCCATCAGCTATTCAGTCTCAAAGTCGAGATAATAATGCAAAATTATAAGAATTTCCATTTGAACAGTTGCAAATCCAGGAATAAACAATATTCCGAAGTGAGACCAGGTGCCCGGGGAGAGTCAGCGTCTCCTGTACGCATGCGACACCCGCCGCAACAGTTCCATGAAATTGTCTAGACGTACATATTGATGTACAATCAGGTAAAGGTGTCTTGTTTGGTGATGTTGAAAGCCATTCAATCACATTCCAGAATGTTACTGATCATTCTGGAAAGAGGAGTATCAAATGCTTTTATAAGATCCCCGTTGCGACCGTATAACTTCCTCAATGATGATTTCAGTCCTACATACAACTGAGATTACATTATGCGATAAATATATCACTTAATCCACTATTATTTGTGAACTTGATCTGACCGGCACCGTGATACGTTCACGTAATTTACAGTTTTGCAAAGGTTTTGAAGCAAAAATGAAATACCATACCCTCTTTTGTCCATGCAGTGCTTTTAATCCAAGGCAATGTAGCTTTAAAGGATTGTTCAATTTTAATTTTTTTTTTAATTTAAAAATTACTGAGGAATTAAAATTTCTTTTGTCTGTGTAAGAGAATTTGCTGATAAAACACAAGTCGCTATGCAAAGAATATCTCCATCTTATTCTAAGGAAATTAACTCGTACTACATTTTGCAATTTTAAGACCCATAACTCCTCTTTCGTTGCGTGGTTGAAACCAATACTTCTTAAACCGATGAAAGAATAATCTTTAGAAAACGAAGCTTGCTTTTCTATCTTAATCATTACTTTATTATTTAATTGTATTACGTAGAATTCTTTTGTATTCGTGCTTTTCCACTTGATAAAGGCCGAGTGGCAGAAAATTTGTGGATATAGAGTGTTCATTGTTATTTATTATTTAATTGTAGTGTGCCTAAAAGTTTAGGGGGAACAAAATAGAACTTACTATGAGCTAAATGTACAAAAAATGAAAAATTTTTGTAACGCTAATATCGATTAGTTTCGTATTGAAAAGAAATTAGAGAATGAACCCGAAATATGATTAAAAAAAAATCACAGTCTAAGGATTACAAATTCTTGAAAAAATAAAAACAGTACTTTCTCACGAAAAAGGAAAAATCGGACAAACAGACGGAAACATTAACGCAGCTCCATAGAGACACTCCATAGACTACTTATTAATTTAATGGATACTCTGCAGAGTCCAGTGAAAGTACGGAATGTTTTGAAGGTGGCGCTGTTATAATAACCTATCAGTTATTCAGTCCCAAAGTCGAAAGGCAAGGCAAAATCATTAGAATTTCCATCGGGACGGTCTCGAACATCGGAATGAATATCGTTCTGAAGTGAGACCATGTGCCCAGGGAGAGTCAGCGTCTCCTGATTGCATGTAACACCCATCGCAACAGCTCCATGAAAATTTGACAAATTCGGTGACTGTCTTGATATGCATATTTATGTAATATAAGGTGAATATTTCCCGTTTGGGAAAAAAAGCTTATTTGCAAAGACTAAACATATTCAAATATATTTGTATCACATGAAACATGTCATCGTCCCCTGCCTATGGTGTATTCATATTGCAGTTGATATTCCAGAGCAACTCAGAACATGGATACTTGCCGAAAATATCATAACCAAGGGTACATTTGTTAGCGAATGACTATGTCGCTTCAAAATAATTTTGATGATACAATGAACATATTAAACATTACTACATCTCGTTGATCGTCGACATCATGTAAGGTGTAATTGTAAAACGTCTTCAAATTGAATACAAGATATTTTACGTTGCAACCGTCCAAAACACCGAATGCAACAAATGTACCGGATGTGATTTGTTTCTGCACGGCCTATGTTACGGATGCTGCTAGTAAATATGAGATTCTTATTCTCCCAGGCACCTGAAAATGATCAATAAGATAAGGAGATGGAGAATATACGGATATATTCGAAATACGATTTCCTCGTTGACTAATGATACAAACCGTGTGGTTGATATCATCAATATTGAAATAAATGTTTGCTTACGGAAATATATTTTCTATCGTAATAATTTAGCCCACCATATTCTTATATCTACAAACAATGTATCGGCAGTACTCCAAAAGAGAGGGATCCAATAAGTGAATATATGTAGAGCAAACTTCTACACATGACCTGTCTCCTCTGTGTTTTCACTTAGGGTGTTTGGTGTGTTGCTGTTGGTGCTGAACCGAGTCTTGTTGGAGTCTTGTTGGAGATCCCTTCCCTTCTTAAATGTATGCCAAATATTCAGGTAAAATAGAACTATGTCATGACGGGGGTACTCCTTAGTTTTAGTATAATTTTTCAGTATTAGAAATTTGCAAATATATTTCAAGTCAGTGCAGAGGCACAGAAATATAGACGGCCGGGTTAGAGCAGTGGTAGCGCGCTCGCTTCTCACCTCTAAGGTCCCGGGATCGAATCTCAGATTCGGCAAAGGTCTTATGTGGGAGGGTAGGTGACCCCCCCCCACCCATGCCTCTGCAGGGTGTTTTTCTCCGGGTACTCCGGTTTCCTCCTGCTCCTCCTTGGACCCCCTCACGCCAACACCTGAGCCAACGTGAGACATTATTATAAGTTGTGTAACTTGTTTGTTAAAACGTTGTAAAATAAAGTTTAAAGCACAGAAATCTAGCCGAATCTCATACTCGTGGGCTTGCAGTTAACCAGCAGAGATACCAACCTAGTAGTCGAAAATGGAAATGATCCAACTCATTGTAATTTTCAACAACATTTCAAACTAATTCTAAGTCACTAGACACGTGTTTCGGCTTGTAAATCCTCATCAGTGGTACTTCGATCAAGCCAAAGCGATTTTAAGAAAGCCAAATTAATTTTCGTAGCGCACTCTACTTTTTTAATTGTATGCATCTATTTTACAAGAGTGTGCGGCTCCAAATTTCCTGTAGAGTAGATTCAGTAGCATAGTTGATACGGTCGATATAGGGAATTCGTCATACATTATGATGTCCCACTCTCCTGAATAGTGGATGATATTCTGTCTTAGACCATTTGAACCATCCAACCAAGTAAATATACTTTTATCTTCCGAAATGGAAATAACCGGATGTGATAATTCTACCGAATTGAAGTGACGGGTGTTGCATGCAAGCAGGAGATGCTTACTCTTCCTTGGCACCTGGTCTCACTCCCATTTTGGGAGTTCGCTTCTTTTCATATGGTGGAGGTTTTTCTATGTTTGCTTTGGTTCTTGTTTTATCCTGATTTTGTATGCCTTCGGTTTATGATGTTCTGAATTATCGATTTTGTACTGTGTATTGGGATATGGTCATTATCCATATTTGTCATAGTTAAACTAAAAAATCTATGATCAAAAGAGCAGTGGAGAAATGGTTCTTTGATTTAAATCTACTTTAATGTAGATGATATTTTGGGTGAAATGACAAGTTTAAAAAAAAAGAAAAATAATTTATGATGTCAAATTGATAAAGGGTTACACTTGAAGCACCCAATCGCTCAACACTGCAAAAGGGTATCATATTGAAATATGGCTAATAATCAATCATTCAAGAAAAAGAAGAAATTTCTTTTTCATTCTTTTGATGATGGTGTTTACAAGACAGGATATTTTACTTTTTTATCGTACAAAATTTCCATGTCACACTCATTTAATTTAATTTGATTAAGATATATGTTTTCTAGATAATAAGTCATTTTCTTAGTTTCACGATGAATTATTATTATTATTTGAGCGGGGAATTCAAATAATTCTATGCCTGGATTAATATGTTAATAAAATGAATTTCGTTAAAGTAAGATTATATTTCATTAAAGTATTTGCTCGTCAACGAGAAAATAATAGACAGCATTCAAGAAATATTTAATTATGAATTTTAAATATCTTTTATATGCGGCTTGAATTTTTCAGAAAACATGTACATTTTTTTCTGGTTCAACATTTTTTTTCATGCTGGCCTCTGATCTCAAATAATGTATTGATTAAGTTTTATAAAAATTGAATTTCCAATTCTTCCAATCAGACTGACTAAACCTTCTTTATTGCACTAAGTATTAGATGGTTACCTAATGATGTCATTTTTTTTTCTCACAAAACGCAGGACAAAGCAATTTCAAACGCAACTAGATATTTTTTCGGAACAAATGGTTAAAAGGCATTTCGGACAAACTCGTGGAAAGTAATATAAGGATAATTTATCTTTATTGTAAAGGTTATTATATGACGAAAACTACATTTTAAAAGTACAAAATGTATGTTAAAGAATTTAAAAAAAAAAAGAAATAAATGTATATGATTTATACATTATTAAAAGAAATGTGTTGTTAAAATAGTAATAATGTTAGAAAAAAAAGTGTTTCAGAGACGCAAATCTAATAAATTCGACATTAAGAGGAATCATTAATTATTTGATTAATTATTTGATAATGAAATCGGAAAAGGCATTGCTTGCCACAAAAGATATTCTTTCTAGCGAATAACATTGGAAAATCCTTCATAGAATAGTGAGTACTGCGGATATATTTCCAATAATAATAATAATCTGATATTGAATGTTGAGTGTCACTTGTGTTTTAAGTTGTGCAGAAGATACTGTTCGTCTGATTTATTCTTGAAATTTATCGACTGTATTTTTCGTTATTTGAACGAATTGCGTCAAGGCATATAAAAACATTGACTTTGAATCATCTATGTTTAACATTAAATTTTGATTTCAGTTTAAATAAAAATTAAAATAAAATATTTTAAACTTCATTTTACCGATGGAGAGATGGATAATTTGCGGTTGAAAGAAATAGATTTAAATTTGAAAACATAAATTTTAAAACTCTTCGTTTGTCTCAAAAGTACCGAAATCTTGTTTTAGATAAGATAGATTTTTCCGGCTTAGAAAGCAATTATTACCGAAGAATTTTCAAGTAAAAATGGAAACTTCCATGTATATATATAATAATACGGAAGTGTCCCAACGCTATACCTTCTTGATGAAAATGTTTCAAATATGTAAATATTGTTGTTTGTCAAATACGGAAAATGAATTTTAAAAAAATACTATAAAGATATTTACAGTTGAATTTTTTCATTTTGCACGATATAAGATTTCTTGCATCGAAAAAAAAGCCAAAAAGGGCACCCTGTATGCGAATTGTAAACTAAAGGACAATTGACACGACTTAGTAAGAAATACGCATTGTCTTAATGTCCTTGTTCCGTCCCCTCAACGTAAAATGTTCTGTTTGAAGGTCATTTAGAAATTATGAGAGAAAAAAAACCCAAAAATGATAAATGCGATCGATACTCCATTAAAAGATTTGATGATGGAGGATCCAAGACTTCTTAGAATTTTAATGTAACATGCATCGTCAAACTCTAGATACTAAAATCTTATTCGAGAATTCAGTTTTGACCGGACTCCTTTTTTTTTCTTATCCTTTCTTCAAATTGAATTGAATCATTTACATAAAATTACGTTATGTTGCCTTGCAGCCAATGTTTGGAAAAATAACAATTAGGATAGTATCTAAAAAAGAGCTGCATGGAAAATTACTGAAAACATGGTGTCCCCTTGACGGTTTGACTAAGAAAGGAAAGAGAAAATGTAGAACTATTTTTATCAAGTACTTTCTATGTTCTTGCTTCATCAGTGATTGTCTTTCCTTTGGTCTTGTGTATCTTTTGTGTGCAAAACATGTGTTGGTCGATAGACTTGCACTGAAGAATATTGAAAGTGCTTTGTTTTGTAAATTCACTTAATTAAATGCTTCCAAATCACCATTGTAATATAATAAACTTTCAAATCAATACCTTAAGGCTCGCCGATGACATGGTTTTTTTTTACTTGCTTTTCTTTACCACTTTCGTCTGAATGCAAATTGCGGACGTGACTGAGAACCTACCGAAGACCTGCGTATCACAGTTTGTATCGGCACAACTGCGAACGTGACTTTGAACCGATTAAATGCCTGTATAGCAGAAAGCTACCTCGTCCCGGTGTCCTTAGACAGTTATAGAATTGTCAAAATATGACAGCCTCACTGATAGATTAATATACTAGGTCTGGCTCTAGGAGTTTCAGACAATTGTTTGTGCGCTTGAAGTGACAAAAAGGTTGCAGAAATGATTAATTGACTACCAATCGCTGAACTTTTAAATCATTGTTTGAGTACTGATTTAAAGCTATGCGGGAATAAATCAAACACCCATGTAAGGCGTCTGAGGTCTGGTATTTTAATATAAAGGCGAATTTACATAAATAGAACTGATCTTGGCCTTTAATTTATAGAACCATCAAGCTCAAATGCTTTTCATTCCTTTTCCAGATTGATCACGTCCAGCTTAGATTTCCAATATTGAATTATATGTTTAATTGTTGTCATATCAGTGCGCCGTATGCGCATTTCAACAATTTTTGTCATTGTCTGTTTGTCCAAATTTTCTTTTCGCGTGAGAAAGTTCGGCTCAGAAGGCAGAAATCAGATTCCAAAAACCAAAATAGGAAGGCTTACAAATTCTGGAAAAAAATCTGAGCCGAACTTTCTCACGCGAAAAGAAAAATTGGACAAACAGACGGAGACTATGACACAGCTGTATAGAAACACAACTTATCTTTGATTTGAGGTAAATATGTCATAGACCATGGTCACTGTTATGAAAATTAACAGTCGCCAGAGTCCATGCGTTGTAGAATGCGTTGTATATATATAGAATAATATGTATTAGATTCAGTGATATTTGATGGTCTTCTTAAGAAAGGACCTAAGTATAGAAGCCCATCCAAGATAGCTTTTATTAAATGTCGCGAAGTGCTAAAGGAAGCTTTAGATAACTATACCAAACGATGGTGTAAATCGGAAGGAGTCGAATTGCATGCTCTGAATAACTGGAAAACCCTCATTTTGGATATTACCGATATTCGAATAGATAACTACCACAAAAATCCTCAACTTTTTGAAAATCCAATTTCTAAATCTGAAAGATATTTCAAATCCAAGCTACGTTATTTACTTGAAAAATATGTCTTCGCGCCTGCAGACAAAGCAGCCAACAACACCATAATTATTTGAAAACGCTACTACATATCAACTTTAGTTTCGGAACTTTCCTCTACAAATATTTATATCGAAAGCAACGAAAGTGTTCCCAATATTTTGAACATACATAACAGTGAAATTTCTTCTTTTAACATCCCTATTTCTAAATTGGTTTTCCCTACAATATACTGTATACCAAAACTTCACAAGTCTTCTTACAAGTTTCGATACATTGCTAATTCTAGCAACTGCTCAACAACAATTTTGTCTAGAAATCTGACGTCAGCACTCAAGGCTATAAAGGAACACGTGGCAAAATACTGTGAAACTGTCATGAACAGGAATGGCGTAAACTTCTTTTGGTCTATTAAATTTAGGGGATGTGATAGACAAAATGAAATCAAGAAATTTTGAAACAAATACGATATCTTCATACGACTTTTCTAATATGTACACCACGCTTCCTCACGACAAAATTAATGCTCGACTGTCCAAACTCATTAAATGGTGTTTTGATCGAGAGGGGAAAACTTATATTTGTACTTCTGAATCGAAGGGTTTCTTTTCCGCCACAGATTACAAATCATACAAATCATGGACATGTGGTGACCTGTGTATTGCATTGTCCTTCCTTTTGGACAATATTTATGTAAGATTTGGTGAGAAACTCTACAAGCAGGTTGTAGGGATTCCAATGGGAACTAATTGTGCGCCTCTTGTTGCAGATTTATTTTTATACACGTATGAAAAGGAATTTATACAAAATCTTCAAAAACAAAGAAAAAATGATGATGTGAAATGCTTCATTGGTACTTCTATGCACCTGGATGATATTCTTACTATCGACAATCCTGTTTTTGAAAAGTATAAAAATGTTATTCATCCACAAGAATTGATTCTAAACAAGGCAAACGTTTCAAACACAGAAACACCATTTTTGGACCTAAATATCAAAATTGTTAATGGAGAGATCCATACAAGTGTGTATGACAAAAGAGATGATTTTGGATTGAACATAGTAAATTTCCCCTGGCTTGACGGTGATGTTTCTAGATTACCGTCCTATGGTATCTATATTTCACAGCTCATCCGGTATGCTAGAGCATGTACTGATGTTTTGGATTTTCATAGTAGAAATTTACAAATTACCATGAAACTTTTAGGACAAGGTTTTCGCTTTCACAAACTAGTAAAGACTTTCTGGAAATTTTACAAAAATTATTGTCAACTTCTTCTGAAATTCGGACCAATACAGGCAACAGAGTATATTACTTTGGTTATTTCACAACCTGCATTTTATGGTGACATAATTAACAAGATAAGAAGGATCAAAGATAGACAACATCACTATCGAAAATGCGTCAGAATCATCAAACGCCTTTTATACCGTGGATATGATCCTAATGTCACCAGACGGACACTAGGCTTGGTACTTGACCAATCTACAGTCTTGTACAAGCGCATTCTTAAAACTTGCACTCTGACTGACTGTGACGACGGGACTCCATGACGGGCCCTGTCCAAACCTCTTTAGAGAAGACAGGGCCCCGACCACCTGTCCTCTCTGAATGTCAGTCGGACTCCTCGGGTGATAACATACATGAGCTCGCGGCGGCAGAGCACGGATTGTACTACGTGCGCCCTCTTTTTATATCCATTTACATATTCATCTGTGTTGCTTGGGCACCTGCGTTTTGCGGTCTTGTTTGTGTGTGGTCATCTGACAGTGAGGAGGTTGTTTTACACCACAATTGTACGTTCTTCGAGAACTCTGGGTATTCGGAAAAGTGGGAGGGTTGTGGGCACGTAATCCAGGATAACCATACCTTCTGCTATTTACGTGGCAGATGGCCGTCCTAAGTCGGCACCGGTTGCCCATTGGTCTCGTTGGTTTATGTGTAGTCCTTTGTGTTTGATGTTTCTGTGTTGTGCGTTGACGTTCCTTGTCCCTTATGCGTCTCTTTCTGTGCTTGTCTGCTTTGTGTTTTTGCATTGGGTGTTGTTGGAGATCCCCTCCTTTGTTTGATATCAAAATACGGAAACCGTCACAGTGAATATATAAAATTATCCCGCCTCTGGCAAATTTCTTGCAATCTGATTGGTGGAGAAGAACCAAATATTATGTTGTGTTATTTTGCTTACAGGATATTATTTTAATATCCTGCTTCTACTAAGACGCTTTACGTTTTTGACGTCACCAAAATACTTTTCGCCTCGCCCAATACAACTTTTTTCATCGACCCAATATATTTCTGTATCCCCCCTGTAAAATTCTGTATAACTAATAATATCCCACCTCTGGCAAATTTCTTGCAATCTGATTGGTCGAGAAAAAACCGAATATTATGTTGTATCATTTAACTGACAGGATATTATTTTAATATCCCGCTTCTAATAAGACGCTTTACGATATTGACGTCACCGAGATTCTTTAAAATATGTTGACGTTACATAGCTGCATAGAAACACAACTTATCTTTGTCTGGTACAGGAAAACAAAATGCTTGAACAAATGTTTGTACCAACCATCCCAAAGGACTACAGAGTACGAAATAATTTGGGGGTCGGGGGAGGTGTAGAACACAAACAACTCTGTTTCAAATGTGCACATATATCTATTATAGAAGAAAGGAGGGGATCTCCAACATCAATAGGTTGCAGCACCCACAGCAAAATCCCAAAAACACAGAACAGACACCCACAGAAAGAGACACAAAAGGGACAAGGAACACCGATTCACACCATTATGTCCTATAATGCGTTCTAGGATGACAACACATCATTTCTTTACATCTAATACCTGAGTGACAAAACATGGAGAAAATAGGCGTTACATGAAATCCAAATAGCATTATGTTTTCTTAAAAGATTATTCAGAGATCCATTTGTGTCTACAACAGAGTTGGAATCTTCATTTATTTCAACTTTTTTGTGGTGTTTGGAGGAAAAGTCTTCCAGCAAATTATCGGAATTCCAATGGGGACCAATTGTGCCCCACTCCTTGCCGACATTTTCCTTTACTTGTACGAAGCTGAATTCATTCAATCTTTGGTCTCTGGAGGGAATTCATTCAATTTTTGGTCTCTGGAGGGAAAAGATACTTGGCTTCTGACTTTCACTTCACTTACAGATACGTAGACGATGTGTTGTCCATCAATAATCCAAAATTCGCGGATTACCTCAGCAGTATCTATCCTTCGGAGCTTGAAGTCAAAGAAACTACGGAGACAAATAATTCAGCATCCTATTTGGACATAATGTTGTCTTACGACACTGATGGTCACATGAACACCTCACTCTATGACAACGTGACGACTTCAATTTCAGCATTACAAACTTTCCTTTTCTGAGTAGCAACATCCCTTCATCCCCTGCTTATGGCGTGTTCATATCTCAGTTGATACGCTATGCCAGAGCAAGTACCAAATATGATCAAAATTATTTCTCTTTGCAATCTGATATAAATGGCCTAGAAACGATTACTGAACAGCTTGATGAAAACTTGATTACGATCTAAAACCCTTTGTGATCCTATACGCTGACGATACTGTTCTTCCAGCATAAAGTAGCACTGATATTCAAAATCAACTATATACTTTTGAAAGTTATAGTATAGAATAGAACTTAAAAGTAAACGTCAGTAAAACTAAAATTCTGATTTTCGGGAGAGAAAATGTTAACATAAATGCTTCCTTTAAGTTTGGTGAAAATTTTATTAAACTTACTCAAGAAGTCAATTATCTTGATTCTATTTTCCAAAAAATTTCCAAACGACAAAACAAAAAATCCAAGCAGAAAAGGCATCTAAATAAACAAGAAAGAAGTACCTATCGGTTATTCAGTCTCAAAGTCGAAAAGGCAAAACAAAATCATTTAATTTTATAAGGAAAGGTAGCGAACCTCGGAATGAATAGCATTCAAGCTAAAACATAACATAAAGCTATGTTTTGTGTTCTAAAAATGGGCAAAAATAATAATCTTTCAATTCAATGTCAGCTTGACCTTTTCGATGAGATGTCTGAACAAATTATATAATATGGCAGCAAAATATGGAGTTTTTAAAATAATATGTTACTAGAAAGAATACATTTGAAATTCCGGAAACTGACTTCATGATTTATGGTGGGGTACCTTTAGAAATCAAGTTATCATCAGAGAAGTACCTATGGGTCATTCAGTCTCAAAGTTGAGAAGGCAAGGCAAAATCATAAGAATTTCCATTGAAACGGTTGAGAACCACGGAATGAATAACATTCCGAAGTGAGACGAGGTGCTCGAGGAGAGTCAGCGTCTCCTCACTGCATGCAAAACCCGTCGCAATAGTTCCATGAAAACTTTATAAGTGTATTAATTACTTCTTTCCAGCTCTGTCGCCTGAAAGAAGCTTTGTTTTGGCCCTTTAGCAATTTGACATCATATATATTATTCTGCTATTTCGGAAACGTATCATTTCATTAAAAAATACCATCGATATTTAAGGAGGTTAACTTCTTAGCACCATTCCACCAATGCCATTTTGAACATAGATTTTATTTGGATATGCTACTGAATCGACCTACAGGAAATTTGGAACTGCGTGCTCTCTGTAATTTAAATTCAAAAAATAACACAAGAGGGTGCTACAGAAATGAATTTAGGTGGCTCCGCAAAATCACTTTGGCTGGAAGCATCACTAATGAGAATTAAATATTCGAAGCATGTGTCTGGTGCATGAAAATTGGTTTGAAATTTTCTTCAAGAAGGCATAGAGTTGGAACACTTCCGTGTCATTGCAAAATTCGATGATTGTCTCGATGTACATATGGATGTACAAATCAGGAAAACAATTTGGTAATGATGACAGCCATTCAATGGCAATCCAGAATGTCACTTATCATTCTGGAAAGGGGGATTTGATATGCCTTTTTATATCAAAGTAGCGACCGAAGAACTTCCTCAAAAGATGATTTTAGCCGTTGTGTAATATAACCCTGAACAAGTGGCTAACTTCTATAGGAAAGTGATTGTTACAGGTTCTTAAATTACAAAACGCTATTGCATCTTCAATTGTGCGTCTATGGAGACCTATGTGTATCCGGATAAGTGGGAGGGTTGTGCACTCGTAATCCGGATAACCACACCATTTGCTTATAGTAGATGGCCGTCCAAAGTCGGCGCCGGGTACACATTGGTCTCCTTCCTTTTATGTGTTGTTATTATACTTTGATGTTTCTGTACGTCTGTTTCGAATGTTTTTATGATGTTCAAGTGCATATTGTTGTGTCTTTTTGCGGTTTGTAGTTTTGTCTGATATCACTTCCTTGTGGGTTTGTTCGCTGGGTGAGAACAGGGTGATCATGCTGGAGATCCTTCCATTTTCTTTAGTTGAAGATTGAATAATTTTCAAAAACAAGTTCTTTCTTATAAATTCTGTAATCTAAAGATTTTGGTGAGTTTGATTTTAACCACTTATTACCAGGGAACGACTGAGATTGCCAAATATTTGATATTTCACATTGATTCAGTACCTTTTCAATATTGTTTATCCATGGGAATTTGGTATGATGTTCACGGTAAAGAGAATATCCTTATTTATAAAGTATTGAAGCAATTCTATTACCCTGTCCTGTTATGAGATTTGTCCAATATGTTAATATTTTTGTTCCTATTTTTATTTGTTTGTGTTTGACTGTTATTCATAGTCCGAAATTACATTTTCAAACGGTGATACTAACAAAAAATAATTTCATACCAACAGCTACACACGCAAATACCAATATTTGAAAGCGCTCTGAAGGGACAAACACATTTAGTGATAAAAAAAAATTATGACATAAATATGGCAACAGCAACACAATGTCGTCTGCACGACTGATTTCAGAAATTGTATGAACAAGACGTTCTGCTTATTTATTGGCTCCGTAGGCAGATCCCAAACAATTTTCAGATCATCAGGATGACATTTTAAACCAGCCTTATGGCAGCCTTACAACTTTCTGTGACTACCGTATTTTTCATTAAATCGTTGTGACTCGTGCGGCAGTCGCTAGAATAACTGTGGAATCTTTAAACGTATCAAATACATAACAACATAATGCCATTGTGACTGACCTTTTAGATATATAATGTGGCCTTGTCTAAGATATTTTCATTGATTTTGGATAAAGGAGATTGAACTGATGATGATGATGATGATGATGATGATGATGATGATGATGATGATGATGAAAAGGGCATGGTTACAGAAAGAAAGATTATCATTATTATCAACGGATTGGCAAACTTATCGATTTATCACTATTGGTACTCATCAAATTCTGTGCATAGATCTTTCAGCCATTGGTATTTTTTTAGCTTGTGAAGTCTTAAAACTGTTTATCTGATTTGCTTTTTGTTTTAGCTGTCAATGAGTGTGAGAGGTTACGTTTCGCAATCTGTAATACCATTGACATTATACTACTTTTTGTGACCTTTTCTTTATTCTGTTTCGTATCTTTGCGCGTTTAACAAACGATATGCATGTTATTTAATGACACATGCACGTTCTGCATATGTGCATAATAAACTTGAATATCTTTTGTTCAATATAAATTAACCAATCTCTGTAATTGTACAACTTAAATCAGGTATTTATATTTGGTTATCAACAAAAAGTTCATTCCACAATTTGCCATGAATGTCGTAATACTAAATATGCATGGTTGAAAATTAAAATGACGTAGAATTGAAACTAGGATTATGGATACCAAAAGAAGAGTAGGAGGGGGTTACAAAATCAAGCCCTTGAAATCCCTATCAAATGAAAGTGATTCAGACAATAGCATGAAAATAGTGGGTCACACCAACGCATTGCAGAGCCGAGATAATAGTCATTTACCAGAGCCGAGTTCAGTCTCACCAAGAAAAAGTTTTGACAAGTACCCAGTTCTTGGTTCACCTCCATCGAACAATACGGAAGAGAAAGAGGACAAAGATAACCACATAACAGAAAAGAGTGAAGGACTATTCAATGATGACCAATCAGCTGACTCAATGACAGGAGATACAAAGGATGCAATACCGGACAAATCCCTGGAACAAAAAGAAAACCATACATTGTCTGTAAAGGTGAGCCAATCGGTGCTATTTCTCATTTAATAGCTGGGTTTATCTTATTTTGGACAAACCTACTGTTTCATCTTTCTTTTCACTTCTAAATTGGTACATCTTAAATTAACCTTGCTTTTTCGTGGAATTCGTTGAGATCATTTAAATTAAGTATTATGCAGTTTGCATTTTTTCCCTTTTCTCGTAATATATATTGTTAATCTTTTGTGAAGTCTGGTGCATTAAGCGAACTCCCGATATGGGAGTGAAACCAGTTGCCCAGGAAGAGTAAGCATCTCCTGCTTGCATGCAACACCCGCCGCTTCAATTCGGTAGAACTGTCATATCCGGTTACTTCCATTTCGGAAGACATAGAGTACAATCTTTGGTTGGTTTTATTCTCAAAATACATATATCGCCTATGATTCAGACATTGTTCTGAGAAAACAACTGGTGCATCTTTGTAAAATTAAAACTCGTACTACTTAGCATTCAGTTGATTTATTCATTTTCTTTTATATTTGCGTTAAATGTGAATATTAATCAGAAGACAAAGGACTTTTATAGAGCAAACGATTACATACTTTGCTACATTGAACTCAGGGTTATGAGCGTATAAAGCTTTAAGATCCATAAACATTTTCACCCATGACAAAAAAAAAAAAAAAAAACATAGGAAATAGACTTTCTGCAGGTACGTTTCAAATGGAAATACGTGGTGTTAAAGAAGAAAATCATGAAATAAAAAATGAGGAATGTTCATCATTTCCTGAAAATTTATAGAATAGCTTTTTTATAGGAACGTGATCAGACAATTGAAAATTTGCTATTTCAAATTGTCAAACTAAAAGGTAAGCTTCAGATCAAAATTCATAAAGAGAATACTCAGAATATGAATTAAACATTTATTCCAAAAAAGAAAAGAAAGGCTAAAGTCACCGCAATGAATTGAAAAAGTTAACTTGGATTTTCGAAAAAAAAATTATCCAATAACAATATATTTTACAATAGGTTTCAAGTCAGTGTAGCAAATATCTGAAACTAGGCGTGTGATATCTCGACACTAACAGTCAACCAGCAGCAATACCATCTAAGAGGTTAAAAGTACATGTCCTTAATAAAAAAAAATACCGAAACGCACAATATTTGCATTTCAACTAAAAATGTCTCCTTAGTGACGACACCTTCAAAATTTAACGGTTACATAGATTTCAATATTGAAAACTCCAACCACTGATTTGGTACCACTGCTTGTGGACTACTTTTTACCGAGGATATCGTTTGTCTAGTTTCACGGTGTTCCGTCATTTTTTTTTTCAATTTTACGTAACCAAATTTGATAAACTATTCTAAAACTAAAGGTTATGGCATAGCGATTGTTCATTAGATTATATATAGGTTGTCCTTCTTATTTTGTGAGTGCTGTGTTATTGTCTCCGTTTATTTCTCCGAGTTTTCTTTTCTCATGAGAAAATTATGTTTCATATCTTTTCAAACATTTGTAAGAATTTGGATTGTGATTTCTGGATTCTTGTTTTACTTTCATTCACTGATTAAGGTAAAGTTTATAAATCGCTCATTAGATATTAATTATTTGGATTTTCTCCATTCGGTTTGAGCATAAGTGATGAGACATTACTTGCTGAAATGCACATACGGTTCACTAGAATACAATGTACAACAGAACATATATTCCAATATTGTTAATTCATTATTTTCTGTTTCGGTCAATTATAAACTTAAACAGTAGGTTTTATATGAATCTACAATATTTTATGTTTTAAAAATTGAACTAATGTATACCTCTTCCAAAACGAGTTTATCATTTTGAGTAAAATGTTCATAGATTTATTGATATCTACATATATATCACACAATAAAGAAGTGACAAATAAATGCAATCAACAAAACACATTAAATTCAAAATATAAAGAAAAAATTGATCAATTACAAATAAGAAGTTAGAAATAAAAGCAAATGTTTTAATACATACAATTGTAAATTAGAGAATTATTACATGAAAATAATTAATGAAATTAAGAATAAAATTTTCGAATAATGCCGCAAAATAAACAGTAAGATAAGGCGTTCGGAAACACTCTTTCTCTGTAATCGGCATAAAATGGAATACTCAATCATTCGATGAAGTGGTTACTTTTGGAATAATTTTTAATATAAAGGAGAAGAAAATCGTAGACTTCAAACACATATACGTATATATTCATTTCGAATTTTCATTTGTAGTTTTTCTTGTTTTTTTTTAATAATTCGATGATCAAAAAGAAAAACTTACTATTTCTAAATCGAATAAAATTGTAATGAATGAAATTGCCGAATATGAAATTAATAATTCTACGGATAACTTTACGTCACGTTAATAAAATCATCAAGTTTTAACCATTTATAGGATTCATCACGTTTCGGATACTAAGCCCTCGTCAGTGATCATCGATCTATACAATGTAATATGACCAAAGAGTGTGAAAGTTATCATGACCAAAAATATACCGAAAGACGTAGCAGGATGGGTGGGATATGATGCTACAGGACTCACGTTTTAGAAATTTCAAGAAATTTTGATAACAGAAATGTTCCAATGCGTTGAAGAAATGATCAACCGAAGTTTATCAAACTTAGCTACATTTGCCCTAGGGGATATAATAATCTAGGAGATCCATGTATGTATAATTGAATTTTCTCAACCTTTGGCATTTATTGGTTAACAAATGGTATTCTATTTTGTGCTGCTGTGTCTCTCTTATTAAATTTGACTTACTTAATATAATTATTTCTAGAACCGTTTGTATAAAGTTCGAATCTGTTTCAGGAATCCTTTACGATAAACTACAAGGACACGCCTATTTTACGCTTCATCCAAAACAACGTTATAGGTCATCTACTTCAGCTAGACACACCCTTTGGAAAACGTGGAGGTAAATCTAACTTTTTGAGTGTTTAAGGAAATTGCGTATTGGGTCCTTATGTCGAATTTAATATCATGTCAATGAATTAGTTGCTCCTATGAGAAATTATTTCAAATTCAAAGATTATTTTCCTTTATAAGCTTGAGCAACCACATAGAACAAACTTAAGAATAACAAATCTTTGAGATTTTCGGGGATTTTTGATTTTCTAATAAATCTGAATTTATCATGATTTCAAAAATTGCTATAAGAATAAACTGTTTGCAAGCCTATCAATAATTTAAAAAGCTTAAATGATATAATATACATGTTACATTATAGTTGTTTACTGCGATTACACAGCCTCTGGCCGGTATGACATTGCATTTTCTTTTTGCATCAAGTTTGAACTAATTGTTGTTTTTAAATCTATTTACGTATTTTGTATGGCTATGAAATGGTTAACATATTAAAACAAAAGTGTTATTTAACACTCCCATTGTCATCACATATGCATTATGCATGTAATAAGATTTTAAAGAAGTGTGATTGATTAAAATTTATGACACATTACGAATATTTAAGCAAGTTAAGTGGAATAAGATAATATCATGTGCGTTATTAGATATTATTTATGTGCATGTTTGCAGTCATGTTATCTATGTCGAATATTTAAAGAATTTTTTTTTTTTTTTTGCTACCAAGTTAGTGCATATAAATACGACTTATATATCAAACACAAATAAAAAAAACAAAAACAGAATCCAAACATAACAATTAATTACAAATTCTTGAAAAATACTTGAAACCAAACAAAGATAGAGAGGATATCCCTAACAGACACAACGTTTACTTTTAAGGGGGTTCGAGTATCGTTATTTTCACGCTGTTTTAATTGTCAAACTAACTTATTTTTTTTTACTTAAACTAAAGATCTAACTTCAAATTATCCAAAATTTATATTAAAAAAAAAAGCAATTCCATTGATCTGAAAGCAAACAATTTTTTGTGGAATCCGCTTTTACAAAATAGATATATAGTAAACACTGTTCAAATGTTAAACGTCCTCAAATTCGATAGCATCATTTTAGAACAGGTAAATTTGTAGGATGGACGTTAAGACAACCACAATGACAAAGATTAAGAAAGATAAAATATTCCCACTCACAGAAAATAATTCCATGACAAAGATTAATGATTTATAAAGAAACAAAAGTGAATCCCCGAGATGAAGTACTACAATAATATAGTCCGTTTATCTTAAACTCTATCATTTATTTTCCGTGAAAACTTGATATTATCTTCTTCATATGTCAAGGTGAACACCGATATGTTCCTGTTGAAATTTGACCGTCAGTTATGGTGATTTCGTTACCGGCCTCCCCCTTACTTTTACGTTACCTAATGCTGACGTTCTTGTTAAAAACGCGCATTGACGCCGTTTCTATTATGACTTGAAATGTATTTGTAAATTTTGTGTCACTTAATTTGATTAATTAGGCATATCTTCCTTAATCATTAGGGGCTCTTTATTATTAATTTTAAGTCAAGTGAAGAATCCGTTCTTTAAATGGTATATCCCATATCGGGAGTTCGCTTCTTTTCATGTGGTGGAGGTTTTTGTTTGTTTGCTTTGGTTCCTATTTTATCCTGATTTTGTATGCCTTCGGTTTATGATTTTCTGAATTATCGATTTTGTGCTGTATACAGGGATATGGTCATTATCCATATTTGTCATTTCTGGATTTCCTTTATCTCGGCCTTGCGCATCACTGACAAGAGATATTGTCTGTTGTAATTCGCATAAATTGCAGTTGAATAATATTGTCTCAATATTGTTAATTTCAACCAATATGCCAAATGCTGTATCGTTATCTTAGTTACAGTGTTTTTGTTTTGAACAACTTAAGATTTGAAAAGTCCCTGTCACGTTTAGAATTACACACAGTTTTGAATTACACGCCACTAAAACGTTAAGCAACAGTGATATTGTTTTTAATGCAAAATGCTGGTTTGATAAAAAAAAATGTATTTATCATGATATAGATTCGACTTTCGACGAAGACCTAATTACCTTATTTAACAAAATAGTATTATGCAACTTATGTCTGGTGCATGTAAATTGATTTGGAATTTTCTTCAAGAAGGTAGAGATTTGGAACCCTTCGACATTATTATGTTAAATCGGGATCGAACAGTGGACGGGTATGATTTTAAACAATTCAAATTAGACATATTCATGTTAAATCGGGATCGAATCGGGTTTATTTATCTCGTAGAATTCGCGGTTAAATTTGGTTGCAATGAATCAAATAGTTTATCAAATGAGCCTCCGAATTATTAGGGTGTTACTTAATTTTTGTCTGTGTGTATATATAATTCTTAAAATATTCACTTTTTGGTTCCCTCTATTTCGTTCTCTGTCATAACTGCATAACGATAAAGTAATGTTGAAATATGGATATGGTGCAATGGAATAATCACTGTTGAACATATATTTCAAATTTCTTTTCTTTTTATGTATTTTTTCTCTCAAGAATAATTGAAATGTTCAAAATCGTTACCCCTTTGAACAACATTTTAAACTACAATGTAATTTTAAGGCACCTGACTCGTGTTTCGGATAGCAAATCCTCATAAGTGGTACTTCAAGCCAGAGTAATTCTTAGATATTTTTTTAAGTATTTGAGTAGTGACTTCTATGATTGGTTTTTTTTATTTTGTGTATCAACTAGTGCGCGTCTCCAAATTTCATGAAGTGTCAATTGAATAGAATGATTAAATAAAATCTATAACCAAAGAGCTTTTAAAGTCTCAAATTATCCATGACAACTTAAATGATTCAAATTAATATAGCTGGATTTTTTCAGAATAAACCTCACATCTCGAAAAGTTAAAATATTTAAAATTAAAGTATGTGATCGTAACAATGTCAAAGAACGAAGGGGATCTTCAACAACATTCGGTTGCAGCACCCGCAGCAAAATACCAATGTTAAATGTCTTCAAGTTCAAAAGCATCATTTAAGAAGAGATAAATTTGCAGCATGGACCAGACATGCAAGTTTCGGGTACTTGTCACCCCATGCAAAAAACAGAGTAGATATCACAGCGATAGACGTAAATGGGATAAGGAACACCAAACACGAAAAACTGCACATAATCTAAAGGGACCAATGGGCAATCGGTGCCGACTTAGGACGGTCATCTGCCGCGCCAGTAGCGAATGGTGTGTTATGAAAGAAAAGGAATCTTTTTAATTTTGTTCATTGTTGGCGTTGCACGTGTCATTGATAGTTTAGAACTTCTAAAAAAACCCTCTCTAGATTCTCAAATTTCCGATACTTGATATTGGATTTTAAACAAAACTTCTATAGCACTAAGATTTCGAATTTAATTAATTGCAGTGTAAGATTTGTGTAAACAGTTCTTTTTTTCTGAAGTCACTTGTCAAGTTTTGAATTTCAAGATGCCAGAATTCATACTGTTTAACATCTTCATTCCCAAAATTTCGCAATCATACAAGATTTTTTCTTCTATATTCTAAACATAAAACTGAAGTAAAAAGAATCATGTTTTTGGATAAAGATAAAAATTTCTAAATTTTCAAAACTACATCAGAAATTTGATAGATGAATTTTATTTTTTTCATTTGAAGGATCATAGATATAATGATCTTGATATTAAAGCTTCGATGTGGATTTTTATTGATCTAGTATTTTTTATTAATTCCAGTTATTTTTTTTTAAATCTGAAATCTGACGTAGACAATAACAGTATATCATCAAGCGAAACGAAAAGTTTTGGTTTGCTTTTAGTTTGAATGTAATGGAAATGTTAAGTCTTCAAATTCAATAACATTGACAAATATAAATATTGACCATATCCCTGTATACAACACAAAATCGATAATTTAGAAAATCAGAAACTGCATGAAGGCATACGAAATCAGGATAAAACAGGAACCAAAGCAAACAAACAAAAACCTTCACCACATGAAAAGAAGCGAACTCCCGATATGGGAACTCCACATGAAAAGAAGCGAACTCCCGATATCATTTATAAACAGCTTAATGTGAAGTTCCCGATATGGGAACTCCACATGAAAAGAAGTGAACTCCCGATATCAATTATAAATTGACAAATTTGCAGCATGGGCCAGACATGCACGTTTCGCGTACTCAATCCTCGTAGTGATCCTCAGTCTAAACAATGCAATATGGCCAAAGAGGGTGAAAATTATTATGTCCAAAAATGTAACGAAAGACGTAACAGGATTGGTGATATATGATGCTACAGGACCCACGTTTTCAAGAATTTTGGTAAAAGAAAATATTGAATGCGCTGAAGAGACAGGCGATAAACCGAAATTGATCGAACTTGTGCCCTCGGGGACTCCTGGTCCACCGGCAGTGACACTCACCAAGTGGTACAAATGTTAAAACTAACTATTTTAATGACATTATAGCGAGCAACGCATTGTAACATAATTTGGTTAAATAAATCAGCATTTCGAATATAGAATTTATAGTTTCTTAAATGGTCTTTGCTAAATAAAACATGCATTTATAAATGTTCAGAGGAAAATGAATCTTATCCAAATCCTCATATCTGATGCGTTGATTTTGTTTTTGGATACATAATCCAGCTTACAGTATACCCTTTGGTTTAATATTATTATCATTTTCAGTGTTGATTTATATGGCATTATTTAAAAAAACACACTAAGGAACACTCTCTCGTGGATTTCTGATTCTGAAAGGTCTATGAATATATTCAAACATTTTGGAATAGTCAATTGATCAATTCCAACATTATATTTTTCGTCATACAGATGCCTCATGTTCATCGAGGATTTTATTCGAAACAACGTCTTTCCAACATATGCTAATACTCATTCAACGACGGGTTTTAATGCACGTCAAACGGGCAAATACAGGGAAGAAAGCAGGTTAGTAGATATGTAGAAATAATAATTTTTATAATTCTTCCATTAAATTCTTGGTTGATAGTAAATTCACTGCCTCCTGAAACCAGAGTCAACATTTGAAACTTTTCGACCATAATATTTATTTTGCATGAATGATTCTGTTATAGAAACATCATCCGAAAATGTGTTCACGCTGGGCGGGACGATGCTGTTATTTTCACCGGAAGTGGTGCCACAAGTGGTATCCACAAAGTAGCATGGGGTCTGAAAATAAACAACCCAAGGATAGCTGCTGAAACGGTAATACTATATTAAGATAGAAAAGTTGTTTAAAGTTGAGAAAAATACAAAAACTTTTTAAACCAAAGTGATAATGATGCCAAGATTAAGAATACAGAGAAGTGTATAAATACGGAAAGCAAATCTAAAACAATTAAAAGCTCGGTTTTTCATCCTCTTTGGTATTACACTATAAAAGACGTTCCGCATCAGTTCTTCGTTATACATTGAAATAAAAAAAAAACAATTATACTATACCAAATAATTTTTTATTTTCTATAACAATCTTATCTTTTTTTATTATTCAAAAACAAAGGTCTACACATTGCGCCATCTCTACAAGGCTCTTTTGAATATTGTATGACATCTTTCACTCTTACTGGCTTCAAACTGGCAAGACTGATGATTCATTATTTGTACGAATGCACAAATGACGCATGAAATTTTAAAGTTCTATATAATTCATCCTCCTTATTCCTTTGCTCGTAAGGATTTTAAAAAATTCTCATTTAATTGGGTAAAGAAAAAGGATTTTCATCCTTCGTATTTTGTAGATTTTATTATCAGGGAATGAAAGTCAAACACAAAAGCCGAAACCAGATTCAAAAAAAGAATTTTGGAAAAAAAATAAAACTTTCTCATGCGAAAATGAAATAGAACAAACACATAAGCTCCAAAGAAACACGATGAACAACTTATATAATGAATCATATCTAGTGCCATTGCGGAAAGGACCATAGAATGCATTGGGTGGTGCTCTTAAAATGCGCCGTACTAATGATTTCATACATATTAAACGTCTTCAAATTCAATACATTTCATTTACTTTAGGTTGTTTTTATTGGCCCATATGAACATCACTCCAACATTTTACCATGGAGAGAGCATGGTGTCCATGTTGTCCGAATACATGAAAATAAGAAGGGGCGTGTCGACTTTGATCATCTGACGTCAGAACTTACGGTAAGAAACCATTTTACAGGATACCTACTAGGAATATGTCTATGATAATGTCAAGGCTTTTTTCACCGTGACGGACTTGGCACTTTGAACTTCGTACTTCGCACTCCGAATATTGAAGAATTAGTGGCGTAGCTGCCATTCACGTATAACTCCATCAGTGGAGTCATCTACATTTTGATATATATACTCAATGGAATTGGTATATTGAACTTTCTGTTCTTCTGGCAACCAACTTATAAAACTTTCTATTGTGATTAAAATGCGAAGCTCGAAGTGCCAAGTGTGAAGTTCGCCACGGTGAAAAAGTCTAGTAATGGCTACCGGTATCGATCTTTCTGAACGGAATGTAGAAGAATAGATGTAAAACGTCAGTTGATTTTTAATTTTTTAGTTCTGGAAGGAGAAAAGACGCTACCTTATAGTCAGTATATCGGCGGCCAGCAATGTTACGGGTATAATAACGGATACAGAGGAGGTGGCCAGGTTGGCGCATAAACACGGAGCGCTTGTTGTGTTCGACTATGCCGCTGGAGGTAGATTAAACTTTGATATTAAAGTGTATAGAACACTTCCATCTTCTTATCATCAATTTTTTGCTCCAGTCATAAGTTTCATTAAGATGAATGCAGATGATTGATTCAATGTTTAATTCTTTTTGTTTACGTTTGTAGGACCATATCTTGAAATCGACATGAACCCGTCAAAAATCACGTTAGTATTTTGTGTAACACTACTTTGATAATTCATACATAACACATTTCATTGATATTAAACAAAGTTTTATTCAAGTCAAAATCACTTTTAAATGGCATGATACATACAAATTCTAATTTCAAATGATAATTATTCATTTTTCATTTAAGGTACAAGGATGCAGTCATTATAAGTCCACATAAGTTTGTGGGAGGACCAGGGACACCTGGTGAGTACTGTAGACGCTCACATATAGGGAAATAATACATTGACCACAATCTCTTACGCAGAAGACATGCTGCTTTACGCCATCCTGTCTTGTTGCCTGCTCTTTGTAGGGATTTGTACATGTATGACGATTCAACCAAAAAATAGAATCTAAACTATTTTTGGAAAGGCTATGTATCATCTAAGTGTCCTCACTGAAATCTAGTTTAATTCTTTTTGAATTCTTTGTTGAGTCTTCAGGATAAGTGTTTTAATTTTATTAACAGAGAGATTCTTAATAAATTCTTTATTTACAGGTATAGTAATTGCAAAGAAGTGGATTTTCAGAAACGCAGTGCCTCACAATGTAGGGGGAGGTACCGTATCTTTTGTAAGTTCCCACCTCATTGTTCTTATCTCATTGCCTTCTTCTGATATCCTATAAAGCACGTCAAATCTTGCACAGGAGTAGAAGCATTACTTGCGACAATTATTTTGACAAAACAAGGTTGTTTTGCATATGAAATTTCCAGCGCAAGTGTCCGCTTTGAGCTTCTGCAGCCCAAATATATTCTCTTTTTTTCAATTAAGAGAGGATGTAAGTAAATATTACTACATGTAATTTGATTGAAACAAATGTAATTTGTATACTGTATAACCAGACATTTTCGCGAGTTACTAATTTTTGCTTTTTTGGAAGTGATTTGAAATCGCGAAAAATTATTCTCGCGAACAAAATGTGTTTGGAGAATTATAACTTATATTTTGTTCTCATTTTACATTTTGTTGTCATTCTTCGCATATCCCGATATAATATAAAGAGAGTACTCCGAGCGTATGCTTATGATAGAAATAAATGAAACTTCAAAAATGAAAGGTACAAAACAGTGAAATCATATGTTTATTTTTGTTTGTAATAAACTAATTAATGAATCGCGAAAAATTGTACTCGCGAAAATAAAGATACTCCATTTTAAAATAAAAGCACGAAATTTTATACGCGCGACAATTTCTTGTTATACGGTATATATGAACAAAAACCTTAAAACCTAACTTTCTCGTTTCTAGTTTCCATCTCTACTGATTAGAATTTTAATAAATATTTTTGCGCTTTTTCTGAACATAAAAAAATTATGCTAAAATCGATGCTTGAATAATTGAAGGTAACAAAGGAAGTACACACGTACGTCAGTAATATAGAGGAAAGGGAGGAGGGAGGAACACCTGCTATAATAGAATCTATCAGGGCAGGACTAGTCTTCAAACTTAAATCGGTAAATCATAATTACTGTATTATTCGTTAGTTCAAATATAATTATTGAGTTTTAAGTATGGTACGATCAGTACTCAGCTGTATTGCTATCAATATAATTCTCACAATGATGTTCTCTTGTCCAAAGGATATCGGTGCTGATGTCATACATGCCAGAGAACAAGAACTTTGTCGGTAAGTAAACTACGTCACTTTCAACGATTAATGAGAACCATATGAAATTATAGGAATCATGAAAATTCATCATTTTAGTTTAAACATATTTATTCATCACAAATACATAGAGACACATCAGAGAGTACAAATATTTGGGATCAGAAAAGAAGCTTAGAGCTTATATCAATTCTTCTCCCAAGGTTTTTCAGACAAATATACTAGATAGAGAAAGTTAACAATACAAAGAAAGTGACATAATTAATAATATGCGTAAACTGTGTATATGAAATTAAAGAAAAACAACAAACCTTTAGAATGAAGCTATTGTAAATTAATATGATGGAAAGAGGAAAAAAATATGATAGTAGATAAATTTATAAAGCAAGGGAAAAGAAATGAAATAAAATGGCGATTTCCGCTAAGGACCTTCATCATTTTATGAAGGAAAAATAATAGGTCAGTGTTGAAAATCAAGAATTTTGCTTATTTGAAAAACTGGGTAAAATATGCTGGTTCTAAAATAGCATATTTGTAAAGAAAATTACCAGTGACGCACATTAAACTTATTGTCAAAACAACAAACATGGGAGCCAGGTGTAGCAGCTCTTTGGAAACGAAGATTCTACCCCTCTTTACTATTTTCGAAAATAAACAAACAAACAATCATACTCATTATGCCCTTTGCCGTGTGGAGCTCGTAAAAAGTTCCCCGCGAGGGGTTTGACAGTAAGTGTTTTGAATATATTTCCCTGACATTGTCGCCATAGCACTTTCTATATAGACATAACGTCAGACACTGCATGAAGTTTATATATTGTTTTCATTTCGTGCTTAAACATCGACGGCGGGTGCGGCTAGCCAACAGGGGATGCTTACTCCTCCCGGGCATCTGGTCCCAACTCTAGCTTGCTAGGGGTCCGTCGATGCTTAATTTTGTACTCTATGGTGAGTGCTGTTGAGATTATCGTCAGGATTTTTTTTAACTCATTTGTGTCACACTTATGCCCTTTGCCGTGTGGAGCTCGTAAAAAGTTCCCCGCGAGGGGTTTGACAGTAAGTGTTTTGAATATATTTCCCTGACATTGTCGCCATAGCACTTTCTATATAGACATAACGTCAGACACTGCATGAAGTTTATATATTGTTTTCATTTTCGTGCTTAAACATCGACGGCGGGTGCGGCTAGCCAACAGGGGATGCTTACTCCTCCCGGGCACCTGGTCCCACCTCTAGCTTGCTAGGGGTCCGTCGATGCTTAATTTTGTACTCTATTGTGAGTGCTGTTGAGATTATCGTCAGGATCTTCTTTAACTCATATTAACGTATTAACCGTAGTTTTTTCTCCATTTACAGACGTGCATTAGAAGTCTGGGAGAAAAATCCGAATATGTTCATACTGGGAAATCACAACACGGAGAGAGTGGCCATTTTCTCTTTTATGACACATCACGAGGAAACAGGAAGGCTTGTACATTTCAACTTCATATCAGCACTGCTCAGTGACTTGTTTGGCATACAGGCCCGGGGTGGATGCGCATGTGCAGGACCGTATGCTCAGGTATGACTTTAATCATTGAATTTATCCCAAGATGCTCAGTAACCTTAATAACCTTTCTTGATTGTTAGAATCATCCATAGATATTACAGTCTCACGCAAATTTCAATTTCAAAATTGTTTCTTAATAGAAGTTCGAAATAGTTGAAAATCTTTTATGTCAGTTTTAGTCATTAACAAAATAGTTTTGCTATTTCCCAAATGCCTTCTACTATTTATCAAGTATGTTTTTTAAAAGTGTGTAGTTTGTTATTTGTCCTTTTTCTCAAAAACACATCTTGTTCTTCATTTAGGATCTTTTGGGTATATCTACTTCTGTTGCAAGGAAGTTCACATGGTTCCTGAGTGAAAAATCAAAGGGGTAAAATATTTTTCGTTCATTGTTGTAATATGTGACTTCTTTTTCTAATATTTCGCAACTCGAGACAGTTTGAATATATTAATGAATATTGTTGTCTGAACTAGGAATTTTGTTCTGATCATAGACTTTACTGGTCTGTCGATGACATATTGTTTATGAATCTAGATTTCTACACTGTATTGCATGACGGAAATTATTCTTTGATTATGTTTCAGTCAAGATAGTTCACATCCTGAGAGCGTCATGGGGATTATGAAGTAAGACTAACTTCGTCATATCATTAAGAACTTCTTTTATAATATCACGAAACACTATACTATCAGTAAATGAAAGTCAGACATAAAAACCAAAATCAGAATAAAAAAACTAACCATCAATAGGCATAGAAATTCTTGAAAGAACATATATCTCATTTCATTTATTTATTTCAGTTTGAATAATTCTTTCAATATACATGTACACGTATCTATATTTCTCTCTTTTCTGTTTATTTTCAGACCAGGATTTACCAGGATTAATTTGTCATATTTCTATGACGACGAGACAATCGATTACGTCATTCAAGCCGTAGATTTAGTCAACAGACATGGCTGGAAACTTTTACCAAAGGTACAAATGATCTGTATATGTACAGTGTATGTTCCTTGAGTAAATTGTCTGAAAACTTGATGAATTTGATGTGTTCGACTGTTAATGAATTTACTTTTATTTCCATTGGGACCAAGTCTTTACCAGCATACGCGGATCCAGAGCCCCCCCCCCCCCCCCCCCCTGAGATTTTCGGAGATGGGGTCCAGCTTTGGTCCATTTCTTTCTAATTGAAAGGGGTCTAAAAATGCATTAAAAGGCTTTGAAACCTAAAATTTCGGCTCGCTTCGCTCGCCATTTACAAATAGACAATTATTTTTTCTGCACAATTCCTTTTCCACTTTCAATTTTTATACTAAATAATTTTATATCACTGTCTTGGGTCTCTTGAACTCGCATTTTCAACATTCCCTTACTTCATAGGATGTAACCTCCCTCATCTTTTTCAAGGTTTTGTAATTTTAAGATGTCAGATTATTTGGGAAAATTACTTAATATCTATTTATTTTCATGAAATATAGACAAAATGTGAATTAATCACAATTTTCGCGGCCCGCTCCGCTCGCCGATATAAGGAGTAAAATATTCAATTTTTAGAAATAATCATCTCGATCGAATTAAGACAAGTTAATATTTCATATCATAAAAGATTTCAGGCTCGCTTCGCTCGCCAATTCTTCATAAAAATAAACGTGAATGGAAAGCTAACAATACCCTCCCTCAAAAATCAATCCTTAGTGCACACGTTGCCCCCTCCCCATGATGTACACCGAAATATACCTACATCATAGGTAGACTTCCTACAATTTAGGACCCCCTCTGACCAAAAATGCTGGATCCGCGCATGACCAGTAATATAATATCAGTGTATAATTTTCTCTCAGTATGAATTCGACGTCAATGAAGGATCATGGAGGCACGTGGCTTTTACGTCATCCACTAACGGCACTGATCTCGGTTCATTGGACGCTTGCTCTTGGAAGTCAGAGGATAAAAACACAAAGAAAGGGCCGATGACGTACACAAAGTCATTAGAAGTAAGTCATTATGAATTTCAATGCAAAATGTATAGATATATATTGATTTTGTATTCATGTAATTCATTTTGAAAAATTAAGAAAAATAACGCTGAACATCGACCTTTATTGGTGCCATCGTCTGTGAGCATGAACACCTTGCGAAACAACACTCTGTGATTATGAATTATTTCTTAGATTGTATCCATCTTACTGAAAAAAAATTGCTTCTACACTTTCTCTTTTTTTTTCTAATGTTACGTCACATTAGGTCCATATTTATCTGAAATTGTATTGACTTTATAATTGTGATCTCTACAGAAGACACTTGCTGAGGGGAAGGAAATTCTAGAATCTGCTGATTCAACCATAGAGGTTAGTTTGTTTTAAAATGGATATATATCAAAATATCGTACAATGGAATACAAAAACAGAGAGCAAAGAACAGTAATCTGTTCGAATCATTTTTCTTGGTTAAGGACGACTTTAGTTTATGGTACATCCACTGTACGTACTTGTGCAACAGGAAGGCAAACTGAACAATTATGATACATTTCTTTGTTGTTTTTTCTTGATTTATCATTGGAATAATCGATAAAATTCTTTAATCAGAAAGAGGCAGCAGAAGTATCGAAACAATTACGACGTGACATACCAAAAGACAAAAGGGGACTTCGATTCTTCCTCACTCCACTGGAGGCCTCAAAGCTACTCGCCCAAAATGACGGAAACGTGTCTGATAAGAAAAGATACACGTAAGTAAAGCATGTCCTCTCGCATAGTATCAACTTGTGTCTCAATAAAGAGCAGAAAATATTTTGCGATAGGAGAGATTTGTATTTTTCCACTTTTTCTTTAATTTTCTTTTTATGAATTTTCTAAGAGCATACATGTCATTTTGCAGTTTGCCTTTCAAGCTGAGAGAATATTCTTTTGCTTTTGAGTCGAATAACAGAGAAGATGATGCCGTTCAGACAAATAGATCCGTCGGCTCATTTGATGACGTCAGAAAGGACAAAGAGCAGAAGACACAACGGAACTTGTCTAAAAAGGACGAAACAAAATAAAGGGAGACTACTCATACATCGGTTACCATGTATCATGGAAACATCTACTATATATCTAGTCAATATCATTGTTCATTAATTATATCAGTATATAATTTTGTGTATTTGGCGATAAACCATTATTTGTTATGTTAACATATGAATCAGTATCGTTCTTTTGGGGTTTTATTTCATTTGTTTGTTTGTGCGTTTATTTATTTTCATTAGATGTTTTGTAAAAACTGTCGGTGTAATTCCTTCTTTGTAAGTAAAGACTGCAATTTCTTTTATCTCTCATAACTTGTTTCATACAGTAATACATTATTTATTACATTGTTGAACTTTGCATTTTTAACGCAAATAAATTTTCTTACGAAAGAAGATTTGTAGTGAAAATGTGTTTTGCCATGGTCTTGACTTTGACTATATTCCAATTTGAATATGACGATTTCTCCAAAGTGTTGGATCGTGCAAGCCATTCGATTATTCAAGAGACACAGGATAAAGACAGTTTCATGCTAAGTTATTACTTTAATCTTTATAAAACAATGCAAAAAACAACCAGTATTCACAACCTTCTTTTCATGAAGAGCATGATCTATCATACAAAAATAAATATTTATAAGTAGATAACATACAAATATCATTTACACATCACACCCGTTACGATACAATAAAATAAATAAATTACTTTACGTAAAAATATCACATTTATCAACATATTCAATAAGACATTGCACTTTTCACTGTTTTGTAGAAAATCAGAGCTTACTATAATAACTTGCATCTTCTGAAGTTTCTTTTCTTTTTTAGTAAAGCTGTTTTTGCTGCTGTTTCAAACACTTCGAACACTCCCTCTTTTGTTTTAGATGAACACTCCAAATACGCTGATGCTCGAATTTGTTCACTTACGACTAGGGCATCTTTGTATTGAAGTGGTACTTGTTTTATCCTTTTCAGTTCTTCTATGACTTCGGGGTCATTTCTGGTGTCCTTTTTGTTTCCTACTAAAATGACGGGTACATTTGGACAAAAATGTCTAACTTCCGGGTACCACTTTTCTTTAACATTTACCAGACTGTCAGGATTGTCGTATGAAAAGCAGATAAGAATAACGTCAGTATCCGGATACGACAGAGGGCGCAACCTGTCATAGTCTTCCTGTCCCGCAGTATCCCATAACGCTAACTCAACCTGAAATCACAACATAAGTCGTAAAGTAATTTCATTCCATAAACAAGTAACAAACCAATTTTTAGAAAATTATGGATCTATTTTGAATTGTGATATTTTTACATTTACATTAAATTTTACATGTGTTTACAAGTTTTACATTTTTATAGTTACATTTTTATTTTGGATGTCAATGGAGACGTTTCGGATGTCATAAAAAAAATACCACGCAAAAAGTAAATTCGATACAAATACAATAAATATCTTAATCAAATCAAAGAAGAAATCTCACCTGTGTTTTATCAACAACAATGTCGGCTACAAAGGTATCGAACACAGTAGGAATGTAGAATTTAGGAAACTCATCTTGACTGAACACAACCAGAAGGCATGTCTTCCCACACGCCCCGTCACCAACCACCACCAACTTCTTACGTACAGAGGTAAAAGGCATAGTGTATGTTCTCTCCTCTAAGAAAATAAATTATTTTTCTAAATTAGAGATAAATTAATTGTCTATTTTGTTGTGTGATGTTTTAAGAAATTAACATATTTCTTGGAGACAATAAATTATAAAACGTTTTTTTTAAAAGAATGGATTTTAATGTAACTCCTATATATATAGTGAATGATCATTATAATTTGTCAGTTGAAGAATTTCTTTTCTTGTATTTATATTTGTAAATTGAAACTCTTTTAAACATTTAATTTTGTTACCTTTTTGCTTCTTGAAACAAGAAAGAAACGGCATTTGTAGTGAATCTTCTATCAGAGTTAGTTTGATAACGGAACAGTCCTTCACTAATTTTATACTATAAACAGTCATGGTTTATTTTTACATACGCGTTTCTGATTGGTTGATAAATTTAGCAAGTGTACCAAATCTAAATATACACGTAGGTTATTGCACAAATAGAATACTTATTTGTTTATTTACAACGTATAATTATTTTAACTAATTAAACAAAAATTAAAGCCCCTGCCTTTTTATTATTATTATTATTATTATTCGATTATTTTTCGTGCGCTGTCCTTTTGTAGAAAAAAATTGACAGAGTAAAAAATAAAGTCTATGAAGATAAAAAGATTTTTACAAAGATTTTATAAATACGGTTTTAAGGGGTATGGGCTACCTACACATGAAATGTTTTATGATTTGATGTGCATTATGTTCGAATCTCCCTTTGTATTTCAAAAAATGATATTTTCATCCCTATAACAAGAATGCTCTTAGGGTAGAGTGTTCCGGTACATACAAAAACGTAACTTTGTTTTACTTTATCGCTCTAAAGACTGATTCCAGAAACTCCACAACGCCTATTCTGCTTATCGTCCCCCCCCCATCCCTACCCTGGATACACATCTCGTCGATCTCACTACGAATCACTTCTCAAATCTGATAATCGATTCATATACGTACCAGAGTAGTCATCATTTCTTCCGGAAAGTTATCTCAAATTTTTAATTTTAAAATTCTCGGTTTTTTTGTTTTTGTTTTTGTTTTTTCATGTCAGATTTTTTCGCTTTATCGCCTAAAGGACATCTAAATCCAAAAGTTTAATACTAAGTATGTTGCTGATGTTGCATAGAACCCTATGGCAAATTTTCATTTTTAGTCACATTAGGTAATAAAAAAGCAAAGATTAACATTCACTTTGAATTTGCATACGTAATTCTTTCAGACCAATTAGACGAAATGCACATCCAGTAAAGATATTAATCTCTTAATCATAAAGAAAATTATGTGACATTGTCTGATATTCAATGCAATGTGTGATGTCGCTGTTATGACTGAGTAGCTCCTGCACATGGCAATTGCAACTGATACGCTCAGATCAAGCTCAAACTACAACGACTCCTTCCTGAGGACAAGACCACTTACAAAGTAACAACTCAATCAGGGATATATGTCTTTGCAAAAGTTGTTAAGATGATACATTGAATATATAAAGCTCTCTTTGTCCATATAGTATTCAAAGATATTCAGGCAAGAATTCACCTGCACAATCATCGTGTGCTCGTACCTCACAAACCCCGTGGGACAGAAGGAATGAAAACCTTTAAGTTCAAGTTCAATTTATTCAGATAATCCAACTTAATGGAATACAGAATACAATATATACATTATATACAAATTTTCAAATCGTTCATGGCAATATGAATATCATTGTGGAAGGCATGTCCTAAAATACAGCAATATCAATGGTTAGGTTTTCAGTACTAACCAATGAGCTGAAAACATTCGTTTTTTACAATTTGTTACATTGATGTAACAACAGTTCGTGTCATGGTGATTGGAGGATTTCCAGAAAATTTAACAAATTCAATTTTTCGAGAAAACCTCATTCATGTATATATTTTTTTAAAAGGTATCATTTTGTTTGTTTGATTAAAATCGGACTTGAAACAAAAAAGTGATTAACGACAAGAACTTTGATGACTTTTTAAAAATTGTTTTATGATTTTATGTATGTATTATAGGCATGTTTGGTATCAAACGATTCAGAATTAAGTGCTGAAAATGAATATAATTAGAAAATGAAATAACATTTTGAAAGATCTAGAAATTTTAAGGTCGGTTTGTCGGCACTTCAAAGACTTGACTATTCGTCACCGACCGCTTGAATGAAATTACGTCATGTTTTCAACGACTAGTGGCGTGGCTGTATTCAAGAATAGTTCAGACGGTTTTCGTTTCTTCTGTTCCACGGGGTTATGTGAGGTACGATCTACCCCGGGGTTTCA
Source organism: Pinctada fucata (assembly GCA_028142955.1). Lineage (NCBI taxonomy): Eukaryota > Metazoa > Mollusca > Bivalvia > Pterioida > Pteriidae > Pinctada > Pinctada fucata. The sequence goes on along the minus strand of AP027105.1, from coordinate 68,236,832 downwards.
CACGATGCTGCACAACTAAAGTGACAAGTATCGATAGAAAGTAGAGTAGTTTCTCTGCCATAATGGAAGTGTTGCCCTCAGAATGAAGTCAAATCTATGCTTCAGATTCGTGATAGTTGTTGCTTCTTTTTAAGCACCTTTGCTCGCTGATCTGTCTGGAATTGTCATCAACAAATTTCCCGAATCGTGAACAAAAGCAAAATTCATTACTGGGGCATCAGAGCTGAATGTCCTTCTTATTAATCGCAGGCCGATAGTATTGAAAATGCAAAATTTTCTTATTTCAATCATTTCAGAATTAATTGGGCAACTGTTTACCTCTGTAATTCAATTGAAAAAAAAAGAAAAAAGACAGTTTTCGTGTAAATATATTTTTTCTAAGCAATAAAACAATGTACAAATAACAAGCATTTGCATCATTGTCGAGTTATTGTTATATTTCATACAACCATCATTAAATTATATCAATATTTACATGTTCATAGAAATGCAATTTTTGTAATTTTGAATAATCGTAAATGCTTACTTATAAAAGATCTATCAATTTTGGTTAACCTGATACTGTCGGATAGTTTTATCAATGTATGTTATTCAAGATTTCTACTTTTTAAAACCAGGAAATTTTCAGGAGTAAATATATATTATGACAAATAATGCGCACTTCAAAGCTTGTATGTATATTTCTTGCTATGAAGTTTGCTGTATATGCCCACTAAGACATCTTCTCTTGCCATTATTTCAGAATTCAACGAATCTGTTTTTCATTCATGATTTGGGGGGGTGATAATCTAAATTTAGAATTCGTCTACGAGCTTTATTTAGCAACCAATCAGAAGCATTGAATTCAATAATCTAAAAATAAATCTGTGTCCTTTTTATACTAATGGTATAAAACCGGAAAACGGTTTTCGCGTTATCTAATTCTGAAGATTGCGATTCTTTCTATCTTATTTATTCAACGACTTTTCTTATTTGTTTCCAATATCTTCTCGATTTCAGGCTAAGCCTCTTTGTTCTTATTCTAAAAGCAAGGTAAAAGGATACATATTATAATTTACATACTTCACAAGTAAAATCTTGTAAAGAATGCTTTCTTGAACTAAAGATATTATGAAATGAGACGAATTTATAAGACATGTTTTCCTATTTTCTAACCAGGGATTTCGCAGATATTTGCACAGAATGGCTTATGCATCTATACGTAAGAAGTTGGTGGTGGTTGGTGACGGGGCTTGTGGGAAGACATGCCTTCTGGTTGTGTTCAGTCAAGATGAATTTCCAGAATTCTATATTCCTACTATTTTTGACACCTTTGTAGCCGATATAGCAGTAAATAATAGACAGGTGAGTTTAGAAATTGTGCGCATGATTTCTACATTGATTTATGAAAGAAATGAAAATTCTTTATTCACTTTTTCTTTTCTTTTTTTCAAAATACAAAAAGAAACGTAATACTTTTTTCATGAAATATATCAAATGTAATGTACATGTTTGCTTTATCCCAATCGCAAATTGGTGGGTATTTCCTTTGCAAACTCGATTTTTTTTTCGGAGCTTTAGATTGGCTTTTATCCAACTTTAGATTGATTAATAAAACAAATTTGGTCACAGTTTAGAATTAGGCTTTTATGGACCAAAATATTATTATGACAGAAAAAAAAGTTGCACTTGTCTTTTATATTTCCAATTACAAGGGATATGAAAATGAATTTTATGTAGCCAAACAAATAAATTTTTTGCAATATCTATGTTATTATTTCAGGTTGAATTAGCGTTATGGGATACTGCAGGACAGGAAGACTATGACAGGTTGCGCCCCCTGTCGTATCCGGATACTGACGTCATTCTTATCTGCTTTTCATACGACAATCCTGACAGTCTTTCAAATGTAAGAGATAAGTGGTATCCAGAAGTAAGACATTTTTGTCCGAATGTACCCATCATTCTAGTAGGAACCAAAAAGGACACCAGAAATGACTCCGATGTCATAGAAGAACTTAAAAAGACAAAGCAAGCACCACTACAGTACAAAGATGCCCTAGTCATAGCTGAACAAATTCGAGCATCGGCGTATTTGGAGTGTTCGGCTAAAACAAAAGAGGGAGTGTTCGAAGTTTTTGAAACAGCGGCGAAAACAGCTTTACTGAGGAAGAATAGAATATCCAGACGATGTAAAATACTATAGTTAAGTTTACTTTCATTTACATCGTTACAAACTTTTGTACAAACATGTTAATATTTGTATATATCAGGGCTTTCATTATGAATCATTGTTGCATGTTGATCACTTGTTTACGGAAGCTTATTAGGGCCGCAGCATTACTTTTTTATAATTTGTTATATCAAATTACTAATTTGATATTTCAACTTATTAATTTGATATTTCAACTTATTAATTTGATATAACAACTTATTAATTTGATATAACAACTTATTAATTTGATAAAACAACTTATTAAGTTGATAAAACAACTTATTAATTTGATAAAACAACTTATTAAGTTGATAAAACAACTTATTAAGTTGATAAAACAACTTATTAATTTGTTATAGCAACTTATTAATTTGATAAAACAAGTTATTAATTTGATAAAACAAGTTATTAATTTGATAAAACAAGTTATTAACTTGATAAAACAAGTTATTAATTTGTTATAACAAGTTATTAATTTGTTATAACAACTTATTAATTTGTTATAACAACTTATTAATTTGATAAAACAACTTATTAATTTGATAAAACAAGTTATTAATTTGATAAAACAAGTTATTAACTTGATAAAACAACTTATTAATTTGTTATAACAAGTTATTAATTTGTTATAACAAGTTATTAATTTGTTATAACAACTTATTAATTTGATAAAACAACTTATTAATTTGATAAAACAAGTTATTAATTTGATAAAACAACTTATTAATTTGATATAACAACTTATTAATTTGATAAAACAGCTTATTAATTTGATAAAACAAGTTATCAATTTGTTAAAACAACTTATTAATTTGATAAAACAACTTATCAATTTGTTATAACAACTTATTAATTTGTTATAACAACTTATTAATTTGATATAACAACTTATTAATTTGATAAAACAACTTATTAATTTGATATAACAACTTATTAATTTGATATATCAACTTATTAATTCGATATAACAAGTTACTTGTTTTATGTAATTTTCATCTTGAAATGATGATGTAGAAGAGATGATTAAGCGAGTCAAGAGACCAACAGAGTATAATTGGACAGTATCTTATGCTGTAGCTTTACACTTTCATGTATAACTACATGCACAAACAAAAAAAATCCTTCCCAATAAATTTATGATGGATTAGTGATTATTTTAGTTTTTTAATGTCATTTGATATGATCATAACTTGGTCCATGAATGACTGACCACCCTTTAGTTCATCAGTCTGCCAGTTGCAGCAACAGTTTTTTCCCCATAGTAAGTTGTTGGAGAACCATTCGCTTTCGATTAAACATCCAGCTCAGGCGGACCATCAACATTTATATATATGATTTTTAATCAAGCTCTTGACCTTGACCTTCTGACCATAATGTGCACTAGCATTTATAGACAATTATAATGAAGATATGATCACTTACGGCATTAAGTAAAGTTGATTTCTTGCTTGTTTGTATTTATAATTTTTCAATAAAGAATGCTCTAAACAGGTACCCACCTTAAGTGTAAGTGTGTGTGTGTGGGGGGGGGGGGGGGGGGGGGGGGCGCTCGATTTATAATTGCTCTATAGAAACTTGTGCCCCTCTTTCCGAATCAGACTCTGATTCCGCATCTGTAAAGATTTCTAACAAAGTTGTAATGGATGTCAAGGGCTCCTATTGGATGGTTTTCCGAAGTCAAAGGGAAAACAATATGGAATTTCAAAATAAATTAAAGAAATCAAATTTTCTCTATCACCATGTTATCATATTTATCATGTATACATGTAGCTCACAGAACCCCGGTAGTGGGGGTTGCAAACGCATGGATCCAGGAAGGGGGTGTATTGTCTGTTTAGGAGGGTCCAGCCTTTGACTTTGAAAAAGTTTACACGTAAAGATAAGAAAATCATAACGGTAATTTTTGGCAATTTCCAGGAGACATCCTTATCCCTCCTCTAGAACCGCCCTTGCACACGATACACAACACTATGGTTTGCGGGAGGAGTAGAACTTGAATTTGAAGACGTTTAACATTTGAACGAAAATTGTAATAATGGACTTTATAATAACTAACTTGAAACATTTTATAATACTTGTGTTTTTCAACCTTATCCTTATTTTCATTTTCCGGACCTTAAATTGGCGGAGTTAAGAGTGGTTGGATGGGGCGCAATCCCCTCCCACATAAATCGTCAAAGTAAAATGTTTTTGTTGGGGGTGGTGGGGGTTGGGAGGAAGGCTTAAACGTCTATGTGAATAGGCTGTTTTGAGTCGCAACTTTTCGCCGGGTCGCTGTCGCTCGCTACCTATAGCTTGATTTAGATGGATTTACATATCATTTTTTTAATTCAAAACAGAAAAGCAAACAAACAAACAAAGCAAAACAAAACAAAACATCCCCCCAGAAAAACAAATAAAATAAAACACCGCTAAAGACGGTATGGCCGGATTGCAAAGTAAGTTTTTGTCACTAACTGGGTTAAGGTCAATAGGTCAAATAATACAGTATAAATTGAAAGGTTTTGTCAGTATAAAATAAAGTTTCTACTGCACACAGTTCCATAGATTTTGCTCATAAACCAGGAACTTTAACCACAATCCTTAACTAGGTCAAAGTCCAAGGTCAAGGTCACTAGGTCAAATGTTACCGCATAAATTGAAAGGTCTTGTGATGGGCAAGCTTCGTGTATAATATAAAGTTTCTACTGCATATAGTTCCTTCGATTTTGCCTCAACCAGAAACTTTAACCAAAATCTTCAACTAGGCTAAAGTCCAAGGTCAAGGTCACTAGGTCAAATGTTATGGCATGAATTGAAAGGTCTTGTCATGGGCAAGCTTCATGTATAATATAACGTTTCTACTGCATATAGTTCCTTCGATTTTGCCTCAACCAGAAACTTTAACAAAATGTTGACGGCAGACGGACGGACGGACGGACGGACAGACAGACAGACAGACAGACAGACAGACATCGTCAATCTATAGGCCGGAATTGCTTTGCAATCCGGCCAAAAACCCCAAGGAATTACCATTTCATGCTTAATAGCCAGTATTACTAGTATTATGTATTATAAACTCTTCCACACCCAAACCTAACTTTCAATAATTTTTGACCGGTCTTTTCAGATATTGTCAACATATTATTAATTCAAGGGATGGGATTAGTGGTGTGACCCCCCCCCCCGAAAAAAAAATCGCTGGCTCGCTTCATTCCCTATCATGCAGCTTCTATAAAAACGATTTTCCGTCCGAGGGGACAGGACGTCCCCCCACACCCATATCCGTCCCTAAACTCAAATCCTGTATCCGCCTCTACCAAGTAAATTAAATATATTGAAATTAATAAGGGGTCACTTTGTCCATTGTCCGTCTGTAAAACTTTCGATGTCACATCCATAACTTTTGATTTGGATTTGATAGGATTTTGATATTTCATATGTGTATTCCTTGTGACAAGACCTTTCTACACATACCATTATTTTTGAACTAGTGACCTTGACCTAGATATTTGACCTACTTTAAAGAAATTAAGATTGGTATCTTTTGATTGGTAATTGATAGGGCTTTGATATTACATGTGCATTCCTGGTGACAAAACCTTTCTACACATACCTCATTTTTTGATCAAGTGACCTTGACCTAGATACTAGTATTTGACTCACTTTTTCAAACAATGAAGATGTTGGACTATATCATTTGATTAGTAAGTGATTAGATTTAATAGGGCTTTTATATTTGACATATGTATTTCTTATGACTGGACCAATCTACAGTTTTGTACCAGTGTCTTTCCAAATGCTGTACACTGGTCAACGGTGACGACGGGATTTCACGTCGGACCTTGTTCAAATCTCGGCAGAGTTCTAAAACTTGCTTCAGATCTTCTGTCCTATCTGATAGTTGGTAAGACTTCTCGGGTGAATGATCTTGAGCGCGCTTCAGCCAGCAGAGCACATACTACTATACGCATGCCATAGAATTTTTAGATCCATTTACGCGCACGTAATCCGGATTACTACACAATTTGCTGATAGCAGTAGGCCGTCCAAAGTCGGTGCCGGATGCACATTTATCTCCTTCCATTTATGTGTTGTAAATAATGTTTGTGTCGATTTTTATACCCCTCGCAACAAAGCTATGTGTGTGTAGGGGCGGGGAGGGGGCGGGGTTGTTAATACTGTATTCATCCTGTTTGTCCGTCCGTCTGTAGACGAGAGCTTGTCATCGCAACTCATCCCAAACCATGGCTGGATTTCAATGAAACTTTACACAATGAAAGAACATGATATGTAGATGTGCAAGAAGAAAGGGGATTGCTGTCGAAAAAGTTAGACTTGAGTTATGGCCCTTGGACTTAGATTCTTCATGCATTAAATTATTTTCAATGTCAAACCTTGTCACCGCAACTCCTTCAAAACCATTTGATAGATTTCAATGAAACTTTACACAATGGAATGTCATAATATGTAGATGTCCATGAAGAAAGAGGTATGCAGCCAAAAAGGTTATAAAAGAGTTATTGCCCTTTTACTTAGATTTTTAAATATTGAATCTTGCCATCACTCATCCCATAAGGCTATCTCATATATATGTATCATTAAACATTTTTAAAACATTCTATAGTAAGTATTTTATTCGACAAAATGACCTTTACCCTGAATGATGACCTTATATGAGAGAATATCCATTTGGAAAATATATAATGTCAGGTCTTAAAATGGATCTGTTCAGAAAAACTATTCGGGGGTTGGAGGGGGTTATAATTCGTCCATTTAGGGGAGTTTTCATTATGTATGATGTTCTAGTGAATATTGTCGTGTCTATTTGCGGTTTGTAGTTTTGTTTGATGTCATTTATGTGTCGCTTTCTTGTTGGTTTGTTTCGCTGGGTCAGTGCGGGGTGGTCATGCTGAAGATTCGATGAGAGCTTTCTTTTTTTAAACAAAATCTTTGGCCTTTCTATCTTGACCTAGATGATTGATCACCTTCTTTTTTATGAAAAATTGACCATGTCTTTTGATTTTTATGTACATGTAATAGGTCAGATACATTGTATTTCACATGTATAATTTTCACGTAGTGAAATTGGCCAACACATCCACTTTTGAAAAATAAGCCTCTTCACAGGCGACACAGGCATTCCTTGGATTGCTATCTTTTAAATATAATTAAACATCTTCATGGTAGAACACTTTTTACTCGTTCTCTTATGGTCTCTATGTTACATAAATCCCTTAATTTCAGTGACTATGGAAATTTGATATATCAAATTAATAAGTTGTTATATCAAATTAATAAGTTGTTATATCAAATTAATAAGTTGTTATAACAACTTAATAAGTTGTTTTATCAAATAAATAAGTTGTTTTATCAAATTAATAAGTTGTTTTATCAAATTAATAAGTTGTTTTATCAAATTAGTAAGTTGTTATAACAAATTAATAAGTTGTTATAACAAATTAATAAGTTGTTTTATCAAATTAATAAGTTATTTTATCAAATTGATAAGTTGTTTTATCAAATTAATAAGTTGTTATATCAAATAAATAAGTTGTTATATCAAATTAATAACTTGTTTTATCAAATAAATAAGTTGTTTTATCAAATTAATAAGTTGTTTTATCAAATTAATAAGTTGTTATAACAAATTAATAAGTTGTTATAACAAATTAATAAGTTGTTTTATCAAATTAATAAGTTGTTTTATCAAATTAATAAGTTGTTTTATCAAATTAATAAGTTGTTATAACAAATTAATAAGTTGTTATAACAAATTAATAAGTTGTTTTATCAACTTAATAACTTGTTTTATCAATTTAATAACTTGTTTTATCAAATTAATAAGTTGTTATAACAAATTAATAAGTTGTTTTATCAAATTAATAAGTTGTTTTATCAAATTAATAAGTTGTTATAACAAATTAATAAGTTGTTTTAATTAATAACTAATAATAATAGTTCAAATTAATAACTTGTTATATCAACTTAATAAGTTGTTTTATCAACTTAATAAGTTGTTTTATCAAATTAATAACTTGTTATATCAACTTAATAAGTTGAAATATCAAATTAATAAGTTGAAATATCAAATTAGTAATTTGATATAACAAATTATAAAAAAGTAATGCTGCGGCCCTAATAAGCTTCCGTACTTGTTTCTGATTGCATTAAGGACTTGAATGAAGATTTTTGTTTCTATAGCTTATTTTTGTATTATCATTTACACATTTTCAGTTGTATTTTCGTTGTGAATTAAAGCATGAAAACTGAATACTAGTTATTTTTTCTATATCTATTTTCTACTCGTGTGAGTATTGCTCAATTCTAAGCGCAAATACAATGGGAAGCCACTGATGAGGAATACTCAAAATCTATACGCCATAGTATGGTTACAATGACATCGAAATCATCATCTTAGTTACCCATAGTGGGAGGAGGACATAATCACTACAGCCAATTACTTAAATCCTCGTTAACACTATAGAACAGGATAGTTGAGAGGCCCAACGAGTCAGTCTCACTGAAAAACCCACCACGTGTACAAATGTTAAATCAATAGCATCATTTAAGAACATATTAATTTGCAGCATGGACCAGACATGCACGTTTCGGGTACTTAACCTTTGTCATGCAGTGATCCTCAATCTAAACAATGTAATATTGCCAAAGAGTGAAAAATATTGTGTCCAAAAATGTACCGAAAGACGTAGCAGCTAGGATACGGTGGGATATGATGCTACAGGACCGACGTTTCAGAAATTTCAAGAAATTTTGATAACAGAAATTTCGAATGCGTTGAAGAAACAACGAAAGTTGATCGAACTTGGCTACATGTGCCCTCGGGGACTCCTGGTCCACCAGCAGTGGCACTCACGCAGTGGTACACATGTTAAATGTCTTCAAATTCAATAGCATCATTTAAGAACAGATAAATTAGCAGCATATACCAGACATGCACGTTTCGGGTACTTCATCCTTGTCAGTGATCCTCAATCAAAACAATGTAATACGGCCAAAAAGTATGAAAGTTATTATGTCAAAAAAATTACCGGAAGACGTAGAAGCCAGGACGGGTGGAACCAAAGTTGATCGAACTTCGCTACACCAGCTGTGAAACTCACCAAATGTCAAATTCAGTAGCATCATTTAAGAACAGATAAAAACACGTAAACACTCAAAATTCGAAACAAGTCGATTTCGAAGAAACAAGCATATTTAAAACACCTGATACACTCATATTTCTATACCTTAAATACTGCTCATCAACCGATAGACAAATGGCAAAACGGTGCCAACTGAGAATGGCAAGTGAATGGTATTATTAATTAGAAATGTGCGCACAATCCTTCCACTTATATATCGAATCCTAAAACCTTCTTTGAACGATTATGAAATCAAATGCAGTGGTTAAAAGACCACAATCACACTATGTTGTTCGTATATATACTCATGTACCGTAAACTAACACCTTAGATGTATGAATTTCTGGTGGGGATAACTATAAAGATAATGTATCTCTTAGCCCAAAGCAACTGATCTCAGCATCCGTCTCATGAAATATCTACAGAGAAGCACAGAATAACGGTATTTTTCTTTTTTAATTTTCAATCAGTGAATGAAAGTCCAACACAAAACCCGAAATCAGATTCTAAAATCACAATCAAATGGCTTACAAATTCTTGAAAAAATCAAATAAAATAGAACTTTCTCACGAGAAAGTTTCTTCTGTTTCTTAATCTCTGTCGGTGTGTACAAACAGATGGTGGCAATAACACAGCTCCATAAATACACAGAGGACAAACAGATGGTGGCAATAACACAGCTCCATAAATACACAGAGGACAAACAGATAGTGACAATAACACAGCTCCATAAATACACAGAGGACAAACAGATAGTGACAATAACACAGCTCCATAAATACACAGAGGACAAACAGATAGTGACAATAACAAAACTCCATAAATACACAGAGGACAAACAGATAGTGACAATAACACAGCTCCATAAATACACAGAGGACAAACAGATGGTGACAATAACACAGCTCCATAAATACACAGAGGACAAACAGATAGTGACAATAACACAGCTCCATAAATACACAGAGGACAAACAGATAGTGACAATAACACAACTCAATAAATACACAGAGGACAAACAGATAGTGACAATAACACAGCTCCATAAATACACAGAGGACAAACAGATAGTGACAATAACACAGCTCCATAAATACACAGAGGACAAACAGATAGTGACAATAACAAAACTCCATAAATACACAGAGGACAAACAGATAGTGACAATAACACAGCTCCATAAATACACAGAGGACAAACAGATGGTGACAATAACACAGCTCCATAAATACACAGAGGACAAACAGATAGTGACAATAACACAGCTCCATAAATACACAGAGGACAAACAGATAGTGACAATAACACAACTCAATAAATACACAGAGGACAAACAGATAGTGACAATAACACAGCTCCATAAATACACAAAGGACAAACAGATAGTGACAATAACACAGCTCCATAAATACACAGAGGACAAACAGATAGTGACAATAACACAGCTCCATAAATACACAGAGGACAAACAGATAGTGCCAATAACACAGCTCCATAAATACACAGAGGACAAACAGATAGTGCCAATAACACAACTCCATAAATACACAGAGGACAAACAGATAGTGACAATAACACAGCTCCATAAATACACAGAGGACAAACAGATGGTGACAATAACACAGCTCCATAAATACACAGAGGACAAACAGATGGTGACAATAACACAGCTCCATAAATACACAGAGGACAAACAGATAGTGACAATAACACAGCTCCATAAATACACAGAGGACAAACAGATAGTGACAATAACACAGCTCCATAAATACACAGAGGACAAACAGATAGTGACAATAACACAGCTCCATAAATACACAGAGGACAAACAGATGGTGACAATAACACAACTCCATAAATACACAGAGGACAAACAGATGGTGACAATAACACAGCTCCATAAATACACAGAGGACAAACAGATAGTGCCAATAACACAACTCCATAAATACACAGAGGACAAACAGATAGTGACAATAACACAGCTCCATAAATACACAGAGGACAAACAGATAGTGACAATAACACAGCTCCATAAATACACAGAGGACAAACAGATAGTGACAATAACACAACTCCATAAATACACAGAGGACAAACAGATAGTGACAATAACACAGCTCCATAAATACACAGAGGACAAACAGATAGTGACAATAACACAGCTCCATAAATACACAGAGGACAAACAGATAGTGACAATAACACAACTCCATAAATACACAGAGGACAAACAGATAGTGACAATAACACAGCTCCATAAATACACAGAGGACAAACAGATAGTGACAATAACACAGCTCCATAAATACACAGAGGACAAACAGATGGTGACAATAACACAACTCCATAAATACACAGAGGACAAACAGATGGTGACAATAACACAGCTCCATAAATACACAGAGGACAAACAGATAGTGCCAATAACACAACTCCATAAATACACAGAGGACAAACAGATAGTGACAATAACACAGCTCCATAAATACACAGAGGACAAACAGATAGTGACAATAACACAACTCCATAAATACACAGAGGACAAACAGATAGTGACAATAACACAGCTCCATAAATACACAGAGGACAAACAGATAGTGACAATAACACAGCTCCATAAATACACAGAGGACAAACAGATAGTGACAATAACACAGCTCCATAAATACACAGAGGACAAACAGATAGTGACAATAACACAACTCCATAAATACACAGAGGACAAACAGATAGTGACAATAACACAGCTCCATAAATACACAGAGGACAAACAGATAGTGACAATAACACAGCTCCATAAATACACAGAGGACAAACAGATAGTGACAATAACACAGCTCCATAAATACACAGAGGACAAACAGATGGTGACAATAACACAGCTCCATAAATACACAGAGGACAAACAGATAGTGACAATAACACAGCTCCATAAATACACAGAGGACAAACAGATAGTGACAATAACACAGCTCCATAAATACACAGAGGACAAACAGATGGTGACAATAACACAGCTCCATAAATACACAGAGGACAAACAGATGGTGACAATAACACAGCTCCATTAATACACAGAGGACAAACAGATGGTGACAATAACAAAGCTCCATAAATACACAGAGGACAAACAGATAGTGACAATAACACAACTCCATAAATACACAGAGGACAAACAGATAGTGCCAATAACACAACTCCATAAATACACAGAGGACAAACAGATAGTGACAATAACACAGCTCCATAAATACACAGAGGACAAACAGATAGTGACAATAACACAGCTACACAGAGGACAAACAGATAGTGACGATAACACAGCTCCATAAATACACAGAGGACAAACAGATAGTGACAATAACACAGCTCCATAAATACACAGAGGACAACTTTCTCTAAAGTCCAGTGCAAGTACGGGATGTATTGAAGGTGGCGCTGTTAAAAATGCACCGCGCTAAATTAAAACATATTCATATATCACATCAAACATGTTATATACATATATGATACAAGTTATAGTATCTAAGTTAGAATGACCAAAAAGGAATCATTTAACTTATTTTGATTTCTCTCGCTGTATAAAACAAGGAAACAAGGGTTGCATATTGACCCCGGCATCAGAATAAAGAATTAGAAAATAGCCAGAAATCATTGTAAGTGGCGCCACTTTCAATAAATCCAATGAAGAAATCAAATGTACACTATAACTCAAAAATGCAACACCATTGAACTAAAATCCTGCCGAACATATAATTACTAGTTCGACTTTTCTTCACCTTTGACGACGTTTTGTTATCTAATTGGATATCATCAGATAACAAAACATCGTCAAAATGGATCGAAAAGTCGAAATAAATAATTACTTGTGGAATCTGCTAAATTTGTATTTTAAAATAGGGACACAGTGAACACTGAAGACTACCTCACCGTCAAAGAAACAGGTAATATATCCATAACAAACAATACAATTAACTCAAACATTATGAAAAGAAGCAAAAGTGAATCCGCAATAGGGACGACATAAGGTACTCGGGGAGAGTGAGCATCTCCTGTTTGCTAGCAACATCCGTCACTAAGGCCGTGCAGAAAAATGTCACATCCGGTACATTTGTTAAATTCGGTATATTGGATGGTTCTAACCTTCATTTTAATCATCTACCAATATGGAGGGCAACGAGATGTTATTATGTTAGTATAGCGTGGTGATTTCCTATGTTTATAGACACTAACTGTTATACATAATACGGAAGTGTTCCAAATCTATATCTTCTTGAAGAAAATTTCAAAGCAATTTTCATGCATCAGACCCTACATGTAACATGATTCGTGTGAAATATGAATATGTTGAAACTTGATTATCTTAAAATACAAATGCCACCTACAATTAATTCCACTGGACTCTGTGGAGTTTGTTGTCCTTCGTGTTTCTATAGTGCTGTGTTATTGTCTCCGTCTGTTTGTCCTTCGTGTTTCTATGGTGCTGTGTTATTTTCTCCGTCTGTTTGTCCTTCGCGTTTCTATGGTGCTGTGTTATTTTCTCCGTCTGTCCGCCTTTTAAACGTTCTGATGTTTTACTGTTTTGGATTTCCTGGCTATCTATGTTTGGGTTCATGTATTTTACTAGAATCTGTAAGCCTATTGATTTTGATTTTCGGATTGTGATTTTGGGTTTGACTTTCATCCACCAATGTAACTCCAGAACAAATAATGGACATGACAAAGAAACACAAACTTGATTTATAATTAACCGCAAAAAGAGAAGATTTCATGTTCCTGCGAAATCTGTTGGAAATAAATCAGTAAACATTTCGTCTCTAATAATCATAATACAGTAATAAACGCTGCAATATTATGGCGTATTCCCATCTCATTTACTAGTAATACGTTAGCCGCCACGTTTTTAAAAAGACTGAGACGTAGGCAAGTTAAGGCAACATGCTGACAGTATTTGGACATGTCGGTGAATCCCTACGGAAAGCAAGATTTAACTTATTTATTATAATTAAAAGAGTCTATTTGTACCCATTTTGGATATTCAAACTTTTGATGGCTCTGGACATCACTGAGGGTTCATGTACATACATAATGTGTTACATATGCGCGTGTGGAGAGTACAACAAAACTCATATTATAATTCCTCTGTTTAATTTCAAAATCAGTGGAATGTGAATAAACAAACAAGATCATTCTAAGTCATGAATAAGATTCTAATATAATTAAATCTCTCTATGGGTTGATGAGCATGAAATTCCGTCTAAACATAATAAGGAACTTGAAAACAAACATCACACTGAAATAAAAAACAGAAAACAATACCAAGATATTAACTCAATATAGAAACCTTGTATTCGTGGAGATATCTACGCATTATTCACCGGTATTATTGATGAAGGTATTTGTGATACCACTTGATCTAAGATATAAAAGAATTTACACACAAAAACAAAAATCAAAAGTCTTAGTTACATTAAAATGCCCAAGATAAAGATTGTTCATAAAATCATTCACTGTAAAATGCTTGTATCATTTATATAAAATGTACATACGTCTTTGAGTAATTGACATGAGTACAAATGAAATTCTTAGTAAAAATAGAATTTGATTGAAGATTGCATCTTAGTTGACCAAAATGACTCCGATAATCTCGTATGGAAAACATAATGAAATATCAATAGGCATCATAAAATCTCCAATTCACCACACATGGCATATCATTACATCAGCACGGGTAAAATTGGTAAGTTATGCCATATTTTCACTGGATGAGATTCATTTTTAAAAATCAGTTGTATTGAGCGACACGACTTTACCTCCTTGTTGAGGACAGTACAACTTCCATCAGTACCATCCCCTTTGAATATTGAAACAAGTATACCAGAGAACAATACCAATCGTAGTACAGGAGTCCAAAATCCAGGGGAATATGGGTTAATTGTGTAAGTCTCCATTAACAAGGCAATCGCGAACACCAGAATGGAGGCAGGACCAGGTGCCCGGGAGGAGTGAGCGTACTCTGACTGCATGCAGATTCAAAGGTCTTTTAAAGAATGCTTGAGTCAAGAAAGGGAAGTTGACAAGATCTTACACAAAGCACTTTTCAAATACATGTAAAACATCCCATAACTAGGTAACTATGAGTGTATACTGCCGTTCTCCTCCTGGTTAAGTATACTAGACCTAGGAGAGCACTTTGTAGAATAGTTTAGCTCCGTAGTATCCTCTGCCGGGGCAGGGGGAGGGGGGACAAACAAAGTCATAGACCCTGAGATAATTCCTGAGCCAGATAACATAACACTGCTCAGTCTGAGGTGATCTAAGGACGGTAACTTCTCCTCCGTCGGTAACTCTGACGTCTTCTGTTTGAACAACGTTGAGAATAGCGTTAATAAGACACTCAGGAACAGCATCAACCCTGTGAAAAAAATAAAAATTAAAATCAGTACGTCTGATAAACAAATCTGATTTAACTCTAAAGCTGGAAATTTGGTTTTTGTCTTCCTTCGCCAATAGGAATCGCAGAATATCTAGAGTAAGTATGAGAGGAAACCAAATTTGGAAGAAACTCTCTTGAACAATTTTAACGTCTTACCTGCCAGAAAGAAGCTGTGCTCGTATAAACCACCATTATCTAGAATGGCACCTGCAAAATGTTAAAATCAAATTCAAATTTGCATAAGTGGATCGTGCAGAATATGACATACCTTTGAAATAATAATTGAAAATATAATCAAAACGAGATTAATTAAAGTAACAACTATTATCAACTACGATAGGCTTATATCAAGTAATAAATCCCTTCGATGAAACAATTCTCTCTAAACTTAAGAGCTATTGGCAGTCCTACTAAGCAGCCGATTCCACCAATGAAAACGGGTTCTATCTAAACTTACCAGCTATTTGGTGGGCCTACAAAGCAGCCGATTCCACCAATGAAAATGTTCTGTCTAAATTTACCAGCTATTGGCTGTCCTACTAAGCAGTCGATTCCACCCATGAAAAACTTACCAGCTATTGGCGGTCCTACTAAGCAGCCGATTCCACCAAAGAAAACGGGTTCTATCTAAACTTATCAGCTATTGGCGGTCCTACTAAGCAGCCGATTCCACCAATAAAAACGGTTCTATCTAAACTTATCAGCTATTGGCGGTCCTACTAAGCAGCCGATTCCACCAATAAAAACGGTTCTATCTCAACTGTCCAGCTACTGACGGTCCACTAAATAGCCAATTCCACCGATGAAAACGGGTTCTATCTAAACTTACCAACTATTGGCGGTCCTACTAAGTTGCCGATTTCACCAATGAAAACGGGTTTTATCTCAACTTGCCAGCTATTTTGCCGTCCTACAAAGAAGCCGATTCTACCAGTGAAAACGGTTCTATCAAAACTTACCAGCTATTGGCGGTCCTATTAAGCAGCCGATTCCACCAATGAAAACGGATTCTATCTAAACTTATCAGCTATTAGCGGCCCTACTAAGCAGCCGATTCCACCAATGAAAACGGTTCTATCTCAATTTTCCAGCTATTGGCGGTTCACTAAGCAGCCGATTCCATCAAAGAAAACGGGTTCTATCTAAACTTACCAGCTATTGGCGGTCCTACTAAGCAGCCGATTCCACCAATGAAAACGGTTCTATCTCAACTGTCCAGCTACTGGCGGTCCACTAAGTAGCCGATTCCACCGATGAAAACGGGTTCTATCTAAACTTACCAGCTATTGGCGGTCCTACTAAGTAGCCGATTTCACCAATGAAAACGGGTTTTATCTCAACTTGCCAGCTATTTTGCCGTCCTACAAAGAAGCCGATTCTACCAATGAAAACGGTTCTATCAAAACTTACCAGCTATTGGTGGCCCTACTAAGCAGCCGATTCCACCAATGAAAACGGTTCTATCTCAATTTTCCAGCTATTGGCGGTTCACTAAGTAGCCGATTCCACCATTGAAAACGGGTTCTATCTAAACTTACCAGCTATGGCCTTTCCTATTAAGTAGCCGATTCCACCAATCATAATGATTCTATCTAAACTTACCAGCTATTGGCGGTCCACTAAGTAGCCGATTCCACCAATGAAAACGGGTTCTATCTAAACTTACCAGCTATGGGCGGTCCTTCTAAGTAGTCGATTCCACCAATGAAAACAGGTTCTATCTAAACTTACCAGCTATGGGCGGTCCTTCTAAGTAGTCGATTCCACCAATGAAAACAGGTTCTATCTAAACTTACCAGCTATGGGCGGTCCTACTAAGTAGCCGATTCCACCAATGAAAAAGAAGAATCCGATAGCTGTGGAGAGATGTGCTAGTTGTACAAAGTTGGCACATAGCGGGACATTCAGAATGCAGATTCCTCCTGAGTAAAATCCAAATAGGACGGCAAACAAGATCTGTCCCTGATAGGTGGAGGAATAAAACGGGAGGAGGATAGAGGACAGTCCCGTTAATCCACAACACCCTATATTCAATAAGAGAGGATCGAACCCATTGGGTCCTATAAATATCCCTCCTAGAAATCGACCAATCGTATGACTCAGTCCAAGAATTGTTAATAAAAATGCAGCTTCTGATTTACTTGAACCCTTGACTATGGCAAAGTTTGTTATATGCAATGTAATCATAGAAAAAGATAAATTCCACGAGAAATACTGTGCCATAACAAAAAGAAAAGAAACATTTTTGAATATATCTATATGGATCAGTGTTGCAAGTTTTCCTTTCAAAGTTAGTGTGTTTTCAGCTCTATTCCTCTTCTGTATCCTCGTCTCTTCTATTTCTACTGAGGACGGTCGCATTACCGCCCCTACCAGAATCAAGTTGCTCATTAACGCGCCAATGATCAGCATGGCTCCTCGCAGACTATATTTTTCCACTAAGAACTGGATGAGAGGACCACTGATGAACATGCCTAGTCCTCCTCCCGTCATAAAGAGACCACTAGCCAGTCCCCTCCGCCGGTCAAAGTACTTTCCTAGACAAACCATGACGGGAGTGGCATAGAAACCAAACCCACATCCTGTAAATATAAAATCCAAATTGTTAATCTTCATTCTTCTCATGTACACTAGACTTAGGGAAATTTCCATTCATACCTCGTCTGATTAATCAGTAAATCATCGTCGGAAATCTACGGACCATCTTGTCATCTTGCGTGACCTACCGCGGATTCCAGACGATATTTTACATAGGAAACTTGCATAGCACAGACTTTGTTTTAAGAAAGGGGATATTATTTTCTTATAAGGTTTCCTGTCAGTGTTGACGTTTGTGATGGGCTGACATTCTTCGAGGTTTACCTATGATCGATACAAGGTACAATTATGCAACAACGTCTTGTACTCTTGCGAACTTAAGTTATGTAAATTGAATGAAAGCAGGAGATGCTTATTCTTCCAGGGCTTTGGTTTAACTCCACATCAGAAGATCATCACCAGTCCGACGCCACTACAACAACAACAACAAGACACTTGATATGAATATGACACACATTACACTGATAAGCATCCGCGGACTTTGAACTATCGTTCACCATATATGCACAAAACTCCTCCATGCAAATGGAATTATAATAGAAGAAAAGAAAAAAAAAACACCTATATTTTTCATTCTCTACGTTTGAAGCAACATCAAGTCAAAGTATGTTTAAACTTACATTACAAAGTAACTGGTGGATAATCTATGTTCAAACTTACCTGCTATAAGTCCATATGTGATGAGCATGTAGTCAAGCTCGGTCACAAAGTAACTGGTGGAGAATCCTATAAAAACGAGGACAGCGCCGATTATCGTAGTCACACGATTACCAAGCAGGTTGATACAAACACTCGATATAGGACCTGAAATTGAAGTCGAGTAGGATATACTGTAGAAATATGCAGAAAATTTAATATACAAATTTATATATTGTGTGATTCAGAAAAAATGAACTGTTCAGGGAGAGGTATGCTGCATGTTTGCGCAGGCCAGAGTGAACCCTATTTATCACTCAAGACTGCGATGCATTTGAAATTAAAAGTGAATTTATATGTACCTGATAATATAATAATGAATACCAAGCCACGGATCAAGGATAATACGGAAGATAATCCTGAATTGACCACAGCGGAACACACCCACCATCAAATTGGACATCATCGTGGAAAAAAAAGGGGGGGGGTTCTACGCCCATGTAAATTAATTAAAGTGTAACATCACACTGCTTACCTAGTAGTACCAACAGACTGGTAAAGACTAAAAGAGGGAACCTATATAATAAGAGACGTGTAGTTAGTGACACTGCTTACCTAGTAATGCCAACAGACTGGTAAAAAGAGAACCTATCAGTGATGTGTATGCTACACTGCTTACCTAGTAATACCAACAGACTGGTAAAGAGAGAACCTATCAGTGATGTGTATGCTACACTGCTTACCTAGTAATGCCAACAGACTGGTGAAGAGAGAACCTATCAGTGATGTGTATGCTACACTGCTTACCTAGTAATGCCAACAGACTGGTAAAGAGAGAACCTATCAGTGATGTGTATGCTACACTGCTTACCTAGTAATGCCAACAGACTGGTAAAGAGAGAACCTATCAGTGATGTGTATGCCACACTGCCGTTGTATTCCTCCAGGAGGGCTGTGTTGATGATACTGGACCCGTACAGGGTGGTACCTGTCAGTGTGGCTCCCACAAAGGTCCCCAAGAGGATCATCCAAGCCCATCCTCTGTCTATGTCACCAGCCTCCGCATACATGGCTGTGGCTACGATATTACTCCCTCACATCAAAACAATCAGTATACTGGAAAATAGTTTTGTTACATTTCATACTCAACTAACTAAAACCACCTTAAGACTGAATATTAGCATCAATGTTGTGAAATAGTGCATCATGGTGTTTGCAGGTGTTTAAAATAAGGTCTAGACATTGCATGATCATTGCAGTATTGTTTTGGCATTTTGTGTCCAATTTGAATGCACTGTACTCTATTATACACATAGTCGGTGAATTATTGTAAATATACTAAAATATTAGTAATTTATAGAGGGTATATAATTTACGTACAAACAGCAAATACATGTATGCCAGAATAGCATCTACTATATACATGTATGCTACAAAGCGTTCAGATCACAGCGGGAGGACCATTCTACTAGATGTATGTAATAATAATAAACATCAAAGAAGTACCTAACACTTATTCAGTCTCAACGTCGAGAAGGCAAGGCCAAATTGTGAGAATTCCGATCGGAACGGTTGCGAACCCCGGAATGCACAACATTCCGAAGTGAGACCAGGTGCCCGGGGAGAATCAGCGTCTCCACCCGGCGTCGCAACAGCTCCATAGAAACATGTATACTCTTCTATTCGTCATGGTCTTTTGTTCATATATATCACCGCGTGGGATCGAAACGTATGATTTTGTGATTCCTTCCGGAGATTTTTTTTTTAGATTTTTTCATCATTTAAGTGATACTGCACAAAACTGATGAGACGCTGCAATAGGGCAAGGCCTATAATAAGTATCAGTCCATATCGTTTATATATAATCTGAAAAGTCTATATAGTTTTTTGCAAACACTTCTAGACATCGTCAAAAGGAATCCTTTTCTATTGTCGACAAACTATTGAAGTGTTTGCAAAAACTATGAACTTTTCATTTACCGGGCCCGATACGATATGCCATCATATGGATTGATTTATTAGGTATTGCCCTGCTGTAAGTACTAACGGTCCATCAGTTTTGTAAAGTTTAATTTAGAAAATGAAAAAATACCAAAAAACTATGTAAGGAATTACAACACCATACGTTTCTACCCCCACGCGGTGTACATGTATATACATTTCAGATGGTAGTGGCCGGGGCTGGGGGTGGGTAGTGTTCCAGTTTCCAGTCTTATAACATGAAAAATTTGATTACATAGAAACCCGAGAAATTCAGCATTTATTGCATGTTCCAGTGCGGTCCTGACCCCTCGGTCTTACCGTGCGGTCCCCACCCCTTTAATTCAGTTATAGATCTGCTTCTCGAGCATGAATCCTAGTGACATACTGGTCAGGATCCAACCAGGACCCCTGCATTCTCAAATAGATCGTGATTCTGCATTACATTACTAACACGAGGTTTAGTCAGTTTGAAGCATGAGCGTCCGTCTGTTATCCGGCCTTTTAAAGCATGTTCAGACTAAAAAGTTTCCTACCTTTTAAGAGGATATATTGCATTCAAAGGTCGTTTTAAAACATATGTTTCAGTCGTGTTTTAAATCATGTGCATGATTATTCATGTGCCGTCATAATAAAAGAACCGAGGAATTCAAATAACTAATTCAAAACAGCAAATAAATACATGCAGTAGTAGAGTAAAAAGGTTTATACAAAGGTCTTTTCGCAGAGAATACTTATTGATTAGTTAGTTTACATTACAAGCTTACCTTCAGTCTGTATAATTCATCATCAGCATCAGTTGAATGTGTATTGACTGAGCTACATGTGCAAAGATTCTAAAAATAAACATCCAATGATTCATCGTGTGCGCGTTTGAGAAGCGCACGGGCCGACATTGAATTAAACAATTATGTTCTATAACATTCTTTTTTTTCGATTTTTTTTAATGTCATTTCTAAATCTTAGATTAATTAATTTTTAATAATCAATCTAGTTTCTAGTGTATATTTAGTTATCTCCTTTCAATGAATTATTTGTTAATTAATCAGTGATTTATTTATTTTCTATTTATACATATTTAA
This sequence comes from Pinctada fucata, assembly GCA_028142955.1. Taxonomy (NCBI): domain Eukaryota; kingdom Metazoa; phylum Mollusca; class Bivalvia; order Pterioida; family Pteriidae; genus Pinctada; species Pinctada fucata. The sequence goes on along the minus strand of AP027105.1, from coordinate 68,214,779 downwards.
TTTCTAGGGGAGGTCGTTATTCTTGAGTTTAGATAGATAAAAACGACTACTTTTTCATTTATTTACAATTATTTAATCATTTTATTTATTTATTTATTTATTTATCTATTTATTTATTTATTCATTTATTTATTCATTTATTTGTTTATCTAATATTTTTTTTATCTTTTTTATCTAATTTTAAGGAAAGGGGGTCAAGAGCTTAAATAAATAGATAAAACCGACTTATTTTTCATTTTATTTACATTTTTATTTAACCATTTTATTTATTATTTAATTATATATATATATTTTAAATTTATATATAGGGATGGGGAGAGTTAAAATAGATAGGTAAAAAGCGACTGATTACCCGGTACCACCTACAATTTGTCTTTATTCACACAACGCGGGTTTGTTTGATTGTTGTTTTTTTTTTCATCGTAAATTCAGGACAAAACGCAAGAGCCGGTCCGGAATTTTAATATTCTGGAATTGCGCTTCCTTGATACCTGTTACTCGCACATGCGCAGAAGGGACAAGGCGGTGTTTTCAAACCAAAACTTCATTTGATATTTGTTATTTTAATGATAGTTACGTCGGAGAGAGTATATTTAAGCTGATTAATGTAATTTCAATCTATGAGTAGTTTTTCTGAATCAACTAATTTGTATATCATGACATCAATCGCATAACTGATGTACAGAACAGTAGTTGTTCGAATTTCCTCTTATTAAATGTTGCTTCAGGTTTTATTACTTGTGACACAAGTTGTGTCAGTCCAGTTTCCGGTCACTCCGATATTCCCAGTTCCTCTACTGTCGCCTTATCCACAGGAACCTGTCGTTTTAATAGAGAAAATAAATTATTGTTCACTCCCTCATGCCTCTGTGTTAATATTACAATTTTCTCCAGGAATGAAACAAAATCGAAAAATTCTAGACATCGATTTTCCCAACATAACTTTGCCAATATATCGTCTACATGGGATACGACAGATGAATTGCGACTTCCAACACTTAAAATGATATATCATGTTATTAAAACAACAAACATTACTTACAATAACACAGGCAGATAGATGCTACAGCTCCTTTTAATGGACAATGTTCTCTCTTGATTACACTGTTTTCTCCACCGCCATCAGACATCAACTTCCTGTGTGCAGAGTGAATTGAACATCTCCCGCCTCTTATTAGGAGCACTGTTCGAAAACGTAGCTGTATGTTGGAATTTTTTACCTGTGTAATGGACCCATCCGAAGAAGTAAGGAATCTTTAACTTGCTTTTACACCGATCTGAGACACAGGACCATTTTAGAGACCGTTCCAAAGTATTAGGCTATGGTTACTAGGCTATATACAGGGTGTCAGCCTGTCTGGCCAAGTAATCCTAGCCTAGTCCTTCCATAGGGACTTTAAATGGGGTTGCCGTGCCGCGAATCGGCGTAGGCAAGTGAAAGATTCCTCACTACTTCAGATGGGTCCATTGCAATGGTCAAAATTCCAACGTACAGCTTATGTTTCAAACGGTGCTCCTAATAAGAGGCGGGAGATGTTCAATTCACTCTGCACACAGGAAGTTGATGTCTGATGGCGGTGGAGAAAACAGTGTAATCAAGAGGGAACATTGTCCATGTAAAAGGAGCTGTAGCATCTATCTGCCTGTGTTATTGTAAGTAATGTTTGTTGTTTTAATAACATGATATATCATTTTAAGTGTTGGAAGTCGCAATTCATATGTCGTATCCCATGTAGACGATATATTGGCAAAGTTATGTTGGGAAAATCGATGTCTAGAATTTTTCGATTTTGTTTCATTCCTGGAGAAAATTGTAATATTAACACAGAGGCATGAGGGGGTGAACAATAATTTGTTATTTTCTATTCATAAAACGACAGGTTCCTGTGCCTTATCAAAGAAAATTGAATGTATGAAAATGCAAAAGAGAAAGCAGATCTGTGGTAAAATCTGAAAAAATTATTTCCATACCAACATGACCAAATCTTGTAATCTTTTTTTTCTTCTTCATGTTTTAAGCACTCGGTCACTTTTGACCATTATGTGCCTGAACTTATGCGCTGCGCAACAGGGAGTTGTGGAAAAATTAAGAATTTTAATTTAAAATGACAATAATTCAAAAATTTAAAACTATTTACAATTGCTTGGCTGTCTACTAGGGCTGGGACGATACATTGATCAATCGCGATACGGTGTTCCACGATACGCATATCGATACGTCGCGATATCCGGACCCATTTTAAACTCCGTTCAAAGGCATCAGGGACTAAAATTAAAGTTTTTGACATGGTAGCCACCCGGGCCCCTACATTTTCAGATTTATTAGCCCGGAGTAAATTTTGGTAGCCCGTGAAAAAAAATGAAATTTTGCAAAACGAAAGTGAAGTATAATATTCAGAAGCAAAACGGATCTAAAGGCCTTGTTACACGACGCGATAAGTTGCATGCAACTAATTGCAGACTTTTTTTGGTACGAGCCAGTTGCAGCGACTCGCACCGTTACACGTTGCAACTAATTGCATATATTTTGTGCTAAATTCATACCTCTTCCGCCTAAAGTTTACAAATAAATTGTGTTATCAACAGACAATACAGCAAATATTTTCAATTTTCATTACAATTACATTTACATAACTTTCTCGACGAAGAGAGCGCAGAAAATCAAATATTTGAATTAAAAAAAGCTTGCAGAAAGTGTACTGTGATCCTTTGTGAGAAAAGTCGCCATTTTATTGTCAATGTGATAGATATGACCAAAATTCGCCAAATTAGGGTTGAAATTATAAGGAATACCCGGCATTTTGATTGGTTGACGCTAAAAGTTGCATGCGATTAATCGCAAGGAATAGAACATGTTCTAATCTGAAAAACGTTGCATGCGACTTTTGAAAGTCGCATGCGATTAGTTTTAATCTATGTTATTCGACACGATTTGTCGCTTGCAACTAATTGCAAACGATTAATCGCGTCGTGTAACAAGGCCTTAAGGCTCCGCACATCATCGGGTCCGTACTTTCAAACACTCGCGCGACTTAGGCGATGCAACTCTTTCAAGATTACAATTGATGTCGATGTAAACATCGCGCGAACAACAGGTGCTTTGTTAATAGGCTTGAAATATCCATACAAACCCCGAGAATTTTTAATCGCCACACGGGCGAGCGAGTAGGAAGGTTTCATGGGCCCGGGAGCAAAAGTGGTCGCCTCGGGCGACCGGGCGACCGTTAATTTTAGTCCCTGGGCATGAACAGGCTCGTTAACTTCGTCGATTGAAAGCGTTGGGCTAACTGAAACGTGTGACTTACTGACTTAAAGGGTAAAGATGCTTTTCTTGACTAATATTCCTATGTTTGCTCCGGATAGTATGCAGTAGTCAATTTTACATGCATATATTTTGCGGTACAGGCGGAAAGATCGCCTGGATATGCGTATGCGCTTCTAAATTTTTTTTTTTGGAAATGCATACGCATATCCAGCCTGTGGTTTGTGTGAATCTAGCCGCGGAAACGACCAATGGCACTTGGATATTTTGTTGATCCGTGTCGTTGTCCGTTTCAGCGGCTAGCGGGAATCCTACGGATATTTTGTATATACTCAAACTCATGTTCGTTTAAAAAATTTAAAGCGGCGAAAGTAAAGTTTTCAGAATCCGTATCTAACGCGATCTTAATATTAACAATTTTGTATGATTCTATTGTCCAGAGAAAGTACCTGATTGAGTGGATGAGAGTGAGAGTGACGTGAAAACGGCATGAAATAACTTATGTCCAGTAGCTATTCATGCGTGCATGATCCATTCATTTATCATCGATTTTTGAGATACTGGCGCTCGACCTAAATCTCTTCCATTTAAGATGATTTCATTTATTTATCTGAAAGAAAGAGTTCTGAAATCGTATGTAATGCTAGTTACTTAAATTCGAAAATTTTTAATATAAAACCGACTCGTGTCAATCCTTGATTGAACGTCGGAAACAGCCTTTTAAAGAAGAAAGTCTGTCTACTACGATCTTTATATATCTATTATATTTTCTATTCACGTCAGCGACAACTTTAACTCGAGAATAAAATCATTAAAGATTAGTAGATTACGTCAACGTGGTTAACGCACATGCTCTCTCTCTCTCTCTCTCTCTCTCTCTCTCTCTCTCTCTCTCTCTCAAAATTTTGCTAATACATGTACATAAAATAAAACGTACAGAGACGGAAAACCGTTTGTCCTAAAAAAAATCAAAGTGCAGGATGTATCAATCGAATAAAATCAAACACATTTAAAAAACAATTATGCGGTAATCCTTTCAATATTGTAGAGAAAGGAGCGTTTGTTACGATTGTTATGGTTGTTTTTAATAAGATTTCCTCATGAAAAAAATAAGTCTAGGATTATTCAAATAGGGAGGGGAACTGAAAAGAGAGATATAAAAGGAAGGGGGGTGGTTACATAAATTCATGAACTTTTCATTTTCAAACTGAGAGCACGAAGCCCTCTTATTTACCAATTCATGGCTTGTCTTGTTGATGCAGTTACTGAGAAAATGAACAGACAAAAAAGAGTATAAATACATGTTAAGGTGAAAAGTTGAAAACATAATAGCAAAGGCTTGTAGCTTTACTTGTAGCTAACTAGCCTCTTTCTATCAGTAATAACTTTTGATGTTATTGTTCAAAGTTTGAAAAGTTTATTTAATTGCTTGGGACTTTTTAAATCTTGATTATTCCAGGATCTAGACATATATAGTCTTTATCAAAATATTTTAATGTTATACTTGAGTTTCTTTCTATACAGCCTGGATCTTCGTTATAGCAATATACATCAGAAATATCGTGATACATATCGTATCGTAGGCACTATATCGTGATACGTATCGATACGCTCGAGACCCGTATCGTCCCAGCCCTACTGTCTACTGTCCTGTTCACTAAATCCATAGCACCCTGTTTCAGCGATTTATTCTGTCGTCTGAAGAATTTTGCTATAAATTATTGTTTCCGAGGATTGACCTCCTTTAGTCGTAACCGGAAAATGACTTCAACTTTACTTACCCTATCAGCTGCCTTCAAACCGCAATATGAAAAATAAAATGTTTACGGGAAATTCCCATGTTAATTTCAAGCCGCCGCCATATTGTTCTCCATGTCAACAATAGTAAAAAGTGACGTCAAAGCCTCCGACGTCACACATTTTCAGCGATTTTACTAAAGAAAATCCCCGTAGACTTTTTATTTTCCGTCCTATTTCTAACTGAATTGACGCACAGCCAAAACAATGGTATTTTCTTTTACGACTAAAGGAGTACTATTAAACTGATATCTTTTTAGAGGATGACATTATCATATTTTAGAGAAAACCGGGAAAACAGGGTGCTCTGGAATTAGTGAACAGGACAGTAGAAAAATATGTTCAAAAGAACAGGTATGCTTGCCTGTTCTTTGAATGCTTCAAGTGATGGTGCCAGAAGTGTGGTTGTTTGAAGCGGATGTTTACAAAAATGAATGGATTTGAAAATCGTGGTGAGAAAATGTATTTATGAAGGATATTTGTCCTTACTGCATCTAAAAAGTACGTAAATTCACTCTGGATATTGGAATAAAAAAGTTAGCAATTTCAAATATACGATGGTAGGCCATGAAATGATGAAACTCAATTTTTTTCCCTGAGCTCTACAAGTAGGTCTTCCCTGTCATGCATGCCCATTTCCGAAAATTCACGCTCATTTTGCGTGATAGAGTGTTCAAAATGGCTACATGTATTATTGAGTTTCTAAAGTCAGTCACACAGACAGTACATGGATCTTACTAAGTGTTTTTAGCCGAGTTGCAAAACTCGGCTCTTAATTTGATGTGAGACGGGCGGGCGGGCGGGCGTCTGGGCGGGCGGTTGGGCGGGCGGGCGGGAGGGCGTCAACAATTGGTTTCCGGACTATAAGTCAACTACAAAAGAGGCTATAACAATGAAACTTCATACACTTACTCACCATTACTCAAGGATGAGCCCTATTGATTTTGGGGTCCAAAGGTCAAGGTCACAGGACTCAGATGATTGAAAATGGTTTCCGGACCATATTTCAGCCTGTATTGCACCTATAATCATGAAACTTGCCAGAAATGTTTCCCTTGAATCAAGGATGAGCCCTATTGATTTTGGGGTCAAAAGGTCAAAGGTCAAGGTCACAGGACTCAGATGTTTGAAAATGGTTTCCGGACCATATTTCAGCCTGTATTGCACCTATAATCATGAAACTTGCCAGAAATGTTTCCCTTGAATCAAGGATGAGGCCTATTGATTTTGGGGTCATAAGGTCAAAGGTCAAGGTCACAGGACTCTGTTGATTGAAATTGGTTTTCGGACCATATTTCAGCCTGTATTGCACCTATAATCATGTAACTTGCCAGAAATGTTTCCTGTGAATAGAAAATGACCACTTTTGATTTTGGGGTCAAAAGGTCAAAGGTCAAGGTCACAGGACTCTGATGATTGAAAATGGTTTCCTGGCCATATTTTAGCCTGTATTGCACCTAAAATCATGAAACTTGCCAATAATGATTCCCATGAATCAAGAATGACCCCTATTGATTTTGGGGTCAAAAGGTCAAAGGTCAAGGTCACAGGACTCCGATGATTGAAAGTGGTTTCCGGACCATATTTCAGCCTGTATTGCAATTATAATCATGAAGCTTGCCAGAAATATTTCCCATGGATCAAGGATGACCACTATCAATTTTGGGGTTAAAAGGTCAAAGGTCAAGGTCACAGGACTAAGATGATTAAAAATGGTTTCCCGACTGAATTTGAGCCTGTATGATGAGATTGAAAATCTGTATCCTTGAAAATATATTACACGCTGATATAGAATAAAGAGAAGACCATTTCTTGATCCAGAAATTTTCATTTAGGACCACAAAATGTTGTTACAAACCATACACATTTCATGTTAGTCTGCATATTCATACTTACATTCCAGTTTTGCAACTCGGCATTTTGCATCTTCGATGCATTTTGAGCTTATCTATATATTTAATAGTAATACAGAGTCAAAAAGTTGAGGAAAGAAATGGCTATAAGGCCAGGAGACCCCTAAACTGGCCCTCGATTTTTCTTTAGAAATAAATTTCTTGAGAAACACTTGATACCTCTCATGAAAATACATGAATGTTTACTGCTTTTCATGAAAAGAAAAATATCACCAAACAAAGTGCCATTTAACTGTAATGACGTCATGAAGTGACGTCATTTTGAAGTTATTGACAAAATATGGCGAAAATTGCTGGGAATTTTGTCTTTTGTCAAAGAATTCAATATGGCCGCATGCGTTAACGGAGACAAAATGTTTATGACAAAAGGATATAATGATAATCTTTCACATATAAATTTTCCTTTTAGTAAATGCATGCAGCCATTGCTAATTAATATAAATATGCAGTTTTTGCATCAATTTCGCGGAATATGACCAATTTTGGTGTTTTCAAAGGTCTAAAAGGTTTTGATAAACGCATTGTTTACAAAAGATAGATTTGTAATTCAGCAGAGAACGTTTCAAAATGTCAAATAACAGTTAAAAATTCTATGAAGTACAATGTTGAAAATTAGGGCCAATATTGGGTTTCATGGCCCTACCCCTTTCTCCTGCTTTGGTTCATAAGGTACAATGTATTTTGGCTTTGACATTTGGTAATGTGACAATATCTTAACATGAGCTTATAGATCTGATAAATTATTGCCCGATTAAATTCAATAGCTATAAATAAAAAAAATCAACTTTAAAAGATGTTTATCTGTACAAATGTAGGTTTTATCTGTTTGATGGTGATGCAAACCACCTTTGTCAAGGCCAAAGGTCAAGGTAGCAACTGAAAACAAAGGCTGATAGCAAAATTCTTGTGAAAACAAATTGTGTGACATTAAAGACAAAATCTTTCACAAATGCTTACACAGGCTAACAAACTGATAATGAAGACAAACTACATATGTTTAATGTTCTCTAAATCTACATTTTCCATTGATATGATGATATTGTCTTTAAACCGTTTCTATCGATATTTTATCTTACATGTCATTTGTATCTTTTATTCATTAAGGTTTAAAGATGGAGACAAATCTAATGGATTTCTCAATGGATCAAGATGAGAATGCCGACCCCAATGACTCTGATTATAAACCTCCTGCCCTATTACAAACACCTCAAATTGTTAATTCCATCCTGAAAAAGTCCTGCAAAGATAACCTTATACAGCTGTACACCCCAGTACACAAACCAGGGCTCAAGGTATGATATGTAATAATGATATTGTAACCTTATACAGCTGTACACCCCAGTACACAAACCAGGGCTCAAGGTATAATATGTAATAATGATATGGTAACCTTAAGTTATACAGCTGTACACCCCAGTACACAAACCAGGGCTCAAGGTATGATATGTAATAATGATATGGTAACCTTATACAGCTGTACACCCCAGTACACAAAGCAGGACTCAAGGTATGATATGTAATAATGATATTGTAACCTTATACAGCTGTACACCCCAGTACACAAACCAGGGCTCAAGGTATGATATGTAATAATGATATTGTAACCTTATACAGCTGTACACCCCAGTACACAAACCAGGGCTCAAGGTATGATATGTAATAATGATATGGTAACCTTATACAGCTGTACACCCCAGTACACAAACCAGGGCTCAAGGTATGATATGTAATAATTATATGTTGACTTATACAGCTGTACACCCCAGTACACAAACCAAGTATGATATGTAATAATGATATGTTGACACACCCCAGTACACAAACCAGGTATGATAAGTTTTAATGATATGTTGACTTATACAGCTGTACACCCCAGTACACAAACCAGGTATGATATGTTATAATGATGTCGTATTTTGTACAGCTGTACACCCCAGTGCACAAACCAGGTATGATATATTATAATGATATGTTGACTTGTACAGCTGTACACCCCAGTACACAAACCAGGGCTCAAGGTATGATATGTAATAATGATATGGTGACTTATACAGCTGTACACCCAAGTACACAAACCAGGTATGATATGTTATAATGATATGTTGACTTATACAGCTGTACACCCCAGTACACAAACCAGGGCTCAAGGTATGATATGTTATAATGATGTGGTGACTTGTACAGCTGTGCACCCCAGTACACAAACCAGGGCTCAAGGTATGATATGTTATAATGATATGTTGACTTATACAGCTGTACACCCCAGTACACAAACCAGGGTTCAAGGTATGATATTTAATAATGATATTATAACCTTATACAGCTGTACACCCCAGTACACAAACCAGGGCTCAAGGTATGATATGTAATAATGATATGGTAACCTTATACAGCTGTACACCCCAGTACACAAATAAGGGTTCAAGGTATAATATGTTATATTGATATGGTGACTTATACAGCTGTACACTCCAGTACACAAACCAGGTATGATATGTTATATTGATATGGTGACTTTATACAATTACATGTATTGACTTTTGATGAGGTCTACTCGTTACTATTCAGACCTGGTCAGGTATTGGTTGACCGAGGCCGAAGGTCTGTATAGTCATGAGTAGACCGAAATCAAAAGTCAATAACTGCTTATTAAATTATCAAGATTTTATTAAAATTTGCATTGTAATGTATTGTTCTCTCATATCGAAGGGCAAAAGTCAAGATTGAAAGAGGAGAGACAAAATTTGAAAATTATACAGTTGATCTAATCGACGAGAGAAAAAAATTACGATATTCAAATTCAGATAATACCTTAATACAGCTGTACACTCTAGTACATGTATGTACATTCTGAGCAAGCCTCTACTAGTTTTGCAAATGTTAAGAATTAAGAGAAGAAAAGTCTACTTTATAGAGACTTAAAGATGCATTTGAAAATGATATGTTGTATCTGAATCAGTAACCTTTATCACTTATCTGTTACTGTAGACAATGCATGTATGAAGAGAGCTTGACGGGTTAGTAATGTTTGAACTTTATAACATAATAATGTTTAACATGTTTGAAAGCAAACATTTTTAATTAGATTTAAAGAGATCAGTACATTATTTAGAAGTTCTCCATCATTGATTTCAGGTCCAGTTTCAGACCCCCCATTCCACAGTAAAGAAGTCAACTCCCACTCGTTTTGATGCTGTGAGGAAGTTAGATGAGAAGGAAAGATGGATAGAAAGAACAAGTGTTGTGACAAAACAGGACCACTTAGACTATGTCATGTATGCTACAGAGATCTTCAACGAATTAATAAACAACCTTCCAATAGATAGGTATGAACCCAGATTACATGTGATTTAGAGTCACCACTTTCATATACATCCTCATTTACAATATTTTTGAAGAGTCAATAATCAATTCTTATATGAAAGAGACGAAGTCACGATGTAAAAAAATCCTTCCTTTCAATTTTATAGGCTTATATTTCATTTGTAATGGTATCCAGTCTTCGTGAAAACTCACTAGCCCGACCGCCCTGGCTACCAAATATTTCCTTGGGCTACCAAAATTTGCTGCTGAGCTAGCCTGACTGGCTAGTGACCTTTACTGAAATGCATTGTCTGGCGATTTCTCGTCTTATACTAAGGGTAAAATCGCCGCCTACTTTCTGTAACATTGCAAACAAGGAATCCGTCATATCTCAATTTCTATGATAGTATCTATGGTGGTTAAGTATGAAATGTTTATTTATTTTAATGAACATGCTCAAAAGGAAATAACGTTTTCCTGTAAATTCTGGTCATGAAAAAATTGTCCCAAGATACACGATAAATGTCTCTGTAACAAGAGTGCATTGCTTTCTGTGTAGCATGACCAGTAATTTAATACGGTAACGACTAATATGCGAGTGTTACATGTTCAATTGAAATGAATGAGTTCTTACGAGAATTTTATTAGCTATTGACCATGCACACACTGCCACAATCAACGGCCGGCCTTTAAGTGTGTGTGATAAAAAGTTCTTGAATTTTTCCTTCTTGGTCCATTGTCTGTGTGTAAAAAGCCTATGTGAAATGATCTTTATACAAACAATATCAAGAATTCATTGTAAACTTTTGATAATGACATTGGGGATGTAAAAAGTGAGCATGCCGACTGCTGACATCTGCTAGAAAAAGGATCGTGTGATGGTTTAGCTTTGATCAATTTTTAGTATACTCTATATGTGTGGGGTTTGGCATAATATACTCAAGAAATGATGGTTCTTTTAGAATTTATAGTGCTTTGATATTTCTTCAAGTGATCATTTTGGGTGGCTAGTAAATTTTGGCACTCGACTAGCCCGACTAGCTAGTGGCAAAAAAAAAAAATTTCATGAAGACTGGGTATCTGATGTAAAAGCATAATTATGCTAATGTTTCCAAAGAATATTTGATGATATGTTGCAAATGATGTCAAATTTCTGCCCTTATGAGAAGCAACTCTATATATTGAAAAGGGGGAATAGAGGAAACAGTACAAAAATCATACTTTATTCAAATATTTACTACGGGATGAGGATTAGCCTTTACATTTCTATGGTTAATGTTCAAGGTCATAATGGAAAATTACAAAATAGATCTAGTAAAAATGAAACTGTTAGAGGGCAAACTTGCAAGACTAAAATTATAATGTCTTAGTTTAACTAATGTTGGCCATAAAGAATGCAGGGTAAACTTAACTGATTTTGAAAGTACAAATATATGATGAACCATGTCAGGGATTTTTTTTTGCCCCTTTTTGGGGCCGTTATTCGGCCCCATTCCCAATGAAAAATAGTATCTTTTTTTCCCAATTATGGCTCTAAAATTTCCCAATCACATAAAGATGGAATTATCACCGAAATTAGATAAATCTACTGATTCAAAAGTAGCGAATTTGCTTATTATTTGCCATATTCTTGTAAGCATAAGAAATTAAATCATATTGAAAAGAAAATTATTTGATTAAACTTTCAATTCTGAACTCTTGATTGGGCCTAAAATAAAATTTAGTTTGTTTGCCGTTAACCGACCGACCCACGAAAATTCCCGCGACTCGGAGATTTTTATTGCCATTTTCATTCTGATATTTTTTTTATTGATTATTTCTTCCCGAGATTTTGGAATGTCCAGTTTAAGTATAAGATTATTCAAAATGAAAAAAAAACCTTTAGATTTAACAGGGCGCAATTTCAGTGAAGAGACAGTTAAGTATTATGTCCATGTAAATGATGTTTGATAGTCGTATTTTATGTACATGTACGACCGCGAAAAATCAATAACTACTTACCACATTTCAATGACAAGAAATGTCCACAAGACAGATGGTCCTATTTAAATCATATTGATTTTAACATGTGAAAAAGTTGATTTATATACCCGGTTCCGATCAACAATGGCAACGTGTTACGTATTATCTGTACCCCCCCCTCCCCCCATCACTAGCTCGCATAACTGAAGTGGTTGTAACAATTGCAAAAAAATGAAACTTCTTTCGGGGGATGCTAACACTGGACACTTAGATTGTGCTTAAAATAATATGTACTGCGTGCTTTTGTATAAGTTTTGGTAAAATTAGCAAGGAGATTCCGTGAGACTTCAGCGCCAAAGTGCACGGTTTGCTTCAATGATCCATATTTTTTTGGGGGGGGTCTCCAAACTCCCCCACTTCATACTCGCAGAATAGCAGTTAAAATAGGTTTTCAGGACCTGTTCCTGAACGAATACATAAATTGAAAAATTAGATATCGTGTGTTGAATCAAATGGACAAAATTAATAATGACAACGCTCCAACTCTCCCCTCGTTCAACTTCTAGTGGGTTTGTGCAATCACGTGGACACTTCTAGACAGTGGCGAGAGGATTTAACCTATTGATTTGCAAGGCCAGGAGTCAAAAGCCGAGATCACAATTGGTAATGATAAAACTCTGTGGATAGTCTAAAGATCACAATTTACTTTGGAAATCAATATTCTAATCTTTGCATTGACTCAATCATGTTCAGAGCCAGAGGACGAGACCTATTGTGTCTCAAGGTCAGGGGTCAAAGTTCACATTAGGCAGTAATAGATCAACTCTAGAGATTGCAATTTAATAAGGTGTTCATCAAACTTTGCATGCGAGTTGCCAATGGTGCAAGGGGAGGGGACGCCCATTGGTTTCAAGGTTCACAATAGGCAATAATGCAGAACTATATGGTGTACTTATGATGCTCTTCCAAATTCCATGTGAGTTGCCCATGGGTCAAGGACTATGTACGAGTACACCTTGTGATTTTGAAGGTCAGGGCTCAGAGGTCAAGGTCACAATGTACAGAAATAGATTAACCTCATCGACAGCCTTTAGATAACAAATGAACGGAAATAAAAAAGATGTTAAAAATGTTGTTGTCATGCATGGAGCCATGATGGAGGTGCTACATTTTGTGTGAACTTGTTTTCATTTTGACTGTTAATAAATAGACAGTGTGCATATAACAATTAACTGTCACTTTTGTAATTACTAATATTTGAAAAAAAACCCATGTGTTTGTGAAACATGAATGTCCCTTACCATTCAAAAGTTATGGCCAAGGTTAAAGTTTTTGCGGACAAACAGACAGACAAACGGACAGGACAAAAACTATCTTCGATTACGGGGGCATAAAAAGAGTTTTTATTGACCATCAGTCTGTTGGATTCAGTAAGTTTAAATTCTTGCAGCATGCAGACTGAAACTATCATACATGTATAGATTATGTAATGAAACTGATTTTAAAAATGTCTCAACACAATACATACAATGATGAATATGAAAATAAAATTTAAGGTCATGTCTACTCATATACCATAAAGTTTCTAGACTTCACAATGCCATGCTTCAATATGCTATAACAAGCTTTTTTTAATTTTAGTTCAAAGAACATTAAAAATAAGCAATATGCTTATATGTTAAATGTAGGAAGTCTTTTGTGGCTAAGTATTTATAAAGTTATTTTCAAATAAAATAAAATATTTTCCCTACCTACCTACCCATAAGTAAAAGGGTAGAGTCGGTTAACAGCAAGCATAAAATATTTTATGTCTGGCCTTGTATAAACTGTTATTTTACTTTTATGTTAGTACTTCCCAAAATATTCCCAAATGTCGTTAATTTTCCCAATTGCACGGGCCCCGACCCCATTCCCAAATTACTGAAAAAAATCACTGCGTGATGTGTTGATGTATCCAATACATGGAGGATTCCTTCAATGTGTATATTGGAAGGGGATAAGTCTTTTTATTTTCATGGTCAGAGAAATTGTTTTAATTTAAGTAATGTCTTGTTTTTGACAACAGGAAAGAAAATGAAGCTGGTATACCCCCTGATTCTCCCGACAATGCTATCCAGGATACCACACTTTGTAATGATATGGATGTATCCATGACAGTGGACGACAGAGTGACAGAAAACATCACACAATCCAACAGTAACGCGGACAGTACTGAAAGCAGTGACTCCAATACAGGAGGCAGTGACACACAGACAGAAATAAAGCAAGACACACAGACAGAAATAAAACAAGACACACAGACAGAAATAAAACAAGACACACAGACAGATGTTGTGAGTGGGACTCAGGAGGAGGAGGATATGGACACTGATGATTTCTTTGATGCAGTCGATACCCCAGACAACGTGCTCATGGCAAAGGAAAATAATGTCACTGTACTGGCTGTAACCAACGACGACACAATACAACAATGTAAAGATTCTGTACTGGCTGTAACCAATGACGACACAATACAACAATGTAAAGATTCTGTACAACCATCAAATGATACAGTAGACCAGGAAACTATACGACCCCCCTCCCCACCTCTACCAGCCAAGGGTGGTTACAATATTGACTTTGACAATTTGGATGATTTCAATCCATTTCAGACTAAGTCTGCTGTGGCAAATTCTCCATGTGGTAGTAATAAGGAAAGCATAGCAGCTGAAAATCCTAACACACAAGATGACGTTAGAGATGGTGGTCAGATAAAATGTGACAGTGAGGTTCAGGAGGATAATGGAATCCTCAGTGTCCAGAGTCCTGATAACAAGAGGCACTCTCTGTCTCAGCTACAGAAAGTCTCAGACAATCCTTTCCTAAAACTTATAGATTCCCCCATTGTTAAACCACAGGACCCCGCCGAAAAACAGAAAGTCTTAGACGAGATGATGAAGAGTGCAGACGATGACATACTGAGTCAGAGTTTTGAGGACATCGATCCATTCAAACCTAAAAAACAAATAGTAAACTCTCCTGATAAAGAGGAGAAGAGTGTCACACAATGTACTGCGGTACAAGTGAATGATCAAGTTCAGGACTCACCACCAGCCCATGACGTTAATGTGGAAGATCAGACTACATCCTCTCAGCACGCGGAATCAGATGACGGCAATATAACGGTGATCGATACCAAAGACGGCGAGGATCTGTCGTCAGTCATTACAGCTGCCGATGAATCCTTCACTAAGTCTATATCAGCTACTGACAGTCTGCCTGTCCACAAAGGTGAGGACTCCATACAAAACACAGACCAAAACCCATTCACATGCAAAACCCAGCTTGCTAACTCTCCAGTCATCAAAGATAATGAAAACCCATTCACATGTAAAAAGGAATTGGCTAATTCACCTGCAGTAAAGGATGATGAGGACCCATTTAAATGCAAATCTCAATTAGCCAATTCACCAGCAGTTAAAGAAGATGAAAACCCATTTGCATGTAAAAAGCAATTAGCCAATTCACCTTCAGTCAATGATGAGGAAAACCCATTCACATGTAAAAAGCAATTGGCCAATTCACCTTTAGTCAAAGATGAGGAAAACCCATTCACATGTAAAAAGCAATTAGCCAATTCACCTTTAGTTAAAGAAGATGAAAACCCATTTGCATGTAAAAAGCAATTAGCCAATTCACCTTTGGTCAAAGAAGAGGAAAACCCATTCACATGTAAAAAGCAATCAGCCAATTCACCTTTAGTCAAAGAAGAAGAAAACCCATTCGCATGTAAAAAGCAATTAGCCAATTCACCTTTAGTCAAAGATGAGGAAAACCCATTTGCATGTAAAAACCAAATCGCCAATTCACCTTTAGTCAAAGACGAGCAAAACCCATTCACATGTAAAACGCAATTAGCAAATTCACCGTTTGTCAAAGACAAGGAAAACCCATTCACATGTAAAATGCAACTAGCAAATTCTCCAGTTGTAGAATCTACTGACAATCCATTGAAGGCATCAAACCAGATACCTTACTCACCAATTGTCAATTCAGCTGGAAAATCTGAGGTACCATCAAATTGTAGCCAACCCAAGGATGATGCTGTAGACGTACTGGATCCCTTTAAATCTAGTAATAAGATGGTGAATTCTCCATGTACCAACAGTAACCAGTCTGAGCTTGACAATGATAAACAGACTTCTCACATTACTACACAGCATCAGAACGTATTAGATCTGACTCCGGCCAGGATGGAGAACAAACCAAAGGACAAGTTAACAGCCAGTGATCCGTTTGACACACCTAAATTTAAGTCAGTGGAGGGAGGTATTCCAGAAACCACAGTTTCCAAAAATAAGGTAAATTTTCAATTTGTTTCTATGGTAAATAGTTATTATTATATGTAAAAATCTTGAGCAAAGAAATTTTTGTTACTAATTAAAGTATATACTGTATTATGCGCAAATAGGCCAGTGATGCTCTTTCAGGCTTTTCTCCTAAAGGCAAGGTAGTAATTAAGGGATTGTCCAAGGCCTGACATCGCACCTGTAGGTGGACTTGTGTATTATGACGTCATATTCAATGATCCATCAAGGCATTGTTTGATAGTTGATAGTTGATTGTGATGACAAAACATAAAAGTCCGCTTGCAGATGTGATTTCAGACATTTGGCGATACCTCAGTTTCTAACTTCTATGTTGCCGATACTAAAAGACATACTATTATTACTAAGGACTTCTTTATTAATCAAGCATTGCTATGTGCTGACTTCAGACAGAAAATGAAATAAGATTATATAGACCATTGATTATGTTTGATAGTGGATTTGAATTTTAAGTTTACTGTTTAATGCGTTTGTTACAGGGGAGTTTACCTGAGAAAACCTTAGTGGAATTGAATTATAAGTTTACTATATAATACGTATGTTACAGGGGAGTTTACCTGAGAATACTATGTTCACCAGCCCCTCCCAGCTTGGTCTGTCAGAGGAGGACTTTAAATCAAACACTAACGACTGTATGTACCATTAAACAACCATTACATGTATATATTAAGATATGATTATCTCAGTTTCACAAATACTTGTTAAAAATGTTAACAAAGTTGCTATCCCTATCTTTATTACACTTACATAAGATTTCAAGATATAAGAAATGTCTTTGCGTGTTTTAAGAATTTTTAAGCTCCTGTTAGCTGATAACCAAAATGTGAAGTGAAAATTGTGATATTGTACGGAAACATAATACCTCTCTTGGTAAAGTCTGTATGTCAGTTTCCATAAACTAAAACAGCAGTGAATACAGATTATATCTTCAATGATACTTCATGTTACCTACATGTATATATATTAATGATGATACTATATGTCACCTACATGTATTTGATGTATTTGTTATTTTCAGATTTTTGGGATCCTTCAGCACTTGATATGCTAGAAAAGTTTGGTAACACTCAGGTACGGGCCTTATCATACACATACATATAGTCCTTAACTTGATACTATGAAGTCATTTATTCTCATGGGGCTCAATTTTCGTGGATTTATGAGATTCAGTATTTTCGTGGAGGTGTAATTACGTGGATGCCGCTCATTCAAAAAACATTACTCTTGAGGAAAATACTAGTCTTGTTAGCAAGTTATCTTTTTTTTCCATAACTGGCAACGATTACATTTACATCTATCCTAAAACATCCATCTTAAAGCCCCTCCATGCCAACTGGATAATTGCCACTCACATTAAGATGTCGCTTAAATGTGACCAAAGTAAAGGTTTAACTTGGTATGGTAGAAAAGTTTGGTAACAATCAGGTACGGGCCTAGTAATTATACACGGACATATAGTCCTTAACTTGATAAGTTGATATGTTAGAAAAGTTTGGTAACAATCAGGTACAGACCTTATTTATTAGAAAAGTTTAGTAACACATCAGGTACAGACCTTATTTATTAGAAAAGTTTAGTAACACTAGGCCCTGTTATACACATATATAGTACTTAAATTGATATGTTAGAAAAGTTTGGTAACACTCGGGTATGCGCCTTGTTATACACTTACATAGTCCTTAACCATGCTAACTTGAAATGTACAGTACAGTACTACAATGTATACACATATTTCATTTAAATTAAAGAGATGGTCTCAAAAAGCCTCAACAGGTTAGAAAGCCTCAACACTTCAAAATGACTTGTCACTTATTTAAAATCAAGCATACTACACTGGTGACATACATACAGTCAAGTTTATGTAGAAAAGTAAGAATACAGTTGATTTGCATTTACAAAAATTTGGATGTCTGAGAAGTGAAAAGGTATTAATGATAGGTACCCTGTATGTTTTGTTGACACTTTCATATTTTGAGTTAACCTATGTATACTGGTTATTATCCCAGATTTTATGATTTCTCCTTATAGAATGGTACAGAATCTAACTACTCCAGGATGCCTATGATTGTATGATTTCTCTTTATAGAATGGTACAGAATCTAACTACTCCAGGATGTCTTTGTTTTTATGATTTTATGACTTCTCTTTATAGAATGGTACAGAATCTAACTACTCCAGGATGTCTTTGTTTTTATTATTTTATGACTTCTCTTTATAGAATGGTACAGAATCTAACTACTCCAGGATGTCTTTGTTTTTATGATTTTATGACTTCTCTTTATAGAATGGTACAGAATCTAACTACTCCAGGATGTCTATGATTGTATGATTTCTCTTTATAGAATGGTACAGAATCTAACTACTCCAGGATGTCTCTGTTTCAAGCCTTTGATCCTTTGGTGGATCTCCCACAAAACGGTATGTTACTGACACACATGGTAACTGTGTGGGTAATATATATCTGTAATTGATATTATTAGTTATACAGTGTTTTACAGCTTTTTTCATCGACCCAATATATTTTTTATCCCCCCCTGTAAAACACTGTAGAACAAATTTATTCCACCGATGGCTTTTGGCTTGTGTATGTAACTTCAACATATTTTAAAGCATCTTGGTGACGTCGATATCGTAAAGCGTCTTAGCAGAAGAAGGATATTAAAATAATATCCTGTCAGTAAAATGATACAACATAATATTCAGTTCTTCTCGACCAATCAAATTGCAAGAAATTTGCCAGAGGTGGGATAAATACATGTACATGTATACATGTACTCTAATGTTCAGTTAGAAAGATAAACTAACATATTTTTAGTAACTGTTGTTTGAGACTTAAGAATTCAGCCTTGTGTTTATAAGCTGTGACTTACATATATTTACATGCTTTTGGTTGTATAATATGGTCATCGTCTCTTTTCTCTACATAGATCCCAGAAGAATCAGCCTAGCAGCTCGTCGGGCCAGTATACGGGAAGCAAAGAGAAACACACTGGGTGGTCACAGGATGACAGGATTTAAGGGGTATCACTTATTTAGATTATCTTTTGTACCTTTTAAAACACTTAATTCCCCTGGATTCAAATATTCTGTATAAACAATGGTCTGAACTTATATCTCTTTTAATTTTACATGAGATACATGAATGTGGATTGAATGGGTTAGTACATGTATTAAGTTTGTGTTTCACATATAACTTTCTTTAAAGGGAAATCAAATTTTAAATTTGAGGCTTTTACCTTTATCTTTAAAAAAAATTCTGCAAGAATTAAAAGATATCAGTGTAATGCAGTGGTTTTTATGTTCCGTCATCATTTAATTTCCATTCATAAAAAGAAATCTTTATTAGGAGAGCTTATGCTAATATAGCATCCTCAAATTTTCTGACTGTTACAGGATCTTTTTTGGCTTGCTCATTGAGTATTTTTTACTAATTACATGCTGTATACATACATGTTTATGTGATTTAGTTTCTTTACTGTATATTTTTTGTGTAACAGGAGAGAGTCCAGTTTTCCTGAGGAAAGTATCTGTTTATTTGGTACTCCTACACGTCAGCTCCAGATGATGGGTGTTCAAACAGCCAGGAACAAAGATGGAACACCGAATACCAGGACACCCAACAGAGACAAACAGGTTCCTAAAGGGACTACACCAAAAAAAACTTTTGTTGATCTTCTGACGGACACCCCAGATAACAAGGTGAGAGATCGTAAAGTTTATAGTAGGAATGTCACAAATATACATGTACACGTGTATAATAACATTTAAAATGAATGTTAAGATTAATATCTGTGATGTAATCAAGAGATAAAAGATTCTCCAATAATTGCCGAAGAGTCAAACTCACTTCTTTTAAAGCTAATAAGATTGTTTAAATACCCAGGAATCCCAGTCAGTACCACAGTTACCTATGGACCTCGGCCAGGATGATCAAACAGAAGATTTACTAGAGGTAAGTTTTCTTACTTACATGTAGTTTTGTGTAATGTGTGTGACAAACTTGCAGAAAAGGTAGATTCTCTGTTTCTTAAGCATATGTCAGTTCCACTCTGAAATCCACCGCTGCCGTCATCACATCATCTCCATTGACATGTCAGAGTTTTGCATACAGAAATTAGGATAATAAATTTGTAAATACATGTACATGTAAAATAACAAAAATGTAACTTTTTTTTTAAATGAAACAAAAAATACATACAATGGCTTTTAAGTAACAAATGTACGGGAGCTAATGTCATAGCCCGAGAATCATCTGTGTCGGTTGCATGGAGAAAATTTTAACCTGGGCAATACATGTATCTCATGAACAATAAAGGGTAGGGCTTTGATACATATATTTCTCATGTAGATTCATCATGACCAAACCTTTCATTTCGGACCTTGATCTTTGACCTACTGTCCTGTACATTAAATCCACAGCACCCTGTTTTCTCCAAAATATGAAATCGACATCTTCCAAAAAGATACCAGTTTTAAAGTACTCCTTTTGTCGCAACAGAAAATGCCATTGTTTTGGCTGTACGTCAATTTAGATAGAAATAGGACGGAAAATACAAAGTCTACAGGGATTTTCTATAGTAAAATCACTGAAAATGCGTGACGTCTGACACTTGACGTCACTGATTACTATTGTTGACACGGAGAACAATATGGCAGCGGCTTGAAATTAACATGGAAATTTCCCGTAGACATTTTTTTTCATATTGCGGTTTGATGGCAGCTGATAGGGTAAACTGAAGTTAACTTCTAGTTACGACTAAAGGAGGTGTATTCTTGGAAAAAATAATCAATAGGAAAATTCATCAGACGACAGAATAAAACATCAAAACAGGGTGCTCTGGATTTAGTGAACAGGACAGTAGTGGCCTTCACCATGGAATTTCACCTACTTTTATAAAAACCTTAAACTGGTCATTCTCACTATTTTATTAAATTGCCATTTTACTATCACAAACCTACAGGCCAAGCGATGTTGTCTTCTGACAAATCTTATTTCATTAGGAAAATATCAAGAATTAATTGAATATTCATACTCTTGCAAAATAAACAGTACAGTATAAAGATGCTGATATTGATTTGACCTTTGTAATAACTTGTATTATATCAGATAGTACAGTATAAAGAGGCTGACATGAGAGGGTTGAAGCAGGGATTGGGGTTAGAGTTCCAGGGGATTTTACTATTACATGTTTGTTATATCAGATAGTACAGTATACAGAGGCTGACATGAGAGGACTGAAGCAGAGATTGGGGTTAGAGTTCCAGGGGATTTTACTACAGAAGGAAAAGGAAATGCAGCAGAGAGAGAATCAACTTAAAAAGGAAATAGAACAAGTTAATAAAAAACTGGAGGCCAGCAAAGAAGAAAATGTCACTGTTACCAAAAACTTGAAAGGCATGGTGTAAGTCATCACATCTTAATCCCGTTACATGTACCTTCTTAAAGCTAAAATCAGCTAACGAGAGAAAAGTTAATTAAGATCCCTTATGTATAAATCATCAGTTCTGAATTCAGTCCTAAGGGCACATGACATTTTAGCTATAAGCACCAGATCTTTATCTTGACATAGATGCATTTTGAAAGTAGTTAGATTCTCCTTTATTCAATCATAGTGACTATTAAGTGTTTTTTTTAATCTGAAATTCAAGTTGACTTTGTTCTTTATTTCAGAGAGACAGTAAATGAGTATGAGAGTATCATCAATGAAATAACAAGTAAGTTATTTCAAGACAAAATACATGTAAGACATGAAAATCTTCCCCAAACCATGAATATCTATAAGCTTTATCTATTTAATCAAGTTGATGAAATATTTTCACGGTACCTCTTCAAAATCTGATTTTGAAGAAAATTCATTTAGAATTGCTCTTAAGAGTTATTTGTATACAAATGTGTTCATTTCGTTTGGAGACAATGATAGAAAAGTTTAAAACATTGTCAAAACATCCCCCCCATATCTATGTTTGCGTGTCATATTATATTTATTTCTGGCTAGTAGATGGCACAGCTTGGCTGTAAATTACTCTAAGGAAAGATAACTTATATTTTTATGTTGCCCAAATTATCCAAAAAATTAACTTGATTAGCTGGTGGGTAGATTTAATTTTCTCCCACTGTTGGCAGGGATATCAATAAAAATGCTTGGAAAAGATTACCTTGTCTTACCCCTATGGTTTATAGGGTTAAGTTAACATTTCTTTGCCCTGGTAATCGAAGATTCGGGAGCATATAGTTTTTGTCCTGTCCATTTGTCTGTTTGTCCACAAAAACTTTAACCTTGGCCGTAACTTTTGAATGGTAAAGGACTAGGGCTTTGATATTTCACATGTGTATTACTTGTGACAAGGCCTTTTCATGGATACCAAAATTTTTGACCCTGGAGTTTGACCTACTTTTGAAAAACTTTAACCTTGGCCATAACTTTTGAATAGTAAGGGATGGGTTTTTGATATTTCACATGTGTATTACTTGTGACAAGACCTTTCAATGGATACCAAAATTTTTGACCTTGTGACCTTGACCTTGGAGTTTGACCTATTTTTGAAAAACTTTAACCTTTGCCATAACTTTTGAATGATAAGGGATATGGCTTTGATATTTCACATGTGTGTTCCTTGCGACAAGACCTTCCCATGGATACCAAAATTTTTGACCTTGTGACCTTGACCTTGGAGTTTGACTTATTTTTGAAAACTTTAACCTTGGCCATAACTTTTGAATAGTAAGGGATGGGTTTTTGATATTTCACATGTGTATTACTTGTGACAAGACCTTTCAATGGATACCAAAATTTTTGACCTTGTGACCTTGACCTTGGAGTTTGACCTATTTTTGAAAAACTTTAACCTTTGCCATAACTTTTGAATGATAAGGGATAGGGCTTTGATATTTCACATGTGTATTCCTTGTTACAAGACCTTTTCATGGATACCAAAATATTTGACCTGGTGACCTTGACCTTTGAGTTTGAGCATTATACAATTTTTACAGACAAAGATGCCGACGGGGGCATTCATGTTTCAAAAACACATGTTTTTTATTACGTGTGTTTTAATGTGACTTTAATTGTGATGCCATACATGATTGCTGCGTTAGTCGATCAAAATATGAAAAAGATAACATAAAATCTCATTTTGAATGCTTTTAGACAGTGGGAGGAAAATAATAATTCACCAGATGTGAACAGGGAAATCTAATCCTTGTGTCCAGAATTTGCTTTTGTCAAAGACTCTGCAAGCATCATTGTGATACAAGCAAATCCTGGACACTCAGGTTGGATTTAATTGGCTCTCATCACTCTTGGGATAGATTTTATTAATCTTACTTGTTTTTGAACACTAAAAAGCCCATTTAATTATCTGGGAAGTAAGTGTTAGAATTACATATCATGTTATTCATAATATATTGACTTACATGTATTTATTTGAATTTATCAATAGAAAGAGAAGAAAAGTTATCAGCAGAATTGAAAGAATCTAGAGTTCAAATGCAAAAGGAGAAAGACCAGGTATCTCATGCTTTACGTAATTACTATTTCTTACTTAGAATATTCTCAATTCAAGATGATGATAAAATATTGAGGTTCAAATTTATATAGATGAAAAATACCTCTCTTCCATTCAAAATTATCACAGAGAAGAATCATCTTTATAAGTTACTCTATAACATTTATCCATATCTGTTGAGACTAACAGAGATTAATCTACAATTTGATATAAATGGGTCCTCTGGACCTGTTGACAATCAGACTATGGGTCCCCAGCAAAAACAATGGGTCCCAGCAGAAATTAATGAGTCCCAAATATTGCTATTAGGTGTGATGTTACTTGTCCCGTGGGGGACCTTGTGACATGTCCTCCACTCTGTATGCAAGTGTATGTGGTGTTGGGAGGGTGTATTGAATTGTACTGCATCATTTACTAATGGATGGACCATATTTACAAGGGTCTTTAACATGCCACCACAAGAGATACACCTCAGCAGTAGCTTGCTGAATAATTTACCCATTTCCCATTTCAGTCGCCCTAGGTGATATAACAGGTGGGTGTAAGATGATAATTCACCTCCGAGAAAATCAACCTTCCACTGGGATCAAACCCAGGACCAAGGCCGACGCTGTACCTACTGAATATGATTAAGATGTACTTACTGACTCAAATTTATTCTTTATTCAATCTAGATTTAACATACTATTATCGTGTAAACGACTTTATGTTGGCGTGACCTTAATTTTGCGGCAATTCAATCACGTATTGATTCATGCGACTTAATTTTCGCAAATTCACCATCCGTAAGATTCATTAATCATTTCAATTTCCTATTCTTTTACCTTAAGATTTGTATCAATTATTTCTTTATACAATGTCATGGTTTGCTTCATTTTTCATAATCTAAAACGTATCTGCGGTACGTCGCTTCGCCCATTTTGTTTTTCATACGTCAGAAGTTGAAATTTTATTTGATTTGTCGTTCAACAAAATGTAATAGTAAGTATCGATACAATTCATTCCGTGTAATTTAATGACAGCTTACACTTGTTATCTCAAAGTCGAACGGCGGTTCCAAATTTTTTCCTTCATATTCTAACCAATTTGACTTTGGATAACTCGAAATCGGTTATCACGAAATTTCGCTTATCTCCAAGTATTTTCTAAGTCCCAAGTCACTTTCTTTGTGTATTTTATACTCGTTAAGTCGAAGTCTAATGTTTGTTTAAACAAACCAATTAACATACCAAATAATTGTGAAAATCTCATGGTAAAACAAACAATTATAGGTAATGCAGGTTGACTGATTCGCTGTTGATTGATCAACCATGACATCAATTAATGAAGGGGGATAACAGTTAATTAGATAATGATATCATTGCGGAAACAATGATATGTGCATGTTTCATTCATTAAAATTGCATTGTTTGTTAATGTTGAAATTCTCATAAGAAGCGATGGCTAAAAAACAAAAACAAAGAAACAATTAGAAAAAAAGTTACAAAATTTTCAAGATTTATCGTAACTGAAATAAAGCAATCTGAGCAACAGTGATACTGACGATCTACAAAATAATCCATACATAAAACTTCATACGCTAAGAGGAAGATTGCATACAAGTTAATTAAAGTGAAGAATGAAGACATGTACGACATTGAAATCTAGCAGACAAAAAATTGATAAGGGTACGAATAAATGTCTTCATTGTACTGGGGTCCTTTGATGACACATTGACAATGATCTAAAACTCTTGAAGGTCAACGGCACATGACAGATTGATAAGACAACCAAACTTTTATTATATCAGGGTCGAGGCTATCGGCGCGGAAAGGGGGGGGGGGGGGGGGGGTCACACGAAGAATAAAAATATCTGACATTCTCCATGGGCCTCTTCGTGAAATTCCAGTGTGAAGAAATGAGTAGCCTTTTAAACTCCGATATCTATTGTATAGCTAAATGATTCTTTAGGCCTTATTAATACAATACATTGCAAAATATAGAGTAAATTCGACTGACGTTTTTCTCGAACTCCACTTATGTCGAAGTATTTTCAGTGGGCCCATCAACTTCGAGATAGCGAGTGTCAGCTGTAATTACTATGTATACGATACATGCTAATTAATTTAATCACCATGATCACTGTGCATACAACTCGTACTCCTTCGCGTTTACATTCTTGCCGGGTAGTCAAATTAGACGGACACATTATACGGAAAAGGAAAATGCGTACCATGAGACGCAGCGATTGGAAATCTATGGGTCCTGGGCGATTTTTATGCGTCAGAGACGTAGGGTGCAGAGGTAGATGAATCACTGGACTAATGACTTTTTTCAAAACATTTTTCAGTCAAATGAGGATATTCAAAACATGGACAAAGCCTTCTCAGATCTTCATAAACGATTTGAAAAAACAAAGGAAATTCTCCAGCAGGCCAGACAGGTATGTATTGTTGTACAGGTAGTTCTCCTGCAGGCTAGACAGGTATGTTTGTTATACCCCCCACAAATGAAGTTTAGGGGGGTATATAGGAATCACCCTGTCCGTCTGTCTGTCCGTCCGGTTAAGAAGTTTTGAAAGCAGATTTCTTTTATACTATTAATGGTAGTCCTTTCATATTTCATACACACATTTATAACCATAAAGAGTACTACATTTTGGTACCATGACTTTTGACCCTGTGACCTTGACCTTCACCCTATACAATATTTTATGTTAAGAAGTTTTGAAAGCAGATTTCTTTTATACTATTAATGGTAGGCCTTTCATATTTAATACACACATTCACCATAAAGAGTACTACATTTTGGTACCATGACTTTTGACCCTGTGACATTGTGACCTTGACCTTCACCCTATACGACATTTTATGTTAAGAAGTTTTGAAAGCACCATTTATAATGGGGAGTATAATTTGTCCACTTTAGGGCAGTTCTAGTTTGAACAATGTATCATGTGTTGAAAAGTTTTCATATACCGTCCCTTTAATATTTAACACATTTCACATATGGCCCCTACAATATTTAATAATATATTCAATATATTGTATGTTGTTTTACTCCAGAATGAGGCCAAATGGAGACAGTATGGTGAAGAATGTGCTACCAGACTGAAGAAAAGTGAAGAGAAAGCAGCAAAGATCAAAGAGAAAGCAGAGGAAAAACTCAATGAGTAAGACTTACGCTTGTTATGTAGTTTAAGGTACAGAATGGTACTCATGATAACATGTTTGTGCTTTAAAAACTGTTAGGGTATGGGCAAATCCGCTGTCATACTTGAGTTTAACAATTTACGGTAAAACTGATATTTCTGAAGGGGATTCACAGATACCCTGCTCGCTTTTGTAAAACATCAGTATGGTAAGCTTTGCTTTGGTAAGGAATGAACTAGCTTTTTACAATGTCAACATAGAAACGATATCATAACAAAAACTGTAGTGAAACGTGAATTACCTGTCAGTTTTTGTGTCGCCTGCGAAGCAAAGCGACACTTAGGGATCACTTTGTCCGTTGTCCGTCTGTCCGTCCGTCCGTCCGTCCGTCAGTCAGTCCGTCTGTCTGTCTGTCACACTTTGGGTGTCACAGCCCATTACTTTTGATTGGTAAGTGATAGGGCTTTGATATTTCACATGTGTATTCCTTGTGACAAGACCTTCTTACACATACCATAATTTTTGACCTAGTGACCTTGACCTACATATTTGACCTACTTTTCAAAAAAATTAAAAATGGATATATCTTTTGATTGGTAAGTGTTAGGACTTTGATATTTCACATGTACATTCCTTATGGCAAGACCTTTCTACACATACCATAATTTTTGACCTTGTGACCTTGACCTCGATATTTGACCTACTTTTGAAAAAAAGATAAGATTCACTATATCTTTTGATTGGTAAGTGATAGGGCTTTGATATTTCACATGTGTATTCCTTGTGACAAGTCCTTCCTACACATACCATAATTTTTTTAACTTTTGACCTTGACCTACATATTTGACCTACTTTTCAAAAAAATTAAGAACGGATATATCTTTTGATTGGTAAGTGATAGGGCTTTGGTATTTCACATGTGTATTCCTTTGGACAAGACCTTTCTACACATACCATAATTTTTAACCTATTGACCTTGACCTACATATTTGACCTACTTTTCAAAAAATTAAGAACGGATATATCTTTTGATTGGTAAGTGATAGGGCTTTGGTATTTCACATGTGTATTCCTTGTGACAAGACCTTTCTACACAGACCATAATATTTGACCTTTTGACCTTGATCTAGATATTTGATCTACTTTTCAAGAAAAGTAATATTGGCTATATCTTTTGATTGTTTATAGGTAATAGGGCTTTGATATTTCACATGTATTTTCCTTGTAACAATGTCATTCTACACATACTATAATTTTTTTACCTTTTGACCTTGACCTAGCTATTTGACCTTTTTAATTGGTAGGTGATAGGTCTTTAATATTTCTTATGATGAGACCTTTTTGTTACCAATTTTTACATAGTGACCTTGACCTAGATGATGACACTCTTTTCTTTTAATTTGTAATTAAGAGGTCTGATATTTCAAATGAATTTCATTTGACAAGACTTTTCTACTGATACCAATAATTTTGATCGACTTTCTAGAATAATAATCAAACCGCTTCGCAGGCGACACAAGCATTCCTTGGATTGCTATTTTTTTAATTCCTCATGCAACCCAAATTCATGTTACAAATGGAGTGCGTCCAAATTTTGATTTTTGTTTGTAAAGACTTCACTTCAGCTTTGGTTCTGGAGTTACATGTATTTGTCCTTGGATTTTTCGTTAAAACGTCATATGGGTCTTTCTGTTTCTGGTTTAATATACATGTATGTGTTTGTAGACATTTCTAATGTTAGAAAAACTTAGATTTTTAGCTCACCTGAGCCAAAGGCTCTAGTGAGCTATTGTCATAGCGATCCGTCCGGCGTCCGTCGTCCGTCGTGTGTCGTGTGTCGTGTGTCGTCTGTCGTCTGTCGTCTGTCTGTCGTAAACTTTTCACATTTTCGACTTCTTCTCAAGAATGGCTAAAGGGATTTTGATGAAACTTGGTAGGTATAAAGTACTAATGGTCCCCTACAAGTGTTGTTGTTTTTCGTCCGGATCCCTCAACAGGTGGCGCCACCACAGGCAAAAGTAGGTCACGGGGGGTACCCTCCTTTGACAAACTTCTTCTTCAGAACGGAAGCACGTATCGACAAACCGAAAGCATCAGGATGATCTAGAGAGATGTCTTAAGAAGTGTTGTTATTTTTGGTTCCACTCCGAACTCAAATTTTTGACGCTTTTTTGACGTCTCTTCGGACTTAGTCAGAAATGCTAATTTTTGCACTATTTCTTTAAATAACTCAATAAGTGTATGATTTTACACACTCATTTACTGCATATTTATCATATCTAACTTAATATTTGCTTTGATATGAATTTTATGCTTAAATTTTATTTTTTTGATTTTTTATGAATTTTTTTCTTATGTAAAAAGGAAGGGGGGGGGTGATTTTCATACATTTTCTGCTTCTTTTCTATAACCACTCTTCAGATTGTCATGACATTATGTAGATATGAGGTACTCATGCATGGTACCCTTCAAGTGAAAGAATTTTGTCAAGATATCCACTTTTGGATTTTTAAGGAATATTTTTTAAGATTGTACATAGGTATAGTGTATGTTTTCCATGCCCAATGGACCCATGGGGAGTGGCTCCAAACCCTGGCGGGACCCAAACAAAAATTTTTCTTCCCTTATTAGCTCACCTGAGCCAAAGGCTCTAGTGAGCTATTGTCATAGCGATCCGTCCGGCGTCCGTCGTCCGTCGTGTGTCGTGTGTCGTGTGTCGTCTGTCGTCTGTCGTCTGTCTGTCGTAAACTTTTCACATTTTCGACTTCTTCTCAAGAATGGCTAAAGGGATTTTGATGAAACTTGGTAGGTATAAAGTACTAATGGTCCCCTACAAGTGTTGTTGTTTTTCGTCCGGATCCCTCAACAGGTGGCGCCACCACAGGCAAAAGTAGGTCACGGGGGGTACCCTCCTTTGACAAACTTCTTCTTCAGAACGGAAGCACGTATCGACAAACCGAAAGCATCAGGATGATCTAGAGAGATGTCTTAAGAAGTGTTGTTATTTTTGGTTCCACTCCGAACTCAAATTTTTGACGCTTTTTTGACGTCTCTTCGGACTTAGTCAGAAATGCTAATTTTTGCACTATTTCTTTAAATAACTCAATAAGTGTATGATTTTACACACTCATTTACTGCATATTTATCATATCTAACTTAATATTTGCTTTGATATGAATTTTACGCTTAAATTTTATTTTTTTGATTTTTTATGAATTTTT
This sequence comes from Pinctada fucata, assembly GCA_028142955.1. Taxonomy (NCBI): domain Eukaryota; kingdom Metazoa; phylum Mollusca; class Bivalvia; order Pterioida; family Pteriidae; genus Pinctada; species Pinctada fucata. Next base: position 68,184,317 of record AP027105.1, on the reverse strand, counting down.
TTCTTATGTAAAAAGGAAGGGGGGGGGGTGATTTTCATACATTTTCTGCTTCTTTTCTATAACCACTCTTCAGATTGTCATGACATTATGTAGATATGAGGTACTCATGCATGGTACCCTTCAAGTGAAAGAATTTTGTCAAGATATCCACTTTTGGATTTTTAAGGAATATTTTTTAAGATTGTACATAGGTATAGTGTATGTTTTCCATGCCCAATGGACCCATGGGGAGTGGCTCCAAACCCTGGCGGGACCCAAACAAAAATTTTTCTTCCCTTATTAGCTCACCTGAGCCAAAGGCTCTAGTGAGCTATTGTCATAGCGATCCGTCCGGCGTCCGTCGTCCGTCGTGTGTCGTGTGTCGTCTGTCGTCTGTCGTCTGTCTGTCGTAAACTTTTCACATTTTCGACTTCTTCTCAAGAATGGCTAAAGGGATTTTGATGAAACTTGGTAGGTATAAAGTACTAATGGTCCCCTACAAGTGTTGTTGTTTTTCGTCCGGATCCCTCAACAGGTGGCGCCACCACAGGCAAAAGTAGGTCACGGGGGGTACCCTCCTTTGACAAACTTCTTCTTCAGAACGGAAGCACGTATCGACAAACCGAAAGCATCAGGATGATCTAGAGAGATGTCTTAAGAAGTGTTGTTATTTTTGGTTCCACTCCGAACTCAAATTTTTGACGCTTTTTTGACGTCTCTTCGGACTTAGTCAGAAATGCTAATTTTTGCACTATTTCTTTAAATAACTCAATAAGTGTATGATTTTACACACTCATTTACTGCATATTTATCATATCTAACTTAATATTTGCTTTGATATGAATTTTATGCTTAAATTTTATTTTTTTGATTTTTTATGAATTTTTTTCTTATGTAAAAAGGAAGGGGGGGGGGTGATTTTCATACATTTTCTGCTTCTTTTCTATAACCACTCTTCAGATTGTCATGACATTATGTAGATATGAGGTACTCATGCATGGTACCCTTCAAGTGAAAGAATTTTGTCAAGATATCCACTTTTGGATTTTTAAGGAATATTTTTTAAGATTGTACATAGGTATAGTGTATGTTTTCCATGCCCAATGGACCCATGGGGAGTGGCTCCAAACCCTGGCGGGACCCAAACAAAAATTTTTCTTCCCTTATTAGCTCACCTGAGCCAAAGGCTCTAGTGAGCTATTGTCATAGCGATCCGTCCGGCGTCCGTCGTCCGTCGTGTGTCGTGTGTCGTCTGTCGTCTGTCGTCTGTCTGTCGTAAACTTTTCACATTTTCGACTTCTTCTCAAGAATGGCTAAAGGGATTTTGATGAAACTTGGTAGGTATAAAGTACTAATGGTCCCCTACAAGTGTTGTTGTTTTTCGTCCGGATCCCTCAACAGGTGGCGCCAACACAGGCAAAAGTAGGTCACGGGGGGTACCCTCCTTTGACAAACTTCTTCTTCAGAACGGAAGCACGTATCGACAAACCGAAAGCATCAGGATGATCTAGAGAGATGTCTTAAGAAGTGTTGTTATTTTTGGTTCCACTCCGAACTCAAATTTTTGACGCTTTTTTGACGTCTCTTCGGACTTAGTCAGAAATGCTAATTTTTGCACTATTTCTTTAAATAACTCAATAAGTGTATGATTTTACACACTCATTTACTGCATATTTATCATATCTAACTTAATATTTGCTTTGATATGAATTTTATGCTTAAATTTTATTTTTTTGATTTTTTATGAATTTTTTTCTTATGTAAAAAGGAAGGGGGGGGGGGGGTGATTTTCATACATTTTCTGCTTCTTTTCTATAACCACTCTTCAGATTGTCATGACATTATGTAGATATGAGGTACTCATGCATGGTACCCTTCAAGTGAAAGAATTTTGTCAAGATATCCACTTTTGGATTTTTAAGGAATATTTTTTAAGATTGTACATAGGTATAGTGTATGTTTTCCATGCCCAATGGACCCATGGGGAGTGGCTCCAAACCCTGGCGGGACCCAAACAAAAATTTTTCTTCCCTTATTAGCTCACCTGAGCCAAAGGCTCTAGTGAGCTATTGTCATAGCGATCCGTCCGGCGTCCGTCGTCCGTCGTGTGTCGTGTGTCGTGTGTCGTCTGTCGTCTGTCGTCTGTCTGTCGTAAACTTTTCACATTTTCGACTTCTTCTCAAGAATGGCTAAAGGGATTTTGATGAAACTTGGTAGGTATAAAGTACTAATGGTCCCCTACAAGTGTTGTTGTTTTTCGTCCGGATCCCTCAACAGGTGGCGCCACCACAGGCAAAAGTAGGTCACGGGGGGTACCCTCCTTTGACAAACTTCTTCTTCAGAACGGAAGCACGTATCGACAAACCGAAAGCATCAGGATGATCTAGAGAGATGTCTTAAGAAGTGTTGTTATTTTTGGTTCCACTCCGAACTCAAATTTTTGACGCTTTTTTGACGTCTCTTCGGACTTAGTCAGAAATGCTAATTTTTGCACTATTTCTTTAAATAACTCAATAAGTGTATGATTTTACACACTCATTTACTGCATATTTATCATATCTAGCTTACTTTTTTTCTTAGATTGTCATGAAACTTGGTAGGTATGAGGTACTCATGGTTCCCTACAAGTGAAAGAATTTTATCAAGATATCCTCATTTGGATTTTTACGGAAAAACATTTATAGATACAATGTAGGTTTTCCATGCCCAATGAACCCAAGAGTAGTGGTTCAAACCCCGGCAGGACCCCACTTTTGCAGGTTTTTTTTTTCTGCTTTTTTATATTTATCGTTAGAATAGAAAGTGTGAAAGAATTCTGTCAAAATATCAACTTTTAGATTTAAACAGACAAGCTAGTTTGGCTTTGTGTACTTATTTTCGTACGTCGAAATAACTCAGGCACATATGCAATCAAATATATATAACTCTGAATTTATTTTTGAGATGTTGACTTTTTCCATACATGCATATTATATAACAATTAACCTATATAGTGATTATTTTCTCCGCTTTATTTTTGTATCTATGGTAAACAAAGTCGCCATATATCTTGTGTTACAGATTTGATTGGTTAATTCCTCCACGCCCATTTAATAGTCACGGTGGGTAATCTCGCAACGCAGAACACTAGGTTTATCTAAAATTTCGTGTATTACAAATTATTTTTCGCAAAAAGGGGAATGTGATGCAGTGTAAGGATGCCTTAGATACGAGTTTTATCGAAAGTAAGAGAGGTAATATCCTTTTATGAAGCCGAAAAACTATCGGCATGATTGGTGTACATGAAAGTGAAAGTAGAACGCCGATCGTGTTTGTGCATTATAAAAAGCTATAATATCCACCTTATTTTGGATACAACTCATAGTTAGGGCGTTGTTACACTGCATCACATTTCCCTTTTTGTAATAAATTATCTATTTTGCGCAAAAATATTGAAAAATAAATTGTTCTGCGTTGCGAGATTACCCACCGTGTTAGTACTGTACAAGTGATACATTTCAGGAGATTAATAGATGATCTATCGTGCAAACAAAATAGTACTGCCGGTATTTAATAGATTTTATTTAAGGAGGCTCAATAATGGTTTGACGTCATCAGATATCGAGTGCAGTACTTTTATATGTGGCCTTTTTTAGTTTTCGGCCCTCAAACTCCTCCATAATTCGCTTGTTTCTTGACGGATTCCGACATGTTTGGTATCGATGGAAACAGAAAATTACCATCTACAATCTGAGTGTAATAAATATTTAGTCAAATGTATCGATTGATTTATATATACAAAAATATCCCGTAAGTGAGACACCCTGGCTAACGCCGTAAACGTATCGTTTTTAGAACGTCATCGGCGGAACTGTTGCCTATGAACAAATACTTAATTTCATGATAAAACAAGATATTTCTTGGAGATTTTAGCGATATTATAGATAAGATATTTCAAGTTTGGTTTCTCTAATAATCTTTGGTCCTCAGTTGCAGATCAAATATGCAAGTTGTTCTTTTTGGTCAAGTAATGTGATAAAATAACCTTCACAAATTTTTCATGACAGGCATATTTTGTACCGTTTGCAGTACTCTAAAGCGGGGGACATTAAATCTCATTCATCTGTCTGTCCGTCCGTCCGTCCGTCTGTCTGTGTCACAAAATCTTTAACCTTGGCTATAACTTTTTAACCAGAAGAGATACAGTTCTCATATTTCACATGTGAGTTTCTTGTGACAAGACCTTTACACTGACACAAAAATTTTTGACCTCGTGACCATGACCTAGATATTTGAGCTACATAAAGGACTCAGATTTTTCTGAGTCAAACACCCCAAGCGGGGGACCACGATTCTCTGAATCTGCTTGTTTTCTTATTGAATTGGAAGAGGTGGGGGAGGGTATTTTCAACTTCTTCTTCAGAACCGCTGGGGCATTTTAAAGAAACTTGGTAGGTGTGATATGCTAATGGTTCCCTACAAGTAATGTTGTTTTTCATCAAGATCCGTCAACAAGTGTCGCCACCCGGGGCAAAGTAGGTCACAGGGTTCTTTGACAAACTACTTCTTCAGAGTCCAAGCATATATCAACAAACCGAAGGCATCAGAATGATCTAGAGGGATCTCTTAAGAAGTATTCCTGTTTTTAGTTCCACTCTGAAGTCAAATTTTTTATGTCTTTTCGGACTTTGTCAGAAATGGACATTTTCATACTATTTCCTGAACTAACACATTGAAAGCATGTCTTTGAGACCTAATTTGCTGTTATATTAATCACACTTGATGCCATTAATATAATGCTTTCATATAGATTCTGTGCCAAAATATTTTTTTGGATTTTTTTTTTACATGACTTTAAGGATGGACCACACTAACAATCACCATTACAATGTGCATGTATTCAGTCATTCAGCAAAAGTGACATGGTTCTCAGGGGAGCGATAAAGGCCCACTTGGGCCTCTTGTTTGTTTGTAGGCATTACTAATATAATATTTAATGTTTATAGACTTGCTGAGAAAATGGAGAAGATGAAGGTATCCTCCGAGTCAGAGATTAATATGCTACAAGCCACACTAAAACGTAAAGATATGACAGTAGATGCCTTACAGAAACAAGTAGAACAAAAGGTAAGTATATTACTTTGTTTTAGAGGATATTTACATTGAAGGTGATAGGTAGGTATTTATTCTAGATATATAGATAAATATCCGGGAATCTGTTTTTCAATATTGTAAAAAATTTACTGTAAGAAATGACTTTTCGTACAGTTTTAAGTGCTTGAAGACCATTTCTTATTGATCCTTTCAGAGGTTTAAATGTAGATTTATACAAAAGGCCATTTAAGGAGGTCCAGTACAGCCAGACTTATAATAAGATCCTATCATGTAATTTTCCTAAAATTATAGATGTTAATAATTGAAACATATTTTTTCTATATGCAAAGTTTCATCAATTTTTTACCGTCATTATAGAAGCTACGGAGGTACATGTACATTATTAGTTACACGGTTAGTTAGTGACCTGATACGGACAAATACATGGTGTGAAAAGAAAACCGGGTTTTCTTTTCACCTCGCCCGATACGGGTTTTCTTTTCACACCATGTATTTGTCCGTATCAGGTCACTAACTAACCGTGTAACGAATTTATCACGTCGTAGACCTATTTCTGTATGTGCGGGGGTCTCTGTATCATACAATTCACGACGTCATAATAAGCTACTCACCCGATACCGATTTACAAGCCTGATACAGCTTTTTTCACGGCGTCATGTGACCATGATCTGACCAATCAGATTCCAACATTTTTGTCTGAGGCGTGATAAATACATGTATACCCCTTGAAAGCCCCAAAATGGGCCATAAAGGTGGTGTTAAAATGATCACACTTTAGGGAACAAAAAGCAATTACAAATCGTCTGCAAAGGCATAAAATTGACAATTACTGTATTTTTCATTTAGATATGATGTGGGCAATCGGATATGTATAGAATTATGAATGATCACCAAGTATTTGAAAAGAAATTGTCGAAAAGGAGATAAATTAGTGTCTATTTTCTGAACATCTTTGAGTTGTTGATTTTTAATAATAAAGTCTGTTTATCTGAAACCCTATCATTTGTTTTCTGCAAAAACTTGATATTATTTTTGACAAATGTCAATTTAAACACTGATAAGTTCCTATTTAAATTTGACTGTCAGTTTTTAAGTTATAATTATTTTGTTACCCCCTCCCCCTTATTTTTACGTCACCTAATGCTGACGTTCTTGCGAAAAATGTGCCAATGTCGCCGTTTCTATTATGAAGTCATAATTGATCTAGAGCTTTCCAATGGGTCTTTCGGATACTATTCTGGACCCCCTTAATATACATTTGTACCATCATTTCATTATTCAAGATCAGTTATTCATAAATATCACAGACCTCTCATAATACCATTTTCAATACTGTAAACATGGTTGTTTTCGCTTGGAGAAATATTCACGATTATAAAACCAAGATTTTACGCATGGGGGAAATATTCGTGATAAAAATGTCTTTCCCATTGTAAAAATGCAGTTGGGATATTTTCGCGCAGGGGAAATTTTCATAAAGACCCTTGATTCATGAAAACTCAAAAATTACCCCACGTGAAAATTTCCATGTTTACAGTGTAAGGAAGTTGAAAAAAAATATCTCTAAACATTTGACTTATCTCATAATTATGAACAAAACTTGTTATTATTGTAGACCACAGAGAACAAGGAGCTAACAGAGTTATGTGATCAACTGTTTGCCAAGTTTGGAGGAGGGAAGTAACATTATAATCTCTGTCCATGGAGGGAGGTTGTAGGACATGTTAACCTGTAACACAGTACTTGACATGTGATCTTTATATCAGTTCTAGAGTGTTACACAGAAAGTCATCTTCAGTTATTGTTTTAATTCTAGAAAGCATCGATAGTGCATGATAGATGTACAATATGTATACATTAAGGACAGAATTGTCTGTGCCACCATTGTTACGTCTATATGATAATTATCATGTTATATTGTATGTGGTAGCTCAGTATACTATAAGACTCTTTCATGGTCTTCTATGAAAGATACATCGGTTCCACCCGAGGGGTCTCAAAATCATGTAAAACCCAAGGCTTGCCGAGGGTTTTGCAAAATTTTGAGACCCCGAGGGTGGAAACGATGTATCTTTCATAGAAGAACATGAAAGAGTATTTTTCTCTCATATCTAAGGGTCAAAACAAAACTGAAAGAAAAGGGACGAAATTTGAAAAAATGTCAAGTTGATCTAATCGCAAAAATTTTGCGATATTCGAATTCAGCGCCCCCGAAAATGGTTTATTCTATAAGAATAAACTACGAATATTAGGCTTTTCAAAGTAAAACGCAAGAGTACATTGAAAAACGATCTTAAAATCAAAGTTTTATGGCGACGTCGCCGCTAGCTTGTTTGTTTTGCGGGCTGAAATCATGACGTCACAATAGCGTAAACAATCGAAACAATAGCGTCACGTGATATGTGATACAGCTGTCACATGATATGTGATACAGAAGTAGCTCACGTAGCTGTATTTCATGGGCCTACTCTGTAACACATACGCGGGTATGAGAGAAATAGAAGTATTATAGACAATACACAAAATTACATTTCCTTCATAATTCATCACATACTGTATTACATTTTAAGGACTCTATCTCAGAAATTCCTTCCCAATAGAAAATTTTGAGAAAGATTGACCTTCAGCTTTTAGCAAAATTTATATTTGTTTTCTATTAAATCAATATAACTGTCTCACTCCAGTGATCTCATAGTAACATGGACTTTTGAAAATTCATGGGAAATTGGATACAGTCATGGATTTCACTGAATGTCAGTCTTATGGATCATGAAAGTCTTTATATACATGTTTATACTATTTCCAATTTTCTTCAAAAACGTAAAACAGAGTATGTCATATTGCACACTCTGGAATTTCTAAAAACCTAATTTGACACAATTTTTCGTGAATGTACATGCAACTACATTAAAAAGAGTAAGTTGTACTAAAGTAATATTAATGAGGGGTTGTCATAGCTTACATTGTCCATCTTATATGATAATGGAATGTTATGAATTCTATATTAAAAAAGACAAACCATGAATGAACCATAGCTATGTATATATATGTAAAGGAATTGTACTCAATTACATAATGTTTATTGAAGAAAAAGTTTTTTTTCAGATCTGCCTACTCTGATGGATTTATCCGATTGTTTAACCTTTCTTTTCTAACTTAGATTTGTATCCAAGATCTTCCGAATGTTTAGGTCATTTTTCTTTTACATACAGTTCAAATCTTCTGTAAAAGCATCAAATTTTATGTAAAGCATCAGGTAAGAATCCCACTATACTGTCCTATTGGGTAGGCAGGTCGGTATCTGTATAAATGTACATGGATTTATGTAATGATTCAGATTACATAAAACAGCTCAAATCAATGGCAGCCTATTTTGTACAGTAACTGTAGGAGCTAATCATATCTGGTGCTCAGTTAGAATACTTCATTAATGTAGCTGTAGTGATAGAAGCCCGTCTTGTACCAATTAGAACTAATTACAATTTATGTTATTGATTTTAAGGATACAATAACTTTTGTTATATATTTATATACTTATGAATAGTCATGTAGTTGTCTACATTCATACTGTTTACTGTACAGCTTATGACCTGTACTGGACTTTGGTTCAAAATGTTCACTTACATGTATAAAACATGTATAAAGGTGCTTGATGGTATATACTTGCTCTATGATGAATCTGTACAGCCTGTGCTGTTATTTGAGTCTTTGTGCTATCTCACTCCTCTGTCACTCTCTATCACTTTCACAAGATCCAATAAACCCATCAAAATGACAATTTGTTATAATTTGTTAATTTTTCTAGATGAAGACTACGTAATTTTGAATCATGTTATGATACCTGCATCACAAGGGTAACATACATGTATACATATAGGGACCACTCTGCTTAGTATCTGTCAAGTTGTCTGGCAGTCACCCTTTAACGTAAATGGCTATAACGTACATGTACTTGATATTAACTATATAAATGTACTTCCATCAAACGTAGGGTTGACAAAGCAAGATGAGACAAAACATTTAATGCAGGTCAAGGTCACTTTCAAGATCATATATCAAAGGTCAAACTTATGACAGGTGATAAACCTTAGAACAGTCTAATTACAAACATCTGTCTATTCCATACAGGGTGTTCCAGATAGATCAGCTGATGTTAGTAACTCTGTGGTAAACATGAACATTTTAAACATCTGAGAGCAACATTAATGATTTGAAGGTTAACACTAGTCCTCAGATGTATGTTATTGTAAAGGTGGTTATTTTCGCTGGGGGAAAATTTCGCAATTACAACATCAAAACGTTTCGCTTGGAGGAAATATTTGTGACACAAATGTCTCTGCCTTTGTAAGAAATGCAGTGGGGTTATTTTCGCCTGGGGGTTATTTTCATGAAGTCCCATGCGAAAATGTCCATGTTTACAGTATCCTAGACTGCAAACTTAACCTTAAATTTGTGAGATGTCCTGACACAATCCTTGGTCATTATTTGATGCAAATTTTCCTGAAGAATGTAGACTTTTACCTTTCCAGGATGAAAGTCCGAAGAACCGATGTCATACCCTCATTGGTGTTGTCATTGTTGACCATAGACAAAACTTTTACCTGTGCTATGAACTATAACGAATAGGGCTTTGATATTTCACATGTAGATACCTTGTAATGAGACCTCCTATTTACGACCATGACCTAGTGACCTTGGACTTTGACCTACTTTATAAAGTATATGGATCAACACTTTGATAATACACATGTTGATACATTGTGATGAAACCTTTCATTTACTATGACCATTGACTTTGACCTAGTTCCAAAAAACTTTAACCTGGCTCTATCTCTTGAGGTATAATGTAGATACCTTGTGATGAGACCTTTCATTTAAGACTATCACCTTTGACCTTTGACCCACTTCTCAAAAACTTTAACTTGGGATATATCTCAACTATATATAAGAATATGTTGTTGGCGTTGTCGTCCATAGACAAAACTTTAACCTGTTCTCTGAACTTTAAGGAGTAGGGCTTTGATATTGTACATGTAGATACCTTGTAAGGAAACTTTTCATATACGACTATGACCTTGATCTTCTTCACAAAAACGTTTGAGCTTTATCTCATGAAGTATATGGGGTAAACCTCTCATTTGAGACTTTGACGTTCTCAAAAACTTTAACCTGAGGTATATCTCAACTATAAGGAGTAGGGCTTTCATATCCTTGTGATGAAACCTTTCATTGGAGACCATCACCTTTGACCTAGTGACCTTGAACTTTGACCAGCTTTTCAATAACTTTAAACTGAGCTGTATTTCTTCAATCATAAAGGGTGGGACTTTGATATTTCACATGAAAATTCCCTTTTTTGAGACCATGGCCTTTGTCCCAGTGACTTTGAACTTTGACCCTTTTTTCTAAAACTTGAATCTGGGCTGTATCTCTACAAGTTGGCTTTGATATTTCACATGTTCATCTTGACAAGACCTTTCATTCGAGAAAATTACCTTTGACCTAGTGACCTTGACCTTTGACCTCCTTTTCAAAAACTTTAACCAGGGCTGTTTCTCCTTAACTATAAGAGAAATGGCTTTGATATTTCATGCATAGATTCATTATTACCAAGACCTTTCACCTAGTGAATTTGACTTTATACTTTGACTTACTTTTCAATAAGTTGAGCACTTTTCAATAAATTAAACCAGGGCTTATCTTGAGCCATCTAAGGGATAGGACTAAACTACATACATAGACTCCTCATGACAATACTGTTTGGATATTGGAATTTATTCGATTTTTGACAAAAAGCTGCTATGGTGAGCTATGTAATCTTTTTTCCCTCCTACATCAAACAGAGTTGTATGGATAATACATCTGTATATACTTTGTTCAGTGCATGGTGCAGATACTGGGACAGACTTGGTATTTTTCATTTGAATGACAAATTGATATTGTAGCCATCAAGGTTAGCTTCGTCATCTTTGATGCCCATGTTTCTACTTTTCTGATCCTGTCTGATCAGGTTTCTATTTTTTCTACACATAAAAAAGAAATATGACTCAACAATATTCTATTTAATGAATAGAAAACAAGTTCAAGAGAAAATAAGATCTTTCTTCCAAAGACCATAACTAATAACAAAAACACAAATCTACTCGTATAATTGATGTACATAAAATATATTAAGAAAATGTGTCAATATATTGCACTCTTTCTATTGCACTGTTTGATTACAAGTTTATACAGAACCAAAGTTACACTCTGGCTCTGAGAAAGAAGGGGTGACATTAAACATTACAAAAATTCACCCAGTCTTATTTTGCCCTATTACAGAGTCTTAAGCTTGCCTTGTCCAGTCTAAAAAACATGTGCCTTCTTATTAATTTTTTTTTCTTTTCATTTTGCATTTCTGTAAGAAATTCAATATCATTTACAGTTAGCCTACCATGATAGTGTATAATCATTTACATGTATTTGCAGCTACATTCACAAGCATAATGGAATGTGATTTATCAATAATTGGAATGACTTATCATGTCTTACATCATAGTACATGTACATAAATACTTTAAGTGCACAATGACAGATATCAACAGGAATTATTTTAAGAATTTCCTTGATTCTGATATTCAAGTTACAAAAACATGTTTCTACAAATGTTCAATCATACGGTCAATAAAATAATGTCTCACACAAAAGAAAAGGAACAGAATGCATACTGTTGCAATTACATGTATATAATCATAAACATCTGTAGAAAATTATTTGAGCTCATTGACATATATCTTCACAGTACCCAGGAAGAAAATGTTTTTGTTTAAAATCAAGGTACGCATTGGTTGTTGTGTACTAGTCCCAGACTTCATGTTATTTAGTTAAGTTCTGTCCGGATCCGTATTGGACCGGGTGTTACGGTTTGTTGAGTCAGGACGAAAAGTTTAGAAATAAAAAAGTGCAAAACCTCAATGAAATATGTTCCTGTCTGTTTATGCAGAAATGAAATGAAAACCAATAAAACTGAAAGATCATTGAAACAGTATATGGTAAAATAGAAATTGTAATAAGTATGTTAATGTAATAACTTATAACAATTATGACAGGTTTGTATTATGCAAATATAAAAAAAAAATGTGGTACTTCCAGTGAAACAAGATAACTATAATGGTATATAACAATAACTTTTGCATCTTGTAACTGATACAACTTCCTGTAAAGTCTGCATTTTAACTACTTGTATTACAAATAACTCATTAGATCTTTTCTGATAATGGCAGCTCAAAATGTAGCAATCCCTCACAGCATAATGGACACATGTGAGTAGTATGAGTTTGACCTCCAAATTTGAAAATCAAAAGCATTTATCCCCTATCATACAGGCCAACAATTGTCGAAGATTTGGCGAGTCTATTTTATATAGTTCATCTATTATCTTCATACAAATTGACCTTGATACTTGACCCCTGTCCTTGAAAATCAATAGGTTCCTCCCCTTCACTGACCTTGACCTTAAATTACCCTTACTTATGTTATACTTTATAGAAAACGGCTAATAATTCTCAATCACTCCATGCAAAATTGTATTTAATAGTATTTAAAAAAAAACTCTTTCTTGTTCCATGAATTAAGATAAGGCAAACTTCTTACTAATAACATCTACGATCGTATGTAAAATATAAATCCATATTGTAATATTGCAACACATATATTGTAGTGTTTCACTCATTCAATTCAACAGACAAAATCCTACTTACTGACTGAAAGCGATGCTACTTTAACTGTTTTTGGTTTTGTACACACTATTGTTATTTTAAGTACCATATAAATCAACATTACAGTTACTTTCACACTGTAAATTTGACAACCATTCAAAAACCAAGTGTTCAAGAAAAACCTACTGTAGGGTGTCATTCTCACTCAGTACAATAAGGTTTAACTTTGTTGATATTAATGTGATTGTTCTATAACATTTGATTGACAGCTGATACAAATTATTTCTGCATACCTTATTTATAAAAGTAGGGAGAATGGTATTCTTTGATGACATTTTCAGTCCCAGGTAAAGAAATCATTAGATATTATGATCATCAAAACAAACTTTTAAAACACAGGCTTTAATATTTATCTAAATACATTTCCTTCATGAAGTAAGTTACTTGTGTAAATTAAAGTAATATACAGACACCAGACAAAGTGATACGCAGCTATTGCATTACAAACAATAATTAGTCATAATAAGGCTGAAGATCAATGAGAAATAACTCACTATGACTATAGTTAATAATTCCAGAGTTTGTGACCATGTCATTATAAACATACATAATATATAACATTTTCATAAACATAAACATATTTAACATAGACATCAGCTAAAAGAGGAGCTGGCACCGATTTCTGAGATGTGTTTTTTCTTGGTTAGTTGACTACAGTCAAACGTCACTTGTTTGACTATTTTACGTCTCTCTGTCTGCACACAGTCCTCAGGTCCTTCCTCCGTGTCGAAGCTTTCATTGAGGACCTCTCTATGGTTGATTTCCTCCTCCACAATACTGTCACGAGGTGTCGGCAGGTGCTCCCTGTAATATTACGCACCTCATTACTAATGTAGGCTTTATTATTGACCAACACATGATGACATTGTCTTTAGAAGTTACACTAGGCAGAATTTTACTGAGTATACTAATCATGTTAATTCTGAAGATTCTCAATGACATAACATTAACTGTAAACACTAAATAGAATATAAATGTATATTTTAATGAGTCATATTTTCAGGACCTCAGTATAGACAGGGGTAATTTTTTTTCTGTCAATATGTCTTGCCTTAAAGAAAAGTAAATTGTAGATCAAAGTCCTTTCATATATGACATCAATTAATCCTAGTTGTAAGATGAACAAGAATTTAAATATGATACCTTGTGACAATGATAACCTACTAGTATTAACATCAGCAACAAAAAACATAGGTAATCACAGATTACGAAGCTCACCTCATGGCAGCAAAATTCAATTCAAACATATTTCTAAGTACATGTATATTGGCTTTTAAAGACAAAATCATTCAAGCGGAAAAAGTAGGTCAAGGTCATTTTATGAAAGTTTGATCAAAGATACATCCAATATGCAAGTTTGGAACATGTAGCACTTATACTTTGCTCAATATTGGCTTTTAAAGGCAAAATCACTCAAGTGGAAAAAGTAGGTCAAGATCATTTTATGAAAGTTTGATCAAAGATACATCCAATATGCAAGTTAGGAACATGTAGCACTTATACTTTGCTCAATATTGGCTTTTAAAGGCAAAATCACTCAAGTGGAAAAAGTAGGTCAAGGTCATTTCATGAAAGTTTGATCTAAGATACATCCAATATGCAAGTTTGGTATTTGTAGCACTTATACTTTGCACAATATTGGCTTATAAAGGCAAAATCACAAAAGCGGAAAAAGTAGGTCAAGGTCATTATATGAAAGTTTGATCAAAGATACATCCAATATGCAAGTTTGGTACATGTAGCACTTATACTTTGCTCAATATTGGCTTTTAAAGGCAAAAATCACTCAAGCGGAAAAAGTAGGTCAAGGTCATTTTATGAAAGTTTGATCAAAGATACATCCAATATGAAAGTTTGGTGTATGTAGCACTTATACTTTGCTCAATATTGGCTTTTAAAGCAAAATCACTCAAGTGGAAAAACTAGGTCAGATGCTGCATCCAATGCATGGGTTCCTCTCAGTATCCCAAGATGAATCACTTGTGCAAGTTTGGTTACTATAGCATTAGTACTTTGTCAGATACTGAGCTATTCCAAACTTCTTAACCAAGTCACTCAAGGGGAAAATGTAGGTCAGATGCTGCATCCGATGCATGGGTTCACCTCAGCATCCAAAGATGAATCACTTGTGCAAGATTGGTTACTGTAGCATTAGTACTTTGTCAGATACTGAGCTACCCCAAACTTCTTAACCAAGTCACTCAAGTGTAAAATGTAGGTCAGATGCTGCATCTGATGCATGGGTTCACCTCAGCATCCAAAGATGAATCACTTGTGCAAGTTTGGTTACTGTAGCATTAGTACTTTGTCAGATACTGAGCTACCCCAAACTTCTTAACCAAGTCACTCAAGCGGAAAATGTAGGTCAGATCCTGCATCCGATGCATGGGTTCACCTCAGCATCCAAAGATGAATCACTTGTGCAAGTTTGGTTAATGTAGCATCAGTACTTTGCTAAATACTGAGCTACCCCAAACTTCTTAACTGGACGCGGACGCGCGGGGGTATAGCATAAGCTCACTCAACTTCGTCGAGGTGAGCTAAAAAGGGCAATGCCCATCCATTACAATTTTTATTTAGGACTCTGACCTTTGACATGTGACCTTTACAATCAATATTGTGTTCTTCTTCTTACCATGGTCTTGCTTCTTAAATTAACAAGTTTAAACAGCCTCTTACTATATGGATTTTCTAAATCTTTCCTAAAATTTTACAATTGCAATGCACTGTGACCTTGACCTTGTTCTTCCACTTATCTTGATGATATGACTGTTGAAAGTTTTAACTTTGAAAATAGTTATAGAATACATGAATCATTAAAATACAAGTACATCAGTACTATACATATTAGTACACTAGATTAATAGTTTAAAGTTGTGTACAGAGAAAAACTATCCATTTAATCCGTTATGTAAAGACCATCTAAGTATAATAAAGTTACAAGACATATAGAGATCTGGGCAAAGGCTACGCTAAATACAAGTAATCTATTCAAATTCAAGCAGGATTAAAAGTTCATAGCCAGAACAAGAATTTATCATATTCCTTTTCAATGACATTGGCATTTCAGACTTGACATTGAATCAAATTCATGGCATCTCTAGACATTCTATTCAATTCAATCCTAAGTTAACAATATATTTTCTCAGACAAGATCATGTGACCTTGAATATTCAGAATGACCTTTGATCAAATTCCTTTGGTCAAGGACATTATTATACAATTATTGACTGGGAATGAGGGCAATATATGATTTGTTGGACCTGAAGATAAAATATTGCCCGAGGCCGGAGGCCGAGGGCTATATTTTGTCTGAAGGTCCAACAAATCATATATTGCCCGAATTCTCAGTCAATAATTGTTTTGTTATACCTTACATCAATACTGCAGCAACTAACCGATTTACCCGGCATGTTTACGTTCATTTTCTTCTACAAGAGAAAGGGCGCGGAAAAATAGGTAGAGCTAGTAGCGTCATCAATGACGTGACGTCACAAACGATGTACCGTTTATCGGTCAATATTTTTTTGAAATATTGCCCTAGGGCCAATATTGATGTAAATATTGACCGCTTGGTCAAATATTCGAATTTATAGGCATTTTTCCTATGGGGTTTTTATATAGAGATACTGACAAGGGTATAACAATTCTGTATATTGTTACTTATATCTACATGTATATCAGGGAATCAATTGGCAAGGTCCATCTTACTACAAGTTGACCTTGATCCTCAAGACAAGATCATGGCTAGTGGTCATAAAACAACATTTGGTCCTAGACAATTCTGTGAAATAATCTATGTAGGTATGAAAAACATTTTATGACCTTGACATTCAATTACAAGGTAATGACACACCCTTAGGTCTCTGGCAGCAATTATGTGACATATTGTTAAGTTTAAGCAGAGTTATTATGATACAGTCCAGATACAGTCCATACAAGAATTATCAAAGCATGAACAGATAGGGGGATTCCTATACACCCCACCTTTTCTGTTTGTGTTTGAGATATCAGAGTGATGCTCAATAGTGTAACATGTATGAGGCAATTTTTTATACTTGTAATTAAGTCAGAATATAGACAATTAAGAAATGTATAAGATATGAAATGTATTAAAGAACATGTCCATACAGATTATGTAGTATTATATCTATAGCATAAACAATATTATTGTACACAGCTAGATTAAGCACATTTCATTCCTTTAAAATATTGTATTTATACTTTTTGATCCTGTCATACAAGTCAAGGTTTAAATTCTGAAATATATAAGTGTTACATCAATCATTAAAATGATATAATAACATTTTTTTTCAAATAATACAGTCCTTGTTTTGAAAATTTATTCTTACTGACAAAGGTTTGCCTTATTAGGACCAAGTATAATACCTACCTTTCTCTGTTGTATGTTTTAAAGTATTTAAAGATGTTTTCTTCCCCATCTGTTCCTCCATCACTCTCCTATAATCATAATTACATGTAAGTTGGTGTATCATTATTATTTTCTAACAATTCTTTTGGGAAAATTCAACAAAAAATTGTTTGAATGTGATCTACTATTACATAAATCTATTGTCATGGAATGAAAAATGAAAATTTATCGAATTATATACGAAAATAGACAAGGTGAAACTTTTCTTAGATTCATGGACAATCAATATCTATAAGACTGCATTAAAGATATTTTGGTGCATGTTATACAAATTGATTTTCCTGTTGGCACCGAGGTCTTACTTCCGGTTCTGGAATAATACAGCTACCAACATTATAAAATCTGATATAAAAAGAAAACCTGATTCAAAAGAAGATGTAATTTCCTTTGGCTTTCAGTTACAAGCTATTTTTGGTGTCTGGTTTCCATTTCTTGAACAAAGCTCTAAAAGTCAGGCTAATTTTTATCTAATTATGTTACTGACTGATGTATGATCTAAAACATAGCAAGAAATGCATAAAGAGCCCATAAATACTATATTTCACAGAGGAAGTTTAATTTCTATTTGCATGGATATACACGTATAATTCCTCTTGTCTGATTTCCTGAAGGTTTTATATATGATTCAGAGACCATGGGATATAATTATATAAATTACACCAGTCTCAATTCGGTAATAAGATATGCCTGAGGTAGTGGAATCCAGACTTGCACCTGATACATATACTGTATATGCACTTATTAACATTGACAATCTCAGACATTGATTTTTGTGTAGTATATCTGTAAGCTTTGTACAGATGGTCTCACTAGGGAACCTGCGACAGTCACCTAAGGAGATCTATGTCATCCCATCGTCAAACCCTTACAGCATCATAGATCAATAATAAATACTGAACTATCAATATTAGTAACGAGTACGTACCTTAGACTGTCAAACCCTTACAGCATCATAGATCAATAATAAATACTGAACTATCAATATTAGTAACAAGTACCTACCTCTGTCAAACCCTTACAGCATCATAGATCAATAATAAATACTATACTATAAATATTAGTAACGAGTATCTACCTCTGTCAAATACTTACAGCATCATGCATAGATCAATAATAAATACTGAACATCTAAACCTCAATATTAGTAACGAGTACGTACTTCTGTCCTTTTATCATTGAACATTTCTATCAAATTGATGAATTCAAAACAATTTGAATGACATAGCCTTCAGGGTAACATGGTTGGAGGACTTGTGATGACAAGATTATGTGATCGATGGACAGACAGACAAACAGATGGATAGATAGAGAGTGAGGAAACCTAAAGTTCCCTGCAGATTATCAGAATAGATCAGATAAAAGATTGAAATTTCATGTCTGCTGAAATACATTTTATTACCTGAAATACATTTTATTACCTGAAATACATTTTATTACCTGAAATACATTTATTACCTGAAATTATTTTTAGCACTTAAACAGCTATATAAAGTACAAAGTACAAACTTACTATAGATGAAGTTTGCCTGGTAAGTTCCCTACGTGAGTTCTGTTTGGCCAGGCGCTTCTTTTTCTTATGTAGGGGTTTAGCTTCTATGATCATCTCCTCCAGCTCATATGTAGGATCACAGTTTAAATGCTCTCTCTGTAATGTAATAATGTACTTATCCTATCAGCAATTACAAAATGTATAAGAAACATTCTACATTTATTGCAAGCATCACAACAGTATAAACTAATATGGCAGTAAAACTCTAAAGTCATCTGAAGATATCAAAGAACTGAATTGATTATCTGTATCGGTTTTCCTTCAAATGTCCGGAAACCACAAAGTTTTTGAATTTTTCTAAGTTTCAAGGGGCATAACTCTTTATATAATTGAGGGACATGGCCCATATTCGAACTTGACCTGTATTTCTTGGTGTAAAGCTATATCAAAGAAATGAATTGATTATCTGTAACGGTCTTCCTTCAAATGACCGGAAACCACAGGTTGGACGGAAGCACGCACGCACGCACACATGGACGGACATGTGCATCACTATATACCCACACCATTTTATGGCGGGGATATGAAAAATTCAGTACAGTGGTTGTGGAGAACAAACAAAACTGTATCAGCTGATCAGATTCATTTGCAGAACAGACAAGTCCAAAAATACAGTTTAGGTTTAGTACCTAGAGTACTTGATTTTTGTAAGGTTTAGAAAAAATCTATGAAGTAGACCAAGAGCAAGGAGAAGGAAAAAATATTTCAGCTACTAGATTGACTGATACTCATTCTGTGTGATAGACTGGATCAAAACAGATTCAGTGCAGGGCAAGTACTTGTTTCGTGTATATTGGTAACAAGAAATTCTCCTCATTGGGTGCAAAATAGAAGTTGAAAATGTGTAAAGTTTATGCTGGAAAAAACTTTTTATAAGTTACCCTGCACAAAAGGACAAATTGATATGACAAATTTTCGCAAGAGCTTTGCTCAAGTGAGCTTTAAACTAAATGTCAATAATCCTTTAGGGACATAAAAACATTAAGGGTATCTTTACAACAAATTCAAAGAAAAAGTATCTTGTTTTGAGCGGTATGCAAATTTCCCTCTTCCCCGAAAGTGCAGCTTGAGCATACACATTAAAAGGACATGACAGTAAATCGTCACTTTCCTGACAAGAGATTTAATTATGAGCTTTAAGTATTGACAAGATATGTTCCTGGCCTAGAGTCACTGATTCAATCTAGTCCTACGGTCCTATAAAGCAGAGCTTGGTTTTTTTTCTCCTTAGATTACCCAGAGTTAATAGGAACAATATGTCCTAATTTAATTTCCCTTTTTTCTCCACTTTACATTAAGCAGAAAATGAGACATAAAGAAGTTGGTGACGTCTTACTGAAGGCACAAACGAGGGCTTAATCTGCCGGCTCAGTACTCGATCAAAGTCCACGTCACTCATAAAGCTGTGTAGCTGTAAGGCCTCCAGGGAACAGATTCGACGGTCCGGGTCCAAGCACAGTAGCTGAAAATAAACGTCATAACCAAGTCAATAAATACATAGCATCTGTATCCCACTCATTAAATAAGCTAGCGTCTAATGATTTCTCTTACTCCTGTTCACAGACAGAGAAAAAACCTAATGAAATGAAAGTAAAGACACTTCAGTCGGCTAATTGGCTGGGAAAGCCTGATATATGGCTTGTAATTGGACTGATGGGAATGGTTAGCTTTATAATATGTTTTCATACTTTATGGATGTCATAAAAAAATCTGTTCAATTATTACAACTCAATTATGTTCAGAAAATCTTTTTTAAAGTACAAAAGAACTATTGTCAATAATGGCTAATGGTACTGAGTAAAGTATCTGATATTACACAAAGTAGATGTTCCTACTTGTACTTTTAAAGGTATCTAGCAATACATAGAGAAAAAAATAGCAATCCAAGGAATGCTTGTGTTGCCTGCGAAGCGGTTTGATCATTATTCTAGAAAGTGGATCAAAATTATTGGTATCAGTAGAAAAGTCTTGTCAAATGAAATTCATTTGAAATATCAGACCTCTTAATTACAAATTAAAAGATATGGTTTTTCTCAAATTTTCAGAAAAGAGTGTCAATCATCTAGGTCAAGGTCACTATGTAACCAGAAGTCTCTGATGAGACTGAAGCTCTCCTGGTTGATTTGCACATATACACTCAAGAGAATGAATGCTCGGCTTCACCTTGCCTAATACAAGTACTTTTTTTCATCGACCCAATATATTTCTGTATCCCCCCTGTAAAACACTGTATAACGAATTTATCCCGCTGAATCGCTTTTGGTTTGTGTATGTTACGTCAACATATTCTAAAGCATTTTGGTGACGTCAAGAGCATAAAGCGTCTTAGTAGAAGCAGGATATCAAAATAATATCCTGTTAGTAAAATAATACAACATAATATTTGTTTCTTCTCGACCAATCAGATTGCAAGAAATTTGCCAGAGGCGGGATAAATGTATATCAAGTTTTTTTTTTATGAGAACCAACAACCACATGCCAATGCATATCCATCAATTTCTAATTAATTTTTTTCATCAAAATTCAGAGCAAAAATTTTTTTTTCGAAAAAAAAAACGGAGTCTCCCCCCCCCCCCCCCCCCCAAGAATATCAAATGGACCGTGCCTTAGATTTTAGATTTCTCTAGAATGTGAGAGAATTACTAAAAACGTGTATAAATAACATACCATATGTATCAAAACTAAAATAACAGATGTTTTTATTTTTCAAAAAATGTGGGTCAAAGGTCAGTGATGGGGTCAAAGGTTAAAATTTGGCTCCAAAAGATGAGCCTTCTCAAGGTACATAGACATGCAATATATGACAGCTCTATTATCTTATACCCTTTCATCAGAATTTAGTTGAATGGAATGATATACTGACAGTCGGATGGATAGACAAACAGATGAACAGACAGACCTACCACTATATGCCCTTTGATAAAATTAAGACTAAAGGCATAAATAACCTCTCATTTGAGCTGAAATAGTATTGCATAGGATACTCTATAGAGATATTTCCTTCTTTCTTATACTGACCAGTGAAAATACTTAGATCAAGTAATCAGACAGTTTCAGATTGAAATTAAATATAATAGGACATGTGGCCTACCGAGTGAAAAAAGTATCGGCCATTTTGTTCTAAAACCTAAAAAGGTTTTAGGCTATTTTTTTAGTAAATGTAAAACAATGTAAATAGAATATTGAACAAAGAACATGAACTTTTAGGGTGAATGTGGTATTAATGTAGACAGAAGCTAATTATTAAAATATAAGGCCACACCAAATTAATTTTTAGTTCTTCGTAATCTGAAAATAATTTTTAGGGGCGAGCGAGCGATGATGTAAATTTAAATATTTAAATTTCCAAATGACCAAAACATGGAGCGAGCGAGCAAGCGAACAAGTTTTTTTCACCTTTTTTTACCATTTGATGATAAAATCAGATTATTCCAGTTTCACATAACAATTTTTTCAGAACCAAAATATCATTTTACTGATCATTTCTTATGAAAAATAAGATTTCTGTGTGTTTGTTAGCTATGAAAAGAAACCTAATTGCAGTAAAATGAAACATATTACAAATAAGAGACATATATGTATAACTTAATCAAAACAAGACTCTGGGGAAGTACAGATTTTCTAAGTCAGTGTGAGGGCATATCTACATGTATAAATTTGAATGCAGTGATTCTTTTTTGCCATTTTCAAAAACCACCCCTACCCTTTTGTTTGGGAAAATATGAGACATTTTGGGATAAAGAGGGAACTACTTCTTATATCTTTAAAACACTCAAGAACTTGTTGAAAATTATTCAGTAAAATATTTGGGCATAGTAGAAGTAAAGCATTGAAACTATCATTAAATTCAATTTCAGAAGAAGATTGGTATTGCAAATAATTTATACTTCAAAATGAAAGCTTTAGGAGTTTAAAATTACATGGGAATTTAAAACTAATATTTTGGGAAAACAAAGCCAAATTTTGAAAGAGGAAACCACTCATATTCGGTGGAAAATTGGGCAAAAAATCACTGGAATGGATAAAAGCCCTTAAAAATATGTAACTTAAATTTCCTTCGGTTCAGAAAAAAATATAAGTGTCAATTAGTGAGCATTAAAGCCCATACGGGATGCTGCGACGTAACAGTACAGATACAGGTTGTACACTAAATGAACAAAACCTATGTTTGAAGGATTGTGTTATGACATATTTTAGCAACTAGGTCTTTCAAAATCACACAGTTTTGTATCTTGGAAGATAGGCAGAAATTTGGTCAAACATCTAAACAAATCAAAGGGTGTCCAAATCAAGAAATCCAAATCATATATTTGCATTATCGGATCTTAGAACATATTTTGTGTGTTATTTCTATGTTTGACCGTGAATCTAATTTTTCAGAGTTAATAATTCAATACAGATATTCCTTGCAATGTCTCATAAACTGTTCACAGGTAAAACATTCACCTGGGTCGAGTTACTAGCCATTTGACAATGAATTATCTAGATCGTGTCAAAATTTGTGTTATACTTTACAAACCTTCTTTTATCACATGTCTAAAGGCTCTATTTGAACGGAATTTTTCCCAAGACAATCACATTGAAGGCATAAAAGCCATCTAGGGAATAATATTGTACCATTTCTTCCATGGGATTTCGCCGGTGTACTTTCGTTTTCGGCAGTTCAGCAGTTAAAATACGAAGAAAAACGGATATTTACGTTCCGGAATTTTCACGGAGCGGTCGCTGCCGTTTCAGGTGCGGGATTTAAATTTAAATATTTAAATTTGAAATCGGAAAAATCAGGAGCGGTAGGTAACGAAGAACTAAAGATTAAATTGGTGTGGCCTAATACAAAATATTTTTACATACCGGTATGAAATATTTGATCCTCTATAGAAAACATTTTTACCATATATCCCAGTTCAGAATAAGGGTGTCCCATAAATTTTTTTAAATCTGCATGCGGTTGAAATGATGTTTTTGATTGGTCAAATTTTAAAAGGACAAAATGACTCGAGGTCCAATTGACAAAAAGGCCTGAAACATAAGTTCATTACCAGTAATTTATGGCAGGAACAGGTATCGTACCCAGATAGCTAGCTCAGTTGGTAAGAGCGTCTGCCCAGACAGCAGAAGGTCTCGGGTTCGATTCACGGTCTGGTCACATCTTTTCCTCTCCTGTTACAGAATTGGCGCCAAACTAAATGACTCAAGGTGAAGTGGAGTTTTGTGTGAGCTAGGTTTCCAGTGCATGGAAACCTAAAAAATTGGTGGAGAGGAGTGTGGCAGGAACGGGCATCGTGCCCAGATAGCTCAGTTGGTAAGAGCGTCTGTCCTGGTAGCAGAAGATCTCGGGTTCGATTCCCGGTCCAGTCACATCTCTCCCTCTCCTGTTACAAATTTAACTTCTATAATTCATACTAAATTTGGAATTTTGCAAAATAAAACTTACACAAGCACCTTTCATTTGGCAATGTGAAGGATGCATTATTGCTATTTTATTTGATAAAATGATCAATCTTTGTGATTCTGGTGTTTCCATGTATCAGAAAGCACAGCTCAAGTCCGTGATCACTTACTGGACATTCTACTCTTGCAACAAAAAGTCTCACTACTCTCTCCAAAAATCTTACACCTTAAACAATAAAAAAATAAGTAAGAAATACATGCATTTTGATTGTTTGTTATCTTTCTTACACTGTATAAACATAATAGAAAAGATTTTCAAGTTGATTGATTGATCAGAGGAAATTCCGAAACTATCCCCTAGTGTTTCTATAGAATTGAAGATAAAATCCTGGGTCAGGTCCCAAATAAAATATGAGAAAAACCTAAATTTCAGACTCATCTATGATAATATTGTAAAATGGCAATAACGGAAGATTTTGGTAGAAGTTTTCCTGGGTTGAAATATTTTTGTATGAGTTGGCTTTTACAAATGAATTTTTTTTAGTATTTTATTTTATTTTTTTTTTAAATTTGATTAACACATAGTAGATATGTCTATAAGGCATCTCTTGTTATATTATCTTCTATTAAAACATGTGTCACTTGCTTTAATGTAAACATTATGAAAATTTTATCAAACCACAGTTTTACATCCCATTGGGGGTGGTACTCCAAGCAGTGGAGGAATTTATAAGAAGAAAGAAAGACACAGGGTTACCTCCCCCCTCTCCTCCCCCCCCCCCCCAAAAAAAAAAAAAAAAAACTTACACAAGCACAATATTCCTTTCATTTGGCAATGTGAAGGATGCATTACTGTTATTTTATTTGATAAAATGATCAATCTTTGTGATTCTGGTGTTCCCATTTAACAGTCTGTGATCACTTAGGACATTCTAGTTACCTCCCCCCTCCCCCCCCCCAAAAAAAACTTACACAAGCACAATATTCCTTTCATTTGGCAATGTGAAGGATGCATTATTGCTATTTTATTTGACAAAATGACCAATCTTTGTGATTCTGGTGTTCCCATTTAACAGAAAGCACAGCTCAAGTCTGTGATCACTTAGGACATTCTACTCTTGCAACAAAAATTCTCACTACTCTCCCCAAAAATCTTACACCTTAAACATGTTAAACAAATAAAAAATAAGTGAGAAATACATGCATTTTGACTATTTGATATCTTTCTTGCACTGTATAAACACTATAGCAAAGATTTTCATGTTGATTGATTGATCAGAGGAAATTCCGAAACTATCCCCTAGCGTTTCTATAGAATTGAAGATAAAATACTGGGTCAGGTCCCAAATAAAATATGAGAAAAACTAAATTACAGACTCATCTATGATAATATTGTAAAATGGCCATATCTTTGTTTATTTATAGTTTCTGCCACTTATATACTCTAAATGCATGTAGATAGGGTAAGAGAAAATAGCCATATACCCATTTTCCAGAATCCTAGGGAACAGGGACTCAAGTGAAATACTGTAATGACATCTAAACTGCAAACCGATAATATTTTGGAATAAATCAATTAATTATTATCCATAAATTCTGGGAAATTAGCTATCATGAGATCACATGTAGTTTAATAGAGAGAAAACAACCACACCCATTTTCTAAGACCCTTGGGGTCAGAGACTCAAACAAAATATCAGGTGAACAACGAGATTACAGACCCATCATATTGCATAAAGAATTTAGTCTCCATTATTTATAGTGTCAGCGCTGTAAGCATAAGATTATATGGAAATGGCCACACCCTTTTCTAAGACCCTGGGGGTCATTGGCTCAAACAAAACATCAGGTGCACAACTAGACTACAGACCCATCATATTGCAAAAAGAATTATGTCTCTATCATTTATAGTGATAGAAGAGCTGTCCGGACAAAATTACATAGAATTTAATGACCACGCCCATTTTCTAAGACCCTGGGAGTCAGGGACTGAAACTAAATGTCAGGTGCACAACTAGACCATGGACCAAGTGAAATACAAAAAGAATTAAGTTTCTATCCCTCACAGTTTCAGAGGAGTTGTCAGGACAAGAATTGTTTACGGACAGACGGACAGACAGACAGACGGACAGACGGACAGACAGACGGACGCCGGACGAAGGGTGATCGCATAAGCTCGACTGGTCTGAGACCAGTAGAGCTAAAAATTGGTAACAAAAAAGTCTAATCATTAGAAATATTAAAGACCTATCACCAACCAATTAAAAAATATTCTTAGAAAAGAAGGTCAAATAGCTAGGTCAACGTCAAAAGGTAAAAAATTATGGTATGTGTAGAAAGGCCTTGCCACAGGGAATACACGTGTGAAATATCAAAGCCCTATCACCTACCAATCAAAAGATATATCCATTCTTATTTTTTTAAAGTAGGTCAAATATCTAGGTCAAGGTCACAAGGTCAAATATTATGGTCTGCGTAGAAAGTTCTTGTCACAAGGAATACACATGTGAAATACCAAAGCCCTATCACTTACCAATGAAAAGATATATACAATCTTAAATTTTTTGAAAAGTAGGTCAAATATGTAGGTCAAGGTCAATAGGTAAAAATTATGGTATGTGTAGAAAGGCGTTGTTACAAGGAATACACATGTGAAATATCAAAGCCATATCACTTACAAATCAAAAGATATAGCAAATCTTATCTTTTTTCCAAAAGTAGGTCAAATATCTAGGTCAAGGTCAAAAGGTAAAAAATTATGGTATGTGTAGAAAGGCCTTGCCACAAGGAATACACGTGTGAGATATCAAAGTCCTAACACTTACCAATCAAAAGATATTTCCATTCTTAATTTTTTTGAAAAGTAGGTCAAATATGTAGGTCAAGGTCACTAGGTCAAAAATTATGGTATGTGTAGGAAGGTCTTGTCACAAGGAATACACATGTGAAATATCAAAGCCCTATCACTTACCAATCAAAAGTTATGGGCTGTGACACCAAAAATGTGATAGACAGACAGACGGACGGACGGACGGACTGACAGACGGACGGACGGACGGACAGACGGACAACGGACAAAGTGATCCCTAAGTGTCGCTATGCTTCGCAGGCGACACAAAAATGAAAGCTTTACCTGTTTTACAGACAATGTAGCCGAAACATTGAAATATCTACATTCATATTGCTCCCTATTTTGTTACAATGTTTGTTCAGATTTAGCTGTCCATTCCTATCATTGCCTGTAGTGGTCATGTCCACAGACCCTCATGACCTTGAAAACCAACAGATGTCATCTAACTCTCAATTCTCATAGGCACCACAAAAGTAAAACCCAAAGATAAAAAGTTTGTGAGAGTGTGTGTCTGGATTCTTGAGGACAGCATAGAGAGGTCAAAGCAATCATCATAGGATCACAAATATTCCCAATGGGTAAAGGATGAACCCTATTGATTTTTTAGGTCAAGGGTCAAAGACACAGTGGACATAGGCTTAGAATCCTTGTGAACAGCAAAGAAGACAAAGCAATCATCACAGGATCACCAAAATTACCTTCCACAAATATAATCCTTGGTGAGAGGATGAACCCTATTGATGTTGAAAGTCAAGCCTTGTGAACAGCATAAAAGACAAAAGCAATCCTTCCATAAATATTTCCTCTGGGGAGAGCATGACAGCAGTTGATTTTCAACGTCAATGGTCAAAGGTAAAGGTCGCCATGGGTTTTAATTTAAAATCCTATTGCTGTAAGCATAGATCATGCAATTACGAGGGGATGCTACACTTGCGTTGCCTTTATTTTTCTTAATTTTTTGCTTGCTGTGTCCTTGACCTTTGACCGTGGAAATCAATTACCATGGGCATCTCCATCACATACAAATAACTTAATAAACATCAAAAGTACAATTTGTGACTTACTCTCACAAATGTACACAACCACACATACACATACCCTCTTGGAGATAAAGGTTTGCAAGGAGGCCATAATGCCTATGACAAACACATCATCTAAGAACAACGGTTTTACAAATTTTCATACAAATTCTAGACAATGACTGATTTGTGACCTTCAGTGTCATTGGTGTTTAAAATCAATCTGTTGTAAACTGTCATTCTTTGCGCGCCTTAAGTGCTGCCTTAGAATGATCATTTCTGAATATCCTTTCTAGTATTTGTGTACTTACATGTTTGATGAGGTCCTTACAGCCATCGTGCCATGTAGAGGAATAGTGTACCTTCATGGTAGTAAACATTTGTTTGACCTCGTGTATTGATGTACTGGAATGGATCTCGTATGGCCTCTACAAGAAAAAAATCGACTAGATTTAAAATGTTTACAGTATACATAGTGTCCTTAAATCGTAACGACCATGCAAAATACTACAACATTTATTGATATCCCTGGAACCAGATATAAGCTCAAGTCTTGCAGACTTCTGAGCATCAAATATCATAATTCTATATAAGACATACAATTATTCCTCAATCGTATTATAAGCCCACATTATCAAAATACCTTGACCTGCATAAATGTAGACTTTTGCATGTAAATATGCAGCACAGTAACACGATTTACTGCAAACCATTTTGACCAAATACTCGATAAATGCAGAAAATTGATGTGACGTGACAGGCGCAAATTGGCCTTTCACCAACAACATGTCTTAAACATGTTAAATTTACATTAAGAGTTGCAGGTTCGGGAACCAAAAGTAACATAAAGTGACATGGAATGATTGGGAAGCATTCATATTGTTAACGTGTGACTGGCACAGAGATAAAGAGGTGCTTGAAGCTAGATCGGCGATCAGCGAGCTTAAATGATCATACGCTATCTGATGTTGGTCAATAATAACATTTGTCTGAAGGAAATATCCTTCAGCCCGATCCCTGGGCTATATTAGATAAATGTAACATACATTCCCTATCATACTCCTGTAAGATCACAGATTATATAGACGTTAGGATGTAATGTGAGAGGCAATCAGACGTACTACGTCAATTTACATCACAGTTCCTCCTATATCAAAATTCCCCTAATAATATCAGCTTATATATTCAGTATTCCGTTATTGTGCAGGCTTGATTCTCTCTAAATCTTATTCACAGACTTTGGGGAATTATCTAAATATGACCAACGTTTTTAGTGAGATTTTACATGCAAAAATGCAATTTTTAATGCTGAAACGAAGATAGCCTGATATCGATAAACTGTATTTCCGCACGTAATCAGTATCATTGCAAGACTCGCCATTGGTCGTTGAAGTCGACCAATGTTGTCAATTTGTCTGTTCAATTAAAAAGTGTGTTCCGTGTGTGTTCTAAGTGGGTTCTATGTTGTCTTATTGTTTTTGCATGAATATTCGTCTATCTAAACGTGGTAGTGCCCGTATCTAACCGTCGTGTTGCCCGTGGGGCCATATTGAAACTCGTCCTTCATAGTATAAGACTCGGAGGGTGTGTCCGAGTTGTTTACTGTTTGTGTGGGTTTTTTTCATTTGTTTAGCTAATGTGATGTCTCTGTCGGACATACTTCATAAAGTTAGACGCCGAGATCTGTCGAACGAGAATTTTAGCATGTGTCCCGTGTTTTGTGCAAGTGCTCGAATGCCTGAATTAAAAAGGGTTTCATAAACGAGTCCTTCATTGTGTAAGATTGTGGTCTCCTATCTGGCAATCTTACTGCAACAATGAAACAGAAGCTAAGGGGACAAGGACCATGAAAATTGTGAATAGAGAGGACATTATGTCCAAAATAATAGGACTAACATGACACTTCATGATTTTGAGTTCACATTATAAAACTTACCCTTCCCCGGAGCATTTCGTACGCACACACCCCTAACGACCACCAGTCTACGGGAAAACTGTACCCTGCACACTCATCTAATGCACATGCGAAAATCTCTGGTGCTGAAATAAAAGTTGCAATATGTAAACGTTCGTTCAACAAATAGAAAAATTTGAATCATGCCCAATGATTCTGATTTCGGGTTTTGTGTTTGAAAACAAGTCTGAATTGTATAACATGAACCACAGTTTCATGATCATGATAATTAAGATCACGCTGAATAAATACCACCCATCCAAACCCCCCTCCCAAACCTTTTCTTAGTAGTCTAGCCATCACTTAACACTGAAACTTCAGTCTCTTTTTTTAACATTCTTCGTTATTTTTCTCTTCGAATGAAAAGATGACTTTCCACATGCATTTCAAGATCAAAGCATGTCATAATGAAGTCGTGTTCTCCGTGGCGTTAACCTTTTTCTCTCTGGATCAAAGCATGTCATAATGATAAACTTGTACAAGCCCCAAAGTACAGTCATTCTGTGGAACAGGTCGGATATATAATGTTACATGGTCCCTGAATACTCATACAGTAAGAATCTTTACGTTACCTGCCATGGTGCATTTCTTATTGTATGCAAATCATTATCGACTTCTTAAGAAATTTTCTATTTTTGTGGATCTCATGGGATCAGCAATCAAGCTGAACGACTATAGCTTCCATTGGCACATTCCACGAGACTATACATAACGTGAATAACGACCGGGCTGAATGTCTCTCCGATTGTCATTATCAATTATCCTGCAAGTTTTCTATTTATCATCTCTTGGGCAGGTAGTTATACAACGGAACCTGCTAGTCGGATCCCTATGCCGCTACAAATCCAAGAATGTGCTATATCAATTTGACAAAGTAGATTTATTATGGAGATAATCCATGGTTAAAAGCATGCACGAATTAAACTCTTTTAAAATGTCCGATACAAAAATCGGTCAAGACATTCAAACCATTAGGGTTGCCTTAAACGGGAAACTGTGTTTGATATAACTCTCCTTAGAGGAAATGAAAAACAGACAAAAAGTGAGGCAGCACTTCCAATTTTCAAAACATGGGATTCAGATCTGTTAATTTTAAAAACTATCTGGACCTTGATGACAACAATCAGATAGGTACAGAACAAAACTTTGATATTTTCTGTACAGCCACAATGACGGGTGTTCAAGCAGGAGACACTTATTCTCACCAGGCACCTGATCTCATTTCCATGGGGGATTCTTTTTTGAATCTTTGCAGAACATTTAAATGTTTCGTACTTTTCCTGGTGTTGTACACAACCAATTGTGCCTAACATGAAATTCATATGAAATAAGCATCATGTAAATTTCCCATGAATTTCATATGAGGCACAATTGGCTGTATACGCTCAATGGTTGTGATTTGAGTTTTTTAAAAGATTGACTGCCACTCACTGTCTGATCTGTTTGTCATTCTTGCTATTTAAACAAGTACTCCAGCATTTACATGTACATAATCAGTTCCCAGACACCTCGTCCGTTCGTTTTGCTTATACCAAAAACCGTATATACTGAATGAGAGGGCTATGTGCAAGTAATCAGAATGACCACACCATTATATACCAATAGAAGTATATTGCAATCCTATTTTATATTAAATGTTGTGACCACTTTGGCATATGTGAGTCTGTTCTAACTCGGTGATACTGTAACCACTTTGTCATTTGCGAGTTTGTTTCAACTTGGTGAAACTGTGACCACTTTGCCATTTGCGAGTCTGTTAAAACTTGGTGATACTGATACCACTTTGTCATTTATGATTGTTTTTTAACTTGGTGATACTGTGACCACTTTGTCATTTGTGAGTTATTTTTAACTTGGTAATACTGTGACCACTTTGTCATTTGTGAGTCTGTTTTAACTTGGTGATACTGTGACCACTTTGCCATTTGTGAGTCTGTTTTAACTCGGTGATACTGTGACCACTGTGTCATTTGTGAGTTTGTTTCAACTTGGTGAAACTGTGACCACTTTGCCATTTGCAAGTCTGTTTAAACTTGGTGATACTGATACTACTTTGTCATTTGTGATTGTTTTTTTTTAAATTGGTGATACTGTGACCACTTTGTCATTTGTGAGTTTTTTTTAACTTGGTGATATTGTGACCACTTTGTCATTTGTGAGTCTTTTTTAACTCGGTGATACTGTGACCACTTTGTCATTTGTGAGTTTGTTTCAACTTGGTGATACTGTGACCACTTTGTCATTTGTGAGTCTTTTTTAACTTGGTGATACTGTGACCACTTTGTCATTTTTGTGTTTTTATGTGGTGATACTGTGACCACTTTGTCATTTATGAGTTTTTTTTAACTTGGTGATACTGTGACCACTTTGCCATTTGTGAGTCTATTTTAAGTTGGTGATACTTTATCCAATGAATATACAGCGCCTTCCATTATTATTTTTTTCTTCTGTTTTTTTTTTTTTTTTTTTTTGGTTCTTGTGCAAAATATAATAATTCACGGTTGGAATGACCTTGTTTTATACAGGACCTTGACTGTATTATTGAATAAGAAGAAACCTTCAATTTGGACAGATATTTTCTGACAGACAAATTACGAGGTTTGACTAAACGATGACAACTGAGAGGGCTAACAAAGGCAGGGAAATAAGAACTAAAACGAGCTGCACAAACCGTGAGGGATTAAAAAAGATATGAGCCACGGACCTTCGGGTGCTAATTACTGAAATCAGGTCAACGTCACGTTAGTGGAAAGCTATCCATGCCGGAGAGAAGCAATTTTCCAAGTACAGTACCATCATCTCTTTAATCGTTTAACTCAATTAGCCAGCATTGCTGCCGGTTCTTTGTCTAATATAAGGTAATGTGGCCATAATTATACAAAATTACCTTCCCTTTGCATCTTCATCATCAGCCGATATTGGAATTCCACAAGTATAAGATCGGTGTCGATTTCACGCCCTAGAAGCCTTATTTGACTGTCACTAATAACTTGACAACGTGGGCCGACTCTCATGACATACTCCTTAGTCTTATAACATATCCTGATTAATTATTTAAATCTGTCTGTGACAACTGATGTCTCAACTCTAGGAATTCAGACAGATATAGGTCATCATAAATAAAAGTGCTAAGTTTGATCAAAATCTGTTAAAAATATTTCGAAGTACTATAACATTAGCTAGACTTTAGCGTCAACCCACGAACAGTTGTATTTCAGGTGCTTAATAACACACAAATCGTGATACGACAAGGAGAGAGCGGAAAGGAATCCGGCTTATTCTTACTAGACTTCTTAAGATGGATCATAGAATGCCAAAAATAAGAGGAAATCGCAAAAAAAAAACGTCTGGAGTAAACTTTGTCCATAAGAAGCACCTTAGGAGAACGTGGAGACAGCTAAAGCTGTCTGATATATGTGAACCTATCAGAGAGTATTAGCCTATCTTAAATAGTAGATAGATACTGACCCATATAAGGTGTTGTTCCGGACATGGAGGTAGCCAGTTGACCATCAACAAGTAATGTGGCTATGTTGAAATCGGTAATATGCACGTGACCTGCAAGTGAAGAACATAGAACAAAATGTAACTAAAGTAAGGAATCTATTATAAACATAGCTTAAATTTTACAAGGGCAACGCAAAGCTTAGCATCTTCTCGGCACAGCATATTCAATAGTGCATGTAAATATTTGACCTTGGTCTTTGACTTGTAACCTTGAGTATCAATAAAGATTATCTGCGCCATATGGCAAACATCGATTCTTAATTGATCTTCTATATGTTCACAAGCTTAACTTTGAATTCAACCCCTATGGGCAACGTTCGCAAAAACTTCCTTTCGTCTTCAGCTGTGACCTTGACCTTTGGCCTCTGATAATGAACATTCACAAATGTCATCTTTTTTTCAATGACCAATATTTATTGAAGGGTTGTTGTGTCTATACTCTTCACTTCAAAATCGACTGAGCTTTTTCCCGTTTTAAACTGTGACCTTTACCTATAACCTTGAACATTCAGGAAAGTCCAATTCAAGTCATGGGAAAGTCCAATTCTTAACAGTAAATTTTGTCTTTCATTGAGTTTACAAGTTTATTCTATATTTGTCTATTAACATAATCTTTGATCTCCGACTTGTAAAGTTTTAAGCTCATTACCAGCATTTGTGAAATATTCGTATCGCCTTACATTTCAAGGTGAATATTCGACAATACAGGCAACATTTTTTCACTGATTACTATACATGTCTTCTGAACAATGATAAAGGTGTCGCTTCATTGAAAAAAATTATCACAGTTATAAACCTATTTTTCCCTGTTTATTCCCCGTTTCTTTTAGAATTATTTAAGAAATGACTGTCTTACTTTTGGTGTTCATGGGTGTATAATTGACCCTTCCGAGCGCGGGAAAAATTTGAGAAATTCCATGACGTCACAATGCAATTTCGGTGTTTGACCGAGGTTCGAAGTTTGTTTGTCCGAGGTAAACACATGGTAAAAGCATTGTGACGTCACGAAATTTAGCATTTTTTTCCCGCGATCGGAAGGGTCAATTCTGGTTGGTCACGTGCAAATTCCGTGAATCGCGAAGCATTCCCTGAAAATTTGCACGTGTCCAACCAGAATTATACGCCAATGAACACCAAAAGTAAGACGGTCATTACTTATAATTACATTTATCGTAAATATCGGTCATTTTTATTTTCATACACTTCGCACTTTTTTGCCTGTTATAGCGTCAAATGTATTTGAACGTTGGTAAATTATCCCTACATGTAAAACTTGAACGTGACGTTACAATAGCAACCCAAATTATTGGAACATAATTCTTGTTGCCTAATGGGCGTTCAACATGGGGAATATATTAGTAATGTAAATATTTTAAGATGTACCAATCCTTAACTAGAAGTACCTGACGAGACTGATGCTCTCCTGGTTGTTTAGCTAAAGTCATCTATTCACCCATTTTTAAGACCCAAGGGGTCAGAGGCTCTAACAAAATATATGCGCAAGTCTGATTATAATGCAAAAAGAATAAACTCTCTGTCAATGATACTTTCTGAGAATTAATGTTCAAAAGATTAAGAGTTGTATTGAGGAAAATGACCACACCCATTTTCCAAGTCCCTGGAGGTCAGGGACTCTACCAAACAACATACCCATTATTATGCAAAAAGAAATTACACTCTATCAATTATGCTTTCTGAGAATTGGTGTTCAAAAGATTGCATAATTACATTGGAGAAAATTATTACACCCATTCTATAGAGACCCTTCGGGTATGAAGCTCAAACAAAATATCAGATCCACGACTAAACCAAAGGCCCATTATAATGCGAAATGAATTAACTTTCCATCATCTAAACTTTCTGAGAAATTGTGACCACAAGATTACATCCATTTAGTTATATATAAATCACAACATCCATTTTCTAAGACCCTTGGGGTCAGGGGCCCAAATAAAATGCCAGGTGCACAACTAGACAATCGAGAAAATGACCCAACCCATTTTCTAAGACCCTGGGGTCAGGGGCCTATACAAAATACCAGGTGCGCAAAAAGACTATAGACCTTTAATATTGCAAAAAGAAGTAACTTGCCATCAGTTATACTTTCTGAGAAAACGTTACCTCAAGATTACATATAGTTATATATGAGAAAATGACCACACCCTTTTTCTGAGACCCTGGGAGTCAGGGGCTTAAACAAAATATCATAATAGTGCACAACTAGACCATACCTATCATGTTGCAAAGAGAATAAACTTTCTATCATTGATACTTTCTGAGAAAATGACCACATCCATTTTCTTAGACCCTGGGGGTCAGAGGTCAAACACAATATCAGGTACACAACTAAACCATAGACCTATCATGCTGCAAAAAGAATTAACTTTCTATCATTTATACTTTCTTAGAAATGGTGACCACAAGATTGCATAGAGTTATATAGGAGAAAATGACCACACCTATTTTCTAAGACCCTGGGGGGTCAAGGGCTCTCCATCATGCTGCAAAAAGATTAACTTTCCATCACCAACAGTTTCAGAGGACTTGAAACCACAAGGAATGTTTAACAGATGAACGGACGCCGGACACAGGGCGATCGTATTAAACTCGACTTGTCTTTGACCAGTAGACCTAAAAATGAGCTTTGTTATTAATTAAATCTAATGTCCGTCATAGCCACGTGATTACAAGTCTCTAACATTTAAGTCTGGTTTGGCGCCTACGTCTTCTAATGTCCGTCATAGCCACGTGACTACAAGTCTCTAACATTCAAGTCTGGTTTGGCGCCTACGTCTTCTAATGTCCGTCATAGCCACGTGATTACAAGTCTCTAACATTTAAGTCTGGTTTGGTGCCTACGTCTTCTAATGTCCGTCATAGCCACGTGACTACAAGTCTCTAACATTCAAGTCTGGTTTGGCGCCTACGTCTTCCAATGTCCGCCATAGCCACGTGACTACCAGTCTCTAACATTCAAGTCTGGTTTGGCGCCTACGTCTTCTAATGTCCGTCATAGCCACGTGACTACAAGTCTCTAACATTCAAGTCTGGTTTGGCGCCTACGTCTTTTCAAATTCAAATTCATTTAGTTTGTATTCAGTTTAGAAATTATGCGTTTTCTGTTGATTTCCCATAAGCCCTACAAGTTGAAGCGTCCAATCGATTCTATTGCATTTTTCTTTGTGAACCGTTTACCATATATCCACTCACTCACTCAAATTAAGGAACATTAAAGTAAAATTTGGATTTATCACGAGGGACATCAAAAACAGAAAAATATCGTCGGCAAAATATCTTTATCTCCATCTTTACTGTCTGTTAGAAGTTTTTTTTTTACAGAATTTGACGAGCTATTTGAAGTGATGTTTCAGAAAACAGACGCAATTTCTTTGCAAGAAAGTACATCTCAAATAATCTATTACATACGTTTGCTAATACTTGATTTCAAGCAAAACCATCGATTTAACAAATGTACCAAAGATAGATACAGATAAAATAGAAGCATAGTGAAGAGCATTGGTTTAATTTGCATGAATAATTCATAAAGTTATCATGTCTGTTTGGAATGGTACATTGTATAATCAGGAAATACTATTCCCCTTTCATCATTTAAAAGTTCATCACTAAAATTATGCCTTTTCGCTGCTGCAGGACTCAGACATTAAACTAACTAACTTTTGAGTTATTGTTAATGTCGTAAAATTCTGATGACACTTTAAAATCGCTGTTAGAATAAGGTGACAATTGAACGACCAAATCACATGTCACACTGATCAGTTCATGGAATAACCAGGTATATGGTGACTATTGAACGACCAAATCACTTGTCACACTGATCAGGGCACTAAATAACAAGGTATATGGTGACTAATGACATCCAAATCACTCGTCACACTGATCAGGGCATGGAATAACCAGGTATATGGTGACAATGGAACGACCAAATCACATATCGCAGTGGTCAGGGCATGGAATAACCAGGTATATGGTGACTATTGAACGACCAAATCACATGTCGCAGTGGTCAGGGCATGGAATAGCCAGGTATATGGTGACTATTGAACGACCAAATCACATGTCGCAGTGGTCAGGGCATGGAATAACCAGGTATATGGTGACTATTGACATCCAAATCACATGTCGCAGTGGTCAGTGCATGGAATAACCAGGTATAGAAATTTATCACATCTATGATTGCTTCCCTCCTTATGATATCCTCTGTATCTTTATCACGCCTCGTACTAATTTCATCCAATGACGACGCAGTATTACCGTCACGTGGTGTCCTACCTTGACACCGAGGTAGGTCACTAAATTTTCAAACGTCAAAAATTACAAAGAAACATTACGAAATGGTTCTTGGCATGATAAATTCGTTTATAGGGTTTGTTCCAGTCATACTTCCTACTTAAAGTAGGTGTGTAAATATGTTAATTTACACACTTACTTTGAGTAGGAAGTATGACAGGAACAAACCCTATAATTAATAATAGATATCTATAATCAGAGTATAAAAACTCACCTTCTTCATCCAATAGTATGTTGTCAGGTTTCACGTCCCTGAAAAAAAAAAAAATAAAATATAATAAATCGTATTATAATGTGTGTTCATTGTGGTGGTTATTTTGTTACTAATACACATGGTGGCATGCTTCTTCTTCCTGTAGATGATGTCCATAGGCAATGTAATTATGTTGACAAGCGATTTGCAACCATGTCGACTTATTCGTGTCACGGTGCCATCATGCAAGTTAATTATGTCGACACGCGCTTATTAGAGCAGATGTCTCAAGTCTAATATAAAACCTAGGCAACGCAAAGCGTAGCATCCCCTCCAATGGTATGAGGATCTATCTAGTCTGTATACAAAGATTTTGACCATTTCTCATCTGTGACTACACCCTCTAGGCTGTATACTAGGATTTTGACCTTCTCCAATCTGTGACCTTAACCTTTGACCTATGACATTGAAAATAAATAGGGTTCTTCCTCTTGTCATAAGCTATCAGTGTATGAAGTTTGGTTAAGATCCAAACAAAACTACATCCTCTAGGCTGTACACAAGGATTTTGACCTTTTACAATCTGTGACATTGACCTTTGACCTATGACCTTGAAAATCAATAGAGTTCTTCTCTTGTAACAGCTATCATTGTATGAAGTTTGGATAACATCCAAACTTAACTGCACCATTTACGCTGTATACAAGGATTTTGACCTTTACCATCCTGTGACCTTGACCTTTGACCTTGAAAATCAATACAGTTCTTTCTTTTGTTATAAATTATCAGTGTAGGAAATTCGGTTGAAATCCAATCAAAACTGCACCCTCTAGGCTGTATACAAGGATATTTACCTTTTCCATTATGTGACATTGACCTTTGGCCTTTGACCTTGAAATCAATAGGGTTCTTTCTCTTGTCATAAGCTATCAGTATATGAATTTTGGTTAATATTGAAACAAAAGTGCACCCTCTAGGCTGTATACAATGATTTTGACCTTTTCCAAACTGTGGCCTTGGCCTTTGACCTATGACCTTGAAAATCAATAGGGATTTTCCTCTTGTCATAAGCTATCAGTGTATGAAGTTTGGTTAATATCCAAACAAAACTGCACCCTCTAGGCTGTATACAAGGATTTTGTGACGCACACACGCACATACCCTCCCTCACACGAACAACTGCGTTACTATATCCCCCTTCAACTATGTTGCGAGGGGATAATAATGGGAGATATAATATCGGGTCTTATCACACAAACATCTTACTACTGTGCACCAATGATGGAATCACGCTCCTCAGTTGTGAGGTGAGAAGATATGGCCAAGGTTAAAGTTCTTTAAAGTAGGTCAAAGTCCAAGGTCAAGAGATCAAAGAGACCAAATGGTATCAGATAATTCTCTAGTTATATGGAATCTACATGTGAAATATCAAAGCTCTACCCCTCAAAGTCAAGCTTTTTAGAGTTGACGCGGACGCCGACGATGGGGACAGCATCCTGGCGAGCTAAAAAGGACATCTCGGGTCTAATTGAGCAGATTTCTCATACGTTATCGGTTTTCTCCTGGCCCATACAGAATTAACAGATTACTCGTGTCTTGTAAGGCTTCTAATGTCTAAAATATTCTGATCTTGGCTTATTTGTAATTTAGTTTCGTTACAATGAAGGGAAAATATTAATATCTTGCTAGTAACAATTTTATTGTAAGACAAAGAAATACAAAAGTTGATATGGTTATGCTTTGAGCTGTCAGTCGATAATATCTTGCTATCTTCCTTTTGTTATACGCTGAAGATTTTTTTTTATCGAGAAAAGGAAGAGAAATCAATATTTTTTAGTTTCTTATTTCCAGTACTAAGAAGTTCATTTCTCACAAAAGTATGTCATATTGTAGGAGGTTTCTTTTTATTCTATACCAACCTAAGACAATCACATCAATTGTGACAGAACAAGTACGGTGTTAGTATTGTAAGACTTGGATACTGTGTAAGTATATATTAGCCTGATTCTTCCAGTAGTACTTTACTTTCGTGGATGTGATCAGATAGATGTCCTAAAGCTTGGTATGTGTCGCTGACAAAATGGTTTAACTTTACAACTGACAAATCATAATCATGATCACACTGCTTCTTTTAAGGTTTAATGTAAATGGCATAGCATATTTTTTCTTGCCGCATATTAAAGCCTCAACATTATGGGAAGGTTTTTTTGTGAGATATTGGTCAAAATTCGCAGCAAACGGACAGGATATCATATCATTCCTAATGAATTTGCATTAGATGGTGCATAATAATCTACACTTCATAATCCCATGACTCACTGTTATTCTCGGATAAAGGGACTTAGTTGATGCTTCTACAGAACGGCTGAAGGGTCTTCCTTTTTACTTCGTGGCCTTGACCTTTTTACAGAACTACAAATAGCGGTGAATGGAAAAAAACATTTTTCTAAACTATTCCTAATTTTGATTCTAAGGAAATCACGACTATCATGTATTCAGGGCACGTGTAGGAGGAAATAACCTATTGACTATCAACAATTCTTTCATCATCAACTTGGTCTCA
The DNA here is from genome assembly GCA_028142955.1 of Pinctada fucata. Taxonomy (NCBI): domain Eukaryota; kingdom Metazoa; phylum Mollusca; class Bivalvia; order Pterioida; family Pteriidae; genus Pinctada; species Pinctada fucata. The sequence continues at coordinate 68,143,720 of AP027105.1, read as the reverse complement.
GTTCCATTAACAGGAAGTATTCAAACTAGATTTAAGCCAAATACCATTTTAAATTCAAATAGGTTACGAAAGTGAGAATTAAATCTTCAAAATGTGTTCCCATGTTCCCAATGTAACTGGTCAAAATGTTTGATCAAGTATTGACAATATAAGCACAGCTGGAGTGGGGGAGGGGGTCCTTGTTTGTTAGGAATTAGAGTTAAAATACAATATTTTGTAGAGTAAAAACACCTTCTTGTACATAAATCTAACTTTGTGTATCCCCATATCATTTTTCTCCTCAGAAAATATTTGTATATTATCATAGCCTATAATATACAATTATTGACTGGGAATGAGGGCAATATATGATTTGTTGGACCTGAAGATAAAATATTGCCCGAGGCGAAGGCATTCTTTTTTTTTTTTATCCAGTATCGATTACAGTCACTTTTTTGTGAACCATGTAGGATTGGTCGCCGCTGACATGTAATTAGGGGTTACCATGCGTGTGTTTTACAAAAACTGACAGGGTATCGGCGAATCCCCTGTCAGAAATTGAGTTTTACCGCGAGGCGTCAGCCGAGCGGTAAAACGGATATTTCTGACAGGGGATTCGCCGATACCCTGTCAGTTTTTGTAAAACATCAGTATGGTAACCCTATTCTAATGCTTTAGTCAGTAAGAAGCTAGAAAACGACTGCTTTTAACGACGTCGCCATAGCAACGCATGACGTCATAGCAAAAACTGCAGTGAAACGTGAATCCCCTTGCAGTTTTTTAATCCCTCAGCCAATCAGAATGCGTGTTACAAATGGAGTTTTTCTTTCTTTAAATACTGCTTAACCCTCGCATGGAGTGAACTTAGCAGCGTGCGCGTCTGTGCATATTAGTTTGTACAGTGCTTATTAAGAGAGAAAAATATATTACAACTAAAAGTGGTTAAAAACAAAGTGTTAAATTAAGGGTTGAAGTGTGGGACCTGGGCAACAGTGGACCTAAAAGTGTCCAGGTCTCGGATGTTTACAATTTCAGCAGGGAAGCTATTCCAGAATATGACTGTTCGGAGGAAAAACGAATATTTGTAGAAGTCTCTAGGTGTATGAACCTGATAGAAATGGAAGTCGTGGTTTCGGGCCGAGGACCTAACTGGGACAGTAAAATGAGGTGGCATTTGGATGGCCACAAGTTGGTAAACAATTTTATAGAAGAGGACGACCCTTGATGTTGACCTTCTTTGTTGTAATGACTGCCATCCGAGCTTATCAATCATGCAAGAGACACTGCTATATGGGGAATAATCATTTAAGCACCACCTTGCTGCCCGTCTTTGTACATTTTCAATTTTGTTTATTTGATCTTTTGTGTATGGATCCCAGACACTGGGGGCATACTCAACCTGTGGTCTAACAATTGTTTTATAAGCAAGCTCCCTGGTCTTAATGTGTCTGGTTTTGATGTTTCTTTTTATGAAACCTAATGATTTGTTGGCCTTGTTTGTTATGTTATTTACGTGTGTGTTCCAGTTAAGTTTGTTTGTAATTGTTATACCTAAATATTTTGCTTCTGTCGTTGTTTCTAGGGTTTGTCCATGTAAGGTGTATGTTGTTGTGAGTGGTGTTCTGGATCTGGAAATCTGTATTACCTGGCATTTAGATGGATTAAATTCCATGTCCCATAATTCTTCCCACTTTTCTAGGTTGTGTAAGTCAGTTTGAAGGGTCCTGCTGTGTTCTGTTTTGTTCAGTGTGAGGTATAGGGCGGTGTCATCGGCAAAAAGCCTGACCTTGGACCTTACATGACTAGGCAGGTCATTTATGTAGACGAGGACCGATCCTTGGGGTACCCCGGAAGTTACAGGCACTTCCGGAGACTCCTCTCCGTCTACAACAACTGTCTGGGTCCTGTGACACAAAAAACCTCTGACCCATTCGAGGACTTGACTTGTAACTCCGTAGCTTTTGAGTTTTAGGAGAAGTTTTTGATGGTTAACCTTGTCAAAGGCCTTGCTGAAATCCAGGAGGATAAGATCGGTCTGCCTACCCTCCTGAAGACTTCTAGCAAGGTCTTCGACAAGCATAACCAATTGGGTCTCACACGACCGTTTCTCTCTAAAACCATGTTGTAGGTCGTACAGAATGTTGTTTTGGTTCAAGTGTTTAAGTAAGTTTGTAGTAATTATGTGTTCTAGAAGTTTGCAGCATATACATGTTAGTGAGATGGGTCTGTAATTTGATGCAGAGCTTTTATCACCTTTTTTGAAAATGGGGGAAACACGGGCCTTGGTCCAATCGTCGGGGAGGGATCCAGTGTCAAGGGAAGTTTGAAAAATTACCTGAAGAATGGGTGAGATCTGCTGACTAAGCTCTTTTAGAACAATAGGTCGGATGTTATCTGGTCCGGCTGCCTTTTCTGGATGGAGACCTTTAAGTAGCTTGAGTATACCTTTATGTGAGATCGTGATTTCTGGCATTTCTGGATGTTGGGTTCTGAGCCTGTTTTCGGGATCTGAAATTTTACCTAATTTTATGTGGTCCTGTACTGACATACTGCATAGCTGTTTGAGACTGAGGGGTGATTTGGGTGTGAAGACGGACTGAAATTGATTATTTAGGATGGAAGCTTTTACCTTGTTATCGCTGTGAAGTAGACCATGGTCTTTCAGGGGGGCAATGCCACTGGAGTCTTGTCTGCTGTTTTTAAGATAATGGAACAATTTCTTTGTAGAGCACTTACCTTCGTTGTTTTCTGATGATGGTCCCAAGCCAATAAGGTCATTTAGGTAGTCGTTGTGAGCTGCTCTCAACTTTCTTTGGGTAAGATGTTTTTGCTTTAGGTAAATATTTCTGTCTTTTTCCTTACCTGATTTTTTATGTTTTTTATACAGATGGTCCCTCTTTCGGATGTTTCTAAGGACCTCATGAGTAACCCAGGGTAAGGATCGTTTTGATCTAAGCCTTTTGGTTGGTATGAAATTCTTTATACCTTCATGTAGTGAAGTCTTTAATTCTAACCAGAGTATGTTGGGTGATTTACCATGGGAGTTTTCAAGGAATGATTTCTGAAAGTTGGTCATATATTCCTTAAATTCCTCCCATTTTGCTTTTTTGAACATATGCACTTCCCTTCTTTTTTGTTTTGTTATGTTTGGTGAAATATTCACATCTGCTAGGACTGCATCATGATCGGACAGTCCAGGGATGGCTATGATGTGTTTAAGTAATGTTGGATTTGTGAGGAGGAAAAGATCTAATGTGTTTTCCAATCTTGTAGGGAAGTCTACCACTTGATGTAAGTTAAAGTTATGTAGCATGGATTTGAAATCTTCATAAAGTGTGGTGTGAGTACAAGATGGTTTTATACTTGGGAAAGTATTTTCCCATGTAAAGTGTGGATAATTGAAATCACCTAGAACCCAGATGTTACTACCTTTTTCCTGTTTAACTAGGTAGGAGTGCATTAGAATTCAATTTTTTGACAGTTTCTCTCTCCTAGGAATACCATCATGACGATGAATGATAAGGTCAGTTCCTCACAATTATATGAATGTGACTCGGATAAACGTTGTTCTTAAAAATGTTTTGAGCAAGTCAGCATAGTTTCTACCAAAACACAATTTCTTTTTTTAAAGTACTTTTCATTTTCATTCCAAAACCAGTGTTAAATTCTTTTGTCAGAATTTTTCGATTTGTCCCTAGCAGACCGTAGCTGACAGCATTACGCTTGAAACTAGTTTTGAAATGCGAAAATCGATGTACTGTGACGAAATTGCACGATCCAAACATACGTTGTGTACTGTATTGTGTATTTTAAGCAAATACTAATAGAATTAGATTACGATGTAACGTTTACGGTCTTTTAATACTGATTTTATTATAAAGATGCAGACTTTAATTAAAATCTCACCAAAAAAACTCAGTTTGCCATAAAAGGGAAATAAATCGTACCTATGTACAATGTCATGTTTCCTGAGGTATTCAAGTGCCAGAGCTATCTCACACACATACAACTTGACGTGACTCTCGTTAAACTGTACTTCCTGTTGTATATGAAAGCGGAGATCACCGCCCAATAACAGGTCAACCACCACAAACATGTCCTCCTCGTCCTGGAACGTGAACCACAGATTGACCAGGAACGGATGGTCAAGCATGGTCAGTAACTCTACCTCCCTGAACACATTACGGACAGCGTCTTTCTTTATACACATTGTCTTATTCATGTATTTCATAGCGAACATCTTTTTAGTGTCCTTTTTCTGGACGATACAGACCTGTAAAATTAAAAGGAAAGTTAGTTACGAAGCATGCCATCTTTGCCATTCATACACAAGATGTGGAAGTTAAAATTAAGTCAACAATTATTACAGTTACTGGTCGGGTACATATAATTATCGCCGGACACGTGTTATCGACACTTCATTTACATCTATCTCCGCATATTGTTGATGTAGGAATTTAATACAATGAATCTTTGAAACATGAAACGGTTTACAAAATTCAAATAATTTCATAACCCGCACGTTCATGGCAAAAAGTCGGTAAATCTATATGTATATTTCCCCCCGCCTCTCCAGGGAAAGGGTAGGTCACTTCATCTTCCTATTTCTCTTCGGTTTTTGAACATTTTGTATGAATTTTTCACGGGCGAAAAAAGAAAGTTCAAAGATTCAAATAATGTGAATTTCGTTGAACAAGTTTCAGCAATAACAGGTAGAGGTGGCGATAATATGTACCCTTTAGCCCAACCCTTACGCTCATGAAAAACCGATCAGCAGATTTTCATGAAAATTGGAAGAAATGTGTATTGAGGGTTCTTGTTCCTTCTATGCAAATAAAGATCTTAGTGCAAACAATGTTGAAAAAAGAGGCGATAAAATGTTCCCTACCAGTATACCAGAGGACATGACTCCAGACTTAATTATAGACTTGCGAAAACAAGTAGGTTAACGGACAGAGAGACAGGCAGACAGACGGTAACTGGTACAACTGTTTGAGTACAATACTGTGTGCATACACCAATGCCTTTATTAATTTCGCTTTTCTTTATTTCTAGATATTTTTCCTGTAGATGACAGACAATCCGTACCATGGTCCTTTAATGACGAACCAAGCCAGGTTACAGCAATCGTTCACCTCAATACAGTAATACTGAAGTACTGGGAAGGAGACTTGATACAACTCGTTAGCCTAATGAGCTAGCAGACATGCTATTATATTTCCAAATCAATAACATCTATGATGAAGGTTTTCTTTCCAGAAAACCACAAGATCTGCTAGATTTCACCATAATCAGAAGTGTGTACAATAACTTTACTAGTTAGTAGTATAAGGAAGAAGAAATGAGAATACATTTTTTTTTTATCGTAACATGGCGCTATAAGGTACCTTACCTTTCCAAAACTTCCTTTGCCAATTGCTCTCAGTATTTGGAAATGGTCAAAACTCACTGAAAATGAAACAAAGTAAATGTTTATCAATTTAAAACTTTTATTCTTGCTTGTATTATCCGTTATAGACAGAAATTATCGCATGTGACCATGGCCTTGATGGTGACCCTAAACCTCAATTGACGTTGATTCTCAATGCTCGATTATCTATAAAAGTTTGATGATATTAATTAAGGGAAAGTACGACCAAACAAACAGATTACAAACATACAGACGTACAAACAGACGTCAGACAAAGAGATCCCTGTATGTCACCCTCGCGTTGCATACGACATAAAAAGAGAAATGAGCAAAGTAATTTACCGCAAGAAATCAGACTATTTTACTATTTCTATTTTTTTCATTATCTCTAGTCGCCTTTTTGCACACATAAAACGTCCATAAAATTGTCCCAATAATGAAAGAGACAAACTGAAGGAGACTGGATCTGTCAAAGTATTACAATCAACGGAGCCATCTGCATGCAATCTGCATAAAAACCTGATTATACTGGTGGTAAATAACGACAGTAAAGGAGGAGGAATCATAACACACGTCATCAAACGATTCACAATGTAAACTCATCATCCAATCAAGCGACAAACTGTAGTGATAAAACTATGGAAAATAGTCATAATACACCAATATATCAATCATTCATTGTTTAATATTCATGAACATCAAAACAAGACTATCACACATTGACCAATTCTGGTCTTAATTGTCAAAGGCAAGAGAAACGTAAGAAGCCATTCCCAATCCCGAGTACCAATGTCCAAAAAAAAAAATTCGATTTCAGCAAATTAAAGCTTTTGAAAGCATGTCCGTTTGGAACACTTTGTTATTCTATTGATTTACCAAAATTTCCTTTTTTCACTTTTTTCATTAAAATCTTGTCAACGTTCTTGTATTTTGCTTCCGGCTCAAGTGTCGACAGAAGGTAATAAAGCCAAGAAATGTAAGTTGACAAACAGAGTAAATCAAATTTGGTCCATCATAGACCGGTGGTAAGTATACAGAAGACGTGAAAACTGGTACAAACAATATCAATATTGGCTACAGAGGATCATTGAGCGTTAGGACCCGGGGGAGTCCACGGGACATGTTATTGATGGAGGGATATATTGCCGGTGACGGCGTGGCAGGCATCGATTCCTTACCAAAGGGAGCTTGTCTCTATCAATCCAAGTCCTGGACAGATTTTAACACCTTTATACCGCCCTGTCACTTAACTACCATTAGTAAACCCTATACCCACTACATTCTCTTTACCTTCGGAAAAGGTTGTAAATGAACTGTTGATGAGGAAAATCACAGAGGAAAATATCATTTCTATTAGGAGATGGTCGGCAGAATGATATGCAGAATCTCCGTAACATAAAAAAATGAAGTTATCGGTGACTTCAGAAATGTCAGTGTGTCACCGACTTCCGATCGATTATAGAATTGATTCTATCATCATCATGATGCCCCATTATTAAGTGTTTGATCACATTGTTGTTTTTTGTTTGTTTGGCCAGCCAGATTTCACCAACGTTCCAGGATGTTACATGCATACAAATAAACTAACATGACTACCGTATCCTCACATTGTGCGTGGAACAATGATTTTTGTTTTCTTAAAAATTCGGCAGTCAATGAAGGTATTAATCACAAAGGTTAGACCAATGCAAATTTGCTATCCCTTCCAGACCTTGCAAGAAGCCCCCCCCCCCCCCCCCCCCTTTTATGGGAAATCCAGTTTGCAACAATAAAACCCGCATTTGACGTCGACGACAGAAGCTTCTTACTCCTTCCTGATCAAACACAACATTTCAAGACTAGCTACTTAATTGGACTGAAAACATAATAATCTGGACCCTCGAATTGAGGAACCCCCCTAAAAACCACCAACTACCAAAACGCCGCACCAAAACCATGTTGTAGAACATAGGAGTCAGTGTGTCACTAAGATATAAGCATCAGTTGTCAGCGGTGTAATGAGTCTGTCAGCGGGATCCATGCCTGTATCTTATATGTATACCGACTAATTGAAATACATCATACCAGTCCAACCCTCCTCACTTACACAGTATTCTGATCTCAGACCTAATTGTCCCCTGAAATTCAATTGCACAGATTCCTCTAACAATCCTAGATTTCTATTCTTTTCACTACCAGGAAATTCCCGATTTGCACACATTAACAAAGTTATGTCGCCGGCAGGGTAGCGCGTCCTTTCCGGATATGCCAATAATCCCCATATCCCTTGAGCCTCTACTAGAACATGATCTTACATCTTTAGTCTTTAAAAAGTCTAGTGAAATATTTCGGTGCATAAAAGATCAGTGTCTTGCGTGCCTGAAATAGAAGAAACCCCTTCCTAGATTTAGAAAATCACGAGCACATCATTCTATAACTAAAGAATGACAAACTTTTTGACATTTCAATTTCTTGGCATAACAACTACAACTCTTCCATATTTTAATGAGCTTGATCTCAAAGAATCGAAATGGCCACTCTTTGTATCATGTATGTTGCAGATAAGTTTAATTGTTACAGTTATTCAATGTAAAAATAGCATTTATGCGAAAACAACAAGTGCGATATAACGCACATAAATATGGCAAGTCACCTCTGTCATATTCATGAACATCAGTCCTCAGGTATTCAAGGCGTATCAACCAATGCAAGTAGCAAATAGTGTAGTTATCCGGATTAATTGTTCCCCTCCCACTTATACAGGTAACACATTGCTTGACCTTAACACTGAATGGTGTTTCTGCTTTGTTACTGCGGCCTTTGTGTGCTGTTGTTTTTACAAGTTACTGGCCCCTAATTTTATGAGATTCTTTCATGGTCTTCTATGAAAGATAAATCAGTTCCACCCGAGGGGTCTCAAAATCGTGTAAAACCCGAGGCTCACGTGATATGTGATACTATAAAACTCTTTCATCGTCTTCTTAGACCGAAACAGGCCAACTTGTTTTTTTTTCTGGGTGCTGACTCAGAAAAAAAAAATTCGGTCTAGGTCTTCTATGAAAGATACATCGGTTGCATCCGAGGGGTATCAAAAACATGTAAAACCCGAGGCTTGCGGAGGGTTTCGCAAAATTTTGAGACCCCGAGGGGTCTCAAAATCGTGTAAAACCCGAGGCTCACGTGATATGTGATACTATAAAACTCTTTCATCGTCTTCTTAGACCGAAACAGGCCAACTTGTTTTTTTTTCTGGGTGCTGACTCTGAAAAAAAAAATTCGGTCTAGGTCTTCTATGAAAGATACATCGGTTGCATCCGAGGGGTATCAAAAACATGTAAAACCCGAGGCTTGCGGAGGGTTTCGCAAAATTTTGAGACCCCGAGGGGTGAAAACGATGTATCTTTCATTGAAGACCATGAAAGAGTATTTTCTCTCATATCTATAGGCCAAAGTCAATATCGAAAGAAAAGAGAGGAAATTTGAAAAAAAAATCAACTTTATCTGATCTAATTCTATTTCTGTTCGATTTCAGAATTATGCAGCAATAAATTTTCTAACAGCAACATGAACAGAAATGGTGTATACTAATTTAAGGATGGCAGTGTAGAGTAATGCCTCCCTTCCTATTGACCAATCAGAATTATGTATACACCAATGAACACAAAAAGAAAAATAGTCATTTCTTCAATGTTCCATGTTATAAAGGCTGTGTCATCGAAAATCGGTTTCAATTACTGAAGATTAATTAAATTTGAATGCAGAAAAAAACATTTTCCCAAATGAAGTCGAAAATGTTGATTGTAAGCAGTAAGGAAAAGGACAATTTGAAGTGGCACAGATACATGCACTTTCATTTAGTAATCCAAACCTTTAACTATATTGATGTTTTTACATTATCTCTGATAATACTGATCTATGCATGTTGAACACTAATTTGAGTCTCGTCACATTGAACACCACGTCAAATCCCGTTTTGTTCTCTATAATTAGTTTGTCGAGTTAAAACCTTAAGTAAAAGTCCTCATTAGCTCTTACATCTACAGGAAATAATCCTGGAAATCAATAACCTTCAAAGTCAATCATATAACGTAATGATGTAAAGCATTTTTAGCTTGTTACAGACATTTGCATCACGATGTTAAGATATTACTGCGGTGTAACATAAGATTAAAGTACATCTAAAGACATGGTCTTTACACATACCCATGTTTGGGTGGCAGAAAATTATACGATCAACAACTTGTAAAGGAGTAATGGATGTTAAGAAGCGTCAAACCGTCTGGACTTGAACTATTTCAGTAACACATAGGAAACATTTATCTCTGTACTCTATAGAGAGCTTCAGAGAATGGAGCCAATCCGACTACTGGGAAAACTATAGAGAGACAACCATCCTTACTCTCTAAACAGAACAAGAAATGATTATTTATATTACATGCAACGAACCCCCCCCCCCCCCCCTTTCCAAAAACAAAAAAAAAAAAGAAAAACCAGGTCAATCATGCTTGAACTTTTATCAATCATGACTATGCTAAGTATCAAGTCTCATCTAAATTTCCCTTCTATTGCAGATAAAAATCCGTAAAACTACAATAGACAGAAATTTTGCTAGTCGTCAAGAGGCATCATTACTACTCCAAAATTACCGTGTAACCAGAAATTTTCGCGAGATACTAAATTTCGATGGATTTGGAATCGCGAAAATTTATTCACGCAAAAAAAAAAATTGTGTTTGGTAAGGTATAACATAAATTGGTATATCAGTTACATTTTGTTCTTATTGTACAATATCAGTTACATTTTGTTCTCATTGTATACATGTGTCATTTTCATTTTTCCCATTTTTCCCAATTAAATTGAAAGGCAAATTAATTGAGAATATTCTTATGATAGAAATAACTCAAACTTCAATAATGAAAGGTACAAAACAGTGAAATCATATGTACATGTTTCTGATTTAGGAATTGTGAAAATAAAACTCGCGAAAATAAAGACACCCTATATTACAATTAAATCGCGAAATTTAATACTCACGAAAAATTCTGGCTATACGCGTACGGTACATTGTCGCTTTTCAAGAATGATCTTCATACATGTGCAAAATACAATGTTGCCCTAACGTTTTATCCACTGAAGAAAATAGGTCGAAATCTATGTGATTTCTTTAACGGAGACAAATCCTCAATCGGATGATCGTCGTCCTGTACTCAAGTCACAGAGGTAGGTGCTCCTTCACCTTAGCTAGAATAAACACGACTGAGAATGAGCAATATCGAAAAAAATAAAACCTGTGTTCGTGAAACACGAATGCCCCCGTTGGCATCTTTGTCAGTAAAACAGATGAAAAGTAGTTTCCCATTTGAGGTCATGATCACAAGGTCAAATTTAGTATCCATGGAAAAGTCTTGCCCCATGGAATTCATATATGATATATGAAAGCCCTATCAGTTACCATTTAAAAATTTATGGCTAAAGTTTAAATTTGCGAAATTAGGTCAAACTCCAAGGTCAATGTCATGAGGTCAAAAATTTTGGTATCCATGGAAAGGTCTTGTCACAAGGAATACACATGTGAAATATGAAAGTCCTATCACTTACCATTCAAAAGTTATGCCCAAGATTAAAGTTATGCCCAAAATTAAAGTTCTTCAAAAGTAGGTCAAACTCCATGGTCAAGGTCAAAAATTTTGGTATCCATTAAAAGGACTTGTCACAAGAAATGCACATGTGAAATATGAAAGCCCTATCACTTATCATTCAAAAGTTATGCCCAAGGCTAAAGTTTTTCAAAAGTAGGTCAAACTCCAAGGTCAAGTTCACAAGGTCAAAAATGTTGGTATCCATGGAAAGGTCTTGTCACAAGGAATGTACATGTGAAACATGAACGCTCTATCACCTATCATTCAAAAGTTATGCCTAAGGTTAAAGTTTTTCGAAAGAAGGTCAAACTCCAACGTCAACTGAAATATGAAAGCCCTGTCACTTACCATTCAAAAGTTATGACCAAGGTCAAAGTTTTTCGGACAAACAGACAAACAGACAGACAGACCAAAAACTATACACAACGATCATCAGAGAAATCAAGGATATGATCGATGTCGCTGCGTCTGTTCGTCATCTTCAACGTATTAAAGACATATCATCAACATTTTAAGTACAGAACGAGCATGCATCATGAAACAAGATGTCTTAATGTATTTCCAATACACTAATGTGACTATAGCTTGTCTCGGGTAAATACTAGTACTAATCTGTTGGCGATGATGAGCATGTAATTTCGAGGTTGTCTGAAAAAAGAACTGAAATATCAAGCAGGAAATGATTCAGTGCACGATATTTAATTAGCAAAGCCAAAAAAAAAAAAAACCCCAACAAACCCAAAAATCGGCAACACAAAGCTTGTAATAAAACGTATGTGAGCAACATGGGGAAGAGGACGCTGAACAACGTTCGCAAGCCAAAGAACATGGTCTAACTTCGTGCACAAAGAATAAGCAAACAATAAATTGCCTGGACTTAACAAATACGTTCAGAATTTCCGTGTATATCAACTTTAAGCACTTTACTAAGCGGAGAGATCTTGGAGATGTAGGGGGTTAATGGATATCCCTATCATAGACCGATACCAAGACAAGAAAATCTGTAATCTATCATGGAAAATAGCCTTCCTCTTTGATATGTCTTCGTTTATGAAACTACAGTAGAGGCTGACGTAGTTGAAATTAGAGATTTATGACAGAATCAGTAAAGGTGATCGATCATCCGGGGATTTCAGAGCCTAAGCATGGTTAAAAAGAAACCCTACTGATACAGGATGTGAAGAAAGACATTCATTACTACTACGGTCATCATCTGATACTGTAATTTAGTATACTTTTTTTCACCTATTCAGTCGCTGGTAACCATGTATACCTTGGAGATCTACTCGATCATACTGAAATAAAAATCATTTTAAAGTGAGCGTCGGGGAATTCCTAACTAGTGATCAGTGACATCCTCTGAGATCATGCCGACCATACACAACTTATTCAAATGGTACATTTTACTCCGACTTACTCGTACATAATAGGTGTTTAACAGCAATTCTCTGTAAGAACCAAAGAATTTCAAAACATGTTGGCACGGCATGTCATGGATTTTTGAGATTTTTGGTATGGAAGTTCAATATGAAGTACTAGTATGTAAATCAACCCCAGTTTTTTCAAAAAGGTTGTCGTTGCCATGGTAACCGTGTCTGAAGTTTAAAAAATCGGGAAAATCTATAGGACAAGGCATATTTGTAGGCTTCGTTACCATGGAAACAGGTACATTTTAAATCTTAAATTGCTTTGATTATTTTCTTTTAATCCTTATTATTATGCATATTTGTAAAGTTTTTTACATTCATCTTGGATGCCTTATGTATACAAAATGAAAAATTGGGCCAAAACAGGGTATCAAAAGGCTTTGTTTTGGGCACTCAAAGACCCTTTTTTGCATGTTTTTACTGTTTTACAAGGTTGAAAATTTCATAAAAGCACCAATTTTTGAAGTCCAAATTCTAGTTATCCAATTAGTATCATCTTTGAACTCTACATGAATATAAAAAATTATTTGGGCTAATTTGTCTTTTTATATGCAAAGCAGCATCAAATTTAGTTGCTATGGCAACAATCGGCTGAAAGGTTTCAATACGATGAATTTAAACACCTCTATCAAACTATCTACGCATGATAATGGAACAGAAGTTCATGTATACATCTATCAGAGGCGTTTTGATATAAAAATGACCTTGAAAATATTTCAAGGTCACCCACTGAATTTTCAAGGTCATTAAACTTTCAGTGACCAAATTTGACGAAAAATCCTGATTTTTTATAAAATGAAGGTGTCAATATTTTAGAAACCTTGAAATATTGAACTTAACAGTTATTTGCCATAAAATGATTAATGTATCACTTATTTCTTAGAACTATTGATTACGTTTCTTCACATCTTCGAATATCTAAATTCTTGGTGAGTATTTTGATATAAAAGGGACGAAATCTGTATTTTTCTTGTTTTTTGACGGAAAAATATTTTCCTATTGAATTGCGACAATTCAATAAATTCTAAGACTTGTCTTTCTTATATTCATGTGCTTTCATAATATATATGACCTATGAAAATATTTAAATAAAAAAATCACTAAAATCGGCAACAAAAAAATTAAAAAATCAATATTTCATGCAAAATTTGAGTCTCAAAGTATAAATGACCTTGAACATCAAGCCAATGACATTGAACATTTTAATTGTTCTTATGTAAAAGATATAAGTCATATCTATACATGCATACATTTTGACAATCTTATGTATCTCTAAAGAGGAATAAAATCAATTTCAAAGATAATATGAAACAAGCAAAAAGGTCTAATGTTGCCATGGCAACGGTCTTTGACAACAGAATTTAGGTAAAACTCTTAAATACCCACTCCAATTTTTCGTTCATTTTATTTGTCAATAAACATACATTTCCATTGATGAAAATCACTAGTCTCCTATTGGTGCCTTTTGTGATATTTAAGATTGAAAATGGTCAAAAACACACTAAATTGGCCCTTATTTTCACCTCTATTTTTCGCTTCATTTTGACTTATTTTGGCTCAATACAATAAGGTTCCTGTAATAAATATCACATATCTAAGTGTACTAAGTAAGAATGGAAGTAAGGAAGAATAGATTATATAAAGAGGAACAAGCTGTTACAGTGGTATCAATGGCAACGAAGTCTCCGGAGCTGGCTTATTTCATGGTCCCAAAAGTGCTATAAATAGAATGACCTCGTTACCATGGCAACCAGAGGTCACAAAAGTGTTATTTTCATGGTCAGTACTTAATATATACCCATTATACCGAAAATCATCAAAATCCATGACATGCCGTGCCGAACGATTTTGGTCCTTACAGAGAATGGCTATTAAGTACACAAATTGTAATTCATGCAGAATTCTAATCGTTTCCCGTACAGAATGCATGTTTTAGTTCCCCAATCGCTATTCGCTCATTAAGCGTGTTTAAGCTCCTTTCACATCAGGCTCACGTATTTGACAAAAACATAGCAACCACACGAAAGCCGTGCGGTTATTCGTACGAATTTTTTTATGTATGTAAGCTCGTCGTAGCGTCGCAAACAACATCTCAAAATGCATATTCTCCTTAAAAACTATCATTGCTACTTGGACGCCGTACGGCTGCGTACGAAATTTTAAATGTTCGTAGAGTTTGAAGGATAAGCAACGAATACTATTTGGGGGGGGGGGGGGGGAGGGGAGGGGGGGGGGGGGGTTCGTGCGACTGTCACGCGGCATCTGTAGGGGCATCATACGGCTGCCGTATATCATAAGAGAATTCATTTTGCGACGTTGCGGGCTTGCTACCTTTAGAAAACGTTCGACTATCTTGTGGCAGCCGAAAGTAACAATATGATTTTGCGAGAAAGCCAGACATAGAAAGCCATACGGCTGCCGCAAGGCTAATGTGAAATGCCTTTTCTGGTGACTGGGAATTGTCTGCGATCTGTCAACAACATCCTTGCTCTAGAAATTCTACGAACAAAAAGTCGTACGGCTGATGTGAAGCAGGTTTTAGTAATTCAAAATCGTTTCACGTACAGAATACGTGTTAAAGTATTCCCTAAGCAACATAACTCAAACGAAATACGAATATTTCAGTTTTATAAAAAGAACACGTAAACGTAAAGCAAGACACCACTAAAGACTGTATTCATGGCCGGACTGATGGCAGCAGATTGTATTTTGAAACAATATGTCCATTGAAAGCAACAGGGTGCAATATTTATATCCCCATTCAAAGTTTCAATGTGAGATTCTGTATAGTTTTGACACACTTTAGTCTATTTCAAAATCATATCTTCAGGATCAAGGTCAATCCTCAAGGTTAACTTCAGTACCAGAAATCAGTTCCACTAACCATGTTCTACCTCTATGACAGGTTTTAAAGTTATACTTCATAGAGTAATGACGTATGACCAGTTCGCTATCTAATATAGTACAACAAAGTCTTACTCATGGTTTCATATACATGTAATATTGGTACAACATAGTCTAGTAATTCAAAATCTTATTTTCAAGGTCCAGGTCAAATCAAGGTCAAGCCCTGAAATCAGGTCCACTTGCTTAAATCTATCGTCATGCAAAGTTTAAATGTGATATGTGATATATTATTGGTACCTTAATTACTATGGTAAAGTCAAATTCAAAATTGTATCTACAAGGTCAAGGTCAAATGGCAAAGTCAAGGTCAATACCTGGAATAAAGTCAACTCATTATTCACTATCTCTATGCAAAGTTTGACCGTAAATTTCCTTATAGTATTTGTACAATAGAGATTAGCTCTAAAATACTTTTTTTTCAAGGTCAAGAGCAAAACCTGAATTAAGATCCACTCAACATGCTTTATCTTTGCACCAAGTTTGAAAATTGCACCCCTTATAGTTCTTTCACAACTAGCCTACACACAAAATTACATTTTTACGGTCAAGATAAAATCTCAAGGTCAAGGTCAAAAACAATACCTGCCTAAGATCATATCACTCTGCTTTATCCTAATATCAAGTTCAATACTGTTCTCCTCAGTTATAGTTCTTTCGTTCTCCTTATAGTTCTTTCACAACTTACCTAAACACAAAATTACATTTCTCAAAGTCAAGGTCAAACCTCAAGGTCAAGGTTAAAAGCAATACGCGCATTCAGATCCTCTTATCATGCTTTATCTTTTTACCAAGTTTGAAGATTGTATCCCTTACAGTTCTTTCACAACTGACATAAACACAACAAATAAACCAAATTGTTGACGCAGACGGACAGACGGAAGTACATCGCAATTTCATAAGCCGGATTTTGCTTCGATGTCTCGTATAAAACGGTGATTTGTCATCTAAAAATACAGATTTGGACAAGACAGTGATGCAAAGACAAAAAGTTGCAAATATATTTCTGACCAAGCAAAGTGTGTCAGGTGAAAAATATACACCATAATGCAAATGTTATGATCCCAAATTATCCACTCTGAGACCCCAAACGATACACAACAGTATTCAACAATCGTTTTGGGTCAACTTGCCGGACTAATCAAAAGTGTAGTTGTAAAGTGCCGTCATCGCTGACAATTTTGCGGTCAAAGTATCAAGAACAAACTATGTCATTTATATCATTCATGTCAACAAAAATACATGACAGTAATAACAAGAATCCGTACTTAAAGTTTAAAAGGATTGTCAAGATATCTTCAAAAGAACTGCAAAATCATAGGCTAAGGTCAATGTTAGATCAAAGGACTGAAAGTCCTGGGAGTTGGCAAAAAGTAACATTGAGACGAACATACAGAAGACAAGTATAAAACTGGCACAAATCAAACTCCAAAACTATGCCTCAAATGCTTGAATGAGTGATTCTCACAATTCAAGAGTTGTCTCAAATCTAAAAAAAAAAAAAGTCTGGAAATATATAAATATATAAATTGATAGAACTTCTTAACCAAATAACTGCTTTTGAGGTCAGAGTTCAAGGTCAATATGATCATGTCAAATTTGTTGCAATTGTTATGGGTGTATGTATGAAGTATACTGTCCTATCACTTTTACTTTAGGAGATATTTGCTTTTGAAACTTCTTGACCAAGTTAAAACCAACATCTTAGGTTTATTAAGTATCAAACTCAAAAACCTTTTTTCCTAGTTGGTAAATAGCTCATCAGAGCTAATGTTGATTGTTATAAATTATGTCTGACTTTAAATAAATATTATTGATTGATTGATTGATTTATTTACTTGTCTTTAGTCTTCTACACATCCGCACAATTTTTTAAAATCTAAGGTCTTTTTTATCCTAAATACAATACTTTTACATATCTATCTAAAAATGGGGTGCTCCTTATACAGAGAAGGGAAGTACAAAGAAAAAAGATGCGCCATATTTTAATGCACTGACATCAACAAGTGATCGCTATTCCTGTAGCATCGTTCCTTGTAGCATTTTTTTTTGCATTCTCATAATGCATTTAACCCATTATTTACAACTTGAACTTAAATGTCTGTCGTCGTCACTAGTCGGTTAAAAAGCTCTACAGAGCTTATGTTTCTTGTTACTCTGTATATATTGCCGACTCAAAATAAATATTACTTGACTTGACTTGTCTAATATGTTCTTTTGTCAAATCGTAGTGGTCCTATTTCTTACTGCGCCAGTAACATTGTGCGTTGTTTGGTCCGTGCAGGGTTATCAAGTGCAAAGTTGAAAGTCATAGCAATGAGAGTTGGCTTTGCCAACTCAAAAAAGAAGTATTGAAGAATATAGGATTTGTAATTTGTAGATTCATTAGGAAATCCACAATATTTAACATTCCATACATTGTTGTAGGTCTTTTTATACATGTACTTAAATTATTGTTTAACACGCTTTATATAAACTAAAGACAATTTTTTTAAAACAAAAGATACTCAAATTTGGATCATATGGGTCACAAAATGACACGTTTTTAGCGCAATGTCTTGGTACGAAAGAATGTTGAAAATAATATAGTTACCGTCTCCATGGGCGTCGAATGAATCCTTCCTACCAGTGGCCGTGTTCCCCATGGTACAGCCTATCGTGTCCTCCCTTACACACCCTCCTTGACACACCCTCCCTTACTGTAACATCCTCTGTATATACCCCAGGCTCGTCATGACATGCTTTTCTATACTAGAAGTTCCTGTAATACAAGATTCCCTTCCTACATTGAGATATCGGATTTTCATATCAACCGAAGTGCAGCACTGAAAAAATAATTACTTATCCTCTCTTTGTCATCTTTTACAGGAGCATGGTTCTATTCTCCCATTTAATGTTGGAAACAGACCAATCATATATTGTCTTTCCAAGGTAAACACAATATACCACATTAAACAAGAGGTCTATATATACACGGTATAGCTCGCTCAAACAATATCTATATTTTTAGGCGTTTAATGGATTGTGGTAAAGCATACTTACAGCAATGAAATCAATCTTTGTATTTTAATATAATATGTTAATAGTTTAAAAGAACAATCAATGAAACCTGTTGCCAAGAGCGTTGTAGATGAGTTAGCCAAAATGAAGCCTACGGCAATTTAAAATTAAATGTTGTTAGGTTAGCACTTCTTTTGAATATTTTGGATCGAATTCTTTAAAACAGATAACATTTCATGAGATATATGCTTACCTTGTATAAGAAATGCCACAGATGTAGGTTTTAGTAGTATCTACCAATCATTATATCATACGTCTATATAACCAATGGTAATTATCCCGTCATTATATCACATATATGCTGTTCTACAGACCATTTCCTGTGGAAATAAAATCAGCTAATTAGACGCCCTCTGCGGACTTCTTGTCAAAATTACTGAATCTTTAATAACAAGCAGTCAATAATGGAACATAAATCTAGCATCGCTCAATATATTCACAATGGTATGAAACGTAACAATAGGACGGAAACCGATCTTAAAACCATGTTTCCATGTCAAATTCTAAGACCTGGTATAACAATAGATTTGGGTCGCAGAATCCCACTCAAGGCAACCTGAGTAGAATCAGAATTTTAAAGATGTCACCGAACAATCAACTGTGATTAGTGGGTTGTACCAGCAACAGTTAAGTGAGTCCGACAAAGCAAGCTGCTTTCTCCGATACCGTCCGCCCACCGTGTGCCGTGGACCTCAGAGTGTGGACTGCGCCGTGCAGGTACAGTAATGAACAGTGGGAGTGAACTAGATCATCCTGTTACCTCATAACACGGCAGTAAAACGGTAAAGCACAAAATTGAATTTTTCTCTGCAATGAAATAAGCATTAAATTTACCGACAATACGATTAATGACTTATGGCAAATTGGTTGCAGCGAACATCTCTAGAATTCTATCACATAATTACCGAGCTACATCTGACCGTGACAAAGAGTGGAATCTACATCATGCTCGTCATTGTATGATTTTCTGCTCATCGATCAAGGTGTTAGTAAGATATCGATGTCAGAACTCCGAGGTTTTAAGCCATCAATTCTAAAGGTTCCGTGAAGTATATAATATGTAGAGCTTCCTAACGTCGGCTCGTGTAACACTCTATCAATCATTCTCAATCTTAACACTTACAGAATCCATTGACAAGACGTATATAGATCGGCATCAAGTTTCAATATTAATTAATCTACTTATATAGTAGGTAGTACATAACTCTTTGATAATTATACTATATTCGGTGATGAACTGATCTACACAATCCGATATTGTCCCCTACCTCTTGGTACTAGAAATGTACCATCGTGTTGTGTATCATCAGGACAGGTTCCTTGTCCATTTTTCATCTCTTGCTGTGTATGTCTTTTCTGTGTTTTCACCTGGGGTGTTTTGATAATTTGCTGTGGTTGCTAAAACCGGGTTTTTTTGTCAGATCCCCTCCTTTCTTATACATGTATAAGTGATATTGCTGAATCATTTGATATTCGAAGATTTCAACCTTTTGCTCAGAAGATTAAAAGGTACCCGAAGACGGCATTGCTAGGATATGTGCAGACAAAGATAAATTGTTTATTTCATTGGTACATGATGCTGTTTTGTCAGTACAAATCGTATCATCAGGGCATGCTGCCTAAAGTCATCAGTTGTGTACCAGCAAGAGAGGATGCTGCAAAACTCAGGAAATAATGTTGTGTACTACCAGAACAGGACAATGTGTACTACCAATGTATCATTGTATGACATGTATCATCGGGACAGGTTGTTGTGTACCATCAGGACTTATTGTTGTGACTGGCTGTTATGTTCCTTCAGGTGATTTTATCTACCATCAGCATGGATTGTTGAGTACCATGAGGACAGGATGTTGTGTACAGTCAGCACAGGTTGTTGTGTACCATCAGGAAAATTTATTGTGTACCGTCAGGTCAAGCTGCTATGAACAGATTGTGTACCATCAGATCAGATTGACAAATACCATGAGGACAGGTTGTTGTGTACCATGAGGACAGATTGTTGTGTACCATGAGGACAGAGTTGTGTACAATCAGGCCATGTAGGTATGTACCTTGAGGACACATTGTTGTGTACCAACAGAAAAGGCTGTTGTGTATCATCAGAACAGAATGTTGTGTACCACCAGAACAGGTTGTTGTGTAACATCTGAACAGGTTGTTGTGTAACATCTGAACAGGTTGTTGTGTATCAATAGGACAAGTTGTTGTGTACCATCAGAGCAGGTTGTTGTGTATCATCAGAAACAGATTGTTGTGTACCAACAGGACTGGTTGTTGTGTATCATCAGAGCAGGTTGTTGTGTATCATCAGAAGCAGGTTGTTGTGTACCATCAGGACTAGTTGTTGTGTACCATCAGAACAGATTGTTGTGTATCATCAGGACATGATGTATACCATCAAAACAGGTTGTTGTGTATCAAAAGGACAAGTTGTTGAGTACCATAAGAACAGGTTGTGTACCATCAAGACAGTTTGTTGTCTACCATCAAAACAGGTTGTAATGTATTGTGATGTGAACAAGTTGATGTGTACCATCAGGACAATTTCTTGTGTACCATCAGGGCAAGTTGTGTGTGTATCATCAGAACAAGTTGTTGTGTACACTACCATCAGTACAGGTTGTTGTGTACCATCAGGACAGGTTGTCATGTACTGTCAGGACAGGTTTTGTGTACAATCAGGACAGTTTGTTGTGTACCATCATGACACTTTGTTGTGTACAATCAGGACACTTTGTTGTGTACCATCAGAACAGTCTGTTGTGTACCATCATGACAGATTGTTGTGTACAATTAGGACTGTTTGTTGTGTATCATCAGGACAGTTTGCTGTGTAGCATCAGGAGTCCAGGACATGTTGACATGTACCATCAGGACAGTTTGATACATGTATGTATCTTCATGACAATTTGTTGTGAACCATCAGGACAGTTTATTGTGTACAATCAGGGCAGGTTATTGTGTACCATCAGGACAGTTTGTTGTGCAGCATCATGAAAAGGTTGTCATGTACTATCAGAACAATTTGTCATTAGGATAACTTGGTGTGTACCATTAGGACAGGTTGTTGTAATCAGAACAAGTTGTTGTGTACCATTAGGACTCCTGATAATACACAATAACTGATGATGCACAAAACCTGTCCTGAAAGTTCACAAGAATCTGTCCTGGTGATACATATAATAACAAGCTCTGATAGTAAAGAGAACAACTTGTCCTTATTTTTGTCAAGTTTACGTGTACCATCAGGACAGGTATCATCTGATCAATACCCCGTGTATCACCATACTGTAAGGATGCCTGAAAATGGATCATGGGGAATTGATGTGGTTCATTACTAGAAATTATGATGCTACTCTATCATGAAGGTGTTGCTCTGTAAATTATCATAAGTGCTTTCTTTGTATCACTGTAACATACTGTGTGTATCATTGGGACACTGGTTCCTATGTAAGTTGGCAATAAAGACAGTGTTACATTATAAGTACATATGCATGAGTATAATCGTAACCATAATGACACTGTACTATGTTATTGTACATGTATCAACAGGACCAACAGGACAAGTTATTATATATAATCAATATCATCATGAAACAAGTGATAATCAAGGTCTTTAAATATGTCATGTATGTTTAGTATGTACAAGTAAAGGTGTCATTATGTTGGAACAGTGTATAATCATCAGAATTCATCGATTATTATAATACTTAATCAAGATAATCAGAATCAGTAAGGATAATACTGACTTTATAATCAAGGCTAAATATATATTTTTCAGTGATAATACCGGTAGTCAATAATTGTTCAGTACAATATAAAATTGATTAGCATGATGAGAATGATAAAATTGAAATACACATAAAATTTAATTTGACAAAAAGATTTACAGTAAACTTGATTCAGTTATTAACCTATATGCACAATAAGGACTCCAAGTACATTTAGCATATACTCAAATTATCTAAACATACATCATATTACATTATTTGCCATTTGCAAAAGATTTGGACATTTAAGTTTTAACCTACAGAGTTATAGAATACAAATGAAATTTGAATTGTGTGACAATTCTAAGAAATTTGAATACTAACTTAATTTAAATATATGTGAAACAATGGAAAAGCTAAACAATCAATATACATATATACACACTTACACTGTAGATTTCAATTCTAGGCAATCAATCATTCCATTTCACCAAATCTAGAACAAACTGCTGCAGCTGTCACTGCCAGATGCTGGTAGAGCTATGAAGTGAGATAACAACAGTACATGTGCACTGTACTGTGTGTGAATATGCCTACAATCAATGAGTTCTCTCTTTTTCTCATTCGTACAAACAGTCAGTTCCTTTATTTTGTAAGCATTGATTGAAATAACCATCAGTGGAAGAAGGAAGAGAGATGAAAAGGTGCTGTAACGCTTGAGTGATTTTCAAGCGTGAACATGATCCGGATTTCCCTAGTGATTAGGGACGCCATTACTTGTTGACGCTTGATGGAGAATCGCATGTGAGAGAAAATATAGGGCATTTTCGCGCTAATAACGATGCAATGAAAGTTGACGCGACTGTTGGGGGGATGGCGAACCTTCAGAGAATACCAGAATTGGCAAATTTTGACCATGATGGGTCTGTCATTGACGATACATCGAGCGAGATTGAGAGATTGGATCTGGCATCGCCTGGGCCTGATTCTCCCACGGAAAGAGGAATAGCGAAAACGCGGAAGGAAGAAGACCTTGTATTAAAAATAATCAGGCAGACTAAAGCTCTTGGTTCTAATACACTTGATTTATGTAACAAAGGTCTTCTACAGATCCCCAGAGAGCTAATGGAACTTAATTTTCTAGAGGTATAGAATTTCCTCTGACTAGGATATGAGTTAGAAATGAAAGAGACATCAGGATCAGGATAAATTACTGTTTGAATTACTGTCCGCGCAGCTCACTTCAGAAATCGGAAAATTGAAGTTTTCTTTACTTTTTCGTCAATTTTTGCGTTTAAAATTTTTATAGGAAGATAGATCTCGAACTCTCATAACTAACGGTGTCTGATATATGTCTGTACGACCAATGCTACGCTCACAGTAAAAGAAAATAGTTTTAGATAGGAAGTTTTCTATGTTAATTTTAGTGCGACGTCGCCGATCTTTAACACTGAGTCTACGGAGAACGTCGATGACGTCGCGCTAAAATTAACATAGAAATCTCCCCATCTAAAACTATTTTCTTTCACTGTGAGCGTAGTATTGGTCGTACAGACATATATCATACACTGTTAGTTATGAGAGTTCAAGATCTATCCCTTTATATAAATTTTAATCAGAAAATATGCAGATAAAGTAGAAAAAACTTCAATTTTCCAATTTCTGAAGTGAGCTGCGCGGACAATAGTTCACAGGAATACAATATTGAGTGAGTCGCAAAACACACTGCAGTGTCGCAAACATCCCTCTTTACACATACAGCACATATATATGTGAAAGGAGTGTTTCCTGTGCCATAGTGTGTTTACACACTCAATATAGAACTCCTGTAATTAGTAACAGCAGCAACGGTAGTTACAGTGCAATGGAATCTGTATTAATAATGTATTCCCATGATGATGTCATACCTCCAAATTAATCGTCGTATTGGATTACAATTCTTGGACTTAACCGTTTCTACCATGCAAAACTTTGACATTAAAAACTTTAGAAATATTTTCACAGAAGATTTCATAACTAACCTTCTTACTATTCTTTGAAAATATCTTGTTGTTTGTAATTCTCATCAAGACATTGATGTATACGATGCGAAAACTTCAGAAAATTTGTTAAAGTAGAGCTTTTTTAACATAGCAGAGATGGATAAAGTCCGAGAGTTGTAATCCACCCAGCAGACACGCAACGTTGATTCAACGTTGAAATATGGTTGATCCAAGTTGACGACGTTGATCAACTATATTTCAACGTTGTACAACGTTGCTAAAATCGACGTTGAATTTATCAACGTCATATGACGTTGCGTGTTTCAACCAAATGAATCATCATTTAAAAAAAAAGATAACAGAAAGAAAGGGGAGGGAGGGGTAGATCTATTCTTTTCTGTCAGTTGGAAAAGTCTTGCATTATGTGAAAAGTAAACGTTTCTTAAACGAGGATCGGACACGAAATTGGTAGGGTTTAAAAAATGAGTCCAAGGAAATGGTCTTTGACTTTGAAAAAAACTGTAAAAACGAAAATGTTCAGCAAAGTCCAAGGGTTTCTGACACCCACCTCGCCGACTTGATCCGTGACGGGGCGTTACCCTCTCCCCCTTGTAAATTCGTCCTATCGGGAAATACATTGCACTAAACATCGTGTAGACCTTTATATTGGTCAGCATCTATATCCTCTAACGCTCCAATCAAAACAAAGGATGGTCAGATGACTCATGCATTGCTTCAAATTTGAATGGAGTCCGAGTAGGAGTTAGCAAGGATGGAGAAAACAGATAAAGTGAGTAATATACCTTGTATTTCGTTTCTTTTCTGCATAAAATGATTATCAAAAGAACATTGAAGTACTTTCTAGAGATACTCTATTTATTGAAGAGTGCCGACTGAGAATTTTTTGTATTATCGTGATAAACTTTGACTTTGTTCTCTCTGTAGTTCTGTGTTCATGTTACATGTATTATATTAAGTATTGCTTATTTTTTTTAATATTCGTTTAAGTGAGCGAAAGAAATATACTATGGTAACAAACCAAATCAAGATACAAACATTGTATCTATATCATGTGTACGTATATATGCAGTGTGCATGCCTCTCTGTATAGAAAGTTTGACCTCCTTTTGACTCGGCGTGCTAGCGCCGGCCGTCCATAAATACAAATGATGTAACTTTTCTGTGTACTTTATAAACAAGGTCAGAGATAAATAGCTGAGCGCGCTCTCTCTCTCTCTCTCTCTCTCTCTCTCTTTCTCTCTCTTTCTCTCTCTCTCAATATTTTAAAATCCATTAAAATATTGGGGACGATGGTGTCCGACTCCTAGTTAAAACTAATATGAACATATCGTTATTTATAAATAAAACACCGCTTTTATATTTCTTGGTGTTACTCTTTCTGTATGATCTGTAGGCGGATCTGTTTTAGATGTGTCTGTGCTGATTGAAATCTATGCTGTTGGCTGCAAAGATCGCCCCCCCCCCCCCCCCCCCCTTTCGCCAAAATGGAGTAGGACATCCCGGGCTATTCATTTTACAATCAATAACTTTTCTATGAAAGCGGGGTGTAAACTTTGTATAATGTATCAATTTAAAATGTTGAAGATGTATTTGTATAAATAAAGACACAAGTGACAACTACCCGTTATGATTAAATAATTAGCAAATCGCAAATGAATATTGAGTTTCTGTTTTACTTTCAGATTATTACTAAAGCATACAAAGCATTGCCGGATCATAAGAAGGAACTTGAGAGCAAACTTCATTGTCAAAATTCGAAGAAGGTATGTAAAGTATAAACTACATTTACGATCATGTAATCGTTAAGAAAATAGAGCAGTTGCATTTAGTTTACTTTACCACTACTTTTACCTCACCTCTACGCTTCAGTGGTCACTGCGGTTAGGGGTTACATAATCTTGGTCTCGAGTATTGACGACTACAGTTAACTTTTAAAGCTGACCTACCCTGACGTTTTGCGGGTACATTTCATATCGTAGACATAAAACTTACGGGTACATTTTATGTAAATTTCCCCTTTTCAGACGAAGAAACATTAAGCATTGTAATTTTTGCTACATAAATAAACGATCTTTCCGTCTGCATGTCCGTCCGTCTGATGATTATACTTTCACATTTAAATGGTAAAAAAGTGACAGGTCAGCTTTAAAAGGTAACTGTAGTTGGATCGCCTCAGGACAGGTGTGTATTGAACAATGTAAAGCCATGGCTGTGAAATATTCTGTTTAACGTGTGCGGACTGTTACCTTTCGAGACAAAATGCCAGATAAAAAGCATACACTCACAATTAATTCGAGATTGCCAAAGGTATCCTGTCATACTGAAAAAAAGTTCCACTACGGCTTTTTTACTCGAAATGAAAAACGGCTCAAATGGATCTATTTAAACAAAGACTAAGCTATAATAGCTCACATTCCCGCCTCCCCTGACTTGTACAGTGGATATGTGCCTTAAATAAAATTTCAGAATAATACATGTTATTGACAACAATACAAAAATTGTATGTTTGTGTGTTTTCGCCTAACTGGAGGGTGTCTTTTTTTAAAACACCAGGATGGAAAACGAATTTTAAATACCACGGCCTAATCCCTAACCACAGTGACCACTGAAGCGTAGAGGTGAGGTAAAAGTAGAAGTAAAGTAAGAAGTAAAATAAATGCAACTGCTCTACTATCTAAGTGAATTTAGTATAAGACAAAGATGAACTTTCCACTAATTTGAGTTTTTTTTTAGTAGATGCACCATTTTCAACGACTATGCAGTATCTTTGACGAAGCTATTTGGAAAAACGTTTAGGAAACTGTGGAAGCATGTCTTTGAACATTGAAAACAACTTGGTGAAAGATAAAATTTATAAATACCATACTTGTATAAAAAAAAGTAAATCAATAAAAAAGAGAAGTAAAGTATTAAATTAAAAGAAAATATGAGTTTCATGTTATCTTTATTAGATTTGATATGATGAAAATACGGACCGAGTGTGGAGACAAAATATTCTAAGTCTTTTGCTTGATAAACATGCATGTATTTTACACAAATTTTGCATGGAAAATGCACCAAAAAGACAAATGGAAAATAAAAGACAAAAATACTTAAGAAAAATTAAAAGGAATTTTCGTAACTTTTAATCCCTTAGTTCTTCTTATAAAATGATAATCGCGATGTTTAGTTTCAGAATTTATATCAAGTGTGTAGAAATGATACCAGAAAGGACATTATCTAGAATGAACAAATTTTTTTATTTTTATTTGATCATGAAAGTTACGAAAATTCCTTCACTTTTTCATAAGAATTTATTGTGACTTTGGGCACATGTTCTTCAGTCTGTCAAAAGTCCAGTGATCATGTTGAAAGGAGGAATATACTTGTAGAATCCGGATGGTGTGAGGAAAAAAAGAGAGTAAACATACTTCAACGTTTACGTTTCAACGTTGACGCAACTTTCATTTTAAACCAAATTTCAACGTTAAAACAACGTCGAGATTTCAACGTTGCAACAATGTCCATATCTAAACGTTGATTCAACGTTGGTACTTCAACGTTGAAACAACGTTGGCATTTCAACGTTGACACAACTTTCATTTTAGACCATAATTCAACGTTGTTTCAACGTTGAAGTTCAACGTTGAATCAACGTTTATTCAACGTTGAAATGTCTGCTGGGCAAGCGCAAATTTTTTTGTGCCAAAACTATGGGTAGAACGTTGCCCACAAAATTGCAGATTTTCAGACAAGAAATATGAACCCAATGCAATGGAGAAGACAGCAAAATAT
Organism: Pinctada fucata; assembly: GCA_028142955.1. Taxonomy (NCBI): domain Eukaryota; kingdom Metazoa; phylum Mollusca; class Bivalvia; order Pterioida; family Pteriidae; genus Pinctada; species Pinctada fucata. The sequence goes on along the minus strand of AP027105.1, from coordinate 68,115,832 downwards.
CACTTCTTCGTTGCGCTGCAACTACATCGTCAGAAACTTACGCTTGGTTCTCGGTCACCATGTCTGAATTCTCCCTGTACATGATGATGCATTACAAATATCTAATTCAAGTACCTTTCAGAATTAAGTCACTGATGGTCATGGAACGTGTATTCAGATGTGTACTATTGTCATACATAGTTGTTCAAATTCTTTTTTTGATTAATAACTTATGCACATTAGAATTCTGTAACTCATATTATTGACATGTACTGGCATTAGATTATTGTATTAGTACAGTATTACATTCCAGTATTCAGGGATCAAAGGTCACTGTATAGAGAAATCGACTTCAAATATGGACTTCAGATGATAATTAACTCAACAACTTGTTCAAACAAAATTATGATATTACATGAATGCTGTTCAGTGAACTGGAAGGGAAGGCACTTATTGATTTTACTTTAAGGTCAATAGGTCAAGGTCACCTTTTCCTTTCAGTAATTGTTATCATAAGCGTTCAGTTGTTACAGCAGGGGCATATGTTTTACAATAATTGTGTCTAGTTCAATAAAGTTTAAACTAAAAAGTTTATAATTTCTTTAATTTTTCAGTACAAATTTAAACTATGTTTATAATTTCTTTAATTTTTCAGTACCTATATTTAGAGGAGAATGAATTATCCTCATTACCAGATGATTTTTTTGATTGCTTGCCAAAACTGACGTGGTTAGACCTCAGACGGAACAAACTGCTGAGGTTACCGAGTGTGTACACTGGGAGACATAATCATCTCCGTACTCTTCTACTAGAGGACAACAAACTCAGAAGCCTTCCCCTCGAGCTAGGTATGTCACAAACTTCTTTATGATAGTCTGAATCATGATTCGTGTAACTTTACATATTGTGATGTGAAATCAGTGATGATATATAATTTGTTTTTATTTTTCCACAGGTTTGATCAAGAGTTTGAATGGTTTAAATATTAGTAATAATCCATTAGAGTTTCCTCCTAAAGATGTCCTGGAGAAAGGGACAGCAGAGGTGCTAAAGTTCCTGAGGGAAATGCTGCAGGCCAAGTCTTCAGGAAAACTTCTTAATGGAGGTCAGTTATACATGTATTAAGGACATAGTCAGGGATAATTTTGGACTGCAAAACTGAAATAGAAATCCTTGATTTTGACAGATTCTATTATACAAAATTATAAATGGTCAAAAACGTAAAATTCTCTCATCTAAGGAAACATACATGTATATATTCATAAATATGGCTACGCAAGGAGTTTAGATAAACCAATGCATTTGTAAACCAAAGCAAAAGTGAAATTTTGAATAGGTTTTTAGCTCACCTTTTTAGCTCAAGTGAGCTATTGTCATAGCATGTTGTCTGTCGTCTGTCATAAACTTTTTAAATTTTCGACTTTTCCTCTGCAACCACTGCACAGAATTTCATGAAACCTTACACAGCCAATTGTGCCTCACATGAAATTCATATGAAATGAGCATCATGTAAATTTCATATGAAATTTCATGTAAAATTCATATAAATTTCACGTAAGATTGATGTGAAAAATATTTTACATAAATTTCACATAAATTTCCTTCACATGAATTTCACATGAATCTTTCTAAGTGACCTTCACAGGAAACTGAATTCACATAACAACCATGTAAAAATCTTCACATGAATTTCATGTGAAAAATTTCATGTAAATTTCATGTTCGTGCTCGTTTCACATAAATTTCATGTGAACTTTCATGTAAAGTTCATGTAAATTTTACATGAATTTCATATGAGGCACAATTGGCTGTATATAGGAAGCAAAAACTCAAGGTCCTATACCAAGTTTGTGTTTTTTGTGCTGATCGGTCAACAAATATGGCCGCGGAGGGCTCTGATTGACTGACTCATTTTTGACATCTTGAAAACTGATGCTCATTATTAAATTTCACGAAACCTAAAAGAAATCAAGTACTCAAGGGCCTCCAGCAAATTGTCCACTATCATTACTTTGTTTGCAAGTCAGGTGAGCGACATTGCCCCCTTGGGCCTCTTGTTTAGCTCACCTAAGCGAAGCACAAGTGAGCTATTGTTATATTGGGCCGTCTGTTGTCATCTGGCGTTAACTTTTAACATTTTCGACAATTCCTCTGCACCTGCTACACAGAATTTTTATGAAACCTAATAATAGTAAACTTGAAGTGTTTAAGAGATAACAACATAATCAGTGTATGTTTACAGGTTCTCGTGGAGAGGATTCCAGCAGTAGTTCTGACGACTGGGATGATGGAGACGACCTGTTAGACTATGCCAAACGTCGCCAGCGAAGTCTTGCCATTGATGATGCTAAAAGCACAACCACTAAGTCATCAGATCCATTTGCTCCTGTCCCGCAGACTCAGACTGTGGCCCTACACCGCCCCGTCAGTTACACGGAGAGAAAACAAGAGAGGGACGAGCGAGTCAGGAGAGCTGGGGCATCAGGAACTGTTGATAGGTGAATTTTATGCATGTTATAATCTAATTGTAATTTAGTTATGAAATCTTTATTTGATGTAGAATGTTTAATTTATAGTCTTTGCAATATGTAATCTTACTTCTATAGATATTATTTTTTTATAATCAACAATTGCTGTACATTATATTTATAATTCTTCATAAAATTGACCATGAAAGTTGGAAATGATACTGATTGTTTTCCATATTTAATCATTAATCCTAGAAAACGACTAAAACAATCTCAGACCAAACAAAAAGCACTCTTTGAACGAAGTCAGAGTTTTGAGATGAGGTACAAACACAGGAATGAGTGACAAACGATTCATTCTTAATAATTTTCACAGTAAAACACCAAAACTTCAAAATCAGGATAAGTTGCCACTGCTACAGATCCTTGTACTGATGATTCACTGAAATGATTGATCACCAACTGATGGAATGATATCAGAACTTTTCATGGCACAAATAATTTAGTTTGAATGATGAATCTATCCATTAACTTCAGCATTTAAGTCTAATCATAAACATTATATGCATGACAGGTTTCACTTTAACTTCATAAAACTTTCGAAGGTCAAGGACATTTCAAGGTATTATGTCCATTTGGGCCTTATCATTATGGGCAGGATACATATTTACTAAACTATTAACATTATGATCTTCGTACGTCTATCAAAGGATCACAATGAAAAGGGGAAGAACCATATAGATTTTCAAGGTCAAGGCCACATTACTTGAGCCATGACAGGATGCATAATAAATCTTAGCCTTAGGGTCTTAATACCTTCCAAAAAAGATCCCCATGCAAGGGAAAGGATTAATTGATTGTCAAATGTCAAGGTCATAGGTTATTGCATTAGTAAGACATAAGTGGGACAGGATATAGAACTTTAACCCTAGTATCTTAATAACTTCCAAAATAAGATCACCATAGGAAGACAAAGGACAAAGTCATAGTACCCAAGTTGTCAATGAATGGAAAATATTACATACTATTTGCAATATTTCTCTATCTTTTTGTATATGATTTTCACATTTTGAGAACAAAATCTTTTAACAGATATTAGATTTATAAGCATATATTTCTAATAGATCTACAGTACAAGTAACTTACATATTACTCTTTTACTTAATTTGCAAAATTACATATCACATTGTAATGCGAGAAGTAAATACTGGATATTTAATTTTAACAGTAAATTGGTTAAAAAAAGGTATGGCAATTTCAATGAAATCAGGAAATGAATCTGGCGATAGAACTTTAAATCTAGATGCTTTTTGATGTATAACAAAACTTAAATTGAATGAGCTTTTTGGTTTGGAATTACATGTATGATCTATCTGATTTTCATATCATTATGACATATCTCCCTCTCTTGAGATTTGAAATACATTATAATTAAGCTGGTAAGAATTCTGAATATGCTAGACATTATATCCTATACGCTCTTCTCATCTTCTTTCTCCTTTTCTCTCTTCTGTCTTTCTCAGTTTTAGGCATGCGATGACTGACCGTAAATCAACCTCTCGTGTAGTACACCACTTGTCGTTTTGTTCAAGAGATAGATACAATAGTATGCTTCCTAGCTCCAGGTACTTGGACGTGAGAGTGACACAGATCAAAGCTCACTTATACTGCATTAAATGATAGTCATCATGCATTATCGTGCCTCATATTATATATCCTTCTAAACTTAACGCTGTGCCTCTAAGAGCTTTTTTATATGCATGTGCCGTAAAGATAGTGATTTTAATATTATAACTGAATTGGTCTTATTTGAAAAGAATATCTTAATGCAGTGATTGTCCGTTGTGCCGCTACTATATATATTGTAAATGTTTGAGCAATGTTATTTTCATGAATTCATCAAATTTCCCTACAGATTCATTATCATACAGCTGTTCTCGTGTGATCACAAACTCACATAATCAATGAATGGCTCTTTTGACTTTTAATGCAATCATTACTTATTGTAATACATACAGGATTGTTATGTGATATATCAGACGGTCATAATTAGTAAATTGTATGAAAACAAAAATGTTCTGATTATATAAAATATATTTTCTACATAGTGTTCATTTATGCTTAGTGATAAAATTTGTAAGGATGCAAACATGGTCATTACTAAAGAGGAACTAACTTTTTCAATATATCAATAATTGCATGTACATTCTTTCTCTTTCTATTATGGTAGCATTTGTTTAGACATTTCAGAATATTTATAAACAAAACATGCTGTGTCATTTTTCTAAAGCTTTGCAATGCATTGTGATTATTCAGGAGAAAATCTGCATCAAGTAGCGTACTGGACTGGAAGGTAAACCCGTACCCTGAACCTCCGCCTGAAGAATATGTCAACTTCAAAATGAAAGAGGAGCGTAAAATTGCCAAAGTTAAAGAACTTAAAGAGAAAACAGATGCAATTATACAGAGACGCAAGTATGTGTTCAGCTTGAATATTAGTTTTAATGCGATATCTAGTGTAAATAATCCACAGTCAAGACACCATTGAAATTAAAGTATATCAAAATAAATTATTATGCTTATAAGTCTAAAGGAGCTGATAAGATAAGACGTAAAATCTGCCCTAAAAAGTGAAATTTTGAAAATGGATATTTTAAGAAAAATTGCTCGTTAAATTAATACATATACGGTATCCCATCAAAACTTAAAGATATTTTAGATCTATTATGCATAACATTGGTAATATTTGGGTCAAAACTTGTCCTTTTCCCATAGAAATCAATAGAAAACGAAAAAGTTTTTTTGAACATTGTTCCCCCCGGAGATACAGAAAACCACTTATACTGGAGGTGTATTTCCATGATACAAAAATTCTGGAGAAGTGGGGTTCTGTATCTCCGGGGGGAACACTACCCCAGAAACGAAAAACCAAAAAAGGAAGGGGGGTGCATTTGTTAAAGGATCGATCTTTAAGATAATTAAATATGGAAAATTTGACTATTTTTCCTCCTTAATCCATCAAAATATATGCTCTATATACGATCGAATGAAATGTACAACAATTAGAAACGAAATAAGCAGGAGCGATGTAGATTTCTCTGCTAATGTGTATTTCGCGCTAAAAAGCTTCTATTGTAGCCATTACATACAAAATAAGACCGTATTTTTAGTTCCGGATTTCATTCTTTACCGATTACAGGAGATAGAACTTTCGAAATGTATTTCTGATTTACAATGTAGATACATTTGATATCTTTTAGTTAATATTTATCCATTTTAGGCAAAATGTTCCTAAATTTCTACGTTTTTGTTCTATATTATCAGTTTTATTACCCAAATACCCCCTACCTCTTTGGACCTTCATTAAAGGATCTTCAGAGTATTTAATCGAAAAGTAAAACATACAAAAAGTCTTCAAATACATTATGTTTCAATTATGATTATCTTTTGTCTGCATATGTACCGTCATGCAGAAGAAGAAGAAGAAATACGGCATGAGATTTAGGGCTAAAAACGGCCCTTATCTTATCAGCTCCTTTGGATGTGGGGTTGAGCGATTTACCTGAGTACAGATGTTAATGAACTGTGATTAGTTATTAGATTTTGTTAAATGTATTTGGTAGAGATGAAGAAATGCTTAAGGAATGGAGACAAGAAACAAAGAAGATCAATCAGAAAAAAAATTATGAGTCCATGCTGAAAGGAACCAAAGGTATACTGTTAAAATGTTGATTATTTCTCAAACTTCACTTCTTATTGTATTGTGAAAATAGAAGATAGAGAGAAAACACTATTGGTATAAATCATCAAACCAACTATGGTTCAAGTAAAATTTGATTACTTTCATTTAGTGTTTTAGGTTTTGTAAAAAGCTTTCATTCTGATACTTATTTATATCAGTAGATTCATTCACTTGTACCTTCTTTCACATTTTCAAACTTTTTGTATGGATAATGATTCACAATTCAACCATTGATTTTACAGAGTTATGCATTGTGTTTTCAAATTCATTGAGACAAACTTTTGCTGTTCTAGGCTGATTGCAAAATTAGCAAATGATAATACACAGTGAAAAATTTTAGGTATACAGTACATGTAACAAGTATGAGTATATGTCTGAGGCATGTCAAAGGTTAAGTAACTCCTGCTTTTAAACTAACATATTTCAATAGAAACAAATATTCATGTTGTAGATTACAAAGATGCTGTAGAGAAAGCTCCTTTTGATATTGACAAAAATCACATGAAAGTCCCCACAAATGAAGAAAGAATTAAGGTAAGGGTCGGCAAACTTATAGAAAAATTCTAGGTTTTCTTGTTTAAGACATTTTTTATGGTGGATAATGCATATTTTGAGGATTACTCTTACTTGAATGAAATGAAACCTAGAAATATAATGATGTTGATTTAAATTTTCAGCAAGATGTGAAGAATGCTCATGAGAAAGCTAGACGTGCCTTATCTCCTGCCACACGACAGAGAATAGAAGAGGAAAAGTAAGATATAAGACCTTTCAATTTGTTATAATATTTGACCTAGTGACCTTGACCTTGAACTTTGCCCTAGTTAAAGATTTGGTTGAAGTTTCTGGTTGAAGCAAATTTTTTTAGGAACTGTATATGTAGCAGAAACATTATATTATACATGTAGGTTCCCCATGACAAGACCTTTCAATTTATGCCTTAATATTTGACTTAGTGACCTTGGCCTTGGACTCTGACCTAGATAAAGATTTTGGTTAAGTTTGTGGTTGAAGTAAAATCTCAGGAACTATACACAGTAGAAACATAATATCATTCAGGTAGGTTGCCCGTGATGAGACCATTCAATATGTCTCTATTTTTGACCTAGTGACCTTAGACTTTGATCCAGTTACTGACAAAAATTTACTTTGCAATCTGGCCATACCGTCTTTAGCAATGTTTTATTTCATATAAGGTAGTAACCATAGTGCAAAGTAAATAAAAAATTGCTCCCTTGCTTAGCAATTTTAAAAATTCAAATGTGTATTTTGGTTCAAGTACTATGAAAATAGACGTTACATTATATATATTTCTAATGTATAGGACTGCCAGAATAAGAGAGCTAGAGAGAAGAATTAAGGTTCATACATCACAGATGCACGAGAGACGGAAATTACCCAAGGGCACTCCCCAGGAGGAGATGGAGGCTGCCCGCAGAGAGCTTGAAATTGTAAGTTATATTTTATTGGATATTCCTGCTCAGAGGGCTGGCAAAAAGTGGGTGAAAGTTCATGATATACCCTGGTTCAAAGAGATATGGACAAAACTAATGTATACTTCATTAGATATTATGGCTCATAGAGAGCAGGGAGTATAGAATTTAATTATGCCTCTTTGAATACCATGGCTCATTGAGAGAGTTGTAAGTTGTGAGTTCCACTTTTGAATAGCTCAAAGAGAGCTAGGAATAATGTTATTATTCTTGAATACCCTGAGGGCAGGAAATGATAGGTTAACGTGCTATGGAAAGTTGACTCAAAGATCTCATGCAGAGCTAGAAAAAGTAATTTCATGAATGTCCATGCTCAGAGGGTTCTAGAAATTGTAAGCTAATATAACTCTGGCCCTCTATATATCTCTATCCTGAGAAAGACCTCTGAAAACAGGTTTTATGTATCAATAATGGAACTCTTGAAGTACAGGTGATACATACCGATAAGAGTATTGACATTTTGTCCATTTAGTTGAGCAAGTAAGGGTTTTTCTACTGTCTCCAAGGGCGTAGCACAAGGAGCATTTGAATAATCCACTTGTTGCACATCAATTGTTAGGCCATCAAACAATTATCACCAATGATTGGATTCTTTGCTAGCTAAAGAAAACTACTCATGGTAGTCAGTCTACAACTCAGTCAATCATTCAATCATTACTTCAATCAGCTACACAATGAAAATTAATGCACCGTCTGTAAAGGTATAAATTACCTTCTACAATGTAGACTGTGCAACAATGTTCAATAATTCCCTCTGAACGAAATTTTTCTCTTTGAAATATTTATTCCCTCTAAAAAACTGAAGTTATATCAGCATTGCTGTTATGAATCCATGTATTTGTTTGTATTTTATGTCGCTTATTCCTTTGTAAGGTCAGAGGTCAAAAGTCAAGGTCATATAAAACCAATTACAATAAAACACCGCTTAAGACAGTATGGCCGGATTGCAAAGTAAGTTTTTGTCACCAACTGGGTCAAGGTCATTAGTTCAAATATTACAGCATACATTTACAGGTCTTGTCAGAGGCAAACTACATGTATAATATAAAGTTTCTACTGCATACAGTTCCTTAGATTTTGCTTAAACCAGAAACTTTATATTATACAATGTCAAATGTTACGGCATAAATTGAAAGGTCTCATGGGCAACCTAAATATATAAGGTTTCTACTGTATGCGGTTCCATAGATTTTGCTTAAACTTGGAGCTATAACCAAAATCTTTAACTAGGTCAAAGTCCAAGGTCAAGATCACTAGGTCAAATGTTATGCCATAAATTGAAAAGTCTCGTCATGGGCAACCTAAATATATAAGGTTTCTACTGTATGCAGTTTCCATAGATTTTGCTTAAACCAGGAGCTATAACCAAAATCTTTAAGTTGGTCAAAGTCCAAGGTTAAGGTACCAATGTCAAATGTTACGTCATAAATTGAAAAGTCTCGTCATGGGCAACCTAAATGTATAATATAAGGTGTCTACTGCATACAGTTCCATAGATTTTGCTTCAACCAGAAACTATAATCAAAATTTTTAACTAGGTCAAAGTCCAAGGTCAAGGTCACTAGGTCAAATGTTATGCCATAAATTGAAAAGTCTCGTCATGGGCAACCTAAATGTATAATATAAGGTTTCTACTGTATACAGTTCTATAGATTTTGCTTCAACCAGAAACTTTAACCAAAATCTTTAACTAGGTCAAAGTCCAAGGTCAAGGTCACTAGGTCAAATGTTACGGCATAAATTGAAAGGTCTTGTGATGGGCAAGCTTCATGTATAATATAAAGTTTCTACTGCATATATTTCCTTAGATTTCACCTCAACTAGAAACTTTAACCAAAATGTTGATGGCAGACAGACAGACAGACAGACAGACAGACGGACATCGTTAATCTATAGACCGAAATTGTTTTGCAATCCGTCCAATAATCTCATCAAACCCGCCACATGTGTATGTCATTGAAAGAGGATGGACTTTTCTCAATATAATTTACGACAATGATCAATTTCACAATGTAATGTTGACCATAGGAAAGTGGATAAATTGATTAACAAGTGTCCATTTATGTTATTCAGGTAAGTAGAAACTGGATGAAAATTTCAAGAACACAATGGAAATTGGCTAATCAACTGAGTATCATCTTTTGGATTTCAAGGTCAAATGTCAAGGTCATGAATAAGAAAGACAGCAATAACGTGTTAGTTTTATAAATGCTTTTTGAGGGTACTCTACCCTAACTTTATGAAGGTTCCTTAGTCCAAGAGCCTTAAAAGGAATCCTTGGTGTTAATATTGTGCTTGAAAGAAAAATGATAAAAAATAAAACCAGTAAACTTAGATCATTTTAGCAAAACCTTCAAATCCAATTTGTTTTTATTGCAGTACAATGAATATTATAATTGATCTTTACGTGTTGAATGAATGGATAAATCTATATTTGCAATACATATTTTATATGATGCATTTAGTAGTTATACCAGTACTATGACCAGAATCATTCATTATTCATTATGCATTGCATGTTTAATTGCTAAAGTAAACAGAGCATGCGTTGGTTACTCAATCTTACTAACTGGTTACGGGCTTTGTTATTAAGGTGATGGGGAGTGTAACTGTCGGACACCCTCGCTGGTAGGCTTTGTTTTCTCTGGTGTACAATATCCAGTAATACCCCAGGTCTGATAAAGGATAACAGGAAGTGTAAACAAAGAAAAATGTCCCATTGATACGGAAAGCAAACGGAAACCAATTTAGGAATATGGAATTGATATTTGCAGAAGTTGTTTAAATCAATCAAATAATAAAAGCTTTCGTTTGAGTATAGATTTACAATATTTACATATTGTCACAATTTGATTTACAATGTGTAAAGGTCAAAGATGTTTTGTCAAAAAGTAATTTACACTGTATTAAAAATGACACATTAATGTACAGAATTTGGGATGATTTCGGACATCATGATAAAAAAAGATGATTATATATAGAGCAAGAAAAAAATTCATCATTTTTGCAAACTAAATTAGCACATTGTTGAGTAAAAAGATTGCTAAACTTAATAGAGGATCCAGACTCTTGACAGTCTTGTTAGACTGAGTAGGTACAGAGTAAGATTGCATTCATTAAGTAGTTTGCAAGCAATATCATTGCCTCTAATAGACATTATTATAGTTAAAGATTTTCATAGGAATGTTATAGACATTGTAGTCAATTGAAATCCGTAGAATTATTTCCCTTTAGTTTTTGAAAATTTAATAGTGGATAGATATTGAAATTTTTATCCTCTTAGTTTACCCATGTACTGCAACGGACTTTGCATAAATTTAATAAGAGGTTAATAGATTATAAGTTGAAAGTACAAGTACTGATACATGGCTTTGTTTCACATTACAACACCTAAGATTTTTATGTGATTTACCTAGGTGAAAAATCTACAAAAAGACTTGCTGAAACGATACCAAGAGCTAAAGGCGTGGACCACAGGTTTCCATTACTTTCAGTGTTAGACATTCTGTGCTTGCTAGCCGTTCTAATCTGCATGCTTTAACAAGACCTTTACATATAACCAACATTAGAATTTACTTATTATTCCAGTTCATAATATTGCATAGTATAACATCTCATAACAAGTCTTTGTTTAGATTACTAGTCGTTCAAATCCTGCTATACTCTCTACTTGCATATAAATTGCACTAAGTATACTATAACAAAATCTGTATAAGAAGTTAAAAATTGTGTTGTTGTTGTCGACAAATCAATAAATAAGTCCCTGCATTCTGCAGGCATCACTTTACCACCCCTCTATCTGTTTATCCAAACTTGGATGTATTAAACATGGTAACTTCAATAGCTTTGATGATACAGCTGTTAAATTTCAAATATTGGCTCACTAATATGGAGTGTCAATGATACCCAAAATTTTAAGGTCAAAAGTTAAAAGGTGAATGTCTTTCGCCTCTCTTTTATGTGGATTTGCAATTAGGTTATATAACAATATCAACTTATTTTATAATTTGAGGATGATACTGATAAGTTTTTATGTCAGAAAACCAAGTTTCAAGGTGACTCCTTTAACTTCTGCAGTTTGTGGATCAACACTTTTGGTTGAAACATTCTAACTTGCATTGTTATAAAGGTAGAGCTTGCAGATTGTGCCATGATGTGAGAAGATGGTGTTTTTTTAAGTTATGATGTCAGGGGGTGAAGAGTCAAGGTCATATTTTGACTTCAAGCACATGTATGGTCCAACAGTTGGGTTGTTTCACATTAAATCAATTTGTTTTAAGCAAACGACAGTTCTCACATTTCATACATTGTTGAATTGATATATGAGGATGACACATACCTATACATCCGAGGTCAGAAGGTAAAGGTGAAGGTCACATAACAGAATTATAAAGCAGGGCCCTTCATGTGCCAGTTTACTATTCACTTTCAGACTCTTTTGAATACTTTGCGAGTTTTCCATGTGGATTTAAAGTTGAATTTTGTTTCTGATAAACCCATATACCTTACGATATCGAGTCTATGTATTTTTTATGATGTAAGCCAAAGACTTACGCTTCTAAAATGCTGATTAGCTAGTGGGCAATATTTCCCACCGAGTCTTTACGGACAAATGTTAACATCCATACCGCATTTATATGCTAGATAGTTCTATTTCCATATTGATATTTGTAGAACGTACAATTTCCATATCAATATTTGTAGAAGAATGTATATAAAGAATGCAGATACATATATCTTCTGTCGAAAAGTATTCTTTGCATGTCATTTTCTTTTAACTCACAATTATACAATGTTGAGTGATCCATGACATTAGAGCACATTGAAATGACGACAAATGACTTTATTCTAATTCTATTTTTTTCAATGGTTATTTATAGGCGAATAAGGAAAGCCTATTTAAATTTAGTCTTTTTATGCTAAAATTGTGTTACAATGAAAATAACAGTTGGTTATCTCGTTGGTGTATAGGACGGTCCGGACATTTACAGGTTCCAGTCAAAGTATCCATTTTCCTACCCAGAGGTCTCGTCTACTTTGACGACATGTCCGGTAACAAACACTAAGCCAGTGGTCGTTAGAATCCTAGTCATATTTTGCTAAATAACTATACATCGTAAGTTTGCTAGAAGATAGGATTAGCAGATTTGTTAGCTCGTTACCATGGTAACAGTAATCAAGGACCGTAAGACCTTGTGCTGACCTTCTAAGGGACAAATCAGACGACATTTGGCACTGTGTGTTTCACATAATTCACGGCTTATTCTTTAACTATTCTTTTCTTGTGTATATGAAGTCTTGATTATTTCAAGTTTTGGCAATCATTTGACAAAATATCAGCTCTCTAGTCTTAAAAAATTAACTATAATTTATAAAGCAATACTTTCAGATAAGTGAAATTATGGTTCTTTCGAATTTTTGGACTTTGATAGTAGAGGTGTTGCTTTTTGTAGCTTTGCGGAAGGCTAAAGATGTAGCTGAAGTACACTTAATTAATTCCAGGCCAAGCGATTAACATGAGAGTAGCACGGAAAGCTAAGGTACAAGTCACGTGAGTGATAGAGCCAATCACAAGCGTGGAATGTCAGCAACACAACACACTCTTGAAATCAAAACTCGCGCTCATTGTCACTCCATCTGCATTCTTTTCTCATTCGCCTTTTTTGAAAACATCGGTTGTTCAGATAAATTAAAATCTATGCCACAACTCGATAAGATTTTTGTTCACTGTGCTGTAACGATGGAAAGCAATTTTAAATTTTGAAAAGAAAAAAGATTGATATTTCAAGAGTTAAAGAAAACTGAATTGAGAATGTTCGCGAGATTAATTTAAAATTTCTACTACATATACTACTAATGGAATACTGCATACATGTTTTCCAAATCTTCCATATATATTTCCTGTTTTGATTTACAGAATCACTGACTGCGGGGAAATTCCCTTACGTGTTTGGTAATTTATCAAATATATATCCAAGTATTGTACATCTAGTGCATGACTGGAAATATCTCTTAGATCAACAAATTGATATGTATATCATAGAATCAGACCCGTAGACTTTATCTGATGACGTTTCCATAGTAACATGTAATCAAATCAAAAGAATGTTGTATGCATGCAAACCATCAAATATTATCCTGTAGGTAGTTTTAGAAGGTCACTTTTGTGGTGTACGAAGCAGAACTCGGCAAGGGGTCTTGGGTTCGAATCGTACGTCGGGGGACATTTTTAATGCAAGATATCAGTTCAATGATTCGTAACGACTATGACTATGGTTTTCTTCACAAATATGACGATCACTTAGAGCCTTTGATTGGCTGAATTTAAACAATTCATATAGAAACGTAAAAATAACCTTCATTTTCTAAACATACCTGAAACAGTTGTCGTTTATACACCATGTACATTTGTACCTACAAAGATCTTAATCTCATTTACATTTTACGTTTTTCTTTTGGAAATATTTTATTTTGTCATTTCATCTTTCTAGCTTCATGTTTTGATATTTCGGTTTTTGCATTGTGAGAATATGCTTCATTTTCATGAAAGTTGTTCTTTATTTCCTAAACGAGAAAGCGACCAAAAAAAAAAAGCGAAATAAAACGAAAAACAAAAAACTCGGTCCCTCAGATAGTGTTAATTATGCTAAAATCAGGAAAACTAGGCTTCTTCGTGTAAGGAAAAGTGAAATTAAGTGTTTGATGTTCATCAAATGTGTTTTGCTCCTGGCTTGTGAATTATTATGAAACATTGAAACACGCTTAATAACTACAGTTGTTTTTAGTACATAAAACATGCTACAAAACATCCTTACAAATTTTCTGCACGTGAGACATGGAAGAGAGGCAGGTCTCTGGAATTCTAGATTTTATTCCCAAATACCATTCATTTAGTTCAATTACCAATTGACTTTGTACCAACTCTTATCAATGTCGACAAGCTTTTTCGTAACCTAAAGTTGCTTAAAAGCTTAGCTATTGTGGCAAACACAATCATTGTCATTTACTAGTATCTATACACTTTAAATTGACATAATTTTTGCCATCATTTCATATATCTCATATCACGATTCTTCTTTGAAATAAAAACAGCAATGTCTTGTCTTAAAAAAAAAAAACGTTATATTTTTTCTACTTCAAGTATGGTAGACCAAAGTGGGATAGCTTTTGGATCTTCCGTCCGTCATTCTGACCTACTTTCAATAAAACTGAGCTGTTGCAATGTAAATGCAGGTGTTAGGATATCATTATTCTATTTCACTTGTATACATGGTACCTTTCTATTCATAACAAAATGAAATTAATGAGATTGTTATGCTAGTATTTACCTTAAGATTCGACCTGCTTTGGGGGGAAATTACCTATAGATATGATTTAGGTTTTTTCCTTAGAATTTAGAGAATTGCAGGAGTCTGATATTTCATTCTTAATAACTGCATCCCGTGTGACAAGACCTTTCTACTTGGCCTCACTATATTGACGTTTGACCTACTTTTGAACCCTTTTATCATTCCGACCAGGGACATCAGTGTTTCACAAATACATCTGGATTTTAATTATATTAACCACTGGCGTCACGTTTTATATAATTTTCAATATAAATCACGTTTCAAATAATCTTGTCCAATGAGAACACGTGTTACATAATTTTGTCCAATGATTACACGTTTTGTATATTATTAACCATACTAACATTTTACAGGCAGGATCAAAGCTGCCTCTGCCGCCAATAGAGGCAAATAATGGCAGCAACCCTCCCTACATTCATATTACTTTAGTGTAAGTTGAGTAACCAATTAGTCTAATGTCCTTGTAATTTATGGTTTATGTATACTAAATGTTGTTTGACAGTGACTAATACGATAAATTATTTTTTTTAAAAAGTCATATCTGAACCAAAAATAGATATGTTTGCAAACACAAAATTAATATGGAAATCACACGGAAAGCAGATCCGCTGTTTAACTGCATGTTTCAAATAACTGCAATGCATGTAATTTGTATATTGGGCGCTTGTAATAAGAACACGAATTTTTCGTTTCAGTCAGTGATATTGCATTACAATGCCAGCGACGTTCTAGCTCCCTTTCAGCCTGAAGTATGTAAGATTTAACCTGGTTATACTTTATATATGTCATATTTCTATCTCCGCAGGCTGAGGATCTACATCATGAACTAATGGCGACCAGGAAAAACATAGAGTACCGATTCCGGGCCTTCACTGGAGAGGTGTCTCCGTCATTTCCCGCTTACAAGAAAATCAAACCACCCACCAACTAGTCACAACGACTCTATCATCATAACAAGTTTGGTGCAAATCTGTTATATCTACTTCTGAATAGGAATTAATTATGAAAGAGTTTTGTTACACATTATAGACAGTGAAAATAATTATTATGTTCTAGAAAAAAAAAACACAATGCAGAATCAGCATCGTAATCTCTGTGTGATTTCTTAATTCTGACTTCACAACAGCAGAAAAAAATATCATGACTTTATGTTAGCTTTGCCAAACGGTAATAAATGATAAGAACTGTTCATAAATTTCCTATTATATAGAGTTGTTGAAATGAAGTTTGAATCAGATCATGTAAAATAAACTGAATATAATTCTTTAAACCTATGTGCACATGTTGATCTCGTCCGTCCGTATTTGTCAGAATTAACGCCATGTTCATGCATTTCGTAGTAAATTATTGGTAATTTATTAATATATTTTACCTATGCCATAGTCATCAATAGTGCATTTATTTATAAAATCATTTGTTTGAATGTTCTCTGAGTTTGTTTGTATTTTTATGTATGTATTTTGTTATGAATTACAAATGAATTAGATCAAATTTAACAAACAGTTTTTAATTGTATATCATGCGAATGTAGAGGACCATATTTGAAAATTGCTTTTTGTCAGCAGAGACTGTTGCTGGATTGGCTGAAATTTGTCTATATTGCTTTTGAATATTGTCGCGCAATGAATGTTTGTCTGTACATCCGAGTTTCCAACAAGAATATACGTGAAAGGTGAAAGGTTTCCCTTACATAAATGGAATTTGCCTTCATTGGCTCAGCAATATGTATTGTTTGTGCTTTGCAAGTTAAATGTCTTTTGATTGTTCTTGTTTTTGGTCATTGTTGTTGTTGTTTTCGATTTTTAACTTCGACAATTAAGGATAGCTTTATCTGTTGTGTCCGTCCGTCTCTGCCACACTGTGCTGTCACACCAAGACGTATCTTGTTTTAAAATTACGCCATTCTAGCTCTTGTTTGTATGTGTTTGGTTATCTGTTTGTCTTGTTTTTTATTATTTCTGCTTGTTGTTATAGGTGTCTTGTTCGTTATGTTGTGTGGTTTGTGTTTGGTGGTTTAAATTTAGGTGTAACAGATGGCTTTTGTTTTTGTTCATATAAATTGTGATTGGTGTTATAGATGATTTGCTTGCCCTGTTTTGTTTGTGGTAATTTGTGCTTGGTACCTTCCAGGTTTTGATGTGAGTTATTGGTGGAGATACTCTACTGAAATAAGTCATTCTAACTCACACGTGTATTTATTATATATTTTTTGCTAAGAGAAACATGACTTCGAATTTGAACGTTTTGACTTTGAACGTTTCTGTTTTGAGTTACTTTTAACAGATATTGTTACTCCTTCGTCCTCCATAATAAATGTTAGAAGATCAATGAGTCCTATGACCCCCAGACAAACACAAATGACGATTACTCCACACCAACCAATGAAATGTGCGCTTACTCTGGGATCGTCCATCGACATCTTCGTCCGTGTATACGATGATAAGGACCGTCTGTCTAATATCAGTCCGTCCGTCACACTGCCTGATCTAGCTATTTTCGTTGTTACACGATATGGCACAGTTGGGCAATCACAGGTCGAGTATTGTTGAAAATGAGTAGAAGACGTCACATCTACGTATAAAAAAAGTGGGAAAATATAAAGTTTGGCATGAGATTTTTATAGTTTCTTTGTTAATATTGTCTGCAGAATATTGAACCAACTATCGATCTCTTGTGATTTTAGTTATTTTATTAAAAATCGAGCACAGAAAACGTACAGACATTATTGATACAGATTATGAAATGATCTGACAAATGTAAAGAAGCGAAAATTAGAGAATGCAATTTTTTAAATTGAAGATCATACCAGACAGTATATGGGAGAAAGTGAAGAACATACCTGACAGTATAATCTGACATATGATTGTGTAATTCTGTGTACATTCCCTGTCATCTAGTAGAAAGTGAAGAACAAACCTGACAGTATAGTCTGACATATGATTGTGTAATTCTGTGTACATTCCCTGTCCTCTGGGAGCAAGTGAAGAACATACCTGACAGTATAATCTGACATATGATTGTGTAATTCTGGGTACACCCCCTGTCCTCTGGGAGAAAGTGAAGAACATACCTGACAGTATAATCTGACATATGATTGTGTAATTCTGTGTACATTCCCTGTCCTCTAGTAGAAAGTTAGTTTCCTGACCCATTACCACACAATCCTTGTCCACACTAGATGTAGCTGGATGACCTGAAAAAATAACATAATTTCTTAATAAACCTTAAATATAGAGAGAGTGTGCATAGTCTGGACGACTACTTCTTTTGCTTTAGTCGGCTCTGGTGCACATCCTGCTTTAAAACCCTAAATAGAGATTATCAAACAACAATCCTGAGGTCACCATGGTATTTCTCAAGTCATATTACGGCAATACCCAAACCAACAGTTTATGGCTCCACAAAATGTCGGAGAATAATCTTCACCGGTCACTCTGCAACACTAACATTATCCTACCACCGACGCACTTGTACCCCATGTTGGTGTACCATCATTGCCGGTCACTCTGCCACACTTGTGGGTGTACCATAAAAGGGGATGCCATCCTGCCATAAAATCATTTTCATACCATTGACGATCCTATATCCATATTAGTGAATCATCATATGGCTGGCCATCCTACCACACAAACACTATCCTACCACTGACGATCCCGTATTCATCTTGGTGTACCATCAAATGGCTGACCATCCTCCCACACAAACACCATCCTACCACTGACGTATACCTGTATTCCATGTTTGTGTACCATCAAATGGCTGGCCATCCTGCCACACAAACGGAATCCTACCACTGACATACCTGTAACTCATCTTGGTGTACCATCAAATGGCTGGCCATCTTGCCACACAAACACTATCCTACCACTGACGTATACCTGTATTCCATCTTGGTGTACCATCATATGGCTGAAGTCCTGTTACACAAACACTATATGCTACCACAGACATACCTGTAACCCATGTTGATGTACCATTATAAGTTTGGTCATCCTACCACACAAACACTTTCATACCACCAACTATCCTGTATCCCATATTGGTGTACCATCATATGGTTGGCCATCCTACCACGCATAACACTATCCTATCACTCTGGTACCTGTAGCTCATGTTGCTGTACCATCAAATGCGATGCCACCCTGCCATTTTCATACCACTGACGATCCTGCAGCCCATATTGGTGTACCATCAAATGTCTGACCACCCTGCCATACAAACACTATCCTATCACTGACATACCTGGAGCCCATGTAGGTGTACCATTATATGGGATGCTATCTTCCCATACAAACACTATCCTATCACTGACATACCTGGAGCCCATGTAGGTGTACCATTATATGGGATGCTATCCACCCACACAAACACTATCCTATCACTGACGTACCTGGATCCCATGTTGGTGTACCATTATATGGGATGCTATCCTCCTACACAAACACTATCCTATCACTGACGTACCTGGAGCCCATGTAGGTGTACCATTATATGGGATGCTATCCTCCCACACAAACACTATCCTATCACTGACGTACCTGGATCCCATGTTGGTGTACCATTATATGGTATGCCATCCTCCCACATAAACACTGCCTCTGTATAATTGTCCGTCAATCCTAACCAGGCTGTAGTTGTTTGTAATCTACAAAGACAGGTAAAACATATCTTTAAACAAGGAGCGCTCACCAATAAGTCGGGATGCGGTGAGCTGTATTTTTGTTGGGTAGGAATACTTTACAACAACGGTTACATGTGCGGAATTAAGGGGAGTTTTGGGACTCAGGATCCCCCTGCATGGAATATGCCAAAAATGATTTATGTAAATGACTAAAAATAAAAATCTCCCGGAGGAGCTGGATTATTATGAACTTGATGTTTGTATTCACTTTCTTTGACGTACATCTGCATTAGACAGCTTCTATCATGTCGTGTATTTACTACCATCATAGGAAATTGGTATTAGATATATGTGTACTTACTTTGTCCTTAAATATCTGTACTCGGAGTCTGTCCTTGGCATGACCTGGGTAGCCAGGGCGTGCTCCGTCCGGCAGGCATCACGTCCGTCAGAGTAGGATAGCTGGACTATCAGGAGCTTGTAACAGATGTCCGTCTCTATGCTGGTGGGTTCTAACCAAGTGCTGTCAGGACATTCTGTGGTTAAACATGTTTCATGATCACTGCAGTTATTTCCAATTATTTAAACATATAAATGTACTATATATATCTATCGACCGGACATTAAAGGACTGAAAAATGTCTGACTAGGCAGCCGAAAAGTAGCCCCTTTGACCCCAGTTTATTTTACTTAAATAATTTGGGTCAAAATGAGATCGAATGGAACACTAACAGCTTCTGGTCGATGCCATGAAAATACCTAGTTTGCCGGATCACGTCTATGACCAGTTTTCTACCGACGTCATGAAGACGTCTAGCTTACCGGATCCCGTCCATGAACAGCTTCTCGTCGATGTCATGAAGATACCTAGTTTATCTGATTACATCTATGAACAATTTCCTATCGATGTCCATAAAACGCCTAGTTTTCCGGATCCCGTCTATAACGAGGCTCTTGCTCATGTCATGGAGACGCCTAGTTTACCGGATCATATCAATGAGCAGCCTCTTGAAGATGTCATTAAGACGCCTAGTTTACCGGATCACTTCTGTCGATGTCTTGAAGTGGCCTAGTTAACCTGATCACGTATATGACCAGCTTCTTGGCGATGTCATGAAAACGCCAAATTTCCCGAATTACGTCTATAACCAGCTTCTTGTCGATGTCATGAAGACGCCTAGTTTACCTGATCACGACTATAATCAGCTTCTTGTCGATGTCTTGAAAGCTCCTATTTTACATGATCGCGTCTAAAATCAGTTTCTTGTCGATGTCATGAAGGCGCCTAGTTAACCGGATCACGTCTATGACCAGTTTCTTGTCGATGTCTTGAACACGCCTAGTTTACCGGATCACGTCTAAAACCAGCTTCTTGTCGATGTCATGAAGACGCCTAGTTTACCGGATCACGTCGTCGATGTCATGAAGACGCCTAGTTTACCGGATCACGTCTATAGATGACCAGCTTCTTGACGATGTCATGAAGACGCCTTGCTTACCGGATCACGTCTATAACCAGCTTCTTGTCGATGTCATGAAGGCGCCTAGTTTACCGGATCACGTCGTCGATGTCATGAAGACGCCTAGTTTACCGGATCACGTCTATAGATGACCAGCTTCTTGACGATGTCATGAAGACGCCTTGCTTACCGGATCACGTCTATGACCAGCCTCTTGTCGATGTCATGAAGGCGCCTAGTTCACAGAATTACGTCTATAATCAGCTTCTTGTCGATGTCATGAAGGCGCCTAGTTCACCGAATTACGTCTATAACCAGCCTCTTGTCGATGTCATAAAGACGCCTTGCTTACTGGAACACGTCTATGACCAGCCTCTTGTCGATGTCATGAAGGCGCCTAGTTCACCGAATTACGTCTATAATCAGCTTCTTGTCGATGTCATGAAGACGCCTAGTTTACCGAATACGTCTATAATCAGCGTCTTGTCGATGTCATGAAGACGCCTAGTTTACCTGATCACGTTTATAATCAGCGTCACTGCTGGTGGACCAGGAGTCCCCGAGGGCACATTTATCCAAGTTCGATCAATTTCGGTTGATCGTTTCTTCAACGCATTCTAAAATTTCTGTTATCGAAGTTTCTTGAAATTTCTAAAACGTGGGTCCTGTAGCATCATATCCCACCCATCCTGCTACGTCTTTCGGTACGCTGTTTCGACGTAGTAACTTTCATACTTTTTGGGCATATTACATTGTTTAGGTTTGAGGATCACTGACGAGGGTTAAGAAAGGAGGGGATCTCCAACAACACCTAGTTGCAGCACCAACAGCAACCTCCCAAAACACCCACTGTAAAACACAAAAAAGACACGCACAGAAAGAGACGCAGTAGTACAAGGAACGCCAAATCACAGAAAAACATAAAACACAAATGACTACACATAAACCAACGAGACCAATGGGTAAACGGTGCCGACTTAGGACGGCCATCTGCCACGTCAGTAGCAGACGGTGTGGTTATCCTGGATTACGTGCGCACAACCCTCCCACTATTCCGATTACCCAGAGGTCTCGAAGAACGTACAATTGTGGTGTAAAATAACCTCCTCACTGTCAGATGACCACACACAAACAAGACCGCAAAACGCAGGGGCCCAAGCAACACAGATGAATATGTAAATGGATATAAAAAGAGGGCATGCGTAATACAACCTGTGCTCTGCCGGCTGTAGCGAGCTAATGTATGTTATCACCCGGGGAGTCCGACTGACATTCAGAGAGGACAGGTGGTCGGGGCCCTGTCTTCTCTAAAGAGGTTTGGACAGGGCCCGTCATGGAGTCCCGTCGTCACAGTCAGTCAGCGTGCAAGTATTAAGGATGCGCTGGTACAAGACTGTAGATTGGTCAAGTATCAAGCCCAGTGTCCGTTTGGTGACATTAGGATCATATCCACGGTATAAGAGGCGTTTGATTATTCTGACGCATTTTCGATGGTAATTCTGTCTACCTTTGATCCTTCTAATTTTGTTGATCATGTCACCATAAAATGCAGGTTGCGAAATACCCAAAGTAATATACTCTGTTGCTCGTATGGGTCCGAATTTCAAAAGTAGTTGACAATAATTTTTGTAAAATTTCCAGAATGTCTTTACAAGTTTGTGAAAGCGAAAACCTTGACCTAAAAGTTTCTTGGTAATTTGTAAATTTCTATCATGAAAATCCAAAACATCAGTACATGCTCTAGCATACCGGATGAGCTGCGAAATGTAGATACCATAAGACGGCAATCTAGGAACATCACCATCAAGCCAGGGAAAATTTACTATGTTGAATCCAAAGTCATCTCTTTTGTCATACACACTTGTATGAATCTCTCTATTAACAATTTTGATATTCAGGTCCAAAAAAGGTGTTTCTGTGTTTTTAACGTTCGCCTTCTTTAGAGTCAGTTCCTGTGGATAAATAACATTTTTATACTTTTCAAAAACAGGATTGTCGATAGTAAGAATATCATCCAGGTACCTAGAAGTACCATTGAAACATTTCACATCATCATGTTTTCTTTGTTTTTGAAGATTTTGGATAAAATCCTTTTCATAAGTGTATAAAAATAAATCTGCAACAAGAGGCGCACAATTACTACCCATAGGGATCCCTACAACCTGCTTATAGAGATTCTCACCAAATCTTACATAAATGTTGTCCAAAAGAAAGGACAAGGCAATACAAAGGTCACTACATGTCCATGATTTATATGATTTGTATTCTGTATTGGAGAAGAAACCCTTTGATTCAGATGTACAAATATAAGTTTTCCCCTCTCGGTTAAAGCACCATTTAATGAGTTTGGACAATTGATAATTAATCTTATCGTGAGGAAGCGTGGTGTACATATTTGAAAAGTCGTATGAAGAAATCGAATTGGCTTGAAAATTTCTAGATTTCATTTTGTCAATCACATCCCCTGAATTTTTAATAGACCAAAATAAGTTTACATCATTCCTGTTAAGAACAGTTTCACAATATTTTGCTACGTGTTCCTTTATAACCGTGAGTGCTGACGTCAGATTTCTAGACAAAATTGTAGTTGAGCAGTTGCTAGAATTAGCAATGTATCGAAATTTGTAAGGAGACTTGTGCAGTTTTGGTATGCAGTATAGTGTAGGAAGATCCAGTTTAGAAATAGGGATGTTGAATGAAGAAATTTCACTGTTGTGTTAAGTACCCGAAACGTGCATGTCTGGTCCATGCTGCGAATTTATCTGTTCTTAAATGATGCTATTCAATTTAAAGATGTTTAACATTTATACCAATTGGTGAGTGTCGCAGCTGGTGGACCAGGAGTCCCTAGTGGAATTTCGGTTGATCGTTTCTTTGACGCATTCTAGAATTTCTGTTTTCAAAATTTCTTGAAATTTCTAAAACGTGGGTCCTGTAGCATCATATCCCATCCATCCTGCTATGTCGTTCGATACGCTTTTTCGACATAGTAACTTTCATACTTTTTTTGGCATATTACATTGTTTAGATTTGAGGATCACTGACGAGGGTTAAGTACCCGAAACGTGTATGTCTGGTCCATGCTGCCAATTTATCTGTTCTTACATGATTCTATTCAATTCAAAGACGTTTAACATTTATACCACTTGGTGAGTGTTACTGCTGGTGGACCAGGAGTCCCCGAGGGCACATTTAGCCAAGTTCGATCAATTTCGGTTGATCGTTTCTTGTTGACCGTCCAAAGTCGGCACCGGTTATCCATTGGTCTCGTCGGTTTATGTGTAGTCTTTTGTGTTTGATGTTTACATGTCGTGTGTCTCTTTCCCGTCTCATGCTGTACTCGTCTTTTGTGTTTTTGCATCGGGTGTTTTGGTGTTTTACTGTTGATGTTGCAACGGGGTCTTGTTGGAGATCTCCTCCCTTCTTTCAACGCATTCTATAATTTCTGTTATCAAAATTTCTTGAAATTTCTAAAACGTGGGTCCTGTAGCATCATATCCCAACCATCCTGCTACGTCTCTCGGTACGCTGTTTCGACGTAATAACTTTCATACTTATTGGGCATATTACATCGTTTAGGTTTGAGGATCACTGACGAGGGTTAAGTACCCGAAACGTGCATATCTGGTCCATGCTGCAAAGTTATCTGTTCTTAAATAACATTCTTGTCGATGTCATGAAGACGCCTAGATCAGCTGATCACGTCTATAATCAGCTTCTTGTCGATGTCATGAAGACGCCTAGTATACCTGATCACGTCTATGACCAGCTTCTTGTCGATTTCATAAAGGCGCCTAGTTTACCGGATCACGTCTATGACCAGCTTCTTGTCGATGTCATGAAGACGCCTAGATTACCGGATCACGTCTATAACCAGCCTCTTGTCGATGTCATGAAGGCGCCTCGTTTATCGAATCACGTCTATGACCAGCTTCTGGTCGATGTAATGAAGACGCCTAGTTTACCGGATCACGTCTATGACCCGCTTCTTTACTTGACGATGTAATGATGAAGCCTAGTTTACCGGATCACGTCCATGACCCGCTTCTTTACTTCTCGCTGTAATGAAGAAGCCTAGTTTACCAGATCACGTCTATGACCCGCTTCTTTACTTCTCGATGTAATGAAGAAGCCTAGTTTACCGGATCACGTCTATGACCCGCTTCTTTACTTCTCGCTGTAATGAAGAAGCCTAGTTTACCGGATCACGTCCATGACCCGCTTCTTTACTTCTCGCTGTAATGAAGAAGCCTAGTTTACCGGATCACGTCTATGACCCGCTTCTTTACTTCTCCATCTAATGAAGAAGCCTAGTTTACCGGATCACGTCCATGACCCGCTTCTTTACTTCTCGCTGTAATGAAGAGGCCTAGTTTACCGGATCACGTCTATGACCCGCTTCTTTACTTCTCCATCTAATGAAGAAGCCTAGTTTACCGGATCACGTCCATGATCCGCTTCTTTACTTCTCGCTGTAATGAAGAGGCCTAGTTTACCGGATCACGTCTATGACCCGCTTCTTTACTTCTCCATCTAATGAAGAAGCCTAGTTTACCGGATCATGTCTATGACCCGCTTCTTTACTTCTCGCTGTAATGAAGAAGCCTAGTTTACCAGATCACGTCTATGACCCGCTTCTTTACTTCTCCATCTAATGAAGAAGCCTAGTTTACCGGATCACGTCTATGACCCGCTTGCCATGAAGAAGCCCAGTTTACCAGATAAAGTATATATATGATAAGCCTGTAACAGATCTCTGAGTTGGTAGCTATTCTTTTTAAAAATGTTCAGTACAAATAGTTAAGGACAGAAAGTTATATACAAACCATTCAAATATCCAGAAATCAAAGAGGGCGTTAGCGTGAGGACACTTAATATAAATCCAAAATTTACATAAAGTATTGTCATTTCTACTTTCCAAAGCAACGAATCCTTATGAACATTTCAATTGACTAGTCCATGCAAACCGAACTATTTGTGATTTCAATTAAGCAAATATCAAAAATCAATATCAAATAAAGTCAAAGTTATAAGTATTCCTGTATATACATGTAGATAAAATGCTTTTATTTATCTTGGTCCCCTCGCATCTCATCTCTGTACGACTAATATACCATTCGGGTATTGATATTGTATTGTTATGATCCATATACTCAATTGTTAGTTTTGTCTTTCAGCATTTTTTTTTCTATTGCAAGGACCACGTGTGTAGTCAACGTACACAACCACTCGGTAAATCTATGAGCAGCTCTGTGATAAATATAAAGGTAGTAATATTAGAAATATTGTAGGTGTCGTTATCCGGATTAACATGCAGATATCCCATTGTCATACCGGAAATCAAGAAGTTTCATCATTACGAGTATCAGACAAGACAAGACGACATAGGTATGTAAGGGTTCATTTGATATTTAAACTGCATATATTAATTCAAAGAACACAAGTTCCTGAAAGTCTTCATTGTGACGTTTTGTATCAAAAGCGGTAGAGAACAATATTACCAATAAATGATATACATTTTTTTATGAGGGAATGTTAAAGAACGTTGTGTTTCTTTTTTGCATGTTCAGCTCCAGTCTCCAATATATACAGTGTCTTAATTAGAGTAGTGATAAATGAGCCGGTAAGATTGTTGGACTACCATACCAAGAGGTACCTGCAGCCTTTTTACAGAAGTTCTTACGTGCAAGTTCAGCCTGGGATTTTCGTAACTTTGATCGTTTAGCTCTCCTAACAAACTAAGAATTGTCAACTCATGTTGTGTTTCTGAATGTATGATAAGTATGTAGAGATAATATTGGAACACATAATCCAGTCAAATAAGACAAACTTTGAACCCTTTATTCAATAATGATAGTAACGAAAATCGCCTCAGTGATTTTTTTTTGTCAGAATGTTTATGAAACAGGTCCGAATCCAAGCCATGGGCCTTGTTCTCCAGCTCAGGGGGTTTAGAGGGGTTCGGAGAAAAAGTACCCTAGCTGGAAATACGCGACGTCCAATGCCTATATATACAGACCACAGGGGCACATATTTTTATTACCTTGAAATAATACATGAATACTGAAATCAAAATTTCAGCCCATCCCCTTCCTGTCTTCCCATTTAATCAACTCAGTGTACAACGATTCCCCGCCGATTCAATAAACACTACTGATGTACACCGAATTTCTATGACCCCCCCCCCCCCCCCTTGAGTCTGCCCATAATCTATCATCTTTTCAAAAGCATAGGTTGGGTCCTTTCATCTGTCTCTCTCCGGGGCATAGCTAGGATGTTTTAGATATGGACGCCTTAAACAAATAGGGGACCTAGAACCTTAACGTTCTACTTAACGTACTGACACTTTTTCATTTAATAGGATGAATTGCGAAGCTTTGAAGTTGGTGGTTTAATTTGTGAATCTCGATTTTGCAGCTGGACTGACTGCGCTCGAGTTGTCGGCTTTGGAAGCCGAGAATAACTCAGATATAAGTAATTCCACTTATAAATTTTGCTCCCCCTCTCTCTCTTCTATTTATTATTATTTTTTTTAAGTTGCGAAAATGATGTGAACCGGTGTTTTCATTGCGTACAAACGTACCCCTGGCTACGCTCCCTCAGTCTTACTCTCTTTCATTTGGAAAAAAGATCCGTGAAAATTATATAATTTGTGTGTAGTCTTTCAAGAGCCTTTAACTTAGTTTAAGCCTAGATCTATATATACGCGGAACTGATGATACGCCAGGTGGCCCCTGATGGAGAGAGAGAACATTTGATACTAGTATTGTTTATTCTGGAACTGAGTGACCTAGGTTATTCTTTTTTGCAATTTCTGATTTTAAATGCCCCATATTGATATAGCAAATATTGAAAACGCGAAAAAAAAAAAAAATACATGTTTCTGCACTGATTCAATCTAGAGCAAGTGACCATATTTCGCCGTATTTTTCGTACATTTCTTTGAAAATCTCAAAACATGGAGGCCAATTCAGTAATTGCTTTTGCTAGAATTAAATTTAACTCCATTCTCGATTGCAAAACTACAAAAAGAATTTATTTTAAGCAATTCATTATTTCCTTATAAAACGACAAATTATTTCGTTTCCATGTTTTCGGGGGTGACCATATTTCGCCGTTTCTGTTGATATGTATCTTATTTACACACAAACGGACAAAAATTGTGATTTCATTTTCAGTAAATCTTTCGTCACCACTACTTCTATGAAATCATGCCAAATAAAATGTTTTCTTTTTCGGTTTTTGTAAAAATTTCGGATGTGTACGTCTAAAAATGGGTGTTTTCGTTAAATTTTTCCCATTTTGTGGTATTTTAGTCAAAACTGAGTGCAGGATATATCACAATCTATCAAAACATGACTACTACGGTCATATTTGAAAGGATATAGAAAAATAAACTTGACGAACATTTCCGATAACCAATGAGAAGCAATTAACTATGAAACGGCGAAATATGGTCACCGGCGAAATATGGTTCCTCGCTCTAATTACTAAAAAAGGGAAAATGTAAACATTGCTTTGAAAATAAGAGTAAGCAGTTACATTTTAAAGGTTTTCTTTCAGAGAAAACGTAGATCAAGGCCCTGTTCCTTATATTTCTTGATGTAAAGCAGGGCTTTCAGTTTTTAAAAAAGAGCGGGAAAAATTTAAGTGACGTAGCCTAGCGCCACTCGGTAACTCTCGGGAAAAGTCGGCCTTAGTCACGTGACGTATACACATGCAACCGAAAGAAAAATGGCGACATCTTGTTGAGAAGCATAAAATCATATTAAATATCGTCCTTGTCTGTTTCAAGTATACATTTGAAGATTGAGCGATGAGTATTTCTCGAGGAGAAGCTTATGAGATTCTTGAGCTACCAGTCGGTATGTCAATAAGCTTTGAGGATTTGGCGGGAGAGCAAAAATATGTATCCAAAACAAATAGCAATGATTGCCAAATTTTGTCTCGAAACATTTTGTTACATTTTGAAAACAGCAGTGCAAAACAATCTCTGTATCTTGTTTTCTTAAATAATGACTGATTTGTCCTGCTATTCAATTTGGATAGGGTAAGGAAATTTGAAAACTGCAAGGTTCAAGGATACTGGTTGAGCAGATATTTCCGAACCATTCGCTACTTGGAGTTACCTTTTCACAATTTTGGTGATACAGACGTCTAGATGTTCAGAAAAATAAGTGACATGCAAAAGGAAATCTCAAAATAACTTAAAGGTCACGCGCAAAGATCCCTCACTCATCTCATTTTTTCTTGTTCACTTGATCAAGTAGATCTAGAATAACACATTCCAATTTTTCTTTTGACCAAATTCCGTCCCGGTTAGCAAATAAAGCGGGTGAAAATACATCCCGTATTAAAATTCAAAAAAGCCTGCCCAGATTACCTCCCGTGGCGATGACGTAAGGTACACCCAAGCCCGCATATACTATGCTGTAATCACTGTATATATACACAGCCTAAAAAGAACGATATATGCGAGTATATATTTCTTTTTTTTTTTTAATTCAAACATCGAATAGCTTTGCGCTAATTTTGTACATCACATTAACAATCGTTTGATATCATAAGTTGACGACTGTGCGGTTAGAAGTTTCCCATAGAAAGTGTCTTCACCTGCTTTCAAGATTTGCTACCGGGGCGAAATTTTATGGATTGAATTTCTCGAGCAACCCTTAGTAATGTATATATTTTTGAAAAGGTCTTTTTGAGACGGCGATTTTGAAAATGATTTCAATTAAATGGAACTTAAAACAAAAAAGTTATTAGCAAAAAGAACTTTGATGGCCAAAAAAATTAATTGTGTGTAGATTTATTTCTATGCATTTAATTGGAGTATTGTGGTCGTGTTTGGTATCAATCATATCATTAATTTTTAATGGTACATGTAAATGATAGGGCTAACATCTATTCCACTTTTTACACAATCTTTATGTTGATACAAAACATATAATTTTACCTTGAACTGAAGAAATTTTTACTTGTTTGTGATGTCGTCAGTATAAAACAAATTAATACATCTTTTTATAGGTGCTGATCACGACTCTATTCGAACAAGCTATAAACGATTAGCACTGAGATGGCATCCAGACAAACACAACAATTCACAGGATTCTGTGCAGGTATTGAGGCCATAATTAATAAATTGTTTCCCCTCGCCCCGACCGGGTCAGGAAAGACGCCGTCATTTTTTCTTCTATTTTTTGTTTATTTTTATATTGCATCCTCCATTAAATACAGTATCTGTATGTACAATGTTATCTAGGTCTCTTTCAAGCTGTATTAAAAGTACACTACAGGGAATACAGTAGTGTTTCAGGCCTCTGATTGGAACCAAAATCACTACCAATAATCGAATTGAATCCAAAGACCACTGTTGATAATGCAATTGATTATTTCATGTTGAAAATTATGTTTAAAAAATGCTATGATGTCTTTGAACAAGATTTAGATGTGTTCAGCTTGGTCCTACATTTGTACATGTATAACAATAAGGTCTAACTCCCCCCACTCCCCCACCCCTGTCTGAGTATGGAACTAATAAATAGTAATATTTCCATTGCAGAGGAATCCCCATGTTAAGCGCCCGTTAGGCAAACGGATTTATAAACTATAATTCTGGTTGCCTACTATGACGTCACGCATTAGTTTTGAAAGTACGGAAAATTTACCAACGTTCAGATACTTTTGACGTTATATCATGCAAAAGGCTCGTTATTAATGCTAAATGGGTAGTCTGATATTTAGTACAAATGGAAATATAAGTAATGACTGTCTTACTTTGGGTGTTCATGGTAGTATAATTCTGGTTGGACACGTGCAAATTTTCCGAAAATCGCTTCGCGATTCACGGAATTTGCACGTGACCAACCAGAATTATACTACCATGAACACCCAAAGTAAGACAGTCATTTCTTAAATGTTCTACAAGTTGGAGTGGGGGCTGTCTCAACATCGGTGACCTACTCGAGATCCACATGCTTATCCTCCAGCTCGATGGATTGCATCTATTCATCTGAAAATTGAGGACGTACATGTATACATTTAAGCAAATGCAACTATAATAACGTCATAAGAACGTAAAATAAACATGTAGATCAGAACTAGTATGCTGGTACGACTACCTTTCCTTTCCACTCAATTTAAAATGAAAGCTAAGACCGATTCACACAATACGCCATATTTTGACTGCGGCATTTTTGGGGAAGGGGGGGGGGGGTTAAGGGTCGCTACGTTTTTCTGGTCCAGTACAAGGAATGAGGTGGCAAAAAATCCTGAAAATGTTAGTTTTTTAAGTGGATGAAAAAAATATTACATGCATGATAAAAATCAATAAAAAACCGAGTAGGTCAACGCAAGTCGCATGGGTTTATGGTGGCTGTGGGCAACATACATCGTACGCAGATCACACACAGCAATCTGTATACACTTTCAATAAACTGCTATGATGTGTCTGTGTGTTACCAAATCCAAGCGGAGGCCGTACGGACCACTTTCTCATAACGCACTGACCAAGTACGTACGGATCCCCAAAATTTTACCCGCGTTTTCGCACGTAGACATCGCCTACTTATATAAGATATAGAAACAGACACGCATTTCATTGAATAGTACTATGAAGAAAATAACATCGCATTATAAATTTATAAAATTATTTCCTCTTTATATAGACATTGGTCCGTGAATAATGAATATGGAACAGTTTACTGAATATAGCCGTTATAGATTTGCGTAGCGTCGGTGCTGTGGAAAGAAGAAACTTTGCTCCCTTAATTCTTTTAAGCAGTGTATACAGGTAATCTAATTAAAAAAACAAAGTGCCATGGGGAAAAAACAGAAAGACCGACCAGAAAAACAGCTTGCCCCGTGGGCTAGCTGAATTCAGAATTGACTTGCCCGGCCGATTTTTGATACGGCACGGGCAATCAGACAACCGCTTATGTTCAACCCTGGAAAAAGCTGTAGACCATTTTGTCTATATTTGAAAATCAAAGTCACATACTGCCTTTGTAACATCGAGTTGAATTGTGTCTCCTTCCTGAAATAGACCATTCCATTAAGTTGTAGAACATATTTAGTATTATTATATTTAAGAATCTTCCAATTTTTTTAAATAAAAAGTTTAAAAGTCAAAGACTTGGTAGTTTGAAGGTATCATTTTGAATATGAATTAACAAATTAAGATAAAATGCATAAAAAAATATTAGATAGGGGGGGAGGTATTTTGGTCTACAGGAAATTACTGTGGTCTATAGGAACTGAAATCACTGTAGACCGAATATCTATAAGACTCCAAAGGTCAATTTCACACACTGGTGTATTATTGTACTTTAATATTTTTTATTCCCGTAATCAGAGAAGTGTTGTTGAGTAAAATTACACCTTGAGTTCCCGTTTTGTAATTGTACCCATCTAGGATTAATTCTTCAAAATAGGATAATGGAATGAAGAAGTTTTCTAGATTGTCCTCTACTCTCTTTACTGTAATGTAGATCTGACACCAGACTTAGAGAGACAGTACTGTAAGGAAGACACAGGCAATTGAAAAGATGACTTCAACATATCAAATACATGAATATGTAGCATGTGTAGATAAATTTGAA
This sequence comes from Pinctada fucata, assembly GCA_028142955.1. Lineage (NCBI taxonomy): Eukaryota > Metazoa > Mollusca > Bivalvia > Pterioida > Pteriidae > Pinctada > Pinctada fucata. The sequence goes on along the minus strand of AP027105.1, from coordinate 68,083,120 downwards.
AAAAAAAATGAATTTGATGAATTAAAGTCAAATAAGAAGAAATTTTTCAAGTGTTTTTAAATTGAATTACAGAAATTCCAGCAGATTAGTAAAGCTTACAAACGACTTATAGCAGATAATGGCGGAGATTTCACAATAAATATGAATCTGGTATGTAAATATCTTACTTATCTTTAAATTTGACTTAGTTTAAATACATTTATTCAATATAATATGAATCTAGGCATTGCCTACGAGGCAGCGTAGCATGTTTCAAAGTTATTTTCTCACTTTTGAAGCACCCATTTGTCTGATCATCTACCAATTTATTTATCTACCAATTTATTCAAATTCTGTTGATTTTGAATAAGTAATTCGTTTGTTAGTATGCGTAAAATAATTATCCTAAATTATAGATAAAGATATTCCTTCGGATCAAGAACATCAGACTTCACATGCAAAGTTGCACATACTGTAACGTCATATTTGACGTCATAATCTTTATAGCACTCATATCATTACGTCATTATTTACTTTTTGCAAGAGGGCTGGGTTAATATGGGTTTAGTAAATTTTATTCAGCTGTGTATGACAAAAAAACTCGAAGGAAATTAAAATTGGATAAGTACTGATCGATTTACTGATTTCAAACAAATATACATTCATTCATCACGGTATGATTTTCTGCTGGGCTAATGTGGTATCCGGCGGAAGTGGCGGAAAGAATACAGAAAGAAATTGGCTTTCAGTATAGGCAGTTTCTGAAAGTTTAGTATCTTTCAAAAGTCAATGTAAAGTAGGAACTTACATGTATGTGTATAAACTTTCCTATCTATAGGGTCGCTTCACAACGAGTTTGCTTCACGAACTGGTCCGGAGCTATGCTCCCTATAATCAAGTAAAGTATATTAAATTTTGCAGAATGATTAAAGGATTGGGAAGACAGCTTAAAGCTTATATTAATTCCTCTCCAGGTACTAATTTACCAATACAGTAGAATATGTCACGAAATGATTTTTATTTTGCTGATAGATTATCTCCAAAAGGACAAACATTCATTGGCACATACTATTCTTCACTTCTGACACAGTTACGCGTTTCAGTAGCCTCCCTTAGACGAGAATTTTAAAGAAATCTCCACGCTAAAGATTTCCGATTTTCGTAACTTAAAATGTCTTGATGTTCTGGCTTTGTTATAATCGTTCAATTGTCAAGTCGACCCAATAGCTGAGAAGTAAAGCTCTTGCCCACCATGCGAGAAGACCGCGGTTCGAGCCTGAGTCGTATATCTCTGCGGATTTTTTTTTTCTTTGCAAAGTAATGGTAAGCCTAGAGTGACCAACATTTGAAAGTTCAATTTTTTGCTGAAATTGAACTTTCAAATGTATTTGAAAATTTTGTTAAGACTTTTTTACCTACATACATATGTCGTTTCTATTCAGAAATAAGTCAGGTGTCAGTAAAGTGTTTGAATGTAGAGAAACTTATAATATAGTTACTCATATGGTACATGTAATATCATTACACATGTGCACATACTGTCGTGTTATCTCACAAAATCTGTATTCGGCTCTATTTATTTAGATATTGACATCTTTGTGAGTGAAGGAACACTGCTGTGATATTTCAAAAAGATGATTATATAAATTCGGAAGCTTTTATCTTTGGTCACATAGTAAAGAAAGATAACTCGAATTGCACTTTTAATTTTTTACATGATAATTTACACATTCAGTCAGATTTTGCAACATATGACGTGGTCATTGAATGATTTCTTTCTATAAGAATTTGCACAATATGTTGGGGGAATCATATGTAAAGTTTCATTTGAAAATCTTGGGCTGAAAAAATAATATAGCCAAAAAATGAGCATTTCCATTACAATCAATGGATGGCTAAAAAGTCTAATCAATTTCAAAATCTCAAAATTTTGGATGGTGACCTCCTAATATTGTCCCTTACATCTGAATTAAATTAGGAAATCGGAATTATGCTTTTTTTCTGAAAATAAATGTTGTATAACACGAAACGTGTGATATCACCTTAAAGGTGTGTTGTTCCATCAGAACAATGCTCCTGTTCACAAGTCTGTCACTGCTATGGCTGCCATTCATGATTGTGGATTTTATTTGATTGAGCATCTGCCTTGTTCACCTGATCTTGCTCCATCAGACTTTCATCTATTCCCATAACTGAAAGCAGCTATTTCTTGCAACCACTTGCTGTCCGATGATGACGTCATACTTGCAGTGGATTGCTTTCTGACCAGTCAAGATAAGGAGTTCTTTAAAAGTGGTATTGAGGCCCTCAGACACTGATGGCAAAAGTTTATAGATACTGAAGGGGTTTATGTAGAAAAATCATGCAAAATGTCTAATAAAATTCAAATCCATCAGTACGAGGCTAACAACATATCAATCAGCCCTTGTAGTTGTAACTCTCTTACAAAACATTTATTAGCTTTGGTGCACATTTTTTCCATAGGTATTAAAGATTGCACAAGTATAAATTGTTCTTTGATCCATGTCTCAGTGGTGTTTAAAGGAAATCAATCTTTTTTTCAGGACCAAATGATGCAACTTTTTAAAGATGTTTTCTTCACTCGTACAGTCAGTAAGTAGGGAATGTTTTGTTTGATTACATTTTGTTGATTAATATTAGCATTCTAAAATGTTTGTTTGTAATTTTGGATCAGATTTGACATTATATGATAAAATGATTAGATTTGAATAGCACCTTATGAATACTAAGTCCTCTAAATAACAGTATCTTTCGTTATTAGTCCCCTACCGGCAACGCCGAAGGGGACTCTTAGTTTTTCACTTTAAAAGGCTTTTTAAAGAAAATGATAAAACTTCTCGAGAAATGTTTCACAATAGATGATCTTTTATTTTAGATTCATACAATGGTTCTGGGTATAATACATCAGATGACGAAGATGATGATGATGATGACGATGATGATGATGATGATAACTATTTAGATGACCTTGGTTATGACAGCTTATTTCCAGACAAATTTAGGTTGAACAAAGATAAAAAAGCAAGATCAGGTAATAGATTTAAAGATCATATAGAAATAGTAAAATAAAAAGTATTAAAGTTTTAAATAAAAATTAATGAAGTTCTAAATTTAATTGAAATCAAATGAAAAGTATGTTTTGATTTTTAGTTGGGCTCCTATGGTATAATATTTATTAAGAATGAACTCTTTAACTATTTTACTTCATAATGTATTTCATAATTTTGCAGGTGTTGATTCCAGCTACAAAAATTTATCAGTAGATGTAAGTAAAGATTTAGTGATTTACAGAGCATAATAAATTGGACAATATTTACGTTTTGATATGATCTGTTGTCATGATAACCATGGAGGAGTATTTTACAAATAGAAATTAAAAATGTTATTACAGGAAATAAATAAAAATGCTGAGGAGCTGATTACAGAAGAGGAAAAAGAAAAACGAAGGGCGGAGAAGAGGAAAGCAAAGAAAAAGGTACGGCAGATAAATACACATTTTAATAGGCACTAGATAAACACTCTAGATAAGTACACTAGAAAAAAAACACACAATATAATTATAAACACACGTTTAATAAATGAATAAACCAGAAAGCAGTAGAAACCACAATAGATTAACACTAGGTTAAAACACAAGAAATGCAATAGAGAAAAATACACTAAGATAAATGTTTTACATTTAAAAAAGTGTTTTTTTACTGGTTTGGAAGTCTTTGTCTGATTTATAACTTATATATAAAGACAAGAAAAATTTGTACAATAGGAATCCATATTGCCTTGTCTGCTTTCTTAATTTAATGTTAATTTCCAAAATTCTATTTTACTTTTATATGCACACGTAGCAATAACTTCACTCAGAAAATGTGGTGATCCTGCTATTTTAATGGTTTGTGTGTTTGTTTTACAGAGAAGAAGAGAGAAGAAAAAACTAGAAAAACAACAAGAACCAGTAGAAAGTGTTGTGAAAGACGATAAAAAGTCAAAAACTAAAAATAAAGACTCTTCCGATTCTCATTTTAGTGAAAAAAATACTAAACATAAAAAATCTGATAAAAAGTGAGTATACATTTACTTACAATGTACAATTCCTAACAAAATAAAAGTTCTTCTAGTGTTGTGAGTAACTTACACATTTTAGTTTATTGATCCTGTACCACAGGATTCATAAACAATTGTCCATGTGATGTTGACCTTTCAACATTAAATTTCGTGTAAGTAATAAGTTTAACTTTGTATTACCATATTAACTGGATCACAAAATGTCTGCTGGTTAACTTTATGATGTCATAGACAATAATCTGTCATACAATGCTATGATGGGCCATTTGATTATGACATCATAAGTTTTAAGTCCATCAAAATTTGCAATATTCGAAATTTCTCCATCCCTCCAGTGTGCCCAACTTACTAAAAACGAGTATCAAAACCATATGTCATCTGAGTCAAAGTGGAAGTAAAGTATGTCAGTAAAATCATAGAGAATATAATATGGTAGATCATAATCACTTGATCATAAATATTTGGATTAAAGAACAAAATAGATGTTTCTTCTGAATATTTCAGGGGTGATTCCTCATCATCTGATGAAACAGTGAGTAAATGTTTGATATACAAAAATAAAACTATCCAAATAAAAAAGTAATTAATTTCTAAAATGTTAATTTCATTATTGATTTTTGATAAATTCTTGAAAGGTATAGATACCGTATAACCAAAATTTTTTGCGAGATACACTGTACTAATTTTTGCTATATTTGTGAGTGATTTGGAATCGTGAAAAAATGTGTTTGGGAAGGTATAACATAAATTGGCGTAACAGTTGTATTTTCTTCTTATTGTACATGCGTCATTCTTCACATATTCCGATTAAAGCTAAAGAGAATTAAATCGGGTGTGTTCTTATAATAGAAATAACTAGAACTTCAATAATGAAAGGTACAAACAGTGAAATCAGATTACATATTTGTTTGAAATTTTAGGAACCGCAAAAAATTGTACTTGCGAAAATAAAGACACCCTATTTTACAATCAAATCGCGAAATTTGATACTCACAAAAATTTCTGGTGATCAATATTGATAACTGTTTGCCAATACCAATTGTTGTCTGAAAGTCTTCATGTAAGGTTGCTTTCTGTTACAGGGATTTGATCCAAATTCAGCATTTTTTACAAAAGTTGTCAATAAAAAGAAAAAAGTGCCAGTTGTTACAGACGGAGGAGGGAGGCCAAATAGAAAGCACGATAGCGGAGACGAAACGGAAGATTTAGATCCTGTAGTCCTCAGGAGTCGTCAGCTTGCAAGTTAGTACCATACATGTAGTGTCAACATTGTGCATTGTTTATAATTTGTGAAGCATAATGAAATGTTTAGGAAAAATATAACCAAACATTGAAATTCTGACAGAAATACGGATGATTATTAGTGAGCAAAAGTTAAGCTGTACTTTATGTGTCATTTTGACAATTATATGTATTCGACCTATCATTCATTCAAGACTTGTTTATATACCACACCTTCATGTCCCTGCTGTTTTCTTTTCCAGTTAAAGGCAACGAGATGGCCCAGTTAGAACACTATACCGCTGCCATTGAACTTTTTTCTGAAGCAATTAAACTAGATCCCCATGATTTTAGGTCAGTATGTCAATCAGCAAAATGTGAATTGCAATAGAAGTAAAAAGAGAGGTCTTTTTTAGTTTTTGATATTTCAAGAATTTATATTTCAAAAATTCTGTTCTAAAAAGATTTGATATCTTTTTCAGATTTTTTGGAAATAGATCATACTGTTATGATAGAATACAACAATATGATAGGTAAGTTACAATTTAGTTTTAATGCCATCTAGTAGTCGCAAACAGGCCTTGTTTTGATTGATTTCTGAGTATTTGTTGTTTTAAAATTGCAATCTCCATAGTGATAAGATACATGTATTCATTCATTCTCCGCAATCAATATACAGACAAACAAGCAAATATCAATTTGCGACAGTTTTATTCAAATTACAGAAAATGTCTTGTTAACAATGATGAATGTCTTCAATTTTATTGTGACAGCATATTATTTATTTCGTCCTATGCTTTTATACAAGAAATGGTACATTTGATCTCAGTTTTATTGTAAGAACAAGATTTAGATGTCAGCATAGATAATCAGATTGTCATATAAGCAGCACAATTTACATGTACAGTGGGAATTTATTCCAACTTTTAAAGTGCAATCTAATTGAAACAGAACATGTAATTATGTTTTCTATTTCAGAGCATTAAAAGATGCAGAAAAAGCTATATCATTATCAAAAGAATGGCCTAAAGGGTATTTTAGGAAAGGCAGAGCTTTAGCTGGTTTAAGAGTAAGATTTTACATGAGCCTCCATTGTATTTGATGTGTTTCATTTGTTGTAAATTTACTAGCGTTGATACATGTATGTGGAAGGTTGAAATTTTTTTTGACTCATGGTCATGAAATAAAGTCTATTATTATAAAGTTGATACAAGTAAGCTACAAGAGGTCCATCAAGAAGTTCATCAGAATATTGGAAACTGATGCATTCTTGAAAAATTTAATTTTATGATTCTTTCTCGTCTTCGAGCGTTTTGTTCAACAAGTCTACCATAAATACTTCATAAGGAAACATTTGTCTTTTTATAGATGTTTTCTGAAGCTGAAGATGCATTTACACAAGTCTTGAAGTTAGACAAAAATTGTGATGATGCAGTGCAAGAATTACTGAGGGTTCGAATATTTCAAATAACGGTGAGTGATCTCCAAAATAAACAAAACTCTGTATGTCACCATGGTCGTTTAGATGTTTATTTGTAGTAGATCATTTGTATAGTAGGTACTAGGCAGATTGAATAGCCCATCATATATTTACATTACTAGTAGATTCCCCATGTTAAACTCCCATTAGGCAACTAGAATTATATTCCAATAACTTGGGTTGCTATTGTGACGTCACTTGAAGTTCTGTCTGTAGGGATAATTTACCAACGTTAAAACACATTTGACTTTGTTACCGGCAAAATGTGCGATGTGCATGCAAATAAAAATGATCGATAATTAGAATAAATGTGAATATAAGTAATGACTGTCGTATTTTTTATGTTCATGGGTGTATAATTCTGGTTGGACACGTGCAAATTTTCCGAAAATCGCTTCGCGATTCACAGAATTTGCACGTGACCAACCAGAATTATACACCTATGAACACCAAAAGTAAGACAGTCATTTCTTAAGTAAATCCTGGCATGTCTGTCCGGTCACAACGATTTTTTCTTGGTTTGTTGTAAAGTTAAGAATAGTGGATCTATTCTGTTGTCCATAAATCATGTATGAAAAAAAAAAGAATTCTATCTCAAGTTTGGAAATTTATGTAGTGCCATTTGTGTCTCAAATTGAAGAATTGTCTTATTATTTTTTAATTTTTTTTTGGTCATTATGACAAGTTCAAGACTTTAAACTTAGTGACTTTTTATAAAGGAATTTGGTCATAAGGTCAGTAGTCTTTATTTGTTTTAAGTTTTTTATGAATTTTGCAGGAGATGGGTTTTTCACGTGCTCAAGCAGAACAGGCCATTAAGATACATGGTACCGTACAATCTGCATTAGACTCTTTATTAGCGGGTGTTGGTAAGTTACATTTGATCTATGTCTATTTTTGTATAAGTCAAAACTAAGTGAAGTTGGCCACATATTCTACATGAAATTCAGTACTTTTGGAGGATTAATCACAGAGCAAATATTTTCATTCTTAAAACTGTTGTAGAAAATAAGTTTGCACTGATATTAGCAGATATGCTCTTAATATATACATGTATATATACAGTGCTCCCCCGATATAACGCCAACATCCGTCCAGAGAAAAAATTGGCGTTAAAGTGAGGGTGGCGTTACATCGAGGGAGTAAATAAAAGGATGATAAGACAGCTATACGCTTTAAAAAAAATTCTTATTTTCGCATTTCAAGAATGTGCTGGGTCAAAGAAAAATGCATGTACATGCAGAGTGTTCAAAACGATTTATTTGAGGCGGCGATTGAGAAATTTTAGAGCAAATAAACGATCAGAGGAAATTCAAACCGGCGACTTTTATCATCTGAGTCGGCGAAATTTCGCCAGGTGCCGCCCCTTATAGAAGTCATGATACAGGTTTATTCGTATTTTAGAAGATGTAGGCACTGATTAGCACATTCCTTGCATTGGCATTAGTAGCGCCGAGATATATGCACAATGCATCTTTTACTTTTTCGTCTATAGTCGGTTCAATGACGCTTGAATTTTATGCTGGGCTAAATGCCGTAACATTTTCTTTTTAAAATATCTGCATCCTCACTGGGCTCGCCATAAGTATTAATTAAAGTTCAAATTACAATATCTAGGTAAACGTACATATTATATTGATTGTTTATCAAAACATACATGTTAACGAAAATAAACCCAAGCGCGATAATTAACAAGACAGTGCACCTATGAATCTAAGTTGTTTGTTTAGTGATAGCAACTCAATTAAATGGCATTGTAATCGGGGGTTTTATAAACCAAATACGACAATTTGTACGCCGAATTCAGTGGCGGATGGCGGTATGCGGGGGTTGGCGTTACAACGGGGGTTTATAATGTGAGGAAATCTGTACGTTGGGAAAAAGTGGCGGTAGCCGGGGTTGGCGGTTTAACGAGGGGCGATAAATCGGGGGAGCAGTGTATATATATATATATATAAACAGCATGTATATATAAATCATAATTTTTTGTTTCAGCTGAAAATGCTTTAGGTGGAGAAGTTTACATTTCTGATGATGAATCAGGTTTTACTTCACCCTCATTTCCTAAACAACAGCAAAAGAAAGCAACAGATACAAAAATGGAGTAGGTCAATCTTTTTGCTTCTGGTCAATAGAGAAACATTTTCCTTGTGCAAGCAAAGAAATATTACTTAGCACAGAGTTCACATGGTCTTGTATGTTTAGGTTTAATAATTTGATAACTTTTTCCTTTTTGTCATACTGTACACATACATGTGCATCACATTTATGAACAAATTCTATTTTCTACTTGTATATGATATTACATATACTGTCCATGCAGCTCACTTCAGAAATTGCAGAATTGAAGTTAAGTTTACTTTGTCTGCACATTTTCCGATTGAAGTTCTATTTGGGGGGATAGATCTCAAACTCTTGTAGGTAACGGTGCAAGTAGTATGTCTGTACGACCAATAATACGCTCGCAGTGAAACAAAATAGTTTTAGATGGGGAGTTTTCTATGTTTATTTTAGTATGACGTTGTTTACATTGACGCAACTAAATGTTAAACATTGGTGATGTCACGCTAAAATTAACCTAGAAAACTCCCCATGTAAAACCATTTTCTTTTACTGTGAGGGAATTATTGGTCATACAGACATATAACTTACACCGTTAGTTATGAGAGTTTGAAAATTATCCCACAATATTAATTTTGATCAGTAAATAATCTGACAAATGAGACAAAACTTTATTTTTCTGATTTCTGAAGTGAGTTGAGCATATAGTAGCTTAATTGCTCTAAATGACATTGTATTTACTTTACAGCTATCGGAATCCTGAAGGATTAACAGCTTTATGGGTGGGAAATGTTTTACCAGATAAAGTTGATGACAAAAAATTATTAAAAATATTTTCCAAGTAAGTGTAATTTAAGAGTTTTGCAGTAAAAAAAAAAATATTCCAATTTTATGTTTTTGATAAAAGTATTTTTAATTGAGAGATTACCATATATACAGCATGAAATTTATGCCCATGTGAGAGAGATCCAAAGATGTTTCTTTTCATCCTTTCTTTTATTCCATAACTTAAACCTTAAGCAAGCATGTACACATAACTTTTGAACATAAAGTTCATGTAGGTCAGGCTTTTACATTTTGACAAAACCTTTAGGCTTTGGGTTTGACATGACCTAAACAAAAGGTATATGCTTAATGTCCGACATTGCCGGCCAACTTATGACATCAAAATCAGATCACCTGTCAAAGCATTGTTTGATTGGCAAGTCATATTGTGAAAGTCCGCCAGCAGGCACAAAATTGGGCATTTGGTGATCTTTCAGTTAGGGCATAGTTCTTTTCAAGCATGCCCTAGATAAATTCCAAATTTTGTTCAAAGATGTAACATTTAGCAAGTGTTGAATTCATCTGCATGTACATACATGTATATATACTTTAACAGAATTGATTTAGAAAAAAATCTATGTTTTAATATACATGTAGATTAAAAAAATTCTCAGTATTGTTTCCTTTCAGTTTGCCTTGTCATCCTGGATGTATAAAATGTTGATGTTTTTCTTTATAAGATATGGTCCTGTGACAAGTGTCCGATGTTTACCTGACAAGTTTTGTGCTTTCATAAACTATAAAACGAAAGAAGCAGCAAGCAAAGCAATGCAGTATTTACAGGTCAGTTAAGTATACAGACATAGTTATGGAAATGATGAAGCAAAATTTCTCAATATAGAACATTTACATTGGTTAATTGAGCGAGATTTAGATGTTCTAGATCATAGGCTTTGGTGTCATCATAGAATTTGTCCCAATGCTGTATTAAATGGTTCTTACTTGAGGAATGCATTGGAAAAGTCCTATGCCAAAGCTTTGTTGAATTAATTTGAAATTTAAGAATTAGAAAAATCAGATTTCAATGCATTATAGAATTGCCTCGAATTTATAAGCCCATTCATATTGTCTTCCTTTTATGAATATTTTATATACATTATACGTCCGTTTTAATCTTCAATATTTGACATCAGGGAGCAGAATGCGGTGGGCAGAAGTTATTGATTAAGTTTCCAGACAATCCAATCGTCAACGGAGGAGGAAATTTTACGATACGAAAAACAGCTGCACCAACACAACAAAAACAGACATTTGTGGGGTAAGCTACTGCATAAGTATTTAGTTACATGTATGTGCCACAATAATACTTCGGATTGTCATGGACATACTCTGATTATTCAGAATTCATATTAAGAGTTCATTTTAATACTCATCATTGTAGGAGTTCATTTTAATATCCTTCATTTTAGGAGTTCATTTTAATGAATTCTTGTACATGTATACATTGTATTTATTGAAAATATGATTTCAAGCTTATGAAGTGTTATCGTGGTACATACATGTGTTTACAGTTTATTGAGTTTCAGAGTGTTTGAACTTTGAAAAGATTTGTTTTGAATTTTTTGAAGACTTTATACTAAACTGAATGATGAATTTGATATAATTAAGATATTCATAGCATATAAGATCATAATTATAAAAAGTTACAAATCTTCACGATAATTTTAAACAGACGTTTGAAGTAAATAGTTAGGGGTTTAAGGATGGTGTGGTAATCTGCCATATTAGCCAAACAAATATAATTACTTAAATTTTAACATTTTGTAGCAGGAGATGATTATATTATGGAGATTTGAATTTGTAACAGCCATTTATTGAATATTTTGCCATTCAAAATTAATAGAAGCATATTTTTTTTATAAAAGATAACAATACATCATGATTAAAAGAATAGAGAGAAAAATGAACAAATATTGTACATTTAATAAGTACATGTATAGTGAGACAAAACTCTTTCTTATTCTAGGATTCAGTATGTTACCTCTTGTCTATTATGAATTTTACACAGATTGTTATGTTTTGAACTTGTATAAAATCGTTTTAGATGAGAGGTGATTCACACTAGAATTTTGAAGAGTTATGCTTAATAGTATGATGACTCTCTTTATGATGACTTTTAAAGCTGCAAAAGCAAATTGTGATTTTAAAAGAACTTCATTTTTTGTGACAAAACAGTTTTATTTTTAAGCAACATGAATTATAATTCTTGTTTGGGATAATTTTACAGATCTTATGTGACAGATTACCACACCTGGCATTTTCACAAGTTGTAGCACATAAAAATTGATTTGGAATGCTTAATTTAACATCAGTAAATTGAGTAATTTTTTGTATAAAATACAATTATTATTTGAAACAAAGTTTTTGTGCACCTCTGAATTTTGTTTTTACCTCAAAGCTTTTCAGCTTCTCTGTTAAAGTATAGGGAGAAAAAAATTCCAAGTTTCAAAAGAATATTGATAAGTAGATTTGCAAATTTATTTTTAATAAGTAGTTGCCATGGCATGATTTTATATTTTCATCTCCCCTTCATTATCATTGTCATGATGTCTGTAAAGGTTATTATCATTGTCATGTTGTCATGCTTGCTTTTGTCTTTGTCATGCTTTATTATCATTATCAAGCTTCTCAGTCATCATGCTTTCTGCCAATATCGTTATGTTATCGTTGTCACTATTACTAATGTTGTAGATTGTACTGTTGTCTTGCTTTGCCTTCATCATCATAGTTAACATGTTATCTGAGCCATTCTCTGCTTTTACCATTTTAAGGCTACTTGACATAGTTGCTTTGCTGTATGCTAACTTAGCCTCAGCTTGTTTGCTGTCATGTTTTAGATCAGGATACTGCAGGGTATGGAGAGTTGTCAATATTTAGGGCCCTTAAACAGTGTTATCAATGATGCATCATCACTGCATGTATGGCGTATTAAAGATAGTTTGAAATTTATGATTCTGTCCAACTAATTTTGATAAAATTCATATTATTTAATAAGTTCTCTGTTGAATTTGACTTTAAAGAAATCATTTGACTTAGAGATGCAAGAATTGCATGCGTATAATGAAATTACTGTTGGGTTTATTCTCTTTTTATCATCTTCACAAATTTACACTAACAACTATAAGATAGATTAGTTAATTGTATGTTTATAAACAATGGGTGTGATCCTAATTTTTTCTGTATTTAGATATAAATTAGGTCATCAGTCTGACCTTATTTTTGGCATGGGAATTAAGCATGTCATGGCCAGCATCACTGTACATTTAATATTGCTGCTGTTTTTACTTGAAATCACCAGATCATCATCGTTTAATGCTCTCTTTCCTTTTGATCAACTGGTCCTCAGTAAAGTGCGTGTTAATGCAGATTTAAAAAATTACAGAGAAAGCATTCATCAGTGTTAATAAAAAAAAAAATCAAATTTTAATGTACTAGTATCGGAAGCCATTTTATGAAGTCTTTTTACTATAAATATGTAATTAGCTACAATTCTATGTTTACTGTGCTTGCTGTGCATCACAGTTCTTTGTTTTCTCAGAAGTAAAGCAGCACTCAGTATGATTTATTATATGACTGTTCATCTTTATGTCTGTATGTCTTTAGAGTGGCACAGGCCATAATAGAGTTGGTTAGAATGTGGGGATGAAGTTCAAAAATTATATTGTATGTCAGACATACTGTTAATTTACTTGGTTAAAAGACAAGAATATTTCACATGTTTAGTCATTTTGACAAGACCTTTGTTATGTTGTCTCAGTTTTACTTGTGACATTAACCTTGGAGTTTAAGTTTGACCTTTACCAATATCTATGGAAAGGAGGTGTCAGTGTGTCTTTATCTTTTTAGTCCCCTACCAGCAACGCCGAAGGGGACTCTTAGTTTCTTTTTGTGTCGCCTGCGAAGCATAGCGACACTTAGGGATCACTTTGTCCGTCCGTCCGTCCGTCCGTCCGTCTGTCTGTCCGTCTGTCTGTCACACTTGGATGTCACACCCTATCAAAGTGATTCCTGAGTGTCGCTATGTTTCGCAGGCGACACATGCATTCCTTGGAATGATTTTTGGCCGGATTGCAAAGCAATTCCGGTCTATAGATTGACGATGTCCGTCCGTCCGTCCGTCCGTCTGTCTGTCCGTCCGTCCGTCCGTCTGTCCGTCTGCCGTCAACATTTTGGTTAAAGTTTCTGGTTGAGGCAAAATCTAAGGAACTATATGCAGTAGAAACTTTATATTATACATGAAGGTTGCCCATGACAAGACCTTTCAATTTATGCCGTAACATTTGACCTAGTGACCTTGACCTTGGGCTTTGACCTAGTTAAAGATTTTGGTTAAAGTTCCTGGTTTAAGCAAAATCTAAGGAACTGTACGCAGTAGAAACCTTATATTATACATATAGGTTGCCCATGACAAGACCTTTCAATTTATGCCATAACATTGGACCTAGTGACCTTGACCTTGGACTTTGACCTAGTTAAAGATTTTGGTTAAAGTTTCTGGTTTAAGCAAAATCTAAGGAACTGTATGCAGTAGAAACCTTATATTATACATTTAGGTTGCCCATGATGAGACCTTTCAATTTATGCCGTAACATTGGACCTAGTGACTTTGACCTTGGACTTTGACCTAGTTAAAGATTTTGGTTAAAGTTTCTGGTTTAAGCAAAATCTAAGGAACTGTATGCAGAAGAAACTTTATATTATACATGTAGGTTGCCCATGATGAGACCTTTCAATTTATGCCGTAACATTTGACCCAGTGACCTTGACCTTGAACTTTGACCTAGTTAAAGATTTTGGTTAAAGTTCTTGGTTTAAGCAAAATCTAAGGAACTGTATGCAGTAGAAACCTTATATTATACATTTAGATTGCCCATGACGAGACCTTTCGATTTATGCCATAACATTGGACCTAGAGACCTTGACCTTGGACTTTGACCTAGTTAAATATTTTGGTTAAAGTTTCTGGTTTAAGCAAAATCTAAGGAACTGTATGCAGTAGAAACCTTATATTATACATTTAGGTTGCCCATGATGAGACCTTTCAATTTATGCCGTAACATTGGACCTAGTGACTTTGACCTTGGACTTTGACCTAGTGAAAGATTTTGGTTAAAGTTTCTGGTTTAAGCAAAATCTAAGGAACTGTATGCAATAGAAACTTTATATCATACATGTAGGTTGCCCATGATGAGACCTTTCAATTTATGCCGTAACATTTGACCCAGTGACCCAGTGACCTTGAACTTTGACCTAGTTAAAGATTTTGATTAAAGTTCTTGGTTTAAGCAAAATCTAAGGAACTGTATGCAGTAGAAACCTTATATTATACATTTAGGTTGCCCATGATGAGACCTTTCAATTTATGCCGTAACATTGGACCTAGTGACCTTGACCTTGGACTTTGACCTAGTTAAAGACTTTGGTTAAAGTTCCTGGTTTAAGCAAAATCTAAGGAACTGTATACAGTAGAAACTTTATATTATACATGTAGGTTGCCTCTGACAAGACCTCTCAATGTATGCTGTAATATTTGACTTAGTGACCTAGACCCAGTTGGTGACAAAAACTTACTTTGCAATCCGGCCATACCGTCTTTAGCGGTGTTTTATTTAATAAAGCATCTGATAACGTCATTCAAAAAGTACATTTTGAGAAGTACAGACAAGACTTTTGTAAAGTCTCAATTTTTAGCTCTACTGGTCTCAGACCAGTCGAGCTTATGCGATCACCCTTCGTCCGGCGTCCGTCCGTCTGTCCGTCTGTCCGTCTGTCTGTCTGTCCGTCTGTCCGTAAACAATTCTTGTCCGGACAACTCCTCTGAAACTGTTAGAGATAGAAACTTAATTCTTTTTGTATTTTACTTGGTCCATGGTCTAGTTGTGCACCTGACATTCAGTTTCAGTCCCTGACTCCCAGGGTCTTAGAAAATGGGCGTGGTCATTAAATTCTATGTAATTTTGTCCGGATAGCTCTTCTATCACTATAAATGATAGAGACATAATTCTTTTTGCAATATGATGGGTCTGTAGTCTAGTTGTGCACCTGATATTTTGTTTGAGCCAATGACCCCCAGGGTCTTAGAAAAGGGTGTGGCCATTTTCTTTTATATTATTCCATATAATCTTATGCTTACAGCGCTGACACTATAAATAATGGAGACTAAATTCTTTATGCAATATGATGGGTCTGTAATCTCGTTGTCCACCTCATATTTTGTTTGAGTCTCTGACCCCAAGGGTCTTAGAAAATGGGTGTGGTTGTTTAGAATCTCTCTTATTATTACATGTGATCTCATGATAGCTAATTTCCCAGAATTTATGGATAATAGTTAATTGATTTATTCCAAAATATTATCGGTTTGCAGTTTAGATGTCATTACAGTATTTTACTTCAGTCCCTGTTCCCTAGGATTCTGGAAAATGGGTATATGGCTATTTTCTCTTACCCTATCTACATGCATTTAGAGTACATAAGTGACAGAAACTATAAGCAAACAAAGATATTGCAATTTTACAATATTATCATAGATGAGTCTGTAATTTAGTTTTTCTCATATTTTATTTGGGACCTGACCCAGGATTTTATCTTCAATTCTATAGAAACGCTTAGGGGATAATTTCGGAATTTCCTCTGATCAATCAATCAACTTCAAAATCTTTTCTATTATGTTTATACAGTGCAAGAAAGATATCAAATAGTCAAAATGCATGTATTTCTCACTTATTTTTTATTTGTTTAACATGTTTAAGGTGTAAGATTTTTGGGGAGAGTAGTGAGAATTTTTGTTGCAAGAGTAGAATGTCCGAAGTGATCACAGACTTGAGCTGTGCTTTCTGTTAAATGGGAACACCAGAATCACAAAGATTGATCATTTTATCAAATAAAATAGCAATAATGCATCCTTCACATTGCCAAATGAAAGGAATATTGTGCTTGTGTAAGTTTTTTTTTCTTTTTGAGGGGGGGGGGGGGGGAGAGGGGGGAGGTAACTAGAATGTCCTAAGAGATCACAGACTTGAGCTGTGCTTTCTGTTAAATGGGAACACCAGAATCACAAAGATTGATCATTTTATCAAATAAAATAGCAATAATGCATCCTTCACATTGCCAAATGAAAGGAATATTGTGCTTGTGTAAGCTTTTTTTTTTTGGGAGGGGGGGGGGGGGGGAGAGAGGGGGGAGGTAACTAGAATGTCCTAAGTGATCACAGACTTGAGCTGTGCTTTCTGTTAAATGGGAACACCAGAATCACAAAGATGGATCATTTTATCAAATAAAATAGCAATAATGCATCCTTCACATTGCCAAATGAAAGGAATATTGTGCTTGTGTAAGCTCTTTTTTTTTTGGGGGGGGGGGGGGGGGGGGGAGGGGGAGGTAACTCTTACATCTTTCTTTCTTCTTATAAATTCCTCCACTGCTTGGAGTACCACCCCCAATGGGATGTAAAACTGTGGTTTGATAAAATTTTTCATAATGTTTACATTAAAGCAAGTGACATATGTTTTAATAGAAGATAATATAACAAGAGATGCCTTATTGGCATATCTACTATGTGTTGATCAAATTTTAAAAAAAATAAAATAAAATACTAAAAAAAATCATTTGTAAAAGCCGACTCATACAAAAATATTTCAACCCAGGAAAACTTCTACCAAAATTTTCCTTTATTGCCATTTTACAATATTATCATAGATGAGTCTGAAATTTAGTTTTTCTCATATTTTATTTGGGGCCTGACCCAGGATTTTATCTTCAATTCTATAGAAACGCTAGGGGATAGTTTCGGAATTTCCTCTGATCAATCAATCAACTTCAAAATCTTTTCTATTATGTTTATACAGTGCATGAAAGATAACAAACAATCAAAATGCATGTATTTCTTACTTATTTTTTAATTGTTTAAGGTGTAAGATTTTTAGAGAGAGTAGTTAGACTTTTTGTTGCAAGAGTAGAATGTCCTAAGTGATCACGGACTTGAGCTGTGCTTTCTGATAAATGGAAACACCAGAATCACAAAGATTGATCATTTTATCAAATAAAATAGCAATAATGCATCCTTCACATTGCCAAATGAAAGGTGCTTGTGTAAGTTATAGAAGTTGAATTTGTAACAGGAGAGGGAGAGATGTGACTGTACCGGGAATCGAACCCGAGATCTTCTGCTATCAAGGCAGATGCTTTTACCAACTGAGCTATCTGCCATCTGGGCACGATGCCCGTTCCTGCCACACTCCTCTCTACCAATTTTTTAGGTTTCCATGCACTGGAAACCTCACACAAAACTCCACTTCACCTTGAGTCGACATTTAGTTTGGTGCCAATTCTGTAACAGGAGAGGAAAAGATGTGACCGAACCGTGAATTGAACCCGAGACCTTCTGCTATCTGGGCAGACGCTCTTACCAACTGAGCTATCTGGGTACGATACCTGTTCCTGCCATAAATTAATGGTAATAAACTAATGTTTCAGGCCTTTTTGTCAATTGGATCTCGAGTCATTTTGTCCTTTTAAAATTTGACCAATCAAAAACATCATTTCAACCTCATGCAGATTTTGAAATATTTTTCTGAACTGGGATATATGGTAGAAATGTTTTCTATAGAGGATCAAATATTTCATACCGGTATGTAAAAATACTTTGTATTATATTTTAATAATTAGCTTCTGTCTACATTAATACCACATTCGCCCTAAAAGTTCATGTTCTTCGTTCAATATTCTATTTACATTGTTTTACATTTACTAAATAAATAGCCTAAAGCCTTTTTAGGTTTTAGAACAAAATGGCCGATACTTTTGAAATTTCACTCGGTAGGCCACATGTCCTATTATATTTAATTTCAATCTGAAACTGCCTGATTACTTGATCTAAGTATTTTCACTGGTCAGTATAAGAAAGAAGGAAATATCTCTTATAATAGAGTATCCTATGCAATACTATTTCAGCTCAAATGATTTTATGATGAGGTTATTTATGCCTTTAGTCTTAATTTTATAAAAGGGCATAATAGTGGTAGGTCTGTCTGTTCATCTGTTTGTCTATCCATCCGACTGTCAGTATATCATTCCATTCAACTAAATTCTGATGAAAGGGTATAAGATAATAGAGCTGTCATATATTGCATGTCTATGAACCTTGAGAAGGCTCATCTTTTGGAGCCAAATTTTTAACCTTTGACCCCATCACTGACCTTTGACCCACATTTTTTGAAAAATAAAAACATCTGTTATTTTAGTTTTGATACATATGGTATGTTATATATGTTGTATATACACGTTTTTAGTAATTCTCTCACATTCTAGAGAAATCTAAGGCACGGTCCATTTGGGGGGGGGGGGGACTCCGTTTTTTTCAACAAAAAAAAATTTTTTCTCTGAATTTTGATGAAAAAAATTAATTAAGAATTGATGGATATGCATTGGCATGTGGTTGTTGGTTCTAATAAAAAAAAAACTTGATACACATTTATTCCGCCTCTGGCAAATTTCTTGCAATCTGATTGGTCGAGAAGAACCAAATATTATGTTGTATTATTTTACTAACAGAATATTATTTTGATATCCTGCTTCTACTAAGATGCTTTATGCTTTTGACGTCACCAAAATGCTTTAGAATATGTTGACGTAACATGCACAAACCAAAAGCGATTCAGCGGGATAAATTCGTTATAGAGTGTTTTACAGGGGGGATACAGAAATATATTGGGTCGATGAAAAAAGTGGTATTAGGCAAGGTGAAGTCCAGCATTCATTCTCTTGAGTGTATATGTACAAATCAACCAGGAGAGCTTCAGTCTCATCAGAGACTTCTGGTTTAGTGTAATGTTTTCCTTGGAAATCTGATTTACTTACTTATATGCAAGTTCGTCTGATTTTGTAACAGAGAACCACCCCCCCCCCCAATACTAAACTAATGTGTAGTTAACACAAATTACTTGTTACACATGTATGCTAACTTCTATAGTCATATAGTAAAATAAATGAGTGAAATTGAAATCCACTTTTTCTAGCCACTGAACTGATTTTATAAAGTCTGATATTTGCTGGATTTTTTTTGTAATAAGAATGTCTGTTTCTGGTTTAACTTTTAGGAAAGAAAAGTAACATACTTCTTATTTGGTTTACTATCTATGGCGATTGGATTAAAACTCAATAATTTTAGACCTTCATAATATACTGTAGCCATTGTCTCTGTCGGAATAACAAGAATGTCGTATGATTGGTCAGATTTTGAATGTTGATATTGATGGCTGACAGTAGAGTAGAATTGATACAACTTCTGGCACAAAACAAGAAGTATAATACTATGTTTATCTTGCCACTGTGAGACTTGCAAAAAAAAATGAATTTTTTAACCTGTTGTAACAAATGTTTGTTTAATCTATAGATGTTTTTGTAGTTATTATTTTTGTAGATGTTGTATCGTGTTTATTAACATCAGCATGAATTCTGTGGTGATAATTACTTTCTTCCCTCAATTTTTTTTTCTGTGTGTTCATGAATTATTTTCAAAGACTTCAATTTGCTAGGTTAGGTATTCAATTTTGAATTAACATGGTTATTTTTCATTCAGAAGTCATCGGAAATTTTACCAAAAATGGTAAGACCTTTTAATCATAGCTTCTAAATTCGAAAAAGAAGAAAAAAGGCCCTCCTTTTTCATATCTTTGAATTTCTTCCAATGTGGTACTTTTACCCATTCTTTGCATCACTCGCTTGAAATGAAATGGAAAGTGATATATATTTGATATCTGTAGATCAGATAGCAAATAAAACGTGCTCTATATATATATATGTTATACAGGTAAGTCTTTGAGAAGGCTTTATGTTGTTTTTTAAGCTACTTTACTAGATGGTAACGGCTATATCTATTGTGTCACGCTGTACTTGCATGGCTGCCCTGCTCAGATCATGGGCTCTTATCCTATTCAGTTATTTGACCCTTTTGCTTTAATATTATCCTTAGATAACTTACAGGAGCAATTCTAACAGAGTCCTGTGTATGGGCCTCACCATGTCATGTATTATGTTGACTGCGCATGTTAGGTAGTGACTTTAGTGATACCCTGTATTGTGGAATGCCCTGGCTTGTGCATTGTTTTTCTATTTATAGTTGTTCCCGCCCCCTTTTTTTAAGTTTTACATATTTTGAGGTACTAATTGGTGCTGTAACTACACATGATTAATGGAGTTTTTATCCAATGGAACATTCTGATTAATCGAGATTTTATCTTTCCATCTGAACACTCTAGCCGGGCAGCCAAGCATGTAGCATGAGTAGACTTTAACCAACGCTTGCCATCAATGTAATCTCAAGGTAATCCACGTTACTTCTATCTTTATACATCATGGACCATTCATTTTCTGAAAAGAAAGGAAAACACACAGGCTAAGTGTTGGCCCAGGAAGAAAGGGAAATTATTTTTGTAAAACGTTTCATGTCTCTGTTTATTAACCGCATGCATGCTGATGTTGAGGGAGGTTTAATTTCTATAAAATAATTTTAATCTTATCAGTCTTTCCATTATTTTTAAAGTTCATTATGTCATTTACTTGGTACACACAGTATTTGGCTTGTCTGTTTGTATGTTATCCATCCTGATCGACATGAAAGTTCTTGTTGTTTGTACAAGTTTGCCTCATGGTCTGTCAGTTGAAATTGTGTAAAGTTACAGGAGCCCAATGTCATTAGTCTGTATTAAAAGCATTAATGAATCTGAATATACATGTATACATTTGACATGTTATATTTTTTAACATCTATATCACATTTGCTGTTTGTAGATAATTTCATTATGGATGTATATTGGCCTATAGCTGTCTGTCAGACATTCAGTATTGAAATTTAAAAGGCCTACCTAATTTCAGCCATATCACAGCTATATTATATATACCTATAGGTTTTACAAAAAGGGCCAAGTTTGTGAAGGCTAGGTTAAGCAACAGCTATTTGAGGATTATACAAAGTTTTATACAATTGGCTCATTGAAATGTTGCAAAGCAATAAAGCAATGCTACAAAACAAAATATAACAAAGCAATGCTACAAAACAAGAGGAGAATAATTATGTGAAAGAGGTCTTAAAGGCTCTACCAATGAAGTAGAATTCAATATATTCCAAAAATTTGACCAAATTGCTAAAGCCATATGCAAAAAGGTACTGAAGTTGATTTCCAAGAATTTGTTAGCTAGATCTATTATGTTCACATCACATCACATGTAAGCTGACGACAAAATGCCTCCTTGTTAACTATACATGTAGAGAAAGTCTAACTTCCAAACATGTAGATTTGTTGTTCTTTTTCATGGCAGTGCTTATCTTCATCATAAAAAATTCATTGTAACATTTACAATTAAGATTTATTTCATCATAAAAAATGTAGA
Source organism: Pinctada fucata (assembly GCA_028142955.1). Lineage (NCBI taxonomy): Eukaryota > Metazoa > Mollusca > Bivalvia > Pterioida > Pteriidae > Pinctada > Pinctada fucata. Next base: position 68,061,087 of record AP027105.1, on the reverse strand, counting down.
ATTCATTTATTCTATTAGTAGATTTCTATATACATTTATATAGCATTATTTTATCACTTTCTGATTTTATAGTATTATTAGATATAACTTATCAAGAATACATTAACAATATCTTAAGTTAATTTATAGTTGTTTTGGATTATTTAATAAGCATTAACTGAATATCTTTTTTAATTTCAGAAAAGCTGTCTCACAATTTTCTCAGCCCCCCTCCATCCCGGCAGCAACCACGACAGTATCAACTCCGCCTTCCTCAGTCAGTATCCCCGCCCTCAGCGATGCCCTGTCACAATTATCTACAAACAACGCTAATCAACCCAAACAGTCTGGACCTGTTAACGGTGACGAATGCTATTTCTGGAGAACCACAGGCTGTACGTTTGGTGAAAAATGCCGCAACAAACATATACCTGACCACAAGGGGGTAGATAAAAAGCCATGGCAGAAAACGGCAAAATAGAATAATTCCAATTTAAGAAAAAAACTATGTGCCAAGAACTTGCTCTTGTTACTTTTGTCTCCACATGCTTTATTACAAAAGACGGGCATTTGTTTTCATTCGTCAAGTGATATTTCTAGTTTCTTGTTATGTTTACCTGTAAAGTACCGTAAGGATATGCATACAAAAACTTGTCAGGGTAAAGGGGAGATTTGCAAGGATAAAAATATGATAGCATTCCCGATAAATGACAATTTTATATTCAATTTAGTGAAATGATGTGATTTTTGCTTTTAAAACCAAAGTATTGTCCTCAGGTGTGTACAGTTTTATTTTTGTGAAAGAAACTTGAATTTGATTTGTGCCATGTCTCAGAAGTTACATAGAATTTTCTATACCCTTTCATTCATAATAGGTTTTGCATTATTTTAGATTCTTTACGTCCTTGACCTAATTCTTACAACCTTCCCTAGTACTATTGGTATGGGTCCAATTTCTCTGTTAATTGTCAACAAGAGAAGAAATTGTTAAGATAGAACTTGTTAGATAAACATTTATGTATTATAAGCTGTAAAGATGGGGACTACAAACTTCAATGTTATGAAGTCAGTGGGGCTACACAGTGCCTTAATACATGTTGTATTGTAGACTGTCACTATGTTTCATTATGGATAAGATTTTCAGAGCTCCAATATTCTAGTTATTGTAATACAATAAAACCTAGGTTATTTATTTTTATTCACCGTTTTGGTTCATTCTATATGTGTACCAAATTCAGAGTAATCAGTTTAGACAGCGCTTGTCTAAAGCTTCATAACTTAGACTTCAGTTGGAAATCTTGTTTGTTTCTATTTTATGATAGGGTATTTTCTATCTCAGTCCCAGTTCTACAAGATCGTGTATCGGTATTTTGATCCTTTATTGATTGATTTCTGAGGTTACGATAGGATTATAATGGCTGACATATTGGTGAAGGGAGATCACTCATTGCTTCATCATCGATATCTTACTTTTTCTGATCAGTATTGAGAATAATCTTGTCATGTGTCCTTGATTTATGTTTTAATGAAGCGTGCCTAACTTTTATAAGAACTAGATGATATGTAGGGGAAGATACTCATCTGTTTACTGTAATAATGAACGCTGAGCTTGCAATGTAAAAAATCTGCTTATTTTATCATGTAACTCTACTCTACATGCACAATCATTTCTGTTTTTAAGAGATGGACGTATTTTATGTCTCCAGATTTGCTCTCTCGTGTATTTTATCATGTTTCAGGATCTTTAAGTATTTGAGCAGAGCACCATCAGTTTATGGTCTTGGTATTTTATGACGTCCCTGCAGATCATTAAACAGTATTTTGAAATAAGCATTAGCGCCTATAGTTAGCGATGTTGGGTGGAGATATTAATCAGGTTTTTGTAAAATGATGTCCTCAAAATGGTGCTTTTATAAGTCACCTGTCCCTATGGGTTAAATGAGCTTTTGTCATACTATTATGTTCTTCATTGCTCTACTGTAGTCTGAATTTATAAGAACTGAAGAATCACTGAAATGATTTGTTTTTAGCTGTTTCCATTCTGAAGTAAGTTTTATATGCTCTAACCATCCTTGTTTTTACTATATCTTTGAGTTATAGAAGGGAGGAGGATTATTACACTGTGTATTGGAGTCTAATAGACTCTCTTTACTCTTAAGTTTTCTCTCAAATGCAAAACTTTGAATCTCATTACTTCTTTTATAAAATTCACAACACAACAGTTCAAGTCAGAAGTTCACATTATTAGTTAAGATAATTGGAATCAATCATCACTTGATCCCTATGTTTCTGTATGAAGTGTAGATCTCTATACAGGGTTGTACTTTGATGTGTTTCTGTTGACAGTAAATGCTTTATGACGAAGCTGGTTCTGATTCCATACATATAAATGAAGATCTGATTATCTGCAAACACAAATCAATTTATTTTATTCTGTGAATAAAACATGTTTTAAAAAGTTTTAGATTTATTTGTGATTGAAGGACTGTTTTCATTCATTGTAAATCAGAGTATTTAACAGAACTGTGCTGTATTATATATAGGCCTATGGAGAAATGATATACATGTATATACAACATACAAATGACTATTTACACAAGAAACAAACTCCCCGGTCAAGCTCCCTTCTGAAAGGAATCTCTCCCATATGATACATTACAGATCTCTAGACCTAGATATTTAAGAGTCCGCGATTACTATGCGTGCCTAGTACATATACCTGTATTAGAAGTAGTGTGAGAAGAAAACTTACATTTGTCATAGTAATTTGAGTTGGTTTGTTAAATACCAGTCTGAAGTAATCATAGTAGATGAAATAAACGACATTTATATGTCCAATAAGTAAGAACATATCTTGAAATTCCACTTTTGTTTCTCCAACATAAACCATGCATGGAAGGTCACTCAGTACAGGTACAGTTATACGACATCTGTCAGTGTCACAATAGGGGTTGGTCTTTAGCTCACCTCACGAAGTGAGAGGGAGCTTATGCTATCACCCTATCGTCGGCGTCTGCGCCCGCATCGGCGTCTGCACTAGTATGATAAGAAGTTTTATTTCTCTATTATAAGTGCTAGGAAGTTCAAACTTGCACAGATGATGCAACTTTATGAGTACATCACAAATCTACGTTCAAATGTAGGTCATGACCTATATTTTCCGCTTGAGTGCACATGTTAGGAAGATTTGGGTATCAATGTTAAGAAGTTTTATTTCTCTATTATAAGTGCTAGGAAGTTCAAACTTGCACAGATGATGCATCTTTATGAGTACATCACAAATGTAGGTCATGACCTATTTTTTTTTCACTTGAGTGCACATGTTAGGAAGATTTGGGTATCAATGTTAAGAAGTTTTATTTCTTCATTATAAGTGCTAGGAAGTCCAAACTTGCACAGATGATGCATCCTCATGAGTAGATCACAAATCTACGTTCAAATGTAGGTCATGACCTATATTTTCTGCTTGAGTGCACATGTTAGGAAGATTTGGGTATCAATGTTGAGAAGTTTTATTTCTTCATTATAAGTGCTAGGATGTCCAAACTTGCACAGATGATGCATCTTTATGAGTAGATCACAAATCTACGTTCAAATGTAGGTCATGACCTATATTTTCTGCTTGAGTGCACATGTTAGGAAGATTTGGGTATCAATGTTAAGAAGTTTTATTTCTTTATTATAAGTGCTAGGAAGTCCAAACTTGCACAGATGATGCGTCTTTATGAGTAGATCACAAATCCATGATCAAATGTAGGTCATTATATTTTCTTTTTTTTTTTTTTTTTTTTTGTTCTCATATTCATTCACATGACATGTATAGTAATATACTGATAATAATAATATGAGGTTTTTTTTTGCAACAAAGACAAGGACACCTTTCACACTCACATGTTCACACCACTTATTCATTTAATAATACTAGCTACATGAAGTCTTGATTAAAAATATCGATAAGTATGATGAACCGATAGCATAAGTGTTAAGAGATTGATGAGCTTCTGTATGTCTTATAAATTATGGAAAACTCCCCATTTTTTCTTAAAAGTTTCTAATTTTGATTTTCCTTTAAATATGAATTTATCAATTTTCTTGTAATTCAAAAAGTATATTTTTGCTCCGCTGAAAGATGGAATTGTCTGTTTTATCTTACTATAGTATATAAATGATTTGAACACACTAATTACATTATTAAATTCTTTTTTAATATCACTTCCAAATAGAACATCCTCTAAGGTTAAAGACATATTTAAATTTAATTCTTCATTCACCCAATTACACAGTCCCTCCCAAATTGGTCTTATTAAATTACATTCCCAAAACACATGTTGTAAGTTTTCTGTGTCATCATTACAAAAATCACAAACACTTGATTCCTTTATACCTATTTTATGTAAATATTCGTTCGTTGCTAATAATCTATGAATAATTCTATAATTAAACCATCTTATCTTTACATCTTGTGTTAATTTAAAGATCATTTTGTATTTGTTTTCCCACCATTTTTCATCACATATTAAATTCAGTTTTGATTCCCATTTCTGCTGGCTAACAGGTCTACAATAAATCTTATTTATATACAATTGATAAAAATCTTTAACGCCTTTCTTGTTTTTCATAATGGTTCTCGTTATCTCTGGTCTATGAGGTAAAATGTATACAAATGTTTCTGATGACCTATCAACAAGTTGTTTTACAATATTTATAATACCAAAATAGAGTGTAAAGACCGGCTTCAAATTGAATTTGTTACAGAAATCTACGTATGTCAAAAATTGTCCATTCTCATTCAATATATCACCAATATAATAAATACCCTTTTTAATCCAATCTGTAATAAATAATGTTTTGTTATTTATTTTGATCTTTTCATTAAACCATAAAGGTTGAGAATAAATATTTTCCTCTTTTTGTGTAATTTCTGTAATTGAATAGAATGCATTTAAAACATCTTTCCAAAAGGGGTTTTGAATTTTATCATATACAAATTTTATACATTCTCTACCAAATTGAAATATATAATTGATATCATGTGGCAAGCTATCACATAGTAATTTGTACCATGCAGATTCATTACAATCTAAAATTCGTCTTATCCAAGTCAATTTTAAAGAATTTATAAAAGTTTTTATACAAGTCATTTTTAGGCCCCCTTTTTCATATTCTTGTACAATTGTTTTCCTTGCAATTCTATCTGGTTTTTCATTCCAAATATATTTGTAAAACATTTTCTCCAATTCTTTAATTTTCATTTCTGAAGGGTTTGGTAAACTAATAAATAAGTGAGTAAGTTAAGGAAGTAATATGGATTTAACAACAGTGATTTTCCCTAAAGGCGAAATAAGTCTTCTCTTCCATGAGCTTATGTCTTTTTTTATCTCCAATATTTTTTTGTCAAAGTTAAGGTTTAACATGTTATCTAAAGTTGGAGTAAATGTTATGCCTAAAAAGGTGAATTGTTCAGATCTCCACTTTAAATTATAATCATCACAAAAATTTATATCAGAATCTATGATTGAGCCTATTTTTATGCCCCCGGAATCAAAGATTCGGGGGCATATAGTTTTTGGCCTGTCCCTCTGTTTGTCTGTTTATCTGTTTGTCTGTTTGTCCGAAAAACTTTAACATTGGACATAACTTTTGAATGGGAAGTGATAGGGCTTTCATATTTCACATGTGTATTCCTTGTGACAAGACCTTTCCATTGATATCAAAATTTTTGACCTCGTGACCTTGACCTTGACCTTTGACCTACTTTTCAAAAACTTTAACATTGGGCATAACTTTTGAATGGTAAATGATAGGGCTTTCATATTTCACATGTGTATTCCTTGTGACAAGACCTTTCCATTGATACCAAAATTTTTGACCTCGTGACCTTGACCTTGACCTTTGACCTACTTTTCAAAAAACTTTAACATTGGGCATAACATTTGAATGGGAAGTGATAGGGCTTTCATATTTCACATGTGTATTCCTTGTGACAAGACCTTTCCATTGATACCAAAATTTTTGACCTCGTGACCTTGACCTTTGACCTACTTTTCAAAAAACTTTAACATTGGGCATAACTTTTGAATGGTAAGTGATAGGGCTTTCATATTTCACATGTGTATTCCTTGTGACAAGACCTTTCCATTGATACCAAAATTTTTGACCTTGTGACCTTGACCTTGACCTTTGACCTACTTTTCAAAAAACTTTAACATTGGGCATAACTTTTGAATGGGAAGTGATAGGGCTTTCATATTTCACATGTGTATTCCTTGTGACAAGACCTTCCATTGATACCAAAATTTTTGACCTCGTGACCTTGACCTTGACCTTTGACCTATTTTTCAAAAACTTTAACATTGGGCATACCTTTTGAATGGTAAGTGATAGGGCTTTCATATTTCACATGTGTATTCCTTGTGACAAGACCTTTCCATTGATACCAAAATTTTTGACCTCGTGACCTTGACCTTGACCTTTGACCTACTTTTCAAAAACTTTAACATTGGGCATAACTTTTGAATGGTAAGTGATAGGGCTTTCATATTTCACATGTGTATTCCTTGTGACAAGACCTTTCCATTGATACCAAAATTTTTGACCTTTTGACCTTGACCTTTGACCTTTGACCTTTTAACCCAGTGACCTCACATACATGTACTTAACAGAAAATAGTGTTCATACTAACAAAGATGCCACCGGGGGCATTCGTGTTTCACAGGCTTTATTATACAAAGAGTCTTATCATAATTTGGTTTTAAGCCAGAAAATTTAGAGTATTGATCAATCAAAGTCAGGGTTGTTCTAAGTGATTTTTCAGATCCATCTAATAGGAGAGCGGTGTCATCTGCATATTGTAGGAGCTTATATTCTTTTTGTTTTAAAGAGATCCCTATAATATCTTTATTATTCCTGATAAGAATACCCATTATCTCTGCACATAACAAAAAAATGTAGGGCGAGGCTGGATCGCCTTGGCGACAGCCACGCCCTATTTTAAAGAACTGCGAGAAAATTCCATTTTGAATGACAGAAAGTTTAAAATTATGAAAGAAAATTTTTATCCATTTTTGCATATCCATACCGAAATTGAAAAAATGTAAGACTTTTTGAATGAATTTCCATTATATTTTCTGCTTGAGTGCACATGTTAGGAAGATTTGGGTATCAATGTTAAGAAGTTTTATTTCTTCATTATAAGTGCTAGGAAGTCCAAACCTGCACAGATGATGCGTCTTTATGAGTAGATCACAAATCTATGTTCAAATGTAGGTCATGATCAATATTATCCGCTTGAGTGCACATGTTAGGAAGATTTGGGTATCAATATTAGAAAGTTTTATATCTTTATTGTATGTACCAAGAAAGTCCAAACTTGCACAGATGATGCGTCTGTATGAGTAGGTCACAAATCTTCATTCAAATGTAGGTCATGATCTATATTTTCTGCTTGAGTGCACATGTTAGGAAGATTTGGGTATCAATAGAGTACATCCATTCATGAAGAATTTGGTTCAATAAATGAAATACTCTACTCCCCTTTTCTACTTTGTTTTTGTGTGATGTGATAATTTTTTTTTTTTTGGTTCTCAGTAGGACAGATTTTGAAATTCAAAACTGTGTAATCTTTGACTACTTTCTGTTTGCTGCCATGATAAAATGCTGTCATGAGGTGAGCTTTGTAATCTTTGACTACTTTCTGTTTGCTGCCATGATAAAATGCTGCCATGAGGTGAGCTTTGTAATCTTTGATTACACTATGTTTATTAAAAGCTTGAAAAATAGTTTTCAATTCCATTTCATTCACCTAAAATAAGAAAAAAACATTTTTCATACCAATTTATGCCTTTCTACTCGACAACTATTTATAGGATATATTTTTAATCTTCGAAAATCCCTCAACCCAGGGAACCTATATAGAAGAGATTGGTTTTAGGTAACTGATTGCTGGTAGAACTTTGCATGAGAAAAGATTGTTTTACTTCAGGTGTTCATGAAACGAGTTACTCCTAATTTAAATGACCAACTTAAGTTATACATCCATTAATACCTTAAGGTTCAAGGATACACCATCCGAACAACAAATCACTTCGGAGTCTCTCTCGTCGCCAAAATCGACGTCACGTTATCTATGACGTCACGAAAAAACGCGCCAAAATTGCATTGGCACTCTTATTATTTGACGCTGACTCACCTACGTCCTGAAACATAAACTAGTATTTTAGGGATTGTCCTAAATAAAACTGTTGTATTTTGATAAGATTGGGACTTCTATCGTTTTCCTTTGAATCTTGATTAGAAATTGATGTAAAACAATTCTTTGATGGGTATGTTCATTCAGAGAAAAGGCTTACAGCGCATTCTGCCGCTCGCCGTCATCTCTACGAGAAAATCACGAAAGAATAATTTTATGCTTGTTTTATTTGTAAACAAGCGTTTGATTTATACCCGGGGTTAAAATAGCAATTGAATCTAATTAAAATGTGTGTGATGCTTTCTTCTTTTTTTTACACGCGGCCGGGCAACATCTCACAAAATTGTACATTTTATTAGGAAACAACTCCTTAGTTTACATGCGGGATTTGGGTAAAACAAATGAATGGACTTTTCTATGTCTATATATCTAGGAGTAGTGATATTTAGAACAGCAAGCATCACGATAAGGGCAAAGGGGGAGGGGTGGGAGTATTACTGCTACGTCGCAATTTCTCTCCGCTATGTGTAAGATTCGCCATTTATTATAAGCGAACCGTAATAATTATATTTTGAATTTATCGGACAGAGGACTTTTCATGACAAATGACATAGTACTATAAGTCAAATCTTCTCAAAGTGAATCTTCCTTTTGAAAAAGTTACCTTTTTTACATTATTTGTTCTTCTCCTTTTCTTACAATGCGAATATTCATGGACCTGTTATAAATCAATGATTTCAGGATTATTGCCTAAATTTAACCTTCTCCCCGACAGTGAATTATTATTACCGGTATACGTTTAATATAGGAATGTAAAGTACATACATATTCTAAAATTACCAGTGGTGGATTCGCGGAGAGGGCGCCCGCCCCCCCCCCCCCGGCAATGACCCCAAATTTTCCAAAAACAGGTATATTTTTGCCCATTTTCAGTAAAAATCGGCAAAATTCGCCCCTTGACCCCCCCCCCCCGGCAACAAAGGGGGCGCTGGATCCGCCACTGATTACCTAAAGGACAAGTCACACTGACCTTGAGGATGACCTTGACCCGCGTTGGATGCCATAATGCTGAATATCCCAGCATGTTTGATGAAAAAATGCGAATGCCGACTTACCTGCATTATATGATCTCCATAAAAACGTAACTGCAAGGAATACGGTTTTTATCGTCTTACATTGTAGTACACTAAAATTATTTTGCAGTCAGGAAAGAATTTGTCATTAAACGCCTATAATGAAATATGTGACGTAAACCAGTTAAAAAAAGGAGGAGGGGAGGGGGGGAATGGAACGTTTATAAATATAACGTACTATTATATATAACGTGTGGTTGCACTTACATGTTCATTCAAGTATTAGTAATCTTTTATCTGAATACATTCTATTAATTTATAATTCTATTCATAAGATAAACATCTTGCTTTCATCGCTCCATTTCATTCTGGACCGTTTTTAATTCTTTATCAACTTGATTTGACGTTCAAATGGCCAAATGCATCACGTGACGTCATTTGCTTAAAACTGTTGCAGGCGTTAATATTACTGATATAATGGGTAAATATTATAAAATGGGTTACAGAATTCACATTTTGATCAGTTGTATTTCCAATTGATATATGGATGATAAATGGAGTAATTTAGATGAACGGTTCAGGAGATATAAATCCAAATAGAGCACGGAGGGGATATCTTTCCAGCATTTTGTAACAAAATCTGGAGGGGGGTAAGGTCATAATTTTGTATCGAACTTAAAATTTTGTGCGATGATTGCTACATTTATTTTTGTTGTTGAAAGATATGTTAACTTAGATTAAGATAGCAATTTTTCCGCTCATTGGCATGTTAACAAAGTACTTTAACCCGTCATTTACTTGTTGGACTCTAAAAATAATGACGTCAAGAATAGAGCCTAAAATGGTATAATATTTACTATTTCATAGAATTTGAATTACCAGCAGTGATGTATTTTCTATTTTTTATTTGTTTTAGACCTTCTTTCGTTATTAAAAGAATGACCATATACATTCATGCATCAGGTTTAAAATAACAGGGGTCTATTGATGATATAATGCAAATTTGGGGAAAATTAAAGAAAAATTGGACATGTACTTATTTGGAAGGTCATAAATCAACTGGATGCTCGTTGACATATACTTTTTTCATTAAAATACGACACATTACATTGTTCTCTACCAATAAAATCAATAAAACTTAACCTGTGATGTTTAATATTGTTTTGGGGGTGTTTTGGAAAGGGTGTAACCATGAACCTTAAGTAAAAAAGTCATTTTGGGGTTGCTGGGAAAGCACAGAGACACTAGGGGGATATTGCCCCAATAAGCATATTCAGTGCTTTTGAAATTGCATGTTACGGTGATAAGAATATTGAAGTGTTGGTAAAGCAAACTTGAATTGAGTCCTTTTGGCAAATGGAAGTAGTTAGGAGATAATCAAAAGGTTTTGTCTCCTCCACATAGGGAACATTTGTGGAAAGTTTGGAGCTCCTATGAAAATTGCTTTGCCTTCTACACTGCCATCCATAAATTATTTCGCACCACTTCTGTTCATGCTGTTGATAGAATATAAACAGTTTCGAATCAATTTTTGTATATTTCTAAAGATGAACCTCCGAGAAATCATTTGTAACAAACTTGACCAATATGTTTACATTTTATGAAGTTTTAGCTCGACTGCACTTTAATGCAAAAGAGCTATTGCAATACCCCCGCCATCGTCCTAACCAGATGCTAAGGTAAATGTTAAGATCACACAATTTTCTTTCCTATATTGATATTCTGTTGGTTCTTTTTGTTGTTAATGTTTAATTATACTTTGTTTAATATTACCAGATGGGGATGTAGCCCCAGAGGTTGGGATTTTTAAAATTATTTCAAATTATAAGGCAAATGTTGAGAAGATATGGTAAATGTTAAGATAGCAATACCGGTATGTTGCCTTTAATGGCCAATATTAAGCAAAGTACAAGTTCCAAACTTACATCTTGGACGTACCTTGACCAACTTTTTCTGCTTGAGTGATTTTGCCTACAAAGTCAATATTAAGCAAAGTTTAAGTGCTACATGTTCCAAACTTACATCTTGGATGTATCTGATCAAACTTTCATTAGAAGACTGTGACTTTTTTCCACTTGAGTGATTCTGCCTTTAAAAGCCAATATTGAGCAAAGTATAAGTGCTACATGTTACAAACTTACATGGTTGATGTATCTTTGATCAAACATTCATAAAATAACCTTGACTTACTTTTTCCGCTTTCAAAGTGATTTTGCCTTTAAAAGCCAATATTGAGCAAAGTATAAGTGCTACATGTTCAAAACTTACATGGTGAATGTATCTTTGATCAAACTTTCATAAAATGACCTTGACCTTCTTTTTCCACTTGAGTGATTTGCCATTAAAAGTCAATATTGAGCAAAGTATAAGTGCAACATGTTCCAAACTTACATGGTTGATGTATCTTTGATCAAACATTCATAAAATGACCTTGATTTACATTTTCGGCTTGAGTGATTTTGCCTTTAAAAGCCAATATTGAGCAAAGTATAAGTGCTATTTGGTGCAAAGTTACTTGTTGGATGTATCTTTAATCAAACTTTCATAAAATGACCTTGACCTATTTTTTCTACTTGAATGATTTTGCCTTTAAAAGCCAATATTTAGCTAACTATAATTGCTTCATGTTCCAAACTTTCAAATTGGATGTATCTTTATCAAACTTACATAGAATAACCTTGACCTTCTTTTTCCGCTCGAGTGATTTTGTCTTTAGAAGCCAATATTGAGCAAAGTATAGGTGCTACATGAGTATACAATTGTGTATAATTATATAGATTGGGAAAAGTGAGCTTCAGAAATTGGCTGTCATTAAAGACATTATGCTATGCAGTCGAGCATTAGGTGACTCTGGCAACTATTTAGATATATATTTTTTTTTATATAAAAATAACAATTTTTGAATGAAAATTGTGCTGATGAAAAAAAAATTCTAGATGCATTTTCCTTATCACAATTCATAATTTTGAATTATGTGAAGCCAATCATTATGAATCTCTTATGTTCAGAAAGGAAAAAAAATAAGGATGAAATTGGAAAGAATTTAGAATGATTTCCTTGTTTGTATAGTGATTTATGGATGTCCACACGAATTTAAATTTTAAGTCCACAGTGACCAATCAATAAGGTCATCTCCATGGGAACATTAATGGAAGGTTTGATGTTTCTGTAAAGATTGATTTGTCTTCTACGCTGTTCACAAGAATCTGAACAAACATGCAGACACATGGCAACACTTCGCAACAGAGTTATCAGTGGTAATTACTGATAGGATATTGAAGAATCTTCCTTGCTTTAACTCAATCAGGAATAAAAAAAAAGACAATGATTTATTGATGAAAACGGGTGATAAATTTGGTATGAACAACTTTTCTAGTAAAAAAAGTGAATACTGTTAGCATACTTGCAAATTTGATAACGCTTAAGAAATTTCAAATAAAATGTTCATCTTTTGGTATTCAAGTTCTCTCTAGATGATGTTCTGTGTCTATTGACCTGTATTCAATTTGATCCTCCAGATGTTAAGAATATTGTGAACATAACGAGATGCACGGGAAGCGACATGACTGAACAATCCTCGGACTCGGTCCCTCAAAGTGATTTCTGTACTCGGTACATCATAGCTATAATGAGCTATGAATGGTCGACCCAGGGGTGACTCTAGGATAAGGCTGAATCTACTGGCACTATCAACACAGCTTCTACCTGATCAAAGAAACAAAATGATTGGAAAGGTTTACATTAAAGCTCTAGCATTCTAAGGATCTACCAGATATCTCTTGTATACAGGCATTTGCATATATTTCTTGTACTATTACGTTCACGTACTAGGTTACATGAATATTGTTCTATCCTTAGCATGTATTACTCTCTTCTATCTTCTAGGTTTAGCAGATGTCCTACGTCAAACAATTATTTACACTACTACATGTAGCTCTAGCAAATATTTCTCATACTTTCCTTTACTAGCTGAAGCAGATATCTCTGGAGTTTTTTTTAATGTTCATTGATTTTATTCGATTTCAATACTGTTAAAGTATCTTCAGTCAATCAGTTATTATAAAAATAATTCATTTTCATTCATATTTTTGCCCAACTACATTCTTTTTTTCCAGCTTATTGCCTTTGCGAATGACCACTCACAGTTTGCCAAAAGATAGTTGAGCTAGTTAGTATCTCATACTGGGTCTAGCAGATGACTTTTCACTGGAAACTTTCTTGCACTTGCACTAACAGACATCTTTCAACATAATTTAGCTTGTTCATATTATACCTTGTGTGAAGATGAGTTCTGTTTCCATGCCATCCCCTTCTTCGTACACTGTTACATATGACGCGCCTCCTCCCTGTGTGAGACATCCAGTGGAGGGGAACCACAAACGGATCCGCCTCTGAACATTATTCAAGATGATCTGTCCGTTTAAACACGTCAAATTGTAGTGTGATAGCGGTTCATCTACGTCACTGTGAAATCAAAATGTGATTGTGAAGCATTATCTGAAGCACTGCTGTCCCCTCACCATCTTATTTAAGTTACTTTCATAAAAGTTGAAACAAATTTGGATTCAAGAATTAATTTCTAGTGATAAATCCCTATGTGAAATATGAAAGCTCCAACACGTATCCAAACGGTAAGATTTTTTTTCTCAAATTTATGTCAAGTTCAAAACATATTATTTTAAAAATTGGTATCATCAGAATACACGAAATTCATAAATCGATGGGCAAAACAAATTAAATACAAGCTAACAAAACATAGATGTTCGGCAAAGGAGCAAAATGAATCATGGAGATGAAATCATTTGCCCGGGGAGAGTAAGCATATACTGTATGTTGAGCAATACCTGTTACTTTAGACGTACAGAAAAAAGGTCAAAACCGGTGACTTTAAAATTTTTGTGTTTGGATGATTAAAACCAAAGTTATCTGTCAATATTGTGGACAATATAAGATGCTTTGACCTGTCAATATTGTGGACAAAATAAGATGTTCTTAAATGATTTGTAGACGTTTAACATTTATACCACTTGGTGAGTGTCACTGCTGGTGGACAAGGAGTCCCCGAGGGCACATGTAGCCAAGTTCGATCAATTTCGGTTGATCGTTTCTTCAACGCATTCTAAAATTTCTGTTATCAAAATTTCTTGAAATTTCTAAAACGTGGGTCCTGTAGCATCATATCCCACCAATCCTGCTACGTCTTTCGGTACGCTTTTTCGACATAGTAACTTTCATTCTTTTTTGGCATATTACATTGTTTAGATTTGAGGAGCACTGACGAGGGTTTAGTACCCGAAGCGTGCATGTCTGGTCCATGCTGGTATAAATGTAAACGTCTTCAAATTGAATAGCATCATTTAAGAACAGAAAAATTGGCAACGTGGACCAGACATGCACGTTTCGGGTACTTAACCCTCATCAGTGATCCTACGTTTCGGGTACTTAACCCTCATCAGTGATCCTAAATCTAAACAATGTAATATGCCAAAAAAGTATGAAAGTTACTATGTCGAAAAAGTGTACCGAAAGACGTAGCAGGATGGGTGGGATATGATGCTACAGGACCCACTTTTTAGAAATTTCAAGAAATTTTGACAACAGAAATTTAGAATGCGTTGAAGAAACGATCAACCGAAATTGATCGAACTTGGCTACATGTGCCCTCGGGGACTCCTTGTCCACCAGCAGTGACACTCACCAAGTGTTATAAATGTAAACGTCTTCAAATTGAATAGCATCATTTAAGAACAGAAAAATTGGCAACGTGGACCAGACATGCACGTTTCGGGTACTTAACCCTCATCAGTGATCCTAAATCTAAACAATGTAATATGCCAAAAAAGTATGAAAGTTACTATGTCGAAAAAGTGTACCGAAAGCCGTAGCAGGATGGGTGGGATATGATGCTACAGGACCCACTTTTTAGAAATTTCAAGAAATTTTGATAACAGAAATTTTAGAATGCGTTGAAGAAACGATCAACCGAAATTGATCGAACTTGGCTACATGTGCCCTCGGGGACTCCTGGTCCACCAGCAGTGACACTCACCAAGTGGTATAAATGTAAACGTCTTCAAATTGAATAGCATCATTTAAGAATCAATTTCGCTCGTCATACAGTGTGGTGTTCAAATTTGCGTCGAAAGACAGAAATATACCCAAGTACGAAGCGGATCTGTCACTTTCGGTTGTTTCCTTGATCTCTAGTTCATGAGGATATATTCATGTAGATGTTAAACGTCTTAAAATTCAATAGCATCATTTAAGAACAGATCAATTTGCAGCACGGACCAGACATGCACGTTTCGGGTAATTAACCTTCGTCAGTGATCCTCAATCAAAACAATGTAATATGGTTAAAATGTGAGTGTGAAAATTATGTACTAAAATGTACCGAAAAACATAGCAGAATAGATTGGATTTGCTGCTACAGGACCCACGTTTAAGAAATTTCAAGATTTTTTTATTACAGAAATTTTTGAATGCGTTGAAGAACTTGGCTACATTTGCCCTCGGGGACTCCTGGTCCACCAGCAGTGACACATGTAGCCAAGCTCTTCAACGCATTCAAAAATTGCAGCATGGACCAGACATGTATGTTTCGGTTATTAACCCTCGTCAGTGATCCTCAATCTAATCGTTAAAGTTCGGATTATGGATGGACAACAAGTCATCTATGTATCTGAAGGTAAGATTGAACTGAGATGCGAGGTGTTTTCGCCCAGGCGAGAGCAAGGTCTGGATGAAATCAGCTTCCTATGAATATAAAAATTATTCCGCACGTAGTGGGGCACAATTGGTACCCATGGGGATGTCAACTATCTGCTAGAATACGGTTCCTCCAAACACCACAAAAATGTTGTCGATTAAAAACTCAAGCATCCGGATGATATCGTCTTCGGTATACTATTTTGTTTGTATCAGAGTGTTCCTTCGCGAAATAAGTATCCTTCCGCCCAATGACAAGGTATTTGTATCCCCTGTTCCCATTTTTTGAAAGAAAGGTGTTCCGAAAAATATTGGCCAGTTTGTTTTTGAGCTCTTGGTGTGGAATGATATTGCAGAGCGTGGAAAAGGGATGTTATTACCAAGGCAAGGAAAGTCTTTTGTTGTTGATACGGTTTTTTTCTAAATTTTTTTTCTCACTTCGGAATTTTGTTCATTGGTTCGTAACCGTTCCTGTGGAAAATCTAATGATTTTGCCTTGCCTTCTCGACTATGAGACTGAATAATTGATGGGTACTTCTGCAACGTTTATCTATACATTTAAGTATTTAGGTAATTGTCGTCAAAAGATAACACGACAAATAGATGCAATGTTTCAATGGTCTCTTTCACCTTTGGTTCACACGGATAAATCGTACTATGACAATGCGGATGATTTTAAAGATTATCCATTGAGAGCACGTCATCAATGTATCTTTGTAGAATTGAACTAAAGTGCCGAGTGCTTCTTTTCGTGAGAGAGAAGAACTCAGCTTCTGGTTCCCTTTGGAATTCCCACATTTTGACTAGAAACAAATCCCCCAAGTACTACAAATATGTTATTTGGAACGTTCAACATTTTGATTACGTCTTCCCATGTGTATTCATTACTAGCATTACATATTTTAAAATATTTTTTGTGTGATTTACCCTTACTTTGTCAATTTAAGGAGGGGACGTCTCGTAAATCCGCGTGCTAGTAGATTTCTCCGATGATATACTGAGGATGATAGAAACTGAAGAGAAAAAAAATACCTTTGATCAATGTACAGATGACAAGGATTTCTTCTGAACACGTTGAAACGTAAGGCGCTTATAGCACTGAAGCAGAAGAGCAAAAGCAATGCTGACTTCATCACATCCATCTGATGGTAACTGAATGATACTCGAGATTTATAACACGATATATAAATTTATTATTCACGTTTGTGTCTGTATGTCAGCTATGTCAGTTTAACACACACAGGTTTTATCTATAGATAACGTCATTGTTTTTCTACTGAATTATCTCCCTTATCAGACAGTCCCCGTGTCGTCACTGTGATATGTGATAAAACTCTCTCTCTCTCTCTCTCTCTCTCTCTCTCTCTCTCTCTCTCTCTCTCTCTCTCTCTCTCTGAAATTATCAGTATAATGGTAAAAGTCATAACAAAGTCATTATATTTTAATTAAACTCTCACCATATCTCCGTTTTGAGAGGATAAATATGTATGTCATATATATTGAAAAAAAAATAACAAACGCCGAATTAAAACTCGACCGGTTTTATTGGTATCATTAGGATTGTTTTTTACCTTGGACCAATGAATAGATGGCAAATACGAAGCGAATCTGTCACTATACAATTATAGACTATTTACGAGGTGAATATGGTGTGATATTTTCTTGATTTGAAAATATTGACCAAGTTAAAAGTCCACAATTATTTTATTATATAGTGGATTTACTCAGTATCTATAAAGGTACCTTTTCGAAAATGGCTGGCATCGATTTTTATTTTAAAAGTATCTGATGCTGAGTTACCCGGAACGTAATATTTTTGGCCATGTTACATTGTTTGAATTGAGGATCACTGACGGGGTTGAGTATCCGAAACGTGCAAATTTATGTCTTAAATGATGCTATTGAATTTGAAGACGTTTACCAGCGCATTCTTAAGGCTTGCACTCTGACCGACTGTGACGACGGGACTCCATGATGGGCCCTGTCCAAACCTCTTTAGAGAAGACATGGCCCCGACCACCAGTCCTCTCTTAATGTCAGTCGGACCTCTCGCTACAACCGACTGAGCACGGATTGTATTACTTAAGCCCTCTTTTTATATCCATTTACATATTCATCTATGTTGCTTGGGCCCCAGAGTTTTGCAGTCTTGTTTGTGTGTGGTCATCTAACAGTGAGGAGGTTGTTTTACACCACAATTATACTTTCTTTGAGACCTCTGGTTAATCGGAATAGTGGGAGGGTTGTGCGCACATAATCCAGGATAACCACACCGTCTGCTACTGACGGGGCAGATGGCCGTCCTAAGTCAGCACCGATTGCCCATTGGTCTCGTTGGTTTATGTGTAGTCATTTATGTTTGATTTTTCTATGTGATTTGGCGTTCCTTGTACCGATTCCGTCTCATTCTGTACGTGTCTGCCTTGTGTTTTGGTGTTTTGGAGTTTTGCTGTTGATGCTGCAACCGAGTGTTGTTGGAGATTCCCTCCTTTCTTTGAAGACGTTTAACATAACTGCTGGTGGACCAAAAGTCCCCGAGGGCACATGTAGCCAAGTTCGATCAACTTCTGTTGATCGTTTCTTCACCGCATTCGAAACTTTTGTATCAAAATTTCTTGAAATTTCTAAAACGTGGCCCTGTAGAATCATATCCCTACCATCCTGCTACGTCTTTCGGTACAATTTTGGATATAACTTTCACACTTTTTGGGCATATTACATTGTTTCAATTGAGGATTACTGACGAGGGTTGAGTACCCGAAACGTGTATACATGATCAATGCTGCTTATTTATCTGTTCTTAAATGATGCTATTTTCGTTTTCGCGTTAGTGTTATTTAAGGAAATCTCCCCTCACAAGTCAATATGATGTGATGATGACTCGTCACGTGACAGTACTCAGCCAATTAGATTGTGAGTAGAAATAGACCACATAATAATACTAGTATACAATTATGGACTTTTAACGAGGTAAATATGGTGTGATATTCTTAATTTGAATATACTGACTGAGACGACATCCGACAAAAGGGTCTTTCGGTTCAAATTTATGCATATTTTCAACATATCCCGACAAATGCCGGTGATTTTATGATCGGGAATCTTCGGAATGACAGAGTAGACCATTGTATAAGAAGTGTAACTCCTAATTTTAGCTAGAGAAGTATGTACATGTATAACATTCTTTTTGAAGAGAATGAAGATTCTTATCTTTGGTATTTATTATTGAAAATGCATTAGGGGTTGAATACCTTAAGAAATTATCACACCATATTCACCGAGTGAAAAGTCTACAAGAATTGAAGTTTATAAATCCCTTTGCACATAGTCTATGTATATTCCCAATTTATTGGTTGAGAACTGTCACGTGATGTGTCAATGTCACATCATACTGACCTGTGAGGGGCAACCTCATAAATGACACCACCACGAAAACTCTGCTTCTGGTTTACCGTGAAATATCGAAAACGCGCAAAATTTACATCTGCGACGTCATTAACGTCCTCTCGTAATAATGTCGAAGGGTCCCAACTCTCTACCTTCTTGAAGAAAATTCCAAATCAATTTACATGCACCAGACACGTGTTTCGAATAGTGATGCTTTGGGCGGCGCCACCATGAATAGTTTCAGTAGCGCCCTCTTTAATCTTTAGAAGTTAGAAGTAAGTAGCAACAAGAAAACTGAGCTAAAAAAATCTTGAATTCTGGACCAGTCTTAAAATTAGGAAGATCGCAAATACTTCTGACTAAGACTATACGAATGTTCTCGCGCACTCTTCGATTATTCTCCATTGTTGTGACGTCATCAAATTACTTGGGCAGAAAAGGTGCCCAAATTTTGAACAATGGTTTAGGTAAGGACTAAATGAAAAATCAGAACGGACACGCTGCACGCGCTTTATTTGCGATCTTGCGTATTACATTGAATTTTGACACTGAAATCATGCAATTTACTCATTGAAAGTTTGCTATATTACGTTCAGAGTAATTCAGCAACAAATTGTATTTTTTAAAAAAATTAAAAATCGATATTAGCCATTAACGAAAATGTACCTTTATAAATAATTATGAAGTCCACTATATAATAAAGCAATTGTTGATATTTACCTCGTAAAAAGTCCATAATTGTATATTCTAATACAACGTCGCTATAACGTCGATTATCATTGGTAGTTTGCCCCTTAGTTACGGCTGTAAAACGAGAACATACTAGGCTTTGACGTTGCTTACGTCACATTTCGCCTTATATTCACAAAAATATAAATTGCATTAGAATGGGAATAACTAGATACTGACGTTATGATTGCGGACGGTAAATGCTGATTTTACGGTCGCAGACATCCGTTTTTCTCAGTTTGCGACCGTAATATCAGCATTTACCGTCCGCAAGCATAACGTCAGAAACTAGTTATTCCCTAAATATTACTCACATTTGTACACCATTTGTGCACCATCTGGTGCATGTAAATTGGTTTGGAATTGTCTTCAAGAAGGTAGAGAGTTGGAACCCTTGGACATTATTAATATAGACACTTATTTCACGTTGCAGTGTGGAGCAGATGAAATCGTTCCCCGTGGCCTGATGTTTGTCAAGTGTATCAATTACTTCTTTCCAGCTCTGTCACCTGAAAGAAGCTTTGTTTTGGCATTTTTTCAATGTGACATCAAATATGTTTTTTTGCTATTTCGGAAACTAGCCATTTCACCGATAAATATAATCGAAATTAAAGGAGTTTAACATCTTAGCACCATCCCTCCAATGCTATTTTGAACATATATTTTATTTGGATATGCTACTGAATCGACCCTACAGGAAATTTGGAGCCGCGCGCGATCTGTAATGTAAATGTAAAAATCTAAGGCCAAGAAAAATTAAAATTTCGTTTGACGGGCACCGCCGCATTGCCTAAAAACCCGCCGCATTTCCGATTTTTATCGCGTGTTTTACCATAATTTTACAGTAGTCAATTGAACATCGTCGTGCTAATACAAATTGTTTGTTTACACATTCTTTAATTTACTTCACTAAATATATAAATTGTAAAGCTGTAACTCAATACTTGTTTACATAAAATAGTATTATTTACCCGAGCTACCGTATTCAATTGTTGTTTGTACGGTAATCGCGACCACGCGTATATTCCGTATCACGGACGAGGTAACGTAACGTAAAATGATACTTGACTCTGTTGTGATAATATGCAAGAGCATTATTCTTTATTAGTTAAATTATCTAATTTATTAGAAGTTTGAAAACGTTTTTGTTTAGAACTCACAGTTGACGTCAGATTGATCAGCCGGGAACGCCAGTGACGGGATCGAGGGGAAGGGCAGAAATACTAAACGATCCTTATTTCGATTCGGATAAACTGGCACATCGCAGATTCTTCAAAATTTCCGAGGGATAGAAATTCAAATTTGCAGACAACTTGCTCAAGTCCGACAGTGAAAAGGGATGACGAATCGATCAAGGTACCCTTGTGTAATCGTTGTTATAATTCAAACTAAATTGTCAGACATGCAGTGATCGGGAAGGCAAACTTACTCAATGGGACGACGGTCCCTTCCATTTGGACTTCAATGGGTCATTCTCAAAAACAATGAGCCATCTTTCCTCACGAAAGGGCCATTCCGAAATTGATCAATTTTCGAAAAGCTATGCATATGCATGCATTATGCATCAGACGTTAGCACATTTTTTTTTGTCGCGAGATTCCCAATTTTACCATTTCCAATGAATAATTTACAGTACATTTTTTGCATGGATCACAGAACAGCCAAGACCAAACTTTCAGCCACCTTTCCTGAATTTTTCGTGTCCACGGATGGGCAGCTTCATTTTCAGCTTTGATGATATTAGGGAAGACATTTCTGTACAAATTTTATTACTTCAATTTGTACCCATTGACTGACAACTTTTAAAAAATGACATGATAATTTTACGGACGAACGCACACACAAGTACCTTAACTTAAGATCAGATACGTAAGTGGACGTTTGAGATTTAAATCTCAGGCGCAGATGTCGGAGAAAAATCAATATTGTATCAAAATAGCAAAGAACTTTCAATTGTCAGTGAACAGAAGAATTTTGTGCCTTAGATTTCTGACTGGCCATTTACTGAAAGCTGCGATCTCTGTATTACTGCTCCTGGTGTAGATCTACGTTACAACGTAAATACGAGAACAGAACTTTTAAATAGATTTAAAAAACAATAATGGACGCCGTAGAATAATGGCACCAGGGCGCAGCGAGTTGCCGATTTTATGGGCCATTTTCTATCAGAATGGGCCTTCCCATTCCCTGGACATGTTTCTTTGTATTTTCCCTACTCTTTTGCCGACGACTAGGGTCAAATTTTCGGTCAAAGCACTGAGCAACAATTACGAGTTTCACTCACTTAGTTCCACCTAAAAGAAGTAGTTCACAAAATTGAAGTTTTAACCTTACACAGGGCAACGGCTAGAGATTGATTTAGCATAAATTAGATGTAAAACATACATGTATTTAGTCAACATCTTCGTACTGGTCTGTCATAGGACATCGTCTGTCATATGATACATATAATAAGTGTGACCAAATCACAGAATATCTAGCAAACTTCAGATTTGGAAATGCAATAAGTATATTACAGGAAGACGATGGGTTATCTTGTTCATCAATGCACTAAACATTACCACTTCATACTATATTTAAGTTTTAATGTATTTTCAGCATCAAAACACTTGAATTGGAAATTTGGTTAAAGATAAATTACATCCATCATATTTCACGTTTGCAAAAAAAAAAAAAAAAAAGAAAAAAAAAAAAAAGAAAAAAGACCTGCCTCCCTCACTTTTTTTTCTCAAAAAGTGCCCATCAAACTAAACATTAATTTTGTATGGCCTAACTTCAAAAAATTAAAGAGGGCGCTACTGAAATTATTTTTGGTGGCTTATTTTTTGCGGTCGTGTTTGGGTGTGGACACTTGACAGTGAGGGGGTTGTTTAAACTACAATTGTACGTTCTTCGAGACATCTGGGTAATCGGAAAAGTGGGAAGGTTGTGCGCAACAAATCCAGGATAAACACACCTTCTGCTATTTCCGTGGGAGATGGCCGTCCGAAGTCGGCACCGGTTGCCCATTGGTCTCATTGGTTAATGTGTTGTCCTTTGTGTTTGACGTTTCTGTGTTGTGCGTTGACGATCCTTGTCCCTTTTGCGTTTCTTTCTGTGGATGCCTGCTTTGTGTTTTTGCATTGGGTGTTTTTGGGTTTTGCTGTGGGTGCTGCAACCTGGTGCTGTTTGAGATCGCCTCCTCTGTTGAATAGACGGTATAGTTTGCTCTTGACCGTCTTCATTATGGAGATGTAAATGCAAAATATGATTTTTTTTATTTTTCACATTTTTTTTCATTGTTACACCACATGAAATTGCGCCTGTAAAATTGAATTCCTAATGTTAAATCATGCCATCACTATTTTTAAAACTATCGACAAACATCGCAAGTCATCTCTATATAACTACCATCATACATTGCTTCTACGGGCCATTTGATTATGGCGCCAAAATTGTACAAAACAGTTCGCCAGTAGGTGCAATGTTGAACTTTTGGTGATTCCTCAGTTGAGCTAAAAATATCAAGATTGGAAATTAGTCTATGATTCATTGAAAGGAGGAAAATAGAAGAGAACGATAGGCCCACGGACCACATCGCTCACATGAGAACACTGGAAAAAAACCCTCAGTTTGCCACCTTAAAATCAGTATTTACCGTCCGCAAACATAACGTCAGTATCTAGTTATTTCCATTCTAATGCAATCTATATTTTTGTGAATATAAGGCGAAATGTGACGTTAGCAACGTCAAAGCCTAGTTTGTTCTCGTTTTACTGCCGTATCTAAGGAGCAAACAGCCAATGAAATTCGACGTTATAGCGACATTGCATTAGAATTTGATTTATACCTTTGTGATGCTTAATGGACATTTTTCATGTTCGCGGACTTCGCACTTCGGACACCATACTTGGAAAGGACTGTGTCACAAAAGCAAAATGTTGATTCTATTCAATCGGGCTTAGAATACTTTGTGTGAAGATTTTATTTGTTTTCGTGTGTGAAAACAATGTATATATTTAAAGCTCTCCGGTGTACGTTCACCCATTGTGTGTTCAGAGATTTTACTTTTTTAATCGCACCTGCTTTCTTTTGCATGACCCTTATTCTGCAAAAAAAAAAAAACGTATGAAAGTTACTTTGTCGAAAAGGCGTATCGAAAGACGTAGCAAGGTGGATGGGATATGATGCTACAGGACCCATGTTTTAGAAATTTCAAGAAATTTTGAAAACGGAAATGTTAGAATGCGTTGAAGAAACGATCAACCGAAATTGATCGAACTTGGCTAGATGTTAAGGTATAGAGTTGGAACACTTCCATATTATTTTGGCTAGCATGAACTTAATTAGGGCAGCAAACTTAGCCAAGAGAAAAAGATTAAAAGAAATTTGAATTTTTGTATTAGAATAACTAAGTCGAAAAAGACGTAAAAACGCGTCAGAAATTAGATATCGGATTTTAACGAAATGAACAAACTTGAAGGATACACCCTTCCTGATCATTCAGATGTAATTAGTTTTTCAGTCTATGCAGGGGTTCTAAAGAAAATTATTTTTTAAAGAAGGGTACCCTCTGGGAACTATTTGACCCCGCCCTGGATCCACCAGAAGGAACCGAAATGAATAAATATGGTAAAGGACCTTTAGTATTTCATGCATATCAAGTTTCATCAAAATCCTCCGAGCAGTTTCAGGAGTGTCGAAAATTTGAAAAAGTTAGCGGACGAACAGTCTGACGACATACTACGGACGCCGGACAGACCGGCTCACTTTGAGCCTTGGCTCAGGAGAGTTAAAAATCACATAGATTATATGTCCATCATCGAATTTCTAAGAAATGTCCATTTAAAGCTCAAAGGCCATTTCTGGTTCATATAAATGCAGTTACGCATGTACTAGATCTGACGTACACATCGAAACATAGCGACGATAAGCCCGACAAATATGATAGAGAATACATCTTTTCTTTCTGAGCTATTGACAACATACTCGGGCATACAGTCCACATCTAAATCACTGTCTCCAGCGTTTCCTCGTATGAAGGTTAGAGAAACATTCTTACACGCATTGAAAGTTTTCGAATCAGTTTTGCGTAAATCAATTCTGGACAGACTTGATTTCTTTAGGGCTCCTTGTAAATTAATACTTGTCAACCAACTTCCGTTGACGTCTGTTACTCGGATCTCCCCAACTGCTCTTTTTCCTTCTGGTCTTAGCTCGATAAAAAAGTATACCTTCAGTCGAAGGAGTCGTGTCAGGTCATCATCAGAGAGTGGTGCATTTTCCCTGAATGTTGTAAAGGCAACCTGAGAGTTATTACCAACTGATCCGTAATGGAAACGCAAAAAGTCTGGGAATAGACGGAATTCTGTGTTACTAAGATACACGAATAGACCTTGGAGACATTCGTGTAGATCGCTTAACTCTGTGGTGGTATGATCTATTCTGAATACGACGCCAACCAGCTGACTCATGTAAGTAACCTTGGACACTTCCGTCTTTGCCTGAATGACAAATAATCATACAGTGTATTAGTAAATATCAGGAAAATAATTTTATAAGGGAAATAAAATAAAATACGGCCATATTATCTATGAATCTGCACTATGAACTTATTTATGCCCTTTGTCGTTTGGAGCTCGTAAAAAAGTTCCCCGCGAGGGGTTTGACAGTAAGTGTTTTTGTGTGTGGTCATCTGACAGTGAGGAGGCTGTTTTACACCACAATTGTACGTTCTTCGAGACCTCTGGGTAATCGGAAAAGTGGGAGGGTTGTGCGCATGTTATCCAGGATAACTACACCTTCTGCTATTTCCGTGGCAGATGGCCGTCCTAAGTCGGCACCGGTTGCCCATTGGTCTCGTTGGTTTATGTGTAGTCCTTTGTGTTTGATGTTTCTGTGTTGTGCGTTGACGTTCATTGTCCCTTATGCGTCTCTTTCTGTGCTTGTCTGCTTTGTGTTTTTGCTTTGGGTGTTTTGGGGTTTTGCTGTGGGTGCTGCAACCTGGTGTTGTTGGAGATCCCCTCATTTGTTGAATATTTTTTCCCTGACATTGTCGCCATAGCACTTTCTATATAGACATAACTAAGATATGTATTTTAGATATTGTTTTCATTTTCGTGCGTAAATATCGACGGCGGGTGCGGCTATCCAAACAGGGGATGCTTACTCCTCCTAGGCACCTGCTTGCTAGGGGTCCGTCGATGCTCAGTTTTGTGCTCTACTGTGAGTGCTGTTGAGATTATCGTCAGGGTCTTCTTCAACTTATTTAAACAAAAACCTATAAATTGTGCAAAATCCTTTAACGGAACTGTAGTTATTGAGACATAAATGTATTGGCTATCATGCTGTCATAACTGTAGATAATAGTAGATGTTCTAGTCTTTTACATAAAAAACTACAGTACAGATTATCTACACCATTGCCTTAGTAGGTATCAATGTTAACGATGTCATTTCTGTAGATGGTTTACTCTTTCAAAAGCTTGCATAAATTAATATTGCCTACTCTTTTGCTGTCATAACTGTAGATGGTCTACTCTTATGCTGTCATTACTGTAGAATTTTACTCTTTTGCTGTCATAACTGTAAATTGTCTACTCCCGAGAAGATATTGAAAAATGTATTCCAATCGGTGCTTCATGGAGTGTCTTTGTCGATGCTCAACTTGGTGCTCTAGTGCTGTTGAGATTGTCGTCAGGATCTTCTTTATCTCATTTTGGGCTTTTTCTAGACAGTAGTTTGCTTTCAATACAATAGCACAATCGCCTTCTCTTGGTACTGCTGAGGCAGACGTTTTTTTTGTGTACAAACGTACGCCCTACTACGCCCCTACTTTATGATTTAAGACACAAGAAGAGTCTTACTAGCGTGTAATTATATACTACGGTTTATACTATTTTGCCGATTTAATCAGTTAACTATACTCATATTTCTATGGAAATTCAATCTATGACTTTGTAATAATGACCATAAAATAATTAATTTTCTTACTGTAAGAAATAGCTTGACAAGATAGAGTCATGGTCACCTACAGATCAAAGAAAAAAAAATAATTGCCATCAGTGATGCCAAACTGCGTACCCCCTTTGTTTAAACGGTCACATTTATGGACAAATGAGTTAGGATCTTCTTTAACTCATTGAAGAATATCCCGACGTTAATCTCAACAGCACTCTCAATAGATCACCAATTTGAGCATCGACGGACCCCTAGCAAGCTAGAGGTGGGACCAGGTGCCCGGGAGGAGTAAGCATCCCCTGTTGGCTAGCCGCACCCGCCGTCGATGTTCATGAAATCATTTCCTCGGCCTCGACAAAGATAAATGTTTTTTTTTCAATCCGCCCTAACGCTAAACGAAAAATTAGATAACACGGAAAACGTAGAAACAGAGCTAGAAATATTATTGCACGCAACGGCGGCAGACATGAACTGCTTCATGCTCTCACATCAGTACCAGAAGTTCATTGAAATCTATCTTGGACGAAGCAGAGGTTGCATTCTTAAGAAATACTGATTAATTTACACTTAATATCAGTGTTGCATTCGCACAGAATAAACTTTATCCTGTCATTAAAAACATTCCGCATAAAAGACGATTCATAAAAATTCCAGTTATTAATAAAGTTTTCGATCTTCTTAACAGCTCTAATATTTTTCGGGATCATCGCGTACAAAGTACTATTCCTCAATATTTTGAGAATTTAGAACCTCCTCTTATTTGTTACAAGTATGAATCTTGAATCAAGTCCTGCTTCTTGAGAATGTGCAACGTCTGAATACCAAAATAAACCAGCTGTTATTGTTACTAATGACTTTTCAATTATCCAGGACAGGCAGCTCCGTAGTCTTCTAAAAAAGGACTTAAGTACAGAATCCCATCCAAAATAAATTTTATCAAATGTCGCGAAGAGCTAAAGGAAGCCTAAGATAACTATTAAAAACGATGATGTAAATCGGAAGGAGTCGACTCACATTCTCTGAATGAATGGAAAGACGTCATATTGGATATTACTTATATTCGAATAGATAACTTCCACTAAAATCCTCATCTGTTTGAAAATTCAAGTTCGAAATCTGAAAGATATCTCAAAACCAAATTACGCAATTTACATGAAAAATATATCTTCGCTCCTGCAGACAAAGCAGCAAACAACACCATAATCATTTGAAATTTTGAACGTCTTCAAATTGAATAGCATCATTTAAGAACAGATGAATTGGCAGAATGGACCAGACATGTACGTTTCGGGTACTTAACCCTCGTCAGTGATCCTCAAATCCAAACAATGAAATAATATGCCAAAAAAAGTGTGAAAGTTACTTTGTCGAAAAAGCGTACCGACAGACGTCGCAGGATGGGTGGGATATGATGCTACAGGACCCACATTTTAGAAATTTCAAGAAATTTTGATAACAGAATTTTAGAATGCGTTGAAGAAACGATCAACCGAAATTGATCGAACTTGGCTACATGTGCCCTCGGTGACTCCTGGTCCGCCAGCAGTGACACTCACCAAGTGGTATAAATGTTTAACGTCTTCAAATTGAATTTCATCATTTATTCATCATTTCATCATTTCATCATTCGGGATAATCGCGTACAAAGTACCATTCCTCAATATTTTGAAATTTTAGAGCCACCTCTTATTTGTTATAAGTACAAGAAACCTATTCGAAACTTTGTTATTAACTATTATAAAGTTACATCGGATCCTGACATACTTCGATCGTGTCCTGCTTCTTGAAAATGTGCAACTTCTAAATATCTCTACAAACCATCTGGCCATGTTGTTACAGGTGACTTTTCAATTATCCAAGACAGACAGCTCCGTGGTCTTCTTAAAAAAGGACCTAAGTATAGAATCCCATCCAGGATAGATTTTGTCAAATGCCGTGAGGTGCTTACGGAAGCCTTAGATAATTATACGAAAAGATGGTGTAAATCAGAAGGAGTCGAACCGCATGCTCTGAATGACTTGAAAAACCTTATTTTAGATATAACGGATATTCGAATAGATAACTTCCATAAAAATCCTCATCTTTTTCAAAATCCACGTTCCAAATCAGAAAGATATTTCAAATCCAAACTAAGTAAATTACATGAAAAATATGTCTTTGCACCAGCTGATAAAGCAGCCAACAACACCATCATTATCATTTGAAAACGTTACTACATATCAACTTTGGTTTCGGAACTTTCGTCTACTAATACATATATCAAAAGTAATGAAAGTACATCTAACATTTTAAGCAAGCATAACAGTGAACTGTCTTCGTTCAATATCTCTATTTCTAAATTGGATCTCCCAACACTATATTGCATACCGAAACTGCACAAGTCTCCTTACAAATTTCGATTTATTGCTAATTCTAGTAATTGCTCCACTACAATTTTGTATAGAAATCTGACGTCAGCAAGAACACATAACTAGATATTGTGAAACGGTTCTAAACAGGAACGATGTAAATTTATTTTGGTCTATTAAGAATTCAGGGGATTTGATTGACAAAATGAAATCTGGAAATTTCAAAGCCAATACGATTTCTTTATACGACTTCTCTAATATGTACACCACATTTCCTCATGACAAAATTATTGATCGATTATCTAACCTGATTAAATGGTGTTTTGATCGACAGCGAAAAACTTACATTTGTACATCTGAATCGAAGGGTTTCTTTTCCTCGACAGACTACAAATCATACAAATCATGGACATGCAGTGTCATGCACGTTTCGGGTACTTAACCCCCAGTGATCCTCAAATCTAAACAAAGTAATAATATGCCAAAAAAGTGTGAAAGTTACTTTATCGATAAAGCGTACCGAAAGATATAGCAGGATGGGTGGGATATGATGCTACAGGACCCATATTTTAGAAAATTCAAGAAATTTCTACAAACTTTACTACATATCAACTTTGGTTTCGGAACTTTCAGCTACAAATACTTATATCAAAAGCAATGAAAGTGTCCTTTACATTTTGAGCAAACACAACAGTGAAATTTCTTCATTCAACATCCCTATTTCTAAATTGGATCTTCCTACACTATACTGCATACCAAAACTGCACAAGTCTCGACACATTGCTAATTCTAGCAACTGCTCAACTACAGTTTTGTCAAGAAATCTGATGTCAGCACTCACGGTGATAAAGGAACATGTAGCAAAATATTGTGAAACTGTTCTAAACAAGAATGATGTAAACTTATTTTGGTGATGTGGTGAATGCAGGGGATGTGATTGACAAAATGAAATCTAGAAATTTTCAATTTTCAAAATTTCGATTTCTTCATACGACTTTTCAAATATGTACACCACGCTTCCTCACGACAAAATTAATTATCAATTATCCAAACTCATTAAATGGTGTTTTAATCGAGAGTCGAAAACTTATATTTGTACATCTGAATCAAAGGGTTTCTTTTCCACTACAGAATACAAATCATACAAATCATGGACACGTAGAGACCTTTTTCTCACTCACTTACGTCGTGAGACAAAAGAAAAAATGTAGACGTAGCAGTTTGAGATTTCCTTGTCTCGCACTCCACGTGACTCCTATTATGACGTCATAGAAAGTAACGTCACGCCATCGTTAGATTTGTGTAGGTTTTGGTATTGATTCTAGCTTTAAAAAAAACCATTAAAGTGATGATGAAATGAGGTGAGTGAGAAAATAATCAATCACGACGTTACGACTGAGACAGGGGAATCTCATCCTCGTGCAAAAGATTTGCTACATCCACGACTCGGCAAGCCTCGTCGTGGATTGCAAATCTTTAGCACTCGGATGAGATTCCCCTGTCTCAGTCTCAACGACGTGATAGATTCTATTAGTATTGCCTTGTCCTTCCTCTTGGACAACAGTCTTGTACCAGCGCATTCTTAAGAATTGCACTCTGTCTGACTGTGATGACAGGACTCCTGTTCAAACCTCTTTAGAGAAGAAACATGTCTCTCTCTTAATCTCAGTCGGACATCTCGGGTGTTCTCATGCACGAGCTCGCTACAACCGGCATAGCACGTATGCTTCCTATTTTTCATATTCATTTAAATATCCATCTGTGTGTTTCTTAGACCCCTGCGTCATGCTGTCTGTTAGTATGTTCATCTTACAGTGAGGAGGTTAGTTTACACCTCAATTATGCGTTCTTCGAGACCTCTGGGTAATCTGAAAAGTGAAAGAGGGTTGTGTGAACGTAATCCAGGATAACCACACCGTCTGCTACTGACGTGGCAGATGGCCGTCCTAAGTCGCTTACCCATTGATCTCGGTGGTTTATGTGTAGCCATTTATGTTTTATGTTTCTCTGTGATTTGGCGTTCCTTATACCATTTCGTATCTTTCTGAAAATTTTACAAAAAATTATTGTCATCTTCTTTTGAAATTCGTACCCATACAAGCAACAGAGTATATTACTTTGGGTATTTCGCAACCTGCATTTTATGGTGACATGATCAACAAAATAAGAAGGTAGACAGAATTACCATCGATATTGTGTTAGAATCATCAAATGCCTTTTATACCGTGAGTATAATTCTTATGTCACCAGACGGACACTTGGCTTGGTACTGGACCAATGTAAAGACTCGTACCAGCGCAGAATTGCACTCTGACTGACTATGACGACAGAACTCCATGACAGGCCCTGTCCAAACCTCTTTAGAGAAGACAGGGCCTCGACCACCTGTCCTCTCTGACTGTCAGCGGACTCATCGGATGATCACATGCATGAGCTCGCTACAGCCGAAAGAGCACGGGCTGTATTTCGTATGCCTTCAGTTTTGTTATATCCATTTACATATCCATCTGTGTTTCTTTGGCCCGTACGTCATGATGTCTGTTTGTATGTTCATCATACGGTGAGGAGATTATTTTACACCTCAATTGTGCATTCTTCGAGACCTCTGGGTAATCGGAAAAGTGCGAGGATATTGCGCACATAATCCAGGATAACCACACCGTCTGCTACTGACTTGGCAGATGGCCGTCCTTAGTCGGCACCGATTACCCATTGATCTCGGTGGTATGTGTGTAGTCATTTATGTTTTATGTTTCTCTATGATTTTGCGTTCGTTGTACCATTAGTAGACGATTGCAAAAAATGCAAATATATTCGTCTAGGCAATACAAACCCTGCACATAAGATTCTTTCATCTGGCCGGTTCAAGAGTCTAGCCGACCTGGCAATTGAAAGTCATATCGTATCAATGCATTTTCTTCTGAAAGATGCATCGAAAAGCCATTGTAGCGATAGAAGAATCGCACATCCTCGGAAATTTCCGTCGTTTGAATCGGAATAAAAAGCCCAGAAAAACAAGAATAACAATGCATTATACGGATCGTATTTTCCGGGGTTTTTTTTTTTTACTGAAATTCACAACATTTCAAGTCAGCTGACTGACGACATGCTTTTTGTACAAGCTAATACTTGTATCTGTATGTCTATCACTGATGGTAAGTCAAATACAAAGCCCGAAATCAGATTCCAAATATCACAGTCAAAAAGGCTTACACATTCTTGAAAACATGTATTAACGAGAAAAGAAAATGGGTCATCCAGACGGAGAAAAACAACACAAACCCGCAAAAACACGCTTATGAGCAATCTCCAGAGTCCAGTGTAAGTTCGAAATGCATTGTAGGCGTCACCGTGCTAATTTGTGTACAGCTAAAAAATTATAGCATCCAAGTAAGCAGGGCGGAAGCTTCAAGCTTATTTTTAAATAATTTAGAAAATTAATATTGACCTCGGTCTGAGAAGTTATCACAAAAATACCAAAACTGAGTTGAAAGCAGTGCCTCCTGAATAAATTCGATGAAGAAATTAGATGTACACTATTTTTTTTTCATATCTTTATTTCAATTCTCCACACAAAACATGACAAGCATATAACGTATATATCTATGACATAAATGTGATTAGTTACGAGGGTGTCTTCCCGGAATGCCCACATTTTAAAGGTTTAATCCCGATTGTCCCACATTTGGAAAAAAATCATATCCCGATTGTCCTACATATTTAAACAAACACATGCATAATGATAATACAAACATTCAGGTTATAGTCTATTTTATTGTTGTAGGTTTTTTGTTACACTTTTGAAGATTAATTACGATACATTCTTTATAATTACTCATAAGAGACAACCCCCCCTTACCCCCTCTGTTAACTTTTTTTCTGGCTGAATGTTCTTGTGTATTTCTCTCTCTCTCTCGAACACTTTCTTATGGACATACATTTACTCTTTATATTTTCATAAATAAGCCTAATATTTTCTCAAAATAATTAGTTTTTGCAAAAAAAAATTCACTCAAAATACATGGATAATCTTCATTTTTGTCACCTTTATTGATTCAATAACTGTCATTGATTGCATCTTCATCCTTTCACATTTTTTAACAATCGCATGCAAAAACTTCGTTGTGATACTGTCATGATTCAAAAAGAAGTATGGTCATGAGCTATACTAGTATAGTGTCAGAACGGTTTCCGGACAGACGTCGTCCTTTCGAAGTAATTTGAAGAAACTTATTTTCAAAATTCTGTGACAATTTTGAAGTATTTAAAAAATCTTGCATCTAAGTTGCTTAATCACACCGCCTTTTGACCCCTTTCGCCCCTTTGAATTTGTCAATATTAAAATATATGTTCTATAGTACTGGTCAATTTTATCGTACTAGACACGTGTTTCGGATAATGAATCCTCGTCTGTAGTACTTCATGTCAAACAGTTTAGATAAAGCCAAAGTGAATTTTCCTGGCGCCACCTACAATGTTGTGCACAAGGGGAATTCGCCGAGAACCGTCCTTTTTTAATCTACATGATTTTCAATATCAAAAATCATCCAGTTTTGCCTGAAATAGATCGAGGTTGACAGCTTTAAAATTCGGTGTCCCGAAAATGGTCAAGTAACTTGCAAAAAAAAAAAAAAAAAAAAAAAAAAAAAGTGCCAAAATATAGGGTCACAAAAATCGCTCTATACACCACATCTCGTAGTAGATTTCATGGGCGATTCAGGATTTTTAGAGGGATGGTCCTAAAGTCCGAAAAAAATGAATAAAAGAAACAAATAAATAAAAGCACACCAGAAAGTACAAAACATTCATGCCGTTAATTAACAAAATATGAATCAGACTTTAACCTTCACCCTTTGATCTCTGAATGAGATAATTGCCGCAATTACCTAATTAACCTGCACACCATATCCCGATTTTCCCACATGGCTTTTATACCTTTTTTTATATAAATGTGGGACAATCGGGATGACACCATTTTAAATGTGATATATTCCCGGAATGCCCACATGCAAAAGACAATAGGTGTTGGTTTTACCAATTAAGAATGTCCAATTACCGTATATGGTAAATGGTCAAATATGAGTAAAAAGTTAAAACTTTTTTTTTTTAAGTTAAAACTTCATTTTACAATGAATTTGAAAGGGAATTACATTTTGAAATATTTGAAAAAAAAAACGAACGTAAAGGAACGCATATTTTTTGTTTATTTGTCAATAAAAGAAAATGATGAAACTTACAATAAAATAGTGAAAATAAATATTTCTGTATTATTTCTTGTTCGCATTTATGACATAGAAAGTTTTACGGTAAAAGAATTAATTGTTACAAAGTGTTGTTTTAGTAATTTCATGTGTTCCCGGAATGTCCACAAAATAATTCAGATCTACCTGTCGGTACATCAAAGAATGTGGGCATTCCGGGAATAAACCGTTACGAGAAATATATATGTCTAATCTCTATGAAACAGTATCAAAATATTCTCAAACTAGAACATTTGGTGATCTGCGGGGACATTATCATATACAGCTTAATGACGAAAGCTGATTCGTATCATCAAAAATCGAAAATTAAATTATGAAATTGTATCGTTAGTACGCGCTTTGTACGATAGAATGTATTTTTCAATTTCATTATTAAATGAACTCGTTAATCAGAAAATGATCTTCTTCCGTGTTTTTGTATTTCGAGTAGACCGGTATTGTGTAGCTATCATTACATATAATCTCTAAATTAGATCGGCATAATCTTACAACAATAAAGTTTTACAGAAAGCTTGTGAATTAGCTGACCTTTAATGTAACGATACACATTCGAGTTAGAAAAAAATTACATTCGTCAGGAAGTCGCACATTTTCGGTCTTTTCCGTTTTCCGAAGGCCCGCGGATACCAATAACACAGCACCATGGAAACACGAAGGACAACTATATTTAATAAAAACTTCCAGAGTCACCGCGTGGGATCGAAACGTATGATGCTGTGATTCCCTACGGAGGTTTTTGATTGTTCATCATTTAAGTGATACTGCACAAAACTGAGACGTTGGTAGCGTGGTGTACATATTTGAAAAGTCGTATGAAGAAATCGTTTTGGCTTGAGAATTTCTAGATTCCATTTTGTCAACCACATCCCCTGAATTTTTAATAGATCAAAAGAAGTTTACATCATAGTTTCACAATATCTTGCCACGTGTTCCTTTATCGCGGTGAGTGCTGACGTCAGATTTATAGACAATATCGTAGTGGAGCAGTTGCTAGAATTATAGCAATGTATCGAAATTTTTGTAGTTTTGGTATGCAATATATTATAGGAAGATCCGCTTAAGAAATTTCTCACCTAGAATTCACACTTTTCATTATAGCTATATATTTATATTTACGATGCGCTTCACATAATGGCCCGGGTGCTGATGATTTTGTAAATGGGCTGTATATGTTAAACGTCTTTAAATTCAATAGCATCATTTAAAACCTGATAAATTTACAGCATGGACCAGACATGCACGTTTCGGGTACTAAACCCTCGTCAGTGATATGTATTTTAATGAAAAAAAGAAAAAAAAAAAAAGAAATAGAGATACTCTGAATGAAATTGGCTGCTTTATCTTCTGGCACAATGACGTAAATTACGTAACTTGGATTGGAAATATCTTTCAAATTTAAAACTTGTATTTTCAAAAAGATGAGGATTTTTGTGGAATTTATCTATTCGAATATCAGTAATATCCAAAATGAGTATTTTCCAGTCATAAAGAGAATGCGATTCGACTCCTTCCGATTTACACCATCGTTTGGTATAGTTATCTAAGGCTTCCTTTAGCACTTCACGCCATTTAATCTTGGATGGGATTCTATATTTGAGTCCTTTTTAGAATTCCTTTAAGAAGATCGAAACCGTTGTTAATAAATGGAATTTTTATAAATCGTCTTATAGAGGAGATGTTTTAGTAACAGGATAAAGTTTATTCTGTGCGAATGCGACAAAGTTTGAATCAATCAGTGTTTCTTGAGAACGCAACCTGTGCTTCATCCAAGATAGATTTCAATTTCAATTTCTAGATTTGAAACTGATGAGAGAGCATGAAGCAGTTCGTGTCTGCCGCCGTATTAAGCAAGTATATTGTACAGATTCATTGATAATTGGACCTAATCTATTTATTGTAAATATATTGTTCCAATTTATCTAAGACATTCTACAGGGAGAGGGTTAATAGCTTGTATGTCTCAAGTCCGATTTTAATCAAATGAGATAGAGCAATTCTTTACTTTGAACTTTAATTTGACCTGTAATTCAGTAAATTTTACCTTGCTAGAAGACCTTCATGTTCTTGATACAAAGCTGTCGGTGGGAGCATAGTATTAAGGAACACGTCATATTTCATTGATTATGATATCAATGTTGCAAAATGTTTGATCTACCAATTGAAAGTAACAATGAGAATCTCCAACAAGACCCGGTTGCAATGCCAACATCAAAACACCCCACGCACGAAAATGAAAACGATATCTACAAAACATGCACGGTCTGATATTATGTTTATATAGAAAGTGCTATGGCGACCATGTTAGGGAAAAACATTTAAAACACTGAATAATGGCAATCCCCTCGCTGGGAATTTTTTTTTAAAGTTCAAAACACCATACACAAAAGACCACGCATAAACCAACGAGACCAATGGCAGTTAAACATTGCAATAAAAGTTTCTACATGCGTTTTTCTAATACTGCATGTTGATTCAATTTTGATCCTTGATGTACATGTACTGAAGTATTACAATGAAATTGAAAAATCAAATGCACAAGGTAAAAAGAAAATTTGCGACCCGAAAAATTTTCTGTATTCCATAAGGAAATTTTCTGGAAAAAAATATATATTCGCAAAGATAGTACTCACCTTTTTTGGATTTTCGTTGCCATGCGCATCAAACTGTAACAAGACTTTCAATCCTCCAGCTGTCGACCCTTTAATATCATCCTTCCCAAAAGATGGTAGATATAGGTCATAGCAATAAGGATCGAATTTACGACAACACCCGTGTAGTTGGCAAATATCGAGATTTTTAAAGAAAGCCCCATTGCAAATTACGTTATTTTGATGTTGCATAAAGGTGCTGTTGCCTTTAATAAATCTTTTATTAATTGACGCCAGCGATTCTAAGAAGCAATACCGTGGATTCAGATGATGAGGGGGTTGTAGGTAGTAGCCATTCACAGTTACATTGCCCTGTTGTATCACCAATATAGTGTTTTCGTCGCTGATACTTTTTCCACTTTGGGAAGATGAAACAATATTCGCCCTCCTTGCTAATTCGTAAACTATGGACCAAACTTCAAATGCGTTGATGTTATTACATTTAGCACAATCTGCATTTACATATATGCGATCTTTGAAGGAAACTGGCAACGACCCTTCTAAATTACTAGTATCCCTGTGTATGGGACACTTATCACCTGATTCCAAACATGTGTCTATCATGAATGCGCCTATCCTGTTTGGATGTTGGTCTGTCCGTTCGCTCAGGATGATGCAGGATTGGTTATGCTGATCGTCATAGTGATCTGGTTCATGAGAAGCTGTTTGATTTGCTTGAAGATGAGACCAGATAAACTCTTTACAGCAATCCTCATACACAAGACAATTCTCGTCACAGTAGCAGGAGGGAAAAATCTGTTCTTCGTTGAACTGGCAAAAATCTCTGTGGACGCATGCCGATATATCCTTCCCTAGTAAAAGGGTAAGGCAAAATAATGTTCGCAACATCGATTCTTTATTGTGAATATCACCTCGTCAAGTTAGTATTTTGTGTTAGACAAGATACATTTTTTTCATTTCTATATATGTGATCTGAATGACAATGATTATGAGCCAATCAAATCACTCCTTCTATAACCAATTGATTCATGGAAGATATCTTATTGCCATTTTCACATTACAGTCTTCTAGATTTTTACATTGACGTTCGTGAGAAATAATATGATACCAAGAATGAAGGAAGTAATGCAATCGTGTTTCTGGAAGGATATTTTTTTTATTGTTTTATACAAGATACATACAAGACACTCGACATGGTACTTGACCAATTCGCAGCCTTGTGCCATCGCATTCTAAAGGCTTGCACTCTGACTCGGACTCCATGACGACCCTGTCCAAACCTTTTTAGAGAAAACAGGGTCACGGCCATCTGTCCTCTCTGAATATCGGTCGGACTCCTCGGGTGATTACATAGATGAGCTCGCTACAGATGGTAGAGCACGGATTGTATTTTTATATCCATTCAAAGTTCATCTCTGTGTTGCTTTTTGGCCTCTACGTTTTGCTGTCTTGTTTGTGTAAGGAATATTTTATACTAGTTTTTAGTCTTTTTCTATAGGTAACACTTTGATCTATTGAAAGAATATTAAAAGAATACATTTTGAACTGTATTCCTTTTAAATGATTTTATGTGTACTTGTAGAAATAGTATGTCAAAACTGTCCAAAAATGTAGGGGTATCCTTATCTTTGGAGTCATATCTCGATCCTATACAAAACTGGAAACCTGTATGTGCTTTGCCTCATTTGCATACATGTATTATCTTATGAAATAATGCAAAATGAAGAAATTCTATTTGTTATATTTGGCAAAAAGTTTAAGTCTATTTTATTAGTCGAAAATACAATGAAATTATAAGGGGGTACCCTTGTGTTTTGCAGCATATCATTCAAATTTACATCTTTTAATATCGTTACACGTGCTTTATTATTTTTTTCTGAATGACTTATTTCTATACTTTAAAACTACAGAACAATTTTAGAACTGAACTTAGAGGGTTTGAATGTAAATACTGGATATTTGATATTCATAAATCTTAAAGCGCAAGGGAACCCTTTCTAATATTTATTGTATCTTCGATTAAAACAAAATTAGCTGCCTATGTTCCTTAAGTCATTTGGACCATCATGCATAGGAAAAATACTTTAAATGAAAAATCCATCCGCTGAATCTACGAGTAGGGACCCACATAAAGTAATTCAAATTACATGAAAACAAGTCCTTGCACCATAAAGATGAAGCAGCCAATAACACCATTATCATTGAAAACGTACTAGTCGTGGGACTTCCTCCAACAAATACTTATTTCAAAAGCTACATTTTTAATACACATAACAGTGGATTTTTCACCACAATTGTACGTTCTTCGAGACCTCTGGGTAACTGGAGAAGTGAGAGGCTTGTGCTCACGTAACCACACCATTTGCTACTTGCTTGACAAATGGCCGTCCAAAGTCGGCACCGGTTGGCCATTGGTCTCGTCGGTTTATGTGTAGTCTTTTGTGTTTGATGTTTACATGTTGTGTGTATGTCTCTTTTCCGTCTCGTGCTGTACTCGTCTTTTGTGTTTTTGCATCGGGTGTTTTGCTGTTGATGCTGCAACGGGGTCTTGTTGGAGATCTCCTCCCTTCTTTTATTCATTCAACAACTCTTATCCCTGATTTGATCTCCCAACCCTCATTTAACTATACTACCGAAAATTTCGAGCCGCGCACTCCCTGCAAAGTAAATGCACAAAAAAATTCTAAACACAAAACGAGAGGGCGCTACTGAAGTATATTTGATTGTGTCAGAAAATCACTTAATATTTTTTTAGTACCACTGATGAGGATTTACTAACCGAAACACTTGTCTGGTGCATTAAAATTGGTTTGCAATTTTCTTCAAGAAGGTCTTTATTACAAAAACTTCTTAGGTCTCCTTGCAGCTACATAGCTAACTCTAGCAACTGCTCCACTACAATTTTGCCTAGAAATCTTACGTTACCACTTACGGCAATAAAGGAATATTGTTAAACTCTTCTAAATAGGGAATTATTTTAACTATATTTTTGGTCTATAAACAATTCAAGTGATGTGATTGAAATGAAATTTGAATTTCAAACCCAATGCCATTTCTTAATATTATTCCTCTAATACGTGCTCCACTATTACTGACCAGAAAATAAATGGTTAATTGTCTAAACTCATTGAATGGTGTTTTGATCGAGAGGGGGAAACAGATATATTTGTACATCTGAATCAAAGGGTTTCTTTTCCAAACACAGACTACACATCATGTAGTGACTTGTGTAATACCTGTCCTTCCTCTTTGACAACTTTTATACTTGATTTGGCGAGAATATACATAGAGATATGATAAACATACGAGGAGTTGTTGATAGGTATTGCGGTGTTACTCTAATCTCTCGTGTCTTCTAAGAATTTTCCCAAACGATCTGTCTGTCTATCCGGTGGTTTGCGTGATCCTAAGCATATCATTCATGTTCACTCAGGGTTGTTTTCGGTACCTTTGCTATTTTTGAACTACCGATACCTTTTGTGTTCATTATTATTATGACATGGGACAGATGCTTCTATAAAGATTAATTACAGCTGGTCAACATGGCCATACTGTGTTATTGATTTTAAAATACATCTTATAATTCAACAAGCCTATCAATGGTATTACATATTTTACTTAGGTAACCATTGTACATTATCATGCCTCGTACTAATTTCAGCCAATGACGTTGCAGTAATACGGTCACGTGTTGTCCCACCTTGACGCCGAGGTGATCACTAAATTTTCAAACGTCAAAAATTATACAGAAAACGTAACGAAATGATTCTCGGCATGATAAATTCATTATAGGGTTAGTTTCTGTCATACTCAAAGTAGGTGTGTAAATAGGCCTCCCCCCCCCCCCCCCCAATTTACACACCTTCTTTGA
Organism: Pinctada fucata; assembly: GCA_028142955.1. Classification (NCBI taxonomy): domain Eukaryota; kingdom Metazoa; phylum Mollusca; class Bivalvia; order Pterioida; family Pteriidae; genus Pinctada; species Pinctada fucata. The sequence goes on along the minus strand of AP027105.1, from coordinate 68,019,996 downwards.
GTCGGAAGTATGACAGGAACAAACCCTATAACTAATAAAATATGCACATCAAAATTATCATTCTGTGTTCATATTTTACTGCTTCGTTTCCTGTAGAATTTGATCAATGTTCTTCCCATTATTTCATTTTTTCGCAAAGTATGATGTCATAAAACTGTAAACCAGATTTTGGAATATTTAAAACATTTTGTGTAGAAATAATCATAGATTTCATGATGTCACGTTGTGAAATATATAATTTTTGCCACTGATAAAGCAGGATATTTGTTATATGTTTTTCACAATTTGTAGCCATCAATATAGCTCAATATCGTACCATATCGACTTTGGAACGATGAAGTGGATGCGATAGTCCGATGACGATGGCGCTATAAAATAATGACAAACTCTACGAACAGTGCATGTGTGGTCCATAATTTACAATCATCTCCATACTTCCAGACAGGTATCCCAGGGTGAAAATAACATATACCGCTGAGCCCCCCCATCCCCTTCCCCACCCCTTCCCCCCGTGTATCATGTTTGATGTTTACATGTTGTGTGTATGTCTCTTTTCCGTCTCGTGCTGTACTCGTCTTTTGTGTTTTTGCATCGGGTGTTTTGCTGTTGATGCTGCAACGGGGTCTTGTTGGAGATCTCCTCCCTTCTTTTATTCATTCAACAACTCTTATCCCTGATTTGATCTCCCAACCCTCATTTAACTATACTACCGAAAATTTCGAGCCGCGCACTCCCTGCAAAGTAAATGCACAAAAAAATTCTAAACACAAAACGAGAGGGCGCTACTGAAGTATATTTGATTGTGTCAGAAAATCACTTAATATTTTTTTAGTACCACTGATGAGGATTTACTAACCGAAACACTTGTCTGGTGCATTAAAATTGGTTTGCAATTTTCTTCAAGAAGGTCTTTATTACAAAAACTTCTTAGGTCTCCTTGCAGCTACATAGCTAACTCTAGCAACTGCTCCACTACAATTTTGCCTAGAAATCTTACGTTACCACTTACGGCAATAAAGGAATATTGTTAAACTCTTCTAAATAGGGAATTATTTTAACTATATTTTTGGTCTATAAACAATTCAAGTGATGTGATTGAAATGAAATTTGAATTTCAAACCCAATGCCATTTCTTAATATTATTCCTCTAATACGTGCTCCACTATTACTGACCAGAAAATAAATGGTTAATTGTCTAAACTCATTGAATGGTGTTTTGATCGAGAGGGGGAAACAGATATATTTGTACATCTGAATCAAAGGGTTTCTTTTCCAAACACAGACTACACATCATGTAGTGACTTGTGTAATACCTGTCCTTCCTCTTTGACAACTTTTATACTTGATTTGGCGAGAATATATTCAATCACATTTTAGGGATCCCTATGGGTACTTACTTTGAGCCGCTTGTTGCAGATTTATTTTTATACACTTATATATAAGAAAGAATAATTCAAAATCTTCAAATGCAAAGAAAACATTTTGTTTGTTTCAATGATATTTCTAGGTGCCATGTTGATATTCTGACTCCCAACAAGCTGATGTGTAAAAAATATAAGGATGAAATTTATTCGCAAGAATTGACACTCACCAAAGCAAACATTAAAATACAAAAACAACAATTTTGGACCCTAATATCAAAATTGGAAACGGAGATATTTAGTCGAGCGTGTATGACAAAAGAAATTATTTTGAGTTCATTATGATAAATTTTCCTTGAGTTGACGGTGATTTTCCTAGACTACCGTTAAACGGTACTAAGAAAGTTCAACTCATTCGGTAGGCTAAAGCATGAACTAGTTATAATGTTCTGGATTTTCACAGTAGTTATAATGAATAAATCTTTTAGGTTAAGGTATCAGCTTTCGTAAACCCGCTAAGACTTCGAAAAATTTTACAAAAGATATTCTCAGCTTCTTCAGACCTACTGTCCTATGACACATTAAAATTAAAATTTAAATATGCAGTAATGACGACTTTAAGTCGTCATTACTGCATATTTAAATTTTAATTTTAATGTGTCATAGGACACTACCAAGAACATAGTTAATTACTTTTGGAATTTCACAACCTGCCTTTAGACATAATTAACAAAATAAGAAGGATCAAAGTTAGACCGAATTCCCATGGATATTGGATGGATATGATCATGGTATAAACAGAAAGACATTCGGCATGGTACTTTCAGCATCGTACAAGCGCATTCCTAGGATCTGCACTCTTACTGACTGCATGTGACGATGGGACTCCATGACGCGCCCTATCCAAATCTTGTTAGAGAATACAAGGCCCCGACCTTATGTTCTTTCTCGATTTTGGTCGGCCTACTCGGGTAATTGCATGCATGAGCAGAGCACGGGTGGTTACATATTCATCGGTATGTTACTTTAGTCCCTGTTTTTGTTGTGTTTTTGCGTGGTATCCTTACAGTGGGGATACTATTGTACACATGAATCGTTAGCTCTTTGAGATGAATGTGTAACCGACTATGTGGCAGAGCTTTTCACACGTAGTCGGTTACACATTCATCCGGACAGTCTCACCATTTATACTTACAATGTATGTGGCAGATGGCCGTCCTAAGTCGGCATCGATTGCCATTTTGTCTCGTTGGATATATAAACTGGATGAAAATAATCCCTGAAGAACAACTTTCAGTAGTAACCTTGATTCAAATTCAAATTAACTTTCTCGAGGTCATTACAACCGTTTATTATAATTCCTGATAGAATAAACAGGAAATTGCCTGTTGTACTCATACTTCACTCAAAATTTCCCTCATCAAGCTCTTTCACCTTGACCTTGACTCAAGGTCATGCTTATAATTTCAAGGTCACAAAGTCAATAGTGTTTTGTCAATTAAAAAATTCGCTTTCATCAGGTTTAAACCAAATTAAAATCAGATTGAAAACACCTCTGATGCATATATTTTACATAACCTTTGTTCAAGATCAAATATTCTTTTTAAAGATCTCTAAATTTTGCAGCAATATTTTGTCAGCTTCTGTTCTGGATTACTTTGTAATTTTCATTTCAGCTCTGACAAATTCCTTCTTCATATGCTTGCAATAGTAGCCATCTACTTATTCGTACCAGTGATCATTGGTAATATACACCTTCAAAGTAAAGCTTAATCTTTTTCAGTGTTTGAAAAAAGAAAGTGTCTTCTTTTTTCACAACAAAACTTTATTTCCATTGTTTATTGGAAAGAACCATTTACTATCATTAATCACTAACAGTATTTTCATCCCTTTATTTTTCACACGGTTCCTTGTTCATGTTGTTTGTCTCCCTAGATGTATATGTTTTGTGTCTACTGTCCAAAGTTAAACCTGATTCGCCAGCTGTTCAGGACATTCTCTAAGGACCGAGACAACTCGGATGTGAAGTGACTGACCAGTCCTCGGGCTCTATCCCTCAAAGTGACGTCTGGTCGTAATACTTCATAGCTATACGTAGCTATATATGTACGATCACGAGGTCCTTGTAGAGTCATACTGAATCCATTGGTATTAGTTACACAAGCTCTACCTGAAACGACAGGAATGAAAATGGATTCTTGTAGCTCAAACAGAAAAGTCCTCTACCTTCATTGGTTTTAGCTTACTAAGAGCAAAGATATAATAATATAATAACTACAAGGGTATCGGGTGAGCTATATGCACTTACTCGAGCTATTTTAATGTCTACCTTCATTGGTTTTAGCTTACTAAGAGCAAAGATATAATAATATAATAACTACAAGGGTATCGGGTGAGCTATATGCACCTACTTGAGCCATTTTAATGTCTTTTGTGAAGCAAATACGTTTACGTATTGTAAGTTTTAAAAACTGTAAACTGCTAGAATTTTGGGAAAATATAGTAGCTGTAGAAATTATTCCAAGATTTTGACCTAGCTTAGTCTAGAGCAAGTGTCCATATTTCGCCGTAATTTTCGTACATTTTTTCGAAAATCTCAAAACTTGGAGACCAATTCAATAATTGCTTTTACTAGAATTAAATTTAACTCCATTCTCGATTGAAAAAGTACAAAAAGATTTTTATATTATGCAATTCATTGTTTCCTTATAAAACGTCAAAATATTTCGTTTCCAAGTTTTCGGGGTGACCATATTTCGCCGTTTTTGTTGATATGTATCTTATTTACACATAAACGGACAAAAATTGTGATTTTATTTTCAGGAAATGTTTCGTCACAACTACTTCTATGAAATCATGGTAATAAAATGTTTTCTTATTTTGGTTTTTGTAAAAATTTCGGATGTTTACGTCTAAAATTTTGTGTTTTCTTTAAATTTTCCCCATTTTGTGGTATTTTTTGTCAAAATTGAATGCAGGATATATCACAATCTACCAAAACATGACTACTACGGTCATATTTGAAAGAATATAGAAAAATAAACTTGATGAACATTTTCGATAACTAGTGAGACTCAATTAAGTATGAAACGGCGAAATATGGTCACCGGCGAAATATGGTTCCTCGCTCTACACACAAGAATGACTGCCAATCAGGACTTGGACTTTCAACAGTATATCTATAAATACACATTTTACCGTACCCTGTTGGAAGATTAGTTCTCTTTCCATGCCATCCCTATCTTCGTATACAGTAATATAGGAAGACCCAGCCCCCTGTCTAAGACACCCCGTGGAGGGAAACCACAAACGGATCCGTCCCTGAGGGTAATTCCAGGAAATGTGTCCACTCGAACACGTCAAATTGTACTCTGCCAGAGGTTTATCTGGGTCTGAGAATCTGTAAAGAGAAGACTTTGATAACAAATACATCGTATTAAGGGGTCAATTTTCATTCTTGGCATCTCATTTATTCTCCAGATTCTCTACTTATTTCGAATTCTTTGGTATTTTCGAATTGTAGATATAAGAATACGTCAATCTTTGGCGTATTCTTATGATATGGTCCGTCCGTCTGTCCCAGTCCTTGTGGCATTCGGATCAGCATCGATTTGTGTGTGTTAATACTTATACTATCTAAAATTTTCATACTCTTGTCATACACGATCATGGGGTTAAGATGAAGAATTTTGGTGAATGCCAAAGGCCAAGAGTCCCCGACAAGCCCACAATGTATAATGTGCCGTTGACGGAATTCTTCGTTGATAACATTTTGAAAAAGTAAATTACAAAAAGTGTTCCAAATCGTGTCTTTCTTGAATAACAGTTCAAACTAATTTCAATTCACCAGACACGTGTTTTGGATTTTAATCCTCATGGTAATAGAGATTTTAATTGAGATGAGCTTAATCTATCATAGTAGCGCCCTCTAGTTTGAATATTGTGTTTCTGTTTTGTAAAGAGACTGAGTGCGCGCCTCCAATTATATTAGGATCGATTCAGTTGCAGAATTAAATAGAATCTATGACCAAAGAACATAGGAGGGATGGGCTTCTTTTAATTTCAATAACATTTCAGGATGAAATGACAAGTTTCCAAAATAGCAAAGTAATATATATGTGATAAAGACAAATACCTTGAATGTCTAGGTGATACGTTCAGATTACATGGATCCCCACTGAAAGGAAACGCGTGTATTATACTAACAACAAAAATCACCAGAAAAGCCGATCTCAATCCAACCATCTTGTATAAAATTTCACAATGAGGGGTGACGGTGATACAGGTACAACTATAAATATTTGTGACAAAGATGATGTCAAACAAAGGATTAATCTGGCGCACCTTTTGATAGGGACGTTGTTTTTGTACTTGAGTTATCTTCCCTATCAGACATTATCTGATGACCTCATATTGTCACTGTGATGTAGGGGAAAGCCAAGTGTCAAGGTCCAAAAAACAACTCTCTGACTTGTTGGAAGAATACCCCCCCCCCCCCCCCTGATCAAGCAATATAACAATGAACAACTTAATACCAAAAAATATAAATGAATGTAACAAATAAAATCAAATAAATGACTAATTTTGAGGTTTTATATGTAATGGTAAAAGATGACCTTATAGAGACCGCACGCCGATTGTTAACGTTCCATATATTTTTGCTAGACAGGGGTCACTAACATATATGATATAATCAAACAAACACCCCTAATGTCATTATCAACATAATCCGCGGTATCTAAAGGGAAAAGACAATGCTTATGTAACGTAGGTATGGCTAAGATAAATATACATAGAGATATGATAAACATACGAGGAGTTGTTGATAGGTATTGCGGTGTTACTCTAATCTCTCGTGTCTTCTAAGAATTTTCCCAAACGATCTGTCTGTCTATCCGGTGGTTTGCGTGATCCTAAGCATATCATTCATGTTCACTCAGGGTTGTTTTCGGTACCTTTGCTATTTTTGAACTACCGATACCTTTTGTGTTCATTATTATTATGACATGGGACAGATGCTTCTATAAAGATTAATTACAGCTGGTCAACATGGCCATACTGTGTTATTGATTTTAAAATACATCTTATAATTCAACAAGCCTATCAATGGTATTACATATTTTACTTAGGTAACCATTGTACATTATCATGCCTCGTACTAATTTCAGCCAATGACGTTGCAGTAATACGGTCACGTGTTGTCCCACCTTGACGCCGAGGTGATCACTAAATTTTCAAACGTCAAAAATTATACAGAAAACGTAACGAAATGATTCTCGGCATGATAAATTCATTATAGGGTTAGTTTCTGTCATACTCAAAGTAGGTGTGTAAATAGGCCTCCCCCCCCCCCCCCCAATTTACACACCTTCTTTGAGTCGGAAGTATGACAGGAACAAACCCTATAACTAATAAAATATGCACATCAAAATTATCATTCTGTGTTCATATTTTACTGCTTCGTTTCCTGTAGAATTTGATCAATGTTCTTCCCATTATTTCATTTTTTCGCAAAGTATGATGTCATAAAACTGTAAACCAGATTTTGGAATATTTAAAACATTTTGTGTAGAAATAATCATAGATTTCATGATGTCACGTTGTGAAATATATAATTTTTGCCACTGATAAAGCAGGATATTTGTTATATGTTTTTCACAATTTGTAGCCATCAATATAGCTCAATATCGTACCATATCGACTTTGGAACGATGAAGTGGATGCGATAGTCCGATGACGATGGCGCTATAAAATAATGACAAACTCTACGAACAGTGCATGTGTGGTCCATAATTTACAATCATCTCCATACTTCCAGACAGGTATCCCAGGGTGAAAATAACATATACCGCTGAGCCCCCCCATCCCCTTCCCCACCCCTTCCCCCCGTGTATCAGTTTACCAATACCCCTCCCTCCCCCTCTAGACCAACGCCCCCTGGGTGTTTCCATAGTGTGATTATAACAATACCTAGCAGGAGTTCCTGCCAATCACAGGGGAGGGTGTACGTTTCGTTTGGCAGGTAGCTTTCAGCTGCGCAGATGTATGCCCAGAAATATAATGTATTGGTGAGTAGTGTTGTGCCAGTACCTAGTCAGCATCTGTGATACAGGCAGTAATAAGGTGAGGGGATACGTCCCTTACAGGAGTATAAACACAGACGTGACACGGATACGGCGTGAGGACTGCATCACTGACCAAGATCTATATAGAAACTGACGTAGAATAGGTGAGTAGTTAACAATATTTCTAGTGTAAATATTTTAATTACAAAAAGAAGCAAAATATAATTAGTATATTTGCTAAAAAATAGAAATTAAAAAAAAAAAACAATAAAAGATGAAGAAAAAGAAATGAAATGAAATGAAAAAGAAGAAAAAAGTGGTCGTCATCAAATTCATCTCGTAATTTTCAAATGCACAAGATTTCAGACTGCTTGCATACATCTCTGTTCCAAATCTTATTCATTGATGTGATTTATGGGTAAAATGATTGGAAAAATTCTGTTGGAGCAAACTCTTCCATCATAGAAACCAAACGCAGAGGGAAGGAAAAAAAATTCTGTTCGTTTTCAAGAGGCAGAATTCAACCAAAAGTAGGTCAAATATGAGAAAGGTAAACCAAATCCATCTAATGTACAATCAGGTATCATTTCAACTATTCAATTTAAATTTTAAGGTTGCATTGGTGGGAATAAGAATGTCATCAAGAGGCTCAACTAGGCTAAAAATAGATCAAGATCAAATTTGAATAAGATTTTTTTTTGCACTTTGAATGATTATAGTTTTGATATGCAATTTTAGTGGAAATGTGCATAAGGAAATCTGCCCCCAACTCTTCCACTTTGCCATCTCTATAATGAGGGGACATTGTTAGATCGTATGACTGTCAGTTAAAATTCGCTTAGCCGGTAGGATATTGGCAGATCAGTGAGATAACCCTTTTTATCTTCAATATGATTAATTGCTCAAAGCCCAACCTCCACTCCCTTTTGAAAATCAAAATCGTACATATAACGATGCAGCAGGACGTGATTACTCTTCATGGTTACTCACTTTTTGGGGGAATTTACCAGACTGTTTCATTGGTTTCATTAACTTTTTTCTTCATTTTTTCACTTTTTCATTGCGTGCTCTTTGATTTATGGTTATCGAATTCGCGATTTAAGTTATAATATCATTTTCTCCTATTCCTTAAATAAATATTTGCTACAAATATAATAGAACTTTGTCGAACTATCTGACAACCATTAATTCGACTTTCTGTCCCCCCCCCAAAAAAAAAGCGCGCGGATGTTTTACCCAATAAGTTTGCTCCGTACATTTTGAAATAAATAAAGAGACGTTTCTTCATGTAAAAATTAATGATTAATGTGGTGGCTCCATAAGTATGTCTGTCAAATAGAGAAGTGGTGCCTTACTTACCCCTTAGTTATCCAATATCTGATAGGGTCAGATCAACTTCTTTGATCTTCCCACTGTTTATTCTAAGTCAAGGATTTGACAAGTTTATAAGTTTATAATAGATTGAAGAATATTATCCTGAAGTAGGACGTTACTTTATTGCTGCTTCCTTTTAGTGGATAGAAACATTCCACATTCTCAGCACTGGCATTTGGTTCTTTTAAAAATTAAAAACGAGGAATAGTTCTTATTGTTCGTCGGTTTGATGGGTTTCTTGGCTAGTTATGTAATAGTTATAGATAATTAAATATACCAAAAACATTAAAATTATATTGAATTAGAAGGAATAGTGGCGAGGCGTGCTTGCTGTCAGCCATCCAACAGCTGTACGTAGTTAACAGAGTTATGTCATTCACTTTTCCCTTCCCATTTTATGATATAATGAGTAGATAACTGGTTCCATTCCACGGTTACTGAGTTGAAAAAGTAGAAAAAGAACACCAAACTTCTTAAAGATAAAGGTGCTGAACAAAACCCTTATTCATTGTAAAAATAGAAATAGCCGGCAGATATATTCATTTAGATCAAGAGTTATTAGGCACTACATTAGTGAAACTGTCAGAGAGGTTTTTATTTATTACACACAGCGTACCTCTGTGGTACAGGGTCGTTACAGGGAATCCAAATCTAACTTATCGTGAGGTTTATTATCTTGAAACAAAAGAAAGAACGATAGTCAATTAGCCAATAATATGATACAGAAGGGGGATGTTTACCTACGGGTAGAAACAGCAGAAAACTGTTAAAGAGCTGTAATTATTCAAAATGAGGTCAGTATCACATGATCAGACCTTTATCGTAAAATCAGGGAAATTAATTGATAGCAAGGGGGTGGCGATCTTAGCAAGGGGGTGGCGATCTCTGATGATAGTTATTCGAAATTTCAAAAGAAGGTATATTGTATATAATTTTAGGTCGTTAAAACCATCACAAGACTTGTCCATATCATTAAATGTACGTACAGATAATCTACATGCAGTTAAAACAGTCATGACAAATACATTTTAAGATGCGAATCGAAATGTTCGAATTGAAAGTAAATGTTTTGGTACTCTATCACAATGATCGGAGATCGCTTCGGTCAGCAAAGTAACTTTTCTCTACTCGCTGATTTTAGTTTGAAATAATGGATGTCTACACCATTCAGTGCCGATGTAATTGTTCAAGATTTTTGCTGTCGTGGTATACTTATAATTAATGATAGATGTAAAAGACAACTGCGCTTTTTGTGTATTGCTGATTGGACGTTGTCATCTGTTAAATCTGACAAAGACTGCAGAATCACATGTGTCCTGGGTGACATTTTGGCTATTTCTGTCTTTCGTCTGATAAAGTTTGCAGGAGCAAAAAGTGAGTAAGCGTTCCGTCAGGTTTACCTGGAATTTACCGGGGGAGATGGACCATGTCTAATAGTTTATTGATATAAATAACAAATTGAATCCCTTTGCGCCGCCCAGCGTGGGTAAAACACTACTGTGAAGTTATTCAGCGCCTTTCTGTGCCGTGTCTCAGACACAAAACATCTTACAACAAATAGCCGAAATATTTTGATTTGAAAAGCACATGCCTTAATGGTCTCACATCACACCAAACAGCTATGTCGTTCTGCTTCTATGGAGAGTAGAAACCCGTGGCAAGGAGGCCAGACCTACAGAGGGGGATGATGATTGTTTAGCTTCGCTTTCAGAGGCGTTGGATTAAATAGATCCACGCAAGAGTTGATGTCAAAGGGATACATTATTGTAAAAGTGCAAAGAACAGAGGGTTCTTTTATGGAAAACAGTAAATATTTGTAAACCATAGAAACTCCATCGATAAATAAACCATAAAGTACATTTATACGGTTTGTTTCTATGGAACTAGTTCTGGTTCTCCATACAGTTACAAGACCTTCCCACAGGGGGCAAAAACAAACCCTGGTCATAAAGAAACAATAACAACTAACAAGATAATGAGATCCTCGTTTGTATCTGGCAATGACATAGTACATGCAGCTCCTCACAGTAAGTGTTCGAGTGGTCTCAACAGTCAACACAAGCACTGTACAGGCAACACGTGTACTCGTAAAATGGATCTTTTATTCGCAACGAAAGACAAGAAACATGGAACTTTCAATTGTTTTTCATGAGAATATTTAAGTATCATAAAGTGTAACGAATCAAATCCTTATTGAAAATTACCGTAAATGTGAAAAATTTCGCGTAGGTGTAATTTTTGCGTGTTTCACGTTAAAAAGGCAGATACGCTTTTATCGCGAAGATTTCCCCCACGCGTAACGTCTTGATGTTAGTCGTGAAATTTCCCCCAGCGAAAATAAGGTGGACTTGTTTCACTTTTACAATATTGTACAGACAGATTCGCGAAAACTAATTTTCGCGTATGAAAAATAAGATATAGCGAAAGTTGGTATCTCGCGAAAGTTCTTGAGCTAGCATACAAATGTTGCTCTTGTGGGGCACGTATAGTGAGTATGATATTAATTAATCCACTTATTTAGGTGCTTAACCGAATTGGCACATTTTTAAGAATCACGAAGTAAAATGATTTTGAGATTAATAACGTAACACCATAGTAGTCGTTATAACCAAGTTTTATCTTTGTGGATGCTACAGAAAAGAAAAAGATTTACTTTGACAATGATCATATTTGAAAAACACAAAACTAATGTTATCTGACTTGAGCCATTATGAAAGATAGCATGCTTGAATTAATGCTTGTTTGTACCGTTTATTATGCTGCCAGAATACGAACAGGTTAAAGCACATTCTACATTTAATGCCTGCTCGTTGGGTGTAAATGTTTACATTAATATCTCATAAGATGTATACATTTCAAGATCCGACCGAATTCTTGCCATTAAGGATTACATAAACGATCATCCTGATTGAAATAATGTTGCTTTTATTATGTTTGTATAACTTTGTAATGAATCTAACACGTAGAATTATTGGCCAGATATGTATGAAATGAGCGAAATTTCGCTGATTCGCTAGAAATAGTAGCGAGTTCCTTTAAAAGATTTGGTTCCAGGTGGTATGTCCCGGTCTTTATTTTTGTCTCTAGATGTTCTGTTCCTTTCTCTTAGATAATTATTGTTAAAGACCTTTATGTATATATACATATGCTCATGACGTCAGAGAGTTTGGTCTCATGATGAAATCTAATATGGTATCCAATATGCCACGACAGAACAATGAAGGGGTTACCCTGAATCACTGCATGCTCCATTTTGTCATTGGAGTCTCAGATAACAAACCATTTTAGGTTATGCATTATTATCTAAGGGAAAAATAACACGATAAAACAAATAAGCAGTGACAGAGAGCAAGGCATGGGGCGCCGTTAATTTGTATCGTACAGACTGAGCCGTGATATACGGTAGTCAGGCGTCCATCGCATCGTGAACGCGGACGTGGCGTGGAACATGACGTGAGTATGTAACTACACGGACGTGGTATGCGTTACTGGGCGTCTATTGTCACGTACAGATGGTCAGTTACTGCTGCTTGTCACTTAACGTCAACTCTTGTTTGTGGAGGGAAGACATACGAGAATAGAGAAGTTTCTAAAAATCATCTCAAAATACTTTTGGTCATATTCAATTTTTAAAAGATGCTTCAGGGATCAAGTTAATCAGTTTTATCGGAGAAAGTACTCTTTATTTTTAGGGAAAAGCAAGCTAGGTAGATTTTGAATGGGACAATTTGCTTAGGACATTTTCATCCTTGATCATGACTTTCTAACTTTCCTTCCCACAGACTGATCCCATGACTCGAGTGATACGAACTATAGTTTGGTTGTCTCATGAGGTTTGAATAAAAGAAATCAAAATCAGAATTCATCCTAATAGTTTCGCCGGTCATGTTGAGCTGGGTCGGTCGTGTAAGAAAGATGAAAGTGTAATTCTAATATGACTTGATTCTTTTTCTCTATTAAGACAACAGACGCGAGCCGGGCTCTATTCTCCAATATAGGCTCTATAGCTATAAGCCACGCCTACCCATTTTCTGAAAGCAGATAAAACCGGTAGGAACTGGTTTTTACCAAGAAGCGATGGTCATCATTAGAATAGAAATAAAAAATGACAAGCCGGGCTCTATTGTCTCATAATGCCCTCGCGTCCTCAGCCAATCACATTTAGCACCTCGCCGCTGACGCGGCTCGGTAATAAATGTGATTGGCTGAGGACGCTCGGGCATTATGAGACAATAGAGCCCGGCTTGTCATTTTTTATTTCTTAAATATTGTGGTTATAGACTTTTGTGACAAAGCAGCGATGCGAAGACCCTCTGATCGTATGTCTGATTTCGTAAAACGTTCTGTTTGTCACACGTATTTCTGTAGTAGGTATAGTACTTTTTTACGACCCTAGCTCTCGGAGGTGATTTTTTCCCCGGTAATAGTTACAGTACATGATGTGAAAAACACTTTGTTGTCTTTGTATGATATCCAAAGTAGAGTGTTTATTTTATGATCATATTACTTACTACATGGCAAAGTAATAAGTACATGTATAAAATACAGAGACTCAAGGTAACTAGAAATATACATACATCTCAATCCAAGGACAATGACATTTCTTGAACGATTCTAAAATGGCATCTTTTTTTCAATGAAAAATGATATTAAAAGAACTCATTTATTTCAATAAAACCAACAAAAAGGAAAAGCAAAGGACAAAGTCAAGTCATTGACTTCACAGGTTGAATGACTTTATGGGTATATCATATCGGAGTGTAGTATCAATCCCAGAATCTCGTTCTTCTATAAGGGCCTAATCGATGTGAACAGAGAGAATATCAGAGTGTAGTATCAATCCCGGTATCTCGTTCTTATACAAGGGCATTAATCAATGTATCAAAGGGAAGATAGCGAAATCCCCCCATAATAACACGTATCATATGTCTCGTATATATTGTTCACAACTCGTTCACTACAGATGGCGATCTTGGAAATACTACAAAGTATATATTATTCCATTTGTTTTCTCCATAATTACTATGTTTCAAAGTCAATAGGCATATACAAACCACGTGTTGAAAACAGAACGTCTTCAGCATGTGCTCGCTACTATAGTAGCAACTGAAAATATTTAGCTGACGTCCGAATAGACAGCATTGTCTGAATTCACAACCTACATAGCGAGGGACCGGGCTGTTGATGCAATGTATATGAAATATTTTAGTGCGAATAGAGACTGTACTTTGAAAACTGAAATACTTCATTGGTGTAAAATATCAATTGGGCTCCACAATACTTGGTCGCTCTGGTACAAGTGCTCACACCGATGGACCAAACTCACTCTAAGGTCGCATCAGTTTCTATTTAGGTGTTGTTCACAAAACCAAACTGGTCCCGCCCACTCCTAAAAGACTCGTGATTTCAGTATGTCATAATCAACATAAAAAATAGTTTATTATTTCTCAAAACTATCCAGTCTTATTCCATGTTTAGTCAAAGTCCAAGGTTCGATCATATTATTTCAAAACGAATACCTCAATCGCTTCTGATTCCAATTATGAACTGATATGCAAACATATATGCCGTAGACAGACAATGATGGAATTGCTACTCAGGAAGAGAAAATTGCATGTGATACGGAAATTTCATTTTTCTGTGACGATTCATTAGGAAACGCCCATTCAATCATCTGAAACCGCAATAAGGAGGTTTGAAATTATGCTGTTACAGACAGACGAACGGACAGACAATTAAAGTAAAGTGCAACGACTCGCAATAGTGCGACTTATTTATATCTCTGACACTTAGCGTTCATTTGTACCTGCTTCTTTTCTTCTTAATGTTTTATCTCTCTTTCCAGAAAAAAAATGCTTCCGTATTTCTAATTTTACGCTCACTGCTTACTCACACTTCAATGTTTTGTATCAAAGCGCTTCAGTTTGTAAACACTGGGTCGTAATAGCTCTGCTTCCGTTATTAGAGTAGAGGTGATGATAGTAGTTATTGCCCCCAGATGAAGAAAACGTCTTTGTGAAATTATTTAGATGGCTTTATAGTCTGATGACTTGAACATTTTCACCAGATCTACCATGACGTAACACTGACGCCGAGATAGACACTGATTGATCAGGGGAGATCACATGATCTGATACGTTTATTTGTGTATTCATAGTTTTTGTTAACGTTCTCTCTGTCCTGATGGTGCATGATAAATTGCACACAAAACAGATCAAGATCACTTAAACAATTGCCACATGTACTAATTATGGGGCATTCAATATATATATATATAACACGATTTTTATTCAATATTTGCAGTACCTCCCCTATAAAAAATCATAAAAAAGGCATCGATGTCCAAAATCTGCTTTAAATAAATGAGACTACAACGATCACATTGTCCAAATTATGCAATATGATTTGTGAGTCTATATCGATGAAGAAAACAAAGACCAAGATCTAAAACCATCTTTTTCGAGACAAATACGTGCTCTTGAACTAAAACACTGGTTTTGTTCATGTAGTTATATATGTCTTATTTCAGTTCACCATGGATACGATGATTGACAGTCTCAACAAGGATATGTGGGCTGAAACCACAGCAAAGGCAGATGGTAAGTGAAAGCACAACAGTCGGTTACTAAACACAAAGGCAATTAGTAAAAAAACACAACAGTCAGTTACTAAACACAAAGGCAATTGGTAAGTGAAAACACAACAGTCAGTTACTAAACACAAAGCTAAGTGAAAACACAACAGTCAGTTACTATAAACACAAAGCTAAGTGAAAACACAACAGTCAGTTACTAAACACAAAGGTATTTGGTAAGTGAAAACACAACAGTCAGTTACTAAACACAAAGCTAGTTGAAAACACAACAGTCAGTTACTAAACACAAAGGCAGATGGTAAGTGAAAACACAACAGTCAGTTACTAAACACAAAGGTAGATGGTAAGTGAAAACATAACAGTCAGTTACTAAACACAAAGGTAGATGGTAAGGAAAAACACAACAGTCAGTTACTAAACACAAAGGCAGATGGTAAGTGAAAACATAACAGTCAGTTACTTAACACAAAGGCATATGGTAAGTGAAAACACAACATTCAGTTACTAAACACAAAGGTAGATGGTAAGTGAAAACAAAAGTCAGTTGCTAAACACAAAGGCAATTGGTAAGTGAAAACACAATGTTCAGTTACTAAACACAAAGGCAGATGGTAAGTGAAAACACAACAGTCAGTTACTAAACACAAAGGCATATGGTAAGTGAAAACACAACATTCAGTTACTGAACACAAAGGTAGATGGTAAGTGAAAACATAACAGTCAGTTACTAAACACAAAGGCAGATGGTAAGTGAAAACACAACAATCAGTTACTAAACACAAAGGCAGATGGTAAGTAAAACACAACAGTCAGTTACTAAACACAAAGGCAGATGGTAAGTGAAAACACAACAGTCAGTTACTGAATAAAAAAGGTATAGATGGTAAGTGAAAACTCAACAGTCAGTTACTAAACACAAAGGCAGATTGTAAGTGAAAACACAACAGTCAGTTACTAAACAGGAGACAATGGGTAAAGTACAAGAGACACAACAAAAATCAGATACTAAAAACGTAGAAAGATATTCCCAATAAATAAGTCAGATAGGCGTTTTACAGCAAAGGGAGACGGTAAGTCAAATATTACAAAACACAAAAATATTAAAGCCAACACCGCAAAATGGTTAACATCGCAAAGGGAGACGGTAATCAAATTACAAGAAAACACAGCAACAGTCAGATACAAAACACAACATCGCAAAGGGAGGCGGTAATCAAATACTACAAAACACAACAACAGTCAGATACAAAACACAGCATCGCAAAGGGAGACGGTAATCAAATACAAGAAAACACAGCAACAGTCAGATACAAAACACAACATCGCAAAGGGAGACGGTAATCAAATACTAGAAAACACGACAACAGTCAGATACAAAACACAACATCGCAAAGGGAGACGGTAATCAATTACTAGAAAACACGACAACAGTCAGATACAAAACACAACATCGCAAAGCGAGACGGTAATCAAATACTAGAAAACACGACAACAGTCAGATACAAAACACAACATCGCAAAGGGAGACGGTAATCAAATACTAGAAAACACGACAACAGTCAGATACAAAACACAACATCGCAAAGGGAGACGGTAATCAATTACTAGAAAACACGACAACAGCCAGATACAAAACACAACATCGCAAAGCGAGACGGTAATCAAATACTAGAAAACACGACAACAGTCAGATACAAAACACAACATCGCAAAGGGAGACGGTAATCAAATACTAGAAAACACGACAACAGTCATATACAAAACACAACATCGCAAAGGGAGACGGTAATCAAATACTAGAAAACACGACAACAGTCAGATACAAAACACAACATCGTAAAGGGAGACGGTAATCAATTACTAGAAAACACGACAACAGTCAGATACAAAACACAACATCGCAAAGGGAGGCGGTAATCAAATACTAGAAAACACGACAACAGTCAGATACAAAACACAACATCGCAAAGGGAGACGGTAATCAATTACTAGAAAACACGACAACAGTCAGATACAAAACACAACATCGCAAAGGGAGACGGTAATCAAATACTAGAAAACACGACAACAGTCAGATACAAAACACAACATCGCAAAGGGAGACGGTAATCAAATACTAGAAAACACGACAACAGTCAGATACAAAACACAACATCGCAAAGGGAGACGGTAATCAAATACTAGAAAACACGACAACAGTCAGATACAAAACACAACATCGCAAAGGGAGACGGTAATCAAATACTAGAAAACACGACAACAGTCAGATACAAAACACAACATCGCAAAGGGAGACGGTAATCAAATACTAGAAAACACGACAACAGTCAGATACAAAACACAACATCGCAAAGGGAGACGGTAATCAATTACTAGAAAACACGACAACAGTCAGATACAAAACACAACATCGCAAAGCGAGACGGTAATCAAATACTAGAAAACACGACAACAGTCAGATACAAAACACAACATCGCAAAGGGAGACGGTAATCAAATACTAGAAAACACGACAACAGTCAGATACAAAACACAACATCGCAAAGGGAGACGGTAATCAATTACTAGAAAACACGACAACAGTCAGATACAAAACACAACATCGCAAAGCGAGACGGTAATCAAATACTAGAAAACACGACAACAGTCAGATACAAAACACAACATCGCAAAGGGAGACGGTAATCAAATACTAGAAAACACGACAACAGTCAGATACAAAACACAACATCGCAAAGGGAGACGGTAATCAATTACTAGAAAACACGACAACAGTCAGATACAAAACACAACATCGCAAAGCGAGACGGTAATCAAATACTAGAAAACACGACAACAGTCAGATACAAACACAACATCGCAAAGGGAGGCGGTAATCAAATACTACAAAACACAACAACAGTCAGATACAAAACACAGCATCGCAAAGGGAGACGGTAATCAAATACAAGAAAACACAGCAACAGTCAGATACAAAACACAACATCGCAAAGGGAGACGGTAATCAAATACTAGAAAACACGACAACAGTCAGATACAAAACACAACATCGCAAAGGGAGACGGTAATCAATTACTAGAAAACACGACAACAGTCAGATACAAAACACAACATCGCAAAGCGAGACGGTAATCAAATACTAGAAAACACGACAACAGTCAGATACAAAACACAACATCGCAAAGGGAGACGGTAATCAAATACTAGAAAACACGACAACAGTCAGATACAAAACACAACATCGCAAAGGGAGACGGTAATCAAATACTAGAAAACACGACAACAGTCAGATACAAAACACAACATCGCAAAGGGAGACGGTAATCAATTACTAGAAAACACGACAACAGTCAGATACAAAACACAACATCGCAAAGCGAGACGGTAATCAAATACTAGAAAACACGACAACAGTCAGATACAAACACAACATCGCAAAGGGAGGCGGTAATCAAATACTAGAAAACACGACAACAGTCAGATACAAAACACAACATCGCAAAGGGAGACGGTAATCAAATACTAGAAAACACGACAACAGTCAGATACAAAACACAACATCGCAAAGGGAGACGGTAATCAATTACTAGAAAACACGACAACAGTCAGATACAAAACACAACATCGCAAAGGGAGGCGGTTATCAAATACTAGAAAACACGACAACAGTCAGATACAAAACACAACATCGCAAAGGGAGACGGTAATCAATTACTAGAAAACACGACAACAGTCAGATACAAAACACAACATCGCAAAGGGAGACGGTAATCAAATACTAGAAAACACGACAACAGTCAGATACAAAACACAACATCGCAAAGGGAGACGGTAATCAAATACTAGACACGACAACAGTCAGATACAAAACACAACATCGCAAAGGGAGACGGTAATCAAATACTAGAAAACACGACAACAGTCAGATACAAAACACAACATCGCAAAGGGAGACGGTAATCAAATACTAGAAAACACGACAACAGTCAGATACAAAACACAACATCGCAAAGGGAGACGGTAATCAAATACTAGAAAACACGACAACAGTCAGATACAAACACAACATCGCAAAGGGAGGCGGTAATCAAATACTACAAAACACAACAACAGTCAGATACAAAACACAGCATCGCAAAGGGAGACGGTAATCAAATACTAGAAAACACGACAACAGTCAGATACAAAACACAACATCGCAAAGGGAGACGGTAATCAAATACTAGAAAACACGACAACAGTCAGATACAAAACACAACATCGCAAAGGGAGACGGTAATCAATTACTAGAAAACACGACAACAGTCAGATACAAAACATAACATCGCAAAGCGAGACGGTAATCAAATACTAGAAAACACGACAACAGTCAGATACAAAACACAACATCGCAAAGGGAGACGGTAATCAAATACTAGAAAACACGACAACAGTCAGATACAAAACACAACATCGCAAAGGGAGACGGTAATCAATTACTAGAAAACACGACAACAGTCAGATACAAAACACAACATCGCAAAGCGAGACGGTAATCAAATACTAGAAAACACGACAACAGTCAGATACAAACACAACATCGCAAAGGGAGGCGGTAATCAAATACTACAAAACACAACAACAGTCAGATACAAAACACAGCATCGCAAAGGGAGACGGTAATCAAATACAAGAAAACACAGCAACAGTCAGATACAAAACACAACATCGCAAAGGGAGACGGTAATCAAATACTAGAAAACACGACAACAGTCAGATACAAAACACAACATCGCAAAGGGAGACGGTAATCAATTACTAGAAAACACGACAACAGTCAGATACAAAACACAACATCGCAAAGGGAGACGGTAATCAAATACTAGAAAACACGACAACAGTCAGATACAAAACACAACATCGCAAAGGGAGACGGTAATCAAATACTAGAAAACACGACAACAGTCAGATACAAAACACAACATCGCAAAGGGAGACGGTAATCAATTACTAGAAAACACGACAACAGTCAGATACAAAACACAACATCGCAAAGCGAGACGGTAATCAAATACTAGAAAACACGACAACAGTCAGATACAAACACAACATCGCAAAGGGAGGCGGTAATCAAATACTACAAAACACAACAACAGTCAGATACAAAACACAGCATCGCAAAGGGAGACGGTAATCAAATACAAGAAAACACGACAACAGTCAGATACAAAACACAACATCGCAAAGGGAGACGGTAATCAAATACTAGAAAACACGACAACAGTCAGATACAAACACAACATCGCAAAGGGAGGCGGTAATCAAATACTAGAAAACACGACAACAGTCAGATACAAACACAACATCGCAAAGGGAGGCGATAATCAAATACTACAAAACACAACAACAGTCAGATACAAAACACAGCATCGCAAAGGGAGACGGTAATCAAATACAAGAAAACACGACAACAGTCAGATACAAAACACAGCATCGCAAAGGGAGACGGTAATCAATTTCTAGAAAACACAACAACAGTCAGATACAAAACACAACATCGCAAAAGGAGACGGTAATCAAATACTAGAAAACACGACAACAGTCAGATACAAAACACAACATCGCAAAGGGAGACGGTAATCAAATACTAGAAAACACGACAACAGTCAGATACAAAACACAACATCGCAAAGGGAGACGGTAATCAATTTCTAGAAAACACAACAACAGTCAGATACAAAACACAACATCGCAAAAGGAGACGGTAATCAAATACTAGAAAACACGACAACAGTCAGATACAAAACACAACATCGCAAAGGGAGACGGTAATCAAATACTAGAAAACACGACAACAGTCAGATACAAAACACAACATCGCAAAGGGAGACGGTAATCAAATACTTTAAAACACGAGAACAGTCAGATACAAACACAACATCGCAAAGGGAGACGGTAATCAAATACTAGAAAACACGACAACAGTCAGATACAAAACACAACATCGCAAAGGGAGACGGTAATCAAATACTAGAAAACACGACAACAGTCAGATACAGAACACATCATCGCAAAGGGAGACGGTAATCAAATACTAGAAAACACGACAACAGCCAGATACAAAACACAACATCGCAAAGCGAGACGGTAATCAAATACTAGAAAACACGACAACAGTCAGATACAAAACACAACATCGCAAAGGGAGACGGTAATCAAATACTAGAAAACACAACTACAGTCAGATACAAAACACAACATCGCAAAGGGAGACGGTAATCAAATACAAATGTACTAGAAAACACAACTACAATCATAACACAACTATAAAATACAACAAAAAGGTAACGGTACAATTCACAACAAAGTAAAGGCAGATGGTAAATGCATAATGTGTGTGTGTGTGTGGGGGGGGGGGGGGGGTGTAGTACTAAACAAGCGGACGGTCAGGTACTCAACAACACAACACAAAAAGACCGAAATTAACATCCCCTTTTCCTGCAATATGAAATCTGCTTAGATAGCTTTCATGTTGGTTTTTAGGTACGGCTCATAAAGTAGTGGCAAATTGCTTTTTAAGTATACGCGTATTAGATGTATATCTGTATCGGTAAGCGTAGATAATTCTTCAATATTTCCAACTTAATCTTTTCCAAGTTGTCGCGGATAGAACAGATTAGCCAATTCATATTGGAAATGTAAATTACATGAAAAATCTCATCCAAGGTCTGGTCAACCACCAGTCGCACAATCATAATTCTAATCTATAATAATCTACACAGTTATGGATATGTTTTTATAAAGAAAATAAAATTTTTCTAAAATAAATTACTTTGAATGAAACAAATTGACGAGAACTTTTGTGTTTGCAGGATACAAAGAATATACCATCAACAGGCAGCACAAACGTATAGATAAAACCACACTAGGGCTTTTCCTGGATCCAGAGGAGGGCGACTCAGTCACAGTGCAAATTAACGACACCCTGGACGACAAAGATCCACTCAAAAATATCTGTAGAGCAGAATTCAAACTTGACCCCACCAATACCAAGGTAATAGGTATCGACCTTGACGGTGACATCGTCGAACGGAAGAGTTAGGACACAGGAAGTCACGTGACCAATACCGAGTGTTCAGTGGAACCTTTTCACCCGGAAATGAAAGCCCTATGTTGACTAGTCCAGATCAGCTGTACAAATCTCTTGGAATAATTTATCCATACCATATGTTCCCATACGTTCATTATGAAACAATGGTGTGTTTTGTATGTATTTGTATGCAAAGCATAGTATATGTCAGTAAAATCTTTACATGTTTACTAGCGTTCTCAATTTTTCTGTAATGAATATGAAACTGTTCTCATCCAACACATTTCTCATCTTATGAACAAAAAAATCAAAACATTTAGTTCATACTTGGAAAAAAGTACTAGTATGCCAGTTGATGCATACTGAGCGCAGGTTTAACATACCTTAAATGCCGCAAAGTTCAGTATTATCTTTGACCTTTAGAATGACCTTGACCTACAATAGTATATTTAGGTATTGCCTATGCCTAATCATGAGCCATTTTATTAAAGTTTGACCAAAGACACATCCAATATGCAAGTTTGATACATGCTACACTTATACTTTGCTCAATGTTGGCTTTTAAAAGCAATTTCACTCAAGAAGAAAAGTAGGTCAAGGTCATTTTGTAAAAGTTTGACCAAAGATACATCCAATATGCAAGTTAAGTACATGAATCACTTAAACTTTGCTCAATATTGGCTTTTTAAAACAAAATCAGCAGGTCAGATGCTGCAAGTGATGCATTGGTCCATCTCAGCATCTCGAGATGAATCGCTTGTGCAAGCATCAGTTCTTTGTAAGGTAAGAGGACTGATTGATATGTTATGAGCCTCGTATTGAAGGAGATACACAGGGATGGACTTTTTAAGTCCTGCTATTCTTGATATGGTAACAACACTAGGGAAAGATGCCCCTTCATATGCTACAGTGAAAAGGTGGGTGGTGTAATTTAAGCGCAACAAACAGAGCCTTGAGGATGACCCCCGTATTAATGTCACTGTTGCAACTCCAGAAATAATCCATGCTATTGTTATGAATGACAGACGAGTTACAGGAAATATATAGCCAGTACAGTTGGCATTTCACAGGAAAGAGGGCATTCCATTCTGACTGAAGATCTTGAAATGAGATAGCTTTCGGCCCGTTGGGTACCAAGACTTCTGTCAGTTAGTTTAAACATATTTTATTTCAAACATATATAGTATACAATACAAATACAAAGAATGATACAATATAGGATCGGAAAGGAAGCTGTATTAGCTTATTTAAATTCCTCTCCCGGTAATGTAATTCAAAATTACAGTTGATCAGAAGCACGCCAGGCGCACTTTATCTTGGGCTAATCTTAACATTTTCAGGGTTCTGTCAATTTTCTTCAGAGATTTGTCACTATGGATGAACATGGGTCCATCATTTTACCCCGAAACACCCTGGCCAAAGAAGGCAGAGACTGTTCCTTCAGTTGGGAAGGTTAAGGCCTCGGTTTTCTGGGATGCAGATGGTATTCTGCCGATAGATTTTCTCTAAAAAGGACAAACAATCAATGGCACTTCAATGCTTCACTTCTGACACAGTTACGGGAAAATATTAAACTTAAGCGCCGCGGAAAGCTCATTAAAGGTGTACTGTTCCATCAGAACAATGCTCCTGTTCAAAAGGGCTGCCATTCATGATTGTCGCTTTAATTTGATTGTGTAGCCGCCTTATTCACCTGATCTTGCTCCATCAGACTTTATCCCGAAAACTGAAAGCAGCTATTTCTTGCAGCTGCTTTCAGTCCGATGATGACGTCATACTTGCAGTAGATGGCTTTCTAAACAGTCAAGATAAGGAGTTCTTTAATAGTGGTATTGAGGCCCTTAAACACCAATGACAAAAGTGTATAGATACTGAAGGGGACTATGTAGAAAAATAATGCAAAATGTCTGATAAAATTCAAATCCTTCAATACGAGGCTCACAATATATCAATCAGCCCTTGTACTTAGCTACCCCAAACTTCTTAACCCAGTCACACTGAGCTACCCCAAACTTCTTAACCCAGTCACACTGAGCTACCCTAAACTTCTTAACAAAGTTAATTATGCGGTAAATGTAGGTCAGATGCACCATCTGTTGCATGAGTTCATCTCAGCATCCCAAGATGAATCACTTTTGCAAGTTTAGTTACTGTACAGTAGCTACCTCATACGTCTTAACCAAGTCACACTGAGCTACCCCAAACTTCTTAACCAAGTCACAATGAGCTACCCCAAACTTCTTAACCAAGTCACAATGAGCTACCCCAAACTTCTTAACCAAGTCACACTGAGCTACCCCAAACTTCTTAACCAAGTCACACTGAGCTCCCCAAAACTTCTTAACCAAGTCACACTGGGCTACCCCAAACTTCTTAACCAAGTCACACTGAGCTACCCCAAACTTCTTAACCAAGTCACACTGGGCTACCCCAAACTTCTTAACCAAGTCACAATGAGCTACCCCAAACTTCTTAAACGATAAAATGCAGCATCCGATGCATGGTTCACCTCGGCATCCAAATATGAGTTACTTGTTTAAGTTTGGTTCCTGCAGCATCAGTACTTTGTCAAATACTGAGCTACCACAAACTTCTTGACCAGACGCGGACAGCGATGCAGACAGGGACGCACAGGGGTATAGCCTAAGCTCACTCAACTTACAACTGTCATTGGACAATCAAACATAGAACTTGATTTCTGCAGTACAAATTTATTGTCGTAACACAAGTATTACCCACGGTACACTCTGATAATAATATAATGCAGTGGGAAGTACAAGTATATTTATATGCTTAAAATCAAAGAAAACAAAAACAATCATGCGTAACAAATAAGGACAGACCTTCCTGATTACAACTCTTTGTGTAATTACTTTGGTGTGTTGAAGATTTACTTACATGTATTTGTTTATCCATTATTTGGTTACTAGGGCTGGGTATCGAAACCAAATTTTCGATACGATACAATATAATACAAAAAGTACCGATATCCGGTATATCATATCTAATTTCATATATTGTAAAACGCACAAACTACAATTGTACTCACTAATAACTACCCCTCCCCCAACACAAAGTCAAACGGGTTCCTGATGGTTCAATCTAACTTATAGTTTTCGCACAATTCTTTATATTTCATATATGATTACATTCCTTAATGGGTCTTTTTTATGTTATCTTTATCTTTATTTTGCCTGAAGTCATAGATCAATCCCTTTTTTTTTTAATTCGGTCACAAGTTTCCTCGTCAACCCTTCTCAGAAATTCCAGAAATATGTTTTAGAGAAAACAAACACATTTAGGCAGTTCGTATTCGAAAGTCTCTAGATTAAAAACTAAAATCCTAAAGTCAGTAAAGATTAAGTCGATATTACTTTGACAAAATGACAAAACTTTAACTTAAGTGTCGACATTCTAATTAATTCCTTAATCATTGTTGTTATTCGTAGACTTCGAAGTATAAAAGGATTTGAATAGCCAGTATGAAAGGCAAGCATGATCGATAAAATCAAGAACATATCTGCCTTTTGCAAACAAAAATAAAAACCATGATCAACCATACATTTTCATGCAAATACTTGAGATTTCACAAGAAAAGCATGTTTTGTGCTAAAAATAACTGTATCTAAATGTATCGGAGCAAAAATATCGATACTCGTATCGATGACCAATATCGATACGTACCGGTATATCGATATGTTGACCCAGCCCTATTGGTTACAGGTAGTATCTACACAACATATTTCACTATTCTTCCTTCAAAAGGAAAATTAAAGCCAAAAACAGGAGTATAGCATTCAAGCAACTGATTGATCATCAACTATGACATGATTCAGGGACAAGTAAAATTCAATTAAACAGAAAAGCTGCTAATACCATATACACAGGCTTTTTTTAGATTCATCTTTGATGTGTTTTTTACCTTCCTTGGACAGACATGAGAGTTTCCTCCATAGCTAACAAACCTTTTACCACACTGCAAAGACCTCGTCACAAACAAACTTATACATCAGAATAAAATGAATTTTATCATAGAATTATTTTTGGCACATAATCCACCCTTAATTCATACCTTGGTGATTACATTAAATTCATTTAAAAATAAACCACAAAAATGTGACTTTTAAATCATAATTATAAGCTTCTTAGTTGAAACTTTAAAACGATTTAAATTTTCTTGACAAATGGTAAACCCCTACCAAGATAATTATTCTTACCAATCTAGAAAAATGTGAATAAGTGTTTACTTGATCTTGTGAACAACCCAAGACTCAAATTCTTAAGAATTTGAACTTTAAATAAAATTAAGCACTGATATGTTGAGGTACACAACATGTTTTCTTGATTAAATTGGCAAAGCTCTTTGATATAAAATTTGGATATAATTTGTTCACATGTTTGTAAAATCTGATTATATCTCCAGAAAAATTTTACAAAACTTGCACAATGATACATTTGTAATGTCAATTACCCACCTCTGACAAATTTGTCCTGGATAGCGAGTGGCCAATAATGGTCACGTGAAGATATGGTATATCTTATTCCAGGTGCCTTGCCTTTTATACCAGACCCCTTGTTACATCACAATGTTATCCTTCATGTTGACGCCGTAGCGTAAACAGACAATGACGTCCAAACACTTCATAAAATTTATAAAAATAGGTCATTGGTGGGGTAAATTAGTTACCTAGTCATCTGGTGACCTGGTACTGGATGATAACAGGTGAATAGGTTTTATATCGGACTCGGCTTCCCTTGCCCCGTATCAGGTCACCAAATGACTCGGCTTCGCCTCGCCCGATATAAAACCTAGTGACCTGGTATCATCCCATACAAGGTCACCAGATGACTAGGTAACTAATAATACCTACATGTTATATCTTATCTATATCACCTTTCATTCTTCATAAATCATTTGTCTGACATGCCTAGATGCTTATTTCAGAAATATGTTTGAAATTCTACTTTAGAATAGTCTACAAAAAAAGTTATCTACAGCGAAATACATGATTTACAAATAAATTAATAAACGTTACAAATATAATAAATAGTGATTCAGTATGAATCAGATAAATTTACATGATAACAATGAAACTAACACGTATACATACATGACATGTATTTAGGCAGATATCTGAGTATAAAATGACTCGTGGAGTCAATGAACTTCACACTGAGTGGCTCCCATCTTACAAACTTCTATACTGCAAAAATTGTCTATTGAAAGATGCGAGTTCAAATCTACAATTGTTGAGAGTCCCTTGTAATGTACAACAAATGTTTGAGTCTAAAAAAACATTTTTTGGATCTCACAATGTCTTTCTTTTTAACAGTATTGATGTGACTTTTGTATTTTCAGATTGACAATATCTGTCAAAAAATACAAAGGTAAGTAAGGAATGAGTATCTCCTTAGATCACATGTAATGGTGAACACAAATCATATTTAAGGTCGCACAAAGCACAAATCTGAACCTCTGATACAGAGGTGTAAACAATAATTGTAGCAATAAGAGAACAACTACAAACTTAAGAAGAGTGTTATTAATACAGGTATCGATGTTACAGGTATTAATGTATTTGTTCTTTAACTAAGGTCTCTGAAGAAGTGTTACATATAAATCATTGTGATAAAGTCAGTATATTGTACTGACATGTCACTAATTTCACATCATCTGATAACAAATCAGTATTGGACAAACAGACGGACACAGAAACAGATGTCAATATCAACTATAGGTATGTATAAATCAAATCTGCTTCACACACACAAAAAAAAGGAAATCTACAGATCGCTCTTTATGTAGGTTATCGAGAGAACACAAATACAATCACATGAAGTATCAATCACATGAAGTATAAAAGAAACCATTGGGAGCTATTGATGATATCAATTCATTCAGTCAAAGGAACAATGGTTTTCTTTCTTGATTGTAGAAAATACCCAAACTTAATGATATCTAAAATACAAAGCTGAATGTGAGATATGCATAAACAATTCATCTTCAACAATTGGTATACAAAAGTACCGCAAAAAATAAAACAACTCTCATGTATAAAATACATAGCATAAATATGTAATAATTCAATGTTGTGCCCAAAAAAAATAAATAAAAGGAAGTATAAATACAGAGGATGAAGAACTAATATGTACAATCTAAAAAATTATTGGCATTAGTGATGCTCAGAAATAAGGCTCATGCTTATATCCAGCAAGAAGCAGGCCAGTTTTAAACTGTTCTTGCATCAATACATATTTAAAAAGTATTCCATATGTGAGCCTTACTTCATCACTCAGTATTGGAGGACGTTTGACAAATAGAAGGAGATATGCAGTTAAATGTGCTAGTAAATTATCGACCTGCTTTTAATAAACAAGTGTAGCTTAATATTGATCATTATGAGTATTTATTTACACGGTATAAATGTTGATTTTATCTGTTTATATAATATGAGGAGACATATCTCTATTTCACCTTATTTTTCTTGATGTAATTTAGAATTTGATAAGACAAAGAGCCCTTGTACATTATATATACATTTAGACAACTCTGAGTAACTGATATATAAATATGATATGGCTTTAGCATTGGACAAATGGAAAACTAAAAAAAATGACTGAATAAAGCCTGTGTTTGTGAAACACGAATGCCCCCGGTGGCATCTTTGTTAGTATAAACTTCATTTTCTGTTAAGTATGTGAAAGGTCAAGTTCAACAATTTTGGTATCAATGGAAAGGTCTTGTCACAAGGAATACACATGTGAAAAATGAGAGTCCTATCACTTACCATTCAAAAGTTATGCCCAATGTTAAAGTTTTTGAAATTAGGTCAAAGGTCAAGGTCAAGGTCACAAGGTCAAAACTTTTGATATCAATAGAAAGGTCTTGTTGCAAGGAACACAGATGTGAAATATGAAAGCCCTATCACTCACCATTCAAAAGTTATGCCAAATGTTAAAAATTTTGAAAAGTAGGTCAAAGGTCAAGGTTAAGGTCACAAGGTCAAAACTTTTGATATCAATGGAAAGGCCTTGTCACAAGGAACACACATGTGAAATATGAAAGCCCTATCACTTACCATTCAAAAGTTATGCCCAATGTTAAAGTTTTTGAAAAGTAGGTCAAAGGTCAAGGTGAAGGTCACGAGGTAAAAAATTTTGGTACCAATTGAAAGGTCTTGTCACAAGGAATACACATGTGAAATATGAAAGCCCTATCACTTACCATTCAAAAGTTATGCCCAATGTTAAAGTTTTTGAAAAGTAGGTCAAAGGTCAAGGTGAAGGTCACGAGGTCAAAAATTTTGGTATCAATGGAAAGGTCTTGTCACAAGGAATTCACATGTGAAATATGAAAGCTCTATCACCTTCCATTCAAAAGTTATGCCCAATGTTAAAGTTTTTTCGGACAAACAGACAAACAGACAAACAGACAGACAAACAGATGGACAGGCCAAAAACTATATGCCCCCGAATCTGTGATTCCGGGGGCATAAAAATACAATTACTGCAAATGGCAATAGTCAATTAAAAATTTGTCATTTCATAGCTTACAGTGGTCCTATGTTCAGCTTGAAAATAGAAAGAAAAGAGGAAACTCTTCATTCTATTAAAACATAACAGGTGGTTGTGTAGAAGGAATGTTAAGTACTGATAAGGTGACTGGTTTCTATCTTGATCTACATAGTGACTTTATTGAGTTCGAGTGACGTGCCGTCTTGATATCGAGATTGAGATCTGAAGGACTGAACTAATTCTCTACCGTCCGCAGACTGGATCGTGTAGTTACTCTCAATCCCATAATCCTCCTCTATCCCATCATCCTGGCTGTATATATCACCTACGTCTCTCATTATCAGTTTTTGTTTCATCTGGCGTTTACTGTTACGATGTGTTCCAGACCTTGACATGGATATTCTAGTCCGCGTTCCGTGTTCATTAGAACTGATTGAAAGTTTCTCTGGGTTATATGACGATCCTGTCCACCAAATTCTGAAAAAGAAAATGATAATTCTGTTACTGAATGATAACATTGTTATCAGAGGATATGCTGTTCCTAACTGAAAATGCTCTTAATTACTGAATAATAATTGTGATGCTATCACTGAATAACAATACATTGTGTTAATGAATGATATAACTAATACTGAATGATAATGCTGTTACATGAGGATATCTATGAGTGATGATGCAGTTACCGAATGATATAACTATTACTGAATGATAATGCTGTTACATGAGGATATCTATGAGTGATGATGCTGTTACTGAATGATAACTAATACTGAATGATAATGCTGTTACCTGAGGATATCTCTTATGAGTGATGACGCAGTTACCGAATGATATAACTATTACTGAATGATAATGCTGTTACATGAGGATATCTATGAGTGATGATGCTGTTACTGAATGATAACTAATACTGAATGATAATGCTGTTACCTGAGGATATCTCTTATGAGTGATGACGCAGTTACCGAATGATATAACTAATACTGAATGATAATGCTGTTACCTGAGGATATCTATGAGTGATAATGCAGTTACCAAATGATATAACTATTACTAGTGTTGTATAATCGGACAAATTTCATAATCGATTATCGGTTTATAATCGGACAGGATTTTAATCGATTATTTAGATTTAATGGGAAATATATTTTTCTTGTTTTTACTGAACAGAATATGAAAAGTAATGATAAAACTTCACCAAATTATATGCTAATATACATAGCTAAGTGTCTAGAAAGAACTCCAACCATAGAATGATAAAATCCTTTCTAGTAAATAAAATATTTTGTCAAATTAACTGTAGTAATAGAGCCAAAACAAAAATGTTTTTGTAATAGTCTGCAACTTAATACGACAGATGCAGGGGGGGGGGGGGGGGGGGGGGGTCTATACGACCCAAGAATTTTAAAGTTTTTGCTTATTCAATGAAGAATCAAGCAATTATAATCTCCGTTGAGTTCTCTCACTTTGTCCTTCTTACAATTAAAGCTATGGTGTTCGGCGTTTAAAACGCCGTTTTCCCAGACGAGTAGATATTGACGTATCGCATTTGACGTCCAAGCTTTCTATTACAGCACTTGTCATTACTATAAAATTCAAGGAGAATCCTGATCCCACCTATTGTATGCCTTAGAAAGCGTATCCTTTTCGAATTATTTACGCTACGCCTGTAACTTGAACTCGTGAAAACGATCGTTGATCTACTTTTGTTTTATTCGTACTTGTAAAACGCGTATTCGACCGAAAACTATTTCATTCTTTTCTACGTTGTATATTTCCGATTATAATCGATTCTTAAAAACATAATCGATTAATCGAAATCGAAGGGTATTAGCGATGATGTCGCCGATGTCGGCGATGATCGTTACAACACTAACTATTACTGAATGATAATGCTGTTACATGAGGATATCTATGAGTGATGATGCAGTTACCGAATGATATAACTAATACTTAATGATAATGCGATAATGCTGTTACTTAAGGATATCTAAAATGAGTGACAATGCTGTTACTGAATGATATAACTATTACTGAATGATGAGTAAAGTACTGTTATTGAATGATAATGCTGTTACTTGAGGATAATCTATGAGTGATTGCTGTCACTAAATGATAGAACTATTACTGAATGATAATGCTATTACTTGAGAATATCTATGAGTGATTGCTGTTACTTTTCCTAAATGACATTGCTGTGTTGTTATCATTGAAAGAAGATGTTGTAACTGAATGATAATCCTCTTATTGATTGACAAAAAAAGGTGGACATGGGGATTCCTATATACCCTTCCCCCTTCCCCTAACTTTTATACAGAGGGTATATAAGTATCACTGAATGATGATACTAAACCATAACATTTTAACTAAATGACCAAGCTACTATATTACTACATGTATGATGAGATAATACACAGATAGCCATGCTGCAGACAGTTATGTAAATGAGAAGTAAAAGCATAAATAACATAGAGCTTCAATGCAAAAACATCCAAATACTATGAGAGAAAGCAATAAGCATGTTTTTGGTATAATGAAATTTACAGTATTCATAATGGTCATAAGAAGAGAGAGGAATACATGTATCTAACTTAAACCAACTACATGTACCGACTAAGGACTGAGCAATATAAGGTCATGCTAGCAAGTCAGTGTTTTGTAGATTGTATCAGGACAAAAAGGTGAAAAGTATCATTAAGTAGACATAGATTACAAGAGTATACAGTGCACACTTGTACAAACTACCACATTTATTGAACAGCAAGGGGTATGCTCTGAGAACAATAGATGGCTCCTTTGTCACGCTTAATTGATTATATAACATAATCGTATGATTTGTTCATGTCATATAGTAAGAAACTAAAACATCAGTTATAATGTAGATGTCGGGACTTAGTAGTAGTAAGTCAGTTATAATGACATGTAGATGTGGTGACTTAGTGGTAGTAAGTCAGTTATAATGTAGATGTGGTGACTTAGTGGTAGTAAGTCAGTTATAATGTAGATGTGGTGACTTAGTGGTAGTGCAATGATGTGGTGAACTAGTGGTAGTGTAATCAACAATGTACCCATAGGAAGCAGGTTTGAATCTTATTGTCAACAGACATTTAACACTGAACTCCCAGTGCACTCCTCCCTCACAGGAGTAACCCCTATACCAGGCACATATGACAATCTGACTTATTGTCACCAGACATTAAACAATGAACTCCCACTGCAATCCTCACTCACAGTAGTAACCCCTATACCTGGCACATATGACAATCTGACTTATTGTCACCAGACATTAAACAATGAACTCCCACTGCAATCCTCACTCACAGGCGTAACCCCTATACCTGACACATATGAAAATCTGACTTATTGTCACCAGACATTTAACAATGAACTCCCACTGCAATCCTCACTCACAGGAGTAACCCCTATACCTGGCACATATGACAAACTGACTTATTGTCACCAGACATTAAACAATGAACTCCCACTGCAATCCCCACTCACAGGAGTAACCCCTATACCTGGCACATATGACAAACTGACTTATTGTCACCAGACATTAAACAATGAACTCCCACTGCAATCCTCACTCACAGAAGTAACCCCTATACCTGGCACATATGACAAACTGACTTATTGTCACCAGACATTAAACAATGAACTCCCACTGCAATCCTCACTCACAGGAGTAACCCCTATACCCGGCACATATGTTGTCACCAGACATTAAACATTGAACTCCCACTGCACTCCTCACTCACAGGAGTAACCCCTATACCTGGCACATATGACAATCTGACTTATTGTCACCAGACATTAAACAATGAACTCCCACTGCACTCCTCCCTCACAGAAATAACCCATATACCTGGCACATATGACAATCTGACTTATTGTCACCAGACATTAAACATTGAACTCCCACTGCAATCCTCACTCACAGGAGTAACCCCTATACCTGGCACATATGTTGTCACCAGACATTAAACATTGAACTCCCACTGCACTCCTCACTCACAGGAGTAACCCCTATACCTGGCACATATGACAATCTGACTTATTGTCACCAGACATTAAACAATGAACTCCCACTGCACTCCTCCCTCACAGAAGTTACCCCTATAAATGGCACATATGACAATCTGACTTATTGTCACCAGACATTTAACACTGAACTCCCACTGCACTCCTCCCTCACAGGAGTAACCCCTTTACCTGGCACATATGACAATCTGACTTATTGTCACCAGACATTAAACACTGAACTCCCACCCCTATACCTGGCACATATGACAATCTGACTTATTGTCACCAGACATTAAACACTGAACTCCTACTGCACTCCTCTATCAAAGGAGTAACCCCTATACCTGGCACATATGACAATCTGACTTATTGTCACCAGACATTAAACACTGAACTCCCACTGCACTCCTCCCTCACAGGAGTAACCCCTATACCTGGCACATATGACAAACTGACTTATTGTCACCAGACATTAAACACTGAACTCCTACTGCACTCCTCCCTCACAGGAGTAACCCCTTTACCTGGCACATATGACAATCTGACATATTGTCACCAGGCATTAAACACTGAACTCCCACCCCTATACCTGGCACATATGACAATCTGACTTATTGTCACCAGACATTAAACACTGAACTCCTACTGCACTCCTCTATCAAAGGAGTAACCCCTATACCTGGCACATATGACAATCTGACATATTGTCACCAGACATTAAACACTGAACTCCCACCCCTATACCTGGCACATATGACAATCGGACATATTGTCACCAGGCATTAAACACTGAACTCCCACTGCACTCCTCCCTCACAGGAGAAACCCCTATACCAGGCACATATGACAATCTGACATATTGTCACCAGACATTAAACAATGAACTTCCACTGCACTCCTCCCTCACAGAAGTAACCCCTATACCTGGCACATATGACAATCTGACTTATTGTCACCAGACATTAAACAATGAACTTCCACTGCACTCCTCCCTCACAGAAGTAACCCCTATACCAGGCACATATGACAATCGGACATATTGTCACCAGGCATTAAACAATGAACTTCCACTGCACTCCTCCCTCACAGGAGTAACCCCTATACCAGGCACATATGACAATCGGACATATTGTCACCAGGCATTAAACACTGAACTCCCACTGCACTCCTCCCTCACAGGAGTAACCCCTATACCTGGCACATATGACAATCTGACTTATTGTCACCAGACATTAAACAATGAACTTCCACTGCACTCCTCCCTCACAGAAGTAACCCCTATGAATGGCACATATGACAATCTGACTTATTGTCACCAGACATTAAACATTGAACTCCCACTGCAATCCTCACTCACAGGAGTAACCCCTATACCTGGCACATATGTTGTCACCAGACATTAAACATTGAACTCCCACTGCACTCCTCACTCACAGGAGTAACCCCTATACCTGGCACATATGACAATCTGACTTATTGTCACCAGACATTAAACAATGAACTCCCACTGCACTCCTCCCTCACAGAAGTTACCCCTATAAATGGCACATATGACAATCTGACTTATTGTCACCAGACATTTAACACTGAACTCCCACTGCACTCCTCCCTCACAGGAGTAACCCCTTTACCTGGCACATATGACAATCTGACTTATTGTCACCAGACATTAAACACTGAACTCCCACCCCTATACCTGGCACATATGACAATCTGACTTATTGTCACCAGACATTAAACACTGAACTCCTACTGCACTCCTCTATCAAAGGAGTAACCCCTATACCTGGCACATATGACAATCTGACTTATTGTCACCAGACATTAAACACTGAACTCCCACTGCACTCCTCCCTCACAGGAGTAACCCCTATACCTGGCACATATGACAAACTGACTTATTGTCACCAGACATTAAACACTGAACTCCTACTGCACTCCTCCCTCACAGGAGTAACCCCTTTACCTGGCACATATGACAATCTGACATATTGTCACCAGGCATTAAACACTGAACTCCCACCCCTATACCTGGCACATATGACAATCTGACTTATTGTCACCAGACATTAAACACTGAACTCCTACTGCACTCCTCTATCAAAGGAGTAACCCCTATACCTGGCACATATGACAATCTGACATATTGTCACCAGACATTAAACACTGAACTCCCACCCCTATACCTGGCACATATGACAATCGGACATATTGTCACCAGGCATTAAACACTGAACTCCCACTGCACTCCTCCCTCACAGGAGAAACCCCTATACCAGGCACATATGACAATCTGACATATTGTCACCAGACATTAAACAATGAACTTCCACTGCACTCCTCCCTCACAGAAGTAACCCCTATACCTGGCACATATGACAATCTGACTTATTGTCACCAGACATTAAACAATGAACTTCCACTGCACTCCTCCCTCACAGAAGTAACCCCTATACCAGGCACATATGACAATCGGACATATTGTCACCAGGCATTAAACAATGAACTTCCACTGCACTCCTCCCTCACAGGAGTAACCCCTATACCAGGCACATATGACAATCGGACATATTGTCACCAGGCATTAAACACTGAACTCCCACTGCACTCCTCCCTCACAGGAGTAACCCCTATACCTGGCACATATGACAATCTGACTTATTGTCACCAGACATTAAACAATGAACTTCCACTGCACTCCTCCCTCACAGAAGTAACCCCTATGAATGGCACATATGACAATCTGACATATTGTCACCAGACATTAAACACTGAACTCCTACTGCACTCCTCCCTCACAGGAGTAACCCCTATACCTGGCACATATGACAATCTGACTTATTGTCACCAGACATTAAACACTGAACTCCCACTGCACTCCTCCCTCACAGGAGTAACCCCTATACCTGGCACATATGACAATCTGACTTATTGTCACCAGACATTAAACAATGAACTTCCACTGCACTCCTCCCTCACAGAAGTAACCCCTATGAATGGCACATATGACAATCTGACTTATTGTCACCAGACATTAAACACTGAACTCCTACTGCACTCCTCCCTCACAGGAGTAACCCCTATACCTGGCACATATGACAATCTGACTTATTGTCACCAGACATTAAACACTGAACTCCCACTGCACTCCTCCCTCACAGGAGTAACCCCTATACCTGGCACATATGACAATCTGACTTATTGTCACCAGACATTAAACAATGAACTTCCACTGCACTCCTCCCTCACAGAAGTAACCCCTATGAATGGCACATATGACAATCTGACATATTGTCACCAGACATTAAACACTGAACTCCTACTGCACTCCTCCCTCACAGGAGTAACCCCTATACCTGGCACATATGACAATGTGACTTATTGTCACCAGACATTAAACAATGAACTTCCACTGCACTCCTCCCTCACAGAAGTTACCCCTATGAATGGCACATATGACAATCTGACTTATTGTCACCAGACATTAAACACTGAACTCCTACTGCACTCCTCCCTCACAGGAGTAACCCCTATACCTGGCACATATGACAATCTGACTACATTAATAACTCTAAATAGAAGTGTTAGCTCTGCAGTATACCTCTAAAGGAGATAAGGAATCACTGGTCTGAGCAGGTCTCAAAAGAAAGTTATTTTTTACTCAAACTAAAAAGTTTTATACATGCTGATTATGGCAAGAACATACATGTATATAATATTATGATGCCATAATGTACCTAGATAAAACACCGCTAAAGACGGTATGGCCGGATTGCAAAGTAAGTTTTTGTCACTAACTGGGTCAAGGTCAATAGGTCAAATAATACAGCATAAATTGAAAGGTTTTGTCAGAGGCAACCTAAATGTATAAAATAAAGTTTCTACTGCATACAGTTCCATAGATTTTGCTTAAACCAGGAACTTTAACCAAAATCCTTAACTAGGTCAAAGTCCAAGGTCAAGGTCACTAGGTCAAATGTTACGGCATAAACTGAAAGGTCTTGTCATGGGCGAGCTTCATTAATAATATAAAGTTTCTACTGCATACAGTACCATAGATTTTGCTTAAACCAGGAACTTTAACCAAAATCTTTCAGTAGGTCAAAGTCGAAGGTCAAGGTCACTAGGTCAAATTACGGCATAAATTGAAAGGTCTTGTCATGGGCAAGCTTCATGTATAATATAAAGTTTCTACTGCATATAGTTACTTAGATTTTGCCTCAACCAGAAACTTTAACCAAAATCTTTAATTAGGTCAAAGTTAAAGGTCAAGGTCACTAGGTCAAATGTTACGGCATAAATTGAAAGGTCTTGTCATGGGCAAGCTTCATGTATAATATAAAGTTTCTACTGCATATAGTTCCTTAGGTTTTGCCTCAACCAGAAACTTTAACCAAAATCTTTAACTAGGTCAAAGTCCAAGGTCAAGGTCACTAGGTCAAATGTTATGGCATAAATTGAAAGGTCTTGTCATGGGCAAGCTTCATGTATAATATAAAGTTTCTACTGCATATAGTTCCTTAGATTTTGCCTCAACCAGAAACTTTAACCAAAATGTTGACGGCAGACAGACAGACGGACAAACATCGTCAATCTATAGACCGGAATTGCTTTGCAATCCGGCCAAAAACTGGCAAGATACTTCTGTAGGCTCGGAGAGAAATTAATCTTTAAAAGTACTTTATGACCATGGATATATGCAAGGTACCTGAATTCATCTTTCTACTTTCAATCTAAGAATATCATATTGGTTTAATTTATGAAAACATGCATTCCCAACTAATTTTGGTTCTTACAGAGTATTGTTTTTTTTTTAAAGAAACGAGACTTATTTTTTCATGATTGATATACAGTTTTACCACATCTTGTATTTGTTTAATAAGTTTTATTGTAAATGTTAATAACCAGCCAACATGCCTAGTAAATCTTAGACTACAGTGAATAGATATCAAAATCATTTGATCTAATACTTGTTGTGGAAGTTTAAAACTTGTATAAAATTACAAATAAAAACGCAAACACTCGAATACAAATTTTCGGACCCTTGGCCTTTATCAAGTGTAAAAACGATAATCTATAATGTAAGTAAAATCCATCCTTGCATCTCTAGCGTTCATTTGCAATGAATGCCAGAGATGCAAGGATAGATTTTACTTAAGAATTATTATAGATCTTCATTTTTACACTTAAGCCAAGGGGCTGAAAATTTGTGTATTTGAGTGTTTGTGTTTTTATTTGTATCATCCCTTCCTTCCGGAAGAAATATTTCAATCTACTGTTTAAAATTAGTTTTATTTCATGGGAACAGTATGTCAACACAAGGAAACGGAATTCACATCAAATTTAAAGGGTTATGGTATTTGTATATTATTAACAGTATTATTCTGAACGACAGAAAATTTTGTTATTCTTGTTTTAATAATTTGATTCAAAAACATTTTTCAAAAAAGAATGTAACATTACACGCGAACTAATTATAGAATTCATTGTAAATATAGCCAACAAATGTAGGAGATGTATTTTGAAATTTATGTAGGGGGATAGATCTCGAACTCTCATAACTAACAATGTAAGTTATATGTCCGTATGACTAATACTATGCTCACAGTGACAGAAAATAGATTTAGATGGGGAGTTTTCTATGTTAATTTAAGCCTGACGTCATTGACGTTCTCCATAGGCTCAATCTAAATATCTGTGACATTAAGCTAAAATTAAGGTATTCAATAGGTAATGAGAAGTAATTGGGGCACCCATGTATGGAATCCTGAGACCTAAAATCACATTGCATTTATGATGTAAAAATTAATTGAAAAATTCATTTGAAGATTACCTTTATTTCAGAAATTTGTACAAGTTTCTTATGGTCCATTACTGGTTATGACCAGTTAGAGTTACTATTAGAACAGTATTGGCAAGCAGTAGTTTGTATGAAACTCAGAAATTCTACATGTACTGATGTACTGATGTAGAGATGGAAAATTATAAGCTATATTACATGTATTTAGTAAGCTATCATTTGTAAGTTCCACACAAACTATGTGTAAAGCAGAGAACCAGGTTAGAAAAACTAAGAGTATCAAACCATTAGTGCAGACTTATTCAAACAAGACTACCTTACATTATGAATTATTACTGCCTGTCTTTTCAACATAAGAATGAATCCTTTTAGGAGTGTATGTGGTTCCCCTTAAGCGAATCCTACAATATAGTTACTTTATTACAATACATTCACAGCATCCCAAAAGATAGAAAAATCTATGGAACAAATATAAAATACAAATTCACCCAATTTTCCCTTAAAATAAAACCACCACATACGTATACAGGAAGATCCCAGTGCTGATTGAGGTTCATCCACATTATTAGAACAAACGTTCATAAAATTTACATATTACATACATGAAGCTTGAACAAACGATCAGCAAACAGTTATTACCCACAAAGACATGTGAACGCAATAAACACAAAAGAACCATTATTACGTGAATCATGGTATCAGCTTAAGTTATGATTAAGTAGTTCTAAGTTAACAATTCAGTTTGAAGATTAAAAGTTGTCTGTGGTGTACATCATTATCAAAGAAAACTTAATACAACATAGTCTTGAATGAGTAAAATCAGCCAGATAAGTAGAAAAGATGACTGAAAATTGATTTCCCTGAAAAAATTGACTTTCTCATGATCATCAAAACGATACTGTACTTCATTGCCAAACTATGATAATATATGCATGTATTATGATACTTCAGCAAAAGTCTGACAAATGTTGATTTTATGAGATTATAATAACAAACATTAGACGTCAGCTGATCAATAAGGCACACAGCAGTGTTAGTATGACAAATATTGTATATACATGTAGTGGTTAAAGTATAAAAATAACTTACCTCTGTACAATAAACGCCGTAATTACGATGAGGAAAGACATAACGTCAACTGTAATCCATAGTATCAGGTAGTTACGTGGCGACTGTAAGTTAGTATTAAACTGTCAATTAGTTTACCATACAATGTACCATGCCTATGTAATGTAATATTAAAATGTATCATGAGGATGTGGTTTCCAATTAAATTAGAGTTAACACTGATTATAATTCTGATCTTAGTATCATTAATGGATACATACATTTTTCATTAAAATATAATAAATATTATAAGAAATACAAATCTTGGCATATTTCTTATTAAATCTGACAGTAATAATTTTAGTCAGATTCATAGTTTTAATCCAATTTATGATTTTCGTTAGTTTTATAGTGTAGGTCTACACGTACCAGATGCCAGACAGGTGCCTCCATGGCATTGAGGATGTGACAGTTGTTGGTGGAGACGGCATCCACACCCAGGCACCAATAGTACGAATAAAACCACTTAGTGTTCACAGTGTAAATAATGGTAGTGATGTTGGCTTTCTGATAATCTCTGAATAAAAGAAGAGTCCCAAGTAGGCACAAAACAATAAAAAAAACTTACAAGACAGCAAAAAAAAAAAAAAAAAAAAAAAAAAAAATGCCATTCTAAACGTAATAGAAGCTTTGGCATTCTAGAAATATTGGGAAAATTAGCAAACTGTGTTTATACATTGTACTTTAATGAAATACCATATTAAGCAAAGGAATAAGATGTAATGAAAAGAAACTTCTTATTTGCTAAATAAACAATTTTATTCTATAAACTATAAATAGCGACTCTCTCATTGGCTTATAATGCCATCGACACTCCTGAATAGATCACCATATACCACGATTTAAAATTAGACCGGGATCACCCCCACTTAATTCTGCAAATGGTGTCGTTATTTATGACGTAATATTGACTTACTATAAAAATCATTCCAAGGAATGCATGTTTTGCCTGCGAAACATAACGACACTCAGGAATCACTTTTATAGGGTGTGACATCCAAGTGTGACAGACAGATGGACAGACAGACAGACGGACAATGGACAGAGTTATCCCTGAGTGTCGCTTTGCTTCGCAGGCGACACAAAAATAGTGACCCAGTATATATGATGTGATATTGACTTACTATATAAATATTGACCACGGCTTTGTCTCGGTCAATATTTTCATACTAAGTCAATATCACATCATATACACCGAGTTAAAAAGTCCATACCTGTATAATGTATTCAAACTATCACAATGTAATATTTGTGAGTCTTTATACATAAACATGTATGTACATGTATACAATGCTTCATGAGACTTATACCATACCTTACATTAGACTCTGAGATATCCGAGTACTGAAGATTAACATAGGACACATTGTTTCTCAGTAATAGTTCTGATGGGTAATACTGCTGCACAGCTATAGTGTAATTCTGGTAATCCTCATTGTTGAACGGATCTGTCAACCATAGTATCTGTCAATAAGAAATAATTTGTAGATCATATTCATGATATTATTGAATGAGATTGCACGCGATATCTAAGATAAAATTTCAGCCATAATGTAGCTCTAGACCTTTGGCTTTGGTCAACTTTTTCTTCAGGTAAAACAAATGATAAGCCAGTCTTATCCCAGTCAGTAATTACATGATCTTCAGGTCAAACAAATGATAAGCCAGTCTTATCCTAGTCAGTAATTACATGATAATTTCACCAGAATAGCTTAGTTAATATACCTGTTTAGGATTAATTCCTCCAAGTTTTATCACCTCCTTCACTAGATCATGTGACTTGTTATAGTAAGGGTGCCAATCATCTGGTGAATCTATGTTGAACATTACGTAACTTCCTGTATGATTAGCTAGACTGAGGACTTCTAACAACGTAGGAACACTCTGGTTACGATATAATCTCTTACTTTGTTCTGAAAGACTGCGGACAGATCCCATAGGGTCTTGCTGAAAATTTATTTTCAAACCTCTAAAGAATTTACTCTGGCATGCACATTATGTCTTATATGGGGAAAGCATTAAAGCCAACATTCTTTCTCAGTTACTTTTAATATCTACTTTGCTCTATACTTTCTAGTATACAATTAAAAGCAAACCTTTACATCATTCAGCATATTGAAAAAAAAATTATTTTTATATTTTGGCATGCAGGAAGCAAATCTAAGATAAGGTCATAGTACATGTAATAAACAATTCATTTTGTGTCTGTTGGCAGGTACCTTTTTGAAGAATAAAACAAAGTGTGTTTGTTTGTGTCTGAAACACAAAGCCTGTCAGAATATTTACATTTTTTTCTGTAAAGTACATGTAGGTAAAATCTCAAGGTCACAAGGTCAATAAAATTGATAAAAAAGAAAAGTCTTGTCACAAGGTATGCACATGTGAAATATGAAAATCCTATCAGTAACCATTACAAGTTAACTCCAAGGTTAAAGTAGGTCAAATTCAGAGTCAATAACACAAGGTAAAAAATTCTGGTACCTAAAAAGAGGTCTTCTGACAAGGCATGTTGTTTGCACTTTACCAACAATTAACTTTAAATCATCCCACATTTACATCCAAATAGAATTTCTTGACAACAACATGTTTCATTACTGTGGTCCAGTTACTTGACACGACATATAGAGATCTGTATTGGAACTTCGATTCTCAAAGTTTGTGGCCAAGTCCAAATTAACACAAAGTATGGTATGAATGTTCTACATGTACTAACCTGTAAGTACCAGTTACCAGCATTGAGCTGTTTTACTTGAGATATATTAAAGCTGGACACATGATACTTTGCCATGCTTGGAAAAACTTCATCTATATTTGTAGTTCTAACAAACGTATTATCATGCATAAGGAACGGAACACCATCATTACTGTAAAATAAAAACCAAACATAAAAGGAAGGTATTATTACAGTGTACAATAATGTAAGTCATCATACATGTATGCTGTGGTATGTACATGTATACACATTATATATATTATAATCAAAAGTTCTCTTAGCTCAATGAAGTACATGTCTTTAAGAATAGATATTTTTGACTAGATGTTTGAATAGACATTTTTGAGACCATTTTATGTGATTTCAATTTATCTTAAAAATTTTCATTAGTTAGAACTTGAAAATTGTAATGGATTATTTTGATAATTAGTACATAGCTTGATATCCACAGACATAATTGATAATTAGTATATAGCTTAATATCCACAGACATAATCACCTTATCTTTACATCAAATTCAATTGCAAATACATCGTAATCAACAGCCACTTGGAATGATGCAAGAGTATTTTCTGGAGCTATCTGGAAAGTAGAATGGTGCCATAAAATACCCCTAAAATACCACAAAATGGTTTCATAAAATACCCCTAAATTACCACAAAATGGTATCATAAAATACCCCTGAAATACCACAAAATGGTATCATAAAATACCCCTAAAATACCACAAAATAGCAATCCAAGGAATGCTTGTGTCGCCTGCGAAGCGGCTTATTCTAGGAGGTGGATCACATGGTTCAAAATTATTGGTATCACTATAAAAGTCTTGTCTAATGAAATTCATATGTGAAATATCAGACCTCTTACTTACCAATTGAAAGACATAGTCAACCTCAAATTTTCAGAAAATAGTGTCAATCAACTAGGTAAAGGTCACTACATAAATACTTTGGTAACAAAACAAAGGTAACATCATAAGAAATATATGTGTGAAGTATTAAAGCCTTATATCACTTAGCAATCAAAAGATATATGCAATCCTTGGAAAAAAAGGTCAATTATCTAGGTCAAGGTCACTAGGTAAAAATTATGGTATGTTTAGAAAGGTCTTGTCACAAAGAA
Organism: Pinctada fucata; assembly: GCA_028142955.1. Classification (NCBI taxonomy): domain Eukaryota; kingdom Metazoa; phylum Mollusca; class Bivalvia; order Pterioida; family Pteriidae; genus Pinctada; species Pinctada fucata. The sequence goes on along the minus strand of AP027105.1, from coordinate 67,975,253 downwards.
TACACATGTGAAATATCAAAGACATATCACTAACCTATCAAAAGATATAGCGAATCCCAACTTTTTTAAGAGTAGGTCAAATATCTATGTCAAGGTCACAAGGTCAAAAATCATGGTATGTGAAGAAAGGTCTTGTTACAAGGAATACAAAAGTGGAATTTCAAAGCCTTATCCCTTACCAATCACAAGATATATACAATCTTAATTTCTTTTTTAAAGTAGGTCAAATATATAGGTCAAGGTCACAAGGTAAAACATAGGGTAATCAAAGATTACATAGCTCGCCTATACAGGTTTTTGTCAGAAACCAGGTTAAAGTTTTTGAAAAGTAGGTCAAAGTCCAAGGTCAAGGTCACTAGGTCAAAGGTCATGGTCTCAAATGAAAGGTCTCGTCACAAGGTATCTACATGTGAAATATCAAAGCCCTACCCCTTATAGTTCAAGAGATATAGCCCAGGTTAAAGTTTTGTCTACTGACAACGACGACGACAACAACGCCGAGGGTATGGCATTAGCTCTCAGGACTTTTTCGTCCCGGCGAGCTAAAAATTATGGTATGTGTAGAAAGGTATTGTTACAACCAATACACATGTGAAATATCAAAGCCCTATCACTAACCAATCAAAAGATATAGCAAATTTTAACTTTTTTGAAAAGTATGTCAACTATCTAGGTCAAGTTCACAACGTAAAAAATTATGGTATGTTTACAAAGGTCTAGTCACAAGGAATACATGTGTGAAATATCAAAGCCCTATCCCTTACCAATCAAAAGATAAATGCAATCTTATTTTTTTTTAAAGTAGGTCAAATATGTAAGTCAAGGTCACTAGGTCAAAAATTATGGTATGTGTAGAAAGGTCTTGTCACAAGGAATACACATGTGAAATATCAAAGCCTATCACTTACCATTCAAAAGTTATGGGCTGTGACACCCAAAGTGTGACAGACAGACAGACGGACTGACGGACAGACGGACAACGGACAAAGTGATCCCTAAGTGTCGCTATGCTTCACAGGCGACACAAAAATGGTATCATAAAATACCCCTAAAATACCACAAAATTGTATCATAAAATACCCCTAAAACACTACAAAATGGTATCATAAAATACCCCTAAAATTAAATCAAATGTTTTTCAGAAAAAAAACAGATGTCTCCCCCCTCCCTCTAAGTTACTTTGACCTTGGGCCAAGATGATGTGAAACCTTTGAGTCATGGGCAACATCATACTAAAACATGAAAGTGATTCATTGTATTGTTTGAGGTAAAGCCCAAACATGATCAGCATATACAATTTCATATTTAGTGAAATTGACTTTGGTCACATGACCTTGGATATAGGTGATCTGAAAAATACATTGTATGGATCATGCGCAACAAAAAACTGAATTAGTGATTGGATACACGATTCAAAATATAAAGCCTAAACATGATAAGCATAACAATTTCAGCCTGGACATGATTAGCATATACAATTTCATTACCAAAGTAAGAAGTGACCTTAATCATGTGACCTTGGGACAATGTGATAAGAAACACTTAGTCCTGAGAAACAACGTATTAAAATATGAAAACAATTGTAAGAAGGGTTCAGCAGATATAGCCCAGATAAGATTAGTACGTACAATTTCATTAAAAAGAACTAAATGATCTTGACCTTGGGCACATGACCTAGGGTAAAGATGATAAGAAACCTTCCAATCCTGAGCAACAGCATTCTAAAGTATCAGAGCGATCCAGTATACGATTCCACAGATATAGTCCAGACTCAATAGTATTTACAATTTCATTAAAAAATGTAATATTTGACCTTGACCTTAGTAATATGACCTTGGATCAAGGTGGTGTGAAACCTTTGGGTCATCAGCACCATCATACTAAAATATCAAATGATCCGATTACAGTTCAAAAGAGTAAGCCTGGACATAATACACATAACAAATACAATTTCATTTAAAATACATGTTTACTAATTGACCTTGACCTTGGTCACATGATCTTGAGTCAACGTGATTTGAAACCTTCCGGTCATAAGAAACAACATACTAAAATACAAAGCGATCGTGCAAACGGTTCAAGAGATATAGCCCGAACAGGAATGCATGTACAATTTCATTAAAATTGTACTACTTGACCTTGACCTTGGTCACATGACCTTGGGTCAAGGTGATGCAAAACCTTCGGGTCATAAGCAACAACATACTAAAATATGATAGTGATCCGGCAAACGGTTAAAGAGATCTAGCCTGGACATGAATGTTTACATAATTTCATTAAAAATGCACTAAGTGACCTTGACCTTGGTCACATGACCTTGGGTCAAGGTGATGTGAAACCTTCGGGTCATAAGCAACAACATACTAAAATATGAAAGTGATCCAGTGAAGGGTTCAAGAGATATAGCCCGGACAGGAATGTATTCATAATTTCATTAAAAATTGACTAAGTAACCTTGACCTTGGATACATGACCTTTGGTCAAGGTGATGTGAAATCTTTGGGTCATAAGCAACAACATACTAAATATGAAAGTGATCCGGTAAACGGTTCAAGAGATATAGCCCTGACAGGAATGTATTCATAATTTCTTTAAAAATGCACTAAGTGACCTTGACCTTGGTCACATGACCTTGGGTCAAGGTGATGTGAAACCTTCGGGTCATAAGCAACAACATACTAAAATACTAAAGTGATCCGGCAAAAGGTTCGAGAGATCTAGAACGGGTAGGAATGTATGCATAATTTCATTAAAAATGCACTAAGTGACCTTGACCTTGATCACATGACCTTGGATCAAGGTGATGTGAAACCTTCGGGTCATAAGCAACAACATACTAAAATATGAAAGTGATCCGGCAAACGGTTCAAGAGATATAGCCCAGACAGGAATGTATGCATAATTTCATTAAAAATGCACTAAGTGACCTTGACCTTGGTCACATGACCTTGGGTCAAAGTGATGTGAAACCTTCGGGTCATAAGCAACAACATACTAAAATATGAAAGTGATCGGGCAAACGGTTCAGGAGATATAGCCTGGACACAGTGTGTGACAGACGGACAGACAGACAGACGGACAGACAGACTGACGACGAAGGCAAAACCAATGTCTCCTCCCCGTTGGGGGGGGGGGGGGGGGGGAGACATAATACCACAAAATGGTCTCATAAAATACCCCTAAAATACCACAAAATGGTATCATAAAATACCCCTCAAATACCACAAAATGGTATCATAAAATACCCCTCAAATACCACAAAATGGTATCATAAAATACCCATAAAATACCACAAAATGGTATCATAAAGTACCCCTAAAATACCACAAAATGGTACCATAAAATACCCCTAAAGTACCACAAAATTTGATGTCTGAGAAGGATTACCAAGTGTCATAATGTGTCACCAAAACAGAGTGACACTGACCTTGAATGCAACCATGACCATCTCATGGCGTTGAATCTCAGTGTAAATTACATTCTCTTACATTTGATTTACATATGTGAATATGATAACAGCTTATAGCAATTCATACTAAAGTGTGACTGCTAGAACAACAAACTGGACAACAGAAGAAAACTGTTGGATCAGTGAAATAATTTCTTAAAAATATTCTAAAAAGATTCTGATAAAATGAGTAGATTCACCATTTGTATAGGATATACAGAGCATGTTGATAGATTCCAAGTACGCAGTAGAGCCATCATTTAATGATTAACATGTTGAAATATAACAATTACCTTTTCAAAAAAGTTTTATGAGATACATATTAAACGTGTGATTATATACGTACCCCTGAAGCCCCTCTGTGCCCGATGATCTTTGGTCTGGGAGGTAGATCTGAGATCAGTATGACACACGGGGAGTTTATAAATAACGGAGATATATACAACCCTACTAATATAATGATGAAGCTCAACATCCACTTCAGCTGTAAAACTGTGAATAGAGAAAAAAATCAAAATAACAAGCATGTACCTGAAATTGTAGTATAGAAATGTGTACAAATAATAATATATGTAGCAATATCATAATAGCTTTGGATTTGAAAATCAAAACTTCTGTATATGATTACTTGTAACCCAGAAAAGTAATATATGGTAAATAAAGAGAGGCCAACCAATGCCATGAGAAATTTTTAGTGACCACTATCATTCTTTAAGGTAAATGCTTGCTCAATAATAAAGAAAAAATCTTACTACATGTACTTAAGGTATAGAGTATGACCGTGACTTCTTATTTGAAATCAAACAGATCCTCTGAAGTTTTGAAGTGTGAAGAATTATTGTATGTAAAGAAAGTTCTTTCCAAAAGTTTAATACTTTGTGCAAGAAAGTGTAATTTAAGGGCGAAAAGTGTAATTTGATTCATCAATTGTAATTTTGAGAGAAAAAAACACTTCTATATTGTTATGAAACAAATCTTTACCATTTACGCAATTGCTTATAGGAAATGGAAAAGATTCGTTCAAACGCTCAATTTACAATGAGATTCTATTTGTTTGCAGAAAACTTTAAAAGAAATAATTCAGCTTGTAAATACATGTATATTTAGATGTAAATTTCAGTAAAAGCCTAGAGTGTAAGACTAGGTCAAAAATCTTAAAAATTGAGCAAAAACCGTAAAGATAGGAAGATTTGCTATAACCATTTAGTGCACCTAATCTAGTTTCATCTAACAGGATTGCATAAATTTATTTGTATATGTTATGACATTGTGTTACCAAATAAATATCTATCTATAAATCATGTCATGCAAGGGAAACAAAATGGCTACCTTTTTTTTAAAGTGGACAACAGATCATTAGCCATGAACACAACTAAGAAGACGCTAATTTACCTACATTTATAATTTCAGAATTACATCTCAATTTCTCTAAAATGAATCAAATGCTTCATTTTTCATTGTCCATGTACCATAGACTTACATGAATCAGATATAGTGTACCACTGCCTAGCTATAACCATGTACCATAGCCTTACATGAATAAAATATAGTGTACCACTGCCTAGCTATAAACATGTACCATAGCCTTACATGAATAAAATATAGTGTACCACTACCTAGCTATAAACATGTACAATAGACTTACATGAATCAGATATAGTGTACCACCGCCTAGCTATAAACATGTACCATAGACTTACAAGAATCAGATATAGTGTACCACTGCCTAGCTATAAACATGATCAATAGACTTACATGAATCAGATATAGTGTACCACTGCCTAGCTATAACCATGTACCATAGACTTACATGAATCAGATATAGTGTACCACTGCCTAGCTATAACCATGTACCATAGACTTACATGAATCAGATATAGTGTACCACTGCCTAGCTATAAACATGATCAATAGACTTACATGAATCAGATATAGTGTACCACTGCCTAGCTATAACCATGTACCATAGACTTACATGAATCAGATATAGTGTACCACTGCCTAGCTATAACCATGTACCATAGACTTACATGAATCAGATATAGTGTACCACTGCCTAGCTATAACCATGTACCATAGACTTACATGAATCAGATATAGTGTACCACTGCCTAGCTATAAACATGTACCATAGACTTACATGAATCAGATATAGTGTACCACTGCCTAGCTATAACCATGTACCATAGCCTTACATGAATCAGATATAGTGTACCACTGCCTAGCTATAACCATGTACCATAGACTTACATGAATCAGATATAGTGTACCACTGCCTAGCTATAACCATGTACAATAGACTTACATGAATCAGATATAGTGTACCACTGCCTAGCTATAACCATGTACCATAGCCTTACATGAATCAGATATAGTGTACCACTGCCTAGCTATATCCATGTACCATAGACTTACATGAATCAGATATAGTGTACCACTGCCTAGCTATAACCATGTACAATAGACTTACATGAATCAGATATAGTGTACCACTGCCTAGCTATAACCATGTACCATAGACTTACATGAATCAGATATAGTGTACCACTGCCTAGCTATAACCATGTACCATAGCCTTACATGAATCAGAAATAGTGTACCACTGCCTAGCTATAACCATGTACCATAGACTTACATGAATCAGATAAAGTGTACCACTGCCTAGCTATAACCACGTACCATAGACTTACATGAATCAGATATAGTGTACCACTGCCTAGCTATAACCACGTACCATAGACTTACATGAATCAGATATAGTGTACCACTGCCTAGCTATAACCATGTACCATAGCCTTACATGAATCAGATATAGTGTACCATTGCCTAGCTATAACCATGTACCATAGACTTACATGAATCAGATAAAGTGTACCACTGCCTAGCTATAACCATGTACCATAGACTTACATGAATCAGATATAGTGTACCACTGCCTAGCTATAACCCAGGACAGGGCTGTCATCACACATACAGCACCAATTTGTAGAAAGGGACCAGTTATCTGCAAAAATACATATTAAGCTTTCAAATAAGTCACTGTATTCCTGAAAATTTCATGACTATCCATTATTTTTTCTTAAATTTGTAAATATTTTAATCTTTTATTAGTACATTTTTTCTTTAATTCAAAGTATATGTAGAATTAATTCAAAGTATATGTAGAATAATACTACTTAACTATGCTACCCATTGTATCTTAAAAAGAATTATTACTTATCTAATATAATGATGCACTTTGTATAAGATTGATATCCAAATCGAAGACCATGGTGTATTTCTTATATAAATTATATTTTGAACTAGAACACTGACAAAGTCATGAACCAGCTTTTGAATTTTTTGGTTTTATATGACCCAACCATGAATACTCTTGTTTGAATAAATTCTGGCACTGTACATCACTATATACCCCCACCATTTTTGTCGGAGGTATAATGATGAAAGTTTAATACACACAAGCATGATTTTCTCATTATTCTTCATCAGTATGTCGAATATCAAAAGTCTTAGTTGAAAAATAAAAGCTCTACCTTGAAAGCTAGAGTAGTTGGATCATATCAAAATACATTTAATAATCTATCAAGATCTGCGTAAGATTTAACTTCCTTTATTTTCATCCTTGATATTTTGGAATTCTAGGTGTGTTTCTTTCATAATTGCTCCACTAGGCAAAAGACAAAATTTCCGTCACTCGTGTAAATTTTTTGTCTCACTCAGTAGATCATGATAGAACATATTAATCACAGACCATTCTGTATATCTCACCTTGACTGATAACCATATCACAGACCTTTCTTTTATATCTTACCTTGAGTGATAACCATATCACAGACCATTCTGTATATCTCACCTTGACTGACAACCATATCACAGACCATTCTGTATATCAAACCTTGTGTGAAAACCATATCACACACCATTCTGTATATCTCACCTTGAGTGATAACCATATCACAGACCATTCTGTATATCTCACCTTGAGAGATAACCATATCACAGACCATTCTGTAAATCTCACCTTGAGTGATAACCATATCACAGACCATTCTGTTTATCTCATCTTGAGCGATAACCATATCACAGACCATTCTGTATATCTCACCTTGTGTGAAAACCATATCACACACCATTCTGTATATCTCACCTTGAGAGATAACCATATCACAGACCATTCTGTATATCTCAGCTTGAGTGATAACCATATCACAGACCATTCTGTGTATCTCACCTTGAGTGATAACCATATCACACACTATTCTGTATATCTCACCTTGAGAGATAACCATATCACAGACCATTCTGTATATCTCACCTTGACAGGTAACCATATCACAGACCATTCTGTACATCTCACCTTGAGAGATAACCATATCACAGACCATTCTGTATATCTAACCTCGTGTGAAAACCATATCACACACCATTCTGTATATCTCACCTTGAGAGATAACCATATCACACACCATTCTGTATATCTCACCTTGACAGGTGACCATATCACAGACCATTCTGTATATCTCACCTTGAGTAATAACCATATCACAGACCATTCTGTATATCTCACCTTGAGTGATAACCATATCACAGACCATTCTGTATATCTCACCTTGAGTGATAACCATATCACAGACCATTCTGTATATCTCACCTTGAGTGATAACCATATCACAGACCATTCTGTATATCAAACCTTGTGTGAAAACCATATCACAGACCATTCTGTATATCTCACCTTGAGTGATAACCATATCTCAGACCATTCTGTATATCTCACCTTGAGTGATAACCATATCACAGACCATTCTGTATATCTAACCTTGTGTGAAAACCATATCACAGACCATTCTGTATATCTCACCTTGACAAGTGACCATATCACAGACCATTCTGTATATCTCACTTTGTGTGATAACCATATCACAGACCATTCTGTATATCTCACCTTGAGTGATAACCATATCACAGACCATTCTGTATATCTCACCTTGAGAGATAACCATATCACAGACCATTCTGTATATCTCACCTTGACTGATAACCATATCACGGACCATTCTGTATATCTCACCTTGAGTGATAACCATATCACAGACCATTCTGTATATCAAACCTTGTGTGACAACCATATCACGGACCATTCTGTATATCTCACCTTGAGTGATAACCATATCACAGACCATTCTGTATGCCATATTTCCTGCACGGTGACAACAAGGGCAATAAGGAAGCTCAGGAAAACCAACATAACAACAACATGTACTATATGAGTGTAAAGCTGATGTCCATGTAAAATATGGCACAAATACAAAAGCTGAAAAAAACATTTTAATAGCATATTAAAGCTGATGTTCATGTAAAATATGGCACAAATACAAAACCTGAAAAATATATTTTAATAGCATATTAAAGCTGATGTCCATGTAAAATATGGCACAAATACAAAACTTAGAAAATATATTTTAATAGCATATTAAAGCTGATATCCATGTAAAATATGGCACAAATACAAAACTTGGAAATTACACTTTGAATACAATGTAGGCTATCTTTAAAGTTGATGTGTATGTTAAGTATGGGACTAAAATTAAATCTGCATAACAAAAAAAATTAAAAGCTGATATTCAAGTAAAATATGACACATAAACAAAATATTTCATATTCTTTTCAGAAATCTTGTATATTCTTTGTAGAATTATCTTTTTCCAAACCAAGCAAAATGTATAGTACAACCATTTCAACAGTTTTCTAATACAGTAACATCACTGTAAAGAAAATGTTGAAAGCAAAGGGGACACAAATATAAGTTTTGTTCCATTTTTTCGATAAACAGAGTTACTCCCACTTGGGACAGTATCTGACGTAAACACATAATAACGTAAACACATAATGACGTAAACACATGATGACGTAAACACATTATCACGTGGTGTTTGATGAGCATGTTCTCCCAGACTTTTATGCTAGTTCCCATAGAATTTGATGACGTCACAATTGCTTTACGTCAGATACCATCCCAAATGATAAGGGAACAAAAAGACTGAAATAAAAATGTACATTATTATGTAGGCTCCAGCATTATGTGTATTACCCCTATGATATTGGATTAGACATAAACACACTTGGTAAAGAGTGATAACTCTTTGTAGAGAATGCAATAAGAACAGAAAAAGATATATTTTACTTACCATTAAAAACGTTAGATATATAAAAACTATACAAATGAGGGCTAAAAATATGGTGTAAACACGAGTCCAGTGTCCTGTCACAGTATAGAAAAACCTGAAATCAGAATAATACTTTAAAAAATGGTTAAATTTTCCTTTTCAACTTAATCCAAAATGATTTAATAGACTACATGTGTCTGCCAAAACAACAACAACAAAAAAAGAAAGTCAGGAAAACTAAATTGTGATAGACAGAAGGACTAATGTGATAGACAGAAGGACGAGGTAGAAACTATATGTATCTTCCAGTGAGGTTTTAACTAGAACTACTGTAAGTTCTTCTCTAAACGGTTCATTTATGACATAACACAGAAAGCTCTTGTCATAAGGAATCTACATGTCAAATATCATAGCCCTATCCCTTATAGTTAAAAACTTAGTCAAAAGTAAAGGTCACTAGGTCAAAAGTCATGATATCAAATGAAAGCTCTGATCATAAGGAATCTATATGTGAAATATCAAACCCCTATCCCTTATAGTTTAAAGTAGGGCAAAGGTCAATGCCACTAGGTCAAAAGTCATGGTATCAAATGAAAACTTTGGTCATGAGGAATCTATATGTGAAATATCAAAGCCCTGTCCCTTATAGTTAAAAAGGATGTCAAAGGTCAAGATCAAGGTCACTAGGTCAAAAGTCATGATATCAAATGAAAGCTCTCATCGTGAGGAATCTATATATGAAATATCAAAGCCCCATCTCTTATAATTCAAAAGTAGGTCAAAGGTCAAGATCACTAGGTCAAAAGTCATGGTATTAAATGAAAGCTTTCGTCATGAGGAATACATATATGTGAAATATCAAAGACCTACCCCTTACAGTCTAAAAGAAGGTCAAATGTCAAGGACAAGGTCACAAGGTCAAATGTCCTGGAGTAGTACTTATTATGATGACTGTGTGTATGAAAAATAAAAGCCGTATCACTTATACTTGAAGAGATATTGCCTTTAATAACATCTTAACCAAAATATTACAATAAGTTCAAAGTTCAAGGTCGCTAGGTCAAATGTCTTGGTATCAAAATGTAGTACTTATTTTGGTGAATGTATGTATGAAATATCAAAGCCCTATCACTTATATGTGAAAAAATATATGCTTTAAGAACTTCTTAACCAAAATATAACTATAAGGTCAAAGTTCAAGGTCAAGGTCACCAGGTCAAATGTCTTGGTATCAAAATGTAGTACTCACTATGGTTAATGAATGTATGAAATATGAAAGCCCTATCACTTATACTTGAAGAGTTATCTGCTATAAGAACTTCTTAACCGGACGGACGGCGGACAAAGTGTTTCCTCTATATCCCCAAAACTTTGTTTGCGGGGGTATAAATATACAATATATTGAAGTTCATACTTTTACCTTTTCCATGATATTGTTCACCAAATGCCTTATGGGCTAACACCTTAAAACCAAATACTGTTAACGTGGAAATTTTTGCGTTGGGGTAATTTTACATATTTTTCGCGAATCAATGGACTTCGCGAAAATTTCCCCCACATGAAAATATCCCTGCTGCATTCTTACAATGGGAAAGACATGTTTATCACGATTGTTTCCCCCATGCGTAAAGTCTTGATGTTATAATCACGAAATATCCCCCCCTCCCCACGAAAATAACCACATTTACAGTACCTTAAAACCTACACTGCCATCCATAAATAACTATACAAACAAAGAAATCATTCTAATTCTTTATCAGTTTATCCTTTATTTTTCATTCTGAACTTGGAAGGATGATAATAATTGGCTTCTTATAATTCAAAATTATGAATTGTGATAACGAAAATGTTAATAGAAACTTTTCTTCCAAAAAATGTCGTTTTTATTTAAAAATAGAAATAAAATTCAAAAAATGCAAATATTTTGGTCAAGTTTGTTACAAATGATTTCTTTAAGGTTCATCTTCAGAATTATACAGCAACAGATTCGAAAATATTTTTTTTTCTAACAGCAACATTTAAAGAAATGGTGTATACTAATTTATGGATGGCAGTGTATCTTATCTGGTGATCATGTTAGAATCAAAACGTTCATCAATACATTTGAATGTTGACCTACATGTACAACCCTTTGACCAAATTTTTTCATGTATCATCCAAACATTATTACATGTAGATACCCATGTTTGGAGTATGAAAGCTCTATCTTAATGCATGCTGATATATGGAATATTTAAGCTACACCTTTAAAATCCTTAGAGTTATTTTCATCATGTCACAAACAAAGTAGTTATCACATTATACACTTTCAAGTCAAAACTAACTAGTGTTGACAGATAAACAAATGGGACAGACAGATGGACAAACAACATACAGATGGACATACAGTAAAGGTGATTCCAAGAGGGTTCTCACACTTCATGGGGTGTGCTAATTAACCTATACATACAATTGTTCTATGTATAGAAGATTCCTTACCAATTCAAATCATCAAAATCATTCTCAGCGATGATGATGGAATATAAAAGACAAGCAGAAAACAGGAATGTTAACAGCATCAGCATAAACACAAATAGGTCTCTCTGAAACATAAAACAACAATTATATAGAATCAGCATAAACACAAATAGGTCTCTCTGAAATATAAAACAACAATTATACAGAATCAGCATAAACACAAATAGGTCTCTCTGAAATATAAAACAACAATTATACAGAATCAGCATAAACACAAATAGGTCTCTCTGAAATATAAAACAACAATTATACAGAATCAGCATAAACACAAATAGGTCTCTCTGAAATATAAAACAACAATTATATAGAATCAGCGTAAACACAAATAGGTCTCTCTGAAATATAAAACAACAATTATATAGAATCAGCATAAACACAAATAGGTCTCTCTGAAATATAAAACAACAATTATATAGAATCAGCATAAACACAAATAGGTCTCTCTGAAATAAAAAACAACAATTATATAGAATCAGCATAAACACAAATAGGTCTCTCTGAAATATAAAACAGCAATTATATCTTAATTCTTTCTCTGAAACAGAAATATCATACTAAATATTCAATGAACGTACAAATCATTTGATTTTTGCAATGTTTGCTTATTCAGATGTAGAATTATGGTAGAATTACAGTGGCATCTTCAGTCTGTGTAAAGGTATTTTGTCCCCAACAGGATATAGTATTCCATATTTTGACGACAAAAGGTACCTTTCTAATGTTATGATCACATTTCTGTAGAGGTTGTGTACAGGCTGTATCTGCCATTCTGTATGATCTGCAGCCCACTAATTCTGTTACACGCACCAAACCAAAAGATGTTTATGCAGTACTGTACATTTGTAACTTTGTATTTGAGTAATTACCTTTCTACTGTCATGTGTTGACTGTTTGTATCTGTGCCATCTACAGCCCAGTAATCCTGTCATACACACCAAACAATAGTTGTGTTTGTAGTATTGTAACTTTGTATTTGAGTAATTACCTTTCTACTGTCATGTGTTGACTGTTTGTATCTGTGCCATCTACAGCCCAGAAATCCTGTCATACACACCACACAATAGCTGTGTTTGTAGTATTGTAACTTTGTATTTGAGTAATTACCTTTCTACTGTCATGTGTTGACTGTTTGTATCTGTGCCATCTACAGCCCAGTAATCCTGTCATACACACCAAACAATAGTTGTGTTTGTAGTATTGTAACTTTGTATTTGAGTAATTACCTTTCTACTGTCATGTGTTGACTGTTTGTATCTGTGCCATCTACAGCCCAGTAATCCTGTCATACACACCAAACAATAGTTGTGTTTGTAGTATTGTAACTTTGTATTTGAGTAATTACCTTTCTACTGTCATGTGTTGACTGTTTGTATCTGTGCCATCTACAGCCCAGTAATCCTGTCATACACACCACACAATAGTTGATGTTTGTAGTATTGTAACTTTGTATTTGAGTAATTACCTTTCTACTGTCATGTGTTGACTGTTTGTATCTGTGCCATCTACAGCCCAGTAATCCTGTCATACACACCAAACAATAGTTGTGTTTGTAGTATTGTAACTTTGTATCTGAGTAATTACCTTTCTACTGTCATGTGTTGACTGTTTGTATCTGTGCCATCTACAGCCCAGTAATCCTGTCATACACACCAAACAATAGTTGTGTTTGTAGTATTGTAACTTTGCATGTGTTACCATCTTCATCTTTGCCATGATGTCTAATCAAGGTACCACAGCCTGTTGTCACATTCCTCTTTTCTTTCCTCCATCCCTCGTTCCATTATACTTCATTCCATGTATGTTATGTTACTACCTATAAATACAATGAATAATCACTAAATTTGTCATTTATTAAATCAAATAAACAGGAGGCCCGAGGCCTGGAGATCGCTAACATGAAAACCATGTTCATTTTAGAATTTCAAACCAGAGAGAGGCATTCTCATGCTTTCCAATCACCAGCCAAGCAAAGCAGCACTTTCACAAGTTGTAGTGTAGAATGACCCTAAACTTGCCCCTATTTTCAATCATCAATACGACCATTTAAGACCATGTCACATGTTGAACCTAAAAATAATCAAGGTGACTTGACCCTCATTAATTATTATATTGAGTCTCATCATGATCCTTGACCATCCCTGCAAGTTTAACGATAGTATATCAAGTAAGTTATAGTCTATTCACAGTTGCATAACATGTGATACACAAATAATCTCTTGCATGGGAATCCCCTTCGATTAAACAAGGTAAATCTGTCTAAATCTTCTTTATATGAATTTATTTCAGGCCTATCATATGACCATTGTTATCAATCATATGATGGTAATTCATTCTGGTCAAGAATAGAGGTATATTCAGAAAATACTTAATCAGAAAACTTGCAATGCTCACCACACAGTGTGTGAGATTGAAAATTGTAGTCTTACAGACATTCCGTCTACAGTGATTTTAGATCCTATAGACCACAGCAGTTAACTGTAGACCAAAATAAAAATAATCCCAAAAATCTAATATTTTGTGAATTTTACTGATAAAACAATTTACTTTTTTCAACAATAGAATCATTGACAATGATTTGAAATCGATAGAAATTTTCATTAGTCTTATAAATTTTATCAATTTATGTGACATTGATGCTGAAAATTCCTATAGACAAGTTATTCTATAACTTTTTCAATTCCTACAGACCAATCCATTTACTGTAGAAATTGGCCATCCGGCCACCGTTAATTTCGCACACTGACCACTATTATGATAAGGTGAACATACTGTTACGGTACAGATAAGAAAGTTCTGCTTGGTCCAATACATGAAAACATGAGGTTATTTCCATAAAAAACCTCCATATGTATGGATCAAGATGTCATGTGTTTGACCTGACGCATGAGTGTAAACTTACAATGTAGCGCTTAGTGCGAAGAGACGAAGTGGAGGAAAATGGTATTGCAAGTGGAGTGGCTGTATCATTGATATTAAAGCTTAACAAGGTAAAATATGTTTGCCAATTGTTTAGTTTTGCTTTATTGGAGTCAGACATAGTTGGTAATCCCCTGGAATACTTGCCGATTCGCGCCGGCCATATCCTAAATTTGGGTAATGGAATGGCGGATTAATCCAGGAGTGTCCCAGAATTTTAAATTTTTTGTACCAGAATTTTGTCATTTGTCCTGGAAAATTTTCATCAATGTCCCATAATGG
This sequence comes from Pinctada fucata, assembly GCA_028142955.1. Taxonomy (NCBI): domain Eukaryota; kingdom Metazoa; phylum Mollusca; class Bivalvia; order Pterioida; family Pteriidae; genus Pinctada; species Pinctada fucata. Next base: position 67,959,923 of record AP027105.1, on the reverse strand, counting down.
CTGAAAAAAATCTGGCATGTATGCCAACCAACCAAATAGCCAATTTTCCCTATGTCACTTTTAAGCCCTCCCTCTTTCTGAAGGGTCTGCTATGCAAAACACTTGGGATATAGGAACGAGACTAAACAGGGAAGCAAATAAGCACTCGCTCACTGGCCAATGCGACTAAAAGTTCAGTGTGGACTACCAAAAATGTTTTTCTGATCGCCCACTTGACAACCGTAAAGTTCCGATCATGACTGTTTTCTTGTTTTGTAGTTTCCATAACTCATGTTGTGAAACAAAAACTCATGGGTATTTGACAAATTTTCATTCGTGGAAAATGAATAGATCTCCCTTATTTCCTTGTAAAGACACACCATAATTTTAAATCAGTATACCAAAATTTCATCTAACGTTTCCAAAAGCGCACAAAGTAACTGTCTGGAGACTGTCTGACGTATACGTACATGAAATATATTTATAACTGGATTTACTTGTATTTATTGATTTATTTAAAGGTACTTGTGCTTAAGATGACCAAAATCAAAACACTACTTTAATATCTAAAATATAAATACATTTTTATTAAGTGAAATTTACGCGGAAATTACTCAAACTGATTTGATGTAAGAACGGTGTTGGAAAATAAAGAGCACTGACCTCAAACGACTGACTGCAATTATCGTTCAACATATCAACGTCGTTAAATAAAATGACATGTACACTGGTCTCTCTCTTAATTTCTTACATGGTGCATCTGCAAAATGGCCATAACTTGATACCAAGAAGGAGAAAAGGAGGGGGGGGGGGGGTTGAATTTAGGTACATTTTGATGTGGGCTAATTGTTTTTGATGTGGGCGCCTAAATTCATTGACTTGTGAGCCCACTTGGCCCCGAAAATTTCAACGAATTTTCATCCCTGCTAAAGTAGGATTATTTTCTCATTCAGAAAGTAGGATTATTTTCATCCTTTTAAATCACATTTTTTCTTGTATCTATACCAGTTCAGATGGCGACATTTGAGCTAAGCCATTCAGGCTCTCATAATGCTCATCTTATTTGTGAAGAATCTGTGAAGAAACCATCTTCATGGATTTTGCATCCTTAACAAAAGCTGGCCATTAAATACTTAAATATGTACATGTAACTTGAGCGCAGCTCAAACTCAAGATACTTTTCAAGAACTCTGCTGTTGTTTATAATAATAACAAAACTAATATGAATCTAGGCATTGCCTACAAGGGAGTGTAGCATGATTCAAAGTTGTTGTCTTAGTCTTACTTTTGAAGCATCTACCAAATTATTTTTCTACCAATTTATTCAAATTCTGTTGATTTTGAATTCGTAATTCCTTCGTTAGTATGCGTAAAATAATTATCCTAAATTATAGATTAAAAGATATTCCTTTGGATCACGATCATCAGACTTCACGTGCAAAGTCGCACGTACTGTAACGTCATATATGGAAATATTTCTTCCAGAGGGAAGGGATGAAAACAAATAAAAACACAAACACTCAAATACACATATTTTCGGCCTCTTATATGAACGCCAGAGAAGCAAGGATGTATTTTACTTAGAATTGTTATAGATCGTCGTTTTTACACTTGATAAAGGCCAAGGGGCCGAAAATTTGTGTATTTGAGTGTTGTAATGTCATTCTTGACGTCATAACCTTTTGAGCACCGGAGTCTTAGCCGCTGCCATTTTGGTAAGCCAGTCTTTACACATCGGATGTTAGTGGAAACTAGAACAGGGAAATTACGATGATTTTCGCATTGACAGCGAGTAAGATTACAATGAAAGGATGGATAATATATCAAATTATTATTGACTAACCATTAAAATGTTATATAAAGTCCAACACTTAGTGCAATCTTGTCATTATCTAACCACATTGGATTCACCAGTGGAATTTAGCGATACGAAAAACTCGAGCCCGAGTTTTCATTCAGATCATTAGATTTCAAACAAATAACATTTTTGATCAACAAATTAATCACAACAATAATAATTATGATTTAATTTGACAATACCAAGGTAAGAAGATGGTGTTTTTTAAAATACAGGTGAAATAAATATGTTTTATGCTAGGCGAAATCCCTCATTGCCATTTTAAGAGCTGACAGATATAACCTCGCATTTCGCAGCAAGGTAACATGTATATGTTATAGAACTACTCTTGGACCAGTGGCAGATTCAGGGGGTGCGGAGGGGGCGTCTCCCCCCCCCCCCCCCCCCCCGGCACTGGCCCAAAATTTTCCAAAAACAGGTATATTTTGGCCCATTTTCAGTAAAAATCGGCAAAATTCGCCCCTTGACCCCCCCCCCCCGCAAAGGGGGCACTGGATCTGCCACTGTGGACATACATTTAACGCTGCAATGTTCAAGAAATTCACAACGTGATTTGAATTTTACAAACCAACGATAGTTACTGTATATTGAGAACCTTTTCTCACTTTCACAACTCTGGCCCTGGGCTGAGTAACAAAAGGGGACAGTGCCCGTGTCATTGTTTCGAAAGTCAAACATAAGATTGGATACTAAGTTGACAAATAGTTTAAAATCCAAATGTAAATCATAGTAATATTAAAAATAGACAGAAATTAAGCTCACTTTTTCCAGTTTTCTTCATGCTGCTTCATTTTTTTTTCTGTCCTCATAATAATCTGATAATTTTACGAATAAATGTTGTCCCCGATCCCGATTAACTCATACCAAAAATAAAAAGATTACTATTAGATCTACTCTTCTATGGACAAGGGGTGGGTGGGATATCTTGTATCAACATGGCCTTTCACTCAACGGTTAATAGAAAAAGGGAGTGGATCCCCCCCCCCCCAAAAAAAAAACTTACTTCACAAGAACACCACATTTTCAAAGTCATATTTCCCCAAACTTACTTCACAAGGACACCACATTTTCAAAGTCATATTTCTCGTTGAATAGAGTTAAGTGTTTTTGAGTTAACATTTAAATTTTAACTTTCTGCTTATTATTAGGAATTTTTTTCATGTTATCAATCAATATTTAAGCAAATGTATGCTCAAATTGTATTCATTCATTTAAGATTATAAGCTACATATATATACAATGTACATGTAAGGCATTTTAAGGCTATAGATCTATATGCATATTATACTTCCATCCTTCTTTTATGATTTCATGGACAATGACCATTTTATCGAAATGTGATTCGCCAATTAAGACCTTGAATTTGAATTTGTGAAATAGGCTTATTCGTGACAAAACAGGTTAAATGTTAATGAGCAAATTTCCCAATAAATGAATTTCAGATCTCATTATTCGCAGAATATTGAAAGTAAAATATTTTCAGCTCCCTCAATTTAAAATATTTACATGCTGATTTTAGCACAGGCACTGTTCATTCTCTTAAAATCTACTTTACCCGCATTTTCTTCATTTGCCTCATCCAATGAAACACGTACAATATAGATAGGGGAGGTTCCAAGACCCCAGACACCTTTTTATTAATTAATTGCGTTTGTGAATATTAAAAAAAAAACATTGTCGCAACCTACTCCAGTTAAAGAAGATCCTGACGATAATCTCAACAGTACTCACAATAGAGCACAAAATAAAGCATCGACGGATGTATTGTTTTGTGTTTCTCTGCCTGTAGGTCAATATCATATGATAAAATATTGCGTTTGTGAAACACGAATGTCCCCGTCGGCATCTGTCAGTATCAAGAAGGTAAATCTCGATGGGCAAGAGTCAAAGTTTTTCAAAAGTAGGTCAAAGGTCAAGGTCATATAGTCAAAAGTTTTGATATCAATGGAAAGGCACTGTCAAAAAGAATGCACATGTGAAAATTGAAAGCTCGATCACCTACTACTAGTATTTAAAAGTTACGGCCAATGTTAAAGTTTTTTTTTTCAAAAGTAGGTCAAAGGTCAATGTTGAGGTCGTGAGGTAAACAAAATTGGTATCAATGGAAAGCTCTTGTCACAAGGAATACACATATAAAATCGCTATCACATACCATTCAAAAGTAATAGACAATGTTAAAGTTTTTCAAAAGTAGGTCAAATGTCAAGGTCAAGGTTTTTCTGTATCAATAGAAAGGTCTTGTCAAAAGGAATACACATGTGAAATATAAAAGCCTTATCACCATGATCACCTACCATTCAAAAGTTATGCCCAATGTTGTTTTTGCCACGGACAAACAGGCCAAAAACTATATGCCCCTGAATCTTTTGATTCCGGGGGCATGAAAAAATATAAAATGAAATCGTGAAACACGAATGCCCCGTCGGCATTTTTGTCAGTATAGACACTGTATTCATTCGAGATGGACAAACTCTTAAAGGTCAAGGTCACTTTGGGAAAAATGATGCCAATAGGAAGGTCTTGTAACTAGGAATACACATGTGAAATATGAAAGCCCGATCATTTACAAATCAAAAGTTCTGGCCAAGGTCAACTTAGTGTTTTTTAAACGTAGATCAAACTCCAAGGTCAAAGTCACAAGGTCAAAAATTGGAAAGGTCTTGTCACAAGGAATATGCATGTGAAATGTGAGCGCCATATCTCAAACTATTCAAAACTTGTAGTAATTGCCAAAATTATAGTTTTGCAAAGTAAGTCATACACTGAGATCAAGGTTACAAGGTCAAACATTTTGGTATCCATGAAAAGTTCTTGTCACAAGGATACACATGTAAAATATGAAAGATCCGGACCTATCCCTTACCGTTCAAAAGTTATTGCAAAGTAGATCCATCCCCAAGGACAAGGCCACAGGGTGACAAAGGTAAAAAATCATGGATATGCATTTCGCTTGTTAATTCTTATTCATTCACAAAAGGACAAACAGACGAATGGACAAACCAGTAATTTAATATAAGGAATTTTAAAATACCAAAGGCAGAAAAAAAGGAATTATAATGATTCGATTACATATCAAATACATATGAAAAAACTATTTTCAAGGTGTCAGTGGTTTTTTTTTTTCCGCAAGTCTGTGACAAGCTCCCCTTGCCTGCGGAGAAGCGTTATCATTGACCTAAAAATGAATGAAGAGCTGGGTATAAATAAGTGCATGATTTTTTTTCAATCCTGTACCGCCAGCCATCCAAGGAGCTCCTTACCTTTTAAAAGTTATGCTGCAAGCGGTTCAAGTTTTTGTGACAGACAGAAAGAGAGACGGTCGGGGGGGGGGGGGGCTGTAGGAAAAAATGCTTTTGTCAAGAACTTTGAACTTTGCTTGTATTTAGTTTGAATTTTGATTTTTACTTTTGCCCAATATGCTTAGTCTAATTAAGAAACGCTTTAGAAAGTCAAAAAAATTTAGTGTGATGTATATTTTTCATCATTGGAAAGATTTTGACCGGATACAATATTTTTTTTATGCGTCCTTCTACACACACACACACACACAAAAAAAAAACAAACCGACAAGATTACACAGATAATCCATCGCTAATCTCCAAATCTAGTATATAATAGGTTGGAGAAATGACATCTCATTCCGCACTTTGCACTCTGCATGTACTAAATATATTTGAAAGATATTGTCATTTGCAAAGCCGACACAAAGCAAACGTGTTCCCCTTTAGTAAACAAAGTTTACCTGAGGAACATCGCTGGGGCCTCTCACTTTGTCAATTGTCCCTAAAGATAAGCCCAATAGTGTATAGAGTGTATACCTGAGCCTACTTTTGGTAGACATTTAAGTTGAGCTATAAAGTAAGGTATTGTTAGTGAGAGATTAGCAGACGATAAGAGCAAACACCGGGGCCAATCAGCAACCACCTTGGTGAAGCAACACGTATTTGATAGTCTGCCAAGCCTAAACTTGCGCAGTCGGTAAACACCGAAGAGCATAAACTCGGTCACAGAGTAACATATGTCTAAAGTTACTGGTTGATAATACACGGCATAGGTAAGTGGGCTCTGTCTTCTTCATTTAATAAACAATACTTTGACAACTTTATTTTCCATACTAAAGTTTCAGCTAACTCTATATTAATGATTATCCGAAGTAAAGCTACTTTTAAAAGTTGAGTCTTTGAAGCATATAAGTTCTTTTTATGCTTGGCTGCATTGTTCTCGTGTCGATTTAGTTCCGTTGAAAGCCTAACGACTCCAGGTAGTGGGGTTTTGTTTGAATTGATGTCTCATTTCATGTTGGTATTTAAACCTCCAGTTCGTCCTTTACTTATCAAGTAACTTTTATAGACGGGCTTAAATTTTGAAGTAAAAAGAATTATTTAAAGTGTACTAAGTGCAGCTGGTTATATGTAAGGTTGAAGCCTTAGTAAATGTCTCATAAGAAATCTGATATGCATAAAATTGTGAAGAATGTATTTGTGTCTGCTGGTATGAGACGGGTGAAAAGCAGACTTAGTTTGCACGCGCTTCGTCGCGCGGTGTTCTGCCCGCATAGCGACATAAGCAGCTTAGTTACACTGGTACTTAGTTAAAATTCGTTCTGTATCAGAGAAGGATATGTACACTTAACGTGTGTATGAATACTTGGTGATAAGACACATCCAAATGTACTAATATCCTAATTTCCTTTGATAGCAAAGCAAACATGAGGCACCGGTAGGGACATGTACTATAACTGTCAAATATTCATCAAGTGTTGATGTATCTATAAGCGTTAAGAACATAAGACGTGAAATAGGACCGCTCCAGGCTATAATCTACATAGAGCTGAGCGGCAGTACGTGACTTGAGGACATAAATGTTTTGTCGTACAAACGTATGGGAACAGATACATCTTCATTAGGTAACAATGACAACCGCCAGATCCGGCAAAATTAGGCATTCTACCTGTCATTGCATTACAGGGAACCCTAACGTATGTTTTAAACATTCTCTACCAGAGTTTGTCGTCGTGGCAAACCCTCTGAGGTCAAAATTAGACAGGTTCTTAAAGTTGACTTTGTGTTATCACCTGAGAAACATCAGGGGTTTCTAAGTCTGTGGAAAGACAGGTGATTTTGGTGTCAACGCCAAGTACTGATATCAGGGCGGAGAGATAAAACTCGAAGACTAAACATATGTCATGACGCGCATACGGTATCAAGGTGACTTTATAAAAATATAGATATCAATATGATCAACTTTAGAAAAAAAGAAAAGAAAAAGAATGATTACACTTTAATCTACATTCAAAATGGTAAATACGATTTACTATATACAACAAAACAGCGAACAAAATACACAACATGAAACAAAAAGTAAACGACAACAAAATAAAATGGTTAAAACCATTGAATAAATTTTAAAAGAGTAAACATTTCATCTTTGAAACATTAGTAAGCATGGTATAAATGGCTTATCCCTACTACACGTACTATGCGTGAAACCTGCTTTATCTTTTGAATATCGGCTATCCCAATTTCTATCCACCGAAAATCTTGGATAGTCTGACAACGCTGACACGTACAATTATCTACGCAATGCATTCTTTGCAGTCTTTATCCTTGAACACGAAATTTTCATAACTAGAATACATTTTAGAAATACAAAACGCATTGCCTCCTCTATCATTCTCTAAATAATTTTCCATATATTTTTTCAGATGCAATGCCATGGACATTAAAGTGGAGCCGTTAAATCCTGGAATATTCTCCGCTCACAGTTCCGGAAGTACCGACAGAATGCGGGTTCCGACAAAGACTGAAAATGATAGCGCCATGTATGACCAGGTTTCCGACTATGTTCCGCCTCAGCAGTCCGATACAAGTTATAAATACCAAAGTACATCTATGCCAGTCTTTCCTAACATGCCATATTCGTCTGCCTATCCATATGTACCTATACGACCTGCGCCTTCGCAGACAGTCCAAGTGAGTCCACAGTACCCTCAGATGACTTCCGGTGTTTCTGATCCGTACGATGTAGAAGAAGAGGCAGCGTTCGAGGAAAAAGTACCGCGAAATTCCACGGGAATAATCGGTAAAAGGTCACATCTACCTAAGCGTTACAAATGCGCTATGTGCGCTTACAGGACACGATATAAATCCGATCTCAATCGTCATGTACGAAAACACGCCATTGCAACTTTCAATTGCGATATTTGTAACATGCCTTTCAAAACTGTCGGAAATGTAGAATTTCATAAGCGGAAGGAACATTCCGGGCTACTAGCCAATCAGACTACAGCATCTGTTAATGACGTCATTAAGTACAGCTGTAAAATGTGTCCCTATGGTTCTCAATACAGCTCCGATCTAACGAGACATGTCCGGAAACACTACGTGGCTAAATTCCATTGCCAAATATGTAACAAGCCATTCATGACATCCGGTAGCCTCGCAAGCCATAAGCGCACTGCGCATGAAACCAAAGAATGCGACGACGCCGACGCATCGTCACTTACTGCGCATGACGGAAACAGCGAGTCCGATTTCGATAGTGCTGAGCTTAATAGTGTAGATGTAAACGGCAACGATAAAGAAGATATACAATTTGATGACGAGGGAATGGAGGACGATTCTAGAGACAAGAATGACGATTCTATAATAGTTGTCTCTGAGAACTCGTACAGCTACGAAGAACCGGATATAGAAACCACGCCAATTGCCGAGGGAATAAATATTTCTTCCGGTAGCATAGCATCTGAAAAGCATTCCGAAGCGGACTCCAAACATTCCTGTCCTTACTGCAATAAAACATTCGGTAGAAAACTAGTTTTAGAACATCATATTAAGAATGTCCATCGCCCTAATATCGACGAGAAGGACGACTTTGTCAATTATAACAAAGAATACGACTTGGCACTGGACATGTCCATACAGGAGATGGAGAGCTCTCCCGTCGAGACCCCACGGGCGTCGACAACCAACACAGGTCCGCTACGTCATAAATGTCCATTTTGCGCGTATGCTACAAATTACAAAAGCACATTTGATCGCCACGTACGGAAGCACGAACTGTTATGTCATATATGTAACGTATGTCGCATGCCGTTCATTACGTTTGGGCACTTGCAGCGTCATATCCGCGACAATCACCCCGACCACAATCAACAAATATCAAAGAAGGAGGTGACGATAGAGAAGCAGACCTGCTCCTACTGCGATTTTGAAGCCGAGAATTTGGAGCAGCTCCGGATACATTGCGAGGTTAAACACGGTCAGGTCATAGCACAGGAAGTACACCGAAGCGGGACCAAAAAGTCGCACACCAAAGCACAAAGTACGCCTGTAGCTAGTAACATACCACCGGAAGCTCCAAGTGGCAACGGGGGTAAATCCATGTACACAGGTACAATTAACGAGAGACAAGAATCACCTTCAGAGAAACCCATGACGCAAAGTCATAAAGAGATGAAGATACTTTACAATGTACCAAAGACCGAAGCACAGATGGAGGAAGATGTATATACCTATCCCCCGACGAGCGGTCGCTATGCCAAACTGGTGTCGGACTTTGACGACTTTGCCGCCAAACCCTTTGCCTGTGCTCTCTGTTTCTTTAGATGTTCCGATGTTCACTCACTAATTACACATGCTGAGAATCATCTTACGGGATGTAACCCGTTTCAGGTTCCCGAAACGGCACGCTTTACTTCCGGTCCCGATGGAACTTCGGAAAATACTGACACCTTACTTACTTACAAAAGCCTCTCGGAAAAACCCGAATCAGCTTCGGACATAAACAAGCCTGTGTTTCCCACATCCGTACCTGTGCATATGAACTTTACACTTCCTAATTCCAGCGTAACGTCTCAGCCATCGCCATCTATTGTCTCGGATCCCATAGACGTCACTGCATCGTACATTAAGCGCGAACCTTCCTCAAACAGGAGAAAGTCTAGCATGCCAACCAGACTTAGACAAACCCCACAATCACCTAGACAAACCCCGCAATCTCCCATCAAACCCATTAAGCCATTCAAAGAATTTCCGGCAACAAAACTTAACATAGATCGTCTCATTCCGACATTTTCCGTCCATTACCGTAAAGATAAAACAAACCCAGCCAAACCTTATTTGTGCCTCATGTGTCGGAAGCGTTTCCGACATTTGCCGATGTTGAAACAACATTTCCGACAGGCTCACAATGAGAACGGGAGTGCAAACAATCAGAAGTTTGAATGTGAGCCGTGTAGCTTAACCTTCAATACACCAATGGCTCTTCAGGAGCACCATGAAATACACCACTGACACAAGGATAAGACATGACGCTGTTAACAGTTCAAAATGTTTACAGAGCTTTATATACGATTTTGTAAAACTATACCACAGATATATATTGTTTTCGTTAACCATTAACAGTTCTCGTTAAAATAATATGGTGATTTGTTCATATATAAAATATATATCAACATAATTTACATTAAAGCATATTTTCATAACATATCATACTTTATTTTTTCAAATTACCACACGGAAAACCATGATTCCATTGGTTAAGCAAAAGTCAACATTTGCTTTACTTTTCTGTCTTTTTTTACAGGAAGACAATATCTTCTATTTGTCAAAGCTAAGAATACGGATGTTACCATAGCAACAAAATTGTGCATTTGTTTTATATTCTGTTGCGTATAGCTTACAAGTGCGGTGCTCTAGATGTGGGGTTTCTATAGTATTTTGTAATATGGAATCCTTTTAGACGAATATAGATTTGCAAATTTTGAGCATGTTTGTTATGGATGCCGATCAAAACTGTTGCAGTCAACACAAAATTTGAGTATATTGTATTTCTTTGCCTCCGTAGTGACCTGATGACCTTGATCTTGGTGGTTGACCTACTTTGTGAAATGTTAGCCTTTGTTTATCTAGTAAACTCCTGTAATTGGCACCACATTTTGACATGGTGACTTTGACCTTGGCATTTGACCTGATTTCTTCTGTCACGAACATTTTTTTGTTTTCCTTTGGAGATGTGTCTTTTTCAAACTTTCAAGTCTGAATCATTAAAAATGACTACTTAGTACTAATACACTTGAGAAAGTAAGTGAGCCATCGTGTAAAGCCACAGGGTAGACCCTGCCTTACAATGCTGTATCTTTTCAGCATCGGCTTTTTCACGTGAAGAATAATATTGCAATTGAAACTTTCTTAGGTCAAGGTAAAACGGTCATCGCGGTACAATGTGATGAAAAAATCTGGTCTGGAAGCAAATAAAAGTGAAAAAAAATTACACCCTGACCTTAAAAAAGTAGCTCAACTTTTAATAGGTGTAAGTCGCAAGGTCATAAGGTAAATAACGGTCTTGTCGTTGGATAACCGAAGGTTCTACCTCTCTTTCAGAGATTTTGTTCCAATGAGAAATTTTAAACCAAAATGTTGACACTTGAAAACGGACTGACAACGTCAATTTATATACTGGACTTCGGGTTTAGACGATGAGGCAGTTTTCAGTTTTCAGAGTCAAGTAAATAGGACAAATGTCCTCACAGCAAAATGTACATGAAGTACTTGTTACAGTGAATGTGTGTATAAAATATGAAAATTTGAAGACATAAAGCTGCTAGGATGTTTTTCATGTCAAAGGTCAAGGTCACTATGTCAAAAGTCTTTGTATCAAAATGTAGCACTTGTTGTAGTGGATGTGTTTGAAATGCAAAATACCGTCACCATCACACTTGAAGAAATTAACTAGACGGGCGGACAGCAGACATGTGGTACGTACTTTCTACATACCCCAACTTCGTTTCAGGGGGTATAAATATGTAAAATAGGAAAAACCTACCCCTTGTAGTACAAAGAATATCTGCTTTCATTACTTCTTAACCTAAAATGCAACATAGACCCAAATAAAGGTCAAGGTCACAAGGTCAAAAGTCGTGATACTAAAGTAATACTGTTTGTGGTGAATGTGTGTATGGAATTTGAAAGGCCCACCATTGATAGCAAGAAAGAAATCTGCTTTTAAAACTTCTCAATTGAAAATACACCATAAGTCCAAGGTTAAGGTCACAAGGTCAAAAGTCATGATACCAAAATGTAGTACTATTTGTGGTGAATGCAGGTATGAAATATGAAGGGTATACCACCGATAGTATCAAAGAAATCTTATTTCAAAACGTCTTAAGTAACCTAAAATGCTATAAAGGGTCAAGGTCAAAAGTCATGGTAACATTAACATTATGGTGAACAAATGCATAAAAACACTGATACTATGAAAGAAACTGACAGACAGACCAACAGGGGGATTTCTATATACTTCCCCCTAAACTTCTTTTGCGAGGGGGGGGGGGGGGGGGTGGTGTGGTTGATAACATTATTACACAAATCCTGCAATAAATTTTGGATAAACTAAAGTTCAATGTATCGAGTTGAGCCTATGAATTTCGTCTTTTGTTCGTTGAGAAATAAATGAACTGAACCTCTATCTGAATCCTGAATTTCTCTTTATTTTATTATTGTTGTTTGATATTTTGTAAAACATTGAATAATTGCCATCATGGTGATTTCAATAAAGAATTTGAATTTGAATCCAGCAGAAATATATTTGAGGGCATTGATGACATTTTATTTGACGAGAGTAGATTTTTCGGGCTCACAATTTTCAAACGTTTAAATGACAACGATTTTCATAGATACAGTAAACAATATGGCGACCAACAGGTGCCCGTTGAGTTAAATCCCACGTCAAATAATTTGAAATAAAAAAAAAAAATGGATCTTTATCAGTAGCAGTTTGAACACCATAATCTCTGGATAGAATCTTCGACTGATAAATCAACAGAAGAGGGAAACCCCTGGTCTACAGACCTGAAAGGAAGCAAACTTTCGTTTTCAGACTAAGTAGGTCACCAAAAAGCATTGAAATTAAATTATTCATAACTTGAAAAAAAATCTAGAAATTAAAAAAAAAAAAAAAAAAAAAAAAAAACACTAGCACATGATATATAGCTTATGTATTTCTGTGCTAAGTTTATGGAATGGGGGATGGTTGGCAATGCCTGAATTACTCTTTATTCATTTATATTTCTATTTCTGCTCATTCATCCAATCATTCATTTGTCAATTAATCCATTCATTAAAGTGATATTAGAACATCTGTGAAAATAGTATATAGCATTAGCTCTTTAAAAATGAAATTTTTCATGCTGTAACCACAGAAAAAAAAATCCTGGTTTTAGAGGAAATCGACATTTTTGTCAATTTACCCAATAAATTTTCGGGATCGACTGTATTCTTCGTGGGTCTCAGTAAATGACGTCATAAGTTGTACGCGACAAAGTGATTGCCTCACTTCACGCAAATGTGTATACGCATTTGTTTACCGTTTCAAGAATAAAAAAAATCTATATCTGAAATATTGTTTTTTACTGATTGAGCAAAAAACAAAAAACAAAAAAAAAAGAATAAATAAATAAATAAATAAAATAAAGAATAAATAAATAAAGGGCGCACCATTTCTAAACTCTGATGTTCATGGCTGGCAATCACCTGTAGATTCAGGACAGAAGAAGTTTGAAATAATTTATATTCTGATTAAGAAAAATAATGGTGCTGGCCAATATTTTTGATAGATTCTGTATCTACATATGGAATTATGGATCTAGCACATGTCGAATATTAGATCGTGTTGTGCGGGGGTACCCCCCCCCCCAACACGCGCACATTTGTCCGTTTTGATTCGTTGAGAGAGAGAGAGAGAGAGAGAGAGAGAGAGAGAGAGAGAGAGAGAGAGAGATCATCCCATCTTTTCTATCATCAATTGCCTCTCATGAAAACGTCACTATTCAATAATGTTTTCAGATAAGAATTTATTGCTTCGTTCTTTTATGTTATTATGATATTCCATAAAAACCGCTAGCTGTGACCATAGTTTAATGATTTAGAAAAAAAAAAGAATAATGTCGAATCGTTTTTCGTTGTTAATCCCTAAAATTGTGACCATATATATTGATAGAATAAAATCTGATCCTTATTTTAATCAAAATAGATTTCGTGACATCGACCTCCTCAGAATAATATTAAAATTTACTGAGTGTTTTAAATACCCACTGAGGAGCTCGTGAAATAAGGTCTACCCTATATCCCTTGCACCAATCAGTGCAGGTGAATTTTGAAATAATTATTTATAAAGATGAATTTTTAAAAAATATATGTAAAAATAAATTAATAATGTTTTGTTTTAGTTAACTATTATTATACCCCTCACCCCCTTTCTACGCTTCTAAGAAAGATTGTTTTCGGTGTTCACTGTGATCCGCCCTCCCTATTTTAGATTCCTGAATCCGTCTTTGCCAAAGATATCTCCATCTGTCATTTGTCATTAAAGTGAATGTATATGACAATATGAATATATAGGTAATACTATGTTGTACACTAAGCACAATAAAAGAATGGGTCTGAAACTCCAGTCGCACGCATTCCAAGTTAACCCCCCCCCCCCCTTCTGTGTTTGAAAGACGTCGGGCTGTATATTCAACCATTGTTTCAAATCGTGCGTGTTTAGAACAAACAGTAAAATAGAACAGACAGAAAATATGATGTGACATCATGTGTGAAATCGTCCATCCAAAGACCCTTTTCCCATCCCCCCCCCCTTTTTTTTCTCACGGACAGATGCTCGGTCGCATGCAAATTACTAACATTAAACATTTACATATTAACCCTCGGCATGATCAAGAAATTATCAAAAGATGTGAAACTGAGCAAATTAAATGCGAACTCAGCTTCAATACTTCAACGGTACATTGAATTGTTTACACTACTTTCGTCTTTCGTGTACAACTTTCTACGTCATCAGTGTCTCCATCATATTTACCGGAAGTGCTCATTTATAGAATCAGGGTTTCTGTAAATGGCTAAAAATAGCAACTTCAAAACTGATTTATGTATGTGTGCGGTAAGAGCTGAAAACAATTTTTGGCGTTTTATGGTTTATTTTTAGGGAAAGTTTTAGGTAAAAGTATTATCTCATATGTTCTAATATCACTTTAAGCTGATAACTTGTATCAACAGGCTGTAAAAGTGTATGTATGCCTATACCTTGTATCCCCAGCTTCCTACCAAGAAGTCTACCAACTAATATGCAACTCTTCTCTCATTGATATGCATATCTTGATTAATGATTTTATCAAAGTTACCGCCTTCCTACTTTATTGTAAATATCCATCATTCCTTCCACATGTTTAGACCAGATTGCAAAGTAGATGTGGTCAACATTAACAATTTGATTGATGAAATCCATCCCTCCATATTTTGATTGAAGCAAAATCTAAGAAATTGTAGGCAAAAGAGACATAACACTTTACATGTAGGAGTACTAGGACCTCCTTTCATGATAACTTTAAAGCTAGTAACCTTGACCTGCTTTTAACAAAAATCTAAGTTAGGCTGTATATTTGTTAAACATGACTGTAAGGGACAAGACTTTTGATATTTCATATGCATGTACATTTGTAGATTATCTATGATCAGGGCCTTGTGTCATGCCTTGACTTTTGATCTGTTAACATTAACTGGACTTGGACCTACTTTCTAAAAATAGTGGGTTGGACATAATTTCTGCATACATGCACCTAACAATAATATACAGATACAGAACATGTTATTGTCAGTGTAAGCACAGACATCAGACAAATTACAACATCTTATATATTAAGACATGCAACACCAACATATCAGAACAAGAACAATCAAATGGTGCCCCTTACTGTGAAGGTCCATGGAAAAGTGAATGGGGATTAACAGTCTAGAACATCCATTGCTTTCATTTGACCTTCTTGGGTAGTTTTTTAATAATTTGACAAAAGTGACATAAACTGAATTAGGTGGGATTCCTTGTATTTGGTTACTGTTCCTATATATGTACATGTATAAGAGATGTTTAATGAAAGATGATTTCAAAAGATTTTAGTACCTTGATCTGACCCATTATGATTAAAGAGGGGGTTGTATACAGACATGGAATTTTCTTTTGAGATGGTCCCTCATGACTAATGAACATTTAAACTTAATCTGATTAACTTACACACTATCATGTAAGTATATGGACTTTTAAATAAAAGAACTTGCACAAGTGTTTAACACTGAGCCGAACTTTAAATCCATAAACTGCAGCAATCACAAAAACAAAGATTTCATTGATATTATATACAAAATGGCTCTTTATAATTTCTGAAATAGTATCTGCATTGGCTAGTAAACAAGAAGCTTGATATGAATCAGTGACTGAGGCAGGGAGAAACACCAAAAGAGGGGTAATTCCTAAGTTTGTGATTCAGCATTATCTCTACATGACAACAGGGGGGGGGGGGGGGGGGAGCTAATGTTTAATTTTTATTCTTACTTTCTAAGAGCTGTCCTGACTTGACAGAATCTTAAAGTTATCTCAGATCTAGGATTAATCAGATGCAAAATTGGAATTTGATAATGAGAAATGGTAAAAAAAAAATCCTGGATACAGAACTGAAAAATAAATACATATATCTTGGCGTTTGATCTTTGTGAGGTGTTTTCATAGATAAGCTTGAGCTGTAATTTTGCCATTTAGTAACTAAGTGATACAATTTCTGTGTTTCAATAAGAGATACCTATATACAATATACATTATCATTTTGTTCTTGTACTAGTGTCATTTCTCATACTAGAAAGGTAAGTATTCACTAAAGTAACCACTAGTGTACCTCTTGCTGAAAATTTACTTCATTTGAATACTTATATATCCATCCTTTTTTATTATTATTTTTTTTTAGATATCATCAAATCTTTTATATGAAAAGTCGTGGGTAGAACACTGTATTCAAATGGTAACTGCAGAATTTAGAATATAATCAATCTTCACTTTTTATTTTTCAGCAGATCTCATCATGGTTTTACATCAGAACATTAATGTAGGTCAGAGGGTAGAGGTCAAGATAGGTCACATGGTCTTCCGAGGCGTGGTCAAATATAAAGGCAGCCTGGTCAACAGGAAGGGGGATTGGGTGGGGGTTATGCTGGAGCGACCAGGTTAGTACAATACATCTACATTCAACAAAAATAATGTATTTTACAAAGTCCTCATGAGAATAAGTAGCTTGTGAAATAAAAGTTTTCCCTACGATAACCTGGTGCATGATCCACTTCTGATCTCTGTTTTATAATTGTTTCATTTTGCAAAAATTCCATCTTCAATTAAGACAAAATTATTTTCAATTAGTAGTGACGTCACTTTAAAATGTTTTTAATGTCTGGATATCAAAAATCTTGAAATATTCATGTGTATCTCACATCCACAAATCAAGTACTAAGTCTGTACCATTTACCATTATAAAGTACAAATTAATGAAAACACAGAGATAACCAAAATCCTCACTTGAATTAAAACAGGGGAAGGCAAGGTCAAGGTCACATTTTACTATAGCAACTGAGTAGTAGCTTGCAATCTGACTAAAAATTGTCACTCATATAATTTCATCAAGCATATTTCAGCATTTGTACAATATGAGGGTTGATTGATATGTTGTGAGCCTCGGTTTTCTAGGATGCAGAAGGTATTCAGCTGAAAGATTATCTCCAATAAAGCCTGTGTTTGTGAAACACGAATGCCCCCGGTGGCATCTTTGTTAGTATGAACACTATTTTCTGTTAAGTACATGTATGTGAGGTCACTGGGTTAAAAGGTCAAAGGTCAAGGTCACGAGGTCAAAAAATTTGGTATCAATGGAAAGGTCTTGTCACAAGGAATACACATGTGAAATATGAAAGCCCTATCACTTACCATTCAAAAGTTATGCAAAATGTTAAAGTTTTTGAAAAGTAGGTCAAAGGTCAAGGTCAAGGTCACGAGGTCAGAAATTTTGGTATCAATGGAAAGGTCTTGTCACAAGGAATACACATGTGAAATATGAAAGCCCTATCACTTCCCATTCAAAAGTTATGCCCAATGTTAAAGTTTTTGAAAAGTAGGTCAAAGGTCAAGGTCAAGGTCATGAGGTCAAAAATTTTGGTATCAATGGAAAGGTCTTGTCACAAGGAATACACATGTGAAATATAAAAGCCCTAAAACTTCCCGTTCAAAAGTTATGCCCAATGTTAAAGTTTTTGAAAAGTAGGTCAAAGGTCAAGGTCAAGGTCACGAGGTCAAAAATTTTGGTATCAATGGAAAGGTCTTGTCACAAGGAATACACATGTGAAATATGAAAGCCCTATCACTTCCCATTCAAAAGTTATGCCCAATGTTAAAGTTTTTGAAAAGTAGGTCAAAGGTCAAGGTCAAGGTCAAAGGGGTCAAAAATTTTGGTATCAATGGAAAGGTCTTGTCACAAGGAATACACATGTGAAATATGAAAGCCCTATCACTTCCCATTCAAAAGTTATGCCCAATGTTAAAGTTTTTGAAAAGTAGGTCAAAGGTCAAGGTCAAGGTCACGAGGTCAAAAATTTTGGTATCAATGGAAAGGTCTTGTCACAAGGAATACACATGTGAAATATGAAAGCCCTATCACTTCCCATTCAAAAGTTATGTCCAATGTTAAAGTTTTTCGGACAAACAGACAAACAGACAAACAGATAAACAGACAAACAGACGGACAGGCCAAAAACTATATGCCCCCGAATCTTTGATTCCGGGGGCATAAAAAGGACAAAAAATCAATGGCACATACTATACTTCACTTCTGACACACTTAAAGGAAAATATTAAACTTAAGCGCCACAGAAAGCTCACTAGTTAAGGATGTGTCGTTCCATCAGGACAATGCTTCTGTTCACAAGTCTGTCACTGCCATGGCTGCCATTTGTGATTATGGCTTTAATTTGATTGAGCATCCGCCTTATTCACCTGATCATGCTCCATCAGACTTTCATCTATTTCCAAAACTGAAAGCAGCTATTCCTGGCACCCACTTTCAGTCCGATGATGGCGTCATACTTGCAGTGGATGGCTTTCTGACCGGTCAAGATAAGGAGTTCTTTAAAAGTGGTGTTGAGGCCCTTAAACAACGGTGGCAAAAGTGTATAGATACTGAAGGGGATTATGTAGAAAAACAATGCAAAATGTCTGATAAAATTCAAATCCATCAATACAAGGCTCACAACATATCAATCAGCCCTCGTAAGAAAATGTTCAAAGTTAAAACTTCATGCAGTAACTGAATGGCGATTATTTTCCTTTAGTTGGTGACAATGATGGAATGGTAATGGGACGACGATATTTTGAATGCAACAAGAATCAGGGGATCTTTGTTAGAGCAAACTGTATCAGGTTTATACCATTGGTTAGATGGTAAGAACCAATTCTTATATTAAGTATTTTACTTTTCCATTTTTATGAGAAACTAATAGTGAAATTTCATCTGAAATTCATTGAAAATCCATCTTAACTTTTCAAAAGTTGGAAATGTAAGGAAATGGAAATCTTTTTTTTCACTTGAGCATTTCAAAGTTTCACTCTTCAAATGATCTGATCTTGAACTCAAAAGTTTAATCAAGTTGTTGAATTGGATTGACATACATCATCATTTAGTCCTGCGAACACTGCCATGAAAAGATAAAGATCTTAATATAAAACTCTCACAATATTTGATATTTTTAGTTTGTACAACAAATACCATAAGGTGTCAGACAGATCTTATGTGGAAGAACCGCTTTTCCAATCAGTTCCTCGTAAGTATATTTTTTACGTTTCTATGGGAAAGCATCCTCTTAGTTTTTCTTAAAAGAGTTTCATACTAGTGAATAGTTATGGTCATATATTGCTTGCTGATTTAATTTCAGTCATGCCCACACCATGACAAATCTGTCTCTTACTATGTTGTCTGACATTTGGTGGTGTCAGGTAACCCTATATAAATAAATTCAGTATTTTTCACTTTTGTTTGATAGGACCTCAAGTACCACCACAGATTTCTAGTCAGTTTGAAAATCAAGCAAAAAGTGGCTTTGCTTTTGATGGTAAGTTTGAAGTCTTTTGATCTTTTACATATTACATGTATATACATGTACAACGTTCCTTATGGCATAGTCAGTTTGATTCTCTCTTTATCTGAGTCATTATAAACTTTCCCTCACAGACAGCTTCTGTTAGATGCATGACTATCATATAGAATTATTGTCAACTTTCTTTAATCAAACCATTTTACATTTCAGATTCCTTATTCAATGCAAAACGTTACCACCTAAGACATTCTGTTGGAAATCAAATCTCTGCTGCTACGATGCGCAGGGCCAAGACAGCAATGGCCGCCTTCCGTTATACATCCCGGCCCATCCATGCCGAGTATGATATTCAGGATGACTTTATAACGTCCCCTACCATCCCTAAAACTCACATGCCATTCTCTGCCCTCAAACGTCAGGTCAGTCGTGGATGGGACGGTACACACTACGTAAGAGAAATGTCTGTGGGGACGGGTCGTGACTCAATAAAGTTCTCACAGTGGAATGATATATCTGTGTAATTCTTACATAATAATAAGTGAGGAGGAATATTTGAAATGTTCTAACTTCTATTATTTCGCAAAATTCTTTACAGAACGGTCATTTTAAAACAGACACATTTATGTATGTTAGTGATACAGCATCAATGTATGGAAATTGAGTAATCACCATAGGGTAATTTCTTATGAAGTTTAGAGTTTTAAGTGTAATTTTATGGGATCAGGCTAGGTTATCAAGCTAACATGGTATCCAATGGCAGTACATGCACTATTTACATTACTTTTCATAACTGAAAAAATTGTACACTAGTACAAATGTAACCTGTCATAAATATTTGATCCTATTTGTCGGATCTTCATGCAGGAAACAATATTTCACAACCAATATATATAAATTTTCTAAATGCAATGTGACCTTGACCCAGTAAAGCATTCTTGACTTTTGTTTGATGGTGACTCTCCACGAGTGTTTTTCCTTTTGATCAAACTTGTCTAATTATTTTGAACTTTAAAGGTTTCATGCCTTACCAGACTTATTGGGAATTTTCTAACAACCAGAGAATGTCAAGGTCCTTATCAGGTCAAGGTCACTTATTTTGGTTCAAGGGTTTTGGTTCAAGGGTATCTAACAGATACAAGTTAATTACCTATTTCATACCTTTTACTTTTTGTCTGGCATGAAACTACAAAGTTAAATCAAATTTTTATGTAATGTGCAAACGAATCCCTTGATGCTTTTCACTATTTCAGGTCATTTCATTGTTGTATATTTTTAAAATACACACATATATTTTTTAGATTTCTATTAAAGAAAAATAATATTCACGACAGGGAATTTTAATGGGTATTTATCTAATGTTGTAGATGTACATAATACCTTGTAATTTCCATTTTAACACAAAAAGCACCTGTGATACATCATATATGTGTTCTATAGATATATATTTATACATGTTAGGAGGCTATGCATAATTTGAAAGCTTCAAGGTTTTAGTTTATTGATAAATAATAGATGTATTTTCATCACATCTAACTGTGATTAGGCAATATTATATGAATGTACCTTTGATGTTCACATTATTTGATTCCAGTTTATACTAAGGGCTATATAATATATTATATATTCAATTGAGACTTTAAATCATATATCTTCAAGTATTTTTCACAGAAAGCTGTCCACAAAAATATGAAATTAAAATGTTTGGAAACTTTTTTTGGCAAAATTTTCGTATAAATTAAATTCCTAAGAGGTGTTTTATAAATGTATTGGTGCTTTTACCATTACTTATTCCATGATTTTTACTTGTTGTAACAATTTTTTATAATGATGGAATTATGTACATTGATGATAATTTCATGTTTTTTGGGGCATATTTAAGATGTATAGAACTAGTCACCTCTCTGGTGTATTAAAGAAAATAAAATATACTATGTAGAGTTTTCTTTTGTATTTGCTAATGTGGTGCAAAAAGTTTGTTTTCATGTTAGTTAATTCAGCTTAATTAGCTTGTGCTGATTACTCTCTTATTGCAAGACAGACTTTATCCTAAAAGCTAAAATTGTAAGAAACAGACTAAAAGAAAGCAGGTACTTTTAAATTCTATCATTTTATGATAATTTACTTGCAATTTTGTTGAATGAGTTGATTGCAATTTTTGTTTGTTTGTTGTGCTAATGAGTTTAGCTGTAGTATTATAGTGTAGTCTAGTTTTAAAACTTTCTTCTATTTCTACTGTAGAATCTGAACATCATTATTTTCACAGATATAGATACTATACTGCATTATAATTTTGCTAAATGAAAGTTGCACTTTTCTAGGGCATAAGAATGTTGGAAAAAGAGCATCAGAATGTTAGAAATGTTGATTGTTTATCTTGTGAGACCCAAACTTCAAGAATCTTCGCTTTTAGTATCAAATACCTGTAAAGTGCTCTTTTGAATTAATCTATTGGATGTAGAGAACAAATGTAATTTTTGATTTTGATTAACAAATGGTGTAGTCAGCATGTAGTTACATGTAGATATTGATCTGTAATAAATGTACCAATAGAAACACTTACAGAGTTTTATATCTGTTCAGTACTTGTAAGGATAAATGTGTACTCTTTCTCATTTCACTTATTTCTCTGATCACAGGAATAAACTAAATGACCTTAATTAAACTTAAAATAACATAAAAACATCGGGATTAAAGATTCGGGGGCATATAGTTTTTGACCTTGCCCCCGGAACCAAAGGTTCAGGGGCATATAGTTTTTGGCATGTCCGTCTGTTTGTCCTTGACAAAAGATTTAACATTGGGCATAACTTTTGAATAGTAAGTGATGGGGCTTTGATATTTCACGTGTGTATTCCTTGTGACAAGACCTTTCCATCGATACCAAAATTTTTGACCTTGTGACCTTCTTTTCAAAAACTTTAACATTGGGCACAACTTTTGATTGGTAAGCGATAGGGCTTTGATATTCTACATGTGTATTCCTTATGACAAGACCTTTCCATTGATACCAAAATATTTGACCTCGTGACCTTGACATCAACCTTTGACCTACTTTTCAGAAACTTAAACATTTGGCATAATTTATGAATGGTAAGTGATATGGTTTTGAATTTTCACTTGCATATTCCTTGTGACAAGACCTTTGTACCAACATTTTTTATCTCGTGACCTTGACCTTTCACCTTCATAAAATTATGTTAATACTGACAATTACTGACGGGGGCATTCGTGTTTCATAAAAACAGATTTGATCTAAAAACATGTTCTTAGTTTGATCATTCCAACTCTGTGACCAGAGGGCTATCTCCATGACATAAGCCAAAATTAATGAACCTTAGTATTTACCCTTTGTGAAACAGAGAACATGAAAATCTTTATATACATTGTTGTGCTGGCACATGTAAATTAATTTCTGCTTATTTTTTTTTTTTTGGGGGGGGGGGGGGAGGTTGACAAAGGTTATGAAAGGTCTAAATAACAATGGGCAGTAATTTCTCGCCCACCTGTCAATGAAGGAATCTACATGTAAATCCTTGAAACTGTCACTCCTATATTTTCTATTAATTAAAAGAAGCTTCTGATTTCCACATATTAATAAATTTAATTCTTGAAGAATTCAACAATTCATGCAAAAACAACTGTAACATGGAACTAAAGAATGTTAGTAAAACATACGCCCAGTAGCTTTGTGATCCTGACTTTTGATCCAAATCAAAGGACACCTTCCTTGAGGAAAAAAACTATAGAGTAAAAATTTCATATGCAAACACATAAGGGTTCTTGAGATACTATCTGGAAACCAATACTTAAGCTCTGTTTATATTGAACAGTAATCTTGACATGTCAACCCAAAGCCAAAGGGTATCTCCCTTTCCTGATATATGATATGTATCCAGGTTTGGTTTCATTTTTGCAAAAATAAAAATATTGGAACAATAAGTATGATAGACAAAGCAAACTCTTTATGCCCCCATGATTACATGGCAGGGATATAACACTATTCTGTAACATCATGCAGATCACTTTCCTTGTACAATCCTGTCTCTCAGACTTCTTAGTTCACATCAGTCCTTCAAATCTCTGGCACCAGTTCATATCAGTCCTATGTAACTTTGCTATCTCAGAGCTTATTCTTTTTATTTTGGTCACTAGGTAACTAGCTCACACCAGTCAAATGTATTTCAGTCTCAGCAACCAGTCTTTATCCTTTCTATCTGTCTTGGTCTCCTGTTCACAACAGTCACCAGTTCCCCTCATCAGTCACCAGTTCCCATCAGTCACTAGTTCACATTAGACCTGTGCTGTTAGTCCCCAGTTCCCTCTGCATCTACATCCATAAAGGCACTCAACATACTGTCCACTTCTGTTTTCTGTTTTAAAAAAGGATTATAGATAAATACATGTACCTTTGATATTGTATTAATTCTTTTAAAACAACTATGCTGGTTACACACCCATATCTTTTGGATACTATCTTAATCTTTTGTATTACCAAAAGTGAAAAGAGTATGCAGCCCCCCCCCCCTTACCTATATATACCTATATATGTATAGATAAGGACATCCGGTTACATATTTTTTTGCCGGTAGAATTGTCATCTTACCTCCATACAGCCTTGTCCAGCACCAGACTTGTCAACATTAGATGACTTGACACTCTCCCCCTCTGTAATGTCAAAACTACAGCTATGTGGAGCACCATTGTCTGTCCTCTCCTCCAAGACATCAGCATCCCCACCCAGCCCCTCCTCTGTAGAGGTGATCCTATCTGATTGCGTGGTACAGGAATCCTCATGCTGTACAGGAGTTTTCTCCCCTGTGGTTTTTGTTGTTATACATGAAGAACTTCCGGCATCTCCCGACTCCTTAGCCGTAATCTCCTTACTGTCCACCAGCTGCTCACCGACACCCAGCACTATAGATCCCCTCCTTACAATTATATCTTGATCTATACTGTCCTGAACTATAGCCTTACCTGTGTTAGATACTCCAATATCACCCGTATTATCACTGGCTACTACTTTACTAGTGTCTGATACTGCCGTTACAGAACTTGATGCAGCATTCTCTGTACTGTTCTCACCACTATATTGAACCGTATTAGAAACTTCAGTATTGTCTGAGTCGCTATCGGAGCTATCATCCAAGTCATTGTCCGAATTTGATACTGTGTTTGCTTTAGATGATGAGGGAATCGGAGAGTCAACCTGCATTTCCTGGTCTTCCTTTGATGACTGAGGCTGATTCCAGTTTTGACCCACAAATAAACTTGACATAGGAACACTCTGTTGTGAGAAAACATAATAAGGTCCAGAGGTTTGAGTGTGGACTTTGTCACTTTGTTCTTCATTAATGGTCTTAGGCTTAGTGAAGTAGGGGGCTCGTGGATGTATTATCACATCAAGATAGCGTAATGTTTCACTACAGAATGTGGACACCTGAAAATCAAATCAATCATGGTTGTCATATTTTCAAATCATTGCAATACATTTCATGTCTGCTTAATAAATTTGATATTAAAGTAAATCTATCAATCAAAAGGTTTGATAAATAATTCTGAAGAATTACCACAATAAGTGTCTTCACAGCATCTCTAAACAACAACATATCTAATTCTATATCAAGATACAGTTAAAGAAGGTCGTAAATGGAATCCCAGCCAATAGGGAGGAGATAATATGTTACCTGTGTACAGGTATCACAGGAAGCCGTCTTTAGGATACTAATAACACACTGTACAGGACATATGACTTTAGGGTGAGGTACCATGGTTAGGGCCTTAAGACAGTGTAGAAGCTGAAGTCGACAGTGTGATTCTCCATAAGGAATGCCTGGATCTTGTTTATTTTGGGATACTTTAATGCTTGTATTGATTATAAAGTCCATGATGGTCTGAAAGAGAAAGATCCAGCACTTCACAAAATACGAAGAAATAAATCTTCATTGGAATAACGACAAAAGTTTAACTTATTTTCAACAAAATCTGATAGAGAAGACAAAACCTTACAATTGATATTGTAAATATTTGCTTTCCCAGAGATGTCTACTGAAATGTAGTTTATACTTCGGTCATTTTTCACACTTGTTAAGTCACCACATGCACATTATTTTAAAGGACACATAAGAAGAACCACAAGTCACTCACCACATATGTTTTCTCCTTCATCTGAGTCCCTGCAGATACAATCCATTGGTACAATGCTGGAAAATACATATACTTTATAGAGGATACATGTACATGATCAAATATTTTGGTACCAATAGAAAATTCTTGTCACAAAGTGCACATGCCAAATATTAGACTCCTATCCTTACTGTACAATAATTTAAGCTAATGGTTAAGTTTTTCAAATATAGGTCAAAGGTCATGGGTCAAGGTAACGTGATAAAAATATTTTGTCTCAACAGATGGACAGACAAACAGCTAAACAGACAGACCGACAGAGTGATTATTATAAGGAACACCCCACTTGGCAAGGCCAATAAGAACACAAGATACATTTGTATTTCTGTGGAACATTTTTTCTTTATCTGTAGAACATTGATTCCTCTACACAGCATAAAAATGTATGCCCAATCACTTATCGTTCAAAAGTTATATCTGAGTTTATAATGCCCAAAAGTAGGTAAGACACAATGGAAAAGGTCACAAGGTTTGAATCTATTACAAAGGGAAAGCATAGATACATGTTATAAGGCTTCAAAAGCTTTTATATATTTACCTTCTAATGAGAGTGTAGTGAGTTTATGATCTGCCACTGGATCCACCTTCCTCTGTGAACTGATCCCCATGGATAGCTCCTGGTAACCTCCCTTCTTCTTCTTCTTGGCAGGAGGAGGATCGCTCCCTGACTTGACATTGCTAATCTTGGAGTTTATCTGTTAGAACAAAATTACCAAAATGTCCATATAATCTTGAAAGATGTTTAATGGAATAATAATCTTGTAATTTTGTTTATATTAGCCTTTGTCACAGTCGTAAACATTCATTAAATCATGGATATGTTGCTTTATATGTTAACTTCTTACAGTATATTGTTAAGAAGGGATGGATGGGGAGTAATACCCTGACATTGTCTATATGAGGCCTACAGATACATGTATGTGGTATCTCACCTTGACATTGTCTATATGTTGCCTATGGTCATGTAGTATCTCACCTTGACATTGTCTATATGTTGCCTACAGTCATGGAGTATCTCACCTTGACATTGTCTATATGTGGTCTACAGTCATGGAGTATCTCACCTTGACATTCGTCTATATGTGGTCTACAGTCATGGAGTATCTCACCTTGACATTCGTCTATATGTGGTCTACAGTCATGGAGTATCTCACCTTGACATTCGTCTATATGTGGTCTACAGTCATTGAGTATCCAACATTGACATTGTATATATGAGACCTACAGTCATGTAGTATCTCACCTTGACATTGTCTATATGTGGTCTAAAGTCATGTAGTATCTCAACTTGACATTGTCTATATTTGGCCTACAGTCATGTAGTATCTCAACTTGACATTGTCTATATGAGGCCTATAGCAAAATAGTATCTCACCTTGACATTGTCTATGTGTGGTCTACAGTCATGTAGTATCTCACCTTGACATTGTCTATATGAGGCCTACAGTCAAGTAGTATCTCACCTTGACATTGTCTATATGTGGTCTACAGTCATGTGATATCTCACCTTGACATTGTCTATATGTGGCCTATACTCATGTTGTATCTCACCTTGACATTGTCTATATGAGGCCTACAGATATGTGGTATCTCACCTTGACATTGTCTATATGTGGCCTATACTCATGTTGTATCTCACCTTGACATTGTCTATATGATGCCTACAGTCATGTAGTATCTCACCTTGACATTGTCTATATCAGGCCTACAGTCATGTTGTATCTCACCTTGACATTGTCTATATGTGGCCTACAGTCATGTAGTATCTCACCTTGACGTTGTCTATATGAGGCCTACAGTCATGTTGTATCTCACCTTGACATTGTCTATATGTGGCCTACAGTCATATAGTATCTCACCTTGACATTGTCTATATGAGGCCTACAGTCATGTAGTATTTCACCTTGACATTGTCTATATGTGGTCTACAGTCACGTAGTATCTCACCTTGACATTGTCTATATGAGGCCTACAGTCATGTGGTATCTCACCTTGACATTGTCTATATGTGGCCTATACTCATGTTGTATCTCACCTTGACATTGTCTATATGAGGCCTACAGATATGTGGTATCTCACCTTGACATTGTCTATATGTGGCCTATACTCATGTTGTATCTCACCTTGACATTGTTTATATGATGCCTACAGTCATGTAGTATCTCACCTTGACATTGTCTATATCAGGCCTACAGTCATGTTGTATCTCACCTTGACATTGTCTATATGTGGCCTACAGTCATGTAGTATCTCACCTTGACATTGTCTATATGAGGCCTACAGTCATGTTGTATCTCACCTTGACATTGTCTACATGTGGCCTACAGTCATATAGTATCTCAGCTTGACATTGTTTATATGAGGCCTACAGTCATGTAGTATTTCACCTTGACATTGTCTTTATGTGGTCTACAGTCATGTAGTATCTCACCTTGACATTGTCTATATGAGGCCTACAGTCATGTGGTATCTCACCTTGACATTGTCTATATGTGGCCTACAGTCATGTACATGTAGTATCACACCTTGACATTGTCTATATGAGGCCTACAGTCATGTAGTATCACACCTTGACATTGTCTATATGTGGCCTACAGTCATGTAGTATCTCACCTTGACATTGTCTATATGTGGCCTACAGTCATGTAGTATCTCACCTTGACATTGTATATATGAGGCCTACAGCAAAATAGTATCTCACCTTGACATTGTCTATATGTGGCCTATACTCATGTTGTATCTCACCTTGACATTGTCTATATGATGCCTACAGTCATGTAGTATCTCACCTTGACATTGTCTATATCAGGCCTACAGATATGTGGTATCTCACCTTGACATTGTCTATATGTGGCCTATACTCATGTTGTATCTCACCTTGACATTGTCTATATGATGCCTACAGTCATGTAGTATCTCACCTTGACATTGTCTATATCAGGCCTACAGTCATGTTGTATCTCACCTTGACATTGTCTATATGTGGCCTACAGTCATGTAGTATCTCACCTTGACATTGTCTATATGAGGCCTACAGTCATGTTGTATCTCACCTTGACATTGTCTACATGTGGCCTACAGTCAAATAGTATCTCAGCTTGACATTGTTTATATGAGGCCTACAGTCATGTAGTATTTCACCTTGACATTGTCTTTATGTGGTCTACAGTCATATAGTATCTCAGCTTGACATTGTTTATATGAGGCCTACAGTCATGTAGTATTTCACCTTGACATTGTCTTTATGTGGTCTACAGTCATGTAGTATCTCACCTTGACATTGTCTATATGAGGCCTACAGTCATGTAGTATCACACCTTGACATTGTCTATATGTGGCCTACAGTCATGTAGTATCTCACCTTGACATTGTCTATATGTGGCCTACAGTCATGTAGTATCTCACCTTGACATTGTATATATGAGGCCTACAGCAAAATAGTATCTCACCTTGACATTGTCTATATGTGGCCTATACTCATGTTGTATCTCACCTTGACATTGTCTATATGATGCCTACAGTCATGTAGTATCTCACCTTGACATTGTCTATATCAGGCCTACAGTCATGTTGTATCTCACCTTGACATTGTCTATATGTGGCCTACAGTCATGTAGTATCTCACCTTGACATTGTCTATATGAGGCCTACAGTCATGTTGTATCTCACCTTGACATTGTCTATATGTGGCCTACAGTCATATAGTATCTCACCTTGACATTGTTTATATGAGGCCTACAGTCATGTAGTATTTCACCTTGACATTGTCTATATGTGGTCTACAGTCATGTAGTATCTCACCTTGACATTGTCTATATGAGGCCTACAGTCATGTGGTATCTCACCTTGACATTGTCTATATGTGGCCTACAGTCATGTACATGTAGTATCACACCTTGACATTGTCTATATGAGGCCTACAGTCATGTAGTATCACACCTTGACATTGTCTATATGTGGCCTACAGTCATGTAGTATCTCACCTTGACATTGTATATATGAGGCCTACAGCAAAATAGTATCTCACCTTGACATTGTCTATATGTGGCCTACAGTCATGGAGTATTTCACTGAGTAAGTTGTCTTCCTCGTTTACTGTCTCTATCAGACATTTACAATGCTGAAACCATCTAGTCAGTCCTGTGTAAACACTCCCCCTCAGTGAACTGAAAAAAAAATCATGTCATAAAAGACTCATAATTAATTTCAGATTTAGTAAGAAAACAAGATCTGTTTATGAAATGTGAATAAGCTGTTAAGCTAAAGGCCCAGTCACACTGCGCTTTACGGCTTGATCATGGCCATAGCACGTCCAAAAAAGATCTCCCGTGAAGCAGACGTTGTTGTTCGCTTTTAAGACGCGCTACAGACGATTTGCAGACGTGGTAGGACGCGGTGAAAAATCTGAACGGCGTTGGACGCGGAAAGAAGTTTTGAACTGCTCAAAAGTTTATTCCGCGGATGGTGTACGTGGTATAGACGTGCAACGCACACGAAACACACGTGATGATCCGTGTTCCGGCAGTGATAAAACTTGGAGGAGACGCAGTAGGACGCGACAGTTGAAGCGGTCTGTCACGGCCAGAGCACCGTCATTCTACGGGTGTTCCGCATTGGTATCACGGGTAAAAGCATGTGTACAACGTCTTGTCACGAACATTTTTAGCCTTAGACGTGGCTGGACGTGGTTAGTCATGCTTAGGCAGTGTTTCAGCAGTGGAACAGCTGGCAGCGGTCATACCCCGTACAAAGCATAGTCATTGCAAAAATTACCATGTATGACCACGTCCAGCAGATTTTTGAACGTGATTTTAACGTGGAGTGCAGTGTGACCAGGGCTTAAGGTGTAAAATTTGACCCGAAAAGTCAATATTTCACATGCAAAATTTGAGAAAATATTCTGTAGAGAAGAAAATTAACTTGATTCACATTGTAATCTACTCTTTTTGTTTTTTTTTTTTTATAAAAGATTACTAGTATTCTTCTATCTAAACTTATGAGCTATTTTGGCAAATTTTTTGATATACAAATGTATATTCAAAGGTCATGGTCATGAAATAATGTTTTTTTGTTATCAATAACCTTTTTTTTTGTTACCTATAGAGCTTGAGTTGTCCATAGTCTGATGATGAATGACTCCATATTAACTCTGTCACATACATAGATATTATCTGCTTGGAGTACGGCAGAAGTAAAGTTTTAAATCTGTAAAGCAGACATACACGTATCATCTGCAAGGACTACATTTTACATTATAACACATCAAAGTGATGTCACTTTTGATAATGACTACCCATAAACACATTGTACAAAACAAACTTAAGGAAAGTAAAATGATAAATCTTGAAATTCATGAATAGAAATAAGAAATACTATTCTTGCAGCTCAGAACCTTATTAACATAAAATACATGTATCAGTTGCAGAACTTCCTTTTCTGTTTAGCAATGGTTGAAAGATTGAAAATGAATTTATGCGTTCTATCTGGATTTTGTGACAACTGTGAGTCAAATCAACAAAACCAAACTTATTATTAGGAACTTTAACTGCGGTCAGTATTGAGAAAACATAAAATTAATTGGCAGAGCTGCAAACCATAAACTTTCAGACTTTAGAATTTCAGACAAAAATGTATTATTTTGATAAATTGACAACAGACCTGATAGATGATTCCATAAAACATGGTACCATTATGAATTATGTCATCACAATCAAAATTACTCAGTGAAACACAGAATTGAATAATCATTCTTATTTTTCATCAGATATGACACATACATATGTATATACATGTATGATATGCACTCACCTGTGTATGAGAATATTAAGAAGAGAGATCACTGATTTATGTACAGTAGGTAGATAACCTGCTAACACCAGTCTGTCTGTGGAAGGGAAACTCTGCTACAAAAAAGTGATGAAAACACAACATATCATTGGACTAAATCTTCATAAAAACACCACAAATGGAATTCAGTGTCATATAAATAAAGGAATCCAAATTTCTGGCCCTCACAAGTTCAAGTGAAGTACATATATTCAACTTATTTTGCAGTTTAAAAGTAAACTCCAATTTTCCCTATCATCCAAGATACATGTAAATGTACATCATACCTGTACATGTCCCTATAGTTCCTGAAAGATTCAAATACACTTATACAAAGAAAGCCTCAAGTCATCAGAGTACATTACTGGTGCTAATCAAGTTAAATCTTGTAAATCACTGTATATCTAGAATCAAGCTAAATTACCTACACTGTATATTTAGAGAAGGAGCATATTCATTATTGACTTCTGTTTTACCATGACAACTCACCAGCCATTTTGGAGTTACTGCCAATACTTTACTGGTAAATTGCAAAATGTCATCAATGGGAACTTTGACCACAGAGGGAAATGGCTCACTAGGCAAAATCATAAATACGAAAAATTATTACTAGGCAAAAATCTAAAAAGAAAGTGTTACACAAAATATTTACATTTACGAAATAGAAGAGTTGATGAATTGTTTGCATTTATTTCCAAATTCTGACTTTACGTATATCATACGATAAAAAAATTCTTATGTGATGTTTCTTCTTCATATGCTATTCATAAAATACTTATTTAACCCCCCCTCCTCCAACTTAATGAATTGAAAATTGAAATTTTCACTTTCAATACCATGAAAGTATTTTTGAATATTATAAATCTGAAATAGTTATAATCTACATGTACTTGACCCATACAAATAAAATAGCCATACCTGATCAGTTTAACCAAACATCTTGTCAGAGTTTCAAATCTAGTAGTAAGGATTGGTAGTTTATCAGAGACTGTAGAGGGAATCTGTCCCAACGGTATGGAGGACTGTAAGTGTCTGCTACTGATGAAATCTAAAGAGAAAAACACTAATCTATACAAGAGAAAAAATACAATCTGAACAAAGAAACACTTCTAAAAATGGAAGATAAATATTCAAAAAGGCAGACGTGTTTGGTGCTATGCTACAATTCAGTAAATTATTTTAAATTATTTAAACCCATAAAGAAGTTGAAAAATTGTGGCCAAAACAAGATTTGCTATTTCTTTTTACTCTTACTTTGACTTTGCAGAGAATACCATGCACTAAGGTCCTGATTAAACTATTATATGAAATAGTATTTGAATCCAAGGATTTAAAGTATTTTAAATCATCTGGAAGATTGTGAGTAATGGCCAAGATAAAATTTTACAATTTCTTTCCTTGTTACCTTGACCTTACCAAAATGACCTTGTTCAAGGCACACCCTATAAGTCCTGGGCATTAATTCTGTGAAATATCATTTATGTCCATGCAGGTGATAAAAAAAATTCTTCCCATAGCAAGTTCTTACCATTGGTTCTAGGTCATGACAAACCTATGGGTCATGGACATTTATGGTAAATCCATTTACAGGCCAGGAGGTACAAGACTTTTTTTCATTGCTTTGCAATATGGCCTTGACTTGAGATATGACTTTGGTTAACGGCCATTTTCAGGGAATTTGCAAGCAACCAACAAGAATTATACACCCACAAACACCCAAAGTAAGACAATTATTTCTTAAATGACAAGCTGAGTAAAGAACAAACTGAAATACTGAAATAAGATCACAGGACTAAGAGTAAAATTACCATCATTAATATCTCTGTACAGGAGGAAAGCTACATGTTCCAGTGTACTGATAACTTTACTACACTGTGTACTTATAACTGATATAGAGGGTAGACTAGGGGTAAGATTACCATCATTAATATCTCTGTACAGGAGAAATGCTACATGCTCCAGTGTACTGATGACTTTACTACATTGTGTACTCCAGCCCTCTGTGTATTTAATCCCCTGGTTACCACCTGTACCACACCTTGCCAGCAAAGCCCAGCAATAAACTGTCTCCTGGAAATATTAAAATCACATGTAAAACCAGAAGTCTCTGATGAGACTGAAGCTCTCCTGGTTGATTTGTACATATACACTCAAGAGAATGAATGCTCGGCTTCACCTCGCCTAATACCACTTTTTTCATCGACCCAATATATTTCTGTATCCCCCCTGAAAACACTGTATAACAAATTTATCCCGCTGAATCGCTTTTGGTTTGTGTATCTTACGTCAACATATTTTAAAGCATTTTGGTGACGTCAAAAGCATAAAGGGTCTTAGTAGAAGCAGGATATCAAAATAATATCCTGTTAGTAAAATATTATACAACATAATATTTGGTTCTTCTCGACCAATCAGATTGCAAGAAATTTGCCAGAGGCAGGATAAATGTATATATCAAGTTTTATTTATGAGAACCAACAAGCACATGCCAATGCATATCCATCAATTTCTAATTAATTTTTTTCATCAAAATTCAGAGCAAAAAATTTTTTTTTTCCAAAAAAAACGGTGTCTTTCTCCCTCCCCCCCCCCCCCCCAAGAATATCAAATGGACCCTGCCTTAGATTTCTCTAGAATGTGAGAGAATTTCTAAAAATGTGTATATATAACATACCATATGTATCAAAACTAAAATCACAGATGTTTTTATTTTTCGAAAAATGTGGGTCAAAGGTCAGGGATGGGGTCAAAGGTTAAAAATTTGGCTCCAAAAGATGAGCATTCTCAAGATACATAGACATGCAATATATGACAGCTATATTATCTTTAATACCCTTTCATCAGAATTTATTTGAATGGAATATATACTGACAGTCGGATGGATAGACAAAAAGATGAACAGACAGACCTACCTTTATATGCCCTTTGATAAAATTAAGACTAAAGGCATTAAATAACCTCTCATTTGAGCTGAAATAGTATTGCATTGGATACTCTATAAAGATATTTCCTTCTTTCTTATACTGACCAGTGAAAATACTTAGATCAAGTAATCAGACAGTTTCAGATTGAAATTAAATATAATAGGACATGTGGCCTACCGAGTGAAAAAAGTTATCATCGGCCATTTTGTTCTAAAACCTAAAAAGGTTTTAGGCTATTCTTTTAGTAAATGTAAAACAATGTAAATAGAATATTGAACGAAGAACATGAACTTTTAGGGTGAATGTGGTATTAATGTAATCAGAAGCTAATTATTAAAATATAATACAAACTATTTTTACATACCGGTTATAATGAAATATTTGATCCTCTATAGAAAACATTTTTACCATATATCCCAGTTCAGAATAAGGGTGTTCCATAAATATTTTAAAATCTGCATGAGCTTAAAATGATGTTTTTGATTGGTCAAATTGTAAAAGGACAAAATGACTCGAGGTCCAATTGACAAAAAGGCCTGAAACATTTGTTTATTACCAGTAATTTATGGCAGGAACAGGTATCGTACCCAGATAGCTCAGTTGGTAATAGTGTCTGCCAAGATAGCAGAAGGTCTTGGGTTCGATTCACGGTCCAGTCACATCTTTTCCTCTCCTGTTACAGAATTGGCGCAAAACTAAATGACTCAAGGTGAAGTGGAGTTTTGTGTGAGGTTTCCAGTGCATGGAAACCTGAAAAATTGGTTGAGAGGAGTGTGGCAGGAACCGGCATGGTGCCCAGATAGCCTAGTTGGTAAGAGCGTCTGCCCTGAAGCAGAAGATCTCGGGTTCGATTCCCGGTCCAGTCACATCTCTCCCTCTCCTGTTACAAATTTAACTTCTATAAATACTAAATTTGGAATTTTGTAAAATAAAACTTACACAAGCACCTTTCATTTGGCAATGTGAAGGATGCATTATTGCTATTTTATTTGATAAAATGATCAATCTTTGTGATTTTGGTGTTTCCATTTATCAGAGAGCACAGCTCAAGTCCGTCATCACTTAGGACATTCTACTCTTGCAACAAAAAGTCTCACTACTCTCTCCAAAAATCTTACACCTTAAACAATTAAAAAATAAGTGAGAAATACATGAATTTTGATTGTTTGTTATCTTTCTTGCACTGTATAAACATAATAGAAAAGATTTTCAAGTTGATTGATTGATCAGAGGAAATTCCGAAACTATCCCCTAGCGTTTCTATAGAATTGAAGATAAAATCCTGGGTCAGGTCCCAAATAAAATATGAGAAAAACTAAATTTCAGAGTCATCTATGATAATATTGTAAAATGGCAATAAAGGAAGATTTTGGTAGAAGTTTTCCTGGGTTGAAATATTTTTGTATGAGTTGGCTTTTACAAATGAATTTTTTAGTATTTTTTTAAATTTTTTTTTTTAATTTGATTAACACATAGCAGATATGCCTATAAGGAATCTCTTGTTATATTTTCTACTATTAAAACATGTGTCACTTGCTTTAATGTAAACATTATGAAAATTTCATCAAACCACACAGTTTTACATCCCATTGGGGGTGGTACTCCAAGCAGTGGAGGAATTTATAAGAAGAAAGATGTAAGAGTTACCTCCCCCTCTCCCCCCCCCCCCCCAAAAAAAAAAACAAAACAAAAACTTACACAAGCACAATATTCCTTTCATTTGGCAATGTGAAGGATGCATTATTGCTATTTTATTTGATAAATTGATAAATCTTTGTGATTCTGATGTTCCCATTTAACAGAAAGCACAGCTCAAGTCTGTGATCACTTAGGAAATTCTTCTCTAGCAACAAAAATTCTCACTACTCTCCCCAAAAATCTTACACCTTAAACATGTTAAAAAAATAAAAAATTAGTGAGAAATACATGCATTTTGATAATTTGATATCTTTCTTGCACTATATAAACACTATAGAAAAGATTTTCATGTTGATTGATTGATCAGAGGAAATTCCGAAACTATCCCCTAGCGTTTCTATAGAACTGAAGATAAAATCCTGGGTCAGATCCCAAATAAAATATGAGAAAAACTAAATTACAGACTCATCTATGATAATATTGTAAAATGGCAATATCTTTGTTTATTTATAGTTTCTGTCACTTATGTACTCTAAATGCATGTAGAAAGGGTAAGAGAAAATAGCCATAATACCCATTTTCCATAATCCTAGGGAACAGGGACTCAAGTAAAATACTGTAATGACATCTAAACTGCAAACCGATAATATTTTGGAATAAATCAATTAATTATTATCCATAAATTCTGGGAAATTAGCTATCATGAGATCACATGTAGTTTAATAGAGAGAAAACAACCACACCCATTTTCTAAGACCCTTGGGGTCAGAGACTCAAACAAAATATCAGGTGAACAACGAGATTACAGACCCATCATATTGCATAAAGAATTTAGTCTCCATTATTTATAGTGTCAGCGCTGTAAGCATAAGATTATATGGAATAATATAAAAGAAAATGGCCACACCCTTTCCTAAGACCCTGAGGGTCATTGGCTCAAACAAAATATCAGGTGCACAACTAGACTACAGACCCATCATATTGCAAAAAGAATTATGTCTCTATCATTTATAGTGATAGAAGAGCTGTCCAGACAAAATTACATCGAATTTAATGACCACGCCCGTTTTCTAAGACCCTGGGGGTCAGGGACTGAAACTAAATGTCAGGTGCACAACTAGACCATGGACCAAGTAAAATACAAAAAGAATTAAGTTTCTATCTATAACAGTTTCAGAGGAGTTGTCCGGACAAGAATTGTTTACGGACAGACGGACAGACAGACAGACGGACAGACGGACAGACGGACAGACGGACGGACGCCGGACGAAGGGTGATCGCATAAGCTCGACTGGTCTGAGACCAGTAGAGCTAAAAAACCCCTTTGTTCATCATTTAGTTTCGTAATATTGTGACCTGAAAATCATCAAAAAACATGTTCCTATTGTTTTTGGCTTTTCTTTTATCTCAAATATACTTTTCTTTAATTACATGTACCAGTGATAAGTCAATTATCAAAGCAAAGAAGAAAATATCATTACCCTACCTCACATGGATGATCCTTTATCAATTCTTCATGCACTACTGTTTCAATTTTCCCCTGTAAAACACAAACTTTAATTCTAAAAAATTAATGAAATTTGGATTTATCATCAGATAAATATCATTATTCATTTGCTTATTATACTTGTCTGTGAAGATATTTACAGAAATACAGAGAATTGGTACTGTTAAACATTGTTACACAGTTCTATTCATGTTCCACATACATCCATGGTACATGTAATTCTTCTATATTGAGTTGAATGAAAACCAGAAGTCTCTGATGAGACTGAAGCTCTCCTGGTTGATTTGTACATATACACTCAAGAGAATGAATGCTCGGCTTCACCTCGCCTAATACCACTTTTTTCATCGACCCAATATATTTCTGTATCCCCCCTGAAAACACTGTATAACAAATTTATCCCGCTGAATCGCTTTTGGTTTGTGTATCTTACGTCAACATATTTTAAAGCATTTTGGTGACGTCAAAAGCATAAAGGGTCTTAGTAGAAGCAGGATATCAAAATAATATCCTGTTAGTAAAATATTATACAACATAATATTTGGTTCTTCTCGACCAATCAGATTGCAAGAAATTTGCCAGAGGCAGGATAAATGTATATATCAAGTTTTATTTATGAGAACCAACAAGCACATGCCAATGCATATCCATCAATTTCTAATTAATTTTTTTCATCAAAATTCAGAGCAAAAAATTTTTTTTTTCCAAAAAAAACGGTGTCTTTCTCCCTCCCCCCCCCCCAAGAATATCAAATGGACCCTGCCTTAGATTTCTCTAGAATGTGAGAGAATTTCTAAAAATGTGTATATATAACATACCATATGTATCAAAACTAAAATCACAGATGTTTTTATTTTTCGAAAAATGTGGGTCAAAGGTCAGGGATGGGGTCAAAGGTTAAAAATTTGGCTCCAAAAGATGAGCATTCTCAAGATACATAGACATGCAATATATGACAGCTATATTATCTTTAATACCCTTTCATCAGAATTTATTTGAATGGAATATATACTGACAGTCGGATGGATAGACAAAAAGATGAACAGACAGACCTACCTTTATATGCCCTTTGATAAAATTAAGACTAAAGGCATTAAATAACCTCTCATTTGAGCTGAAATAGTATTGCATTGGATACTCTATAAAGATATTTCCTTCTTTCTTATACTGACCAGTGAAAATACTTAGATCAAGTAATCAGACAGTTTCAGATTGAAATTAAATATAATAGGACATGTGGCCTACCGAGTGAAAAAAGTTATCATCGGCCATTTTGTTCTAAAACCTAAAAAGGTTTTAGGCTATTCTTTTAGTAAATGTAAAACAATGTAAATAGAATATTGAACGAAGAACATGAACTTTTAGGGTGAATGTGGTATTAATGTAATCAGAAGCTAATTATTAAAATATAATACAAACTATTTTTACATACCGGTTATAATGAAATATTTGATCCTCTATAGAAAACATTTTTACCATATATCCCAGTTCAGAATAAGGGTGTTCCATAAATATTTTAAAATCTGCATGAGCTTAAAATGATGTTTTTGATTGGTCAAATTGTAAAAGGACAAAATGACTCGAGGTCCAATTGACAAAAAGGCCTGAAACATTTGTTTATTACCAGTAATTTATGGCAGGAACAGGTATCGTACCCAGATAGCTCAGTTGGTAATAGTGTCTGCCAAGATAGCAGAAGGTCTTGGGTTCGATTCACGGTCCAGTCACATCTTTTCCTCTCCTGTTACAGAATTGGCGCAAAACTAAATGACTCAAGGTGAAGTGGAGTTTTGTGTGAGGTTTCCAGTGCATGGAAACCTGAAAAATTGGTTGAGAGGAGTGTGGCAGGAACCGGCATGGTGCCCAGATAGCCTAGTTGGTAAGAGCGTCTGCCCTGAAGCAGAAGATCTCGGGTTCGATTCCCGGTCCAGTCACATCTCTCCCTCTCCTGTTACAAATTTAACTTCTATAAATACTAAATTTGGAATTTTGTAAAATAAAACTTACACAAGCACCTTTCATTTGGCAATGTGAAGGATGCATTATTGCTATTTTATTTGATAAAATGATCAATCTTTGTGATTTTGGTGTTTCCATTTATCAGAGAGCACAGCTCAAGTCCGTCATCACTTAGGACATTCTACTCTTGCAACAAAAAGTCTCACTACTCTCTCCAAAAATCTTACACCTTAAACAATTAAAAAATAAGTGAGAAATACATGAATTTTGATTGTTTGTTATCTTTCTTGCACTGTATAAACATAATAGAAAAGATTTTCAAGTTGATTGATTGATCAGAGGAAATTCCGAAACTATCCCCTAGCGTTTCTATAGAATTGAAGATAAAATCCTGGGTCAGGTCCCAAATAAAATATGAGAAAAACTAAATTTCAGAGTCATCTATGATAATATTGTAAAATGGCAATAAAGGAAGATTTTGGTAGAAGTTTTCCTGGGTTGAAATATTTTTGTATGAGTTGGCTTTTACAAATGAATTTTTTAGTATTTTTTTAAATTTTTTTTTTTAATTTGATTAACACATAGCAGATATGCCTATAAGGAATCTCTTGTTATATTTTCTACTATTAAAACATGTGTCACTTGCTTTAATGTAAACATTATGAAAATTTCATCAAACCACACAGTTTTACATCCCATTGGGGGTGGTACTCCAAGCAGTGGAGGAATTTATAAGAAGAAAGATGTAAGAGTTACCTCCCCCTCTCCCCCCCCCCCCCCCAAAAAAAAAACAAAACAAAAACTTACACAAGCACAATATTCCTTTCATTTGGCAATGTGAAGGATGCATTATTGCTATTTTATTTGATAAATTGATAAATCTTTGTGATTCTGATGTTCCCATTTAACAGAAAGCACAGCTCAAGTCTGTGATCACTTAGGAAATTCTTCTCTAGCAACAAAAATTCTCACTACTCTCCCCAAAAATCTTACACCTTAAACATGTTAAAAAAATAAAAAATTAGTGAGAAATACATGCATTTTGATAATTTGATATCTTTCTTGCACTATATAAACACTATAGAAAAGATTTTCATGTTGATTGATTGATCAGAGGAAATTCCGAAACTATCCCCTAGCGTTTCTATAGAACTGAAGATAAAATCCTGGGTCAGATCCCAAATAAAATATGAGAAAAACTAAATTACAGACTCATCTATGATAATATTGTAAAATGGCAATATCTTTGTTTATTTATAGTTTCTGTCACTTATGTACTCTAAATGCATGTAGAAAGGGTAAGAGAAAATAGCCATAATACCCATTTTCCATAATCCTAGGGAACAGGGACTCAAGTAAAATACTGTAATGACATCTAAACTGCAAACCGATAATATTTTGGAATAAATCAATTAATTATTATCCATAAATTCTGGGAAATTAGCTATCATGAGATCACATGTAGTTTAATAGAGAGAAAACAACCACACCCATTTTCTAAGACCCTTGGGGTCAGAGACTCAAACAAAATATCAGGTGAACAACGAGATTACAGACCCATCATATTGCATAAAGAATTTAGTCTCCATTATTTATAGTGTCAGCGCTGTAAGCATAAGATTATATGGAATAATATAAAAGAAAATGGCCACACCCTTTCCTAAGACCCTGAGGGTCATTGGCTCAAACAAAATATCAGGTGCACAACTAGACTACAGACCCATCATATTGCAAAAAGAATTATGTCTCTATCATTTATAGTGATAGAAGAGCTGTCCAGACAAAATTACATCGAATTTAATGACCACGCCCGTTTTCTAAGACCCTGGGGGTCAGGGACTGAAACTAAATGTCAGGTGCACAACTAGACCATGGACCAAGTAAAATACAAAAAGAATTAAGTTTCTATCTATAACAGTTTCAGAGGAGTTGTCCGGACAAGAATTGTTTACGGACAGACGGACAGACAGACAGACGGACAGACGGACAGACGGACAGACGGACAGACGGACGGACGCCGGACGAAGGGTGATCGCATAAGCTCGACTGGTCTGAGACCAGTAGAGCTAAAAACTACATATTGATATTTCAATTACATGTGAAAATATGCTTAAAGTTTTCAATTCCATAA
Source organism: Pinctada fucata (assembly GCA_028142955.1). Taxonomy (NCBI): domain Eukaryota; kingdom Metazoa; phylum Mollusca; class Bivalvia; order Pterioida; family Pteriidae; genus Pinctada; species Pinctada fucata. The sequence goes on along the minus strand of AP027105.1, from coordinate 67,917,961 downwards.
CTTTCTCAATAATAAAACTTTTATGGTTACCCTGAAAGTTCCACATGTCCCACTATAGTGACGAATACAGCTATTGATGACAATAAAGGAATCATCTCTCCACTGAAACAAGAAACATATTTATACGTACTTACATTATAATAACATTTTATCCAAGTTATGCATGAAATAATTCAAGTGATTTGCAGTGCAATGGAACTAGAGAGATGAGAACACAAATATTGCATGATATAAAGTCTGATCTCCTCATCAAAAAAAAAAAAATAAATAAATTCTAAAATTTGATTGGCTGATTGAGAAAAAAAATATCAATATCCTAATGAATTCCATTCCACAATAGTTGAATAAATGTATAACATATATTACAGTAAAATGCTACATACATCAACAAATGACAAACAAACACCAAAAGATAATTAAACCTATATAATGCTTTGCTTCAATGACAACATAATAAAAATGTTGAGGCCTCCTTTGATAACTCAACATTCAAATGTAAAATCTCATGACTAATCTTTTTTAGATAGAAAATATCACTTTATGTCAATCGATTTTGATTAATTTTAAAGTTTCATTTTCTTCAATTCAAATCATTCTATGGACACCTAAATCATTCTCGAGAATATCTAACACATGAATTCAAATCAGTACCAAAACTCTGAGCTTACTTGCTGAGATGCCGCTATTACTGCAGTGAGAATCTGAGGAATAATTGCCGTTATTTCTCTGCCTAGGGATGTAAACACGGACACTGTCTTCAGAAGGTCCCTACACACATGGCAGGTCATCTTCAGCACGTTAGGAGGATCATGTGACTAAAAGACAGACAAAATATATGAACATCATAACAAGTGTTTGGTCTATAATATACAGATTTTGTTCTGAGAGCTAGGCGTCTTTCAGATAAGCTTCTCAGTCAGGGATATGTTTGTGACCGACTAACATCGTCACTGAGGAAGTTCTACGGTCGATATGGGGAACTCGTCATACACTAAAGTCACTATGATGTCTCACTCTCCAGAATGGTGGATGATATTCTGTCATAGACCATTTGTACCATCCAACCAAAGATTGTACTCTATGTCTTCCGAAATGGAAGTAACTGGATGTGACAGTTCTACCGAATTGAAGCGGTGGGTGTTGCATGCAAGCAGGAGATGCTTACTCTTCCTGGGCACCTGGTCTCACTCCCATATCGGGAGTTTGCTTCTTTTCATATGGTGGAGGTTTTTGTTTGTTTGTTTTGGTTCCTGTTTTATCCTGATTTTTATGCCTTCGGTTTCTGATTTCCTGAATTATCGATTTTGTGCTGTATACATTGATATGGTCATTATCCATATTTGTCATACTGACAAATGCTTTAAAAGAATATATTACATACTAGCAAAGATATCACAAAGTACAGCTTCCTGGTTAAATTGCATATTTGTTATTATTCATGTTTTGAACTTACATGTACCTTGGACCTAACCTTGAGTATAAATAGAGATTGTCATCTCCACTTCTCTAACATATGTTAAAGATCTGTTGATTCTTCTTCATTTAGTTTATTTTTTTATTTATAACAAAATTTTTTTCCATGCTGCCTAATGAGACCTTTATCTTTGACCTCTGACCTTGAACACCAGAAGGGGTTGTTCTTTCCAATGAAAACAGTATATCTCAGAATAACAAAAAGCTTAAAAAAATGTACATGTAAAATATGTAAGATAAATCTCAGCCACATAACAAGACATTTAACTGACAAGTGAAATCTGAAAGTTAGATCTCAGACATATTACAACATTTGTTGTAAATATCTCAGTATTACACTGTACTCACCTGTAATATCTGTAAGATGGACCTCAGCCACATCACAACATTTGTTGTAAATATCTCAGTATTACACTGTACTCACCTGTAATATTTGTAAGATGGACCTAAGCCACATCACAACATTTTGTGTGAATATCTCAGTATTACACTGTAAACACCTGTAATATCTGTCAGGTGGACCTCAGCCACATCACAACATTCAGTGTGAATATCTCAGTATTACACTATACTCACCTGTAATATCTGTCAGATGGACCTCAGCCACATCACAACATTCTGTGTGAATATCTCAGTATTACACTGTAAACACCTGTAATATCTGTCAGGTGGACCTCAGCCACATCACAACATTCAGTGTGAATATCTCAGTATTACACTTCACTCACATGTAATATCTGTAAGATGGACCTCAGCCACATCACAACATTCAGTGTGAATATCTCAGTATTACACTGTAAACACCTGTAATATCTGTCAGATGGACCTCAGCCACATCACAACATTCTGTGTGAATATCTCAGTATTACACTGTAAACACCTGTAATATCTGTAAGATGGACCTCAGCCACATCACAACATTCAGTGTGAATATCTCAGTATTACACTGTAAACACCTGTAATATGTGTAAGATGGACATCAGCCACATCACAAAATTTGTTGTAAATATCTCAGTATTACACTGTACTCACCTGTAATATCTGTAAGATGGACCTCAGCCACATCACAACATTTTGTGTGAGTATCTCAGTATTACACTGTACTCACCTGTAATATGTGTAAGATGGACCTCAGCCACATCACAAAATTTGTTGTAAATATCTCAGTATTACACTGTACTCACCTGTAATATCTGTAACATGGATCTCAGCCACATCACAACATTTTGTGTGAATATCTCAGTATTACACTGTAAACACCTGTAATATCTGTCAGATGGATCTCAGCCACATCACAACATTTTGTGTGAATATCTCAGTATTACACTGTACTCACCTGTAATATCCATAAGATGGATCTCAGCCACATCATAACATTTTGTGTGAATATCTCAGTATTACACTGTACTCACCTGTAATATCTGTGAAATGGATCTCAGCCACATCACAACATTCAGTGTGAATATCTCAGCATTACACTGTACTCACCTGTAATATCTGTAAGATGGATCTCAGCCATATCACAACATTTGTTGTAAATATCTCAGTATTACACTGTACTCACCTGTAATATCTGTGAAATGGACCTCAGCCATATCACAACATTTGTTGTAAATATCTCAGTATTACACTGTACTCACCTGTAATATGTGTAAGATGGATCTCAGCCATATCACAACATTTGTTGTAAATATCTCAGCATTACACTGTACTCACCTGTAATATCTGTCGGATGGATCTCAGCCATATCACAACATTTGTTGTAAATATCTCAGTATTACACTGTACTCACCTGTAATATCTGTGAAATGGACCTCAGCCACATCACAACATTTTGTGTGAATATCTCAGTATTACACTGTACTCACCTGTAATATGTGTAACATGGACCTCAGCCACATCACAACATTTGTTGTAAATATCTCTGACAGTATTACACTGTACTCACCTGTAATATCTGTAATATGGACCTCAGCCACATCACAACATTTGTTGTAAATATCTCAGTATTACACTGTACTCACCTGTAATATCTGTCGGATGGATCTCAGCCATATCACAACATTTGTTGTAAATATCTCAGTATTACACTGTACTCACCTGTAATATGTGTAAGATGGACCTCAGCCACATCACAACATTTGTTGTAAATATCTCAGCATTACACTGTACTCACCTGTAATATGTGCAAGATGGACCTCGGCCACATCACAACATTTGTTGTAAATATCTCAGTATTACACTGTACTCACCTGTAATATCTGTAAGATGGACCTCAGCCACATCACAACATTTTGTGTAAATATCTCAGTATTACACTGTACTCACCTGTAATATGTGTAAGATGGACCTCAGCCACATCACAACATTTTGTGTAAATATCTCAGTATTACACTGCTTGATGAAAGCTGATAGCAAAAGTAATCCTTTTATTCTGAAAGAGAATTTTTCCATTTGAAATACTACATTGAATGTCAAAGCATTGTCAAGTTACTTATTTAGAGCAATTACATTGTAGAAGAAACTGGGAAAAAAAGGAAAACTATCCTGTTAATACATCTATATTATAACACTATGCTCTTCTGAGCCCTGTTTTTGGTAATAAAGCATATTTTACCTTATACATGTATCATTTGTACTATATTTATACAGGTATACACCTTTTCAAAGTAATGACTTATACTATCAGTCTATGTAGCCTGTGATACCAGCACAAATTTTGATATTTTAATTTGAATCTGTATGTAATAAGTTCATAATATGGTAAGTACATTGTAACATTTTAAGAAAATTTGGACTAGCCTAGATGTCAGAATTGGATATATATTTTTTATATCAATGAATGTTTCCAAGGGATTTTCATAATTGAACATTAATCATTTTATCAGATTGTGTAACTTCAGAATTGACTATTTCCATGACTCTAATCCTCACCTTATCTTATAAGAGTTCACACAAATAGAGATGTTCTTTACCTTACCTTGTACAAATTCAGATAAGCATATGATCTTTAAATATGTGCATACATATTATTTACCGTAATATACATGTACCCTGTGGCTGTTGTTTTTTTTTTAATTTCAATGTATTTGATGTATATTAATTCAAACTGACTTTTCTTATTTCTTTACCTCAACTTATGTGAGTTCAGACAAGTATGCATGTGGCCAATCACTTCTTGTAAATGACTTGATTTCTGAAATAAATGATATAGAAATACATTAAATGATTATTTGAAATGAAAATGCTCAATATCATCTTCTTCTTCTTCCTGTAGATATTTTTGCAAATGTAAACGGTACAAATTAGCCAATTGTATCAGTCATTGTATCACAGTCATTTTGATGCATAAGATGAGTACGTCATCATGATATTTCAAAACATTATTTCACCTCCTCCCCTCAAATCATATTTCAGCACTTAAACAGGTAAAATTGATTCAGGGGTTGCCAGAGTTTTCGGACAAAAACTTGTTCGGACTCCAGAGGTTTTGGATAAAATCAAGTTCTGCCTCGGAGATTTTTGGCCCTCAAAGTAAATCCCAGGTTTCAGACAAAAACTTGTTCCCACTGGAGTGGACAAAATCCAGTTTGGCCCTCTATATTATATGGGCATGGCTGAATATTTCTGAGGGTTGGACAGGGTGAAAATTAAGGATGGGGGATGATGGGGGCGGGAGGAGGGAGAGAGGGAGGATTTAAGGAGGGTGGGAAGGGTGAGAACGGGGAGGGAAGAGGGAGGAAGGGGGGTGGGACCATGGGAGGGAAGGGTGAAAGGGAGAGGGAGGAAGGGGCGGGAGGGGGTACATGTAGGTAAGGGGGAGGAGGGGGAGAGAGGAACCCCCTATCCATCCCCCCATTTCCCAGTCAATGTTATTTATTGAGTTTGAAAAAGTTAACTGGTGTAAATTTAAAATTTCTACCCCCTCCCCCCTTCATATGTGAAATGAAAGGAAAAAACTAATATATACAAATGTATCAATGATTATAGGTAAATCTACATTGTACATACTGATGAAAAAAAAAAAAGATTTACCCAAGATATCCCTCACAACATTTAAAAACATTTAGTATTTTTTTACTTCAAGGACAGACAGAAAAGAGTAGGATATTTTATAGTCCAAATGGAAATTTTACATATACCCGGTACGGTAAAACAGATAGACAACTTTTGATTGGTTACAGTAAAGACATATAAACTCAATAGTTACAGGCACTTGTAGAAATCAGGAGTTAAAATGATACACTTAATGAACTAATTTAAGCATATGCTAGTGTTATAAATAGTGCGACTGAAATCGCCAGAGCCAAACTTGATTTTGAGTCCGAAACCTGTTGAGTTTTTGTCCGAACGACTTTCATCTGGAATTAACAAAGGTCCCAACTCAGTTTGGTCCGAAACTTCTTGTCTGAAACCTCTGGAGTCCGAACATGTTTTTGTCTGAAACCTCTCGCAACTGATTCAGGCCAGGGATCAGTCTGTTGGTATACATGGTATTTTATCTATTCTATTGGCGTATGGGTCTTAATGCATGACATCCAAATTCAAATCAAGTGTTCAAATACCCATTGACCGTGGAGCTATAAAAATCATTAACAGCCGCATATCAAGACGCTATTCCCTGCAATGAATAGCTCGAGTGACCTCTGACTGAAGTGGAATGGTTGAAAGATACGACATAACATATCTAACCTGACTGAAAAACGGTCTGTATTCATTGAGAAAACACTCAACATTGTCAACAAAGTTGGTTTCTGTCTCTGTCGTCAGTTGTGAGTTGAAACAAACTAACATGTTGTCAGTCATGGGCGCAGCCATCTTTAAATGCAAAAGTGTAGTCGCAGGAAGTATATTTCATACATTGAAATGAAACAACAAATGAACTTTTTTGTAACGATTACAAAATTACATCGAGATATTACATGAAATACGATGAATATTATTAATATGTAATGGATTTGTTCAGATCTTACGTCAATCTATTCTGAAAGCGCCTAACAAAATATAATGAATTGATTTTGGAGAGAATAAGATGAGTCGACATGTCGTTGACGAATCCTTATGCAGACAGACAGGGCTAGTCACAGAGAATATCTTTCTACTGAATTGTTTACTCTACTGACATTATTCTATACGTGAGTCAATGAACAGATGAAATATCTATCCGTAAGACATAAGACAAGATTTCAAGATTTATTTAAACTCGGTTAAGGGGTATGGACAAACCGTTATTCGCCATATTGGATTTTATGTAGTGTGTTATTGAAAATCTTTCCTTACACTGAGTCATGGCTCCAACTTCAACTATTTTAATCCCAAGTATTCTCAACCCCAATAGCTACATTTTCCCATATTTTCTACGGAAAAGTACATTAAGATTTTAACATAAGAAACTTTTTTAAATTCATGCACTGAACTGCACAGCTGCATCTCAGAAGAATTTATGAATAATACTATAACTTACCTTAAACATTACATTGATACTATATCTGCAACCATTTGTCCTTCGATTTTGAGTAAAAGGTCTCATTATCATATAAATCTCTTGTTAATACAACATGGTGTCTTTTCGAACACGAGTTTTTACAGGTAGCCATTTTCACGTGCCGATCCGCCCCAACATAGGTAGAAAAAATAAACAATTTTTAAGTTCCTGGGGGTAATTCACTAGAATTTCGACTTTTTGCGGTTCAATTATTAATTATTTACATGTTATATATGTAACGAAATAATGATTATGTCTTGTTTATATGTATATGTTTATCTTGTAATGCTGTTTTAATCGATTATTCAACGCTTAGTTATGTAAGGTTGGAGGGGCAGCTCATTTGGAGCTGCCCATTTAAAACATGTTGTAGGGGCAGCTCACTTCGAGCTGCCCCGCTAGAGTATATAAGTAGCGCGCACCTGGCCAGTGTGTCGCATTATCACATTAGTCGCAGTCGGTAGCAGTCAGTTACAGTATGTAGTCACATTGTGTAGATTGTATACGTATAGTGTGTAGATATGGATTTTATAACATGATCATGGATTATTATTGGACTTATACTTAATAAATTAGTGAACTTTTATTGCGACTCTTATTTCAATATGGATTATCTGGATTTACTTAGTTTAGTGATATACGTTACTGTGATTGTCACAGCATTGGATGTTGTGACGGAGAATGAGCAGACGACCTGCTCTGTTAAAGAAATGACCGCTCAGTATACTTCTAATTGTAGAAGTAGATTGTTTATACAACACTTACAATATACAAGGGAACCAAATAGACTATGCGACAAGTTAGGCACGGTCCATTTGATATTCTGGGGGGGGCTTGGGTTTTTTTTCGAAAAAAATAATTTTTCTCTGAATTTTGAAGAAAAAAATAAATTTGCTTATGGTGTGTCAGAAAAAAATAATCTTGCTCTCACATGTAATCTGAATTTGAAGAATTACCATAAAATTTCGCGAAAAACTCCTGAAAATTTCCGGCTCGCTTCGCTCGCCGTAGTTTTTAAATAACAATTTATGTAATTTTTTTGGCTCGCTTCGCTCGCCATTGTTTTCTATCAAAACAATAATTTTTAATGGCAATGTTCACATTTGAAAAATGTCAAAAGAATGCATGTTAATGGAATTTTGGGCTTCCTGATAGACACTTACATATATTATCAATATAATGCATTACTATTAATAGATGCATGTATCACCATAGAGTCTAAATTTATATACAAGCTTTGAAGGTGAACTTCAGTTTTTCTCAAATTTACAATTCTATATTCAAAAATTTGTCCAGAAAACCCTCCCCTAAGACCCTTTTACTTGTACCTTATACATAGATTTTGTTTGCTGAGGATTATATTTTAAAATACTTTTATCCCTCTGTATAGAAGGGAATTAAATTTTCATGAAAATAAAGTAATTTTTAGAGTTTTGAATAAAAATACAGAATTTCTATTGATAAAACAAATATATCTTAATATATTGCACATCACTAAAATGTTGAAAAAAAATTTTCTTGCTCCAACTTTGCTGGAAAAAAATAATTTTGCTCCGGTCCGGGGCGAAAAAAATTATCTTGCTCCGACAAAAAACCCAAGCCCCCCCCCGAATATCAAATGGACCGTGCCTTAGTCGCAGGGTACAGTACACACAAGAGAGAACGTTCGAAGGCCAAAAACGCTACATATATTAGAAAAGTGGGATAGTCATGTGAATTATAGGTGACAAACTAGATGGCTACTGTTGCAAGCAACAGACGGATTCCTCCTTTATTAGACCTTCCTCGGAACTGAAGTGCTAAAATCCGAATAAAGAAGATGGAAAAAAGAATAGTTGCTTTAGTACCATATTAACTTCAGCAAATGAGTCAAAAGAGCTTATGTCTAATTTGGGACTCTTATTTATTTATCAACAAAATGGAAGAAAAAAATAATAGATACCTTTCATGTTTTAAGAGTTATCTATCTTACTATGTAAAGTTCAAATAAGAAGTACTAATTGTGTGAAGAAATAGTTTAGGACAAAATTCTGTGAATTCTACAAGAGTAAATTTTTGTTATGACCTTGAAAAAGTTAATTTGACCTTTAACCAAGGTCATGGATAAAAGATAAGCATTTGAATTTATTCTCATCAAGTGTCCTCTTAATCTAATCAAAGCTCAATTTTTTATTGACAAAAGTCTGTTGTGACCTTGAAATCGAACAAATGACCTTGGGTCAAGGTCAAGGTGAAAGGACTTGATGCAAGGAATATTTGCGCCAAGTTTGAACTCTCAAGGTCAAATGGTCTTTGTTCTATGGGCAAAAGTTTGTTGTGACCTTGAGAATCAAAATTTGACCTTGGGCCAAGGTCAAGGTGAAAGGGCTTGGCTCAATGATTGTATTTATGAAGTTTGAACTGTCAAGGTCAAATAGTCTTTGTTCTATAGGCAAAAGTTTGTTGTGACCTTGAGAATCATAATGTGACCTTGAAACTAGGTCATCATCAATGACTACCTATTAGTAGCCTACCATCCAAGTTTCAACTCAAAATCTCAAAAACTGTAGAAATTGGCACCGTGCCAATTTAAAGTTCCATTTTCAACTCAAAATAGCGCGAAAACCGTAAATATTTTATCGAGCATGTAAGCGTATAAAAGTTTGCAAATTTGTCAAAGATCAATATAAAACAAATTTCTTTCAAATCGTACGGTTAGTTTAGGAGATATAAGGTTTTAAAGATTTGACCTTTGATGCCATCCAGCGGGGGCATTGGTGAGCTTATCGACAAACAAAAAATGGTTAAAGAAGATCTTGGTATACTCTTTCTGATAGTACCATTCCTTTTGCTCTGTGTTAAAAGACCTTTGAATACTGTGTCTGGAAATGATGAGGGGGTAAGAATAAAAATAATAATAATAATAAGAATAACTAGATGGCTACTGTTGCAAGCAACAGACGGATTCCTCCTTTATTAGACCTTCCTCGGAACTGAAGTGTTAAAATCCGAAGAAAGAAGATGGAAAATGAATAGTCGCTTTATTACCTTATTCTCAGTTAATGAGTCAAAAGAGCTTATGTCTAATTTGGGACTTTTATTCATTTTTAAACAAAATAGAAAAAAAAAAAAATAAATAAATACCGTTCATGTTTACGAAAGCTTTAAACTCCATGTTCTATCAATATCAAAATCCTTTACAATTACTTTCTCAAAACAGAATTACACAATGATTTTGCAATGAGATAATTTCTATTAATAGAAAATGACACAAACATGAAAATACAGATATGTAATGCTACTAAGAAAAAAAAAAGACACAGAGAACAAGAATAAAAGAGTCATCTGTCTTATACTATGTTAAGTTCAAACAAGAAGGACTACTTGTGTGAACAATAAATAGTATAGGACAAAAAGTGTGAATTGTACAAGAATAAATGATTGTTATGATCTTGAGAATGATTATTTGACCTTGAACCAATGTCATAAATGAAAGGTAAGTATTGAGATTATTCTCATCACGATTGATCTTAATCCGAGCAAAGCTTAATATCTAATCAACCAAAGTCGGCTGTGACCTTAAAATCGAACAAATGACCTTGAGTCAAGGTCATTGTGAAAAGGTTTGTTGCAAGGAATATTTGTGTAATGTTTGAACACAAGGTCAAATAATCTTTGTTTTATAGACTAAAGTTTGTTGTGACCTTGAGATCCAAAATTTGACCTTGGGTCAAGGTAAAGGTGAAAGAGCTTGGTTAAACAATAATATTTATGAAGTTTGAACTCTGAAGGTCAAATAGTGTTTGTTATATAGGCAAAAGTTTGTAGTGACCTTGAGAACGAAAATTTGACCTTGAGAGTAGGTCAACATTAAATGACCACCTATAAGTAACCTACTATCCAAGTTTCAACTCAAAATCTCAAAAACTGTAGAAATTGGCACTCTGCCAATTTAAAGTTCCATTTTCAACTCGGAATAGCGCGAAAACCGTAAATATTTTATCGAGCATGTAAGCGTATAAAAGTTTACAATTTTCCCAAAGAACATTTTAAAATAAATTCCGTTCAAATCGTACGGTTAGTTTAGGAGTTGTAAGTGTTTAAAGATTTGACCTTTGATGACCTCTAGCGGGGGCATTGGTCAGCTTATCGACAAACAAAAAATGGTTAAAGAAGATCTTGGTATGCTCTTTCTTGTGGTACCATTCTTTTTGCTCTGTGTTAACAGACCTTTGAATAAAGTGTCTGGAAATGATGAGGGGTAAGAATAAAAATAATAATAAGAATAATAACTAGATGGCTACTGTTGCAAGCAACAGACGGATTCCTCCTTTATTAGACCTTCCTTGGAACTGAAGTGTTAAAATCCGAATAAAGAAGATGGGAAAATGAACAGTTGCTTTTGTACCTCATTCACTTCAGCAAATGAGTCTTAAGAGCTTTAGTCTAATTTGGGACTCTCATTTATTTATCAACAAAACAGAAGAAAAAGATAATAAATACCTTTCATGTTTACGAAAGCTTAATTCTCAATGATCTATCAATTCTAAATCCTTAAAAATTACTATCTCAAAACAGAATTGCACAATGATTTTGCAATGAGAGCATTTCTATAAATAGAAAATGACAATAGAATCAAAATACAGCCAAGTAATGCTACTAAGAAAAAAAAAAAACAGAGAACAAGAATAAAAGGGTTATGTTTCTTATACTATGTTATGTTCAAATAAGAAAGACTACTTGTGTGAAGAATAAATAGCGTAGGACAAAAACTGCTAATTCTACAAGAGTAAGTTTGTTATGACTCTGAGAATGATCATTTGACTATACAGGTGAATAAAGGTCACGGAAAAAAGATAAGTATTTGAGGTAATTCTTTTCAAGAATTATCTTAATCTGATCAAAGCACAATATTTTATCAACCAAAGTATGTTGTGACCTTGAAATCGAACAGATGACCTTGGGTCATGGTCAGGGTAAAAGGGCTTGATGCAAGGAATATTTGTGTTAAGTTTGAACTCTGAAGGACAAATAGTCTTTGTTCTATAGGCAAAAGTTTGTTCTGACCTTGAGAATCAAAATTTGACCATGGGTCAAGGTCAAGGTGAAAGAGCGTGGCTTAATTATAATATGTATGAAGTTTGAAATCTGAAGGTCAAATAGTCTTTATTCTATAGGCAAAACTTTGTTGTGACCTTGTGAATCAAAATTTGACCTTGGGTCAAGGTCAAGGTGAAAGAGCTTAGCTTAACGATAGTATGTATGAAGTTTGAACGCTAAGGGTCAAATAGTCTTTGTTCTATAGGCAAAAGTATGTTGTGACCTTGAGAATCAAAATTTGACCTTGGGTCAAGGTCAAGGTGAAAGAGCTTGGCTAAACGATAGTATGTATGAAGTTTGAACTCTGAAGGTCAAGTAGTATTTGTTCTATAGGCCAAAATTTGTTGTGACCTTGAGAATAAAAATTTGACCTTGAAAGTAGGTCAACATTAAATTACTACCTATAAGTAACCTACTATCAAAGTTTCAACTCAAAATCTCAAAAACTGTAGAAATTGGCACTGTGCCAATTTAAAGTTCCATTTTCAACTCGGAATAGAGCGAAAACCGTAAATATTTCATCGAGCATGTAAGCGTATAAAAGTTTACAAATTTCCCAAAGAACATTTTAAAACAAATTTCGTTCAAATCGTACGGTTAGTTTAGGAGTTATAAGTGTTTAAACATTTGACCTTTGATGACCTCTAGCGGGGGCATACGTCAACTTTTCGACGACAAATTTTTTTTACCTCTAGATCTTTATATGTTCTTTCACATGATACTTTTTGTTTTATCATAAGAAGTGGCACTTTTTTGTACAGTCACTGGAACGATCTGGGGGTAAGAATAATAATAATAAGAATAATAATAAGAATAAAGAAAAGACAATACAATAACAGAAAGGATTCCGACGGAAAAGTCGGAATCCTTAATAAGAATAAAGAAAAGACATTGCAATAACAGAAAGGATTCCGACGGAATAGTCGGAATCCTTAACTAGATGGCTACTGTTGCAAGCAACAGACGGATTCCTCCTTTATTAGACCTTCCTCGGAACTGAAGTGCTAAAATCCGAATAAAGAAGATGGAAAAAGAATAGTTGCTTTAGTACCATATTCACTTCAGCAAATGAGTCAAAAGAGATTATGTCTAATTTGGGACTCTTATTTATTTATCAACAAAATAGAAGAAAAAAATAATAAGTACCTTTCATGTTTATGAAAGCTTTTAAACTCCATGCACAATCAATATCTAATCCTTTACAATGACTTTCTCAAAAAAGAAACGATTTTGCAATGAGATAATTTCTATTAATAGAAAATGGCAATAACATGAAACTACTGATATGTAATGCTACTAAGAATAAAAAAGAAAGAAACAGAGAACAAGAATAAAAGAGTTATCTATCTTACTATGTAAAGTTCTAATAAGAAGTACTACTTGTGTGAAGAATAAATAGTTAAGGACAAAATCCTGTGAATTCTACAAGAGTAAATGTTTGTTATGACCTTGAAAAAGTTAATTTGACCTTTAACCAAGGTCATGGATAAACTATAAGCATTTGAATTTATTCTCATCAAGAGTCATCTTAATCTAATAAAAGCTCAATATTTTATCGACAAAAGTCTGTTGTGACCTTGAAATCGAACAAATGACCTTGGGTCAAGGTCAAGGTGAAAGGACTTGATGCAAGGAATATTTTCGCCAAGTTTGAACTCTCAAGGTCAAATGGTCTTTGTTCTATAGGCAAAACTTTGTTGTGACCTTGAGAATCAAAATTTGACCTTGGGCCAAGGTCAAGGTGAAAGGGCTTGGCTCAATGATTGTACTTATGAAGTTTGAATTGTCAAGGTCAAATGGTCTTTGTTCTATAGGCAAAAGTTTGTTATGACCTTGACAATCAAAATTTGACCTTGAAAGTAGGTCAACATTAAATGAGTACTTATAAGTAACCTACCATTTAAGTTTCAACTCAAAATCTCAAAAACTGTAGAAATTGGCACTGTGCCAATTTAAAGTTCCATTTTCACTTCGAATTAGCGCGAAAACCGTCAATATTTTATCGAGCATGTAAGCGAATAAAAGTTTACAATTTTCCCAAAGAACAATATAAAACAAATTTCGTTCAAATCGTACGGTTAGTTTAGGAGTTATAGGAGTTTAAAGATTTGACCTTAGATGACCTCCAGCGGGGGCATTGGTGAGCTTATCGACAAACAAAAAATAGTTAAAGAAGATCTTGGTGTGTTCTTTCTGATGGTACAATCCCTTATGCTCTGTGTTAAAAGACCTTTGAATAAAGTGTCTGGAAATGATGAGGGGGTAAGAATAAAAATAATAATAAGAATAATAATAAGAATAAAGAAAAGACATTGCAATAACAGAAAGGATTCCGACGGAATAGTCGGAATCCTTAATAATAAGAATAAAGAAAAGACATTGCAATAACAGAAAGGATTCCGACGGAATAGTCGGAATCCTTAATTACAAATGTGCAACATTCCGGGGATCTGCCCCTGGATTCATTTCTATGTTGATATGGCTACTAGCCCCTTGTGTGTAAATTGAAGATACCCGGTATTTTGAGAAAGTATTATCAAAATTGGAGGACAAATGTTTGTAGACATATGATGATAGTAACGTGTAAGGTAGGTTATAGTATTAATCATTATCCTGCAAACCTGTAGCTGCGCAGTTCGGTGCACTAAGTTCAAATGGTTGTCACGTAAAAATATTGATGCAGTTTTTGTTTAAAATGATGGAAAAATGACGATGTTGATGCAAAGAAAACTTAGTATGGAAATGGTTAAAATTGGAGTCTTATTTCTGCAGAACGACAGATTTTCAAGTATGCTTCACGTCAAATTCAATATGGCCGATAAAATTTTGTCGATACCCCTTAAACTCGGCCTCTATTGAAAAATCGACAAGTCAGCATTTCAGTCTTCAGAGATTGGTTAATCAATGTCAAAACCCCTTTTCTTTGGTATATTACAGTGCTTTTTTTGGCCTGATTTGCTGCCGAATATAGGTGGCTTCCCCTCGTAAGAATTAGCTTTATTTTCCCAAAAATCGGCCCATATTTTCCCAATACACGGAGATCACAATTGTTTTCATGATTGAATTGAATTTGACACAAAACATGCACAAAAGTAATCGAAATCTCTGCAATAATAAGGTACTGGTAACACTCCCGTAATATCCAATGAAAATGAAGTCACCGACAGCGTCAACTCTCGACCTGAACAGGCCTCTGATTCCGATAAAGTCAAGGACATCTCAAATGAGGACAACAGTTACATGTCCGACTTGGATTCTGATGGCAGTCTTGTCCCAGTTCCTGACAATCGTAAATTTGTACCCCAAAAGTATGAAGCATCATACAAATGGCTTTACTTCACAACAGTTAAAGGGGGTACCTTTGTAACTTTTGCCAGGGACGTTTATATATAGATCCCCAATTTTGCCAACTCATTCACTTTCCTGAATAATTTCAATTATTTGAGTGTTTCTTTAAAGAAATTTTGTTTCTAGATTTTCCCAATTTGTTCCAAATTGTCGCATATTTTCCCAAATGAAAAGGTACAGGTGGCTTTTAAAAAGGTAAAAAAATCACTGGATCGTAATACATGTACGAAATTTGAAATCAGTACCTCCCTTACAAGCCAAGATATAGCTCCTCTCACAAAACTGGTTTTGCACAAAATGTCGCGATTCATTAAAAAATGTAGCAAAATGGGTTCAAGCGCAATCTCCCTCTTTTTCAAGTGCCAAGGAGGGAGATCTCCCTTGTTCAAGATTTCAAATATGACAGTTATGGTTTATATAACATTGTAGTTTATTGTGTAGCCTGCGAAGCATAGCGAGACTTAGGGATCACTTTGTCAGCCTGTCTGTCCATCTGTCTGTCACGTCACTTGGATGTCACACCCTATAAAAGTGATTCCTGAGTGTCGCTATGTTTCGCAGGCGACACATGCATTCCTTGGAATGATTTTAATAGTTATATGTCATTGTAGTTTGCATGTTTGTTATTTACTTCATGGGCAATTGACAATATGTGTTAAAGAATTTGAATTTGATAAACATATTAACATGATTAAGCTGAAATTTGATACATAGTACAGAGCGTTAGTTAAAGTTTGGTTATGATTGACCTACTTTTGGAGGATGGATCTTGATCACTTACAAACTTCAGTTTTCCCAAAAAAATTTCTGATATCATGGCCATTCATGGGCTAGAATATTGAGGCGAAATTTGATACACTGTCAGCATGGTCTTGAATTGTATACTAATGTAACAGAGCACTTGATCAAAAAATTTAAGTAGGAGTTATGCCCCTTGAATCATGACTTGAAAAATTCATTTTTCCTGACATTTTTTTTTCTGCTGTTATTTCAGATATTGAAATAATTAAGTCCCCATCATTTAATGGCTAAAGGCATAAAGAGTCTGGTCTGTTTGTCATTCTGTCCAGTTCAATCACACATCTTTCAGTTTCCAGATGCCAACTTAAGAACCCTTTCACCTATCCATCCAAATTTTAATATATGCTTTCTGTTCAAGAAGGGCCACTTGATTTGGGGGTCAATAGGTCAAAGGTCAAGGTCATTGATCATGTTGATAGAAAAAATACACCTAAAATCATGGTTACCCGATAATAACTCAAAAACCCTTTCACCTAAAGGTATCCAAACCATATTTGAAAATCTGCTGTATAATCAAGAAGAGAAGAACACTATTGATTTTTGGGTCAATAGATCAAAGGTCAAGGTCACTGTTAGGAAAATTTACTTAAAATAATGGTTTCCAGATGATAACTCAGGAACCCTTCTACCTTCAATATCCAAACAAAAGTTGGATATATACTTATTTATCTACAAGGGAATAACCCCAATAATTTTTGGGTTAAAAGGTCAAGGTCACTGTTAGGAAAAATAAAATAATGGTCTCCAGATGATAACTCGAGAACCCTTTCCTGTTGTCAATAGGTCAAGGTCATTTTTTCCTTTCACTGATTGTTGCCATGAGAGTCAAACTCTTACAGCAGGGGCATGTGTTTTACAAACATAACTTGTCTAGTTCTATTTCATACAGTTTTTATGTTCATCGTTGTGTGATTTTAATCCCCTCGTCAAGGCTTTGGGATGTAAACATTACACAACTTGTTTCATAAATACTGTATGAAATACAAAATCATTTGAGATCCTATAAATGGCTTGGTCTCTTTTAAAAGGTTTAAGTGCGTATTTTATATTAAGATTTAAACCTCTCTTGATTCATACATTTATAATGACTACAGATGTTCAGGATGGGAGGATGATAAACAAGAGGCCAGAGTATATATATTAAACAGAGAAAGCCATGGAGAGTACACAGGAGATAATTTCAGAGATAGACAATGTGGTGGGAGAGGAAGGACATATCTCATCTCAGATGTCTCAAAGTACACAGGGCATCATGGAAAACATAGATCAGTTACTACAGTCATCTCAAACAAGGCATGATGGAAAACATGATTATCAGGATGAGGTTCAGTCTTGTAATGATAGTGACATTAAAAGCAGTGATCAAGAAATATCTCGGGGAAATATGTTGCATATAAGTGAACCAGGGACACAAGCTTTTGTAACCTGTGATTCAAGAGAGAGCGAAATTCTTACATTGTCTAATCCTGAGTCTGAAACAAAACATTCACAATCAAAAACATCATTATCATCTGTTTGTCAAAGTGTTGATGACGAGAGAAATATTAACTCAGCCTGTACTATTGAAGATACCCCATCTCAGCAGCAAACAGAAGCTGTCTCAGAAACAAACTACTGTATAAATGTTTGTGAAGATTCAGAACCAATGACAAAGAGATTAAAAACATCACACAGTGACAGTGTGAATTCTCAATGTGAGCTTTTACCCTTGCAAAATGATGATTTAGGCATGCAAGGTGAAGTATCACAGACATCAAACAATTCTAGTGTGAAAGATTTTACCATCTACTCCTCCTACCATATACAGGAGTTTTCAAGGTAATGGATTGCAATTAATATTGATCAATTTTCAGATATATTCATGTACTTGTTTATTGACAATATCAATCCTTTAAATTATGATTATTGTGTATTTTCTGTATGAACATAAAGTTAATATTATGAACAAAGGATTTTGGTTTTGACTTTGACTTAAATCATACTGTAACAATTGATGAAGTGCAGGTATTTCAAGTCTGAAAGCATCCTTTATCATGGATATTCTATAGCAGTATAGTATAGTATGCTTAGGCATAAATATTCTTGTTTACTTTCAGTAATTACCATGGTATATATGGACACAAACCAGATCTGCTGGGCAAGGCCACAGAGGAATTCTCACCAGATAATTATCTACGAGGATGTAAATGGTAAAGCTTCTTTAAATTGTTATATATGATAAAACTTCATGTCAGATAAGAATAGAGGAATTCTCACCAGATAATTATCTACGAGGATGTAAGTGGTAAAGCTTCTTTAAATTGTTATATATGATAAAACTACATGTCAGATAAGAATAGAGGAATTCTCACCAGATAATTATCTACAAGGATGTAATTGGTAAAGCTTCTTTAAATTGTTATATATATGATAAAACTTCATGTCAGATAGAAAATAGAGAAATTCTCACCAGATAATTATCTTAGAGGATGTAAATGGTAAAGCGTCTTTAATAAAAATTGTTATTTATACCATAAATCTCCATGTCAGATAAGAATAGAAGAATTCTCATCAGATAATTATCTTAGAGGATGTAAATGGTATAGATTTACTAGCTTGACATATGTATGATAAAACTTCAAGTCATAGCTTGTTCTACAAGTGTGCATGTATATTATCAGAACTTCACAATTGAAAAACTTGATTTCAAATAATGAGTTTCAAAATTTTCAAAGACAATGCACATGTAGTCATACATAACTGTGTATTGTAAAGGTTTTGAAGTCCTAATTAGCTCACCTCAACGAAGTTGAGTGAGCTTATGCTATACCCCCGCGCGTCCGTGTCCGGTTAAGAAGTTTGGGGTAGCTCAGTATTTGTCAAAGTACTGATGCTACAGTAACCAAACTTGCACAAGTGATTCATCTTTGGATGCTGAGGTGAAATCATGCATCGGATGCTGCATCTGACCTACATTTTCCGCTTGATTGACTTGGTTAAGAAGTTTGGGGTAGCTCAGTATCTGACAAAGTACTGATGTTACAGTAACCAAACTTGCACAAGTGATTCATCTTTGGATGCTGAGGTGAAATCACGCATCAAATGCTGCATCTGACCTACATTTTCCGCTTGATTGACTTGGTTAAGAAGTTTGGGGTAGCTCAGTATCAGACAAAGTACTGATGCTACAGTAACCAAACTTGCACAAGTGATTCATCTTTGGATGCTGGGGTGAAATCATGCATCGGATGCTGCATCTGACTTACATTTTCCGCTTGATTGACTTGGTTAAGAAGTTTGGGGTAGCTCAGTATCTGACAAAGTAGGGATGCTATAGTAACCAAACTTGCACAAGTGATTCATCTTTGGATGCCGAGAGGAACCCATGCATCAGATGCAGCATCTGACCAACTTTTTCCACTTGAGTGATTTTGCTTTAAAGGCCAATATTGAGCAAAGTATAAGTGCTACATGTACCAAACTTACATAGTGGATGTATCTTTGATCAAACTTTCATAAAATGACCTTGACCTACTTTTTCTGCTTGAGTGATTTTGCCTTTGAAAGCCAATATTGAGCAAAGCATAAGTGCTACATGCACCAAACTTGCATATTGGATGTATCTTTGATCAAACTTTCATAAAATGACCTTGACCTACTTTTTCCACTTGAGTGATTTTGCCTTTAAAAGCCAATATTGAGCAAAGTATAAGTGCTACATGTACCAAACTTGCATATTGGTTGTATCATTGATCAAACTTTCATAAAATGACCTTGACCTACTTTTTCCGCTTGAGTGATTTTGCCTTTAAAAGCCAATGTTTAGCAAAGTATAAGTGCTACATGTACCAAACTTGCATATTGGCTGTATCTCTGATCAAACTTTTATAAAATGACCTTGACCTACTTTTTCCACTTGAATGATTTTGCCTTTAAAAGCCAATATACATGTACTTAGAAATATGTTTGAATTGAATTTTGATGCCACGAGGTGAGCTTCGTAATCTGTGATTACCTATGTTTTTACTAATGTTTTATATAAAAAGGCAGGGTTATATCACAACTACTCCTACAAGAATTCTTTATTGAAACTTAGGGATGAGAGATAACAGTGAAATTGTCTTTACAGGGCTCCTGATGGATCATGTATCCTCACTACTACAAAAGACAATTACCTTAGATTGTATAATACACCAGCTGTAAATAAAGAGGATGTGTCACACATGGTAAATATATACTTACTACAACAAAAAACAACTACCTTAGATTGTATAATACACCAGCTGTAAATAAAAAGGGTGTGTCCAAGATGGTAAATATATACTTACTACAACAAAAGACAACTACCTTAGATTATATAATACACTAGCTGTAAATAAAGAGGGTGTGTCCAAAATGGTAAATATATACTTACTACTACAAAGGACAACTATCTTAGATTTAATAATACTCCAGCTGTAAATAAAGAGGATGTGTCCAAGATGTTAAGTATATATTTACTACTAAAGGGGGGATGGGGAGGGGTACAATTACAAATGATATAGTAAAATGTTTATGTTTTTCAGTCTTCAGTTATGCACACGAAGGAAGGTGACACAGTTTATGATTACTGCTGGTACAGTCAGATGAATAACTACGACCTGGAATCACGATGGTAAGATATATAGTATAGTCAGAGTAATTCCAAGCCTTGTTTTATCATTTAAATTGATTATTTTTTATGACACTTTTTAAACAAATTTGACAATATAACCTGATGCCCATGAATACTTTCAAAAAGTCAATGATTTTTTGTTACATGTTTTATCTTTTTTTAATGGTGAAACAAAAAATATACACCAATTTATTATGCAGCAGCTGTAAAAGCTTGAAAAGACATATTTATTTTTTTAGTTTTGTGTCAAGTTGCCAACAGAGTCCTATAGTCCTATACACATGTGGGATGCTGTCACAGGTCAGCTTAGATCTTCTTACAGGGCCTACATTCATATAGATATTGACATTTTTTTTTACAGTTTTGTGTCGAGTTGCAGACAGAGTCCTATTCACATGTGGGATGCTGTCACAGGTCAGCTTAGATCTTCTTACAGGGCCTACAACCATCTGGTAAGAATACTTCAAGGAATGTGTAAGAGTTATGCCTCTTTGTCTCCAACCTATCAATGTATTATGCTTTCAGCAAACAATGTATCAAATGAATGTAGTGAATAGTAACCTTTGCTTGTCGAATTGAAACTTATCTAGTTTCTCAAAAATTGAACTTCTGTTTCACGTTTCTTTAGGAATTTGTAACAAATTGCAAACCAATCATCCAAAGGTGTAAGAATATTTTATTGAGAACTTGAAGCAATATCAATGTAATCTAGCAGTTTCTATGCTGATAAGAACTTTCAGATTAACTTACGTTACTTTATTCTCATGCCAATTTATTTTTGAATTGACCATTTATACATGTAAATATTGAAAATTGAACTTTGTACTTGTACTCCCTGTTACCCATGTACATACAATATGACTAGAGTATGTCATATATTCTTTAGGATGAGATAGTAGCTGCATATAGCCTGACATTCAGTCTGGACGGAACCAAACTTTACGGAGGTTTTAATAAGATGATACGTGTGTTTGATACATCCAGACCTGGCAGAGATTTCCAAAAGAGACCCACTTTCAGTATGTCTATAATCGTGCATTATTTCGAACTATAAATTCCATTTGTGCATTTGCTAGCCTGATTTTAGTCAATATTAGCATTAAAGAATGTATATTTGTTCAATATAGGGTCATGACGTTAGCATGAATAACTGAATCACCACCATTGGTACATACATTTATGAATTGCATTTTATTATATTCAAAATTCAAAAAATGTTCTTTCTGTAACTAAAAGGTCATAGCAGTATGCAAGTTTTATGGCTTTGATAATTCTTTCAAGATGGATTGCGCTTTGTAATGAAACTCTATGTAACTCCAAGATACTTAATATTTACAGCTGGTAAGGTAGGAGGTCAGCCTGGTATAATATCGTGTCTTGCTGCGAGTCCCCAGGGTGGAGGGCTGTATGCAGCAGGGTCATACTCAAGGGGAAGTAAGTATGGACAGAAACAAGATCAGAAGGGAGAGAGTGAAGGGGGAGAAGGGTCAATTTGGTATAATATCCTGTCTGGCAAGATGTCCCCAGGGCGGAGGGCTGTATGCAGCAGGGTCATACTCAAGGGGGAGTAAGTATGGACAGAAACAAGATCAGATGGGTAGAGAGTGAAGGGGGAGAGGGGTCAATTTGGTATATTATCCTGTCTGGCAAGAAGTCCCCAGGGCAGAGGGCTGTATGCAGCAGGGTCATACTCAAGGGGAAGTAAGTATGGACAGAAACAAGATCAGATGGGTAGAGAGTGAAGGGGGAGAAGGGTCAATTTGGTATAATATCCTGTCTGGCAAGAAGTCCCGAAGGCGGAGGGCTGTATGCAGCAGGGTCATACTCAAGGGGAAGTAAGTCTGGACAGAAACAAGATCAGAAGGGAGAGAGTGAAGGGGGAGAAGGGTCAATTTGGTATAATATCCTGTCTGGCAAGAAGTCCGCAGGGCGGAGGGCTGTATGCAAGGGGAAGTAAGTATGGACAGAAACAAGGTGTCAGGGAATGGTAATGGCAGTGTTGGTGTGGGGAAAAGGGAGAGCAGGCCTTTCAAACTCAGTGTTGAAGATTTATTTTGTCTAGGAAATTGTAACCATTAATTATCTGCCAATATAGTTTAAAAACATAGGATGAACTGAATTGTTTATTATTAGTTCACAATTTCCACGTGAGCTAATTAAAAATTTATATGTTCAAGTCAATTAAAAGTGCATTAAGTAAAAAATAGACAGCCAATTTGAGATAAAAATTACTAAATTTATTATTTTTTACTACTTTCTTTTCCAAATGTTAGCAGTAAATGTGACAGTAAAAAAAACCCAAAAAGGGTTTCGTCTTCATAATTTTTAATGCACATACAATATTTTAGTGTTTGTACAATGTACATTTTATTTTTATATTGTCACATGTGTATTTTTATTTTGCACATGAAACATATCAAACTTGAAATGATTTACCAGTCATTCTATTTACATATAGTTGCCCTTTATTATGAGCCGGATGGTAAGATGGTTTGTGTGTTTGAGGGACAGCAAGGGGGAGTAACTCACATTGCGTTTTCACCTGATGGCACAAAGCTATACAGTGGAGGACGTAAGGTAAACACAAAAATAACAACAAGAGGCCTAAGTGGGTCATATCTTACTCCAAAGGAATACAACAGAAAATTGTACTTGCAAAAAATATAAGATAACTTAAAATATTTATGAAAAATCAGATTGTAAATTGTCTTTTTGTCTGATATGCAGTTTCTCCTACAATTTAAAATTTATCATTTTTGATTGAAGCTTCTAACACTTTTGGAATGGCTGTTTTGTTAAGGAAAAGATTTTTTTTTTTAAAGAAAACCTAAAATCGTTCTATCCTTTTATCCCATGACAGAGTTCTTGAACACTTCCATGAAGTATTGGACATTTGGGGATTTTTGTTTGTCCAAATAATAGTTACAATGCGAGATTTTATCGGACCAACAAATTATTATTTGCAAGTCTAATAAAGCAGACACTATTTAGGAAACTGCCATGAATGCCCATGGCATAATTTTGTTAAAATCTATGGAAAATGAAAATTGGATCAAAATAGAACTTACGCTGAACAACCTATCCTTCATCATATTTGTGTATGATAAATCAATTTAAAATGTATATATTTTTCTCTAGGATCCAGAGGTTTTATGTTGGGACCTGCGGAAGCCCGGTCAGATTTTGTTTGTAGCTTTGAGACATGTTGAGACGAACCAGAGAATTTACTTTGATCAAGATAGGTAAGACGGTCATACTTATTCTACCTTATTCTGTATGAATTTGAAATTTAACTTTGAAGTCTAAGACAAAATAGTCAGATTTATGTTTGTATTTTTCAGTTCTGGTCAGTATCTGTTTTCTGCCAATCATAACGGTCATATATATGTATGGGATACAAAGAGAGCTCCCATACAAAGGACGCCTGATACAGATTTTATGCTGGAGCCAATCTCTGTGTTCAGAGCTCATGATGATGCTGTTAATGGTGTCAGGTAAATAAAGTATTGCATATTTGGTGTTACGTCCTTTTTGGGACTGTGTCTGATGTAGACCGATTTTACATCATAAAATTCTATGAAAACCTTCCCTAAACAAACTTAATGAAATGACCATATGAAATTGACCTACTTTATGACGTCTTAGTGGTTTGATGTCTGATAAATGTACCATCTGAAATGAGAAATAACTTTGTATTCCTTAAGGTAGGGTATCCCTCAGGTCAGAATTGCTGGTAATTTTTTGCCTGGATACCCTATTTTTTCTCTTCAGAATAATGTTCAGATTATCAAACTAATATGGTTTTGGGAAAAGAAACTCATTTAGTTACAATTTATCGCCTCTTAAAAGGGATTTGTTTACTTTTCCCATTAGGTCCAATGTTGAAGTTCAAATAGCTACACTCTCGGTATAATCATGAAACAACAAATTATAATTTGTTTGTATATCAGGTTTAACGTAAGCTTTGAATGTATGGAAATGAAAATATTGTAAAATTTGTCATTCTGGAAATATGAGCATCTGAGGCCTGAGGGATGCTCTACCTTAAAGGCTTAAATAGGGTGAGATTTTGAACATGCTATAGGAACTTAAATATTACATGTATATAAATCTATATAAAACTTTTCAATGTTTTAATCTAATCCTAAAATGCCGATTTAAATAATTATACTCAATTTTGCTAGTGACGAAAAGTTACGGCATATCCTAGAGTCCTATATAAACATTATGTGAAATATTAAATTGAATCAACAAAGAGAAAAACAAGAATAACTACTGTTTCTTATCACTGTTACATTGACCTTACTGATTATTTTGATTGAAAATCATGACACTACATTGGGAAACATTCAAGTAATCTTTGCAGAAGTTCAAAATTTAGGCCAGGACATAAGGAATTGACAAACATACACATCGTTCTCTATATACCCCATCAACCTCAAGTTTGTTTGCAGGGTTAAAAAACTGTGACAACAATGAATTATTTGCAAGGGATACTGAATGTTGTTTGACATTTAAATCAACATGATGTAAATGAACCATTATTCTTTACTCTATTTTTTTTTAACTCTAAGTAACATGTATACTTTGTTTTGGCTGCAGCCTCCATCCCAGCCTGCCCCTGCTAGCCACTAGCTCAGGTCAGCGACATTTCCCAATCCTCGGTGACAGTGACTCTGAATCCGATTGTGATGACGGTACGATAGAAAACAGCCTTAAAGTCTGGGCTTTAAGGGAGAGGTGACACACAGTAGAGAGATAACCTCTGCTGGACCTTGGAGGGGAAATCGGCATAGGAAGGGATAATCTATGCTGGTCCTTAGATGATAATGTAGAACGGAGATAATCAGTGCCAAGGTCTCTGACATTGCTAACGGACCTTGTGAGGATGCCCCTGATTATCAACTTAACAGGACTTTAAAAGATTCATCTAGTGCAATGCAACTAAAATTTTTGAATATTTTTAGGATGATTAATAAATTGTCAAATACTTCCAACAGCATTTTTTTCTTCTTTGCAGAAATATGAAAGTGAGAACATCTTTGAGATGCATGCTGTCAATTAAAAAGTTGTTTTAGGAACTAGATTTTGGATTTAGCTTACAAGAAATCATTTTGTTTGAAATATATGCAAAGATACATGTATGTGAGCCATTGTGCTTTTTGAAAAGAAATACTGGTACGTTTATATATCTTAAAAATATACATGTACATGTGTATCTGACCTACATATACATACATTCAGAAAAAAAATACTTTATGAGACATTTCAATTGTCCATTTTCAAGTTCTCAGAAGCCGCCATTAAAAACCTTGACATCAGACTAGGGACATCAAGTACCTTAGCAGACTTTTGAAGTGTTACAACAGTACTTGTTACTAACACTTTCCATATCTTTTAAATGGTAGATAAGGGTCCTTTCCCTCGAGTAATTATGTACAAATTCATGTGAGAATAGCTTCTATCAGAGCCTTTTTTTTCATCTGGAGACTTGCTTTTTGAAATAATTCACATCTGAATGGCAAGTGATCCGACTTTCATATTACACAAGTGTATTCCTTGATAAGTCCTTTCTATTGACCAAGTGTGTTGACCTTGTGACCTTGACATGGAAAACTTGACATTGATCATATCTTTTGAATAGTAATTAATTGTGTATTTGTACTTTACATGTACACTCCTTTTGACAATTTTTTTCATTGGTTCCTTAATTTATCATGTAATGACCTATTGTTTACTTATGTATGCAGCATCTCAGTATAATGTCAAGCATAGGCATCAGTGTTTCACCGACACACATATCTTGTTATTTATGGCCTTGCCCTACATTTCACATGGGAAATATTGGTAGCACCTACTGTCCGCGCGGCTCACCTCGGAAACTGAATAAACGCGATTTTGACTACTTTATGATGCAAAAATTTAAATGAACTTGATACCATTCAATAGATCTCGCTTAGTCGTAAATTTTGGTATATGTTATATGATAATGAGTACATCCAATCAAACTATATAGACAAAACATTTCCCATGTTAATTTTTCCCGTGACGTCGTGACGGTCTTCATAGGCTCAATGTTAAACTTGGCGATGTCACGCTAAAATCTAACATTGAAAACCCCCTATCTAAAACTTATTTTTTCTGTATAATATGATTGCATAAACCCTTGACCATGTAACATGTACCAAAATTTACGACTAAGCGAGATCTATTCAATGATATAGATTTTATTTTAATTGTTGCATGACAAAGTTATCAAAATCTCGTTTATCCAGTTTCAGAAGTGAGCCGCGCGGACAGTAGTGATTAAAGCTCCAACAATGACCTGTTATTCTGTGGTGTACCAAAATACAAAGGAATAATGAAATCTAACATGACAAGAGAACTGATTAGTTAAGATTTATTAGACAAATATCTATGTTTAGGTTTTGAAGTCAACATTTTTAAAAAGTTCTGATGACAAAAATATGAAAATATTTCTACTAGCAAGTAAACAATGAATAATTGTCTGATGGAAACATGATTGATTCCTAATATGACACTACAGATCAAACAGAAAAACATTTCAATTTCGGCTTTTAAGTCATTCATACATTTCACAATGAAATAATAATAGCACTGTCACCTCATATTTAATATACAGAATGTACTGTGGACATGATTAGAGTAATCAAGAATAACTTCACTTAAAACTTCTCACCCAGCACCAATAATCCTTAAACGAAGATTGTGAACTGACTAGATCAATATACTGTATTGACAAGAGAGGACTGTCTTAGACAGGCGTAATTGTATAACATTTCATACTGATTTATATGTCCATGAAATTACGATGTGAGTCAACTACAGTATGAAATTATAATTATCATTTTTCCAGCATCAATATTGAATAATAATGCTAGTACACATACAAGTCATGGAAAATGTTAAAAGGCTTCATGAATACACCGAACCATACATCAAACAATAACAAAACTTTACAACAAAGACATGTTCATAAAAGTTTATAAATCTATCATACAAGGCATTAAATATCTTTTTTTTCCATTTACTCTGTGTTATCAGCTTACACACTGACTTTTAAACAAACTGATGAATGGTCCATTCTATGTTGAGTGATATTCATGTCCTCCGATACAACACTGCTACTCTCGATGTATTAACACAAATAATCCAAGACACGCTAATATTGCATACTGTAATGAAAAAAAAAATACTAGAGATTTGTTATGCAAGATTTTGCATCTATTGTCTTTTCAACTCAGTCAAACATCAGAAATTTGCAATTTTATCCAATTTGAAATAATTGATACTGTCTACAAGGAAAGCCCCCATTTTACTGGGTGAAAAAAAGAATGAGTGAATTCAAAAGTGTATAGAGTTGTAAGAAAGACACATGCAGATCTCATTTTCTTATATAAGTAAATTTTAAAAGTTTGCTATAATTTATCCCAAAATAGGATGATAATAAAATATAACTAAATGTACATGTTGGATATTTTTCAGTATCATTTTTCCTAGTAAATTTAACGATTAAGTAAACATAACTGTGATTTCCTGTTTCTGAAACAAGCCCTGCAAACAGGATGATAATAAAATATAACTAAATGTACATGTTGGATATTTTTCAGTATCATTTTTCCTAGTAAATTTAACGATTAAGTAAACATAATTGTGATTTCCTGTTTCTGAAACAAGCTCTGCAAACAGTAGCTATCAATAAAATCTAATTTTTCTTTAATTTTTCATTATGAAAATTTCATTCCATTCAAAGAATATGTTTTCTATTCTTGCCAATAAAAGATTATTTTGGAAATAAATCCTTACAACATACTTAAATTACATGTATGTTGGAGCAAAATATACATGTATCAATAAATTCTTCATCTTTCCACCCAATATTTCCATGGAGACCAAATTAAAACTTACCTTAAATTTGGGATAATCATTCATCAATATGGTTACAATTCCAACATAAGGTACAAATCTGGAATGAGAAAATAAAAACACAATGATTGACAGAATATTCATGGACCTACATGTATTTCAACAGATTTAGAAGTTTATTTTTCTTCATTACTTGGATTTTCTTAAAGTAAGTCATAGTATCTTTACATGACCTGCTTTTATCAAAGTTCATGTAATCTTGATACTATGACATAATCTGGATACTTGGGTTTGGCGGTGCACCGAAAAATGTAAACCTGATAAAATCATTTTGAAATATAGATACCCACACATTCTTCAGATAATTACGCAAATTATCATGCTGTATAACGTTAGACTTAAGTGATGTGTAGGTCAAATCAATTTAGGTTTTTCTTTCTCGTTTTTATGAATTTTATCCATTTGACATATTATTTTGTACATTAACTGATTCAAATGAACTGAATACAAAGTAACTGAACCAAGGCCTTGTGATTCGAAACCGAACCGAAACCAAGGATACCTGAATCGTCCCAGCCCTACTGGATACTGTAGTTCGAAAACAATATACTGTAAACATGGTTATTTTCGCTGGGGGAAAATTTCGCGATTATAACATCAAGACCTTTAGCGTGGGGGAAATATTCGCGATAAAAATGTCTTTCTCATCGTAAGAATGCAGCGGGGATATTTTCACGTGGGGAAAATTTCAGAAAATGCCTCCATTCGCGAAAAATGCGAAAATTACCCCCATGCAAAAATTTCCACGTTTACAGTATGTCCTCTCTTTTTATTTTATAATCATTTGTGACCTTACCCTCTAGCTCTGCCAACAACATCTTTTTTCTCCAACCATAGCTGTCCAGGGGCATATAATCCTCTATCATCTACAGAATTGTTATCTCCCTTTGTCAGGAACTTTACAGTGCCATCCTCTCTGAATAACAATTGTAGAGTTATGTTGTTACAGGTATCATATAAAAGTATAATTTATTCCTGTCACTATCGCTGTCATAACTTTGAATCGAGAACAATTTGAATTTTAGTCGTTTATGAAAAATGTACAAAATAATATACATGTTATATAAAACAACAAAATAAAACAAACACATTCAAGAAGCAATGAATAAGTTTTTTTTCATAAATAGAAATGATATCCATGTATTATCAAGAGGATAATCAGTTTCTGTGAAAATTGTGAATACCTTGACATGCCAGTCATCGCGAAAGTTTTTACAACTTACCAGACATTTTTGAATTTTTCAGAAATTCAAACATGTTTGTTAAGAAAAAATTGAAATATTTTACCAGACCGAAGCAAATTTTACCAGATCTTTGGTGACTTTTGGATTTACTGACATACATGTAAAATGTAACATCTTACTTTTCATGAACCTTTAATACACGGTGGACTATTGGTATATCCCTCCCTTCCACTTTGAAGACAACAATTTCTCCGACTCTGATTGGTTCCTCTACATAGTTAGTCAGGAATAATAAATCTCCTCTATGAAATGCTGGCTCCATACTACCACTGAAAATATAAAATAATAATTAAACAACAAGGAACAAACTAAAATACTGGAGCAGTATGCTATTTCAGAAAGTGTAGTTGCAATGGTATTGACATTGTGACATCACAGCATTAATTTAGTACATGTACTGCAGTAGTATTGATAAGAATGAAATAAAAGTGTAGAATATCATTGAAGCCAATAGAAAAGACCTGAACAGTGTGATGTATGATGAGGTCATAAGGACTCTACAGTAGACTTTAAAATACAGCGCAAGTTTGATTTTTTTTTTTTAATTCAATATACATGTATTGATAAAGTTTTAACTTTAATTATGATTTTAAATTTACAGGATAGATTTTTACTATGTTATGACCTGTTATGGGTGGTTATCAGATAATCAATATTGATAGCTTAACAATAGTCAGATTTTCCGTTCTTTATCAGCTGAAAATGGAATACATTGGACAAATCTTCTTCCTTGGCCTTGAAAAAAAAAAAATACTGCACAATTTATTTTATAATAAGCTAATAAATATTTGAAATCAGTTCCTCAGATCAATCATGATCGGACTCTTAACATGGTACATTGTAACACATACCTGAGAACAACCACAATGGGACTCTCACTGCCTGTCACTACCATTAGACCCTTCCATATCATCAGAGCTGACGACACAATCATTCCAAAATTCAGTACTTGGTAATACAGCTGAAAAGACAAAAAATATTATGAAAGAAACAATATATAAGATTTTACATGATTTGATATGGAACGCCATCGCTGTCTTATGATGAGATATTTCAATATATGGTATGGTTTAATCAATATATGCGGTGGTAAGTACATTATATGCGGTGGTAAGTACATTATATGCGGTGGTAAGTACATTATATGCGGTGGTAAGTACAATATATGCGGTGGTTTGTACATTATATGCGGTGCTAGGTACATTATATGAGGTGCTAAGAACATCATATGCGGTGGTGAGTACATTATATGGAGTGGTAAATACATTATATGCGGTGCTAAGTACATTATATGAGGTGCTAAGAACATTATATGCGGTGGTAAGTACATAATATGGAGTGGTTATTACATTATATGCGGTGCTAAGTACATTATATGCGGTGTTAGATACATTATATGGGGTGGTTTGTTCATTACATGGGGTGGTTAGTACATTATATTCGGTGCTACGTACATTTTATGGGGTGGTATGTTCATTACATGGGGTGGTTAGTACATTATATGCGGTGCTTAGTACATTATATGCAGTGCTAAGTACATTATATGCGGTGCTAAGAACATTATATGGGGTGGTGAGTACATTATATGCGGTGCTAAGTTCGTTATGTGGTGATTTCGTTATGATAAACATTCTTATGACCAAGATTAAACATTTCGGAGACTCGGATCGCAGCTACGTTTTTACGTTTT
Organism: Pinctada fucata; assembly: GCA_028142955.1. Classification (NCBI taxonomy): domain Eukaryota; kingdom Metazoa; phylum Mollusca; class Bivalvia; order Pterioida; family Pteriidae; genus Pinctada; species Pinctada fucata. Next base: position 67,886,261 of record AP027105.1, on the reverse strand, counting down.
TGTGGCCTTTAACACAAATATTTATCTAAGAAGATAAAAATAAATACTAAATTGTTTAATTGAGGTATATTTCATTGTATTTTAATAAAAAAAGTGAACAGATTTTAAAATCTTTGGCAATCAGTGAAATGTGTTCTACAATTTCATCCTTCTCACCCAACGGTCCGGTGGCATAGTGGTGAAGACGCAGGACTGCTACCACTAACGTCGTGAGTTCGATCCTAGTCGGTGGTTCAATTTATTTATTTTTCAAATTTTTTTTACAAAGTTCTTGCTTCTTTTAAAGTGAGAGGTACCATGATATCAATAGGCATTGTTTCCGTATATTTTTGGACACTTTTATACATGTAATGCATGTGTATGCCTTTAACTGGGCCCAAATTGGTAATAAAGTATCTTGTATCTTGTGTTGTATATGCTTGTACTTATTAGAAGAGCTTTGTATAGTACAGAAAAATTATGTGATATTAGTAAAGAGTAGATTTATTCTGTAACACTACATTAGTAGTATATAAATTATAATTTTTATTTTAGCTTGTGATATTCAATTTACGTGGTCTAAGAGAGAGAGAGAGAAAAAAAACAGGGTGACGTGAAAATTCTATATCATTATTTTTTTTATTCTAATGATTAGAATAAAAAAAAAATCATGATATAGAGTTGGTGACGTGAAAATTCTATATCATTATTTTCTTTTTCTTCTAATAATAAGAATAAAAAAATAATGATATAGAATTTTCACGTCACCCTGTTTTAAGAATATCAATGTAATCGGCAATCTCTGAAATCCAGAAACTGAAAAAAAAAACCCGGTTGTATTTCTTTCTTCTCGGCCACTTATGTAGCTTTCTGAAGCGAAATACACACGGTGTAGATATAGACAAATTTATTTCCTTCCAAACGGTTAAATATTTGATCGGAACAAACTATGCATAGATTTTTCCATGATATAAAAAGAAAAAGATGGCAATTATAACCTACTTTTAATATCGCTCTAGAGATAAATTTTAAAATAGTTATCCATCCCCCTTTTTTTCGTTTTTGCCTGTGGACATTGTTTCCCCCCTCGCTTCAGAACCCCGCTTGTCCAGAAAATGTGTTTTATTGATATACACCTTTGGTGAATGTGGTATTGTAAAGCGAGGGGGGGAGACGCTGTTGTCTACAAAAGCGTTTCCGTTTTCCATTGTTTTCTGTGTAAAAATGCTTATTTTGATCCAAATACCGGTCTTTTCTTCCAACCCCTCCCCCCCACCCCCATGATAGAGCTGGGAAACATATTGAATCCTTTTGTGTTTATGTGTCCTTTTGGGTTAATGATAAACCGATCGCGAGTCTCAAAAATGTTTAATCTTGGTCATCAGAATGTTTATCATAACGAAATCACCACATAACGATCTAAGCACCGCATATAATGTACTCACCACCCCATATAATGTTCTAAGCACCGCATATAATGTACTTAGCACTGCATATAATATACTAAGCACCGCATATAATGTACTAACCACCTCATGTAATGGACATACTACCCCATATAATGTACTAAGCACCGCATATAATGTACTTAGCACCCCATATAATGTACGTACCACCCCATATAATGTTTTTAACACCGCATATAATGTACTAAGCACTCCATATAATGTACTTAGCACTCCATATAATGTACTTACCACCGCATATAATGTTCTTAGCACAGCATATAATGTACTTACCACCGCATATAATGTTCTTAGCACCGCATATAATGTACTTATCACCGCATATAATGTTCTAAGCACCGCATATAATGTACGTACCACCCCATATAATGTTCTTAACACCGCGTATAATGTACTAAGCACTCCATATAATATACTTAGCACCGCATATAATGTACTTACCACCGCATATAATGTACTTACCACCGCATATATTGATCAAACCATCCATTATATTGAAATATCTCATCATAAGACAGCGATGGCGTTCCATAATTTGAACATACAGGCGCATGTATTGAGTAGTTGGTTTGAAAAATGCATGTAAATTTACTTGAAAAACTTTTTGACACTATGATTGCTCCAATATTATGGTATGGTAGTGAAATTTGGGGTTTGTATGAAACTAGTTAAAAAGAATCAGAATCTCATTTGAATTGCATTTGAAGTTTTTAAAAGAAATTCTAGGTGTCCATTGTAAAGTGACCAATGATGCTTGCCCTGCTGAACTGTGCCATTTGCCCTTAAGAAATATAATATTACCAGGCTTTCTACTCTACCTTGATGAAAAAGTAGGAAAAAAGTAGGAGTAGTCAATGAAAAAAAGTAGGAGAAAAGTAGGAATTAATAGGAGAAAAGTAGGAAAATAAATTGCAATATAAAATCTTGTTTCTCAATATATTGCAGTATGTTTTTTTGGGCCACAATACTAGTACCCAGCCCTACCAATGAGGCATGACGTTGACTAGCTTCGAACCCTGCAAGTGGCATAGGTGGTGGTAACCAACTGAGACTCGACAGGTGATGTGGGCTAACACTAATTTCAGCGCATAGGCAAAACTTGAGAATTTCGATGCGAAAAAATTTTGCAAGTCGTCTTTTGTTTTTGACGAATTCAAGTCTCTTCAACCAAAAAATAAGTCATCCAGTCCTCCTGTCCCTAATATAGCCCCTCTAGGCCTGGTTTCCTTCTGTGCGCATGACAAAATGTCTTTGATCAGAGGAAAATCAGAAGAGAAGAAGAGGTGAAACCAGGCTCTGAGGGGATTTTTCAGGGGCAGGAGGACTGGGTGAGTTATTTTTTTGGTTGAAGAGACTGGAAATTGACAAAAACAGGAGGACTTGCCGAATTTTTTTCGCACAGAAATTCTCAAGTTTTGCCTATGCATAGCAGTCAGACCGAAGACGAAAAAAAAAAGATATCACCGTCGTAGGTCTGCAAGTCGGACTATCCAAAGATATGATACGATACCGACCCATATGATACTGGCTCTTTCGTTTGAAAATCTGCAGGTCGGGAGCATACACTTTTTTTTATTTACTTTCATGTCTTAACTTGGGAGAAACAGGCGATGCCATATAGGGCTTTTTTCAAGTGAATAACCGTTTAACGGTTAACAGATTCACATTTCTCTTGTAGTTTCATTTGTAAGTTTGAGCACAGGAACCTGTCGTTTTATTCGAGAAAATAAAATATTGTTCACTACCACACGACTCTGTTATTCTTATAGAAAATACTCAAGGAAAGAAACAAAATCGATGTTGATTTTTTTTCGATTTTCCCATCACACATGTAAATCCACCAATATATCGTCTGCATGGGACACGACGGACGAATCCTGACTTCCAACACTTAAAAGGATATATCATCTTCTAAAAACAACCATAATTACTTACCATAACAGCGGCAGATAGATGCTACAGCTCCTTTTTCGTAGACAACACAACGTTTTCTCTTGTAAACCAAATTTTCGTCAACGCCATGCGACTCCTGTATCCGAATATGCAAATTACATGATTCAGAGCTGAATGCATAGCCTATTTGCCATTGGTCAAGAAAGTAATTTACTTTTTCAACTTATAAATGATCAATGATAATTCATAAACTAAATAAACCTATCTTTCTATTCACTAAATTTCAATCATGGCATTGTCCTTTTTCCACCTTTACTCGGTAAACACAAGGAAGAGCGCATTCAAGGGCAGATCCGCCAAGGAAATATGGCGGGAAAAAAAGTGAGTGATCTGCCCTTGAATGCACTCTTCCTTGTGTTTACCGAGTAAAGGTGGAAAAAGGACGATGCCATGATTGAAATTTAGTGAATAGAAAGATAGGTTTATTTAGTTTATGAATTATCATTGATCATTTATAAGTTGAAAAAGTAAATTACTTTCTTGACCAATGGCAAATAGGCTATGCATTCAGCTCTGAATCATGTAATTTGCATATTCGGATACAGGAGTCGCATGGCGTTGACGAAAATTTGGTTTACAAGAGAAAACGTTGCGTTGTCTACGAAAAAGGAGCTGTAGCATCTATCTGCCGCTGTTATGGTAAGTAATTATGGTTGTTTTTAGAAGATGATATATCCTTTTAAGTGTTGGAAGTCCGGATTCGTCCGTCGTGTCCCATGCAGACGATATATTGGTGGATTTACATGTGTGATGGGAAAATCGAAAAAAAATCAACATCGATTTTGTTTCTTTCCTTGAGTATTTTCTATAAGAATAACAGAGTCGTGTGGTAGTAAACAATATTTTATTTTCTCGAATAAAACGACAGGTTCCTGTGGTTTGAGTTCGAGCAAACATATTGCAAGCAGCGAGGCCGGCAAGCAGCGAGGAACCGCGATCGAAAATGAGATGAGACAAGTGAAAATAAAATTCGCAAGGGCAAGATTGTTGATTAAGATAAGTTTACCTGTCTTTTGTTCATCCGTCGAACATCGTCGAGAAAATCGAAGTCCAACAAACCCATCTTGTGGCTTTGTCAAGTGTTCTTTCGATTTGACAGGAAGTGATGCGAAATCTCGCAATGGGATCTCGCGATATATGGAAGAAAGTAATTTTCGACTGGTTCGGAATGGAAGTGCTAGTTATTCCGGATATTTATTTATTTATTTATTTATTTTCCCAAACGTAACGGCAGTGGCGGATTCAGCCGGGGGGTGCCCCCCCTCCCCGGCAGTGCCCAAAGAAGGCGCACGTATGACATGCTTTTGGAAGCATCAAACTACTGTTTCCGCGCTAAATCTATGAAATTAGTCAGAAATAGCCCGAAAACACCCCAGAAACCACCGATTTGAATAATTTAAATTAAATTTTCCAAAATTTTCTCTGGGATAGGATAGATGCATTGCTGTCATGTCCATCCTCTAGCTGTACGTGGACGTACATGTTTCGGAAACAACCTACTATGATTGAATCATGTCCATGTCGGATTTTCTTCATCTGAAGGATAAATGGGGGACACTAAGAGTCCTATATACAAGGCATAAAACACACATATTTCTTTACCAAATCTTCGATGTGACCTTCTATAATTGACAATTTTTTAATTTTTTAAGGTCGTTTTAAAATTGAGGTCAAGATCACTCTTTTTAATGAACAATTAAAATAGTTTTGGCCAGATTTGGACCGGTTACCTCCAAGAATTTTGCAAATAGTCAAAAAATGAATGCTTTTCTATATTTTTAGAATCGAATTGCCGATAAATAATTAACCTTTCTATCTGGACGTGGTGATTTCCCCCCCCCCCCTAGTTTTACGCGAACTTACTACTGGACACCACCATGGGCCTTTCAAAACTTCTTGATCCGCCAATTTCCTTAGGAAATCCTGAACATTTTGACTTCTGCATACCGTGCAAAAACAATACAGCATCAGAAAATGTCGAAAATTTTTAATTATACAAATCATCGTTGCTGACACTGACGAATACGCTTCAGATGCCACCAAGCTTTATTTTTTCAAAATTTTCTCGGGGGAGGCCTTGCACAAGAAAATGTCGACAATTTTTAAACGTACAAATCATCGTTGCTGACACTGACGGAGTCCCTTCTAAATTCAGTTCAAATAAGCTTCAGATGCCACCATATTGCTTTATTTTTTCAAAAATTTATCGAGGAGGAGGAGGAGGAGGCCGAACACAAGAAAATGTCGAACATTTTTAAATATACAAATCATTGTTGCTGACACTGAAGGAATCCCTTCTAAATTCAGTTCAAATACACTTCAGATGTCACCAAATTGCTTTATTTTGTCAAAATTTTCTCGGGGGAAACCCCCCGAACCCCCACCAATGGGAGGGGAAGCCCCCTCCCATACTCCCCCACTCGGCCCTTCGGGCCTCGGAGGTGATTCCCATAAAAAAACTGTATGTGCCCCCCCCCCCCCCCCCGGCAGTTGGGGTTCTGGATCTGCCCCTGTTAAACGTATATGCCAACGTATATGACGTGCGAAATATTTTAGTACAGTAAAAGTAATATTAAACCTTGAGGTATAATTGCAACACAAACTTTTTGTGTTTTATGTGTTTTAACATGATAGATTAAATATGAAATTAAAAAGTCTACCGAAATTATTGGCGTGGAACACATTGGTATGGATCACCCTCAAAGTTTCGTTATTTTTAAATACACTTCAGTGCTTCCATACAATATCTAACACGGAATCCAGATTTAGTTGTAAAAATGGTTACTTTAAAGTTTCTTAGTTAGTAAATTTATTTGCCTATTATAGACATATTATTTATGTTGATAATTACCACACTGATATACAAATGTGTTTTTGTAAGATTATTATGGTGCCATTGTAATAATTCTATTACCTGAATGAAGAACATGGGCGGATCCAGGAATTTTTTCCAGGAGGGATCCTAAAATGTCCTACATTTTTTGAAAAGAAAAAAAAATGAAATCTTGAATTTCCACCACGTGGTTTTGATCAAGTCATATTTAAAATAGTCTGGCGAGCGGTAATGAGCCAGCGAAAACTTTCAAGAGTTGGAATAAAAAGGACAGACAATAATACTATTTGCATCCTCTATTCCTGTATTTCTTGTTTATTGACAAAGGTGTAATGTATAGGGGCTGCAAAGGTAATAAAATGTGGCGAACATAAGTGAGCCCGGGAAAATTCTGAGATGTGGACCCAAAAAAAATCATACAAATGCAAGATTTTCAATACAAATTCATGTTATTTTTCAAATATTATGACAACAAAAGGGGAATCTACGGAAGCCCATTGGCTTCACAGAAAAAAATTAATTTATTGCGTATATACGCAATACTATTGTGTATATTCGCAATACTATTGCGTATATTCGCAATAACATTGCATATATCCGCAAAAGTTTTGCGAATATTCGCAAAGCTATTGCGTATATTCGCAATACTATTGCAAATACACGCAATAATTATTGCGTATATACGCAATAGTTTTGCGAATATTCGCAATAATTACTGCGTATATACGCAATAATTGCAATTTCATATATACAATGATTGGGGTTAACAGGCGGATCTAGAATTTTTTAGGGGTAGTCCAAGTCAGCGCGAGGGGAGGGGGTAGTCTTTGGTGTTGAAAAGAAAGCAAAACAATGCATATAACAAATATCAATATATTACGAAACAGATTAAATCAGTCATTCTTGCAAATTGGAAAGGCACCGGGGGGGGGGGGGGGGGGGGGGGGGTTCCGGACTATATATTCATTTTACACTTTCAATGACTTCCAAACATAATTCTTTGCAAATTGTGGCTTAAATAGCTTTTCCTTTTATTTTTCTTAATGCATATTAAGAATGCTTATTAATCGTGTGCAGACCCAGATTTCCCGACAGGGTGAACAAGATCAGCTAATGGGAAGGGATAGGGAAGAATCTAGCCAAGGATTAAACAAAAAAAAAAACAGTTTCGGCAAATTTAATGGAAAAGGGAGATCGAGGGATAAGTTGACCCCTCCCCTTGATCCTATTCATAACCATATATCACGTTTTACGTTTCTCTCACTTTCATCCAAACTTTTAAAATAACTCAATAAAGTGTTCAATGTGTCTATTGGTGGAAAGGGGGGGGGGGGGGGCTCGGACCAAAATATATGAACTTTCTTCGACTCTCTCGCGGGGGAAGGGTTGGTAGAGAAAAGAAAAGGCACTAGGAGAAACCTTATTTTAACGGGGTTTTTTTTTTTTTGCAAAAATTAATTTTCGATATAAGACCATAGTAATTTAATGTTCGGTTTTACGTCCCGATTTTTTTTCCTAAAAGGTACTCTCCCGCCAGGCATGAAACACACAAATAAAATGTACACGACCAATAATAGGAATTTGGAGAGGAAGTCTGAAAAATAAAAGATTTTTTCTTCAAGTGAGATGGATATAATGCTGACTTATTTTATAAAAATCACTATTATCATTTAAAATTTAATGATGTACATACATTTTGTCGAATTCAGTTTATTAACTGATTTACCTGAAAAATGCCTGTTTGTGTGCGGTTTTTTTCCTGAGCAATTTTTTTTTTCAAAAAGGTACGTAAAACAAAATATTTGATTACTATGACCTTATAATCGAGGACATTCATTTATACATGTATTATCCCTTGCAAAATGGAATAATACATTACAGAAAATTTCCGACTTGCTTTGCTTGCCTGCATATAGGATTAAAACTCTGACTGCTTTAATTAATAAAGTATCGTTGAATTCTTAGATTAACAGAATTTAGAAACGATGTCTACTTTATTCCTTAAGGATGCTGATATTAGTTTCAAAATAGAATAAAAACAAAACAAGAGGTCCAATGGGGTCACATTGCTCAACTGAGGTCATCCATGGAAGAGATATTTTTCTATTATAACGGTGACCAATGACGTAACTTCATGTGAGCTAATTACCGTCAGTCATGACTGACGGTATACTGCAATCATTCGTAACCTACTTGCAAGGATAGAATACCTCTTGGCAATATGATTAGTTGACAATTGCATAAAATGCAAATATTCGTCAAGGATATTCAGAATCTATGAATGAATCGTCACTTGAATCGGAAATAAACGGAAAAGCCCGGGAATGTACGATTGGTAAATGCACTTTATCCCGAGCTTATCTAACTAGAATTTTACAACATTTAACGTCAGCTACCTGACGGCAAGCTTTTTGTAAAAGCTAATACTTGTAGGAATAATTATCATCATTTTTGGCGTTATCTACAGGAAGCAACTTGGAGCTGCAACTGGGGAGTGATGTTTTGCTTTTTCACCTCCATTACAGCTGATTCATACATATTTTTAGTATGAAAATCAATGATTTTTCAGTTTCAACTTTCATGTCTGGGGGCAACATTCATGTCAGACCGAGATGGGTATTACTTTATGCCCCATCGTCATTAGCAGAACACAATAACAAGAGGGAGGAGTGGACATATCGCTCACATGAAAAACTAGCCGTTAGTGTGATTTAGATATTATTAATTATAGTCATAAGCTTATGAAATAATCAAATAAAAGAAATTTGAGAGATATTGCAAATACAAATAAGTGCGTCTTACAACAAGAGACTTATTAGAAAAGCAATTATAATATGTTGTATTCATTCAATCTTAAATCAATATCTGTGTACTGATTCTAGAAAAGTTGTCAAAATTATGCAAAAAAAAAATATTAATTATAATTTTTTTTTCTAGAATTTGGATTGCTACGCTACGATATTATAGATACCTTATACATGAGGATCGAAATGAGACTTTTATCTTCAATTTTGAATCATTATTTGACTTAAAGTACCCAGGGGCGAATACTGGATTGGAGTTTAAAGGGGCGTGGAATATATCAATTGGCCCAAGAGGGGCCCAGGATGAAGTGCTAGTGGGGCCCGGGTTCCTAACCCACATACCCCCCCTTTTAAGATGAATGACCGTTTTGTTTGACGAAGACAGTTATGAAATGTAATTTCATCCATTCGAAATCTTGAAGCATCTGGTGAGCGAAGCAAATTTTTTTTAAATACTTTTTTTTTGGGGGGGGGGGGGGGGGTTACACACCAAAGCCAATCCCCTTTGCTGTTCACGCTGTAAGCTAGGGTACATTGATTTACTTGGTATACTTATAAGAAGCATTCCGTTCAAAAATGAAGTTGAAGTGTGGAAGGGGATACATTATTTCATCGACTACTGAGTATGAAATGGATATCATGCTTATATGGCTTCGGATTTTTATTGCAAATAAATAAAGTTAGATGGCGAGCGGCCGCTAGCCAGCAAAACTTGGCTGAAATTTGACTTCAAGGGACCAGAAATTCAGTGTACACATAATAGTTTGAGCCACAAAATACCTTACTTTGACGATTTCAGAGGGGGGGGGGGGCGTACGCCCCCCAAACTCCAGGCAGCTCTAGTTTACGTTCCGTTACCCTACTCTACAACATTGTTTGACTGTAAGGAGGAGACAACTCTGTTCGGAGAATGGTACGCCCCCTCCCCCCCCCTCCCCCACGCCCCACTCTAAATCCGCCAATGGTAACTCCAATGAAGATTCATTTATCTGAAACATGCGGCTCCCTTGCAACAGAGTTCGAAACGTCGTGTTTCTTCACAAAGATGTAATTTTGTGTTGTATTCTTATACAGAAACATCTCCTGTGAAGTGAAGAAGTTCCAAATCTTCGGTCCCTGAACCCCAAATAAGTTATCAAAATAGAAATTTCACCACTATTACTGATTATATAATATAATAGATTTAAGAATATGAAAGTATAGGATGGGACATTTGTTTGTAGAAACAGTTCCAAAGACCTATACCTTTCTATTGAATTATTCTGCGAAAGGTATAGGTCTTCAAAAAAGTTTTCTGTATTCGAGTTTTATTAGATACAAACATTGAGATAATGAAATATTCTGCAATACTTGTATGAGGGCTGATTAATATGTTGTGAGCCTCGTATAGATGGATTTGAATTTTATCAGACGTTTTGCATTAATTTTTATTTTTCTACATAATCCCCTTCAGTATCTATACACTTTTGCCACCGGTGTTAAAGGGCCTCAATACCACTTTTAAAAATCTCCTTTTCTTGACTGGTCAGAAAGCCAGCCACTGCAAGTATGACGTCATCATCGGACTGAAAGTGGGTGCAAGAAATTTGGGAATAGATGAACGTCTGATGGAGCAAGGTGAATAAGGCGGATGCTCAGTCACATTAAAACTACAATCATGAATGGAAGCCATGGTACTGACAGACTTGTGAACAATAGCATGGTTCTGTAAAACAACACACCTTTAACTAGTGAGCTTTTCGTGGTGCTTAAGTTTAATATTTTCCCGTAACTGTGTCATAAGTGAAGCATAGTATATACCATTAATTGTTTGTCCCTTTTTGAGATAATCTATCAGCAGAATATCTTCTGCATTCCAGAAAACAGAGACTCACAACATATCAGTCAGCCCTCGTATATTACCCTCTACAACAAAGCTTTTTTTTTTTAGTAAAAAAAAATCTGGCTGGCCGATAAAAACAATCAAAACTTGTAAATGTTCCCTCATACATGTATCCTACCAAACCTGTCTGAAGAAAACGAAATTATACTCAGGTACTAGAAATGTCCCAATTCCTGTAAATGGTGGTTTTGAAAGGAGGTAAAGGGGGGACGAGGTCATACTTTTTCAACTTGAATTTTATACCGATAAAGTCATAATGAGCTGCTTAAGTCTCATGACTTTAGATTGGACCCCCTCTGAGGTAAAATGCTAGATCTGCGCCTGAAATAAATTGGTGTATTGATTTAACTAAAAGAGAAAAGAATAGGAGAAATATTTTGCGTGCAAACTCACAAACAATAACAAAATAAACAAACATCAATCAAATATCATTCTAATCACTCAGATATCGTAAGATTTTCAATCCATGCAGGTTTCTTAAAGATGGATAGCCTATAATGCCTATATTTGTTCCGCCCAGGATCCACCTCTGAATTAAACTCAAGTAATCGGGTTGAAACAGAGATCCGTAAGATCTTTTTTCGTATGTATTTTAATAAAAATATTTCAGAGGATGAAAATTTTACGGATAGATGAAAGACGATACGATATGACCGCCCCCCCCCCCCAAAAAAAAGGAAAACATCATGATGTTCATTTTAATGCTTATTTTGACCTTGGTACATCTTTTTGTATCAAAGAACATTGTACTTTCAGTATAATAGGAGATTTTTAAAAATAGAGAATAAACTTGGTGCTCGGAAAGAAATAAAGCCCTATCACTCCCTCCCCCTAGATCGTACTTTTATTTTCCATTTAACCCCCCAAAACGTCTAAAACAGACATTTAGAGCCGCGAAGAACATTCAATTTATTGCGTATATACGCAATAATAATTGCGAATATACGCAATAATTATTGCGAATATACGCAATAAATATTGCGAATAAACGCAATAATTATTGCGAATATTCGCAATGCTATAATTGCGAATATACGCAATACTATTGCGAATATTCGCAATACTATTGCGTATATACGCAATACTATTGCGAATATACGCAATATCATTGCGAATATACGCAATATCATTGCGAATATATGCAATATCATTGCGAATATACGCAATACTATTGCGAATATACGCAATGTTATTGCGAATATACGCAATAAATTTATTTTTTTTGTGAAGCCAATGGGCTTCCGTAGGAATCGGGACTTATTCTTATGAAATATATATGTATATTGCTTCGACCCCCTCTGTATCCGCGCTAGAAGAATAAATAAATAATAAATATTAAATACGTGAACTTAAAAAAAGATATTTTCAATTTCCATTTCCTGAACGAAAAAACCTTACATATATTCCCATGTGAAAAAAAAAAATCATTTACAAAATGACTAAACATTTACTTAAATTTTATTAGAAAGTAAAAGTTTACAAAATGACTATTAACATCTACTTTCCAATGAAATTTAAAAATGGACTTGTTCTTATTATAATTCTTCGTGAGTATATTTAATTGTTCCTATCGGTTTCATAATCCGTAATAATATTTCAGACCATTTGATCCTGAGTGGGGGGGGGGGGGGGGGGGGTAACCAAGAAAATGTTGACAATGAATTAACTGACCCTCTTGGTAACAGAAAATAAACTAATATTTTGTTCTACATTTATTAAAATTCAAAAATTCATACAAGCGTACACTAAAAAAATTCAGCTTGCTTTGCTAGCGACACAACGACAAAAATCTTTTTGCACGCATCGTTCGCCTTACACTCGAAAAATGTTCACGCTTGCTCATCTCGCCTTTCCATGGTACGTGTATTTCATTTACGTGTTATCTATAAAAAGATTTTATTTAGTATAACATTGCAATACAATGTAATTTTATGAAAAACAAGAATAAAACAAAATTGCATTTTTAATGCTAGTATGCTACGCTTACATTGTACTTCACATAACAAAAACATTCCTCCGGATACCCCTCTCCCCATGTGTTGTGAAAATGCAGGTGCACATGTGCACATCATTTGCATTACAGATTTGTAGTGACCAGAAAGGCTTGTACTTTGTAAATAATCAATGGAAGTCAAATATATGAAATTCTCAGTGTTGTTAGTGTCTTGTAGTGAGAGAGGGTGAGGGTGTGTCACTGTGTGTGTATTTTTTTTTTTGTTTTTTGTTTTTTTTTTCTTGTTGTTCGAGGTTGAGAATAGATATTGTTACCTTGAGTAACTGAAAAATAAATAATCCGACCGACTCTGCGTTGGAAATAAATAATCTGACCCAAAAATATTTGCCCCCCTCTCAAAATCAAACTATCGTAACATTCTTTTCTACGGAAGAACGCAGGTGACAGGTATGGATAAACAGGTTGCGGCCGCTAGATGAATTAATTAAGCGGCAGTCGCCTCATATATACATGGTGGCCGCCACATCGCCTGATAAATTTATAAAGTGGTGACCGACACATAATTAAGTGGCGGCCTCCAGATAAATAAAGTGGCGGCTGCCAGATAATTATGTGGCGGCCGCCAGGTAATTAAGTAGCGGCCTCCAGATCTGTAATTCACACCTGACACATACGGTCGACCGTACTTTTCCCAATTTTTCATTTCATTGTTAAACTATTGTCACATTCGTTGATTCATTCAGTATGAATTGAGAAATTGTGAGAAGAACCTGCGGCCAAACGTTGAAAGTTTAGCAAAAAAGATACAGTCCATATAGGGTTTCTTTTGAGACATATGAAACTTATTCATTTGCTTAAAAAAGAAACCCAAACTTGAAAGTTTTACTTTTTTCGGAAGCGAGAATTAGCTTCTTGATGATCACTTGGTTATTGCCTTTTTTTTGCCTACCCCCGCATGATTATGCCATCCATCACATTTATAAGCCATGATAGGACCAATGACCTCAAACCTCGCAGGTGGCACTGATCATAAAACAGTCAATGTGACGTTAAATCATAATACATATACGTCATTGAGGTACCTTTCGGTATAAAGGAAAATAAGTAAAAGAACAAAAAGGGTATAATTTAAATACGTTATATAGCGATCGAACAAATACTGTATAGAAAATAATTCCACACAAAAAAATTCATAATAATACTGAACTCTTTACCTTCTCGTAACATCTAGCGATATAAATTTTAAGAACAGAAATGCTCCGTCGACATCTTCGCCGAAATAAAACATATTTTCTTAAAAGAAAATAAAAGTGGGCAAAACGTCAAAGGTCAAGGCCACAAGGTTAAACAAATGTGACACCAATAAAGATAGTATTACCGCAATAAATACAAAAATGAATATGAAACCCTTTTACTTACCATTCAGAAAATATGGATATAGTTAAAGTGTCGGTAAAATCTGTCAAACTCCACGGTCAAGGCCAAAAAGTCAAATATTTTGGTAATTACTTATATTCTAAAAGGTGTTTGATGGGTAGTGAGGGCTACATGTAATTGAGACCTACATTTCTTGAGTTGTCGAGTTAAGACATGGCTATAAGGAGAATATAAATTGAAAACATTTCGGCGATGGATTTTTGAAAAAAAAAATTGAAAATATTTTTTTCTACTCCATCTTCTCGAGACAAGTGTACATAATATTGCATACACTTGTTCTACACATTTATTTAATACCGTTATATTAGATTTTTATATTTATCGAGATCATTCAAAGTTATGGCCAATATTTTAGTGGGACAGACAGATTATTGCGAGGCATAAAAGAAGGAATCAATTCCATTTTTATTTTTTTTTTTTTTTTGAATTTTTATTTTTGGATTTTTGAAAATATTTTTCTATTCATGCATTTAATATATTCAAGAGTTATGGCCAATATTTTGAAGGGACAGGTGGATTACTGCGAGGCATAAAAGCAATAAATATTTCTCCAAAACTGACAGAGACCACTTTTTAAAGGTGTTTTCAGTAATCACGACAATCCTATAACGTTATACATATAAGCTTTTCTGTAGGATCTTCTGTGTCTGGCAATGTATGTTTAACAGTGTCTCTCCACGCATTGTACATTTATTTTATATGTCTATATATATACTAGTCAAAATTTCTATTAAATCTCTCCATTGTACTAACATTCGAATGAAATACATTTTGCTGGTATGAGAGAATCATTCTTTACAGATCTTGTGCTTTTTAAAAATTAATTGTTTCTTCGTTACTTTGTACAAATTACTACGGCGTCAAAGAGAGACTCGGGTCTTTCAGCAAAGCGCGTACGGTTTTGTTTTGTGCTTGCGCCGTGTGAAAGCAACATTTAGTATGGAGGACGTTCATTTATGTGTTTTTGAAATAAAACCACGTTTTATTCAGGGTGTTGTTCTCTTTAAGAAAAATATTCATTTTCGTCAAATTCGTCACGCTCTAGTAACGTTACCTCATTATAAAACTAAAATTTCGAAAAATTTAAGTGAAAATATTACAATACGGTGCTGTATATGTTTCCCTGATAAAAAGTTATTATTTATAGAATTATCAAGATTAAAAAAAAAGTGTTCGGTTAGAAATGACCAGTACATATCTAAAAAGCCAGTGATAACAGGCACTGTCCCCTGGTCTGAAGTGCTACTTGGAGACCATATTACCTAGCTAAACGTAACTATGTGCTTGTGGTTGGTATAGTGCATATGTTTTAAATGTGTAAAAACTCTCCTCAACTCAGCACTTATCTCAGGAAAATCACAAAACTTGATGTATGTATGCTTATCTAATTCAGCTACATGTATTACTGATTTGCTGTTTTGAGACCATATACATCACTACCTAAACTGAGAAAAAAAATCACTGTCCACAATAATATGAAACTTAATTTTATATGATAATTATACCTTTTTGTTATTTTAAGCCGACTAGATGGTGAATTGATTTCCGTTAACATTGTTATATGTATTCACAAGAATGATTTATCTTTTATATTGAAATGTCATGCCTGCAATGGCCCATTTTGGTCAATAAACTACCTTATCTTATCTTATCTTATCTTATAAGTCGTAGATATTTACGTTCTTTTGCATAATTGCTCCCTCAGAAAAGGAAAGAAAATGCAAAGAAAAGTAAATCACATTTAATAACGATAGCTTTGACAATCTTTTTTGAATTTTCCAAGCCTCTCTTGTTCTTTCATCTCTAAATACATCTATCCTTTTATAGCCGAATAATCGAATGGATATGATTTTGTAATTTTTACATGTCTGTTGCGTACAAACAAGGGAATCTTCCTGCAGTTCCATCATTTATATGAGCTTGATTCATATCCCGATACGGACATTAACCAAAATGTTAACTAGTTATCATGACTAATATTTTGGTTTAGCAATTTTTTTTTTTTGGAATTTGTAATACAAAATTTCAAATTTTACTATGAAAATCAACTTCTTTCAAAATGAACAGAAAGTATCGATTCATAGAATAAACATTTTGTTGTGGGCGCCCCTAGGGGTATATAGACAAAACATATGAAAGGTGAAGAAAACACGAATGTTGAGTTGTTACTACATTAATTTGATAATAAGTGACGTGTTAGCATGGTCATTTTGTTAATGATTATAGTCCGACACAGACAGCGTCACTGTGTACCTCTCCTCCAGTTAGACCTACACTGTTGTCCATCGTACATGGATACACTAAACTGGACATTTATTATTGTCATGGAGACTCTCACTTTGGCATTTCCAAGAGACGAAAAAGAGCACAGAGAGAGTTTTACAAGAACTTGACAGTCTAATTCGAAATTTGTTTACGGAAGTAAATCGTGGTTAAAAAATATTTTTTGAAAAATCATTAAAAATAATGATATCACGATTTTTGTCTGATTTTATTTATCCATGATTAATTTATCTCTGTTTTACTGCCTATTGTCAATTAATACAAGCTTCTGAATGTAAAAATATCAAATGATACGTTCTGATGTAAAATAAAATATCAATTCTAATCACGATGGTTCAATTCTACAATTCTGAAAAAACAAAAGCGGCATTGAATATATTGATAATGTTAGCTGGAGGGCCCTATTGTACATGAGTGGGTGACCACAGGTATTTGGGGGGAATGATGGACTGCTCTGACCTGAGACACTGACATTTATATTCTTTGTAGCACTCAAGATGTGATGATCAAATTTTACTTGTCTTTTACGTGCTGTCTGGTTACAAGTTAGACAGAGAAGCAATGTCGGATTTTTTCAAGTTGTTGTTTATCTTGTTTTGCTCATGTAAGTAAACTTTTGTGAATATTTATCATTCATATGCAAAAACTCTTTTTTTTTCTCGAATTTATAAAAGAAAAGAGGGAGACCCAGAGAAAGAGTAAAAGAAAGAAAGTGAGAGAGAATAATTGTTATCGAAACTGTTATCGTTACTCATTATGATTTTGTGCTCTGATGCCCTATTTGATGTCATCAATATTAATTGGCTTGTTTTAATGTTAATAATATACATGTGATGTGCTTGAAAATTGCATAAAATTGCGAAATTTTTAAATTGAAAATGGCGAAGTAATAATTCCATTGTTTAATCTGATCATTTATGAGAATTGTTGTCTGGTGTTTGCAGCAATAAGCTTATTAAGAGAATCAGTCATGGTTACTATATAATGTACGTAAGTTGAACTTTGATTTTTTTTTCCTCTACAGGCGCAGCATCAGCACAAAGTAAGTTTTTCTATTAAAAGATGGTATCTATTTGTTTCATAAACCTTATATATCTGACAAATGAAGAGCAGATTATATATGGCATGGGCGAATCACTCCCCTCTCTTTGATTATGCAGTATTCGCCCTGAATACGCTAACGGAACCATATAATAATAATACTCATATTAAATTGCTCATATGTATTCAAGAAAACAGGCATCGTATGCAGCTCATACTAAAAATTCCGTATGAAAATCATATGATAACCATATTATATTCATATGGAAATCTGATCATATGAAATAATACGAGTATCCTTACGAGAATCATTTTGTGATCATATGTGGATCATATGTAAATCATTTCATATGTGAAGTTGGTCTTTTCATTTGAGAAGTGGCAAGTTTCCGCATGTGGTATTCAATGGCAATCTATGAAAGGTTAATTGGGGACACCCTTTTATTGAGTAAATCATAACGTAGTTATACTGTAAAGGTTAATTGAAAACTTTTCACCAGCTTGTTTTTTTTTTTTATTAAAATTGTTACTTTAAGAATTTTGGGTCCTTAGAGTTTACATTTACTTCTAAGAAAAATAAGAGTCCTCTTCGGCGTTGCCGCTAGGGGACTGAAAATTTACCATGCAATCATTTTACGGAATGATGGCGTATCAATTGGTCAATATTGTTTGGCAAAACATTCTAAAAAAATAATATTCATGGAATTTCAATGAAAAATCTAAAGTTGATCAATTAGACCTGAAAGAAATTATAAAGGGGACATACATCTGAAATTGACCTTATATAAAATATCTCATTATTCGATATATACTAGCCTAGTACAAAATATTTTATAATATGATATGAAATGATAAGTACACATAATTTCACTATTTATGGCATGATTTCTGTCATTACCTATTGAATACCTTTACAAAACGTGTCAGGTCTTGTGATATACGTCATGCCTGACTATAATTGTCACGTTGTCTATACGTATAAGGTAACTTACATAGCGTGTTTGTTCTCAATCAGACAGTCAGGGTGATTTATATCATCGTGTTACACAATGCTACTGAATTCTTAATGAACGGTCACTGTCACCGAGGAATATATTATGAAAATAATTCTAGACTCTCAAAGATGTCCACCACAAATAAGCCTATTTTGCTTTCTGGAATAAGGAAGGTCTTGGCATTTGTAGAGATACTGAAAATGAGGATCTTAATTAAATCTCATATCAATCCCAAGACAGCCCGTTACACCATTCTGAGATAAATTATTACCATTTCACATCAGTCGTGAGGTTCGGAATATTTTCATATATCGTCTTCACACTGTCATAGAAGAGTGTGTCTGTCGTGATAATTAGGAATTTATTCGGAGCGTACTCATATTAGGGGATCTCATTGGTCGTGTAACTTTTTTGAATGTACCTAAATTTACATCATCCATTTATCATAGCGACGGGTGTTGTTAACAGGTAGGAGATGCTTAGTTTCCCCGGGCGCCTGATTCACTCCCCTTGTGTGGGTTCACTTTGACCCAATACACGAACTTTGTATTCTGTCAGTTTTCTTGAATTTGATAATACGTGCAACTCCTGGGGTAGATCGTACCTCATCTACGCTAGATAAATCTACGCTTAAATACCATAGGATTTGTATGCCCCTAGTTGATTTCATTGCCTTGTTGAATGAATTACGTCTGTGTTTCCATTTTGTGGATCGTTTGTGGTGCTTTTTCATTTCAAACATTATGGAATAAAACCCCTTTTTCGCTGACGTTGAGCCGCGAATACTCTCTTTATTAGGAGAGTGTCCTTTGACACATTAGAATTAAAATTTAAATATGCAGTAATGACGACTTTAATGTGTCATAGGACAAGAGCAATAAAGCGGAGTCCATACGAAGGATAAAGGAAAATAGATTTATTGTTATTTATGAAATATTTTGGATGAACATAATATACCATAGGATTAAGGTCTCTTCGTTGATAGTTACTGATGTTTTACCATAGTGTTTACTTTCTACCTGAACATTTCCTAGTAAACAAAGAGCCATAGGGAAAGAATAACATTGTCTTGTCCTATTTTTTCTACTAGCAGGATGTTTTATCTATATTCATTTTCGATTAAATTTTACGACTTTTGATTTTTCTGAAGTGGTCCTAATGCCCCGTCAACCGAGGGTGCCATATCGACTACCAACAAATTACCAGCCCAGAAGACAAGGTTTATATTTTGTTTAACATAGAATGACGTAGTTTTTAATGACAGTAGCTATGACGTCATAATTATTCGTAAAACTGAGTAGTTCTAGATTTTATCAGATCTGTCTGAGAATATTTAAATTCATCATACGTAATGAATTTTTTTTGAAAAGAAAATAATCTTTACAAGTTATCAGAAAAAAATGAAATTTGACAATGTCGGGGTTTAATAGAGTTCCTAAAGTGCTTCTGTTGATATTTTCAAAGTTTTGGCCGAATTTCTGAAATTGAATGATTTTGACATGGTTACACCTTTGTAAAAGTTTTCTATCAACATTGTCAAAGTCTTTGCAAAGTTTCCGAAATTGTTTTCTTTTGACATCGTTAAATTTTGGAAGGATGTATGAAAAAATATTTCTTTTGACATTGCAAAACTAGAGTTTCCTTTAATGTTTTCTTCGAATTTGTCAAAAAGTGATGTAAATTTTCTATCGACATCGTCAAACTCTTAGAAGAGTTCCTGCAATTGTTTCTTGACATTATCGGAGTTGCAATATGACTTTTTATTGTGCACTTTTTGGATTTGGTCAAAGCTCTGAGAATGTCTGACATTTCGTCGCAGTGCTGTGACATTGTCAATTTTCTACATTTTGTTAAATTGTTTAATTCTGACAATGACAAACTTTTAATGATACGTCTGATAGATTTTCATTTAACATTTCTTTTCACATTTCGATAGAAATTCTTACATTGTATTATTTTGAATACATAACAGTCTCTATCCCTCTCAAGTCCAGGGTGCCATTTCGCCTAAACCCGGCGGCGACCGCTCAACTCGGATCACAACAAGGTGCCTATCAATACTTGGGCATGATCCATTTATGTGTTATTAACTGTCAGACATGCGATTTTAGGTCTGGTTAATGTACACGTGAGGTCGGCATGGAAAATGTGTAGTTTCATACATTTAGACACGTGTTATACTAAATAAAAGTTTTGATTTACCATGTCTTGATTTAGACATAGTGAATGTTGTAACAATTAGAAGTGTGCCTGTGTCTGTGTGTTTTACAAGACAATTGTTTTGTGTTACTAGATCTAACAGGGATTTGTTTCTTTTAAATAAATAGAAAAAAAGTTATAGCTTTTCACAATTTCTAACTGTCCTTGTCATAGTGAAACAACTGCGTGTTTTTATTTTATTTGAGAATAATTCATTTAAAGTGTTTTAATTAATAGGTTAAATGAGAATTCGCCATGTTTGAAAGAGACTTATATATCTCGTATATTTGCTTTTAAAAGGTTTTTTTTGCTCTTGGTAACTGTATTTCATTCACTATCAGATTTGACTAATGAATTGTTCATGTTGGGTTTCCAGGTACGAGTTTGGCAGGTCTTCGCAGACGTATGTACATAATGTAGTGCTAGAATGAACCAGGGATAACACATTTCGAAATAAAATCAATGCTCAATACTTCATCATACTTAGATATATTTTTTTAATATGCCAAAGGACAGATAGAATAAGCGAAAAACATAATTTTTGATAAATTGTACTTATTATATCAAACATAGTTCAGGATGAACATTGTAACGATACTATATTTAACTTCAGTCTGGAGTAACAAAGAAATGTATAATGCTACTTGTAGGTTTACTGGAGCGTCTGGCGATTAACCGTCAATTCCAGCAGATGGCTTCAGCCCCACCCTCCCCCAGTCAGGACATCGCTCCACAGGGAGGGATCAGCAACATGTTGGACAACATTCTCACCATGCGCTCACAAAGGGGATCAGCTATAAGCAGTAAGCTAAAGAGTAATCAGTCTTATTCACATGATTTAATTATAAATAAAATTATATAAAAAAACTAAAAATGCACCCTATTGTTCGTCTGTATTCGTGACATCTTAAAAAGGCTTTGTATCAGCGACTTTTCTGACGTTCTTGAACAAAACTGCTCATCGGTTTCAAGAAATTTGAAAGAAAATACTAGTACAATAAAAATCCTGTAATAGATATCTTGTCTTTTCATTTTTCATATGCATTTTTTTCAAACTAACGTTTAAATCCCTCTTATTTGATGCTCATTACTTGTTTTTTTAGGCTCAAAACCCAATACACAGATTTTGACAAGGAGTGCGGCCATACAGAATTTACAGCGTCGATTTGGAGGTCATTCTTCGTCCTTTTCCTCTGATGGTTTCCAAAACCAGATGAAGGAACCATCTGTATTTGGTAGCATGTTCAAACCCCGTACAACACCAGCAGCGCCACCTAAACCAAACATCCAGCTGTCTATATCCAGGAGTACGTCATCAAGGAGTCTGATGGACCAATCACCAAGCAGTTTTATGTCATCGGGAACTGGATTCCCAAGGTCAAGTTCAGCACTAGATACCCCATCTACAAATTTGATTTCTTCCAGACCATCCTTCCAAACTTCATCGACAGCTTCACTATCGTCTCCATCTAGAACAGGTTCCCCGTCGTCTGCGTTGGGAAGCGTTCTCTCTGCCAGTAACGCCATTAACTCGGCTGCGGCCGCTAGAGGGCAGCTCTCAGACCTGATGGATTCCCGGATGGATCTGATGAGTGACATGATGGAAGCAGGCATGGGATTTGGAGGTGGAATGAACTTTGGTATGGGTAATATGTTTGGAACAGGGTTTGGGGGAGGTGCTGGAGGGGCTGGACTGTTTGGGGGATTCGGGGGACTATCTTTCCTTTAAAACAAAAATAAAAATGATTCCCTTTTCATGACGACCACATCGTTACCTAGTAATAAAAGATCATTTATTGTATGAGCCTACCGGTGATTATTACTAAATGTTGTTTATTTCATCCACCTGATTTATTAAGTCTTCACATCTTTCCTGTCTGACTGTTTTGGGTTTTTTTTTGTATAACGACAACGTCATCATCTAATTACATTATAAAGTCATTTGGAACATTGTGAACAGTTCAAGAATGAAAAAAAAGAAAAGAAATCAAAATGGTAACTTTGATCTCATCTTATATATTCACGTCATTCTTCAATTCAACTCAATTTGCTGTTTGAAAAATTCTATCGTGCCATTTAAATTTTGTGTAAATAGTTGTGATGTTCTGCGTGAAGCTTCCTATCTCAATTCCACATCTATGTTCATGACAGTATCGTAAAACACATATTTATCAAAGGAAAGAAGTCATACATGTACGTTTATAAATCAATCCACTAGCATTTCATAATGAATGAGAGAAACAATGCATTCTGTATATATACCATTATTTATTATGTTTTGTGTATTATATGTATATTGTAGATGATGTAGATGTTTGTTTCTCGATTGTTAAGTTTCTTTTAAGAGTATCCAAAAATGAATAAAAATCATGCACGAAGATCACCATTCTTATTATGAATTCATATCTCAAACGAAGTATTGTCCTGGCGCATCATTTAGCGTATAACAGGATTTTTAGGGGTGTTACGATCGAGAGAATGAGTGGGGTGGCATAGAACCTCATTGTCAAAATGCTTATTAATCGTAAATGTGTAATTTGAGGACAAATACCAGTCTAGCTGCCCTGCCTCCTGGATGGATTGGACAAGCTCCTTTGCTTTTTTTCTAGACTCATGCATTTGATCTTACAAGTAGACTTGTTACTTCAGAGTATTTTATCATTTGGAATTTCTATGCCTTCCTTTTATGACACCTTTAAAATAACAAATTGCAGATCGAACCTCACTCGTAATTTTATCAATCTTTTGGCTTCTTTACCTGCGATATGATCTTGAAGTTATGTATGACACTATATAGTGCCATCTACGGATTTGTTATTTGACCAAAGGACTCCATTATTGGCACTGTTCAAATCTCTTCACAGTAGCCTTGTCCTATCTGAAGGATGGTCGCTCTTAAAGGGCTCGCTTCAACCAGCAGAACACATACTGTTTTTAATGTACCAAATTGTTTTTGATATCCTTTGGAAAAAGTTTTTGTAAAAACTAGAGCCTCAGTTTAATGGCTGAGTGCCTTATTAAAGAAGATTTTTGCTTAAGTAACCCGGATAAGACAGATGATGATCGTCCAAAGCTGGTACAGGTTGCTTATTTGTCGGACCAACGTTTATTTGTTGCCATTCATGTTTCAATATGTCTGCTTTGTGTGGTGGTGTATGATTGTGATTTTGTCGTATTTCCATTAATTGTTGTAATGTTGTGTTCTCCGGCTGTGGTCAGTGCTGAGTGGTCTTATTGGAAATCTTTTCCCAATTCTTGTATCTTGTGCATGTTACATGGTCTCTGTCATTTAGCATTCAAATCTCAAATCGTGACTGTATAGATTTTTTTTATAAATGGATTTGGCTTGGATAGTAACAGGTTATATGTGAGTTACTGTAACTGATCCTGCCTTTTATCTCCGAGCTGTCTTGCTCCTAATATTAGTAATTCTGTATGAGTGTTTGGTCTTGACTTTTGAATCATATTAGATATTGACTAGACATATTTCACATGGACTTTGCTTCACTCTTCATAATGGAGCTTAACTTTCTTTTACGAAATACTTTCATGACAATATCACTTTTAAATATCTTCTAGGATTGTTTGTATTTCACAAGTTTCTTATGGCAAGACATTTCTTATGGTACCTTGTTGACACCTTTGACACTGGGACCTAGACCATTACAGCTCTCAGACCCAAATGCAGATATGTTACATCTGCAATCTTTCAATATACATTTTGAGCTTCGAGTAAATCATACAATCGCTGCCATCGGAGGCATAGTGTTCGTCAAACACATCTTGTGTACCCTGTTGTTATTCCGAGAATATTCATTCCACAGAGCTACATGTTTTAAAAGTTATGCAAAAGAGAAGTCAGTGCAGAAGCAATGCGCTCCCAGCAACATATTATTATCCTTTCAAGTTTCTTATGGTCCAAATATTTTCCTTGATGATTCTTCAACATGAATGGGAGATTTTACGTATCGGTAGACGAAGGTTTCACGGTTTTGTTGGTAGAAATGATAATTTAAGACATCTAGAGTTTGTGTTTTTTATTCAAGTCTCTTGTAAGCATTCTTAAATCAATCTTTACAAAAGAGTGGTGATACAATGACAAATATAATTAAGGTGGGGAGGGATATGGCGGTGTAAATCACGTGATTATCAAGGCAAGTTCTATAAATGAGTGTTAATCACAGTCCAAGATTCTGTTACCACGTTACCACGGTAAGCTCTACGAGTGAGTGTTAGTCACAGTCCAGGATTCTGTTACCACCTATATACCATTCAGGGGAACACCCTCCACATGGATTTGTCCTGAAAATCAGTACAGTAACGCTGTTTTATTTAAAGAAGCAATTATACCTTTCAGCTGAGTAAAGTAATCTTTTTGTACATTAATGCTTAGAGGGCTGCACTTTGGCAACAGAGTTGGGAAAACTTCGTTTTTGTTTAATTATTGTTCTTTGTTTCAATGTACATCTGACAACACAGTTCCCTGCGACCTAATGTTTGAAGTGTTTGAATTTTTTTCAGTCTGTTGCCACAGAGAAGTAAGAACTGAACGGTACTTACTTCTTGATGTGGGGTTACAGAGAGCACTATGATAACTGGCTACGTACATTTACTTACACTAATCTAGTTCCCTGGCATAATATTTTACATCTGACAGGGTAGTTCTTTAATGTACACCTATCTTATACTCGCTTTGACCGTTTAGAGGGTAACTTATATACTTACACACATCTTGCCGTTGGATAACGTTTACACCTTGTGGGACACGGGTTCACGGTACATTGTCGGAGACTTGTAAATGTAGGGCATCCTGAAATTACATCAACAAATGCTTCCTTCAGCGGGAAAAACCCATTTCAAGAAATCACAAGGTCATTGATTTGTATTTACAACCAAAATGAGATAAAATTTTAGAAAAGTATAAATGCCAATTTTGAAAAAAATCGAACTTTTATGTAAAACAAAGATTTACAAATCCGGAGTATTTATAATGACATAAAACACAAAATGTATACTTGTACTTACTGGTATATACAACCTGAGGCGGACTGGGATTGTAGTTGAAATTATCTGAAAAATCAAAGAAAAATCTTATTACAAGTCTGCCTTGAACCGCAATGTTATATAAGAATTATAACTCTCATTGTTGTAATGGATATACCATTGGATGGGAAGCACAACAGACCGCTAGATGCATGATATAATATTCATTCAAAGAAAAAAGGAAAACTGCTGCTATGTTTGCTTTATTTTATTGACCCTCCGATTGCTACCAGAGTTATATCTTTCGAAATGAAAATATTGCATAGTAATGAAAAATAACAGTTCAGGAAGATGATTTGATAAATGAAGTAAATTGAAAAGTCAATGTACGCGTAATTTGTGTTCTTTAAAAACATATGTTTAGTTTATCAAAACCTTGATATGAATAACAGTTGCAATGAATTAAATAGCGGTATTGTTATTACTCACCGCCCATTGTTAACTTCATGTTTTGTAAAGCCATCATCTGGGCAGCGTGACTTGCTGTAACATAAAAACACACACACATTTTACTGATGAAGTTGTAATGTCATGTATCATAACGGAGCAAATCAGAGATATCAAACATAACATGGTGCACAAAACGAATGTTAAAGGTCAGTTTTAAAGGAGAGCTGATTTGAAGCAACGTGTTTCGTACAAGCAGGAGACATCGACAATCAAAGCTACATTGTGTTGCTCCTTCCAAATTTGTTTACTCTACTTTTTAAAATTACATGCATATTACTATAACATTATTTCAAGTTTTAATTCACTTGCTTTTGAGTGTTTTGTGGGTTACGGTTTTTTCTAGTTGTGTCCGTGTTATCGTATTTGCATTTTGATTTATGTATGCTCTTGAGATATTGACTTATGATTCCTGGCTTTATATCTTCCGTTTGTTGATTACTTACTACCGACTGATCCTGCAGGTGCCATGCCGTGGTCACCGGTAAAATCTATTGGCGGCATAAAACCCGCCCCCATACCACCTCCAAATCCACCCATACCCATAGAGGCGAATCCCCCCATGGACCCCCCTCCGCCATTCCAGCCTCCTCCCCCTCCGTGACCGAAGGTGGGCGGGGTCGTCCTATCCCATCCTCTTGTTGTAGAAGACCCAGACCCTGAAACAAAATTACATTGTTTTCAGTACATGACAGTTATAATTCCATCCGAATGAGGAACTTTCTGAAAAAAAAAAAAAACTGTCATGAAAGAATGTTTTAATGACATTCAGATTTTGCTTTATATTCTATTTTTTATCTGACTTGATTCTTAGAGAAATCCCTATAAGTAATATTGATATTATCATTAAGTTTCATGTAAAACTGCATTTTCAATATTACATTCAGTCATTTTCAAATTAATTTTCTTGGTAAAATATAGGTATCGATAGATCATAATTAACTCCCCACATTGATAAATAAGTTCTGGTAAGTCAGAGTAGAACAATTATTAAAGGTCAAGAATAATCAGAATATTTTATTCATTCTATAAAAAACATAAAGAGAAAGTTGATACTAATACCAATAACATTACATAGAGTTAACTCCAGCCTGAACTAGGACATAATCATGGTTAACAAACACAAAAAACCTAGGACTGGTGTGTTTACAAACGTCCATGTTAATGATACAGAAGTAAGGTTATGACAGGAAAACATAAAACATTGAACATAATATACCCACCTCTGGAAGAAGGACGACCTGATTACAGGTAAAATAAATGTGTACCGACAAAAGAGCTTGTTCACAATTATCATTGAGAGAATAACACACACAGAGAGAGAGAGAGAGAGAGAGAGAGAGAGAGAGAGAGAGAGAGAGAGAGAGAGAAAGAAAGAAATACCGGTATTTTGTTTCTCATCTAAATTTATTAAAAATAAAATAACAGAACATTACATCCCCGGAAATAAAATCTCTCAAAGATACATCAAGAATAAAAATTATACGATGACAAAAGAACCTTTAATTGTCACAAAATCATCCCTTTAAGATAAAGCAAATAATACCATTTTTGGCTGTTTTAAACCCATGAACCCATTTTAGAGAATCTATCACACACAAACAGATATTCGTACCTCGTGATGATCTTCCCCTCGATGGTCGCCCTAGAGAGAACACACGTACAATATATTACAGAAAAGATCATTATACTATTTAATATTTAAAAAAAAAGTCCAACAAACACCACTTTAACTAATCCTTAACTGGTCACTATAGGTAGATCTATAAGAATGTGTGGCCGAACTGGGAATCGAGCCCATTGCCTTATGCCATCAAATCACCAAACAAACATCAATTAAACCTGCCATGCATATATTTTAACGCCCCCTTTTAAAAATAAAGAACACTGAACTTAAAGGCAACATCAACATCTGACATTCCAATAAAAGGGAAGATTAAATACTGATGTTTAAACTTTGAGTTATATGTGGAAAGGATATGCATTTGGACAGAAAAGGGACCCCTAAAGACAACTGGATTAAATGAATTTTCGTCCTCTATAAGAAAAGCTTTTGACCCAATGAACCCCCAAGTATTGACAAACTGACACTTTTAACAGACATTATTCTATTCTGAGTTCGTGCAGTGTTACACTTTGAGTCCATTAATCCATATCTTGCATCTACATTTCGTTGGTGTGCACTACCGTTCACATTTATCTTATATGACTGTATTAATTACTGTCAAATATTCACCGTTTGTAGCTTACATGTCCATAGAAATGACCAGGCCATACCTACATTGTGATAATTTCCTCATCAATTATTCGTTTATTTATCGTTATATGTCACCTACTACAAATATAAAACCAGTAATACCACAAAAAATCATCCAAGTCGTTTACAACAAATGTTTAATACAAAAATCAGAACAAATGACTGTAGTCTTGACAGCTGTGGTTAACACCATCACAATAGCTATTTGAAAGAACTATTTATCCACAAAAAATATTTATATCTGGAAAGTTTTTATTGGTTGCCTAACGTAACACGATTCCAGTCGATTACGTTGTATCCCGAGAAATGTATGAAAAACATTTTCATATCACTGCAATCGTATAGGAAAATACAAGTTTTCATTGGCGAAATTATGATACATGAATGTATAAATTCAAACAACAACGTATATGCAATAGATAAGTTCTTTAATTCTCTTTAAAAAATAGTACAAGAATATTGACAAGGCAATCAGATAAGATGAATTAAATATTGCTTACAATGACTCCTGTATCTGAAAATCACTTCGGTATTATTGAGTAACACTGATAAGGATTTACTTTTCGAAACACGTATTTGGTGTATTAAAATTGGTTTGAAATGTTCAAGGTATACAGTTGGAACACTTCCATATTATCATTCTCATTACCCGCGATTGATTGTTTAAAGTGTAATAATTACTTTGCACAAAAGAAGCTTTGCATTGGCCCTATATCAATTTAACATCATATATTAATTTTGCTATTTCGGAAAGTTGCCATTTCATCTAAAAGACAATTGTAACTACAGGAGCCTAAGATCATAGCACCATCCCGTCAACGCCATTTTGATCATGTATTTTATAGAATCGACTCTGTAGGAGCCGAGTACTCTTTGCAAACTAAATGCAAAAATTCAAATTCAAAACTGAAACTAGATGGTAATACTTAAATACATTTTGCAGTATCTGAAAATTACATCGGCATTATTTTAAATGTACCACTGATGAGGATTTGCTATCCGAAACAAGTCATGTCTGGTGCTAAAATTGGCTTAAAATTTTCTTCAAGAGGCTTAATAGATGGAACACCTCCAAATTATTCTTTAACAACTAATGAGCAAAAACGTACAATCATTTCATATTGAAATGGACAAAGCTATACTATTTTGTCTTTTGAACAATTTTGTTTGAAGATAAAATGCCATAAAACGATCCTAAGAAGGAAAAAAATGGAGCTCTTAATAAAACAAGCACCAAAGATAATATGCAAGAAGAGTCAATTATCCCAAGCAGTAATTAAAAAGGCAAAGCCATCAGTAAAACAACAAGAACTTGATATATATCAATTCGCAAAATTTGAATTAGGTAATTTTCAAGAATAATGTGCCGTTCCTCTATTTTTATTGATCAAATCAAGGATACATTTTTGCGTTACATTTAATAATTATTGTACCTCTCTGTACAGCTACAAACTCTATATATCTATCTATATAAATATTTTTGAACAAAAATCCTCTCGTAAAGAAGAAGGAACTCTGTTAAAATGAAGTAAATCTTGTTGCTCTGGAAAGGATCAAGTGAAGCATTTGTACAATTACATACCACTGCTGGCACCAGCCAAAATAGTAAAATTCAGATTATAACAGGTTTCGGTAGCGATAGGCGTTTAAAGTAATTTAGAATTTTCTAATAAAATTAAGGGTTAATTGATAACAACAATGTAAACAATGAAAAGTTGACAAGCACTTACCCCGCCCTCCTTGACCGTATACGTAAACAGCTCCTGTGGTCAGAAAAAAAAAATCAACTGTTAAGAGACACAAATACAGAAGTTTTTTTTCCTAAAAATCTGTTTTGTATTGATACAGAAACTTAGACTTACCAATGAGAAGTATATATAAAGAACAGTACAGGGAATTCATGACGGTCAGTATGTGAGTGAGAGCTGCTTGTTTCTCTCCTTTATGGCCAGGGCTACCTTAATTAATTTATCCCCGCCAGGACTGCTCGGATTTCTATAGTTAGCGAAGAGAGTGACTTACATCGGTTACAAAAACGTCATTGACTTGATTCATGGAGATTTCATACGTCTATCTATCTCGACAATAATAAATCTGTCATATAAATCCTTTGTTCCATAGCCCCTACATTGTGTATATTTGTAAAAGTGAAAGAAATATAAGTAAGTTTGTACATTATTTATTGTTTTTGTTAAATGAAATACAACAATCTAATTAAAAATATATAAAGGACCGATAGGGAACAAATAAGATATCTGTAGATAAGAAAATGTCAAATCAGCCTTTATTGTATTCACTAGTATTAAAAATGAACCAACCTGATTAAAAATTAACAAATATAGAAGTCTCCGTCTGTTTGTGCTATTTGATTTACGCGTGAGAAAATTCTGTTTTGTATTTTTCCCCAAAATTCGTGAGCCTTTCAATTGTGTTTTTTTTTAAATCTGGTTTCGGCTTCTGTGTTTGACTTTCATTCACCGTGATAATACATTAAACACAAAACCTGAAAATCAGAATCATAGAATAAAACTCTTGACGGACTTAAACACACAATGTTAAACGTCTTCAAATTCAATTGCATCATTTAAGAGGAGATATATTTGCAGCATGGACCAGACATGCACGTTTCGGGTGGTGATCCTCAGCCTAAACAATGTAATATGACCAAAGAGTGTGAAGAGATATGTGTTTTTGAGTCATGAATACCCATGCCATTAACTTTGTCAAAGGTCTTGTCACAGGAATACATATATGAGATGATTTCAAATGCATTCTGTTTGTGCTCAATAGTTTTGACCGAATTTAATGTTTTAATAATGCGGAAGGGTTCCAACTCTATACCTTCTACGAAATCTACGATTATACGAAGGACCTCGCATATACCGATACACGTTCCCCAGAATACAGACTACAAGGAGTCATCTTGGACATTTCTACTTTTCGTTTATTTCAAGCAGTTAGATCAGATAAATCAGAGGAGAAAACAAACCGCCCTTTCATTAAAGTTAGATTTGCAAACAAAGGTATTGATAACTTGAATCTTGGTCAAATTTTGAATCATAAAACTGTTACAGAAAAAATCCCACCATATTTCATAAGAAAAGAAACTCCTTCTATTTCCTATAGCTACACACCAACAGTTGCATCTAAAATTTACAATTACAAACGATTCCTGCAGTGTATTGATTTAAGTAATCCCTCACTACATCCACTTCCCTGCGAATGTTCTTCATCGGATTTCAACTACTCTCCTTGTGGACACGTTATTACTGGTGACCTTAGTATAGTCAAGAACGACAGATTGAGAGAATTGTTAAAAAAGGGTCCCAAATACAGAGAAAGTATGTCCTTTACATGGAACCAAAATGTCAAAATTATCATGGACTCTTGTGAGGAATATGCAAGACGTTGGGCAAAGAAAGAGGATGTACAGCTCGACACCCTTTCCGAATGGATAAAATCAATTAGAGGGTTACTTTTATCTAGAATTAACCGATTAAAATAAACTGTGAACACCAGATTCGTGTCTATATTTAAAGACCCTGATGTTATTGCAGAGCTTACCTACCTCCAAGAACATTATGTTATCGCACCAGCGGACAAAGCCTCAAATAATTACACATTTACTTGCAAAAAGTACTATTTAGACAGTCTAGTTAAAGAGTTGGGTTTAAATTCGACACCTGGAAATCCCACTTACATCCCAACAAACCTTTCTGCCTCTGAAATAATAGATAACCACAAATCAGCTCTTGCTTCCTTTGGCTTCGACACTACCATTTTAGATTTAGATTAACCATACTTATACTGCATACCTAAAATGCATAAGAATCCGTACAAACAACGTTTCATCGCTGGTTCCTCAAAATGTTCTACCAAATCTGTATCGATCTTACTCACCAAGTTTTATCTGAAATCAAATCTGGGCTTCAAAAATATTGTTTGACAGTATATTCTCGCAGTGGTATCAACCAGATGTGGATTTTAAAGAATTCGAAGGAACTTTTAGAACATCTGAAATCCACTCATTTTAGTAGAGTCCATTCGATCAAAGCCTTTGGTTTTTCGACACTTTACACTACAATTCCACATTCTAAATTGAAAGAAAGACTCGCAAAAATTATAAGTAATGCGTTTACAAGTAAGAACGGTAATCGCAAATACAAATTTATTGTTGTTAACTATGACAAAACCTACTTTGTAAAAGAAAAGTCCGATTCTGAAAATAAGTACACTGAAACAGACATTATTCAGATGTTAAACTTTTAGATCGACAACATTTTTGTGGTGTTTGGAGGAAAGGACGTGACGACTTCAATTTCAGCATTACAAACTTTCCTTTTCTGAGTAGCAACATCCCTTCATCGCCTGCTTATGGCATGTTCATATCTCAGTTGATACGCTATGCCAGAGCAAGTACCAAATATACGGATTTTGTTCTGAGAGCTAGGCGTCTTTCAGATAAGCTTCTCAGTCAGGGATATGTTTGTGACCGACTAACATCGTCACTGAGGAAGTTCTACGGTCGATATGGGGAACTCGTCATACACTATGATGTCCCACTCTCCAGAATGGTGGATGATATTCTGTCATAGACCATTTGAACCATCCAACCAAAGATTGTACTCTATATCTTCCAAAATGGAAGTAACCGGATGTGACAGTTCTACCGAATTGAAGCGACGGGTGTTGCATGCAAGCAGGAGATGCTTACTCTTCCTGGGCACCTGGTCTCACTCTCATATCGGGAGTTCGCTTCTTTTCATATGGTGGAGGTTTTTGTTTGTTTGCTTTAGTTCCTGTTTTATCCTGATTTCGTATGCCCTCGGTTTCTGATTTTCTGAATTATCGATTTTGTGCTGTAAACAGGGATATGGTCATTATCCATATTTGTCATTCTTGAAGAAAAGTTCAAACCAATTTTCATGCATAAAACTCTGGAGCGAGGAAATGTAGCTTAGTCATAAATTGAAGCGGCGGGTGTTGCACGCAAGCAGGAGATGCTTACTCTACCTGGGAACCTGGTATCACTCCCATATCGGGAGTTCGTTTCTTTTGATATGATGGAGGTTTTTGTTTTTTTGCTTTGGTTCCTGTTTTATCCTGATTTTGTATGCATTAGGTTTCTGAATTATCGATTTTGTACTGTATACAGGGATATGGTCATTATCGATATTTGTCATCCTTAACTATGCACAAACCCTATAAAAACCCCATATGTGATGTCTTTATAAAAGACTTAAGGGGAAGGGTTTGTGACTAAGCTACGATACCTCGTCCCTGTGTTTCAAAAACTTAAACGTATGTGAATAACACATCACTAACTATTAAAAAGTTAAACCAAAGTTCATTTCTGCAAGAGTAGGTCAAACGAGAAGGTCAAGATGACATAGTTTGTTACACTGTCGACATTGTTGCAGGAAAAGACATTTTAAAGTTGTGGACAATGTGAACATCTTATCATTTTAAACATTGGTCGGGCTTCTCTCGGATAATGCAACTGTTCAAAAATGTCATCATTTAGCTAATCCAAACTTCTACCAGCGATCGGTTACCCAAAAGGGAGCTGGACTTGGGAGTTTATAAGCGTATCACAAACTTTTTGTCGTATGACAAAATCATCGAATTGAATCAAGGACAATTTTCATATTGTTTCGGTTGTGGTTAGATTATTTCTTCAAGGATCATATGGGATAACAGTAGAATTTTACTAGTTTTTTTTTATTGTCAGGATCTCCTTTAACTCATTGGAAATGCATTTCTTTAAATCCATTTACACAATACATTTTTACACATATACATGCTGTCCTGTTCTTATTTGCAATATTCATCTGGACTTATCGAATCAGTGGAAGTAAGTCAAGAGGAGGAGTATATAAACACAAAATTCAAATTCAGATTCCAAAAGTCCTAATTAATATCTCACGAGTATAGAAAATAGGACAAACAGACGGAGACAATAACAAGGCACCATAGAAACACGACGGACAACACTATCTAATAAACAATAGTTCAAGGAACAACATTTGTCGTATGCGATGAGTTTGACTATAAGCAACATATAAAGATGGAATCAATGACCTCGTCGAAAGATATACATACGTAGAATTTCAACTACATATCACTCCAGTAATACTATCATGGTAAAAATTAGAATGTGAATAAATAGGTCATTTATATAAGTCAAGGTCTATATAAAGATCTCAACGAAATAATTAAAACACGAACTATCCAGAGCCCTACCACTTATCAATCAAGAATTATATACAATATTGAAATTTAAAAAAAATCCAGGATAACCACACCTGCTATTTCCGTGGCAGATTGCCGTCCTAAGTCGACACCGGTTGCCCATTGGTCTCGTTGGTTTATGTGTGGTCCTTTGTGTTTGATGTTTGTGTTGTGCGTTGACGTTCCTTGTCCCTTTTGCGTCTCCTTCTGTGCTTGTCTGCTCTGTGCTTTTGCATTGGGTGTTTTGGGGTTTTGCTGTGGGTGCTGCAACCTGGTGTTGTTGGAGATCCCCTCCTTTGTTGTAAATAGAATATAGTATAATTGTTAAGAAAAAATATTTTATAGTATCTATTCTCATGAATATTATATCCATATACATAGTTTTTCATTAAAAATATATGGTTATTCTCTTTGAAATTTCCTTTATTTTTTCCGAAAAGTCATCAAGATAACTACAGTTTATAAAGTAATGTTCATAATCTTCCTTGACTTTACAATAATTACATTTACATTGGCGGATCTAGCGAGGTGGATATGGGGGTTGCAACCCCCCCCCCCCTTTGGTCCGACAAAAAAAAACGAAGAAGAAGAAGAAGAAGAAGAAGAAGAAGAAGAAGAGAGAGAGAGAGAGAGAGAGAGAGAGCTTATATTGAAAAAACTTAATCTCTGTCCTTCATACTTAACATTTGTGACCTGAAGTCTGAATATTATAATGTTGAAGATTTGAGGCTTATAAAATAATCTTTGCTCCGATGAGTGTTTAGTTATACATAGGAAATTGTGTTTACTTTACAAGGGCGTAGGAGAAGGGGGACAGCGGGGGCACATCCCCCACTTTGAAAAAGGGGGGCACAACCATGTTTGTGCCCCCCACACTTTTCAGTCATAAAAATTTTATGATGCATTAACATTGTTTAAAATAGCAACATTTTGTACCTTAAATCTACAATTTTTCGTTAATTTTTCAAGATTTTTCTTTGGCTCATGATATGGTCATTATCCATACCATAGCTCATGATATGGTCATTATCCATACCATAGGGATATGGTCATTATCCATATTTGTCATCGCTACCGCTCGCCAGTTCTTTATAGACTTTCTGAATAATTTAGCTATTCTGATCTATCTTTTATACATATTACTCTATCAACGTATATGAAGACATTTAACTCAAACTATATAGAATATTATTACATGTATTTGTTGATGATAGAGGGTATAGAACGTATTTTCTGATAAGTCAATATTTTGCTAAAATTTCCTGACTAACTACCGCTCGCCAGACATTTATTCATGTACTAAATGATAAAGATATTAAGATGTTATATTTGCTAAATTCTGAATCAAAAAGTATTCTGGATAGTGTTGGAAAATTCGTGTATGATAATATGAAAGTAACTTGTTGCAGATTTATTTTTATACACATATGAAAAGGAATTTATTCAAAATCTTCAAAAGCAAAGAAAACA
Source organism: Pinctada fucata (assembly GCA_028142955.1). Lineage (NCBI taxonomy): Eukaryota > Metazoa > Mollusca > Bivalvia > Pterioida > Pteriidae > Pinctada > Pinctada fucata. Next base: position 67,849,987 of record AP027105.1, on the reverse strand, counting down.
TGATGATGTGAAATGCTTCATTAGTACTTCAAGGTACCTTGATGATATTCTTACTATCGATAATCCTGTTTTTGAAAAGTATAAAGATGTTATTTATCCACAAGAATTGACTCTAAACAAGGCAAACTTTACAGACACTGAAACACCATTTTTGGACCTAAATATCAAAATTGTCAATGGAGAAATTCATACAAGTGTATATGACAAACGAGATGATTTTGGATTCAACATAGTAAATTTCCCCTGGCTTGACGGTGATGTCCCTAGATTACCGTCATACGGTATCTATATTTCACAGCTCATCCGGTATGCTAGAGCATGTACTGATGTTTTGGATTTTCATAATAGAAATCTGCAAATTACAAAGAAACTTTTAGGTCAAGGTTTTCGCTTTCACAAACTAGTAAAGACTTTCTGGAAATTTTACAAAAATTATGATCAAGTTCTTTTGAAATTCGGACCCATAAAAGCAACGGAGTATATTACTTTAGGTATTTCACAACCTGCATTTTATGGTGACATAATTAACAAAATAAGAAGGATCAAAGGTAGACAGCATATGTATCGAAAATGCGTCAGAGTCATCAAACGCCTTTTATACCGTGGATATGATCCTAATGTCACCAGACGGACACTAAGCTTGGTACTTGACCAATATACAGTCTTGTACGAGCGCATTCTTAAGACTTGCACTCTGACTGACTGTGACGACGGGACTCCATGACGGGCCCTGTCCAAACCTCTTTAGAGAAGACAGGGCCCCGACCACCTGTCCTCTCTGAATGTCAGTCGGACTCCTCGGGTGATTACATACATGAGCTCGCTACAGCCGGCAGAGCACGGACTGTATTACGCATGCCCTCTTTTTATATCCATTTACATATTCATCTGTGTCTCTGGGGCCTCTGCGTTTCGCGGTCTTGTTTGTGTGACGTCATCTTACAGTGAGGAGGTTGTTTTACACCACATTTGTACGTTCTTCGAGACCTCTAGGTAACTGGAGAAGTGAGAGGGTTGTGCGCACGTAATCCAGGATAACCACACCGTCTGCTATTTACTTGGCAGATGGCCGTCCTAAGTCGGCACCGGTTGCCCATTGGTCTCGTTGGTTTATGTGTAGTCTTTTATGTTTCTATGTTGTGAGTTGGTGTTCCTTGTCCATTTTGCGTCTCTTTCTGTGGGTATCTGTTCTGTGTTTTTTGCATGGGTGTTTTGGGATTTTGCTGTGGGTGCTACAACCTAGTGTTGTTGGAGATCCCCTCCTTTCTTGAACGTCATTTGTACATGTACAAATTACAGATTAGTTCTCTATTCTGATCTAGTCATACATAAGACTCATTTTATCCTATGAAATAGTTCTTATTTAAAATGAAATTTTCATTTTTGGACACTTTTATACATGTAATGCATGTGTATGCCTTTAACTGGGCCAAAATTGGTAATAAAGTATCTTGTATCTTGTACTAAGAATTTAGAATTGCGCCAGAAATGTTAGAATTTGTGCATGAAATCCCATATTTTAAAATCTCTTCCTCCCCCACCCCCTTTAAAAGATAATAAAACAGATATAGATTATCTTTGTGTAGTCAATAATGCACCCTTTAAGGTATTATTGCAAAACAGAAGCTTTTGATAGTATGCATTCAACATCCCCCCTTTCAAAATCTTCAACCCCCCCCCCCCTTTGAAAAAATCCTAGATCCGCCTATGATTTATTTGTTTCAGAAATTCTCCATTGTTTTAGCAGTACTTTACAAGGTAATGTATGATGTATGATTTTCAACCTTAAAATTCTATGTTTATTTTCTTTAACATAGTAATGAATAAATAAGAATAATTTTTCTAATATTGTACCTTTGTAATGAATAAATAAGAATAATTTGTACCTTTGTAATGAATAAATAAGAATAATTTTTCTAATATTGTACCTTTGATTGTACCTTGTCTATCTCCTATATCGGGAGTTCGCTTCTTTTCATGTGGTGGAGGTTTTTGTTTGTTTGCTTTGGTTCCTGTTTTATCCTGAGTTTGTATGCCTTCGGTTTCTGATTTTCTGAATTATCGATTTTGTGCTTTATACAGGGATATGGTCATTATCCATATTTGTCATTTGATATAATATTCTTCAACGTATCTTTTCCATTTTAAGAATCCTGATGGTGTTTCTTTTTGGTCTTTTCTGATATAATTGTAGATCATTTTACATGTATAATCTTTAATTTCTATTGTGTCTAACATTATATTTGCCTCTGTTTTACTGATGTTTAATAGATGTCTCTTCTCTTAATTTATCTGTACACTGTGTAGATATAGCATTTTAAAAAAGTTTTTCACTGATCCAATTATGTTTTGATTTTAATTTATTTGCTACTACAGTTTCTGATCCATCATTTGAGGTTAATCTTTTCATCCAAGTAAGTTTAATTGCATCTATATAGCTATCTATGTCTGTCATGTTTAGCCCTCCTTCATTTAAGTGTAAAGATAGGATATTTCTGTGAACTTTCTCTGAATTTTCATCCCAGATGTATTTATACATTATGCTTCTGAATGGTTTCAATTGTCCTTTATCAATATTGATTACCGTTGTTATGTAAAGTCTCTCTTAAATGGCTGTCTCTTCAACGCATTCGAAAAGTTCTGTTATCAAAAAAATCTTGAAATTTCTAGAACGTGGGTCCTGAAGCATCATATCCCACCCATCCGTGTTTCGGTACATTTTTGGACATAACAATTTTCACCCTCTTTGGACATTTACATTATTTAGATTGAGGACCACTGACGATGGTTAAGTACCCGAAACGTGCATGTCTGGTCCATGCTGCAATTGATCTGTTCTTAAATGATGCTATTTAATTTGAAGACGTTTAACATAATATTAGGTATGGTTAGTTATTTAATTACCGTTATTCTTCCAATCATAGTTGATTTTCTTCTTTTCAAGTTGCTCAATGTTTTTTTTTTCTATTTTATCATAGTGTTTACTGACATTCATTTTTTTCACTTACCTGAGTTTCTGTCTTCACAAATCTGAATTCAAGGTTAAAATTTTTGTTTTCAAATTTTGCTTTGTACAAATTACTAAAGTTTACTTTCTTTTTAGAATTCATGATCCGAAACATGTTCGTCTGATGCACATAATGTGGATATCTTAATGTCATGAAGGCTGCTTTATGACCGCAGAGTCGGATTACTTCCCTTTTTTTTATTTTTAAGACAAGTGAGTAAAATGTTGGTGATCAAAATTACAAGTAAAATTTAGATTCTTTTTCTGGAACTGAAACACACATGCAATGTACATCAATGAAAAATAAAACATCCGAGAAGCAATCCTCAGATTATTCCAATTGATCTTGAATCATTCGCTCATCTAACATTGAAAAAAAGAAGAAGAGAAGGATCTTCACCAGAACATCATTACAAAGACCACAGCGATACATCTGTGCTTAACACATGAAGTTATGAACCATGTATGACTATGGATTTTTAGTTTTTTTTTCGAAATACACCCTTTCAAGATAATGCCATTTATATTATATATATCGTCAGTTTCTTACAGTTCTATAAGTATGCAAGAATGACCATGTCTTTACATATGAGTCCAATCTCTTTGCTAAACAACTTTCATGGTCCCCACACCAAATTATACTGAGGATTAATTATTCTAGACGACGAATTTGTACAGTTAACACTTGATAAATACCTCCGTATTATTGTAGTCAACACATAAGACGAAATTTCATGAATTTGAAATAATTTTTGAAACCAAAATGATGTGAAACATAAAGACTTACTGAGGCTATATCGTGTTAAAAAGAAATTCTGAATGGCTCTATAAAGAGACATCTTTTTTCATCTACGTCGTATATACGAGACGTGTAACCTTGACCTTGAAGGTGACACTGATCCTCATTGTGTAATAAGTCTCGTCATCTACGTCCTATATACAAGACTTGACTGTTGCTTGTCAATGTTTGACCCTAAGTATGTAACCTTGACCTTGAAGGTGACACTGATCCTCATTGTGTGATAAGTCTCGTCATCTACGTCCTACATCCGAGATGTGACTGTTGCTTGTCAATGTTTGACCCTAAGTATGTAACCTTGACCTTGAAGGTGATACTGATCCTCATTGTGTAATAAGTCTCGTCATCTACGTCCTACATACGAGATGTGACTGTTGCTTGTCAATATTTGACCCTAAGTATGTAACCTTGACCTTGAAGGTGACACTGATCCTCATTGTGTAATAAGTCTCGTCATCTACGTCCTACATACGAGATGTGACTGTTGCTTGTCAATGTTTGACCCTAAGTATGTAACCTTGACCTTGAAGGTGATACTGATCCTCATTGTGTAATAAGTCTCGTCATCTACGTCCTACATACGAGATGTGACTGTTGCTTGTCAATGTTTGACCCTAAGTATGTAACCTTGACCTTGAAGGTGACACTGATCCTCATTGTGTAATAAGTCTCATCATCTACGTCCTATATACGAGATGTGACTGTTGCTTGTCAATGTTTGACCCTAAGTATGTAACCTTGACCTTGAAGGTGACACTGATCCTCATTGTGTAATAAGCTTCGTCATCTACGTCCTACATACGAGATGTGACTGTTGCTTGTTAATGTTTGACCCTAAGTATGTAACCTTGACCTTGAAGGTGACACTGATCCTCATCTACGTCCTATATACGAGATGTGACTGTTGCTTGTCAATGTTTGACACTAAGAATGTGACCTTGACCTTGAAGGTGACACTGATCCTCATTGTGTAATAAGTCTTGTCGTGATTGGTCATCCCAACAAGACCGATGGAATTTATTATTTTTTCAAGTAAATTATTGTAGTTTTGTGTGAAAGTGTGACTATTCTATCGAGATAAAAGGAGTTCACATCCTAGCACCATCCCTCCGACGCTCGTTGGTCATGTATTTGATTATGCAACTGATTCAACCCTAACTGGAGCAGTACCCGCTTTAGAAAATAGCTACACAAAATTAAAAAATTCAAACTAGACAGCGCCACTAAAACAACTGATGAGGATTTACTCTCCGAAACACGTGTCTGTTGCAGTAAAATTGTTGAAATGATTTTCAAAAAGGAAACGAGTTGTAACACTTCAATTTTCTTTCAAGACAGACGAACGGACAGATAGATAGACGGTTACCAGATCAAGTGATACCTAAATTTCGACCTTGCTATTCAAGCCATAATTATTTTGACCCTAACATTTGAATTTGAAGACGTTTAACATTTGTTACAAATAATAAGAGTAATATCTATTATACATGTATATTGTATTGTATCGTATTCATATAAAGTAGAAGATCACATAGAAAGTTATATGTATATATTGTAGTCAAAACATAGCTCAAACAAATGTTATAAAGAAAAGCACAAAATGATGAAATTTATCTACAGAGTATTGGCACAGTCCAGAATATTGTCTAGGAATGACCACAAGGATTCATTCTCACTAAAAATAACACATCGCTACTTAAGTATGCATGAAATGGGAATGGAGGTTTTTGTACATGTGTCAAGATGATAATATGAAAACAAACTATTCACAGAAACAATAATTAGAGGAATATCACAGTCACTTTCTTATAATAGGAAATAAAGAGTGAACAGCTATGTTCTTTTTTGAAATGGCGATTTCTACACGAATTGAAGACATTCTGATCTATTTAAAGGAAATCTCATTCCGTTCCAATTACACTTAAAAATTCCATGTAAAATTACTCGCCAACTCGAAACTATGTGAATAAATATATATATATCAACGGATTTCATTGAAGTTCTCATTTCCGCTTCCTCTCCTGAAAAAAAGAAAACATTTTAGAAAAAAATAATCTTTAAAAATCTTTGCTTCAAAATCTATATATTACCAAATCTATATATTAACTAAGTATACAACCGATCCTTATAAATTTTTTCTTACAAAAAAAAAAATAATAATAATAAATAAATAAAATAAATAAATAAATAAAATGAGCTTCAACTTACTTTTTAAGGTTGTTTGTCCATAGATTGTACCGGGACCCCTGTCATATCGGACAGTAAACCTGACATTAACCAATTTAGCATAGATGCTGGTAAGTTCTGGGAACCTAAATTGTCATTGAATAAAATAACAACATTGGACATTGCCTCGTTCTGGGCCGGAATGTTTGATCCGGGGTCTGCTGGTTGTCCTGACATTGCCATGTCTACCATACTTGGATCGTTCTTGTCGAGAGGTATGTCCTGCATCATTGGAACATCAGGTAAAGGCTTTTTATCAGGGCGCATATCTCCTCTTCTTTTCAAAGGATTTCTATTTTTGGGTGATGGTCTTCTCTTATCTTCAATGACTTTTGCTGGAAGCTTTTTACTCAGCTTCTTTGCAATGGGAGCCATATCTTGTACAGATTGACTTGGTGGCTGTTTCTTGCTACTTAGTCCAGAAATGGCCGTACGAACAACAGAAGGATCAGGCTTGTCTACCCTTCGTGAAAAATCTCCAAATGCGTCAACAACAGGAGGATTGTCAAGAATTTGAGTCGGACTTTCAATGTTACTCGTGACAGCCGAGTTTTCAACGTTTCGATTTCCAAATCTATTCCTGTGTCTAGCAGCAGCCCCCGTATCAACTGGTGGAGGGTTTGAATTACTGACGTCCTGTCTGCCGAATCGACCTCTGCCAGAGCTTCCGACTGCAAGTGGAATGCCTGTGTCTTGAGGTGATTCACCGAATCTACTTTTTCCCGATATAACTGGAGTGTTATCAGCAACCGCAGGATTGACGTCAACGCTAGAGGACCCTCCGCCAAATCTTTTTCTACCTTTTACATCAGGACGTGGTTTGGGTACCACTGGGTTTTGGCTGAGTATATCAGGAGATGGATCCCCAAAGCTATCCACAATGGGTACACTGAGCGGCGGAGGAATATCTGATAGAAATGGATCATGTATACTGTCAAAAGATGAGGCAGGAGGGAATTCTACTGAAATTTGGTCAACATTACCAAACTCATTTCTGCCCGTTTGTCCCAGGTTAGAATTATCAATCTGATTTGCTTGATGTAAGGGTATACCTAGGACATCTTGTAAGCCTTGTTCTGCTGATTTTCGAAGGACATCTGTGCTCATTTGAGTTCCAGTCTGCTTAGGCTCTGAGGGAGGAACCTTGTTGTTTGTTGTCTCTCCAAGTCTACCCATACCAGGTGTTTTAGGTGGATGTAAAGGATTTCCTGAAGTCTCTAATTCAAAAGGATTACCAAGGGCGGCTTGGAGACCACGCTGAGCAGACTCTCTGAGGACCGCTTCATCTACAGGTGATGGTCCTCCTCCGCCAGAAGGTATCACAGGTGCTACAGGTACAGGACCACCCATGTCAAGCGGAATGTCAAGTAGGTCCGTGCGTCTTGTAGGTGTGTCACCTGAGGAGCTTCTGCCGCCTATTGATGGAAGTGGAGGAACTTGCTTCTTTTTCGGTTTTCTTCTCGGATTCCACAAGTAATAATCACATTCTGCCTCGTTTCCATTCATGTCTCTAAACTCTGGGTAACAGCCACAGTAGTTTACACTGAAAAATAAGGTTGGAAATCATTTTACATAGACTATTAATGGATGTAATAGAAAAGGGATGTTTTCTGAACATTACAATTAGGTATCAAACACGCATCAAAACTAAAGATTAGAATGTGTATGTTGTGAATACATACATGCATCTAACTTTTGAGTTGAGAGGACATATAGTGAAACTGCAGGTTCCTATAGGACATGTTGCATTGGGCGTTGAACCGTCTGGACACGCTACAATGAAAATGAGCAAATGAAATATACGCATCCTAAAGATCTTATTGTTCTTGATTTTGGGTGTAAATAATCTACCTATGTTCTAAAAGGTACCGTACGAATATTAAAATATTTTCTACAGTGAAATCAATTTTATCAGATTGATCCTTCATTTTACTCAAAATAGTTTTCGTAAAAACATTCTCTCTGAAACTTTGTTTCCTAACATTCAAGTTAAAAAGGCATGTTTATTGTCAATTAGTTATCAACTGAACATTAATTGTAGTTTTTTATCACAACCGATAGGCAGCGTAAAGATAAACTTTTAGCTATTTTCTTAAAAGAGGAAATGAACACTCATTCCATGTAATATTGTCAACGTTCTGTCTCGTTTTTGCGAGAAAAATATCTTCCTGCTACAGCATTGTAGTCCTGAGTAAAATGTCAAGTCTAGTTTGATTATCAGATTTCCATTGTAGGATTCTAGTATGTTGTTTCTTACGTCTGTCGATGCCTACTTAGATTATCAGATTTTCATTGTATGATTATAGAATGCTGTTATTTACGTCTATCAATGCCTAGTTTAATCATCAAATTTCATTGTATGATTATAGTATGCTGTTACTTACGTCTGTCCAATGGATGCCAAGTTTGATTATCAGATTTTCATTGTATGATTATAGTATGATGTTACTTACGTCTGTCGATGCCAAGTTTGATTATCAGATTTTCATTGTATGATTATAGTATGCTGTTACTTACGTCTGTCAATGCCAAGTTTGATTATCAGATTTTCATTGTATGATTATAGTATGCTGTTACTTACGTCTGTCAATGCCTAGTTTGATTATCAGATTTCATTGTGTGATTATAGTATGATGTTACTTACGTCTGTCGATGCCAAGTTTGATTATCAGATTTCATTGTGTGATTATAGTATGATGTTACTTACGTCTGTCGATGCCAAGTTTGATTATCAGATTTTCATTGTATGATTATAGTATGCTGTTACTTACGTCTGTCAATGCCAAGTTTGATTATCAGATTTTCATTGTATGATTATAGTATGCTGTTACTTACGTCTGTCAATGCCAAGTTTGATTATCAGATTTTCATTGTATGATTATAGTATGCTGTTACTTACGTCTGTCAATGCCAAGTTTGATTATCAGATTTTCATTGTATGATTATAGTATGCTGTTACTTACGTCTATCGATGCCAAGTTTGATTATCAGATTTTCATTGTATGATTATAGTATGCTGTTACTTACGTCTGTCAATGCCAAGTTTGATTATCAGATTTTCATTGTATGATTATAGTATGCTGTTACTTACGTCTATCGATGACAAGTTTGATTATCAGATTTTCATTGTATGATTATAGTATGCTGTTACTTACGTCTGTCGATGCCTAATTTAATTATCAGATTTTCATTGTATGATTATAGTATGCTGTTACTTACGTCTGTCAATGCCTGTCTTTATATCACAGTCTACAACTTCTCCATTAACTAGCCACTCTGCCTTACAGCCACCACATCTACTCGGCCTGTACGGGGGAAAATTAAATTTTAAAATGTTAATGATAGAATGTGTGGAGCTTCATAATTATTAATTTAAAAAAAATATCTGAGATAAAACAGAATTTTTTTCCATGACTAGTGATTGGGAAGGAAATATTGTGAATGGTCCATTTCCAAGATTTTCTAAAATTCTTAAGAAGTACACAGACATCAATGAGCCATTTTTCAAATCAAATGGACCATGGTACATGGCCCCATGTCTTTCCCAGTCATTGTATGACTTACCTGCAAACAGCGTTTTGGTTTCTATATTTGAGGCAGGTGGAGTATTTACAAGGATCGTCATTACAAACCATCTCTAATGTGTTTGATGGACATGCTACAAAGTCAATGACAGAATCAATTAAATGATGTTGAAAGGTTATCAATTATACTGATTTGTACTCTGTTATCAATTTGATAATTAATTGGTCAGACATTTTGTCTTTGACTATATCATACAAAACCAAAACTAAAACAAAGCACCATACCTGTGGAGCTACAGTTCTCTACAATGTATATACCGCTTATAGTCCACTGGGGTCGGCAACCGCCACAGTTATCTATTCTGTAATCAATATCAAGCCCAAGATAAGTATTCAGGTCTCCCTTCATTTGAGAAGTACATGTTTCTTATTAAATGATAAAAAAATGAATAAAACTACAATATAAAAGAATGTTGTCAAAGGTTAGACCAGCATTATCTTCCCTTTGACTGTTGCGTTGATACTTGGCTTTGTTGTTCATTTACATATTGGTATCTTTGGTTACCGCATTAAAAAGCACAATTTATAAATATTTCTGTTATCAAAAAATCTTGGAAATTTCTAAAACGTGGGTCCTGTAGTATCATATTCCATCCATCCTGCTACTTCTTTCGGTACATTTTTGGACATAATATTTTTCACACTCTTTGGCCATATTTCATTGATTAGATTGAGGATCACTGACGAGGGTTAAGTACCCGAAACGTGCATGTCTGGTCCATGCTGCAAATTTATCTGCTCTTGAATGATGCTATTGAATTTGAAGACGTTTAACATACATTTCGAGATACATTTTACTGGCTATTTTGAAATGCGGTATTTTAGAAAGATATCATGGTAAAGAAATGAATAAATATATACATAAAAAGAAAAACATAGGAGCAATCCAACGCGAATTGGAGATCAATATCATTCAATCCACCAGCAAATTATTCTTTACAGTAAGTCTTTACCCGGTGACAAATGTTGTTTTTACAAACCTGCACTTAGCTCTAGGATGGGCTACACATCGCTCATTCTCACATACAGAGGCTGGGCATTCGAACACTCTCTTGCCGTTGGGACACACTGAATTTCTTTCTTGACGAGCAGGCTGTCCAGCCATGGGAGGGGCATGTACTGCCGAGCGACCCCCGAACTCCACAACTTGTGGAGAGGCCTGCCTATGAGCCATAGGTTGGACAACCATGGCATCGGGTTGGATTTCACTAACTTGAAATAAAAAAAAAACTCTGTTGAGTCCAGTATTCTGTACTTGATTGGACAGAATTCGAAATACGATATAAATAATTTAAAATTTCTTTTTTTTTGTTTCAATTTATATGTACACCAGATACTTACTTGACACTGGACATGACTGCCATGTACTGTTAATATAGTATTCCGTAAAGCACCCACCGCACCTCTTGGAGCGACACATGGCATTACTGAATTCCTTCACTGGACATATGGTATTAAAACAGGGATCCAGCTTACAGTCCACCAACTTCTTGTGTGGAGGACAGTCCTCCTCAGCACCTGATACGATAAAAACGGCTCTTACTCATAGCCTTGAATATTTGAATGTGATGCTTTAGTTATGGAAATTATTGTTGTTCAGTTCATATGATTATAATGTTAATTTTAAGTAAGGTTTAATCCACATTAGATAAAAAGCATTGAAACCGGTTAAACATGTGGTTGATGAGTACGTTTTAAGCCAAGTTCCTGTTACTGTGAGATGACATCTCTCTCTCTTAACATTGAATCGCACAAGAAAGTATGGCTTCCTCTTGCAGATCATCCTCTAAGGTAATATATCAATAACATTCCATGTTGCCTTCATGTATTTGAAATGAAGCGATGAAACGTATTTTTGTGACAGTATTTTAAAAGATAAAATATTCCGGGCGCGGACTTTGCCTGTAAGAGGAAATCGTAGTAGCGCCCCTTTTCAAATCTACATGTAAACAAATTGCTAGCAGGTTAACAAAGACGACAGTCGTTCATTTTGGTCCTCGACAAAATAAAACAGTTATTAGGTTTGTTACTGACCGTCTACGGATATATGTCATTTTGATCGAGCCCATAGAAGGCTCGGCTTCGCATCGCCTTTGATGAGCAAATCTCCGTAGATGGTCAGTAACAATTCGCCTGGTCCTTTATGGGCTCAACCCGACAAATCTCCGTAGACGGTTAGTAACAAACCTAATGATAATATAATACCCTGACAACGACTGCCAAGTTGTGATTGTTTACAAATACTTTTGCGATATGTAATTTCATAGGTCTTAGAACTACGTTCGAAACTCCATCGTATAAGCATGATACTTGTGAAGGCAATGATGCCGCAAAGCGAGAAGGGAGATATCACGTGATACGCAAATAATCCAGTTTATGTGAATCCTCTTCGATTAAAAGTGTAAATACGGTCTAAATCTACTTTAAATATTTAAAATTTTGTAGTCGCATGTCACTTGATAGGCAAATACTCTAGGGCATTGGAATTTTTGAAAAAATGGTTGATACTGTCGAACTGTTCTTTATATGAATTTTGGGTCCAAGGGCGTAGGAGAAGGGGGCAGAGGGGGCACACACCCCACTTTTCAAGGGGGGGGGGGCGCACAACCATGTTTGTGGCCCCCCCCCCCCCCCACTTTTCAATCACAAAATTCTATGATGCATTAACATTGTTTAAAATAGCAACATTTTGTACCATAAATCTACAATTTTTCGGTCAATTTTCAAAATTTTTCTTTTGCTCGCTACCACTCGCCAGTTCTTTAAAGACTTTCTGAATGATTTAGCTATTCTTATCCATCCTTTATCAAAGTACATGAAGACATTTAACACTAACTATATAGAATATTATTCCGCTCGCCAGACATTTATTCATGCACTTAAAATTTAGAACTGCACCAGAAATGTTAAAATTTTTCATACAGAAGATGAAACCCCCATATTTTTTTAAAAATCTGTTCCTCCCCCTCCCCTTATTTTTTTGCTTGTTAGAAAGTTTGGGATGTTGTGCCCCTCCATTTATTCAGGCAGAGCTACGCCGTTGTGGGTCTTTCATATGACCATCATTATCAGTTACACTGGCGTAGGACAAGGGGGGGGGGGGGCAGGGGGGGGGGGGGGGGGGGGGGCACGTGCCCCCCCCCCACCTTTGAAAGTGGGGGGCATAAGTATGTTTGTGCCCCCCCCCCCCCCCACTTTTTGACGTAATTTTTGGTCATACAGATATAAAAAAAACTGCAAAATACCTTTAACTCAAACTATATAGAATATCATTACATGTTTTTTTTTTATCAAGAATAGATATATATTCAGAGAACACTTGAGTGTATTTTAAAGTATTTTGATCTGAAGGTAATAGAAGGGAATTCCAATGCCCTAGAGTATTTGCCTATCGCGTGAAATCAATACAGATGAAGACCTACCTTGCGGAGCATCACAGTCTATTTCTATGTCATTCAGGTAATATTTGGGAATACATGTCCCACAAGGCGTTCTGTGTTCCCTATTAATATAAAAAGTCGCAATTTTTTCAGTCATTGTAAAATATGAATTCTCTAAAAACTCAATAAGAAGAAAAACTTCGTTCTACTGAGACGTATTAGAATGAGATTTGACAGTTATGGTTCAAAAAGTCAATAAGAAACTTGCAAAATATCTCCGAGTAACTGTATTTTGCAAAAGTGATCTTGTTATATTGGTGACTACGGGTACGTTGGTATATATAGTGAAAGGATTGAAAACAAAAATGAAGGGACAAAATTGATGTATGGATAGACGGAATGACAAACAAATGACGATTACAAACTCAATAGAATTAGTAAATACGGAAAAATCAAAAGGACAAGCTTTTATATGTCCCTAACATCGTCGGTATCACAGAAGGCCGAAAAATGTCAATTTAATAAAATATGATACACATACATGTCTTTGTCTTATTTATATAGAAAAGAAATGACATGTATGTGTAAAATATTTTCATAAATTAACATTTTTTTCGGCTGCTGTGCTCGGTATACTCACCGGCATATGATTTTGTCGATTAGTGATGTATTTTTATATCTTTGACAATTTTTGTTGTCGCATCTAACGGAAAAAAGCAAACAACTGATCCATGCATATCCTTTACTCTCGGGGCAGTCTGTAACATAAAGGAACATAAACATTAAAGAAGCACCCATCAGTCACCCAGTAATATAACATAATTATGATCTCAAAATGATGTAAAAAAATGTTGACACATATTTATTTTGGTTCACTAGTAATTAATAAAATGAATAAATAAGAAGTTATATCAAACATACCTTTCTTAGAAGGTTGTAGATGATTCTTTAACTGTCCAAAGGAATTATCTGAAACATTTAAATAATTTTACTGACATTTTTTTATGTACTGAGCTTGCGAATCTTTATACGATTAAAGAACTGAATTTCGATCTCAGTTTCAGTTCTTATGATTTCATTTATCTAGTATGTGCGTTTACCAAATTATGAAATAGAGAATAAAATATACATAACCCTTTGATGAAATGTACAAAATAATTCCATCATGGTGAATCAGACAGTGTAGACATAATTTGTTGGAATGTTCTTTCTAACGCATCCCAAACTCGCACATGAATTCAGTTATCGCAGTGTTATCGCTTTTTTGCATAATGGTATACATGCCCTTAAACACATCAAATTTTAGGTTCAATCGCAATGATTTGAATTGATTTCAAAAATTTGATAAAAGCTTTTAAAGAATAAAAAAACACACATGGTTCTGTTGTAATTTTGTCCTTTTGTATCTTTGTTTTATGTGGCTCGTTATAACAAAGTCTGTATAGCGGTGGAACACGAAACACCTGATTTTTGAAATGAGCGACAAACTGTCTGTTCTGTCATTTTTGATATTGTAATATCAGAAAGCTTAGAAATATAAGCTTAAAAAAACTAGCGTAGAAATGTATGCTACATGCTAGTGTGCTATTAGAGCTTTACCAATAACAGACGGTTGTTGGCCGATGAAGTACTTCCGAACGAAACTCACCATACATGATGGGTCGTGTATAAAGAAAACATAATATATCTTTCAAAAACTTACTAGTAAATAGAACTCAATTAAGACGAATACATATAACTATATATGTATTTATTCCTGTTTTTTTAAATAACAGACTGCAGTTCTAATAGAGTTTTGTTTAAAACCATGCTTTTTTAGACGACCATTTATGTTTGGTGAGTTTTCTTCATTCGGTTATTCCTTGCAAATTTAGTAATCAGCCAATAGAAAGAAATCATATGTGGCATTTACCAAAACCATGTGATAAATAAAATCGGTCTGTTTCTTCCGCTTCATCAATGCCTTATGCAATATTGAAAAGGAATCTTTCCTCGTCCTTATTGGGTATATTTCACTATTGTTAGGAATGTCACCTTATCGAAGGTACATAACTTGATGTTAGGTTGTCAAGAAAGAAACGTAGAATAATAGGTTTTTCTGTTTTCGCGCAATATACATTTTTTTTGTAAAGGATGTCTTAACTATAATACAAAAACGACCGGCGTTCTACTTTCACTTTCATCTACAGAAAACACGACGATTTGAAAGATATAATTTCTGTTATTTTTGATAGAACTCATAGCTAAGCTAGGCTTACACTGCATCACTTTACCCTTGGGTATGAAATATACATCGAATGTTCTGTGTTGCTAGGTAACCGACCGTGAGTGTATATACATAGGGTTCATAGATAAAATGAAAATGGCGATAGAAGTTGAATAAATGAAAAAGTTGTTTTTGAAATATATCTAGATATATTCTTAAAATAGGTGTTCCAGCACTCTCATGTTTTGCTTACGCGTGATTTATGATAACAGAAATTATTCATACATCATCATTACATAGATCTATCATGTATGAGAAGTATGATTGGTTAGTATGTGATTAAAACATGCTTTTTAATACTGTTTGTGTAATTTGTCTGGCATTCTGAAATGAAAAAAAAGTCTAGCTAAAAGCGATAGGCAACCCATAAAGACAAATTGATGCATATCAATCTCCCGTCAAGAACTTCACCTGAATTGCAAATAGTACACCTTACTGGACCACAATAAATGTCATGTAGCCGGAGGCGAGTGAATTACGCACAGGAACGTTGTTTATGTCATAAGACGTTTGCACCAATGGCGTTACGGTGAATAACGTAAAGGAAGAAATCATGGTCTAGACTGAATGTAGATTATTACGACATAACCATGTTATGGTCCTTAAATCTAATTGTCTGATTATAATATCGTGTCATAAAACAATCATAATGCAAATGAATGTAATTTTAAACATACAGAGGAAAAAATATTTATTCAATATATTTTTTTTTAAGTTTTAAAATTGATTTGTGACTATTGAAAGTTTCTGATAATAAATGAATTCAAAATAGTATTACTATTGACTATGATCGAAGGTACCTCTAAAACTCAGGATGTCAACGCCATATACATTGTGTGTAAACATGTTGAGATGATTACGTATTTTGTCATTATATCATAATTATGTTAATTAATGAATATTTTAAATTTTGAAATGCACGTTAAGTGAAATTTAAGATTTACAACCTCTATATATAGTTACACGTTGACCATACATACCTATGTACATAACAAGAATAACAATCACTACTGAATACTTGATCACAGCCATTGTTGACGAAAATTCCTTGTAAAATAGACTGATCAAATTATCAAATATAATGTATTAGTTACATCGGTAATTTTCTGAATGCAAAATGTTCATGTTTAGAAGTTTTATTCATTTTGAAACGCATGGGTGACCCTGATCTTTCTTGTGACGTACATGCTTGACAAAACAGAGAATTAATTGTCGTGGGTTCTAGATCTCTACACTATAAGATATAGAGAGTTTCCTCATAGGCTGAAAAGCCTAGTTTTTTATGACAATACGTCATCCAACAAATTGGGCCACTCCGGATCATTTTTGCGGACACTTTCATATTTTCGCTCTCCGTCCAATCTATTTTTGGTTTTTCTATTTTTATATTTTGACGATAAAGGAAGTAAATGCTATTTTTTTCTACTGGGTAAATTAGCGAAGTGTTTCGAATTTCTTAAAGTAAATTTTAATGGATAATTCGTCGTCGCATATTTTTGATTTCTGAATTTCGTTTTGATATCATGGAAATTACATGCATTCTCTTGTAAAAGGTCTACATTCAAAGATTGAGTAATACCGAATTTAATTTCCTCAAAAACTGTATAGTACATCAGATAGATAAATATGATTTTGTTTACTCAAATTTCATTCTATTATCAACATTAATTTACCGGTAGACGCTCCTGTTAGATCGTTAAACATGCACGTTAACGTTACCTGTTACGGTCCTTCACGTAATATTATATACACAGTATGTGGGCGTCTCTTGTCTCTTAATGCATCATTTTAGTAGAAATATTTCTTTTCTAATCATAATACAATTAATAGTAAGAAAGCATGTCGAAATTTAAAGAATGTCAAACGTGATTTTTTTTCTTAAAGGAATAAAGAAATTAAATAAATAAAAGATAGACATATATTCTTTATACCAGTGAATGATTGGCAAATATGGACAATGACCATATCCAAGTACAAAATCGATAGTTCAGAAAAACATAAACCGAAGGCATACAAAATCAGGATAAAACAGGAACCAAAGCAAACAAACAAAAACCTCCACCATATAAAAAGAAGAACTCCCAATAAGAGTGAGATCAGGTGTCCAGGAAAAGTCAGCATCTCCTGCTTGCATGCAACACCCGTTGCTTCAAATCGGCAGAAATGTTACCGGTTACCTCCATTTCGGAAGATATAAGTAATTTCTGTGGTTGGATGTTTCAAATTGTTGAAGACAGAATATCATCCACCATTCTAGACAATGGGGCATCACAGTGTATGACGAGTTCCCCATATCGAACGATGTAAGTCGATCACAAACATATCTCTGACTGAGAGGCTTATCTGAAAGACGCCTAGCTCTCAGAATAAAATCTGTATATTTGGTATTTGGTCTAGCACAACGTATCAATTGAGATACGGACAGCGATAGCATGCGATGAAGGGACGTTGCTATTCAGAAAAGGAAAGTTTGTGATGCTGAAACTGAAGTCGTCACTTTTGTCACAGAGTGAGGTGTTCATGTGACCATCGGTGTCGTAGGACAGCATTATGTCCAAATAGGATGCTGAATTATTTTTTTGTAGTTTCTTTGACTTCAAGCTCCTACGGATAGATTCTGCTAAGGTAATCCGCGAATTTTGTATTGTTCATGTACAGCACGTCGTCTATAATCTAAGTGAAGTTAAAGTCAGAAGCTAAGTATCTTTTTTCTTCAGAGACCAAATATTGAATGAATTCAGCTTCGTACGAGTAAAGAAAAATGTCGGCAAGGAGTGGGGCACAATTGGTTCCCACTGGAATTCCGACAATTTGTTGGAAGAACTTTCCTCCAAACACACGCACACACACCCTCACACACACACACACACACACACACACGCACAATGTTGTCGATCGGAAAAATTAACTTCTGAATAATATCTGTTTCAGTGTACTTATTTTCAGAATCGGACTTTTCTTTTACAAAGTAGGTTTTCAGTTGTCATACTTAACAACAATGAATTTATATTTACGATTGCCGTTATTGCTTGTAAACGCATTACTTATAATTTTTGCGAGTCTTTCTTTCAATTTAGAATGTGGAATTGTTGTGTAAAGTGTCGAAAAATCAAAGGCTTTAAACGAATGGAGTCTACTGAAACGAGTGGATTTAAGATGTTCTGAAAGTCAAACACAAACCTCAAAATCAGAATCCAAATCATTACAATCAATAGGTAAATATATTCTAGAAATATAAAACAAACAAATAAACATCAAAGAAGTTCCCTCCAGTTCTTCAATATCAAGGCAAAATCATTAGAATTTCCATTGGAATAATTGCAAACCTCGTGATATACATTATTCCAAAGTGAGACCAGGTGCCCGGAGAGAGTCGGCGTTACCTGTTTGCATGCAACGCCAAAAAGGGAGAAGATCCCTAACAGTGAAAATAGTGGAACACAATCTCACGAAAAGAGAAAAAGCGGACACAGAGTCCAGTGTACGAACGGAATATATTATAGGTCGCACAACTTAATTACGTTGGAGAGACACCTGTATCAATCAATGAATGAAATGACAAATATGGATAATGACCATATCCATGTATACAGCACATAATCGATAATTCAGAAAATCAGAAACCGAAGGCATACAAAATCAGGATAAAACAGAAACCAAAGCAAACAAACAAAAACCTCCACCACATGAAAAGAAGCGGACTCCCGATATGAGAGTGAGACCAGGTGCCCAGGAAGAGTAAGCATCTCCTGCTTGCATGCAACACCCGCCGCTTCAATTCGGTAGAACTGTCACATCCGGTAACTTCCCTTTCGGAAGACATAGAGTACAATCTTTGTTTGGTTGATTCAAATGGTCTATGACAGAATATCATCCACCATTCTGGAGAGTGGGACATTATAGTGTATGACGAGTTCCCCATATCGATCGTAGAACTTCCTCAGTGACGATGTTAGTCGGTCACAAACATATCCCTGACTGAGAAGCTTATCTGAAAGACGCCTAGCTCTCAGAACAAAATCCGTATATTTGGTACTTGCTCTGGCATAGCGTATCAACTGAGATATGAACACGCAATAGGCAGGCGATGAAGGGATGTTGCTACTCAGAAAAGGAAAGTTTGTAATACTGAAATTGAAGTCGTCACGTTTGTCATAGAGTGAGGTGTTCATGTGACCATCAGTGTCGTAGGACAACATTATGTCCAAATAGGATGATGATTTATTTGTCTCAGTAGTTTCTTTGACTTCAAGCTCCGAAGGATAGATACTGCTCAGGTAATCCGCGAAATTTGGATTATTGATGGACAACACATCGTCTATGTATCTGTAAACGAAGTTGAAGTCAGAAGCTAAGTATCTTTTCCCTTCAGAGACTAAAGATTGAATGAATTCAGCTTCGTACGAGTAAAGGAAAATGTCGGCAAGGAGTGGGGCACAATTGGTCCCCATTGGAATTCCGACAATTTGCTGAAAGACCTTTCCTCCAAACACAACAAAAATGTTGTCGATCAGAAAGTTTAACATCTGAATAATATCAGTTTCAGTGTACTTATTTTCAGAATCGGACTTTTCTTTTACAAAGTAGGTTTTGTCATAGTTAACAACAATAAATTTGTATTTGCGATTACCGTTCTTACTTGTAAACGTATTACTTATAATTTTTGCGAGTCTCTCTTTCAATTTAGAATGTGGAATTGTAGTGTAAAGTGTCGAAAAATCAAAGGCTTTAATCGAATGGACTCTACTAAAATGAGTGGATTTCAGATGTTCTAAAAGTTCCTTTGAATTCTTTAAAATCCACATCTGGTTGATACCACTGCGAGAATATACTGTCGAACAATATTTTTGAAGCCCAGATTTGATTTCAGATAAAACTTTGGTGAGTAAGATCGATACAGATTTGGTAGAACATTTTGAGGAACCAGCTATGAAACGTTGTTTTTACGGATTCTTATGCATTTTAGGTATGCAGTATAAGTATGGCAAATCTAAATCTAAATGGTTAGTGTCGAAGCCAAAGGAAGAAAGAGCTGATTTGTGGTTATCTATTATTTCAGAGGCAGAAAGGTTTGTTGGGGTGTAAGTGGGATTTCCAGGTGTCGAATTTAAACCCAACTCTTTAACTAGACTGTCGAAATAGAACTTTTTGCAAGTAAATGTGTAATTATTTGAGGCTTTGTACGCTGGTGTGATGACATAATGTTCTTGGAGATTGGTAAGCTCTATGATAACATCAGGGTCTTTAAATATAGACTCGAATCTGGTGTTCACAGTTGATTTTAGTCGGTTAATTCTAGATAAAAGTAACCCTCTGATGGATTTTCCATTCGGAAAGGGTGTCGAGCTGTACATCATCTTTCTTTGCCCAAAGTCTTGCATATTCCTCACAAGAGGCCATGATAATTTTGACATTTTGGTTCCATGTAAAGGACATACTTTCTCTGTATTTGGGACCCTTTTTTAACAATTCTCTCAACTTGTCGTTCTTGACTATACTAAGGTCACCAGTGATAACGTGTCCACAAGGAGAGTAGTTGAAATCCGATGACGAACATTCGCAATTTTCTAAGTTTCAAGCGGCATAACTCTACATGCAATTGAGCGACATTACCCATATTCAATCTTTTAAGCCCCCTTCACACTTTCACGGATCGGGCCACGGAAAGCTTCGGATCGAGAAAAAAATTGTATTCGTAGCTATCCGTAGCAATCTGTACCAACCCGTCCGGCACAAGTCGCAGCTATCCTTGGTAATCCGTAGCTATCCGGGATGAGACAGAAAATTTTTGATCATGGGGATCATTGTTGCGATAAAAATAGCCATACGACTCTCCTACGGATTGCTACGACTCTCCTACGGATTGCTACGGATAGCCACGGATTCGAAAATGAGAGGCTATGGATAGCTAAGGATTATGTCTTATATCAACTTCAAATCTACCAGTATTCTGTGCGTTTTTCGGTCAATATACGAGATAATACTCCAATTATTCAATTTCAGATAATGATATAAAGACATGTATAAATCTCAATACTATTATAAAACAAGTGAGACCGTCTCAACTTGTTTAGTAAATAATGATGGTTTAAAAACACATACGAAATTCAAGCCAGTACTACAAATCCGTACTGAAGTGGTAGCTATCCTTGCGCAAATTGTGGCTATACGTACTCGAGTCGTGGTAATCCCTAGCAATCCGTACCTATCCGCAGGCGTGTCGTAGCAATCCGTATCTATCCGTACTCGTATCATAGAAATCCGTAATAATGTCGGGACGATATCCGTAGCTATCCTTAGCTATCCGTACTCGATTCGTATCAGCCCGTAGCAATCCGTACTGGAGTCGTAGGTTTATGTTTCATCGAACATTTTGCGTCCCGACTCGCCACGGATAGATCTTTTTTGGAATCGTAGCGAAGTCGTGGCTCGATCCCTGGAAGTGTGAAGGGGGCTTCAATCTGTATTTCTTGGTGTAAAAGCCATATCCAACAAAAGAATTGAATACCTTTAAATGTCCGAAAACCACAGACGCACGGACGGTCGGACATGTTTTGGTGGGGGTATAAAAAGAAAACTAGAGGGCGCTACTAAGAATACGGAAGTGTTCCAACTCTATACCTTCCCGAAGAAAATTTCAAACCAATTTATCATGCACCAGATACGTGTTTCGGATAATAAATCCTCATCAGTGATGATTCAATCCAAAATATTTACATTACTAGTAGATTCCCCATGTTAAACGCCCATTAGGCAACTAGAATTATATTCCAATAACTTGGGTTGCTCACGTGCAAGTTTTGCATGTAGGGAGAATTTACCAACGTTCAAATACATTTAACACTAAAACAGGCAAAATATGCGAAGTGCATGCAAATAAAAATGACCGATATTTAGAATAAATGTAAATATAAGGAATGACAGTCTTACTTTTGGTGTTCATGGGTGTATAATTCTGGTTGGACACGTGCAAATTTTCCGAGAATCGCTTCGCGATTCACGGAATTTGCACATGTCCAACCAGAATTATACACCCATGAACACCAAAAGTAAGACAGTCATTTGTTAAATGACTTTTAGACACCAGACAAAAAATAGTTTTATATAAGGTAGTTTTAGACAGTATTTATGAACTATATGAACTGAAAAACTAATGGTATCTGAGTAATCTAGAAGGATAATTATCAGGGGGCCTAAATACTAATGAAGAAATCGTAAACGAGGATTTTAATACTTCCGAATTGTTAAAAATGGATACAAAAATATTACATTTTCTTTAATATCTCTCTTAATTTTCGTCATATTCCTAAATTTTATACGCCATTCGCTAATACGTTCTAATCGAACTCTCGTTAGCATACTGTGATGTCCTGTATTGGTGTAATTCAACACAGAAAGCTGCAGAAGTACCGAGTTCAAACTCAAGACAGCGCACGACAGAATGATAATCGAAACATTTCTCAATATTAATACATATTTCATACACGTCACTCATATAATCTTTTTCATTTGTAATCAAGAGAGTGAATCAAATTTCTCCTTTTGTGTATTCTTTTCTTTATATTCAAATATCTGATGCTATTTAAGAAAAGTTAAGACAGGAGGATAATAATGAGAAATGTTATGATAAGGAGATAACCAAAATGAAAGTGGAACCAAAATGAAAGATGCAGTGATGACCTACATGAGAAATAGGAAGATCACAAAAATGAAAGTGGAACAAAAATGAAAGATGCAGTGATGACGTACATAAGAAATAGGAAAATTAACCAGATGGAATGCATGTCATCACTGCATCTTTGGGATAATCCTGTTCCTCCGACACTGTTAACTCCTTGAGGCTAAGCGAACAATAATATCACACCATGGAAACATAAAGGACAGCAACATATACATGGATTATTAATATCCCCTCGCAATATAGTTGCAGGGGGATATAGTAATGCCGTCGTTCGTATGAGGGTGAGTGTGTACGTCACACTTTGTATACAGCCTAAAGGACCCAGTTTTGATCGGATCTTGACCAAACTTCATCAACTTATTTCTTATGGCAAGAGAAAGAACCCTAATGAATTTCAAGGTCATAGGCCAAATGTCAAGGTCATAGATTGGAAATGGCTAAAACCCTTGTATACAGCCTAGAGGACAGAAATTGGATCGGATCTTTCATACACCTTTTATTCCTGGTGACACGAGAAAGAACCCTATTGATTTTCAAGGTCAAATGTCAAGGACACACATTTGAAATGGCTAAAACCCTTGCATACAGCACCGCACAATTTGTATACAGCCTAGACGACACAGTTTTGATTGGATCTTTACTAAACTTCATACACTTTAATGACTTATTGGAAATGACTAAAATCCTTGTATAAAGCCTAAACGACTCAGTTCAGATCGGATCTTTACAAAACTTCATACACTTATTTCTTATAGCAAGAGGAAGAAACCCAATTGATTTCCAAGGTCATAGGTCAAAGTCAAGGTCACAAATAGGAAATGGCTTAAATCCGTGTATGCAGCATAATGGGTACGGTTTTGAGTTTGGATCTTTACCAAACTTCATACACTGATTCCATATGACAAATGTAAGAACCCTATTTATTTTCAAGGTCAAAGGTCAAGGTTACAGATTAGAAATGGCTTAAATCCGTCCTAGAGTGCACAGTTTTGATTGGGTCTACACTTATTCCTTTTGGCAACAGGAAGGACCCTATTGATTGTCAAGATCAAAATCCTTGCACACATCCTAAAGAGTGCAGTTTTTTTTTCTGATCTTGAGCATGCAAGTCTTGCCTATGACAGGAGGAACCCTATTGATTTTCAAGGACAAATGACAATTGTAGTGTAAAATAATCTTCTCAATGTAAGATGACCATGCAAACAGAAGCAATACGTTAAGACCAAAAGCAACACACTGATGGATATGTAAATGTATATAGAAACAGAGGGCGTGTGGAATTCATTTCGTGCTCTGTCGGCTGTAGCAAGTTCATGTATGTTAAATTATCATCCGAGGAGTCCGACCGACACAAATAATCAGTAGAGAGCAATTTTTAAGAAAGCGCTTGTACAAGGCTTTAGAATGGTCAAGTACCAAGCCAAATGTCGTTCTGATGACACCCTTAACAATTCGGCTCTATTAAGATCCTATCTTACCATTTTGTATTTATTACCATTTTTTGCGATCAGATGTGTATTTCGACACTAAAGAGACTAATTCCATGACAAAGTTTATCAGTTTTTTGTCATAATAAGACGTCAAGCGTCTTTGAAATCATTTAAATTGGCCAAAAATCAACAAATACACCGTCAAAGCAATATTCAGATGCACATTCCCCAACTTTCGGTAACGTTTTAGCAAAACTGGTATGATCTATGTCCAATATTAAATGTTGTGGAAATACTTATGGCAATAACTAAGCGAATGATAACTATGTTGAGCTGGAAATATTAAGCGACGTTCATATAAGAGAAAGAAAAACGTACGTACCCTCTCATCGAAGCGGATGTTTATAACTTATTTCTCCCACCATAACAATATCGCGTTTAGTATTTAGGCCCCCTGATTATATACACCCAGAGAAAACTTAAGCAACAGCAATTTATCATTGTAGATTTCAGAATTTTTTTTCAAACAATTTTATTTGATCAATGCATGTTTCATTTAGTTCGTTATCTCGTCGAACACTCTACTTATTCAAATAACAATATCTTTCTGCAGTATAAGAAAGTACGGTTCATAGAATATGCACATGTTACTTTATCGCGCATAGAGTTTTACCATACCACTTCAATATTCAGATCACCTTGTAATTTCGTTTATGACGCCTAGACGAAAACTTTCTTACTCTGAGAAATTGCAGGCAGTCGGTATGTCGAATAATGGTCTTAGTTAACGCAGTATTGCAGCGCAATGTGGTGTGTATTACGCTGCTATAAGCCATCTTTTGAGGGCGCATTAGAGATACCGGAAGCTTCGAGGAGCGGAAGTGCACAGGAAGACCTAGAATTACAGCACCCCGGGAAGATAGGCAGCTTGTCCGTGAGGCGAAATCCTAGCCATTCAGTACCTCAAGGACGTTCTGGAACTCATGGGCCATTAACCCCAGAGTGAGTTTGCGAATTGTACGCCGTCGTTTAAATCAGGGCAATTTGCGATCTAGTCGACCGATTCGACGACCAAACTTGACTGCAAGGCATAGACAAGCACGTTTTTAATGGGCCAGAGATAACTTAAACTGGACGCTTAGACGCTGGCGGAGAATTCACTTGTCTGATG
Organism: Pinctada fucata; assembly: GCA_028142955.1. Taxonomy (NCBI): domain Eukaryota; kingdom Metazoa; phylum Mollusca; class Bivalvia; order Pterioida; family Pteriidae; genus Pinctada; species Pinctada fucata. The sequence goes on along the minus strand of AP027105.1, from coordinate 67,824,443 downwards.
AGAACAGGTTCTTGTTGCGTCATACGGATGGCCGTACACGTGTCTGGAGACAGTGAAACACGTCATTCGACGAATGTTATATTGCGGAGACAACATTTGTTGGAGATCGGTTATTGCATGGGGATGCTTTTTCAATGACTGTAAACTTGATATGTTTGTCTAGGATGGTACATTGCACGCTGTTAAATACCGCGATAACATCATGAGAACGCTTGTTGTGTCTCATTTTGAAAATCATACACTAGCATCGAGGCCGATTTTCTTGGATGACAAATCTACATTATCCTAAAGTCATCACAAACACACTGGGCATGGTACTGGACCAATCTACAGTTTTGTTCTACCGTAAATCTGGATTTTTTGCGTCGATTTATTTTTGCGGTTTTGAGTAAAAAGTCTATAGATTTATTTTGTGATTCTAATTTTTGCGAATCCATCGCAACTAGAAAAATAAAATTATAGCATGCGGTACGGGTATTTTGTTACTTTGCTGTACAAGATTATTGCATCTTTTAATCGATCATCACAAAAAAAAAACTGGCCGGGGAGTAAAGAAATGATTCCTATCTCTAAATGAAATGATAACAATGCTTTCCGATCAGCAGAGCTCATATCGCAGCGTAGTTCGCACGTGCGCTAACCGAAAAGTGTGCGGATTGCAGATGATTGCAGTAATGACAACCCCAATCAGAGGAACTTTACTTACATTGTGAAGTATATCTGTTGAATTTGATTTATCTGAAATATGATTTTCTTCAAGTGGATTAATTTTTAAGAAACATATTTTTGCGAATCTGTCATGCCCGCAAAATCGCTAAAAATTAATCGACAGCAAAAATTTAACCAGATCTACGGTAGTGTCTTTCCTAACGTTGTACATTGACCAACCGTGAAGACGGGACTCCATGACACGCCTTGTTCAAATATCGTCAGATAAGACGAAGTCCTGATTTTCTGGCCTAACTGAAAGTTGGTCAGACTTCTCGGGTTATTTATCTTGAGCTCGCTTTAGCCAGCAGAACACAGACTGTTATACGCATGCCAAATTTTTCATATCCATTTACATAGAATATGAGTTACGAGAGATAGCTGCATTGAACTATCTAGTTTATGATGTCACCTTACAGTGAGAAGTTTTATGTTTATACAACAATTGTGCGTCTATGGATACCTCCGTGTATCCTGATAAGTGGGAGGGCACGTAATCCAGATAACCACACCATTTGCTTATAGCAGATGGCCGTCCAAAGTCGGCGCCGGTGCACATTTGTCTCCTTCCATTTATGTGCTGCCATTAATGTTTGATGTTTCTGTACGTCTGTTTCGATTGTTTTGTATGGTGTTCTACAGAATATTGAATACTGTTGTGTCTTTTTGCAGTTTGTAGTCTAATGTCATTTATATGTCATTTTCTTGTGGGTTGAGGTTCACTGAAGTACCCGAAACATGCATGTCTGGTCCATGCTGTCAATTGATCTGTTTTTAAATGATGCTATTGAATTGGAAGACGTTTAACATTTGTTTCGCTGGGTAAGTGCAGGGTGGTCATGCTGGAGATCATTCCCTTTTCTTCTACCGGAAAAGAGGCGGTTATACAAATTATTGACTTTCACTTTCTGTTTGCTGATAATTTTCTGTACTTAATTCTTCATCTCGGTGAAAATTCATCACTAGAAACGTTTCTAGTATCAACAATTCATAGGTTCAGAACGATTGTATCTCATAGAAATTGTTTGAAACAGTGATCTTCGGCCCAATTTCATTCAAAACTTTTGCACGTTGACAGTCGTCAGCCATTGGAAAATTTCAAACGCAGCATGCTCAACCAAAAAAACTGTTACGATATAATTGTAATTTTGAAGAATTTAGATTGGAGATTCTGTTCCTCTCGTGATTTTACTGCATTTTCTGTCTATCGTCAAAATTTATGGGTAGAGAATGTTCTAAGGAGCTTAAAAAAACAAGCGCATATCAAAAACGCTTTAAAAATCGCGTACACCGTTACATCATCGAAATTGTCATACAATTTTCATTAATTCTGATATCGTAATTATCTAAGCGCTACTTTTAACAAAAACATATTTTTTGCATTTTTATCATTCAAAAGCCAATCTTAGCAACTTTGAATGATTTTATGAAAGTAGTCCCGGCTCATCCGGTATTTTATCGTGTTCATTGGGGGTATGGACGTGTATTTTGGACCAATCAAAATACGTAGATTCGTGTAAACATTTTTGGAAATTATAATTATATAAGTCACATTCAGGTCCAGTGTGTGTAAGAGGGCTTTAATTTATGTCCGTAGCTTGCTGTGCCAAGCCCGATTTGTATCACAATCTCACACACATGAATTAACCGAATAGAAAGAATTGTACGCGAGAAAAATCAATTGTGTTTTGAATACACCATGTTAAGGCATTGGAAAGGGAAAGTTGTAATTCTGAAGTTGACTTTTGTCTTATATTTCAAAAATGAAGTGGACCAGGAGTCCCCGATGGCACATGTAGCAAAAGTTGATCGAAGTTGATCGTCTCTTAAACGCATTCGAAATTTTCTGTTATCAGAATTTCCAAAATTTTCTAATTTTCACACTCTTTGTCAAAATTACATTGTTTAGATTGAGGATCACTCACGAAACGTGCATGTCTGGTCCATGCTGCAAATTTATCTGTTTTTAGTTCATGCTATTGAATTTGAAGACGTTTGACATTTAAGCGGTGGTCGCAACCCGCCGTACGTGCACGTTCGTGCTGTCTGCGTGCAAAAACGTAGGCAAACCTTTGGTATCCGTACGGTGTCCGTGCGTCATCAGAACGTGTCCCGTAGGTCCTCCTTGCGGATTAAGGAACACGCAGACAGGACGTAGCAGTTTTAGTGCATACAAAACTTTCGCTGCGTGCTGTCTGCGTGCTGTCTAAGAATTCAACAAGAAGTACGACACGCACGTTGCAAGTACGTAGCAAGTACGTGCAACGCACCCCCGACGCAAGGAAGTAAGTACTCCGTGCGTTAGCAGTACGTGTCAATTCGACATCCTTACAATAACGTAGAAGACGTACGGAGAAAGTACGTGGTAAGCAAGTTGCACGCAAGTCGTAAATACGTGCAACGCACTTACTTTTTTGCGCTACATATGATGCATGTACCCATCCATATAACCGTGCGTGCGACGTGCGTGACGCACTCCTTCCGTACTCTTGCCACTTCCTTCCCTGCGTCTTCAGAAAAACGTAGCGCAGGTAGCCTCCACAAACACGCACGTCTCAAAAGCACACACGGCGGGTTGTGACCAGGGCTTTAGGTTACCATGGTCGTGAAAAGATAACATTGTATTTGAGTATGAAGCAGAGTTATGTTTCACCCTTAGATCAAATGAATAGATTATGCTTAGGTACTCAGCAAACACAGAATGAACTCTGGAGATTGTTTATAAGATAAATTTGTCCTTCGTGTTTCTTTGGAACTGTGAAATTGTCTCTGTCTGTCCTATTTTTCTTTGTAAGCCTGTTGAATCTTGGATTTATACATCTATTCAAATTGATATTTTACCATTTTGATATTTAGATTGCACCGCATTCATTTAAGTGGCACACCTATGATAATTACGATTTTTTACAAGGACCTTTCTAAAAAAAATTATTGTACTTCGTGTTTCAAAGCACTTGGTCTCACTTCGGAATGTTATTCATTCCGACTTTTGCAACCGTTCCTATGGAAATTCTACTGATTTTGCCTTGCCTTCTCGACTTTGAGACTGAATAACTGATAGGTTCTTCTTTAATGTTTATTCTTTTATTTGATTTTATTGTCACGTTTTAGAAAGTAATTATTCAGTTTCTTAGAATTCAGTGAAATTAAAATTATAGTTTAAGAACGTGACCGTAGAAATTGGCATGGTGAATTGAATAAGGACAGAAATCAGGAAAAACAGCAATAAGGTAACGTTATAGAAGCAGGAACTATGTACTATTCAAATTGATTTTAGTTTTTAGTGCCTTAAATAGATCTCATAGTTGTATTTTGTCAAATTCAGAAGTGGATCATTTCCATGAACAACTGAGACAAGTCAGTATACCTTATGTTGCAAGTTTAAATATATTTTCAATTTAGTGTTACTCAGACTTAATGTACTTCTTGTTGAAAAAAGTTCAATTCATTGAAGAATCATTTTCTTATTTGAGCAGAATGGATAAATTCACGTTTTAGAAAGGGAAATTGATACAAGATTTAGTTTATAGAAGGAAATATTGTGCAGTATAGGAACTGATTTAATATATTTACAATTTTTGGTAGTTATATTTGTGTGATGAGTTGTAGAATTTTGTGTGTATACTGTCTCATAAGTCAAATATGGCTGAATATCAATATGTTACTAATTGTGATATTGATTCTTCAAACGACTTTTCTAATATTACACCACACTTCCTCAAGACAAAATCAATGATCAATTGTCTAAACTCATTAAATGGTGCTTTGATCGAGAGGGGAAAGCTTATATTTGTATATCTGAATCAAAGGGTATCTTTTCTGCAACAGACTACAAATCATACAAATCATGGACATATAGTGACCTGTTTAATAGCTTGTCCTTCCTCTTGGACGACATCTTTGATAGATTTGGTGAGGATCTATAAAAGCAGGTTGTAGGGATGGGTACTAACTGTGAGCCCCATGTTGCAGATTTTTTTTATACACTTATGAAAAAGAATTCATACATAATCTTCAAAAGCATAGAAAACATGAAGATTTGAATTGTTTCAATGGGAATTATAGGATAATATTCTCACTATCATCTACAATCCTGTTTTTGAAAAATATTAGAAGGAAATTTATCCACAAGAATTGACATTGAACAAGGCAAACATAGCACTCTCTATTTAGGCATAACCTCAGACAGTGCATGTATTTTAGATATTGTTTTCATTTTCGTGCGTGAACATCGACGGCGGGTGCTGCTATCAAAACAGGGGATGCTTACTCTTCCCGGGCACCTGATTCAAACTCTAGCGTTCTAGGGGTCCGTCGATGCTCAATTTTGTGGAAATTTATTTATTTATAAATTACCATGAAAATTTTAGGTCAAGATTTTCGCTTTCATAAACTGGTTAAGACTTGTTGGAAATTTTACAAAAAATATTGTCATCTTCTTTTGAAATTCGAAGCCATGCATAAAAGCAACAGAAAATATCATTTTGGGCATTTCACGACTTGCTTTTTAGGGTGACAACATAAACAAAATAAGAAGGATCAAAGGAAGACATCATTGTCATCGAAAGTGTGTCAGAATCATCAAACGCCGTTTATATCGTGGTTATAATCCTTCTGTCACCAGACGAACACTTGGCATGGTACTTGACCAAGCAACAGCCTTGTACCAGTACATTCTTAGGAATTGTACTCTACTGACTGTGACGCCTGGACTCCATGACGGGTCCTGTACAGACCTCTTTAGAGAAGACAAGGCCCTAACCACCTATGCTCTCGGACTCCTCGGGTGATAACATGCATAAGCTCGCTACAGCCTTAGGCTCCTGTGTTTTGCTGTTTTGTATGTTCATCTCACAGCGAGAAAATTATTTTATACCACTTTTATGCTTTCTTCGAGACCTGTGGATAATCGGGAAAATGGGAGGGTTGTGCGCACGTTATCCGGATAAGCACACCATCTGCTACTATCGTAGACATTTGCTTCCTAAATCGGAAACCAGTTATCCATTGATATCGTTGGTTTATATGCAATCTTTGTGTTTGATGTTTCTATGCTGTATTTCCGTGTTTTTGCTGGGGTGTTTTGGTGTTTTACTGTGAGTGCTGCAACCGAGTGTTGTTGGAGATCCCCTCCTTTCTTTTATTAATTGTTATGTGTTATACATGCCAGCAGGAGATGCTTACTCTTCCTGGGTACCTAATCTCACTCCCATATCGGGAGTTCGCTTCTTTTCATGTGGTGGAGGTTTTTGTTTGTTTGCTTTGGTTCTTGTTTTTGTCCTGATTTTGTATGCCTTCGGTTTCTGATTTTCTGAATTATCGATTTTGTGCTGTATACAGGGATATGGTCGTTATCCATATTTGTAATAGAATGCATAGTATGATATTTAACACTCAAATAAATTAATTCCGATTCTATTGTCTCTGTCTCTTTATTTACTTTTTATTGTATATTAAGAGTATTTTTCTTTTTCTTTTTTTTTTTATTAATGATGGAATGTCCTCTGGAGTTTTGTTTTGTATTTTTGTGTGTTTGATAGTGAAGTTTGGGTGTTGATCATTGTTTTTTGTTTGGCTTTCAATCACTGATTACAAATGAAACAAAGGTAACCAAAATATTGTGAACTTCAAAATATCCAAACCATACAAATGTTCTAATGCCCAAATTCTTTTAAAAATCTTCGATCTAAAAAATCTGAAGGCATCGTAAATTTATAAATGTTACAAAGGTGATTGGTTTATCGATGTTTTTCTCAATCATACCATTATTCATTCCATAATTAATGAAAGAAACATGCTTCACAAGTGAATGTATTATGAAATAAAAGATGATTGAAAATTTCAATTCACAGCAGTTTGCTACGATTAAACAATGATCTTACTCTGAAAATAAAGTTGTGACAAGAGATAAATTAAATAAATTGCAATAGGGAACTTTGAGTGAAAGAACGTTTCTAAGAATAATTACAAGTTCGAATAACATTCTCTACACATTGGATAGAAGTAAAGTTTTTGACACCGTAGATATTTCGGCAGACATTTTTACCACAAAACTAGAGCAGGTTTTTGTTTGTCAATTCTTCTTTTCATGCACTACAATCTGACCGAATGTGACGACGGTAAGTCCTGTTCAAATCTCATTAGATGATTATTGTTATGTTAAAAAGGGCATCAAAGAATGAGGGGAATATATACTACAAATGTGAAACCTCTTCAAATTCGTTAGCATCATCTGAAAGCAGATAAATTAACAGCATGGACCAGACATGCACGTTTCGGGTATACCAATCAAATTTCAGTGATCGCAGATGAGCAGAGAAGTGTAACATCCCCCCCCCCCCTAAAAAACCCTACCAGATAGAATAACTATATTCTTGAAATTTCTAAAACGTGGGTCCTGTAGCATCATATCCCACCCATTCTGCTACGTCTTTTGGTACATTTTTGGACATAATAATTTTCACACTTTTTAGCCATATTACACTGTTTAGATTGAGGATCACTGACGAGGGTTTAGTACCCGAAACGTGCATGTCTGGTCCATGCTGTTAATTTATTTGGTCTAATATGATGCTATTGAATTTGAAGACGTTTAACATTTGAACTACTTGGTGAGTGTCACTGCTGGTGGACCAAGAGTCCCCGAGGGCACATGTAGCCAAGTTCGATCAACTTCAATTGATCGACTGTCTCTTCAACGCACTTTAAATTTTCTGTTACAAAATTTCTTGAAATTTCTGAAACGTGGGTCCTGTAGCATCATATCCCACCCATTCTGCAACGTCTTTTGGCACATTTTTGGACATAATAATTTTCACACTTTTTGGCCATATTACACTGTTTAGATTGAGGATCACTGACGAGGGTTGAGTACCCGAAATGTGCATGTCTGGTCCATGCTGTTAATTTATCTGGTCTAATATGATGCTATTGAATTTGAAGATGTTTAACATACCAGCAAAGGACAGGGAATCAAAAGGAAAAGAGAAAAATATCACCAAGAGAATATCAGATTTCCACATACCATAAATTCCGCTATTACTGGACAATGCGGATGTTATTTGTCATAGCGAGCGGAGCTCGCTGCAATGGCCGAAATGGTCTTTGTGAGCGAAGCTCGCCCTTGTGATAACGCATATACTTTTACTTTATCGAGAAAAGATGCTGAATCAGTGAATGAGAATGTGCTACTATGCTTTCAAAAACGTTCGTCCTCTCGCAGAGTTGCTGCGGAGATGCTGGATATTGCCATTAATATTTTGTTCGACATGCAAGTTGACGTAAAAGCTATACTCCATTTTTGTTCACAAGTTAAATTTATTGACATAATTTTTCGTAAAGCAGATTACGAAATAGCATCAACAACTCGGCGTAACCACGGAATGTTTTAGGAAAGCCGACATTTCCGTTTGAGTATTTTGTTTACTGTGCTTCTATGACATCATTGACGTCATCGCGCCAAATCGCTAATGTCACTTTGACGAAGTCAGTTTTTTGCTCGACGTAAACGCTTTTAAAAAGGTAAATAATCTAGCCAATGTATTCCCATAGGCGATTTTGTGTTCAATCCGGATGGCTTCACGGTATTAAGTTTCTCAATATAGAACACTTTTCGAATTATACGGTAGTACTTCGAAGCATCCGAACATTTCTCCAAAATTATGATTTTGAAGTCCGATATTGCATTGGATTTTTTTATTGAAATGTTTTGAAACAGGCTTTGGATGATCGTGTCTGACATCTTTTTTTTCTTTTGGTCGATAATCAATGAGTTATTTATTACATTTTTCTTACAAAATTAAAATGGCTTGAAATTAAAAAAAAATTCACATGTAGGAAATATATGAGCTTAGGTCGATTCCGTTTTTAACCAGGTCTGTTTATAAATCCTTGGTCTGACCAGTTCAAGCAAAGATGCCGACTTCTAGCTGAGCCATAGTCGGCTTGAAGAGCTCTATAGAGCTTATGTTATTTTTTGTACTGTATATATTACCGACTCTAAATAAAATTTACTCACTAATTTACTTACTGACTAGCACTGTCTACCGAGTTCTTTAAGCTAGATCATTGATATAAGTTTTCAAAACCAGACACCTTTTGCTTTTGCACGTAGTTTTCCGTAAATCTGACTGGAACCCCCCTCCCCCACTAAATGTCTAAAATGCAAGAAAATAAAAAAGACAGATTTTTTATTTTGTATAATCATATTTATTTTCTCTCCGCTCGCACAAAAAGGCTTTTCCTTGATTCCTATTAAGATACTGTTTCCCTTCGTGTTTCTATGATGATGTGTTTTCTCTCCGCTGTTTCATAGTTGGGGATGTCCTTGTGTCTTTTAAAACAATATTTTTCCAGAATTTGTTAGCCTATTGATGGTGATTTTTGGATTTGTAAGCCTATTGATGGTGATTTTTGTATTTGTAAGCCTATTGATGGTGATTTTTGGATTTTTAAGCCTATTGATGGTGATTGTTGGATTTGTAAGCCTAATGATGGTGATTTTTGGATTTGTAAGCCTATTGATGGTGATTTTTGGATTTGTAAGCCTATTGATGGTAATTATGGGATTTGTTAGCCTAATGATGGTGATGTTTGGATTTGAAAGCCTATTGATGGTGATTTTTGGATTTGTAAGCCTAATAGTGATGATTGTTGGATTTGTAAGCCTAATAGTGGTGATTGTTGGATTTGTAAGCCTAATAGTGGTGATTGTTGGATTTGTTAGCCTATTGATGGTGATTTTTGGATTTGTAAGCCTAATAGTGGTGATTGTTTGATTTGTAAGCCTAATGGTGGTGATTGTTGGATTTGTTAGCCTATTGATGGTGATTTTTGGATTTTTAAGCCTATTGATGGCGAATATTGGATTTGTAAGCCTAATGATGGTGATTTTTGGATTTGAAAGCCTAATGATGGTGATTTTTGGATTTGTAAGCCTAATGATGGTGATTTATGGATTTGTAAGCCTAATGGTGGTAATTGTTGGATTTGTAAGCCTAATGATGGTGATTGTTGGATTTTTAAGCATATTTATGGGGATTGTTGGATTTGTAAGCCTGTTGATGGTGATTTTTTGATTTGTAAGCCTATTGATGGTGATTTTTGGATTTGTTAGCCTATTAAAGGTTATTTTTGAATTTGTAAGCCTAATATTGGTGATTGTTGGATTTGTAAGCCTAATAGTGGTGATTGTTGGATTTGTTAGCCTATTGATGGTGATTGTTGGATTTGTAAGCCTATTAACGGTGATTGTTGGATTTGTAAGCCTAATGATGGTGATTTTTGGATTTGTTAGCCTAATGATGGTGATTTTTGGATTTGTAAGCCTAATAGTGGTGATTGTTGGATTTGTAAGCCTAATGGTGGTGATTGTTGGATTTGTAAGCCTAATGATGGTGATTGTTGGATTTGTAAGCCTATTGATGGTGATTTTTGGATTTGTAAGCCTATTGATGGTGATTTTTGGATTTGTAAGCCTATTGATGTGATTGTTGGATTTGTAAGCCTATTGATGGTAATTGTGGGATTTGTAAGCCTAATAATGGTGATGTTTGGATTTGAAAGCCTATTGATGGTGATTTTTGGATTTGTAAGCCTATTGATGGTGATTTTTGGATTTGTAAGCCTATTGATGGTGATTTTTGGATTTGTAAGCCTATCGAAGGTGATTTTTGGATTTGTAAGCCTATTGATGGTGAATTTTGGATTTGTAAGCCTATCGAAGGTGATTTTTGGATTTGTAAGCCTATTGATGGTGATTTTTGGATTTGTAAGCCTATTGATGGTGCTTTTTGGATTTGTTAGCCTATTGATGGTGATTTTTGGATTTTTAAGCCTATTGATGGTGATTGTTGGATTTTTAAGCCTAATGATGGTGATTTTTGGATTTGTTAGCCTAATGGTGGTGATTGTTGGATTTGTAAGCCTAATGATGGTGATTGTTGGATTTGTAAGCCTATTGATGGTGATTTTTGGATTTGTTAGCCTAATGATGGTGATTTTTGAATTTGTAAGCCTAATGATGGTGATTGTTGGATTTGTAAGCCTAATGATGGTGATTGTTGGATTTTTAAGCATATTTATGGTAATTGTTGGATTTGTAAGCCTATTGATGGTGATGTTTTGATTTGTAAGCCTATTGATGGTGATTTTTGGATTTGTAAGCCTATTAATGGTGGTTGTTGGATTTGTAAGCCAATTGATGGTAATTGTGGGATTTGTAAGCCTAATGATGGTGATGTTTGGATTTGAAAGCCTATTGATGGTGATTTTTGGATTTGTAAACCTATTGATGGTGATCTTTGGATTTGTAAGCCTATTGATGGTGATTTTTGGATTTGTAAGCCTATCGATGGTGATTGTTGGATTTGTAAGCCTATTGATGGTGATATTTGGATTTGTAAGCCTACTGATGGTGATTGTTGGATTTGTAAGCCTACAGATGGTGATTTTTGGATTTGTAAGCCTATTGATGGTGCTTTTTGGATTTGTAAGCCTATTGATGGTGCTTTTTGGATTTGTAAGCCTATTTATGGTGCTATTTGGATTTGTAAGCCTATTGATGGTGATTTTTGGATTTGTAAGCCTATTGATAGTGAGTTTTGGATTTTCGGTTTTGTGTTTGACTCTCATTCACCGATTTCTAGGTTGACAATGATATTTTTCTAACAACATAGATCAATCAATAGAAAATTATCAGCTTAATTGAATTATCCAATCATGATGACGAATACAAGTGTGAAAATAGGAGTAAGGGGCCTAAAATATGCACGTATCATACAAATAAACATAAAAGAAGTACCTATCAGTTATTCAGTCTTAAAGCCGAGAAGGCAAGGCAAAATTAAAATTTCCATTGGAACGGTTGCGAACATCGGAAAAAATAATACTCCGAAGTGAGACCAGGTGTCCGGGGAGGGTAAGCGACTCCGGACTTCATGCAATACTCGTCGCAACAGCTCCATGAAAACTTGTCAAATTCGGTGATTGTATCATGTACACATTGATGTACAAACTATGTAAATATTTCTGGTTTGGTGATGATGACAGTCATTTAATCGCAATCCAGAATGTCACCTATCATTCTAGAAAGTGGAATCTGATATGTTTTTATTATATCCCCGTAGCGACCGAAGAACTTCATCAAAGATGATTTCAGCCGTTGTGTAACAAGTAGCTTATTTGCAATCCGTCTGGCTCTAATGGTGAAATCTTCATATTTGGAACATGCCCTGGCGTACCGAATCAGCTGAGAAACAAAAACGCCATAAGCAGGAGAAGACGGAATGTTGCTACTCATGAAAGGGAAGTTAGTAATGTGGAAGCTGAAATCGTCACGCTTGTCACATAGTGAGGTGTTCAAATTGCCGTTTGCGTCGAAAGATAGAAGTATATCCAAGTACATGACCATCATAACAAAATAAAATCTTCAATTATCTACATTTTTTGTCATTGGATTATTTTCAGTTTTAATGCACCAAATAGCTATATTACGAAATATTAAGTTTACGTACAGATGTATAATCGTCATATTCACATCGAATAATTTTCAATTCAGATATATATGATAAAATGTATAAGTAATATTGCCCCCATAACATGATCTAAGAAAGACAATCATAACAAGTATAACGATGGTTGAGTAGTCAGACTTATCCCTCTTCACTACAACAGGGCAAATCGAGACGGAAGGTCAGCAATATAAAATACACATCATTTAGATCCAGACCTATAACAAATTATACGGAAGTGCTCCAACTGCATACCTTCTTGAAGGAAATTTCAAACCAATTTATTATGCACCAGACACCTGTTTCGGATATTAATTCCTCATCAGAGATGCTTCCAGCCAAAGTGATTTTTAAACACAGCCAAATTTCATTTCAAAAGCGTCATCTGGTATTTTGTTTTTTAAATTAAATGTGTGCATTTACTTTACAGAGAGTGCGCGGTTCCATATTTCTGTAGTGTCGATTCATTAGCATATCCAAATAAAATCTATACTCAAAATAGCATTGGAGGGATGGTGCTAAGATGTTAATCTCCTGTAATTTCGATGATATTTTTTAATGTAATGAGAAGTTTCCTAAACAGTAAATAATATCTATGACGTAAAATTAATAAAGGGAGGGCGAAAACAAAGCTTCTAAGACACAATAACCAGAAGAACACAAAATGTTGAGATGCCCCTTTATGAATACTTCTAGATAAAGCTTTGTTGATATGTTTGTCTTAAACAATCTGGTTGAATTTTATAAGAATTCCGGTACAAGCCACACGATCCTCTCTGACAAAAAAAATCACAATCAGTGGGCTTATTTATTATTGAAAAAAAACATAAAAAGAAAACATTTAAACTGATGGCTACCGATAAATTGTAAATTATTTAAATTACACACAAGATAAGCAATATTTAACTGCACCGACACTTTTTCAAGAAAACCACAAAATGGTACTTTTCTTGATCGTTTGTACTCTCTTACGAGGGTTGATTTGATATGTTTTGAGCTTCGGTTTTCTAGGATGCAGAAGGTATTCTGCTGATAGATTATCTACAAAAGGACAAACAATCAATGACACATATTATGTTTCACTTCTGACTTCAGTTACGGAAAAATATCAAACCTAAGCGTCGCGGAAAGCTCACTAGTTAAAGGTGTGCTATTATACCTGGACAATGCTCCTGTTCACAAGTCTGTCATTGCCATGGCTGTCATTCATGATTGTGGATTTAATTTGATTGAGCATCCGCCTTATTCATCTGATCTTACTCCATCAGACTTTCATCTATTCCCAAAACTGAAAGCAGTTATTTCTTTCACCCGCTTCAGTCCGATGATGACGTTATATTTGCAGTGGATGGCTTTCTGACCAGTCAAGATAAGGAGTTCTTTAAAAGTGGTATTGAGACCTTTAAACACCGGTGGCAAAAGTGTATAGATACTGAAGGGGAATATGTAGAAAAATAATGCAAAATGTCTGATAAAATTTTCAAATCCTTAAATACGAAAAACTCAAAACATATCAATCAGTCCTCGTTTTTCAACATGGACATCTACTTTGTCTTCCATTTTCATATAGTAAATTATTCATTTATTAAAGCAACCACACCAAATTTATATACCTTTTCATAGATAAGGAAACTTCGATGAGCACCGAGGAGTAACTCTTGCAGTTGTTACCGTCAGAACATTTTTAATCACCTTATTTAAGATATTTCATAATATGCCTTTCAAAGAGGAAGTCAGACACAGAATATAATGAAAATGCAATTTGATGCGAGGAAAACATGAAGTAAACATGCCAAACATTCCTACTTAATTCATTAAGCTTAAGAAGCTTCGCAGTAACTACCCATGAATTAAGGTAAACGTATGGGATATATTGACAGACAAAGCAGCCAACAACAATTATTTGAAAACGCTACTACATATCAACTTTAGTTTTGAAACGTTCCTCTACTAATATATCGAAAACAATGAATGTGTTCCCAATATTTTGAGCAAACATAACAGTGAAATTACTTCTTTTAACATCCCTATTTCTAAATTGGATCTCCCTACAATATACTGCATACCAAAACTTCACAAGTCTCCTTACAAGTTTCGATACATTGCTTATTCTAGCAACTGCTCAAGTACAATTTTGTCTAGAAATCTGACGTCCGCACTCACGGCTATAAAGGAACACGTGGCCAAATACAGTGAAACTGTCATGAACAGGAATGGTGTAAGCTTCCTTTGGTCTATTAAAAATTCAGGGGATGTGATTGACAAAATGAAATCAAGAAATTTTGAAGCAAATACGATTTCTTCATGCGACGTTTCTAATATGTACACCACACTCATTAAATGGTGTTTTGGTCGAGAGGGGAAAACTTATATTTGTACATCTGAATCGAAGGGTTTCTTTTCCGCCACAGATTACAAATCATACAAATCATGGGCATGTGGTAACCTGTGTATTGACTTGTCCTTCCGTTTGGACAATATTTATGTAAGATTTGGTGAGAAACTCTACAAACAAGTTGAAGGGATTCCTAAGGGTACTAATTGTGCGCCTCTTGTTGCAGATTTATTTTTATACACGTATGAAAAGGAATGTATCCAAAATCTTCAAAAACAAAGAAACAATGATGATGTGAAATGTTTCAGTGGTACTTCTAGGTACCTGGATGATATTCTTACTATCGACAATCATGTTTTTGAAAAGTATAAAAATGTTATTTATCAGCAAGAATTGATTCTAAACAAGACAAATACAGAAACATCATTTTTGGACCTAAATATCAAAATTGTTAATATTGTTAATGGAGAGATTCATACAAGTGTGTATGACAAAAGAGATGGTTTTGGATTTAACATAGTAAATTTCCCCTGGCTTGACGGTGATGTTCCTAGATTACCGTCCTATGGTATCTACATTTCACAGCTCTTCCGGTATGCTAGAGCATGTACTGATGTTTTGGATTTTCACAGTAGAAATTTAAAAATTACCGAGAAACTTTTAGGACAAGGTTTTCGATTTCACAAACTAGTAAAGACTTTCTGGAAATTTTACAAAAATTATTGTCAACTTCTTTTGAAATTCGGACCAAAACAGGCAACAGAGTATATAACTTTGGGTATTTCAAAACCTGCATTTTTGGTAACATAATTAACAAGATAAGAAGGATCAAAGATAGACAACATCACTATCGAAAATGCGTCAGAATCATCAAACGCCTTTTATACCGTGGATATGATCTTTATGTCACAAGACGGACACTAGGCTTGGTACTTGACGAGTCTACAGTCTTGTACCAGCGCATTCTTAAAACTTGCACTCTGACTGACTGTGACGACGGGACTCCATGACGGGCCCTGTCCAAACCTCTTTAGAGAAGACAGGGCCCCGACCACCTGTCCTCTCTGAATGTCAGTCGGACTCCTCGGGTGATAACATACATGAGCCATGAGCTCGCGGCGGCAGAGCATGGATTGTATTACGTACGCCCTCTTTTTATATCCATTTACATATTCATCTGTGTTGCTTGGGTCCCTGCGTTTTGCGGTCTTGTTTATGTGTGGTAATCTGACAGTGAGGAGGTTGTTTTACACCACAATTGTACGTTCTTCGAGACCACTGGGTAATCGGAAAAGTGGGAGAGATTTTGTGCACGTAATCCAGGATAACCACACCTTCTGCTATTTCCGTGGCAGATGGCCGTTCTTAGTCGGCACCGGTTGAACATCGGTCTCGTTGGTTTACGTGTAGTCCTTTGTGTTTGATATTTCTGTGATGTGTGTTGACGTTACTTGTCCCTTTTACGTCTCTTCCTGTGCTTGTCTGCTTTGTGTTTTTGCATTGGGTGTTTTGGGGTTTTGCTGTGGGTGCTGCAACCTGGTGTTAAGATCCCCTCCTTTGACATAAGCTGTATCATAAATTAAAGCTATCGACAAATTGTTTGTTTAAATTCCACAAAAAATAAGCAATATTTTACTGCACTGACACCTTTTCAAGAAAACCACAAAATGGTACTATTCTTGAGCGTTGTACTCTCTTATTCCATGACAAAAATATACAATATACAAAAAAAAAAAACAAAAAAACTTCTCAGTCAAGCATTTAGATATCATAAACTTCTAAACTCTTCTTGGAAATTCTACAATAACTTTTCTGAACTTCTTTCAAAATGTGGGACGACTCCGGCATCAGAGTTTGTATCATTGGGAATTTAATTGTCTTCATTTTACGGTGACCTTATAAACATTTAATCAGAAGGATCAAAGACAGATCAAACTTCAACCAGAAATGTAAGGAATTAATCGGTAGCCTGCTTTACCGAGGATATGATCCTAAAGTCATCACAAAGAGCACAGGCTGTTATACGCATGCCATAGAATTTTTTCATATCCATTTACATAGAATCTGTGTTACAAGAGGCCGTTGCGATTAACTATCTTGTTTGTGATGTCACCTTACAATGAGAAGTTTTATGTTTATACAACAATTGTGTGTATATGAAGACCTCTGTGTATCCGGGTAAGATGGAGCGCTGTGCACACGTCATCCGGATAACCACACCATTTGCTAAAAACAGATGGCCGTCCAAAGGCGGCGCCGGGTGCACATTGGTCTCCTTCCTTTTATGTGTTGTCATCAATGTTTCATGTTTCTGCACATCTGTTACGATTGTTTTGTATGGTGTTCTAGTGAATATTGTTGTGTTTTTTCGCGATTTGGAGTTTGTATGATGTAATTTATGTGTCCCTTTTTGTGGGTTTGTTTAGCTGGGTGAATGCAGGGTGGTCATGCTTTAGTTTTGAAAATACAGAAAATCTACCAACATGCAGATACATAAGAGAGGAGACGATCTCCAACACGGTTAACTAGTTTGTGAAAGCGAAAACCTTGACCTTAAGGTTCTGATACATTTTGCCGATATAATATTCAATAAGCTGATTATTAATGTTAAATGGGATGTACGATATTTATAACAAATGAAAATATAAGTAATGACTCTCTTACTTTGGGTGTTCATGGTAGTATAATTTTGGTTGGACACGTGCAAATCTTCCGAGAACCACGGACAACTTGAAAATTATTTTTAGAGTTATGAAAGGTGTGCACCGAAAGATGCAATAACTTAATATCGTTTGTTATATTCGTCTATCTGTGTCTCTGTCTATCTGTGTTTCTGTCTATCTGTGTCTCTGTCTATCTGTCTATGTCTTAATTATCTGTCTCTGTCTATCTGTGTCTCTGTCTATCTGTGTCTCTGTCTATCTGTGTCTCTGTCTATCTGTCTCTCTCTGTCTGTCTGTGTCTTGTCTATCTGTCTCTCTGTCTATCTGTGTCTCTGTCTATCTGTGTCTCTGTCTATCTGTCTCTGTCTATTTGTCTCTCTCTGTCTGTGTCTTGTCTATCTGTCTCTCTGTCTTTCTGTGTCTCTGTCTATCTGTGTCTCTGTCTATCTGTGTCTCTGTCTATTTGTCTCTCTCTGTCTGTCTGTGTCTTGTCTATCTGTCTCTATCTATCTGTGTCTCTATCTTTTTGTCTCTCTGTCTGTCATTGTCTCCGTCTATCTGTGTGTCTGTCTATTTATCTCTCTGTGTCTATATGTTTTTTCTGTCTGTGTCTCTGTCCATCTGTGTCTCCGTCTATCTGTTATTTCATCTTCGTATACTTTACTGTGGTGGATTAAATGTGTTTATATATGTAAAAGAATGTTTGTATTTGATTTTACAGTTTTATATTCTTAAAGCGACCACACTCTGTTTCCCAATGTTATATACCTTTTCATAGATAAGGAAACTTAAACACTAATTTTTATTGATGAGCAACGAGGAATCACATTCAAGATTTTATAATATGCCTTTCAAAGAGGAAGTCACACACAGAATATACATGAAAATGCAATTTGATGCGAGGAAAACATAAAGTAAACATGCCAAACATTTCGACTTGAATCATAACAGAAGTAAAACAGAAGGAAGTAATAAAAAAAATGTGTATGACATGGACTAACTCGTTAAGACATTACTACATTACATTACAATGATAATAACAACTGCATTTGTGAGGGCCTGAGTGTGTCAGCACAAAAAAGTTTGGAGGGTACGATACAATGAAAGTATTAAGCAGTATAACATCTGAGTGTACTCCTTGTTGGAATGAGGGGATGAAAGTCAAACACAAAAGCCGAAACACCACAATCGAAAGGCTCACGAATTTTGGAAAAAAATACAGAACAGAACTTTCTCACGCGAAAAGAAACATTGGACAAACAGACGGAGATAGTGACACAGCTGCACAGAAACACATGGGACAACTTAGGGAGCAACCATTTGATTTGTACGGGGGGGGGTTATTATTTATTTAATTTTCCAAGGTTGAAAATTACTCTTTTAAGTTTAAATGATTCAGTGTGATTTTTCGGCCATATTAAATATGAAACACGGACTGAGATCAGGTACCGAGGAAGACAGTGACTATATATATGGTGCTAATGACTTATGAATTTGATTTCGTTTCTTTCAATAAAGTTCGTTTAATTTATAGTTATACTTAGTTTATGGCACAAAAAGTGCTTATTATGTTCCAATAACTTAAGGTGGCTCAATAATCCAAGAATTCTTTGTCAGAGTCAAAAAAATTATTCTGTTTATTTGACATACATGTCTGATGATTTATATTAGTAAGTAAGATTACATATCATCGTTCATTTGATTGACTAGTGGTCCTCTGAATATACATGTGTAAATCAGTTCCGAGATCTGTCGCAAAACAATGAATTTTGATAGATAAATACATGACATAGGGATAATAATTTCAGATTAAAACCATTCTTGTGATAATTTTCACCATGATATAATCAAATATGTCTATTTCTTTATAAATAATGCTTTCAAAGAGTAAAATAGCTAAACCTGTTCCCGAAACGTACATTTTTGTACACCCCCCACCCAAAATGAAAATCTAAAAAAAAGTACCCAGTACCCATATTTGTCATCAAAGTGATAAGAAGTCTTTGTCAGAAGTTATTTTCTTTTACATATTTCTCAACGACAAACTCTGTTCTTAAAAATTGATTATAAAAAAGTACATGTTTTCGTTCATCCTGATTCAAAATACTTGGTTGTCATAGTAACGATTTTAAGGGGGTGGGGGGTAGGGTTGTCAATAATGTTTAAAGAAGGGGGCGATTCTGAAATAAGTAATTCAGATGATGAAATTTCTAGATTTAGTTATATTTTAAACGGCGTTAATAATGTAAAATAAGCGGTATTTTTTTTTTTCAAAGCACAACGATCGCCGGGCGTCAGAGATACGGAAATATGAATAAGAGAAATAGAAAAAGTAAACGGAAGCGTTTTTAAACATTTTGACGTTCAAGGTCAATAAGTAGACGTCACAAACCTCCCTCGTTCTCGATAATACGTGCACTCATTGGTAAATTGGATATATCTTTGAACAAAGCAGGGTTAAAACTAAAATTCACTCTCTCAAAGTTTTTAAATAGGGAAACTTTATTCGATAACATCTCGCTGCAAAGTACGATACATGTAGTTCACAAAATTGTAGAAAAATTTGTAATATCTAAGATAATTAGAGATAGCAAACTTGAAATATTTTATCTATTATATTGCTAAAATCTCAAAGAAATATCCTGTTTGATAATTAAACTTTAGTTTTTCTACTTTATTTTATTGCTAAGCAATACACGGTTGAATTTCCGATGATGACGTTATAAAAATAATACGTTTACGGCAGTAGCAAGGGTGTCTCACTTACGGGATATTTTTAATGTATAGATTTAACGATGCATTTGGCTATATATATATATTACACTCAGATTGTAGATGATAATTTTCTGGTTCCATCGATACCAAACTTGTCGAAATCCGTCAAGAAACAAGCGAATTAGAGGAGTTTGAAGACCGAAACCGCACTCGGTTCTATTCGAACCAGTATTGACGCCGGGAATATGATGACGTCAAACGATTATTGAGCCTCCTTAAAGTTAAACCAGGAATGCGGAAAGGTAGGGAGACGAGGGGTTGGGGTTAATTTCATGATCCGGAATTTTTTTCGCCGGCCCTTCCCTAAAACCTCAATCCGGAATTTGTTTTTGCGAAGTCTTCCTCCCCCCCCCCTGTAAAAATCAAATCGTTGCTCCCATATCAGAAGTTCGCTTCTTTTCATGTGGTGGAGATTTTTGTTTGTTTGCTTTTGTTCCGGTTTTATCCTGATTTTGTATGCCTTCGGTTTATGATTTTCTGAATTATCGATTTTGTGCTTTATATAGGGATATGATCATTATCCATATTTGTCATAGTGAACTAACTCCAGTGCAAGTGCCGAACGTTTTGAAGAATGCATTGTAGGTGTCGCTGTCAAAAGGCGCCGTGCTTATATTTGGTGTATCACATGTCCAATTCAAATATAGTATCAAACTACGTAGGACCAAAATGGAATCTCATAGCCAATCCAAATTTATGTGTTAGAGTTACCCGAAGTTTCCATGGATCCCAAAACCTGCCAAAGATGAAAATTTCTTGTTGAATCTGCCATTAGAAAATAAAAAACATAACGAACACTAAAATAATATAAGAATCAACTTTCTATGAGTTTAGATATTATAAACTCAAACAAATTTCAGACTAACCAGAAGAGAGTTAAATCTATGGTAATTTACATGTATGCAAAACACACAAACAAACAATAAAAAGTGAATCTCCAATGAAATTGAGATCAGGTATCCGGGGAAAGCAAGCATCTCCTGTTTGCTAGCAACACTCGTCATCTAGGCCGTGTAGAAAAAAGGTCCTATCCGGTAATTGTTAAATGTTTTGTATGATTCTAACCTAAATATCTTCCAACACAAAGGACAACGAGATGTTATATAACGTTTGACATTTTCATTCTATCTATCAAAAGATTTTTCAGTTATAAAGTCAGTCGCTCGCAAATGTACCCTGCGTTAAGTAGTTTTTCTGTAAGTCTCCTTGATCTCAAAACGAAATCGTTGAGGTTTGAGCTTACTCTTGAATAGTGTATTTATTAATTGCGATATGAATACACCATGGGCAGAGGACCTAGGAATGTTACTACTAAGGAAAGGTAAATTTGTAATTATGAAGCTGAAGTCGTCACGTTTGCCATATATTGAAGTATTCAGATGACAATATTCGTCAAAAAGTAACATGAGATCTAAATATGAAGCAGAGTATCTGCTTTCAGAGATCCCCTCCTTTCTTTCAGTAGTTTCTTTCCCTTTTAGTTCACACGGATAGATTTTGCTAAGATAACCAGGAAATTTGGAATATTAATTGAGAGCACGTCATCGATAATATCTGTATGTAGAATTGAATTGGAGTGCTAGGCGTTTCTTTCCGTGAGAGAGCAAAGATTGAACAAACTTCGCCCGAGTGTTGTTGGATATCTCCTTCTTTCTAGGAGAAGAAACTTCTTAGGGTCTTGGAAAAGATACTTAAATCTGGTGCTCAGAGGGGGTCGTACTTTATTGATATTGAATCTAAGCAATACTCCGATTTAGACTTTATTAACTCGGAACGAGTAACAACCTGTTCATCTTCGTTATTCGCCCATCATTATTTTAGGTTAAAACCATCGAACATTAAGATATTTCAGGTTAAAATAATCGAAAACACCGAATGTAACAAACTGAAGTGATACGAACTTTTCCGCATGGCCTAAGTGACGGGTGTTACTAGCAAACTGGAGATACTTACTGTCCCCAGGCACCTGCTCTAATCTCCATTGGGGATTTACTTTCGAGTCTTTGAATTATAGCGTACGTCTTATTATTTCAAGTAATCGATTTTAGATAGCGCCACCGACAATGACTTTATGATATTTTCTAATTCTAGATTATGATAAAAGTGTCAATTTGCAACCTCCTAGTTTTTATATGATACAGTGAAAGAATCAAATAAGCTTGAATCTTCCTTTTCAATCCTACTTAATAAGATACTATTCATATGTAACACGAATTCCTTTGAGATTTGAATATCTCTCAATTTACTTATTGTGACAGGAACAGGTATCGTGCCCGGATAGCTCAGTTGGCAAGAGCGTCTGCCAAAATAGCAGAACTTCTCGGGTTCAATTCCAAGTCCGGTCACTTATTTTTCTCTCATGTTACAATGACCATTCGACATTGACCACTGCGAAACACACAAGCGAGATTGCAACATGTCAAATCACACACACAACCTTAACAAACAAAACGTGCAAAGAGACAAACACCTACATCAAAGGACCAATGAAGAATCCAGCAGACACACCGCAACATTAAGCAAGAATGACAACGCATAAATCGAAGGAGACCAATACGCACTCAGCGTCGACTTTGGATGGTCATTCGCAATATAAGAGGAAACATGGTAGTCTAGCTATTCAGATTTTAAGCGTGTAAGACCCTTCTATACTAATCCGGATACGCAGAGGTCTTCCTCTGCGCATGGGTGTTGTATGGATGTTAAACGTCTTCAAATTCATTAGCATCATTTAAAAGCAGATAAATTTACAGCGTCGACAGACATGCACGTTTCGGGTATATAACCCTCGTCAGTGAACCTCAATCTAAACAATGAAATATGGCTAAAATCTATGAAAATGATGTCCAATATATACCGAAAGACGTTGCAAGATGGCTGGGATAAGATGCTACAGGACCCAGGTGACAGAAATTTGAGATAAGTTTGTAAACAGAAATTTTCGAATGCGTTTTATGAAACTACCAACTGAAATTGATCGAACTTGGTTACATATGCCCTCGGGGACTCCTAATCCACCAGTAGTGACACTCACCAAGTGGTACAAATGTTAAACGTCTTCAAATTCATTAGTATCATTTATAAGCAGATAATTTACAACATGGGCCAGACATGCACGCTTCGGGTATATAACCCTCGTCAGTGATCCTCAATCTAAACAATGAAATATGGCCAAAATCTATGAAAATTATGTCCAAAATATACCGTAGCAAGATGGTTGAAATAAGATTAATAAGACTGAATAACGGTTAGGTACTTCTTTGATGTTTATGCTACAGGACGCAGCTTTAAGAAATTTGAGAAAATTTTGTAAACAGAAATTTTCGAATGCGTTTAAAGAAACAACTAAATGAAATTGATCGAACTTGGCCACATGTGCCTTCGGGGACACCTGGTCCACCAGTGACACTCACCAAGTGATGCAAATGTTAAACGTCTTAAAATTCATTAGCATCATTTAAAAGCAGATAAATTTACAGCATGGACCAGGCATGCACGTATCGGGTATTATAAGCAATCTCAAAGTAAATTGGCATAGGAAACAAAATACCAGTAGTAACGTGAAATGGTTCTGGGAAACATTAACCATGTAATTGGATATCAAAAACATACAAGTATGGCATACGGAAACAATATGCGTTCTGCTGTAAAGAAAGCATAATGTTAAACGTCTTCAAATTGAATAGCATCATTTAAGAACAGATAAATTTGCAGTATTATGATGTGAAATGTTTCATTGGTACTTCTAACCCCGCGAGGGGTTTGACAGTAAATGTTTTGAATATATTTTCCTGACATTGTCGCCATAGCACTTTCTATATAGACAATAACGTCAGACAGTGCATGAATTTTATATATTTTCATTTCCATGCTTAAACATCGACGGCGGGTGCGGCTGGCCAACAGGGGATGCTTACTCCTCCCGGGCACCTGGTCCCACCTCTAGCTTACTAGGGGTCCGTCGATGTTTAATTTTGTTATCTATTGTGAGTGCTGTTGAGATTTTCGTCAGGATCTTCTTTAACTCATTTGTGTCACACTTATGCCCTTTGCCGTGTGGAGCTCGTAAAAAAGTTCCCCGCGAGGTGTTTGACAGTAAGTGTTTTGAATATATTTCCCTGACATTGTCGCCATAGCACTTTCTATATTGACAATAACGTCAGACAGTGCATGAATTTTATATATTTTCATTTCCATGCTTAAACATCGACGGCGGGTGCGGCTGGCCATAGGGGATGCTTACTCCTCCCGGGCACCTGGTCCCACCTCTAGCTTGCTAGGGGTCCGTCGATGTTTAATTTTGTTATCTATTGTGAGTGCTGTTGAGATTATCGTCAGGGTCTTCTTTAACTCATTCTAGATACCTGAAGAATATTCTTACTATCGACAATCCTGTGTTTGAAAGGTTAAAAAGTGTTATTAGTGTTTATAATTTTCTGAATTATCGATGTTGTTCTATGTATTGGGATATGGTCAATATCCATATTTGTCATTTATCCATAAGAACTGACTCTCAAGAGGGCAAACGTTACAAACACAGAGACACCGTTTTGGACCTAAATATTAGAATTGTTAGTGGAGAGATTCATGTAAGTTTGTATGACAAGAGAGATGATTTTGGTTTCAACATAGTAAATTTTCCCTGGCTTGACGGTGATGTTCCTAGATTGCCGTCATATGGTGTCTGCATTTCGCAGCTCATCCGCTGTGCTAGAGCTCAAGTTCAAGTTCTTTATTTACCGTAAGCCACACAGCTCATAGGTTACACAATATATACAATATATATACAATATACATTAAATGAACACAGGATAATAAAGTGAGTGTGTTCGTCTAAACAATATGATTTACTAGTATGACACAGTGTGTAATATATGAAATGTATGATAGAATAGTATAATATACGATGATACGACATGGGACGTGAAAGTAGACATAATCATATTCATAATAATTCTGTCCTAATTCTACTTGCATAATAAAGATATTTACCAAGGTTACATAGTTCTGCTACATTATTAACACTAAGAAGAAGAATAAGCTTAAATACACTAGGTTTTCGGAAGTAAAATGGTTTAATATATTTGATTCTAAGTGAATGAAACTTGGGGCATTTAAGAATAAAATGGAATTCATCTTCAATATCGTTTAATTCGCAACAACTACATAATCTATTTCTTCTTTCTATATTATCATATCTTCCTCTTTCTACATTTAGGTCATGAGATGAAGTTCTAACTCGGGCTATATATTTCTTATACATTGGTTTAATCGGTTTAATTAAGTAATACTGTAATGTAAAATTATCGGTCAAGTGTTGATATAATAAACCTTTAGAGGAAGATGCGATTCCGGTTATTACAGATTGTTTAAATGTATCTTTTAATCTATTTTCAATCATAATAAGTATATCTTTACTCCATATCTCTTGTTCAAATAAATATGAAAGTCCTATGTTATCTAATTCTCTTTTTATATTTGCAACCCATTCATCGTTTATCTCTATTCTTTCTCTATAACATGCTTGTAATATGCAATTATTAGTTTGTTTAAGTTTTGCAAAGTATTTAAAAATCTTTATTTTTCTTGCTACCATTAGAGGGTATCTACCAAGTTCGTTATAAACAAAGTTATTGGTGCAACTTTTTATTACTCCTAAAACTTTTTTGCAAAATGTTAAATGGACAGTTTCAATAGCCAATGCTTTATGAAATCCCCATACTTCTGCGGAATAGTTCAGAATACTGCTAACATAAGTATCAAAAAGGGAAAGGTTTGTATCAATGTTAAATTGCAATTTTTGTAGAGATCCGTTCAAAGCAAAGACTGCTTTTCTCCCTTGTTCAGCCAATTTTTTCTGTGTTTTAAAGAATTTTCCGTTGTAGCTAAATATCATCCCCAGGTAATTAAATTCATCCACTACTTCTATTGGGCTGTCATTATATGACCAGTGTTCATTATTTCTATAAATACCATTATTTCTAAATACTAGAATCTTTGTTTTATCTATGTTAACCGCTAAGTTCCATTCTTTGGTATATTCGTATAATTTGTTCAACATTAGTTGTAATCCCTCTGGAGACTCTGAAATTAATACTGTATCGTCTGCGTACATGAGTAAATATATGTTAAGTAGTTGAATTTCTAATGAAGGACAATTGTTAGTTAAGAAGAATGATTCGAAATCATTCACATACAAAGAAAACAAGATGGGCGACATTATCTCCCCTTGAAAAAGCCCGAAAGATGAACTGAAATGATTGGTTAAGAATCCCTCAAATTTTATACAAGTTTTCACATTTTCGTATAATGATTTTATGATGCTAAAAATTTTCCCCTGTATTCCTGAACGTATCAACTTTGACCACAAACTACATCTATTTATAGAATCAAAAGCTTTTTGGTAATCTACAAAGCAGCAATATAACCTTTTTTTATTCTTTAATGTCCTATTTATTAGAGTTTGTAAAGCAAAAATAGCGTCCGTTGTTCCGTATCCAGGTTTGAATCCAAATTGTGCATCTGTTATTATTTCATTTTCTTTGTCCCATTCTAATAACCTTGTATTAAGAATTGAAGTGAATATCTTTCCTAAACAGCTTACAATAGTGATACCTCTGTAATTATTTGTGTCGTTAACATCCCCTTTTTTATATATTGGCACAATGCAACCTTTTGCCCATGATTCTGGGAAGAAACCTGTTTGGAAAATATCATTAAACAATCTATTTAATATTGGGAGTAATGTATTCTTTGAGTTTATGAACATTTCATTTATAAGATTATCCTCCGCCGAGCTCTTATTACACTTTAATTTACCGATAGATTTTTCTATTTCTAAATCGCTTATTCTCTGGTCAAGGTCATCATATACAGCATTTTGAATATCATCAGATAAAACAGTAAAATTTTCATGTGTTGGATTTTCAGCAGCAGCCAACTTCTTAAAGTGCTCAAAAAACTGTTCTGACGTAATAGACGAATTTACTCGTTTCTATCTCTTTTTGGAAAAATGCTTATAAAATTCTTTTGGGTTATTTTTTCGCAAATATTCAATATTATTTCCTTGATATCTTTCATATTCATGCTTTAATTTGCGCGCTACTTTTTTATAACCTGCCTTTTTGTTCATAAGTTGTCTGTGATTATTATCTGATTTACAACTGTTAAATTTACGCAAGGCCTCTCTATATTCGTTGTATTTACTTCTACATATATCATTAAACCAAGGTTTTGTAGTTTGGTTATCCTTTTTGTGTTTAACATGGGTAACAGGCGTACAATGTCCTTCATGTACCTTACAGAATGGTAGAAATATGTCACATAATTTTGAGCTAAATCTCTCTACACGATCATTCATTTCATCCTGAGTCAAACAATTATCATCAAAACAGTTATTTAGTTCACTCAATCTTTCCTCTAATCGTTCATTAATTACATGACAATTTTCATCGATCCACTTAACTGATTTACTAGGTGTATTACATAATATATTGTCAGTACCTGAACTTTCAATCTCGCTTACAATTTGATTTACAACACAAGTATCCGTGCTTAATTTTAAAACGAATGATAATGGTGAATGGTCAGAAAAGGTATTAAAATAACCAGTTGAAAACTCAATAATATTTGACATTCGAGATTCATTAGTAAGAATATAATCTATAAGGCTGGTTCCGTTAGGACCATAAAAAGTAATGCTTCCATCCGGATCACCTCGGTGTCTACCGTTGACAATACGTAAGCCAGTAGTTTTGCATAAATCTAAAAGCTTTCTACCATGGCAATTTACATGTCGGTCACAACTTTTTCTTTTTACAATCCGAGCATCTGAATTATAATTCAAAACAGGAGATAATTGATCAGAAACTGAGGTACTTAAATCATCGTTAGATATGAAATCATCTCTGTCCCCGCATCTAGCATTAAGGTCACCTACTACATAAATGTCACCCTCATTACAATATTTACAGATTGTATCTTCCAAGTATTGAAAAATATCAACATTATGTCTCCTATAAAATACGCTATTGTCAGGAGGTATGTAGCACATTGCTATAAAAATTGGTTTCGTATCACAATTTTGTACACCTTCGCATTGACTTTCAAGTTTTAGCCATAAAATAGTATTATAAAAATTTTCTTCTACTGTAAGTGATAGAGTCAAATATGTTTTGTGAAAAATAACAATTCCACCACCTCTACCTTTTGTTCTAGGGAAAACATACTTATCAAACTGTTCCAATTCGATATCATTTTCATTACCAATCCAACATTCTAATAAACAGATAATATCAAAACTATGTACAACATTTACAAAATCTTGGTCTTTTAATTTCTCATGCAACCCCTTGTTCACATTCCAAACAATTACAGACAACTCACGTACTTGGTCACGTACACACTCAGCCTCATCCTATCCTGCTAATGAACGGAACCTACTGCCTCTCCTGGCTACGCTACTGTATGTGTCGTGCTGATCGTCCAGCGGCGTATCTACATCCGTAATGTCACTGTAGGCATCGGATAAACGGTGCCTCCTCTCTGACGGCGAATCGACCAATGTAGCGTTATGGTACGCCCCAGAATCGCTTAATCGTGGCTCAACGTACGGACGGTTGTTTATATAAAGCCGATCACGCACTAGTTTTACTGTATCACCAGCCTCTTTGTGTCGCTTCATAATCGGGTAGAGTATTTTGCGTCGGTCTTCCACGGCTTGCGGAAACTGCTCTCTCACGCTGTAACACGATCCCCGTAACTTATATGCGTTCTGTTTCACATACAAAAGGTCACTTTGATACAGGAACCGGGCTACTATAGGTCTATCCTTCCCTCTCTCGTGCCTTCCGAATCTGTGAACGTTACCGAACTCGATATGGTCCTCGATACCAAGTTCATAGTATAGGAAATTGCGCAGCTTTTCCTCCGTGTTCTCGAACCGTGATTCGTTTGCGATTCCGTGGAATATGAGATTCTGCTTCATTGATCTACATTGTAAATCAGTAACTTTGTCCCGCAGGGTGTTAATTTCGTCTTTCATTTCCTCAATTCCGACCGAAACTTCACTGATCAAGTTGCCGTGGCCTTTTAACTCTTTGTTAACTTTGTCAGCGTTGTTCTTGTATTGCGTTTTTAACTCGTCCACTCTGCTTGACACACCTTTTACCGATTCCTCACAATCTAAAGTTTTCTTTTCAACTTTCTTAAGACGTTCATCATGCTTCTCCAGTACTTTGTCAACATTGCAAAGCCTTTCCTCAATTTTATCTAGAGCTAGTAACTTGTTTTGAATGGCACCTAGACGTTCTTCGACTTTTCTAATTTTTTCAAAAATATCCATAGCAATATCATCAAAAATCTGCTGGGTTGTCGTCGGAGTTGATGTGGCAATATTTACATTTTCCGTGTTTGAGATATTTGGATCCGCCCGACTAACATAGGATTCGTCAGTGTCGGTTTGTGAACTCACGGTATGTGAACTTTGATCAGTACTTAAATCACTGTACTCATGGTCACTTTCTGTATTGTTCTTTTTCCTTCTCTTTTTTCTCGCTTTCCTTTCTCTTTTCTTTCTTTTCCCCATCTTTATTTCACAAATTATGAGCGAATGGATATGGATATTAAAAGTCCTTTCCTAAATTACAGTTTCGTATACCGATTTTCTAAGTTTTTTGACAAAACACAGAGAGCCCAGAAACACGTCCGCTCTCGACGATGACCACTCACTCCAAGCATGTATTGATGTTTTGGATTTTCATAGTAGAAAGTTACAAATTACCAAGAAACTTTAAGGTCAAGGTTTCGCTTTCACAAACTAGTAAAGACTTTCTGGGAGTTTTGCAGAAATTATTGTCAACTTCTTTTGAAATTCGGACCCACGAAAGCAACAGAGTATATTACTTTGGGTATTTCGCAACCTGCATTTTATGGTGACATGATCAACAAAATAAGAAGGATCAAAGGCAGACATAATTACCATCGAAATTGAGTTAGAATCATCTAACGCCTTTTACTGGTATTGGACCAATCTACAGACTTGTACAAGCGCATTCTGAAGAATTGCACCCTAAGTGACTGTGAAGACAGGACTCCATGACGGGCCCTGTCCAAACCTCTTTAGAGAAGATAGGGCCCCGACCAGATGTCCTCTCTGAATGTCAGTCGGACTCCTCGGATGATCACATGCATAAGCTCGCTACAGCCGGCAGAGTATGTACTGTATTTCGTATGCCTTCATTTTTTTAGGTGCAGGAAAAATTGGTATGGAATTTTCATGAAGGTATTTCATTTGCAGTGTGGAGCAGTTAAAATCGTTCCCCGTGAACTGGTGTTTAGAAGTGCATTAATTACTTCTTTCCAGCTTTGTTGCCTGAAAGAAGCTTTGTTTTGGCCCTTTATCGATTTGACATCATAGATAATATTTTGCTATTTTGGAAACTTTTCATTCCATTCAAAACTATCACCGAAATTAAAGGAGGTTAATATCTTAGCACCATCCCTTATATGCTATTTTGAACATATATTTTATTTGGATATGCTACTGAATCGACCCTACAGGAAATTTGGAGCCGCGCACTCTCTGTAAAGTAAATGTACAAATCTAAATTCAAAACATTAAAGAGGGCGCTCCTGAAATGAATTTTGGTGGCTATGCTGGAAGCATCACTGATGAGAATTTAATATTCGAAACACGCGTCTGGTGCAAGAAAAGTTTGGAATTTTCTTCATGAAGGTATAGAGTTGGAACACCTCCGTATTATTATATCCATTTACATATCCATCTGTGTTTCTTAGGCCCCTATGTCATGCTGTCTGTATGTATGTTCATCTTACAGTGAGGAGGTTATTGTGCGTTCTTCGAGACCTTTGGGTAATCGGAAAAGTTGGAGGGTTGTGCGCACGTAATGAAGGATTTCCACACCGTCTGATACTGACGTGGCAGATGGCCGTCCAAAGTCGGCACCGATTGCCCATTGGTCTCATTGGTGTATGTGTAGTCTTTCGTGTTTGATGTTTCTATGTAATTTGGCGTTTCTTGTACCATTTGCGTCTCTTTCTTAGTGTGTCTTCATTGTGTCTTACAGTGGATGTTTTGGGGTTTTGCTGTTGGTGCTGCAACTACATGTTGTTGGATTCCCCTCCTTTCTTTTGTAATGAGCAATAACCCGATAACTTTAACCACACTTCAGATTAGACAGGGGATTACGACCAGGTGCCCTTTGACTTCGTCCTCGTCAAGACCGGAGTACCATCGTCACAATTGCTACTTTGCAAAAATGGATGAGATTTTGGTGAAAAGCTGTAGATAGATCCATCGTAATGCTTAATGTTCTTTTCAAGACCTCAGGGACATACCATCGAAGAAAATTAAATAGTAGGCCCTTGGTGGGATGATTTCTGCTCATTTGGATGATCTTTTTTAAAGTACTGTCCTTATTATACCTTCGTTTTTGATACTAATAGTTTGACATCTTAAGTTTTACACAAATTCTTGGAAATGTGATTAATAATAAAATTGATTTTATTGACCCTGCAATACTCCCAGTGGCAATGACTTATCTATTTTTGGAATGTGCCGTAAACATAAGAACTTGACGCTTTCATGGAATGATTTATGACATTTTGGATTAGCCGTCATCTATGCTGATATTCAGGTCAAGGGTAATCCCATATAATGGAAGAAACATACAATTTCTATGAAGACCTATAAGCAAAGAAAACGAAAACATAACGATCAAAAACTGAAATCAGAACTAATAAAAGACCGTATAATTTGTGACTAACGAAAGACACATACATTTAAACCCTAACTATTGTGTAGAAAGACACTGTGCTCAACAACAAGATTATAAAAAATCAAACAAGCTCTACGAAAATACACAACAAACAAATAAAAATGAAAATAGATGAATATTGAAAACCAAACAAAGTTCCTCAGCGATGTATGAAAAGATATTTTAGACCTAAAATTAGTGAATCAAAGTCAAACACAGAAATTCAATCCAAAAATTACAATCATACAAAATCTTATGAGATAAAAAACAAAAAAAAAATAGGATGGATATTACATACAATGAAAACAACGGAAAGTACCATGCTGCAAATCTATCAGGTTTTAAATGATGCTATTGAATTTAAAGACGTTTAACATTCTAACAAAGACAACAAGCAGACATACATATCAAGACAATACCACAACACCATAGAAACAAAAAGACAACAATATCTAATGAATATTCACCATGGTGTGAGAACGGAATCTATTGTAGGTGGTGCCACCAAATGTACACAAATGTACACCAAATGTACAGATATATATTGCTTTTATAAGGCAGATGATGAAGAAAAACATCTGTGAATATGATAAAACAAACAAAAAGCCTTTTGAAAGATAATCATGATACTCATGAAATAATGCAAATTCGTTGAAAAATTAAAGCAGAAAAGAAGAATTCTCTGTCCTTTGATATTTGTATTTTTTGTGACGGCGTTGCAGTTAAAACAGTAATTATTTTTTTGGGGTTGGATCATATCGATTCATACGTGTGTATATTTACTGTATGTAAATCTCTTGACTGGGACGTACATTCCAGCAAGGTTAATTTTGCTGGAAACCTAATCTATTTTTGACCACAATCCGCATGCTTTGTGAGGTAATTACGTCATAAACCGCTCGTACGGGCCTGACAAGATTTGACAATTATAGCGGTCAATAACATCAAATTGTGGCGTCCTCTCCACTAAAGAGAATTTCTATGAAAAAAATGTATAAATCCCCAAGTGTAACACATTACTCAGCATTTCTATGCGTTAAGTCGGATTACTCAGCAACTTGAAAAACACACCAAGGTGTTAAAATAGGGGATAATATATAACTTTCAAATATATATCTGAAAAAGGAATTGAAAAATTATGAAATTTAATGTTAAAGTATTGTCAATATTGAAATATATATTCTATTATAAAATTTCAGTGCACCATATGCGCATTTCAATAATAATTTCAGTGATGATCGAGGTTAAAAAAAGGAAATCCAAATCATAGGAAATTATTTAGAGGATAAGTTCATTCAAATGTTACGTCTTCAAATTCAAAGCATTATTTAAGAAAAGATGCCACATGGACCCGACATGATCGTTTCGGGTTTAACCCTCGTCAGTTCTCCTCAATCCAAACAATGATGCCCCCCTCCCCCCAGACAAAAACCCAGAAAGACGTAGCAGGATGGGTGAGATATGATTCTACAGAACCCATTTTTCAGAAACTTAGAGAAAATTTTGTGAACAGAAATTTTCGAATGCGTTTGAAGAAACGATCAACCGAAGTTTATCGGACTTGGCTACATGTGCTCGGGAGTTCCTGGTCAACCAACAGTGACATTCACCATGTGGTACAAATGTTGCTTCTTCAAATTCATATAATCATGAAAGAACAGATACATTGCAACAGGGACTAGAAATGCACGCTTCAGGTACTTAACCTTCGCCAGTGATCCTCAATTCAAACATAATTTCCGTGAAAGAACCTGCTAAGGGCATAGCTATGCAAGCAGAGTTTACGTGTCAATTCATTGCATTTTTCAATGAAAACAATATCTACAAAACATGCACTATCTGAGGTTATGTGTATATAGAAAGTGCTATGGAGACCGTGTCAGGGATAAGCATCTAAAACACTTACTGTCAAACCTCTCGCGGAGAACTTTTTCACGAGCTCCACACGGCAAAGGGCATAAGTGTGACACAAATGAGATAAGGAAGATTCTGACAACAATCACAACAGCACTCACAATAGAGTACCAAATTGAGCATCGACGGACCCATAGCAAGCTAGAGGTGGGACCAGGTGCCCGGGAGGAGTAAACATCACCTGTTTGGCTAGCCGCATCTGCATTCGTTGTTCACGCACGAAAATGAAAACAATATCTACAAAGCATGCACTGTCTGAGGTTATGTCTATATAGAAAGTGCTATGGCGATCATGTCAGGGAAAAGCATTTAAAACACTTACTTTCAAACCCCTCGCGGAGAACCTTTTTACGAGCTCCACACGGCAAAGAGCATAAGTGTGACACAAATGAGATGATAATAAACATCAAAGAAGTACCCAACCGTTATTCCGTCTCAAAGTCGAGAAGGCAAAGGAAAATCGTGAGAATTCCCATCGAAATGGTTGCGAACCCCGGAATGAACAATGTTCCGAAGATAGACCAGGTGCCTGGGGAGAGTCAGCGTCTCCTGATTGCATGCAACACCCGTCGCAACAGCTCCATGGAAACCTGTCAAATTTGGTTATTGTCTCGATGTACATTTTGATGTACAGATCAGGTAAGTATGTCTTGTTTGGTGATGACGACAGCCATTCAATCACAATGTAGAATGTCACTGATCATTCTGGAAAGGGGGATCCGATATGCTTTTATAATATCCCCGTAGCGACCGAAGAACTTCCGAAATGATGATTTCAGCCATTGTGTGAGATAACCCTGAACAAGTAGCTTACATGCAAGTCGTCTGGCTCTAATGATGAAATCTTCATATTTGGAACATGCCCTGGCGTACCGTATCAGTTGAGAAACAAAAACGCCATAAGCAGGAGAGGACGAAATGTTGCTACTCATGAAAGGGAAGTTAGTTATGTGGAAGCTGAAATCGTCACGCTTGTCATACAGTGTGGTGTTCAAATGGCCGTTTGCGTCGAAAGATAGAAGTGTATCCAAGTACGAAGCGGATCTGTCGCTCACTGTTGTTTCATTGATCTCTAGTTCATGAGGATAGATTTCATGTAGATGGTCCTTAATTTTCGGATCATTGATGGACAACACATCATCTATGTATCTGAAGGTAAAATTGAACTGTGATGCGATGTGCTTTCGCCCAGTCGAGAGTAAGGTCTGACTGAAGTCAGCTTCGTATGAATATAAAAATAAGTCCGCAAGCAGTGGGGCGCAATTGGTACCCATGGGGATTCCGACTATCTGCTGGAATACGGTTCTCCCAAACACCACAAAAATGTTGTCGATCAAAAACTCCAGCATCCGGATGATATCGTCTTCGGTATACTTTTTGTTTGAATCAGAGTGTTCCTTCACGAAATAAGTATCCTCACGCCCTATGATGAGGTATTTGTATCTCATATTACCATTTTTGAAAGAAGATCCTGACAACAATAATAACAGCACATACAATAGAGTACCAAATTGAGCATCAACGGACCCCTAGCAAGCTAGAGGTTGGACCAGGTGCCCGGGAGGAGTGCGCACCCCCTGTTTGGCTAGCCGCACCCGCCGTCGATGTTCACGCACGAAAATGAAAACAGTATCAACAAAATATTCACTGCAAAGCATGCACTGTCAGAGGTTATGTTTATATAGAAAGTGCTATGACGACCATATCAGGGAAAAGCATTTAAAACACTTACTTTCAAACCCCTCGCGGAGAACCTTTTCATGAGTTCCACGCGGCAAAGGGCATAATAACTCACAATAGAGTACCAAATTGAGCATCAACGGACCCCTAGCAAGCTAGAGGTGGGACCAGGTGCCCGGGAGGAGTAAGCATCCCCTGTTTGGCTAGCCGCACACGCGGTCGATGTTCACGCACGAAAATGAAAACAATATCTTCAAAGCATGCACTGTCTGAGGTTATGTCTATATAGAAAGTGCTATGGCGACCATGTCAGGGATAAGCATCTAAAACACTTACTGTCAAACCCCTCGCGGGAAACCTTTTTACGAGCTCCACACGGCAAAGGGCATAAGTGTGACACAAATGAGATAAAGAAGATCCTGACAACAATCACAACAACATTCACAGTTTATAAAAATAGATTTGCAACAAGAGGCGCATAATTAGTTACCGTAGGCATTCCTTCAAATTGGTTGTAGGGATCATCACCAAGTCTAACATAAATGTTGTCCAAGATATAGTATAAGGCATTAACCAGGTCATTAATTGTCCATGATTTCTAGTCTGTTGCGGAAAAGATAGATGTATAAATATAATATTTCTCCTCTCAATCAAAATACCATTTAGATAGTCGATATTTTGTCGCGAGGAAGCCGTTGTGTACATATTAGAGATATCGTATGAAGAAATCGCATTGGCTTTGAGATTTCTAGATTTCATTTTGTCAATCACATCATGTAATTGCTCTCTGAACGAGATTCATCGAACTAAGGTCTCACTGCAATTTACGATAAGTGGGGGTAGACGGCGCTAGAAAAATTCACTTTGGTTTTATTTTTTAAAAGTACCACTGACGATGATTCAATATCCGTTATACGTGTCTAATACAATAAAATTGGTAGTATAGAACATATATGTATTATGTCAATATGATGTTATACAAATTCTGTTTTATATTTTTTCCAGAATTTGTAAGCCTTTCGATCGTGACTTTTGGAATCCGATTTCGGATTTTTATTTTGTTTTTGACTTTCATTCACTGATGGATACGTATTTCTAAGAAAGGAGGGATCTCCAACAACACTCGGCTGTAGCACCCACAGCAAAACCCCAAAACACAGAGTAGACACCCAAAGAAGAGACGTTAAAGGGACAAGGAACACCAACTCATGCCATAGAAACATCAAACACAAAAGACCACACATAAACCAACGAGACCAATGGGCAATCGGTGCCGACTTAGGACGGCCATCTTTATCCGATTACGTGCGCACAACCCTCCCGCTTTTCCGATTACCCAGAGGTCCCAAAGAACACACAATTATGGTGTGAAAAACTTCATAATCTTTTGTTTGTTGTTGCTCATAATCCAAAGATTTTAAATTACCTACCTAATATCATGTCTCGGAGTTGTTCTTCAGCTCTATGATGGAAAGGAGTTATATGCTAATACATTTTCTTTATCAGGTATTACATACATAGTGCTTATATTATCTTTAACAGGCTTTAGATCATTATCAAAAGTCTGAAGAGTCATCTTTTATATGCATTATACGAATTTTAGAAAAGGGGATACACTTTGTTTGCTTTCAAAGTCATTTGCAATTTTGAACGATTTTAAAATTGGTTTCAACATGTAAATTTCCTGTTCAGAAGTTATTTCAGTGTTAAGAAGACACATGCTGTTACATGAAGGACATTTCCGTCAAGATCAAATCAATAAGAAATACTTGAATGATAGAGTTTGAAAAAAAAACATGTTTGATAATGTCTACGTGAAGAGGATGGGAATTAAGGACGGGTCTTGAAATGTAAAGCAATTCGGTTTTTTTTTCGAATTACAGAGTTATTTCCCATTCGTGCAGGTCCCTGATGTCGAATAATTGTGACGTCATCAAATTCTATGGAAACAAGTGTAAAATTCAAGGAAACAGGGTTACAAATATGAAGTTTTAAAGGAATTTAATGACGTCACAATGCTTTAAAGTCAGATACCTGTACAAATGGGAAGTAACTTTGTATTTCGAAAAGATCAAATAGAACACTTGCCGAAATTCATAATGGTTGACAAAATGATGCAAAATGTCCGAGGTAGTCAATTTTAGCGCACTTTTTCATTGTTACGCCTCTATAGAATTGCGTCTTTTAACAGTGACGTCATAATGAAAAACAACGCCAACAGATGCAGACTCGGACACTTTTGAAAATGATCTGGCGTTGACCTCGTTTGTTCGATAGTCTACATGTACCGTAAATAATGTTTGTTTCAGCAGGCTAAAGACAAGTAAGGGTGATTCAGTCTTTGCTGGTCATATCAGTTGAAGTCTGACTCAATGGTTCCCTGGTTGATGAGGAGATGTTTTACATGTTGTATCTTGTATGGATAATATGATCGTCTACAAATCTGACGATACAATAAGGAACGACTGATGGCAGAATGGTCAACGGTCGGTCAAAGCCTTATAGAGAACCCGTGATGGTAATCCCACCTGACAGCTATTCATTTGCGTCGTTCAGACTATTTTGAAAGCTATCTGCAGCAGTTCCATGAAAGGCAATGTGAAGACAGACTGTAAGAGGGGTATCTGGTGGATTGATACAGGAACAGCTAATATGATCTCAATTCAAACATGCAGCAAATTATCTTGAAAAAGCCCAAGGATCCCGGACCTTAAACCAGAAGTCTCTGACGAGACTGTAGCTCTCCTGGTTGTTTTGTTTTATTCACTCATTAACAAGTGAATAAGATACATAGCACATAAATATCAATCATCTTTTTTTTTAAACCAAAGACAATAGGGAGCAGGTATTCTAGGAAATTATAAGAAGTACAACAAAACAACATATCCATTAGACTGCAACTAGAATATCCCTCATATCCCTACTTAATAATATCCGAGATATAGTACATTGTATTTAAAAAAAAATGCTACACCCATTTTCCAAGATCCTAGGGGCCAGGGGCTGCTGCCTCAAATGAAACAATCATATTGCATAAATAATAAACATTCCATCACTAATAGCTTTAGAAGTGTTGAGAGCACAATCATATAGGTGGAAGTTACCACACCAATTTTCTAAGACTCTGGGGGTCAGGGGCTCAAACAAAATATCAGGTGCACAATAAGAACACAGACCCATCATATTGCAAAAAGAATTAAGTCTCCATCATTTATAGTGTAATGGGAGTTGCGAGCACAAGAGTACATAGAGTTTAATAGGAGAAAATAACCACACCCATTTTCTTACACCCTGGGGGTCAGGGGCTCAAACAAAATACCAGGTGCACAACTAGACCACATACCAATCATATTGTAAAAAGAATTAAGTCTCCATTATTTATAGTGTCAGAGGAGTTGCGAGCACAAGATTACATAGAGTTATATAGGTGAAAATTGATCACACCCATTTTCTAAGACCCTGGGGGTATGGAACTCAAACAAAACATCAGGTGCACAATAAGACCACAAACTCATATTGCAAAAAGAATGAAGTCTCCATCATTTAAAGTATCAGAGGAGTTGCGAGCACAAGATTACATAGAGTTATATAGGAGAAAATGACCACACCAATTTCTAAGACCCTGGGGGTCAGGGGCTCATACAAAATATCAGGTGCACAACAAGAGCACAGACCCATCATATTGCAAAAAGAATTAAATCCCCATCATTTATAGTGTTAGAGGAGTTGCGAGCATAAGATTACATAGAGTTATATAGGAGAAAATGACAACACCCATTTTCTAAGACCCTGGGGGTCATGGGCTCAAACTAAATATCAGGTGCACAACTAGACCACAGACCAATCATATTGCAAACAGAATTAAGTCTCCATTATTTATAGTGTCAGAGGAGTTGCGAGCACAAGATTACATATATTTTCATAACCACGCCCATTTTCTAAGACCCTGGGGGTCAGGGGCTGAAACCAAATGTCAGGTGCACAACTAGACCAAATACCAAGTAGGATGCAAAAAGAATTAACTTTCTATCACCTCTAGTTTTAGAGGAGTTGCGAGCACAAGAATTGTTTACGGACGGACGGACGGACCGACAGACAGACGGACGGACGCCGGACGACGGGGTATCGTATAAGCTCGACTGGTCTGAGACCAGTAGAGCTAAAAAAAAAAACTATTGAAATTCCTCTCTTATTCAAAGATGTTACTATGTGTGATAAAGGGATATTCAGTAAATTCTGATAAATCGCCATCGATTCCGACCTTGAACATTGCGTTCTCAATACATATGCAAGAGAGGGGTCGAACAAACTGTCACATTATAACATATTTTGTGAAGGTAAAAATCAATATATGCTAATCAATCGATATTGTCCGTTACGTCATGTTAGTGGCGTTGCTTTATCTTCATCTGTACACTTTTGATGCTACATTTCTCTCGGGGTTTCTCTCATTTGAACATGAACGCAAATTTTGATGGCTAATTCCTTTTCAGGAGGAATTTGTCAAATAAATATCTTTCCCTGTTTTTTTTTTTCAATTAGCCATAAAACAAGCGTCCATACCTAATTCTGAATAAACCTATCTGAATTAACTGTGTTTTTGTGCATAGATCAACCAAAGCGTAGGAAGGGAGAGTACAATTTAGTTGATTTTGCCGGCGTTTAAGGTCATATCTTAAGAGAAGGGGGCGAGAAAGTTCAAACAATTTATATGATTATTTCATTGAGCAGTGAGCATTCTGCAAACGGACTTTTATGGCATTTTCTTTGGGTCCGGGATCCTTTATTGATGAAGAAATTATGAGAAAGAAATAAAGTCAAATATGAAGCAACACAAATTAACTTAAGTAATCCAGCTTTCATATTTTTGTTTATAAAATACGAGAAAAAATGACCATGGATGATGCATGTCTTTTGGAAGCTAGTACATATAAGTTTGACATATGCATCAATTAGCTTTTGTAACATTAGCGTTAAATTCTGCGGGTAACAGCGATATCTACATACAAAAACAAGTGGGATTCCATGTAAACGGCAAAACGTACAAACACAAGATAGATGTGCAGTCCCCGGTAGTATACCTATGATTTATTGACTCTGTCAGTCATACCTATTCTACTTAAATTGTTTACAACACTTTGATGTCCACCGTCCATTTATTGTCACGGAACATTGGTAACCTGGGACGTTTGACGTACTCGTCAGGGTTGATGCCTGAAGAATCATACTCGTATGAATCATGAAGTAAAATTATTCAGACGTTCGCTAAAGACAGATGT
This sequence comes from Pinctada fucata, assembly GCA_028142955.1. Lineage (NCBI taxonomy): Eukaryota > Metazoa > Mollusca > Bivalvia > Pterioida > Pteriidae > Pinctada > Pinctada fucata. Next base: position 67,783,802 of record AP027105.1, on the reverse strand, counting down.
ACTAGATTTTTATATGTCAATATTTAATTTATTGTCAGATCGACAATGATCTACTGCTGTTCTAACCTTACTTCTTGGGTCATAGGAAGACACTGAACTATATACAAGATACATATTTTATACAGGAACTAACGCAGCATTTGGGTCAAGGTCAACAGCGTTGGTCGAATGCTGGACAATATATCAATCCACATTTCTTGGTTAATTAAAATTTCAAGGACATTCAGTGGAAAAACTGTCATGTTAAAAGAACAACAAAGTAGGAATGTTTTCCTTATAATGTCAGTAACTCTTCAATTTTAATCTTGTTTATAAACCTTCAAATTTGATTCTATTGTTATTCATGGGTCATTTTATTTCATAAAGACAGCGGACGATTCTAAATATATTTTATGAACGTTCAGTGAAGTGTCGAGGTCAATAAAAACAATAAGGGGCGGAGAAAAGAAAATTATTTCAGTCGTGGGTGTGAATGGTTTTTATTATAATGAGTATTCGGCCATAGTGTAGAAAATATTGTGTTTCAAGTCCGAAAAAATGTTACATGTACACAGCCAATTGTGCCTCACATGAAATTCATATGAAATGAGCATCATGTAAATTTCACATGAAAGTTCATGTAAAATTCATATAAATTTCACATAAGATTTAGGTGATAAATATTTCACATGAATTTCACATAAATTTCCTTCTTATGAATTTCACATGAATTTTTCTAAGTGACCTTCACAGGAAACTGAATTCACATAACATCCATGTAAAAATATTCACATGAATTTTATGTGAAAAAATTCATGTAAATTTCATGTTCGTGCTCGTTTCACATAAATTTCATGTGTACTTTCATGTAAAGTTCATATAAATTTCACATGAATTTCACATGAGGCACAATTGGCTGTGTAACAGAAGAACAGTCTCTTCTATCTCGAAAAGCTCAAAATGCCACTTCAAATCAATCTAGGGGAACTAGGCCTCTGCCTTTTCTCTCCTTGGGCATCTAACCTTCGTACAGACCTCAGCTCGGCCTTTATCCTATACACAAAATAGTAATCCAAACTATTGAACATAACCAGGGGATGTGTCCATCGGCTTTTTTTCTTGTATTCCTATTGTAATAGTCATTTCTACATGTAATGTAACATACAAGATTTTAAGAGCAAAATCAAGTGTCCAATGACAAATTTGTCATAGGACACAAACCAAAGATAATTTTCTTTGGAAAAATTTTGATTTACTTTGTACATATTCAGTGTTTTCTGGACAACTCGGGTCCTTTCTTCCATGATTTTGCGATTTTCTTTTGTAAACTGAAACGGAAACTAAATTTAAAAGCTTAAATGTCAGGGTTAAGTACCCGAAACGTGCATGTCTGATCCATGCTGCAAATTGATCTGTTCTTGAATGATGTTACTGAATTTGAAGACGTTTAACAAATGATTCCTTAAAGTCGTGAATATCAAACATTGAAGTTTCTGGTAACTCTTTAAGCAGACTCTTGAGGCACAAGTGAAAAAGATTGTAATATGAAATGTCATTGTCCGTGTTAAGACGACTATTCTTTTTGCAATCGATCTAAAAACATTAAAAAAGGATTCAATAACTACTAATTATTAGGTATAAGTACCTAGTTACTAGATATTTATCTTTTAAATAAACCTTTTTAATGTAGAAGGCAAATGAATTGCTTTGATTTCGTTTTTCATGTAAACTAGTACGTACGTTTCCAAATTCAAGAGTAGGTTGGAATGGAGGAATAATTATGGAAAAATGTCATTCTGTAAATAAAATTTCTCCAAAAGGATATATATAGGATATATATAGGAGTTCATTGACACGTCTATCATGCCGTGCAAATTGAGGTATGCACTGTCCCTCGATGGTATCGTGCTGCAAATGTTTTTTTTTTCTGACGTATCAATATAGATAGCCACCGGCAACACTGCACAGTAAATAACCAATGACAGCCTTTATAGATGCTTTGTTTACTTGGTCACTATAAGATAAAAACAATGTCATTTGTAAGTAATTGTAATAATTCTTTACCGTATACCACCTAAAGATATTACCAATGTCATCGATGACCAACGCGGTGCTGGTTATGCGCGGCCAGTTTTATGGTATTTAAGGTAATTTTCCGTCCAGTTCTTATATAAAGATATATTTTTGACCATGGTCTCACTTTCAAGATTTGATCGTCAGTCCGTCAGTCCCTCTCCTCTTGATCTGGATTCAGTTTTGAAAATGAAATACGGATTAAGCTTTACAATATTCTTTGTCATCTCAGGTATTTATAAAAAATTAGTTTAGATATCTGTTATTATTGAAAAGTATGTTAATCAAAAATAAAAATTTCATCTTGAGACTTTCATATCTACAAAAAAAGAAGAAGAAAAAACAAGATTAGATTTTCATTTTTACAAATCTTCTTTTTCCAGCTTATGCATCAGCGCAGCAATGTGAGTATCGTTCACTTAAATTATTCTTTAATGATGTTTAAAACAGATAAGAGAGAGAGAGAGAGAGAGAGAGAGAGAGATGGTTTTGAAATCGATATCTGCATATTTGGAATTTGTGCAATCTGGAATTTCGGGACTACTTGAACAGAGAGGGCGCAGTCGGTTAGCGAGAGTCAAGTCAGTCTTACTTTTGTCGTCGATCGTTTTTCATTTTGCTGAACATCTTAAAGAGGCTTGCCAGTTCATTCTCCTCATATGAAAATAAAGGTCATGACATCATTGATACTGTTATGGAGTTTGAAGTGCATGTACAATGATAAGGCTGCACCAATTTTTTTCTCTGTTAAGCGTCAGGTGTTGTATCAAAAACCAAACTATCTATCAGGCAAAACAAAACAAAACAAAACAAAACCCATTTAAACCACAGATATTGCAAATACGGCAATATTTAATAAAAATTCTATGAAATAATACAGTTCTCTGAATTTGTTCAAAAAGGTGTATTAATACTTTGATAAATATTCTTACATTTCTTATTTTAAGATTCGTTGTCATGATTCACGGTTTCTTATATAAAGCCAAAGTAAAACTTTTCATTGAGAATTTTTTATCATACTGAAATATATGTTCTATCTTAGTACACCATATGCACATTCCAACAAACAATATATCATCACTGATGCTGATGTTCAAACCTATACATCGCTCCACAGGAACCTGTCGTTTTATTAGAGAAAATAAATCATTGTTCACTACCTCACGACTTATGATATATACGTATGAATACAGATACTTAAGGTTTTAAATAATAATTTATTTCCTCATATAGAACAGCAGGTTCCTGTGGTCGCTCATAAATGTACATGTACATGTGATGTCTACAGACAGTAGTGTCTCACATTTAAAATGTGTAATGTTAGGTCGAAATATTTATCTTTAGGAAATGCAATTTGTATTAATAAGTGAAACACATCAAATTTCAAATTTGTAATTTCACAAAACAGGTTGTTTCTCTAACATGCCTAACTAATAAATCTAATAACTCTTGAGTCTATGCGATATACTCCTGGTAAAGGAATATTCCGGTAGTATTTTGTAACCCAGCCCCCTTGGGAAGGGAATAAAAAATCAAGTAAAAAATCCTTCTAATCCAGTACCTTCCATAGGGAGGTAGGGGGGGGGGGGGAGGAGGTTACAGATAGTTTTGGAATAGCTCAATCATATTGGCTACAACACACGGTTTTTACCTATTCTTACCTACAGTAATGTTCACGTCTTTCTTTACTATATATGTAGGCAGACTGCTCTAAGCAACCCGTGAATAAACTGACATTCATTGCTAATATCATGGAAGGAAAATTCCGAATTCTTTTTAGAAAGCTGACTCGTTTTCTTTTTGGTTTTCAGTGTCAAATTAATGCTTTTCTTACTGATTCATTGCAAAAGTAAAACCCGATCGTCCAAGATATCTTTCATGTAACAAGAAATTTCAAACCCATAACGGACACTTGACACTCTCAAAAGCTACCCGCCCGCTGCCGCTTAACAGAGAAAAACATTGGTGTGGCCTAATTTCAAATCTTTTTGTTTGAAGAGAGATCGATGTATGTTGTATATAAAAATCTTTTTTTTTTTTTAGATTTTGATCTATTGAGACATTTTATGAAAATAGATTACTTAATCAATAATAGATATTCCCTAGGATCAGAAGAAACGAGTTTCTGTCGAAAGTAGATTCAAATTTGTGTGCAGGTTTTCTCCATATTGAAATAATTTTTTTTTTTGCAATGGCAGATGATTTCATTAAATGAGCGTTTGCATTCTCTTATTTCATATGTTAGACAATCGTTTTTTTATCAGGGATTCTTTCAGTTAAAGGGATCTGTGAAAATCTTTGAATGTCTTTTCGATCAACAAGTATTTTGATAATTCTTGTCGTTTTTTTTAATTTGATAAGTGATAAATATTGTTTAAAGATGTACAGAGAAGTATTTAGAATATAAAACATTTTGCGCGATCACTCCTGGAGGATTTCATTCGTTTTGCTATTGGATAAAATGCACAATGATGCACAAGGGAGGGGGCTTTAATTTATAGAATATGAAGTATAGATTTACAAGATCCTTTTCTGAGTCCATAATTCATTGAAAATATCAATCTATGTCATCTTTACTTGATGATTTTTCTATGATTTCTAGCTACAGTGTAGTGTATATGTACTTATTTCATCGGCGGAGTGAGCTCTGATTACAATGGACGATGAATCAAGTTCCCTCTAGTATATCTATTTTGCAATGTTTGACCTGTTTTCGCTAGAATTTGGTTGCGCTAAAATATTACAGGTATAATAGTTGTTCGTGGTAGAAAATTCTACTGTCCTAACGGGACAACAAGGGAGTGTGTAAGAACTGTCTGTCTTCGAAGACTTTATGTTTTATAGCTTTTGGACTTTAGGACCACACCTGAGTAAAATCCTGTATCCGTCCATGTTTCGTGTCTTAGTAACATGCTCAAGAACCCACACTTCTTATTCCGTTTAATCGTTTGAATGCATATCGATTGTACATGTATTATATGCAGTCAATTAAAGGCTCGAACATTCCTAATGTTCCTTGGTTTTTCTCGACGATTTTAATTTACAAGGAAGTTTTTATGCGCCAGTATTTAATGTTTAAAGATGAAAGTCAAAGTAGATGAAATAGGCATTAGTTTTTATCATTCAGTTGAATTGGAAACTTCTCTGTATACAGATTTATGCATATAAGCTTGTAATTTTTGCGGTGTGACATTGAGGGATTGACGACAGGCTTCGTATCCCACAAAGGTCACCAATCTGGGAATACATGTACTCTTGTGGTATTCAATACCTAATGTACAGTAAGCACTGGGTTAAGGACAAATCCGGCACCCAAAATTTTGAATATTCACATCGAAGAATATTCTGTATTTCTGACGTACAAAGAAAGATATCTCCGATTTCCATTATAAAGTTTTTTGAAAAATATCTTAAAATAAAAGTTTTTGTTATTTTACAGAAAGGTATGTACTGAAAGGTTTCAAATTATTCGCTTCAATCAATTAGTAGAATATCCAATATATTGTATTCCAAATATGAAGGAAAATCATAAAACAATAAAAAAGTTATTGAATATAATTTTGAATTTGCCATAGTTGGCAATGGAAAATGTCTGCATATGTCTATTTGGGAAGTACTAGTACTCAGAACTTCAATGTTTCCTATGGTAACCCCATCAAGTGCCACTACACATCACTTTTAAATATAAAGGATATCTATCCTAAAGCTGAATAAACAGTATATGTCCTTCAGTATCTGAAATAGGTACAAAATTAAAGATAAAATGATTTTTGAACAGTATATAAAGGGTTGATACATTTATCCATTCTTTTCTCGATACTTCTGTTTTATGCACTTAAATTAATGTATGAATATGCCGACATTCTCAACTTACAACTGAGTTGTAGGTGGATGAAAGCAATAAAGTAAAGAAAAGTAGAAATACATCAGTTTTGTATGTAAAGTGACTGTTCTTCTAACCTGCATGATGGTGTAAGTCGGTGTCCGTCTTACTCAAGCTATAAACTTGACGTTAAGGCCGCTGCCTACGTCCACACGCCGTCAATGTTTAGAATAGGATGTCATTAATATGACAAAAAGTATGGGCAATATGCAAACGTATGTGTCAGTTGATCAAATGTTATAGTTCTTAAAACCTGATCAGACAAACTACACTGTCATCCTTAGTGGATTTGTGATCACAAAATATTTATATAACCGAGTCAATCCTATCTTGTTCATATGCATGGTACCAAGAGGTCATGTAGAATGGCCATAACAAAGTATTGGGGATCTCTGGATTTCCTTCACACTCTTTTAAAGAATCGTTTCAAAGAATATTTTAATATTCATGGAATCATGGCTGATCATACTCATCCTTGACCCTCTTTATGAAGTTTCTGTCTGATCAATAATACGTTCGGGTTAAAATTACCACAGCGCCAAAAATTATGATCGATTGTTTTTGGAAATGACGAATTAAAATTTGAAATTCTAATATGAGAAGGTCTCCTACTGACATTTTCTAACCAATTTTGAAATTTTCTTAAGCTTTTAAATCTCGATTTATCAAATCCACAAAAAGCTACAAAAGAAAACCATTGTTGTGGTTTTTACATAAATGATGAAATGTTAAATCATTAGTGACCTCATCTATTGACGATCATTATGTATCGTGGCGCCCGTGTTTGACCTTGTACCAATAAACTCACAGTCCTTTATGACTGAAAAGACAGATCGATGAGGTTCGTTAATGGCCAAGTCATGTGCACTACAAAAAAATAAGGGTGATTTTGTAATATAATGCTCATCTTCCTTGCAGAGCATCACTAAAAGTTAATAACCAAAATACTTTACAGTAAATCAGTTGAATTGCAAAGTCATTCTATGATATTTAATTTTAGACGCATTGTCATTCAATTTTTGCGAACTCTTCAATTTAAATTGTTTTCCCCATAATTTTCAAAATGACAAGAATAGTTCATTAATGTGGGATAATAAGACAAAATGAATAAAAGAGAAAAACTAATTCATACGAGAATCTGCTTTCGAAGATGATCATTAATCAATGTTCAGTCCATTTTGAACGCAAATGAAGTGGACACCTGGTGCTGCTCATGATCATGTATCAAGGAATGCTCCATCATCAAATTATCGATTAATTTAGTAAGTTATAATTTTTAAATGCAAATAATGCATGTGTACCATATTTGAGATTCCTTAGTAATAGGATAATGTATATCGTTGCCATATATCTAACCATAGAAAGTCAGATTCTGTTTGCATCGTTGAAATTTAAAAGGATGCTACTATGGATTTCTATGTTAAACGCCTGGTTATGTTGATACAGGAATTTTTAAATATACATGACATTTCAACCAATCAAATTGATCCTTACATCTGTAGAATAAACAAGGGTTTTGTCCATTTTCCCCTGTTATCATTGGTTGATATTTCTGTTTCAGTAATGCGAGTGATGCCAGCATCAGCGTGTGAGTAGACCTCAAGTTCTCCTTTTAATTTAAGAACATTTTTAAAAATAATTCCTCTATTAAATCATGCAAAGAAGTTGCCCATCTCAGGTTTTTATTACATCATTGCAAAAAAAAAAATTATAAAACAAATCAATAATCTACAAATCGGGGAAAGCAAACATATCCGTACCCAATGAGTGTAACGTTTCTTTTGTGTGCACACTGTGATCACTGCCAAGCCGTCTGATTTGGGACCTTCTTATTTTATTTTTATTTTTATTTTTTTTTAAACATCATATGGTATATATTTAATTGAAATAAATCTAATAAAGATACAATACAATAAAAATAAGTTAACTTATGATTTCCAGCCCGTAGAATATTCAGACAGCGTCAGAGTCCCATGTCAGCGCTGGGAGGACTTTTCTCAGGTTAGTAGTCTATGTTATTATGGTCATTTATTAAGCATGTTCATTTAAAAGTTGTTACTAAGACAAACGTCATTACTTCATATTCATTCCCTACTTTGATGTATTATTCAGAATCAATTGTACTAAAGATTTTCAAAGACACTCTCATAAAAACAACTTTGCGTAAAAATATATTCATACGCTCCCTTGATACTGAACGAAATATTGGGAGATTTAGAGATTTGTTTTAGTTCTATGTAATTCCTTTCTGTACATGTAGTTTCAGACTCAGATTACGTAAATTTAGGAGGATTCTCAAGATGTGAGTATCATTTTCTCCAGAATCTTACATATCTTAAAGATAAAAAACCCTGCTTGTTCATAAAATACATCAAGATAAATGAATTTATTGATTTATTCAAAATTCTAAATAAGATTTGATGACGTTGATTGATTTGGTTTGATGTCTTTATGAACAGCTTTGACAGGATTGGGACTGACGTCTCTGGATACAAACATTCTTAGAGGAGGTATGTAGGAAAACAACAATATGAACAATTCTTTAAAATTATCTTTTTACTTGTTTAGCCATTTTGCTTGTTCTGTGATTACCGCTTCTATAAGGAGTTTGCATAAGAGAGTGAGTTTATCTTGCCTTTTGCTTTGACCAGTAAGTTATTTCAATCAATTAGGATTGATCGCTCCTTGTAGCACACTTTCGGCAAGTACAAAACAAACAAAATGGCTGAATTCTGGGTTCCAGCTGTGTATTTGTCTTTTTTTTTAATAAGATATGTCATATTGAAAGCAGCTACAGTCATATCCATAACTTTACACACCTTGGTAGGTGTGGATTGAGAGAAGTCAGGGTCTATAATTAATTTTATATCATATCTAATTCACAAAGTCCAATTGATTCTTTTAGTACTTTCACTGCCGTATGCAGTTTTTCTCTTCCTCAATCTCCTTCACTTTTCATATGTGAATAATTCATTTACTATAAGCAGTTCTAAACTTTTACTATTTCTTCAAAGGGTATAGATGGTGAATACTAATCATGCTCGATTTTTATTCGTTTCTCATTCATTTCTTATACATTGTTTCAGGAAGGGGAGGCAATTTAGTTCTTGTTGGTAAGGAATACATATTGTCATGTAATGGTTTTCATCCACATCTTGGAAATTAGTTAAGCACAATATCTTTCGATTTACCTGAAATATGACATTTAAAAATATGAAAAAATGATAAAAAAGTGTCGGAAAAAAGAGAGAAAGAAAAAAAGAATAATAATGTCGGAAAAAAGGGAAAATATTGAGTGTTATAAGATTGAATCCATTTATGTTTAACTAAGCTTTCGTGTAAATTTTCCCCTTTTTTCTGTTTGCAAAAGATTAAGAAAAAACCATTATGAGAATAATTTTTATGTTTTACTTCAGGTGGTGGAGGCGGAGATACACCGGACATTTGTACGTATACACTTTTATCACGTGATACACCAGTTATAAAGTTTCTGCTTATATGCGATTGGTCAAGTTTGGAACCTAATCACATAAACTTTGACAAGTGTGACCTTTCAAATATCGTTCAGTTGTTAAATTCAGACGCGGATTCATCAATATCAATGAATAAAATTGTTGTGGAATTAATTGTTGCATTAAAATACTAAACAAATTCGAAATATTTTTCTCTTACGCACAGAATGGGAACTACTTCTCATAGCAGACGATCTGTAGGTCACGGCATGGTTCGACTCTAATTCTGAGAAACGTTGATTTCATGTTAGAAATACACATATTTAGGCCGTATCATGTGATAAAAAGAATCATTTTCATTTCATACGATGTATCATGAAACTCATTTTATACACACAACTCGTACCTGTATGTATTTTAATTTATACATAGGATACTGTTGATAAAGATTTTCCCACTAGTATTTCATCATTGACATATCTATATTTGTTTCGTGTTAAATGAATGAGCAAAAAGAGTTTGATGAATATTTTCAATGTTTCTTTTCAGACAATCCGTACGATATCTATGGTAAGTCACAAGACGCATATAATGTCACAAGACGCATATCAACTTCGTTATATATTAATTTCAATTATCATTCATGGCAGTATTTTTGTAAAAAGTTGTACTGTAAATAGTTGATGTCCAGATTATTGTCATAAAAAGCAAGCAGTAGATAAAAATAAAAATAATATAATGAACATAGACAAATAAATCAAATATCTGAAATCACCATGTTCTTGTTTGTTGTTTTCAAATTGTGTCAATCTTACTTTAAATTTCTAGGTGACATTCCAGACTACTGTAAGTATACAATATCCAATAACACTCAGATTTCAAAGAAATGAAAAAGTACGAGTGTACAAAAAAATTGTTTTCAAAGATTCAGATGAATATTTTTGACGAGTTCAGAAATTTGTAAAAGTAAAGACCATGTAAAGATCTACCAATTTTGAAAATAAGGAGGTATCTTACCTTGAATTTAAGTTTTCCTAGAACCCCCCCCCCCCCCAAAGAGTTACATCTTAAAATTTGCTGAAGATAAGTTTTTTTTTGTCTCGACAGAAGAAAATAAAATTATTGAATTCCATATCCTTATCCCTTAGTCACCTAATTTGCAAAATATAGCCGATTATATTGATTTCAAAAATCTATATTTTGTATAGATAAGTACGCAGCCGCTGCACAGAGACTGGGATTACCAAGTAAGTATAGAGTATAATATGTATAATATCACATGTAATTAAGTCTCCCCCCCCCCCCCAACGGGGAGGAGACATATTGGTTTTGCCTTCGTCGTCCGTCTGTCTGTCCGTCTGCCACACATCGTGTCCGGGCTATATCTCCTGAACCGTTTGCCCGATCACTTTCATATTTTAGTATGTTGTTACGTTAACCCAAGGTGATGTGACCAAGGTCAAGGTCACTTAGTGCGTTTTTGCTGAAATTATGCATACATTCCTGTCCGGGCTATATCTCTTGAACCGTTTGCCGGATCACTTTCATATTTTAGTATGTTGTTGCTTATGACCCGAAGGTTTCACATCACCCTGACCCAAGGTCATGTGACCAAGGTCAAGGTCACTTAGTGCATTTTTAATGAAATTATGAATACATTCCTGTCCGGGCTATATCTCTTGAACCGTTTGCCTGATCACTTTCATATTTTAGTATGTTGTTGCTTATGACCCAAAGATTTCACATCACCTTGACCCAAGGTCATGTGACCAAGGTCAAGGTCACTTAGTGCATTTTTAAAGAAATTATGAATACATTCCTGTCCGGGCTATATCTCTTGAACCATTTGCCGGATCACTTTCATATTTTAGTATGTTGTTGCTTATGACCCGAAGGTTTCGCATCACCTTGACCAATTGTCATGTGACCAAGGTCAAGGTCATGTAGTACAATTTTAATGAAATTGTACATGCATTCCTGTTCGGGCTATATCTCTTGAACCGTTTGCACGATCGCTTTATATTTTAGTATTTTGTTGCTTATGACCCGAAGGTTTCACATCACGTTGACTCAAGATAATGTGACAAAGGTCAAGGTCAATTAGTATACATGTATTTTAAATGACAGTGTATTTGTTATGTGTATTATGTCCAGGCTTAATCTTTTGAACTGTGATCGGATCATTTCATATTTTAGTATGATGGTGCTGATGACCCAAAGGCTTCACACCACCTTGATCCAAGGTCATATGACTAAGGTCAAGGTCAAGTTTTACATGTAAATGCTATTGAGTCTGGGCTATATCTGTTGAATCGTATACTGGATCACGCTAATACTTTAGAATGCTGTTGCTCAGGATTGGAAGGTTTCTTATCATCTTGACCCAAGGTCATGTGCCCAAGGTCAAGATCATTTAGTTCTTTTTAATGAAATTGTACGTACTAATCTTGTCTGGGCTATATCTCCTGAACCCTTCTTACAATTGTTTTCATATTTTAATATGTTGTTTCTAAGGACTAAATGTTTCTTATCACATTGACCCAAGGTCACATGATTAAGGTCACTTCTTACTTTGGTAATGAAATTGTATATGCTAATTATGTCCAGGCTGAAATTGTTATGCTTATCATGTTTAGGCTTTATATTTTTTTAATCGTGTATCAAATCACTAATTCAGTTTTTTGTTGCTCATGATCCATACAATGTATTTTTCAGATCACCTATATCCAAGGTCATGTGACCAAAGTCAATTTCACTAAATATGCTTATAATGTGCTAATCATGTTTGGGCTTTACCTCAAACAATACAATGAATCACATTCATGTTTTAGTATGATGTTGCCCATGACTCAAAGGTTTCACATCATCTTGGCCCAAGGTCAAAGTAACTTAGAGGGAGGGGGGAGACATCTGTTTTTTTTCTGAAAAACATTTGATTTAATTCTTTCTGTTCTCTACGTCAAAATATTGTTGATTTCGGAATTTTACTGTTTATGAATGTTTACGTCACGTATCCTTTAATTCTCTCCTTCAGCACAGGGATTCGGAGGAGGTGCTTTCTTTGCAGGAGGTAAGCATTATTCCATATTCATGGTGTAACCCAGTTGTAATCTTTTTTGAAACAATGTCTTTCAAAGTTATGAGGTATAAATCCCCATTCTTAAAAAATGGAAACTGAGGGGAAATTGTATGAAAAAGCATAAAGATCGAATAAGTAAATTCAATGGAGTATAACCATGGTCAATATTAACTGTCTTTGTTTTTTATTCTGATTATTCAATAATCTATCTGTTTCCTCTTACAGATTCGGACAATAATTGTGAGTAAATAAATTATTCTGATTTTCAAGTATGATTTATTAGATCTATTTGGATAGTTTGATATGAATAATATGTATAGCGTAGTTAGTAATGCCAAAAGTACAAAGGGTCAGAATTACCCTTTTAAAAAAATATGTTCATCGAGTAAAGGTGATTGATGTACTACGAGCTAGACAGATTATTTAACCTATCTCATTTTCTTTATTTCTTTCAGTCCTGCTTGGATAGAGGGATATAACTTCAATTCAAGGTATAATATTAGAACAATTAATTGATCAATATAATTTAGAACAAATTTTATTGACATAACAAGTACAAAATGAATAAACGTTTTATGTTCATGAATAATTACAAGAACGAACATTCGACAACTTTGTCAACTCAGGAGTAAAGTCCCATGATGTGTTATAGGGGATAAATTTCGTTCATTATGAACTTAGTGGCCAACTTATGCGATATATTCAATGCGTTTTTCTGTATGTTATTCTGTTTGATACATTACCTGATTTTATCTTTTGTAGGAAGGGGCCAAGAACGTCTAGATTGCTACAAATAAGGACTGTCAACTTGGACGCCAGATGGTCATGGCTAGTCGTATCTAATAGAACACTTCTTAGGGTCATATTCGCACAGCCACGAACACTCCTCACTGTCTCATTGCTATCATCATTTACATCATCTTGTTGATTGCTTTCATGTCCAAGTAACATTTATGTCGTTGTAAATTAAAAAATGTAGAATTATACAATACTTGTTTTGATAAAAGTATTCAACTCCTACACTTTTCTGAGTTTTATCTAGTATACTAGACTGTTTGCATTGATCTGCAACATTACACTATTCTTAATCCCTATTAAAAATACCGAAGAAGCAACCATCAGTTATTCACTCCTTCATACGAGTTCACTGACTTTTTATATCGGACGGTATGCGAGAAGGTAAAAACGTAATAGTACTTGAAAAGGCGGATTTGTTTTTGGCGATACCGTTTGGCATCGCTCTTGACAGACCTCTGACTTGCATCCTGTAATCCAATAAACTGGTCATCATAATAACCTCTGTAACAGCCTGTTCATTTAATACGCACGTGACTTTAAAGTATTCATGGCGTATCGAGTCATGTACCAAGTGGCGCAACATACTGCATACATTTTGTACTTGCAATAGGCGACCAAGAAATCGGAAATCTATCATGAAACGGCGAAGTTTTGACGCGTGCAACATTACACATTCAATTCTCTGTTTTTACAATGTAATACGACCGATATCTAGGTCGCCTCTTTGTTGCATACTTATGTTTGTATCCGGAAAAGTGGAGGGTCGTGTACACTTGCTCCAGACAAGCACATCATCTGCCATCAAAGACATAATGTACGACCGTCCAAAGTCGGCACTGAGCGCATCTTTTATGTGCATGTTGTAATTCGTTGCTTTTTAAAAGTTTTGAGTACATTGTGTGGAGGTATTTTTTTTATGTTTTGCGTCCATTGTTTATTGCTTTCATTATGAGTTGATAGTCAAATGTCCTCAGCAATTACTATGTCCGCGGCTTATACTCCCTATAAGTTTCGGCAGGCCATGGTGAAATACGGTAACATTTTCATAATGCACAGTTGTATCTCATCGACAGTATAAATTCAAAAATATGTTCAGAGCAAAACTATACGCACAGCAAGATAAGCAAAAGGGAGAAGGAACATGAAATACAATATAGAAAAATCAAACACAAAAGACCACCAACGAGAGCAACCAGTGTCGACCAAGCACAGCCATCTGCTACGCTAGCAAGCGGTGTGGTTATCCAGATTACGTGCGCACAACACTTCCACTTTTTACCCTTTTTTACACTATAGTGGTGTAAAATAACCCCCTAACTGTAAGATGGCCATACAAAAATGATGACACACCGCAGGGGTCCAAGCAACACAGAGGGATATGTAAATGGAAATGAAAATAGAGGGCGTACGAAATACAGTCCGTGCTCTGCCGGATGTAGAGAGTTTATGCATGTTATTACCCGAGGAGGCCTACCGACATTCAGAGAGGACAAATATGAAGCGGAGTTGATTCCGTGGATTCTTCCACCTGTAATTCACACCCACTGATTGTTCTCAGGTATTCCGCAAAGTTCGAATTATTAAATCAAAAGAATGTTAGCCATTTATTTATACGTAGAATTGAAGTGACTAAGTTATGATTTCCGCGAGAGAGCAGGGATTGAAACAACTGGGCTTCATATGAGTAAAGAAAAAAAACTATATGCCCCGAATCTTCGATTACGGGGGCATAAAAATACCAGCAAGCAGTGGGGCACAGCTGGTTAGCATTGGAATTCCAACAAATTGCTGAAAGAACGGTCCTCAAATCACTACAACATATGTTATCGATCAGGAAGTTTAACATTTTGATTACATCTTCTCGGTGTAATTATCATAAAAATAAGTATTTCCACTAACAAGTGATAATAATGCGATTGTCATATTTGCTGATGAAAGCAATTACAATTATTTCATTATTATTTTTTTCAATTTTCAGTCTGTGAAAGCTTAATCTTTGGAGCAATTTAGTCTTCAAGAAAATGCACGTTGTTATGAAACATCACATTTACATAGTGAATTCACTGGTGTATATATCGAGTTAACGAATAATCATCAAAGAAGTACCCATCACACCGTGTGGGATCGAAACGTATGTTGTTGTTACGGAAATTTTTTTATTGTTTTCTCATCGTTTTAGTGATACTGCTTAAAGCATGAGACGTTACTGTAGGGCAATGCCCAAAAAATAAATCCATATCGTTATATATCTGAAACGTTTATAGTTATTGCAAACACTTCAACAGTTTATCAAAAGGGATGTTTTTGTCGTCGATAAGCTATTGAGGTGTTTGCAAAAACTATGAACTTTTCCTATACCTAGACGATATGGATTGATAAATAAGGCATTGTCATACTACAACGGCTCATCAGTTTTGTAAAGGGGTAGGGGCAAAATCTGCCGTTTTTTGGCCCCATTTTTTGATATTTTCAAAAACTGTTTTCTTACTGTTTTATATCTTTCAAATAAGGGTAGAAATGTTGTTGTTTATTGAAAATGAATCTAAAATAGATATTATCAATAAATACGAGTATTATTTCCCGCCAAAATTGCCCACTATTACCGAAATTAGTGGTAAAGTGATAATAAACAGATTTCAACATTATAGTTTATAGTAAATATAGAGCAAGCGCATGTAACAATTTCTAATGTGAAGACATAGTGCTCAATTTTCAGTCATTTTGCCCTAAAAGGTAGGGTTTTCGAGAAATCACAAAAAAATTGTCCTTATTTTTTCATAAAACAAAGGAGGGGATCTCCAACAACACCAGGTTGTAGCGCCCACAGCAAAACCCCAAAACACCCAATGCAAAAGCACAAAGCAGACAAGCACGGAAAGAGACGCATAAGGGACAAGGAACGTCAACGCACAACACAGAAACATCAAACATAAAGGACTACACATAAACAATAAGAAGCATAATGAAAAAGAAAATAGAACCTTTTTGAATTTTTTGATTTTTTTGCCCATACCCCTTTGAAATAGAAAATGAAAAAAAAAATACCCCAAAAACCTCTCAGGAATCACGATACCATACTTTTCGATCCCACGCGGTGTATCAGTTATTCAGTCTCAAAGTCGAGAAGTCAAGGCAAAATCATAAGAATTTACATTGGGAACGGGTGCGAGACTCGGAATGAATAACATTTCGAAGTGAGACTGACCAGGTGCTCAGGAAGAGTCAGCATCTCCTGATTGCATAAAACACACGTCGCAACAGCTCCATGAAAACTCGTCGAATTCGGTGATTTCTCGATGCACATATTGAAGTACATATCAGGTAGATATTTCTTAATTGGTGATAATGACAGCCATTCAATCGCAATCCAGAATCTCATTGATCATTCTGAAAAGGGGGATCTGATTTATTATATCCCCGTAGTGACCGAGTAACTTCCCCAAAGATGAAGAAAGACGATATTTTTTGTCACACCCATCCTACTACGTCTTTCGGTAAATTTTTGGATATAATAACTTTCACATTCTTTGGTCATATTACATTGTTTAGGTTGAGGATCACTGACGAGGGTAAGGTACCCGAAACGTGCATGTCTGGTCCATACTGTACCTGTTCTTAAATGATGCTATTCATTTTGAAGACGTTTAACTTTTGTTTTATATTTGTCATGAAAAACTCCAGTTTTCTAACTCCTTTAAAATATTTGAAAGCGAAAGGTTTTCGTAAAGGTGATTAAACAATGTGAGACTTGTGAAACAGTTAAAAAATTTTTTTTGAAATTCAATGCATTTTTCGAGAAACTAGGGTTTTGCAATGAGAGCAATTGAAATTAGAGACAAGTAGAAAGAAGGGAGAATTCTTGAGAGAAATAGTATACTTTATTGCACAACAAAGAGAAATATTCACTATTATAGCAGGAGATGCTGGCTCTTCCTGGGTACCTGGTCTCACTCCTATATTGGGAGTTCGCTTGTGATGGAGGGTTTTGTTTGTTTGCGTTGGTTCCTGCTTTATCCTGATTTTGTATGGCTTCGGTTTGTGATTTCCTTAATTATCGATTATTTACTGTGTGTTTGGATATGGTCATTGTCCATATTTGTCAGAATATAATAATATAAACATATAATATTGCACTATTTCCAGATAAAATCTAGAAGAGATATTCAGAAAAAATAGAGAAACATTAAAAGTGATTATTACATGTAATCCTGTGTGATGTCAATCTTGCTTTTAAACCTGTTTTAAGGACATATACCTTATATATATATATATATATTTAGATTTGAATCATTTTCATCTTTTTGTATGTAAAATTGATGTCTAGTGACACTTGATGTGGTTACTTGTGCAGACAAAACTGATGGACATTTAAAAAAGTATGCTGTCTACTCTATGAATGAGTACGTTTTCTTTACTTCTGTTAATTATAGGCGTACCTTGTTTTGATTCTAATTAAATGAGTTATGTACCACTATATTGAACTGGTTTTCGTTATTATTCCATCAGTGAATGGAACTCGAGATCAGAATACAGAAATCACACCTAAAAGGCGTACAAATTCGCACTATGGACACATGGAGGACAACTTTATCTAATAAACAATCTCCAGGGTCCAGTGCAAGTATGAAAAGTATTGTAGGTGGCGCTGCTAAATAACATACTGCATAAATTAGAAAAGTTAAAACATATTCAACTATCGCATGAATCTTGTTACAAATTTAATGCTAGTTAGTTCAAACTGGTATTTATTTCATTATACATACATAAGTTATTACAGACACAATACAATGGGTAAAGTAAAAAATATACTTGCATTGTTTCCCAATCCATTGTTTTGTGTCTGCTAGTTATAGTATCTACGTAAGAAGCTCTGAAAAGGAAGTTTTAAGCAAATTTAAATTTCTTTTGCTGTATTAAAATGTATATTAAAAAGAGGATAGCACATTGGCATCCGTATGAAAATTACCTAAAACTATTTTGATAATACGGAAATGTTCCAACTCTTTACCTTCTTGAAGAAAATTTCATACCAATTCTAATTCACCAGACACGTGTTTCGGCTAGTAAATCTTCATCAGTGATGATTCCAGTCAAAGTGATTTTCAGACACAGTCATACTTCATTTCACTAGCGCCCTCTGGTTTTATTTTTTAAGAAGCAAAGTTTAATAAAATCGGTGACCAAGATAGCATAGGAGGGAGGGTCCTCAGAAGTTAACCTCCTTTAAGTTTCCAAAATAGCAAAATAATATATATGATGTCAAATTGATAAAGGACCAAAACAAATCTGCTTTCAGGTGACAGAGCTGGAGAGAGGTAATTCATACACTTCAAACATAAAGAACACGGGGAACGAGTTTAGCTGCTCCACACTGCAGAAAGAAGTAAATGGCGCTAGCTTGAATAAATTCAATGAAGAAATAAATTTATGAATCGCGAGCGATATAAGTCTCCTACCGGCATTAGTTCATGTCCTTCAACTCTGCCTTGACCTGTACTTACACCACATCAAAATAAGTTCAATATGTGTTTTAGAAAAAGGTCCGGAAAACAGGAAAATTTAATGAAATTTGCTATGAGGCCAAACCTTTTGTAAGAACAAATAAATCAAACCTAACTTCAACTTATTCTTGATCAGACCATAATGTATCTGCATACCAAAAATCAGCTCAATATCTACAAGAAAAGGCATAAAAAGACTGGAAATTGAGATGTTCATAAAATTTGCAAAGTCCAGGGGCCATAACTCCTGTAGAAATGGGTCAATCAAATTGAAACACGAACTTGATTTGTATCACACTGAGATAATCACATACCGAAAATGATTTCACTATCTACAATTCCATGGAAGAAAAGTCCGGAAAACTGAGAATTTCATGAAATTTGCTAAATCCAAGGGCCATAACTCTTATGAAACTAGGTCAATCAAAACGAAACTCAAACTTGATCTGTATAACACTAAGATGTAGTCACATATAATGAATTAATTCAATCTCTACAACAACAGCCGAGAAAAGTTCGGAAAACTATGAATTTCATGAAATTTGCTAAGTCCAGGGGCCATAACTCTTGTAAAAATATGTCAATCGGAACCAAACTCTAACTTGAGTTGTATAACACTAAGATGTAATCACATATTAAAATTGTTTTCGATTTCTGCAATACCTTGGAAGAAAAGTCCGGAAAACTGAGAATTTCATGAAATTTGCTAAGTCAAGGGGCCATAACTCTTGTAAAAATAAGTCAATCGGAACCAAACTCGAACTTGATCTGTATCACACTGAGATAAACTCGCATACCACAAATTAGATCAATATCTGCAACGACAGCGAAAAAAGTATGGAAAACTAAAGTGTGATGGACAGACGGGCAGACAGACAGACGGACGGACAGACAGACAAACGGGATGGAAACTATAAGTCCCCTCCGGCGAGCCGGTAGGGGACTAATAAGGTATATACTATAATTCAGTAACAAAACGAATGTCCCCATTGGACATCTTTGTCAATATATACCTTTTTTTCTGTTAAGTAGATCAAAGTCGATGATTTCTTCAAACGCATTTGAAAATTTCTGTTTACAAAATGTTCTGAAATTTCTAAAACCTAGGTCCTGTAGCGTCATATCCCAGCCATCTCGCAACGTCTTTAGGTATATTTAGGACATATTTTTTCATAGATTTTGGTCATGTTACATTGTTTAGATTGAGGATCACTGACGAGGGTTAAATACCCGAAACGTACATGTATGGTCCATGCTGTAAATTTATCTGCTCTAAAATGATGCTAATGAATTTGAAGACGTAAAACATCATAAGGTAATGTTATATTTTCTAGAAAGTGGTCCAAAGGTCACGGTAACGAGGTAATAAATTCTGGTATCAATGGAAGGGTCTTGTCACAAAAATTACACATGTGGAATGTGAAAGCCCTGTCACCAGAGTTCAAAAGTTATGGTCAGTGTTAAAATGTTTCAAAAGAAATGGAAGGTCAAGGTAACCAGGTCAAATGTTTGTAATCAATGGAAAGATATCGTCACAAGAAATACACATGTGAATAATTGAAGCCCTATCACCTTCCGTTCAAAGGTCATACCCAATGTTTAAGTTTTTGTTATAGACAGACAGACGGACGGACGGACGGACGGACGGACAGACAGACAGACAGACAGACAGTCTTTGATTCCAGGGATATGAAAATACAATGCCATTGATTCCAAAGCCTGTCAAACATAATAATTACTTGTGGAATATGCTACAACAAAATAGAACCACAGTGAACACTGAAGACAGAGTTAGAAACATAGAAAATATTTCATTTTCACAACAAAGGAAACAATAAAGTTAAACAAGGAAGCAAAAGTGAATCTCCAATAGAGATGTCTAATCCATATCAGAAAACATATTCTAAATGAGATATTTCAGTCAAAAAACCTATGAATTCTAAGAATCGAAGCATTTTATATTCAATCTTTTCTTTAAAATTCAAGTAAAGCCATTTAATTTCGTGGTATGTTTTTTTCCGACAGCGAGTGTCAAAAGGAAGGGAGGAGATCTCCAACAAGACCCCGTTGCAGCATCAACAGTAAAACACCAAAACACCCGATGCAAAAACACAAAAGACGAGTACAGCACGAGACGGAAAAGAGACACACGACATGTAAACATCAAACACAAAAGACTACACATAAACCGACGAGATCAATGGGTAACCGGTGCCGACTTTGGACGGCCATCTGTCACGCAAGTAGCAAATGGTGTGGTTATCCTGGATTACGTGCGCACAACCCTCTCACTTCTCCAATTACCCAGAGGTCTCGAAGAACGTACAATTGTAAAAGTGTAAAACAACCTCCTCACTGTAAGATGACATCACACAAACAAGACCGCAAAACGCAGAGGCCCCAGAGACACAGATGAATATGTAAATGAATATAAAAAGAGGGCATGCGTAATACAGTCCGTGCTCTGCCGGCTGTAGCGAGCTCATGTATGTAATCACCCGAGGAGTGCGACTGACATTCAGAGAGGACAGGTGGTCGGGGCCCTGTCTTCTCTAAAAAGGTTTGGACAGGGCCCGTCATGGAGTCCCGTCGTCACAGTCAGTCAGAGTGCAAGTCTC
The DNA here is from genome assembly GCA_028142955.1 of Pinctada fucata. Classification (NCBI taxonomy): domain Eukaryota; kingdom Metazoa; phylum Mollusca; class Bivalvia; order Pterioida; family Pteriidae; genus Pinctada; species Pinctada fucata. The sequence goes on along the minus strand of AP027105.1, from coordinate 67,762,419 downwards.
AAGGATGCGCTTGTACAAGACTGTAGATTGGTCAAGTACCAAGCCTAGTGTCCGTCTGGTGACATTAGGATCATATCCACGGTATAAAAGGCGTTTGATGATTCTGACGCATTTTCGATGATTATGCTGCCTACCTTTGATCCTTTTTATTATGTTTATCATATCACCATAAAAGACAGGTTGTGTAATACCCATAGTAATGTACTCTGTTGCATGTATAGATCCGAATTTTAAAAGAAGTTGACTGTAATTTTTGTAAAATTTCCAGAAAGTCTTAACTAGTTTATGAAAGCGGAAACCTTGACCTAAAAGTTTTTTGGTAATTTGTAAATTTCTACTGTGAAAATCCAAAATATTAGTACATGCTCTAGCGTACCGGATGAGCTGTGATATGTAAATGCCGTATGACGGTAATCTTGGAACATCACCGTCAAGCCAAGGGAAATTTACTATGTTGAATCCAAAATCATCCCTTTTGTCATATACACTTGTATGAATCTTTCCGTTTACAATTTTGCTATTTAGGTCCAAAAAGGGTGTTTCTGTATTTGAAAGGTTTGCCTTGTTAAAAGAAGGGAGGAGATCTCCAACACGACCCCGTTGCAGCATCAACAGTAAAACACCAAAACACCTGATGCAAAAACACAAAAGACGAGTACAGCACGAGACGGAAAAGAGACACACGACATGTAAACATCAAACACAAAAGACTACACATAAACCGACGAGACCAATGGGTAACCGGTGCCGACTTTGGACGGCCATCTGTCACGCAAGTAGCAAATGGTGTGGTTATCCTGGATTACGTGCGCACAACCCTCTCACTTCTCCAATTACCCAGAGGTCTCGAAGAACGTACAATTGTGGTGTAAAACAACCTCCTCACTGTAAGATGACATCACACAAACAAGACCGCAAAACGCAGAGGCCCCAGAGACACAGATGAATATGTAAATGGATATAAAAAGAGGGCATGCGTAATACAGTCCGTGCTCTGCCGGCTGTAGCGAGCTCATGTATGCAATCACCCGAGGAGTCCGACTGACATTCAGAGAGGACAGGTGGTCGGGGCCCTGTCTTCTCTAAAGAGGTTTGGACAGGGCCCGTCATGGAGTCCCGTCGTCACAGTCAGTCAGAGTGCAAGTCTCAAGGATGCGCTTGTACAAGACTGTAGATTGGTCAAGTACCAAGCCTAGTGTCCGTCTGGTGACATAAGGATCATATCCACGGTATAAAAGGCGTTTGATGATTCTGACGCATTTTCGATGATTATGCTGCCTACCTTTGATCCTCTTTATTTTGTTTATTATATCACCATAAAAGACAGGTTGTGTAATACCCATAGTAATGTACTCTGTTGCATGTATAGATCCGAATTTTAAAAGAAGTTGACTGTAATTTTTGTAAAATTTCCAGAAAGTCTTAACTAGTTTATGAAAGCGGAAACCTTGACCTAAAAGTTTTTTGGTTATTTGTAAATTTCTACTGTGAAAATCCAAAATATCAGTACATGCTCTAGCGTACCGGATGAGCTGTGATATGTAAATGCCGTATGACGGTAATCTTGGAACATCACCGTCAAGCCAAGGGAAATTTACTATGTTGAATCCAAAATCATCCCTTTTGTCATATACACTTGTATGAATCTTTCCGTTTACAATTTTGCTATTTAGGTCCAAAAAGGGTGTTTCTGTATTTGAAAGGTTTGCCTTGTTAAAAGAAGGGAGGAGATCTCCAACACGACCCCGTTGCAGCATCAACAGTAAAACACCAAAACACCTGATGCAAAAACACAAAAGACGAGTACAGCACGAGACGGAAAAGAGACACACGACATGTAAACATCAAACACAAAAGACTACACATAAACCGACGAGACCAATGGGTAACCGGTGCCGACTTTGGACGGCCATCTGTCACGCAAGTAGCAAATGGTGTGGTTATCCTGGATTACGTGCGCACAACCCTCTCACTTCTCCAATTACCCAGAGGTCTCGAAGAACGTACAATTGTGGTGTAAAACAACCTCCTCACTGTAAGATGACATCACACAAACAAGACCGCAAAACGCAGAGGCCCCAGAGACACAGATGAATATGTAAATGGATATAAAAAGAGGGCATGCGTAATACAGTCCGTGCTCTGCCGGCTGTAGCGAGCTCATGTATGCAATCACCCGAGGAGTCCGACTGACATTCAGAGAGGACAGGTGGTCGGGGCCCTGTCTTCTCTAAAGAGGTTTGGACAGGGCCCGTCATGGAGTCCCGTCGTCACAGTCAGTCAGAGTGCAAGTCTCAAGGATGCGCTTGTACAAGACTGTAGATTGGTCAAGTACCAAGCCTAGTGTCCGTCTGGTGACATTAGGATCATATCCACGGTATAAAAGGCGTTTGATGATTCTGACGCATTTTCGATGATTATGCTGCCTACCTTTGATCCTCTTTATTTTGTTTATTATATCACCATAAAAGACAGGTTGTGTAATACCCATAGTAATGTACTCTGTTGCATGTATAGATCCGAATTTTAAAAGAAGTTGACTGTAATTTTTGTAAAATTTCCAGAAAGTCTTAACTAGTTTATGAAAGCGGAAACCTTGACCTAAAAGTTTTTTGGTTATTTGTAAATTTCTACTGTGAAAATCCAAAATATCAGTACATGCTCTAGCGTACCGGATGAGCTGTGATATGTAAATGCCGTATGACGGTAATCTTGGAACATCACCGTCAAGCCAAGGGAAATTTACTATGTTGAATCCAAAATCATCCCTTTTGTCATATACACTTGTATGAATCTTTCCGTTTACAATTTTGATATTTAGGTCCAAAAAGGGTGTTTCTGTATTTGAAAGGTTTGCCTTGTTAAGAGTTAATTCTTGTGGATAAATTTCATTCTTATTTAATTCAAAAGCAGGATTGTCAATGGTTAGAATATCATCCAGATACCTAGAAGTATTATTGAAACATTTCAGCTCATCAAATTTTCTTTGCTTTTGAAGATTTTGGATAAATTCTTTTTCATAAGTGTATAAAAATAAATCTGCAACAAGAGGCGCACAGTTAGTACCCATAGGAATTCCTACAACCTGCTTGTATAGATCCTCACCAAATCTAACATAAATATTGTTCAAGAGGAAGGACAAGGCATTACACAGGTCACTATATGTCCATGATTTGTATGATTTGTAGTCTGTCGAGGAAAAGAAACTCTTCGATTCAGATGTACAAATGTAAGTTTTTCGCTCTCGATCAAAACACCATTTAATGAGATTAGATAATCGATCATTAATTTTGTCATGAGGAAGTGTGGTGTACATATTAGAGAAGTCGTATGAAGAAATCGTATTGGCTTGGAAATTTCCGGATTTCGTTTTTTCAATCACATCCCCTGAATTCTTAATAGACCAAAATAAATTTACATCGTTCCTGTTTAGAACCGTTTCACAATATCTAGTTATGTGTCTTTTAATAGCAGTAAGTGCTGACGTCAGATTTCTAGACAAAATTGTAGTGGAGCAGCTACTAGAATTAGCAATAAATCGAAATTTGTAAGGAGACTTGTGCAGTTTCGGTATGCAATATAGTGTTGGGAGATCCAATTTAGAAATAGAGATATTGAATGAAGACAGTTCACTGTTATGCTTGCCTAAAATGTTAGATGCACTTTCATTGCTTTTGATATATGTATTAGTAGACGAAAGTTCCGAAATCAAAGTTGATATGTAGTAACGTTTTCAAATGATAATGGTGTTGTTGGCTGCTTTATCAGCTGGTGCAAAGACATATTTTTCATGTAATTTACTAAGTTTAGATTTGAAATATCTTTCTGATTTGGAACGTGGATTTTGAAAAAAGATGAGGGTTTTTATGGAAGTTCTCTATTCGAATATCCGTTATATCTAAAATGAGGTTTTTCCAGTCATTCAGAGCATGCGGTTCGACTCCTTCTGATTTACACCATCTTTTCGTATAATTATCTAAGGCTTCCGTAAGCACTTCACGGCATTTGACAAAATCTCTCTTGGATGGGATTCTATATTTAGGTCCTTTTTTAAGAAGACCACGGAGCTGTCTGTCTTGGATAATTGAAAAGTCGCCTGTAACAACATGGCCAGCTGGTTTGTAGAGATATTTAGAAGTTGCACATTCTCAAGAAGCAGGACATGATTCAAGTATGTCAGGATCCGTTGTAACTTTATTATAGTTAAAAACAAAGTTTCGAATAGGTTTCTTGTACTTATAACAAATAAGAGGTGGCTCTAAATTTTCAAAATATTGAGGAATGGTACTTTGTACGCGATGATCCCGAAAAATATTAGAGATGTTTAGAAGATCAAAACCTTTGTTAATAAACGGGATTTTTATGAATCGTCTTTTCGGTGAGGTGTTTTTCACAATAGGATAAAGTTTATACTGTGCAAGTAATGAAAGATCAAGCGCGATAACTCAAGGTGCTTACATATACCTGTCTTTACGATAACCATTGGGACTGCCTTGATAAGATTTTATATTTATAAAAAAAAATGACACAAAGTGATTAGATATGAATTATTTTTTTGTTAGTAATTCTTAACATAACATTAGGAATGAGGCGTAATTTTCATTCAGTTTGTTTCGATATTTGGCTAGAAAACCATTCAAATATCCTTCCTTCAAAAGTTGTGGAAAAAGGTAATCTTTTATAGCACAGCTACGTACGCTTTGAAATTTGAGTATTCCTAGTCATAGTGTTTGCTTTTTTCTTTTAAAAAGGATAAATCTATCCTGGTCTACTTGTTCTTTATCTCATTTATTCTTTTATCCATATATATGTATCAAGAAAGGATGTGCAAAGTATTGAACAAAAATTACAAGTTATATTTACAGATAATGCTTATATTTATATGAATCCTCCTGTAAAAATGACACGTTATGAGCTATTAATGTAGATCAAGGACGTAAAATGACAGATGACAGGGATGCTGATATAGAGGAGCAACTTGTTACGAATCAGTGTATAAAAGTCCAACACAAAATCAGAAATCGCAATGGAAAGGCTTACAAATTCTTGAAAAATTAAGATATAAAACAAAACTTAAAATAGAACGCAAATAGAAAATCAACTTGTTACAAATCAGTGAATAAAAGTCCAACACAAAATCAGAAATCACAATCAAAACGCTTACAAATTCTTGAAAAAGATATAAAACAGAAATTTTTAACGCAAATAGAAAATTGGACAAACAGACGGGAACAATGACAAAACTTCATAGAAATACGAATGTTAAACGTCTTTAAGTTCAATAGCATCATTTAAAACCTGATAAATTTACAGCATGGACCAGACATGCACGTTTCGGGTACAAATGTAAACGTCTTCAAATTGAATAGCATCATTTAAAAACAGATAAAACCCTCGTCAGTGATCCTCAGTCTAAACAATGTAATATGGCCAAAAAGTATGAAAATTATTATGTCCAAAAATTTACCAAAAGACGTAGCAGAATTGGTGGGATATGATGCCACAGGACCCACGTTTTAGAAATTTCAAGAAATTTTGTAACAGAAAATTTCAAATGCGTTGAAAAGGACAACTTTATCTAATGAACAATCTCCAGAGTTCAGTGAGGAATGCACCGTAGCTTGCGCTCTTAAAAAGGCTGCTTACAGTGTTGGTGTAAGTAATGCATATACCTAACCGCCTTATTTAATCTCCACAACATGAAATTATTGCTGGGGCCATAACCTTACAGACTTCGACAAAATGATGGACAAAACATACGTTTGTGACAGACTAACAGCGTCACTGAGGAAGTTCTACGGTCGATGTGGGGAACTCGTCATACACTATGATGTCCCACTCTCCAGAATTGTAGATGATATTCTGTCATAGACCATTTGTACCATCCAACAAAAGAAGTAACCGGATGTGACAATTCTACCGAATTGAAGCGACGGGTGTTGCATGGAAGCAGGAGATGCTGACTCTTCCTGGGCACTTGTCTCACTCCAATATGGGGAGTTCGCTTTTTTCATGTGGTGGAGGTTTTTTTCGTTTGTTTGCTTTGGTTCCTGTTTTATCCTGATTTTGTATGCCTTCGGCTTATGATTTTCTGAATTATCGATTTTGTGCTGTATATAGGGATATGGTCATTACCCATATCCTCACATGCAAATGTAAAGCTCTACTGAAGGAACATTACAAATTGAAAGGGGAGCAAAAGGAAATATGGCACGACACTTAGACCAAGGGACATAAATCGTAAATATTTGTCTGTAGTGAATAATAGAAATATAAGGAAAGATTTTACGGTAAACCTTTGAAAGAAAAAAATCCGAAGCTTTGAAAACCGATATATATATAAATATATGTCGTTCCATTGCATAAGAATTCCCATGATAAGCGCCCATTAGACAAAGGGGTTATAGACTATAATTCTGGATTCCTACTTACGGAGAATTTATTAACGTTCAGATACTTCTGACGTTATAGCATTCAATACGCTCATTATCAATGCAAAACGGGATGTCTGACATTAAGCACAAATGGAAATATAAGTAATGACATCTTACTTTGGGTGTTCATTCTGGTAGGACACGTGCAAATTTTTCGAGAAATGCTTCGCGGAATTTGGACGTGACCATTCAGAATTATACTACCATGAACAACCAAAGTAAGACAGTAATTTCTGAAGAGAGATACTGGAATAAGTAATTCAAAGTAATTGTAATAGTCATTTGTAGACATTTACATATGTTTTCCTTGTTTTCTATACATTCATTGTTTTCACATTTACATAAACTCGATATGATGAGCTGTCATTTCATTTTGTACAAGGTTTAATTAGTTTCCTCAAAGGAAAATTATGAGGTGGCATGTTTATTAGCCCACAGGTCAAAGATTTGGCATTATAATTGATAATTACACATGAACAAACTTTGATACTTTGACTTTAATTAGCAAATTCATAATACAAATTTGCATATAAATGATTCTATACCATATGGTAGTTGCATTATTTGATTTCATATAGATATATTACTCAAGTTGAATGTGGACATTTGCAGTGATTTATAACACATGATAATGTGCATGTCATAAAAGAAGAAAGTACATAAATTATAAAAAAAAGTGAAAATTAATATTTATCAAATATTATCGTAAGTCATGCATGGGGTCTCAGAAAATTATCCTGATAATATTTCATAATGACAGCTATCATGAAGCTTTTTTGAAAGAATTTTGATGAGAGGGCAATTTCTTCCTTGGAAGTGATTTTCAGATTTTTCCATTGAAATATCACCCAGAAATCAAAATGTAAAGAAGAGAAAATGAAACGTATTGACTAGATATACCGAAGAACAATTAGGGTAAGTGCAAAACCTCTAGTAAAGCAGACACAGACACGGTATCGGGCAATATAACAGGCAATAAAAGCTATTCATTATTTTAGATATACACATATTTACTGAATCTGGTATGCAAAAATATCGAAAAATCATTTCTAATAGGTAATAGTTCCTCATGATTATTATTTTCCTTTCCTTGAACAATGTTGGCCTATTCAGCGTAGACAACACTTCATGTATCCGTTCTTTGAGAGTTTCCATATCGGTCTTACACCAGTGGAAAAAAGGAAATCATTCCTAAAGCGACTGTAATAGATTCAGCGAAATAAGCATAACACGATTGAAAATAATAAATCATGAAATTCTTAAACTATAATTTATCTCTCAGTACTACTTTTAAAACTAGGGGCTAAACGTACTGTGTTTTGTGCTTCCATCAGGTATATGTTGGATATACTGTTGGAAACGAGTTATAGGGTCGGGCTTCCTTCCACGGTATAACGTATGTTTGCAACAGTATATCAAACATATACCTGTCGGAACCACAAAACACAGTACGTTTCGCCCAATTCTAATTTATGTGACATAATTTAACTCTGTATACCCCTCAGAGGGCCTCACATGTCACGTAAGAATGACGTTGCTAAGGAGGATCAACAACGACCAGTAAAAAGTACTGCGCTCCAAAATCTAAAATGCATCAACTGCTTCGTGTTTATTACAATGGCGAGAAATCAAAGTTTGAACAATAATTAGCGTGGAAGTTTTTAAAAGAACTTACTTGTTTTGTTGTTTATACGTGTAGATCACTATTAACAAGTCCATTACTATAGCTATATATCACACGATGGCGTCATTTGACCTAAAGATCACCGAAAATGATGACGTTATACGTACAAATTGCAAGAAAGCTCGAAACTTGCAAATTTACGTAGGAATACATTTTAGAGTATGTCAAGTGAATAGGTTTGCAGCATGTATATTGTCGTTATACATGCTTGTTGAAATACTGAGGACCAATCAGAATGCTTGAAGCAAACAGAATAGATAAAACTTTCTCCCACTGTGGACTGCAATATCAATGGGAACGCTGGGAAAAAGATTGATAGAATCTATCCCCAGATGTGATTAGGGACAAGGAAATCTAACCCGAGTGTCCAGGATTTGCTTGTACCACGACGAGGCTTGCCGAGTCGTGGACAAAAGCAAGTCCTGAACACGAGGGTTTGATTCCCGTGTCCCTGATCACATCTGGGGGTTGATTATTTTTCTCCCACTGTCTAAATGCGCTCAAATCGAGATTTTATGTATTCTTTTTCATATTATGATCGGCTAACACAGCAATTGTGAATGACGTCACAAAGATATCTTTTCCCAGCGTTTACATGGATACCCGAGTCCATTGTGGACTGGGATATCCATGGAAACGCTGGGAAAAGATAACCGTGTCTTAACCCTATGGGGTAAGATAACTTTTTCACGTGTCTTTTGACTGTAACGTCAATTGTGACGTCATACACGATTGCTGCGTTAGTCGATCAAAACTATGAAAAAGAATACATAAAATCTAATTGTTTAGCGCTTTTAGACAGTGGAAGAAAAATAATAAATCCTCAGGGACACGGAAATCCAACCCTCGTTACCAGGATTTGCTTTTGTCCACGACTCGGCAAGCCTCGTCATGGATCAAGCAAATCCTGGACTTTCGGGTTCGATATCCATGTCCCAGATCACATCTGGGGAAAAATTCTATTAGTCTCATCGCTACGGGATGAGATAACAGTTTCATGTGCCTTTTGACTGTAACGTCAATTTTGACGTCATACATGATTACTGCGTAAGCCTCGTGTACAAGATTTGCTTTTGTCGTCGTGGTACAAGCAAATCCTTGTCCCTGATCACATCTGGTGATAGAGTCTATTAGTTTTTATATGGCCCAATACAAACCAATAACCCGTTAGCACTTTGTAAATTGCACTGCAGCATTATTTAGAGGTGTGAGGAAGAAATATAAAAGGTCCACAATATGATGATATTGCAGGGATCACAGCAGCTGACTACTTGTAAATGAAATTAGTGGTAAAAACCATTGGATTGATAGCACAAGTGTTTATAAAATGAAATAAAAGATTGTCAGCAGATGATTGTTCAGAACCTTCTGCTACTTGCGTAGCAGATTGTCGTCAAAAGTCGGCACCAGTTGCCCATTGGTCTCGTTGGGCAACGTTGTGTTGTCTCTTGTGTTTGATGTTTATATTTTGTATGTCTCTTTTTCGTCTCTTTTTGAATATATTTCCCTGACATTGTCGCCATAGCACTTTCTATATAGACAGAACCATAGACAGTGCATGTATTTAATATATTTTCATTTTCGTGAGTGAACATCGACGGCGGGTGCGGCTAGCCAACAGGGGATGCTTACTCCTCCCGGGCACCTGGTCCCACCTCTAGCTTGCTAGGGGTCCGTCGATGCTCCATTTGGTTCTCTATTGTGAGTGCTGTTGAGATTATTGTCAGGATCTTCTTTAACTCATTAGTATGAGTTGGTGTTCCTTGTCCCTTTTGTGTCTATTATTGTGGGTGTCAGCTCTATTGTTTTTTCGTTGGGTGTTTTGTGGTTTAGCTGTAAGTGCTGCAGCCGAGTGTTGTTGGAGATCCCCTCCTTTCTTTCAGATATAACAAATGATTAGTGTCTCTCTAGCACAACATAATTGAATCAAAACCACTTCAAAAACTTAGTTGTGGAGATACAATGTACTTGTTACCAGTAACGAATTCTTCTTTTCAAAGGAATTTCAGATAAAGTATTACTTCGACAGTCTTAGAAAGGAATGAGGCATAATTTTAGTTCTTGTCTCCGCTAGTTCTGTATCTGTCATTTTAACTTACCGAAATCAAAACCTGTCTTCATAATAGAAAGGAATTGATCTCCAACAAGACCCGGCTGCAGTACCATAAGTAGTGTGAAACAATGCAGAGGCGGATCAAATTAAGACCATCGAACTCGGACAAACAGACGGAAACGACGGCACAGCGAAGGACAATTTTCTCTACAGAACAATCTCCAGAGTCCAGTGCAAGTGCGGATTGCCATGTAGGTGGCGCTGTTAAAAAGCGCCGTGCTTATTTCCACATGAACATCTGTCTGATGCATGTAAAGTATCTAGGTAAGTATGATAAAACGTAAGCTTAAAGCTTATTCAAACTTATTTTTTCGTTTTATTTAAAAACAAAAGAGGAGTTTCGCTCATTGACCATGGTATGAGAACCTATAACAATATAAATACCAAAAAAAGCAATCCAAGGAATGCTTGTGACACCTTGGAGGCGACATATTTTTTAAAAGGTGATCAAATATGCAGGTCGAGGTCACTTGCTTCATCATTATTGGTATCAGTAGGAAAGGTTGTCAAATGAAATTCGCATATGACCTTTCACTTAAAGATATGGTCAATCTCAACTTTTCAGGAAAGAAGGTCAATCATATTAGTCAAGGTCACAAGCAAAATTAATTTGGTAACAAAAGAAAGGTCTCATCATAGTAGATACACGTGCGAAATATGAAAGCCCTATCACTTACCAATCAAAAGATTAAGCCAATTTTATTTTAGAAAGAAGGTCAAATATCTAGGTCAAGGTCACAGGGTCAACAATAATGGTATGTGTATAAAGGTTTTGTCAACAGAAATACACGTGTGAAAAGCCACAACCTACCACTTACCAATCGAAAGATAAAGCAATTTTTTTTAAATAGGTTAAGTATCTATGTCAAGGTAGCTAGGTCAAATGTTATAGCACGTGTAGAAAGGTCTTGTAACAAAGAATACACATGTGAAATATCAAAGCCCTATCACCTACCAATCAAAAGTTATGGGGTGTGACACCAACAGTGTGACAAACAGATATACGTACAGACGAACAACGGACAAAGTGATCCCTAAGTGTCACTATGCTTTGCAGTCGACACAAAAATGATTGTAAGCAGTGCCACGCTTAATAAATTTGATGGAGAATTTAGGTGTACACGTGACCGGATATTTAGAAGTTTATAAATTACGTCTATCCAGCTCTGTCGCCTGAAAGAAGCTTTGTTTTGGCCTTTTATTGATTTGACATCAAAGATATTATTTTGCTATTTCGAAAACTTGTCATTCCATTCAAAACTATCACCGAAATTAAAGGAGGTTAACATCTTAACACCATCCCTCCTATGCTATTTTAAACATATATTTTATTTGGATATGTTACTGAATCGACACTACAAATCTAAATTCAAAACATCAAAGAGAGCGCTACTGAAATGATTTTTTGTGGCTCCGCTGGAAGCATCACTGATAGAATTTAATATTCGAAACACGTTTCTGGTTCAGGAAAATAAACATTAAAGAAGTACATAGACAATGCAACGAGTAAGACCCAAGCTGATATGATTCAAAAGTATTGACAAGGTTAAAGTTTCGGAAAGTTAAACAGATAAGTAGGATACCCTTATCTTCCATTCTGAGACAAATACCCTCATTTTTTATACTGGGACAGAAAATGATAAAACTTACTTAATATGGACAGGAAAATTCAAACACTGGCCCTGTAGTGAAGGAAACAACTATGTAAACATACCAACATATAAATCAAAGCACTAAAGGTACTGAGTGCGAATATCCAGAATAATATCACTTATAATGTATGACAAAATATTATGTTTTCAAAGTTATATTTGTTCCTGAACACCTTCGTATGCCAGTTTATGGACGTATAAAGACAGAACTAAAATGCAAATGCATAATGTTGTCGTAATGAATTGAAAGATGATGTCTGACAGTGAACATGAAAATTAAATAACATCACATTAAATCTACCCCTCCCCCCATTTATACAACAATCTAATATGACTATCGATTGATGATTCCATATACAAGGAAAGAAGACGAATCTTATTTTCAAATTTGATCCCCACTCTCTCTTTAACCTTTCATGTTCAATGTTAGGTGTGTGCTAAGAATTTGAAGGAAAATTCACTTCTTTTATAGTATATAAAAACATGATACATTATTCTAATATCATATTTCATGATGGAAGTTCCTAATTTTTCCGTCGTATACAGATTTTATTTTGGGAAGCGGGGCAAAATAAGCCTACTTGAATTTAGTTTTACGTTTCAGTGATTCAACTTAATATATTTATCGATAGCACCGTTTCATTTATATATTGTCCACTAAAACAGATAATCACCTGGTAATGGAAAGGGGTTTCCAACACACAGCCTGTGTTCATCTCAGTACATACAGATGCAATTTTTCATTAGGTCCTGCATGTACATAACACGACAGCTCGATTCATATAGATATAATTCATTGATTCAGACAGTGATCAGACTTTATACCGATCATGACACTGACGCAGTCCCAAGGTACATGTAAACAGAGTAACATCGTTAATACATACTCAGTAGACGGGGCTCCCATGCGTGAAGAAATCAGGCAATCGCTATGTGCTATTCGCACAAAAACTGGTCATTGAACAACAAGCCTTGCTTAGCAGAAGCTAAGTTAAAAGGTATATCGTCTTTGATGTTTTAAAAATATGTCATCTTTCGTGTGTCCTCGGTGTCACTAGCTTGTTGTGTTTATGCAATTATGCGTTTCGGTGTTTTATTGTTGGTGCTGCAACCGAGTGCTGTTGGAAATCCCCTTCTTTTTTCCATCAATATATCAGTGTAACTAGGATTCCTTCATTCATCTCTGATAACAAATAACACAAGCTGGAAGTCACTGGAATACGGATGATTTGAAGAAACTTTTTTTTTCTCCGGCCACCACATATATGGTATATTAATCCTCTAAATGATTAACCTAGCGCAAAGATTTTTTTAAGCTCATAAACCTTATTGATTTATATTCATTATGCCATCTGAATTAGATTTATGTTAGTAATAGAGGGTGATCTCCATTAAGACTCGGTCGTAGCACCCACATCAAGACACCCAGTGGCGAAAACTCAGAGCGGACAAACCCAACAAGTCAAGGAAGCGAACGAAGTTGTAATATATGTCTAAATGTAAATGAAAATTTAAAAAAGCGAACGACATTGTTCGGTGTATGGTTTTCTGAAAACAATTTTAGGTATTACTATCGGATGGCTTATCCATATCTTACTAATAGTTTGCAAATAAGTATACAAAAAGTTTCTTGTGTTCTGAATGGAGAAGCTATGCATTATTGGTAAAATTATATAAGTTCGATAAAGGACGAAATTGGAAAAGATTTTCAAAACACAAGTTTCTCAAACTGGGAAGCGTGTTAAATGGGTGGTGGAGGTTTTTGTTTGTTTGCTTTGGTTCCTGTTTTATCCTGATTTTGTATGCCTTCGGTTTATGATTTTCTGAATTATCGATTTTGTGCTGTATATAGGGATATAGTCATTATCCATATTTGTCATTCATTACGCCAAGCCATTTCAATAATCTTTTTTCGGTTCATGGCTGACTATTCTGTGACATGCTTAGTATTTTTTTTTAATTCAGGTGCTAGTTAGTTTTCAACAGATAACCAGGGTTCTCAATTTTTTTGCAAAGTATTTAGAATGTGCTTCTATTTGTTCACTTGAAGTTATACGTATGGTGTAATTCTAGGAAACTCGCAGGATGAGATCAACTCATCTTGGATTGGTAAGATAACTATAGAATTTTTGTTTCACTTACTAGTCAAAACTATGAAGATGTTCCAATTATGTAGTATTGGTTATGTCGACAGCGAGGCTAGCCTACAGATGCATACTTTTACAAGTCTGGCCACTTCCGGCTCTGGCGAGCTCATGCATGAGCTAGCTACAGCCTGTAGAGCAAGGACTGTATTTCGTACTGTTACATGCTGTCTGTTTGTATGGTCATCTTACAGTGAGGTTATTTTACACCCCAATTGTACATTCTTCGAGACCTCTGGGTAATCGGAAAAGTGGGAGGGTTGAGCGCATATAATCCGGATAACCACACCGTTTGCTACTGATATGACGGATGGTCGTCCGAAGTCGGCACCGATTGCCCATTGGTCTCGTTGGTTTATGTGTAGTCATTTGTGCTTTTTGTTTTTAATTGATTTAGCGTTCCTTGTCACATTTGCGTCTCTTTCTGTGCGTGTCTTTGTGTATTTACAGTGGGTGTTTTGGGGTTTTGCTGTTGGTACTGCAACCGGGTGTTGTTGGAGATCCACTCCTTTTTTCTATTATGGTTTAGCATTTGGTCATAATATAGATGGCGAAGAGTGGCACTGTTGGTGGACCAGGAGTCCCCGAGGGTACATGTAGCAAAGTTCGATCAACTTCGCACTCGAACATTTCTAATTATCAAAATGTCTTGAAATTTCTAAAACAAGGGCCCTGTAGCATCATATCCCACCCATCCTGCTCCGTCTTTCGGTACATTTTTTGACATAATAACTTTCACACTCTTTGGTCATATCCGATGTTTAGATTAAGGATCACTGACGAGGGTTAAGTACCCGTCCATGCTGCAAATATATCTGTTCTTAAATAATGCTATTGAATTTGAAGACGTTTAACATGATTTACTTTATTTTCATAAATCCATATGCCCCTCACAACTTGTTACCTCATGCAAGAGGTTTCTTTTTTTCAAACTACAGATCATACATTGAGTGAGAACCCATCCATAAAAGGAAGTTTGAGATGTTCTCTTAATCTGTTTCTTTGTGTCCTCACATCTGCCATTGGTTTACTACAAATGGTACTGGTTAAGCCGTCAAAATCCGGATACCCACTTATATTTGTTTTCTTCGAAAATCTTATTCATTACAAATATTAACTGAACAAAGTAAAGACAGCTATGTGTTTTTGTAAAAACATTTATGTATCATTAGACGCCCGAGGATGATATAAATAGCATATGTATAACCGATCATTATTTACATCTATTGTCCAATAGTAGAAGAACTATTAAAAGAGAAGCTGAAGTTGCCAATCTCCGGAATGGGTTTATCTTCAACCTGTATAAAAGATATACATTTCTTTTAGCAAAATATCACAATAAGCGGAATATTTATCTTAGGATGGAAACCTTATTTAAATTGCTTAGGATGGAAACCTTATCAAATTGCGTATCATTTCCTAATTCTGTGGTTTTTTTTCACTTTCAATTCTGAATGATTAAAATTGAGCAAATGTTTTAAGAAGATACTCAGACGTGAACGTAAGAAAAAGACAAGAAAAACATTGTAAAGAGTCTGTAATTATCTATAACTCACCTAAGAGGAGGTTCAGTTATTAAAACTTTTCTGAAATATAGAAAATGATTGATGGTTAAATAACTATGATGATATTAAAACAAATCCAAAACTAAGATTTGAATATCCGACTACTTCCTTTATACGTTCGTTGGATCCAGCTTGAAAGGGAAAGAAGAGAAATCAAGTCGCTTAATGATAGATCGTAAGAGTTTTATAGTGTTTTACTTAAGACAACAATGTATTTTCTTTTCTTTTAAGAGTGAGAGGGCTTGTACTTTTATCATCACATAAGTCATTGATCTATGTAGAATAATTAACCAGATAAGGGTACGCTATCCATAATTATTCATGAAAAAAGAAGATCATGATCGTTTGCAAACAAAGCAGAAAGAAAATAAAGCATATTATCATATTTATCTCGAACGGGATTCACCAAATTCATAAGCTAAGCTGAAAAAACAAAGTCTGTGAATATGAAAGCAGTCGCAGCATTATTGGGAACTTCCCAGATGTGCAGCTGCTGAAAGAGGTGTTTAATGGATATATACTGATCAGGCTCATGTTGGGTACAGAAGTGGAAATATTATAATATATCAATAAGGTCAGGATCATAGAAAAAAGTTAAAGACAAATAATGCACAAATAGCAACATCATATAGTCTGTGCAAATAGCGATATCATATAGTCAAGTGAAATCAGGTGACTGTCCCATATCATTCAGTGCTTGTAGAAACGAATGTGTGGAGGCGTGCATAGGAATATATAAAATATAATGTGTTTAGGTAGGATATATTTGTGAGTGAGTTCTGATGATAAAGTGCATGTATTTGTATTTTTGATAAGCATCGGTATCCTTACCTAAGATAGTACCGTCCCCTAATAAAATTAAGTTAACATTAGAGTGTGCCTCTATCAATATATTGCAGGTTTTTTTTATTTATTTACTTATGTTTTATATATAAATCATTCATTTCTGTTCTATAGAAGAAATTAGTCATCGAAATTGAAATGACAATTTTTAAAAGAAGAAATTGATTATGATTTTTGTGAGAACTTAACTTACTCGCTATGGCAATCAATCTCTTCTCTTATCTGTATCGCAAAAAGTAGAAAAATTTAATCAAATTAATACTTTCTGTTTACTCAACTTATTTTTTTTATTGAAATCAAGAAGTGTATGAGGTATTTTTTTTTTATTCTATAGATGTTTAATAGATCTTTTATTATTATTTATATATTAAAACAAATTTCTATCTTGAAAACGTAATATTTATTTGACAAATTAGAAAAAAAAAAGACTGATTCCCAAAGTTATTTGTTTTGGAACGATTGATATTTGATCGTGATGTGAAAAATGAGGACTTACTAATCGTCTCCATGACGGTAAAATTCTGTGAAGGAAGGAATAGAAAGGGAAGCTGTTAGTTATGTGTCACATGTTAATGATATTTCACATGTTAATATACGTCACATGTTAATGATACGTCACATGTTAGAATAGATGAGTGTTGATACCTAGATCAGACAAGATTACCTTGTAAAGTTTGACTAAATGAATAAAATGAAGGGATGTAAAGAAGGGTTAGGATATTATATATAGATGACTATACATATATTGGTTATGAAGAAATGACAGAGGGAACACATGTCAATCTTTAGTGCTTTTGAATCATAATGGAGGAAGGATCGAGGTGTGTTGTGTTTTGGAAAGTTTATATCATATCATATCTATGAGGGGTACGCAGTAGAATAATGAAAATAAGGAATAAGCATAGTATCAAAAACAATTATTGAATATTCATATATAGAGTGTTGCAACTTGGTGGGGCTTATAGGCCTTACCGCTAATCCGACGAGCCTGAAATATTACATGATATCGATTGAATGCTTATACTGAGTATGATTTAGTCCTTCACATGAATGAATATGCCTAGCCTTGGTCCAAAAATGTAAGGAATAAATGAAGGGTTTATGGATAGGAAAAAAGATATTACAATACAAAAGGTTATCAAACAAAGCAATACGATCTCATCAAAAAGATAAGTGATATGGGATGACAAAAAGGACTAAAAACATCATGCTTGCTAGACATGACGTCACCTTGGTCAAAGTCTAATCAAACAAGTCAAAACGAGGCATGGATGTAATGGCAAAATTAAATAATAAGACACAGAATTTCATATATGTTTGTTATCGTTGAATAAGAGATAAAGAGATGAAAAGGAGGAGTGGTCAAAGTCTCACAGATAAATTACACCTCCAGGGTGATCCAAGAAACAAACGAGAAGACTTAAGGTTGGCGTGTGGTGTGCTTTACATAGAAAAACTAATGAATATTGCCATTTTCAGACTGAGTCTATGGGAGCACTGTGAATAAGTGTGCGAGATATATTAAAAAGTGTCAGAGATATGTGATGGAGTTGTGACCTTGGTCAAAGTCTTAATGTAATGGCAAAATTAAAGTATAAGACAGATCTGATGTTTGTTTTCATTGAATTAGTGATATAAAGATGACACTTAGATTATGAGAAGGAGGATCGGGCAAATGCTCACAGTTTTTATACACCTCCAGGTTGATGAAAAGGGTGGTGTGTTTTACGTACAAAAACTAATGAATACTGTATTTGTAATACTTAACGTGTGAGATGTGTAAGATAAAAACAAATACAGTCTAAGATATGTGATATTACATTTGTGATGAAGAATTTGCTTTATATAGACATACATTTAATGATGAGTTTTCACCTATTCAATGTGATGTCGAAACTTATTATTTGTTTGTGACAGATATCTGGATTTTAGTCCTTTACATGCTCAAGTTTTCTATTCACTAAGACGCTACATATCACTCTGTTAAGATGTTATTATAATACACTATAGATCTTAAGTGTCATATTATTAGTTTGGTTTGGTAACTACAGACTCCTGGAATTAGTTCTTTCCCCATGATGTATCGCTGACTACGGTTAGACATTGTTGTTAGATGTCTCACCGACAAGTATCATTTGTAATTAGGTCCTGCAGATTTGCCGAACCCTCCTGCTATCGGTCCGATGGGTCCTATCGGCCCTACAGTGTCGTACAATAGTATTTCAAAACATGATTACAATGGAGGACTGAACACTTATTTTAAATAAAACCATCAAGAGACTGAGCACATCTATGAATGAAAGACTATATTTCATAATTAACATGTATTTTTTTTTCTAGAATTTTTTTTATATTAATGAAATGAACTAACCTGGCAATGGTACAGGGCCTGTAATTAGAAATAACACAAACATATTAAACTATTGTACTGAAGTGACGATATACCACAGCGTGTCTTGATGTTCTATACAAAGTATGAAAATATAGACTGAAGGAAAATATGCAAAACTCTGTCAATTTTATGGGAAAATATGCAAAACTCTGTCAATTTTATGGGAAATTTATAGTTTTTTTAATTTTCAAAAATAGCATTTAAATCCTTTATATATATTTAGATATTGATTACTCACCTCCTCCTACTTGGACAGAACGACCTTCAAAAGAAAGAACAGATAATAATTAATATAACTTTCGTGTTTCAACCACAATTATACTGAGAATTATTTACGTTCAACTCATAGGCACATTTTGAACACATAATTCTATATAATAATTCGTTTTCTGATGCTTTAATAATTTACAATTTTCCGACTTTTGAAATTAAACTCATTATTCATGGGGTTTCATGGCATGATGCATTGTATAAAAACCTATAATCAGATATTATACATGTATATGATGAATCAGATAATTCTATTTGGAAGAATATTTACGGTGGCCGTAAAGGGCCATGTTAAAAATAAAAGATAAAATTATGTCGTTTCCTCAAAATGATACTTCATTGGAACGAAATAATTTTTCGAGGAAATGAAATAATATATGTCTCAACGTATGCGTACGCCTATCAAATTTGAATATATCGAAATGAAAGACGTCGAAATTAGAAATTCTGCTATAAAGGAATTATTTGAAATAGGGGTCGTTTCAAAGATCCGAAATCGAAGTTTGGAGGACATATAGGAACGACCTCGTCGGTCTGTCGGGTAAATAAGTTTTGAAAAAAAATTCTTTCATGCTATCAAAGACAGGCCTGTCATACGTTCACCATGAGGAGTACGTATTATATTTTGTTACTATGATTGTTGACCAAGTGACCGTTCGACCTTGACCTTGTTTAAATCATTTCGGTGAAAAAAAGAAGAAATGAAAACATATTTCTTTCATACTCTTCATATTTTTGTCACAATTCCTAAGAAAGAGTACTACATTTTTGAACAATGAATTTTGATCTACCAGTAGTGACCTTGACATTGATTTTGGGCCTTGCATTACATGTACATCTTTTATTATCATAATCGTGATTCAAAACTGTAATTGAAAATTTTCATATACATGTACTTCTTCATCTAGATTTGGAACATATATGCAGAAGTCTGCACATGCATAAAAAGGAAAATTATTTCGTTACAAAGAAATAATATGTGTCTGGTCTATGCTGTAAGTTTATCTGTTCTTAAATGATGCTATCAATTTGAAGATGTAACATTCGTTCTCTCGAAATAATATTTCGTTCTCTCGAAATATTATTTCGTTCAAACGAAATAATATTTCGTTCAAACGAAATAATATTTCGTTCAAACGAAATAATATTTCGTTCAAACGAAATAATATTTCGTTCGAAATATTATTTCGTACCCTCGAAATATTATTTCATTCCCTCGAAATATTATTTCGTTCTCACGAAAATTTCGAAATATCATTTCGTTCCCTCAAAATATGTTTCGTTTTTCACTTAACACATTTACACGAAATATTATCTCGAGGAACGAAATGATTTTCATTATTTTCACACTGCCCTTTACTGCCACCGTAAATACTACATAATACTCATATACATGCTTTTATTAGTTATTGTTCCTTCACCAGAGGGATGTTTTCTACAAAAAATCATACACATGTACTACTTCATGTAGGTATGGCACGTATATAAAGAAGTATGCACATGCGCAAAAAGGAGAATTATTTCGTTCCCACTAAATATTATATGTCTGGTCCATGCTGCAAGTTTATCTGTTCTGAAATGATGCTATCAGTTTGAAGATGTAACATTCGTTACCTCGAAACATTATTTCGTTCCCTTGAAATAGCATTTCGTTCCTTCGAAATGATATTTCGTTTCCTCGAAATAATATTTCATATCCTCGAAATAATATTTCGTTCAAACGAAATAATATTTCGTTCCAAATATTATTTCGTACCCTCGAAATATTATTTCATTCCTTCGAAATATCATTTCGTTCCTACGAAACACTATTTCGTTCCCTCGAAAATTTTTTTCGTTCCCATAAACTATTACTTCATTCCCTCGAAATATAATTTCGTTCCTTCGAATTATTACTTCATTCCCTCGAAATATTATTTCGTTCCTTCGAAGGGAACGAAATAATTTCATTTTTTACACGGTCCTTTATGGGCACCGTAAATTCTACATAATAAATCATGAACATGTTTTTATAGTTATTGATCCTTCACCAGAGGGAAAGTTTCTACAAGACTACAGAGTGTTATTAGGGTAAAAAAAATAGAATGCTACAACAATCCAACGTTTTAAGATAGGGTATGGCTGTCATTGTGTGCATAGACTTTTGTTGTAAATTCTGACTTTCGTTCTTCCTATGCGCTATCATTTGGTGTATGGATATCGTCGCGTAAATAATCTTTCTTTATTTGTGTTGGTCTTTCGTTGTGTGTGTAGAATTTCGTTGCGTATGTTGGACTTTCGTTATGTGTGTATAGTATTCGTTGTGTGTGTTGGATATTCGTTGTGTCTGTTGGACATTCATGGTGTGTGTAGACTTTTTTGTGTGTGTAAACATTCGTTGTGTGTGTTGAACATTCGTTGTGTATGTTGGACATACGTTGCGTGTTTGGCATTCATTGTATGTGTATACTTGGAACCGTCGTGTGCGTCGCACTCTCCTTGTGTGTGTTGGACATTCGATGTGTGTATTTGTAGACTTCCGTTGTGTGAGTTCGACTTTCGTTGTGAGTATGGAATTTTGTTGTGTATGAAGACTTTCGTTGTAAGTATGTGTAAAGGTAAATATTATCTTGACTTCAGTTGTGTGGATGGACTACCGTTATGTGTATGGACTACCGTTATATGCATGGACTACCATCATTAATATTGACTACCGTTATGTGTAAACGCTACCTTATTACATATGGACTACAATTATGTGTATGGACTACCGTTATATATATGGACTACCTTTATGTGTTTAGACAACCGTTATGCGAAATGTTACCGTTAAATGTATGAACTACCGTTATAAGTATAGACTACCTTTTTGTGTATGAACTACTGTTATATGTATGGACTACCGTTATATATGTATAGATTACCGTTATTTGTACGGATTCCAGTTATTTGTATAGATAACCTTTATTTTCAAAGGTGATCATTATTTGTATGGTCTACAGTTTTGTTATTGGACTGTCTTCTGTGTATGGATACCGTTATGAGTATGGACTACAGTTACATCTATGTGTATGGATACCGTAATGTGTATGGATACCGTTATGTGTATGGATACCGTTATGAGTACGGACTACCGTTATGAGTATGGACTTCCGTTACCTCTATGTGTATGGATTACCGTTATGCGTTTGGATTTACGTTATTTGTACGGATTACAATTGTATGTATGTTATCATTATGTGTAAAGATTATCATTATGTGTATGGACTACCGTTATGTGTATAGAACACCGTAATGTATATGGACTACCGCTACATTATTTGTATGGGTTACCGTGTTGTGTAAAGGTAATCGTTTTATGTATGGACTACCGTTATATATACATGTAGTAGTATAATCTACCGTTATGTGTGTGGACTACTCTCTGTGTATAGACTACCGTTCTATGTATGGACTACTGTTATATATCATTTGTATGAATTACTGCTTTGTGTATGGACTACCGTTGTGCGTATGCACTACTTACTGTGTATGGATTACCACTTTGTGTATGGATTACCGTTATGTGTATGGACTACCGTTATATATCATTTGTATGGATTATCACTTTGTGTATGGACAACTGTTTGTGTGTATGGACTACTCTCTGTGTATGGACTACCGTTATGTGTATGGACTACCGTTTGTGTATATGGACTGCCGTTATGTGTATTGACTACCATTATGAGTATGGACTACTCTCTGTGTATGGATTACCACTTTGTGTATGGACAACCGCTGTGTGTATGGACTACCGTTTTGTGTATGGACTACCGTTATGTGTATGGACTGTCGTTATGTGTATGGACTGTCGTTTTGTGTATGGACTACCATTATGAGTATGGACTACTCTCTGTGTATGGATTACCGCTTTGTGTATGGACAACCGTTGTGCGTATGGACTACCGTTTTGTGTATGGACTACCGTTGTGTGTAAGGACTACCGTTATATATCATTTGTATGGATCACCACTTTGTGTATAGACTACCTTTATGTGTATGGACAACTCTCTGTGTATAGATTACCGCTTTGTGTATGGACTACCGTTGTGCGTATGGACTACCGTTTTGTGTATGGACTACCGTTGTGTGTAAGGACTACCGTTATATATCATTTGTATGGATCACCACTTTGTGTATAGACTACCTTTATGTGTATGGACAACTCTCTGTGTATAGATTACCGCTTTGTGTATGGACTACCGTTGTGCGTATGGACTACCGTTTTGTGTATGGACTACCGTTGTGTGTAAGGACTACCGTTATATATCATTTGTATGGATCACCACTTTGTGTATAGACTACCTTTATGTGTATGGACAACTCTCTGTGTATAGATTACCGCTTTGTGTATGGACTACCGTTGTGCGTATGGACTACCGTTTTGTGTATGGACTACCGTTGTGTGTAAGGACTACCGTTATATATCATTTGTATGGATCACCACTTTGTGTATAGACTACCTTTATGTGTATGGACAACTCTCTGTGTATAGATTACCGCTTTGTGTATGGACAACCGTTGTGCGTATGGACTACCGTTTTGTGTATGGACTACCGTTGTGTGTAAGGACTACCGTTATATATCATTTGTATGGATCACCACTTTGTGTATAGACTACCTTTATGTGTATGGACAACTCTCTGTGTATAGATTACCGCTTTGTGTATGGACTACCGTTGTGTGTATGGACAACCGTTTTGTGTATGGACTGCCGTGCTGTTTGTTTACTGTTGCTGTGTGTATAGGCTTTTGTGTGTGAAAAAGATAGGTTTTCATTATCGTTTTCATGAATAAGCACAAAAAATACTTAACATTGTAATTACACCTCTATAATAGGGTGTCTTAATTTGTGTTTTGTTCCGGTGATGCAACACAATGTACATGGGGTAGCAACGATGAGTTAAACAGAGCACAAAGGTGAATAATACTATCTTATGGTTGAATGACATATGTACTGAGGAATAATATTATCCTAAATACGAGGGATACATATTGGAGTTACATAAAGGGTAGATATATGTGGTGATATGAATCATGTGTCGTTGTACCTCTATGATGAAAACCTGGAGCTAAGAAATAAATAGTTTTTGTTATCTAGAGATTCATCTAGCTAAATCTAAATTGAGAGAGTGAGAAAGAAAAAAAAAGAAAGAAAGAGAGGAAGACAGACACCAATTATTTGACGAATACTAGTAATACCTCCTGCGTAACCACCTGGGATGAAAAGTAAACATTTATTGATCTGGTTTATTTTGATTGAAATCATTTGGATTGAAATCATTTGAAAGAGAATTTTATCTTATGTCAATAAAATTAATCATAAAGCATTTGATTCTATAAAAGGAGAAGTAAAATAAAGCACAAGTACCTTTTCCAACGGGGTATGTGACCTTCTGGTGAACAACATTTGGTACTGAAAAAAAGATTTTGAGCAAAATAAAATGACAGAGAAAAGTAAGGAAGGAGTATGTCTATCTGTCTATGTAGTATATCTGTCTGTCTATCTGTCTATGTCGTATATCTGTCTGTCTATGTAGTATATCTGTCTGTCTAGTTGAGCGTGCATTTATCTGAACGTCTGTAAATCTAGTTTGTCTGGATATTTCAATGAGGATATTTAACAGCCTCACTTACCCACTTCTGCGACCGTTTTAACATGTGGCACTGGAAACAAGAAAATGAAGAGTCTTTAGTAATCAACGTAATTATGAAACTAGGAAATATTCAAAAATTTAAAGAAAGGTCGGTGGATAAATCTTTGAATTGCAAATAAAACGTATATATTTACCTCCTACAACTTGTTTTTTGTGATGATGAATGTTCTGGACAACTACAACTGTAAAATAAAGCAACATGATCTGTTATAGATATATGTAATCGAACACTCTATTGTGAATGTACACAATACGATAGGTATATTTAGATAGAGAAAATTACATATCTATAGATACTACGAACGGTAAATAGCGATGATTAATAAATATACCTCAAATTTTCTATGATTGAATAAGTAGGACTTTGAACTATGTAATGACCATTCAAATATGTTCAATTGAAATATTAAGTTTACCTGGTTTCTTAACAACTTCTACGACTGGTTTTGGAATCTTCTGGACAACTATTAATAAAAAAAATTATATATTAAAGAAATAATTGACGCAAACAGTTTGTTCAATTTAATGTCATATTTCATGAAAATTACATGGTGGAAGAAGGAGGATGAATGTAGAATTAAATAACTCACCATGTTGATCGACTGGGACTGAAACCAAAAGAAAAAAAATATAAATTAAATGACGAATACAACATATCATAGTATATTACCAAAGTGGAGACACATAATTAGAATCTAGGGAGTCAACAGCCCCCCCCCCCCGTCCAATTGTTTTGATTTGCTCGTCTCATGAAGAAAGAAAATGTGCGTTCTTATGAAAAAATGTTGACATATATAAAAGTAAAATAGAAAATGACAATTTATTTTTAATTTGCCACTTGACAAGAAACAGTATACATACATGGTCGTTTTTCTTCAACTGCAAAATAAAAATGTATATAAATCATCATTAGGAAATAGAAATCTTGATGTATTGAATTCAAAGATATAAAATGAGATAAAACTGTCACAGTACATTTATATCATGGAAGGATTGGAATGGTACTTACTTATTTGAACGTGTTCTTTGACAACGGGCTTTGGTCTGAATACTACAATGAAATAGAAAAGAAAATTACAACTTAATGCCGAGTATCGAATAAGCTGAAATTTCTAAGAATCGATTTTAATAGAAGTAAAAATATGAACGTAAAAAGAGAGACTGTTTCTGATTATTTCATTATTTAGTGATGTAATCATTACTAACTTCTATTTTCCTTGTATTTGACCACATGTCTGGTTTCGATCTGCGGTACAGGAACGTCAATGGGCACTTTCACAGTTTCTGATAAAAACAAATTATACCTCATTACATTAGCGACTTCAGGAAACATGAAAATATAAATGTAGAACACATGGTTTTCAAGAGATTCATTCGCGACTTCAGGAAACATGGAACACATGGTTTTCACGATGTAGATTAGTAGCGAAACACGGAACACATGGTTTTCACGAGGTAGATTTGCGACTTCAGGAAACATTGAAATATAATTGTAGAACACGTGGTTTTTCACGAGGTACATTCGCTACTTCAGGAAAGTTTAATATGGAACACATGGTTTTACATGGCACACATGTTCTTTACGAGGTAGATTTACATGTAATTCCGAGAGCAGCAGAAAATCAATGGAAACTTACTTGTTCTTACGACCTTAAAGGGAACTGAAATGAAAGTAAAATAAGCATGAATATGGTGAACCAAGGAACGAAATCAACGAATACATTGCTATTGTAAACAGATATCTTCACATATGTTGATCTTTTTTGTTTAAAGACAAATCACATTTCTCTTTTTACTCATTTTTTTCTTTTGTTGAATCTGTTAAAAATGATAAACAACATGTAATAGTTATCATGGAAACATTTATGGTAAAGCTTACCGTGACGTATAATCTTTCTTGGGACGGCTACTTTTTTCTCTAAAAGGACAGGTTTTATGTCTGAAAAGGTACAAATGAATGTATGTACAGACTTGGTGAATGCATATACAGCTTTACAAAACCCTAAATTGGGATGATTCTTTCAAAAATAGAAATGAATAATACTTGTAAATTGATTATTTTGGATTTATTTTCACTATTTAGTAGTACATACTCACGTTTGATTACTCTGACATGAGGAACATGAACTGGGTCTGTAAATACGGAATAAGAAATTTAAAAATACAGATCTATCTATAGTAGCCTGTCTGACAATAGTAACATCTACATTATATGATATAGCATACATCTTTATAATATACTACATATTTTATAACCTACATTTTGGCTAAAGTACCACAAATGAGGATCTATTATCTGATACATGCGTGACTGGTACCTTTGTACACCGTATACAGATTTATTATCTGATACATGCGTGACTGGTACATTTGTACACCGTATACAGATTTATTATCTGATACATGCGTGACTGGTACCTTTGTACACCGTATACAGATTTATTATCTGATACATGCGTGACTGGTACATTTGTACACCGTATATATAGATTTATTATCTGATACATGCGTGACTGGTACACCGTATATAGATTTATTATCGGATACATGCGTGACTGGTACATTTGTTCACCGTATACAGATTTATTATACAGATTATACACTTCGTTTTCCTTGCAATATTAAACTATTTGTAACATACGGGTATTATGTACTTACCCTATGTGAATATCCGGTTTGGTCGATTTTTATACATTGATTTAACATCTGTTTTTCTTTACGTTTATTTTGCTTGATTTTCTGGTCTATGCCTGATAATTTTATGTATAGGAAACCCCCCCCCCCCCCGTTTTTCTCGACTCACGAGTGTGTATTCCGCTGAGATACCTATATCAAAGTCTTGTTTAGGATCCTAACCTTATCTTTTACAATTTTATAAGACTCTTCCATGGTCTTCTATGAAAGATACATCAGCTCCAACCGAGGGGTCTCAAAATTATGTTAAGGAAAATTAAAAGAAAAGAGACGAAATTTGAAAAATATCAAGTTGATCTAATTGCAAAACTTTTGCGATATTCGAATTCAGCGCCCCGAAAATGGTTTATTCTATAAGAATAAACTAGGAATATTAGGCTTTTCAAAATATAACGCAAGATGTTTTATTGCAACGTCGCCGCTAGCTTGTTTGTTTTGCGGGCTGAAATCATGACGTCACAATAGCCAAACGAGATATGAGATACAGCTGTCACGTGATATGTGATACAGATGTCGCTCACATAGCTGTATCTCTTGGGCCTTCTCTGTATATCATACGCGGGTATGAGAGAATAACTATATAACATATTTATATACATGTACTCTACGTACAGAATACTTAAATACCCTACTTACAGTATTGCCTAATAACTCTGGTTTTGTAGATTGGTCTTGGTCCTGCAAAAATTTAAGTACAATCTATAATACATGTTAATAGTAAGAGCAGTAGTTTTATTCTGACCGTTGTCAGTTACTAGTGATCAAAAGTGAATTTATTAGGATCGATTTGAAATAATATTTTTGTATCTTAATGCATTCAATTTGAAACGAATGGATGGATAAACCAAAAAAAAAAAAAAGAAAAAAGAAAGAGAAGAAGAAATAATAAAGAATGACTTACTCCTGATGATCCTAGGTACCTCGTCGACTACAGTGTGTACTTTGACCCTTTGGACAGGCACTTGTTTAAGAACGGGAACTGTAAAAAACGTGATTATATATAGTTTATAATGTAGCTCAACACAAACATTGATTTTAACATTATTTTTTATTTGAAATTCACGATGATATTTAATAAGAATTGATTTATTTTTCATTGTTATAAATATCATCCATAAATTGTAACAGACATATATATGATAATGGTGGACGTTACACTCTATATAATACATCATATATGATAATGGTTTATACCTCTATGGTAGACGTTACATTATATATAATATAATATATGATAATGGTGTATACCTCTATGGTGGACGTTATATTATATATAATATATTATACATGATAATGATGTATACCTCTATGGTGGACGTTACATTCTATATAATGTAATATAATATAATATAATATATGATAATGGTGTATACCTCTATGGTGGACGTGCCTCGCTTCTTGGTGTTCTACAGCCTTGGGATGTGCTAGCAGAAGATAAGACAATCAAACTCAGTATTGTATTCTATAGTTTAGGATTTTTGAAAGAAAAGAATTACTGTGTGTTTTAAATTCTCTTTGATTCATATTCGTTTACTAGTATAAGAAGATTTTCTGCTCCTATATGTCAATTACTGTATCAATAACATTAGATCCGTTCACTTGCTGACAGCTAATAAAGATGATATATGTATTAACGGGATATTCAAAAACTACAACGTTCTCCTCGTCCATCATGGTCTCTACTTACCAACAATTTTCACTGAAAAAGAAAAAGAAAACTTTCAATGACTTCAAGGATTCAGTTATAATCATATTGGGTAATTTATCATTATTAAAAGCGTATATTATTAAGAGAAGTTAGTATATTTTGACCTAACAAAAAGGGATATATATACACAAGTAATCATTACTTATCATCGTATAGCATAATAAAAAGATCATCAGGTATGACAACTTTGTCCACAGATATGCACTTTATAACACTGTTATATTATCATGGATGGAATAGGATCACGATAAGGAAATAAATGTCTCCTACAGAATGTAAGTATACTAACCGTCCTTGCCTGGTCCGGGATAGCCCTCTGTAAATACACAAGAACATTCTATATAAGTATTGTTGTTCACCGTCAAGCATCGTCATCTTGTATGGAATATCATTTTACTCATGGTAAAACACTGCTTAAATTTCTATTATACGCAGCGCCATACTCTAAGTTTACAATAATGCTTCAGGGCAGACACGTGACACCTCCCATACCATAAATGGAAAAACCTTCTCGCACATTGGATAGGCTGATTCCTCTTTTCAGCGGTGCTGGAGTAATAGAATCTAGCACCACTTTGAGTTCCGGATAGAAAAATATCAGTCGAGGGTGGGATTGAGCAAGTCACAACCGAGGCGTTAGCCGAGGTTGGGACGTTGATCATCCCACCCGAGACTGATTTTTTTCTATCCGGAACTCAAATGTGGTGCTTGATTATTTTTCTCGCACATTTAAACCTTCAAAGTCCTCTTCTTTAAGCATCAGAATGACTGAATGTCATGCTAAATATATGTGCACGTGAAATAACGTACGTCAGTTTGTCTGTGACGTCATAAAGGAACAATCAACAGTGCCGGATCAGGGGTGCCGGATCGAATTCTCCAGCACCGCTGAAAAGGGGAATCAGCCTATCCAATGTGCGAGAAAATTCGATCCGGCACCCCTGATCCGGCACTGTTGATTGTTCCTTTATGACGTCACAGACAAACTGACGTACGTTATTTCACGTGCACATACATTTAGCATGACGTTCAGTCATTCTGATGCGTAAAGAAGAGGACTTTGAAGGTTTCAATTTGCGAGAAAAATAATCAAGCACCACATTTGAGTTCCGGATTGAAAAATATCAGTCTCGGGTGGGATGATCAACGTCCAAACCTCGGCTAACGCCTCGGTTGGGATTTGATCAATCCCACCCTCGACTGATATTTTTCTATCCGGAACTCAAAGTGGTGCTAGATTCTATTACTCCATATCTGGCATACGAGATGCCACATGCCTGACCCGAAGCTTACAACATGACGCTTGAATCACAGGGCCATCTTGATACACCAAAGACGCTTCATTGCAAAACTAAAGTAGTGGAAGGATCCTATGACGTTGTGGTGCATGACGTCACAGGGATTCTCAGACGGACGATAACGAAAAGGGGTCACCAAAAATCTCCCACTCTCTTTCACATTCAGATAATTCATAAATATCATCCCCTTTCACATTGAGATTCATAAATGCTCCTTGCAAGTCAAGGAATGTAACTCTGCTTGGGAGATTGGAAATCTCCAAGAAGTCGTAAACACTCAAAGTCAGCTCCTGTTTTAAATAAGGTGAGGTCTGGTTGGTCAAGTATGAATACAATGTGAGTGCATACAGATGCATAATAGGTTGCAAGACAGTAAAAACTTTGGAAACGTGATTTCTTCTTCTTCTTCTTCTTGGTGTTTTCACCGTCTTAAAAGATATTTCAAAATAACCTGCATTATTTGTTTACGAAGAGACACGATTCAAAAATTTTTACATAGACCTAGGTTTTATTTACTATGTAATTCGAGGTTTATATTCATCTAACTGTGTAAGATAAAGTATTTTGTACTGAATATCTAGTACTTAAGTAAAAATAATATGAACTTTTCCTTGAATGTTCAACTAGGTGGGGATGATGTATGGTACAAAAAAAAAGCGTTCACCCCGACCGCTCGAAGAAATCGATAAAAGTTTTTAAAAAAAAACTTGACAGAATACATCTAGCCAACGACATGAGGCGAACCTGAAGAACATAACAAGAGAACGTGACATATCTGTTAAAGGTCAAGTGCCAGACTGTTTTCCGTCAATTAAATTGATCAAGCATGTATTACAACGAAATCTAATGTATGATAAATGGAGTTCCTTCATAAAGTTTGATGGATACGAATTTAAGATAATCTGACAGCGGACAAAAATGTTAGGTTTGTAAGTAAGTTATAGGTGAATTGCAATTTCAACACTTTTAATCAGTCAATGAAATGCATTAATTATTGTTTTGTTAAAATAATAACATCTGTCATGAGGTCATTTTAGTGTCATCATAAATAAATCTCTCTTTATTACTATTATAACGGTATATAATAAATGAAATTTGACATTTCTATCAAGTACATGTAGTATAGAATAGATCATAACAAATATCTCACAGAATGAAAATGATTGGGATATAATTTATGAAGATATGTCTGTTCAACAAAATGCAAAAATACAGATCCGTGGAGTGTCCATCTCTGGTCAACAATATCAGTCAAAACTACATCCATCTTAGAGAACTTTGGTTTAACTATCCACGAAAAACTCAATTACATACGATTCTAGTAGGAGCGCATGCATGTACGTCAAACTCAGAACAATATAGAAGATACATGGACCTGCTACATTGCTCATATCATAGAGAATTAGTCATAAACACATGCGTTTATATTCAAATAAAAAAAAAATGAAGTAAAAAGTCATCTTTACATCCATAGACACACCCCAAAGATGACGTAACCGGCAGTATCGATTTATTAGCAGGTATGGACTTTTACCTGAGTGACAGTGTGATGACGGCCCAAACCCTATACAAAACCCATTTGAAATTTTCAAACCTCCCATTTTCAGTCTTCCATGCACAATTCAAAGTCCCAATCTACCCAGGTCATCTTCCTTCACACTCATCTTCATGCACAACATCTCACATACTTCTCAAATGTCTTTATCACAAACGACTCTTCTTACACTAGAATATTCGCTTTTTACGTCAATGGGTCGCGGATAAGTTGAAAAAAAAAATCATACTGCATCATCCTAATAGCGGACAGATGTGTTATGAGGCTATAGAAATTTGATAGATTGTAGAAAATTAGAGCCACAGATACAACCTCTCGGGTTTAAAAAGATATTAAAAGTTTACTAAGCGCCAGATTTTTTCATGAATCCATTTTTGAGCTTATTTTGATACTATCAGTTAACTGTTTAAGTCGTATTATTCAAATCTGCAATCCTTGTAACTTCAGATTATACAATTAACGTACAACTGATAAAATGAATAGAACGGAATAGATTCGAAATACGCTGAGATGAACGGAAGACAAATACAGTCACGAAAATATCGTATCAAACCACAATCACATTGAGTCATGCTATAGTCTGATTATACGTACCATTGTCAACAGTATGAATATTAAACGTCTTCAATGATATATTGTGCCATGTGACAATTTGACAACATCAATTCGTGTTTCTATAGAATAATGCATGTCATATGATGTAAGTCTATCACTATTTGCCTATAGTCTGATGATACACGAATGTCACTTTGTGTAGAGTTATAGTGCGATGATATTTCACATTCTGTAACTCTAATAAAGTTGAAGTTCTGTAGAAAGAAATTCAATAATCTGATGATATACATTAAATATCTATAGTCTGATGATATGCCATATAACATTGTGTATCTAAAGTCTGATGATATGTCATATCACATACTGTGTCTATAGTCTGATGATATGTCATATCACATACTGTGTCTGTAGTCTGATGATATGCCATATAACATTGTGTATCTAAAGTCTGATGATATGTCATATCACATACTGTGTCTATAGTCTGATGATATGTCATATCACATACTGTGTCTGTAGTCTGATGATATGCCATATCACATACTGTATCTATAGTCTGATGATATGTCATATCACATACTGTGTCAATGTCTGATGATATGTCACATCACATACTGTGTCTATAGACTGATGATATGCCATATCACATACTGTGTCTATAGTCTGATGATATGCCATATCACATACTGTGTCTATAGTCTGATGATATGTCATATCACATACTGTGTCAATGTCTGATGATATGTCACATCACATACTGTGTCTATAGACTGATGATATGCCATATCACATACTGTGTCTATAGTCTGATGATATGCCATATCACATACTGTGTCTATAGTCTGATGATATGTCATATCACATACTGTGTCTGTAGTCTGATGATATGCCATATAACATACTGTATCTATAGTCTGATGATATGTCATATCACATACTGTGTCAATGTCTGATGATATGTCACATCACATACTGTGTCTATAGACTGATGATATGCCATATCACATACTGTGTCTATAGTCTGATGATATGCCATATCACATACTGTGTCTATAGTCTGATGATATGCCATATCACATACTGTGTCTATAGTCTGATGATATGTCATATCACATACTGTATCTATAGTCTGATGATATGTCACATCACATACGTGTCCAGTCTTGTGATATGTCACATCACATACTGTGTCAATGTCTTATGATATGTCACATCACATACTGTGTCTATAGTCTGATGATATGTCACATCACATACTGTGTCTGTAGTCTGATGATATGTCACATCACATACTGTGTCTATAGACTGATGATATGCCATATCACATACTGAGTCTTTAGTCTGATGATATGCCATATCACACACTGTGTCTGTAGTCTGATGATATGCCATATCACATACTGTATCTATAGTCTGATGATATGTCACATCACATACTGTGTCTTTAGTCTGGTGATATGTCATATCACATACTGTGTCTATAGTCTTATGATATGTCACATCACATACTGTGTCTATAGTCTGATGATATGCCATATCACATACTGTGTCTTTAGTCTGATGATATGCCATATCACATACTGTGTCTATAGTCTGATGATATGCCATATCACAAACTGTGTCTATAGACTGATGATATGCCATATCACAAAAGTGTCTATAATTTTTGTGCCTATAGTATGAAGATATGCCATATCGCATACTAGTAGTATGGGTATTGTCCGATAATACGTCATATCACACAGGGTGTCTATAGTCTGATGATATGTCATATCACACTGTATGTCTATAGTCTTATGATATGTCATATCACACTGTATGTCTATGGTCTGATAATATGAATTCACACTGTATGTCTATAGTCTAATAATATGTCATATCACACTGTATGTCTATGGCCTGATGGTATGTCGTATCACACTGTATGTCTATGGTCTGATGGTATGTCATATCACACTGTATGTCTATGGTCTGATGATATGTCATATCGCACTGTATGTCTATGGTCTGATAATATGTCATATCACACTGTATGTCTATGGTCTGATGATATGTCATATCACACTGTATGTCTATAGTCTGATGGTATGTCATATCACATGATTATAGTCTGTAAATATGCTATATCGTATCTGTGTCTATAGTCGATGATATGTTATTTCACACTGTGTGTCTAAATTCCGATGATAGGTCATATCATGTAACGTAATTGTCCGAGTCTATAACCGGATGGTAATTTTCACTGTGTATCTACAATCTTTCGATATGTCATATCATTCTTTAATTTGATGATATAACATGTCACGAAATTTCTTTGTCTATTTTCGACGTTTACAGTTCGATGATATAATGTGTGTCTATAGTCTGAATATCAAGTTTGTTGGGATCAAGGAGATCTATCATGTATATTGGGTCGCCTTATGATATACCTAGTTGAAATGACAAGTCGAAGTGTTTCTGAACTCAGATGAGAGAATGTATTGCCTTATTATCATAATACTGAATATCGAGAACTAGAAGTGATATTAAGTCAAATTAAGTATAAATCTAAGTTTTAATTATACGTCACATTTTTGACGTAGTCGTAATGATGTCATATTGTATAGTTATGATTATGCATCGCAATGTTTCAAGAATTACGACGATTGTTACGTTGTTTTCAAACAAAGAACTTGTTACGATCAGATTCTTTATAGACCCAGGTGATGTCCCGTCACGTTGTTTACAGACCTATGTCACAGGACGCCTTGTCAGAGGAAATTCTAGAGCAAAGAGGATTTTTCATGAATTCATTATACATTGCACCTAAGCATCGTCCATCGCTTAATGCTATACTGAATAAACGCGATTTATTATGAATTTATGAAGAAATCCTCCAGTGCTTTGGAATTTCCTCTAACAATATATCCCTGGGGTCACGTGATATGACTAATTTGCGCACATACCTAAATTCGAACAAAGTACATATTTTGAGCATGTGGGAGTAAAATGGTACGTCCTTTCATGTACTTTCAGACATGAATACGTAAATAAAAACACCCGCTTAGCTCGAACATGTTTACATGGAAAACAAACAAAAAGATACGCAAATCTGTTTCTATGAATAATCAAATAGAGTTACTTTGGGATGAAATGTAAATCAAGAAGGTTCAATGAAAAAGGTACAGCTGAGGTATGGTATGGGGCCATGGAACAAGATGTAGCAGTGTGTGGACAAAAGATCAAACATATGATAAACACGAGTAATAACAATACAAACGGTCAGTGCATACCCCGAGGGAACATGTATATTACATGTATTATTATACAGGTGGTGTATAATTCTGTTATAGCATCATAAATACAACGATCGGCTCTAAATCATTAGCATGTCATCTTCATAAAACACAAACTAATCTTACAGACATGTTGCATAAAAGATATTGAATTACTCACGTGAAAAAGCAGTACCTGAAACCAAAATAAATAAACAGAAGTAAAAAATATGTAGACGAACTATTTTAATTTGAAGAAACAACCCTTTTTTTAAAGAATATTCGTATCTGTACGGGTATAATTACTACCCATGATTCCACCTGGGGGTTTTTTTTTTGGCGTTACATACAGGAAATGAGATAATAAAGCGTTTCATCCATATGTTTGGTCGGGAAATAATTTCCTGTCTTAAATCTCTACCAGAACACGAAGAAAGGGGTGTATCATTTCATAAAAAATGGTGACTTACCCACGAGGGCGGAGAACAGAAGAACCGCCAGCATTGTTGTCACACTAGGTGATACCAAATGCGCTTCGGTCCTGATACAAAGAGGCCTGTATAGAAACTGAAATGAAGTGCTAATGCTTTATATACTAGGTCATTAATTTTTTGGATCGACCTATCAAGAATCAGAGTTTGGTCGAATCTGACGGGAAAATTTGGGAGGCCCGTTTATCTCCGCCTCCAGGCCTCATCATGCAAGCTCCACCCATCATGAATAATAAACAGTTGAATAATCAGCCCCTTATTACAACATGAATATTCATGTAGGAAACATTTGAGGGAACCGCGCATTTTTCAAACATGTCAATTTTTTTAAGGTTTGTTACATGTACCTTTCACCATACAGGTGACAGATACTAAGAAAAACATTTCCGCCAAATATAGAAAAACAAAGAAAGGTGCAAATTCAGACTGGAATGGTAAACATTAGTGAATAACTTCCCCTCAGTTTACCCCCGTACGCGATTGATGCAGTAATAGCCATTACCTTTTCACTAAGATATATTGTTTCAATTTATTTGAACGATTAGTATGGATAAGTACGGAAATCTTACAATGAATGATGCCATTGTGGTAATATGTACAGGGTCTGTTGGCGTGAGGGCCGGTCGTGAGGTGTTGATAGCAGGTGATGTAGGACACATGTTACAGAGTGCCCTCCCCTGGTTTATGACATAGACTACAATAGAGGCAGATTAGTACTGGACGTACGTTAATGTCGCCCTAGATGTCCTACAACCTAACACTGATCAAATCTCGTTATGACATGCCGTCATTTTGTAGTCATCAGAAATTAAAGCGTATGGCGGCATTGACACGTGTTCGTACTTTTTCTGTAAAAACAAGCACCAAAATTTCACATTGACCTTGGCTCTAAAAACACATAAAAATTAAAAAAAAAATTGCTTCATTTTTATATCTTAGAAACTCGGAGTCAAAGAATTAGAAAGAAAATGAGACAATGAATTGGAAAACGAAGAAGGTATGGGAAGGTCTGTACGACACATTAAAATATGCGTGTATTTTGTTGTAATTAACTGTTGAACATACTTTTTGGCAGAGGTGTAAGAAGATAGAAAGAGATCATCGAGGTGATGGAATCAATATTTTATTCCATGACTGCATAAAGGAGAATTATACCCCCCCCCACACACACACACACTCACGCTGACCACCACCACCACCACCACAAAAGCACACGCCGACGCTGAAGTTAAATAAATAAAGATAATGAAATAATTTAAAAAATGATAATAAAATAAAATAATAGAATAAAAACCATGTCGTATAACTGTTGTGTACCGAGGCTAGATAATCTGTCAAATCCAAGATCATTTTATTTGAATCAGTTAGCTTTGATCTTCCGATAAAACGTTTCTTTTCATTGAAGTAATCATTGTTTTAAAGGTGTATGTTCGACACACAAGAGCTCGATGCCAACAACCCTCAATGACACCCGCCCCTTCCCATCTCTCTATAGTAAGGAAAGTAGGGGCGGATATTCTTGTGGATCGTTGGCATCGAGCTCCTGTGGATCGTCATTATTGGATACATATTTCACAAACATATACACTCTCTCAATAGATAGATAGATAGATAGATAGATAGATAGATAGATAGATAGATAGATAGATAGATAGATAGATAGATAGATAGATAGATAGATAGATAGATAGATAGATAGATAGATAGATAGATAGATAGATAGATAGATAGATAGATAGATAGATAAATAAATAAATAAATAAATAAATAAATAAATAAATAAATAAATAAATAAAAAAATAAACAAAAATTAAAAAAAAATTAAAAAAAAAAAAGAAGAAAAATACTGTTTAGTTGAAAGTTTCTGCGGTAAATACTTCATCTTTTTGTATGATAACTGCATCTGTTGTGTGTCGTTATATCTATATAAAACAGTAAAGACATTATTCAATATTTCAGATGTGCAGATATCGTAGAAGAATCAGGCCAAATCCAGAAAAGTTGTATTACCATTGGGGTCACTGGGGCAAAATTAAGAGGATGTCTTTTAGAGATCTCAACAATGTCCTGACGGTGGGTTACAGTGGGCGAAGAAAATAAAGAAGCTTTCAAAAGTGTTCTGACAACCTAATTAAAATAAAAGCTTTACCGCTAATTTGAAAGTTTTTGAAAAAAAAATATGTGGATGTTTTAGAATCAAAACATATCTGGTAGTTACGCCACTGATCATGGCGAATTTTGATAAGTTTGCGATATCTTGCAAACTTTACATCAACAATCATTTGATCCTTTTGGTTTATAAACGAAGAATTGAATATGGTTTGTGATCGATAAATATTGAAAAGCAGTTCAAAAATTTTGCAAGTCACTGTTGTATTTAGAATATCATATACGTATATACTAGTATATAATCAAAAAAAGTGTTTATTCTCGTATATATATATATAATTTTTTGCTTGGATTGCAATGTAACCTAGTTACAATGTGAAATCTAATTGATGTAACCAATTACTACATGTAAGTAATATTTCTATTCTCATGATGCTAGATCCGATATATTTTGTAAGACGTTAGTAATATTTATTTGAACTTTTCTCTTCAAATCTCTATAGATCTTGGTTATACATGTTTTTCTTTTGTTGAAGTAATGAATACATATTGCAATGAACACGATAATGTTATTGGATTTTTTTTTCAAAATGAGATCTTCCTTTCTCTTTAATCACATATGAGCATTTTATACACAATATTTTTAGCTTTGTAGTGTACATTTCAAAGAATTTTCCACAGAACAAAGTCCTTACAACATTATCCACACACCATGTATTCAGCATAATAACTATGTACGGAATTCCAAGGGTCAGGTCAAGCAAGAGTCTCCCATGTTTTATGGATACTTTGATGTAGATGGAGATTTTTTAATTTCTTAAAAAGTCTCGTACGAGATTTGAAGATTTATTCTATTGGTTTTAAAGAAAGCCGTCGACTGGCTCTTTTCTTTGAACTCCAGTTTCCCTCTTCTGTTTTAAGTTTGATTTGTTTTGGGTTAGGAATATGATCAATCCTATTTCAGAGGATCATTATCATATCGACCGAGAGACTTGATCATGAAAAGGTCTTGGTAAGATCAGCGAACATTAAATCTATAGTGGATAGATCGTGGTAAAAGTGTAGAATAGACAGATAAAGATCGGGAACAAGGCGTAATTGCGTGAAGAGAGCGGGGTTTAGTTTAATGACGATCAGACAACGCTCAATCCACGCTCTTACCCGACCAGGACACGATTTACATAGGCTGTACCCCGGACTACCCCGACCTATTCCCGACAATTTCACGATCACAAAGAGAGCGGAAATTTTCCAGTATTCTCTCAACCGGTTGAAAAAATACTGGAAACTGTTCCCGACCTCTAGAGCGTACATGCTCTATTACTGATCGATTTTGGACCAACATACGCTGTGCCAGACCAAGATACGACTGAGAGCCGTCCTCTCCCGACGTGGAAATTATCGGAGTCGGGAATGAATGTAGGAACAGCGGGATTGCAGTGGAACGGGGGCTTGAAATGAAACGATAATGACAAAACATAAGTAGAAAACTTCGATACAATAATACGAAAATAAAGGGCCGCGGATCATACGAAAAAGAGGGTTGGAAAATACTTGCACAGG
The DNA here is from genome assembly GCA_028142955.1 of Pinctada fucata. Lineage (NCBI taxonomy): Eukaryota > Metazoa > Mollusca > Bivalvia > Pterioida > Pteriidae > Pinctada > Pinctada fucata. The sequence goes on along the minus strand of AP027105.1, from coordinate 67,722,420 downwards.
CGAACAAGATTATCGCCAATTCTGATATGTAATTCAGGCAATTATTCATTTCATTCAACCGGTCACAAAACAATGTTACGTATCTCTTTGCTGAAGACAGAAATAAGAAAAGCTTTACTGAGAACGGTTAGCAATGAATAGATTATCTTGAATTCTACTAGAAAGAAGGAAAATAACACATTAATAAAAAATGGCCCCCACCTCGTTTCTTGGGGGGGGGGGGGGGGTTTAAAACCATTTACTTTCAACAAAAAAGCTACATGTATCACTCATAGCTGGAGTACTGACTTTTACTCCAAACATTTAACTATGAAATTTCCAAGAAGTCATTCTTTTTCAAATGAAAATTTTGACTAATAAAATCAAAGCCATTTGAAAAAAAAGTTTTACAAGCGGGACTCGAACCCGCGACTTCGGACTTATAGAGCGAGGTGAAATCTACCTTGACAAACGGAATCTCCACAACAAAATTTGATCAAAATCATCGAATTTCTACATGGAATGGGGTCCCCTTAAATTCAGTTAAACATGTTGCATGATTTTCGTGCAGTTTGCGTTCTCATTTTATTACAAGTAAATAGAAGCTGTAAAATAAATCAAAGTGACATAGCGAGCCGCCATTAACAGACTTGGCGCATGACTGGAAATATTGTTGTTGCATAACACGTAGCTGAAAACAAAATTATCCATGAATAATATTCCTGAGAATAGTCAACAATGAATAGATATTTCATAATTGTTTATCAACTACTGTCCTTCCGTACTAGAAAAATACAAAACTTGCTTTCTTTTCATATACTAACCCTTGAAGTGAAAACAATAAAGAATTAATGTAGGTTCACAAAAACATGCATTGATGCAGTTTTTATTTTTATTTGCACTCTTATTTCAGGAAAACTTTTTTTCCTTTTTTAAATCAAGACGTCAAATTTTTAAGTACAGTTTTGGTGGACCCCAATGATAAAAGGTAACGCTTCAGAGCTCAATTGTCACGTTAGAAAACACATCAATCAATTCTTCAAAATCAATTAATAACAAATTGGACATGAGCAGGGGATATCATGAGGATGAGCAGAGTTACATAACGACAGCTGTAAGAAGAAAACCCTCAGAGTTTCCTTTTCAAAATTCACTATGTCAGTTCCTTGTATGATCAATTTACCGCCCTGTCAAAATTTGTTGTTTTAATTACATTACATCTTTAATGTCCATTTGCTCGCATTGGAGCAATAATAAATGTAATATCTGTCTATGACAATTAATTAGTAGAGTTGCGATTAAAATTTCAATGACAAAACCTTTGATTTGGCGAGTTTCCGCGTCACGTTACAAACCTTTCAAGCGGAGATTTACAATGGTAAGGTGGTCCAAGCAGACAGTCATTCACATCTGTCATCGACCATGTTCTTTTGTAAATGATCTGCAATTCCCAAACAGGAAACCCGAGAAGGATGTGCACTTATATCAGGCATGTTATGCTTTGCCTTAATACTGAATAATTCTGAATGAGTAAATCTCTCTCTCTTTCTCTCTCTCTCTCTATCTCTCTGTCAGATATTGTTTATATATAAGACACTAACTTAATAACAATTGCTTGTGGATTTGATTCCCAATTTTTCGGATAATCTTACCTGCTTACGACCCCCCACTTACCATATACGTCTCTAATTATAAGAACATGTAGCCAAGATCGATCAACTTTGGTTGATCGTTTACTTCAACGCATTCGAAAATTTCTAAAACATGGGTCCTTAAGCATCATGTCAAACTCATCTTGTTTTGTCTTTCGGTACATGCTTGGACAAATATAACTTTCACACTCTTTGGCCACATTACAATTAGATTGAGGATCGCACATGAAGTTTATGTACCCGAAACGTGCATGTCTGGTCGATGCTGCAAATTTATCTGTTCCTGAATGATGGTTTTGAATTTGAAGACGTTTAACATTTGTACCACTTGGTGAGTGTCACTGCTGGTGGACCAGGAGTCCCCGAGGGCACATGTAGCTAAGTTCGATCAACTTCGGGACCGTTTCTTCAATTTCTTGAAATTTCTAAAACATGGGACCTTCAGGATCATATCCCATCCATTCTGCTACGTCTTTCGGCACATTTTTGGATAAATATAACTTTCACACTCTTTGGCCATATTACATTGTTTATATTGAGGATCACTGACGTGGGTTAAGTACCCGAAACTTGCATGTCTTTTAATAAACATGGATCCTTTGGCATTATATCTCACCCGTCCTGATACGTCTTTCGGTACATGTTTGGACAAATACATGTATAACTTTCACACTCTTTGGCCATATTACTTTGTTTGGATTGAGGATCATTGACGAGGGTTAAGTACCCGAAACGTGCATGTCTGGTCGATGCTGCAAATTTATCTGTTCCTAAATGATGCTACTGAATTTGAAGACGTTGAACATGATACTAGACATTTGTCTTGAGTATTCAAAATATAAACAATGTGCATATAATCTCTATTCAAAGGGAGGGGGTACATACATTTGAACAATCATTGTGCCCATGACAAAGGGTCCATATGGGTTTATCCTTATTTGTTTAAAAAAAATCTGACATCAATATCGATTTCAGACCGATTTCGGACTTCAAGACTGCCCTGATAGCAGAAGGTCTCGGGTTCGATTCCCGGTCCGGCCACATTTTTCCTAATCTGTTACAGAATTGGCGCCCGTCAAATGACTCACGGAGCTTTGGAGTCTCGTGTGAGGTTTCCAGGGCGTGGAAACCTGAAAAAAGTGAAGAGGAGTGTGGCAGGAACGGGTATCGTGCCTGGATAGCTTAGTTGGTAAGCACGTCTGCCCTGGTAGCAGATGGTCTCGGGTTCAATTCCCAGTCCAGGCATATCTTTTCCTCTCCTGTTACATTTACAGTGTTTTGTGAAAATGATAGAAAAAGGATCTGTAAGTAGTGTCTATGACCTATATCTGATGGGTGTAATTGCCTTAAACGATATTTGATTCCATTTTCACAACGACTGAATATGTAGAAAATTCTTTTTAACGCAGTGAAGATGATTATGTTCTTGGATAACAAACTAAAAATGGCCATATATTTCAAGAATGCGTAATTGCCTTATAGGTCAGTAAAGGTATACATGATGAGTTGATGTCATTGCTAACTTAAGACATCTGGATATCATTTATATACATTCTCTCTATAAATAATATAGGTAGAATAAATATACCATAACTAACTTTACAATGTCAAAAAAGGCGAGAAATTAAAACATGTTGCATTACTTCATTGGTCTAAGCACAGAAGACTTGTATACATATAAGTGTTGTATTTTAAAACAGAAAAACATCTAGATTTGTAGAATTCTACCTCGGAAGAAAGATAGGGACTTACTTTGAGAAAGCAACATGGAGACCAATTACTATTATGTCTTGTAAGCTCTAACAGAACTGGATTTAAAGAAAAATTAGTATACATCTTTATTTGCCAAAATAAAAATTCAAATATATAGGTATGGCAAATGTGACGACTTCGGCTTCTAAATAAAAACCCATTCCCGTGTGGTCGCATTCCTTCGTTCGTTTCGTATAGTGTATTGCACTCTTACTGTGACCACGGGACTCCATGACGAGCCATACCTAAACCTCTTGTGATGTGATAACATGCATGAGCTCGCTACAGCCAGCAAAGCACGGACAGTATTTCGTATTTCCCTTTTTCTTATATCCATTTACGTGTTCATATGTGTTGCTTGGCCCCCTGCGTTTTGCTGTCTTGTGTGTGTGGTCATATTATAATTATACGAGGTTATTTCATACTAATTTTGTGTTATTCGAAACCTTTGGGTAACTGGAAAAGCGCCTGTAATCCGGATAATCAAGACATTTGCAACTAGCGTGGCAGATGACCGTCCTAAGTCAGCACCGAGTGCCAATCGGTCTCGTTGGTTTATATGTGGTCTTCTGTGTTTGATGTTTTGTTTGGTGTTCCTTGTCCCTTTTTGCGTCTTTTGCTTTGAATGCCCTCTCTGTGTTTTCACATGTTGTGTTTTGCTGTGGGTGCTGCAACCGAGTCTTGTTGGAGATCCCCTCCTTTCTACATTGTATCAATTCATATATCAATTGGCACGCTCTTCAAGGGCACACTAAAATTTCGACGACTTCGTTTTGAGGACAGGGTGACTTACCAAGATAATGTAAATCGTCTTCAAATTCAATCGCATCATTTTTGCGGCATAGACCAGACATGCATGTTTCGGGTACTAAACCCTCGTCAGTTATCCTCAATCTAAACAATGTAATATGGCCAAAGAATATGAAATGTTAAACGTCTTCAAATTCAATAGCATCATTTAAGACCTGATAAATTTACAGCATGGACCAGACATGCACGTTTCGGGTACTAAACCCTCGTCAGTGATCCTCAGTCTAAACAATGTAAAAAAAGTATGAAAATTATTATGTCCAAAAATGTACCAAAAGACGTAGCAGAATGGGTGGAAAATGATGCTACAGGACCCACGTTTTAGAAATTTCAAGAAGTCATGTCCAAAAATGAACCGAAAGACATAGCAGGATGGGTGGGATACATGTATGATGCCGCAGGACCCACGTTTCAGAAATTTCAAGAAGTTTTGATAACAGAAATTTCCGTATGCGTTGGTACATGTGTGGACGACTGACTTTTTCAATGTAGAAATTCTATGGACGATACAATGAAAATATAAAAGAAAGGAGTTGGTGTTCAACCTAACAAGACTCGGTTATAGCACCCCCCCCCCCCAAAAAAAAACCCCACCGAAGGCATCCCCTTTGCGAAAACATATACTAAACAAGCACTGCAAGTGACGCAAAGGGAACAAGAATACCGACATCAAAACAATATACAAAAAAACCACTTCGATATCTCTTTCAAAATGTTAAGAAAAATAATCACTGGTTAGAACCATCCAATAACACGAAATTGAAACATTTACTTTTTCTCCGTACTGCTGACCTGGATTTTTTTTGCGTTTTCGTAATCTCACTGATTGTGGTCTTTGATTTGTATTTTTTGTGTTTTCGTAATCCCACTGATTTTGATTTTGTATTTTTTGTGTTTTCGTAATCCCACTTATTGTGGTTTTTGATTTGTATTTTTTGTGTTTTCGAAATCCCACTGATTGTGGTTTTTGATTTGGATTTTTTGTGTTTTCGTAATCCCACTGATTGTGGTTTTTGATGTGGATTTTGTATTTTTTGTGTTTTTGTAATCCCACTGATTGTGGTTTTTGATTTGTATTTTTTGTGTTTTCGTAATCCCACTGATTGTGGTTTTTGATTTGTATTTTTTGTGTTTTCGTAATCCCATTGATTGTGGTTTTTTTATTTTGATTTTGTGTTTTTTGTGTTTTCGTAATCCCACTGATGGTGGTTTTTGATTTGTATTTTTTGTGTTTTCGTAATCCCACTGGTTGTGGTTTTTGATTTTGATCTTGTATTTTTTGTGTTTTCGTAATCCCACTGATTGTGGTTTTTGATGTGGATTTTGTATTTTTTGTGTTTTTGTAATCCCACTGATTGTGGTTTTTGATTTTGATTTTGTATTTTTTTGTGTTTTCGTTATCCAACTGATTGTGGTTTTTGATTTGGATTTTGTATTTTTTTGTGTTTTTGTAATCCCACTGATTGTGGGTTTTGATTTGGATTTTGTATTTTTTGTGTTTTTGTAATCCAACTGATTGTGGTTTTTGATTTTGATTTTGTATTTGTTGTGTTTTTGTAATCCCACTGATTGTGGTTTTTGATGTGGATTTTGCGTTTGACTTTTGCTCACTTACGGCAAGTATATAGAAAATTCCTTATTCAAGTCAATGTACTATATGTTATTCTCACCAGATTTAAGTTGAAATAAGGATATTAAACCTAATCTCCTCCCAGTTATCAGTACAGAGTTATAATCACTTAGACTTCAACAACGATTAACACGCGTTGTATGCTAAGAATTTACGGGGTTGTTTATAACTAAATCACAATGTATGTCTTGTCCTTGGTGAAAGCTTTATTTGATCAATATTTCCTTGATTTTTATCTTTATTCCTAAATTATGGTGTAAAAGCTATGCAGTGAATGCGATCTTTTAAGTATCTTAAATCAAATCTGAAAATATTGTTCGACAGTATACAAATGTATTCTCGAAATGGTTTAACCAGATGTGGGAAGAAAGGCTCTATAAAAGTATAAGCAATTCGTTTACAAGCAATACACTTCAAAGAAGTAACTATCAATTATGCAGTCTCAAAGTCGAGAAGCAAGACAAAATAATAAGAATTCTTCCAATTTAGAATGTGGTATTGTTGTATTAAGTGTCAAAATATCAAAGGCTTTGCTCGAATGGACTCTATCAAAATGAGTGGATTTCAGATGTTCTAAAAGTTCCTTTGAATTCTTTAAAATCCCACATCTGGTTAAACCATTTCGAGAATACATTTGTATAAAACTTATTTTGTAAAAGAAAAGTCCGATTTAAAAAAAAATAAGAAAACTGTAAGAGATATTATTCAGATGTAAAATAAAGGAGGGGATCTCCAACAACACTAGGTTGCAGCATCCACAGCAAACCCCCAAAACATCCAATGCAAAAACACAGAGCAGACACGCACAGAAAGAGACGCAAAAGGGACACAACACTAACGCACAACATAGAAACATCAAACACAAAGGACCACACATAAACTTCATTATCGACAACATATTGTGGTGTTCGGAGGAAGGTCTTCCAGCTAATTGTCGGAATTCCAATAGGAACCAATTGTGCACCACTCCTTATCGACAATTTTCTTAACTCGTACGAAGATGAATTGATTCAATCTTTGGTCTCTGAAGGGAAAGGGTACTAAGCTTCTGACTTAAGCTTCACTTACAGATATGTAGACAATGTGCTGTCCATCAATTATCCAAGATTCGCGGATTACTTCAGCAGAATCTATCCTTCAGAGCTTGAAGTAAAAAAAAAAAACAACCACAGAGACAATTCAGCATCCTATTTAAACATGGTCACAGGAACACATCATTCTATGACAAACGTGACGACTTCAATTTCAACATCACTATATTTCCTTTTTTTTTTGAATAGCAACATCCCTTTATCGCCTGATTATAGTGTGTTCATATCTCAATTGATACGTTATGCCAGATCAAGTACCAAACATACAGATTTTGTTCTGAGAGCTAGACGTCTTTCAAGAAAAGCTCCTCAATCAGGGATACGTTTGTGACCGACTGATATCGTCACTGAGGAAGTTCTACGGTCGATATGAGGAACTAGTCATACACTATGATGTCCCATTGTCCAGAATGGTGGATGGTTTTCTGTCTTAGACCATTTGAACCATCAAACCACAGAATATGCTTATATCTCTTATATCTTCCGAAATGGAAGTAACCGGATGTGACAATTCTACCAAATTGAAGCGACGAGTGTTGCATGCAAGCAGGAGATGCTGACTCTTCCTTGGCACCTAATCTCACTCCCATATTGGAACTTCGCTTCTTGTCATGTGGTGGACGTTTTTGTTTGTTTGCTTTGGTTCCAGTTTTATCCCGATTTTGTATGCCTTCGGTTTATGATTTTCTGAATTATCGATTTTTTACTATGTATGGGGATATGGTCATTATCCATATTTGTCATCTCAAGAAATGAAGATTGAAATTTCGTGTGTAATCTAATGAGGAAAAATGATATGGTTCTAAAGTAAAAAAAAATAGTTCGTGCTTTTTCATGACAATCTTTTAAACGGCTTTGATGAAAATAATTTAAAAATCCATACAATGTTACAGAGGGACGTACGAGGAGCCCTATGTAGGCTTCATCGACCAGAGAAGGTTCAAGGCAAATACTCCCTTACGAAAAGTTAAAAGGTAAAGGTACAGTTCACCTAGGTGTCACGTGACTTGTACATCACCTCCCTGGTGATATGTTCAGTCAAATGCTTTCTCAGCTTAACGTCTGTTATTCAAATAGTTCAAAGAATATGTTCTTCCTTTAGGTGGAGAAGATGTAATGCCAAAATTGACAATCATGCAAACAAAAGTGAACCTCACAACAATAATGATACAAGATGTCCATGACGAGTAAGCATCTCTATTTGGCATAAACCATCTGTCACTATAGTGAATGAAAGTCAAACACAAAAGCAGATGTTAAATTTAAAAATCACAATCGGAAGGCTTACAAATTCTGGAGAAAAATAAAACTTTCTCACGCGAAAAATAACATTTTGATAAATAGACGGAGACACAGTTCCATCGAAACACGAAGGACAACTCATAAGTAATGAACAATCTTAAGTCTAGGTGCGGAATTTATATGTAAGTAGAATGCATTGTAGGGTGGCGCTGTCAAAACGCGCCGTGCTAATTTGCAAAGATTAACATATTGATGTCCTAATATTACATGAATCATGTTACATATCTAATGCAAGTATAGTATCCAAGTCCTTGGGTTGTCAAATATGAAAACTATATTTATATCTTGTTTCTATACCAAATGTATAAGCAGAATAAGAATTGGCATGAACTTCGAAATATTGATGGTAATTGTTTTATCATTTAAATGATTCGCATGTGCTTTCCCTTCTTGCTTACGACATTTTATAAACTGATTTATGCATTATAAGTTTCCTCTTTGATGTAAATGGGATTCCATTGACTTCGGACACCTTGACATCTGTTGTGATTTTGTTAATAAATGCGAGTCATACATAAGCTGTCTTTCTTTTTTTTCCGTTTTCAATGATATTTCTTTGTAAAATGAATATTTCTGTCGAAATGTGAAAACCTTAGAACTTTTTACACAATTACTGCAGTCTAAAGTGTAGCTGTGATTTACGGTATTGCATTGAAATGCATATGTGTCACACCATATATATGCAAAAATCATAAAACAGGAAAAATCCTCTATATAGCCTTTCCTTCTTCCTAAGAGAGCAAGACCTTTTGCATATGACATAACTAAATTACTACCAACCGGAATGATTTATTCACTGATTGTTGCCAAGAATTCTGCAGTCTACAGAATGATATGAAATGCTTCATTCTTTGTGGTAAATTTAGATAATACACTATAAATCATAACTATTAAATGTCCAAGGTAATTTGATCATTTCTAATTACCCAAGTTCAAGGCTTGACTTTTTGGACGAAATAATAAATGAGAGCTCACACACATCTTAAACCGCCTTATGCATCGATAGCATTTGGTTGTGTGAAGATGATATTTTTATTTTTTTTTAATCATTGATAAAGTATGAAATGTAAATGTGAAAAAAAAAATGCACGCTCCCGATAACATAACCTTAAATTTTTCAAAGTCTAATTGGAACCCCCCCCCCCCTCCTTTTCAGAAAAAGAAGGATCGAGTGATCTCAAACAAGATTCCGTTGCAGCATCCATGTGCAGCATGCGAGAACACAGAGTAGACAATCACATATTAAGAGACGCAAAAATGATATAGAAATTCAAATACGACATCGAAACACTTAATACAAAAGACTACAGATAAACCAACGAGACCAACAGGCAATCGGTGCAGACTTAGGGTGATCATGCGCCACGCCAGTAGCAAATGATGTGGTTAACCCGGTTATGTGCGCACTACACTCCCACTTATCCTGGTATACAAGAGTCTCGAAGAACGCACATATTGTTACGTATAACAACCTCCACACGGTAAGATAATCACACAAGTATAGATTTTATTCCAGTTCTATTGCCATACATCTAGTATATCGCATATCGGGTAATTTTCGGGTTCGCGAAAATGACCATAAAAAGGTTTGTCTTTTTAGCTGAGTTTAAATGTGAAATAAAATACGATCATGCATGATTACATATACAACTGCGAACGTTTTTCTACCAGGTTTACGTATCAATACATGTACAATAATACAAATGTATAACAGTTCACTCGTTTAAAGCATCAACGATGCAGGCTTCTTTAAAAGCATTGCTTATAATTTCTGGTTTGCCACGCAAGTAGTCATGTAATTTTGTGATCCAAAAAAAAAAAAAAAAGGCCTATTACCCCAAAATCATTGTCTATATTTATTTTCTTGCGAGAAATACACGGGTAATCAAAAACATGAATTGAATCGGGAATCGTTTGATTTAAACTGGGTAATAAGAGTAATTAACGTTACACGTTATCTGTACACATGTAATTATCTTAATCAGATGAGCACTCATAAACACAGCAGGACAGTTACATATAACCGTAACTCTACTAGTAAGCGTTATTAAGGAACATTAACAAGATCAAGGGTTAAAATCTGTGCCTTTTTTCGCTATGTCCATTTTTCGCTATTTGATGATGCCGCGAACTCAGCGAAAATAAGTCACACGCGGAAAATTCCCGATATACGTTATGTATATTGTGTCTTGCTCAATTCTACAGTACATATCGACAATCAGTATGAGATCGTTTAGTCTTTAAAAGTACAATTAAAACCATCATAATGATAGCTTACATCATATAATTAAATTGTTTTCAAGAACATCTGGGTCGGAAGACAAAAATGAAATCATGAACATGTACAGGTGTTTCTAATCAATCAATTCAAATATCTGTGGATCAATACTGGAATGTTGGTCAGTAAAACATGTATACATTTGTTATCTTTCTTGCAATAAAAACAGATAACTTATCAATTAAAAGAAAAACCGACAGCAGCAAGATCATGAATTGAAATAAAAACAAACAAAACAAAAAAACAGACGCTGCTGCTGCCAGAATAGAGATGGTTAAACTTAGATAGCCAGACATGCTTGTATCGGATATTCGAATTTCATAAAAAAAACTTAGTTCCATATAAAAGATTATCAGAAGTTACTAAAATGTTTCTATATGGGAAGAAGTATACGTGAAAGGTATATAGATAGAACAGAGAGATAAAGGCATACAGGTGTACACAGATAAATGGTCGCTAAAGCTTAATGTGATTAAAACAAAAATAATGATATTTAGGAGTGGAGGTAAAATAAGAACTGACGAAGAATGGTTTTATAAGAATGAGAAAATAGAAGTAGTAGATACTTATGTACTAGATTGATAGCAAGCAAAAGGAAAGTTTGTGATGTCATGTTTGTCTTAGAGTGAGGTGTTCATGTGACCATCAGTGTTATAGGACAGCATAATGTCCAAATAGGATACTGAATTATTTGTCTCTGTAGTTTCTTTGACTCCAAGCTCCGACCTAAATATCAAAGTTGTAAACGGAAAGATTCATACAAGTGTATATGACAAAAGGGATGATTTTGGATTCAGCATAGTAAATTTCCCCTGGCTTGACGGTGATATTCCAAGATTACCGTCATACGGCATTTACATATCACAGCTCATCCGGTACGCTAGGGCATGTACTGATATTTTGGATTTTCACAGTAGAAATTTACAAATTACCAAAAAACTTTTAGGTCAGGTTTCCGCTTTCATAAACTAGTTAAGGAGTTGAGCACAATTGGTACCCATTGGAATTCCGACAATTTGCTGGAAGACCTTTCCTCCAAACACCACAAAAACGCTGTCGATCAGGAAAATTTGTATTTGCGATTTCCGTTCACGCTTGTGAACGGATTACTTATATTTTTGCGAGTCTTTCTTCCAATTTAGAATGTAGGATTGTAGTGTAAAGTGTCGAAAAATCAAAGGCTTTGATCGAATGGACTCAACTGAAATATTATTTGTATTTTTATGTACTCAACTTTCGAATTTGTTTGATAGTTTTTGTCAATTACTCTGACTTTCGGTTTATGCTTTTATCATATACCATGACTTTCATAGCTGTGCATGCGTGTTGTAAACTCTGGTCTGCATTTTTGTGTTAGGTGTTTTTGTGTTAGGTGTTTTTGTGTTAGGTGTTTTTGTGTTAGGTGTTTTTGTGTAAGATGTTTTTGTGTTAGGTGTTTTTGTGTTAGGAGTTTTTGTGTGTGTTAGTGCACGGGTTTTATTGGATATCTAATTTGGTTGCTCGTCTGTCTTTTCAACGCATTTGAAATTTTCTGTTACAAAATTTCTTGAAATTTCTAAAACGTGGGTCCTGTAGCATCATATCCCACCCATTCTGCTACGTCTTTTGGTACATTTTTGGACATAATAATTTTCATACTTTTCGGTCATATTTCATTGTTTAGACTCAGGATCACTGACGAGGGTTTAGTACCCGAAACGCGCATGTCTGGTCCATGCTGTAAATTTATCAGGTTTTAAATGATGCTATTGAATTTAAAGACGTTTATCAATTCCTTAATATTCTAAAAAATTGCTGAGGAAGTTTCGTAAAATATTTGATTAGTTTTATAGTACAAACATAATATCTGTGGTCGTTTATTATACATTTTAATTACATTCCTGTTGTTTATTTGTTTCGATGTTCGAGAACATTACATAATAGATACAACCACTCCCAAGATAATATACAAAAAGACTGACCTTTGACCCCGCAGACATTCATAATTGATTTATTGCTCATTTACAACTTTTCTCCTTAACGATTAAGGTAAGTTTTACAAATGGTCCTATGTTTAATCAGCATGTTTTAAGTGTCTTCACTACTTCGTTTGGCAATTGATCTACATCTTTTTTTGTCTTTTGAAAACGAATATCGGGCAAAAATATTCTTAGTAAGGCAAGTGATCTTACTTCTAGTCCCCTCTCACATCAACAAATTGAAATATACTCTGTATCATATTTTTTTCTGATTTGCCGACAGCTAACCTTACAGGAAGAATAAACAGTCTGATGTGATCAGTGAATGAAAATCAATCATAGAACCCGAATCAGATACCAATTCGCAATCTAAAGAAAGGAAGGGATCTCCAACAAGACCCGGCGGCAGCACCATCAGCAAAGCATCCAAAGTGAAAACACAGAGAAGACGTGCACAACAAGATACACAAAGGGAACAAGGAACACCAAACCTGGCATCAAAACACCATTCGCTACACATAAACCAACGAGACCAATATACAATCAGTGATGATTTAGGACGACCATATGCTACGCCTTTAAAAGTGGTACCTTGCTAATTATGACACGGAACTGTTCCAACTCTTTACATTCTTTAAGAAAATCCAACCAAATTTTAATTCACCAGACACGTATTTCGGATATTAAATCCTCATCAGTGATACTTATTAAATACCGAAGTGATTTTCTGACGGCCAAATGTTCTTCGGTAGCGCACTCTTGTTTTATTTTTTGAATTTGAATATGTGCATTTGAACAGTTTGAACATATTCAAATATCACATGAATCATGTTAGATATATTGTGGAAGTTACAGTATCTAAGTAAGTAGGTTTAAAAAGGAAACTTAAAGGTTATTTAAAATTCTGAGATGTTCAATTATTTCCTCGTTAAAAGTACGGCAATTTCCAACGTAGACGAGGAAGTTGCAGTAATTGCAGCAGGAAACATACTCATAAACAAAAACAGTACAACACGCCAATCTACAACTGAGTCGTCCATTCGGCTTGAGGCGATTTTTGCCGGATACTCCGGAATCGTCCTGCTCCAAGGGTCCCCTCATGCCAACATGAAATAGAACGTTGGACATTCACAGGAATAAGTTATATACCTTGTTTTTGTTGTGAATACATTATGTTTAAAATGATAAAGAATAAACATTTATATCTTGTACAAAACACTGCAAATGTCTCCGTTTTCGGTTTTCTACATCAGTGACTAAAAGGCGTGCGTATCATGGAGCTTGATTTCAAAACTGTACATAGAAACAAATGAGTCAGTGTTATCACAACAGAGATGATTTAGGATGTATCCGGTTGGTGATGGTACACGGTTAAGGATAAAAAACGCGCTTCAACAAATTTTGTAGGATTTTATCATGTTTTATGTCAAACGTCTTCAAATTCAATAGCATCATTTGAGAACTGATAAATTTGCAGCATGGACCAGACATGCACGTTTGGGTACTTATTTATCCTGATTTTGTATCCTGTTGTACATTGTATCCCAATTTTGTATGCTTTCGGTTTATGATTTTCTGAATTATCGATTTTGTACCGTGTATTGGTATAATTATGTTCATTGTCCATATCTGTCATCATTGACCAAAATGTACAAAACATTATGTTAACCAACAACACCATTAGAAATAGTAATTAAGGTAGATTCAGCAGAATAATAAAATAATGACGAATTCACTACGTCGATATGAAACCAAATTATATATATTACCTACATTACGTATAGGACAGAGGAACATTGAATCAGATTTTGAATTGAACCAGGCCTTGGTGATTTGAGAATGCTTACAAAAAATAGAACTGCAGAAATGGAGGTTCGTAGGTAGTACATACATTTTAATATCATCTTCAGAAGCAATATTCACATCATTACACACAAACACATAAAACACTGACCCTAGACCAATTAACTCACACCAAGATGGTATTAAGATGCATGTAAGAATGCTTTGGATTTTCATTATAAGATTCACGAGACAACTATATATATAAATAAACGGAAATATTAAAGAAAACTTTGATAAAAGAACATTATTTTTTATTTCTAAAGTGGGCTGAACGAGCAGTAGCGTACACAATGACCTACATTTACATGTATAAAATGTATGATGTGGCTTAGGAATCTGTAATATTCAAAACTAATCTGAAGATTGATACCTGTTAAACATTTGGAAAATCCAAAATTTATGCCTCGATCACGTTTCGTATAAACAACAATTCCACTCGATCATGGTGTTTAGTTGTTTACATGTTTAGGTGCATATTATTTGTTTATTTGTCTCACTACTTTTTTTTCACAAAAATGCTAATAAATAAACTTGAGCGAAAAAGTACATGTTGGACGATACGATGAAGATATCAACATTATAATATCTCGCGTTCTTTCATGTTGGAAGATACCATCCAAAACACGGAATTTAACAAATACCGGATATGATTTTTTTCTGCACGGCCTTAGTGACGGGTGTTGGAAGCAAACAGGAGATGCTTACTCTCCCCGGGCATCGATCTAGAGCTTCTCCGTTGGAGATTACTTTTGCTTCCATGCAGAATGTTTAAGTTGATAGTATTATTTATTGTGAAAATATTTTCTATTTTTATATTTACTCTTTGTCGATGTGATGATCTTCAGTATTCTCTTTGTTTCTAGTTTGTAATAGCAGATTCCACCAGTTACTATTATATTCGCAGGCTTTTGGGTCAATGGAATGATATTTTTGAGTTAATTTCTTCATTGATGTTATTCAAGGTGCACGGTTGCTGTGATTTTTGCTTAAATTTTCTCATTGTAAATGTGATACCTCGGCAATGAGCAACCCCTCTTGTTTTTTTTTATAACACAGCGACGGAAAATAAATAGCTTTAAGCTATCCGTTTGGTACTACTGCCTAAGATACTATAACTTGTATCATATATGTAGCATTGTTCGTGTGATACTTGTATATGTTTAAATTGTACTAATTAGCACCCGCCAACTTTAAAAAGCCACCTACAATGCATTCCGTAATTACACTGGGCTGGAGATAGTTCATTAGATAAAGTTGTCCTTCGTGTTTCCATGGAGCTGTCGCCGTTTGTTTGTCCAATTTGTTCTTTTGATGAGAAATTTGTGTTTTATATTTTTGCGAGAATTTGTAAACCTTTATTTTGTGATTTTGGGATCTTGTATCGTGTTTCGTGTATGACTTTCATTCATAGATTGTCCGATTCTTAATCTCAACCCAGTGTTTGTCATCGGAACATTTCCCTTATTTAAGAACTTTTAAAAATTCTACAATGATCCGGCATTTTCGTCACCAATGAAGAGGTGACAGTCTGGTCATATGACTACGTCTCGTGACATATTCAGTCCAATGTATTCTGCTTGTAAAACTCTCGTTCATTCTCTTGTTACATCTCAATCCAGTGTTTGTCATCGGAACATTTCCCTTATTTAAGAACTTTTCAAAATTCTACAATGATCCGGCATTTTCGTCACCAATGAAGAGGTGACAGTCTGGTCATATGACTACATCTCGTGACATATTCAGTCCTATGTATTCTGCGGTCAATTCAACACGGTTCTTTATGCCATGATTACTTGGTGAGTGTCACTGCTGGGGGACCAAGAGTCCCCGAGGACACATGTAGCCAAGTTCGATCAACTTCGGTTGATCGTCTGTCTATTCAACGCATTTGAAATTTTCTGTTACAAACTTTCCTGAAATTTCTAAAACGTGGGTCCTGTAGCATCATATCCCACCCATTCTGCCACGTCTTTTGGTACATGTTTTGACAATCATAATAATTCTCATACTTTTTGGCCATATTATATTCTTTAGACTGAGGATCACTGAGGAGGGATTAGTACCCGAAACGTGCATGTCTGGTCCATGCTGTAAATTTATCAGGTTTTAAATGATGCTATTGAATTTAAAGACGTTTAACATTTGAACTACTTGGTGAGTGTCACTGCTGGTGGACCAAGAGTCCCCGAGGACACATGTTGCCAAGTTCGATCAACTTCGTTGATCGTCTGTCTATTCAACGCATTTGAAATTTTCTGTTACAAAATTTCTTGAAATTTCTAAAACGTGGGTCCTGTAGCATCATATCCAACCCATTCTGCCACGTCTTGTGGTACATGTTTTGACAATCATAATAATTCTCATACTTTTTGGCCATATTATATTCTTTAGACTGAGGATCACTGAGGAGGGATTAGTACCCGAAACGTGCATGTCTGGTCATATGCTGTAAATTTATCAGGTTTTAAATGATGCTATTGAATTTAAAGACGTTTAACATTTGAACTACTTGGTGAGTGTCACTGCTGGTGGACCAAGAGTCCCCGAGGACACATGTTGCCAAGTTCGATCAACTTCGGTTGATCGTCTGTCTATTCAACGCATTTGAAATTTTCTGTTACAAAATTTCTTGAAATTTCTAAAACGTGGGTCCTGTAGCATCATATCCCACCCATTCTGCTACGTCTTTTGGTACATTTTTTTCTACAAGCAGGAGATGCTTACTCTTCCTGGGCACCTGGTCTCACTCTCATATCGGGAGTTCGCTTCTTTTCATATGGTGGAGGTTTTTGTTTTTGTTTGCTTTGGTTCCTATTTTATCCTGATTTTGTATGCCTTCGTTTTCTGATTTTCTGAATTATCGATTTTGTACTGTAGACAGGGATATGGTCATTATCCATATTTGTCATTTGGACAATCATAATAATTCTCATACTTTTTGGCCATATTACATTCTTTAGACTGAGGATCACTGACGAGGGTTTAGTACCCGAAACGTGCATGACTGGTCCATGCTGTAACTTTATCAGGTTTTAAATGATGCTATTGAATTTAAAGACGTTTAACATTGGCCTTTGCCATGTTAATATTGCGTCTCTGTTACGGCCATCAAAAATGAAGGACGATATAAAAAGGCCAATTTTTCTCTTTCGATTTTCTACGCCAACGGTTATTTTTAAAAATACTTAGGGTGTTATTTTTTTTAATTTATTGATATAGGAAATAGATATGAAGCGTATTGTTCCTTGGAAAATGCATGGTCTCTTAATGTAGAGCATCCCTCAGGTCTCAGATGCTCATATTTCAAAAATAACGATTTTTACAATATTTTCATTTCCATATATTCGCACATTTAGCCAAGTTCGATCAACTTCGGTTGATCGTCTGTCTCTTCAACGCATTCAAAGTTTTCTGGCACTACAATTCTTGAAATTTCTAAAACGTGGGTCCTGTAGCATCATATCCCACCTATCCTGCTACATCTTTCGGTACTTTTTTGACATAATAATTCTCACCCGCTTTGGCCTTTGACCGCTTTTGTTTAGATTGAGGATCACTGACGAGGGTTGAGTACCCGAAACGTTCATGTCTGGTCCATGCTGCAAATTTATCCGTTTATAAATGATGCCATTGAATTTGAAGACGTTTAACATTAAAATTAAAAGCTTATGTTAGACCTGATATGAAAACAAAATATTTCTAGTGGTTTCATGATTACACCGAGAACTCAAGCCGTTTGAACTTTAACATTGGACCCTATGGGAAAAGTAAGAAAAATCCAATTTTAGAGGTGATAAAATGTAATAACTATAAAAATTCTTTTCCCAAAACCATATTAGTTTGATAATCTGAACAATATTCTGAAGAGAATAAATATGGTATCCAGGCAAAAAATTACCGGCAATTCTGACGTGAGGGATACTTTACCTTAAAATGCGATCTAAATTTTCGACAGGATGGCCGTAACTGCAACGCTGGATGGCCGTGACTACAATCTGACAAAGTTAATTGATGGCCGTAACTGACATTGCTTTTTATATTCATACAATCGCAAGCACTATTTCATGATACGCGAATGTGGCATTTTCCCCTTTGAAAGGAAGGTTGGCAATGGAAGATAGAATTACTGATAGTCTAGCGTTTAGATCCTCTCACCAAGCTTTATATTTGTGATAAATTTGATTATCGTCAGGATCTTCTTTAACTCCTTTGTATTAAATTTGAGCATTGTAGCAGATTCCGTTGTTGCGCTGGACTCCGTAGGGGTTGTTCGTTGTATGGTGTTGTCCTTCGTGTATCTATAGAGTTATGTTATTGTCTCCGTCTCTTGACAGTGATATTTTTCCCTGACATGGTCGCCATAGCACTTTCTATATAGACATAACCTCAGACAATGCAATGCCATGTATTTTATATATATTGTTTTCAATTTTCGTGTATGAACATCGACGGCGGGTATGGCTAGCCAACAGGGGATGTTTACTCCTCCCGGACACCTGGTCCCACCTTTAGCTTGCTTGGGGTCCGTCGATGCTCTGTTTTGTGCTCTATAGTGAGTTCTATTGAGATTATCATCAGGATTCTCTTTAACTCATTTGTCAACTTTTTCTCTTCTTTTCGTTGTTTTCGCTATTTGGGATCGCCTTCCTGTCTTTGCTTTCTTTATGTTTTGCTAACATTTTAATTTGTATGCATGTTGATTGTGTTTTTTTGCGTCGCTGTTATTTTTTTCACCTTTTTGATATTACAATTAATATAAGACGTGTGAAAGTAGAAAATCGTATAATTGTGTGGAATGTTATGTTGTTATGTATAAGGTCACTATAATATGAAAGACTTGTGGGAGCTGTGTGCCCAATGTTCGTTGCTATATCTATAAGTTAATATTCAAAAGTCCGCAATGTGTACTATATCCTGCTTTTCGTAAGCCATGTAAATGTTAACATTTCGCTTCATATGTAAAGTCGCACTATTTTATGTTTAACGTCTTCAAATACATAAGCATCAGATAAAAGCAGATAAATTTACAGCATGTACGTTTCGAGTATCTCATCCGAAAAAAAAAACAAACAATTAAATCGATTCCATGCAGTCAGGGTATGTTTTGAAAGAATAGAAAGAAAAGCTCCTTTTGGCTCAATTTCGGAAACAATCAAAACCAAATGTGAAAAAAAAAACGTTCCTATCTTGATGATGACAACTATTCTTATAGATAGCGCTGCTGAAGTAATGATAAACATCTGGTCTGACAATTGTCTATCTTCTACAAAGGAGAGGAGTGTGGAATACTAGCAGGAACTGCTTAAATAGACTCTTAAGAAAATATAAATAAAGGGGTTGGCGTGCCATATTTTAAAAAAAGTATTTCTTCCGATTTCAAATCACTGATGAGAACCACTGATGTGGCCGTCATGATCCGACATTCCGTCTAGAAGGTGTTTCTCTGACAGTGGAGTTTGACACTTCGTTTTACTTGTGTATATTTATTACATTCGTTTTACTAGTGCATAATTACTACATTCGTTTAAATATTTTGATTTTTGGGAATATCCCAATCGTAGCATTCCTTGACTGTCCGAAAGAATTTGTGATTTGTCACCTTTTAACACTAATCAAAAAGAAGCATAGGTACATTTTTAGTATAACGGAAATAAAGAAGTTTAAATACCATGTGATGGTAGTCAAGAAAGGAGGGGATCTCCAACAACACTCGGTTGCAGCACCCACAGCAAAACCCCAAAACACCAAATGAATAAACACAGATCAGACACGAACAGAAAGAGACATAAAAGGACATGGAACACCAACTCACACCATTGAAACATGAAACACAAAAGACCACACATAAACTAACGAAACCAATGGACAACCGGTGCCGAATTAGGACGGGAAATTTGCAACGCAAGCAGCAGACGGTGTGGTTATCCAGATAACGTGCGCACAGCCGTACAACTTTTTATGATTTCCCAGAGGTCTCTAAGAACGCACGCTTGTGGTGTTAAATAACCTCCCCGCTGTAAGATGACCATACAAACAGACATCATGACGCAGGTACCTAAGAAACGTACAGATGGAAATACAAATGGATAAAAAAAACCAGAGGGCATGCGAACTCTGCCGGCTGTAGCGAACTCATGCATGTCATCACCCGAGGAGTTCAACTGATAATTGAAGAGGACAGGTGGTAGTAGCCCTGTCTTCTCTAAAGAGGTTTGGACAGGACCCGTCATGGAGTCTTGTCGTCACAGTCATTCAGAGTGCAATTCTTAAGAATGCGCTGGTGCAAGACTGTAGATTGGTCTACTTCTAAGACAAGTGTCCGTCTAATGACAGAAGGATCATATCCACGGTATAAAAGGCGTTTGATGATTCTAGCAGAATTTCGATGGTAATTCTGTTTACCTTTTGTTAATTATGTTATCATATCATAGGACAACTGTCGAGGGTTATGTATCCGCATTCACAATTTAAAAAAAATCATATAAAGGAGAAATCTGAATTTCTCTTTTTGAATTTTGATTTTAATATCAAAAAATCCTTTTCTAGAGTGAATTTGTTATGACTTGTGTAGAGTTAGTAATAAACTTATTGCTTTCTTGAAAGTTTCAAAATCTAGGATAAAGATAAGGAATGCGTATGTTTTTTTTATAAAGCAAATCATTTAATCTTTGTTTTTGTGGAATTCTGTTTAATGTGTTTTAAGAAAGTATGTAACATTATTTTAGAATTTAGATGTATGGTAGAAATCTCCAGCAAGACTCGGTAATGGCCACGGCGGATCACACCCGTTTGATTTCATAAAACAAAGAAATCAGACCAGCAACTTCGGCAAATCATGATTGACAACGACACATAACAACATCAACGGCTAATGCTAGGTTTACACTTAGCCATGATGCCCTACGATGTCTACGATTGAGCAAAATCGTGGAGCTCCACGATTCTATAAATAAAATTGGTCTTCGCACGCTCTCCGACGCTCCATCACGCTCTGATACGCGCTGTGGCGATTTGTTACGATTGAAGATAAGATCTGTTACGATTTGCATCCCGTTCTCTCAAGCTACGTTACGTTCCCGTACGATTACCAAGATGAGCAATTACGCTTTGCCACGCTATATCACGGTTCCCTACGCTAACAAGTTTTGTTGCGATCTGTTACGATGCAGGACTACGATTTGCCGCGATTTAACACGATTTGATATGAAATAGACAACCAGTTTCAATACCACTTGCAATATCCGAACAAGATTAAGCTTAATATCCAGGAGATGAATATTTTATATCGCAAAACGCAGGAAATGGCATTGATTAACCTTATTTGATCTTTCTTTTTTTCGATTATTAAAGTTAACATTTTTCTTGAGCAATTCAAATCTTTGATTGCGTGTATATATATTTAACTCGTTCGAAGACAATTAATGCAGCACCTCACTGATTATCAAGAATTCTTTTCTTAGTCTTCTTCATATGTTAGAAAGTGTTACGGATGTTAAAATCACTTGTATTCCATCAAAAACGGGTTGTCTTATTATCATTTTCATTATAGAAATATTGGAATCGCAACGAATCTTGTAGATCGTGGACTGAATCGTTGAAACCGTAACAAATCGTCAAAGAGCGTGAGTGAAATCGTAGTGGATCGTAGGAGAACGTGTTTCACCAAGATTTCCTACGATCGCATATTACGATCTGTTGCGCTTTGTCAAGATCTGTTACGCTCTACTACGCTCCATCACGTTCACTACGCTCTCTCATGATGTAAGGATCAATCGGGACAATCGTAGCAAATTTTTTGAGAATCAAAAATTTTGCCACGATCTCTGCGGTCTCCTACGATCATCACGATTCCACCACTCTCTCTTACGGTCGTCACGATTCAACCCCACGCTCTCTTACGATCTCTACGATTCACCTCAATCGGGGCAATCGGGGCGATCGTGGCTAAGTGTAAACCTAGCATAAACATACAATATAAGTGTACATGAAAACAAGATTGTGAAAAATATAAAGTTTGTACGAAAATGCAACTGTTGAACTTATGTTACAATTTTTTACATAATCACAAGAAAAATCAAAATCAAAATAAGAATTCAAGACATTGAAAAATGTAAATACAAATATAATTCATGAGGGCACAATATAATTTATAACATTTTATTACTTCTTTCATATATAAGGATAAACTCATTTTTTTCTATATTTCAGGTTTCTGTGTTCTATTTCAGAGAAGTGAAGATGAAAACAGATAAATATGTAATACTCTTGTTACAAAATCACTCAATAGGAACTTTAGATATAGCATACAAATGTATTTATTCTGATAAAACAATCTGCCAAATATCTATAAACAAGCAGTAAACCAATGATTGGACTATCAAAACCCAATATATTTTGTCTTTTTATTGTAGATTACATAACTGACAGATGTGGTCGTTCCCCGTCCGTCCATGTGATCTTAACGTATGTAAGAATTCTCGGCACGATGGTCCTCTGCATGCAACACACATCTATAAAGGGATCCATATTTCACGATGATGATTTATTCGCGTACGGACAGTTTTATTGATATATGTGGCATGGTTTTTATGATGAGGATTATTAATTGGCTTGACCGTGAACTGATCACCTTATTCGTTTAACATTAATAGATGTACAGATACCATAATGACATGCATAAACTTAGTAGTGTATAATGAATATACAAATTGTTTTGAAATAAAAATTGAATTTATTCGATAAATAATTACTTTTATTCTGGCTTATGACAGGACATCAGGTGTTCCACGACAATGACATATTTAGGCATTTGGCATGAAAGTTGCAGAATATAAGATGTATGTTCTTTTAATTAAGATATAAATCGCAGAAGTGACTTATTAGAAATAATTTATCTGTCGATGGTATTTTTTTCCTGGTGGACAAGAAAGTAGGACGCAGTGTGCACTCGAACGTAATAATCACAGTTTTTTTCAGTACAAGAACTATTATTAAATCTTATGAAGAAACACAAAGAAACATGCAATGATTTTTAAAAGTCAATTCTCCGACTTAATGTTTTAAAATGTTTTTGTTTAAAAAAAAGTCTTAATGAAAAAAAATTATTTGAAGTCTAGTCTTGAGGATCACTGACGAGGGTTTAACAATTGTACCACTTGGTGAGTGTCACTGATGGTGGACCAGGAGTCCCCGAGGGCACATGTAGCCAAGTTCGATCAACTTTGGTTGATCGTCTGTCTCTTCAACGTATTCGAAAATTTCTGTAATGATTTCTTGAAATTTCTAAAACGTGAATCCTGTAGCATCATTCCCAACCATCCTGCTACATCTTTCGGACATAATATTTTTCACACTCTATGGCCATAATTTAATATTTAGATTGAAGGTCACTGACGAGGGTTAAGTACCCGAAACGTGCATGTCTGGTCAATGCTGCAATTTTATCTGCTCTTAAACGATGCTATTGAATTTGAACTCGTTAAACTTTTGTATTTAATGAGTTCAGGTCGTGTTTTATGATTGGACTTCCTTGTCCCTTGATGTCTCTTGTTGTATTTGTCTACTCAGTGTTTGGACTTCCTTGTCCCTTTGGTGTCTCTTGTTGTGTTTGTCCACTCTGTGTTTGGACTTCCTTGTCCCTTTTGTGTCTCTGGTTGTGCTTGTCCACTCTGTGTTTGGACTTCCTTGTCCCTTTTGTGTCTCTGGTTGTATTTGTTCACTCTGTGTTTGGTCTTCCTTGTCCCTTTTGTGTATCTTGTTGTGTTTGTCCACTCTGTGTTTGGACTTTCTTGTCCCTTTTGTGTATCTTGTTGTGTCTGTCTACTCTGTGTTTGGACTTTCTTGTCCCTTTGATGTCTCTTGTTGTACTTGTCCACTCTGTGTTTGGTCCTCCTTGTCCGTTGATGTCTCTTGTTGTGTTTGTCCACTCTGTGTTTGGACTTTCTTGTCCCTTTTGTGTATCTTGTTGTGTTTGTCTACTTCCTTGTCCCTTTTGTGTATCTTGTTGTGTATGTCCACTCTGTGTTTTGGTGTTTCTGTGTTTTGCTGTGTTTGCTGTACTAGTATCCGAGTCCTGTTCGAGATCACCTCCTTTATTTCAAATAAAGTAATTAATCTTCCGACTAGAAAAATGAAGAAATTGATTAAAATACAGTGTAGTCAAAGCTTTACTTTTTACACTTCTTGAATAATACTATCATCCCAAAGGAACGGGTGGTTAGGATTTTGCTTACTCTTGTTTCATATGTTATGGATTGCTGTCATTCTAAGGGATCGATTTCTCCGAGTTTCAGTTCTCTTTATTATGCACGCATTATTTAATATCCCATACCATTACCTTAATCTGATTAAATAGACTGTTTCCAAGTTTCTTCCAAAACTACAATTATATGTCTAATCTTTGAATACAAACAGAACAGAACAGAACAGAACAGAACTTTATTACTCTCAAGGTCATATGACATATTGAGGACATAATAATTTATGAACATAAATAGCATGCTTAACAGGATATTCGATAATAATTTCTAGAAGTATGTTCCAAAAGTAAACATTATCGTTGTGAAGATATGTAGAAACACAACTAATTAATTGATCGTAATTACTAAATACATAAAGGTATTAAAGTGTAAAGTTATATTTCATAATTGAAGTATATATACAAGTACATTATCTTAGCATAAGTCTATTTACTTAGAGTATCGTAAATTATGCAAGAAGAGCAAAATAGAACAAAAACTTACACAGACGTTTAAGAAAAATGGTTCATTATGATTGACAAAAATTTACAGAGTTTGGATAATACGTCTAAATCGTTTGAACAGAAAAGCTGATTGAATTTCAAAACATTTGGTCGAATGTGATAGTATGAATCTATATATGTTTGTCTTTGTGATGAAAAGAATTTGCACTTGAAGAGATAAATCATTTTCGTCACAGAGTGAACATTTTCTCTGTGCTCGTTCGATGTTGACCCACCTGCCAGTTTCAATTGGCAATCTATGGTTGGTTGTCCTAAACCTTGTAAAAATAATGCGTGACCCTTTTGGTAAAATGGACAGAAAGTTTTCTTGACAAAAAGTATGTTTAAAAATTCTATAAGTAATACATTTTGGTGAATCATTAATAATACTATACCAGTTTTGTTTAGCTTGATCGCATATTCTAAGTTTGGCTGCATTCAAAAACCATTTTAAATCATATACATTTTGTGATTCCCAAACAAAAGTAAAACCTAATTCATTCAAAATATTTTCGACATTTTTCAACCACTGATGCTCAATGTTTAAGGTTTTGTCATAGAGTAGAATTCTATAAAAAATACTTGACAATTTCTCTGATTTACCATGAACAAGTTTCGCCCAGAAATTCAAAATTCTCTGTTTTACAGTACATATCAAAGATTGGGCTCCAGTTTCACCATATAGCATACTATGTGGTGTGCTACTTTTTACTCTCAAAATAGTTCTCAAAAATTCACACTGGACTTTTTCTAGTAGTTTTATATTACTGAAGCCCCAAATCTCACATCCGTACAAAAGAATGGGTACAATAGTTTGATTGAATAATAAAACTTGACATTTTATCGATAAATCTAAGTTGACAATTCTACTGTACAGTAAATGCATAGCTTTCTTTGCTTGTGATACAATCGTATTTATAGCTAATCGAAAATTGCCTGTGTTTTTGAACATAATACCTAGATATTTATAACAATCAACAATTTCAATAACGCTGTTTCCAAATCTAAAAGTATGATTTGATATACCTCTACTACCAAAGAGAACTATTTTTGTTTTCCTAATGTTAACAGTGAGTTTCCAAGTATTACAGTAATGGTAAAACATATCAAGATTGCGTTGAAGGTCAGAAGGATTATCAGCTATCAAGATGGTGTCATCCGCGTAAAGGAGTATGATTAAGGTAATGCAGTATTCTAGTGGTAGATCTGAAGGAACGGTTACACCTGAACAATGGTTTTGTGTCAGAAATTGCTCAAGGTCGTTCAAGAATAGACTAAACATGATCGGTGATAAGTTCTCCCCTTGACGGAGACCGGAAGTGCAGCTAAATAGGGAAGTGACGTCATCATTCAGTCGAACACATGATGAAAACGTGTATGAATTCGCCTATATATTTGAAGCTTTAATCTCGATTTACCCTGTTCTATATATTCTATATTCTTTTGACATTTTTATCAACGATGTCAACCATGGGTGTAATAATAAACATTAAAGGCAAGGCAAAATCATTAGAATTTCCCTATCCATATATGTAAAAAAAAATTTCAGTACTTCAGCGTCGTCCCTGGTATATATCTGTAATGAGTTAAAGAAGATCCTGTCAATAATCTCAAAAGCACTCACTATAGAGCACAAAATTGAGCATCGACGGACCCCTATCAAGCTAGAGGTGGGACCAGGTGCCCGTGAGGAGTAAGTATCCCCTGTTTGGCTAGCTGCACCCGCCGTCGATGTTCACGCACGAAAATGAAAGCAATATCTAAAATACATGCACTGTCTGAGGTTATATAGAAAGTGCTATGGCGACCATGTCAGGGAAAAATATCCAAAACACTTACTGTCAAACCCCTGTAGTACCAGTCAGTTCAAGTAACAGAAATAATAAATAAATCTAATAAAATGAAATTCAAATAGGTTTTATTGATTTAATTCGAAATAATTTAAAATTTTGATTACATGAATTGAAGAAATAGAATTATTATCATTTTATATGTATAATGCTTTTTGTAACAAAAAAAAAAAAAACAACAATATCACGGTATTTCATTCTGATGTAATCAATTGGCAAGTGTAGGTTTGTAAGTTTCAACACAATGTTACTTTTAAAACAACATCATCATCAACAACAACAACAACAACCACAATATTATCACAAACAGTCGAACAAAAAAAATCCCACTGAAAAGGACAACAATCCAACAAAAACCAAACAAAAGCACCAAAAAACCAAACAAAAGCACCAAAAAACCAAACAAAATTACCAAAAACCAAACAAAAGCACCAAAAACCAAACAAAAGCACCATTGGAACATGAAACGAGGAGACCGTCTACACCTAGATACATCTTTGGACGGCCTACTGAAAAACATAAAGCAAGTTGCATTGATAATCAAATTATTTGGTAAAGTGCTCATTTTTAATCAATTCCACGTGTATAGTGCATTAGATTGATTTATTTTTAATAGAATGTAACTTAATGGCGATATTTCTCATGCAAATAATCAATTTCAAAAACAGAATTTGTTGATCTAAAAATTAAAGTGCATTCTATTTAACTTCACATAATGATTTTATAGAGCAGATACTTTCGAATCTGTCAATGATTCATAATGAAATGTGACAACTTGGATGGCAAACAAACTGGTAGATTGAGTGTCATCCATTAATTGGTATGTAAAGATTTGTTCTGATCAGATTATATATTGACACGGTGTCGTAGGATCCCTGTATGGGAATCAATCACAATGTCAGGTACTTGTGAAGAATGTAAAATCTATATAAAAAATGTTCGATAAATTGCCTATATTATTTTCAATTTCCAAATTACAAATGAGAGGAAGAAAACCTGGAATCCGCCAACGCTTGCTTTACTTTTACTTTAATTATTCGTTTTAAAACATTCTTACTTTATACTTAATTGAAATATAATCACGATATATTTTCTATCATGATCGATTAATGTGAATCCATGATCCATTCTGTCTAACAGAAAAAAATGTGAACATTAATTAATATAAGTTTGAAATTCGGATATTTAGATATTTCTGTCTGTTTATCTGATTCTAGCATTGTAGTTTTAAGACAATTTGCCATGACCTTTTGTATATACACACACATACACACATTAGACTGGGGTGTTGCCGTATACTTACTGTTCAAAGGGAGTGACAAAGCACAGACTTCCTTTTACATTGGTGGAGGTGTCTTAATTGCTTCCGCGAATAACCAAATGGCAAAAGTGGAAAATAGCAAAACAGTTTAGATTCTAGGAAACAGCGCAAAACACTGTGTGCAAAGAATCTGTCTTTTATCAAGAAAAGAAACTATCTGTTATATTGTGAATTGTCCAAACATGTTGCGGGATATTTTTGACAAAGCATTAATTCCTCTTACTTTCTGGTGACAAGACCTTTTAAAATCCTGTATGGAGTGATTCTAATACTTCACTACCAACAATAAGAAAACTACCTAACTATGCTGTCTGATGCGTTTAAACTCTTTCTAATGTATGTGTTATCCCTTAACAACACTATGTCGAATATTTTGGCTATCAATGACCTCGATTATTTTATTTAAAAAAGGGAAAACATCTGTGAAGAAGGAAAAATTGCCGAAATGACCCAATGTTGGAAATCTGTGACAAAAGCACAGATGAGCGAGCAGATGAAGTTCAGGATTAAGATTTATTTTATATTGTCGTCTTAACCAATGGAATACCACATACATGTACACTGATTTCAATTCATCAATGCCTTACTTTTTTTTTAAACATTCGTCTATTTCAATGACTTGCATTGTCATTTACATTTAGTAACCAATGATATGAGATTCTAATTAATATATCAGATCAGATGAAATGCTTATTTTAGGTAAAACTACATACTACTGAAATTCTCTTCAGTTGCTTTGCTTCCGTACTAATTTTAATGTGAAAATGGTTTTGATCAGCTTTTTGATTGATTGGACGTATGAGCGAAGTGAAACACATTTTATTTGATCAAATTCTATATGATAGAGCAACAAATACTCTTTTTACATTTTAATATATCTATTAGATGAAAAACACATTTTCAAAAAAATCTAAACTGCTTTCTTTTTTTTCTCCTATCCATAAAGCGACGCAAGACGCCTACGGGATTTTACGAAAGTGATTGAACGTTGATTTTGACGTAAAGAGGCCATCCAACGAGGTGAAACGTCTTACATCTTAGTAATTCATATCGAGAAATTAATGGGATGAAAGTGTAAATGATAGAAAAAAATCAAAGGTAAAAGCGTCGTTCCATTTAACAAATAAGATATTTATCTTCTTGAAGAAATATGTATTTTCTTACTTATTACCCTCATGATATAGGAATCATGAGGCTCACACCGTGTACACATCACTTGTTACAAAGTTACAAAGATTTCAAGAAGGGATATTATGGAAAACCTCATGCTTTGTAGATGCGTCAAGGACCAAAATGGGATCTGAAATATACGGGTCTGATGTACAGAGATCGATGCAATCATAGAGATAACCTAACCCTAGGTTTACACTATGTTCCCGGCGACCACGGCAGTCACGGCGGCCAAAAACGTAGCACACCGTATGATTTTTGGCTGTTTTTATCTTGGTATTCAAGTTCTGTTAGGTCTCGTTACGTTTTCGCACGGTCTATCAAGGTATCCTTGACGAGCCGCGGCTCCTGAATCCCGGAGACCTGACGGCGCACTACGTTTCAACCTACGGCTTGTTACGGACGTTTGTACGTTTCCTCACGACCTGTCACGTTCTGATAAGGTCTGTCACGGTTTGTTACGATCCAATCAAGTTGGCCACGACTACCAAGTTCTGTCAAGGCCCACTACGATTAACCGGGAACAGGAGACACAAAAAGCTGCATAAAAGAGTTTGGTTTGTTATACTTCTTGTGTGACCGTGCGTGCCGTGCCAGGCCGTAGTAGAACTTGAAATAAACCGTAACAAGCCGGGACGTACCGTGACGAAACGGCTAACACTTCCTTAGCTCGCCGTAAGAAACCGTAGCTCACCTTGATAAAACGTGCATCTGCCCTAAAGCAGCCGCAGCTAAACGTGGCAGACCGTAACTCAACTTTGCTAGGATCGTAATTTGTTGAGTCATACTTTTGCTTCCCGTTCCGCTACGGACACTGTCCCAAGTTTTGTCACGGTCTGTAACGTTCTGTCCCGTTGCGTTGCGTTCGACCCGTTTTGCTACGGTTTCTAAAGTAGGCCATCTGCACCGTGGGCTGCCGTGACAAATGTTTTGACAGTTTAAACATTTGCCCCGTCAGCCCCGGCAACCACGGCTAGTTACGATTTTCGATCCCGTTCCCCTACGTTGTCTCACGGTCACCACGTTTCGTCCACGGTGGCTTGAAACTTGGCCGCCGGGAACATAGTGTAAACGGGGGGTAAATAGTCAGGATAAATTTTATGATAATTTTTATCTTAGCAGCTTCCTGTATTCGTATCTATGTCGAGTAGATCTATCCTACATTGGATAAAAAAGGAAAATAAAAAAACATTGTTAGTCCTCTATAGTAAATACCAAGGTTAGCACTAACTTTCATGGTACATTGCCTCAATAAGCACAAAAAGAATGGCAGAATGTAGATACTCGAATGAATTGGAAAAAAAGTTTTATGTCAAAAAAAGTTGCGTTATATCAATCAAAGAAAAAAGGAGAGTATCTCCTATCATCTCCAACGAGACTCCATTGCCGAAAGCAAAATACCGAAACACTTCTTTGTGACAACACGGAGTAGCCAAATACAGCTAAGGATGCAAAAGGGACAAAGAAGACAAACCCAACATTAATACACCAACCACACTCGTCATCACATAAATACCAACCACAAACGTCAACACACCAACCACAAAAGTCAACACATAAACACAAACCTCACAAGACAACACATAAACACCAACCTCCGCGACAACACAAACGCCAATCACACACGACAACACATAAACACCAACCACAAACAACACCACATAAACACTAACCACAAACCACAAACGACATCACATAAACACCAACCACACACGTCAACACCTAAGCACCAACCACAAACGATACTACTTAAACACCAAACACACACGATACTACATAAACACCAACCACACACGTAAACACCTAAACACATTCCACGAACGACATCACATAAACACTAACCACACACGTCAATATCTAAACACCAACCTCAAACGACATCACATAAACACCAACCACACACGTCAACACAAACATCAACCACAAACGTCAACACATGAACACCAACCACAAACGACAATACATAAACACCAATCGCAAATGCCAACACTTAAACACCAACCACAAAAGTCAACACATTAACCAGCAAGACCAAAGGACAATCAGTTTCCACTAAAGATGTAGTTATCTGAATAACGTAAACACATCCCTCCCACTATTCCGGTTACTCAATAGTTGTGTATAATAACCTTCCCACTGTAAGATGACCACACAAACAAGTCAGCAAATCGCAGGGGGACAAAGTAACAAACAGATGACTGTGTCAATGGATATAAAGATAAAAGGCGAATGAGTCTGTCATTGTAATATTTTTTGGTTTATCGGTTGATCGAGGTATCAACACCAAAAATTGAGGGAAAACTGCATCGTGTACGTAGGGCAAGATGCATACATGTAAGTTTTTCCTCAATTTTTGGTGTTGTTATCTCGATCAACCAGAAAAATATAACAATGAATTCTGTTTTCATTTAGTCGTCGCGTTTTCAATGTTTATTTGCAGCTTTGAAATAATAAAAGAAAGGAGGGGATCTCCAACAACACCTAGTTGCAGCACCAACAGCAACCTCCCTAAACACCCACTGTTAAACACAAGAAAGACACGCACAGAAAGAGACGCATTAGTACAAGGAACGTCAAATCACAGAAAAACATAAAACACAAATGACTACACATAAACCAACGAGACCCATGGGTAAACGGTGCCGACTTAGGACGGCCATGTCAGTAGCAGACGGTGTGGTTATCCTGGATTACGTGCGAACAACCCTCTCACTATTCCGATTACCCAGAGTTATCGAAGAACGTACAATAGTGGTGTAAAGCAACCTCCTCACTGTCAGATGACCACACACAAACTGGACCGCAAAACGTACGGGCCCAAGCAACACAGATGAATATGTAAATGGATATAAAAAGAGGGCATGCGTAATGCAACCTGTGCTCTGCCGGCTGTAGCGAGCTAATGTATGTTATCACCTGAGGAGTCCGACTGACATTCAGAGAGGACAGGTGGTCGGGGCCCTGTCTTCTCTAAAGAGGTTTGGACAGGGCCCGTCATGGAGTCCCGTCGTCACAATCAGTCAGCGTGCAAGTATTAAGGATGCGCTCGTACAAGACTGTAGATTGGTCAAGTACCAAGCCCAGTGTCCGTTTGGTGACATTTGGATCATATCCACGGTATAAGAGGCGTTTGATGATTCTGACGCATTTTCGATGGTAATTCTGTCTACCTTTGATCCTTCTAATTTTGTTGATCATGTCACCACAAAATGCAGGTTGCGAAATACCCAAAGTAATATACTCTGTTGCTTGCATGGGTCCGAATTTCAAAAGTAGTTGACAATAATTTTTGTAAAATTTCCAGAATGTCTTTACAAGTTTGTGAAAGCGAAAACCTTGACCTAAATGTTTCTTGGTTATTTGTAAATTTCTATCATGAAAATCCAAAACATCAGTACATGCTCTAGCATACCGGATGAGCTGCGAAATGTAGATTCCATAAGACCTTAAGTAATTTAGGAACATTACCGTCAAGCCAGGGAAAATTTACTATGTTAAATCCAAAGTCATCTCTTTTGTCGTTGTCTTTTATACCATTATGTTTTTTATACCATTATGTTTTTTATACCATTATCTCTTTTATACCATTATCTCTTTTATACCATTATGTTGCCAACGACGTTGCTTATGACGTTGCTAAGCGCGTACTTCCGATATGGGTGGATGCAGGTATTAACACAATTTTTCGACCAATCAGAATCTTCGTTTCTGTAGAATGACAATGGAAATTAAATGATAATGTAATCTAAAAGGAGTTCGACCGACATTCAGAGGGGACAGGTGATCGGGGCCTGTCTTCTCTAGCGTGGTTTGAATGGGGACCGTCATGGAGTCCCGATGCCATAGTCAGTCAGAGTGCAATTCTGGTACATTGCCGTGGATTGGTCAAGTACCATGCCGAGTGACTATCTGGTGACAGAAGAATCACATCTACGTTATAAACTGCGATAGATGATTCTGCCGCATTTTCGATGAAAAATATTTCTACTTTTGATCCTTCCTATTTTGTTTACTATGTCATCAAAAGGAAGGTTGTGAAATTCCCAAAGTATAGAAATATTTGTATTTTTTAAGTCATTAAATGGATCCATTTCAAACGATTTCATAGTATCGTCATATGTTTTATATGCTGTTATACCATTGCTAAAAGATAGATAAGTATGCATCTATGACTGAGAATTGCACTTCATTTGAACTTTATGGGGAAAGATCACACTCAAGATAAATTCAAGTATAATGGATGTATGAGAGAATGTTTATTAAAGAAGAAAGATTAATAGAGTATCGTCGTAACAGTGATCTAGCAGATTTTAACAAAACTTGAAATCGTAAAGATCAGATAATTGCATTGTAATCACCTTATCATCCGTCTCATGTCGTCTACAATATATACAAACTTATGGTCGGGACTTGTAAAAGTGAAAACAACCGCCTTTACATTGTTTTTATTCCTCGTCACTACGAACCCAACTTTTAAATAATATAGGAATTACAAAAACTGTCAATTTTGATGTGGTTAATTAGACTGTTGGATTATTTATGGATTTGACATTATCTATGTCCTTTTAGATTCCTACAGTTTCATATGAATACCAGTACAATTTTACTTAAGTAGAGAGAAAAAAAAATGCAAAAATCATTGCGAAATGTTTTTATTTGTTATTTTTTTTTCTTGTCGTTGATGATTTTTGTTTTCCTTGTTGCATGCCAGATGGATTGATATGTTTTCTGTCTATAATGTCCATGATTGTGAATGCTTTTTGAGTTTAATTTACGATGTACGAGGGCTAATTGATATGTTGTGAGCCTCGGTTTTCTGGGTTGCAGAAGGTATTCTTCTGATAGATTATCTCCAAAATGGACAAACAATCAATGGCACATACTATGCTTCACTTCTGACACAGTAACGGGAAAATATTACACTTAAGCGCCGCGGAAAGCTCACTAGTTAAAGGTTTGTTGTTCCATCAGAACAATGCTCCTCACTGCTCACAATTGTCAATTCTATTGTACTAATTTTGTTGTAATAGACACGTGTTTCGGATATTTCAATCCTCGTCATGGCTACCATTCATGACTGAGGCTTTAATTTGATTGATTATCCGCCTTGTTCACCTGATCTTGCTCCATCAAAATTTCATCTTTTCCCAAAACGGAAAGCAGCTTTTTCTAGCACAGACTTTCAGTCCAATGATGACGTCATACTTGCAGTGGATGGCTTTCTAACCAGTGAAGATAAGGAAGTTTTTAAAAGTGGCATTGAGGCCCTTAAACACCGCGGTAGCAAAAGTGTATAGATACTGAAGGGGTTTATGTAGAAAAACAATGCAAAACGTCTGATAAAATTCAAATCCTTAAATACGAGGCTCAAAACATGTCAATCAGCCCTCGTAAGGAAAAGAATGATCTCCAGCATGACCATCTTGCATTTACCCAGTTAAACAGTGTAACACAGATTCTATGTAAATGGATCTAAAAAATCTATGGCATGCGTATAACAGTCTGCGCTCTGCTGGCAGAAGCGAGCTTAAGATCAATCATCCGAGACGTCGTAAGTAAGCGACGCTTTATTAAGGTGACGGCTTGAGTAAGGAAATTCCCCAGCCAAACCATTTTGTAGATAACTTTCTTCATCTTTAAAGTACTCCGTACTGTTTCTTTAAATGTTCATGACTGCTTGAACTTTGTCTTATTTTTGTATTTTTTAAAAACAACTTTGAAACGTGTATGTAAAAAACTGAGTATCTGAAACTGAAACGAAATTCGTTATTGGAATAAGACAAAGAAATTTGTGGCTTTGGTGTAGTTGTCTGCGTATCCATGTGCTTGGAATGGTGCTTATTTGGAAAGAACAAGCGTTTTCCTGGTCTTTTTTTATAAATTCTGTTTCTATCATGTTACCAATATCATGGTATTATGATTGTCTATTACAGTCGTTCACCTTTATGTATTCTCCAAATGCCGTTCACAGTTTTTCTGAAATTGAAGGATATTACTGATTATATTTTTGACATGTCGTTCCAGCATGGTCATAAGAAAATTATGTTGCCGAATTTAATAGGGTATTCCCCTCACTTAGAAATGAATGTTGGGTTTTTTTTAGGGGGGGGATTACCAAAACAAACTTTTGCCAATAGCTTTGTAACGTAATATTGATGCAGCTTTTTTTTCAAAACACGTAAACTGAGATATCTTTTCACTTAATAAAATCCAAATTTAGATAAATTAAGATATCAGTGATCACTGACGAGGGTTCAGTACCCGAAACGTGCATGTCTGGTCCATGCTGCAAATTCATCTGTTCTTAAATGATGCTATCGATTTTGAAGACGCTTAACATTTGAACTACTTGGTGAGTGTCACTGCTGGTGGACCAAGAGTCCCCGAGGGCACATGTAGCCAAGTTCGATCAAATTCGGTTGATCATCTGTCTCTTTAACGCATTCGAAAATTTCTCTTACCAAATTCCTTGAAATTTCTAAAACATGGGTCCTGTGGCATCTTATTCCACCCATCCTGCTACGTCTTTCGGTACATTATTGTACATAATATTTTTCACACTCTTTGGCCATATTACATTGTTTAGATTAAGGATCACTGACGAGGGTTCAGTAACCGAAACGTGCATGTCTGGTCCATGCTGCAAATTCATCCGTTCTTAAATGATACTATCGATTTTGAAGACGTTTAACATTCAAACAACAACCCATAATACTTATCCAAACATCATAGTTAATGAGCATACATAACCCTTAAATAAACAGCAAACAAAACAGTAATACATTCTTGATTCATTATCCTGGATTACGTGCGCACAACCCTCCCACTATTCCGATTTCCCAGAGGTCTCGAAGAACGCGCAATTATGGTGTAAAACAACCTCCTCACTGTTAGATGACCACACACAAACAAGACCGTAAAACACAGGGGTCCAAGCAACACAGATGAATATGTAAATGGATATAAAAAGAGGACGTGCGAAATACAGTCCGTGCTCTGCCGGCTGTAGCGAGTTCATATATGTTATCACCCGAGGAGTTCGACTGACATTCAGAGAGGACAGGTGGTCGGGGCCCTGTCTTCTCTAAGGAGGTTTGGACAGGGCCCGTCATGGAGTCCCGTCGTCACATTCAGTCAGAGTGCAAGTCTTAAGAATGCGCTCGTACAAGACTGTAGATTGGTCAGGTACCAATCTTAATGTCCGTCTGGTGACATTCGGATCATATCCACGGTATAAAAGGCGTTTGATGACTCTGACGCATTTTTCATGGTTATGCTGCCTACCTTTGATCCTTCTTATTTTCTTAATTGTGTCACCATAAAATGCAGGTTGTGAAATACCCAAAGTAATATACTCTGTTCCTTGCAAACAGGGTCCGAATTTCAAAAGAATTTGACAATAATTTTTTGTAAAATTTCCAGAAAGTCTTTACTAGTTTGTGGAAGCGAAAATTTTGACCTAAAAGTTTCTTCTTATTTTGCAAATTTCTACTGTGAAAATCCAAAACATCAGTACATGCTTTAGCATGCCGGATGAGCTGCGAAATGTAGATACCGCATGAGGGCAATCTCTGAACATCACCGTCAAGCCAGGGAAAACCCACTATGTTGAATCCAAAACCATCCCTCTCGTCATACCGGTACACACTCGTATGAATCTCTCCATTAACAACTCCGACACTTTGGTCCAAAAACGGTATTTCTGTGTTTGTAACGTTTGCCTTCCTTAGAGTCAATTTTTGTGGATAAGTAACATTTTTATACTTCTGAAAAACAGAATTGTCGATAGTAAGAATATCATCCAGGTACCTAGAAGTACCAATAAAACATTTAAGATGATCGTGCCCTCCCCACCCCCCCCCCTTCCCCGAAGATTTTGGATATTTTTTTTTTCATACGTGTATAAGAATAAATCTGCAACAAGAGGCGCACAACCGGCACCTACAGGGACCCCCCACAACCCGCCCGCAGAGATTCTGACAAAATCTCATGCGAATGCCGTCTTTAACAACAGAAATCAAGAAAGCAAAATTACAAAATGTCAGTAACAGGTAATAAATTAATTTATCATTTCACTACAGTGTTTCTAATGGATAAAATGGTTGTTTAGGTCTTTAAATTATTCAATATCCCACACCAGATCGCGTTCAATGTAAAAACACATATTTACAATAAGGACAGACCATTAAAATAAACCGAAAGTATCATTTGGACAGGAACTTGGAGGAACAAACAACTAGAGAGCACAAACATGGGAATCATAGTAGACATCGACATGGAAACAAAATAAGGGGGAAATGGTACGGAGCGATGGTATCAGCAGCGGAGGGGGAACTCGAATATACTTTTAATTTGAAGCCGACGAAATTGATAAATAGTAATAATTATGCTTAATACTTCTTTGCCATATAATAAATAATTATTTATTACATATCTGAAAGGAAGGAGGGAATCTCCAACAAGACCCGGTGAAACACCGACAACTTACATCAAAACATCCCAAGTGAAACACGCAGAATAGAAATAGACAGTAAGAGACACAAAAGAGACAAGGAACACTCAAACACAAAATACTACACATAGACCAACGAGACCGATGGGCAATCGGTTCCGACTTAGGACGGCCATCAGCCACGTTAGTAGCAAATGGTGTGGTTATCCGGATTACGTGCGCACAACCTTCCCACTTTTCCTGGTACCCAGAGGTCTCGCATAACAACCAATTATAGTGTAAAATAACCTCCTCACTGAAAGATGACCACACAAACCAGATAGCAAAATGCTTGGGTCAAAGCAACACGCAGATGAATATATAATGGGATATAACAACAAAGGGCATACAATATATACTCCAGCTCTGCCCATGCATGTTATCATCCATTCAGAGAGGACATGTGGTCGGGGCCCAGTCTCCCCTATAAAGGTTTGGACACGGCCTGTCATGGAGTCCCATCGTCACAGTCAGTCAGAGTGCAATATTTTAGAATGCGCTGATACAAGGCTGTATAATGGTCAAGTGCCATGCCGAGTGTCTATTTTATGACATTAGGATCATATCCACGATATTAAATGCGATTTATGATTCTGACGTATTTTCGATGGTTTTTAGATCTACCTTGGGTACTTTTAATTTTGTTTAAAGGCAGGTTGTGAAATGCCAAAGTGATATACTCTGTTGCTTGTATAAGTTCGAGTTTTAAGAGAAACTGGCGTTTTGTTGCTTATGTCTCTCGCCACTCGAATTCTATCAATATGTCATTCTTTACAGAATATCCAACAGTGATTGAATGCCAGAATGTACATTAAGTATACATTCATCTTGAAATTTTAAATCTGCATTTATGGATCTGTTCCATAATTAGCGTAATTTTATTTGGTTTCTTGTCTTGAAATCTTTTGAAAAATTAACTAGTAGACCATTATACTTATAGTTGTAATAAATAATACATCTGCGGTCATTCAACATAGATTTATTTTTATTACATGTAATTAAGCATCGAATGAAAATAATAATGTTGTATATTAAATGCCAAAAATTTAATTACATTGTCAGCAACTTTGACGCTAGCCATTTCTTTAAATGACAAGATCAAAAGGTGATAATGAGGCAATGTTGAATGCGATATTGGTATAAAATTAACACATTAAGTAAGGTTTTGTCCACATCATAGATTTGGAAAGGCTTGAAACTGCATTTCATTAATGGTGAGTGTCATAAGCTTTGAATGTACTGACACCGTGATTAAATCACCATTAATGTTTTACTTTACCGGGTCGACAAGCTTTGACGTGAGGTCTCATAACGCTATTCAGGTGCATTTCCTCAAAACAGCTTTCATAAAAACCACAAGGAAAGAAAATTTGTGTAATCATAGTTTCTGTCAAATTCGAAGTATTTTTATCCACATGCGAACATAAATGACAAGAAATGCCAAATAAAGATAAACATTGTAGGGAATTTTACAGCTGCATTTTAATTTGTGATTATGTAGGTCACTTTTTATTTCAGTGGGAAATGCGCAATATTGATTCTTAATTATTTCTTCCAGATTCTTTTTGTTTTTTATGCTTTTTGTTTTTACTATTTCTGCACGAGACACATGGATTTCGATACGAAATGTGATTATTATGTAAATC
The DNA here is from genome assembly GCA_028142955.1 of Pinctada fucata. Lineage (NCBI taxonomy): Eukaryota > Metazoa > Mollusca > Bivalvia > Pterioida > Pteriidae > Pinctada > Pinctada fucata. The sequence continues at coordinate 67,682,904 of AP027105.1, read as the reverse complement.
ATACTTTCAGTTTTGTGGCTTCAGTTTTGTTATTTAATGAATAATCGAAATCTTGAATTTATGTTAATCTCTCCTTTCAGAAGTAATGTTATCATGTAAAAAAAACTACCATTCTAATGCAATGTCGCTATAACGTCGCATTTCATTGGTTGTTCGATACTTAGTAACGACAGTAAAACGAGAACATACGAGGCTTTGACGTTGCTAACGTTAACTTTGGCCTAATATTCACAAAATATAGATTGCATTACAATGGGAATAACAAAATTCTGACGTTATGCTTGCGGACTGCGAATGCTGATTTTACGGTGCAAACATCCGTTTTTCTGGTTCCGCTGACGCGTCACCAGAAAACTCAATTTGCCACCGTAAAATCTGCATTTACCGTCCGCAAACATAATATCAGCAGCTAGTTATTCCCTTAATATAACGTTTTGGAAATTCAGAAAATACTATATGTACGCGATTTGTACAAATAAATAATTTTAGGTCAACCTATTGGATATTTGAAACCATATTTTATACAATAGATGTCACCATAGTATCAGACAATCAATCAACACAAATATGTCATCAATCGAAGATGTAAATTTAGAACATAGATGCCACCATGCTATGGGAAGATATAAGTTTTCAACATAGATGCCACAAAACCGTTGATGAAATTAATCAGCACCATAGGTTACACCATGGTACGAGAATAGATCATATCACAACAATTATACTATCATTGAAGAACAGACAAATTTGCAGCATAGACCAGGCATGCATGTTTCGGGTACTTAACATTCGTCACTGAATGATCCTCATTCTAAACAATGTAATATTGGCCAAAGAGTGTGAAAATAATTATGTGAAAAAAAGTACCGAAAGACGTAGCAGAATGGGTGGGATATGATGCTTCAGGACCGATGTTTGAGAAATTTCAAGAAATTTGATAATAGGAATTTTCGAATGCGTTGAAGAAACGATCAACCGAAGTTGTTCGAACTTGGCTACATGTGCCATCGGGGACTCCTGGTCCACAAGCAGTGACACTCACCAAGCGGTAGAAATGTTCATCGTCTTCAAATTCAATGAGAAATATGGATAATGACCATATCCCTGTATACAACACAAAATCGATAATTCAGAAAATCAGAAATCGAAGGCATACAAAATCAGGATAAAACAGGAACCAAAGCAAACAAACAATACCTTCACCATATGAAAAGAAGCGAATAGTAGTATAATTTAAGAACAGATAAATTTGCAGCATGGACCAGCCATGCAGGTTTCGGGTACTTAACCCTCGTCAGTGATTCTCATTCTATAATGAAATATGACCAAGGAATATACAATTGGTGATATTGTACAATTATAACACTTTGATGAGTTTCGGTATATTGAATGTTAAACGTCTTCAAATTGAATAGCATCATTTAAGAACAGATAAATTGGCAGCATGGACCAGACATGCAAGTTTCGGGTACTTAACCCTCGTCAGTGATCCTCAAATCTAAACAATGTAATATGCCAAAAAGTATGAAAGTTTCTAGGTCGAAATAGCGTACCGAAAGACGTATCAGGATGGGTGGGATATGATGCTGCAGGACCCACTTTTTAGAAATTTCAATATATTTTGATAACAGAAATTTTAGAATGCGTTGAAGAAACGATCAACCGAAATTGATTGAACTTGGTTACATGTGCCCTCGGGGACTCCTGGTCTACCAGTGACACTCACCAAGTGGTATAAATGTTAAACGTCTTCAAATTGAATAGCATTATTTAAGAACAGATAAATTGGCAGCATGGACCAGACATGCACGTTTCGGGTACTTAACCCTCGTCAGTGATCCTCAAATCTAAACAATGTAATATGCCAAAAAGTATGAAAGTTTCTAGGTCGAAATAGCGTACAGAAAGACGTATCAGGATGGGTGGGATATGATGCTGCAGGACCCACTTTTTAGAAATTTCAATATATTTTGATAACAGAAATTTTAGAATGCGTTGAAGAAACGATCAACCGAAATTGATCGAACTTGGTTACATGTGCCCTCGGGGACTCCTGGTCCACCAGCAGTGACACTCAACAAGTGGAAGAAATGTTAAACGTCTTCAAATTGAATAGCATCATTTAAGAACAGATAAATTGGCAGCATGGACCAGACATGCACGTTTCGGGTACTTAACCCTCGTCAGTGATCCTCAAATCTAAACAATGTAATATGCCAAAAAGTATGAAAGTTTCTAGGTCGAAATAGCATACCGAAAGACGTATCAGGATGGGTGGGATATGATGCTGCAGGACCCACTTTTTAGAAATTTCAATGTATTCTGATAACAGAAATTTTAGAATGCATTGAAGAAACGATCAACCGAAATTGATTGAACTTGGTTACATGTGCCCTCGGGGACTCCTGGTCCACCAGCAGTGACACTCAGCAAGTGGTATAAATGTTAAACGTCTTCAAATTGAATAGCATCATTTAAGAACAGATAAATTGGCAGCATGGACCAGACATGCACGTTTCGGGTACTTAACCCTCGTCAGTGATACTCAAATTTAAACAATGTAATACGCCAAAAAAGTATGAAAGTTTCTAGGTCGAAATAGCGTACCGAAAGACGTATCAGGATGGGTGGGATTATAGACCTGACAAAATCATATTGGCCTAGGACGAAGTTACTATGATAGTATATTCAATCTATAAGGGTGTTTACAGAATATCACGTGACACGCTTTTAGTCAATAGAAACGAACAAATCATAATAGAAAAAAACCATTATATATCCATCCAAGAAGATATCAATTTGAATCATACACACCACTATACTTTGAGGATATATTAATTCACAACATAAAAGAAAGGAGGGGACAACATAAATATCACCATAATGTGAGATGATCTTAATTAATATAAGAGATGCTAACATATTAGAAGAAATTGTCAATATTGAAATATATGTTCTATAGTACCAATTTTGTTATACTAGTCACGTGTTTCGGATATTTTAATCCTCGTCAGTAGTACTTCATGCCAAACAGTTTTTGAAATAAAGCCAAAGTGAATTTTCCTGGCACCATCTACAATACAAAGCTTTAATTTCCTCTTGCCAAAATGAGCGGCTCAAAATTTTGTTTAGGGATTATTCAGAGGCGTATTTAAGTGAAAAATATGGCCAAAAGTCGTTGGAGGGTAGGCGCAAGGAGCTTAATTCTAAACAACCGAAAAAAATTATGCCGAAACCCAGCTAAGGACAGAGCTATGCAATGAGGTAGATACCCCTTAGTTTTAGAAATTTAGGTCTAATTTCATGACAGGAAATTTATAATATATTTCAATACAGTGCGTAAACACTAAAACTAATTGAGCGATATCCTCGGGGACTTACAGTCCACCAGCAGCGATACCAGCCTAGTGGTTGAAATTGTCAAAATTGAAATATATGTTCTATAGTACCAATTTTGTTGTACTAGACACGTGTTTCGGATATTATAATCCATGCCAAACAGTTTAAATAGACATTTTTCACCGTGACGAACATAGCACTTCGAACTTCGCACTTTAATTATGATAGAAAGTTTTATAAATTGGTTTCCAGTAGTACAGAATGCCAATATACCAATTCCATGTATACTAATCAAAATGTAGATGCCTCCGCAGCGGAAGCTACGCCACTTATTCTCTTATGTTCGAAGTGCGGAGTTCGAAGTTCGAAGTGCGAAGTCCGTCACGGTGAAAATAGTCTATTAAAGCCAAAGTGAATTTTCCTGACGCCATCTACAAGATGATAATTTACTTCATAGATATTACCATATTACAAGAGGATATCAATTTACATAGCAGATGCCACAATATGTTGAGATCATATTTACGATGCCTAAAGATGCTATTATTTTACATTATAAATGCAACCATATTATCAGAGTGTATCAATTTACATGACAAATATGGATAATGACCATATCCCTATATACAGCACAAATTCGATAATTCAGAAAATCATCTGAGGGCATACAGAATCAGGATAAACAGGAACCAAAGCAAACAAACAAAAACCTACACCACATGATAGATGTCACTCTACCATAAAAGGATATCAATTCATATTATAGATAACCACATTACGATAAGAGGATATCAATTTATATCATATATGTCACAATGCCATGAGAGGATATATATTAACATCGTAGATGTCACTATATGATAAGAATATGTCAATTTGCATCAAAGATTGAACCATACTGTTCATGCTATTGAATGATATAAATTTACATCATAAAATAAGAAGAACATCTCCAAGGAGACTTTGGAGTGACCACAGCAAACAAAAAACCAACTACCAGACCGAAAAAGAACCAAATAGAAGGAGCGAACAAATCCGACTACCAAACAAGACAATAAACCAATAAACTCCCAAACACAAAAAGAATGGAAAAAACCGTCATCTCAATATTTCCTCATTAGAGGAATTACTTTAGATATAGGACAATCAAACAAAATTGTGACCGCAGAACAAGGATATTTTATATGAATCACTGGTACATGTAATTGAAATACCGCAAATAATTGATGATGTGGAAGTGAATTACTCCCAAAACCAATATTATGAATTTATTATTAAACATGCTAATTTTCAACAACAGTACATAGCTATGTTGATTTATTGAATATAAAAGAACGAAAACTGACAAGGGTGCTCATCTTCATTATGCACACGTTGAGAGATGTTCCTATCTAAGACATCAGGACCATTGTACTTTTAAAAAAGATTTTTTCCTAACAGTCAATTCCCGGATTACACAAAATTTGCCGCTCTTTAGCAACAGAAATTGCAATCAGTGAATGATAGTCAATCGAAAGGCTTACGGATTGTTGGGAAAGCATACAAACAGAACGTTCTCATTAGAAAAGAAAATAGAACAAACAGACGGAGACAATGACACAAGCTTCACAGAAACTTGTAAGCAATTACTGTAACCCCTGCCTCTTCCCGAATGAATCATTTAATTTAACATTTTTAAATGATTTGTTTCCTTTTAAGTCATCAACTTTTTTTGAAATAAAAGGATTCATTTGCAATAGTATATCTTCGGTTTTTGATTCTTGGATTCTTTGTTTTATGACGGTTCTGCTGTATTTTTTCTCATATGCTTATAATTCTGGCGACTCGTTCGTTTTTTTCTATTAACATTTCAGTTTCCATTGTATTTTTCTACAACGAAAGTATCTTATTTTATTCATTAGTCCAAAGATAAAATAAGAGAGATTTGTCTGTTACAGTACCCATAACAACACATGCAAACGTCTGAAAGTAAATACACACATCATGAAAAAGCTTGCACAAAGTTGGACAACAAAACGACAAAAGCTAGACAAATTTCCAACCTGTGTTGATTCAGTGAGATCATAAGCGAAATGAGAATAAGAAATTGACGTATTTATACTGATAAAATGTACGCCCCAAGTACATAAAGGTAAAGAAGGCATTAAGAAGTAAAGATGTAAGAATCCAAACATTATTACCTGAAGAGTGAATTCACAAACACAAATCATTGAGCATACGAAAAATAGTCCCTCTTGACTTGATCAAAGCGTGCTTATGTATCCGAGAGGCCCATCCTTTGAAAGTACAAGGGGCCAGCCCTAGTCTCCTGAGATTTGGTCAGAGTTCTGCATGGAGTCCAGTCGTCGGGCTTGGTGTGAACTGTATGGTACAGAACAGTAGACGGTCCAAGCGTTACGGTATTTTTTGTGTTTTAAGATATAACTGTGCTCTATCATAAATGTGTGAAAGTCAAATACAAAACCCGAAATCAGAATCAAAGTAGATCTTTCTGTTACATCAATATGTTTTATTGATGAAAAGGTATATCTACGATTATAGAAAGTACACAGACAATCAGAAACAGTCGATTCTTTAATATTTCGTTTTAATAAACAATCATGAAAACAATCAAATAAAATGCATTCGCTAAAATCCAAAATTTTGGTATTATGCTTCATCTTTTAAGTCATTTTGACCTTATACTCATTGCATATTATATTTCATTCAAATCCGTTTCATATATATACAAATGAGTTTATTTATTTATGATTGCTTAAAAGTCATTTATCATCTTTATTCATTAAGAATGAAATGAAAAATAGCTAATTGCTAATGAAACCCTTCATATAAATTGTTCCAATCATTATTGCTTTAATTATAAATGGAATTAAGAGGACAATGATTCAGTTTTGTTCATAACATTAAAGGAGTTTGCTCTAAGCTGCCAATCAACCCATAGTGAAGAATTTACTACTCCTTCGCTTTTTGTAACATTGAGACCTACAAGACCAAAAACCGAGAGACAAAATAAAGAAAACAAAATCCTTACAAAGTAAAGATGATTGATTATGTTCTTTTAGTATGTGCAAATAAGGTGCCGTATTTTTTAAAGAAATCTACCTCCCAACGTTCTTTCTTTAACCGAGTCTTGTTGGAGATCCTTTCTTCTGTAAGTCGTAAATCTCCTTTTTTTAAATTCAATATCACATCATATAAACAAACAACTTCAACACAGAACATAAATAATTTTCTCTGTTTCGTAATATAAATGATTTCCTCTGAGGTCGAAATATTCAGATTGCGGTTCATTTTACCTTTCGCAGAGCACATATTGCCTTTTTGTATTGATGTTTAAAGAAACTGGTAGGTTGGGAGAGCAAAGAATGTATTTCTTTTAGTTCTGATTCATTTGTTTTTGTTTCCTGATACTTTGAAACTTTGATACTGTTGAGATTATTGTCAGGATCTTCTTTAACTCATTTGTGTCACACTTATGCCCTTTGCCGTTTGGAGCTCGTAAAAATGTTCCCCGCGAGGGGTTTGACAGTAAGTGTTTTGAATATTTTTCCCTGACATTGTCGCCATAGCACTTTCTATATAGACATAACGTCAGACAGTGCATGAAGTTTATATATTGTTTTCATTTTCGTGCTTAACCATCGACGGCGGGTGCGGCTAGCCAACAGGGGATGCTTACTCCTCCCGGGCACCTGGTCCCACCTCTAGCTTGCTAGGGGTCCGTCGATGCTTAATTTTGTGCTCTATTGTGAGTGCTGTTGAGATTATTGTCAGGATCTTCTTTAACTCATTTGTGTCACACTTATGCCCTTTGCCGTGTGGAGCTCGTAAAAAAGTTCCCCGCGAGGGGTTTGACAGTAAGTGTTTTGAATATATTTCCCTGACATTGTCGCCATAGCACTTTCTATATAGACATAACGTCAGACAGTGCATGAAGTTTATATATTGTTTTCATTTTCGTGCTTAACCATCGACGGCGGGTGCGGCTAGCCAACAGGGGATGCTTACTCCTCCCGGGCACCTGGTCCCACCTCTAGCTTGCTAGGGGTCCGTCGATGCTTAATTTTGTGCTCTATTGTGAGTGCTGTTGAGATTATCGTCAGGATCTTCTTTAACTCATTTGAAGACCGCTGTTGATCCGGATATCTACACTATGTGCCACCCGAATGGTAGTTTGGTTTCATCGCTTGCTTATGGCGTGTTCATATTTCAGTTGATACGCTATGTCAGAGCAATTACCAAGTAAACATATTTTATTCTGAGAACTAGGCGTCTTTCAGATAAGCTTCTCAGTCGGGGATACGTTTGTGACCGACTGCCATCGTCACTAAGGAAGTTCTACGGACGATATGTGGAACTCGTCATACACTATGATGTCCCACTCTCCAGAATGGTGTATGATATTGTCATAGACCATTTGAACCAGTCAACCAAAGATTATACTCTATATCTTACGAAATGGAAGTAACCGGAGGTGACAATTCTACCGAATTGAAGCGACGGGTGTTGCATGCAAGCAGAAGATAGTGATTCTTCCTGGGCATCGGGTCTCACTCCCATACCTGGAGTTCGCTTCTTTTCATGTGGTGGAGGTTTTTGTTCGTTTGCTTTAGTTCCTGTTTTATCCTGATTTCGCTTTATGATTTTCTGAATTATCGATTTTGTGCTGTATATAGGGATATGTTCATTATCCATATTTGTCATTCCTATCAAGGATGATTTACGACCTTTCAAATGGACCGTCTTTTACATATATGGACATTACCGGGTTTGACACGTTTCTATTTGGCGTTTGCGGCGAGTCTTGCATGTAGTCAGAGGACGCTCACTCCTCCCGGGCACCTGGTCATATCTACATTCGGGGTCAACGATTGCCTTGTTAATGGAGACTTACACAATTATGTCATATTTCCCTGGGTCTTTGACTTTTGAACTACTCTTGGACTTCTTTTCTTGTATACTTGAAACATTCATAAATCAAGCAGGACTACATTGTAACTACGCACAACGTTTCAACAAAGAACATACATCGAGTAACATCCACAAAATAGCTACAGATCTATACCAAAAGAAAATATCATAGCAAAGAGAATCAAGAAACAATTAAACCAAGCAATAACAATATACAAATATGCCCCGCACACCAAAATAGAAGAGACCAAGGTTAAACAAAAACCTACAAGACAGCAAAAGTAGAAATCCCATATATCTAATTACAAAGAGGTCTCATTCTGTCGACTCGATTGCACAACCCGCAGCAACATACCCGAAACACAAAAATAAAGAGCACAACAAGAGACATCAAAGGGACAAGGAGGACTGAACACAAAGACAATATAAAGATAAAAAGCACAAAAGACTACACATAAAACAACGAGATAAATGGGCAATCCTTGTCGAATAATGACGGCTATCTGCCATGTAGCAAATGACCTGGTTATTCAGATTCTGGGTCACATGTCCGGTTACCGAGCGGTCTCGAAGAACGCACAATTGCTTCGCATAAATACCCTCTCATTGTGAGATGACAACACAAAAAGAAAGTTAAACACAGGGACCCAAGCAGCGCACAGATGGATATGCAAATGTATAACAAACAGAGGGCGCATGTTCTACCGGCTTGAGCACGCTCATGTATATTATTATTCGAGAAGTCTGAGTAACTTTAAGAGAGGAGAAATGGTTAGGGGACGAACATTGAATTCTGAAGGGGGACTGGTAATTTTTTAAGGTCGAATTATTAATTTTCAATGCAGATCCAGCCAGATTATTTATTTTCATCCTCCACCAATCCTGACAAGCAAAAAAAAAAGGAGAGGGGTATGCCAAGAAAGTGTTTGCTATGTGAAGTACAAAAGCAAGTGTAATGTACTATAGACAATCCTACATTAATTGAAACTTCATATTTCTTAAAATAAAAAATGCATTTTTGTTTATGCTTGCAATCGTAATACAGAGTAGAATAAATCTATGACAAATATGGACAATGACCATATCCCTGCACACTGCACAAATCGACAATTCAGAGCATCAGAAACCGAAGGCATACAAAATCAGGATAAAATAGAAACCAAAGCAAACAAACAAAACCCTCCACCACATGAAAAGAAGCGAACTCCCGACATGGGAGTGAGACCAGGTACCCAGGAAGAGTAAGCATCTCCTGCTTGTATGCAGCACCAGTACCTCCTGCTTGTATGCAGCACCCGTACCTCTTTAGAGAAGACAGGGCCCCGACCACCTGTCCTCTCTGAATGTCAGTCGGACTCCTCGGGTGATAACATACATTAGCTCGCTACAGCCGGCAGAGCACAGGTCGTATCACGCATGCCCTCTTTTTATATCAATTTACATATTCATCTGTGTTGCTTGGGCCCCTGCGTCTTGCGGTCTTGTTTGTGTGTGGTCATCTGACAGTGAGGAGGTTGTTTTACACCACAATTGTACGTTCTTCGAGACCTCTGGGTAATCGGAATAGTGGGAGGGTTGTGCGCACGTAATCCAGGATAACCACACCGTCTGCTACTGACGAGGCAGATGGCCGTCCTAAGTCGGCACCGTTTGCCCATTGGTCTCGTTGGTTTATGTGTAGTCATTTGTGTTTTATGTTTTTCTGTGATTTGACGTTCATTGTACTACTGCGTCTCTTTCTGTGCGTGTCATTTTTGTGTTTTACAGTGGGTGTTTTGGGAGGTTGCTGTTGATGCTGCAACTAGGTATTGTTGGAGATCCCCTCCTTTCTTCAATTCGGTAGAACTGTCACATCCGGTTACTTCCATTTCGGAAGACATAGAGTACAATCTTTGGTTGGATGGTTCAAATGGTCTATGACAGAATATCACCCAACATTCTGGAGAGTGGGACATCATAGTGTATGACAAGTTCCCCATGTCGACTGTAGAACTTCCTCAGTGACGATGTTAATCGGTCACATACATATCCCTGACTGAGAAGCTTATCTGAAAGACGCCTAGCTCTCAGAACAAAATCCGTATATTTGGTACTTGTTCTGGCATAGCGTATCAACTGAGATATTAACACGCCATAAGCAGGCGATGAAGGGATATTGCTACTCTGAAAAGGAAAGTTTGTCATGCTGTAATTGAAGTCGTCACGTTTGTCATATAATTAGGTGTTGTCTAGATAACACTTTATATGAAACTCATTGAAGGACGAGCGGAGTGAGAGCAAAACAGTTTGTTGCGTAGCTCCTGAAGCAAGCTGTAATTTGTTTCAGTGTATGACAAGCGAAGCGAGCATAGCATTTTTCATTCTCCGAACAGAGTTGTCTCCTCCTTACAGTCAAACAATCTCTGCCACAGACTTCAAGAAATGGCAAGAATCCTGGCATAAAGTAACTATGACGTCATAGCAGCGTTACGTTAAAATATGCTTTATGGCGGCAAGTCTGTGGCAGTGTTGTTGAACGTAAACTTGAGCTGCCTGGAGTTTGATCATTTTTGGGATTTGAACAAATGTGGGCCAGAGTATTTATTTTCTGCAACCAAGAGGGTCAGATTATCTATTTTGAACATTTATGGGTCAGAATCATTTCAAATAAGTGCCAGCCCCCTCAGAATCAAATGTTCTTTCCCTTAGTTCACTCTTTTCTGACGAGGTTTGGACAAAGCCAGGATGGAGTCCCGTCGACACAGTCAGTCAGTGTACAAATCTCAATAATGTGCAAATTATTTTGTGACGATATAATCTAAATAACAAGTTACGTAATAATATATCCATTTATAAATCAAGATGATGATAAAAATCTGCTCGGTCGTTACTTTCCAGTATATGTGTTCTGTACTTTGTATATTTTTGTCTTTCATACACTTTTGTATTTATTTCAGTCTTAGATATAAAAATTCGTGTTGATATCCCTTTCCTCGTCTTTTTAATCTATTGTTCTACAGACAGATAGCCTAACCCCTTGTGTGTCCTACTTATCACTTTTAAATAATACAGCAATTAATATGGCTTAACTGTAGACATGACAGACTACACAAACAAATCCATCCATAATTGAAAAGAAAGATAATGGTCATTATAAATCACATCATTACCATCAAGGTGTCATTATATAAGACTTCAAACAATTTCTCAAGGCATGTCAGATACTATTTTTAATTTCACGTCTGAATTATTTAATTACTTGCGTTAAAACGACTAATTTGATGAACATAAGGAGACAATAACATTGTGTCAGTCACGATTTGACCACAACAAAATATCATCAGTTTTTATTGTTTCCGGGAAATATCTTCATGGATATTTTATGATTGATATGGAATTCATTAATACAAACTCTTTTTCTCCTCAGATCGACTCTTTTATTCTAGTGATAGAAAAAAGGAAGCATTTCATTAGTTTAACCTTAAGGAAAAATATCACATTGCCCATTTTCATAATATATATGTCTATGCTGCAAATTTATCTGTATTTAATTGATGCTATGTATTTAAAGATAACATATAGCAACATCAGTGAGAAAATATCAAAATCGAAAATCAGAATTCAGAGACCATAATCAATGATTCTTAACAACCAGTGAATGATAGTCAGACTCAAAACCCGAAACCAGAATGAGAAATCACAATAAAAAGGCTTACACATTCTTGAAAAAATATATATCAGAACTTCTTTAACTTCCTTATAATTTCTCGCGCTTCCGCGTTAGTGCCCATAATTTGTCGATCGAAACCGGGAGACAAACAAGACCGATAACTCCTGTAGATCAAAGAATTGCAAAGAATGTACCCTAAACGAAGTAGAAGATGAAATACATGTCCTACTTAAATGTAAGAAATACGCAGATAAAAGAAAATTGGTTTTTAGACAGATAAATGATGCTTGTCGCAATTTAGGTGAACTTACAGACAGTGAGACATTTATATATCTGCTAAACAGTGAAGATGACGTATTAAGGGTTTGTTTAGATCTGAGAAATCATATTTTCCAGACAAGAAAAGGGAAAGATCTCCAGCATGACCTGCCTGATTTCACCCAGCAAAACAAACCCACAAGAAAGTGACACATAAATGACATCATACAAACTTCAAATCGCAAAAAAGACACAACAATATTCACTAGAACATCATACATGTACAAAATAATTGTAACAGACGTACAGAAACATTAAACATTGATGACAACACATAAAAGTGGGAGACCAATATGCATCCGATGCCGACTTTGGACGGTCATCTGCTTTTAGCAAATGGTGTGGTTATCTGGATTACGTGCGCGCAACCCTCCCACTAATCCGGATACACAGAGGTCTCCATAGACACACAATTGTTGTATAAACATAAAACTTCTTACTGTAAGGTGACATCACAAACAAGATAGTTTAACGCAGCGGCCTCTTGTAACACAGATTCAATGTAAATTGAGGTCCAGGAAATCCTCTTGAGCAATACACATGTGTAATGTCTTTTTAAAAGTATGTTGTTACATGTATAAATAAATGCTCTGTAAAACTGCATGATGACTCTTTGAGTTGACTGCAATAGTCAATCAGAATTTGAATTTAATTTATAAGAATAATAGAATCTATCCCCAGATATGAACAGGGACAAGGAAATCAAACCCGAGTGTCAATGATTTGCTTGACAAAAGCAATTCCTGGACACGAGGGTTTGATTTCCGTGTCCCTGATCACATCTGGGGATTGATTCTTCTTTCTCTCACTATCTAAAAGAGCCCAAAAATGAGGTTATTATGTATTGTTTTTCATATTATGACCGGCTAACGCTGCAATCACGTATGACGTCACAATGACGTTACAGTTAAAAGCACTTCTGGAATGGGCTTTTCTCCCATTTGCCCCCATGTGGGATAGAGTTTGCCCATAACGACGCGTCATGTAGGGTCACTGTATCCCACATGTACCTCGCGTGACTTTTGACGTCGGCCGTATAGGCCGTATCCATATTGTGACGTCGTTGTTATCCATTGTGACGTCATGATTTTTGCACATAAAGGGGCGACCTCTCAACAAAAACGTCGTTTTAAAACTCTTTTTTTTAAATTCTTATTCTTACTAAAAGCCCATCCTCGGGGGCAAGCCTCGTTCCCTGACCAGAAACCAGATCCCTCGGGTGGGCTTTTCTCCTCCCAAATGACAGCAAATGGTTGATAGTTATAATCTCACACTCCAGGGTGAGACAACATTTTTTCTGACACCTTAGTTTTCGGACAAATCAGTCTCAATTGAAAGAAAAGAAAAACTCGGACAAATAAATGGAGATAATAACACTGCATCAAAGAAACACGGATGACAACTTGTCCTAATGAGCAATCTAAAGTGTCCAGTACAAGTACGGAATACACTGTAGGTGGCGCTGTTCAATAACACGCTGCAGTAATAGATAAAGTTTAAATATATTCAATATTTGCATTAATCATGTTACATATATAATGTAAGTTGTAGTATCTAAGTAAGTAGATCCGAAAATGAAGCAATTTCTCTCTTTCTGTCTTATTCAAAAACAAGGTGGTCGCACATCGGATCCGGTTACTATTAGAACTAGGATATGTAAATTACCAAAAAGAAATAATTGTAAGTGGCGCCACCTTGAATAAACACATTGAAGAGATGAGATTTACACTATAATTCAAAAATACATTTCCATTGATCACAAAGCCATTTTTGATGATTACTTGTTACTAGTGCAGTGCATGTGTTTTATAGATTGTTTTCATTTTAGTGCATGAACATCGACGGCGGATGCAGCTAGCCAACAGGGGATGCCTACTCCTCCTGGGCACCTGGTCCCATCTCCAGAATGGTGGATGATATTCTGTCATAGACCATTTGAACCGTCTAACCAAAGATTGTACTCTATGTCTTCCGAAATGGAAGTAACCGGATGTGACAATTCTACCGAATTGAAGCGGCGGGTGTTGCATGCAAGCAGGAGATGCTAACTCTTCCTGGGCACCTGGTCTCACTCCCATGTTTGGAGTTCGCTTCTTTTCATGTGGTGGAGGTTTTTGTTTATTTGCTTTGGTTCCTGTTTTGTCCTGATTTTGTATGCCTTCGGTTTCTGATTTTCGGATTTATCGATTATGTGCTGTATACAGGGATATGGTCATTATCCATATTTGTCATTGCTAGGGGCCCGCCGATGCTCAATTATGTGCTCGACTATGAGTGATGTTGAGATTATCGTCAGGATCTTCTTTAACTCATTTGTGCAACCTGTTATTACGAAAAAGAAACACAGTAACCACTGAAGACTACCAAACCAACAAAGAGAAAAAAATCCAAAACAAAGAATACAATAAACTTAAATGTTCTGCAAAGTATTACCCATTCGGAAATGACATGAGGTGTCCGGGGAAAGTAATCAAAGGTGGGGATCTCCAACAACACCAGGTTGCAGCACCCACAGCAAAACCCCAAAACGCCCAATGCAAAAACAAAGCAGACAAGCACAGAAAGAGACGCAAAAGGGACAAGAAACGTCAACGCACAACACAGAAACATCAAACACAAAGGACTACACATAAATCAACGAGACCAATGGGCAACCGGTGCCGACTTAGGACGGCCATCACCTGTCGCCATGACGGGATGTAGGTACCCGATGGTACGTGCATCTGCTTTACACCAGTGTCCTTTCTCTAGTCTTATGCACATGTACTGTAATGTCCATTTCGCATGGAATGGGAAAATATGTATGACGTCGTTATGTTGGTGATAATCTCCTTTTTATGAACAAATGGTACTATACGCCCTCGAATTTCAAATAAATTCTTAGACGAGATAAGATAATGAAAATGATGTTTGAAATGTATGGCGTGTGTATTTTCCAGTTTTGATTGACATTTATAGCAAAGTTCAAGGCCACATAGTGCACAGCTGTTTTCGTAGTAATACAAGAATCAGAATGTCTTATTTTTAAGGATGTCATGTTATATCTATTTTAGCCTGTTGCCATCAACAAATTAGTAAGAAAACATTAAATAATTTATTACCCTTTAGGAATGTATGTTTTGTTTTGGGCAAAATTAGCTGTGAACGAGTTAGAAATGTTTTGCCTGGTATTTATGTCCTCTAGTTCTTTAAGGCATAGATGTTTTTTTTTTTTGTTATTATAGATCTAATTTTCATTTTGTTTTGTTTTGCTGAAAATCAAAACTAAACACTTATTTATGTAAACCCCATAAGTCATTCTGACTTCCATTTCCTTCACAACAATTATTTTCCATTATTCAAAGCGATGTCGAAATGTACTTTATTTACAATGTATAGTTACACTCCATGTTTAGTAACGTACACTGAGAAGGTTTGATAAAAACCTTAGGGAGTACCTTCCACATAAATATCTGAATGTCGGTAACACTATTGAAGTTTGTTAATATGAAGGCAAAAGCCAGTAACTATTGTTGGGATTTTGGAAATGGTGAGTACTTACTTGCTTATTGCGTTCTGTGCCCCTTCGTTTTTGTAACAAAGGTTTGCCTTTCTTTTTCAAATGTCATTCTAATGTGGCCTGCCCTGCATGAGATACTTCGTCCGTTTTCTGTCTGTCTGTCACACACACTGTCCTTGAAGCAATACCTTTTTACAAATTCAACAAGTGTTGATATCGTGCCTTTAGCCTGGATGTTTGGCTTTTTTTGAAAATATAAGACTGAACGATTCTTCATCGGTTTGTCATGTGGTTTTAATATTCGTATATGTATTTCCTTGTGCCAATACTTTGTTACAGAGATCAAACGTTCTGACCTTGTGATCTTGACATTTAAAACGGAACAAAATTCTTGAATGGCGAGTGATAGGTTTTTGATATTTCTGTATTCATATAACTTTATGAACTTGTTACCTTGACCTAGAAATTTCAATTACATTTATTTTATGTTTTGGATTTTCATAGTAGAATTTTATAAATTACGAAGAAACTTTTAGGTCAAGGTTTTCGCTTTCACAAACTAGTAAATACTTTCCGGAAATTAAAAAAAATATGGTCAACTTCTTTTGAAATTCGGACCCATACAATCAACAGAGTATAGACAAAGCTATGGCGACCATGTCAGGGAAAAAACATTTAAAACACTTACTGTCAAACCCCTCGCGGGGAACGTAACTCCACACGGCAAGGGCATAAGTATGACACAAATGAGATAAAAAAAATATCCTGACCACAATCTCAACAGCACTCACAACAGAGTACCCAATTGAGCATCCACGGACTCCCAGGAAGCCAGAGGTGGGATCAGGTGCCCGGGAGGAGTAATCATCCCCTGTTCAAATTGCGTGTCATCATTGGTTTAAATGATCACATCTATGTACATCATACGCCAAACGGAAATATTGGTCACAGACGTAACAGAAAACTAGAGTCCATCGTACCCTCAACGATTTACTTGTTATAGCGCGCAATGACAACAGCCGAGAACTGTTACATGCTTTGTCGTCCCTTTCAGTAGATGAATTGAAATATTTCTTGGATGAAGCGCAGGTTTCATTCTTAAGAAACAATGACTGATTCAAACTTAGGTTACACTACATACAGGTATTATCCGCTGTGTCGCATTTGGAATTTGGCCAGGAATTATTTTTTAAATAGGGGTCAGATGGGGTCCAGCTTCATTCAATTTGAAGACGTTTAACAGTTATACCACTTGGTGAGTGTCACTGCTGGTGGACCAGGAGTCCCCGAGGGCACATATAGCCAAGTTCGATCAATTTCGGTTGATCGTTTCTTCAATTTTGCTGTGGGTGCTGCAACCTAGTGTTGTTGGAGATCCCCTCCTTTCTTCAATGCATTCTAAAATTTCTGTTATCAAAATTTCTTGAAATTTCTAAAACGTGGGTCCTGTAGCATCATATCCCACCCATCCTGCTACGTCTTTTCGACACAGTAACTTTCGTACTTTTTTGGCATACTACATTGTTTAGATTTGAGGATCACTGACGAGGGTTAAGTACCCGAAACGTGCATGTCTGATCCATGCTGCCAATTTATCTGTTCATAAATGATGCTATTCAATTTGAAGACGTTTTACATTCATTATGTGAGCTTTTTAATTGAAATAACTATGATTTTTTATATTTGGAAGAAATAATTGGCTTGTTGTTTTGAGAAAAGCCCATTATTTCCATTGTATACCTCATATGTATAGTATGACAGGATGTGAAAGTAAGAGGTCATGTGCCTAGTCATTGGCAAAGAAAAGAGTGTTGTATTTAGGTAAGAAAACTTTGACATCATATTTCTCGAATTGCATCAGATGAAATTTCAAATAAATTGCTCGTATTATAGAATAAGAAATGAACAACAAATAGACATACAGTTTATTAAGAAAATAATTTGAGAAGGATGTCAAATTTGAGTCACTTTGAGGGGTCATGCCCCATTTCCATGTCATCGTCTAATGTACTGCTATAACTTTGAGCAGCATGTCTGACTGACAGGATTTGTCCAGATGAAATCAAGAATTATAGAAGAGTATTTTTATTGATATGTGGCTTTAAATTGCATGAGCAATATAAAGTTATTGATATAACAACAATCGCATGCCTTTCATTGAAAACGCTCAATTTTCAATGGCAAATACTGTGTAGCGCAACCTTAATATAACTCTCATTCCCTCAAGATTAGCTTTATCATGTTATAAAAATAATTTTCCCTAACAGACGATTCATAAAAAATTCATTTATTAACAAACTTCTCATCTTCTAAACATATCTTATGTCTTTACTACTTTGCGGGATCTTCGAGTACATAGTTTTTGATAATTTAGAACCTCCTCCTATTTGTTACAAGCATAAGAAAGCTATTCGAATTTTCGTTTTTAACTACAATTAAGTTACATAAGATAACCTTGGCCTGCTTCTTGAGAATGTGCAGCTATTGAATGTTAAGCGTCTTTAAATTCAATAGCATCATTTAAAACCTGATAAATTTACAGCATGGACCAGACATGCACGTTTCAGGTACTAAACCCTCGTCAGTGATCCTCAGTCTAAACAATGTAATATGGCCAAAAAGTATGAAAATTATTATGTCCGAAATGTACCAAAAGACGTAGCAGAATGGGTGGGATATGATGCTACAGGACCCATGTTTTAGAAATTTCAAGACATTTTGTAACAAAATTTCAAATGCGTTGAAGAGAAAGACGATCAACCAAAGTTGATCGAACTTGGCTACATGTGCCCTCGGGGACTCTTGGTCCACCAGCAGTGACACTCACCAAGTAGTTCAAATGTTAAACGTCTATAAATTCAATAGCATCATTTAAAACCTGATAAAATAACAGCATGGACCAGACATGCACGTTTCGGGTACTAAACCCTCGTCAGTGATCCTCAGTCTAAACAATGTAATATGGCCAAAAAGTATATAAATTATTATGTCCGAAATGTACCAAAAGACGTAGCAGAATGGGTGGGATATGATGCTACAGGACCCACGATTTAGAAATTTCAAGAAATGTTGTAACAGAAAATTTCAATTGCGTTGAAGAGACAGACGATCTCTTAAAAAAAAAAAAACAAGCTGGTTTTATTGTCTATTATCCAAGACAGGAAGCTCCATGGTCTTCTAAAAAGGACCTACGAATAGAATCCCATCCAAGATAGATTTTATGAAATACCGAGAAGTTCTAAAGGAAGCCTTCGATAACTATTCTAAAAGATGGTATTATTCGGAAGGGATCGCATCGCATGCTCTGAATGACTGGAAACCTTCATTTTGGAAATAGCCGATAATCGAATAGATAACTTTCATTAAAAAACTTCATCTCTGTCAAAATCCACGTTCCAAATCTGAAAGATATTCCAAATCCAATATAGGTTACTAGTATTTAGATAAGCAGCCAAAAACACTATAATTATCTGAAAAAGTTACCACATATCAATTTTAGATTCGGATTGATATATCAAAAGCAAAGAGAGTGTCTCATATATTTTGAACAAACATCTGTCTTCATTCAACATGACAAATATGGACAACAACCATATCCTAATACGCTGTACAAAATCGATAATTCAGGAAATCACAAACCAAAGGCATAAGAAATCAGGATAAAACAGGAACCAAAGCAAACAAACAAAATCCTCCATCACATGAAGAGAAGCGAACTCCCAATTAGAAGTGAGACAAGGTGCCCAGGAAGAGTAAGCATCATCTGCTTGCATGATCTACCTACCATATATTGCAAACTAAAACTGCAAAAGTCTTCGAACAAAATTCGATACATTGCTAATTTTAACAACTGTTCCACCACAATTTTGTCTAGAAATCAGACGTCAGTACTTTCGGCGATAAAGGAACACAACCGTCAAGCCAGGGGAAATTTTCAATGTCAAATCCAGAATCATTTCTTTTGTCATACATAATCGTATGCATCTCTTACAATTTTGATATTTAGATCTAAAAATGGTGTCTTTGTGATTGTATCGTTTGCCTTGTTGAGTAAAATTGATTTTTATAAATAGTGTTGCAGTATTTACATATCACAGCTCATCCGGTACGCTAGAGCATGCACTGATGTTTTGGATTTTCACAATAGAATTTACACATTACCAAGAAATATTTAGGTCAAGGTTTCCGCTTTCATACACTAGTTATGACTTTCAGGAAACTGTCAGCTTCTTTGAAAATCAGACCTATGAAAGCAGCAGAGTATATTACTTTCGGTATTTATTATAAAACCTGCCTTTTGTGGTGACATGATCAACAAAAAAAAAAAAAAAAAAAAAAAAAAAAAAAAAAAAGAAGGGTCAAAGAAAGACTGAATTACCATCGAACATGAGTCAGAATCATCAAACCATTTTATATCATGAACAAGGTCTTACTGTCACCAAACGGACATTCGGCACGATACTTGATCAATCCACAGCCTTGTACAAGCGCATTCTTAAGACTTGCAATCTGACTGACTGTGACGACGGGATTCAATGACAGGTCCTGTCTAAAAGACAGGGCCCCGATCACCTGTCCTCTCTGAATCTACAGGTGTGCTTCTTCGAGACCTTGGGGTAACAGGAAAAGTGAGAGGGTTGAGCGCACGAAATCCGGATAACTGTACCATTTGTTACTTGCGTGGCAGATTGCCGTTCTTAGTCGGCACCGATTGTCCTTTGATCTCGATGGTTTATGTGAAGTCTTTAATTTGTGTTTCATGTTTCTATGCCGTATTAAGTGTTCCATGTCTCTTTCCTTCCTATGTTTTGTGTTTCATGTTTCTATGCCGTATTAAGTGTTCCATGTCTCTTTCCTTCCTATGTTTTGTGTTTAATATTTCTATGTCGTATTAAGTGTTCCATGTCTCTTTCCTTCCTATGTTTTGTGTTTAATATTTCTATGCCGTATTAAGTGTTCCATGTCTCTTTCCTTCCTATGTTTTGTGTTTAATATTTCTATGTCGTATTAAGTGTTCCATGTCTCTTTCCTTCCTATGTTTTGTGTTTAATATTTCTATGTCGTATTAAGTGTTCCATGTCTCTTTCCTTCCTATGTTTTGTGTTTCATGTTTCTATGCCGTATTAAGTGTTCCATGTCTCTTTCCTTCCTATGTTTTGTGTTTAATATTTCTATGCCGTATTTATGTCTATGTCTTTAATGTTTCTATGCCGTTGTTTTATGGTTAATGTTTCTATGCCGTATTTATTCTGTCTTTTGTGTTTAATGTTTCTATGCCGTATTTATTCTGTCTTTTGTCTTTAATGTTTATATGCCATTGTTTAATGTTTTATGTTTCTATGCCGTTGTTTAATGTTTTATGTTTCTATGCCGTTGTTTAATGTTTTTGAATGTTTCTATGCCGTATTTATTGTCCTTATCCCTAATGCGCCTCTTGCTATCATTGTCTACCTTGTGTTTTTGCAAAGGGTGTTTTGGTATTTTGCTGTAGGTGATTCAACAGCGTCTTGTTGGAGATCCCCTCCTTCCTTCTTATTACTACGTGAATACAGTTTCCTGTTCGTATATTTTTGATCTTGATTGTCTTAAAAATGATATGTTTATGCTTGATGCTTCAATGATGGTTTGCTGAATTAATATTTGTTTTAATGTGATTGTTCTCATGGTCTCTGTGCGTTTGTCCACGTTGTGGATAAAATGATGCTAATGAATTTGAAGACGTTAAACATTTGTACCACTTGGTGAGTGTCACTGCTGGTGGACCAGGGGTCCCCGAGGGCACATGTAGCCAAGTTCGATCAATTTCGATTGGTCGTTTCTTCAAACGCATTTGAAAATTTCAGTTTACAAAACTTTCTCAAATTTCTGAAATCTGCGTCCTTAGCATCATATCCCAGCTATCTTGCTATATTTTTCGGTATATTTAGGACATCATTTTCACAGCTTTGGCCATATTTCATTTTTAAGATTGAGGATCACTGACGAGGGTTAAGTACCCGAAACGTGCATATCTGGTCCATGCTGTAAATCCATCTGCTATAAAATGATGCTAATGAATTTGAAGACGTTAAACATTTATGTGTGGTTCGCTGTTCTCGTCCAATGTGTCTGTGTTTATTTGTTATCACTGCAATGTCATAAGGCCGTGGTAAGTAAAGACATGTATTTGTTTTTCGTCCCCTGGAGGTAACCGTTTGGTAGGAGAACCCCAAAAAAACTCGCACTCAATCATCCAATTTGCTATCCAGCAAAAAATTTTTTTAAAAAATCATTTCAAATCAAACCAAATCCTTTTAGAGTATCTTTAAGACATGAAAATTCTTCATCTGCTACAATATATGGAGCTACTTTTGAGAAAATTTTAACATTTTCAAGCTTAATATAAAAAATTCCCATTTTGCTCTCCTTAATCAATCATTTATCGAATGTTTCTAATTGATAATTCATGTGTGTGTGTGTTTTCTTGCCTGACTGGTAGACACTACATTGTAATCAAAACTATTTAATTACTATGACCTAAAGTCCTTCTTATTTTTCATGATGACTTGATGCTCTTGAATCAAGTGACACATAAGTAACAATAACGGGTTTATATTCGAAAAAAAATTACGCTGGCGTGTTTCCTACTGTAAAGTGTGATTGATCAATCCTATGTTTCATAAGCGTGTGTTCGATATCATGTCAAAATAAAAACAAATTATATATTTATACATACACCCATAATTATCAACCCACCATTGTTGATTTTCTATTTTTTATGAACTTTATGTTTGAGATATTTATCATCTATTAAGTTTGAAGGATCAGGTGATGTTTCACTACATGGCATGGTCACAAGTTATCACCTTTGCTCTTTATTTTAACGTATTATCTCAGGACCACTAAATCTGCCCATGAACCACAAATGATTGATGTACTAATGTAACTATTTAAAAATGTTGATTTATTAACAATGTCTACAGTTGAAAAATTGTAAAGAGTTTTTGAAGAGATAAATGATGTGTACTTAAAACAAGATCACTTACGTGTTTCAGTGGATGAACCAATAAAATGTTGAATGATTGCGTCGATTTTCTCATGATGAATGCCTCCTTGTTTTATTTCACTTAGAAATGACTTACAAAACTTATTTCAAGGATATGAAATCACATAGATTTTAATTCATGAACAATATTCACCGAATTAGAATGGACTTACCAGATGTATATCTTCTGCCTTGCAATTATATCTTTTGTTGAGTGCAATTGCGGCTTGGATAGGACCATTTGTCGTTATATGGGTTGTATTTACTAGGGATAATATCATTTTATCCCTATATACAAACTAACCAATACATGAATGATTGTAATGATATCAAAATACTTCAGCGACTGTGTTCTAAATGTACTTTCTTTTGTCATGTCTGAAAGTTGGCCAAACCTCTGATTCATTATGAGCTCTCTTCAGCCATCAGGGCACGGACTGTATATCGTATGTTAATTTATATCTATTTACATAGCCCCTGTGTAACATAATACCGATACATATTAGGATCCTGTTTCTGATGTCACCTTGCATTTAGTGGGGGTTGTTTTTGGTTATACAACAGCTGTACATCACGGAAGATCTGCGTATCCGGATAGGTTGGACGGGTTTGGGCATGTAATCCGGATATATACACCATTAGTTACTATATTATTCGTTACTTGTTCCAGCGCCTAAGAATTGCACTCTGATTGACTGTGACAACGGGACTCCATGACGAGCCCTGTCCAAACCCTGATGTTGTGTGACTACATGTAATTGTTCCCCTGTAGACTTTAGGTTGTTGTTCGTGATAAAGTTTTTGTGCTTTAAATAATATAAATCCTTAAATTTAGAAGAAAAAAGAAAACGTTATCAAGCATATATTGCAAAACTTTTTAAAAAGATACCAGTACTTTCCAAAATTGCATTACGAAACAAATATCCTTCTACTTCATGAAGAAGCATCCGGATCGACCCATTTTCACCTTAAATCATCTGTCTTCGAAATAGTTTACATTTAAAAGATTACGCTGACTTTTAGATAAAATGCCTAATATGAATAATAAGTCCAAGGTATCCAAAAACAAAAGGTTATTTCCGTTCGGTGAAAGAGTTCAGAGTTATGATGTATTTCTACATGTAAATTATGACGTTGGAATGACTTAGTCCATTCGTTGATATTTGCATATTGTATAGAAAATAACTTAAACACAATATTTTTAAAAAGGTATTAAACAAGAGCTTAACACATTTATCTACTTTTATACAGATAATATTAATCCACTAGTAAAGCAAAACAATCATTCCATCGTTTTGTCAATGGTGTTTACTTGAATCACATATTAGTCCATATTATTTGAAAAGTTAACTCTTGTTGTGGGTTGTTGTCCCCATGTGCCTGTTTGTGTGAATGGTAATTGTTGCCATTTAGTTCGTGTGTTTCTCTATTTTTGTCAACTTTGTGTTGTTATTTTCCTTCTTTCGGAGTTTGCCGATTTCTTATTTCCACCGATCTCAGAGGAAATACTCTCCGTACATCAAGTACATGTTACACAAATTACGGCACGCATTCTTAATTCCATTAAAAGGGACTTGCATCCTACTTTGAGACACAAAAGATGGATTAATAATGGTAAAACGATATGTGGAAACTCGAGAAAATGTCTACCATACAGAAAGGAAAGATTTTTCTTTCTTTACGTCATGGTATACTACACTAAGTTACACCGATGGAGATGAAATCTCAGAATTATGTTCTAATTTTGGTCTTTGGGATAGATATAAATTAATTTTTCTCTCATAAAAAACATGTTTATAGTTTATATTTTAAGATGTCCTCAGTGAAATCAATTTCCGGAAGGAGTGATACAGATAAAAATAACACGTTTGTCACGGGTCTGTAGATGGGTCCAGCATCTTTTCAGCCATTACACATTGACCAACCTTGACAACCGGACTCCATGACGGGTACTGTCCAAAGCTAGTCTGAGATGACTGGGTCCGGATCCCATGTCTTCCTAAAAGTTGGTCGGACATATCTGGTCATCCATTATGACCTCTCTTAAGCCGGGACAGTACGGACTGTTTGTCGTATTCCCAATTGTTTAAAGCTTTTGTATGAACAACAATCTCCCCTGTGTACAACTACCGTCTTGTTAAAACTGTGTCCTTCAGGTGAGACATTTTTTGTCTATATACCAGCTTTATATCTATATAGCCGTCCAATTTCGGCTGCGGTACACGATTTGATTTCATCCATGTTTCAAAATTTTGTGTTGGGTTTAACTATTTGTGTATATTTCTATGTTGATGTTGTGTGTCTCGTTGTCCCCTGTTGTTTGATGAAGTTGTTTTGTCAGCAGGTGTGTTCCAGTGTTGTTTGATGAAGTTGTTTTGTCAGCAGGTGTGTTCCACTGTTGTATGATGAAGTTGTATTGTCAGCAGGTGTGTTCCACTGTTGTTTGATGAAGTTGTATTGTCTGTGGGGCTGTTCCACTGTTGTTTGATGAAGTTGTTTTGTCAGCAGGTGTGTTCCACTGTTGTTTGAAGAAGTTGTTTTGTCTATGGGTGTGTTTCACTGTCATTTGATGAAGTTGTTTTGTCTGTGGGTGCGTTCCAATATTGTTCGATGAAGCTGTTTTGTCAGTGGGTGTGTTGTTTGATGAAGTTGTTTTATCTGCAAGTGTGTTCCACTGTTGTTTGATGAAGTTATTATTTTTTTGTATGTGTGTTCACTTTGTTTGATGAAGTTGCTTTGTCTGTGGGTGTGTTTCACTGTTATTTGATGAAAGTGTTTTGTCAGTGGGTGCGTTCCACTGTTGTTTGATGAAGTTGTTTTATCTTCGGGTGTGTTCCACTGTTGTTTGATGAAGTTGTTTTATCTTCGGGTGTGCCTCACTGTTGTTTGATGAAGTTGTTTTGTCTATGGGTGTGTTCACTTTGTTTTAAGAAGTTGGTTTGTCTGTGGGTGTGTTCAACTGTTGTTTGTTGACGTTGTTTTGTCTGTGGGGCTGTTCCACTGTTGTTTGTTGACGTTGTTTTGTCTGTGGGGCTGTTCCACTGTTGTTTGTTGACGTTGTTTTGTCTGTGGGCCTGTTCCACTGTTGTTTGTTGACGTTGTTTTGTCTGTGGGGCTGTCCCACTGTTGTTTGTTGCCGTTGTTTTGTCTATGGGCCTGTTCCACTGTTGTTTGTTGCCGTTGTTTTGTCTGTGGGCCTGTTCCACTGTTGTTTGTTGACGTTGTTTTGTCTGTGGGGCTGTCCCACTGTTGTTTGTTGACGTTGTTTTGTCTGTCGGGCTGTCCCACTGTTGTTTGTTGACGTTGTTTTGTCTGTGGGGCTGTTCCATTGTTGTTTGTTGACGTTGTTTTGTCTGTGGGGCTGTTCCACTGTTGTTTGATGACGTTGTTTTGTCTGTGGGGCTGTTCCACTGTTGTTTGTTGACGTTGTTTTGTCTGTGGGGCTGTTCCACTGTTGTTTGTTGACGTTGTTTTGTCTGTGGGGCTGTCCCACTGTTGTTTGTTGACGTTGTTTTGTCTGTGGGTGTGTTCCA
Organism: Pinctada fucata; assembly: GCA_028142955.1. Lineage (NCBI taxonomy): Eukaryota > Metazoa > Mollusca > Bivalvia > Pterioida > Pteriidae > Pinctada > Pinctada fucata. The sequence continues at coordinate 67,656,631 of AP027105.1, read as the reverse complement.
CTGTTGTTTGTTGAAGTTGTTTTGTCTGTGGGGCTGTTCCACTGTTGTTTGTTGACGTTGTTTTGTCTGTGGGGCTGTCCCACTGTTGTTTGTTGCCGTTGTTTTGTCTGTCGGGCTGTCCCACTGTTGTTTGTTGACGTTGTTTTGTCTGTGGGGCTGTCCCACTGTTGTTTGTTGACGTTGTTTTGTCTGTCGGGCTGTCCCACTGTTGTTTGTTGACGTTGTTTTGTCTGTGGGGCTGTCCCACTGTTGTTTGTTGACGTTGTTTTGTCTGTCGGGCTGTCCCACTGTTGTTTGTTGCCGTTGTTTTGTCTGTGGGGCTGTTCCACTGTTATTTGATGAAGTTGTTTTGTCTGTGGGTGTGTTCCACTGTCGTTTGTTGCCGTTGTTTTGTCTGTGGGCCTGTTCCACTGTTGTTTGTTGACGTTGTTTTGTCTGTGGGGCTGTCCCACTGTTGTTTGTTGCCGTTGTTTTGTCTATGGGCCTGTTCCACTGTTGTTTGTTGACGTTGTTTTGTCTGTGGGCCTGTCCCATTGTTGTTTGTTGACGTTGTTTTGTCTGTGGGGCTGTCCCACTGTTGTTTGTTGACGTTGTTTTGTCTGTTGGGCTGTTCCACTGTTATTTGTTGACGTTGTTTTGTCTGTGGGGCTGTCCCACTGTTGTTTGTTGACGTTGTTTTGTCTGTGGGGCTGTCCCACTGTTGTTTGTTGACGTTGTTTTGTCTGTGGGGCTGTCCCACTGTTGTTTGTTGACGTTGTTTTGTCTGTGGGGCTGTCCCACTGTTGTTTGTTGACGTTGTTTTGTCTGTGGGGCTGTCCCACTGTTGTTTGTTGACGTTGTTTTGTCTGTGGGTGTGTTCCACTGTTGTTTGTTGACGTTGTTTTGTCTGTGGGTGTGTTCCACTGTTATTTGTTGACGTTGTTTTGTCTGTGGGGCTGTTCCACTGTTGTTTGTTGACGTTGTTTTGTCTGTGGGGCTGTTCCACTGTTGTTTGTTGACGTTGTTTTGTCTGTGGGGCTGTTCCACTGTTGTTTGTTGACGTTGTTTTGTCTGTGGGGCTGTTCCACTGTTGTTTGATGAAGTTGTTTTGTCAGCAGGTGTGTCCCACTGTTGTTTGTTGACGTTGTTTTGTCTGTGGGTGTGTTCCACTGTTGTTTGTTGCCGTTGTTTTGTCTGTGGGCCTGTTCCACTGTTGTTTGTTGACGTTGTTTTGTCTGTGGGGCTGTTCCACTGTTGTTTGTTGACGTTGTTTTGTCTGTGGGGCTGTCCCACTGTTGATTGTTGACGTTGTTTTGTCTGTGGGGCTGTTCCACTGTTGTTTGTTGACGTTGTTTTGTCTGTGGGGCTGTTCCACTGTTGTTTGTTGAAGTTGTTTTGTCTATTGGCGTGTTCCACTGTTATTTGATGAAGTTATTTTGTCTGTTGGGCTGTTTCACTATTGTCAGTACAGGGTATCTTGTTGTCAGTACAGGGTATCTTGTTGGAGATATCTTCTTGACGAGACCACAATTATGCATTTGATAACCTTGCAAATCTATACATGCACTTTCAAGTTTCTCAAATATTAGCGCTAGATCAGTTGTTTTTTGTTTTTGTTGAAGTATTCTATTCAAGGAAAATTTTGGGTTTTGTGTCATGGTGAGGGAAATGATGAATTAATATGTGCCCCGAAATCGCATCTTTGAAGGCTTAATTGTAATAAAGGATTATGATCATTAAATGTCATAGAAATTGCTGAAAACAAATTGATTTTGTCATTACTTGATATATTAGTTATGTTGGTACATTTGTATACAAGAAAGAATTAACATAACTGAATAATGACATTATTATTATGTAATCATTTGTTTAAAAGAAATATCTTGTGTTCGTATTCTAAATTTGGGATTTACTTTAAAAGTTTTCATTCTTGAATACTGATTTAGAAATGGATTCTGGATTAAACGTGATGTGGAACACACATCGTTCATTAAAAAATGATTTTAGATTTTAAGAAAGATAATACATACCATCGACTGGATTTATAACAGATTTTCCATCTATTCATTACTCTGTTTTGGTTTACAGTATCCCAAAGCACACGATCTTACTCCTAATATGAGATTTACTTAGCTCGAGTCAATTCATGGATCACTTGAATGGCTATCTGTTCTCTTCAATATGTTTTCTCTTGATTTTAAGCGGTTGTGTCGCATACATTTTAAGCCATTGTGTCACTGCGTTCTAAATGGTGGAGTGGACTTGTTACCATATTGAGGATTGAATGTCTTCTTTCCATCCAACTTCTATCAGTGAATGACAATCAAAAACAAACCCCGAAAATTGAATCCAAAAGGTTACAAATTTTTGAAATAAAAAATCAGAACTTTCTTACGAGGAAAAAATCGGACAAATAAATAGAGACAATAACACAGCACCATAGAAACACGGAGGACAACCTTATCTAATGAACATTATCGTATAGGTGGCGGTGTGAAATACTATATATCAAACATGAAGATATATGTCGTAAATATGCATGCTACCGATACATCTATATTGGATTGTCTGTTTGTTGTTTTGTGTGTATGAAGGTATGTGTGTGTGTGAAAGAAAACACATTAGGAGCGAGACCAAAGTGAATCTCTACCCGACATTAGACATCCATCTGCAGTTTAATGCTTCTGAATCAATTTTCGATTATAATGCCATTTCATAACTTGTGTGTCATGACACGCGTTAGATATCGCTTTGGACGCATTGTAATCGGGTATAAAGTTCAAGATAGTCAAAATAGAAACGACCACGTCGGCACATTATGTTCAAGACATGAAGTCGAAATTGTAATATTTTGACGTTATTAATTATTTTGATCAATTATGGCGTATTTCATGTAATAATAAGAAACTAAAATGGTGTGTATAATAGTATTTCATTCGGGATTTATGAAACTCGTTGTGTAATTTTAAGGAGAACAAACGAAAAACTACTGAACCGAGGGTATAACTGTGAGCGACTGACTTTGTCACTGCAAAACAATTTAGACGATACAACGAATGAGTTAAAGAAGATCCTGACGATAATCTCAACAGCACTCACAATAGAGCACCAAATTGAGCATCGACGGACCCCTAGAAAGCTAGAGGTGGGACCAGGTGCCCGGGAGGAGTAAGCATCTCCTGTTGGCTAGCCGCACCCGCTGTCGATGTTCATGCACGAAAATCAAAAGAATATATAAAAATGCACGAAGTACTAAACATAATAATACCTCGTCGTCCTTCATGTTGGAAGATATATTAAGTTAGAACCATCCATAACAACGAATTTAACGAATTAACCGGATCTGATTTTTTTTTATGCTCAGCCTAAGGGTGTTGCTAGCAAACAGGGTATGTTTATTCTCTCCGGGAATCCATCTCTTCTCCAGTAGGGATTCACTTTTGTTTCTTTGTAGAATATTTGAATTTATTGTATTATTTGTTGCGGTAATATGTTCTATCTTTCATACTCTTTGTTGTTGTTTGATCTTCAGTGTTCGCTAGATTACCATTTTGTAATAGCAGATTCCACAAGTAATTGTTATATGTGGCAGGCTTGGGGATCGATGTAGTTGCATTCTTGTACATATCATTTCTTCATTGAATTTATTCAAGGTGGCACCACTTTTGGTAACTTGTCTATTCTAGATTGTGATGCCGGTTCAACCCCCTCCCCTTATACTATTGTTTTTAAATAATACAGCGAGAGAAATTCAAACCTTTTTGGTCCTACTTACTAACATATTTTACTTGCATTTAACTTGCAATATATATGTAACACGAGATATTTGTATGTGTTTAAACTTTACTTTAGCATGACGTGCCTTTTACAGCGCCACCTACACTTGCGCTGGACTCTGTAGCAAGTTGCCCTTCGTGTTCCTATGGAGCTGTGTTAATGTCTACGTCTGTTTGTCAGATTATTCTTTTCTCGTGAGAAATTTCTGTTTTAATTTTTTTTTCAAGAATTTACAAGTAAGCCTTTTGATAGTTATTTTTTTAGAATCTGATTTCGGGTTTAGAGTTTGACTTTAACTCACAGATTTAGTCCCCTTGCCAAGGCTCGGAGAGGTAAAACTCCAATAACTCGTTTCATGAATACCATGCAAAATAGAAAATATTATTGAAAATCATGTAGGCCTTTGAGTTTTTAATAAATAGTTTTCACCTATGAAACTGAGAGGAGATGAAATTCATTAACTTTCTATCAATTCCCCTTATCCCAATACTTTACATGTACAGGACCCAAAACGATTTTTTTTTATTTATTTATTGTAAAGATGGTAGAATATGACATAAAATGATAATAAGTGTTCCAACCCTACTACTCTACTACCAGGAACAGCTATCTGAACACAATAATTAAAACGTAACAATTCGGTGCAACAGCCAAGTACAAAGAAATGGACCTGTCACAAGGAATTTTATACTCTAGTATTAGAACAAGATATTGTTTTAAAACAACGTTCCCCCGTCGGGAGCTTTTCTTTTACGCAAAGTCAAAGTATCAAATGATGAAATCCCTTGTCACAACAAATGCGCATGTGAAATATGATAACATTTTCTTGATAAAAAAAGGCGGACAGAGAGACCAAACAAACCAAAAAACCACAACGGACGAGACAGACTGACTGACAGACAGACAGACACTAGCATATAAATGCCATATTACCAGTACAAATAGTCTTTAAAGATTTGCAAAACATCAGGCTACTAATTCGCGATAGATGGTCCACAAAAAGAAGATTTATGATTTGCCAATCTAGGTTTTGTTAAAGTACGGTTCTAGAGAGTCAAAATTCAGAGATGTGATTACAAAGCTACATTGGAATTCCAAAACTAACAGGAGGGATAGGCACTAAGTACTAGACACACAGAAGGGACAGACAAAACTACATACACATAAATAAGATTCATGCAAAATCATCAAACGCACTAAAACATAAATCCACGTGACCAATTGACAGTCCTTATTGTTATAGTTGTCCGATGTCAACTAATAACTAGTTAGAGTACACAACCAAGTCAGATGGTAGCTCCGAGCGTACACACTAAGGATTTGTAAAAAACTCACTTTACGTACACTGAAGTATTTCATGACGATTTACTATATTTCATTTGATATTTAAGAGATAAATTATTCACGGAATACATTCTCGTTATTGTTCGAGAGAAGAAAGTACATGTAAAATTAGAACTTTTACATATAACCAAAGTGATGGCAATGTCAATTGTGGATGAAACAGGACACAAATAGTATGCTCAGAGAAGATAACATTGTCAACATTTAAGGATATGGCTATTTTTATTTGGTGAAATTAATCAATTTAATTAGTAAAATTAAGAAACATATTGAATTTCTAGTTGATCTGTGGTAAGAACGTGATGATTGTAATGTCTGTTGCCGTGGGCGTATTGGATTTGTCCGGCAGATTGTGTGTTTTATCGCCTACTACAGGTGTGAGAAGTTCCCTATACCTGACAGCCCCTGTCTTACCTGATGTATCATGCTCAGACATCATAGTTCAAATAGGACCCGTCTATGTGTGGGGGACCCAGGAGGGAAAATCAAACTAAAACTGGGTGCTATATACATTATTCCCATGTTAATTATAAGAAATAGAAATGTAACCATAGAGGTACACACATTTTGAATTTTCATTGACAATAAATTACATATTAGTAACGGATTATATGTAATAAACTGTTATCCCGATCAGTGCCCAAGGCTCTACACTCTTGAATATTCAGTAATATGCATTATGCAAATAAGCCGGCTGATTTCAATATTGGTGCACGCCCATTGACTGTCAGTCACCAATCTGTACTTCTGGAGCACATTTATCAATTCATAGAACACCGAATTCGACGAGGGATTTGATAGGTCCTTGCAAAAAACAAATGACTCGGTATATAAGCTAAATCACTAACTATAGCATTTCTGTACGGGCCATTCTCTTTTACAAAGGAACCTAGAGCGCATTGTAGTTTCGCGCAATTTGGAGACACAATGCAGGCGGTTCTGTTTGTCGTTGCCCTTTTTGGTAAGTCAAAAAAAATTTAAATCTAATGTTTGATTTTTAACATTAAACATTTCATAATACGATAACTGATATTTGGAAAATATTTCATTAAGTTGTGTTATAGAATCTTGAGTGTCCGATTTTTCATGATAAATCGTATAAATTTTATGGTCCAGAAAATATAGCAAAGAATAATGTTAATGGGCTTTATGGTTTTTAAAAAAGTACAATTTATGACCTTGTGGTACCTTTCGTATAGGAGAAAACAGATACATAACACGTGACAATGTACAGAAACGAACATTTAGAGAACTTTGTGGCAATAAAATATACCGCCAGGCGGAGTTAAATGTTCTTGCATGTGCATACATGGTTTATATATGAAGGCCCGGGGCTAGGGTTTGATTGTCTATCACCGCTTACATCTTGTTTAGTTGTCCTATTGCAGTGAAGTCCCATAAAAATGCCCAATAAAACAATAGCGTAGAACAGACAAGACGTCGCTAACATAATTTAAAACAAGCATGTATCAACATTTCTTTACGTTATTCAGAAATTGACGACATTGACATAGGTGATGAAAATGATGAAAAGAAATTCGTTCACACCTTAAGAATTTACTTTGATTATGTTTGCTACAATTAAATGGAAGTTTTAAGTAGATTTAAATTTTTCAAAAGTTTGGTAAAAATACAAGCAATTTGAAATACTATTATGAAAACAAACACAGACAACCCTTCGACTTAATCATAAAGTATCTGCTTAATGTTCATAGACATTTTACATGTTTAATGTCCAAGTTAATAAAACTTGATAGTCTATATGATACTGTCAAAGCTTTTAAAATTTAACTTTATTGATTTTGAAATTACAATTTCTTTAAAAATGATATTCCTGTTGATGTGAGCTTTTTTTTTTTACATACATTCATCCATGATTTATTTATCTATCTATGTATATTTATTTATTCATTTACTTATTTGATTAATTTAAACATATTTTATTTCTTATATCTTCATATTTATTATTCATTTATTTCACCATTTATTTATCTATCGACAGTAAAAAACTATTTATCGCTTATTCGTTCATTTATTCTTGGATCTATCCAATTGTTATTATTATTGATTTATTTGCATTGTACTTTTATCCAGTTTTGTTTCGATAGTTCATACCTGAAACTTTTTTATTTTAATTACAAAAATGTAAGATGTCAGCAAGCTCTAAAGCTTACTTATATTTTCTGTTTTTCTTCTACAACAGGGGCCGCCTTCGCAGGTATGAGAATTTATTCATTCACGAAGAAAATAGAAAAAAAACTACTTAAAATCTATCATATTGTGAAAAAATGATATCAATGTTTACCACGATCTTGTTTGAAAGAAATTAGATATTGAATAATGGATATTATTAATGTACCAGAATGCAGGAAAATTGTGTGTTAATAAACCTTTTCTCTTTATTTTCTCCTTATATATAGTTCCCCCAAAAGGTAAGTCTTTGCTACAATACTTACTTCTAAACCGATATAGTTTTATCTTCATCAATGAAATTAAATCAAGAAGTATACGTAAATTATTGTTATTACGACCTTTTCATTCCATCTTTTCTTTTCTTTAATTATTTGTAACTTTCTCTCTCTCTTTTGCAGAGATCCACCTTCGTACGTATTATTTTCATCATTTGCTATTTTGGTGATTTTTGAAATACATTTGATGTGCAAAGCAAATAATATTTTTTATGGATGGTTGACATCATGTGTATTAAGATTTTCAGAGGAAAAGATATTTTGCTAATATATATATATCTTTTTTCTTTGTTTTTTTTAGATTTCTTTATAGATGTTCAATTGATGAACAATTTTTCTCAATCTGGAATTCAATATCGGGAATTTAATTTTTCTCTATCTGGAATTTAATTATTTCTCTGTCTGGATGTTTAGTTGATTGGTTTTCTGTATGTCTTATCACGTAATAACTTTTTCTCTGTTAAGATGTTTAGTTGATTGTCTCTGTTAGGATGTTTAGTTGGTTTTCTGTATGTCTTATCACGTAATAACTTTTTTTATTTAGCTGCACCTAAAGTGAAGACGACAGTAAAGGAAGCTCACCAAGAACACGCAGGTAATCAATATAATAATCAATAATCAATTTATAATCAATAATCAATGTAATCAATATAAGTAAAGATCTGTACCTTTAAATATGATCATGTGAAACGGTCAATAAAATCAATGGGAAAAAGCTTTCTCTCTCTCTCTCTCTCTCTCTCTCTCTCTCTCTCTGAAATGTGGATTTGTAAACATTTTCGCCTTTTTGAGAAAACGTTTATTCGATCTTTTGTATTAGTGGTGCACGGATGTATCATTTTTCTTTACAGTAAATGTTGTGCAGCACGTCCCCATTGTAAAGAATGTTGTGAGGACTGTCAAGAAGATAGTACCTGTTGTCCAAGAAGGTATATATACAACTCAGAGTCCTTCCTCTAGATAATAATACACCATAGCAATTTCGTCATCGGGTGGAATTGTACAAAAAAGTGTAAATTAAAAAAAAAAGATTAATTAAATTAATTAGAAATGTAAGGGCAAAAAAGGAATGTTTTCGCTTACTGAGTCATATTTGGTTTGTCTGCAATTTCTATTTTTACATTAAAAGATAAATCTGTTTTTAAAAAAAAACTACTTAGAAGTAGCAAATAATGGTAAGGATCAGAATCTTAAAATAGGATAGGTAGAGTAAGCATAAACCAAGATTATAGGTAGAGTAAGCATAAACCAAGATTATAGGTAGAGTAAGCATAAACCAAGATTATAGGTAGAGTAAGCATAAACCAAGATTATAGGTAGAGTAAGCATAAACCAAGATTATTTTCTTCGGACTATTATTAAATGTCAAGAAAATATCCTATAATACCATATATTGCTTTTGACGCGTGGTTACCACGTGACACATGCTGATTATTACCTAATGCATATTCATTGCTGTTGATTTTCAGTCCCCATTCACATTCACCGTGACTGTAAGTAATGCTTGATACTTTATTAAACCAAAAGCAAATTATTATAAAGCTCATAGGTATTTTGTGAAATTATATATTTGTAGAAGTAATCAAATACAAATTCAGTGCATAACAATGTGACGTGAATCAAATAGCCATATTTATAGTAATATTAGAACCTACATGATTACATATAGCAGTAAATAAATATGAACTAAAAGTATTTGCATTGTTCTTTTTTCTCTTGATGAAATGAATATCTTCTATTTTTTCCCAAATATATCAATAGTGTTAATTCTCACCGCGTCCAATCAGTTACCATGCTTATATATGTAACAAAATATAATGGATACTTTCAGTAATTTTGAAATCTCCCGTGAAAGTACCGAAGGTCATTGACATTAAAAAGACTATACTACAGCCCCACATACGTCACGTGCCGGTCGACAAGCCATACCTGGGTGAGTGCACTTCCCTAACACTACGTAAACTCGTCTCTACAACAAAGATGTTCCTTTGTTATGAAATAATGTCCATCAACACTGTACTTGTGTCTAATTTTCAATATAATCTACTTTGTAGTAAATCAAAATGTAATGTTGAACATTAAATATGTTTCTAATCTTTCAATTCTAACTTTACACGTTTTTTTCTGACAAATGTCATTGTTCAATTCTATATTTTTATTTAAAGCCTAATTTAACTTATCTTTATTCAATTCTCATCATTTCAGTTCACAGAAAGGGTGAGTATGAAATTTAAAATATTCTCTCAATAACTCGATTTAAAGACGGTTTTATGCATTTATTGATGATTTCTGAAGGCTTCCATAAGACTTCTACAATAACTGTTAGTTTTCTTGTGTTCTCATTTGAGTGATGGCTTCTTCGATCATCCAACTCTACATTAATTAATCAAATAATTCATTTACATTTTATATCCTTTTCAGTTCCCGTTTTTCACCATCAGATTAGTAAGTTTTAGCTCATTTTGTTTATAGTTCATTCATTCATTGAAAAAAAAAATCAAGTTCAAAGTAACAAAGCTCTATTTATTCTTTATTCACACCCTTTTTTCCTCACAAAAAGAAAATTGGATATCTAAAGTATGTTTTGATTTTTCTTTCAGGAAGGATACCTGAACCTCGACCAAGAATTGTCAAAATCCCAAGAATCGTGCCCATTACTAAAGTCTTAAACAGAATCAGTGAGTTATTTTGTTAACAAAATTGCAAAGTAAGAATTATATGATGCGACCAAAAGATTTTAATGACATCATATCCATATATAACATTGTAACTTGTCAACACTTTTGTGCTTTTCTTATCTAACACTGTGATATATCAAGTCATATAGATGTGTTCTTTTTTTGCTTTTCACATATGATATTGTAAATGTTGATTGATACAATACAATTGATTCATATCTATAGATGTGCTCTTTTTTCTTTAGTTGAGGTACCACATATTGTTAACAAAGTTAGAAGAAAGAAGGTTATTAGACCAGTACCAGGTAAAATTATAACCTATTATATACAATGTATATGATAGTCTGCTACATCAATAATGAAATGTAATTATCAATATAACAAAATTTTATTTAACAAAATGGGAAAGTAGTGGTACATATACTGTGCTATAAGGACTTAGTTACTGGTATGTTCCAATTTATATACACAACTTGTCAATTACAGTCCGCTGAAACTTATACAATAGTGGACATTTTTGCTATGTAAAGTAATAGACTTGTTGATGCATATGTTGAAGACTCAGCTATTATGATATGACAGGGTCTACTGACTCGTCTATAAAGACTTCAGGGACTCGTCTATAAAGACATTACACACCCGTCATAACCGAGTCTATAAGGACATAACAGACTTGTCTGTAAAGGTATTACAGACTTATCTATAAAGACATCAAAGACTTGTCTATGAAGACATTACACACTCGTCTATAAAGATTTCACAGACTTGTCTAAAAATACATAACAGACTCGTCTAAAACATTACAGACTCGTCTATACAGGATTTACAGACTTGTCTATAAAAACTTCATAGACTTGTCTAAAAATATATAACAAACTCGTCTAAAAGACATTACAGAGTTGTCTATACAGGGTTAACAGACTTGTCAGTGAAGGCTTCACAGACTTGTAAAAAAAGACATAATTGAATGGAATTGTATATTAAGATATTAGATATTCATCTATACAGACATCACTGACTTCTCTATAAAGACATTGCAGACTCGTCTATACAGACATCATAGACTTGTCTATAAAGACATTATTGCAGACTCGTCCATAAAGATATCATAGACTTGTCTGTTAAGACATTGTAGACTCCTGTATAAAGTGTATATAGATATTGCAGACTCGTCTACAAAGACATTACAGACTCGTCTATAAAGATATCATAGACTCGTCTATAAAGACATTACAGACTCCTGTATTAAGTAAAGACATTGCAGACTCGTCTATAAAGACATTACAGACTCGTCTATTAAGACATTACAGACTCCTGTATAAAGACATTACAGACTCATAAAGTCTATAAAGACATTACAACTCGTCTATAAAGACATTACAGACTCCTGTATAAAGTCTATAAAGACATTGCAGACTCGTCTATAAAAAGATTACAGACTCGTTTATAAAGATATAAAAAGACTCGTCTTAAAGACATTGCAGACTCGTTTATAAAGATATAAAAGACTCGTCTTTAAAGACATTACAGAATCGTCTTTAAAAACATTACAAACTCTTCTATAAAGACATCACAGACTTGTCTATAAAGATAATACAGACTCGTATATAAAGACTTCACAGACTCGTCTATAAAGACCTCAAAGACTTGTCTATAAAGATATTACAGACTCGTCTATAAAGACCTCACAGACTTGTCTATAAAGATATTACAGACTCGTCTATAAAGACATCACAGACTTGTCTATAAAGATATTACAGACTCGTATATAAAGACATCACAGACTCGTCTATAAAGACTTCACAGACTTGTCTATAAAGATATTACAGACTCGTCTATAAAGACTTCACAGACTCGTCTATAAAGACCTCACAGACTTGTCTATAAAGATATTACAGACTCGTCTATAAAGACTTCACAGACTCGTCTATAAAGACTTCACAGACTTGTCTATAAAGACATCACAGACTTGTCTATAAAGACTTCACAGACTCGTATATAAAGACATCACAGACTCGTATAAAAGACCTAACAGACTTGTCTTTAAAGATATTACAGACTCCTCGATAAAGCCATGACAGTCCGTCTATTAATACTTCAAAGACTCCTCTATAAAAATAAACAGACTTTTATATAAAGACATTAAGGACTCGTCTGTTAAGACATCAGTGACCTCACCTTTAACTTCACATACTCGTCTATTAAGACACCACCGTCTATAAAGACATTATAAACTTGTCTAGAAAGACATTACAGACTCGTCGATGAATGCATCACAGACTCGTTTATGCAGACATAACAGACGAACACTTCCTCGGAGACTTGTCCGTAACACATCGACAGACTTATATACAGAAAGACCTCTCAGATTCGTTTGTAGAAACCTTACTGATACGTAGATAGAATCCCTACAAACTCATACTTTGAACCTACAGAATGCATTCTTTTTTCATGATGGAATGTGTGCTTTTGTTTACAGTTGTGCGCACCCATGTAAGAAAAGTCCACGTGCCCGTTAAGATGAGAGTTGTCGTTCCCGAACCAGGTAAACTTATTCATTTTTTAAAATCGTTTATGATTATTTGAAAATGATAATACAAAAATGTTTTCATTTGGGAAGTCGATTGACAGCCCTTTATGGGATAGAACAAAACTGTTGTAAGTGAAGATCGCATACAAGTCGAGTGACAACAATATTTTATTAAATATTTAGGAGGGGGTGTACACTTATGACAAGAGAAGGCATTATCATTCATTTATTTTTTTTTCTTTCGATCCGTTTAATAATTCTTTTTTATTGAAATGGATTTTGTATAACCATTTTCGTATATTTCTTCATATCATACTTAAAGAAAAATCTGTCAATGATTAACAAGATATGTCTTTTTTACAGTTATCCAGACTCGGCATACACAGTCCGTAGAAACTGGTAAGTCAATAAAGATGAAATTACTTATTCTGGATTAATCCATTATCTACGTTGTGAGTCGCATTTAAGTTAAGAATGTAAAACATTATTATGTGGTTAAGTTGCATACAGATATTTCGACTCACACATCTATCTGGTAACTTATATGATATGCAAAAATACATTTCGCACCAATCATCTGGTAAATAGCTTTAAGCAATCAATCTGGTCAGTCAGTCACATGTGAATATATGCAATGTAAGTCATGTGGTCATTAGTCAGTCAGTCACATGTGAATATATGCAATGTAAGTCATGTGTCATTATTCAGTCAGTCACATGCGAATATATGCAATATAAGTCATGTGTCATTAGTCAGTCAGTCACATGTGAATATATGCAATGTAAGTCATGTGTCATTATCCGTAATTTATCTTCCTATTTACATGCTAAAATCTCTTACAATATAATTCATATGCGAGCACCCGTATCATAATATAGGATTTCTAATCAGTCACATGATAAACGATAATTTGGGTCATTTAAGATATGAGATGCTACTTACATTTCATACCCTGATGCCAGTCGCATCTGATACCTAGATGCTAGTTTTATCGCATGCATAGATGCTAGTACCTAGATGCCAGTTACATTTCATACCTAGGTGCTAGTCACAATCAAAACAACAAAAGTAGACACAATGTAAACAATCACAACAACTAAGATAGACATAGTGTAAACAATCACAACAAGAAAGACAAACAATGTAAACAATCACAACAACAAAAATAGACACAGTGTAAATAATCACAGCAAAAATAGACACAGTACACACAACAAAGATAGACATAATGTAAACAATCACAACAACAAAGATGGACATAGTGTAAACAATCACAACAACAAAAAATAGACACAGTGTAAACAATCACAACGACAAAGATAGACATACTGTAAACAATCACAACAACAAAGATAGACAATATGTAAACAATCACAACAACATAGATAGACACAATGTAAACAATCACAACAACAAAGATAGACATACTGTAAACAATCACAACAGTAAAAATAGACATAATGAAAACAATCACAACAACAAAGATAGACATACTGTAAACAATCACAACAGCAAAAATAGACACAATGTAAACAATCACAACAACAAAAAATAGACACAATGTGAACAATCACATTAACAAAGATGGACACAATGTAAACATTCACAAGAACAAAATATAGACACGATGTGAACAATCACAAGAACAAAGATAGACACAATGTAAACAACCACAACAACAGAGATAGACATAATGTAAACAATCACAACAATAAAAATAGGCACAATGTAAACAATCACAAGAACAAAGATAGACACAATGTAAACAATCACAACAGTAAAAATAGATAAATGTAAACAATCACAACAACAAAGATAGACATACTGTAAACAATCACAACAGTTAAAATAGACACAATGTAAACAATCACAACAACAAATAATGGACCCAATGTGAACAATCACAAGAACAAACATAGACACAATGTAAACAATCACAACAACAGTTTCATAGTTTCATAGTTTATTTGCAAAAAACCACATAGTTTATATTCGTTACAAAAAGACAACAATGCAATGCACATTCATATGGCATAGTGAAAATTTACAGACAGTTAACATTGGTTAATAATATTGATAATGATAATATGTATAAGAAAAGTATATATGATAATGAGAAAAAGTGTATCGTTTATCATTTAAAGATACTTAAGATGACGAAAAATCTTTTAAGGTTACGGTACTTGTAGCCATGAAAAGGAGGAGGGACACAAAAATGTTATTTAAACATGGTTTAAGAATGGTCTCTGGTATTTCTCACAGAGGTTGCTAATTTCAGAAATTTTCCCAAATTACAAAGTTTTTTTTTATTGTAATTGTTTTTTGTTGTAATTAAAGAGATAGACACAATGGAAACAATCACAACAGTAAAAATAGACACAATGTAAACAATCACAACAACAAAGATAAACACAATGTAAACACAATAACAAAGATGGACACAATGTAAACAATCACAACAATAAAAATAGACACAGTGTAAATTATTACAACAACAAAAGACACAGTACACAGTGTAAACAATCAGAACCAAAAAAAAAAAGACACAATGTAAACAATCAGAACAACAAAGATAGACACCATGTTGACAATCACAACAACAAAGATGGACATAGTGTAAACAATCAGAACCAAAAAAAAACCACAATGTAAACAATCAGAACAACAAAGATGGACATAGTGTAAACAATCACAACAACAAAAAATAGACACAATGTGAACAATCACAAGAACAAAGATAGACTCAATGTAAACAATCACAACAGCAGAGATAGACATAATGTAAACAATCACAACAATAAAAATAGACACAATGTAAAGAATCATAACAACAAAGATAGACATACTGTAAACAAACACAACAGCAAAAATAAACAAAATGTAAACAATCACAATAACAAAGAAAGACACAATGTAAACAATCACAACAACAAAGATAGACATAGTGTAAACAATCACAACAACAAAAAAAAGACACAGTGTAAATAATCACAACAAGAAAGATAGACCTAGTGTAAACAATCACAACAACATCCAATAAAACACGACACAGTGTAAACAATCAAAACAACAAAGACAAACACTGTAAACAATCACAACAACAAAAATAGACACAGTGTAAACAATCACAAAAACAAAAATAGACACAGTGTAAACAATCACAACAACAAAAATAGACACAATGTAAACAATAACAACAACAAAAATGGACACAATGTAAACAATCACAACAACAAAGATGGAAATGATGTAAACAATTACAACATAGTGTAAGCAACAAAGATAGACGATATACACAATGTAAACAATCACAAGAACAATAATAGACACAATGTAAACAATCACAACAACAAAGATAAACACAATGTAAATCACAACAACAAAGATAGACAAAATGTAAACAATCATAAACAACAAAGATAAACACAATGTAAACAATCACAACAACAATAATAGACACAATGTAAACAATCACAACAACAAAGATAGATACAATGTAAACAATCACAACAACAAACATCCGAAGACAGCAAGACGAAATACCAAGAGAAAAAAGGGGATCGCCAACAAGACTCGATGGCAGCATCCCAAGCAAAACAGTCACTCTCGAAACGCAGAGTAGACGTACACAGCAAGACACGCAAAGGTACAAGGAACGCCAAATACGACATCAAAACACAGAGTAGACATACACAGCAAGAGACGCTGTATAAGGGACAAGGAACACCAAATACGACATTCAAACACAGAGTAGACATACACAGCAAGAGACGCTGTATAAGGGACAAGGAACACCAAATACGACATTCAAACACAGAGTAGACATACACAGCAAGAGACGCTGTATAAGGGACAAGGAACACCAAATACGACATTCAAACACAGAGTAGACATACACAGGAAGACACGCAAAAGGACAATGAACACCAAATACGACATTCAAACACAGAGTAGACATACACAGCAAGAGACGCTGTATAAGGGACAAGGAACACCAAATACGACATTCAAACACAGAGTAGACATACACAGGAAGAGACGGAAAGGGGACAAGGAACACCAAATACGACATTCAAACACAGAGTAGACATACACAGGAAGAGACGGAAAGGGGACAAGGAACACCAAATACGACATCAAAACACAGAGTAGACATACACAGGAAGACACGCAAAAGGACAATGAACACCAAATACGACATTCAAACACAGAGTAGACATACACAGGAAGAGACGGAAAGGGGACAAGGAACACCAAATACGATATCAAAATACAGAGTAGACATACACAGGAAGAGACACAAAAAGGACAAGGAACACCAAATATGACATCAAAACACACAGAGTAGACATACACAGCAAGACACGCAAAAGGTACAATGAACACCAAATACGACATTCAAACACAGAGTAGACATACACAGCAAGACACACAAAAGGAACAATGAACACCAAATACGACATTCAAACACAGAGTAGACATGCTCAGCAAGAGACGGAAAGGGGACAAGGAACACCAAATACGACATCAAAACACAGAGTAGACATACACAGCAAGAGACGCAAAAGGGACAATGAACACTAAATACGACATTCAAACACAGAGTAGACATACACAGGAAGAGACGCTGTATAAGGGACAAGGAACACCAAATACGACATCAAAACACAGAGTAGACATACACAGCAAGACACGCAAAAGGACAATGAACACCAAATACGACATTCAAACACAGAGTAGACATACACAGGAAGAGACGCTGTATAAGGGACAAGGAACACCAAATACGACATTCAAACACAGAGTAGACATACACAGCAAGACACGCAAAAGGACAATGAACACCAAATACGACGTCAAAACACAGAGTAGACATACACAGTAAGAGACACTTAATGGACAAGGAACACCAAACACGACACCAAAACACAGAGTAGACATACACAGTAAGAGACGTAAAAAAGGACATGGAACACCAAATACGACGTCAAAACACAGAGTAGACATACACAGCAAGAGACACAAAAGGGACAAGGAACACCAAATACGACATCAAAACACAGAGTAGACATACACAGGAAGAGACACAAACAGGACAAGGAACACCAAATACGACATCAAAACACAGAGTAGACATACACAGGAAGAGACACACAATGGACAAGGGACACCAAATACGACATTCAAACACAGAGTAGACATACACAGCAAGACACGCAAAAGGACAATGAACACCAAATACGACGTCAAAACACAGAGTAGACATACACAGTAAGAGACGTAAAAAAGGACATGGAACACCAAATACGAAATCAAAATACTATGCGACCAATGGGTAACGACTAAGTTATCCGGATTAAGTGTGCCTCAATGTACACTCCTCTATTTCTGGTTACGATATCAAAGAATGCACACCTATTTTGTATAATGACCTCCTCACTAAAAGAGGAACAACCAACGAGTAAACTAAGTGAAGAAACAGTGGAATAATGATGACAACACAATACACCGCAAGACCTTTGACAGTCATTTGTTATAGACAAAAATAGTCATACCATGAATGAACCAAAATATGTGGATATCGTGTTGGTATCTGATATTCAAATAAGCTATCACATACAATAAATAATCTAATAAGTTAGGAGTGATAATTTCATACCCTAATCGGGTAATTTAGATATATCAGTCAAATGTAAGTATCTCGTAAAATAAGATAGCCATTTTGTAAGTCACTTGTGAGCATCTCATACAAGTAAATCAGCTTCCATATTAGTCACGTGCGAGTATTTCATGTCAAGAATAGGCTACATGTATAATATAAGTCACGTTCATGCCATGATACAGATACAGTACAATAATACCGAAATGCTTACCGAAGAAAATTTCAAACCAATTTATTATGCATCATTCACGTGTAAGCATCTTATTTCATATATATTCTACACGTATTATATTACTGTGTAGTCACGTGTAAGCATTTTACATCATATTTATGCTACACGTGTTATATTACTGTGTTAAGTCACGTGTAAGCATCTTATATCATATATATGCTACACATGTCATATTACTGTGTAGTCACGTGTAAGCATCTTATATCATATATATGCTACACGCGTTATATTACCGTGTAGTCACGTGTAAGCATCTTATATCATATACATACTACACGTATAATATTACAGAGTTAAATCACGTGTAAGCATCTTACATCATATATATGCTACACGTATAATATTACTTTGCAGTCACGTGTAAGCATCTTATATCATATATATGCTACACGTGTTATATTACTGTGTTAAGTCACGTGTAAGCATCTTATATCATATATATGCTACACGTGTTATATTATAGTGTCAAGTCACGTGTAAGCATTTTATATCATATATATGATACACGCGTTATATTACTGTGTAGTCACGTGTATCTTTTGTCATAACCCATCTTCCTTATCACTCAGATGTAAGCATCTAATACACAATATATAATCTACTGTATATTATATCTCAAGACATAAATCAGCTATTTTATCTTGTCTTTTACTAATTATATGATTTCTGTCATTTCAGTGGGTGTGCCCCAAACTGTTGTCAGAAAAGTTAAAATTCCAAGTAAGACAAACTTTCTTACTTTTCCCTATCGGTATTCTTCTGATAAAAAAGAAAATAATATCAATGTGAAATTAAAGATTTGTTTACATATATCAACTGTACATCTTATACTGCAATATTATCTTACAGAAATTAAAGATTTGTTTACATATATCAGCTGTACATCTTATACCGCAATATTATCTTACAGAAACTTATGTCCTTAAGGATTTGGTACCCGTTCCCGAAAAAGGTGAGTAACAAAATCTTCATTATGAAAATAGGATCATTTTTATAAAGTAAAACATCTCATCTTTCTAACAGAAACATTTACATAAGAAACTCTCCTTGCCTTTCTTTAAAGTTTCTAAGGCTTTACTTTGGAAATGCTATTTTGTTAGCTGCGGGAACTGTTTCCCGAGTAGCTAGTGTAGTTAACCGGGGACCAGACAGAGCGAGAGCTGATGCTGCCGCAAGAGCAGTTATTGCATCAAATGCCAATATACGGGCTACCGTCACTGTCGGTCAACCAGGCCCAGTTCTACCCGGTCCAGGCCCTGGCGGTGCCGGTTTGGCCGCTAGCGTCGCAGCCGGTGGTGCCGGTGGTGCCGCTGTTATGGGAGGTGGTGCCATCGTTGGAGGTGGTCCTTTAGGTGTTGGCGGTCCATTAGGGGATGATGGTCCTTTACCCGGTGCCACAGGAACATTTTTAGAAGAGAGTAGGACGTCGATCGGTATGATAAAGCACAAGGTCGCTTTTCCCCATATCGACAAAATACATAACCCTGATGCTATACGTATGGAAGGATCATAATATCTCCCTTTTATATACCGACTATTTATATGACTTGGTGTTTTAATGTCATACCCATATACCCTCATGTGCCGACGATTTGATTATACATAATGCTTTGTTCCTATTTCATCATTCATTCTCTCTCTCTACATTTATTGTTCTTCCACTATTATCAGCTCTACCCATTTCTCCTTTCACGTCATATATTAAAAATACCCCACCGTATCTCATGTCTTTCCTACTTAATTATTGCTTACACGATGTAAATTCCCCAGAACACTACCTTATATAAACTCCTTATGAAGATATTTCCTTTCACTCTGTATATCATTACTGTATATCATCTTCCTTTTTTATATTAAGCTTATTGTGTAGCTGTTGTTGTTTGCATATCACTTCAAAGTATCCTTTTTGACAAAATTGTCTCTCTCTGTTCTTTTTCTTTTTTAGATCAACGCATAATCTAGTTTCTAAGATATATAATTATCTTGTAAAAATAACATATATTTAATTCATGATTTTCGGGGAAATAAAATTAGACACAATTGTTTACGTAGATTATACAAATTGATTTGATATTTTAAAGATATCGCAAAATACTGTTTGTTCAAATAGGATTACACAGCAAATTAATTGAAAATATCTCGATGAAACCGACAAGATTATATTGAGTAACTCCATTGACTTACAGGAGGTCCAGTGTACGGTGAGTTGTCGTCTATCTGAGAATGGCCACATTATGTAGTACTAACATAACTCTGTCCTCAGTTATACCCCACCTTCCTATAAACCTATTTCCATGTATACATCTCCTGTATACATAAGAATTTTCTCATCTTCATTTCATTCATATACAGCTCTACGTGCATGGTAGTACTCCCAGTCTTGATTTTATAGCAACACCGAAGGGGACTCTTAGTCTTTTTTATTAATTTCCCGCGCTTCTCCTTCCGCTCACGTGCTTCGAAAGGTACGGTGGACATTCCTCAATTGGCAATTTTTGTATGATAAAAAATGTTCACCCAAGCGAGAACCCTATTGATAATTTTAGCTTTTTAACCCTCACCCTCTCTCTCTCTCTCTCTTACAAAAAATATATTGAAGTTTGAACGCAGTTTTTTTGTAATGTATATAAATTTATGCTTGAACCTGATACTTTAGTCCATTTCATTGAATAATTCCAATCTAGCCAAAACATTTGCTCACACTACAAAAATCGAAGGTTTCTTTTTCAATTCCTCTTGGTATAGATTAATGTTTGTCCGTCCGTCCGTCCGTTGTACTTGACACGTACGATCATCAGTCCCGACTAGTGAGCTATTTATAAACATCAGTGGAGTGGTACCAGCTTATTCCTTACCATGGATTGGTATATCCTTGACCTTGGATTGGTGCAACCTTGACCTCTGAAACTAACATTTCTACCCTCTAACTCGCTTCTTCTGTTTACAGGCGGGCATCATTAATCCGCAGACTGGTAAGTACCATGTACTGTCCGATGCCGGACTTTTCACAGTCTAACCATACTAAAAATCATCCTCAGTAATATTTTTCTATAAGATTTTCAAATTCAGTAAAAAAAAAACTACCATTTTGGTTAATTTTTCAAAACGCTTTATCCTAGGTTAAATTTTGATATAGTTTTTCTCTATCAAAATAAAAAAATATGGGCATATATGTTATATTTGACATGATTGAGGTTTTGTACTGTGGTGTACTATGTTAATGCACGTATTCCAATGTATCACTTGCTTATACATGTACCATCAGTGTGCTCATACATGCATTGTACCATTTTAACACCAATACTTTATTTTAATTGTTTCTATCATTTCGTGTAGTAAGTGAAGATTTCATATACTGTAATCAGAGGTATCTTGACGTTTTGTTCAGAAAAAAATATGTTAGATATTTTTATCTAGTCAGAGATTACGAGAAAGGCCATATGCTATAAAGTAGAAAGCATAACTCTCTTGAATTTTTTTTAACAAATAGGGACATATATTACTCAATTGGCTATAAACGTCCCCGATACTATAAGTGCAAGAAATTATCACAAGATCTAGCTAGATTTGATTAACAATATGTTTTTCTGATGTAATGAAAATGTAAACTGAACTGTAAACCGATATCAGGGCCTCTTGAGGGACCAGGGTATATACCAGGCGATCTGGGCGTCGGCGGTAATGGCATGGACATTCTAGGCTCCGGACCAGGAGTTGAAGTTGTTTCTGCAGGCGGAGGTCCAGGTGCCGGTATGGCAGGGTTAGATAGTCTCCCAGGGCCTGGTGCTCCAGGAGCAGAAGCAGGACCATATGTACCATATGTACCAGGGCCCGCTGGAGGAGCCATGGCCGCAGGAGGCGGAGGAGGCATGGTCGCAGGAGGAGTAATGGGCGGAGGCGGAGGAGGAGGAGTTATGAGTTCAGGAGGCGGTGGAGGAAGCTACATACCAGGACCGGGACCATACGGAGATGCTGGAACAGCCATGGTAGGGGGAGGCGGAGGAATGATATCAGGAGGCGGAATGATGTCCGGAGGAGGAGGCGAAATGATGTCTGGAGGTGGAGGCGGTATGATGGGTGGAGATGATCTTATAGGTGGTACAGGATTCAGTTTTTCATCAAGATATCAACCATCACCACGACTCGTATAGGTACCCTATCATTGTAGATATCAATTGGCTTTATAAAGGACATTTCGCCGCATTTTCCTCAATTTTCCCGCGTCTTAAGAGTGAATTTGAATATAACACCGGAAATGATGATGTCATTCTTCTCTTTAATTATTTGTTTTACAAGTTACTTTATTCTTACATTAAGCAGGTGCTTTATAGGTAAGTTTTGCAGCAGCTACTCCCATATTATTATATATACAAATTCCTGACTACAACATACTACCTTATGATGTATTGTAACCCCGATCTTTATTACCCGATAATGAATTTGTGATTATATTACGAGTTATAACAGATCATATATATTTTCCCATTCCTCGTGCGATGTATTTCATCCTCACTGCGTTTTGCACCTTCATATATGATTTGCTTTTGCAATCAATCCAGCTTAGGCCAATTCTTGGTTTTATCTGTTTCACGTCCTTTTTAAATTAAAAAAAAACTTTTCCAATCTTTTCAAATGTCTTGGTTATTCAAAAATTCATTTTATTTGTCTTTTTGCTTTTCTACAAAGTAAATACTGAAACATGATCAAAATGAGATATTATAAGAGTTATGATATTTTTGTTATGACCTTTTATACATGCATGTGACCTGAAATTTGGAAAAAATCTATTGGCAAAAACGACTAATTCGTACAAATTGTATTTATTCGGTATTATTAGGGGTTTTCTCTGATTTTGAGGTTCAAAACTTACCAGCGAGTGGACACAAAATAGAAATAAAGGAAGAAATGGCCTTACATTTGTTTCGTTTTACTTAGTTTTGTATCCGATTGCCCAAGTTTCAGTACCCTATGTATTGTTGTATGTATTGATCTATGTTTTATTTTCTATTGATTGAGAGTAACTAATTCAAAGTTCGTGGCACTAGCATTGTGTGTGAGTGTGGCTTTGATTATAATTATAAGAATATCGTTCCACTGTTTATTTGTATGTTGCCGTAATTTGGCGTAAATCTTGTGTTGTCTTATTTCCATTATATTTCGTTGTTTGGTATTATAATATTATGTATTAGTCTATATGTATCATGAATGAAAAACTTGAAAATATGTTGTAAAATTCTGATTTTGAATTTTTTTTCTTCATCAGAGTGAATCGATGATTGGTAAGACAACAAAACACGTGTATTACCTTCTGTATCAGCACTGAGCACAATATATTCTATTGTCTTTTTTCACTATTTGTAAACCACATTTTTCTGACACGTGCCCCCTGTATCTACGCCGACAACATTTGCACTTCCCTACCTTGCTTTATTTGAATTGTACATTGAATTTATATTATGCAAGACATGAAAATAACTGCATGGTATTCAAATCATTACTGAGTCATGTTTATTGCTTATACAACATGTTGCATCTAACTTGTATTTTGAGCACACCAGAAATGAGTTTCTTATTTTTATGGTCATCTTATTATTTTATTTATAATTTCATCTTCACAGCATTTACATTATGCCCATGGTTTCTGTTTTCTATTTTACTTATATGTATTACATAATATACCTAATCTTGCATGACTTATTGTTGCCATATTATCACATCATATTTGCTTCATTGTTTCCATTATCCTTTCAATCCATTTAAATTTTTTTCAGTATAACCTTTTTGATATTATGGGTTTTCTGTTTTGGCTTCTCTTTTTGTATATTCATTTCTATTTTTAAAAAGTCGTCAATTATATAGATGAAATAATTTTAGGGATTTCGCATATGTATATTTCGTTTGATTCATGTTTAACATTCTCTTCTTTTATTTTAGGTAAATTCTAAAGGAAATGGCCTGTACAGGTACATCAACTCTTTCATTTTTTTTTCTGTTTCTGTTTCTCTTATCATTTTCCCTCCCCCCTTTCTTTTGATCCTTTAGCTATGTAATGAAAAGTACAAGAGAAATATCAATTATCCATATCTCTAGACATACTAATAGTCTATACATATACGATTATAGCTATATTTCTTCACCGATGCCTTATTTTGAGAATTGTTATTTTTATTTACAGACCTTTGGGGGATCATTGTGCAGTACATCCGGGGATTTGGAGCCAATCCGGTTTAGATACAACTTTTACATATGTAGATATAATATAATATGTCATCGGCTATTTTATTGTTATTCATCATTCTCGGGCGTCTAAAATAAAAAAAAAACTTTTATAAAAACCACGTTCTGACTCTCTTTATTTCTCTATATATGCAACTCCATAACCCCTTCATTCAGACGTCAATTTCTGAGTTTTGCAAACTTGGAAGACACCGATTTCCATCAATTCTTGAGATTTCGTTTCAGTGTCTCCACCTATAATCGGCTTCACATGTTGTCTTGTTCTCTCTTTCCCTATTTTTGCGGTATGACGTCACTTGATAGACAAAAACGATGTGTGAAAAGACGAAAGTGACCAGAATGAAAAATGACGTCAGTGAAAGTGTCAAATATTTGCTGTGACCATTAAAACATAATCTTCTTTAATATCGTTACCTTCTTCGATCATAAGATTTCGCAACATAACTGAGGAATAATCAAATATCCGACATCGCATCTGTAAGACGGCTTTAAAAGGTCAGACGATTCTTTGACAGGCTATTTGATTATTATACAAATATGGACTAGGTCGAGGTCATAATGTATGAGTGCAATAATAAGTGCGATAAAATGGATAATTGGCGATCCATCATTTTTGGACAGAATAGGTTTCATGTAGAGCCGTCATGAAACTTTAAAATTTAGTGAACAACAAACTTTCTTTACTCCTTCCTTGATAATGTATTTGTTCTTTGACGTCAACGGAAGATATATATAAGTGTTCGAAAGAAAATGAAGTGTACATGACACTCAATTATCAACAAATGTTCAACTTAATGGCTTTTATCAAGTGTAATTTTTTCAACGTAAAATCCATGGTTGCTTATTAAAAAGCACAACGTTAAGTTTGTGATCTAATAAATCCAAGATTCCAAATTGCACGGATGATTTGAGTGTTCTTTGTTTTCTTTTTATATAAACTCCCCTTAATATTATGCAGGAATCAATCTGAAACAAAGACATGTATGAAACATAATGACGTAGATTTCAAATAAGTCCATATTACAGATACATCAGAAGGACACTAAACACTAAAATACGAAAATACTTCGAATAATGTTTCTCTATACTTCTGCGGGGTACTTATTACAAAAATTCGAACACTCTAATGAAAATATGAATGTTCCTTTATACTATAGCATGGCGTGGACACAAAAACATGAAACCACAGAGAATAATATACCATGTAAATGATTCCGTATACTCAGCAGGATAATAAACACAAAAATCCGAAACACTAATGACAAATAACAAGGCATCAAACACTCATGATAATATAAAGTTTACTCTATACTTCAGCAGGGCATTTAACACAAAAGACGAAAACAGAAGAAAATGTGTTTCTCTATACTCCAGCAGGGTAATTGATACAAAACTGGAAAACACTGAGGATGAAACAATTGGATCTCAAATTACTTGTACTTCCAGCAGGAGACATAACAAAAAAAAAAACAAAACCTACGAAAATAAAGATGTTTCTCTATATTTCAGCAGGGATCTATACACAAAAATTCGAAACACTGATGATGATCATGTTTTCCCTACACATAAGTAGGATGCTTAGCATTTAAAAGCATGAAACAATCATGACAATACAAAACAAAGGAGGGGATCTCCAACAACACCAGGTTGTAGCACCCACAGCAAAACCCCAAAACACCCAATGCAAAAACACAAAGCAGACAAGCACAGAAAGAGACGCGCAAGGGACAAGGAACGTCAACGCACAACACAGAAACACTAAACACAAAGGACTACACATAAACCAACGAGACCAATGGGCAACCGGTGCCGACTTAGGACGGCCATCTGCCAAGTAAATAGCAGACGGTGTGGTTATCCTGGATCACGTGCGCACAACCCTCCCATTTTTCCGATTACCCAGGGGTCTCGAAGAACGTACAATTATGGTGTAAAACAACCTCCTCACTGTCAGATGACCACACACAAACAAGACCGCAAAACGCAGGGGTCCAAGCAACACAGATGAATATGTAAATGGATATAAAAAGAGGGCCTACGTAATACAATCCGTGCTCTGCCGCCGCGAGCTCATGTATGTTATCACCCGAGGAGTCCGACTGACATTCAGAGAGGACAGGTGGTCGGGGCCCTGTCTTCTCTAAAGAGGTTTGGACAGGGCCCGTCATGGAGTCCCGTCGTCACAGTCAGTCAAAGTGCAAGTTTTAAGAATGCGCTTGTACAAGACTGTAGATTGGTCAAGTACCAAGCCTAGTGTCCGTTTCCTCTATACAAAGTTTCCTCTATACAAAGTTTCCTCTATACAAAAAAACACACATGTTAATATTTAGTTTTCTATATACTTCAGCTAGGTATTAAACACAAAAACTCAAAAACACTGAGACAAATATAAATGTAAGTCTATACTTCAACAGGACATTAAACACAAAACATGAAAACACTGAGGATAGAATACATGTTTCTCTAAACTTCAGAAGGGCTTTACACAAAAATACGTAAACACTGAGAATAACATAAGTGTTTCTATATACTCAGCAGGGCAATGACAACAAAAATCCGAAACACTGATGACAATACATGTGTTTCTCTATGCTGCAGCTTGGCATTAACACAAAAACACGAAAACACTGAGAATAATATGAATGTTTATCAATACTTCAGCAGGGCGCTTGATATAAAGCAAGATAACACTGAGGGTAATATAAAGGTTTCTCTATACTTCAGCACGGCACCAAATACAAATCACGATAACACTGAGGATAACATAATGTTTCTCTATACTTAAGGTTGGCACCAAACACAAAAGTACTGAGGATAATATCATTTTTTTTCTTTTCTTCAGCAAGTCACTTAATGCAAAGCATGAATCTCTATACTTTTGGGCACTAAACACAAAAAATCGAAACAGTGTGATTGCAATATAAATGTTTCTCTATACTTCAACAGGTCATTAAACACAAAAAACACTCGTTAGAATAAAATATTTTTTTCTATACCTCAGCGGGGCGTCAAACACAAAAACTTGAAAACACAGAAAAATAAAAGTGTTTCTCTATACTTCAGCAGGGCCCAGAAGAACGAAAACACTGAGGATAATATAAGTGTTTCTCAGTACTAACGTAGAAGATGGCCGTCCTAAGTCGGCGCCGAGTGTCCATGGTTCTCGTTGGTTTATATGTGGTCTTCTGTGTTTGGTGTTTTGATGTCGTGTTTTGTGTACCTTGTCCCTTTTGTGCCCCTTGTTTTGAATGTCTTTTCTGCGTTTTCACTTGGGGTGTATTGATGTTTTGCTGTTGGTGCTGTAAACTGGGTCTTGTTGGAGATCCCCTCCTTTCTTTCAGCTGGGCACCACATACAAAAACAAAAAACCTTCATGGTTATACAAATGTTTCTTCATATCATCAATAGAATATTGATTAGGCTAACACACTGAATTTACCACCTACTGTGAACACCAGATTCGAGTCTATCTTTAAATACCCTGATGCCATCACAAAACTGACCTACCTCCAAAAGCATTACCTCATCACACCAGCAGACAAAGCCTCAAATAACTATACATTTACTTGCAAAAAGTATAATTTCGACAGCCTTGTTAAAGAGTAGGGCTTGAATTCGACACCTGGAAATCCTACTTACACCCCTATAAATCTTTTTGCCTCAGAAATAATAGATAACCACAAATCAGCTATCGCTTCCTTTGGCTTTAACACAAACAATTTAGATTTGGATTTACCATACTTATATTGTAACCTAAAATACATAAAAATCCGTACGAACAACGTTTCATCTCTGGTTCCTCAAAATGTTCAACCACATCTGTATCGATCTAACTCACCAACCTTTTAACTGAAATGAAATCTGAACTTCAAAAATATTGTTCGACAGTATATTCTCGAAGCGGCATTAACCAAATGTGGATTTTAAAGAATTCGAAGGAACTTTTGAAACATCTGAAATCCACTCACTTCAATAGAGTCCATGCGATCAAAGCCTTTCATTGTTCGACACTTTCCACAACAATCCCACATTCTAAATTGAAAGAAAGACTCGCAAATTTACAAGCAAGATCGGCAATCGCAAATAAAGATTTATTTTTGTTAACTATGACAAAACCTATTTTGCAAAAGATTCTAAAAATACACTGAAACAGATATGAATCCGATGTTAAACTTCCTGATCGACAACATTTTTCTGGTGTTTGGAGGAAACGTCTTTCAGCAAATTGTCGGAATTCCATTGGAAACCAATTGTGCCCCACTCCTTGCCGACAATTTTCTTTACTCGTACGAAGCTGAATTCATTCAATCTTTGGTCTCTGAAGGGAAAAATACTTAGCTTCTGACTTTAACTTCACTGACAGATACATAGACGATTTGTTGTCCATCAATAATCCAAAATTCGCGGATTACCTCAGCAGAATCCATCCTTCGGAGCTGGAAGACGAAGAAACTCCAGAGACAAATAATTCAGCATCCTATTTGAACATTATGTTGTCCTACAGCACTGATGGTAACATGAGCACCTCACTCTATGACAAACGTGACCACTTCAGTTTCAGCATCACAAACGTTCCTTTTCTGAGTAGTAACATCCCTTCATCGACTGCTTATGGCGTGTTCATATCTCAATTGATACGATATGCCAGAGCAAGTACCAAATATACATATACAATTACATATACAATACATATACAAAATACATATTTTGTTCTGAGAGCTAGGCGTCTTTCAGATAACCTTCTCAGTCAGGGATACATTTGTGACCGACTAACATTGTCACTGAGGAAGTTTACGGTCGATATGGGGAACTCGTCATACACTATGATGTCCAACTGTCAAGAATGGTGGATGATATTCTGTCGTAGACCATTTGAACCATCCAACCACTGACTGTACTTGTATCTTCCGAAATGGAAGTAACCGGCAATTCTACCGATTTGAAGCGACGGGTATTGCATGCAAGCGGGAGATACTGACTCTTCCTGGGAACCTGGTATCACTCCCATATTGGGAGCTCGCTTCTTTTCATGAGGTGGATGTTTTTGTTTGTTTGCTTTGGTTCCTGTTTTATCCTGATTTAGGATGCCTTCGGATTATGATTTTCTGAATTATCGATTTTGTGCTGTATATTGGGATATGGTCAATATCCATATTTGTCATTACAGAACTTCATACTTGTAAAATGCCTATCCGCAATTTGAATAGAATTTCGCCAAAACCCATATTTAACATCTAGATCATCAACATTAACTTCCAAAGAAATATGGCATTGGGATCAATGGAATTGCATTTTTGATTTGTGATGTATATCTAATTTCTTCATTGACACCTGAATTTATTCAAGATGGCGCCGTCTGCAGTGTCTTTTGTTAAATTTTCTTATTCTAAATTCTCATACAGGGGCCTATGAGCGATACTTCCCACTTTCAATTTTGAAATAATACATCAAGAGAAATTAAAATAGGCTAATAGCTCTAAGACTTCCTTTTTGGTCCTATTCTTAGATGCTTTAAATAGAATTGCATATGTTGCATGATTCATGTGGTACTTTGGTATGTTTAAACATTACTAATGAGTTAAAGAAATGAAATTCATGTGGTATTTTGGTATGTTTAAACATTATTATTGAGTTAAAGAAATGAAATTCATGTGGTATTTTGGTATGTTTAAACATTACTAATGAGTTAAAGAAATGAAATTTATGTGATATTTTGGTATGTTTAAACATTACTAATGACTTAAAGAAATGAAATTCATGTGGTATTTTGGTATGTTTAAACATTACTAATGAGTTAATGAAATGAAAATCATGTGATATTTTGGTATGTTTAAACATTATTAATGAGTTAAAGAAATGAAATTCATGTGGTATTTTGGTATGTTTAAACATTACTAATGAGTTAATGAAATGAAATTTATGTGGTATTTTGGTGTGTTTAAACATTACTAATGAGTTAATGAAATGAAATTCATGTGGTATTTTGGTATGTTTAAACATTACTAATGAGTTAAAGAAATGAAATTTATGTGATATTTTGGTATGTTTAAACATTACTAATGAGTTAAAGAAATGAAATTCATGTGGTATTTTGGTATGTTTAAACATTACTAATGAGATAAAGAAATGAAATTCATATGGTATTTTGGTATGTTTAAACATTACTAATGAGATAATGAAATGAAATGTTTAAACATTACTAATGAGTTAATGAAATGAAATTCATGTGGTATTTTGGTATGTTTAAACATTACTAATGAGTTAAAGAAATGAAATTTATGTGATATTTTGGTATGTTTAAACATTACTAATGAGTTAAAGAAATGAAATTCATGTGGTATTTTGGTATGTTTAAACATTACTAATGAGTTAATGAAATGAAAATCATGTGATATTTTGGTATGTTTAAACATTATTAATGAGTTAAAGAAATGAAATTCATGTGGTATTTTGGTATGTTTAAACATTACTAATGACTTAAAGAAATGAAATTTATGTGGTATTTTGGTGTGTTTAAACATTACTAATGAGTTAATGAAATGAAATTCATGTGGTATTTTGGTATGTTTAAACATTACTAATGAGTTAAAGAAATGAAATTTATGTGATATTTTGGTATGTTTAAACATTACTAATGAGTTAAAGAAATGAAATTCATGTGGTATTTTGGTATGTTTAAACATTACTAATGAGTTAATGAAATGAAAATCATGTGATATTTTGGTATGTTTAAACATTATTAATGAGTTAAAGAAATGAAATTCATGTGGTATTTTGGTATGTTTAAACATTACTAATGAGTTAATGAAATGAAATTTATGTGGTATTTTGGTGTGTTTAAACATTACTAATGAGTTAATGAAATGAAATTCATGTGGTATTTTGGTATGTTTAAACATTACTAATGAGTTAAAGAAATGAAATTTATGTGATATTTTGGTATGTTTAAACATTACTAATGAGTTAAAGAAATGAAATTCATGTGGTATTTTGGTATGTTTAAACATTACTAATGAGTTAAAGAAATGAAATTCATGTGGTATTTTGGTATGTTTAAACATTACTCTTGAGATAAAGAAATGAAATTCATATGGTAGTTTGGTATGTTTAAACATTACTAATGAGTTAATGAAATGAAATTCATGTGGTATTTTGGTATGCTTAAACATTACTAATGAGTTAAAGAAATGAAATTCATGTGGTATTTTGGTATGTTTAAACATTACTAATGAGTTAATGAAATGAAATTCATGTGGTATTTTGGTATGTTTAATCATGACTAATGAGTTAAAGAAATGAAATTCATGTGGTATTTTGGTATGTTTAATCATGACTAATGAGTTAAAGAAATGAAATTCATGTGGTATTTTGGTATGGTATGTTTAAACATTACTAATGAGTTAAAGAAATGAAATTCATGTGGTATTTTGGTATGTTTAAACATTACTAATGATTTAAAGAAATGAAATTCATGTGGTATTTTGGTATGTTTAAACATTACTAATGAGTTAAAGAAATGAAATTCATGTGGTATTTTGGTATGTTCAAACATCACTTATTAACCTTTAACAGCATCATCTGTAATACACTCCGTACTTTCATTGGACTCTGGAGATTAAGTTGTTCTTCGTGTTTCGATGGAGCTGTTTTCTTTTTCGTTTGTCGAATTTTTCTTTTCTCTTTTCTCGTTTCTGTTTTATATTTTTATAAAGACTTTGTAAGCCTTTAAATTGTGATTTTTGGGTCCGAGTTATGTGCTTGACTTTCATTTACTGATTTGAGGTATCACAAGTATTAGCTTTTACAAAAAGCTTGCCGTCAGTTAGATGACTTTAACAATTGAATGTTGTAAACTCTTGTAAGGAAAAAAAAGGAATTACTCATGGTCACTCTTGTATTTCTGATCATCTTTTGTTGTTACATTTATTCCGATTAAGCGACGGAAATTACCGAGGATGTGCGATCGTTCTAGGACGTATCGCTACAAGGACTTTTCGATGCATCTTTCGTAAGAAATTGCATTGATACGATATGACTTTCAATTGTCAGGTCACCTAGACTCTTGAGCCGACCTTATGTAAGGATCTTATGTACAAGGTTTGAATAACCTAGACGAATATTTGCATTTTTTGCAATTGTCGACCAATCAAATTTCCAAGAGGTATTCTATCCGTGCAAGTAGGTCTCGAATGATTACAGTATACCGTCAGTCATGACTGACGGTAATAATTGATTGATGAGAAGATATGAAGCCCCGCCCCCTCCTCCGCTTACACAATAAAATAACCGGATAGAAACAACGTGTGGGACGGGCGAAATAATGAAGCTAGGCTACATACAGGACTTGAATTATCAGGTTTTTCCTCCAGGTTGAATTATCAGGTTTTCCCTCAAGGTACGCTTTTGATACAGAAAAAGCAATATCGTGACGACTGTAGATAATGATAGTGTTGCTTGTTATTAATTCTTCTTTCTGCTGGTGTAAAAGTCTATCCATCGTGTAAATCAACATTTTGAAAAGAAGCAAAGGTGAATCCCCAATGTAGATTAGATCAGGAGCCCTTGGAGAGTAAGCATCTCCTTTGCTTGCCACACCCGTCACTTAGGCCGTGCAGAAAAAGTCACCGTGTGGGAAAAAAGTCATATCCGGTAAATTTGTTAAATTCGGTGTTTAGGATGGTTCTACCCTAAAATAGAGGACAACGAGATGTTATAATATTTGATATGTTAGTTGTGTTGTCAAGACCATTCTTGTAGTCGTCAGTCACTCACAAATGAACCCTTAGTTTTCGGTCAGTCTCCTCCCCCTCAGAACGAAGTTTGCTCTGGAATATCGTATCAATTGCGATATAGAGGGCGAAGGAATGTTACTACTGAGGAAGGGGAAATGTATAATATCTAAGTTGAAGTCGTCACGTTTGTCATATATTGAAGTATTCAGGTGACCATTTGCTTCAAAATATAACGTAAGATCTAGATATGAAGCAAAAGTAATCGGATTATTAATTGAGAGCACTCCATCGATATACCTGCATGTAGAGTTGCATTGGAGTGCTGTGTTTCTTTCCGTGAGAGAGAAAGTCGGCTTCGTAGAAGTATAGAAAAATATCAGCAAGAATGAGAGCACAATTGATCTCCATTGAAATTCCCACAGTTTGCTGAAAGAACATTTCTGAAAACACCACAAATATGTTATCGATCAGAAACTTCAGCATTGATTACCTCTTCTTCTTTGTATCTATTATTAGTGTCAGAATTTAATGTAAAATAATGTAACTCACAGCAATGTACCTTTATTTGCGATTGCCATTCATGCTGGTGAAGGCATTCTTAAATATTTTAAGACCGACTGCCCATTGGTCTCGTTGTGTAGTCATTTGTGTTTGATATTTCTATGTGATTTGGTGTTCCTTGTTCCTTTTGCGTCTCTTTCTGTGTGTGTCTGCTCTGTATTTTGCATTGAGTGTTTTGGGGTTTTGCTGTGGATGCTGCAACCAGATGTTGTTAGAGATCGCCTCTTTTCTCGTTTACAAAAAAAAACCATGTACAAATGTGTATAGTGACTACCACAAAAAGTTTTTTAAAAATTCGAAAGAGTCTTAAAACCCGAACTCACTTTGGCTGGAAGCATCACTGATAAGGATTTACTCTCGAAACACTTGTCTGGTGCATTAAAATTGGAATGAAATTTTTATCAAAAGGATAGAGTTGGTAAACTTTCATATTATCAAGTTACGCGGTCGCACTTTGTTCTCCTAATTCGGTCTTTTCGAAATACAGAGTTACTTCCCATTTGTGCAGGTATCCGACGTCAACGCATTGTGACGTCATCAAAATCTATGGAAACCAGCATGAAATTCAGCGAAATAGGGTTACATATATGACGTTTTCAAAGGAATTTAATGACGTCACAATGCTTTTACGTCAGATACCTGCACAAATCGAACTGAAGACTATAAAATCGAAAAGACGGAATTGAAACATATATCTATTACCGGTTTTACTGCAAAGCTAAACTGACGGGTGTTGCTGGTAAGCAGTAGGTACGTAGTCTCACCGGGCACCTGATATCATCTCCACTTGGGGATTCACTTTTACTACTTCGCAGAATATTTATGTTATTTTGTTTTGTTTTGCATTTTCTCGATTTCTTTTGTCTATGAATTGTGATTTTTTAATTCCGATTTGAGTTTTGTATTCGACTTTCACTTATCATATTTCTCGGTATAAATGTGTGAGTGAATGTTTTTCTTTATGTCTATCTAGCTCTCTGTATAGGTTAGACGATAATTTGAAGTTTCTTCATTAAGTGGGCGGAGCGTCAGCGAAGCCCCTTCTTATTAATGTAGAAAGTTCAAACCTTCTAACCAATTTAGATGGCAATTACCCAGGTGGCGTTGTGGTTAGCGCGCCAGGTTAGCATGCCGGATAAATGATGAAGGTCTCGAGTTCATTCCACGCTCATACCACATATTTTTCAAGTATATACTGTTCATCTTTTTGAAGGATGCAGGACCCATGAAGACGGTTTCTTCAAAGATTCATCTCAAATAAGACGAGCAATTTCAGAGCCTGTAATTGGCGCAGCTCAAATGTTGCCATCTAATATGTATTCGTGATTGTTGTGTTATTAACAATAACAATAAATAACATAATTGTACAATATGCACATGTGTGCTCTGTTTCGGACAGACTGAATTTAGACTAAGTACATAAGCAGTTTAACATAACTACACATATTACTTTACCTTCTTTGGATGAAATAAGACTATACATCGCACTGACTGCAGCAACACGTCAACAGGATGACGAAATTACAACATACACGTAACAGGACAAGCACAAAAACAAACAACCCATAAAACAAGACAAAAACAACAAGAACCAACAAACACACCATACAGAGACAACACCAAAACAGGAAACGTACAGCACAACAGTTAGAAGAGACAACAAAACAGGAAACGTACAGTACAACAGACAGAAGAGACAACAAAGCAGCAAACGTACAGCACAACAGATAGAAGAGACAACAAAACAGGAAAAGTACAGCACAACAGTAGAAGAGACAACAACAAAACAGGAAACGTACAGCACAACAGTGAAAAGAGACAACAAAACAGAAAATGTACAGCACGACAGTTAGAAGAGACAACAACAAAACAGGAAACGTACAGAACGACAGTTAGAAGAGACAACAACAAAACAGGAAACACACAGCACAACAGATAGAAGAGACAACAACAAAACAGAAAATGTACAGCACGACAGTTAGAAGAGACAACAACAAAACAGGAAACGTACAGCACAACAGTTAGAAGAGACAACAAAACAGAAAATGTACAGCACGACAGTTAGAAGAGACAACAAAATAGGAAACGTATAGCACAACAATTAGAAGAGACAACAACAAAACAGCAAACGTACAGCACGACAGTTAAAAGAGACAACAAAACGGAAAACGTACAGCACAACAGTTTGAAGAGACCAAAAAAAAAACCAGGAAATGTACAGACAACATTTTGAAGAGATAACAAAACAGGAAATGTGCAGCACAACAGTTAGAAGAGACAACAACAAAACGGGAAACGTACAGCACAACAGTCAAAAGAGACAAATAAACAGGAAACGTATAACACAACAGTTAGAAGAGACAACAACAAAACAGAAAACGTACAGCACAACTCATAGATAGAAAGACCAACGTGAACTTCATTTCGACTTTAGACAACCAGTAGCAGATTACATAACATTAGCAAATTGTGCCGTTATCCGGAGTATGTGCAAATATTAATCCCTCTTAATCCAGATACACACGTATCTGTGGATAGGACGCACATGTGCTCAAAGTCTTCTCATCGCAAGGTTACGTTACAAACAAGGCGATAAAACACAGGGGCGTTTTCCAAACTGGGATTGAGATCAATCACCTAGAATGAG
Organism: Pinctada fucata; assembly: GCA_028142955.1. Classification (NCBI taxonomy): domain Eukaryota; kingdom Metazoa; phylum Mollusca; class Bivalvia; order Pterioida; family Pteriidae; genus Pinctada; species Pinctada fucata. The sequence goes on along the minus strand of AP027105.1, from coordinate 67,619,784 downwards.
TAAGTATTTTCCTCCTGCATGCCAACATAGTCAGCTAGTCGGTAGAAAACACGTCGAGATCTTTGTAGATTGATATCAATTTGATAGGCATTTGTCATAAGAAAAACAGTTCGTGCTCTGCTAATTGGAGCGAAATCATTTACAATTACACGAGGTTCCTATTAACTTTCAGATATGACAGATGACTAGGCATTATACATGTATAGATAGGTTTTGGAATGTTACAACTTATGAAACTTTGTATCATGTTTTCATCTTCCACCAAATTGTTGTCAATAGACCTGCTTTATTAATAAAAAGTGGGAATGCACAGAGTATAGAATTCGTGGGGAAATAATCAAGCAAGATGAACAGATGTAATTCAATCGAATCCATGTGAAAATGTATCTAAATTATAAGTCAAAAAAATGCATCATATGGAGAATACTCGTACATGAACACGTGAAATAACAACCAAAATATATATACAAAGTGATTTTTTATTGTATGAAATAGCAAAATATGAAATATAATTTAATGGCGATGAAACATAAAACACATAACAAAGAATTCCCCCATATGGTAAAGTGATGGATACCCCATTATATGTGATGTATGGCTTTTTGAGAATTAGGCATGTCCAGCAACTGAAAATAAAAAAGAAAACATGGTCAGTATCATAAAACGATATCATTTACAATAGATTATTGTTAAATGAATTCATGAAAGAAACGAGAAAAGGAAAAGCAGTCTCCAACGAGAGACTCGAGTGAATTAAGGGTTGGCTTACATTAGTCAAATACATATGACGCGTGATAGGACAAAATGGACGTACTTTTGCCATGTTTTCCTCCGTGACCTTTGTTCCATCCGTTACCGTTATGTCCATTATGTCCGTGATCCCATCCCTTACCGGCCACTCCTCCTACTACTGCGCCCTGGTCGATGATACCGCCATTGTGGTGTCCATTTCCATGTCCCTGATCCCATCCTCCGGCGTGACCAACGCCCTGGTCAATTCCTACACCAACACCGTGATCAATGCCGACTCCTACACCCTGGTTAACACCCACACCGACTGCCTGGTCAATGGCTCCAACTCCGACTCCCTGGTCAAGATGACCAACGCCCACTCCGTGTCCGATACCGTTATCTAGTCCTACACCGTGGTCAAAGCCTACTCCATTATCAATACCAAGACCCACACCATTGTCGATTGGTCCGGCTGCTTCAAAACAAAACAAAACAACTTATACATGTAATACCATAATAAATCATTATTCAGTTTATATATTATTCAATCTGCAACAAATGAAAATAACTATACATGTTATAACTGTATATAGAATTATCAGACACCTACCCCCAGCGGCTCCGGCTACACCGGCGACTCCGCCCACCTGTTCCTGAACACCGAGTATGGCTACTGGATTACCATTGAAACCACCATCGTGACCAAGTCCGAAATTATCAAAACCATTCCCGCCATTAACACCGAAACCGTTCACGTGATCAGCATCGGCTGCAATGTCAACACAATACCATTTAGACTCTTGAATTTGATTTACGTCATTAATGATCAAATACTTAAAAACCCATATATATATATAGCTTAAATTGTACTTAAAAATATTTATTTACTTACTGACAACAACGTTTGCTCCTGGGGGAGAGGCACCCAAATTGACTGTAAAAAAAAAAGAAAAAGCGCTTATAAATATAAAATGTGTATTCAACTTTGAGAATGTATCATTTTTCATTCTTATACTTTGACATGTACTGATCTAGAAAGGAAGGTGGGGTCAAGAGGTTGAAACCCCAACTATTAAACTATCGGAAATGTTCTTTAGATTTTTTGCTAACATGATTTTGAAAATCATTTTGGTATTTTTTTTATAATACAATTGTACTCCCTTTGGCAGATTGGATCCCCTTGAAACTATCTACATTCAGTAAAGTAAAATAAGAAATTGATAGACTTACCATGGTCAGCGTCAGCTGTTGAAAAAGAAAAAAAAAATGAAATTTTAAATTTGTGAAACCAGGGTGAATAAAAAAAACCCGTGTAATTCAAGATATATTCATCTACTAATTTTAGTAGAGCCTTCAGTTACTTGTCTTAATTTCTTTTGAATCATTTAAAAATATTTCTCATTTAAGAGGCGACTAATTTTCTGGGTTTTTTTTTCAAATGTGAACATGGAAATAAGTTTGTGTTTATAAATACTATCAGATATATAATGCTATATTGTCATGCAATAATTTAGGTGATATATTTCATATAGAAAAACACACAAAACACGTACAAACACTGAGTTAGGAATTCCTATTGTATAAGAAACTAACTAAAACACAAACACACGAGCCTACTTTAAATATGTACATTTAAAAGATACTAACAACTTAGTACTAAATACATACGTTCACATTTCACGTCAGAAACTGTCCTCTGATTATAGTAGCAATCAAACAACGACGGTACATGACCACTCACCGTGGTTATTTTATTGTACTTTGAAGTATCACAGTTATTTTATATAGATTCTATTTCTACGTTATTCAAATCTGCTTAATATATGTAACGTATATTAAATCATGGAGGTTATTGTTAGGAAACGAGGGAACAAATGATGCCACGTGATAAATACAGGTTGTCCGTAAAAAAAAAAACAAAAACAAAACAAAACAAAATTAAAGGAAAGGAAAGGAAAAACAATATGATATAAAAGATAAATGAATGAAAGATTGTCGAAAAGAGATATATAACAAAAAAGGAACAAAACTGTTTTTCAATGAATACAGCTACAGAGTAATAAATGAAAATAAAAAACGATAGAAAAAAGAAAAAATTCAAATATGGAATGAAGGAAACAAATAATAATTGAAAAGGGGAATGTAAAGTATAACATGTGTATACTAGGGATTACTTACAAATCTGGACAAAGGTTTCTGGAAGGAAATGATTGAAAAATGATAATTTTACAGTCTTTTTGTGAATGAATCATCCTCCACCTTAATCCGGTATTTTAACCTCCTTCACCTTATTTTTTCATTTCATATCTCAGATATTTTTTACTTTGACCTTTTCTTCAGAATAAAACCTTGCCTGCAATTCAATATGTATCTAACTTGAAAGTTATATTTTCTGCGATTTTGGGGGGAATATAGATCGCATGATATTTACATGTATAGTTTGAGTGTATCCTATGCATAACTCCTTGTGGCGGTGGAGGGGGTCCAGGAAATCAGGAGACAAAATCCACTTACCTTTTTTCTCTTGTTGCATAGTACCATTTGACTGCCTGTACAAAATCTAACTAACACAGAAACACTAACAGACAAACCATTTTCAATTAGAATTTATTGAAGCTAAAAGCATGAATTCAGATAGCACATTGACAACGTCACAATCTACGTACGTCACACGCATCACAACATGTCAAACCTACTATGGATAGCATCTAGGCCCATTCCGAGTCCCACTGCATTATCTCCGCTGCCAAGTCCAAACCCTAGACCAGGGCCACCAACGGAACCACCCCCTCCTCCATTACTTCCGGCTCCAATACCGAATCCACCTGCTTGACCGGAAGTTATTCCAAATCCCCCACCGCCATGACTATTTCCGAAGCCCGCGCCGATTCCCGCGCCATCCGGGCCTCCGATACCTATGCCTAATGCCCCATCCTTACCCCCGGCTCCTAGTCCCAGTCCGTCCATAGGTCCACCTCCCCATCCCTGTGCAGCACCGCCTCCAATACCCACAGCGTGAGCGTCCCCGGCAGAACCTTTGCCCACGCCGTCTCCGAAACCCATCCCAATGCCGATGTTGATATCGCCTTTTCCATTTCCTGATCCTCCCCCGATACCCCCTCCTATTCCTCCGATACCGAGATCTCCCACGCCGTCGACACCGCCGACACCAACTCCTCCTCCGCCTAATATACCGGCGTCAAGACCGGGTCCGCCGACGCCAAGTCCGGCGTCCATTACTCCAATACCGTGGTCAAAAGCTCCAGCCCCACCATGGCCACCAACTGATAGAATTAAAGTCTTAAAATCAGTGTCATACTTACATTACAAACGCTGCCGCAATCGCCGCTGAATTGCAATTGATTGACCCCGTGTGTTTGATTCGCTCGTAAAATTGAAAATTCGCTGGGTTTTTTTTTTTCTGCTGTATGCTGATTATCTAGAGCGCTACAACTTACCCTGTATCCCAATAGATGTGCTCGCTTTGCGCCTTGGATTATTGATAAACTAACCATGCAATGGACTGGTCTTTGCTAGATACTAAAGCATACCTATTTATCTACGCTACCTGTACGCAGTGATGTACGCTACTAGCGCGTAGCGTTATGTGAATTTTGAAATCTAAACTACTAGCACGTAGCTATGTGAATTTTGGAATCTAAACTACTTTGTGAATTTTGGAATCTAAACTACACTACCAGCACGTAGCTATGTGAATTGTGAGCATAAATCACAAGATATTTATAACAGCTGAGTCCCGTCACAAATATATATAGCTAATATTTGTATAGAGCAAGCAGACAAGGTTAGATTCTATAATGAAATATGCATAGTAAATACAGATCATAAATATATATAAAGAAACAGAAAAGGGTCAATATGATACTTGTGCTGATGCAGTCACTTACATTGCCTCACATGTATTTCATAGGATCATGCAATTATAAACATATGGTAATATGAGGATATGATTGTCTAACACCGATAACCACTGAATGCTTGTTGAATGTCTTAAGGGTTGGTTTTGTTTCAAAACTTAAAAGAGGAAAACATTTTCAAACTAACACATCATTATAAGATGAATAAATAAACCAATAAGCGAGTAAGTAATAAATAATTTGTTCAATTCTTAGATAGAAATATGGGAAAGCTAAAAAAACAAAACAAAAACAAAAAAAACTGGAATAGCAGTTTTTTTTTTTTTTTTTTTTGCGATGTCAAATAGTTGCATTCAACAAACATTCTTTACTATTAGCATCAATATTGTGTGTACTTGTGACTGTGGACTTTACATAAACAGCTGCCGACGGATATCGGCCTTCTGGGCAAAAACTTCCAAATACGGCGAACTAATTCGCACAAAAATGATCAGACGTCATGAAGAGAAGGGTAGGATACGGAAGAACGAAGTAACACACAATATTTGATGTCAATATATTAAGCTTTAGTCGCAGTGAAAGCACAAGATAAGCTCGCTAGCTTACCACCAGCTGCCGGTGCTACATCGACAAAACCCGCGTCAACATGTGCGCCATTATCAACTGCAAAAACCAGTGCACGTCAGCTTTAAACGCACTATCTTATACTACAGTTCTACTTCTGTGGCTGCAGCTTTAAAGCACTATTCTACTAGTGTGACTGCAGCTTTTATACAGCATTATAAGATAAGGAGTTAACACTGATTTAATAAATAATCACGTTCTTTAATTTAGTTTAAAGTGTCATTTAATCTTTACGATTGAAGAATATTAAAAAGTGTCATTTTAATTTTCAGTTAGAAATCTTCTATATTTGAGTTAGCGCTTACCATGTCCGATGTGTTTCTCCACTGGGACCTCAACTGGTACTTTGACTGGTCTGTCCACGTGTACTGGGACTGGGACCTCAACTGGAACCTCAACCTTCACGGGATGAGGGACCTTAACTGGAAACAAAGACAAAATAGATACTATTTAACGCTTGTAAATAACTTTTATAAATAAATACTATCCATGTGTTAACACCAATGTAGATTTCACAGTGAGGAATAGGAAACCAATATAATAAGCATAAACAAAGTCTTTGTTAAATTCTGGTTATCCTGATTGATGACTCTAAACGCCTGTTGTACAGAGAATTTCCAAAAAAAAAAAACGAGGAAACTAATCTCTAATACACGTTGTGTGTATGTTCTAGATAAAGCTTGATTATGAATGTCGCTTACCCTCCTTGATAACCTCTACTTTTTTAATAACTGGTACTTCGACCCTCTTAATGACTGGAACTGAAACAGACAAAGAAAAGGTCAATTAAGTACATCAAAAGTAAAAAGTCATCCTACAATATATTTTACGTTTCATATTAGGACAAAATTGAGTAAATAATACAAAGACACTAGTATCTCTTACCTTTCTTGATGATTGGGACTTCTTTAATAATATGCTTGATGATGGGAACTCTCTTTATTACTGGAACTTTTTTAATGATTGGAACTTTTTTAATGATTGGTATTTTCTTGTAAATGTGCACCGGCTTGTAGATCGGTTTCACAATGACTGAAATAGAACAATGTGACGTCATGATATGAGTGTGGTTTCATTCAATGACCTTAACAGCATGATAGTATTGTATAAAACAAAATTCAAAATTATAACAATGGTAGTAATAAGGAAAGGAATTGGGATTGGTAATAAAGCTTTAAGTCAAAGTTACTTTTCCTTCCAATATAATTCATCGTATAGAATAAGAAATACTCATAGGATTCTTACAATAAAGCTTTTACAATAATTTAAGCTACATCAGATTAGTATCCATCTACGACATCTGGAAATACAGCATACATACAAATAGGGAATACTAGTAAAACAGTAAATACTACAGCATATAACACAAAAATAAGCAGAACCAATAGACGCACAGTATGAGTAAAGCAGAAATTCACAAATTAATAAGACACAGTACAGTTTCTAAAGCAGTACAAAAATTAAACAAACAGAAACACGACACAGTGAGTATGGATACTAAAACAATAAACAAACAGAAACAGAAACAAGACAAAGTAAACAATTACTAAAACAAAACCAAATTAACAAAACAGAACCAATACGCAGTACTACCAATGCAGCAATACATTGATTAACCAAGAGGAGCAATTTTATGAATCGCAAGCGATACAAGTCCCATACCGGCATTAATCCAAGTCCTGCAACTCTGCCTTGACCTATATTTGCACCAAAAGATGAATGCCTTTATGAAACTAAGTTCAATATGTGAATAAGGAAAGGTCTGGAAAACAGAAAATTTCATGACATTTGCTAAGGGACAATACCTTTTATAAAAACAGGTCAGTCAAAACCCAAATTCAACACTATAAAGAATTCACATACCAATCTACAACAATAGCCAAGAAAAGTCAGGAAAACTGAAAATTTCATGAAATTTGCTAAAAGTCAGGAAAACTGGGAATTTCATGAAATTTGCTAAGTCCAGGGGCCATAACTCCTGTATAAATGGGTCAATCGAAATCAAACTCGAACTTGATCTGTATAACACTAAGATGTATTCACATGTGAAAAAAAGTCCGGAAAACTGAGAATTTCATGAAATTTGTTAAGGGCCATAATTCTTGAAAAAATAGGTCAATAAGGACCAAACTCAAATTTGATCTGTGTCACATTGAGATATATTCACATACCAAAAATGAGTTCAATATATGAAACAACAGCGAAAAAAAAGCTAAAGTGTGATAGACAGACGGACGGACGGACGGACGGACGGACAAACGGGGTGGGAACTATAAGTCCCTCCGGCAAGCCTGTAGGGGACTAAAAATACCCAGTACGAACCAGAACAATAGTACATTAAAGAAAAAAAAACACAAGAGATATTAAAATTATAGACTAACAAACCAAACAGAAAAATGAAAAATACAGTAATAAGCGAAGTAACCACACAGAAAATGTAAACAGCAATACACGAAATAACCAAACAGCGAAGTGACCACACAGAAAATATAAACAGCAATACACGAAAGAACCAAACAGCGAAGTAACCACACAGAAAGAATAAATAGCAATACACGAAATGAAAAACAGAAAAAAAACCAAGTTCTACACAAAGGGACCAAACAGAAAAAATAACTAACAGCAATACAGAAAGGAACCGATAATACACGAAGGAACTATTTACAAAGGACAATAATGAAAGCAATACAAAATATTGAATAAAAAAGTTCCTTATTATATTTTCTTCCCTGTAACAACTGAAATACATATGGGGAAAATATAGAAAAACAACAGTTGGAAAATAGTCTAACAAAATGATCTACAGACTACGTATACGTATATTCGGTCAGTCACAAAGAGCCAAAATAGCTGACTGTAATGACACATCTAAAGTTTTGTTAAGACACGTAAAGCACAAATACCATGGGTGGATCCAGATAAGAGGTCGGGGGTTCCCCTACTCTTTTTGTCGAAAAACGTCACAAGAAAAGGTCATTTTCAGTAATTTGTAGGGTGAATTATATCCCCTTTCAAATTTGTCTGATTCAAATCAAAGATTGAACCCCTCTATTTAAAATTTCTGGATCCACCTATGAACAACGAGGAACTACAAACAATATCCGGGTATTCCACATAGAGTTACCTCTACTGTGAAATCTGCCAACATGACGAAACCTTGGTCTGTAATGGTTTGAGTAGATGGCTGAATGAGAAACGAAACAGTCTACTATTCGTACTTGATGAAGAAATGAAAACGAGGGGGGGATCTTTACGATGCGGTGGCATTATTCTGATTTCATTTGTTATATCTTCCTAAAGAATATAGAGTAATTTATCTTCAGTGTATCTTTTTTATACATCAAGTTTATGCTTTATGAAAAAAAAATTATACTGAGGCTAAAAGATTCCAAAAGTAATGAAGAACTATCTAACAATAATATGATGTTCTGTAAAAGAATCGCGCATTGAGAAGAAACCCCTTAATGACATTGTATTTCGTAATGTATTGTGCATGTATGGCCGTAAAAACTCGGGGAAAGATCATGCTTTTACCCTGTATTACGGTTTTACCTTATCGCGCTTCGTCAAATCACCAATAATTCCCTATCACTTTCTTGCTATGTCAGACCATTAAAACGTCATCATAAATGACAATACTTGGACGATTTAGGAAAACACGGTAAAATAATGTGACACGTGTTAACATCGATATGACAATAAAACAAAATCCTGTCCGTATTACAGGGTGACGATAGACATGTACATGGCATGCCTCACGTTTTGTCTAGAGTCTCACATTGCAACAGTCCAAAATCATGTAATTCAGCAAATGTGTACCTTTAATCGTAATCAAGGACTAATGATAAATGTCACATTGCATAAGGCCAAATTGTACCATTATGTAATCGTAAAAAAGGACTTAAAAAATGTCATTTTGCATCAGTCAAAACTTGGATCATTTCTATAGTTCTATAGTCTGAACTGAAAATTTGTATCTCTAATCGTAACCAAGGAGTTATAAAAAATGTTACATTGAGTCATTCCAAAATATTAGTATATTGCCTATTTCCAGAACTGCAAACTCGTAATTCTTATCATAATACATAACAAATGACGTATAATATGTCACATTGCGCTATGATTCAAGTCCAAAATAATGTCTATTAGCGTGTAAATCTTGCATATATCATAGCACATGACTTAAAAAATATCGCATTGCATCAGTCTAAAATCCTTCTAAGCCTCTGATTTCTTATCGTAAGCAAGGACTTAACAAGTCATCGTGGAATCTGAAACTTTCTAAAAGTTAAAATGAGAATAGATCACCTACCTTTGGGATGTCTGTATTTTGGCAAGTACACTGAAACAAACAAAAAAGTCAAATAACAGCTCGGAAAGAAAACCCATTAAATGAACAGATAAATAAATGAAGTACTCAAAATACCGATACCCTTTGTTGTAAGTCTACAAATCAACAAAATATCCCAGTGTAATAATATACCCCCCCCCCACCCCCATAAATAAAACTGGTTGAAATATTTCTTCGTCGAATGAGAAATAATCTTTAGATGTTTATGATGTTCTACTTTGCCTTGTAACCAATTCATAGAATAATGTAAACCGATATACCAAAACTGGTCTTACTTCAAAAAAGTTGCCTTTGTTAATTCGCTTTTTTTTTCTTTTGTGGAGGGAGTTAGAGGGGAAGAAGTTTCGTTGCTTTTTTGTTTTGTTTTGTTTTGGTTTCTTTTTTTTTTTGTTATTCAAATCAGAAATGATGAAGGATGCATCTTAGTTTCAAGTGTCAAGTTTCAAGTATTTAGATGGCTACATTTAGGCTAAGCCAATCACAGGCTCTCGAATTGATCGTCTTATTTGTGAAGATTCTGTGTAGAAAGTCGTCGTGTATCTTTAGAATTTGTAATTTAGAAATAAGAAATGAAAGGCCACGTGGCCAAAAATTTGTTTATAACAATGTTAATGTTTTACATCTATTATTTTCTTTTGTATGTTCGTAAATTTTGGTTTTATTTCGAAAGAATAATAATTCATTCAGACTTATTTTTAGATTTCTGACTGAAAAAAAAAACAATTTCCCTATACCTACTCAATCTTGAAGAATAGCAAGAACGTCAGAAGTGAAAAGTGGTTATTAGGTAGTTTAAACAACTTAGTTTTTAAGAATTCAGAATCAAAAATTGTATTACCTTCCCCAACGTTACATGAACATGTAATTTATTTTGATGAAGATTAGAACAATGATGTTTCCTTTGTCCTAGGATCTCAAACGAAACCCCCCCCCCCCCCCCCCCACAGAACTGCAGAATTTTTACAGTATAGAATTATAAGTTTTAACACTAAACAAATATGACAAACAGTAAGAATCTTATTTAGAAGAGACAAATCTAGAGAAAGACATCCGTTAGATTAAGGATGTCCTTTTGAATCTATTTTGTTCCATCGAATCCTTATCATATGTCAGGGAGTTCTCTGATTTTCATAAATGATATAAAAACTTCTCGGACATCACGGGAATACCATCATTTTCACATAAAATGAATCATTACTGGAGTAAAACACAAGGCCACTTTACAATCTGTCATTCCTATATATATCAACATATTTTTGTGATCGATGACATATTAAATATAAACAAATGTTTGTCAAACTATGAATAAAAATATTATAAAAACAAATGTTTGTCAATCTATGAATAAATTAATATTTTTATATGTAATAAATCTTTCGTTTTGATTTTTATTCGATATGAACGTGTTGAACTGAAACCCTCTTCATATCTGGGTATTGAAAGACAAAAGGTCGGATCCTCATAACTAGATCTTCGTTTATATTGAAGTTTTCATTCTACCACTACTTTTATGGACAGATCTATGTTGAAATGTATAAATCTGAAAAGTCGGAAATGACTGATTAAATAACTCCCCCCCCCCCCCCACAAAAAATGAAAAGTTCGTAGACGAAGTATACTTACTGGAGTGGGCAAGCCCTGGAAAAGATAGAAATAATATGTATTAATAACAGAAAAAAAGGTATATTTCAATATTTTCTGAAATATTTTAACTGATCGTGTCTATAAATTACATTGTTAATCTAAATTCCTCTATAAATTTCATAGTGTTTTCATAAATTTCATGTATAACGTTTTCATAAATTTCATAGTGTTTTCATAAATTTCATGTATAACGTTTTCATAAATTTCATAGTGTTTTCATAAATTTCATGTATAACGTTTTCATAAATTTCATAGTGTTTTCATACATTTCATGTATAATGTTTTCATAAATTTCATAGTGTTTTCATAAATTTCATGTATTACGTTTTCATAAATTTCATAGTGTTTTCATAAATTTCATGTATAACGTTTTCATAAATTTCATAATGTATTCATAAATTTCATAATGCTTACATAGAATTTTACAAATATATTTTTATTGATTTCATGAAAGTTTTAATACGTTCAATTTAATTTATTTCTTCTCTTTCGTTATATATATTAATTCTAAATTGTCAAAAACACTTTTTTTTTTAAAACTAAATTTTGAATTTAGTTCACTTGATATTAAACATAAGTCTGACATACCAACAAGTACAGCACAGAGCAATAATCCTACGGTGGCTTTCATTGTGTATGGATCTCTCCCGGACTGACGGCGGGCAGATCTGACAATATCAAGACGTAGTATGAAGCGGTCGCTGAACGTTCTTTGTCTTTATTTATACATGCATATAATATCTTTATGACCAAGCCTTGTCAATTACCAATATAGGCAACCAAAGAAAAGACCTTTGTAAGAAGGGGTTCCCATGGGAGCCAGCCCATAAAATTACCAAAACCTCATCAATGACTTCATTTCTCAGATTCCCGCGTTTCCGTCAAGTTTTGTATTTGTAAATTGATGATGTAAAAAAAATCCAATCATAAAATGAAGTAAATTAAAGAATAATTGAGTCAATTTCCCTTAAGTGACCCCATCGCCTCTGAAAATGACCCTATCCTCCTCCCTCATCCCAGATGCATAAGTTTTATATTAATTAGCTAAAGAAACATGACATGCGCAATATTACAAGATGACCTCTTTGTTTTTCGTTTGTCATTACATAACAATTACATTAACACGACCTTTGACAAATTGAATGACCGCATATAAGATTGATGTCTGATCCTTGACCTTTACTGGTCAAACCTAATGTGGGCTTTGAAGATTTACCCCAACTCTCTTAACTGACTAGATATGAGATTGTTATCGTATATTTTTTAAATAAGTTACATCAGCACATCATTTTTTTAACAAGGTGGTACATATAGAACAAAAATAATACATTATTTATTTATTTTATTTATTTATTTCCTTTATTTATACAGGATAGCACATTTAGCTACAAAATGAACTAGTTTACAATGTGGTCCTGTCTTGAAAATATGTACATATGAAGTAAATTAAGTCTATATTTTTATTTTCAAAAGAGAATTTTCAAAAGAAAATATGTACATATGAAGTAAATTAAAACTAGTTTACAATGTGGTCCTGTCTTGAAAATATGTACATATGAAGTAAATTAAGTCCATTGATTATGTGCGAGGACATCACTGATCTGATTAATTCATAAATATTTTTATGAATAATGTGCATGCTTTTAAAATACTAGCACCCTTAATTATCCAGCCAATCTTTCATTTTGCATTTTTCCCAAAGAAGTTGTACAGAGAGATACTGAGATATTTCAAAACTTATCTAATCGTAGCCATGGTAAATGCAAAGAAATCGCATTGAACTACAGAAAAGCAAATTGCAGTGCACTAGAAACATTTTGTTTCTCTTATTTCTAATCTTTCGTTTACTTTAGAACTTTTTCATTCTTTAAACATAAATTGACCAAGTATCGTACTTTTCAAAGATGAAACAAAGATTCAAAAGTAAAATGAGCAGCTCGTACGAAAAACGCTTTGGAGGTTTGTGCAAGACCTGTCTCACGCATATATTATGAACGGTATGAATTCTAAATTTCACTCAATAATTACAAAAGCAGTGATGAAATATTCAGAAATTGTTATACCGTTAATTTTTATCCGGTATCTGTTTTTTTTTTCAAAAGAGAATATAACTTCAATATATAAGGATTCTTTCGCACTTTTGAATTTTATATGATGCTTTGAAGAACAACAAACTGTCTACATTCTCTTTGTGTTCAGACTTGAGATGATTCTTAAAACACTGGATTACGTAAAACACTTATAAGAATGTGTCGAAGACAACCCCCATTATAGTTTACATTAATGTTAATGTTAACAACAAATCCGTGTAAATGACGTTCACGTCCGAGTTAGTTCCCCAGGGGGTTAATTTATACAACTGCAGTTGCAGTGGTTACGATTAGCATGAATAGTTTACATTGTAACATGGTCATATACCAGACATAAATCAACACAATAACTTTCATATACTAATATAAGGTTCCCAAATTATAGACTCCTTGTCATCAAATTGTGATTTTAATCAGGATGCAAGATCAAATAGAATTTAATGTTTTATTTCAAAAATGGCCAAGAAGGCACATTTGAAAAAAACTGATTATGCGATGCATTTAGATTTTAAATGATTTCTCTCTGATTTGGGAGAAAATAGGATACTTAACTCAAGTTCTGACTTTATTCTATTTCAAATGAAGGAGAATTCTGAACTATTTGACATATGAGTGTAACTAGCGTTAAAGTACAATTCACAAGCTGTAAGGATGCGGGGACTTGTTGATAAATGCTCATCACTAAGAAAACGATAATCTCTGGATGAATACAAATTGTTATTAATATTGAAAAATAAGTTATATTACATATAAGTGCACCATATGCGCATTAAGCAAGAAAGTGTCCCAACTCGTGACCTACTTAACCAACATTTCAAATCCATTGGTATCAAAATATAATGGGCTTTCCTTAAGCTTTAATAAAAAAAAAAATACTGTCCGAAAAGCTCACTTCGGAATTAGGAAAAATTGAAGTTCCGTCTAAAACTATAAACTTTCACTGTGACGTAGCTTTGGTCGCAAGGACATATAACTTACGAGAGTTCGATATGAATTTGCCGACAAAGTAGACTTTTTTTCAGAAATGAGCTGCGCGGACAGTGAATTCATGGCCTAGTTTAGTTTGGATGGACAAACATTGTGAGTAACAGACACACAGGACAAAAACAATATGCCGTTCTTATTTTCGATAAAGGGGAATAAAAAGATAAAAAGGGAAAGTAGAACATGTTTAAAAAGATGCCTTTTTGGTCTGCAAAAACAATGTTAGTTCATGTTGCGTGACTAAAAAGAAAATAGTGAATCATAAAATAAAATTATCTATTCAAATGAGCCAATACAAAAAAAATATTTATATAAGTATTTTCTTGACGTCTTTTATGAGGTATCATGAAATTAATAAACAAATTTTAAATATGTTACTTTGGAACGACTCCTATGATTGATGTCTTCAAACAACTCAAATATTGACAATGAAGCCATTTTTAGGCCTTAATTTTTTTTCCCACAAATATATATAAAAAAATGCGACAATAAATGACTTTTTGCTTCTTCCAACTTAAAAATGACTATGTACATTACAAACAACAAACGTGAAATGAATAAAAGTATGATAAAAAAAAAATGTATAACATCCAAACACGAGTGATGTCTGCTTATGACCAGAAGCACAAACCGATAAGATGCATTGGAGACAATGTTTGAGTGAACAACTCTTCACGTTTCACTTTTTGTGTTTTTTACTGTTGTTTTTTTTTAGTTCTGGATGTTTTTTCAATGCCATACTTATGCTGTCACTAGTATCTTATTTTGTGCCCTGGAATTTGTTTTTGCTTGTTTTGGATGTTTTGTGAGATGGTAATTAAAAAAGAAGAGAGTGAGGTTTGTAATTTTGAATGTGAATGATCTTTTAGTTTTCAGTTTCTGGGCTCTCTTTTTCTTTCTTTCTTTTGGTTTGTTCTTTTCTTCTTCGTCGGTTGGATTATTCTTTCCTTTAAGTTTGTTCGACGGTTTATGACGACAAATAGTGACATGTTAATGATATGTAGACGTTCGACAAAGATCGTCAAGCCTTTAAAATCTCTTGAAATTTCCACTTTTCAGGGGTTTTTTTTTTGGGGGGGGGTTGCATTTTTTTTTTCTATTTCCAGTTCTTTGCTATAAAATCATTTGATACCAAACATGACTGAAATACTCAAATGTGAAGCTGAGAGAGAAAGCGATAAAAAAGATTTTTAAGAGTTATCATTGTCAATTTCTTTTTTGCTTTAAGTCCGATTTTATTCAAATAAATTTCAAAAAGACAGTATCGGAAAGAACTTTTTTAAAGTACATACTAGTACATTGATAGCTAGCTTATTCTAGAAAATTGTTGGTGCCACTTTTACTGAAAATCCCATCTCCTAGAATGTAACAAATTATAATTGATCATATCCACATAAAAACATGGAAACTATTACTTGATGCAACATCTATATGCCAAAAAAAAAAAAAAAAAAAAAAAAAAAAAAAAAAATTTGGTACATGCGCACTTTCCGCAGTTATGGACGGTCTACAAATTCAGGAATGGAAATATACACCGGTCCAACCTCATCTACATTTTATTATATTTCTGACCTGAGAATACATTAGAATGATATATAAGACTCCATTACCTACTGACCCCCTTACCTGTTATATATGACAGCCAGGATACTACGCTTGACGGCGTGGGAGGCAGGCTGTATCATTACCAAGTATCATTGTCATAAACTTGTCACAAACCGTAGTTTCATTCTGGTAAATGTATGTACTACAAAGCATTCCTTCCCTTTTATCTTTTCCAATTTATACATTCAGGTCCATCAAATTTTTCAAAAATAAATTCAATAAAGCTAAAGAGGTTTGAGGCAAAACATACTTTTGAAAGATCACAATCTTGAGATGATCCTCAATCTAAGAGTTATAGCATTACTTAGAAAGAAAACAGAAATATTAAGACATAAGTAATCACAGATTACGAAGCTCACCTCGTCGCAGACAAAATCATTCAAGAGGAAAAAGTAGGTCAAGATCATTTTATGAAAGTTTGATCAAAGATACGTCCAATATGCAAGTTTGGTACATGAAGCACGTATACTTTACTCAATACTGGCTTTTAAAAGCAAAATCACTCAAGCGGAAAAAGAAGGTCAATGTCATTTTATGAAAATTTGATCAAAGATACATCCAATATGCAAGCTTGGTACATGTAATACTTATACTTTGCTCAATATAGGATTTTAAAGGCAAAGTCACTCGAGCGTAAAAAGTAGGTCAAGGTCATTTTTATGAAAATTTGATCAAAGATACATTCAAAATGCAAGTTTGGTACATGTAGCACTTATACTTTGCTCAATAATGGCTTTTAAAGGCAAAATCACTCAAGCGAAAAAAGTAGGTCAAGGACATTTTATGAAAGTTTGATCAAAGATACATTCAATATGCAAGTTTGGTACATGTAGCACTTATACTTTGCTCAATACTAGCTTTTAACAGCAAAATCACTCAAGAAAAAAAAGTAGGTCAGATTCTGCATCCGATGCATAGGTCCATCTCGGCATCCCAATAATTCGGAAGGGTTCAAACTCTATACCTTCTTGAAGAAAATTTCAAACCAATTTTCATGCACCAGACACGTGTTTTGAATATTTTAAAAATTCTCATCAGTGATGCTTCCAGCCAAAATGCTTTTCATAGGCAGCCCAAATTAATTTCACAAGCGCCCTCTGGTGTTATTTTTAGAATTTTGATATCTGCATTTACTTTACAGAGAGTGCGCGGCTCCAACTTTCCTGTAGGTTCGATTCAGTATCATATCCAAATAAAATCTATGTTCAAAATAGCATTGAAGGGATGGTGTTAAGATGTTAACCTCCTTTAATTTCGATAATATTTTCGGTGAAATGACACGTTTCCGAAATAGCAAAAAAATATATAAGATGTCAGATGAATCACTTGTATAAGTTTGGTTACTGCAGCATCAGTACATTGTCAGATACTGAGCTACCCCAAACTTCTTAACCAAAAGCGGAAAATGTAGGTCAGATGCAGCATCCGATGCATGGGTTCACCGCAGCATCCGAAGATGAATCACTTGTGTAAGTTTGCTTACTTTGCGACATACTGAGCAACCCGAAACTTCTTAACCCGACGCGGACACGGACGCGGCGGACACGGACGCGGGGGGGGGGGGGGGGGGGGTATAGCATAAGCTCACTCAACTTCGTCGACGTGAGCTAAAAATAAAACAACTGTGAATCAGTATGAAGGAAAGTATAATACACTTTTGATGATAGCAAGATCATATTTATGAAAAGAAAACATCATACATCCTTTTGGGAAAAACGTTTGGTTCATGCAACTTTCTTGCTTCCCTTTGGACCATTAAATTGGAAACTAGGTCAAGATCATTATGTAAAATTGATAGTTTCTCACTATAGATATTTACCAAAGATAAAGGTATGAACAATACGATAGGGTAGCAATTGATGATAGAGATACAACATCTTTTTTATTTATAGGATACATCAGTAGAGCATTCAATCACAAATTTCTATCAATCTGCCATGTACGAGGGCTGATTGATATGTTGTGAGCCTAGGTTTTCTGGGTTACAGAGGGTATTATACTGACTGTGACGACGGGACTCCATGACGGGCCCTGTCCAAACCTCCTTAGAGAAGACAGGGCCCCGACCACCTGTCCTCTCTGAATGTCAGTCGGACTCCTCGGATGATTACATACATGAGCTCGCTACAGCCGGCAGAGCACAGACTGTATTACGCATGCCCTCTTTTTATATCCATTTACATATTCATCTGTGTCTATGGGGCCTCTGCGTTTCGCGGTCTTGTTTGTGTGATGTCATCTTACAGTGAGGAGGTTGTTTTACACCACAATTGTACGTTCTTCGAGACCTCTGGGTAATTGGAGAAGTGAGAGGGTTGTGCGCACGTAATCCAGGATAACCACACCATTTGCTACTTGCGTGACAGATGGCCGTCCAAAGTCGGCACCAGTTACCCATTGGTCTCGTCGGTTTATGTGTAGTATTTTGTGTTTGATGTTTACATGTCGTGTGTCTCTTTTCCGTCTTGTGCTGTACTCGTCTTTTGTGTTTTTGCATCGGGTGTTTTGGTGTTTTACTGTTGATGCTGCAACGGGGTCTTGTTGGAGATCTCCTCCCTTCTTTTGATAGATGATCTCAAACGAGGACAAACAATCAATGGCACATACTTTGCTTCACTTCCGACTTCTCTCAAAGTATCAACAGCACATTAGCAATTCTGAAGCCTAAATCAACTTTAACAACATATTCTTATTATGGCCAAGCTGACTATCAGCAAAATAAAAGCCTTGAGGTCTCTAAACACAGATACAATTCACTAACATCTGTACAGGGTGAATTATTATGACCATGGTAACTGTCAGCAGAACACAAGCCTTTAGGTCTCCAAACACTGATACAGTTCACTAACATCTGTACAGGGTGAATTATTATTACCATGGTGACTGTCAGCAGAACACAAGCCTTTAGGTCTCCAAACACAGATACAATTCACTAACATCTGTACAGGGTGAATTATTATTACCATGGTGACTGTCAGCAGAACACAAGCCTTTAGGTCTCCAAACACAGATACAATTCACTGACATCTGTACAGGGTGAATTATTATGACCATGGTTACTGTCAGCAGAACACAAGCCTTAAGGTCTCTAAACACAGATACAATTCACTAACATCTGTACAGGGTGAATTATTATGACCATGGTGACTGTCAGCAGAACACAAGCCTTGAGGTCTCTAAACACAGATACAATTCACTAACATCTGTACAGGGTGAATTATCATGACCATGGTGACTGTCAGCAGAACACAAGCCTTTAGGTCTCCAAACACAGATACAATTCACTAACATCTGTACAGGGTGAATTATCATGACCATGGTGACTGTCAGCAGAACACAAGCCTTCAATGAGGTCTCCAAACACTGATACAGTTCACTAACATCTGTACAGGCTGAATTATTATTACCATGGTTACTGTCAGCAGAACACAAGCCTTGAGGTCTCCAAACACAGATACAATTCACTAACATCTGCACAGAGTGAATTATTATGACCATGGTGACTGTCAGCAGAAAACAAACATAGGTAATCACAGATTACAAAGCTCACCTCGTGACAGCAAAATTCAATTCAAACATATTTCTTAGTACATGTATATTGGCTTTTAAAGGCAAAACCACTCAAGCAGAAAAAGTAGGTCAAGGTCATTTTATGAAAGTTTGATCAAAGATACATCCAATATGCAAGTTTGGTACATGTAGCAGTTATACTTTGCTCAATATTGGCTTTATAGAGCAAAATCACTCAAGCGGAAAAAGTAGGTCAAGATCATTTTATGAAAGATTGATCAAAGATACATCCAATATGCAAGTTTGGTACATGTATCACTTATACTTTGCTCAATATTGGCTTTTAAAGGCAAAATCACTCAAGCGGAAAAAGTAGGTCGAGGTCATTTTATGAAAGATTGATCAAAGATACATCCAATATGCAAGTTTGGTACATGTATCACTTATACTTTGCTCAATATTGGCTTTTAAAGGCAAAATCACTCAAGCGGAAAAAGTAGGTCAAGGTCATTTTATGAAAGTTTGATCAAAGATACATCTAATATGCAAGTTTGGTACATGTATCACTTATACTTTGCTCAATATTGGCTTTTAAAGGCAAAATCACTCAAGCGGAAAAAGTAGGTCAAGTCATTTTATGAAAGTTTGATCAAAGATACATCTAATATGCAAGTTTGGAACATCTAGCACTTATACTTTGCTAAATATTGGCTTTTAAAGGCAAAATCACTCAAGCGGAAAAAGTAGGTCAAGGTCATTTTATGAAAGTTTGATCAAAGATACATCCAATATGCAAGTTTGGTACATGTAGCACTTATACTTTGCTCAATATTGGCTTTTAAAAGCGAAATTACTCAAGTGGAAAAAGTAGGTCAGATGCTGCATCCAATGCATGGGTCCATCTCGGCATCCAAAGATGAATCACTTGTGCAAGTTTGGTTACTGTAGCATTAGTACTTTGTTAGATACTGAGCTACCCCAAACTTCTTATCCAAATCACTCAAGCGTAAAATGTAGGTCAGATGCTGCATCCAGTGCATGGGTTCACCTCAGCATCCAAAGATGAATCACTTATGCAAGTTTGGTTACTGTAGCATCAGTACTTTGTCAGATACTGAGCTACCCCAAACTTCTTAACCAAGTCACTCGAGCGGAAAATGTAGGTCAGATGCTGCATCTGATGCATTGGTTCACCTCAGCATCCAAAGATGAATCACTTGTGCAAGTTTGGTTACTGTAGCATCAGTATTTTGTTAGATACTGAGCTACCCTAAACTTCTTAACCAAGTCACTCAAGCGGAAAATGTAGGTCAGATGCTGCATCTGATGCATGGGTTCACCTCAGCATCCAAAGATGAATCACTTGTGCCTGTTTGGTTACTGTAGCATTAGTACTTTGTCAGATACTGAGCTACCCCAAACTTCTTAACCAAGTCACTCAAGCGGAAAATGTAGGTCAGATGCTGCATCCCATGCATGGGTTCACCTCAGCATCCAAAGATGAATCACTTGTGCCAGTTTGGTTACTGTAGCATCAGTACTTTGTCAGATACTGAGCTACCCCAAACTTCTTAACCAAGTCACTCAAGCAGAAAATGTAGGTCAGATGCTGCATACGATGCATGGGTTCACCTCAGCATCCAAAGATGAATCACTTGTGCCAGTTTGGTTACTGTAGCATTAGTACTTTGTCAGATACTGAGCTACCCCAAACTTCTTAACCGGACGCGGACGCGGACACGGACGCGGACACGGACCCGGACCCGGACGAGGACGCGGACGAGGACGCGGACGCGGACGCGTGGGGTTATAGCATAAGCTCACTCAACTTCGTCGAGGTGAGCTAAAAATTGAGGTCTCAAAACACAGATACAATTCACTTACATCTGTACAGGGAGAATTATTATGACCATGGTGACTGTCAGCAGAACACAAACCTTGAGGTCTACAAACACAGATACAATTCACTGACATCTGACAGGGTGAATTAGCTGATCTCTTGTTGGGTCTTGAACCCACAAACCCATGATAATACATGTACAGTACTAGCCTGTACTTTTAGCATGCACATCATCACAGCAAATTAGTAACTGAATAGTTAATAAATAATCTTGTGCAATAATTATTAAGAGTATCAATACATAAAACTTCATATCTTTATTCTTTAGTTCAATGTAAATACATAAATACATATCTAATTTTTACGACATTTTACTGATCTTTATACTATTTATTGAACCTTGATTTTAGTATAACAATGGCACTAGAATTTCAATCAGCTGGCTTAAAATCTATACAGTAATAAAAGCACATTTGAAATTTAATAACCACAGACATGTTCCTGTAGAATCCTTTCTCCCATGCCTCATACTAAAGCAAATAAAGAACACAAAATACAATGTCACATTGCAGATCTTTGCAGAACTTATTTTCCCTTCGTCAGAATTTTTACATTATGAATTGCAAGTTTTTCACAATAGATAAGAATGTCATAATAAATTAAAAATTTCACTGTTCATATGAATGTTGGCTGATGAAATGACTTTTCCGTGATTATCCCTAATACATTTTTCATAGTCATTGCCAATAATTGTTTACTTTTTGTTAATGACTTTCTCCTTTCTTTCCTGCTACCTGAAAATGAGAAAAAACAACATTTTGAAATAACCAACAATATGCAACAAACAATAAAGTTACATGCCCCAAAATCTTTCAAAATATACCATTTTTAATTAACCAACGGCTCATTTAATACTGTTTATGTAAACCATTCTAAGACAACAATCAAAATACTGTAATATTTTGTTAATTAATTTTTAAGAAATACTAATAATTATAATATTACACCCATATAAGATATATATTATCTACTTGTATTTACACAGTACTTTGTTTTACCTTATCCTTTACATCTACACATTTTAACCATTAACAAACAATCTTACCCTTTTGAAGTCTGACATATTTGTTGTATCTACCGGTGTGCCTACAAAACCAATGTAATCTATCTGTGTGGGATTATCTGTTCCACTCTGATTATTTTTCACAAATATCTGAAATAATCATTCAAGAATTTAAAACATTTCATCATAAAAAATCTTCTGACATTAAAATATAAGCAAATTTTCTGAACTCATGCTTTACTCAACTGAGGCTGCTATACACTCTGAACCATAATATATAACTGGTGCTTTAAAGACATATTCAACATGGATGCATGTACGTTTGCTTGTATTATTGTAGAATATACACATACTTACAGTAACATTTCTAACATTTTGGAATTTGACGTATCGTAGAGATATAAGAGTGCCCTCCTTCAGATCTGCGGGAGTTAATCTGTAAAAGATAGAAAAGTCTTACATGTACATTGTGCAAAAAAATCTTGGATTCAAGTGAAAGCACACGTACACATCACAGATAATTGTTAATTAGATGAAATATTAGCACAATGTATTCAAAACCAGAAGTCTCTGATGAGACTGGAGCTCTACTGGCTGTTTTGTTAAATTCACTGAATTGACATCCATTTTCCAACCCTGGGGAACAGGGGCTCATGCACATCTACACCATAGACACATAATACATGTAATGCAAAAAGAATTTACTCTCCATGAATTACTTGTATACTTTCTGAAATCTGGTGTTCACAAGATTACAAAGACTGATATAGGAGAAAATGACCACACCTATTTTAAAGACGGGTCCATCTTAAACAGGATCTCAGGCACTCAATCAGACCACAGACTCATGGAAATGGGAAAAGAAATATCTCTCTAGAGTATCAGTTATACGTTTTGAGAACTGTAGTTCACTAGATTACATAGAGTTAAATAGGAGAACATGACCACACCCATTTCAAAGACCCTGGGGTTCAGATGCTGAAACAAAATAGCAGGCACACACATACAATGTAGGCAAGAGACTGATTATAATGGAAAAAGAATAATCTCTCCATCAATTATACTTTCTGAGAATTGACATTCACAAGGTAACATAGACTTATATAGGAGAAAATGACCACACCCATTTCCAGACACTGGGGTTCAGGGGCTCAAATAAAATATCAGGGCACAAATAGACCAGAGACTGATTATAATGCAAACAGAATTATCTCTCTATCAATTATACTTTCTGAGAATTGATGTTCTCAAGGTAACATAGACTTATATAGGAGAAAATGACCACACCCATTTCCAGGACCCATTTTTGAAGACCCTGGGGGTCAAAGGATCAAACAAAATATCAGGTGCACAACTGGACCAGAGACTGATTATATTGCAAAAAGAAATATTTCTCTATCAATTATACTTTCTGAGAACTGGTGTTTACTAGATTACATAGACTTATACAGGAGAAAATGACCACACCCATTTTTTAAGACCCTTGGGGTCAGAGGCTCAAACAAAATATCAGGTGCATAACTAAACCATGGACCAAACTAAATGCAGAAAGAATTAGCTTCCTATCATTTATGGTTTCAGAGGAGTTGCGATCACAAAAAAAATTGTTAACAGACAGACGGACGGATGGACGCCGGACAACATGGTATCGCATAAGCTCGACTGGTCTTTGACCAGTAGAGCTAATAACTAGAAGTCTCTGACGAGACTGAAGCTCTCCTGGTTGTTTTGTAAAATACATAACTAAATGACACAACTATTTTCTAGGACCCAAGGGTAAGGGGCTAAAAAAGTATATCAGATGCGCAAGCGTAACATTAAGCGTAAGTCTGAACATAATGCAAAAATCTTTTTATCAGTCATACTTTCTAAATAATGGTGTTCAGAAGTTACATAGAGTTGTATACAAGAAAAGGACCACATACATTTTCCAAGAACCTGGAAGTCAGGGGCTAAAACTAATCATCAAGTGGATAATCAAACCACATACCCTTTACATATGTATTATGCAAAAAGAATTTATACTCTATCAATTATGCACTCTGAGAATTGGTTTTCACAAGAATGCTTATTAATATATATAACATATATATAAGAGAAAATGACCACACCCATTTTCCAAGACCCTTGGGATCTGAATCTCACACAAAACATCAGGAACATGTACACAACTAGACCATAGATGATTGACTCATCATGTTGCAAAAAGAATTGTCTTTGTATCCTTTGTACTTTCTGAGAAAAGATGATCACAAAATTACAGTAAGTTATATATATAGGAGAAAATGACCACATTCATTTCCTAAGACCCTGAGGGTCATGTACTCGGATGAAATATCAGGTGCACACCTAGATCATAAACCTTTTAAATTGCAAAAAGAATTAACTTTCTATCATTCATACTTTCTGAGAAATGGTGTCCACAAGACTACATAAAGTTACATAGGAGAAAATTACCACACCCACTTTCTAAGACCCTGGAGTCAGGGGCTCAAACAAAATATCTTGTGTACAGCTTGATCATAGATCTATAATATATCAAAAAGAATTAACTTTCTATTATTTATACTTTCTGAGAAATTGTGACAACAAGATTACATAGGAGAAAATTACCACACCCACTTTCTAAGACCCCGGGGTCAGGGGCTCAAACAAAATATCTTGTGTACAGCTTGATCATAGATCTATAATATATCAAAAAGAATTAACTTTCTATTATTTATACTTTCTGAGAAAGTGTGACCACAAGATTACATAGAGTTACATAGGAGAAAATGACCACACCCATTTCCTAAGACCCCAGGGGTCAGGGGCTTCCATGAAATATCAGGTGCACACCTAGATCATCATCCTTTAATATTGCAAAAAGAAGTAACTTTGTATCATTTATACTGTCTGAGAAATGGTGACCACAAGATTACATAAGGTCATATAAGAGGAAATGACCACACCCATTTTCTAAGACCCTGGGTCAGGGGCTCTAACAAAATATCTTGTGATCAACTCAATCATGGACATATAATATAGCAAAAACAATTAATTTTCTATTATTTATACTTTCTGAGAAATGGTGACCACAAGATGACATTGAGGTCTATAGGAGATAATGACCACATCTATTTCCTGAGACCCCAAGGGTCAGGGGCTCAGATGAAATATCAGGTGCACAACTAGATCATCAACCTTTAATATTGCAAAAAGAATAAACTTTCTATCATTTATACTTTCTGAGGAATGGTGACCACAAGATTACATAGAGTTACATAGGAGAAAATTACCACACCCATTTCCTGAGACCCCAGGGGTCAGGGGCTCAGATGAAATATCAGGTGCACAACTAGATCATCATCCTTTAATATTGCAAAAAGAATAAACTTTGTATCATTTATCATGTTTATACTTTCTGAGGAATGGTGACCACAAGATTACATAGAGTTACACAGGAGAAAATGACCACACCCATTTTCTAAGACCCTGGGGGTCAGGGGCTCAAACAAATTATCAGGTGCACAACTAGACCATAGACCAATCATGTTGCAAAAAGAATTAACTTTCCATCACCAACAGTTTCAGAGGACTGGAAACCACAAGAAATGTTTAACGGACAGACGGACGGATGGACGGACCCTCCCTCGTGGTGGTGTAAGATTATATTATACTCGAGTGTCTGTACAGGTTCCATGCCTGATCAACTTATAGATACGTACTTACTCGAGTGTCTGTACAGGTTCCATACTCTCTGCCTGATCAACTTATAGATATGTACTTACTCAAGTGTCTGTACAGGTTCCATACTCTCTGCCTGATCAAAGTCTAATGCTCGAGGTAAATTCTGGAAAATTTTTACTGTCTTTGGTCCATTCTCTATCAAAATACAATACATCGTAGTGAAGCATCAACTCTAACTATCTAATATAAAAATACTTTTAGACAAACCTATTTATAAACAAGAATAATTTAAATTAATAGAAAACCCCATAGACAAATGTAAGCTTACTTCCCATACATATTACAATGTATCTATAAAATTATAGATTTAAGGTATTTGATGGGTAATGAGAAGTAATTGGGCCACCCATTTATGTATTCCTGAGACCTAAAAGCACAGCATAGTTATAAAGTAAAAATTGATTAAAATTTTTTTTACCAAAAATTGGTTACTTTATGAGTTATGGGCCCTTACAGTTGAACTCTATGGGAAAAAGTTTATATTCAGTAAATTTTTCAACAGAATGACGGGGCATCAAATATCAATAGGTCATAAATTTCTTAAAAAATATAATTCAAAGCTGTCTTTCAATTTTTGATGTGCTGTTACAGAGTTATGGGACTTCTATTTTTTTTAAATACTGTGATACTAAAATAGTTGATAATTAAATCTATTTCTGGGTTTTTTTTTTTGAAAATCTGTACAGTAAACTTCACCTATAACGAACAGGTTTATAGCGAAATTCTGCTTGTAACGAAGTAAAAAGAAATTCCCTGCAGAAGTACTATTACCCCCATTGATTTTTGTACGCCTGTAACGAATTTGTATGTAACGAATTATCGTCTTTTACGAAGCCATCTCGTGGTCCCCTGGTCATAACTTCTTCACTATTTTCACCTGATGTAACGAAATGCTCTTTCCCAATTATCACACCTGGCGGTCAGATAATTACTAATTATCAAATAATTGCTCTCCCCGTCTTTTGTCCCCGCGCTAATTACCTATTAGGAGACGTTTTGTATACACATAAGGAAATGATTGCCAATCATTTATTACTCTATCGGCATGTCAATTGTAAAGAATGCTTACTTAATAAATCACAACATAGCTATTGAATACTGGTCTTAACTTTTCATTCATTTAAAACGGCCACACCAA
Organism: Pinctada fucata; assembly: GCA_028142955.1. Classification (NCBI taxonomy): domain Eukaryota; kingdom Metazoa; phylum Mollusca; class Bivalvia; order Pterioida; family Pteriidae; genus Pinctada; species Pinctada fucata. The sequence goes on along the minus strand of AP027105.1, from coordinate 67,592,596 downwards.
GGGAACATATTTAGCATCAAAATGCATGTAATGAAATATGGCTATAACGAATTTGGACCAATGGTCCCCTGGGCTTCGTTATATACGAAGTTTACTGTATACATTAAGAAGAGGATGTTCTGAAACATATGTAACAGGTTTTAAATTTTTGTAGACTTCAAGAAGAAAGGATGTTCTTTCATATCTGTAACAGGTTTTTTTTTTTATTTTTTTATCGCATAATTTAGAAATTATGTGTTATGGGAGGGGGGTTATATAGAGAATAAGTGTCTTAATTTGGGTTTTGTTATGGGTATGCAACACACAGCAAGTGCATTTATCACATGAAATGCGCTAACATGCATTACATGTGCGATAAATGCACTTGCTGTGTGTTGCATACCCGTAACAAAACACAAATTATGACATTTATTCTACACATATGTACCATAGTTGTCTGTTTCATTCTTGTTTTCTTAAATTGCTTTTTCTGGGTAAAAGGGCGACATTAAAATTCATTTAACCGCGGGTTCAGTTTGCAGGTTAGAACAGCCGTCACGGCATGTTTCTTTAGATCTTATGCATTGTGACATCACGAGTGTTAAAACACGAATTGAAGCACATTCCTTTCAATGGGAATTACATTGACTGTGCATATATATGCACATACATGTTAAGCCAACTGCAAAGTATAGGTGCAAGGAACGCAATAACTTGAATACGTGTCAACAGATTTTCATAATATTTATACAATGTAATCAGACTGTGGAGAGGAGGCCAGTATTATATTTTCACGTTCAGCTAATTTGTTGTTATGGAGTTACGGTACTTTGAGTTTCTGGTAGTGTGAAAATAAATCCTGACGGGCATATCCTGCTGCATTAGTGTAGGCTTTATTAATCATTATGTTAGAATAAATGACCCATCAAACAATGTCTTGATTGGCATTTGAAAATGACATCATAAGAAAGTAGAACAAAACATGTGTGATGTCTTACAAATAGCAACCCCTAAATTAAGATCTATCCTTTTACTGTCATTCTTTATAAGATTGAAATAACCCTAAGATTCTGAAGTACATGTAATTAAAACCTTGAGAAAACTATTTCTTCAGTTAAAGCTGCCATACTCACCTTCAGGAGCGTATAGCTTTAATGAATGTAACTTCATCTGCTGTGTAAATTCTAAACTCATTAATAGCTGAAAAAAAATGAAAAAATGCAACTTTCTTTGTACATAAGCAACTAAAAAGAAGTAAACTGAATTTCATATAATGTGCGTTTTAAAATACTCCATTTATTTAATGCTATATCTACTGTAGGCATTGCCGGTAGGGGACTAATGAATACACTATCATATCATTCAATGGATGAGCTAAATAAGCAACAAAAACACTAGGTAAAGAGGTAGAGTCCCATCAAAAAGGCTTTCATCTTAACATTATCAACAACATAACTGCCACCATTATACATGTATATTACCATACCTGTTCATCACAGTCTGACTCCAGGTAACATCATATGATCACAGTCTGATTCCAAGTAACCTCACTTTGTAGAATTCAAACATTCATATATATATATATATTCATATAAACATACCTGTTCATCAAATGATCACAGTCTGACTCCAGGTGAGATAGTATGTTCATCAAACTCGTTCAAACATTCACATATATATTAACATACCTGTTCATCACAGTCTGACTCCAGGTAACCTCCCTTTGTAGTTAGCCCATGTGAGAACGTGTGTTCATCAGACTGGTTCATATATTCACATATATATTAACATACCTGTTCATCATAGTCTGACTCCAGGTAACCTCTTTGTAGTTAGCCCATGTGAGAACGTGTGTTCATCAGACTGGTTCATATATTCACATATATATTAACATACCTGTTCATCACAGTCTGATTCCAAGTAACCTCCCTTTGTAGTTAGTCCATGTGAGAACTTAGGTTCATCAGACTGGTTCATATATTCACATATATATTAACATACCTGTTCATCATAGTCTGACTCCAGGTAACCTCCCTTTGTAGTTAGCCCATGTGAGAATGTGTATTCATCAGACTGGTTCATATATTCACATATATATTAACATACCTGTTCATCACAGTCTGATTCCAAGTAACCTCCCTTTGTAGTTAGCCCTTGTGAGAAAGTATGTTCATCAGACTGGTTCAAACATTCACATATATATTAACATACCTGTTCATCACAGTCTGACTCCAGGTAACCTCACTTTGTAGAATTCAAACATTCATATATATATATATATTCATATAAACATACCTGTTCATCAAATGATCACAGTCTGACTCCAGGTGAGATAGTATGTTCATCAAACTCGTTCAAACATTCACATATATATTAACATACCTGTTCATCACAGTCTGACTCCAGGTAACCTCCCTTTTCCCTTTGTAGTTAGCCCATGTGAGAACGTGTGTTCATCAGACTGGTTCATATATTCACATATATATTAACATACCTGTTCATCATAGTCTGACTCCAGGTAACCTCTTTGTAGTTAGCCCATGTGAGAACGTGTGTTCATCAGACTGGTTCATATATTCACATATATATTAACATACCTGTTCATCATAGTCTGACTCCAGGTAACCTCCCTTTGTAGTTAGCCCATGTGAGAACTTAGGTTCATCAGACTGGTTCATATATTCACATATATATTAACATACCTGTTCATCATAGTCTGACTCCAGGTAACCTCTTTGTAGTTAGCCCATGTGAGAACGTGTGTTCATCAGACTGGTTCATATATTCACATATATATTAACATACCTGTTCATCACAGTCTGATTCCAAGTAACCTCCCTTTGTAGTTAGTCCATGTGAGAATGTGTGTTCATCAGACTGGTTCATATATTCACATATATATTAACATACCTGTTCATCATAGTCTGACTCCAGGTAACCTCCCTTTGTAGTTAGCCCATGTGAGAACGTGTGTTCATCAGACTGGTTCATATATTCACATATATATTAACATACCTGTTCATCATAGTCTGACTCCAGGTAACCTCCCTTTGTAGTTAGCCCATGTGAGAACGTGTGTTCATCAGACTGGTTCATATATTCACATATATATTAACATACCTGTTCATCATAGTCTGACTCCAGGTAACCTCCCTTTGTAGTTAGTCCATGTGAGAATGTGTGTTCATCAGACTGGTTCATATATTCACATATATATTAACATACCTGTTCATCATAGTCTGACTCCAGGTAACCTCCCTTTGTAGTTAGCCCATGTGAGAACGTGTGTTCATCAGACTGGTTCATATATTCACATATATATTAACATACCTGTTCATCACAGTCTGACTCCAAGTAACCTCCCTTTGTAGTTAGCCCTTGTGAGAAAGTATGTTCATCAGACTCGTTCAAACATTCACATATATATTAACATACCTGTTCATCACAGTCTGACTCCAGGTAACCTCCCTTTGTAGTTAGCCCATGTGAGAACGTGTGTTCATCAGACTGGTTCATATATTCACATATATATTAACATACCTGTTCATCACAGTCTGACTCCAGGTAACCTCTTTGTAGTTAGCCCATGTGAGAACGTGTGTTCATCAGACTGGTTCATATATTCACATATATATTAACATACCTGTTCATCATAGTCTGACTCCAGGTAACCTCCCTTTGTAGTTAGCCCATGTGAGAACGTGTGTTCATCAGACTGGTTCATATATTCACATATATATTAACATACCTGTTCATCATAGTCTGACTCCAGGTAACCTCCCTTTGTAGTTAGCCCATGTGAGAACGTGTGTTCATCAGACTGGTTCATATATTCACATATATATTAACATACCTGTTCATCACAGTCTGATTCCAAGTAACCTCCCTTTGTAGTTAGCCCATGTGAGAACGTGTGTTCATCAGACTGGTTCATATACTCACATATATATTAACATACCTGTTCATCACAGTCTGATTCCAAGTAACCTCCCTTTGTAGTTAGCCCATGTGAGAATGTGTGTTCATCAGACTCGTTCAAACATTCACATCCAGCCTTATTGATGAACGATGACAAATCCATCTACAAATAATAAAGGATTCAAAGTTTAAGTTGTTACTAAAAGTTACTTTGCAAGTGTCTTCATAGAAACATTACAGGTACATGCACGTTTGTTTACTTTACAAAGGTAAAACAGTGGATGATGTGGTGAAGAATCTTTATTACTGAATATTAAACCTACTTGCCAACAGCTTCTTCTACATTTTTTTTTTCATGAAAAGCAATAACATCACTGTGTAGAGACAGTTCATTCAACACAAAGATGAGTCTGAGTCTCAACCATCTCACTACATGTATATTTAGGACATAATTTTCACAAATTTTGGGCATTTAACATTATTTAGATTGAAGATTACTGATGAGGGTAAAATACCCGAAACGTTTGCATGTCTTGTCCATGCTGTAAATTTATCTGCTCTAAAATGATGCTAATGAATTTGAAGACGTTTAAAATCTGAATGACTACTTTATAAGAAATATGCAACAGAAGAACTATATGTTTGCATCACAGATGCTATATGCTGAGTTGTAATATCACATTCACTCATGGCCTTGACCTTTGACCTACCAACCAAAAATTCATTATTGGTTTCATTCATATCAATAATGAATAATCATGAAAACAAACTTTTATAGCATGAATAGCAAATTGTTGATGTCCAGACCCATCCATCTTCAATATAAAATTTTGAAACTTGGATTACAAAATCAGATCATCACTGAACAATGCTCCCTCAGTTTTTATTGACCATGTATCATAGAATGATTAAATTTTTTAAAATTCAAAACTTCTTTTTAGTAGATGTAGCAGATAGTACATGAGCTTTACTTCTCAACTTATCTGTTTCAGTTCACTTATCATATCTAAGATGAATGCATGAACTGTAGATTAAGCTAAAATATTTACAGCTAGTCCTACATACATGCCCTTTGACAGCAACATCATCTGACCCCTCTTCGTCTCCTCCCTTCAATTGTTTGATCTTCTCTTCCAGTGCATTCTGATCTGCTCCTCTCAACTCATCTACTTTCTCTTTATTTTTATAGAATAAGAATGTGGGCATAGCAGTTACACCTTGAGATTGTGCTGTTTCCTAGAATGAAAAGTTTCCAATCCTCTATACCAGTACATAGGAACAGAAAACCTACATACTGCAATTCAAAATTTCATCTATATTACATCTAGTACTTTCAAAACAAAGATACATGTATGTACAGAAGTATGCACATGCGACGATTCATCATATAACCAGACTTGTCAGAATGACAACATAGCTCGCCGGTGGCAACCATATGTAAATTGCAACAACAACAATAAAAAAGGTCTTATCACAAGGAATGCACATGTGAAATATCAAAGCCCTATCACTTACCAATCAAAAAATATGGCCAAGGTTAAAGTTTTTCAAAAGTAGGTTAATCATCTCCAAGGTCAAGGTCACAAGGTCAAAAATTTTGGTATCCATGGAAACGTCTTGTCACAAGGAATACACATGTGAAATATCAAAGCCCTATCACTTACCATTCAAAAAATATGGCCAAGGTTAAAGTTTTTCAAAAGTAGGTCAATCATCTCCAAGGTCAAGGTCACAAGGTCAAAAATTTTGGTATCCATGGAAACGTCTTGTCACAAGGAATACACATGTGAAATATCAAAGCCCTATCACTTACCATTCAAAAAATATGGCCAAGGTTAAAGTTTTTCAAAAGTAGGTCAATCTCCAAGGTCAAGGTCACAAGGTCAAAAATTTTGGTATCCATGGAAACGTCTTGTCACAAGGAATACACATGTGAAATATCAAAGCCCTATCACTTACCATTCAAAAAATATGGCCAAGGTTAAAGTTTTTCAAAAGTAGGTCAATCATCTCCAAGGTCAAGGTCACAAGGTCAAAAATTTTGGTATCCATGGAAACGTCTTGTCACAAGGAATACACATGTGAAATATCAAAGCCCTATCACTTACCATTCAAAAATATGGCCAAGGTTAAAGTTTTTCAAAAGTAGGTCAATCTCCAAGGTCAAGGTCACAAGGTCAAAAATTTTGGTATCCATGGAAATGTCTTGTCACAAGGAATACACATGTGAAATATCAAAGCCCTATCACTTACCATTAAAAAAATATGGCCAAGGTTAAAGTTTTTCAAAAGTAGGTCAATCTCCAAGGACAAGGTCACGCCGGGGGTATGACAATAGCTCTCCGTACATTCGTCCCGGCGAGCTAAAAATGTCTATTGTATCAGTTAGTTCCATTAGATGGTTAGAAAGGTGTATACATTGTTATGAGGATCTCCTTGATTTCAGAAAGTATCTTGCATATATTATAACATATTCAATTATATAATCATGTATAGAAACTATAAAAAGACATCATCAAAATAGAACTTTGTTACTAACAAATTCACAATTCTCAAGTCCAGATTAATCCCTCATTTTTAGTTTTACGCAGTTCTTCAATATCAGTAGAATTTTGAAAAAAATTATGTGGCAAATCGCACATAATGACGATCCCGGTTATCTTGTAATGAATTTTCACTATACAAGCACTTTACACATAAATGCTGTAAATAACCCAACATTTACAATGTGTATTTTATACATTACTGGTTTATATAGCACTAGACAACTTACTTGACATTGGTCAACATCCACTTTCAGGAAAACAACACTTGTATATTTCAGACTGAGTTGTCCAAAGAAAGGAGCAATCCTGTGACATGGTCCACACCTGTAAGATATAAAATTCACCCTTTTTATTTCAACCATATTAAACCAAACTAGAATTCTGCTCTCCCGTCATCTGGCATGAGTTCATTTTGTGTTCGGGAACTTTAACAATACTATACTATGTATCTCACCTGGTCAGGATAGTTACCACCTTTGATACAAAAGTCTTCACGAAAACTCACTAGCCTGATGTCTGAGGCTACTGGACATAAATTTTAAAATTATGCATTTATCAGGACATATAGCTCCTTTGGGGTATAGCCCAATTGGCTTTGAACAGGTTGGGACTGACCACACAACATTTATAATACATTTGTCGTATACACTGTATATGCGCAATTGTCTCTCAAAAGTGTTTAATCAGTCATGAGAATACGTATGAGTGATGTTCACCTCATTTATTTGTGATTGTTGGTGTTTATTTCTGTACCTTCACAATAAATCTATCGAATAGAAAACTAATTTATTCATCCCTTGGTACAAAAATGTTGAAATAATTTTATTCCATGTGTGCATTTTTCGCGAAAAAGACTAAACCATAAGGGGCTATAATTTTTGTCCAGTAGATACATACACATGTTATTAATGAGTTGAAGTTTGATAAATTTACCTGTTGTTCTTTTAAAGCATTAGAACTTTCATTTCATGTGTTCTTGACTCTGATCTTGCAATGGCCAAAATGGAAATGTCTGAAGCTATTTTTGTTAAAGAGGGCCAAATATACTATGCACCAACACCTGGATAGGACCTCCTCTTTTTTAAAGAAGCACGAGTTATGTTTCCAGAAAATTTAATTCTTGAATTTCATGTACATGTAGTTTCTGTATAACATTTCCTTAAATTTACATGCGCATTTGTGATTCAAAAATTAATGTAAGTTAACATGTAACTAGAACTGCCTCTCTAAACGGATTCATTTAAGACATAACACAGAAAGCTCTGGTCATAAGGGATCTATATAACGGTATGAGAAATATCAAAGCCCTATCCTTTATAGTTTAGAAGTAGGTCAAAGGTCAAGATGAAGGTCACTAGGCCAAAAGTCATGATATCAAATGAAAACCCTCATCATAGGGAATCTGTATATGAAATATCAAAGCCCTATCCCTTATAATTTAAAAGTAGGTCAAAGGTCAAAGTCTAGGTCACTATTTCAAAAGTCATGATATCAAACGAAAGCTCTGGTCATGAGGAATTAAGTGAAATACCAAAGACCTATCCCTTATAGTTAAAAAGTAGGTCAAAGGTCAAGATCAAGGTCACTAGGTCAAAAGTCATGATATCAAGTGAAAGCTCTTATCATGAATCTGTATGTGAAATATCAAAGCTCTATCCCTTATAATTTAAAAGTAGGTCAAAGGTCAGGGCCAAGGTCACTAGGTCAAAAGTCATGCTATAAAATGAAAGCCCTGGTCATGAGGAATCTGTATGTGAAATATCTAAGCCCTATCCCTTATAGTTAAAAAGTAGGTCAAAGGTCAAGATCAAGGTCACTAGGTCAAAAGTCATGATATCAAACGAAAGCTCTCATCGTGAGGAATCTATATGTGAAATATGAAAGCCCTATCCCTTATAATTTAAGTAAGTAAAAGGTCAAGAGGTAAAAATCATGGTATCAAATGAAAGCTTTCGTCATGAGGAATATATATGTGAAATATAAAAGCCCTATCCTGAATAGTTTAAAAGGAGGTCAAAGGTCAAGGTCAAGATATAAAGGTTTAGATGTCTTGGAGTAAAACTTGTTATGATGAATGTTTGTATGAAATAATTTATATTAAAGGCTTATCACTTATACTTAAGAAGATATTCACTTTAAGAACATCTTAACTTAAGGTGGGTCCCTACTCGTGAATTTAACAGATGAATTTTGTATTTTAAGGTTATTTTCTATACATAATAGTCAAAATGACATAATGAACACAGACATAGATAGGTAATTTTGTTTTCATTAAAGATACAGTACATTAAAGAAAGGTACCCTAACACTTAAAAATTGAGAAATATCAAATATCCATCATATGCTTTTGAACCCTCCAAATTCAGTGATGATACGAATATGTTTATTTGTTTTGTTTTATTTTATGATAACAAGTCATGTAGAAGAAATACAACACATAAAATAATATTGTAACATAAATCTAAGTATGATATATCTCCAAACATCAGGGTACCCCCTTATAATTTCATAACATTTTTGACCAACAATATGTACTAAATCCAACTTTTTGCATAATAAAACAGATATTTTTTTTCATTTTGTAAGATTTCATAAAATTATGTATGTAGATGAAGAAAAAATCACATACAGGTACACAGTTTTTGAAATGATCAAGGTATGGCTCCAAACATAGGGGTATCCCCTTATAATGTTATCATATTTTCGACAAATAATATATAGTATATCACATTTTTGAGCAAAAAACAACAGATGAAATTTCTTCAAATTGGATCATTTTATACGATAATGTATATAGATGGTGAAAAAATCGCACACAGGTATACAATTTTATAAATGATCAAGATTTGGCTACAAACATAAGGGTACCCCCTTATAATTTTATCACATTTTCAACTAAAAAATTATACTATATGATAAGTGTGGACATTGATAGATTGCACCATCTTTTGCTTCTTTTGGCATTCAAGATCTTCTGTCTGTGTTTTTCAATGCGCTGGCTCGTCCCTCACCAGCCATTGTAAAACGTTATACGCAGACTGCTGTATATAAGGAAAAACCTTTAACGGTTCGAGTAGGGAGCCACCTTAAATATTATAATATTAATAAGTTCAAAGTCAAGGTCACTCGGTCAAATATCCTGGTATCGAAATGTAGCACCTGTAATGGTGAATGACTGTATAAAATATGACAGCCCTATCACTAACACTTGAAGAGATATTCGCTTTAAGGACTTCTTAACCAAAATACTAATTCAAGAATACGATCATAATCGATAATTAATCGAAAGGCTTATACGATAAATCGATTTGATTACTCCATCTGATTCCCAACAATAGTACCTTTGATTTTGAGATGGCATTCTGTCACTTGGATAATCGTTTCCTTGTGATTGCCAATATAGAGGGGACAAGTACCGCTAAATGTCAGAAATCAACTTTTTATGAAAAGACCTTTTCGGCTGTGTTCCCGTGATGATGTCATAGTAGTAAGGCTCATACCTCCAAACTAACCCAGTTAATTTAATTTAATTTAATTTAACCGCCATATTGGATCACAACTCTTAGACTTTATCCATTTCCAAAGATGATGTTGAAAAGATAGTACTGTCCGTTTGTCACCTTTCAGGATCTGAATATGGAACATGATTACCGGTACATGTTCTTGAAAGCTAACTTTCTCAAGAGATGAGGTACAAGGTACCTTGTTGACAGTACATATCTAATCACTTAGTTGAAACACTCACAATTATTCGTGGAAATAAAATGTTGTCATATCACCATCCCCTAATCAATAGCTCACTAAAAGAAATCAAGACCCCAGCAGTGTTTTTTTTCCCTCGTTTTGGGGCTGAATTTCGGTCCCTTCCAAATGCCAAATTTCCTCTATTTTCCCCCAAAAATCACTCTAAAATTCCCAAAGTTATTATGAATTATGAAAAAATCATATGAGAAAATAAATTTATGAATAGCAAGCAACATAAGTCGCCTACCGGCATTAATCAATGTCCTGCAACTCTGCTTTGACCTGTACTTACACCAAAAGATGAATACCACATCAAAATATGTTCAATATGTGTATTAGGAAAGGTCTGGAAAACAGAAAATTTCATGAAATTTGCTAAAAGGCCATACATTTTGTAAGAACAGGTCAATCAAAACCCAACTTCAACTTAATCTGTATCATACTTTAATGTATCTACATAACAAAAATCAGCTCAATATCTTCAACAACAGCGTAGAGAAGTCCGGAAACTGAGAATTTCATAAAATTTGTTAAGTCCAAGGGCCATAACTCCTGTAAAAATAGGTTAATCAAACTGAAACACAAATTTGATCTGTTTCACACTGAGATATATTCACATACCAAAAATAATTTCAATATCTGCAATACATGTACATGTACCATGGAAGAAAAGTCAGGAAAACTGAGAATTTCATGCAATTTGTTAATTCAAAGGGCCATAACTCCTGTAAAAATAGGCCAATCCAAGTAAAACACATATATGATCTGTATCACACTGAGATATATTGAAATATCAAAAACAATTTTAATATCTGCAATACCATGAGAGAAAAGTCCGGAAAACTGAGAATTTCATGAAATTTGCTAAGTCCAAGGGCCATAACTCTTGTAAAAATAGGTCAATCGATACCAAACTCGATCTTGATCTGTATAACACTAAGATGTAATCACATATAAAAAATCATTTCAATATCTACAACAACAGCCGAGAAAAGTCCTGAAAACTGAGAATTTCATGAAATTTGCGAAAAGTCCTGAAAACTGAGAATTTCATGAAATTTGCTAAGTCCAGGGGGTCATAACTCCTGTAAAAATTTGTCAATGGAAACCAAACTTGAACTTGATCTGTGTAAGTAATAAAACTAAGATGTATTCACATATAAAAAATAATTTAAATATCTGCAATACCATGGAAGAAAAGTCCGGAAAACTGAGAATTTCATGAAATTTGTTAAGTCGAAGGGACATAACTCTTGTAAACATGGGATCAATCAGAACCAAACTCAAACCTGATCTGTGTCACATTGAGATATACTCTTATACCAAAAATGAGTTCAATATATGCAGCGACAGCAAAAAAAAGGCTGGAAAACTAAAGTGTGATGGACAGAATCACAGATGGATGGACAGACAGACAGTCAAACAGGGTGAAAATTATAAGTCCCCTTCAGCGAGCTGGTAGGGGATTTATAAGACTCTGAAGTCAGCACAAAATGTCATATTTCTAAGTACTTTTTAAAGTTTTTTATCCATCCCTTGTTCAGTTCAAGCAAATCAATGGATTAGCAGTGTTAAAAAATTATACTTTAGGGTTAGCTTTAGGGAGAGAATTCGTATACAAATTTTCCCAATTTCAGCAAAATGTCGCAAATGTTCCCAAATGGGACAGACACAGGCACCTTCCCCAAAATGAAAAAAAAGAACCCTGCCCAGAATTTGACAGAAGTGCTTTTATTGCTGATACAGTAATAAAATTGTGTATTTTCCTCAAAATCACGGACAGAAACACCCCATCCTCTGGCTGGACTATCCCTCTCAGATCTCTGGAAAAATTCTGAATATGTACATGGTTAGTTTTGAAATAGTTTTCATAAGTCTTGAATATCTGCTTTCCCTAAATAATCTACAGTGGCTAGTTATAAAATTGCTGTATCTTTACAATGGATTGATATGAATTTAATCAATAGCAGTAACGTACTTTAAAATTTATGGAGAGTGATCTATTCTTTGGGTTTTTAAAATAAAAACCATTATATGGCGGGGGGTATAAAAAAAACTTTGCCTCAGAATTTTTACCGGTCATTTGGACCAGCGAGTTGGCGTTTCCAACAGTTCATTTCAAATTTTAACTTGTTTTGCAGGTTGGACCGGTTAGTTTCAACATCTCTACATTTCTACCTTGCAAAACGTTGACATCAAAAAATTAATAACTTAATTTTCAGAAGAGATTTCATAACTTACCTTCTGACTATTCTTTTTGTTAAAGTAGAGCAATTTTAACATACATGTAGCAGCGATGGATTAAGTCCGAGAGTTGTAATCAAAGAAGGGAGATAACTCTAGCAAATGAAGGAAAAAGAATAAGCAAAAATGTAAAATTAAGGCCCAAATTGATAATTTCCCTAGTTTCAAACACTGTGTCAGCAAAACTGAGACCACTGATTCAAAGGACAGTCGTGCATTAAAGTGATAGCATGGATATCGTGTGGTCGGGTAACAAAAAAATCAAATTCAAAGAATTGTGGTCCCCCGCTTTTAGGTGTTTGTCTTTAAAGAAATGCTTAAAGACACCCCGCCATTCTTAAGATTTCATAATATATTCTCATATATAATCAAAATTCTAAGTATGAAAAATTAAACTCCAAGAAAAGGTCAAACTTTTGTTTTGTTACCAAGGGGCAGGACTTATGAAAAGGTATGCACATGAAATATTAAAGTCCTATCATTTAAATTACCATCCAAAACTTATTGTCGAGGTTGAAGTTTTTAACTATGGGTCAACCTCCAAGGACGAGGTCACAAGGTCAGAATGTTGTTACCAACAGAAAGGTCTTGTTACAAGGAATACACATGTGAAATTTAAAAGCCCAATCATTTTCCGTTCAAAATTTTTGGTCAAGGTTAAAAGTCAAACTCCAAGGTCAAGATCACAAGGTCAAAAATTTTGGTATCCATGGAAAGATCTTTTCACAAGGAATACACATCTGAAATATCAAAGCCCTATCACTTTCCATTAAAAAGTTATGGAGAAGGTTAAAAGTTTTTGAAAAGTAGGTCGAACTCAAAGGTCAAGGTCACAAGGTAAAAAATATTGGTATCCATGGAAAGGTCTTGTCACAAAGAAAACACATGTGAAAAATATGAAGGCCCTATCACTTACCATTCAAAAGTTATGGCCAAGGTTAAAGTTTTTTTTCAAAATAAGGTCAAACTCCAAGGTAAAGGTCACAAGGTCAAACATTTTGGTATCCATGGAAAGGTCTTGTCACAAGGAATACACATGTGAAATATGAAAGCCCTATCACTTGCCATTGAAAAATGATGGCCAAGGTTAAAGTTTTTCTGACTGACGGACAGACAGACAGACGGGACAGTTTTAATGTCCCTGCGCTTTCGTGAAAGCGGGGGACAACAAAACAAACGAAATGGAAACGAAACGAAATTGAACAAAACAAAACGAAATGGGAACAAAATGAAACGAAATATGAAAAAACGAAATTTATTTACTGGTTTTTATTTTTTTTTTGGGGGGGGGGGGGGGGAGGAATTTCAAATATCTGTTTTGAAAGCGAGAATGAAAGATTCAGAGTGGGTTGGATGGTAAGGATACCTTTTCAGTAAATTATTAAATATGAAAAAAAAATTAGAGTACATGTATTAGTGAATATTTTATTTTCAAATCTTTTTAAAGAAAAGGGGTTAGATTTAAAGGGGATGTCGAACTGAAGTTCACACATGAGGCGGAAAATGGTTCCGTTCAAGCGCATATACCACAGGAAAGCAAGGAAGAAGAATACCTGGCTATATTGTAACCAGTTTGACACTTTATACAATTATTATGCATTTTTATTTCATCTCTATTTCTGGGTAAGGATTTGAAATAAAATATTCACTAATACTCATATTTGATTATTTATATTGAAAAGGTATCCTGACCATCCAATCCCCTATGGATCTTTCATTCTCACCTCCAAATCAGATATTTCAAACCCCTCCCCCCACCCCACTGAAAAAAAAATGTGCCTATTTCGTTTCATTTCATTTCATTTTGTTTCATTTCATTTCGTTTTGTTCAATTTTGTTTCGTTTTCATTTCTTTTCGTTTGTTTATTGCATTTTACAGGTACATGTACTGGTGTCAAAGCAGTAACCCAACGGAAGCAGTAACCGAACAAATATGGTGTAGGGGGTATTTGAATTAACAAAATTGGATAAAATTAAGGAAAGTTATAAAGTTTCACTAGAAATTAATATTAGTGTCAACATTTTTATAAAAGGGTGACTTGATGAACAGTTTTTGGTCATTTAAATAAGCAATGATAATTTCAGATGAGATATTATGGTTGGGAAAGGGTGCCCTCCTAATACTTTCAGTAGGAACTATATTTGAAGGAATTTTCCTTAATTTTCTACAAATCGGTCTTTGGAAAAGATGTTACTTCAGATATATCAACAGAGAATTGAAAATCAATCAATCAAACACATCTGAATGCTCGATCATTCGGTTACTGCTTAAGCAAAGTTGCGATAGTGATGAAATCTTGTGGTTAAAAGATTGACCTTAAAGATGATGAAAGTCCAAAATTTTTTAGATAATTATTCAATAAATATTTAAGATATATGCCAACCATTATTTCTTCCAAGTTTCATGTCTCAATTAAACAAAACAACAAAGCTATCGCGAATAAACATTCAAAATCGTTCGGTTACCAGTAGTAGGAATTACCGAAAAAGCGGCATTTACCGAAAAGACCATATGATTTACCAAAAAGACGGATATATTTACCAAAAAGACCATTAAAAATAAACTTCAACTTATTCTGTTATTCATTTCAGGTCAACAAAATATGATTTTCCACGAAAATTCATCATTTGACTGCAGCTTAGCAACACATTCAACTGCATGTACATGTACTTAAATATTACGTCCTAGTTATGAAATAATATGCAGTGTTTATATAAATCAATCTGTTATTCACACTTATAATAATTAAGACTTGCCACAAGACTTATCAATTTTATTATCATTGAAATAGGTTTTATGTTCTGTATCAGAGAAAACTATGACTAAGCCAAACTTTTAAAGTCAATCATTATGGATTTGATGATACATTTTTAAAGTGTATATACACGTTTTGAACAATAAACATGATAAAATTTAATTAATATAAATTTTTATGTGTCTTTTCCATACTGCTATTTTGGGTCTTTTCGGAAAATACAGGGATTATTCTGGCTGCTGCTATGCATGAGAGAATTCTCTCACTCGTTTTGATTGAATGAGAGAATTTGAAAAGCAATGAGAGAATATCTAAAATATGTTCTAATTATACATGTAGTATGTACAGTTCTTAAAGAACACTGTATACCCTATTTTATTCATATTGCATCATCTTAAGCGTAATTTTCTGTGGTATTTGGGAGATAAGACGCCACGAACAGATGTCATCAATATTCTATTCTTTTATCTATTTAAAAATGACATATAAGGTATTATTGATGCACATACATGTGAACCTCTCGGCAGGAGGACGAAATCTCCCGATGAAACAAGGATCCTCCCGATCAGAAATAGTACTCCCCACGAAAAACAAGACCCTCCTAACGAAAACGAAAATCCTCCAGATGACATGCAAAATCCCTAGTTGTCTATTACGTTACGCATTACGCTGATTGTAGTGAACAGACAATCAATTTTCCAAACAAATCAGTAAGTGCTAATTATACAGGTGACAGGACCTGTATATTGCTGGACATACAAAGTAATTAGCGCGGCGTTCTCTACACCGCAGGGATCACCCTAGAATTTTCTCATGAGGGGCCCATGGCCCCTCATGAGAAAATGGAAAGGCCATTGGCTGGGGGTATGGGGGCCGACTAGGCCCCCATTAGGGTCCAGGGGCAATGCCCTGGTGGGGGGTCTAGGGGGGCTCTTCGCCCCCCAGGAAAAAACGAGGTTTTACAACCATAAATGCATAAAACTGAGCCTTCCAACATTCTTCATTTTGAATTCTGGAGGCATCTAAAATAAGAAAAATTCTCAATACAGTCACTGAAAGTGTTGAAGCAATTTCTCAATACAGTCACTGAAAGTGTTGAAGCAATTTAATTCAATTTATTATTTTTATTCTTTCTATTTTATAAATTCGAATTCATTGAGAGCTTCTTCAGAGTTGAAGGTGCATTGTTAAATCCTTGGGCCCTCGTATCATTGTCCTCCGAAATCCTTGGGCCCTCGTATCATTGTCCTCCGATTGAAATTCGATCATTATCTTTTGTTTGTATTATTTATTTTTTTTTTTTTTGGGGGGGGGGGGGGCGCTTAATTCATAATTGACATTTGTTCGTGTTATGGATACTGGTGTCTTAAATTTGAGAAAGAAAAAAAACCTCTCAAAAAAAAAATTAAGGGGGAAAATGACCGACGCTGTGTCAGATTTTCGATCGTTTGTTAAATATTAAGTTAAAAAAAAAAAAAAAAAAAACAGTCTTGGAAAATAATCGTTTCAACGTTTAATACACGATAATCACCCTCCGCATACCGGGAAATCAATGCAGCGTAACTACTTATACAGTATATCTAAAGGTCAATCTGCAAATAACGGACGTACGTACAAAAGATTTCTAACATCCCGACTTTATTCACGTCTAGTAAATGAATAAAGAAAGAAAACTTGTTCAGCTATTGTACTCATAACTGACCACGTGCCGCCACGTAAGTGTGACGGACAATAATAATTCCGCTTACAACAGTTCTCAATTTGGAAGTCTCGATATCTACACTACATCTTCGGGAAAATTCAAAGTTATAAGACATTAAAACTTAATTCTGAACGCTGAAATTCGTGAATTTAGCACTGAGCAGCGGGTTGAATAGATCCACTTGATGCACGTTATGGGCAAAGCATGCACCATTCTCGTAACAGGTGCGCCCAAGAGGCCCACTTGTACAACTTTACTGCGCCATTTCCGAAAATTGTGCGCAAATGGCGCGGCCCAGGGTGATCCCTGCACCGTCATCACATGGGTACTTGTCTGGGGACGTTATTCCCAGTACATGATGTTATCTACGGAGCATAGTAGGACACTGTCCGGTAATAATTCTTGTAAAAGGGAAAAAAAGTCGAACTCATCAGGATATATCGGAAAGAAATATCAGTTGGACAATTTACAGGTATTGGGAAGGCCATGTGACATAGCCTATCCCATTCCCATGGCCCATTTTTGATTAAACCGACAACTGTCTGTGCCCTGGTGCACATTATTCTACAGTGTCCATTCTATCTCATAGAGATCTGACCGCTCATCTGAGAGGTTCTTTCATATTATGACAATATTGATTTTTTTATCCTCTTCTGCGCCTGAAATTTAAATCTCCAACGTCCACTTGCGTATCTTATCTACGTACAGGTACTTGTGTATGCGTTCTTACGTAAAATTATCATGTCATTTTAAGTGGTCAGTCAATGGGTAAATTTGTTTTTGCAGTCATGACACTGCCATTTTATTTACGATATCTCGGACAAAAAATGCCAAGAAAAACCTTGGGACAAAAGAAGTTCTTGCGATGAAGATTCAAGATAGAGACTTGATGTTGATGTGTGCGAGAATTCTCCCATCCAAGTAAAATCAATGCGATTTTTGAGAAAAAGATGCCAGAATCTCGCAAAATCGCGCCCCAAAATGATCCCTGTAAATATCACTGTCTTTTCGGTAATTCCTAGTACCCTTCGGTTACTGCTTTGACCATGTTGACACCAGTACCCTGTGTGGTCAACTAAAACTACTGTCCACGCAGCTCACTTCAGAAATCGGAAAATTGAAGTTTTCTCTACTTTGTTGGCAATTTTTGCGATTAAAATTTATATAGGGGAATAGATCTCAAACTCTTATAACTAACGGTGTATGATATATGTCTGTTTGACCAATACTATGCCAACAGTGAAAGAAAATAGTTTTCTATAGGGAGTTTTCTATATTAATTTTATCGCGATGTCACCGTTGTTTATCACTGAGTATATGGAGAACGTCGGTGACGTCATGCTAAAATTAACCTAGAAATCTCC
The DNA here is from genome assembly GCA_028142955.1 of Pinctada fucata. Taxonomy (NCBI): domain Eukaryota; kingdom Metazoa; phylum Mollusca; class Bivalvia; order Pterioida; family Pteriidae; genus Pinctada; species Pinctada fucata. Next base: position 67,574,343 of record AP027105.1, on the reverse strand, counting down.
CCATCTAAATTTATTTTCTTTCACTGTTAGCATAGTATTGGTCGTACAGACATATATCATACAATGATAGTTATGAGACTTCAAGATCTATCTCCCTATATAAATTTCAATCGGAAAATATGCAAACAAAGAGGAGAAAACTTCAATTTTCCGATTTCTGAAGTGAGCTGTGCGGACAGTAGTTGAACTTGACCTGTGAAATGCAAGACTGACGAGGCGGAAATCTGAGAAATGTTTCAACTTCTGCTTCATTATCACAATAAACAGAAAAATTTCAATCAGTGTATTATCTGTCGTTTTGCTGCATTTATTTTGGATGACAATGCAGAAACAATGTCAGAGGAAACTCGCGGATTGTGAACAAGCAAACATTCATACCATGTGGCGAAAAAATCTACTACAACAAGTTTTGTCCCCGCATTCGCTAATTCTGGTTGAAATTGTGCGTCATCTCCAACAACTCTCACAGTTCCTGTCATTTTTTCTGTTCTTTTCTTTTTCGGCAAATAAGTATCTCAATAAAGTCAAAAGTTGAAAACGGACACGTAGTTTCCGTTTTTTTTTTAACCGTGCGTTCCACTGCTATAGTAGGGTGACCAAGTCGGCAAAAGTGGCTTATTTTAGAAGTTTAGTCGACACGCATAGTACACGGCAAATATTGGTATCAAATGAAAGCTCTTTATCTGTGGATCATGAATCAAGATGTCGTCAAATGATTTTCATTGTAGAACGTCTTCAAAAATGACGTTGAAATGACGTTATCAACGTATATAAAAAAATACCGAAAAATCACCGAAAAAAGGAATCGATGAATATTTTTTCTGTGGAAAGTAACATCAAAGATTGAAAGGTGAAAATTACTAACATATTTAATATTTTTTCGAACATGATAAGTTTTAATTCAAATTTCTCATAAAATTTGCGTTTTTGGGTTAAAAAAGTTTATTTTGCCAAAAAATTGCATTAATTTGTGAAAATTCTATTTTATTTTTTCCCGTCTCTGAGATCCACTGAATGAATTCTGATCGTTCTTCAAAAAATTAAATCTGAACATTTTCCTCTTCCAATTGATATAAAATATATTTAATTATTTTATTGCAAAAACTTCAAAACCGCTGTTTTTCTACAAAAATCTGCATACTAATTTCTATTAATATCATTTCTGTACATCAATCATAACATCTTTTAATTATCTCTTTTGAATTTGATAATTGAAGGATGTATTCCATTCTGATCTTTTATGCTCTTTCGCATAATAACTTACGTTTTAAACACATTATTTGTATTTTCAGTTTTTTTTTTTTGGAGGGGGGGGGGGGGGGGACTGTATTTTTCATTCAAAAATCACGGATCTCTGGATATTTTCTATGTAATTCACATAATCATATCATTGCAGTGAAATTACAATCTTTAGTAGTTATAACATATGTTTTCTATCATGTTACAAAATTCAAGCAAAGATTTTATTTTTATTCTCTAAACTGGGGTAAGATTAGGATTTTTATGGCTGTTCTTGTACAGCTGTCTTTTATCCTATGGAAGGGGGGGGGGGGGGGGGGTTACGGATATCGGTATAGCAGCACCGGTGCGTTCTGCACCTTTAGAAAACATAGAGACAAAACCGTTTAAGCTTGTAACATCATATTTACCACGTAGATTTAACTTAACGAACGTAAGAGAATTTTATTTTCAAGATTTTTATGAGAAATAGATTAAAGTTTCATTGAAATAATTGTTGTTGTTCTCTTTTTGGTTCAGTATGTTTTGGAATTATTCATACTTAAAGGAAAATTAATGATCTTTCAAATATGTATTATTTTGTATATATTTCATCAACAGAGAAATTACGTGTATGCGTACATCTAAGGGAAAGGGGGGGGGGGGGGGGGTTCATACTCACATTTATTTATTAAAACTATAGGAATTGCAAACACGATTGATACAAGGTCATTTGAGCTAGGTCTCTTTTACCATGAACATTGACTTTAAAAAGACAGAAACCCCGAATGATTTTGAAGGTCAGGGTCGAGGTCATTTTGTGGCTAAAAAGATTTTTGGTTAAATTTTTCAAATAAATCATTTAAATCTATTTTGGGTCAAACTATTTTAAATCGTCTTCATGATAAATAAAATATAAATGATCTTTTATGTATGTAAGGGGGTTTTATCTCCTCCTTTTGCACATTTGAGAAAATATGCGGAAGAGGAGGTGGTTGCATGCACACATGCTGTAACAAGATATGGTGACCAAACCGTCTGATCGAAATAGGAATTTCCAATTTGTATGTTAAATATCTTTCGTTGTATAATAGAGAAATCGGTAATGCATGGTGATATCGAAGCTTAGGAACTTCAGGCTAACCATGAAGATTGAGTAGACCCAGACAAAGGACTTACTTGATTGTTAGGATACGGGTCAAAGAAGGTCAAGTTCATTCGACATTATCAATCATATGACAGGCGTATGTTGCAGCGTAACCGTTGCCCTATTTTTAGTATATATTTCCAGGTACGGGGGGGGGGGGGGGGGCTGCTTATTTTGAAATTTTAAATGAAGGACCAATTTATTTCTCTATGTATGTGTCACAAAATATTTTTGAACTGTAAACCAAAAATATTTATTTTGACTTAAAATAAATCCAAAAAAAAAAAAAAAAGAATTGTTTACAATTCACAAATATTTTATGAAATATGCGTTCATTTTTCTTTTTGTTTTTTTTTTGGGGGGGGGGATACAAGATTTGAACATTTATTGATAATAGATACCAGCTGGTTTAAAATCAAAATATTTTAAACCTTCTTCATAATAAATAAAATATATTACATTCCTTCCGCGTTACCCTAAAGTGAAGGTATGTACCAATAAAAACGCACTTCTTTTTCAATTAAAAAAATGGAAATATAGTGTACCCTATGATTTAAAGGCAAAAATTGGTCACTGGATATAATTTTTTTGTGAGAAACTTCAGAATCCAAGGGATTTATCGCGCTTCTCAGTTGCTTTATGTACTATGGTTTATAACCTATATAGTACATTTTATAAACCGGGAAGCGTGATAAATCCCTGTGATCATAACAAAGCATAATAAAAATATAATATCGAAAAAAAAACCCAAATCATTACAAATGATAAGAAGGATGACTCAGTTGAATTGCTTCTAAAAGAATGAATCCTTTCTCTGTTTATTATCCGATATAATCATCTTGATAGTTATGAACTTCAATGTGAAAGAGAGAGTTACAGAATAGGGACGAGTATGTAAATAGCTAATGAATGAACATTTCGGCTCTTGTGGTTAATTTTCACAATTTTATATGATTTTTTAAGCAAAAAAATAAACATTTTGCCTGACAGTACACACATTTTATCTTAACATTTTGAACATAAACTTATTTCACTTGAAAGTACATTGAAAATTGTATAAATCTATGTTATTACTGCTTATGTCTAGAAGAGATACACGATAAACTGTTTACCATTTCCTGTAATTTTTCCATTAAAAAGCATTTTTTTCATGAAATCGGTGATGGTTTATCGGGGAGAGAGGGCTTTCTACCCATCGACATAATTTTATGGATAACGCTGTATATGTACGTACACCCTAGCTGAATTAATCATAACGACGGCATCAATACCAATGTACTCGCAGTCACACACTAGTAGGTAATAGTCTTTATGGCCCTGTCACACTTTCACTTTTTTGGTCAACGCACGAGTAACGAAAATGTATTTGCCAACACGTCGCAAAACGTTGAAGTCGTTGTTTGGTCGCTGGCTTGTTGTTGTGTGGACGTTGGTTTACGACGTGGTCGTCGGAAAATTTTGTGAATGCACGAAACCGCCGACCACTCTCCAGCGTCCATTTGTAAGTTATGGAGTCTTTAGGAGGTCGCTGGGCATGCGTTCCCGTGCGCTGTGCAGTTGTTGCTAAAACGTTGAGAGGGCGCCGATAATTGCAACGAATGTGTAACGACAGAGGAGCGCAAGTCTAATGCTGGCGTCACACTGTCCCGATTAAAGCAGCCGATGGCCACACGATAAAGGAATTTTTCAAATTCGGATGTGATCGTAATATCATCGGGCTAAGTAGTGTAAGGCTCCCCGCTGGTCCGGTAGTATTTTTAGAACAGGGGAATTCCGGGATTTGTGTATGGGAAAGGGGGAATTCCGAGGGGAATTCCATGTTTATTTATAGAATGGGGGAAGTCCATGGTAAATTCCAAGGGAATTCCCAGAACTATATTTAGGTGTTTGGAAAGTCCCAGACCTATATTTAGGAAAATTCTAGATGATTCTGATGACTACTTTTCTAAAAATAGAGGTGGCCCTGAAAAGGGCCGTTTTGTTTTGGATGATTTTTACTGTGTACATAGACAGCAGTGATCTTCGTGTCTGATCTCGGGTGGAGCACTGGGGACTGCTCTGGCATTCTGCATCCCTTGTAGGATGGAGTACATCGTCTTGAGTACTTTTCTGGTCTTCTTCAACTCCTCTATTATTACTGTTTGGTTTTGCTGTAATAATTTAATGCGAAGTTCCTCTGAACATTTCCTCCTCTCCTCCACTATGTGTTTCACCTTCTTAGGGTCGGGCTGTGGTGGTCTTTTGGGTGGTTCGACCTTGGCTGGTAGGGTCGGATAAAGGTTCTGTACCTCCATCGGTATGACTTGTTGTGGTATTGGTTGCTGTGGTTGCTGTGGTTGACCATTGGTCTGTTTGTCCAGTTCCAGCTGTTCGTTGAGGATGGACATCAAGATTGGGAAATCGCTTTCAGTTACTTCCATGTTGAGTTGTCAGGAAAGACTGCTGAACTGACGAGTGCGTGCTGTATTTATAACCTATAGTGCGGACGTGAGAGTAAACCCAAAACATGTCAAGCGGGATTGAATGTTTGGAAAAATTTTACAGTGACGGTTTTCATGAGAATACATCTACCTAAAGCATACTTGATGAATGAAATATGGGTTTAAAAGTTACCATTTAATGTATTCTATCAAAAAATACCACGAATTTTCACGAAAGCATGACCTTTTCTTTCATTATATGTCTTATTCTAGAAAAAATGTAACCTTATTGTATGATTACATATATAGGATTGAATACTCTATGATTCTAGAAAGTGTGACCTTATTGTATGATGAGTCACCATATCTTTAGAATTCCCGCCAAAACCAGACATTGTTTACATGGGGCGTACTCTCACGTCCGCAAGTACTAGCATAAATAGGAGAGGTTTGAGCAGATGTGCTTCACTCCTTGCGAGAACAATCGATCGAGAAGAAGACGAAAATGAATTCATACGAGTATTTCCAGACGTCGCAGAAGTTGACGGAGCATGCCGAAAAGCTGCTGGCCATGGCAAAGTATTTCCAAGACATGGGAGAGAAAATGCTCTACAGAGAAAACTATCCGTATCCATCCAGTAGAGAAGATTGGGACGAGGAGATAAGGGAGGAGGAGGAGAATAGGAAAGAAGTCAAGAAGAGGCGGTATAGTTACCGAATGTTCGAACCCAGCAGTACCACCACCAGCAGTACAATAGTGGAGCCGCCCACATCTCCAGCAATGGTAATAGACGAGGAGGAGGATTGGGAGCGGGAGATTATTATATCCCCGGAGCCCATTTTCAAGGTGCCATCAGTACCAGCTAAAATGAAAGTGGAGCAGTGGCTCTCCTCCTGCCCCACCTGCAAGTCCAAGAGGTGTTCACACCGTCACTAGATGACTTTTTCAGTCATAACAAAACAGCCCTTTTAAGGGCTACCCACATTTTTCGAAAAAGTAACCATAGTTTCAGACGCTATCAATATAAAACCCCAGTCCCTTACAGCTAAGAGTTCATTTCACAAGTTGCATTGAAACAAGACAGACACACACGTAAAAAATAAAAAATGATGTATAGTTTATCCATTGCACGTTACATCATGACAGATCGTACTTATCCCCACAATTTCGACGGTGACCATTTCAATACGTGGGCAGAACAAAAAGTCAATTCTTTTTTCGACGAAAGGAATTGGGTACCATGTACGGAAGAAGACGTGAGATTGGGAGAGGCGTGTTTCAACGACGAATGTAGTGACCCCCAAGACGGATTGAAATTGGTGCATCCCGAAGACCCTAATATGACTATCATTGCTTACTGTCAATGTTGTAGAAGTCACCATTCGAGAATCTTGGAAAAAGAAATCAAAGACAGAGTGGTGGCATGGTGTAAATACGTGGCCTGGGATCGTTTCGAAAGTCAACGGGACTTGGTGGAAGAATTTAAAAAGAAGAAGAAAAAAGTGACATTTGATGTGTAATGTTATGTATATAGATGTTGTGTAAAATAAAATATGTGGAACTGGTGTTTTGTTTTTTAGACTTACTTCTGACTACTTTTCTAAACATATGGTTGGCCCTTAAAAGGGCCGTTGAATTTAGGTGACCACCTACTAACAGTAGGGGCACTGGCGTGGTCTTCTCCTCCTCCCAGATCTCCTCCTCGTCGTCACTTCTACTTGCCTTGCAAGTCTCCCCTCCAGCCTCGTGACTTCCTCCTTTAACTGTCTATTTTCCTCGATGAGTCCCTCCAACCAGGCGATGATCTCATCGTTCGTCATCTCCGGCTGTGATGGTGACTGGACCGCTGGTGGTGGTGACTGGGCCGCTGGCTGGGGAGCTGCTGGTGGAGGTGGTGGTGGTGGTGGTGGGGCTGATGTAACTGCCCCATCATCTTTCTCCATTATGAACACGAGGTTCAAAACCGCCATCTCGTCCTCTGTTAATCTCGCTTCGACGTTCATTTCCATCTTACTCATCTCCGATCAAAAGTCTGTGTGAAGCGGTTAAAAGATTCTCCTCCTATTTATGCTAGTACTTGCGGACGTCGAGGAAAGCCCCTAACCGACTTTCTGAACAATCAGTACTCTCATTCCCGTTTGGCGCGCAAATTGTCCAATCAGCTGCTCGTACAAAGGCCAAGGTTGTCCGCCCAGGTTACATCCCATCTTGTACGGGAAAGCAATAGTATTTACCTCAAGGTCACCTAATGCTTCTAAACATTCTCGAAACCATTGTGTACGTTCTTCCCTTGTATCCCGATAGGGAGGAATGTGACGTTTATGTCTTTGGTGTGCTGTACCGTAATCCCATTGTGCTAAGAGGGATACGATGTATTTATGGTGACTGTAATATGTGACGATGGTACCCGGTGTGCCTCTATCTGGGTAGACAGCCAAGTTTCTACCCCCTTGTGACCTTCTCCGACCGTATACATCGGACTCTGGATATCTTTGGGCAATGGTTAAACTCAATCCATGGGGACGTACGCAAAGACAATTGACGACGTGCGCTATGGCTTCTACCTCTAAAGTCAAAAGATCACCTCTTACGTATTCGACAGACATGATTGAAATGTTACTAGATTTTGTAATCCTTCATATATATAAAAAAAAAGAGATCACGTGACATTCAATACTTTAATGACAAAGTTCAAGAACAAACAAAAAGTTCAAGGACAAATATTCATATGACGAACAAAGTCAAATGTTCAAGGACAAAATGTTACAAAAAAGTCACTGTTGCATCTCTTCATTGTATCTTCTGCACTTGGGACAGATTTCCAGCATTTGTTGATTTTGGTGATCGTCGGCACCCACACATTCGGGATGAATGGCCGCATAGATGACCTCTTTGACTTCGGGTTTTTCCTTTTTCATCTTTTTCTGGGTCAGACGTTTCGGTTCCTTTTTCTTTTTGATGAATTTCAAAACTTTCAGCCCGATCCGGGTCGCTATAAAGTCGACGGAACCGTCATCGAGATGAACGAACTCGAACTTGCATTGCTTCGTGGGTTTATCCACCAATTCGAAATGGCCACCCATGTGTTGATCCATTTGTTCCTGAAATTTCATCAGTTGTTTGACATCTCGTTTCTGTTGTTTCTCCAGTTGTTCGCGATGAACAATTTCTTGATATTTCATAAAGTCATCGTATGAATCGATCCCCATCTTGTGCCTTTGTTCTTGATAAGCGGCTATTTCTTTTCGCAGTCTTTCACATCTCTGTTCCGTGTCGTCATCTTTTTTAGTGTCTTGAGTTTTATCGACAGTAGCAGCAGCAGCAGCAGCGTTCTGTTCACACGTCTGTTCCATTCTGAAGTTTTTGTCTGAATGAAGTGACGCTTGAATAAAAGTTCCTTATATTATGTTCAAACGACCTTGAAATTACCACCGCCACATCTGACCTCAAAGAACTATTTTAAAATCTTAAAATAGAAATTTCTGGAGTCGGGTAATTCTTCAATGGCATAGACATCAGGTAATTCTACTGTTTTCAAGTCATCGTCATCGATACCATTGGCAAGGAATCTTATCACCGACTTTAATTGTATAAACCTGAGACTAAGTCCCCATCCGGATAATTTGAACTTGTTTCCTTTTTTAACCCATTCTCTTCTATCTATTCTACGTTCTCCGTCACATTCCATGACTTTGATAAATCTATCGTCGACCGAATCGATGGAATCTTGTACTTGGTTGATGTAAATCCTGATGGGATGAGGTAACTGTTCTAAGAGTAGTTCTCTCTTCAATGGATGTTTACATTCTCTGATCACTGCTCTAGCGGCGATGTCTTGTAGAGATTGCATTTTGAATTGACTCATTAACTTTAACTTGCATCCCTCGTCTGGTTTCTTCAACGGATTCATGATTTGATGGCATTGTTCAAAAAGTTTCTTGTATATATATATGTGTACAAAACGTCCTTGACCTTGTTACTTCTTCAGTTTAAATCCGTGTGCACTTGACCTTTGAAATCCCAGGACATCCATCTTGTCTTCCAGGTCGTGCCTTCTCAAGGTCGCAGGTAGTAACGAATTGGCCCAGTAAATGTGTCTCATGTCGGTAACGGTACACGTGGGTGGCACGTACACGCGGTTGTAGGCGTCTCGACACGTACACATGCATCTGCCGTTGATGGGGCAGTATAGGATGGGTAGTCTTTTGGCGGCACGGCGTCTGACATTTTTCATGTAGGCACATTGGTGATTGAGTCTACAACACACCCGTTTCTGTGCCCTGGGTTTGATGATCAGTCTGTCTCTTTTGTCCGATACTTGAAAGAAAGTGTTATCTGCCACCCGGATACCGTACTCGTACTCGCGAGGTCCTCTCGTGCCAAATGCCCAATGATACCAGTAATCGATCATGTCCACGTGCACTTGATTGATTAAAATACGGATTTGTTGCGGTATCTGTTTCAATAGTTTTTCTCTTTGAAGGGGTGGTTGAATTTCCTTAATGACTACTCTGGCAGCTAACGTTTGAAGGGTAGGCGTCTGTTGGACGGGTCGCCTTAAATGGTACCCGATGAAATCTAGATCGTAAGGTAGCAAGTGCAATTCCCTCCTCACTCGTCCATACGTATGATATTCGTTAGGTCGATAATCGTCCGTGTAATACACCGTGTGATTATACGTGTCCTCGTCTGGTATCTTTATCGGATTCATGATTTAATACTGATGCCAACAACAACGTCTTTTATATATACATATATGTACACGTCCTTGACCTTTTAACCACACACCATTTTGACATATTTGCACTGAGGACTGAATCTAGCATGTTCTTTGTAAGCGCAATCATTAGGTTCCCAGAACTTGAGTCCTAATCCACATTGGAAACAGACGACCTTATCCCCAATCTGAGAATAGAATAATCCAGAACGTGCCATGTCCTCGACCTTGGGACCTCGCAAGTATCTAGGCCAAGAGTCCTTGAACGTTTTGAGACGTGTTGAATATCCCACGTATTCTGGATACAGCGGTTGTAAACTGTAGACTTTCTGAGGTTCGGGAGCCAGAACTATTTCTTGTTCTATACTGCGGCGATAAGTAGGAGTAGCAGGAGGAGGAGACTTCTCTTCCCATAATCTATAGTAAGAAGGTACCGAATCGGTTTCGATATCGTTCTGGATAGAATGCTTGGCAAAACCACTAGCGTCCATCGAAGAGGTGCTTCCTTGTCCAGCCATCGTGAACAAATGATGGTGTGGAGAAGAAAACAGCTCTTTTATAAAGAAAAAAAAGTCACGTGATTCAATTGCAACTGTTTTAATGGTACCCCGCTAACACAACGTGTCCGACAAGGATTAGGGTCGTCCCATTGTCAGACACTTACAATTTTATTGCGTAATACAGAAATATATACAACATGAAATGTTCAAAGAATAAAAAGGCCATCATAGTTTCGAGCAAGTCCTGTGGCGGTCTTTTCGACGTGGTCGACAGTTTTGGCATTTCTGGGGAGGGACTGGGGGGATCCGATATCGTCTCCGAAACCATTGGTACACGTAACGGTCGTTCCAAAGTTTCTCCATCCCCCGGGGTGTTTTGGGATGAGGTAGTATCTGGAACGGGTTCCGAAGTCCTTGACTTCTCTTCTTCAGGAAATAAATGCAATAATGTCCGCATACGCTGGTCTCGTCGCTTTGATAACACACTGGATTGTACGTCATTTGTCGACATCTCGATACCATAAACCTTTCAAATTCCCGGAGGGGTGGTAATCCGTAACTGTCAAAATATTCTCCTATCCCGGTACGGGGATCGATGTAGATACACACCCAATGTTCACCTGGTTCCGATGCCGTGTCCGTATTCAAGACGAACGTTTGACCTATAGACGTCGAGGGTAAACGGTCCCTAGCATACACCCCGCCAAAATGAGGTCCCACGTCGGGATCTTGAGATAATATATCGTAGATCTGAGAGGTGCTTAGTCCTTGCATAATGTTAGTAATCCACACTGACTTCTCTCTGCTTGTTGATTTCCAACACGTTGTCGAATTCTCCGTACACGATACAGTTGATGGTGTTTGCCAAGGCTGCTGAAAACTGCAGTTCTATTCTCATGTTCCCGGTTTTTATCAGGTGAAATTTTTCGAAACTCTGAGCATTCTGATCGGGAGTGAAATCGTAACCCCACAGGGTAAATCCGTCACCGTATTCTTTGTAGCCGATGGCGGGTGCCCAGTCTTCTCCGATACGTCCCAAAGCTTGATACAGGGACATGTATGAGCGCAGGTAAAAGTTATTGGCAAAATCGGGTTCAAAAGGGCGGGTATTCTGTGTTTCTCCGTTCAGGCTGATCTCCACCTTGGTACAGTTGAAATGTTGAAAATTGAACGGGTTGGTACCGATACTCCCGTTAAAGGCCGTATTCAACACCATGCCCAGGAAGACTCTCTTGGGTAATTGTCCGGCAAAGACGTTGTCCGTGATTTTAGAGCGGGTACCGGCAGGAATGGTGAAGGACTTGACTTCTACCCGTCTCAAGGGATACTTGGCCGTACTGCTATTCAATAATGCGTTGGCTCGATTGATGATACCGGGCATCGGACGCACTTTGCGTACAAATAACATCATGCTGGAAATCTTGATTTTTCCGTCGGCAGTGCCAAACAAACAGAAAGGGGTGCTGGCACGGTTGAATCTCAGACGTACATCGACACCGTTGACCAGGTAATTCTTTTGTTGAAACATGTCCAAGTGGAGACGATCAAACAGTTCCACTTCCTTACTTCCCGCTATCAAATTGTGTCTGGCTCTCAGAGACTCATTGTAATCGTTTTCAGTTTTGTCGTCTTGGTGGGGATTCCCAGCATCCATTTTTCCCCCTTCATCTTTGACCCATAAATTGCTGGCTTTGATAGATTTCTTCAAGGTATCGGGTCTGTAGGACAACAAGGTCTCCAAATAGGCTCGATACGGATACGTGTTGGTACTGGGTGAAATGATTTTTCCATTCAAGGACAGATCGATCTCGTTAAATATGCTGTGTAAGAAATTGTTGACCGGGGTCGTCTGGGTATCGTTGGCCAAATCGTTGCCATTGGTTTGGGTAATCTTGAGTTTGATGTACACATAAGTCTGTGCCAAATCCAAAAAGTCTTCACCGTGACCTTTGATCTCGAATTCCACTGGTGCTCCGGCATTCCTGTTGTCTATGGCATTGAGAGGATAGTATTCTTCCCATTGAGCTTTCTCTAAAACGCTCATGGTTTGAGGAACCCGATCAATCTCTAATCCCTCCGTCGAACATTCGCATGATTCGCGGTGCATCATCTTGGACACTAATCAAAGATGTCTATCGTTCTTTTAATGATTCTTTTGACTTTTTTTCTATTAATCCTGCTGGCTTTTCTCAATCTTTTTCCGAGAATCCTCTTGAGAGCTGCTGACCTTCTCCTTCCACGACCTCTTTGCAAATGAGGCCTTGACCTTTTGACACGGCTTTTATGGGTACGTCGAGAGGCTGAGGATGCTGGTGGTGGTGGTGGTACTCTTCTTCTCTTTCTTCTCATGCGATCTACCACGGCTTGCCTCATATTCTTTTGATGGGTCTGTACCTGTCTCTTTGGTGCACGGGCGTCTCTCATCACGTAGGGAGCTTCCCTGGCGGCCGCGTATGCAAATTGTTTACCCCGGGTCATTAACGAGTCATTGATAGGTTTACCGTGCATCAGGTCTAGTCCCACATGAAAAGCCGACTTTAAAGCTTGGGGACCAATTCGCTTCATGGCCGCTTTGGCTATATCCATGAATCCTCGTCCCGTCTGATGATAAGGTCTCATCCAACGTCCCACATACCCTCCCCCTCTTCCTCTCTGTCGCGGAATTCCTCGATGTACGATCATAATTGCTTTCTCCGGAAGTGTAGTTTCACGATGGCTTTACCGGAAAAGAATGGCACTTTTTCTCCCATGTCGTTCCTTATATGGATATCCACCGTGTCGAAATAATGCTTGCTGATCGGAAGATACTCCCGATGTCTTCCTTCCCATTGCGCATGGCCATTGGTATTGTTCTCTTTCTGGTTCTCAAAAGGAATGATTCTCATCAACTGTAGATTCTGTGAACCCACAATCTGTGTTTGCACCACATCACTGTACAAGTACAAGCCACTCATACCCATGTAGACGTCCGGTGGTACGGGGGCTAATTGGTTGGTACGTAACCAATGAGTGGGATGACTACCGTGTTGCGTAGTGAGAAATCCTAGTTGTAAGGCTAACCGATTACAGAATCGGACGAAATAAAAATGTATGGTATTAATGGTAGCTCCCGTAAATTCCAACGCCACACGATTGTAGGCCGTGTTGTATGTCAATCGAATCTTGTTGGGGTTGGGGGGATTGGCATTAGAGCCTTTCATCACCGGATCAATGGCATGTTCCAAGGCGTAATTGATTTCATCCACCAGTTCCCGCGCCGATCGGTAAAAACCATGTTTTATCGCTATCCTGAGGATATTGGCCCTAGGGTTTTGAACTTCACCTCTCTCATTGGTAGGTCGTGCTAGTCCTGGAATCTCACTCAATGTGTGGGGTGTCCTACTCTTCATAGTAATCCGGTATCGATTGGTATCCGAAGTGTGCAAAATAAAACTCCCAGCACCTTGATAGTAATAAGGCACCACGATTTCAAAGTTATTACAGCCGTCATCCACATTATTCAGAACGGTAGGATACACTACTTCCGAAAGGGCCACTTCCCAGTCTCTTTCCTCTAATTTCATAGTTTGAGGTAATCGTGTTCGAAACGTTGAAATGGTATTGCCCGGGAAATCCTGCATCGATCCATCGCTGGGTAAAGTGACGTAAAAGTCACTCATGATGATGATGATCCTTATTGGTGTCCTTCTTCCAGGTAGTTTAGATTATGACATCTTTAAGGTGGGACTGGGCATTATATAACCCATGCAACCACTCAACATGACCATCCAAAATTCTTTGTTGTCTTTGTCCAGGGCTAAACAAGCGATGCTGGCTATAATGACCGTCATGGCCAGAATCATTTGAGCAAAGAAGACGATCTGTCCTTTGGGTAGAGCTTCACCACACCATTTCCAACGTACGGAGGTGGTAGAGGGTTCTCTACTCCCCAATCCCACGTCTACCGTATCATGTCCTTCTGGGGGATCCATGAATCAAAACTAGGAGGATATCCTTTCCACCGGACCAACACTTCCTCTATCGTTTTCTTGCCCACTTTCCGTTTCCGGGTTTTCAAAATGTCTTCCACTTCGTACACGTCGTCTCTCTTGATCACTTTCTGTAATTCCGATTCGTAAAAAGTACCTTCCAATTCTTCACCGTGATCGTCCTGAACCACGTAAGCGTAAGGTACGCGTCCCACCACTCGACGTTTAATGGTAAACAGTTCCGTCGTCCAATTGGGGAGATATCCTTTCTCGAAAGTGTGTTTGGCTTTACTGATTCTGACGCGATCACCCGCCTTATATATAGGTTTCTGCTTCTTCTGGACTCTTTGAGGGGCATAGGCATACAACCAGACGTCCAAAACGTTTTGGTGCGTCACGTCCCGAGGGGCTCTCCCGATGGTGGAATGTTTGGTACTGTTGTAGCCTTTAACCAAACGGGGCAAGACCTCCACGTATCTCCTGGTTTTCTTGTGGGTAAAATATTTCCACATCCGTCCTTTCAAGGTCCTTTGAAACCGTTCTACGATACTGGCTTTGGTTTCCGTGTTATGGGTGGTGAAAAAATGAATGTCTTCTTCTTTCAACATCTTTTGAAATTCCTTGTTGAGAAATTCTTTGCCTTTATCCGTTTGGAAACGTCTAGGTTTCCGTCCTTTAGCTCTTTTCAAGATGGCACCAAACCCTCGGATCATTTCTTTTGACGTTTTGTTTTTCAAAGGTTCCACCCAGGCATACTTGGAAAAGACGTCAATGACGCAGAGTAAAAAGGTGTTCTTATCGTTCCAGTCTTTCATGCTAGAGACATCGGCTAAATCCCCTTGCCACTGTTCGTTCATGGTAGACACGATGGTACGACTACGTCTGAATTTACGTTTGATCGGTTTGTGTAACGTATACGTCGATTGTTCTTGTATCCAATCCACCACCTCTTGTTTGCGCACCACTTTAGGATAAATACGTTTGGCCTCTCTGTACAAAGCCTGTATGCCGGCAAAAGCCACGGGACTCTCGGGATCGTAATACAAACGGTGTAAGACAGAAGGTAAATCTATTTTTTTCCGAACAACCATTTTTGAGGTGAGGAAAAGCCGGTGGGGAGTCTCAACCAACTTTTCTCCAAGTCCGACTGACTTTTCTTCCCGATGCCCGGTGTTTTTATACGTGAAGGGGTGGCTAAAATGGTAGAAGCGTCGACAAATCCACTCTCGTCTTCATCCTCGTCATCCGAATCTTTGCGGGCCGCCGCTGCCAGCGTGGGTAAAGTAGGTGTCGATGATGCGGCCGGTTGGTTAGTGGACGGTTTGGGGGAGGGTGCCACTTTAAAATGTTTGATGAATTTGGCATTCCTGACGTAATCTCTGGGCATATTCATTTCACTCAATCCTCGACTAAAAAGTTCGATGCCTTGAGGACGGTATCCTTTCCGTTCCGTGGAACGCACGGAATCACTGACCAAATCGATGATGTTGGCATTGGGAATCACTCTACCCCGGTACTTGACCCGTCCCTCGGGATCCCACGATAATATTTGAGGATGACGTTGCATGTGTTGTAGCATCATCTTGGCTTTTCCACGCATGGGTTTAGGGGCACTGGACACGATCTGATCGATCAATTCTTCGGCCGGAGGTTCCACGGCGACGTCATTGGAAGCTGCTGCTGCTGTACTAGTAGGTGCAGTAGGTGCTGGTTTTGTTTTGGTCTTTTGTAAATAGGTCCGGTACCGATGCAGTTCTTGTCCATACAAAGCAGCCTGTTGAGCCGGAGTCAAGTCTCCTCGTTGATTCAACGTGTCTAACGTTTGACCCGCTTTGACGGCTGCCGTTACTTCGGGGGGATAAGGTAAAGGATGGGGTAAAGATAAAATATCTTTTTCCCGACTCTGCTGCATCTCTTCCAAAAAGCTTTGAGGTACCAATACCATCTTGCGGGCCATCTTAAATACCTTTCAGTAATAAAGGTGCGATCATGGATATCAAAGGTAAAATAGGTAATCCTTTACCGGTTTGACGGACCAGTGTTCTGCGGCGTTGTTGCACGGACAAACCCGGTTGCACCAGTTTCCTTAACACGTGCTTGCTAGGTGCTAACTTGCGTTTCTGACACTTGCTTAATGGTACCACCCCTTTTAAAGTGTTGTAAATGCACTCGCACAATTTACTTATGGTAGCGTTAGGTGCTTCTTGTAACACACGTTGTTTGAACTTGGTGGAATATCCTTTGTTAGCCAACAGTCTTAGGATATCCGCATGCGGTTTTAATCCACTCTTGCCCATGTTACTCCATCTATGTCTGGGTACACTATGACCTTTTCATTCCACCTCGCTGCCTTTTATACACGTTTGGCCATTTTCCAAGGTCCCCCTCTATCTCCCAATTTCTTGCGCGCCGTAAACTTGACGTTTTTTCTTCCGGGGGCATACCGTATGTGTTGGGTGGGACCCGACTGCGGGGATAAGCGTATGTGTTGGCGGGAATGAAAAGAGGTACCCGGCTGCGGGGATAGGCGTTGGTGGGAGGGACCCGGCTGCGGGGATAGGCGTTGGGTGGAGGGACCCGGTTGCGGGGATAGGGGCAGCATGGCTTGTAAATGGGGTGGGAGACCTATTTGACGATTCAATGCTTGCAAAGCCGTCGTGGCCGGTGCACTTAAAGGGGTGGACGTCAAAGGATGAAAGGTAGCTCTTCCCGTTCTTTGAAACTCGTCGGCACTGGCAAATCCAACAGGTGTAGCTATGAGTTTTTGTGGGGTCTTCTGCTTCTTCCTCTGGGGTGATTTCTTCTTCCTCTGGGGTGCTGCCTTGGGTGCTGCTGTCTTCTTTTTCTTGGGTGCTGCCTTCTTAGGTGCCCTCCTCCTTCTAGAAGATTTTTGAGGGGAACCGGTTTTGTATCCTCCACTCTTTTTGGAACGTATCGTATAATATTTCCGACGATTAGGTTCACGTTGTGGCCATTGTAGCATGGTACGGATGATGATACCACCCAAAAACCCGGCACCTCCTCGTCTCAGGATGATTTGACGTTTTTCGTCTGCCGACGAGTGTCGATCCGCTAAAGTTTTCAAGAGCTCGAAATTTCTCTTGACGTAGTTTTGGGTAGGTTTGGTCAAGGGTAAACTCCCGTTGATCATATTACGGGCACCCATACTGAACCATTTCAACAAGGCTTGACGTCCCAAATCCACCAAGTCTTGACGTTTGTTATCATCTTTTTCATTCCGTAGTTTTCTTAAAATTTTCACCAGTTCACTAGAGGCTGAAGGTAACGCCATTTTTGTCTTTGATGCGATCGCAGTCTCTACCAGTGTGATACTGACGTCAGAATAGGTACCACACTCATTTTTATATGTTTTTGGGACTGTACACCACGATCCCTCCTGCCAGGGGGTGGTGGAACACGTCCGTTCTCAACCTTAAAGTATCGGGAGTAGTGGGTGTCATGTCTACCACCAAGTACCCGTGGGGTTTACTGGTAGCATCCTGGTACGCATAATTCAAACAGGGAAGTTTTAATTGTCTGGACAACACTTCAACTTGTGATTTATCTCGGGGATTTTTAAACAAGACCATGTAATGCGTATTGAGACTGATGGTGCGGTGATGTGTACTGCGGTCAAAGACGTTTTGTGTAATGTATACGACACTGGTATTACGATGATGTGCTTTGCGTGTAAACCAATCTACAATGTATTCACCGCTATGACCACCCATCATGTCGTCAAAGACCAACAAGTGTCTGGTGTTGAGGTCTGACACCAAGATTTCGTCTTCTGGTGGAATGTCCTTGACAAATTTGACTTGACCTTGCATACTCTCGTAAGCTTTTTGCCATTCCCGATAACACCAAACTACTTTTTGAGGAGGAGGATGAATGACCTCGTCCTTGTATCGAACCAATTGTTTGACAAATTCGGTTTTACCGGAACGACTGGGTCCGGCGACCACCATGGTAAACTCGTGTTTAAACACGAAAGCACTCAAGTCGTCTAACGTCTGTACGTGAGTACTCATGTTGAAAGAATGACAAGAGAATGCAAAGAACATTTTATTTATAAAGAACAAACAAAGTTTTCTTCAAACGTAGGTTCAAGAGAATGAATGTAAGCCAGAACTAATGTATACATCATAGGTATGTCATCATCAAACACTTGTGGATCATTAAACATGAGACGTAAGAAAAAAAATAAAGTCTTGCATGAAAGTTCCATCTTTACCGCCTTCAAACATGGCGTTGTAAGCTCCACAAAATCTCCAAAAACACTGTCTGTCTTTACATCCCGGACACTTGTGTCTCAGTCCCGACATCCGTAAGTTCATGCCTATGATACAGGTAATGATGTGATGCAGTGAAAACGACAAGTATTCGATCAGTGGGTAGGAGGGCAGTACAGCGTCATGGCTACTTTGGGCGTCTTTTTGGTGATCAGGATACATGGCGATCCGTCTTTAAATGTTCTCAAAATATAGTGTTCGTCCCAATCAAAATCGATGTAAGGACAGTCCGCCGCACAAAAGAATCCAATCAAAGTTAGCAAAGTCAAAAACATCAGGCTGCTTCAATCAATCTTTGTCTGTTGTTACGACGTATGGCTCGTCTCAGACGTTCGAAAAAATCATCAAAGTCTCTATGGTACCTTCTTCTTCCTTGGAACCAATAGTATATGTACAGTAAGACAGCCAGCAACATTCTGAATGAGTTGTGAAAAGAATCAAGTCTTTATATATACAAAATGTTTAAACGTCCTTGACCTTTCAGAATCCATAAGGTAAAGTGTTCAGGTTTTCCAGAATCTGACGTTTGTCATACACGATACGATAGTCCTTGGTCATGTCCTTGGAAAATAACTTGTGATCTTTCCCGCGTACAATCTTGGATGGGTAAGTGACCGTGACCTTGTCGTCGTCTGTTTGATTCAGTACCATGTTTTTCATCGTTTCGAAATTGATGATTTGACTGGTCTTGTAATCCAAGGTCATACCCTTGACTTTGCACACGGTACTACCGTCGTTCAATTGGTAAGCGTAATTCTTAGGTCCGCCCGACACGAAGGTAGTGATCTTTTTCCCGCCTAATTCGTCGGTCCAACATCCCAAACTATCTAAGATGGGGGGACTCCATTTGTGATCGTCGTGTACGTAGATGATGCTGTCGGTATCAAAGTACAGGACTCTGTCGTCCAATCGGCGCAAGGCATCGTATAATTTCAAGCGGGCCAAAGCTGTAGTGTAGCAGGCGATCACCACGTTGCCGAAATTACAAGGCGGTACAAAGTCGTCGTTCTCGGAAAAGTTGGCCAAGATCAGATCCAGTTCGTCGTTCTCCTGGTTCTGAATCAGTTCTAAATGCATCACCTTCTTGGTATCATCCTGCATCAGTTCCAGGAGTTCTCCACGATCCGACAAGTACCTGTAAATGTATAAATTAGTATTAATAAAATATCATTTTTAATAAACACAAAAAATATGATTTTAGATTTGAAATAAAACCTCACCTGTTCTGAGTCAGTTGTTGGCGTTGTCCGAATTTCCCCCATAGACAGTTTAAGAACATCTTGGCTATGGTACGTAGGACGGGGTTTTTCTGCACATCTCCGAGTCTGATCCCTTCTCTCCGAAACACTTCTTTGATGAATTCGGCTTTCTTTTCCACGGTGTCACATTCGGGAGGAAATCCGCTGGCTTCCTGTTTGATTTTGAGGAAGGTGTCAATATAGTCTTTGAACAGGGTCCTGGAGGTCTGAGGGAAATTCCACACTTCGTGGATACAGTCCATAACATAACCCATTTCCAAAGCCATCTTAACTTCCTCGATCACCCAAGTTCCGGTCAAGGCTCGTGCTTGGGCGTTGTGTTGACATCGGTAGTTGGGGCCGATCTCTTCTTTCATCTCCACGCAGGTGCGGCAGAGGGGGAACAGTAATTTACCTCCGTAACGGTAAGGTAATACCGGATGGTACAATTTGCGTGGCGGTATGATGCGGCATTTGACTAAGCCCGTGTAATCTCTGATATCGTCAAAGTTCTCCGTGATCAGAACCGGATGTCCGATAGGGAAAGTCCCGTGTTTTAGAACAGAGGGGTAGAGGGAACAGACATCGATGTAACGCATGTCTCCTTCGTCACAGTAGAGCCGAGTCGCATTAGTTCTACCGCCAAATAAAGCATCTCTGGGTTGTAAGGGGTCCACGATTTCCTCGGCCATTTTCTTGGCGAACGCTCCGAATTCCGGATCCTCCTTACATCGGCGATCGTAATCATGTTCCCAAATGTGTTCTACTCTAAATCCCAACTCGTTCAAAAAGTTCTGACGGTCCTGGGTAGCTTGATACAGTTGCTGAAAGGTGCAGTCGTGTCTGACCGGATGTTCTTCCAATTTCATGTTGGGGTAGCATTCGGGGCACCCGTGCCAGAAGCAACCGTAGAACTCGTAGACGGTCTGCATGTTCATGTTGTAACCGTCGATAGACAGGTGAGCTATCTTCATCTCTCCACCGTTCCTGGCATGGCGGATGTCCTGGTTAGTCTCGTGGGCAATCCATCGCAACCATCTCAAAGCTTTGATGGAGTACTTCCGCTCGGGTGAGTATCCTTCCGGGGGTAAGATGGCAACAGTTTCCCTCGGCATGAAGTTGCGGCGGAAAGCTAGATTGGCGGTACTGGCAAAGGTAATGCATTCCACGAACGGATCCACTTTGACGAGGGACAGGAGGGTGCCTCTGAATTTACCGCAACAACGTCTCAAGATATCTACGTCAGACCTGCAGTACTCCTCCATCTCTTTGGCAAAGTTGAACTCCTCTCTCCTCTGCACTTTGTCTTGGTACCAGGCCAGGAACTCCTCTCGGGCTTTACCTCTCATCCCGTCGGGTATGTAAGTCTCGATAGGTGGATACAGTCCCACATAGTTTTGGTTTGCTGTAGTGTTAAAGAGATGAGGGAAGTAACCTTTCTTCAACTCGGTCAGTCCAAAGGCAGATGGTAGACGGCTCAAGGCATCGGGTAAAAAGTTGTACGAGTCCACAAACCTCACACCGTGGGCAGACATCGTCATGATTTTAGCGCCATTCATCAGTACCTGTTTAAAATAAATAAAGTTTTTGAGTAATCTTATTCTTTTGTAGAAAAAAAAAATTGAAAAAATGAAAAAAATGAAAACTTACATCTGGTTTGATGCAGGCTCGGTTGACCAAAAAGTGGAGGATGAACTGGCCGTCGTATCCCTTCATGTTGTGGGCGATGGCTGTGGCTCCCTCATGACACATTTTCTTGGTCTTGCCGTCACTGGAACAGGTGTTGAATAGCCAAACCATAAATTGGTCCAAGGTGGTCTCCCCTTTAAAAATGACTTCTCGTCCGCCTCCCGGTAGGTTGGAACATGTCTGGCAGTAGTCTTCGATAGGTAGGTTAATGCATGCTTCACAGGCCCGATGAACCACGCAAAAGTTGGGGACATGCTCTCCGGTTTCCTGGGTACACTCGAAATCGTAGAAGATGTATAGGTCGCTCTTCTTCTTTTTCTTTTTGGGGATGGGTACCGTCTGCACGTAGCACAAGTGTCCCTCTCCCACCTGCTCCTTGCAAATGCTACAGTAATGGTCTTTATCGGCGCATTTGTGGACAGGTTTCAGGCGTTTAGTGATCCAACTACCGCATTCCTCGCATCTAGTCATCAGGTCGCATACGCTATTACCAGACTTGTTGGGTTTGAAATGGTTCCAGTAACATCTCATACTATGAAAATTACCGCAACAACTGTTGCATTCCACGTTAGCGTCTTCCCAGGGGCAAGGGGGTGAAGCCAGGCACCAGTAACATCTTACAGGGCAAACACTTCTATGGTTATCCATGTGATAGTATCCAACATCGCAAAAATCGCAATAGTATTGTTTCTCCACCAGACCAGGCATGGAAGTGATGGCATCGTAGTGGTTATCGGTGTACAAGATGTGTAAAATCTTGGGTCGGATTCTGTCATTGGTTACGGCCCCTCTGTAAAGATTAAATGAAATATTAAGTACATGGAAACACATACAAAGTAAATTCAATTAAACTCACAGAGAAGTTAAACCATACTTACTTGTACAGAACGTCAAATTTTAGAGTTTTGGCAACAGCGTTCTGCTGGTAAAGTTTCAGCCTGTAGTTGGGCGTCAGGACTTTTTGGAATTTCTCCCACTCGGCTGGACCGCAACCATGTTCACTGGACACACCCGCCTGATCGCATAAAGCTTTGGCCCTTTCCTTCTGCAGTTTGAAGTTTTTGGGTCTTCTAATCTTGTCCCACTCTTTATTCCACTCCTCCGAGTCTTTTTCCGGCTTGTTCGCATGGACCATAGTGACTACGATGGCACGAGACAGACACATGTGGTCCTCGTCATTCACGATACTGATAATGGACTTCTTCCCCTTCCTGAATGCCTCCTTATCATTATGTAGGTGTTTGATTTGGTTCCCACCACTGCCCATGGGCATCTCAACATGGAGCAAGTCTATAGTGGTCTGGCCGTCTTCCATTTTAAAGTCCTCGTTGGATTGCTGGACCTTTTGGACTTCTTTTAAAATGGCGTCCCCGGACATCTCGGTACTCTGGGAGAACGGGATCCATATCTCAGATTTCAAAGAAGGATGGTGTACAATGGCCCGAACGTAATCTGCATCCTTGATACCGTTCTCGTCTTTTAGGTCGTCCACCAAAGTGTTCATGATCTTGGGCAACACTTTGGGAAACTGGGTGGGTGTAATGTCCTTACTCATGTCTTTAAACTGGACGGTGTACTTTTTTCCCATAGTCCTAAACTTGCGGGACTGGTAGGCTTTGTTGACATTGATGTCGTAGTAATCCCGTACATCTTTAGCGTCAAAGTCACGCTGTTTGTTGGTTTCTTCTTCTCTTTTTTCCTTCTGGGTAGATTCAACATCTTCCCGGGTCTTTTCTCTAATGTCAGCAACAGTTTTCTTGTCAGCAGCCATCTCGGTCTCTTGTCAAGGACAAAATGATGTTGGCTCTGTGAAAATTGGGGTTTATATATACATAGGGAATTCTAGAACATTCGGTCACGTGTCTGATCACGTGATCACGTGTCATTTGACCTTGAGCATGACCTTGAGTTTTACATCCATGACCTTGACTCTGTCCTTGAACGGGAAAGACACGTGTCAGTTATATATTACTTAAAGAATAAGCAACTAAGTGCATGACCTTATTGTACTAACCATTTATTCTACAGAATTCCAGGTGACTGACTTTATTGTACTGACCGACTTTTCTATAGCGCGCCCGACATTAATGACGTCATATGTTCTTGACACTTCTAGAAAGTTCTTACTGGCAAGCTGCCAGCGCGTGCCGTTGACACGAAAGGTTGTTTGAAAGTCAAAGTAGCACGTGCTGTTGACACGAAAGGTCGTTTCAAAGTCAAAGCTGCAGGTGCAGGATAAAATGACGTCATAGGTTTTTGACACTTCTACACAGTTCTTACTGGCAAGTAGCCAGCGCGTGCCGTTGACACGAAAGGTCGTTTGAAAGGCATATGTTCTAGAAAGTTCTCACTGGCAAGATGCCAGCGCGTGCCGCTGACACGAAAGGTTGTTTGAAAGTCAAAGTAACACGTGCTGTGAAAGGTCGTTCAAGTGCACTAAGAGCTAGTACATATGCAAATTAGATAGAACACTCTAGAACAATGATTTGAGTATATATTTCACACACATTTTCAAAGCCAGTCATTCATGCTATGTGCTTCATAGGAGACACAACTAAGATGGCATCTCAACAAATTTCTGATATTGATTTAACCAACTTTGACTTTCAATGGCCAAACGGCAATGTACAGCAGCAGCCTGCAGACAACAAAATGGACGACATCCATAGCAATTGTCAGCGCATGACTGCCATGATGGAAGATGTACAGACATCCATTTCCAAGATGCAAGCCGACATTCAAACATTGATGGAGAACAAGAGAAATGCAGAAGAAGGAGGAGAGGAACCACCCAAGAAGAAAGCCAGATACGTATGTTACAATTGCAATGAAGAGGGACATTTTGCTACCGAATGTCCTCAGCCGCCCAAGAAGCAGAACGACATTTGCTACAAGTGCCAAGGCACGGGACACTGGGCCAAAGACTGTCCTGTACAACAGGAATACAACACGTATCCGGGACCCAACAACTATGGACCCAACAACTACGGACCTAACAACTACAGGCCAAATTACCCCAGACCCATCTATGGAGCAAACAGAGGACGACCCATCTATGGAGCAAACAGAGGACGCTCACCTATGGCGAGTCAGAATGTGAGACCACAGTACAGTGCATAGACTTTTTTCTGAAACTTGTACAATGTTGAATAAAATATGTATAAACTTTTAATTTGTCTTTATTAATTCTTTCATCTAGTTGTAGGGGGAAATTATTCTTTCCACGAATAGATGATTTTCTAGAACAACACTTAAAAATAGGTCTGGGACTTTCCAAACACCTAAATATAGTTCTGGGAATTCCCTTGGAATTTACCATGGACTTCCCCCATTCTATAAATAAACATGGAATTCCCCTCGGAATTCCCCCTTTCCCATACACAAATCCCGGAATTCCCCTGTTCTAAAAATACTACCGGACCAGCGGGGAGCCTTACACTACTGGGCTATTCGTGAGGCCATCTTGAACCATAGTATGACCGCCGGCTAGATTTGTCAAACTTCGGGAACAACTTCGGGAGTGCTGTAAAAATCTTTGGCATGCCAAAAAATTCCCGATGGCACTCCCGAAGGACCATCTTCGAAACAGGTTCGTGTAATCATCTTGCCCTTCGTAAGACCATCGAGAAGGCATCTTGCGTATTCGTAACATCTTTGTTTCTCCTTCGAATTACCATCGAGACCATCGGGGAAATTTTGCCATACGAAGGCATTACGAACGAGTCAAGAACCTCCCGATGGATTTAGGAAGGCTATACGACTTCGTGACAACCTCGCAATTCCATGGAAACAACATCGTAATGTCATCGTACTCTAGTACGATGATGTTAAGATGGGATCCCGATACAAAAGATGGCAGACACATATATTAAATAAAACATTTCAAATTCATAATATTCAAAGCCATTTTTAAAGTATTTTTCTAAGTAAATCCAAATTTATCAAAATAAAAACTTTTTTGTCTTCTTCAAATTTGAAAGTTCAATTTGCAAGTTCACAATCAATGCATTATAAAGCAAAATGGCGTGCCTTGATAATGTTACGATAAGGAAAAAGAAGGCCGAAGCATTGCTTTTTAAATGCATCTAAGAGAGCATGTACAGATTCAGTATTTTCTATAATTACTGGTAATTCTAGTATCTTGTTGTGGCATATATCCATTTTCATCTTTCTTACATTTAATCATCACGTCTTCCACTTGTTTCCACCAATGATGTTTATAAATGAAATTCGTGATATTTTAAGACGATTTTTTGTTGACAATAATACATATCAACTGCAACGCAAAGGTCACTGCTAACTGAACCCGTTGTCTATTTGTCCGTCTGGTTGTGTACTTTCACATTTAGTTCTCTAAGAACTGTAATGATATGCCTTGTAAAATCAAACTTTCAAAGATGGTCGAGCATGATCAGAATCAACACTAACCATGCTACATAGACCATACGTGCGATTCAGATATTGGATAATATATACCGTATTTGAGTTGCTAACTTTTGGGTATTTTTTGTATTTTTCTGAGACAGAAATGATAAAAGGCGGAGGAGGAAACCATTGATACTGTGCTACTGATAAAACATCCAAAACGTGATGAATTCCTGCTTATTATGGTCATAATCCGATGCATCGCATTCTAGATACGACGTCGTGAAGCAATCTAATAGCCTTCGTTAATACATCGTAAGCCTTCGTATGACCTTCGGATATGTTTTAAGATAAAATTTGTCCCGTCGTGATGAAATCGGGAGCGGTTCGGATACAATCGTGTAGTCATCTTTTAGCATCGTGTAATCATCTTTTAGCATCGTAAAAACATCGGTAGCTGAGCGAATCTTAACCATATTCGGGAGTAACTTCGCACGAAATTGAAAATTTCATATTCGTGTGTCCATCGGATATCATAATCGGGACAGTGTGAGGGCGTACACAGCCACACTATTCTAGCGATGGTCTAACGTCCTCAACGTGTGTCCAACGACAGTCTAACATCTTTGGCGTGTGCTTCAGGTATTGACAACGAAATATTTTCTGAAAATTAAGTTTTGCTGTAAACGTTGTAGATTGCGAGAAGGTCGCTGCCAGGTTGTTGACAAGTCGTTAGGCGAACGTTGCGAGATGTTTGGGCACGCTTTATAGAACGTTAACAGGTAAATTGTCAACTAGTTTTATGCGTTTGGAAGACGCTGAGGTCGTTTGGCGAACGTTCCCAATGCGCTACAAGGTCGCTATGCGATGTTGAGAACGTTGCTTCATAAATGATTTTCAGACCAAATCCCTACTTTTACCAGCGTGTTGAAGGTCGTTATACTCGTGCGTTGGCCAAAAAAGTCAAGGCGTGACAAGGATATAAACCACTTCGTAGGTGATCTTAAAATAGGACTTGAAATTCTTCACAACATTTGCAAATATGCGTCAACATTGATGAAGTCCCATTTTTAAGTTGCCTCCTCTATATCTGTGATCTTGATCTTTGACCTTGATAATCGAAAAAATGTTCTTTGTGTCATTTGTATTAAATGTATACTTTAAAGAGCTTGACCAAGATCTGTTGGTGAATGACACAGAGCATCTTCAATGATTTTGACGAATTTAATCCTGCGACCTTGACCTATAATATAATGGGTTTCTTCCTAAAAGTGTATGGGCATTTGAAAGATCTAGTCAAAATTGTGCTCTCTTGGTTTGTATATATAGATTTTAAGCATTTCCCTTCAGTGACCTTGATCTTTGACATTAGGCAATCAAATGGGTTCTTCTTCTTGTTATAAACAATAAGTGTAAGGAGTTTGGTTAACTCCAATGTATCATCGGGGCTGTATTAAAAGATTAGAAATTCTAATCTGTGAGCTTGACCTTTGATGCATTACCTTGAAAACCAATAGTCAAGAGTTCTTTCTCCTATCATAAGCAACAAGTGTATTGAGTTTGGTGAAGATCAATTTCAAACTGCACCCTCTAGGCTGTATGAAATTATTTTAAATTAAATCAAAATTTAAACATTTCCAGTCTGTCACCTTGACCTTATATTTCAAAAACAATAGAGTTCTTTCCCTTGTCATAAGAAATAAATGTATGGAGTTTAGTAAAGATCCAATCAAATCTGTGCATAGGATAAGAAAAATGATTTTTAACATTTCCAACTTGTGACCTTGACCTTTTACCAATGACCTTGAAAATCTATATGGTTCTGTCTCTTTCATAAGCAATAAGTATATCAAGTTTGGTCAATACTCAATAAAAACTGTGCCTCCTGGGCTGTATAAAAGGATTAACAACATTTTCAACCGGTGACCTTGACTTTTGACCCATGACCTTGAAAATCGATAGGGGTTTTCCTCTTGTCATGAGCAATAAGTGTATGAAGTTTGGTCAAGATCGAATCAAAATTGTGCCTCCTAGGCTGTATAAAAGTGCGTGACGTGCACAAACACACCCTCCCTCTCCCACACAGTCACCCTTACGCACTCTCGTACATGTACGCACCCTCACCAACGGTCGCATTATACCCCACTGCAATTATGCTGCGGGGATGATTAGCAAACATTTGTTTTCTTTGATGGAAGAGAAAATTGACAAATATTTGTCCTCCATGTTTGTACACGGAGTGGTATATTTCATTTTTTAAAGAATTATAATATTCACATTTTTAAGTTGTTCTAAAAATAGCTACCAATGACGTCATCAATACAGATTTTACCTCATCGCGATTTACATACGTTAAGGATAAGATTAGATTATTATTCTGTTGATGCAATTTGTACAGAAAGTTCAATTTTGTTTTCATCAATATGTCTTTCCCTTGCGAAAAAGACCAGAAATACTTAATCTATGTTGAATGACCCCTTTGACCTTTGACCCCTGAAAATGGAATGTTTGTACATTTAAATCTGTTGACGACATTGATATTTTGAAAGTAAATGTCTTCTAGTTTCATTTGACATATTATTTACCCATGTACTAATCTGTCGACTAAATTGTAAAATTTAGCTCTTTGGTCACCGTACTACTAGGAATTTTAGTTGGAAAATAAAAAATATGCCTTTCCTGGATTTTTTTTCCAATAAAACCATAGATTAGATGGGGTCCGAATTAGGTGCGGTAATATATTTACAAAGTCTATAAAATAAGTGAGGGGTCTGTGTGCCAGCTATTCACCTTTTCCTAACGTTCAGTTCATCGAGCAGGAACGAGCGACCACAGTGAACACTATAACACAGGCTTCTTGACACACACTCAATATCGTATATTGTTGACTGCGAGAGAATTAAAGTTCCATTTTCACAAAGACATGTGCAGTCAATGCATAACTGAAGAATTTGCTTGAGAGATAATTTAGACCAAGACTCTGGACCACAATGTTGAGAAATGATTGACTTGAGATCCTTTAAATATCTCTTCCTGTACGGTAATAAGGCTCCACATTCCAGCAGCATATGTTGATAGTCCTCAGGTGCTGATCTACAAAGTTGACAGGTCGGGTCAACACTGTGTTGATTAAATTTGCTAACTGTAGTTTCTGTAGAACTATGTTTATTGTGAGTGCTGTTGAGATTATCGTCAGGATCTTCTTTAACTCATGTTTATGAGTTGATAATATTGACAAATACTCAGTGTCCACTATATATCCAGTTTAAATTTCAAATTTGGCAAGCCATGCAAAAACAATGTTACATAATTTTATCTTCGTAAGGAATATGATAGATGCTCAGTTGTTACTCATCAACAGAATAAGACCTTCTGGATTACTCCAAGCTGTCAAAATATATTTTGAAGTTCTATTTTCCTAGTTGCGATACTGGTAGTTAATATGGTGTGATAGGGGTTCCTTCTTAGTTTTCATTTCTTTGAACCATTTTGCATATGCAGCGCCAAATTATTTCATTTTAGTGGCACCACCATCAACACACTGACATTTCGTTATTTTACAATGGGACTTTCAATGTTGAGATTAATCATGTATCTAGTGTTATTTGAATAGTGAAGTTCCATCAGGGAGTATATATATAACTCTGTATATACGCCCCTGTTTCTGTTTATTCCCTTTTCAAGCGGATCAAGAGTGGGAAGGGGGGGAGGTGTCCCGAACCCCCCCCCCCCCCCCAAAAAAAAAACTCCCCTAAATCCGCCCTTGCTTTTTCTTGTCTCACCAGAGTGTAATCCGCTGTTATCACTGCTAAATTTTCATATGTTGGGAATCTCCGCCTTACCTGGGAATCTGCCATCTCAGTGCCAGATCTTTATAATACTGCAACAAGTAGATATTGTTGCCTTGACCGAACAGCTCATCTAAATCCAAAAGTTAACGAAGATTTTTTTTTGTATTCTTCCTCATGATAAATAAATAAATATATAAATATATATATATATATATATATATATATATATATATATATATATATATATATATATGACTTTTTGTGTATTGATTTATTATTAGTAATACACTTTGATACTCAACTTGCAACAAGGTCATAGCTAGGCGGCACAGGTTTGCAATATATGCCCAGGAAGAGCCAGCATCTCCTGCTTGCATGCATCACCCGTCGCTTCAATTCTGTAGAATTGTCACACCCGGTTACTTTCATTTCGGAAGATA
Organism: Pinctada fucata; assembly: GCA_028142955.1. Taxonomy (NCBI): domain Eukaryota; kingdom Metazoa; phylum Mollusca; class Bivalvia; order Pterioida; family Pteriidae; genus Pinctada; species Pinctada fucata. The sequence continues at coordinate 67,544,557 of AP027105.1, read as the reverse complement.
AAATTATATTCTGTGGTTGGATGGTTCAAATGGTCTACAATATGACAGCATGTTACGTCTTCAAATTCATAGAATCATTTAAAAAAAAAAACAACCAGACATGCACGTTCCGGGTACTTAACACTCGTCAGTGATATCATCCACCATTCTTGACAATGGGTCATCATGGAGTATGCCGAGTTCCCCGTATCGACAGTAGAACTTCCTCAGTGACGATGTAAGTCGGTCACAGTCGTATCCCTGATTGAGAATCTGATCTGAAAGACGCATAGCTCTCAGAGCCAAATCTGTGTATTTGGTACTTGCTCTGGTATTAATCATCAATTGAGATATGAACACGCCATAAGCAGGTAATAAAGGGATGTTGCTACTTAGAAAAGGAAAGTTTGTGATGCTGAAATTGAAGTCAGTTTGTCAAAGAGTGAGGTGTTCATGTGACCATCAGTGTCGTAGGACATGATTATGTCCAAATACTAGTAGTATGCTGAATTATTTGCCTCTGAGTTTCTTTTAATTCAAGCTCCGAGGGATAGAATCTGCTATGGTAATAGGCAAATTTTAGATTATTGATGGACAGCGCATCGTCTATATATCTGTAAGTGAATTAAAGTCAGAAGGTAAGTACCTATTCCCTTCAGAGACCAAAGATTGAATGAATTCAGCTTCGAACGAGAAAGGAAAAATGTCGGTAAGGAGTTGGGCACAATTGGTTTCCATTGGAATTGCAATTTGCTGGAAGACCTTTCCTCCAAACACCAATATTGTCGATCAGGAAGTTTAACATCTGAATAATATCTGTTTCAGTGTACTTATTTTTAGAATTAGATTTTTCTATTACAAAGTAGGTTTTGTCATAGTTAACAACAATCGATTCATATACTAGGCGATTGCCGTTCTTGCTTGTTAACGAATCACTTATAATTTTTGCAAGTCTTTCTTTCAATTTAGAATGCGGTATTGTCGTATAAAGTGTTGAAAAATCAAAGACTTTGATCGAATGGACTCTGTTGAAATGTGTGGATTTCAGATGTTCTAAAAGTTCCTTCGAATTCTTTAAAATCCATATATGGTTAATACCGCTTCGAAAACATAAGTACTGTCGAACAATATTTTTGAAGTCCAGATTTGATTTCAGATAAAACTTTGGTAAGTCATATCGATACGGATTTGGTTGAACATTTTGAGGAACTAGCGATGAAACGTTGTTTGTACGGATTTTTATGCAGTTTAGGTATACAATATAAGTGTGGGTTGGGGTTAAGTTTACTTAATGTGAAGAATTCCTTGCACCGAGTATGTAAACTGTTAAAGTAATAATTAAATCAAGCTGACTTATGAACTTGTACCAAGGTTGACAAATTGTTGGTAAAATCATATTTTTACTAATTTCTGAGAATCATTTAAACAAAGTGCATACAAAATAGATGGAATAAAATTATGAATCGCAAAGCGATACAAGTCCCCTACCAGCTTTAATCCATGTCCTGTTACTTACACCAAAATATGAATGCCCACTTAAAAATAAGTTCAATTAAACAAAATGTTTTTCATAAAAAAAACAGATGTCTCCCCCCTCCCTCTAAGTAACTTTGACCTTAGGCCAAAATGCAAAATGATGTGAAACCTTTGAGTCATGGGCAACATCATACTAAAACATGAAAGTGATTCATTACGTTGTTTGAGGTAAAGCCCAAATATGATTGGCATATACAATTTCAGTATAAGCATATTTAAAGAAATTGACTTTGGTCACATGACCTTGGATATAGGTGATCTGAAACCTACACTCACTGACGAGGGTTAAATACCCGAAACATGCATGTCTGGTCCATGCTGCAAACTTATCTGCTTTTAAATGATGCTATTGAATTTGAAGACGTTTAACATTGTATGGATCATGAGCAACAAAAAACTGAATTAGTGATTGGATACACGGTTCAAAATATAAAGCCTAAACATTATTAGCATAGACAATTTCAGCCTGGACATGCTTAGCATATACAATTTCATTACCAAAGTAAGAAGCTACCTTAACCATGTGACCTTGGGACAATGTGATAAGAAACATTTAGTCCTTAGAAACAACATACTAAAATATGAAAACAATTGTAAGAAGGGTTCTGAAGATATAGCCCAGACAATATAAGTACGTACAATTTCATTAAAAAGAACTAAATGCTCTTGACCTTTGGCACATGACCTTGGGTCAAGATGATAAGAAACCCTCCAATCCTGAGCAACAGCATTCTATAGTATAAGAGTGATCCAGTATACAATTCCACAGATATAGCCCAGACTCAATAGCATTTACAGTTTCATTAAAAAATGTAATACTTGACCTTAGTCATATGACCTTGGATCAAGGAGGTGTGAAACCTTTGGGTCATCAGCACCATCATACTAAAATATGACGTGATCCGATCACGGTTCAAAAGATTCAGCCTGGACATAATACATGTAACAAATACAATTTCATTTAAAATATACTAATTGACCTTGACTTTGGTCACATGACCTTGAGTCAACGTGATGTGAAACCTTTACGTGATAAGGCTAGACTGACAACAACATACTAAAATATGACGGTAATCTGATAAATAGTTAAAAGAGATACAGCCCCAATGGGATAGCATGTACAATTTCATTAAAATGTACTTAGTAACTTTGACCTTGATCAAATGACCATAGGTCCAGGTGAAACCTTTTGGTCATGACTAAATACATTCTTAAACTTGAAAGCAATCCAGTATGCGGTCCAAGGGATAAAGCCTGAACAAGAATGTATCTACAATTTCATTAAAAATGTAGTAAGTGACCTTGGCCTTGGGTCAAGGTGATGTGAAGCCTTCGGGTCATAAGCAAAAACATACTAAAATATGAAAGTGATCCGGCAAACGGTTCAAGAGATATAGCCCGGACAAGAATGTTTGCACAATATCATTAAAAATGCACTAAGTGACCTTGACCTTGGTCACATGACCTTGGGTCAAGGTGATGTGAAACATACGGGTCATAAGCAACAACATACTTAGATATGAAAGTGATCCAGCAAATGGTTCAAGAGATATAGCCCGGACAGGAATGTATGCATAATTTCATTAGAAATGCACTGAGTACCTTGACCTTGGTCACATGACCTTGGGTCAAAGTGATGTGAAACCTACGGATCATAAGCAACAACATACTAAAATATGAAAGTTATCCGGCAAACGGTTCAAGAGATATAACCCGGACAGGAATGTATGCATAATTTAAAAAAAAATGCACTAAGTGACCTTGACCTTGGGTCATAAGCAAAAACATACTAAAATATGAAAGTGATCGGGAAAACGGTTCAAGAGATATAGCCCGGACAGGAATGTATGCATAATTTCATTAAAACGCACTAAGTGACCTTGACCTTGGTAACATGACCTTGGGTCATGGTGATGTGAAACCTTTGGGTCATAAGCAACAACATACTAAAATATGAAAGTTATCTTGCAAACGGTTCAAGGGATATAGCACAGACTTGAATGTATGTACAGTTTCATTAAAAATGCACTAAGTGACCTTGACCTTGGTCACATGACCTTGGGTCAAGGTGATGTGAAACATACGGGTCATAAGCAACAACATACTTAAATATGAAAGTTATCCGGCAAACGGTTCAGGAGATATAGCCCGGACAGGAATGTATGTATAATTTCATTAAAAATGCACTAAGTGACCTTGAACTTGGTCACATGACCATGGGTCAAGGTGATAATAAACCAACGGGTCATAAGCAACATCATACTAAAATATGAAAGTTATCCGGCAAACGGTTCAAGAGATATAGCCCGGACAGGAATGTATGCATAATTTCATTGAAAATGCACTAAGTGACCTTGACCTTGGTCACATGACCTTGGGTCAAGGTGATGTGAAACCTTCGGGTCATAAGCAACAACATACTAAAATATGAAAATGATCCCACAAACGGTTCAAGAGATCAAGAGATATAGCCCGGAGAGGAATGTATGCATAATTTCATTAAAAATGCACTAAGTGACCTTGACCTTGGTCACATGACCTTGGGTCAAGGTGATGTGAAACCTTCGGGTCATAAGCAACAACATACTTAAATATGAAAGTGATCCGGCGAACGGTTCAAGAGATATAGCCCGGACAGGAATGTATGTATAATTTCATTAAAAATGCACTAAGTGACCTTGAACTTGGTCACATGACCATGGGTCAAGGTGATGATAAACCAACGGGTCATAAGCAACATCATACTAAAATATGAAAATGATCCCACAAACGGTTCAAGAGATCAAGAGATATAGCCCGGAGAGGAATGTATGCATAATTTCATTAAAAATGCACTAAGTGACCTTGACCTTGGTCACATGACCTTGGGTCAAGGTGATGTGAAACCTTCGGGTCATAAGCAACAACATACTTAAATATGAAAGTGATCCGGCGAACGGTTCAAGAGATATAGCCCGGACAGGAATGTATGTATAATTTCATTAAAAATGCACTAAGTGACCTTGAACTTGGTCACATGACCATGGGTCAAGGTGATGATAAACCAACGGGTCATAAGCAACATCATACTAAAATATGAAAGTTATCCGGCAAACGGTTCAAGAGATATAGCCCGGACAGGAATGTATGCATAATTTCATTAAAAATGCACTAAGTGACCTTGACCTTGGTCACATGACCTTGGGTCAAGGTGATGTGAAACCTTCGGGTCATAAGCAACAACATACTAAAATATGAAAGTGATCCCACAAACGGTTCAAGAGATCAAGAGATATAGCCCGGAGAGGAATGTATGCATAATTTCATTAAAAATGCACTAAGTGACCTTGACCTTGGTCACATGACCTTGGGTCAAGGTGATGTGAAACCTTCGGGTCATAAGCAACAACATACTAAAATATGAAAGTGATCGGGCAAATGGTTCAGGAGATATAGCCCGGACACGATGTGTGACAGACGGACAGACGGACAGACAGACAGACAGACGGACGACGAAGGCAAAACCAATATGTCTCCTCCCCGTTGAGGGGGAGACATAATACGTATATTAGAAAAAGTCGGGAAAACAGAAAATTTTATGAAATTTGCTAAGGATAAACATCAAAGGAGTACCTAACAGCTACTCAGTCTCAAAGTCGAGAAGGCAAGGCCAAATCGCGAGAATTCCCATCGGAACGGTTGCGAACCCCGGAATGAACAACATTCCGAAGCGAGACCAGGTGCCCGAGGAGAGTCAGCGTCTCCTGATTGCATGCAACACCCGTCCTAGCTCCATGGAAACCTGTCAAACTCGGTGATTGTCTCGATGTACACCTTGATGTATAGGTCAGGTAAGTATGTCTTTTTTGGTGATGACGACAGCCATTCAATCACAATGTAGAATGTCACTGATCATTCTGGAATGGGGGATCTGATATGCTTTATGATATTCCAGTAGCGACAGATGAACTTCCGCAATTATGATCTCAGCTGTTGTGTGATATAACCCTGAACAAGTAGCTTACTTGCAAGTCGTCTCGCTCTAATGATGAAATCTTCATATTTGGAACATGCCCTGGTGTAACGTATCAGTTGAGAAACAAAATCGTCATAAGCAGGAGAAGACGGAATGTTGCTACTCATGAAAGGGAAGTTAGTTATGTGGACACTGAACCATAACTTTTGTAAAAACAGGTCAATCAAAACCATTTTTAAAACTTAATCTGTATTGTACTATTATGTATTTACATAACAAAATCAACAACAACACTAAAGAAAAGTCTGGAAAACTGAGAATTTCATGAAAGTTGGTAAGTCCAAGGACCATCACTCCTGTAAAAATGGGTGAATCGAAATCAAACTTGAACTTGATCTGTATAACACTAAGATGTATTCACATATAAAACAATTATTTCAATATCTGCAATAACAGAGAATAAAAGTCCGGAAAAATTAGATTTTCATGAAATTTGTTAAGTTCAAGGGCCATAACTCCTGTCAAAATGATTTAATCGAAACCAACCTCGAACTTGATCTTTATAAAACAAATATAAGGCATATTCAAATATAAAAAAATATTTCAATATCTGTAACAACATGGAAGAAAAATCTGGAAAACTGAGAATTTCATGAAATTTGCTAAGTCCAAGGGCCATAACTCATCACCAAACATGAGATACTTACCTGATATGTACATCAAAATGTACATCGAGATAATAACCGACTTTGACAAGTTCCCATGGAGCTGTTGCGACTGGTGTTGCATGCAATCAGGAGACACTGCACCTGGCCTCACTTCGGAATGTTACTCATTCCTAGGTTTACAACCGTTCCGATGGGAATTCTCATGATTTGGCCTTTCCTTCTCGACTTTCAGACTGAATAACTGATAGGTACTTCTTTGATTTTTATTCTTGTAAAGATAGGTCAATCAAAACAAAACTCAAACTTGATCGGTATCACATTGAGATATATTCACATACAAAAAATGAGTTCAACATATACAACAACAGCGAAAAAAGTCTGGAAAACTAAAGTGTGACGGACGGACAAATAGGGTGGAAACTATAAGTCTCTTCTCTTCAGGGAACTAATAAAAATCTAGATAATAAACAGTACTTGTTTACAATAGAAACGAAAGAAAATCCCCCAAAGGAAGTGAACACCAGATGCCCGTTCCAGTAAAGCTTTTTCAGTTACCTATTAATGCAAGGCTTTACAATAAATTATAGAAATTGAATGTAGGTTTTAGCGATCATGAGAAGAAAAGAAATTAAGTGTTCCAACTCGTGACCTTCCAGAACAACATTTCAAACCAATTTTAATGCATCAGACACGTGTTTCGGGATAGCCAGTGGTACTTCAAGCCAAGGAGATGTTCAGATACAGCCAAAGGGATGAGGGCAAAATTGACCATATTTGGCCCGAATCCAAATTTTTGAAAAAAAATCTTTTTTTCTTCCTCCGTATGTTTGTTGTAAACAAAAAAGTACTTATTTTATTATATTTCTTGACTATCCTAACTTTTGGGGCAAAATAATTGAAAATTCAGCTCTATTGCATCACAATAGAAATGAAGATTTCTCGCCAATAGACATACATACATACATACATACATACATACATACATACATACATACATACATACATACATACAATTGTATGTCCCAGAGCAAGCACATGTAATAGGTTCAATATTTTATGGGACATTCCATGTATGGAAAGCATGACTTTGTTAATAATACGGAAGTGTTTCAACTCTATACCTTCTTGAAGAAAATTTCAAACCGATTTTCATGCACCAGACACGTGTTTCGAATATCAAATTATCATCAGTGATGCTACCAGCCAAAGTGCTTTTCATACGCCACCCAAATTCATTTCACTAGCGCCCTCTGGTTTAAATTTTAGAACTTTAGAACTCTGCATTTACTTTACAGAGAGTGCGCGGCTCCAAATTTCCTGTAGGGTCGATTCAGTAGCATATCCAAATAAAATCTATCTTCAAAAAAGCAACTTGCATGTTACTAGCACTTGCTCTATGCATGTACTACCATTATTTATGTGTTGAATGGCAAATATGGATAACGACCATATCCTTGCATATAGCACAAAATCGATAACCCAGAAAATCAGAAACCGAAGGCATACAAAACCAGTACAAAACAGGAACCAAAGCAAACAAACAAAACATCCACCATATGAAATGACGCGAACTCCCGATATGGGAGTGAGACCAGGTGTCCAGGAAGAGCAAGCATCTCCTGCTTGCATGCAACACCCGCCGCTTCAATTCGGTAGAACTGTCACATCCGGTTACTTTCATTTCGGAAGACATAGAGTACAATCTTTGGTTCGATGGTTCATATGGTCTATGACAGAATATCATCCACCATTCTGGAGAGTGGGACATCATAGTGTATGACGAGTTCCCCATATCGGCCGTAGAACTTCCTCAGTGACGATGTTAGTCGGTCACAAACATATCCCTGACTGAGAAGCTTATCTGAAAGACGCCTGGCTCTCAGAACAAAATCCGTATATTTGGTACTTGCTCTGGCATAGCGTATCAACTGAGATATGAACACACCATAAGGAGGCGATGAAGGGACGTTGCTTAACTCAGAAAAGGAAAGTTTGTTATGCTGAAATTGAAGTCGTCACCTTTTGTCATAAAGTGAGGTGATCATGTGACCATCAGTGTTGTGGGACAGCATTATGTCCAAATAGGATGCTGAATTATTTGTCTCTGTAGTTTCTTTGACTTCAAGCTCCGAAGGATAGATACTGCTGAGGTAATCCGCGAATTTTGGATCATTGATGGACAACACAACGTCTATGTATCTGTAAGTGAAATTGAAGTCAGAAGCTAAGTATCTTTTCTCTTCAGAGACAAAAGATTGAATGAATTCAGCTTCGTATGAGTAAAGGAAAATGTCGGCAAGGAGTGGGGCACAATTGGTCCCAATTAGAATTCCGACAATTTGCTGGAAGACCTTTCCTCCAAACACCACAAAATGTTGTCGATCAGAAAGTTTACCATCTGAATAATATCTGTTTCAGTGTACTTATTTTCAGAATCGGACTTTTCTTTTACAAAGTAGGTTTTGTCATAGTTAACAACAATAAATTTGTATTTGCGATTGCCATTCTTACTTGTAAACGCATCACTTATAATTTTTGCGAGTCTTTCTTTCAATTTAGAATGTGGGATTGTAGTGTAAAGTGTCGAAAAATCAAAGGCTTTGATCGAATGGACTCTACATAAATGAGTGGATTTCAGATGTTCTAAAAGTTCCTTCGAATTCTTTAACATCCACATCTTGTTCATACCACTGCGAGAATATACTGTCGAACAATATTTTTGAAGCCCAGATTTGATTTCAGATAAAACTTTGGTGAGTAAGATCGATACAGATTTGGTGGAACATTTTGAGGAACCAACGATGAAACGGTTTTTTTTTGTACGGATTCTTATGCATTTTAGGTATACAGTATAAGTATGGTAAATCTAAATCTAAATTGTTAGTGTCGAAACCAAAGGAAGCAAGAGCTGATTAGTGGTTATCTATTACATGTATTTCAGAGGCAGAAAGGTTTATATAGGTGAAAGTGGGATTTCCAGGTGTCGAATTTAAACCCAACTCTTTAACTAGACTGTCGAAATAGTACTTTTTGCAAGAAAATGTGTAATTATTTGAGGCTTTGTCTGCTGGTGTGATGACATAATGTTCTTGAGCTAGGCAAGCTCTGTGATAACATCAGGGTCTTTAAAAATAGACTCGAATCTGGTGTTTACAGTTGATTTTAATCGGTAAATTCTAGATAAAAGTAACCCTCTGATGGATTTTATTCATTCGGAAGGGATGTCGAGCTGTACATCCTCTTTCTTTGCCCAACGTCTTGCGTATTTCTCACAAGAGTCCATGATAATTTTGACATTTTGATTCCATGTAAAGGACATACTTTCTCTATATTTGGGACCCTTTTTTACATTTCTCTCAACTTGTCGTTCTTGACTATACTAAGGTCACCAGTAATAACGTGTCCACAAGGAGAGTAGTTGAAATCCGATGAAGAACATTCGCAAGGAAGTGGATGTAGTGAGGGATTACTTAAATCAATACACTGCAAGAGTCGTTTGTAATCAAGTCTCCTATCATTTTACTATCATTTTCGGTAAGAATGACCAATTTTTGGTGGGAAATAACACTCATATAAATTTACAATATCTTTTTTTTTTTGGACACCAATTCAGTAAATATAAAATCACAACAATTATTTGAAATATTGAAATCAATAAGAAAACAATTTTTGAAAATGGCAAAAAAGAAAATGCGACCAAAAACAGCAGATTTGGTCCCTACCCCTTTATTTTAGCAGTTTACTACTTTGGTTTTTTTATTCTGTGTACTGTTATATGCTTTGTAAAGAGTACACTGCTCCTTTCCTGTACGGTCGACTAAGATTAATTAAAGTTGAATAGTATGTCTGACCTAAAGAGCATTGGAGAGATGGTTCAAAGATGTTAATTTCCTTTAGTTTCGATGGTGTTTTAGAATGGAATGACAAGTTTCCACAAAAGCATAGTATTGCATTATGTCAAATTGATAAAGGGCAAAAACAACGATTCTCGCAGGCAATAGAGCTGCAAAGGAAGTAATACACATGAAACATTCGATTGCGGGGAACGTGTTTGCAAAGGAAAATAAGTGTTACACAGTGGATAATAAGACAATTGAAGTGTTCCAACTCATTAACTTTTTGAACATTTCAGCAGATTTGGCCCCTACCCCTTTATTTTAGTAGTTTACTGCTTTGGTTTTTTTTTTATTCTATGTACTGTTATATGCTTTGTAAAGAGCACACTGCTCCTTTCCTGTGGGGTCGACTCAGATTAATAAAAGTTTTATTTATATCAAAAATAGTAGGTATGACCAAAAGAACGTTGGATGTTAATTTCCTTTAGTTTCGATGGTATTTTAGGATGAAATGACAAGTTTCCACAAGAGCATAGTAATTCATTATGTCAAATTGATAAAGGGCAAAAACAACGTTTTTCGCAGGCAACAGAGCTGCAAAGGAAGTAATTTATACACATGAAACATTCAATTGCGGGGAACGTTTGTAAAGGAAAATAAGTGTTACACAGTGGATCCAACTGGATAATTCTTGAAAATTTCAAACCAATTTTTATGCACCAGACATGTTAGTCTTCATCAGTGGTACTTCTAGTCAATGTGATTTTCCGACAAAGTATAACAAGGAAGTTAAGTGCATTAAATGCAATTACCTACAACTAGTAAGTACAATGACGATGGGTAACTTGCATGTTACCACGTGCCTGAGCAGCTACATGCAGGGCAGGGAACTTCTATAAACTTCTATAAAAGACGTCTCTCAATGTCTGGGGTTGTTCAGCAACTGACGTGTAATAATAATTGGTTACTTGGTTATTGATTACTAGTACTTATCAGGGTATGTTTTCATGTACAAGTATAGAAGTATAAGATCGTATGAGTGTGATTTAAGGTATTCGATGGGTAATGAAGGAAATTATGACAGAAACATTGAAATAAGATGTATTATCATTCAATATATTCCTGTGTTATATTATTTTTTAAAAACTTTGGCACTAGCCTAGTAGATATCGAAAGAAGAAATAATTTGAAAAGGTTCGTGTTTATGAGTTATCTCCCCTTGCTGAAAAATGAAGAAAAAATTAATTACAGAAAAACTAATTGGTGAACTTTTGATTTTTCAGTGAAATTTGATGACATATATTTTTTAGGAATTTTTGACCAATAGAAATTTGATGCCCCGTCATTCTGTTGAAAAATTAAAGGAATATGAACTTTTTCCCATAGAGTTCAATGTAAACTGTAAGGGCCCATAACTCATACAGTAACTGATTATTTTAGATATTCAAATAGGTAGAAAAATTTAATTAATTTTTACTATATAACTATGCTGTGCTTTTAGGTCTCAGGATTGCATAAATGGGTGGCCCAATTACTTCTCATTACCCATCGAATACCTGAACCAGGTTATGTCATTTCACTACAAAACAAAGGAAGGGATCTCCGACAACACCCACAGCAAAACCCCAAAATACCTGATGAAAAACACAGAGCAGACAAAAAGAAGGGAGGAGATCTCCAACAAGACTCTGTTGCAGCATCAACAGTAAAACACCAAAACACCCGATGAAAAAACACAAAAGACGAGTACAGCACGAGACGGAAAAGAGACACACGACATGTAAACATCAAACACAAAAGACTACACATAAACCGACGAGACCAATGGGTAACCGGTGCCGACTTTGGACGGCCATTTGTCACGCAATTAGCAAATGGTGTACAGGAAGAGACACGCAAGTAGCAAGTAGCAAAGTAGCAAGAAGCAAGTAGCAAAGTACACGCAAGTAGCAAATCAAGTACAGGAAGAGACGCAAAAGGGACAAGGAACGTCAACGCACAACACAGAAACATCAAACACAAAGGACTACACATGAACCAACGAGACCAATGGACCACCGGTGCCGACTTAGGACGGCCATCTGCCACGGAAATAGCAGAAGGTGTGGTTATCCTGGATTTCGTGCGCACAACCCTCCCACTTTTCCGATTACCCATATACATTCATTTACACCCATATCCGATTACCCAAATCATCCCATTACAATATACATGGGATGATTTTTTTAATCCGTTAGCGAGTTAGGAGACAATTTCAATGACAAATATTGATAATCATATCCCAGTACATAGTACAAAATCGATAATTCAGAAAATCATAAATCGAAGGCATACAAAATCAGGATAATAGAAGAACCAAAAACAAACAAAGGAAAACCTCCACCATATGAAAAGAAGCAAACTCCCAATATGACAAAATTGTCATTAAACAAAACATGACAAATTAAGCATATAGTGATTCATTTATATATTTGTAGATTATAAATGAAAATTCAGACTCTCAAGCAGTTTACTTCAACAATTTACTAGTTTCAATCTTGTTTGAGAGGTAAAATAAAATGATGAATACATCTTTCAGTATATCTTTCATATAAACATTTATAGTGTACTATTCTATTGTTTTCCTAAAGAAAAATATGGTTTACTGTTTTCTCAAGTATCTTCAACTATCGGTAACAAATTTCATTGTGACATGGACAATTATACAATGACTTAACTAATTTACTACATGAAAAAAAAAATTATTAGATTTTGGTGAATGGTGAATAAGGAAAATAAATCTTTAACTCTTTTGAAGTGGCAATCACACAGAAGAAAAATACATTAATGATAACAATAACGAAATAAATAAGTACGAAGCAAACTGCTTTGCCAAAAAGTCTTTGAAAAAAGTTCGTGAATTTAACTATTTTGTCCCTTTTTCTAAAGAAGAATAATTATTGTCAGTTGTCATACGGCTTTCCACAATACTTGCAGAGACATGGTAACTTCAAATGCCCATTCGCATTCTGCGACTTGACGTTTGGGATCTGTACAGGTTTGTCATATGACCGAATGCTAACCTCCTCAAAATCATCAGTTTCACTGTTATCTTCTATTTTTTGCATCTCCTCTATTTCGCAGCTTTTTTCTAGGATCTGTTCAATCTTTGAATCCAAAGAGCTCTGTTTGAATTTTGAAGATGGGTGCTTTGAAGGTTGTATAGCAAAATCTAAACTCTGTTGTTTGGATTGGTCACGTAGGCGGAGCTTTCTCCTGGGGGACAGACGGATGGGACGACCATTAAAATCGCTGCTGGTGATTCTTTTAGCGTACTCAACAATAACGTCATTGTTGTCAAACAGAGCGGCAAAACTTCCATTTATAAGTTTTGGGGACATAGGAACGTTACTCAGTAATAAACTCATACCAAACTCTTTTTTCTTGGATGGCGTCCTGTCGACAAAAAATATGAGATGTGAGTGAAAACATCGTCAACTCTGAAATGACATGCAAATCAAATTATTCGGGCGCAATCGTAGGGCAATCATTCTATCGGAGAAGTGATTTCAATTTCTGAATGATAATTGGGGAAAAAACTGAGACTCAATATTACGATGAAAAATTCTTTAAATCAAATGATCGGTTAGGATGCATGAAGACCGAGACTCAAGCAAAATGTTGAGGCAAAGAAAATAAACCAAAAGGAGGATGACCTCGTAGTAATGTCCTCAGATATAGATATAAAAACAAGCAAAAAAACCTGTAACCAAAATACACTAAGTGCAAGACAAAAATAGATAAAGGAACTGAAACAAATAAAAATATGTGCATCACTATATACCCCCACCATGTTATGCCGGGGTATAAAAAGGAACATACATGGAAGAAATAACACAACACTTAATTGTTAAAATAAATAAACGGGTAGGGTGTCTTAGTGTAGCTTTCATACTGGGAAACTGAAAAGGACTGCATCTTCCTGCCTCTTAGGAAACATTTTCAGGTCAATATAAGAATTTGTCTCTCGTTATATTTACACTTTGGATAAGCTATTTTTTTGGCATCTAGCATCATTTATTGAAATGTGCTTATGATACAGTAAAACTGTAGAGAAAGAAAATATACCTCAATATTGATAATTCAGTATTGCACAAAAAATTTTGAATTCCACACTTTTTGAAATACAATAAAAGAAAAGAGGGGATCTCTAACAACATTCGGTTGCAGCACTCAAAGCAATCCCAAAAACATCAAATGCAAAAAAAAAAAAAAAAACAGAGCAGACATGCACAGAAAGAGACGCAAAAGGTACAATGAACACCAAATCACATAGAAACATAAAACCTAAATGACTACACATAAACCAAGAAGACCAATGAGCAATCGGTGCCGACTTAGGACGGCCATTTGCCACACTAGTAGCAGACTATGTCGTTATCCGGATTACGTGCATATAACCCTTCCACTTTTCCGATTACCAAGAGGTCTCGGAGAACGTACTATTGTGGTGTAAAATAATCTCCTCACTGTAAGATGACCATACAAACAGACAGCATAACGCAAGGGCACAAGAAACACACAGACAGATATGTAAAATGGATATGAAAACAGAAGGAGTACGAAATACAGTCCGTGCTCTGTAGCGAGCTCATGCATGTTATCACACGAGGAGTCCGACTGAGATTAAGAAAGAAAGGTGGTCGGGGCCCTGTCTTCTCTAAAGAGATTCGGACAGGGCCTGTCATTGAGTCCTGTCGTTACAGTCAGTCAGAGTACAATTCTTAAGAATGCGCTAGTAAGGGGCTTTAGATTGGTCAAGTACCGAGCCTAGTGCCCGTCTGGTGACAGAAGGATCATATATCCACGGTATAAAAGGTGTTTGAAGATTCTAACACAATTTCGATGGTAATTCTGTCTATATTTGATCCTTCTTACTTTGTTAATTATGTCACTTATGACACCATAAAATGCAGGTTATGAAATACCCAAAGCAATACACTTTGTTGCTTGTATTGGTCCGAATTTCAAAAGAAGTTGACAATAATTTTTGTAAAATTTCCAGAAAGTCTTTGATAGTTTGCGAAAGCGAAAACTTTGACCAAAAATTTTCATCGTTATTAGGTCCGTTATTTGTAAATTTTTACTATGAAAATCCAAAACATCAGTACATGCTCTAGCTGTGAAATGTAGATACCATATGACGGTAAGCCGGGAACATCAATGTGAAGCCAGGGAAAATTTACAATGTTGAATATAAAATCATCTCTTTTGTCATATACACTTGATACATGTACAAGAACTACTAAGAATCTCGACAATTCATCTTAGGCCAGACTTGGTGCTTATCTTTAGCCATAAACTTTACGACAAATACGAAAATTAAGGCGTTATTCTGGGCAAAAACGCTAAATACATCTACTGCACGTTGTGGACAAGGATTCCTCATAAGTTGAACTTCAAGCCAACTCGACTCAGATAATGCAATCTATTTTCAAATTTAAACACAAAGAATAACCCCGACAGGAAAGGACAACATATCTCTATATCAAGCAACATAACGTTTGGTCAATAATAATAATGCGGAAGTGTTCCAACTCAAACAAATTCATTACGCACTATGCAGACACGTGTTTCGGATATAAAATCCGCATCAGTGATGCTTCCAGCCAATGTGCTTTTCATAAGCTGCCAAAAAAGGGAATGAAAATAATATAGGTCCGAAGTCGCCTTTAATGTTCTATTGACAAAGAAATGGAGTTTAGAATTATTTTACATAAAAGGAAAAGAATATTATTCATGCATAAATATTAAAAACGTATGTTTCTCTAATAATTCAACCTAATATACGGAAGCTAAGAATTTATGAAAATAATCAAAATTTATAGTTGTCATTGTCCATGCTGTAAATTTATCTGCTCTAAAATGATGCTAATGAATTTGAAGACGTAAAACAATTGTAGATGTTTTGCTTTGAAGTTTTCTTGTGTAACGATATGAAAATCAGATAAACTGTTGAAAAGATTAATAAGAAACTAATAGAAAGCAGTGCAATATGGCAAAGACAATACAAACCCAATGTGAAAATAAAGCGTCAGACACCGTGGTTAACTATAATCTACTAGGCGATACACTTTGTTCTATTAATCCTTTTCTGAATTCGGTAGGTGAACAACTAAAAACGAAACAAAACGACAGAAGTAAAATGAAATTAAATAATATAAGATCATGAAAGAAAATAGTAAACAATGTCAAAGTAATATAATAAAAAAAGGTAGGTTTTAATTTTTGATTTTCCTTTTTGAACTAGAACTAATGCACAACAAGAAGTATTCCAGATTCATATTTCAAAATCAGGCAAATTTGATTCCACGAAGCTTTTAAAAGGATGCAAACATGTGCTTCAATCTGGTGTTCTACTGACAATATGATACTTTTTGAATGTGTTTATGATATTAGCACTTGCTTGCAACTAACAAGGAAATAATTAAGCTCGCAAGCACATGTTTCAACTGATATTAGCAATCAAGCAAGCAGGCAGGCAGGCAGGTAGGCAAGCTTGCATGAACGTGCTTCAATATGATCTTGTTAAATTTTCTTACATTTGGAGAGAATGCTACTTTAATTGTAAACATGTATGATTTTAAGGTGTATGTTGATATAAAGGGCCTGTCAAGCTTTTTACCCCATCCAACGATTTTGAGACCATATCTTCGTTTTAATTAAAACTCCATCATCTGATTGTTAAATGTTATTGATTTTAATATTTTCTTCTGATTTTGTCCTTATATGTTCAGTTTCTATTCATATGAATGATACTTAAACGAACTGGCTGACATATAAGTAATATTTACCTGATGAGAAGTTTTGGTTCCTCTGGACTGGACACTTCCTCATCACTGAAAGCTTCATCCTCGTCAGACTCAGTGTCCTTTAGAACCTGTTATCACATGGCAAATACAAAAAACCCTTTAACTATACGTAAGGACTTCAATAGAAGTTGAAAGCTTTGCAGTACTCAAATGACAATTCCAATGGTTACTATATGAACTTACCTTAGTGGTAGTGTCTGCGATGATTTTCCAGTCTCTGTCGATGTCAGATTCTGTAGTGTACTGTGACGTCACGGTAAATCTAATGACGTATTTTCCTTTCAGACTGGCAGGTACCATGTGTACTTTTCCAGATTTGTTTAGTCGTTTCAGCAAATTTTCTGTCAGGTCATTGTCTCCCTAAATATAAATAGTAACAATTTCTATACAGTCATACGAAAATCAGAAGGTTCACTTTTCTCAATTTCATCTTTTCTTTCGAAAAATTAATCAGAAGTGGTCACAACAAGAATGATTCAGGGAATACATGTTCAATACTACGGAATTTTGCCATGATATTAACATTTTGATGCAACTTCAGCTATTACAGTGTGGAAACATACAACTGTAAAGAACCTTATAGGTTGTTTCTTGAAGCAATGTATGTTAAATGAATGATACAATATGTACAAGTATTCAGACTTTTAATGTTTACATTTACGAAAAGGAAACACTCCATCGTAATTCTACATGTATGTATTTTTGAAAATCAGACACCGTTTGAAAAAACAAGAGGCCCAAGGGGGCCACATGGCTTACCTGAGTTACAGACAAATTTGGTGGAGGACCTTGATATTTGTTTCCGTTTCGTGGTTTTATGAAATTCTGTGCAGCGGTTGCAAAGAAGTCGAAAATGCGTCAGCCAATCTCGGCGGCCATATTTGTTGACCGATCAGCAGGAAAAATACAAATTTGGTAGATGACCTTAAGTACTTGCTTCCTGTAAGGTTTTGTGAAATTCTATGCAGCATTTTTAGAGGAGAGGTCGAAAATGCCTTAACCAATCAGAACACTCAGCGGCCAAATTGGTTGACCGATCGACACGAAAAACACAAACTTGGTAGAGGACATTGAGTACTTGCTTCCTGTAAGTTTTCGTGAAAGTTTGTACAGCGGTTGCAGTGGAGATGTCGAAAATGATAAAAGTTTACGCCGGACGGACGGCGAGCTATGTCAATAGCTCACCTGAGCTACGCCAATGTGGACTAACAACTACAGAAAATTCTAACAATCCCAAAACCGTGTGTATTGTTTTATTAAAAACACCTCTATCCCACCAAGACATTACGTACCCAGAGCCTAAATACGACCATTCCTAGGATTCTTTTTGCTGGTATTTCAAACCTCTGGTCCTGGCTCACATTCTTCTCAAACCTGCTGGCCAATCGAACACCCTTAAAACAGTGGTAGTTTTGATAATAACATAACCTTTGAAAGATCCATGAATATTTGTTTTATATACATGTATGTCTGAATGAAAATGTTCAATACCTTAAAAAACATGAACTTCAATCTTAGCAACTATAATCTTTTTATTCTTATTTTATTCTTAATCTAAGTTATTTAAAATACATGTTTATAGCTGATGCAATCATTTGTATATAAACGTCTTCAAATACAATAGCATCATTTAAAAACAGATAAATTTGTAGCATGGACCAGACATGCATGATTTCTTTTGACGAATATAAGAAGACCCTTTCTTAATTTCTAAATTGTCTCGTATTTCTTATCAATACTGCAGTATTTACATATGGTCGATGGACATGGTCTTGGTATCGTGACCTCCTACTCCCAGATGATCATCGGTGGTCAATATGGCGGGGGAATGTTTTCCATCAAAGTCACCGAGGAGGTTTTATATCAATTAGAGATGCCAACCAGATTCCCAATACCCACACTGTAGTCTTTGTTTATTTGATTGATAGAAAGATGACGTCACTTTCTTAGCTCAAATATTGACTGTCTTGAGACATTACGGTCAAGCAGTATAATAATGCACGAATGGACATACTGATGTAATATTATATACATAAAATATTAGAAAGCTATAGTTAGTATTTGTACCTCTCGGATATGCCGCTGAATTCCCTCGATGCCAAACGATCGAATCGTAAACCAGAGTTTCAAAGCTCGGAAACGACGACTCAATGGTATCTGCCAGTGCTGTAATGATGACAAATATGGATAATGACCATGTCCCTATGATATGATTAAAATACATCAAGCTATACTTTATGTTCAAAGTAACTTACACTCTTGTTTGAATATTTTTGCTTGGTTTCTTGTAGTACCAATATCAGAGAATTTGCAAGATGAAATCCTTTATATTAAAATGAATATTCACGGTAATAATTTTAGAGCGTCATAAGCATATTTCATCAAATGTTGTCTCATAAGTTATGCTCGATCTTATGTTTCATTTGTTCATGAATGGATAGTGTGTATCTTCATAAGATATTTATCATGCTGACTCCCCACTTACCATGTAATCTATCGCAGCTCCTGCAAAACAGTATAAATATGATCGAATGATTTTGAGTATATTGTTCCAAAACAACTCGATGCCTGTAATTAGCAAATGTTAAGATAAAAAATAACCAAAACATAGAAAACACAGAAACTAAATACAAGTAAGGAGGGAACTCCAACAAGACCCGAGTGCAGCACCAACATCAAAACACCCCAAGCGAAAACACAGAGAAGACAAACACAACAATAGACACAAAAGGGACAAGGGACAGCAAACACAAATCAAAACACCATACACAGAAGACTACACATAAACCAAGGAGACCAATGGTCAAACGGTGTCGACTTAGGACGGCCATCTGCCACGTTACTGTGGTTATACAAAGGGCACAAGAAAACTATGAAACAAATCTGCTCATTCCGAAAATCCAAAATACCAAAATCTTATATTTGAGCGGGGAGATCTACTTGTTTTTAAAGAATAATTAGGGGGGAAGACATCTCGAGTTTAGTTAGAGAAAGGTGTCCCGCCTGTGTTGACAGAAACCAGCCCTCTGAGAATATCGTTCTGAATACGGTCCAGCAAACATACATGTTTACTTTAAGTGGTGCCGTCTATGATCATTCCGATTTCATATTGTATACATATTGTATACATGTAGATAATATATTCTTATCTTTTTTAATGATGTAATTTCGTTATCTTCATACTTGTCGTTTTTTCTCAGAGCACGGACTGTATTACGTAAGCCCTCTTTTTATATCCATTTACATATTCATCTGTGTTGCTTGGGCCCCTGCGTTTTGCATTCTTGTTTTTGTGTGGTCATCTAACAGTGAGGAGGTTATTTTACACCACAATTGTAGAGACCTCTGGAAGTGTTGTTGGAGATCCCCTCCTTTGTTTTACTGTTGGTGCTGAGTGTTGTTGGAGATCCCCTCCTTTGTTTTACTGTTGGTGCTGAGTGTTGTTGGAGATCCCCTCCTTTGTTTTACTGTTGGTGCTGAGTGTTGTTGGAGATCCCCTCTTTTCTTCTCATCTCATGTGAGTATGGTCCGCTGTTATCACCGAATAATCTCCTCCTTATCTTTGTTTTGTATCATCAATGTTTTGTACGTTGCGTTCTGAATTTGTGTTCTGAATGTGTTCTGAATTTGGATTTAGTGTTTGACTTTCACCCACGAACGCCCAGTGGATATATAAAACGAATGAGAAAGAGAACGAAATATCCCATCTCTGCAGCCAAAGAGTAGCTCTCTGGACCAAAATCTTTAAATGCCGTGCATCAGCTATGTATGTTAAGACATTAAATTTTCGTCAGAGGCATCCAATAAATGAAAATAATTGTTGATCTAAGGATCAATTATACCCCCGCCCGGCAGATTTTACATAGAAGCAATGTATAAAAAGTTTGAAGGGGCACAACTCTGCATAAAATTGAGCCATATTCAAACCTTACCTGTAATTTTTGGTATAATAGCTACATTCAAGAAATGAATTTATTATCTGTAACAGTTGTCCTTCTAATGTCCAGAAACCACAAAACTTTGAATTTGTCTAAGTTTCATGGGGCATAACTCTGTACAAAATTGAGGGGCATGACCTATATTTGAAGTTGATCTGTATTTCTTAGTGTAAAAGGTATATGCAAGAAATGAATTGATTATTTGTATCAGTTTTCCTTTTAATGTCTGGAAGCCACAAAATTGTGAATTTTTCTAAATTTCAAGGGGTATAACACTGCACGTAATTGAGGGACATGACCCATATTCGAACTTGACCTGTAATTCTTGGTATAATAGCTATATTCAAGAAATGGATTGATTATTTGTATCAGTTTTCCTTTAAATGTCTGCCAACCACAAAATTTTGAATTTTTCTCATTTTCAAGGGACATAAAACTGCACGTAATTGAGGGATATGATCCATATTTGAATCTGACCTGTATTTCTTTGTGTAATAGCTATATCCAAGAAATGAATTGATTATTTATAACGGTTTATCTTTAAATGTCCGGAATCCACAAAATTTTGAATTTTTCTAAGTTTCAAGGGGCATAACTCTGCACAAAATTGAGGGACATGACCCATATTTGAACTTGACCTGTATTTCTTGGTGTAAAAGCTTTATGCAAGAAACGAATTGATTATCTGTAATAGTTTTCCTTTAAATGTCCTGAAATCACAGGTGGGACGGACGCACGGACGCACACACGGACGGACAAGTGCATCACTGTATACCCCCACCATTATATGGCGTGGGTATAAAATTATTCAAAGAAGACAAAGCGATTTTGCGTGGCGCCCCTAATTGTTTGTTTAACCTTAGGTATAATCTCTTGAGTATAACTCCAATGAAGGTGCACTTGTTCCGGACAAATTATTTCTGTAGTTTCATTTCATAAGATGATTTACACATTGATATAATGAGACATTTCTATCGTATGAAAAGCGTCTTTGCATCATTTGATCAGCATCACTTGCATTGAGATACATTCTTATGTGGCACAAATTGGTTTATAATAGAATCTTTCAAAATTAAGCCACCCTCGAGTTAAGTCATGGGCAACTAATTTGTGAGATTGGTTTACAAAGATAAAACACTTCTTATTTGTCCCCATCAAGTGAATCCTATGATGACACTAGAAATATCTCAAAGCGTTCAGCTGTCAAGTCACTATCTGGTGGGGAGAGGAAGATCGAATTGTCAGCGGCGTAGAGAGCTGTAATAAGTTCAGGAGCAAATGGTAAAAGGATACCCATTAATCGTTTGTCTATTCTTATTCACCAATTATAACGTCAAATTCAACTTAGCATCGGCAAACATCCGACAGAAGAAACAACTTTCTTTATACACCAGACAAATATTAAACACATTTAGGATTACATAATTTCAAGGAATTGAAAAACAAATGTAAAGAAAATTGACATCAAATCAAAATGACCATTGGAAAACGCATTTCAAAAATAAACCTAATTGCCCGATAGACAATTGGAAGTGAATAAAAGCATCCCATGTGTAAATAATGTTGAAAACAAAAGCCTAGGAATAGACTAATAGGCAATTTCAGTTGAATACAGAAATACCCAACAGAAAAAAGACATAAGAAAGCAGACCAATGGGCACCTGAACATGTACAAAAGCAATAGCAACAAACAAAAGTGTAACTGGAGGTTCAAACCAAATGTATCAATGGACTATAGAACAGTTGTCATCCCATTGTCTCTGTAGGAGTATGTTGGATTACCCCGCGAAGGAAAAAAAGGGGAAATAGAAAAATCATTCCATCTAAAAGAATACTTCTTTTAAATATTCACTTTAAATTTACGTGAATCGAAAAGATAGACTTTAAACTTATGCCAATCAACTGCACATAAGTTCGCGCCACCTTCAAGAAAAGGCTCACTCATATAGAGACATGCTTAGACATACAAGGTATCAGGTAACAGAAAAAGGTGAATCAAGTAAGGAAAGTAAGAGTAATCCTGAGCCTAAGGGACAATACTCTGTCCCATTGGAGTGCTTGATTTTTTCCAATACGCTTGATACACTTTGAGACGAGTGCTGCTCAAGCACAGATAAGGCAAATCCCAAGTGTCAACTTCCTAATTGCTTCCATGTAGCCGTAATAGGATTTTGTCTGTTGATAATAAATACGTGTGTGGGTGAAATTCACACTAGCAATATATGCAATCCCGAGATAGAATGAAAACATTCATTATACTGTTAAGGTAAATATTTTCCCGATTAATACTTAATTCATCGTCTATTGTTTTCACCTATTTCACGGGTATGATAGGAGAACATCTTTCCGCGCATCCTAAGACTTCCGAGAGTGGTCAAGAAACTAATTACTCATTTCTACTTAGAGAAAGATCATTGAAGTTCCAAGTAGCTCTGTGCTTTGGCGACATCTCAAAATATATTTCTCCTTTTTCTTGGGTCAGTTTGAAAGGCGTATGCTTGGATCTGGTGGGGATGGGTGGGATGAAAGGCCTCTTGGGCTTGCTAAAAATGTTGGCGAACCCTTACCCTGACCAGATTTGATCCCAGCGGATGGATACTTTTCGAGATTCACGAAGGCTTCATCACCTTTTACATGATAATCTTAATATTGTATGCTCAAAATATAAATGATTTTTATTGTTTTATTTGTTACCTGAGTTTTCGTGTTTCAGGTAGAGAGGATCTACGTTGAAGGTCCTGTGGAGAGCACCGCTATTTTTCACCCTGGTAAAGAAATGAAGGAAAAAGGGTCATTAAATATATATTGTTTGTATATATATATATATATTTGTGTTCTTTTTTGCACATACCATTTACTCGTAATTGAATTTACATTGCTCCATCTTTTAAAAATCAAAGCTAATACGTATCAGAATACAAGTATACCAACCAAAGAGCCGAGCAATCAAAATGTACCATCATCCATTTGGAGGGATTGAAAGCAAACGACTGCGCATTCTCAACGCCATCCATCAAGTAACGATACTCAGGACAAATAAAGGCAGTTCCAGCATACGCTGCGTCTATATGAAGCCATACACCTTCCTTCTCACCTGTTTTCAAATGAGTAAATCATATATACGAGTGGCATATTATTGAAAATATATTTATACAACGAAAAGAATTGTTACTTTGATATTTTATCAGCTTCTTTGTGAAATAATATTTTTGAATCTTACATATAGGGCCGAGCTCCTTCAGATTATCGAACGCGCATGCTCCCGTCGTCCCAAGCGTTGCACATACCTATTTCCAAAACAAAATATGTATTTTAACTAATTGTCTTCATTTTTATATATTGAATTTATATCAGGATAATTTGCTTTAAAAAGCTAAAAATGAAAAGCGGAGCATGAATACGTACGTAAAATGGTATCAATCCGTCCTCCCTGTCACGTGATATGGCGTCTTGCAGAGCGTGACCGCGCAGACTCAGATCCTCGTCAGATGGTATAAACCTCATCTTCACCAATGAAATCAGTCCAGCTTTCTCTACAGACGAGTGGGCCTGTGGTATAAAAATAAAACTCACTCATTTCATAATGATGGCACAGTTTGTATCATTACAATTAAGTGAAAATAACGCTTCCCAAGCAGGACCGCCCTTTTCTCCAACGAATTGCCAAATTCCTTTTGCTGTTTTTAATAGTAATATTATTATCAAACTCATAGGCTGAACATTACATCCCTAGTGCTTTAAGACAAATGATAGTGTATTTACAAGTTAACATTTTGTACGACGAACAATCTATGAGTACATTATGTACGACACGATACCTGGTCTGAGCAGTAAGCTACCAGTCTGGAGTTGATCTCTGCTTCATCCAGACCCAGACTTGCACACTTGTACTTCCGAAATACCTCTGTTCTTGCTGCCAGCATTGTTATGAATGTACAATCAGAAGCTGTCAACTGAAAGATATTGGAAACAAGTATTTCAATTTTCTTAATTATAATGTAGACCAGTTTCTTCATTTCAATTATAAGCTGACCTGGGCCAAAGTCGGGAGTCTTCATTGATGAAAAAAAACTTAACGTCATATCTGAATATCAGTCCATTGAGAACCTGCCATTTCATTTAAGGCACAGGGCCCTCTACTCATCAGATACGCAGTACACTAGATGTTGCTCTTATTGTTTGTTTCTTTTCACTATCGGGGAAATATAGGGCGCCCGTATCATATCCAGAGCAAGCTCAAACTACAACAACTTCGTTAAGAGAGCAAGGCGACATCCGATTACTATTCAACCAGTGGAATGTTAGAAAGTAACCGTCTTTACCAATGCAGAAGTTTTTGTTTTAATAAACAATGAAAATACATCATGTATATAAAACATATTTTGTCCGGGATGCTGATTTGTTAGGTTAGGTCATTGGGCTTCACTATCTTTCCTCTGACTTGTGATCTCTTGCTCATTGGGGTTCACTTTCTTTCCTCTGACTTGTGATCTCTTGTTCATTGGGGTTCACTTTCTTTCCTCTGACTTGTGATCTCTTGCTCATTGGGCTTCACTATCTTTCCTCTGACTTGTGATCTCTTGTTCATTGGGGTTCACTTTCTTTCCTCTGACTTGTGATCTCTTGTTCATTGGGGTTCACTTTCTTTCCTCTGACTTGTGATCTCTTGCTCATTGGGGTTCACTTTCTTTCCTCTGACTTGTGATCTCTTGTTCATTGGGGTTCACTTTCTTTCCTCTGACTTGTGATCTCTTGCTCATTGGGGTTCACTTTCATTCCTTTGGCTTGTGATCTCTTGTTCATTGGGGTTCACTTTCTTTCCTCTGACTTGTGATCTCTTGTTCATTGGGGTTCACTTTCTTTCCTCTGACTTGTGATCTCTTGTTCATTGGGGTTCACTTTCTTTCCTCTGACTTGTGATCTCTTGCTCATTGGGGTTCACTTTCATTCCTTTGGCTTGTGATCTCTTGTTCATTGGGGTTCACTTCCTTTCCTCTGACTTGTGATCTCTTGCTCATTGGGGTTCACTTTCTTTCCTCTGACTTGTGATCTCTTGTTCATTGGGGTTCACTTTCTTTCCTCTGACTTGTGATCTCTTGTTCATTGGGGTTCACTTTCATTCCTTTGGCTTGTGATCTCTTGTTCATTGGGGTTCACTTTCTTCCCTCTGACTTGTGATCTCTTGTTCATTGGGGTTCACTTTTGCTCCTTTGCAGAATGGTATAACCTGTAAAACCTCGCCTCCTTTATTCTGTCTGTTACTGTGGAGGAATTCAACAGGTATACCTATCATCTTTCCGAACCACCAATATAAATACTTGTATAATCCCACCTGCTTTATTCTGTTTATTACTGAGGAGGAATTCAACAGGTATACCTATAATCCTCCCTAACCACCAATATACATACCTGTATAACCCCGCCTCCTTTATTCTGTTTGTTACTGTGGAGGAATTCAACGGGTATTCATATAATCCTCCCTAACCACCTATATATATACCTGTATAACCCCGCCTCCTTTATTCTGTTTGTTACTGTGGAGGAATTCAACGGGTATACATATAATCCTCCCTAACCACCTATATATATACCTGTATAACCCCGCCTCCTTTATTCTGTTTGTTACTGTGGAGGAATTCCACAGGTATAACTATAATGCTCCCTAACCACCTATATATATACCTGTATAACCCCGCTTCCTTTATTCTGTTTGTTACTGTGGAGGAATTCAACGGGTATACATATAATCCTCACTTACCACCTATATATATACCTGTATAACCCCGCTTCCTTCATTCTGTTTGTTACTGTGGAGGAATTCAACGTGTATACATATAATCCTCCCTAACCACCTATATATATACCTGTATAACCCCGCTTCCTTTATTCTGTCTGTTACTGTGGAGGAATTCAACGGGTATACATATAATCCTCCCTAACCACCTATATATATATACCTGTATAACCCCGCCTCCTTTATTCTGTCTGTTACTGTGGAGGAATTCAACGGGTATAGATATAATCCTCCCTAACCACCTATATATATATACCTGTATAACCCCGCCTCCTTTATTATGTCTGTTACTGTGGAGGAATTCCACAGGTATTCCTATAATCCTCTCTTACCACCTATATATATACCTGTATAACCCCGCCTCCTTTATTCTGTTTGTTACTGTGGAGGAATTCAACGGGTATACCTATAATCTTCCCTAACCACCTATATATATACTTGTGTAACCCCGCCTCCTTTATTCTGTTTGTTACTATTGAGGAATTCCACAGGTATACCTATAATCCTCCTTAACCACCTATACACATACCTGTATAACCCCGCCTCCTTTATTCTGTTTGTTACTGTTGGGGATTTCCACAGGTATACATATCATCCTCCCTAACCACCTATATACCTACCTGTATAACCCCGCTTCCTTTCCTCTTTTTGTTACTGTGGAGGAATTCCACAGGTATACCTATCATCCTCCCTAACCACCTATATACCTACCTGTATAACCCCGCTTCCTTTACTCTTTTTGTTACTGTGGAGGAATTCCACAGGTATACATATCATCCTCCCTAACCACCTATATACCTACCTGTATAACCCCGCCTCCTTTATTCTGTTTGTTACTAAGGAGGAGCTCCAAAGGTATTCCAACGGGTATACATATAATCCTCCCTAACCACCTATATATATATATGTACCTGTATAACCCCGCCTCCTTTATTCTGTCTGTTACTTTGGAGGAATTCCACAGGTATTCCTATAATCCTCTCTTACCATCTATATATATATACCTGTATAACCCCGCCTCCTTTATTCTGTTTGTTACTGTGGAGGAATTCAACGAGTATACCTATAATCCTCCCTAACCACCTATATATATACTTGTATAACCCCGCCTCCTTTATTCTGTTTTTTACTGTGGAGGAATTCCACAGGTATACCTATCATTCTCCCTAACCACAAATATACATACCTGTATAACCCCGCCTCCTTTATTCTGTTTGTTACTATTGAGGAATTCCACAGGTATACCTATAATCCTCCTTAACCACCTATACACATACCTGTATAACCCCGCC
This sequence comes from Pinctada fucata, assembly GCA_028142955.1. Taxonomy (NCBI): domain Eukaryota; kingdom Metazoa; phylum Mollusca; class Bivalvia; order Pterioida; family Pteriidae; genus Pinctada; species Pinctada fucata. The sequence goes on along the minus strand of AP027105.1, from coordinate 67,516,708 downwards.
TCCTTTACTCTGTTTGTTACTGTGGAGGAATTCCACAGGTATACCTATCATCCTCCCTAACCACCTATATACCTACCTGTATAACCCCGCTTCCTTTCCTCTTTTTGTTACTGTGGAGGAATTCCACAGGTATACCTATCATCCTCCCTAACCACCTATATACCTACCTGTATAACCCCGCCTCCTTTATTCTGTTTGTTACTAAGGAGGAGCTCCACAGGTATACCTATCATCCTCCCTAACCACCTATATACATACCTGTATAACCCCGCTTTCTTTATTCTGTTTGTTACTGTTGAGGAATTCCGCAGGTATACATATAATCCTCCCTAACCACCAATATACATACCTGTATAACCCCGCCTCCTTTATTCTGTTTGTTACTGTGGAGGAATTCCACAGGTATACCTATCATCTTTCCCAACCAATCCATCACTATTGTTTCCAGTTCCGTACATGCCGGACTTGCTGCCTGTTAAATTAATGATTTTAAACACAAATTATGAATGAAAATGCAATTCTTTAAGAAATCAAAAAACAATTGTCTTTGAAATAACAGTTTTCATTATAACTTCAATTCGCTTTTTCGCTTAGGTTCATAATAGAGAAATTGAAATGTATGTTTAAGAAATTTTGAAGCGTATCATTGTCATATACTGAAAAGTCATATTTACGATTCCATTTACTAGTATCTTAACAAACTAACTAACCCATGTAAAGCCTAAACACCCAATAGCATCTGCTAACATGTCTCCAAGTAATGAGGGGAACGAATTCAGGGCGGGAAAATATGCGTGCATGTACGGACTCTGCCAGTGGGTCACCTATCAAGGTAGCATGACATATCAGTCGTGTACGTGGAAAAAAATAAGTTAATTTTTTCATATAAAAACGAAAATTGAATAATGTGATTAATTTTCCCATATAGAAGTTTGATACTATATATAATGTTGAATTACGCCGTTGCTTAATTATTGAATGGAATTGCCTGCTGAAAATGTTTGTATATTCCCTTTTGCTTTAATGCTTTCTTAATGAAATGAATATTGATTATATTTTTTCTCCAGATTTAGATCATTTTCACGAAATTTGATTGATTACTATATGGACAACCTCCGTGTCGTATGGAAATTTTCACCCCGTGTAGAAATCTCCTGAGATTTATAGTGTTATAGTGTAAGCTCTTCTACGTTTAGATCACTGTCGAAATAAAATGATTATAGGCAGAAATTAAAAGAAAGAGTACAATTTCTCAATAAAGCCTGATTGATTTGCATGCCCTACCCCAGGCATAATCACTCTTTCAATATCTCGGACTATATCGGTCCATGGTTCGCCTTCAAGAGGTGCTGCTTCCGGTACAAGATTGCGCATGTACCCCGGTGAGACATCCGGGAAGACTCGTCTGGATCTGATAGTTTGTAGATAGTCTGCTATGTAGTCAACCATTTCCTTTCCTGATTAAATAAAAGATATCAGAATAAGTTTATTCTTTATTCCATGACTTTTATTAGACATTTCATATTCCTAAACTTTTTATCTAGTACCTTCAATTTGAGTTCAATCGTACTCTTGGATACTTTAACTGCACCCGTTCTACTGTCATTGCTAAATTTTCATTTACTAGTATCATCCGTGCACACAAGTTTGATTTCATTCTATAACATGAAGGCGTAGTAATGTGGTTTAACAACAATTTGGATTTGTTGATATTCGGACGAGATGAAATATGAACATTTTGTACCTTTTTTTTCTCATCAGATAGAAAAATGTGTCTGAAGTCAAATGAAGCAATAAAGTGAATCGGTGACAAAATTGTTCAGGTTCTTGGATACTCAATTCTATTTCAGTGACAGATTCTATCGGATGGATTGTCACCAAATTTCTCTGTAACAAGTCCTTCGCTATTGGGCTGCATGGCACTTTGTTACCTCTTTCCTTGACATCATAGGGTTAATGAAGCAATTATATTGAGGGAAAGGATACTCATAACGTGTTTGCAATCATTAAGGTTTTCCACTTTCCACTTTTTTTCTTTCATTCGCATTTTCAGCATATGTAAAATTTTGATTGAATGATTTGAAAATCGGATGCATGAAAACATTATCATGGATAATTTTGCAGTTTTTATTGAATGAATAATTTTGGTCAATATATTTCTGTCACTTAAATGATTTCTCTAACGAGAGAAGATGATCCAGATATTCTTATTTTGCATCTTTGACATTTGTAGCAAATTCAACAAATTCACACCCTAAAAGTGCTCACGACATTGAGGAAACGATTGCATTCAAGTCATATCTAAACTCTGAAAGACATACCAATAGTGTGAGTTGCAATAAAGAAATTTATATACAAAAGGCAGCTTAATTGATTGTATCCTGTCAATTTTAGGGAATAACAACCAAATAAAAGCGGTATAATCTCCTATGTGGTGTCTACCAACGTAAATGGTATTGACCTCCCCTTGATAGATTGGCCAGCCCTCTAATATAATTCGTATTGTCATTCACAATATGATAGACCCATGAGAATACGGCATGCCGCTCTGATTGCTGTAACGCAACGTTCAGAATTGTTTATGAATATATGAATTAACATATGTTGTAAACTTAACTCATTTTTCGCGGGTTCGATTGGATGTATTGTAGGTTTTTCTTTTTCCTGCACTTCATAGGCATCACAGATAACGAGGGAAAATAGAAATGAAGAAAAATTATATCTACGAAAGATTAATTGTAAAGAATCATATTTGCATCATCGCCCGTTTCTCCCAATAATTGAACCACAAACCATTTCATTATACACCTATCACTAACTATATGAGAGCCTTCTTTTTCCATATGGGCACATTGTAAAATTAATAAAACCGAAAGAACTCTGCCTGCATCAATCTTTACTTCAGTTATTGTGTGCTTTCTTCATTGTGTCTGGCTAAAATTTGAAAAGGATAAGAAAGTTGTTTTTGTATTGATTTGAAGTAAACGTCAAAAAGGTGAGGTCTGTCGCAATGTAATGAAAAATGTACCTTGAGAGGTATCTCAAATATCTGAAGATAAAATTGCCCTCATCTTGTTAAGTGCATGCATGGTCTCTTCTTATCATACTATTGAACGTATTATAATTTTTTCCGTTTAGTAAGACTTATAACAATTTTGTAACGTTGTCTAAGACTCTAGGCAAACATTACTGTTGATGCTGCAACCGAGTCTTGTTCGAGATCCCCTCCTTTCTCACTCTGATGATGAACATATTTCCATAGACTCAGAGGAGACATTAGATTTGCATGATTGGATACACCCGCAATTTGTTGTCTCTTTATTTGGAATAATCCGCATTAATATTTAAGTAAAGAAAACCGATTCATTCAAGGAATGCAGGTGTAATTCAATAAAGGAAGACGGATTTCAATGTCATTCTACGCAAATATCAAAAAGAAATCTGACGTCGTTTCCAATAAGTGTTCCAACTCTTTACACCCTTGAAGAAAATTTCTAACCCATTTTAATGCACCAGACACGTGTTTCGGATAGTAAATCGTCACCAGTGATACTTATCAAATGTCGCAGTGATTTTCTGAAGCAGTCAAATGTATTTCAGAAGCGCCCTCTGGTTTTGTCATTTGAATTTGTACATTTACTTTGCAGGGAGTGCGCGGCCCCAAATTTTGTATAAGGTCGATTCATTAGCATAGTTAAAAGAAATCTAAGGCAAAAATAGCATTGGAGGGATAGTGCTAAGACGTTAACCTCCTTCAATTTCGATGATATTTTTCGAAGTTTCCGAGATAGTAAATATAGGATCTCAAATGAATTTTCGCCAAGGCTCGGGGATATAAAACACACAACTCGTTTCATAATACATCGTATGAAATGAAAATTCATTTGAGATTCTTTTTATCACATGATATTGCCTTAAAATGTGCATTTCTATAACGTGAAATCAACGTTTCCGAGAACTACAGAGGCGAATCACGCCGTGATCTAGAAGTCGTCTGCTACGCCATGAGAAGTAGTGTCCCCATCGTATAGATATTCTATGCGTAAGAGAAAAGTATTTCAATTTTGAATAGTATTGTAATGCAAGAATTAATTCAACAACAACAATTCTAATCATTGATATTGACTCCGGGTCTGAATTTAACAGCTGACCGATATTTGAAAGGTCACATTTGTCAAGGTTTATGTGATTAGGTTCCAAACTTGACCAATCGCATTCAAGCAGAGCGATGTGTATCGTGTTATCATATCATATATTTATGAAATGGCTTTATGAAACTGCAGAACGGGTGTGTCATGTGATAAAATTATATATATGATGTCAAATATAAAGTGTCAAAAAAAGGTGACACGCTTATCAATGAATTTTATAAATTAAGGAATAGAATGATACAGTATAATTTTCGACACCACACCCCTTCACCATTGATAGAATATTTAAAAAATATACGCCAAAAATATGACTACATAGGAGTACGTATAGCATGTTGAACTTCTCTTATATTTTAGAAGAATAAGTGAATGAAAGGCAATCACAGGACCTAAAACCAGAATCCTAAATCATAATCAGTAGGTACACAAAAACATAGAAAACAAACAATTAAATTAACTTATAAAGGAGCAAAAGTGAATACCCAATACAGGTAAAATCAGCAGCCTGTTTCACAAAAATACTAACGAAAAATTTTAGTAATTTTCGTAACTTTTGATCGCTTAGTGCTTCTTATAAACTAAAACGTGTGATGATTTGTTTCTGAACTGAATAAGAAAGAACAATTTAATCTTAATTTTAAAACATTTTAAACCTTTATTTGATGATGAAAATTACGAAATTTCCTAAATTTTTGCGTAAGTAATTTTGTAAAACAGGCTGCTGATGTCTGGGGATTGTAAGCACCTCCTGTTATCCTTTCACTTAGGAGACATTTTAAAAGAAAATATCGAAACATTCAAAATTTGAAGAATCGTTGTGTAAACCCGTGATATAAAAGTTCAATAACTTCGTAATTTATATTCCATAGAGAATATATTACAGAATGGTGAAAAATAGCTACATATTGAAATGGGACATCAAAACATAGGGTATAACTAGTAAGTTTGTAAACACAACCCGTACGTCCATCATTATTACCTTTGCTTCTTATCTAAAGGAAATGTTCAATACTAAATACACCCTAATAGTATTGAAATTGAAAAATTAAATCAAGCGGCCAAGCGATTTTGGACAGTGACATTTCTACAGCTGTTTTCAATACACACAACATTGACAGCTCTTTGAGTTACCATAAACTCTACAATATGTCAACAAGAGCTGTACTCAATGGGATTTCTGTTTTGTACATACAAATAGACTTGGTCCAATATGGTAACAGACTGGGATGCACGCCTCAGTGACTATCAGATCACATAGTGCAAAGTTATAGAAAACATTATGTACTTGTAGAATAGTCCTTTGTCCTTATTAACGGATTAAGGTCCGCGAGATCTACCGCCATTTCATTATCGTTGTGCTCTGGTAACTTGGTCTGGCAAAACACATCTAGAGTTCCTTTTTATTGGTCAACTCAATATAAAATAAGTTGTCATCTTCACTCTTTATTTAAAGAATGCACTTTAACTAGATCTTATGAAGAAGCGAGGATGAGAAAGGGGAAATGTAACGGACATTTGTGTCACTATACAGAATCCTATCGTACTGACTAGGTGTTGTCTTTTGTGTAAAGTGTTTTCACTTTCTGAAGAGTCTATTGCAGTAGCAATCGTAACAGTAGGAACAGTTAGAGATAATCTGTTGATCTATCCCGTTCTGATCTCTAACTATTTTCAGTGTTTTGCTAAGGATTTCGCAATCGAGTCCTTTTGGAGATCCACATCATTTCTTGATTGTATTTTCTATCACTCTATGTATTTTGTCTGTGACCTTGTTGTACATGTTTAACATGATGTTATTGTGTTGTCTAGTTGGGAATCCCCCCTATCCATCAGTCCGAAGTAGAGGTGTGCGATCAGCAGTATCAAGTATTGCATAACCAATATTTTAAGCAGAGATAGGAGTAAAAGCAAGATCTTACTTTAGAAATACTTTTTTTCATGGAATCGTCAATGGCAGAATTAAGAATTACTTTCTATTCTTCTTCATTTATTTATTTATTATTATAATTTTTTTTGTCGGACCATGTGTGAGTAAAAAACCCGGAAGATGTGTTTGAAAAGACTGAATCCTCTGAACGATGTAAAAGAAATCTAGTTTGGTTTGATCACATCAAGGTCAAATGAAATAAAGCCTATAAGAACGGATGTAAATTGCATGTGAAATATGAGAATTCAAAGGCTTACTTCCCAGAAGAAGCCTAGTGTTGAAGGTCTTAAGAATTTTTGTACAGACTGACAGATAGCAAGATATACATCAACATTTCCCCATTGAATGTTTTATTCTAGGCTTTAGAATAAATCCTACAAAAATTCGAGCATCCATATATAAGTACAAAGGTTATCAAATTAGAGCAGGAGTACTGCACACTCCTCCCGGGATTTAATTATATAGCCATCCTGATTATAAATTCCTAAATTTCTATCCTATCTAAAGGGAATTAGAAAATTTGATTCATGAACGAATTGTATGTACGATTATGATAATTTCGGGTCACATTCGTGCGGTTTAATCTATGGATGCCGTTAAAATCTAATGTGGTGAGGCATTTATTGAGTTACTTCAGATGTGCAGATGATTACTTTTTATTTGCAAAAAGAAATTCAAACAAGCATAAATCTATCAATTATGTTTACAACTTCACGTGGTGTGTTTTCGACCCGTTCTACAACAACATGATGATGCTGGCTTTTGTTGTCCCTTGTACTTTACTTGATACGTATTTTCCTATTCTCGAGTGACGTACATTTGGCTCTGGACCGATTTAAAAAAAAATGAAATTTCATTTCTTTCCATCCTCCCTTCTTTGTAATTTCACGATGTATCCTTCCTTACCTCTTTTGTGCATTTCAATGATACTTGAACATGAAGTAATGAGATTGTTGTGTAAAATTTATAATAGATATGGTCCCTGGAATTAGTTTTTTTTATGTGTAAGCAAATTGGATTTTGTCTTTGCAACTCCTCCTTTGGAAACCCGTCCTGAATTTCCATGACATTTGGTACAATTTGACAGGTGAAAATATGAAGATGTGCATGATGGAGAAGAAATACCGTGCAGTATTATTATTTTCTACTGGGCAGAAGCATTTTTGACTTTCCATCAAATCTAGGTTTTGTTTTGAAGTTGAATCCCACTTACGAATTTACTGTATCAGGGTAAGAAGCACCTGTACCGACCGATCTGTATCAGGGTAAGAAGCACCGGTACCGACCGATCTGTATCAGGGTAAGACCGATAAGAAGCACCGGTACCGACCGATCTGTATCAGAGTAAGAAGCGCCATTACCGACCGATCTGTATCAGGGTAAGAAGCACCGGTACCGACATATCTGTATCAGGGTAAGAAGCGCAATTACCGACCGATCTGTATCAGGGTAAGAAGCACCGGTACCGAACCGATCTGTATCAGGGTAAGAAGCACCGGTACCGACCGATCTGTATCAGGGTAAGACCGATAAGAAGCACCGGTACCGACCGATCTGTATCAGAGTAAGAAGCGCCATTACCGACCGATCTGTATCAGGGTAAGAAGCACCGGTACCGACATATCTGTATCAGGGTAAGAAGCGCAATTACCGACCGATCTGTATCAGGGTAAGAAGCACCGGTACCGAACCGATCTGTATCAGGGTAAGAAGCATCAGCACCGGAACCGACCGATCTGTATCGGACAAAGAAGCATCGACCGATCTGTATCAGGGTAAGAAGCACCGGTACCGACCGATCTGTATCAGAGTAAGAAGCACCGGTACCGACCGATCTGTATTAGGGTAAGAAGCACCGGTACCAACCGATCTGTATCGGGGTAAGAAGCACCGGTACCAACCGATCTGTATCGGGGTAAGAAGCACCGGTACCAACCGATCTGTATCGGGGTAAGAAGCATCAGCACCGGAACCGACCGATCTGTATCGGACAAAGAAGCATCGACCGATCTGTATCAGGGTAGGAAGCACCGGTACCGACCGATCTGTATCAGGGTAGGAAGCACCGGTACCGACCGATCTGTATCGGGGTAAGTGGAAAAGATGTGCGCACGTTATCAGAATAACCATGACATTCATTGTCATATATTGACCTTACAAAGTTGTCGCTTGGTGCACATTGGTCTTTCTCAGTTTATGTATTGTCATCTGTGTTACATATGTTGATGTGTCTACTTGTTTATTGGGCTGGTTCTATGTCGGTGTTGCCGAGCATCTCGTCCCTTGTTTCTTGTTCAAGTTGTTTCGTATGATCTCCGGTCTTTGTTGAATCCTGCAAGTGTTTTACGGTGTGGTCGGTGCATGATAGTCTTGGAGATCTCCATATTCCTTTTGTCATCGCTGATTTTTACAGACTAAAAATCGGGTTTTTTTTATAAAGTCATTTAAACTTTTCAAAGATGCTCCTGCAAAATTTAGGCCTTATTTCGTCAAACTTCTGGTATTCAACATACGGCTTGCTTGAGGTACGTTCGATTGCCATAAATCAAGGATAAGATATAGCCGGATTATAAAAACAGGCATTTTATCAATATTATAATCATCCTCTTTTGTTCTTGTCCGTTTATGTTTTACAAGAGTTTTATTTCAGAACGGGCATATGATATGATTTATAGAATCTATCAGTAAATCAATAGCTATGACAATAATGTCATCCAGATGATAGACACTCTTTGCTTCAAAATCAAATTTAGCACCGTTGATGACATCAGATTTTATGCATTCGGTTTGTTACCACAATCTTGATTTTTAACCTTAATTGAATTTTGAAAGTTTTTATTCTAATATTTTTCTAAACGTCAAATAGAAGAAAAAGAAATGATTGAAGAATTTCAGTTTTGAACGTCCGTAATTAATACACCAATGGTGGCCTACAATGTATTTATTCATTCATGGTTGCTAATACCAGTAATAAGAACATAAGTGACCATTTGTTTTATGATGTAATGTACGTAACTCACATATTAAGTATTCTCTTCCTAAGATCGGCTTATGTATACATGTATTATAATTATGTTAGTATGAAAAATTCTGATTGTAAATAAAGCTTTTGTCGTTTGGAATTTTGCCACATACAAAAAATTATGTGCTGTGACTGGATTCAACTTTCTTACTAGACTATTTTAAAGCCAAATCAGTATCACTGAACGCCATGAATGGTCAACAATTTTCAGCAGTTTTTGTTCTTAATTTGAAAAAAAAAGAAAAATGTTTTGCACATATGAGAACTAAATCTTAATTCTTGACGTATCATTTGAAAAATAACTTTGATTATTTTGAGCTACGCTACCGGTTAACATTAATTGTGCTGCGACACTCCGATGAAGTGGCATAAAATTCTGTTCTTATTTTTCAATAGGGGTGTAACAATATAACGATATTTTATAAATTCGAATCGTATCGCGATACAAAATGCGTATCGCACCCTTAAAGACTGTATGAATCATTTTGATTTTTTAAATCAGTTTAATTGAAAACAAGCGACCCATGGTTCATATTGCTCATAATTAAATTATGACAAAAGAAATCAGAACGATTCAATGACTTGTGTGTGTTTCTTTCAGGCCAGTGACATTGACAATGTGAAATTCAATCAGGAAATATGAACAGTATGGACAAACTTAACGTTGAAAGAGGAACCTGATTTTACATTAAAAATGAAAAAATGAAAAGAAACAATGTATCGCAACATATCGCAATACAGCTAATAGAATATCGCGATATATCGCGATTCACCTTTGGCGTATCGTTTCACTCCTATTTTTTAAGGGACAAAGGTAGGTCGAAAAATTATATCAAAATTAGAAATTGATGATATATCATATCTAATGAAAGAGTAAATAGATAATCAACGACCAATAGTAGAATGAATAGTCCAAAAGAAAAATGAAAAAAAAAATGTTCAAATGTTGCAGAGTTTGCATTTATATCTTTCTTTTTTTTTATTAGATTTTATCATAAAATTGTCGTGTAAAAATACTTTTTAGATATATTTACATTCTACGAGAAAGGTAAAAAAATCATAGTGTAAATTCATTATTTGTCGATAGTACCTTATTTCTTATTGTGAGTATAACAAGTCAGATAATCGTATTATTTAAATTTCGGCTTTCAAGGCTTCAATACCTTATCATGATTAATTTTCAACAAATTCATCAGTGTAATTTTTCTTTATCTATTTCATTTTAACATACTTTTTTTCAAAGATTGTATTTATCATTATCATCCAATATATTTTTTCAATTATTAGCTTAAATTGTATATTTTTTGATAAAGATACCGAATACATACCTCTCAGCCGGTATTCGTCAAAATCCATATCTGCTCGATTTTTCTCTTCCGAATATTTTTGTCAAAGTGCAAAAGCACGAAACTCCGTTCCTTATAAAGTTGAACCAGAAACTTCTCAGCTTTATATATATTCAACAATCCTAACGCTCATTCACAAAAATTACAGACCGTTAAGATAAATATAAACCTGTTAAATTTGGGAAACTTTGAACTTTTCTATTTAGCGATTCCGAATCTGTGTATACCAGCCTCTCCACACCTGTCATATAAATATTGTATACTGTCATGTAGTACCTATTCCTTCTGCACGCAAGTCTTCTATTGTTTTAGGATTTATTCAATTATGGAACGGAAACATTGATGCTCCCTTGTTTTTATCACATCTAGAACTGTTTAGCGATTTTAGATCATATTCCCTTTAATGATTTCATTAGCTACTCCGTGGGTTGCTGGTCCGTATTAATCACCCCGGAGTCTGCGCCGGAGGGATGACAGAGGACCTCAGCCACTGTTATTTATTAACATAGTGACACTCACGATCAACTTCAAGACATCTCAAAATTCATACGAAAATGAAGGAAAGGGATCCCAAAGACTTTAAAAGAACTCACTTTCGTTCCATCGGAACTTTTTGTGTATATTTACAATCCATAAATACAAGTCCGAAAGTTATTTCAAAATATTATTTAAGAAAATGGGAAAAAAAACTCGTGTTATACAGCGGGATTTTTTATAAAGGTGATAGAAAGCGGGTTTTGTAGCTGGGATGGGGGAGTGCTCCAGAGACCAAAATCCCTTAAAGCAACAAAAGAGGGGGACATTTGAGAGGAATCAGTTTGTTTTAGGTACATGTATAATATGTTCTTTAATTTATCCAATAAACTATCGAAAAATGCTCGGATGAAATAAATAAGAGTAAAGAATCAAATAATAAGCCACCTACAATACATTCCGTACTTACACTGGACTCTGGAGATGGTTCATTAGATAAGTTGTTCTTCGTGTTACTCTGGAGCTGTGTCATTGTCTCCGTCTGTTTGTCCTATTTTACTTTTCAAATGAGGAAGTTCTTTTTTGTAAATTTACAAGAACAATTGTTATTTTTGGAATCTGATTTCAAGTTTTGTGTTTCACCTTTATTCACTGATCAAATAAATATCGAAGCAGAATCCATCAGTTATTCAGTCTCAAAGTCGAGAAGGTAAGGCAAATCATAAGAATTTCCATTGGAACTCTTACGAACCAAGGAATAAAAAGTATTCCGAAGTGAGACAAGGTGCACGGGGTGAGTCAGCGTCTCCTGTTTGCATGCAACACCCGTCGCAACAGTTCCATGAAAAATGGTTAAATTCGGTGATTGTATCGATGTACATGTTGATAAACATGTACATATATCAGGCAAAGATATCTCGTTTGGTTGACAGCCGTTCTATTCAATAATAATCCAGAATGTCACTAATAATTAAGATCCGGTAGTTACCGAAGAATCTGCACAGTGATGATTTCAGCCGTTTTGTAATATAACCCTGAACTTGCAAGCCGTCTGGCTCTAAAGATGAAATCGTCATATTTGCAAGATGCCCTGGAGTACCGAACAATCTAAACGCCCTAATCAGGAGAGGACGGAAAGTTATGTGGAAGGTGAGAAAAACGAGGACAATCTTAAGGAGAGGATCTCAAATAGCACTAGGTTGAGGCACCTACAACATCGCATCAATATACCCAAATGCAAATAAAAAGCAAAAGAGACAAGAAAAACACCTTACATCAAAGACGACACCAGAACACTTAACATACAATACTACACATAAACCAACAGGACCAATAGCACCGACTGACGGCCATCTTCTACGTCAGTTGCAATTGTACGCACGCAACCCCGAATTCGTTTAGAAAGATTAAGCCCGATATTTAGCCTTCTTACTGTAAGATCACGACACAACGCATGTACCCGGGTAAGAAACAGATGAATATGTAAAAGGATATCAAAAGCATCATTCTCTCATTCGTACATACTTTGAATTGGACAGGTTTTGATTTTGCTATGCTCTTGTTTTGTTAACTTTAATGCTTGGTGATTACGAGTTAAAATTTAAAAGAAGGAATGGATGATGATTATCACAGATAAACCACTGTGGAAGTTTATCACAGATAGACCACTGTGGAAGTCATTGCACTATCATTTCATGTAAATCTCGTTCAGAAGAAAATTTACTCCCTAAAAAGTATAACATTGTCCGCTTACAATTTGTTATGCACCTGACACGTGTTTTGGATATTAGATATTCAACAGAAAGCCGCATCAATGACAAATATGGATAATGACCATATCCCTGTATACGGCACAAAATCGATAATTCAGAAAATCAGAAACCGAAGGCATACAAAATCAGGATTAAAAAGAACCAAAGCAAACAAACAAAAATCTCAACCATATGAAAAGTAAGCGAACTGCCGATATGGGAGTAAGACCAGGTGCCCAGGAAGAGTTAGCATCTCCTGCTTGTATGCAACACCCGCCGCTTCTATTCGGTAGAACTGTCACATCCAGTTACTTCCATTTCGGAAGACACAGAGTACAATCTTTGGTTGAATAGTTCAAATGGTATATGACAGAATATCATCAACCATTCTGGAGAGTGAGACATCAATTTATTTCCCTCTGGTTTATTTTTTTTCAATTTAAATTTGTCCATTTTCTTTACAGAGAGTGCGCGGCTCCAAATTTCCTGTAGGGGCAATTCAGTAGCATATCAGCATATCCAAATAAATCTATGTTCAAAATAGCCCTGGAGGGATGGTGCTAAGATGTTAACCTCCTTTAATCTCGATGATATTTTTGGATAAAATTAAAAGTTGCCGAAATAACAAAATAAGATTCATGATGTTAAATTGATAAAGGCTTCTTTCAGGCAACAGAGCTGGAAAGAAGTAATTAATACACTTAAAAACATCGAGGCAGGGGGATCGAGTTTAACTGCTCCACACTGCAACAGGAAATAAGTGTTTATATCAATAATACGGAAGTGTTCCAACTCTATACCTTCTTAAAGAAATTGTAGAACCAATTTATGATGCACCAGACACGTGTCTGGGGTATAAAATCCTCATCAGTGATGCTTCCAGCTAAAGTGATTTTCAAAAGTCGCATAATTCATATCAATAGCGCCTTTTTTATTTAAGTTGTTAATTTATCAATATAAAATTGTCTGCAAAAAGTGACACGGGACACACTTAGACTTAGACTCAGGTCAATATGCTCTTTTTTATCTGATGAAATACATAATGTAAATATGATATTATCAAGTGAATATCCGATTTCTAACACAAATAAGTGTACAATACAAGTAATAAAGGTATTCTTAAAATAAATAACTGTCTTCAATTTGCTAAGAGCCCTATTTGTTATATTCAATTAAAATAAGTATGCATGAAATAAACACTAATTAATTCTTATTCACTCTTTATGGCCGAAACACTTATCACACATTAATAAAAATTCCCAGCAACCATTTACTCAAATTAATGACGAATTCAAATCCTATGAGACCGCTTGATAATTACCTCTGCAAATCATTACATTCATGGAGCAGCGAACTTTCGATATGACGAATTTAACCTTATAAATGAAAAGCAAAAGGGAAAATTATATTACAAATTATCACCAAATAAGCATAAAAAACATTAAGCATAACCAAGGATAATGAATAGGACACGTGAACATATATACCAAGGCGAATGACCAAGATATATAGAAACAAGACACATAGACCAATTTAAAGTTAAGCTTTTTCAACTTTTCTTTTCAATGTGTGACGTAGCCCACGCATAAACTACGTCATTTACTGCCACCTACTTAATCGACCTCTTTGTAACCAAGAACCGTTTCGCCTCTACATATAACAATAGTATATACCATATGACGCGCAGCCATGAAATTATTGTTAAGAGTGTTCGACACGGTACGCGCGCTCTCATAGCTCACATTGCGACATCTGATATTGTGATCAACCACAGTGAATATCCCATTTTGTTCTTATATGTGAGGTATTAATCGAAGACGAATCATTGCAAATCTAGTATTTAGAACACGTCACACTTTATCGTACCTTATGCAACATATGACTTCCTTTTCATGGCGATGGATCAAGAAAATATTTCACTGACTCTTATGTAATATTTAAGGCAAATCAAAGGAAGAGTATGTAAAAACGAATGATACATATAAAATAGTGAATTCATAACTATTCATTCGTAAATGAAACGGATAACACAGTTACACAATGTAAATAAATATAGTTAGGAGGAATCTTGGATATACGCTAAATGTATAGGTAAATGGAAATTATGCCTTGAACCATGTGAGGAAACGAGAAGAAAATATTCCCACACTAATATATGCCGTAAAGATTGAACAAGAAGTCCTCAGTGATACTCAAATCTAGGATACAGATAATTGATTAAAACAAACTCGAAGAATCTCATTTAAAAAACGTCATAAGCAACGTCGTTAGCAACACGGTTTCAAAGCCGCATATAAACGTTGAAAAGCGACGAAATGAAATGAAAAGTAATCAATGTAATATTTTTTTTTGGTTGATCGAGGTATCAACACCAAAAATTTAGGAAAAACTTGTGCATCTTGCGTTACGCGCACGATGCAGTTTTCCCTCAATTTTTGGTGTTGATACCTCGATCAACCAAAAAAATATAACAATGATTACTTAAATCCCATAGCATAATACTTAATGGTAAGAGTCATGAAAAAAAAGTTATTTGATTAATCAAAGGTAGACTGAACTCTAACGTATCCAATGTACAAATGGAGATCTCGTTGACGTCTCGTCCATTTAAATAGTGTTATCTTCGACAGTCTCTCGATGGTTTCCTTGGCTTAGATAGCAGTTAGCATGTTGATCTTTGATGTTGGAAACCAACTTTTATGTTGCATAATGGTATTCTTAGGTAACGATATATCACAATTCTAACTATAAAATACACTTGATATTTATTTGTACAACGGATACCTTAATCGAAACTTTCAACAGAAAATATATGCACAGCCACTGTAATTGCCTTAGATAAAGCTTTCAGGACGATTGTTATTGATTTCCGTATAAATGACAGTGTGACGTCATAGCGCCCGACATAGCGCGAATGAATGAAATGAACAAAATTAGTTCCAAACTGACAACATCTAGAGAGTAATAAATTATTTGGTCATTATTCCATTGTTAAATTTCTAATTTGTAATACCATTTATATCACAATTTATTAATTTATGACATTTCAGTCACACTGAATGAGCGTGACGTTGCCATGGGGATACTCCCGCTGTTCCTTTCTAAAATTAACTCCCCTCCACATTGGTGGACGGATTCGCTTTAAAAATAGAATTGGGAGCTTATTTGTTCTATTTTCGGTTTTGAAAGCGCATATATATATATAATAAGTGTCTAATTTTGTGTGTTTATGCAGAAATAAATTACAATGGCTGATGCATTTATTTGATAAAATGCGCTAACGCGCATTATATCAAAATAAATGCATCAGCCATTGTAATTTATTTCTGCATAAACACACAAAATAAGACACTTATTATATAAATCAATCGCTCTCCTTAATGAGGATATTATCCAGAAGAGAACATTATTCATGGTATTGGACTCATTTTGTACCGGCGTCCTGTTCAACATCGTACACTCAAATCTGAACATGCTTGTGCAATGCCGATACTCGGGCACCTGCATCGGTCATGTTCAGAATTGAGCTCCTTGCGCCTACCCTTTAAATACGCATCTGAATAGTTTGAGCCGCTCATTTTGGCAAGAGGAAATTAAAGCTCTGTATTGTAGATGGCACCAGGAAAATTCACTTTGGCTTTATTCAAACTGTTTGGCATGAAATTCTACTGACGAGGATCAAAATATCCGAAACATGTGTCTAGTACAACAAAATTGGTACAATAGAACATATACAATTATGGACTTTTTATGAGGTGGATATGGAGTGATATCTTCTGAATTTGAAAATATCACACCATATTCACCGAGTGAAAAGTCCACAATTGTTTTATTATATAGTGGACTTAATCAGTATTTATAAAGGTACCTTTTCGAAATTGCTGACATCGACTTTTCTTTGAAAATATTCCAAGACGTGTTAATATCAGCATTATCTGTCGCTGAATGATCCTGAACGTAATAGAATTCATTCAATGAGTCAAATGAAGATTATTTCAGAGTCAAAATCCGTCGTAACTCTTAGATAGGCTCAAAATTCAAGGATTTGAGCTCAGCTTCAACGTCCTTGCTGCTGTTTACAAAATGACGTTAATGACGTCACAGATATTAATTTCGCGCGTTTTCGATATTTCATGGTAAACCGGAAGCAAGAATTTTCGCGGTAGTGTTATTTAATGAAATCGCCCCTCACAGGTCAATATGACGAGACAATGACTCGTCACGTGACAGTTCTCAGCCAATGAGAGTGGGAATATAAACAGACTATATCATAAATTTCAATATTTACAATCTAAAACACGTGGCGGGTGCATAATAAATTTGCTTGAAATTTTCTTCGGGAAGGTAAAGATTTGGAACACTTCCGTATTACTGGAATTGTCATGCCATGTTATCATATAAGTGTGTGTCATGTTATTGTAATCACATATAGAATGTATCATCAAGTAAGTGTACCAATACTATAACATTTCTTGAGATTCTCATATAAAAGTTGTCGTAAAGGGACAGATTAACAAACTTCGAATCAATTAGGCACGGTCCATTTCATATTCTGGGGGGGGGGGGGGCTTGGGTTTTTTTCGAAAAAAATAATTTTGCTCTGAATTTTGATGAAAAAAAATAATTTTGCTCATGGTGTGACAGAAAAAAATAATCTTGCTCTTACAAGTAATCTGAATTTGAAGAATAACCATAAAATTCGCTTAAAATTTCCGAAAAATTTTCGGCTCGCTTCGCTCGCCGCAGTTTTTACTGTCTATAAACATTTTTTGGCTCGCTTCGCTCGCCATATTTTTCTTCTATAATGGCAAGTTCATATTTGAAAATATCAAAAGTATATGCATGTGACTGAAACACAATTAAAATGCTTGAATACATTATCAATATAATTTATTACTATTTATAGATACATGTACAAATGTATCACCATAGTGTCTAATTTTATATGCAAGCATGGAAGGAGAATTTAATTAAGATTTTCACTAGTTTTCATTTCTACATGTAAAAACTTGCATCAGGCCCTCTTACATGTTACATGACCTTATATACATTTTGCATACTGAAAATTATATATCACATATTGTAAAAATCTTTTATCGTTCTCAGTTTAGAAGTGAGTTCAAGTTTTACATAAAAATAAAGTAATGTTTAAAGTAATTTAAGTAAAAATAAAGAATTTCTATTGAAAAAACACACACATTATTAATACATGTATAATTCACATCAATTGTTATAAAAAAAATTCCTTGCTCCAACTTTGCATGAAAAAAATAATTTTGCCCCGGTCCGGGGCTAAAAAAATAATCTTGCTCCGACAAAAAACCCAAGCCCCCCCCCCCCCCCCCCCCCCCTGAATATCAAATGGACCGTGCCTTATATGTATCAATAATTTGAAAAACATAAGGCGATTGTAGGGAAGAAACATATCATTCCATAGCATGCTTTGTAATCGCCACAAGAGAAGAGATAAGGTTAAGCAAGAAATTGAGAGACAATTCATGGAGGTATCAATTTCGAAAACACTCGGACACTTGTTTTCAAACGTAGCACAGTAAAGAAATATCATTTTGAGGGTAAGATGTGGAATGATACAATAAAAAGAGAGCGAAGAGTCACGGAGTTATCTTTCGTTCTACATAATATGGAAAATGTTTGGTTTTTTTCCCTACATTGTATTCTATCTTTCCTTTTAACATGATATGGATGTTACAATAAACGAATAGTAGTATCAGAGGGACTTGGTTTTTGCATTTGCTTACGAAATATTATAGATTTTGGAAATATGTTTTACGTTTGCGTAAATGTAGATGGTAAACGATGATGCTTCGATACTTTACTTTCCGTAAAGAGCATATGAATAGTAACTTTCGATATGCTTAAAAAAAGAAAATACGATACTAAATTTCCAGCAACAAATTTTTGCAATACATAATTGATCCTTTCGTTTTCTTTTTATCTATATGCACAACCAATGTTATTCACTGAGATGTTACTATTGAAAGGAACGTGCTGCAATTCGTGTATTAACACTCGTGACTAAGATCTAAAGAAACATGCTGCGACGGCGTTTCTAACCTGCAAACTGAACCCGCGGCGAGATGAATTTTAACGTAAACCTTTAACCTACAAAAAGCAATTTCACAAAACAAGAATGAAACAGACAGCTATGGTGCATATATATAGAATAAATGTCATGATTTCTTCAACGCATTCTAAAATTTCTGTTATCAAAATTTCTTGAAATTAAAGTATGAGTATGCCTATTCTTGCTTACTCTTCAGAAATATGGTCAGCAGATTTTAAAATAGACATTAGTAATATAAGTAAAACTCCTATAGAGAAAATTCAAAATATGATTTTAAAAAGATATTCTTGGGGTGCACAGAAAAGCTTCCGATGTTGCTGTTTTGTGTGAATTAGGAATATATCCATTATGTATTAGAATGTATGAACTTATGTTTAAATATTATTCAAAATTACAGGATGTTGACAATTCTCTTAATAATGAAATCTTAAAAGAAGCTTTCATTGAAGATGAAAAATTGTCTCAAAAAGAGAATTGCCCTAGCATTAGGAAAACTTTGGATAATATAAAAACTTCAATTAGACTCGAATCTTTGAGTGTTTCCTATGAAAAATTTTCAAATCAACTCAGAAAATTCTTTGAAAAATCCATTTTTGATCAACTTCATTATACTAAACATTTAGAGGAGGGTAAATTATTATTCTTTAGCAAATATTACAATTATGAATTTAAAATACAAGAATATTTCACATATCCATTAAAGAAAACTTGAAGATCACAACTTTCGAAACTACGAATAAGTGCACACCCTTTGAATATTGAAGTTGGTAGATATTGTCAACCTCCTATTCCTCGTTCAAATAGATATTGCAAGTTCTGTATTAATGAAGTTGAAGATGAAGAGCATTTTCTGTTAAATTGTAACTTATATTAAAGCATTAGAGATAAATTTGAAAAATCATTGTGTCATTTTGATATTTTTGATATTGAAGATGTTATAAATCCTGTGAATTATCAATTCACCAAATATTTGTGCAAATATTTAGATGAATGTTTTAAGATAAGAAAAGAAAATATTTTATATCATTGAATGTTAATTTGTGTATGATGTACGCCTCATGTCATGGTATTTCATCAATAAAGAATTGAATTGAAATTTCTAAAACGTGGGTCCTGTAGCATCATATCCCACCCATCCTGCTACGTCTTTCGGTACGCTTTTTCGACATAGTAACTTTCATATTTTTTGGCACATTACATTGTTTAGATTTGAGGATCACTGACGAGGGTTAAGTACCCGAAACGTGCATGTCTGGTCCATGTTGCCAATTTATCTGTTCTTAAATGATGTTATTCAATTTGAAGACGTTTACATTTATACCACTTGGTGAGTGTCACTGCTGGTGGACCAGGAGTCCCCGAGGGCACATGTAGCCAAGTTCGATCAATTTCGGTTGATCGTTTCTTCAACGAATTCTTAAATTTCTGTTATCAAAATTTCTTGAAATTTCTAAAACGTGGCTCCTGTAGCATCATATCCCACCCATCCTGCTACGTCTTTCGGTACGCTTTTTCGACATAGTAACTTCAATATTTTTTGGCATATTACATTGCTTAGATTTGAGGATCACTGACGAGGGTTAAGTACCCGAAACGTGCATGTCTGATCCATGTTGCCAATTTATCTGTTCTTAAATGATGCTATTCAATTTGAAGACGTTTACATTGTTACGGGTATGCAACACACGGCAAGTGCATTTATCTCATAAAATGCGCTAACGCGTATTACATGTACAATAAATGCACTTGCTGTGTTTTGCATACCCATAACAAAACACAAATTAAGACAATTATTCTCTCTATATATACTCGTATTTGTAACTTACATGCAACCAGGAGACGCTGACGTCTCACTTCGGAATAATGGAAATTCTAATGATTTTGCCTTACCTTCTCGACTTTGAGACTGAATAACTGATCGGTACTTCTTTGATAATTATAATAATATAAAGAAATGTAATGAAAATTATCAATATGACAAGTTATGTTTACAACATAACATTTCCCTAATAATCCTAGAGAAAGTCCTTCGAGTTGTTAATGAAATGATAGTCACAAGCCTTCAGCGTTCAATGTGAAAAGCTACTGTTCTAATAGCAGGTCCATCGGAAATTATTTTGTTTCACAGGCTTTGGGATTTCTGGAATTCCATTTTACAACGAGAGAACATATCTTTTTTGGCCCAAACGAAAATTTCAAACATTTCAAACACTTATGATAGATTAATTTACCGAGTTTTAAATATGAATTTCTTTTTTACAAGATAGATCGTTAGAGGTTTACCATTTATATATACTAGTAGCGTTATCATTAAATGATTTAATCTACATCGTTATTATTCAGAAATGAAGATTCTGATTGACTTAGCATTTCATTTTCATCAACTAAATTTTTTACGGACGTCTATTTATAACACTATTTTTGGAACCGGGGATTCCCTAAAACCGGGCTTCCACTGTCGCGAATGTAGAGGAGAATGAGCTACGATCATTTCATGGCGCGATTGGTACACGATAGCGCCGCGAATGCAACAAGTATATGCTTCGAGTCCGCTACGATAGTGACGCGAGTGTAAAAAGAATAGAGAAGAATGCGACACGAATGTGCCACGATAAAAAGACACCGGGACGAAAAAGAGGCGAATGTAGGAGATTAAGACACGACTTTAAGTTAGTACATGGTAATGATAAAGGTGTTCAAAACTTATACGAATTGTTTTGATTGTTCAAAAGCAAAATTTATCAATATTAATGAGAATTATTCTTTTCTTTTTAAGAACAACAAACTTGTATCAATAGAAAATTTAAAATCTAGTTTCTTTTGTGATATCCTGTTGAATACCAAGTTTGATGAACCTCTTTACGAAACAAAATGGTCAAAGTTGTTTAATATAAAACGAAAAGGTATTTGGAAAAATATATAGCGAAAATAAAGGGTATCTTTGAAAGAAATATTTCAGAGTTCAATTATAAGCTTTTACATGGTATCCTAAATAATAATTTAAGTGTGAGTAAATGGAATAATGATGTTTCTGCTTTATGTGAAATTTGTGCTTGTGTTGATGATACAAGGCATTTATTATTTGATTGTAGCATAACTAAAGATTTGTGGAATATAGTAAGTCAGTATCTGAAGTTTGAAGTAACATGGAAAAGAATTGTACTTGGATTTTATGAAGAAATGAATGATAAGACCAAAAAAATTAATAATATGTTATCCTTTATTAGCTTTAGAATATATAAATATAAGATCAAATGTAGAATACATAAAAAAAAAACTATTTGTAAAGATAATCTTTTTAGAAGCTTGAATAGTGAATTATGTACACAAAATAAGATTCTTGTAAAATGCGGTATTCTGAAAGACAATATCTATTTGAATTTGAGTGAAAAACTTGTGTAATTTTGGACGTAATACTGTATTATATGATATGATGCAATGTATAATAAAAAATAAAAAAAAGACACGACTTTAAGCCGATATCGCTGCGATGTAAGATATTGAGAAACGAAAAGCGCTCATGCGATCATGAAAAAATGTGACAAGAAGAAAACCAAAATCATTTGACATATCCAGAAGCACCAATACCTTTGGTTGAACCATCCAACCACAGATTATACTTTATGTCTTCCGAAATGGAAGTTACCGGATATGACAGATCTACCGAATTGAAGCGGCGGGTGTTGCATGCAAGCAGGAGATGCTTACTCTTCCTGGGTACCTGGTACCTGTTTTGTCTCTATGAGACTCTATGAAGGGATCTGTCCAAGAAAGAAGGGGATCTCCAACAAGGCTCAATTGCAGCACACACAGCAAAACAAAAAACACCCAAAGTGAAACAAAGGAGGGGATCTCCAACAACACCAGGTTGCAGCATCCACAGCAAAACCCCAAAACACCCAATGCAAAAACACAAAGCAGACAAGCACAGAAAGAGACGCATAAGGGACAAGGAACGTCAACGCACAACACAGAAACATCAAACACAAAGGACTACACATAAACCAACGAGGCCAATGGGCAACTGGTGCCGATTTAGGACGGCCATCTGCCATGGAAATAGCAGAAGGTGTGGTTATCCTGGAATACGTGCGCACAACCCTCTCACTTCTCCAATTACCAAGAGGTCTCGAAGAACGTACAATTGTGGTGTAAAACAACCTCCTCACTGAGAAGACACAAACAGCAAAAGTTTGTGTTTGCTGTTTGTGTCTTCTCTGTGTGAAAACACAGAGAAGACACAAACAGCAAAAGACGCAAGAGGGACAAAGAACAACAAATACGACACCAAAACGCCAAACGCAAAAGACTTCACATAAATCAACGAGACAAATCGGTGCCGACTCAGGACGGGCATCTGTCACGTTAGTAGCAAATGTTGTGGTTTCATTCCATTAGAGAACAGTGGATATTGATCCCTTATTTTATTTAAAAATTGGTCGGACTTAACGGATCCAATTTATTTACAAACACTTCCTACCTATATCTTTTTGGACATAATAAAGGAAAATCTTATAATTTGATAATTAATAATATTGATATTTTTGGACATAATAATTTACACTCTTTGTCCATGTTACTTTGCTTAGATTGAGGATCACTGACGAGGGTTTAGTACCCGAAACATGCATGTCTGGTCCATGCTGCAAATTTATCTGTTCTTAAATGATGCTATTGAATTTGAAGACGATCAACATTTCTTGTTTGTTATGTCACTGACTTTTTGTTAATAAATCAAATGTGCTTCATGGTGGAACACTTTGTATCCAAAATAGTCGGAGGGTTTGCAAACAACATCCGGATAAAATTTCCTTTTGCGATCTACAGTCTTGTACAAGCGCATCCTTGAGACTTGCACTCTGACTGACTGTGACGACGGGACTCCATGACGGGCCCTGTCCAAACCACTTTAGAGAAGACAGGGCCCCTACCACCTGTCCTCTCTGAATGTCAGTCGGACTCCTCGGGTGATTACATACATGAGCTCGCTACAGCCGGCAGAGCACGGACTGTATTACGCATGCCCTCTTTTTATATCCATTTACATATTCATCTGTGTCTATGGGGCCTCTGCGTTTCGCGGTCTTGTTTGTGTGATGTCATCTTACAGTGAGGAGGTTGTTTTACACCACAATTGTACGTTCTTCGAGACCTCTGGGTAATTGGAGAAGTGAGAGGGTTGTGCGCATGTAATCCAGGATAACCACACCATTTGCTACTTGCGTGCCAAAGTCGGCACCGGTTACCCATTGGTCTCGTCGGTTTATGTGTAGTCTTTTGTGTTTGATGTTTACATGTCGCCTGTCTCTTTTCCGTCTCGTGCTGTACTCGTCTTTTGTGTTTTTGCATCGGGTGTTTTGGTGTTTTACTGTTGATGCTGCAACGGGGTCTTGTTGGAGATCTCCTCCCTTCTTTGATGGCAACTACCTGTAGAGCAGGAGGTCTCGAGTTCGCGACCGTGTTGAGCGAAAGCTATTTTGTCACATATACTTCGTTTTCTTTACAACTAAGGCGAACATATTGGGAATCCATGATTGGTTAAGTTTAAGTGTTGCTATCCAAGCTTTTTCTAGCTTTAAAATGCTTTGCATCAATAGTTTTCTTGTTAAATGTTCTGTTGCGTCTCCTTAGATTGCTTGTCAGACCGTTCGGTAAGTCATTTGGTGAGTCTCTATTGTAATTATCATTTATTAAAGTTATTTGATGTCCGTTGTTGTTTAAATCCTTGGAGATGTGAGACTATGGTCAGTGCAGTCTTAT
The DNA here is from genome assembly GCA_028142955.1 of Pinctada fucata. Taxonomy (NCBI): domain Eukaryota; kingdom Metazoa; phylum Mollusca; class Bivalvia; order Pterioida; family Pteriidae; genus Pinctada; species Pinctada fucata. Next base: position 67,492,192 of record AP027105.1, on the reverse strand, counting down.
TGGACGTCAAATCCAGATCCTTATTGCCACGGAAGAGTCGGTATCTTCTGCAAGTATGCTACATATCCAGCTTTAATTCTGCAGAATTTTGCAAGTGCAGACAAGGCCAGTCACTGAACATGGACTTTGCCCAAATTGTACCTTTGCTGAATCTACTGCGAAATAGGGAGTTATTCTAATTTCGATTTGAAACAAAAATTTTACTTAAACAGGATTCCTCGCGTTATTAATAAAGTAGTAGACCATGTTAGACATAGGACAACCATGTTTTAAGTTATCAAAACAACTGTTGTATAAATCAATGAATAAAACTAGGATCTACATTTTAATGTACATTAAGGACAGTATTGAGGCTGTCATTGTGAACATGTTGAGGTACTCAACATTTCTCTATCATCATAATTATCTTTCAGTAGTTTCCGCTTTCCCCAGAGCTCCTATCTGAGCTCTCTGAGGATATTTTGCCTGCCATTCCTTGTTCCATCCTCCGGCAGATATAGTAAAACACCTTCCTCCACGCCTTTGCCACGTCCTTGGTGTAGGAGTCGCCCAGAATCTGCTTCAGACCATAGTTAAGTGAGGGCCAAAGGCGCTGTTAAAGGTAATATGGAATGTACATTAAGTTTACAGAAAAGAGCAGAAAAAAACAGAAGAAACAAGTTGATTATTAATTTGATCATTGTTCTCTTACTCTACTGGTTATAGGAAATACAATCATGCATAATTAAAAAGCAGGCCGCAGACCGAATTGTAAGAATATTTAAATTATTTGTATAAAGCTTTAAATTCTCGTTCACCTTCGTTTAAGGGTACGTATTTAGAAATCTTTGTAATTCTTCCCTGGTACCTGTCTTTCTAAGTTGGCATTGAATATTACTTTTTGCACTCCTAGAGGTAAAAACAGCTTAAGGGCTAGTATCCCTTCTATAATTTCTTTTTAATATTAAATATATAATTTACTTAAAACAAAACTAAGAAAATAAGTAACATTCACTCTAAAAGATAAGAAACAAACACGAGTGTTACGTACATGAATCGTATTTATTTTGATATGTCTATCTGCATGAAGTTTCCCGATATCTTCAGCAATGACTCCAAATAGTTCTGCCTGATCCAGACACTCCACGGCAGCTCCCAGGCTGTACATCACAGAAGCCGCATGTATTCTCAGGACACGGTGTACGTCTGGCTCTATTGCCAACTTATTGTCTGAGTCAAGATGAACAATCTTTGGAAATAGCAGCTTCATACGGGGTTCAATCTCGAAAAATCTGACGAAGAGAATTATTTGTCGAATGTCAACAATCACGTTTTTTCGTTTAGGATATTTCTAAAATCTATATCAAGTAATTGACATGTGTTACAAATAATCGTGAAATAGAGACGAAGAAGGGACAAAGAGAATATTTTGCTATAAATTTCATGCAAACAAAATCCGAACTCGTAAGTTTACACCACTTAGTAACGCCCACGAGTTCCTTAGACGTACACTCGAACATAAATAATCATTTAGTTTGTACGATAAGAAATATATATTTCATAATAGACTTAAGAAAAGAAGTATGATGATTCTTTTCTACGCCCTGATATAGACTACTTTAAACTTCAAGACGATGTTTAAAACATAGGAAGGGACTTCATAATATGAAGTTCATTTTATGAATTATATTGGTAACATATTGTCCCATGACAAATTTGAGAAATTAGAAATTTTTAAAAGTTGTCTATAAATAACTTTAAATATTTCTAATATTTCAGATGGGTAGGGACAAAAGTGACAATTTTTGGCCCCAGTCAAAATTTTGAAAGAGGTTTTTTTTCTTATTCATGATGCTTCTTCTAGATAAAAAAGGACAAATCTTATGTGATTCTCGAAGACCCCACCTTTTATGAATGATTGAAAATTGAGCTCTAAGTCTTAAAAAATAAAACCAGAGAGCGCTACTGAAATGAATTTTGGCGGCGTATGAAAATCACTTTGGCTGGAAACATAACAGATGAGGATTTAACATGTCTGTTGCATAAAAATGGTTTGAAATTTCTTCAAGAAGGTATAGAGTTGGAACATTTCCTTATTATTATCCATATTAAAAATTCAGCTTTTTCGGCAAGAGACAAACATGCCTACAGTTGTAAGCCCCAGATCAAAGGCATGTGACATGTTCAAACTCATTTGGGACATTCTTTTTCATATTCTGAATGTAAATGGAAAGTATAACTTTGTTACATGCGCTTGTTCTTTATTTACCATATACTATAATGTTGAACTCTGGTTGTCATCATTTTACCACTAATTTTGGTAGTAGTGGGCAATTTGTGCGTGAAATAACACTCATCAATTAGTAATTTATGATATCTATTTATTCATTTTGAATAAACAATAACAATATCTACCCTTATTTGAAAAATAAAAACAGTAAGAAAACAATTTTTTAAAATAGCAAAAATGGGGCCACAACAAATGTTTGCCCCTACCCCTTTGCCACAGGACAATATTTTGATCAATGACAGTTTTTTTCATGTGATAAAAAGAATCTCGAATATGTTTTTTTTTTCAAACGGTATTTATGAAACTCGCCAAGCCTCATCACGCAACTCATTTCATAAATACTGTGTGAAATAGAAAATCATTTGAGATCCTTTATATATTTCATCATATGAATTTGTCCAAATTATATCTTTAATATTTTTTCAAGCCCCTTTTGTACTTGTCAACTTTGTGATTTCTCATTAAGGGTGTTTCGATGTTTTTATGTGGGTGCTGCAACCGAGTACTGTTTGAGATAACCTCCTTTCTTTTATTTTGGCAAGCCGTATATAAGTCATTTTTCCTTTATCACATACCGATACACAGTTGTATTTTTAACAGAATGTATGCAGTAAGTATCTTTTCATAGAACTCCATGACTGTAATGCGACAGTATTGAATCGTATCTTTGAAACAAACTTACATCTTCTTCGGAATAGAATTACTTTTACATTTACGTTTTTTTTTATCATAATTCAAGAGAAAAACTTCAGGGATATCACACTAAGTATAGCGTTGTGTACTTATTGCGTAGTCCCTAACAATAACGTAGCGTCATGTTTTTCGCTTGAATTTGAATTTAACAATTTCGAATTAATTTATTCATTTAATCATTGTCTACTTCTCTATCTATGATATTTTCTGATATTTTTTATAATAACTCACCGTAAGAATACAACGATGCCTAGATCACTCAGATATTCTCTCATTAACTCTAAAGTTTCCTGTGTCAGTACTTTCTGGCGATCATCTAACTCCTCCTCTAATTTCGAGAAAGAATTCTCCCTTAACTTATTACAATGTCCATGCGAACTGCCCATATCGAAGATATACACTTATTATCCAGGCTGGACACTTAATGATATTGTCTCTTCTCAACAGAAGTCAGAAGTCATACAGACATACAGATACTATTGCTTACAGTGGTAATTAGTCTTAATCTTGTTTCCTTTTCAGAATTGACATCAATGTTTCTCTTGCAGTTTCCTGGCATATCTTATATACATTCCGGGGAACCAGATCCCTTGTTTTGTGTTTAAAGTTCATTTTATCGTAGAAGTTTATTTTTTAAATTCTTGCCCTATGTAGCTTTGTTCTACGTAATAGTACATCATCTTGACAGCTGGATTATGATCAATTTAATTACGTAATTTACAGCCCTCAAACCGCAAACATAGGCAATGCTTAACTATTTCTTGGAGTTTTTATATAAATGGCACGAACGACAAGAACATGGGGAATGTTAAACTGGAAAATTTATAAATTCATCTTTTTCAGTCATTCGATTTCTTGGCGACTATATGAATTCTATTTTCTGAAGGGGAAAAAAGGAGTTTTTCAACTCTATCAAAACTAAAGAGCATTTTCTGTCACTTCTATCGGATTGGAAAACGTCTTGGCATTCACCTTTAAAATGAGGGGTCCGGAAATTATAGAGAATTCAAAACTGAAGCAGAATAAAGTCAACGACTATCAACTAATAGAAAAAGCAACAAACAATTTGGTATACATCAGACGATAGAAAAACGTCCTGTGGCCGAAACGTCGAAAGAGCAAATAAATACAGGTTCAACAACACTTCCCTGTTTGATATTCATACAAATAGAAAAATGATTTAGAAACAAAGTAAAGACGATTCACATGAACATGGAAGACAAAACGTGAAAGGAGAAAGATTGATATGTACCGAGTGCCGGCTTACTGTCCGTGAAGCTCACTTCAGAAATCTGATAATTGAAGTTTTATCTACTCTGTCGGCAAATTTGCCGATTGAAATTCATATCAGGGGAAGATCTCTAACTCTCATAACTAACGGTGTAAGTAACATGTTTGTGCGACCAATACTTCGCTCACAGTGACAGAAAATAATTTAGATGGGGACTTTTCTATGTTGATTTTAGAGTGACGTCGCCGATGTTTAACATTGAGTCTATGGAGAACGTCAGCGACGTCATGCTAAAATTAACATAGAGAAGTCCCTATATAAAACTTTTCTTTGACTGTGAGGGTAATATTCGTCGTATGGACATAAAATTTACACCGTTAGTAACAAGAGTTCAAGATCTATCCCCCTATTTGATTTTTAATCGTACAGTAGTACGAAAAATGAACGAAAACTTTAATTTTCAAATTTTTGAAGTGAGCTGCGCAGACATTAGGAGTTATCTACTATATTTAAGATGGTGTGATAATCCTGTATACCTTACCCTCTCACTCATTCGGACACAAAGGGGTCTCCAAAGACACAGAAGTATACCATAGAAGGAGTACCAATAGTGGTTCAATCAAAGATCTTGGGGATATGGCTCTGGTGTATATCCAAAACACATTCTCATCCTAACGTGACACCACAAACGAAACAGAGAAACAACGTATTAAAGCCAAAGAAGGAAATTAATATTTCAGAGCCCTTTGAAGTCTCAACTTAATTTTATTTTAAGATTTTGTTTTCAATTTCATTTGTCAGTGTTTTGCTACCTCTTAAACAATTCTTAATCCAGATGTGCTATGTGAAAGGAGAGGATCTCCAGCCGGACTCGGTTTCAGCACCTACAACAAAGCACCAAAATACCCGATGTGAAAACACAGGGTAAAAAAGCACAGCAAGAAACGCTAAAAGCTATAGATGAATTGGCAATCGGTGCCGACTTAGGACGGTCATCTGCCACGCAAGTAACAAATGGTGTTGTTATTCGGATTACGTGTGCAAAACCCATTCCAATTTTCCGGTGACATTCTCAATGTAATGTTAAACGTCTTCAATTTGAATAGCATCATTAAGAACAGATAAATTTGCACCATGGACCAGACATGCACTTACCCCTCGTCAGTGATCCTCAATCTATACATTTTTATACGGCCAAAGAGTGAGAAGGTTATAATGTCCAAAAATGTACCGAAAGACGTAGCAGGATTGTGGGATATGATGCTGCAGGTTCCACGTTTCAGGAATTTTAAGAAATTTTGATAACATAAATTTTCGAGTGCGTTGAAGAAACGACCAACATGAGTTGATCGAACTTGGCTACATATGCCCTCGGTGACCCCTGGTCCACCAGCAGTTACAACACAAATTTTTTGAAAGAAATTTGTTGTGAATTATATTGGACAGTCTGTTTTTTGAGCTTTTGGTTTGGAATGGTAGTGTAGAGAAGTCGAAAGACTTTATGCTGGTAATATGATTGAAATTGGTGGCTTTTAAATTTTTCAAAAGTTCCTAATAATTCTTTAAGATCCACATCTGATTGATTCAATTTATGGAATAATAGAATCTATCACGACGTTGAGACTGAGACAGGGGAATCTCATCCGAGTGTAAAAGATTTGCAATCCACGACGAGGCTTGCCGAGTCGTGGATGTAGCAAATCTTTTGCACGAGGATGAGAATCCCCTGTCTCAGTCGTAACGTCGTGATTGATTATTTTTCTCACTCACCTCATTTAATCATCACTTTAATGTTTCTAAAGCTAGAATCGATACCAAAACTTACACAAATTTAACGATGGCGTGACGTTACTTTCTATGACGTCATAATAGGAGTCACGTGGAGTGTGAGACAAGGAAATCTCAAACTGCTACGTCTACGTTTTTTCTTTTGTCTCACGACGTAAGTGAGTGAGAATATGTTGTCTCACAGTATATTTGAAGACCTTGCTTGATGCGAGTTAATATTTTCGTAAGCAAAATGGATAGAGGTTTTGTGGAGCACCTGGACGAACCAGCAATGAACCGTTGTTTGTAATGATTTCTTCTGTGCATTTTTGGAATCCAGTAGATCAAGGTAGTTCAAGATCAGAGTCATCAGTATGAATACCGAAGGACTCAAGAACAGATTTGTGGTTGTTTAGTTTTTCAGATACAGATATATTTGTAATTGTAAATAGTATAACTTGAAAACGAAAGTAAAATTATTTGTAGTATATCATACTACTCCAAATTTGACAATTTGTATTTGAAAATAAATTGTACATTGCCTCGTGTTAGGTTTTTGTTACATCACTTTTTCACATATTATCGTTTCATTATTGACTTAGAACTTGGCAAGAAACTTGTTGGATTCAAGGAAGAAGCAATTACTACAAATCGTTGGTTTTTGTTGTAGAAACACTGCTTAAATCTGTCTTATTAACCGACTTCGATGGTTTACTTTCTGACATTGATTAAAACGTCATAGTTTATAGCCACAGAAAACTATTTTAAAATGTTTTATTCCCTTTGTCTGTCACGTGCTCGTTTTCTTATATAAATTAACCGTTTTATTATGGAAAACTTATAAATGCTAAGTGATCCAAGACAAACCTTTTACAAATTATCTATAAATCTTTCACATCTTCTCTACGCTTGATGCATAAAGAGATCCAATATTTACTGATCAAAAGCCTTTTTCTCTCACCACCCGGGAATAATTTTGATCATATCAATAAATTCTGAAAACGTACGAAAATGCTCATTAAACGTGAAATTATAAGCAATTCTAATTCGTCTACTATTCTGTCACCTGATAATAAACATAAACATTCGTCAGAATCATAAACATACCAGTCAAAATTTCTAACCGAACACTTGACTTAAATCTCTCTATTGTATTTGTATTCAATTGAAATTCATTTTGATGGTTTGAGAGTTTGTGATTTTCAAGAATTTTAAATTGTTCCTTCGTTACTTTGTAATTCCTGATATTTTAAGTTATCGATATGACCAAAATATCACAGAACCAGCACTTCCGGTCGCAATGAATTCCTGTTGAACTTTTGCGTTTAATTAAAATTAATGTTTGTTTTATTTTCCGGCTTTCTAGAGTAATATAAAATCGAAAAAAAAAAGAAAAATCGATCTTGTTTCTTTACTTTGATCAATTTAAAAAATGGAAAAGAAATCGATATTACACCTCGACAAGAATAAAACATAACTACGGCGTCAAAGAGAGACTCGGGTCTTTCAGCAAAGTGCGTTTTGTTTTTGGACATGCGCCGTATGAAAACCACATTTTATCGGTTTGTTTTTTAATTTTCAGTATGGAGGACGTACCTTTATATGTTTTTGAAGTAAAAACCACATTTTATTCAGGGTGTAGTTCTCTTTTAAGAAAAATATTCATTTTCGTCAAATTCGTCACGCTCTAGTAACCTTACCTCATTATAAAACAAAAATTTCGAAAAATTAAAGTGAAAGTATTACAATAATCTGTGTATACGTTTCACCAATAAAGAAATATTATTCATAAAATTATCAAGATTTAAAAAGTGTTCCGTTAGAAATGTTGACCAGTATAACGTTGTAACTAGTTAGATTCTTGATATGACTTATTGATGCATTATTTTGTTTATAAAAAAGAATGTATTTCTTTCAGAACCTTGAAGAGTTTTTTTTTTTTTAAATAACTGTCCTTCGAGTCGAACCAATAATTAAATATATACTAGTAATCCCTACTACAAAGTTATTAAAATAAAAAATGTAAATGATTGATACACTAGTTATACTCCCTACTCATCATGAGAACATGATAATCTTACAATAGTTGGACTAAGGAGACGAACTTAGGAAACCAACAACATGTTTGACAATAGCTAGTCTTTTCACTCTGGTAAGGTATGTATAACATCATGAAAAAGAGAATAAAGATAACATTGATTTGACTTTATTTGAACTTGGTCAAAGATAATTTCTATAATCCTAAATGAGTTAAAGAAGATCCTGACGATACTCACAATAGAGCTCTAAATTGAGCACCGACGGACCCCTAGCAAGCTAGAGGTGGGATCAGGTACCTGGGGGGAGTAAGCATCCTCTGTTTAGCTAGCCGCACCCACCGTCGATGTTCACGCACGAAAATGAAAAAAAAGTCAGTTCATTGTGATCAGTAACGAAAACGGAACATGAAACATGTATTTGACGGCCACTTAAAAATCACTTAAATATGCCTTAATTTACTTATTGTCGAACATTTCGACAGTGCCCTTTACAATTTAAATTTGTTAAACTAGTGATTAAGTCCAACATGCCAGAGATGAATAAAAGATGATCGGCTTCCTTGACAAAGGGATATAGCTTTGTGTGATACTATTATTTCCCCTTACATACATAGTACCGGTGTATCTCTTTTTCAAGAGACTGTATGTCAGTTCCATAAGAAACTGTGAATGCTGCCTTTAATTTAATTTGAGTTTGCCATTAGATTTTATACGCGCAAAGTGCAACTTTTTCGTGGTATACTTCCATCCAACGAAAAACAAATAAGAGGTTTCCTTATCTTCTCATTTCCTACAAATATGTTATCCACCTTTGAGCACCACATTGCTTATCAACTTTCTCAAACCATGTCGTCAGCGGTGACGTCAAATGATATGTTTTGTATATTTAGAGTACGCAGATTTTTGTTTCCAATCAGATTCGTTATTATATTGAAAATTGAATAATTCCATATGGACGAACAGACGACAGTATTTGTCTATTTCAAGGAACCGTATCAGTCAGACAGACAGACAGACAGACAGACAGAATAGTTTATTTCAGTCATTCCAAAAAGATAAGCGAATGAAAGTCAAACACAAAACCCGAAATCAGATTCCAAAAACCAACAACTTAATTGCTTACAAATTCTTGAAAAAATATACCAAATTTATATCAATATCTATCTCGAAAATAGGACATACAGACGGAGACAATAACACAGATTCATAGACACACGAAGGACAACTTAATCTAATGAACAATCTCCAGAGTCCAGTTCCAGTATGCATCTTAGTAAGTTGGAACAAAAAGAAAGCTTAAAGAGGTGAGTTTCGCTCATTAGCCCCGGTATAGGAACATAGACCTAGACAATTACCAAAGATGAATTCGATGAAGAAATTAGATGTACACTATAATTAAAAAACGCAATCCCTTGATCAAAAAGCCTCCAAAACACAATACTTTCTTGTGTAAATTGTTATTACAAAATATTACTAGAAAATATTTCCACAGAAAATAATTCAGTCAACTTAAACATTCTGTTTGTTTAAATTTTCTAAACTCAATACAAAATTTCAGACTACTCAGAAGGGAGTTTTATATAATTTACATATATATGTATATTACAATTTAAACTACTATGTTGAGTCTGGATGGTGGAAAAATCTATTGACGTTATATTTTGCCCAATGACCTGCAATGGAAAATTGTGGCAAAAAATCACATCATCAAACATCACATGGACACCAATGTTTCTACCATAGGCAGAATTGTAGCACACAAGCCGTCAAAGGAAGAAGAAAGATTACACACTTAACAGCAAAGCCGTCTTCAAAACACTACGCTTAAACCAACGAAACCCATGGCTAATCATTGCAGACTAAGGACGGCCATCCGCAAAGCTTACAGTTAAATGTTCTGGATATAATAATACTTTCCTTTCGTGTGTGTTCCAACTTTTTACCTTTTTGAAGAACATTTCAAATCAATTCTAATACACCAGACACGTGATTAACAAATCCTCATCAGTGGTACTTATTAAACGATGAAGTAATTTTCTGACACAGCCAAATGTATTTCAGTAGCGCCCTCTGGTTTAATTTTGTGAATTTAAAATTTGTGCATTTGTTAACATGTGCACACCCTTCTCGCTTGTTCGGTTACCCAGATCACATAATAAAAGCCTGATTTAAATAGCAATACCGACAATGCAAGACTATAAGACTCTTTCATGGTCTTCTATGAAAGATACATCGGTTCCATCCGAGGGGTCTCAAAATCATGTAAAACCCGAGGCTTGCCGAGGGTTTTGCAAAATTTTGAGACCCCGAGGGTGGAAACGATGTATCTTTCATAGAAGAACATGAAAGAGTATTTTTCTCTCATATCTAAAGGTCAAAACAAAACTGAAAGAAAAGGGACGAAATTTGAAAAAAATGTCAAGTTGATCTAATCTTAAAACTTTTGCGATATTTGAATTCAGCGCCCCGAAAATGGTTTATTCTATAAGAATAAACTTCGAATATTAGGCTTTTCAAAATAAAACGCAAGAGTACTTTGAAAAACGATCTTAAATCGAAGTTTTATGGCGACGTCGCCGCTAGCTTGTTTGTTTTGCGGGCTGAAATCATGACGTCACAATAGCGTAAACAATCGAAACAATAGCGTCACGTGATATGTGACACAGCTGTCACATGATATGTGATACAGAAGTAACTCACGTAGCTGTATCTCATGGGCCTTCTCTGTAACACATACGCGGGTATGAGAGAAAAGATATTACCTGTGAAACACCTGGAATCCAAGATCAGGTAAACTATTTCTCATCTTAAGGAGGCTTCTCTGCACCAACTCGATCTCTCTGTGATTCAGTGCACTCGATAATGATTTTATTTCACTTTTCTTCCTATCCAATGACAATGGTACATTTCCCACTTTGCCTTTGATATAGTAGCGTTACTACGTCAAGTTAAGCTAGATATGTCTGCATCGTCAAATTTTATACAATGAACCTTCTAGAGCAACGTCTGATTACATCAGGTCAACAGTGTACACAATACATTTATAATTGTCATATTGATGTAAAAATTAACGATAGACATGCTGGAATATGGTAAATAGCTTCCTTATTACACGGATGATTTCTCATCAATTATTCCCTTTACTCTGTATCTCTTTCATTTATTCACTAGTATCACGAATGTAAGGAATATATCTTAATTACGGTAAAGATATTTGATGTTTTGGGAAAATCTTTCATTTTCATTCAATCCTATATTCTACCCTTAAAGGTTATTGCCAAGATGGTACTTTTAACGCTATAACTAAGGCTTTATACAACAGATTTGACTTAAAGCGTAAACTGTCTTAATTTCGTTTTTTAAATGGGAGTTATCACTCTTTCTCCTTAATTCTTAACTTTTCTCGAACACAATGGTCAGAGCGATGCTCCATGTTTTCATCCTCTGTTAAACAAATATTCCCGCTCTGTGTTGGCTAAATACAAGCTTTTCTCTAATGATGTAAGCTAAATACAAGGTATTTTTTATCTCATATATTGGATAAGAAGCTTTTTCCCTTTGTTGTTGGCTTTTTCCCTCTGTTGTTGGCCTCACACATGAAAAACGAATTGTCCAACTCCAATGTTTCATGAATTGCATGGTTCTAATTTTCTCCAAGAAGGTATAGAGTTGGAACACATGGGTATTTTTGTTGGCCTTATACGTGTACAAGGAAATTGAAGTGTCCCAACTCGTTACCTTGTTGAACGTCATGTCAAACCAATTTCAGTGAAGCAGACACGTGATTCGGATTGTTAATCCTTGTAGTGGTACCTCAAGGCAATTCAGTAGCATAGTTAAATAAATCGACGACCAAAAGGGCATCGGAGTGATGATGTTAGGATTATCATCTTTTGATTCTCGATTATATTTTAAGATGAAATAACAAGTTTCCAGAAAAGCAACGTAATATATGATGTCCTATTGACAAAGGGCCATAGTAAAGCGTCTTTCCGGGAACAAAGCAGGGAAATTAGAAATCAATACACTTAAAACATTTGATCGCTGGAACGAGATTAACTACTCTACACTGCGAAATAAAAAAGTGTTGATAATATAATAAAAAAGGAAGTTTTTCAACTCGTTATCTGCTTACATTTCAAACCAATTTTAATGCACTAGATACGTGTTTCGGATAGTAAATCCTCCTCAGCGGTATTTCAAGCCAAAGTGATTTTCAGACACAACAAATTTTATTTATGTAACGTCTTTGAATTTTGAATTTTGTTTATCTACATGTTCTTTGTGAAATTTGCGCGGCTCTGCGTAAGAAAATTCCTTATCAATATTCCTTTATGCTTAGATAAAGCGAATTATTTATTTGCATGATTTCGAAAATGAGGAAAAGATATAGAACAACAAAATGTCGCACTACCTACAATGGGACACTCATAGATTGCAACAGACAATTGACGCCATATTAAACAACTATTTCACAAATGCAACACGTAAAATCAGCTGGAATGTATTAATCATCAAACAAAGAACTAAGAAATGATTTTTTTTTATTGATGCAGGTATCACCCGCAAAAAAAGGGCGGAAAACTGCATCAAAACGCGAAGAGCGTTGATGCAAAAGTTTTCCGTCAAAACTGAGGAAATCCTACATGTACAGGGCATTTTTACTAAGTAGAAAAGGAATGCTACCCTTGAAAATTTAAGCAAGCATCAACACAGCATTTTCAGTTACGAGCTGATACGCGTTTTAGGTAATTCCCGGTTCCAAACGTTGAGCTATTGTGAATGGACGTCCGTGAAAAATTAAGTCGATCGATGTATCAACAAAATTTCTCAGCCAATTATTATCTTTTGGCTTCGTTTCTAGATAATTACAATGGAAATTTAATTATTAAACAAGAGTGAATTCACTTAAATGAAGGGAGCTTTCGTTGAATTTGGACGACCTCCCGAAATATCCATAGCAAATTAAGCAGTTGTCAAGATTATGGAGCAATACCCTACCACCAGCTCGGATACCAAAGACGCAAAGTTATTCTATATATGAACAAAAGCTCTCTAACTGTAGGTTGACCTCATTTAGTATAGAACATTAGACGCAGTAATCCTTGTCTACAATAAACTCTTTTAAAAGCATATCAAAAGCATTTCGTGTATGAAAAACACCCCGTGTTATACTGGCTTAATTTTACTTGAGATCGATCACCTATAAAGTTCTACCAACTTTCAGAGGGATTATTATCCAGTCTGCGATATTTGGTGTAATATTTAGCGGTGTTTGTGAGGTCATTAAGAGACAGTTTTGTTGTTGTCTCTGATTACTTGGCTGGTGTAACATTTTGGTGACAATTGTTATTGCGATCATGCATGTGAGTTCCTCTGTTCAATTTAATATGGCTTTGTTGGTATCTTTTACTTATCATTATCAAATTTAAAACGCTATACCATTAATTTTCACTGAATAAAACACACAAGCCGAAATCAGATTCCAAAGGACTTACACATTCTTGAAAAAATATATAACAGAAACTTCCCACAACTTCCCCAATTTTATTTGGATATGCTACTGAATCGACCCTACAGGAAATCTGGAGCCGCGCACTCCCTGTAAAGTAAATATACAAATTCTAATTCAAAAAAATAAAACCAGACTGAAATGAATTTTAGCTGCTTCTGAAAATAATAAATTGGTTTGAAATTTTCCTCAAGAAGGTATAGAGTTGGAACCCTTACAAATTATTTCAAGATACGAAGAGGAAGACTTTCATATCGGCAAGTTCATGCTATATAAAAATATGACAGTCAGACTAACGACAAATACGGAAAAAGACCTTCATTTATCCAGTGAAAAGTTTCCAGAACAGAGCTTCATTGTATACATTGTACATTTCGATATTGGTAATATTCGAAGTCGTTCTTTATATCAAGTTTGGAAACGCACCAGCTTCCAATTTATATGCCCTTCACGATACTTAGAAGTTCCTGGTATCTAACGGTGAAGGTCCTGGTATTTGATGCATCCTCTGTCATTTCTATGAAATTCCTGCTCTTCGACAAAGATTAGCAAAATCGATATTTTACCTTAATGGAATCTGTAAAGCCTTATCTTAATTTCTCTGTATTTGGTAAACGTTAAAAAACGATATATTAAAACATTAAATACACGCATAGTCAATTTATACTCATGCAAACATGTAAAAGTTATCATAACAGAATCTGAGATTCATTGTTTCTATTCAAAATGTGTGTTGTATCAATAATTGTTTAAATCCATTTCCAAGGCAAAGTGATATTAATTTGTAAGGTTACACCATCTAGTTTATGATAGCAATTCAATTAAATTCTCATTTTGCTTGCAACAATGGCTGAAAAAATAGATTTGAATGATAATTGATGATTCACTAACTGACAACCGCACGAGTTACATGCATACTACAAATCATGTTTTACAAAAAAATGTTTGCACTTGAGGGTTTTTTTTTGCACTTGTAAAGTGTAGTTGGGACAAAAGCAGGAATAATGAATATAAATATCGAACTTATCAAAATTAAATTGTCGAATTCAAAATTCAATTTACAAAATTTACAGACTATTAAAAAAGCTATCCACGCATGTGAACATTCGACTAGTATATAAATATGCTGCGCAAAATAAGTTAAGGATATTTATTTAGAGTTTGCATTGAATTACCATTATGATAGGGACTTTGTTTTATTTGCATAGTTCTATTGTCATAACTGAGATAAGCATCAATTTTTAAGTAAGTTATCAGTATTTGAATGACTTTGTGCTACAAAAAAAGTCAACGGAGCCAGATGTCTATCTCCTACCAATATCTGTTAAAATGCGAATTTCAGAGAAATTGGATTTTGACCCAAAATCTACATGCACGGAATGAATAATTCATAATTAATCGGTAGAAAATGAATGTCTGATCCAGAGTAGACAATGATACTGTTTTGAAAATCCGATATTCAAACTAAGCTCATCGCTGTAAGGGAAAATCTGACATAACCCTTGCAATTTTTGAAAAAAATAAGAAAAAGAATGAGAAAAAAATTACATTCTAATGAGGGGTGTTAAACTGAACTAAGCATTTAAAGTTAAATGATAATCATAAGTTTAATGAATCTGGAATGGTAATTAAAAAAGAGATAAAAGAAACAAATTGTGATTTTTGGTAAAATAAGCATTTTATTCAAAATTGGAAATGGGGGAAATTAAAAAGAAATTACCAAAAAATGAAAGCAATGACCAGACACTCATTTTGGCCGGTTTTTATTGTAATATTTGTCTCTAGTTTAGCTCTAGTATTTTGATGAAAATTACACAACACTATTTTGAACGAGAATTATCCCTAACTTTTTTTTTGTTCAGTGTACAAAATGTATAATAAAATTAGGCTGAAATGATAAAATTGAATCTCAGCAGGCACAAACACATTGTATAATATCGTTTATTAGCAAAAGGCTATAATGTTTATAAAGATGAGATTTACAAATTCATAATGCCAGCAATTGATGATTATGTAAATGCGTAAGACAATCATATAATAAACACCAAAGAATTATCCATCCGTTATGCAGTCTCAAAAATGAGAATAAAGGCAAATTTCATTGAAACAGTGATGAGCCCGGAATAAACAATATTCCAAAGAGAGATCTGGTGCCCGGGGAGAGTCAGCGTCTCTTGTTTGCATGCAACACCCATCGCAAATTTCCGTGAAAACTTGTCAAATTCGACGTGCATATTGATGTACCTATCAGGTAGAGATGTCTTGTTTGGAGATGTTGACATAACAAGAAATAAGAAAGTTAATAGAAACTTACTAATTGCAGATAGAGTCCCTGATTTTGCAAAGGTATGTACTTCTGGTACTTCCGAGTAGAGTTAATTTCATTACATAATATGAATAAGTGTAAACTTTGCAGAGTATTCTAGATAAATGTGTGAGTGGTCAAACACAAAACTCAAGTTGGAATTCAAAAATCATAATTAGTGGACATACAAATCCAGGAATGTACAAAACAAATTACAGAAAATAACTCTTGCAAAGGAACAAAAGTGAACCATCATTTAAGATGAGATCAGCTGTGCACGGGAAGAGTAAGTATCTCCCGCTTACCCGTCACTTAAGCTGTTGAAATGGGAAAGTTGACTTCAAGTTTATTGACATTTCTTGAATGAATATTTAATTCATTTTGAATTATTACCCGGTTGATACAAAGCATCTTTTTCTCCAGATGAAACTGACTTGAAATTAACGCAATGAACAAAGTTCTGTTTTGTATCTTTTTTTCCAAAATTTCGATTGTGGATTTTGGAATCAGGTTTCAGCTTTTGTGTTTGACTTTCAATCACTGGTTTGACTAAAATAATAGAATTTTAAAATTTTAGTATTGCTAGATTTATATTCTTTATTCTGTAGATTCTTCTTCGGTCAGTAAAATTATCATAGTCATACGTTATAAAGATAATAGACAATCTCCCAAAGACAGAAGCATAATTTTCATATTGAACGAATCCCTTCTTTTATGTTATTGCAGTATATTGATTACATTACAACACATTCCCTTACTGATTGGGAAATTGTATTGAAACCACAAAAAATTGGTTGTTTTGACTTGCAAAACAAACCATTTTAATTCATAAATCATATAACCACAAGCGTATTGCTTTGTCAACACGATTGGCGAGTATTGATTCCCACTAATATAAACCCAACTATATGTGGCAAGGAAATAATTGCCAGACCCTTGGAGTCTGCCCAGCATCCCTAGCTCTAGCTCGATAAAGTGCTATAGCCATTCTCACTGGATATCAAGTACCATTCTCCATTTGTATTTACCACTAGGCGTAGTGGTTAGACGAGGTGGAAGCCATCAGGAACTGCATGAAGCTCTGACCGCCAGGTAAGAATGAAACTGTCATAAAACTATCATCTCATCCTCTCATGTAGTATCTTGAATTATCAAATTTCGAATACTTGAGAAAATTTTTCAAGGAAAGAAGGAACCATAGATATCATTCTCATCTTAATTGTCTATCTGATTATCTTGAATTTTTCCTGCTATGCTTTAATGTCCGTAGATATAAACTTCTTATAAGAATTTTTGAATATTCATCAAAAATACTTATTATGTCGAAATGTCAGTGATAATGGTATGGTATAGACAGTGAATGACATGTCATTTAGTTCAAGTTGTTTCTTATCGTCGGTATATAATAGATATTCTCTTCCTTGTCCACCAGAATTTATCCCTAGATCAAAAGGAATCTGGCAAATACTATAAACAGAAAACTTTCAATTTCTCTTTTCTTTCTAACCATCTTTGACTGAATTTTACTGTTATGCTTTTAATTTCCGAAAATATACTACCGCTTAACCATATATATGAAAATTGAAATGTCAGTAATAAGGTACGGTACAGACAAAGAAGGAATTGTCATTTTGTTCAAGTTGTTCCTTGTCGTCGGTCTATAAAAGAAAGTCTAGCTCTTCCTTGTCTGCAAGAACTTATTCCTAGATCAGAAGTAATCTAGCAAACACTATTAACAGAAGAGGTTTTATTCACTCGTTTCTTTCTGATTATCTTTGACTGAATTTTACTTTTATGCTTTAATTTCCGAAAATATACTACTGCTTAAACATATTTACCAAAATTACCTATTATGTCGAAATGTCAGTAACAAGGTACGGTTCAGACAAAGAAGAAAATGTCATTTTGTTCAAGTTGTTTCTTGTCGTCGGTCTGAAATAGAAAGTCAAGCTCTTTCTTGTCTGCCAGAATTTATCCTTATATCAAAAGTAATCTAGCAAATACTATGAACAGAAAACCCCCATTTAATCTTCCTAGATTTTCATCGATTAAGCGAGGTTCTGACTTTTAATTTTCCTTGGTTTTGAGCATTTGTTATTAGTCTCTTGATTTACCTATATCCTACCAATATCAATGAATCTCTGAATTTAATCAAAGTCTCAATGTCATGTTCATTCGCCTTCCTGTTTCTGTATGAAACCAAATAGGTTTCGTGTATCCCTACCATATTTTCTTACCATTTCCTTCTTTTTTCTATTTTGAAAGTACAATTACTTTTGGGTTCATTTCGAAATGTTTTCAGAATAATTTTGATTAGTAAAAGGTACCAATCTTATGTGTGTGTGTTATCAGTACGCCTTATTACGCATCATAATACAAAAATCGATATAGAAACATGGCAGTTCTACTGCAGTGATTGGAAGCCCAGTCTGTGTGAGGTGGATTGTCAATATCACAAAGTATCACGGTATTGATCATACATACGTCATTATATAGTGTAGACGTATATATGACATTATTATCATCAAATTGTTCCAATATCCCTCTTCTTACCTTTTCATTTGTTTAAATTTTCTATTTTATTGCTAAAAGTCAAAGATTTGAAATTTCATTCCCGGCATAGACGAATGATTCATTTGATACGACAAAAGATCAAATGCCAAATTAAATCATTTTTCTTAGTATATCGTTTTTTATTGGTCCCTGATAAGGTGTTTTTGATTGAAACAAATTCTAGGCAGTACTTCATGAAGAGGGGCTCACAACCAGTTTGTTATGGTAGTTATTTGGTTATCCTTTGAACAATGTGAATGCGTATCTCATGTGAACGTATATGATAACATTTATACATAGATCTATAATTGAGTCCCTACTGGGGATTGTTCTAGACCTTTCAACAAAGTAATTTTTTCTTGACACTTCTAGGTACCTGCATAATATTCTTATTACCGACAATCCTGTTTTTGAAAAGTATAAAGATGTTATTTATCCACAAGAATTGACTCTAAACAAGGCAAACGTTACAAACACAGAAACACCGTTTTTAGACCTAAATATCAAAATTGTTAATGGAGAGATTCATACAAGTGTGTATGACAAAAGAAATGATTTTGGATTGAACAAAGTAAATTTTTCCCTTGCTTGACGGTGATGATCCTAGATTACCTTCATACGGTATTTATATTAAACAGCTCATCTGGTATGCAAGAGCATGTACTGATGTTTTGGATTTTCATAGTACCAATTTACAAATTATGAAGAAACTTTTGGGTCAAGGTTTTCGCTATCACAAATTAGTAAAGACTTACTGGAAATTTTACAAATAAATATTGTCAACTTCTTTTGAAATTCGGACCTTCACAAGCAAGAGAGTGTATTACTTTGGGTATTTCACAACCTTCATTTTATGGTGACATAATTAACAAAATAAGAAGGATCAAAGGTAGAAAGAATAACAATCGGAAATGCATCAGAATCATCAAACGCCGTCTAATCTGTGCGTGTCTCCTTTCTGTTTTTACAGTGGGTGCTTTGGGGTTTTGCTGTTGGTGCTGCAACAGAGTATTATAAGAGATCATCTCCTTTCTTTTATACCGTGAACATGATCCTAATGTCACCAGACGGACACTGGGCTTGGTAAATGACCAATCTAGTCTTGTACCAGGGCATTCTTAAAAGTTGCACTCTGAATGACTGTGACGACGGGACTCCATGACGGGGCCTGTCCAAACCTCTTTAGGGAAGACAGGGCCCTGACCATCTGTCCTCTCTGAATGTCAGTCGGACTCTTCGGGTGATAACATACATGAGCTCGTTCCAGCCGGTAGAGCACGGACTGTATTACGTACGCACTCTTTTTATAACCATTTACATATTCATCTGTGTTGCTTGGGCCCCTACGTTTTGCGGTCTTTTTTGTGTGTGGTCCTCTAACAATGAGGGGGTTGTTTAACACTACAATTGTACGTTCTTCGAGACGTCTGGATAATCGGAAAAGTGGGAGGGTTAATCCAGGATAACTGTACCGTCTTCTACTGGCGTGACAGAAGTCAGCACCGATTGCCAATTGGTCTCGTTAGTTTATGTGTAGTAATTTATAATTGATGTTTCTATGTGATTTGGCGTTCATTGTACCAAATCCGTCTCATTCCGTTCGTGTCTGCTTTGTGTTTTTGCAGAGGGTGTTTTGGGGTTTGATGTTCCCCTACTTTCTTGGTTTGATGGTGAAGTTCCTAGACAAGCGTTCTCTGTAGGCATGCACGCTATGGCATGTACTAATAGTTTGGATTTCAACAGTAGAAATTTACGAATGACCCAGAAACTTTATGAGATTGGGAATATCACATTTTACCTTTAAGGGTGACATAATAAATAAATAAAGAGAATAACAAATAGATAACAATACCTTCCATCGAAAATGCGTCAGAATCATCAATTGACTTGTGGTCTCTGTTTTCGTCCTGATGTATTATGCTGTCGGTGCAGCGTCCGATGTCCCTGTAAAGTACAAAACGAAAGTTAACGATTTTTGAAATGTCACAAACTTTTATTAATATTTCTAATGCACTCTGTTTGCAACGTGCATTTTGATTGGTTGAGCGAAGAAAAAACTGCAAGGGGATTCACGTTTCACTGCAGTTTCTGCTATGACGTCATACGACGTCGTTAAAAGCAGACGTTTTCTAGCGCATTACTGACCATTTGCATTAGAATAGGGCTACCATACTGATGTTTTACAGAAACTGACAGGGTATCGGCGAATCCCCTGTCAGAAATATCCGTTTTTCTGACAGGGGATTCGCCGATACCCTGTCAGTTTCTGTAAAACACACACATGGTAACCCCTGAATATACAGTATAAGTTGGATAGGAAAAAATGCTAACAGCTTATATTAATTTCGCTCCTATCTAAGGGCTAATATATTCACTACATGCTATTTTATTTAAGTTCTTTAAGATTTATGTTTTGTTTCATTTCGTTTATATCTCTTTCGTTTCGTGTTTTGTTTCGTTTTGTTTCGTTTTGTTTTTGTTTTTGTTTTTGTTTTTTTTCGTTTCGTTTCTATCTGTTTCATTTCGTTTCGTTTCGTTTTGTTTTGTTTCGTTTCGGTTTTGTTTCGTTTCGCACTTAACAGGGACCGGCGTCCTGGTCTTATTGGAAAATTTATCCTTTCTTGTTAGATTGTGAACATTGTATTGGGAATAAGTATTAAATTATGACGAAGCTAGTCCCTCTCTATTAGTTAGTGATTTACCATTTCACAAACCAATTTTTATTACCTTTATTTGGTTCATAACGTGGATTGTTTTCCTCTTTGTGCTTTGATTAAGCGACAAAACGCCTTTATTCAATTATAAGTCAGATACATTTTAAAAGAGTCCACTAAGCACGTAATCTACATCAATCTTATGTGTATTCGAAGACAATGATCACGAAAGTGAATCATTCATAGCAAGAAGAAAAAGATATATCAAACATGACTCGACCATACAGACCATAGTGAAGCACACACACACCCTCACAGACACACACATTGTAATACATAGAAGATCGACAAAACACACAGTTTGGAATAACCACAGGCAAAAACCGGAGATAAACCAATACAAACCGATGTTGTTGTGGGCGGCGCTACTTATTTAAAAAAAACTAAGGCGATGTGGGGAGTTGGTTTTGTCAAAATGTGTCAGAAAGAATTATAAAAATAAGAAAATTATCACCTGAATGAATAAAGGCGTACTGAGTGTGTAATTACATTACCGCTTAACAAGAATTCTTTGCGAGTATCAAGTTTCGCGATTTTCATGCTAAACAACATTTTTTTCTCGACAACAATTTTTTAGATGAGAATGGCAGAACTGAATTTTAACAGGTATTCGATATTATATACCATGTCATCTTTCCTATCACTCTGATGAACTTAATTATATTCAATTAATAAATCAAATATATATCATTTAGACCTCCATACAATTATGTAGTTGTGCCACAGGTTCCTACCTCATGCGTTCTTTGTGGTTTCTCGTTACCAAAGACAAAAAAATGCTCATCATCTACAACCTGATGCCATGTCTGTAGACGATTGTACGAGCCTTTGCATTGAACGCAGTAAATGTCAATGGAAACAAAGAGAAGTGACCTAATGGTAATTTCAGAGAAAAAGAAACAAAGCAACGGAAGAGAATGAGAAAATCCCTGTAATCTTATTGAAAAGCTTGTTATTCTTTGTCTTCAATAAATTGCATCCCTCGGATCTCCCCTTTTGTTTTGTGATGTTATTGAAGAGTTAAGCATCTATTTGATGTCACGGCTTTATATTCTAAGATTATGGTTTCATAGATAATTCTTTTCATCTATGTATGGGAAAAATGATAACACGTTCACAGCCCTATGAGAATTCTTGTCGGATTCAAATTTATTGTTTTATCTCCTATTACGTGACAACGAACTTGGTTTTCACCGCTGCCACATCGATTCTATAGACTCCTTTCATGGAAATTACAAAACTGTGTATAAGGAATACTTGACTGAAGTAGTTTACCAGGGAGTTTGATCAATGTCCCTGGATTTAATTGTTCTAAACCATTTCCCCAATATCATAGGAGAAGCGTTGTACGTCATTATTAATTGATTTTGTCATATACTTCCATTGTTCAGTTCTACACCTTTTGTAGACCACTTAATGAATCCCAAGTATATTATAACATTACCATGAAATGTTACCATGGATGATAGATTTTCGTGGGAAATTAGTCTGAATTCACACATATGATAAGATACGACAAAATGGCATAAGATGAATAGAGTTAATGTCTTGTGATGGAAAGTGTCATCCGACTGTGTGACAGAAAAAGATGTTGACCACATTCATTGAAAATAGGCAATATTTGGGGAAAAGATAATACAACCTAAAATTAAAGAATGTGATTGGTTACAAAGAAAAAAATTCTATTTATTTACACTTTAATTATTTCAGAACTTTCCCGACATGGAACAACCAATTGTTATTACTTCAAATTACCTGTATTTTATCAAAAATTGTTATTGCGCTTTCCTTGTAATTTGTCCTGCCATTGAAATATCCACCGATAGGAATCAATTTACCAGAGGGTGTGCAATTTCCTCGATGAATGCATTTCAAAATATGGGCAAAACCAAACACAAGCAACAACTTAAAATTCGTCATTCCGAAAAAAAACACACACAGAAACGAGGCAAATATGAACAGAAATAATATCCAAAAGCGGGACTGAGACAAAGTTGCAAGGAGATTAGACCTCCCGCCATCAAAGTCCGGAATTTCATCTCTGAACCTGTGTTAACTTTTAAATATGGAAGCAAATATGTTTTACATATATAATGAACAAAGGAAAGCAAGAGGCATTGTATGAATGACTCCCAATTACCATTTCGGTTGTTTGCTTTATTTTTTCGTTTTGTCTGTTTTTGGATGTGTGCTTTGGTTTATATTCTTGGTGTTCCCTTTTGTTAATTTTCCGTGTTTTTTTTTTTTTTTTTTTTTTTTTTTTCTTTTTTTTTTTTTTTTTTTTTTGCTCTTATATTTGATAATCTTTCGTTTTTGGTTTTGGATTGTGTCCTATTTTTGACAGGTAGTGAAACGCTCTTTGTCTTATTGTCTGGTTTAGGAGTGCCAAAAGTGCTTTCATTTTTGTCTGGTTTTCTAATGCTCTTTGGTTTGTTTCTCTTTTTATGTGGTTTTGATATCTTCATAAAATTAGTTTTTTTTTCTTTGGAACTCGAAGATTATGAAAGAGAAATGTATCGTTAAAACCTACCTCATATGTGCAATAAATCACTCTCATATATGTCGCGTCTGTCTCATGAAAACGTTATAAAACTATAATATAATACACATATGCAATAGATTATGGGAGATATTCTAAAGTGATAGACATCTTTATTGAAAATGACAAACAGTCCTCATTGCATCGACATTTAAGGAGGCTAACATCCTAGCATCATCCCTCCAATGCTATTTTAGACATATATTTTATTCAACTATGCTACTGAATCGACAGAAAATTTGGAGCCGCGCACTGTTTGCAAAATGTATAAATTGAAATTTTAAAAAAATCAAACTAGAGGGCGCTACTGAAACGAATTTTGGCTATGTCTGAAAATTACTTTGGCTGAAAGCATCACTGATGAGGATTTACTATCCGAAACACATATTTGGTGCATTGAAATTGGTTTGAAATTTTCTTTTACAAGGTAAAGAGTTGGAACAATTCCGTTTTATTGATTTCTGACGTTATATTAAATATTATATATTACGTATAGTAATATGTTAAAGATTGATCATTTCCCAACCTTAATTGACTAGGTTAGTTATGCTGTGGTACATTTATTTCTTCCAATTATTTTTCTTTGATTAGTAGTTTTATTTCTTTGCATAAAGTGTCAATTTCCTCAATTTATTCAGTTTTCTTTGTTTTGGAAGAGTGCAACAAAATGAATTTAATTTTTTATTCACTTTTTGTATGTTTTGAGAGTTTCGTTATCCCATTATTATTTCTTCGTTCTCCCCAAAACACTTCCTGATAAGATTTTTTGGTCAGCCATTAATTTGTTATATATATAAATATGAGTCATCCTCTTTACACAGTCTACCCAAATCAAGCCGGAACGGTTGCACCCCGATCACAACGTGTTATTTAAGCCCCCTTCACACTTTCACGGATCGGGCCACGGATAGCTACGGATCGAGAAAAATTTTACATCCGTAGCTATCCGTAGCTATCCGTAGCTCGATCCGGCACTAGTCGTGACAAGTCGTAGCTATCCGGGATGAGACAGAAATTTTTCGAACATGTTCAAAATTTCCAACGACTCCGCTACGGATAGATTTGTCGTAGCGGAGTCGTAGGGGAGTCTTAGCAACCCGTAGTGGAGTCGTAGCTATCCGTAGGGGAGTCGTAGTAACCCGTAGCGCATCCGTAGCAATCCGGGACCATTTTTGTGATAAAAATAGCAATACGACTCTGCTACGGATTGCTACGACTCTGCTACGGATTGCTACGACTCTGCTACGGATTGCTACGACTCTCCTACGGATTGTTACGACTCTCCTACGGGTTGCTACGGATAGCCAAGGATTGTGTCTTATATAAACTTCAAATTTATTAGGTTTCTGTGCGTTTTCGGTCAATATATGAGTTAATACTTCAACTATTCAATTTCAGGTCATGATATAAAGGCATGTATAACACCTCAATACTGTTATAAAACAAGTGAGACCATCTCAATTTGAAAATATTCGGTGTTTAGGAAATAATTATGGATTAAAATTGCATAGGAAATTCAAGCCAGTCCTTCCAATCCGTACTGAAGTCGTAGCTATCCTTGTCCGAATCGTGGCTATCCGTACTCGAGTCGTGGTAATCCTTAGCAATCCGTACCTATCCGTATCTATCCGTACGCGTGTCGTAGCAATCCGTAGCAATGTCGGGACGATATCCGTAGCAATCCTTAGCTATCCGTAGCTATGCGTACTCGATTCGTATCAACCCGTAGCAATCCGTAGCAATCCGTACTGGAGTCGTAGGTTCATGGTTCATCGAACAATTTGCGTCCCGACTCGCCACGGATAGACCTTTTTTGGAGTCGTAGCGGAGTCGTGACTCGATCCGTGAAAGTGTGAAGGGGGCTTTAGTCACGATGGAACTCCATAATGAATTTGTATCGGGTAACTGTCCACCAATCTTGATATTTCACAACGATTGGTTCCTATCGTTTGACGTCACAGAAAATAAAGATCGTAATAAAAGATGGTTTACTTGCTAAGTGGTCTTCTTATCACATTTATATTACTCAAAATAATCTCTTTTTTACGCACTTGGCGCTGTCATCCTCACACATATTGATTAAATGCGCATGTCCATTGCCTTTTTCAACCCTTTATATTTGGTCTCTGCAAGAGGAAATGTAAGTTCATTTCAGAATTTTTTCCATCACCTTTTCTGTCATAATTATTTTATCGAATGGTACGTCCTACGACAATTTCTCTTCACTACGAAAAGTGATCTGAATCAATTACTTTTATCTGCATAATTTTTTCTTGTTGATGTATCGGTGTAACATTCTGGAACTTATGTAACTTTTTCATTTGCCTATTCTTATTATTCTTGTTCGTACATGATTGCGATGGAGGTTAAGGGGTGGGGGTATGTAGGATGAATTCGACAATATTAAGGCACAAATGACAGTAAAATCATTCTCATCTCACTTCTATGATTATATATATTTGTTATATTTCAGATTTGTACAATAGGTTACATCAAAACGAATAGTTATGATTTGCGTTGAATTACTGGAACTCCTTTGCAATTTTTGCATTTTAAGCTTTCACACAATTTCTCTTGCACGTTATATATTTTTTTCCAGAAAAAGGAAGGAGAACAATGGGCAAGATAAACTGTCTTGTCGTTGTTGCCTGCCTCTGTCTCGCCGACCTCTCTGAGAACCTTGTGATAAGACACCGCTCAAATACAGCATCGCTCAAACAAGCAGCACGTGCCCTAGACCGACAAAAGAGACATATAGCTAGGAATTATGAGGACGAATTTGGTGAATATTACTCTCCTTATGAATTATATAATGCTAGATATGGTCCTGATCTAGAATTGTCTTCACCTGAAGTTGACTATTATCCTTTACTAGAGAACGAGCCTTACAATGATTTCGAAGAAGCCCCTTATTCATCTAAAACTCACAAAAGGTCGAAGTCTGTACCAAGTCGTGAGGAGCTAGAGGCTATTTTTGGATCCTTAAATAGAGCCTCTGAAAGAACAAAGAAGCGTCAGATTTCAGAATCTGAACATCAAGAAGATTCTAGACCAAAAAAGAAGGATCAATTAGACCAAGATCAAAGTTCGGCTGTTGGAAAAATAACAAATTCACAACTAAAAGAAATGCTAGCCCAGGCTGAGAAGACAAGCCCGGGACATAGCTCAAAAGTTCCTGCGCCTAAAAAGAAAACATCAAAAACGGAAGTCAGTTCCGATGATCTTAACAGTATATTCGAAGAAAGTGATAAAATGGATAAGCGAGAAGCAGAATCCCCTAAACATGAAAGCAAGAATTTGGACAAACAAAAAGAATCAAATGCAGAATCGAAATCGAATACGGAAACCCCCCAAAAAGATCAAATGTCAAATAAAGACCGTATTTGGAGTTTATACGGAAATATGAATCAAGTAACTGGTGTGAAAAAGAAGAGATCAGGGGACCCAGAAATTGAATCTCAGAAAGTTATGTCCCAGGCCTTGTTGGATCTAACCAGGCGTGTGGCTAACTTGGAGGATGACAACGCCAGGCTCCGCTTGATTCAGGCTTTGGAGGATAAAGAGAACGATCTGCTTGCCTCAGCTCTGAAGGAAGCCACACTGGCTCAGCTACAGGGCACTGATCAATATCTCAAAGGTGAATATGGAGATATTGAGGATGCAATTCGCGTTGAAGAAGTTTTACAGGACCTAAAATCTAATAAAGAAGAACAGAATAGCCCAAATGTTGAGGATGCCAATATTGATATGGATCAGGCTGGTGAATTATCTCCCAGTGGAGTATCAGAAAACAAGCGTGATTCGACCATACAGGAAGACTCCCAGCCATATGATGATACGATGGGGAGGTGGTATGACGTACCTGTCAACGTGCGTGGTACGGATGATATAGGTAAAGACGTATGTTACTAAAGAAATAATTATTTCATTAATTAGAAAGTATCCCAAGACATAGACATATAGTTAACGTAATAGTTAATAGATATAAGCTAGCCACAGGGGACGTTATTCTAGATTCGGCTTAGTAACGGACTCTTTTTTCGCGACTCAAATTAATTAGAAATCGAAGCATGAAGATTTATGACCTACCAAACGCTTTTTTTCTTATGATTTTCCTTATATATTTCAAAATTCAATCGTGATTTCTTGGGAAGATATATTCGAGTTTTCTTGAGAAGGTATATTCAAGTAAAACTAACCACATAGTTGAAGATCGAATCTTGTTTGACGAGAAAAACAAGTACTAAGTATGATAAACATGGTGAAGGAATAATGAATATCTTTAATAGGTTTCAGTAACAAACAATTGTCAATTCCTATTGAAAACTTGACGTGATTTTGTTTTCTCTGAACTATAATCTTTCCATTCAAATTTGGTCTTAGTATCCGATTTATACAAAAAGTAAACATTATTGACGATACAATGTGTTTAAATGTAAAACTCATCCCTCTGATTGTTTCCCAACATGAATTATTGATAAACATCGCTCAAGTTCATCGAGGCAATGATTAATCAAAGTGCATGACATAAGTAGAATTATTGTTAGCAAATACATTTCAATTCTTAATTTCAATAAATCGTTAGCCCCCTTTTATCTCTGTTGAATCAAGTTTAAATTCATCTCATCGGTACTGTATGAATAATGAAGCACTGCCTCAAAAAGATAACGATCTGAAAGCTCCACCTTCCATTAAAAGATACTAAGTTAAAGCTTCGCCTCTCATTAATATAGATGTACCTTCTATTTAAAGACTGTAACTTAAAGCTTCACTTCTCATTCATGTAAATGTACGTCACTGTTTTGTAGATGCTGATGAGAAGGTGTTAGAGGACTACGTGGAGAATTACATGAAGGATACTAAGGCAGCAGACGACGGTAACAATCCATCACACCTCCCACTTTACCAAATTTTATTGTCTTCATTTGGAAACGACCTTTATGACAATTAGATCATACTTATAGATTGCTAATTTGCCAATCCTGCAGTATAGTTCATGCATGGCGTCATTCCCCTCCACCCTCTTCCTCGGCTATCAAATTCAGCTTAACTTCCGGTAATGACAGCCAACGCGTCTGAGAGTTATCTGAAGCTTATATAAAACAGTCAATAACATCCTATCCCCTACCCACTCGTCATTGGGATAAATGATAAACTAACGATTCCATCATGTGTCTTTAAGAAGCAATTCTTTTATTAACAACGGCTATAAAATGAGTTATTCGTTTTGTTATTGTTCTACTTTGAAAGATATGGCAGTCAAGCCATAATAACGCATGCTTTTTATCACAGTACCTCATCTTTATCATATCTTTACTCAAATGATCATATTTAAAAATCCAAGTTATTCCTCATTTATCCTTGACACTATCTATTTTCCAGTTTGCTATTCAGAAAGTATACAACACACAATCCCTTTCGCTCTATCCATGACAGAAGGGAATTCATGAGGCTTCATTACTTAATAGACAAGTCTATGTTTTAGCTTACCTCAGCCAAAGGCTCAAACGAGCTATTGTCATAGCGTTTCGTCCGTCGTCCGTCCGTCCGTCTTTAGTCTGTAAACTTTTCCTTTTTCGACCTCTCCAAAATCAATCGGAGGATTTTAGTGAAACTGGGTATACATGATCGAAGTACTAAAGGTCCTCTACCAAGTTTGTTCATTTCGGTCTGATTCCTTAAGGAGTGAATCCAGGGCCGGCTAAAACACCTCTTTAAAATCTTCTCCAGAACCACTGCATGGATTGAAATACTAGGCATCTGGATGATCAGGAAGAACGTATTATTCATGTTTGTTCATTTCGTTTAAATCCGATAACTTTTTGACGCGTTTTGACGTCCTTTTCTACTTAGTCATTCTAGAGCAAAAATTGAGATTTCTCTTATTCTCTAGGATAAGTTTGCTGCCCGTATTTAGATCAATTTAGCTACAACAAAGTAGAGGAATGCTTATGTGAAAGAATTTGCTGAAAAGGGTTTCTTTTTTCGTTTGTATGATTTTTTAATGCAAAAAGGGAAGGCGGGATGGTCATTTTTAACATTTTCAACTTCTCCCCTAAAATTGCTCATAAACTTTTTTGACATTTATTGTAAGAAGAAATATAGCTGTAAAAGAATTTTGTCAAAATATCAACTTTTGGGTTTTAATGAATTTTTAAACATTTTATATAGGTATGTTTTCCATGCCAAATGGACCAATGGGTAGTTGGTTCAAATCCCGGCGGTACAAAAAAAGATATCTTTCTTTTTTTCATTTTTCCCTCTTCTCAACTTCTAATGCATTTTTAGATAATTTCAGTAATTTTGATTTCATTGTTAACATGCTTTTGCACTTCAACATTTTTATTCAAGTTAGCTTTTCTCACATAGTTTTCCTCCTAAGATGATAATGATATGCATTTATAAGTAGAATTTTATAAACGAATGCTTTTGTGTTTGGTTTTTGTTTTTGTTTTTGTTTTTGTTTTTTTTTTTTCGTAAAAAAATTTGAATTTATTAGAATTCTTTTGATCTGGAAATTCTGGAATCGAACCATGAGATTTTGGACCGCTGTTCTCCCACTTAACGGTGAATCATCTCTGATTACCCTATCTTTTCATAAGGTTCATGATAAGCATTATACAGGTATAAATCACATTTGCTCTAAGATTTCTAGCGTTCTCAGGTGATCGATGTGGCCCCTGGACCTCTTGTTAATTTCGTTAGTTGATGAAGTTTTCGTATGTTTATTTAATTTATTCATTCTTTTATTTATGACACTGAAATGTTTTAATGGATTTCCAATAAACATTTATTGCTTTTAAGGGGACAAATTGTTTGCTAAAAAAGGTTATATTATATACGGAGACGTATATATTGAATACTTAGATTTTACTTTTATGCTCTTCTTCGCTCTAGTCTTCGCACTTCCTTTTTTCGATCCAAAATTCAGTTCATCTTGAAATGAAATATTTTCTATGAAAAAGCTGCAGATGAATTAACTGCTGATATACAGCGCAGATCTAGAAAATATTTATTTTCGAACGGAAGTGTTTCAATTCTGCTCTCAAACATAAATGAACTAATTACACACAATGCTAAAGAATGGAGAAACAAGCATTTGACAATTATGTGTTTCTCATCTTTCAGAACCTATTTTGGTCCCATATTTAGAAGATACAGAGGATGGGGACAGACATAGTAATTTACAAGGTAAGTCACATCTCGCAGATCTGTTTTCTTTCTTTTTTTATTATGAGGATATCATTTTCTACAAAGTAGGTAGAATTTTTTGATTGTTCTGTAATAATATTTTAGTTAACGTTATATAAAAACTTATTTTCAACCATTGTTTTAAAGCGCTTTAATATTTTTGTCGCCCAAAATACCATCTACCGAGTCTTCTATAATTGCTGTTCTACGTTTTACATGTAATGTGAAATTCTACGAAGTGATATAGGACATTTGATATTTGTCCTTTGGTTTATGCTTTTGAATGCGATTTACATGTTTGGCAGATTATGGTCGGATTCATTATGGCTCACGTAAATGGGATTGTATAATCATGTTCCGTCCAACAAAGAGATCAACCTGTTTAAGGATTTTTGCTAGAAATGTGTCTGTTATAATGATCACCGTTATCTAATTTTTTTTTCTGTGTGTGTGTGTGTGTTAGGTAATGTCTGATAGTTGATATCAATTGATCCTGCAGACATTGGTCAGTGCCCCGAGATAACGCAGATTGTGTCTAATTGTGCCTTGGCCGTAGAGGCTGGACTTGACATAGACGAGGAAGCTCGGGATTTATGTATACGACACGAGCTGTGTTATTCATGTGTAAGTATTCATTAGTTAATATTCAACCTCTAGCTTGTACTCTGATCATCTATAGAGCCATAACCGTCAAAGCGAAGCCATTAGGCAGAAATAATGAATTTCTCTGTAATTGGCTTTATAACTGGCATCACCAAACGTTCAATGTTAGCCCAAGTCCACGTTATCTAAGCAATTGATCAGTCTGCGCAATCAATAAGATGCTGACGTTTTCGTCCTTTTCTGGCACTATGATCAACTATGTGACAAGTTTTGTTTGTTATACAGGGCGGTACGCTGGCCATGCCCCAGGGTCGGTGTGATGGTGGATACAGGGGTGAGGTCGTGGGTATGTGTGACGGCAGTAAGACCTGTATCAGGAGCGGTGCTAACTTCCTCCTTCTGATGAAGCAATCTCATGTTTACAACTCTAGATATAACAACATCTGTGACTCACAGTGCATCAAGGATTTCATTGTTGGTGTTTGATAAATACCCTGTCATGTTTTCTAAAAACTAACAAAATTAATAAATTCTATAAAAAAATTGAGCAGGTTATGGGTTATACGGTAAATCAATAAAGCAAACATTGTTGGGTTTGAAATGATAGCGATAGTAAGAACAATGGATAGCAGCTTCAAGTTTAATTGCAAAACTGGAAATCTATCTATTAAATCCATGTGCGTAATTATCCTGTTTCCAATTATCTTTTCCCATGCTTACCCTGTGACTTGTCACATTCAGTCTAAGATTTATCTTTTGATTCTCGCATGCGGCAGTACCAAGCTGATTTATTTGTTTCCAAATGTCAAACTATTAAGGAAGTATAGGTAAAGGTGTTCAAGAAATCAAGTCATATCAATTGTTTTCTGGGAAAATACTTTTACATTTTATCAAAATAAATCTACTTACTACAGTATACAAACTTCGTCCGCTATTAAAAACTTAACTTCTTTTCCCGTCGTTTTATACCGATAGAAAAATGTGATATACACTGCTAAACAAACTAAGGTAGCAAAAAAAGTTGATTATTTTATGTAAAAATGCATTTAGACATACTAAACAAACCTTAATAAATTGTATAACCAGGGGAACAACCCGGCACAAATGATATTACACCTCAAAAACAAAGTAAAGTAAAATGGCTGATATTTAATATACATCATTTTAAATGTCAAAATTGCTCCTTTGTTTTTTTTAACAGTGTACATATTAGGTAGGACGGTACTAGGTTATTATTTACTGTATTCATATATCTATAGTTCAGTTTCAGAGTAATTTCTACGTACTGAAATTTGCAAAAGAGCAATGAACCAATTCTGATTAATTAATTGATTGTATAAATTATGACAATTCTAATATCTCTATATAATCTAAAATTCATCAATAAAGATAATTTTATACAATGGTCTTGGGTTTTAGATTTGATCTCATTTGATCTGACACTTTGTGCAAAAAAGCATTGTGGTTTGATAGGATCCTTTATTTGGTTTTGGATCCTTGAAATCTACTAATATATTCGTGACATTTTAATAATAATACGGAAGGGTTCCAACTCAATACCTTCTTGAAGAAAATTTCAAACCAATTTATTATGCACTAGGCACATGTTTCGGTTATCAAATCCTCATCAGTGAAGCTTCCAGCCAAAGTGTTTTGCATAAGCCGTCATAATTCATTTCAGTAGCGCCGTCTGGTTTCGTTTTTAGAATCTAAATTTGCACATTTACTTTACAGAGAGTGCGCGGCTCCAAATTTCCTGTAGGGTCGATTAAGTAGCATATCCAAATTGGAGGGATGGTGCTAAGATGTTAACCTCCTTTAATTTCGATAATATGCTTGGATGATATTACAAGAAATTAGGGGATCTCCAACAACACCCGGCTGCAGTACCAACAGAAAAATCCCAAAACACCCACTTCAAAAAGACAAAGCAGACACGCACAGAGAGAGACGCAAATGGTACAAGAAACTCCAAATCACATAGAAACATCAAACACAAATGACCACACATAAACCAACGAGACCAATAGGCAATAGAACTTAAAAAGGTTATATACCAAGTCAGTAGCAGACGTTTTGGTTATCCGGATTACGTGGGCACAACCCTTCCACTTTTCCGATCACCCAGAGGTCTCGAAGAACTTACAATAGTGGTTTGAAATCACCTCCTCACTGTAAGATGACCATACAAACAGACAGCATGACGTAGGGGCCCAAGAAACACACAGACGGATATGTAAATGGATATAATGTACTATATTTCTTCCGAAATGGAAGTAACCGGATGTGACAGTTCTACCGAAATGAAGCGGCGGGTGTTGCATGCAAGCAGAAGATACTTACTCTTCCTGGGCACCTGTCTCACTCCCATATGGGGAGTTCGCTTCTTTTCATATGGTGGAGGTTTTTGTTTGTTTGCTTTGGTTCCTGTTTTATCCTGATTTTGTATGCCTTTGGTTTCTGATTGTATGAATTATCGATTTTGTGCTGTATACAGGGATATGGTCATTATCCATATTTGTCATAAAAGCAGAAGGCTCACGAAATACAGTCCATTCTCTGCCGGCTGTAGCGAGCTCATGCATGTTATCACCCAAGGAGTCCAATTGAGATTCAGAGAGGACTATTGGTCGGGGCTCTGTCCTCTCTAAAGAGGTTATGACAGGGCCTGTCATGGAGTACTGTCGTCACAGTCAGACAGAGTGCAATTCTTAAGAATGTGATGGTACAAGGCAAGTATCCGAAAAAGCTAAATAATTTTTATGATGTCAAATTGATAAAGTGCCAAATCAAAGCTTCTTTGAGGCGACAGAGCT
Source organism: Pinctada fucata (assembly GCA_028142955.1). Taxonomy (NCBI): domain Eukaryota; kingdom Metazoa; phylum Mollusca; class Bivalvia; order Pterioida; family Pteriidae; genus Pinctada; species Pinctada fucata. The sequence goes on along the minus strand of AP027105.1, from coordinate 67,457,960 downwards.
GGAAAAACAGTAATTAATACACTTGAAAGACATACATGTCACGGAGAACGAGGAATATTTCAATGTTGACAATTCAACAACAAGGCTGGTATCTCTGGTGATGAATTGTTTAGGATATCGTTCGCCCAGCTTTGCAGAGTTTTGGCACTTTACTTGAAATATATTTGTAAATTCTTCTTCCTTCACAAAATTTAATGAAAAAAATCTAAATCTAAGGGTAAAACTAAGTACCTATCAGTTATTCAGTCTCAGAGTCGGAAATGAAGACAAAATTATTAGAATTTCCAGTGTCCAGTGGAACGGCTGCGAACGTCGGAATGAATAACATTCCGAAGTGAGACCAGGTGCTCGGTGAGAGTCAGCGTCTCCTGATTGCATGCAACAACCGTCGCAACAGCTCCATGAAAACTTGTCAAATTCGGTGATTGTATCGATGTATATATTGATGTACATATCAGGTAAATATTTCTTGCTTTGTGATGATGACAACCATTCAATCAATACAGAATATCACTGATCTTTCTGAAAATGGGGATCGAATATACTTTTATTGTACCCCCGTAGCGACCGAAGAACTTCCTCAATGATGATTTCAGCCGTTGTTTGATATAACCCTGAATAAGTAGCTTACTTGCAAGCCGTCTGGCTCTAAGGATGAAATCTTTATATATGGAACATGCCCTTGAGTACCGTAACAGTTGAGAAAAAAAAACGCCATGAGCAGGAAAAGACGGAATGTTGCTACTCATGAAAGGGAAGTTAATTATGTGGAAGCTGAAATCACGCTTTCATACAGTGATGTGTTCAAATGGCCGTTTGCTTCGAAAAACAGAAATATATCCAAATGGCCGCTTGCGTCGAAAGACAGAAGTATATCAAACAAATAATTAGTATATTATTGACATGATTGAGTTGCTACAAGGTTACAAGGATTTGTACATAGGAGATCCGGATAACCTCACACTGAACACAACGTAGATCGTCTACATCTTGCAGTAAATATCTATGGTAGTCTTCTCAAACAAAACTGCATAGATTCAACAATCAATCAAGAGAGATAAAAATTCAGAAGAGACCAAAAAAAAAAAACAAAATGCTCGCAGTTCTAGCTCGGTCACTGAAGTGTATTCGCTATACATTCTCTGCAAATGAAAACTGTATGTACCAGTAAATTATCATGGCCTTTAAAAAAAAACTTTAAAAAACTAAACGGAAACACGTATTCTTTAAAGTAGCTGTCGGAAAAGAACGAATCCTTAAATCATGGATTAGATTTTCTCCTTTACTGTCGGATTGCACAAAAGATAACACGAATTTTAAAAGGAAAGCACACAAAGCAGGCAAAAGCCAGAAGTCAGACAACTAAAATAATTATAGTGCTATATAACATCGGTGAATTCCAGCAGAAAACGGTACACTATTCCATTAAGTTTTTGTCACCTAATAATATCTGCGTGAAAGGTTTATGTAATATATTTGAGTCATGCAAGGAATGTCATGCCGACATGTCATTCTAGGTTTTTTTTTCTTTTTTTTTTTTTTCGTGAAGGATTTCTCCTCTCTTGTGTGCATTTTTTTTTATTATGAATGAGATAAAGAAGATCCTGGCGACAATCTCAACAGCACTCACAATAGAGAACCCAATGGAACATCGACGGACCCCTTGCAATTGTCAAACGTCTTCAAATTCAATAGCATCATTTAAGAACTGACAGATTTGCAGCATGGTCCAGACATTAACGTTTCGGGTACTTAACCCCCGTCGGCGATCCTGAATCTAAACAATATTATATGGCGAAAGAAAGTGATAGTTATAGTGTCCAAAAATGTACCGAAAGACGTAGCAGGTTGGGTGGGATATGATGCTACAGGGCCCACGTTTTAGAAATTTCAAGAAATTTTGATAACAGAAATTTTCGAATGCGTTGAAGAAACGGTCAACCGAAGTTGATCGATCTTGGCTACATGTGCCCTCGTGGATTCATGTTTCACCAGCAGTGACATTAACCAAGTGATACAAATATTAAACGTCTTCAAATTCAATAGCATCATTTAAGTGATCCTCAATCTAAACAATGAAATATGGCCAAAGAAAGTGATAATTATTATGTCCAAAAATGTACCGAAAGCTAGAGGTGGGACCAAGTGCCCGGGAGGAGTAAGGGTCCCCTGTTTGACTAGCCGCACCCCCCTTCGATGTTCGTGCAAGAAAATGAAAACAATATTAATATCTACAAAACATGCACTGTCTAATGTTATGTCTATGCTATGGCGATCACGTCAGTGAAAAAATATTTAAACGCTTACTGTCAAACCCCTCGCGGGAATTTCTTTTTACGAGCACCACACGGCAAAGGGCATAAAAGTGTGACTGAAATGAGATAAACAGGATCCTGACGACAATTTCAACAGCACCAAATGGAGCATCGACGGACCCCTAATGTGACTGATTTCTTATAGCTTCTTTCATTTCATATATTGTTCAATATGTAATAAATAAGACAATAACCAAATTTAGAAACTTATCGACGACCCCTGTGTGACCTTTGTGAGAAAGAAAGGAGGGGATCTCCAACAATACTCGGTTGCAGCAGTCACAGCAAAACCCCAAAATACCCAATGCAAAAACACAGAGCAGACACCCACAGAAAGAGACGCAAAAGGGACAAGGAACACCAACTCGCACCATAGAAACATGAAACACAAAGGACCACGCATAAACTTACGAGACCAATGGGCAAGAGGACACCCGGCGCCAACAGATAAGACACTACCTGCCTGCTTACACCATCCGTCACTATAGATCAGTAAATGTCGTCAAAATGTTAATAGCGTATTAGGAAAGTGAAGACTCTTTGTACTGTATTTTCTAGTCCAATATATCATTGAACATTCTTGACAGTGACATAGAATATGATGTTAGCTTTAGTACTTCCTGATTGACGTATTGTATGCTCTCCGGTTTATGACTTTCGGAAATCAATTTTGGTTACTACAGGTTTTAGGGTTTTTTTTTCATCTTTTTCAAGAACTTGATTACTTATTTGATGTCCTTATATAGACGTGGTTTTCATTGGTTGAAAACTTGAGCTGATACGAGTGTAAACAGAAAGCGGAATTACGTGCTGAGCAACGTCAAAAGCAACGTCATTACCAACACGAGATTCAAAGCTATAAATGTAGAAATTAAATGATAAGTACTCATTTTAATACTATTTTGGTTGATTGAAGGCATACAGTTATTCCTTATCCAATTAGCGTAATCTAGGTAGATTACATTCTTAGTAGCTTTGTCCGTGAACAAAATTACCGGACAGCGAACATCTTTTAGTAGAAGGTATCATATGGGATATGAGTACGCCATCGATTTGAAAGGGGTAGGGCCACATATCACCAAACATAGTGCCATTTAACTGGAATGACGTTATGAAGTGACGTCATTTTGACGTTATTGACAAAATATGGCGAAAATTGCTTGGAATTTTGTCTTTTGTGGAAGAATTCAATGTGGCCGCATGCGCTAACTGAGATAAAACGTTTATGACAAAAGGATATAATGATACTCTTTCACATATATTTTTTTCATCTCAGTTAATGCATGCGGCCATTGCTGATTTTATAAAAATATGTAGTTTTTGTGTCAATTTCGCGGAATATTACCAATTTTAGGGTTTTCAAAGGGCTAAAAGCTGGTGATAAACGCAATGTTGACAAAAGATAAATTCATGATTCAGTAGAGAACGTTCCAGAATGTCAAATCACAGTAAAAAATTCTATGAAGTACAATGTTCAAAACTAGGGTCAATATCAGGCTTCGTGGCCCTACCCTATAACATAAATGGGGGGATTTACGAACTTTTGTATCTTTCTTGGATTCAAACTCATTGGGATAGATAATCAGTACTGTCATATATATTCTGTGGTAATTATTTCAAAGTATCATATGCACATTACAACAATAACGTCTCATTAATTCCGCGCTAGTTCGAGAAATATCTATAAATTAAATATATCAATATTGAAATTCTAATCATGACATGAAATCTGTACCAAAATACAAGCTAAGGACAGAGCTATGCCTGAGGTAGAAAACCCTTAGTTTAAAAATTCTTCGTGAAATTTGGTGAGAAGGGATTTACAAATACATTTTAATTCAGAGCAGAACACTGTGAGACTATGCGAAAAACATTTTAAAAAGACCGTAAATAAGGTATCGTACTGGCCTCTTATCATATATATTACTGTATGTAAGTTGAACTCAAAGGTCTATTGTTTTTCCCTCCATTGACCGAATCTTTTAATGCGTTGCTGTTGGTGCTGGTCTTGTGGGAGTTACCCTCCTTTCTTTTACTGCTCGCGACTATAAAAACGCCTACCATGCTACTTCACTAAGATACGCATATAAATGACCGGTTGGTCGGTTGCCAATGTCGGCATTGAAGCCTTCTTTGGTTAGATTTGAGAAGAAATTATCGCCGTCGATGCTCAATTTTGTGCTCTATTGTGAGTGCTGTTGAAATTATCGTCAGGATCTTATATAAGTCATTTGTGACATTCTACATTGATCTGCATCTGGCTGTCGTCATCACCAAACAAGACATACTTACCTGGTCTGTACATCAAAATGTACATCGAGACAATCACCGAATTTGACAGGTTTCCATGGAGCTGTTGCGACGGGTGTTGCATGCAGTCAGGAGACGCTGACTCTCCCCGGGCACCTGGTCTCACTTCGGAAATGTTGTGAGACCAGGTTCATTCCGGGCTTCGAAACCGTTCCGATGGGAATTCTCACGATTTGGCCTTGCCTTCTCGACTTTAAGACTGAATAACTGTTAGATACTTCTTTGATGTTTATCGGTTATCCTTGTCTTTAATCCCCACCATATTTCAACTAATTGTGATAGTTTGAGATATAAAAGTTATTAAAAAAGTTTGAAATACCGTGTATAGGTAGAAATAAGACAATATTCTAGCTCCCAAAGAGTTCAGAGAAATATATAAATTTCAATGAAATCAAGGTGCCAAAATGTGATTCATTGTTACACGAATTCATCTGAAACTCTATATCCACTTTGATAGAAATAAGAAGCAAATAGTATTGAAATAAAAAATTCAAACGAATAATTGATTTTCGACAATTACTACTTCTCCACCAATAACTATTTGTCTTTTTCTTAAAGTCATGATAAGAGTTATTTGCTGTGTGTCTTTGATGATCTGTGTATGTTTTGCGGACGTAATCTGGATAACCACACCATCTGCTTTAAATATATGGCCGTCCAGAGTCGCCACTGGATACACATTGGTCTCCTTCCTTTTATGTGTAATATTTTAATGAAGAGTCTTACTTGGTTTTACTTGGATGCTCTATTGTGAGTGTTGTTGAGATCATCTTCAGGATCTTCTTTAACTCATTTGTGTCACACTAATGCCCTTTGCCGTGTAGAGCTCGTAAAAAAGTTCCCCGCGAGGGTTTGACAGTGTTTTGAATATTTTCCCTGACATGGTCGTCATAGCTTTTTCGATATAGACATAACCTAAGACAGTCTATGCATCTTATACATTTTCATTTTCGTGCATGAACATCGACGGCAGGTGCGGCTAGCCAACAGGGGATGCTTACTCCTCCCGGGCACCTGGTCCCACCTCTAGCTTGCTAGGGGTCCGTCGGTGCTCAATTGGATGCTGTATTGTGAGTTTTGTTGAGATTATCGTCAGGATCTACTTTAACTCATTAGGCTATTAGTATTTTGTGAGATTATTTCCGTTGGCTGTAACCGTTCGTTAGTGTAATTTACATTTTGTCATGTCAAGTTGCACAATCATATCCTATCGACAGAATACAGTCTGTGTATTGATTCCACGTAGTCAGAACGTTTTTGGAAGTTCCATTTTCCTAGCAGCGTGTATCTAATAAATCTGTTGTTATGAATATTTATTTGGTTGTTATCCAGTGGGGCCATCTACAATATTCTCAGTTTTCAGCCTACACAATTTAATCATTGATCTCCTTTCTTTTTATGCTACAATAGTGTTTTTATTGTTTGTTGATCGTCTTGTTGAAAAACATTTTATCCGTCTGTTTAATGACGCTGTGTCCCTCTTTTTATGTTTTTATTTGTGTGTATTCCGCTGTGATCATTAGACCTTTGTCTTTTTGTGGGTCTTCTTCATATTTGGGTATGGAGTTTAACTCATGTGGTCTCAAACAGGTCGCTTTACAACAAGTACACACTTACTCACCTTGACGACGGGACTTACTGATTTACCTTTTCCACTGATCATCAGGAAAATAAAGTGTCCTAATCCCATATCCGACTTCTAAGCTGATAAGAGCTCACATTGCGATAGATAACAAAAGATAGATTCTTCTTATAACGCCTGTCATGATTAAGTATTCTGAAATAATTTGTGTATATTATGTCTAACCTTTACCTCCCACGTTTGTCTTGTTCGGGAACGTTATCTAGCCAAAAGAAAGCATTTTTTTTTTTGTTAAAACATAATCTTAACCATATCGATTGTTCATCTATATAGTGTTGTCTATCATGTTTCAAAGCATTTGGTCATGTTTGTTCGTTGTTTTACCGAAATGAAGCGGCGGGTGTTGCATGCAAGCAGGAGATGCTTACTCTTCCTGTGCACCTGGTCTCACTCCCATATCGGGAGTTCGCTTCTTTTCATGTGGTGGAGGTTTTTGTTTGTTTGCTTTGGTTCCTGTTTTATCCTGATTTTGTATGCCTTTGGTTTCTGATTGTCTTAATTATCGATTTTGTGCTGTATACAGGGATATGGTCATTATCCATATTTGTCATTAGTACTTTTGTCCTCGTTAGATACGATCATTTGTTGACATGGTAGTTTTGCAAACTGTTCTCCCTCTAAACGTCTCACGTGGGTGTTCCAATTGATAAGAATTTAATGACCATCTTTTAATTTCCATGAATTTTAAGATTATTTTAACAACGAAACAAGTACAAGGAATGTCGGTAAAATTTCTAAAATAATTTTGAAATATTCGGAAGTACTTAACTTAGATTAACGTCCTAACATCCAATGTGTGTACTTAACTTAGATTAATGTCATAACATCCAATGTGTGTACTTAACTTAGATTAACGTCATAACATCCCTCCAATGCTATTTTGGCCATACATATTATTAAGCTATGCTATTGAATCCACCCTACAAAAATTTTTGAGAAGCGCACACTCTGCAAAGTAAATGCACATTTAAATTCAAAACAATAAACTAGAGAGCACTACATAATACATTTGGCTGTGTCCTAAAATCTCTTTGGCTGGAAGCACCACTGATGAGGATTTTTTCTATTCGAAACACGCGTCTTCACCATCCCTCCAATGCTATTTTGAACATAGATTTTATTTGGATATGCTAATGAATCGACCCTACAGGAATTTTGGAGCCGCGCACTCTCTGTAAAGTAAATGCAGAAATTTAAATTATAAAAATAATACAAGAGGGCGCTAGTGAAAATAATTTGGACTGCTTATGAAAAGCACTTTGGCTGGAAGTATCTCTGATGAGAATTTTTAAAATATTCGAAACACGTGTCTGGTGCATGAAAATTGCTTTGAAATTTTTTTAAGAAGGTTAAGAGTTGGAGCCCTTCCGCATTATTGTGTGTTAAAATTGGTTTGAGGTTTTTTTTCAAGAAGGTAACGAGTTTGAACACTTCAATGATCTTATTATCTACACTTATATTTTACTGTGTTCAGCAGTTAAATGTGTTCCCCTTGATTGAATGCTTCATTTTACTAAATTACTTTCTCTTCAGCTCTATCGCATGTAAAATGCTTTGCTTTTGGTCCTTTATTAAATTTGACATAATACATTACTTTGCTATTTGGAAACTTGTCATATGAAAAATATCATCGAAATTAAAGGAGATTTTTTTTAATCCTTGTACCATCCCTCCAATGTTATTGATTAATCTTATTTAACTATGCAACTGAATCGACCCTACAAATTGTGGAGCCACGCACTCTCTGCAAAGTAAATGCACAAATCTAAATTCAAACATATAACTAGGAGCGCTACTAGATACATTAGTGTCCTAAACTCTTTTTGGCTTAAAGTACCACTGATGAGGATGTTACTTTCCGAAACGCATGGTTGGTGCAGTAAAATTGGTTTGAAGTTTTATTCAAGAAGGTTACTGGTATTTCATTATTGTCCAGAAGATAGAATTATCAGTGTTATTATGCCTTTTCTTTGCCAAACATGTATTAGGTGGGCTTACATGTAGTAATCTTTGATATTACTATGTGTTTTTGTACATGTACTTCTGTAATAAGAACAATTTGCGCGGGCGACAAATTGATGGAAATATCAATATTTCCGTGTTTCCATTTGTGTTTCATTAGTTGATATACAATGGGGTCCTCTTGGAATCTTGTATTTTAGACTAATTATTTCAAGTCAAGATTTTAGTAAGTTAGATAATTAAGATATAATATAACAAGGAAACAGTCAAAATACTGATTGAACTTAATGTCGGATTTCTCCTTGCTGCAAATCTTGTGAAGTCGGAAAAGATTTTAAAGGGTGAGAGAAGAGATTCCAAAAATAAAGTCGAAATTCAACGACTTCATGAAACTGGAGCATGAAACATATTCAAGACAATGCACTACTGAGCTATCGTGCTTACTTTGTCGTTATAATTGAAAACCATGTACTTATCCGGTACGCTTGCAGTTAATTGATTTAATGAAATTATAAGGCTTAATAGACTTTAACTTAAGATAAATTTAGATCCGCTTCGCACTTATGCTTCTATCCTTCGACGCAAACGGACATTTGAACACCTCAGTGTTTGACAAGCGTGATGATTTCACTTTCCACATAACTAACTTCCCTTTCACGAGTAGAAACCTTCCGTCTTTTCCTGCTTATGGCGTTTTTGTTTCTCAGCGAATTCTGATATTCAAATATGACCATTTCATCATTAGAGTCAGATGGCTAGCAAGTAATGGAACTGTTGCGACGGGTGTAGCATGCAAACAGGAGACGCCGACTCTAACCAGGGACACGGTCTAACTTCGGAGTGTTGTTTATTCGGGGGTTCACAACTATCCCCATGAAAATTCTGTTTTTGATTTTTTTTTTCTTGCCTTTTTGATGTTCAGACTGAATGTTTTTTTAATAAGAAACTCAATAGCATCATTTACGACAGATGATTTTTGCAGCATGGACAAGACATGCACGTTTTGGATACTTAACCATCGTCAGTGATCCTCAATCTGAACAATGTAATATGGCCTAAGTGTGCAAAAATTATTATGTCCAAAACGTACCTAAAGATGTAGCAGGATGGGTGGGATATGATGCTTGATGTTTTAGAAATTTCAAAAAATTGATAACAGACATTTTCGAATGCGCAGAAGAAACGATCAACAGAAGTTTATCGAACTTGCCTACACGTGAATGACTGATGGGCACTTCTTTGATGTTTATATATATGTAAATTCTCCGTCAAATTTTTTTTAAATCTTAGGGGTACATAAATGTAGCAAAATATACAAATGTAACAAACAAGACAGACAAACGACAAAAAAACTAAATGTTATCTGCTGGCTGAGGCGAGCTCAAGTACTATCAACACAACGCTCGTAATTAATGCTTAGGAAAAATGCATTTTGTTCTACGGAGGTTTGATATGAGCAATATTAGATCAGAAGGATATGTTTAAGATCTCCAGCAACACCAACTTGTACTGACCACAGCGGAACGCATCCACGGTAAATCAACAATTGACACGATACAAAAAAAAACAACTTCAGCAAAAACGGGAATAACGAAATAAGCATCAACCACAAGAAATGGACTAACAAACAATCAGTGAATGAAAGTCAAACACCCGAAATCAGACATACTGAAACAAGGACTTCCTGGTGCCAAGAAAACACCATTTAATGGAGAGATTCATACAAGTGTGTTGGTTCTTGTTTTATCCTGATTTTGTATGCCTTTGGTCTATGATTTTCTGAATTATCTATTTTGTACTGTGTATTGGGAAATGGTCATTATCCATATTTGTCATTTGGATTCAAATTCAATAAAGTTAATTTTCCCTGCCTTGACGGTGATGTTCATAGATTACCGTCATACGGTATCTACATTTCAAAGCTCCTCCGGTATGCTAGAGCATATACTGATGTTTTCGATTTTCAAGGTAGAAATTTTCAATTAACGAAGAACCTGTTAGGTCAAGGTTTTCGCTTTCATAAACTAGTAAAGACTTTCAGGAAAATTTACAAAAATTATTGTCAACTTCTTTTGAAGTTCGGATCCATACATGCACCAGAGTATATTACTTTGGGTATTTCACAACCTGCATTTTACGGTGGTATAATAAACAGAATAAGAAGGATCAAAGGTAGACAGAAATACCATCGAAAGTGTGTTAAAATCATCAAACGCCTTATATACCGTAGTTATGATCCTTCCGTCACCAGACGGACACTTGGCTTGGCACTGGACCAATCTACAATCTTGTATACAGCGTATTCTTGAGAATTGCAATCTGACTGACTGTGACGACAGGACTCCATGACGGGCCCTGTCTAAACCTCTTAAGACAAGACAGGGCCCAAACCACCTCTCCTCTCTGAATTTCAGTCGGACTTCTCGGTTGATAACATGCAAGAACTCGCTACAGCCGGCAGAGCACGGGACTGGATTTCGTACGCCCTCTTTTCATATCCATTTACATAATTACTCATCTGTGCATTTCTTGGGCCCGTGCATTATGCTGTCTGTTTGTATGGTCATCTGACAGTGAGGAGGTTATCTTACACCACAATTGTACGTTCTTCGAGACCTCTGGGTGATCGGAAAAGTTGGAGGGTTGTGTGAACGTAATCCGGATAACTACGTCTTCTACCACTAGCGTGACTGCTCTGTATTTTGTTTAGCATTGGGTGTTTTGAGATTTTGCTGTGGGTGCTGTAACCGAGTGCTGATAGAGATCCCCTCCTTTTTTCTGTACGTAAATCAGCTTAAATACCTGAAACATGCCTGTACCTCGGCACATTGGCTCACTGACAAAATACAGAGGTAAAACTTCATAAAACGTTTCGACATACTTTTATTTACAAAATTAATGTCAATAATATAGAGCAAAATCTTGGTCCCATTTTAAGCGTTCATAATTTATACACCGAATTTCAACTCGATTGTAAATGCATGGTACATATGTTCGTCACAATGCATTTCTTGTGCTAAATGAAAAATCCCTATATGAAAAATATGCAGTCTATGATGTGCACCAAAACGCCATAGCTTAATTTTTTTTTACATACGGAGAAAAAGCCTTCTCTTTGATCAAAGAATAAACTTCTCAGTCGAGACTTAACTCATATTTTCTCTAATATTATTTCACCAAATCCTTCAAACAACACTAAGTAAATGAGAATATCTAAGACCGCAAAATTAGATTAATTCCCAATTTGCTCATCATGACGTTGTTAACTTACCTCTCTGAAAATAACATGATTATTTTCTAAGCCACAAAATTATGTGTTTATGTCATTCTCAGATTATCCTCTTCGTACTTCAAAGGACAATAGCTAATGTAGATTTCCAATATCTTCTTCAAACATTAAATCTAAGGAAAAATTAGCAATACTGGCCTTTTTAAAGTCAAAAGATTGGGTATTTTACGATAAATTCACTTCTACATATATACATTAATCAACGATTGTGTTTGCTTTTTGAAAGGAAAATATCAATACAAACAGTGATAATGATAAACATAGCACCATTCTTTGTGAACATAAAAAATTGAAAACAATTACATGGTCAAAGAAAATATTTGTGATCATATCTTGATACATTATAACTTGGTACATAAAAGGAGAACAATTCGTAAAATTAGCCATAGTAACGAATGCTTCCTATCCTTGGTATCCGTTAAATCATCGTCTCAAGAACTCGGGGATCACTCAGTCCCGGATGTAACTCGTCGATGGCTTTGGCGTAGTCAATTAAAGCTTCGCTGGACGACCTAAGTGAAGCTTGGCTGGACGTGCTGCGAGAAGGCGTTACGTTATGTACAAGACGGCAATCCTCTAAACCCTCATATACACCGTTAGTGATAGGGTAACATTCCTGTGTCGGTGATGTCATAGAAATGATTCCATTATTTGTGAACTCCGTAACGATCTTCTCCACTCCACGACGGTGTTTTGAGCTGACAGAGTACACGTGTTCAACAGAAGAATCGCCACTGTCCAGGAAATCTGAGGGACTTTTACCTCTGGTACTACCTACACTGCCATTCCTTATTCCATTAAGTTTATGTATTCTTTTGTCATCCTCGGATAACACTTTGTCATGTTTATCTTCCTTGTTTATAGTTGTGGATTTCTTGACCTTATCATTCCGCTTCTTTGGTTTTCTTCTTCTACCACCTTCTCTGTAGACAGGAATGAATGGCTGCTGCATAGAGTCACTATGTCTTGGTGAGTCAGACTGCGATATGAAGGAACTATCCGAGTTAAGAGATTGCGGAGTTCTGGACAGTCTACTCCTGAGAGAGTCTGCTGTAAACACATCATCTTCACTCTCAGGTACTGCACTTTCCATGCTCTCTTTTCGTCTGTTGCAGAGTATATCTATTGATGCTTTTTCATTAGAGATCCATAATTTTGGTTCTTTGAAGAGTAAAGGATTTCCTGAATTGTTTGTCAAATTGGCTTGGTCCTCGCTAGATTCGAACGTTTCATATACATTTTCATCGTTAGAGTTTGCGGAAAGTTCGTCCTGAGAAAGATCAACAAATTGTTGGTATGTAGGTGGTGGTGCGTAGGGAGGGGGTGGGTCCGTCAGTAAGGACCGTGCTGTGGATATATGTTGTGGTGGTTTTACAGGTTTATTGTCCCTGTCCCTTTGCAATATAAATGGAGTGGGATACATGGTGAAGTTATCACGTATTGCCTGCTCACAAAGAGCCTCACCGTGAGACCTGAGCACAGAGTTAGTGGACATCGCCCCTCCAGCTATCATTGGCCCTAACTGATGAGCGGGAGGGGCAGGGTGTCCAACAACCTGGAAGGCAGACCCTCCCCTACGAATCGGTTGTGGTGGAAGATCTTTGTTGATGTGACTTTGTCGAGATATTGGCTTCGATGGAAGCATGGAGTTGTGATAATTTTGTCTATGCATAGGCTCTTTAAATGGAATGGCTGATTTTGATCGCTGTACTGGTTCAGGTGGTAGAAAATACTGTTGAACTGATGGACGTGATTTTGGTCGCGGTATCACATTCACTTCTTCTGATTGCATTTCATCTTGAGATGTATGGCTACTAGCTCCGTCTGCTACCTCAGCTGAATGAGGTGGCATAACATTTGGTTCATTTTCCCTACAAGAAAGACAATTTTCAAGAAACTGTCTGCTGGTAACTTGACCAGGCTGTGGCGTATGAGATCGTATGATTTTAGGTAGAGTGTTCGCTTGGCATTTTTTACGGTACGGTTGTGGTGTCATTGCCCTTCTCATGTCCACAGGATGTAAAGGGGCTTCAAGTTTACTTATATCTCCTTGTGATTTTAATATTTTTGTTTCTTCCATGTATCTCATACGTAAATCTAGAATCAGCAGTAATTGCTTCGTGTCCAAGTTATGAAGAGTTACTGCTCTTTTGTCCCGCCTCCTATGTTCTTTGAGTTTACTCTTCCCTTGCAGCGTCTTTGATGATTCGGGCTCCTTTTTGTAAACTTTGTCAAGTGAGTCACATGACTTTGAGCGAACAAGAGAAGGCTTCCGTTGCATGATAGGTTTATCATTGTGTTTCAGTATTCCCGGCGGACATGTCTGGATTGTAGATTTAGGAAAATTCTTGCGAGAATGAAGAGGCGTGACAACACAAGAACTTGTTTTACCATTCTCCACTACTGGATCGGGTGGACTCTCCTCGTCACTGTCAGTTGTAGAGGATCCGCCACTGACAGTAAAAATCTCCTCGTACGGTTCTTCCTGTAAGAAAATGTGACAAAGCATAACAAAGGATTCAAAAATAGGTTGTTACATGAATCAAGTATATAATGAGATCTTGTTGGAATGGCAATGCAGTAATTATCGTCTTAAATGTCTCTTTTCTGAATTGACTTAATGCGATGAAATATGATGATAATGACGACAGCCTTGTACTGTGTTTCTCTAATGATTGATACTACACAGCGGAAGATAAGATCAGATTTCAAGACTATGGTATAACTAATAACGCTTTCTTCTCGTGTGACTGTAAGAACGGACTATCTTTGACATGCTGACTATTTGAAATGAAAGTAAAATTTGACATCATAAGAAAGGTTGAATTAAATATGACGACTAACCATGCGGCGTTTGATTCTCTCCAGGCGCAGAACAAGGAGTCCTATAACAGATGATACGGTGATCAAGATGAAGGTAGTTAGGTAGACAGCACACTGACTGTACAGGAGGACGGGTAATACATCCTGGATAGACTCGCAGCTACTCGTACGCACAAAACTCACAGATATGGTATCTGAAAAAAAACTTACTGTTTTAAATATACATTGAAAATATCGAAATGCTGCATGTAATAATGTTCAAAGTTATGATCTTAATTATGTTAAGATTCTTCAGATAGCTACAGATACTATACTCTGATAAAAATTACATGTATATATGTATATTTGGAACCGAGGCCGAAATTCAAAAATGAAGTATCGTTGAAATATGAATGGGAGGTCTGAAAACCACAAATAGACTAAAATAGCTGAAATAAATCTGCGATAGTTGCAAAAAATTAACCTTTAGCTTTTTAAAGGAATGACTTTAATTTCATTAATGCGGTCATTCCTGACAATTTCCGATCAATTATTTCGTAGATGAGTAACAAGGATTGAATGGAGTATGTGTCTCTAGGGCAATCTGTGACCCAGTTTCTTTGAATGGAACCAGGCTCTTTTTCAAATGGTCTTGACTTTTCGTAAAAGAACAACGATTAACTAACCTGATCCGAGGTCCTGTAGGTGAATATAACTACGTGAAAATGAGGAATGACAAGTGCACAGGGACTTCTCTCCGAGGTAGGTACACATGGACAGAGAAGAAATAGGCTGAATAATATGTGTGACGGTCAAGATGGCCGTCACCGAGCTAAACAGGGCAGCACACACTGATAAAATTAAGGTAAATATCACCTGAAAATAAAAATCATCCATTTGATCAAATTATTAATTAAGCTACATCTGAAAAGTCATGTAGATTTTGACTTAAATTTCATATATTTGAAGCAAGAAATATTAAAACAACAACTTTTCGGCCTCTTGGCCTTCCTTAACTTAAAACATGACACTTTTCTGGGTAATGCATAGAAATTGTGTTGTTGTGTTCCATCCATTTGATGAAGGCCAAAAGACCGAAGATCTGTGAATAACAAGAATTTGTTGTAAAATTAACAATTCCCTAATCTACAGAAGATATTTTCTTTATTTTCTATCGGAATATATATTTTGATCATTAACTCTGTAATCTTACCAAACAGGATGGCCGTCTCCAAAACAATATCACAATAAAAGACCCGGTCACCACACTCTGTAAAATATGAAATATTACAAGTAGTTTCTTTGAAGGTTACTATATAAACACCCGCCCTCCTCATTCCCTCCAAATTTTCAAAATATCGTAAATCCCTTCTCGTTTTTTTTATTATTTTCGGCGATTATTTCAAAGCATGCGGTAACCCCCCCCCCCCCCCTTGTTCTCTCTCTCTCTCTTGTTTTGTCTTTTATGAGTTTATCTTCTTTCAAGCAGAAAGAAAAAAGAGGTATAAAGCCTATAAGGAATATTTAAGTAGTTTGGATGAGTGGTCTACAAATCAAACCTAAATCCAAATTAGGACACCATATGTCGTAGGAAATCAGATACAGGATATGGTCATTATCCATATTTGTCATACACTATACTTCTTCATATCTTATACAACATATTTATTTTCTTTAGTAAACTACATGTATTAAAAAGTTAAGGTTTTCGGTCTGCTGATTTCTTGGTATTTGTCATACGGCCGTACGAGTTCCACGCTTAGGGCAGCACTTCCATCAACTGCTCGAGCGGAAAAGACAAATTAGCATAACAATAACGGAGCTGAAACTTGAATATGTTTTGGCTGAGGTGAATTATAAAGAAAACGAATTATGCGTCTACCCGAAACTGCGCAATTTTCTATTCGTATCAATAATTGTTCTTTGAGGAATACAAAACCCACCATTATATTGTACATGAGTGATAGAATCAAATGATATATATAGAGTTCTGAATAGATGAAGTATAATTTGCATTTATATTGCTTCCTATTCTAACAAGGATTTGGTTTCTAGGTAACATAGAGGACATTGTAGGAATGTTGACCTTGTTTAGTAAAGGTCAAAGTCTTCGTTTGACTGCGGACCAATTAATGCCTTCACGTTTAGCAATGAAACGACAATGAAAATCGTCTATAGCTGAAAAAGGAAACATCTGGTCCAAAATATTCCACTTCATGCATATTCTATTCCAGCAATAATCATATTAATTAGAAGAAGAAACATAAAAAAAACTTCCCTTTTTCCTCCATCCATGCATCAGAACGAATAAAATTAGGGGGATCAAAGAAAAATGTAGATATAAAAGTGACTATATTATACTAGTATATCGACTTTAGAATATACTTGTTTCGTGAAATGCAATGATTATTCAATTCAAATGCAATAGACAATCATCAATTGCGCTTTTGATATATATATATATATATATCAAAGACAACCGTGTTTTTCTCGCACATTAAAAAATTCGGATTTTGAATCTCACATTATAACAGACCCCCACCGAGAGCGTGGAAAGCACGAGTCGGGGTCGCGGGCTACAAAACATAGGAGTTCTTTATCTTAACGTATCAGCTAATTTCACTTATCGTTATTTTATCGGATCATCAGAATGCCGTCTCTGGTTCCATATAGCACGGTTTCCACGCTGACTCATGACAACGTACCGAGTGTGAACGCTGCAAAAATTTACATTTCCATCTAAAACAGATGTTTTGACTGGATAATCATATCAACTGAAAAGTTACTCATGTCATGCCATTCAAAGCATCTCCCTAAAAACACCGTGTGTAATCTGGTACCGAGGAAAACGATATCTAGAGGAAACTGGACGACTATTCCTTGCCCTTGATCTTTTCTTTAATTTCTTCCTCTTTCTCAGAAATATTTCAGATGTCATACAATTACTATGCCATTCTCTCTCTCTCTCTCTCTCTCTCTCTCTCTCTCTCTCTCTCTCTCTCTCTCTCTCTCTCTCTTATCATTCGTTTTTCTTTCTACTTAAAAGCAACGTTGATAGAGGTGATTCTGGATGCTTGAGATAATTTCAACATGAGGGTTCTTTAAATTAACAATATTATGAGGTGCAGTATAAAATTAACTACTTATCGAAAAGGGGGTTACATTCGGTGATTCAAAGTGCTAAGCATCGATCAACCACCGCATCACTGTCCCGCGTGTTTGATAAACTTTTCCCACGCCACAAGCGAGAATAACTTCTCTCTGAAAAACAGAGACTTAGCGTTTGTACTGAGATTATTAATGCCTTCCACACATGTTAGAGGTTTCTTTCTTTGATTCCAATTTTCAATGTAATCTTCCTAAAATTCCTGCCCAAGATGAGTGCGATTTTAATGCATTTGAAACTTTCATTAGCCAAAATATACACCTGACGTTCTCTGATTATTACTTAAACTTAGACACAACCAAAACATCAGCTTTATAAATACACAGATTTTATAGGCAATATTTGCTATGTTAACGACCCACAACGCCATTTGGGTAATGGCTCCAATTAGTCCCAAGTTTGCTCTCCTTTCAACTTTCCCTCTGTGTACGGGGATTCTTTTCTTTACTTTGTATTGTCAATGTCGTGAAGTACGACAGGTGTTTTTGGTGATTTTATTCAGGTATCCCGTGGATGACAATTACCAGATTACCTTTGTGAACGGTACATGATGTGGAAAAATCTCCTATAATGTGACTTTCTTAATAGCGGATACTGGCAAATTCCTTTACATCCATTAAGAACATTTTAACATGTTTAACAAAGAAACATGCGAGTTTTAAAAATAACATTTGTTTTACAACACCATTAAAGAAAAAATCTCTCGTATAAGTATACATATACATAGATATAAATGAAGTTCCTCTGGAATTTTTCGTCAAATAAAGTAATACGGACATAAAACATGATAGACTCCATATTTAGTTTCTGGGTGTTTAGCATATGATACTGATGACGGTAACTTACCACGAGAGATAGGATATAGCCAGGTAGGATTTCTGTATGTTGGAGAGAGGTAGTTATAGCTTGGATATTGAAGTACAATCCTACGTTTACAAGTCCCAGAATAATAATCACAGCTCCCAAAATCAAAAATATCCATAACTTCTTAGTCAATGATGTGTGAAAACTTGCTTTGCTTATTGTTCTCTTTGCAGAAATATCCATTTTCTGCATCAAAGTCTCTACAAAACTTTTGACATGTCCCCTGCACTTTCCAACTTTCACTCTCTACACATGCATACCTTAATAAATATTGAAATTCGACAAAATTAATTATTTCCCGTGCGAGTGAGTTTTTATTACATAATCAGCTTCTCAAGCTCCAGCAGTATCAGACGTAATTTATCACACTAGAAGTTAAAAGTCCAGTTTGATGAAGTATTTCCTTTATTACAATAACATTCCCACGGTCCATCAGACATATCGATATGCAGAACACTTCAGGAAACAACACTCCAATAACTTGTATAAAGTTGTCGCTGACAGTCTGCAAGTTTTGAATTTGTCAGTTTGAACTTTTTCAAACAAATTTAACTATTTGTTTGTTACTTTATAACTTGTCGTCTGCGCTGAGACTGCCTGGGAAGTGTGTATCGCCTGCTCTTTGTGTGTCGGCACGCGGATGATACGCGCTGATGCCTCGTGTCGTGTTTACAATTTTCAAAATCCCGTTTCATCATTTCATGATCAGAGTGGATTCGTTTTGGGTTACGTTTATAAAAATGGAGCAGAATATTACAAAGGCTACCTATACATACCTTTATAATATGGAGTTCTTTAAGAAGAGTTCACGTTCATGTCTAAAAATATCATGGACAATATTAACTTTTTGTTAGAAATAGAAGATTAAACTATTGTCGAAGTAACCATGTGAGCTTGATCTTTGAACAGCAAAAATAATTATTCGAGCCCTTTACTCATGGGCAAAAATCAATGATGGTGCAATACACAATCTGCAATGAACAGAGAAAATTTTCAATCATTGACTCATAGTGCACACCCTTCAACCATTTTGAATTCATCTAACATGTCATAAGGATAGTATCTGATTTTATGCACACTCCGTTTTAATCCGGATACCATATTAAAAGCCTACATATGTGCATGATGATACTGTATGTGTTTAATGTACACTGTAGCCATTACAAGGTAGTGTTTTGGGATATCTTTCTCGGGTTTGTTAATCTGAGGTCTCTGTATCTAATTCCTGCATTTATGTCCTCTCAAAGGAAAGACATAATTTAGTTTGTGTTCTTTGTCCAATATACGTCTTTGTTTGTGCTTGTCTACTCTGTGTTTTCGTAAAGGTGTGTTTCCTTTATTGCTTTGGGTGCTGTAACCGAGTCTTGTTGGAGATTCACTCGTTTCTTTTACGAAAAGTATATTCAATGAGATGAAGACATCTATGTAGATTGCAAGATTACCAGCATGATCTCGTCGTACAAATGTTAAACGTCTTCAAATTCAATAGCATCATTTATAAACAGATGCATTTGCAGCATGGACCAGACATGCACGTTTCGGGTACTTAACCCTCGTCAGTGATCCTAAATATAAACAATGTAAAATGGACAAAGAGTGTGATATGGTAAATATGGATAATGACCATATCCCAATACACACTACAAAATCGATATCGGTAATTCAGAAAATCACAAACCGAAGACATACAAAATCGGGATAAAACAGAAATCAAAGCGAACAAAGAAAAACCTCCACCACATGAAAAGGAGCGAAAGTTATTATGTCCAAAAATGTACCGAAATACGAAGCAGGATGAGTGAGATATGATTCTACTGTACCACGTTTCAGAAATTCCAAGAAATTTTGGTAACAGAAATTTTCGAATGCGTTGAAGATAAAAATCAAGATAAGTTCGGCAATGCATAACGTGGTCGTCTCAACTCCAGTCTCTGTTGATATGGTCATATGTGTTTCAATAAATAGATAATCCGGATAACAACATCACCTTTCACTTTATTATTATCTACTATGAAAGGATATGGCTTCCGCATCATCACGGCGTATTGATATCCTCTAGCACCATGACGCTTAATTGGGTTGTGCTCCACTCAAAGACCAAGGTCATAGCATATTTGAAAAATGGTTTCCGGGACAAAAAAGTCCGAGTGTTTATTACACGTATCATCTGAATATGAATTTATATATACAATTGATTGCCATGAGTCAAGGAAGGTCTCTGTTGATTTTCGGATCAAATGGTCAAGAGTTCAACATTGATTCCATGGGCAATAGTGATGGTCGATATAGAGTTGTTCCTCATGGATATCAGTTGTTTTTTGTTTTTTTTTTTTTTTGTTGTTGTTTAACATGTTGATATTATCTATGAAATAATATTTCAGTTGAGGGAATCAGTATTGAGATGTCATCATGTTCTTTAAAAAAAGGAAACTGACGCCAGTATGATTGGATTCTCTGATGATGATGTTACAATTCAAAGATGACAAGCAATAATTTAATCAATTTTTTTATAAAACCAGATTAAAACAAGACGTACTCGTAATCAAAGCATGTATATATTGACAAAAAAAAAGAGGAGGGGTATACTATATCTACTGTAACAAGCACTGCAAGTATACATAACAAATTCAATGACTGCCAAACGAGAATGCACTCACTAACCGGATGAAACAAGGAAGGAGAAACAAATGTGGATACTGAGTCGACTGTGGATACAGAGCCGACTGTGGACACTGAGCTGACTGTGGATACTGAGCCGACTGTTGATACCGAGCCGACTGTGGATACCGAGCCGACTATGACCACTGAGCCGACTGTGGACACTGAGCCGTCCGTGGACACTGAGCCGACTGTCGACTGTGGACACTGGGCCGATTGTGGAAACTTAGTCGACTGTGGATACTGAGTCGACAGTGGATACCGAGCCGACTGTGGATACTGAGTCGACTGTGGATACAGAACAGACTGTGGATTCTAAGTCGACAGTGGATACTTAGCCGACTGTGGATACTGAGTCGACTGTGGATACTGAGCTGACTGTGGATACCCTTGTTTACATATGTAGTGAATGATGTGGTTATCCTGATTACTTCTCCACAAATGTCCTACTAAACCGGGTACTCACACAGTCACCCCCTCCCCCCCCCCCCCCCCAAAAAAGAAATATTGCACATACAAAACACCTTCTTTTTGCAAAGCAGTGGTGCATATTAAATTGGTCTGAAATTTTCCTCGGGAAGGTATAGAATTGGAACGCTTCCGTATTATTGAAATAAGCACTTATTTCCCGTTGCAGTGTGGAACAGTTAAACTCGTTCTCCGTGACATGGATGTTTTAATTGTATTAATTGCCTCTTTCCAGCTCTGTCGCCTGAAAGAAGCTTTGTTTTGGCACTTTATCAATTAGACATCTGATATTATTTTGCTATTCGGGAAACTTGTCATTTCATTCATAAATACCTTCGAAAATTAAAGGAGATTAACATCTTAGCACCATCCCCCAATGCAATTTTGAACATCGTTTTCGGTCGATATGGGGATCTCGTCTACCCTCCAACAATTTTTGTATTGTAGATGGCGCCAGGAAAATTCACATTGGCTTTATTTAAACTGTTTGGCATGAAGTACTACTGACGAGGATTAAAATATCCGAAACACGTGTCTAGTACAACAAAATTGGTACTATAGAACTTATATTTCAATATTGACAATTATGATGCCCGACTCTCCAAAATTCTGTCTTAGACCATTTGAACCATCCAACCACTGAATATACTTGCATCTTTCGAATGTGAATTTTCCTGGCGCCATCTACAATACAAAACTTGAATTTCCTCTTGCCAAAATGAGTGGCTCCAAATTTTGTGTATTCAGAAGCGTATTTTAGTGGAAAAATATGGCCAAAAATTGTCGGAGGGTAGACGTGATCCCCATATCGACCGAAGACGAGGTTAGTCGGTCACAAACGTATCCCTGACTGAGAAGCTTATCTGAAAGACGCTTTATAGCTTTCGGAACAAAATCTGTATATTTGGTACTTTCTTTGGCATAGCGTATCAGATGAGATATGAACACGCCATAAGCAGGCGATAAAGTTATCATGCTCTTCAGAAAAGGAAAGTTTGTGATGTTGAAACTGAACACTCTTTCGCTTTATGAAAGTGTTTGGTTTTTGACGCAAACATCTATCATTTGCTAAGCATAAGTAAAACACACATAGGACTCAAGATTTTATCAAGTCCACCATAAATACCTTCATTTGTTCATTATAGGAGATTTTTTTTATAATGAACAGATATTAAATCGATAAATGATTTAGAAATTAATGAATAACTTACTGTTTGGTTTCTTATTTCTGTATATATCTTTCCGCAATGTCTGAGTGTTGTATTGATTATAATGATCATACCAAGACGTTCTTTAATTATTGACAATAAGCGTCATCCTGTGTATTTATGATGTATGCCTCAGCTTTATCATTGATTTTATTCGTATGAATCATGATCAGTCAAGTTTATGAGCAAAACTTTCTTCCCTGGTGAATAAATACATACCATATTTGTACGTATGGTACATGTATATCTCAATCTGAGTGATGTGTATACCACTATCCCCATGAATACCCCCTTGTTAAATCACTTGCAAATTCTCCATCACAATTATCATGGAAATTTTCTAAAACTAAGGGGTATCTCCCTGAATACATATAGCTCTGTCCGTAGCAATTTTAGTTAACGTTGCTCGTAATAATTTCATAGAAACTGGATTTCCTTTTTTCGGCCTAAAGGATCGATGATGAGACATAAATTTATTATCTGCACATATGGTGCACTGAAACTTGATAACAGAACATATATTTCAATACTGACAGCAATACTGAACTACATTCTATTTCATTTATAATTAAGCTTTAGATATAGTTAGAGATCTCCAACAACACTACCCAGCATTAACCAAAGTGGAATAGTTCCGTAGGATGTTTCAGTCAACGAATGTCAAACATAACAGCTTTTAAACAAACAACAAAAGACAACTTCTCGTCAAGTTTAGATTTTTGCTGGAGGATTGTTTAAATTCCGATGATATCGTTAAACAAGTTTCAGAGTGTTTCGGCACTTGACTTGAAATATATTTGTAAATTCTTGGTTTGGAATCAATGGAATTGCATTTATCAATTGTAGTTTTATCGAATTTACTCAGGGTGGCGCTATTTACAATCATGTTTGGTCATTCGGTGGCCAATCAGCGAACCTTCGAGTAACACTAAGACAGAAATTGGGTTGGACCAATGGCTTCCTTTTTTGTCCAACGTACTTTGATACAATACTTGCATTGGACATTCAACAGATATTAGTACGGCGCATTTTGACAGCGCCACCTACAATGCATTCTACAATGCCTTCCGCACTTACACTGGAGATAGTTCATTAGATAAGTTATCCTTCGTGTTTCTGTGCAGCTGTGTCAATGTCTCTGTCTGGTTGTCCAATTTTTCTTTTCGCGTGAGAAAGTTCTGTGTCCAATTTCCTACAGTTCCTCCGAAAAGATTCAAGACTTTTCGTCAGGGAATCAAATGTTGTAGAGTTCTCTATTATTTCTACATACGAGGAATGATTGATATGTTGTGAGCCTCGCATTTAAGGATCTGAATTAAATTCTATCAGACATTTTGCATAATTTTTCTACATAACCCCCCTCAGTATCTGTACACTTTTGCCACCGTCTCAATGAACAACTTTTAAAGAACTCCTTTTCTTCTTCAGTTTTGCCCGTACCCTGTGAATCAGCCTATGTGAGAAACATAAGTTGTCTAAAAGGCTACATCATCCAATCATTAAACGTCATATACAAATCAGCTGTTCCAAACGACCAATCAGAGATATCGTACTAAAGACGCGTGCGGCTTTTAAAAGTACTTCCAGTAACTGACAATAAAATGTTGACGAAGCTTGAGTTTGACGTCAGAGGGTTATCATGTGATTTTGCAGACGTTGGACAAACTACATTTGTATTGTGAAATTCCAATTATCAGTAAGAAAAGCACGATTGTTATCTAGTCCACCACTGTTCTTTCCCGGTTAGCATTTTGTCTCGACAATGCGTAATAACCGTTGCCAAGAGTAACGACAAGATCGTAGCTACTTAGAAATGAAGAAGAAATAGATTCTTTCACGATCTACTGAGTGAGACATAAAAATTTACACTCGTGACGGAAATTTTTCATCTTTTCCCTCGTTCCTCTGCGCTCCACTCGGGAAAAGATGAAATTTCCGTCACTCGTGTAAATTTTTATGTCTCACTCAGTAGATCGTGATAGAATAACAAATATGGATAATGACCATATCCCTGTATGCAGCACAAAATCGATAATTCAGAAAATCAGAAACCGAAGGCATACAAAATCAGGATAAAACAGGAACCAAAGCAAATACATGTATACAAAAACCTCCACCACATGAAAAGAAGCGAACTCCCGATATGGGAGTGAGACCAGGTGCCCAGTAAGAGTAAGCATCTCCTGCTTGCATGCAACACACGCCGCTTCGATTCGGTAGAAATGTCACATCCGGTTACATATCCCTGACCGAGAAGCTTATCTGAAAGACGCCTAGCTCTCAGAACAAAATCCGTATATTTGGTACTTGCTCTGGCATAGCGCATCAACTGAGATATGAACACGCCATAAACAGGCGATGAAGGGATGTTGCTACTCAGAAAAGGAAAATTTGTAATGCTGAAATTGAAGTCGTCACGTTTGTCATAGAGTGAGGTGTTCATGTGACCATCAGTGTCGTAGGACAACATTATGTCCAAATAGAATGCTGAATTATTTGTCTCTGTAGTTTCTTTGACTTCAAGCTCCGAAGGATAGATACTGCTGAGGTAATCCGCGAATTTTGGATTATTGATGGACAACACATCGTCTATGTATCTGTAAGTGAAGTTGAAGTCAGAAGCTTAGTATCTTTTCCCCTCAGAGACCAAAGATTGAATGAATTCAGCTTCGTACGAGTAAAGGAAAATGTCTGCAAGGAGTGGGGCACAATTGGTCCCCATTGGAATTCCGACAATTTGCTGGAAGACCTTTCCTCCAAACACCACAAAAATGTTGTCGATCAGAAAGTTTAACATCTGAATAATATCTGTTAATTTATCTGTGAACTTATTTTCAGAATCGGACTTTTCTTTTACAAAGTAGGTTTTGTCATAGTTAACAACAATGAATTTTTATTTGCGATTGCCGTTCTTACTTGTAAACGCATTACTTATAATTTTTGCGAGTATGTCTTTCAATTTAGAATGTGGAATTGTAGTGTAAAGTGTCGAAAAATCAAAGGCTTTGATCGAATGGACTCTACTAAAATGAGTGGATTTCAGATGTTCTAAAAGTTCCTTCGAATTCTTTAAAATCCACATCTTGTTGATTCCACTGCGAGAATACACTGTCGAACAATATTTGTGAAGCCCAGATTTGATTTCAGATAAAACTTTGGTGAGTAAGATCGATACAGGTTTGGTAGAACATTTTGAGGAACCAGCGATGAACCTATTAATCTTGACTGGTGAGAAAGCCATCCTAAGCAAGTATGACATTCTCATCGGACTGGAAGTGGGTGACAGAAATAGCTGCTTTCAGTTTTGGGAATAGATGAAATGTAAACGTCTTCATAATGAATGAAAGTCTGATGGAGCAAGATCGGGTAAATGAGGCGGATGCTCAATCAAATTAAAGCCACAATCATGAATGGCAGCCATGGCAGTGACAGACTTGTGAACAGGAGCATTGTCCTGATGGAACAACGCATTAAGTTTAATATTTTCCCGTAACTGTGTCAGAAGTGAAGCATAGTATGTGTCATTGATTCTTTGTCCTTTTTGGAGATAATCTATAAGCAACTTCTGCAACCCAGAAAACCGAGGCCCACAACATATCAATCTGCCCTCGTACTTAGTATCAATGACAAATATGGATAATGACCATATCCCTGTGTACAGCACAAAATCGATAATTCAGAAAATCAGAAACCGAAGGCATACAAAATCAGGACAAAACAGGAACCAAAGCAAACAAACAAAAACCTCCACCATATGAAAAGAAGCGAACTCCCGATATGGAAGTGAGACCAGGTGCCCAGGAAGAGTAAGCATCTCCTGCTTGCATGCAACACCCGCCGCTTCAATTCGGTAGAACTGTCACATCCGGTTACTTCCATTTCGGAAGACATAGAGTACAATCTTTGGTTGGATGGTTCAAATGGTCTATGACAGAATATCACCCACCATTCTGGAGAGAGGGACATCATAGTGTATGACGAGTTCCCCGTATCGACCGTAGAACTTCCTCAGTGACGATGTTAGTCGGTCACAAACATATCCCTGACTGAGAAGCTTATCTGAAAGACGCCTAGCTCTCAGAACAAAATCCGTATACTTTGTACTTGCTCTGGCATAGCGTATCAACTGAAATATGAACACGCCATAAGCAGGCGATGAAGGGATGTTGCTACTCAGAAAAGGGAAGTTTGTAATGCTGAAATTGAAGTCGTCACGTTTGTCATAGAGTGAGGTGTTCATGTGACCATCAGTGTCGTAGGACAACATTACGTCCAAATAGGATGCTGAATTATTTGTCTCTGTAGTTTCTTTGACTTCACGCTCTGAAGGATAGATGCGGCTGAGGTAATCCGCGAATTTTGGATTATTGATGGACAACACATCGTCTATGTATCTGTAAGTTGAAGTCAGAAGCTAAGTATCTTTTCCCTTCAGAGACCAGAGATTGAATGAATTCAGCTTCGTACGAATAAAGAAAAATGTCGGCAAGGAGTGGGGCACAATTGGTCCCCATTGGAATTCCGACAATTTCCTGGAAGACCTTTCCTCCAAACACCACAAAAATGTTGTCGATCAGAAAGTTTAACATCTGAATAGTATCTGTTTCAGTGTACTTATTTTCAGAATCGGACTTTTCTTTTACAAAGTAGGTTTTGTCATAGTTAACAACAATAAATTTGTATTTGCGATTACCGTTCTTACTTGTAAACGCATTACTTATAATTTTTGCGAGTATGTCTTTCAATTTAGAATGTGGAATTGTAGTGTAAAGTGTCGAAAAATCAAAGGCTTTGATCGAATGGACTCTACTAAAATGAGTGGATTTCAGATGTCCTAAAAGTTCCTTCGAATTCTTTAAAATCCACATCTTGTTGATACCACTGCGAGAATATAATGTCGAACAATATTTGTGAAGCCCAGATTTGATTTCAGATAAAACTTTGGTGAGTAAGATCGATACAGATTTGGTAGAACATTTTGAGGAACCAGCGATGAAACGTTGTTTGTACGGATTCTTAGGCATTTTAGGTATGCAGTATAAGTATGGCAAATCTAAATCTAAATTGTTAATGTCGAAGCCAAATGAAGCAAGAGCTGATTTGTGGTTATCTATTATTTCAGAGGCAGAAAGGTTTGTTTGGGTGTAAGTGGGATTTCCAGGTGTCGAATTTAAACCCAACTCTTTAATTAGACTGTCGAAATAGTACTTTTTGCAAGTAAATGTGTAATTATTTGAGGGTTTGTCCGCTGGTGTGATGACATAATGTTCTTGGAGGTAGGTAAGCTCTGTGATAACATCAGGGTCTTTAAATATAGACTCGAATCTGGTGTTGTAGGTTTTGTCATAGTTAACAACAATAAATTTGTATTTGCGATTACCGTTCTTACTTGTAAACGCATTACTTATAATTTTTGCGAGTCTTTCTTTCAATTTAGAATGTGGAATTGTAGTGTAAAGTGTCGAAAAATCAAAGGCTTTGATCGAATGGACTCTACTCAAATGAGTGGATTTCAGATGTTCTAAAAGTTCATTCGAATTCTTTAAAATCATAAATTAACAAAACTTCGCTAAATATAGTTAGAAAGTAGAACTTAGCAATCAAAAGTTACGAAATTCCTTATTTTATACGTAAGAATTTTTGTGATACAGGCTGCTGTTTTTAGTTGTTGTTGTGTTTCTCAAAGTTCGTAAGCCTTTCAATTGTGGTTTTTTTTTAATCTGGTGCACGGGCTGAGTAATCATCCCCTGTTTGGCTAGCTGCACCCGCCGTCGATGTTCACGCACGGAAATGAAAAATTTATATCTACAAAACATGCACTGTCTGATGTCATGTATTTTATTCCTCCTTTTGGAACTACGACATTATGTAATAGATATTGATGTTTTATCGTTATGCTTTAGAACACCATTTCAACAAATAATGTCATATAAATTGTGTTCTTTTGTCAATAACCGAGTAATAATAATACCTTGCTATTTTGAACGTATGAAAGACGCTCTCAGTTTGGACGTTCATTTCTTTCTGCTTTCTGAGTAGATTTTTCTCTTCATTTGCGTTGTTTCTTCTTAATTAATATGCTTTTTATTTATTTTTCTTTATTGCGCTTTATTTTTCGGAAAATGATTTTATGCTATTCAATTTGAAGACCTTTAACATTTATACCACTTGGTGAGTGTCACTGCTGGTGGACCAGGAGTCCCCGAGGGCACATGTAGCCAAGCTCGATCAATTTCGGTTGATCGTTTCTTCAACGCATTCTAAAATTTCCGATATAAAAATTTCTTGAATTGTCTAAAACGTAGGTCCTGTAGCATCATATCCCATCGATCCTGCTACGTCTTTAGATGTCAATCGGTAAATGTGACTAGCTTATTCAACAGATCACAAAGAAGACCTCGAAGTCATGGCATTCGAAAATATAATAGGCCTGAGATACATAGTTTCTCCTTCGATGACTTGGTTCCATTTTTGAATGAGCCTCTAGGCCTGCATTATATTCGTACCAAATTATACTCTGTTCCTTTACGGAAGTTACACGAAATCTACGATTATACGAAGGACCTCGCATATACCGATACACGTTCCCCAGAATACAGACTACAAGGAGTCATCTTGGACATTTCTACTTTTCGTTTATTTCAAGCAGTTAGATCAGATAAATCAGAGGAGAAAACAAACCGCCCTTTCATTAAAGTAAGATTTGCAAACAAAGGTATTGATAACTTGAATCTTGGTCAAATTTTGAATCACAAAACTGTCACAGAAAAAATCCCACCATATTTCAAAAGAAAAGAAACTCCTTGTATTTCCTATAGCTACACACCAACAGTTGCATCTAAAATTTACAATTACGAACGATTCCTGCAGTGTATTGATTTAAGTAATCCCTCACTACATCCACTTCCCTGCGAATGTTCTTCATCGGATTTCAACTACTCTCCATGTGGAGCTACAAAAATATTGTTCGACAGTATATTCTCGCAGTGGTATCAACCAGATGTGGATTTTAAAGAATTCGAAGGAACTTTTAGAACATCTGAAATCCACTCATTTTAGTAGAGTCCATTCGATCAAAGCCTTTGATTTTTCGACACTTTACACTACAATTCCACATTCTAAATTGAAAGAAATACTCGCAAAAATTATAAGTAATGCGTTTACAAGTAAGAACGGTAATCGCAAATACAAATTTATTGTTGTTAACTATGACAAAACCTACTTTGTAAAAGAAAAGTCCGATTCTGAAAATAAGTACACTGAAACAGACATTATTCAGATGTTAAACTTTCTGATCGACAACATTTTTGTGGTGTTTGGAGGAAAGGTCTTCCAGCAAATTGTCGGAATTCCAATGGGTACCAATTGTGCCCCACTCCTTGCCGACATTTTCCTTTACTCGTACGAAGCTGAATTCATTCAATCTTTGGTCTCTGAAGGGAAAAGATACTTAGCTTCTGATTTCAACTTCACTTACAGATACATAGACGATGTGTTGTCCATCAATAATCCAAAATTCGCGGATTACCTGAGCAGTATCTATCCTTCGGAGCTTGAAGTCAAAGAAACTACAGAGACAAATAATTCAGCATCCTATTTGGACATAATGTTGTCCTACGACACTGATGGTCACATGAACACCTCACTCTATGACAAACGTGACGACTTCAATTTCAGCATTACGAACTTTCCTTTTCTGAGTAGCAACATCCCTTCATCGCCTGCTTATGGCGTGTTCATATCTCAGTTGATACGCTATGCCAGAGCAAGTACCAAATATACGGATTTTGTTCTGAGAGCTAGGCGTCTTTCAGATAAGCTTCTCAGTCAGGGATATGTTTGTGACCGACTAACATCGTCACTGAGGAAGTTCTACGGTCGATATGGGGAACTCGTCATACACTATGATGTCCCACTATCCAGAATGGTGGATGATATTCTGTCATAGACCATTTGAACCATCCAACCAAAGATTGTACTCTATATCTTCCAAAATGGAAGTAACCGGATGTGACAATTCTACCGAATTGAAGCGACGGGTGTTGCATGCAAGCAGGAGATGCTTACTCTTCCTGGGCACCTGGTCTCACTCTCATATCGGGAGTTCGCTTCTTTTCATATGGTGGAGGTTTTTGTTTTTGTTTGCTTTGGTTCCTGTTTTGTCCTGATTTTGTATGCCTTCGGTTTCTGATTTTCTGAATTATCGATTTTGTACTTTAGACAGGGATATGGTCATTATCCATATTTGTCATTTTGCACATAGTTACTTTCACACTTTTTTTTTGGCATATTACATTGTTTAGATTTGAGGATCACTGACGAGGGTTAAGTACCCGAAACGTGCATGTCTGGTCCATGCAGCCAATTTATCTGTTCGTTTATGCTATTCAATTTGAAGACGTTTAACAATTATACCACTTGGTGAGTGTCACTGCTGGTGGACCAGGAGTCCCCGAGGGCACATGTAGCCAAGTTCGATCAATTTCGGTTGATCGTTTCTTCAACGCATTTTAAAATTTCCGATATCAAAATTTCTTGAAATTTCTCAGACTTGGGTCCTGTAGCATCATGAATATCCCATCCATCCTGCTACGTCTTTCGATACGTTTTTGGACATAGTCTCTTTCACACCTTTTTTGACATATTACATAGGGCGTGTTTGTTTTCCAAAAGGCGGCGTGTGCCTATGTACGCCGGTTAAAACTAAATTTAGAACTTGACCAGGCATGACTCGGCAAAGCCACTTGATTGAGTTTTTCCGGCGAACGGCGTACGAAATGCGCCGTCCCTCGCCGATTGAAATGCACATGCAGGCGAGAATCGGCGCTTTTTGGGAAACAAGCACTCCCATTGTTTAGATTTGAGGATCACTGACGAGGGTTCAGTGCATGTCTGGTCCATGCTGCCAATATATCTTTTCTTAAATGATGCTATTCAATTTGAAAACGTTTAACATTGGTAACTTCGTGTTAGTGCGATAGAATATAAGATAGGGAAAAAATATTGATCGAAGAATTAGTGATACCCCCGCCTGGCTTAATTCACATATTGAATTCTTCTAAGTTTCAAGGGGCATAACTCTCTATGTTATTGAGTGATTTGACACATATTCGATCTTGACCTGTATTCCTTGATGTCAAAGCTATATCCAAGTAAACAATTGAATATCTGTAAAGGTTTTCCTTTAATTGTCCGGAAATTGCGTGTGGGACTGACGGACGCAAACACACACGCACAAACGGACATGTGCATCACTACATACCCCCGCCATTGTTTGGCAAGGATATAATAAAGCTTGAACTTAATGGAAGACTATCTGATGTTTAACTCAAATTATCCCCATCGAGTGTAACCCAAGGAGAAGCTACGATCTGTCTCGGGGGTTCACACGATGATTATCCCTAGTCAATGACAAACTGAAACATCAGAGACGAATTCAAAATTTCGGAACTTTTATCTCATTGTTATTAAACAAAGAAATGGTGAGATTTTTCTCTGCATTCTTCTCATGATTAACTCGTCTTGGGTTTGGTCATTGATTGCGTATGTGCGGTACATTTGATTCCCCTAGTGTAATATATCGTGGCGAATATCATATTTCTTCGTGATGTGGGCTTCCTTTGTGTTTTCTCACATCACATTGTCTAGGTATCACGATTTCATTTTTTTCATTTAATAGGGCAGCATGATGGTGAGGGAGAGGCAGTTGTCTAGCACACTTTTTTATATTCTTTTCGTCGGTCGTACTTTTAGTTCACATTAAGTAAGGATTCAATGCAATCAATCAACGTTTCCAAAATCTTTTAACCCGATTTAAATATTCTTGAAATGATTATTTTGCTTCTTTATTCACAATATTATTTAAGAGATGGTAAATGGTAGGTATAACGATCTCACACAGAACAGAAAACAGCTGAATTTTAGACAACAGAGTTTTACGTATATGGCTCTGATAGCAATAAAGTAAGCAACATCGTGAGAATAGCAACGTAAAACCTCACCAATTTTCAATGCAACAGATTGCAATAAATGAACATGAAGGCGGACTTAAACAATTTGATTTAGCTTGGTAAATACGTAAATGTTAATTACCCCAATTTTTGTTCCATTCTTCCTTAAAGAATCTCCTAACTTCTTTTAGCTATCAAAGCGTTATTTGAAACTGTCAGATAAATAAAATTTCTACGTAAAAACGCCATCCTAAGCAACTTAGTTGAAGATAAACGTATACCATTTTCCTTTTTTCTTTGATCTTCGGTTTGATTTTCGGAATATATTGATTATTACCGATATATATTTTGTTTATGTATACTTTTTTCAAGCTTGAAAGAAAATGCCCCAGATGTGAGATGTATGCCCACCTGTTTTATTTGTTTCTAGTTGTTGTTATTGTTGTTGTTTTCAATTAGCATTTTGCTTGTATCTTTTTCGCCTTCACAGAAGTTCATTTAGCAACAAAAGTTATTGGTGTACCGTATGCTGTTTTTGTACACTTAAGCTTTTTGAGTTAGATTTCTCAAAGAACGAAAAAGGTAAGAAAGTAGGAGGAATGTTTTATTAGAACTGGCAAAATATAAACAATGCTAAAAACAATACCAAATAATAACTATGAGTTTGATGTAATTAAGCTAGCACGTATACCAATACCATAATAATAACATTAGAACATTATGGTAAAAAATATCAAACTGGTCACGATAACAATGTTTTATCTTTTTCAATTCACAGTAAAGCAATTTTCTGCCGAGTGTATAACACTTGAATGCAGAGGAACAGACACGGAATAGATGGATGGAGTTTCTTCTGTAAACATTAAAGGGGGAAATTTTACAAAAAAATCGGGTCATTTACTCTGTTTGCAGGGGAGAATTGTCCATCAAATTAAATAAAGATACGAAGCGAAAATAAGCTTACATCTAAAACATATATAAATATCTGAAAACATAAAAATGGACGGAAAATATAAAGTAACTACCATCAATAAAATTTTATAATTTAATAATAAATAATAAGATAAATATATTGAGATGAATGTATATCTGAAATTTTATATTCAAATCACAGTTAGATCAATACCTGACATCGGAAAACATTTTCCTACATTTATATAAACTTTGTAATAATTCGACATTTAATCATCATTTCTACATTCATACATGAAACCTTCTAGGACAATATCGAAGAAGTATGTGGATTTCGTATACTGGTATGCAAGTTACATATATATCTATTTCAGTTTCAAAATCCTTTGAGAAACGGTGGGAATGCTGAGATTTCAGATCCCGTTCTGAGTGTCATTTCGACGCTGACAAGATCTGGGTTGTAGGTACCAAACACCGGCCATAGTGCCTCACTGAAGTCAATGTTTGTGAACGTGTGTAACTTCTTCTGTTTCTTAACGTCTGCCACTGTCCATTTACGTCTCTTTGTGTCAATCAGCAAACCGTACGTGACGTTCACTGTGTTGCCTGAAGTATTATCACACAAACTGACGTACGTGAGTAAATCTCGATTGTGCCAAAACTCGTGAGCCAGTTTCCCGTCCTCTGGATACCTAGCAACGTAACAAGACCTTGCATGTTCATGTCTCTCCACTGTGTGATGTGTATCTACGTCATCCTTCCGGCAGATTCCAAGTTCATACACAAGCCACGTTTGCTCCAAAGGTTGGAATATTGTGAATGTCACATCTATCTCATAGTAGTATTTGCCGACCTCTTTGAACGGGAAGTTACCGATGATACCCTTGTAATGCTGCAGTTGTTTTTCGGCGGCAGCAGAACTGCACGGTTTTCCAGTTTTCCTGTTTCTTAGCACTTTACCATCTAGTGACACCTCCCTTTCATTGTGGATTGTTAGAACATCGTATGTAAACTCGGGACCTTTAGAAGCAAATAAGATTAAAATGTAATTAAAAGATGACATTCCATCTTGCGAGTTACAATAAAAAGTGAGAATTATGTTACAAGTTATTTATTAAGTTGTCTGATTAGAAAAAATAACAGACCATTATATTAACGTTAGCAATTACATTAATTTATTAAAGACTTACATAACACATCGCCGTAAATTGCCCCTGGTATGCTCTGCAACTCTGAATATAAGCATTTAAACGGTGTTCATAAACGTCGGACGTATATTGTACAAAAATGATTTAGGAATTTAAATCTAAAGAAAAAAACTAAGAATTGTTACAATATTTTTAAGGTCTTTTATTACCTGGGGGTATGCCAGGAGGTGTCCGAGGTGACAGTGGTGACGTCACGGGTTGGAAGGGCCTATCTGGGGACAGTTGTTGGAATGATTCTCGGGCAGCTTGTATGTGCTTCTCTGTATATATAAACAGGAAAGTGTTACCATGGTTACCAGGCAACGGTCATTATGTAAATATTACCTAATCAAGATTTGACATGAACAAAATTATTTATTGAATTAAGTAAGGTCATTTGATCCCTTTCAGATTTGCAGAATCGTAAGATTAAACAGTGTGTACGTGATTTATCCATCTATATCATTTTAGTTTCTACTGATTGAATAATTAGATTAACAATATTCATCTAGATTAATTAACAAATTTTCGTCTGAGAAATGTATATATAGTTTTCTTGAGTACCTTCCACCAACACTGTCCTAATTAAATACGATATTTGCTAACACCACATCAGTATCTAGATAGTTGGTATATATTAAAGTGATATGTTAAATACAAATTAGAATATAACTTTGTAATAATTTTCAAATGCGTATGACGAAATCGGCTGATTTACCAAGTGTGCCTTCTTGATTTTAAAAGGCAAAGAAAGGAACAAATTATATAAATCAAGCATTCATGGTTCATCCGAGTTCATGAGATCCAATTTTACAAAGGGAATAAGAGATCATCATCTCTTTAATCTTGATAAATAGAGAAGCAATGAATATCGGTTGCTTATCTGTTTTCATTGTATTATATCGTGAAGTCTGTCAT
Organism: Pinctada fucata; assembly: GCA_028142955.1. Taxonomy (NCBI): domain Eukaryota; kingdom Metazoa; phylum Mollusca; class Bivalvia; order Pterioida; family Pteriidae; genus Pinctada; species Pinctada fucata. The sequence goes on along the minus strand of AP027105.1, from coordinate 67,422,309 downwards.
ATTTAAATAAGGTGAAAGTAAAACAAGTTTTGAATCCATCTGTATTTAAAATTTCATTTTTTTTTCTTTTCAGATGGGGCATTCCTTTTTCTTCTACTTATAAAATCTTTCGACATTGGTAGCAATTTTATTGTGATATCGGATATAAAGTTAATAAATACCCGATAGTTTAAAGAATCATTTACCAAGTGTAACTAAGTAATGACACCATACCAAGTAATAGCTATGTCCGTAAATATACTAGTATATAATACGTCCCATAAGGATCTAATCTCCAGAGTTAATTTGCCCCTTACGGATAACCTTTCACCGAGCTACATCCTTTTTTATCTAACATATTGCATACCCCAAATTAACTTCATTTCATGAATTTTTTCATCGAATCTTGTTGTATAGCTACCTACAAAAAACAAGACATCTTCCCGATCAATGAGAGGATCCCTTAATATGACAATTCAGATGTTGAAGAAATGTGGGGGTCTCCAACAAGATTCACTACCCACAGCAAAACATCGATGCACCCCTTTGCGAAAACATAGGGATACTTCCCCTAGGGAAGCAAAGGGGAAAAGATAATAGAACATTAAAGGATTGTCACTAAGAACATCCCAGGGTTCACAGTTTTGAAAAGATTTTGATAAATTTTCTTTATATTGTTCAATTAAATATTCTCTGAACAGAAGTTCATCATTGAGTCTGATACTTGTCGTGATGTGACAACGCTTGACAACGATGTAGGAAGATCAGATTGGTAACTTTATGCTACTGGATCGACCTTACTATACAGGGAATTTGGAGCCGCGCACTTTTTGCAAAGTAAATGCACAAATTTAAAATCAAATACCAGTAAATAAAACCAGAGGACGCTCTGATGAGGATTTAATATCTGAAACACGTGTCTGGTGCATTAAAATTGGTTTGAAATTTTCTTCAAAAAGGTAAAGAGTTGGAACAATTCCGTGTTGCTGTATACAAATTATGGACTGTTTGCTTATATATATATATATATATCCTTGGTTCTCCTTTCTTTGCTTGGTATGATATAGGCACATGTAGCCAAGTTCGATCAACTTCGGTTGATCGTCTGTCTCTTCAACGCATTCAAAAATTTCTGTTACCAAAATTCTTGAAATTTCTAAAATGGGGTCCTGTAGCATCATATCCCACCAATCCTTCTACGTATTTGGTTACATTTTTGGACATAATAATTTTCACACTCTTTGGTCATAATATGAATTATGGCAAAGCCATTGTGAGGACGCAGATGAATTATGATTTCAATGATTTTTCACCATACATCATTGGATATTTTTACTGAGTTAATAATAAACAAAATATGTCATACAATATGTGCTCTTGTTATTCTTTTCCAGCATGTTTTTTACTTTATCAGTCGTACGTTTTTTTCTTGAAATCCATGGGATATTTTTATAGACAATTTCTGAATCGACAGCATGCAATTCTCAATGTCGGCCAGTTTTATGTCACAAAACAATAAGTAAATATGAAATCGCAATGCATGTTCTGTTGGGCCAGGACCAAAACAGACAGCTAACCATGTACTAGTTGATTCACAGATTTATTGATGAATCTTGGATGACTCAAAGTACAATATGTTGGTAAAATACTGAAAGAAAAAGAAAGTTACAATGTACTTTTGTAAAAAAAAAAAAAAAGAGAATACAAATTACAATACGTAAACAACAGAATTAATTTCAGACAGTAAAGGAAAAATAGCACTCAAAGCATAGCCTTTAACATTACATGATATAAGCAATATGAAATTATGACAAAAAAGGGTCACCATACATTTGACAAACTTTGCAAAAATACATATATGGCAGAAACTGCTTTCCATACTTTTAATTTTTGGACAAACTGACGATTGCAATTTATAATTTGCACATTAAAATGTTGCAAAATACACGAAAACACTATTAAAGGTCATGAACAATTACAAAAATGAATATTGGCAAGTTTGAAATACTTTTAGCAAGTTTGAAATACTTTATGAAGAACCTAGTATAGATCTCAGTGTGGCAACATAAAAAGAAGATAATAATCTGTGATAAACAAACATCATCGGCTTGACACAACATGTATAGAAAGGTTAAAATATGAATATTACAAAGAAAATAGTAAAATGATGTTTACTTACTCCGTGGAGGGCCAAAATCTCAAAACATGAAAGCATAGAGAGTAACGATTTGTATAAAAACAAGATATGTCTGACAATAATTTTACCGAAAAACACGAGAGAGTTACAATGGATTTTACAATTACTGGGGAAAGAAAGATAACTCTAATTGAGTTGAAGAAAAAATTGTAAAACATATATATATTGCAAAAACACTCTGGGGTAACAGAACACTCCCCGTCTGAATTGTAAAAAAGACAATTCACAACAAAAATGTCCCAATAAGAAGGTTTGTATCATAAAGGTAGTCAATAATGATTGCAAAACTGTCAATATACTGATAAAAGAGGTACAACCTCAGACACGGGTCTGATGAAAAATGAAGTCTTGCCATCCCTTACAATTTTGACTTTGACCTTTCGGACGCGATCATCTTCACTCGGGAAGACATCGATAACGACAGACATTGGCCACTGATTCCTTACACAGTCTCTGTCCTTCAAGAGCACGACGTCACCGAGTTGTATGTTAGGTCCATCTTCCTTCCACTTACGACGAGACTGAAGACTATGAAGGTATTCTGTTTTCCATCGTGACCAGAACATTTCTGCCAATGCCTGAACTCTTTTCCATTCGCTACGATACATATCCTTCAGGTTCAAATCACGAAAATCGCTGCAATCAGTGGAATCCCCTAACTTCTGTGTCAACAACATAGAAGGCGATAGAACGAACGGACACTGAGGGTCTGACGAAACCGAGACGAGCGGTCTGGCGTTAACGATGGCACAGGCTTCTGCCATGAAAGTGCTAAGAACGTCATGAGTAAGGTTCTGTGCTGATACACCTCTGAGCATGGAGTCCAATACCTTCTTAACAACACCAATCATGCGCTCCCATGCGCCTCCCATGTGGGACGCATGAGGAGGATTAAAGATCCACTTGGTCCCAGAATGGTAAAGAAATTCCTTCACGGGAGCATCATCTACGTTTATAGCATCAATGCACATGTCGTCCAAGGCACCAACAAAGTTGGTTCCTTGATCGGAACGAAAGATTTTCACTTTTCCACGGATGGAGATAAAACGTCGGAGAGAATTAATGAATGCGGATGAACTCATGGAATCCACAAGTTCTATATGGATCGCTCTCGTCACAAGGCAGGTAAAGATAATTCCCCAACGCTTGGAGCTAGCACTGCCTCCCCTGGTTCTGCGAGTCACAACATTTAGCGGTCCAAAGGCATCGACGCCCACAAAGGTAAATGGCGGTGATGGTTCTAACCTATCGGTAGGTAAGTCTGCCATTCTTTGGTATGCATATTTTCCACGAAGTTTTCTGCATGTAACGCAAAGATGCAAAATAGAAGAAATCAGCCGTTTACCCCCAGTTATCCAAAGTCCTGCGCTCCTGACTGCGCCTTCTGTTATCTGGCGTCCTTGATGCTTTGTTTCATCATGGTAGTGACGGACTAGCAAAGTTGCAATGTGATGACGTCCAGGAATAAGCAGAGGATTTTTCTGAGAAGTGTCATATGTGGTCTTGTTTAACCGACCACCTACACGAATCATTCCTTGCTGATCGATAAACGGGCTCAACGACGACACTGAACTGTCTTTTCGGATTGGTTTTTCTTCCTCCAACGAATGGAATTCACGAGCATATACTTCCTTCTGTACGGTTTGAAGAATGAAATCTTGTGCTTCTTCATAAGCATCAACTGGAGAAGTATCATTTTCACCCTTCACGTTACGAGCTTTGCGTTTCAAAGTCATCACTGCACGAACGAGTTTTCTCCATGAAGAGAACCTGTTGAAACGACTGGTTCCAAGTTGGTTAGATGAGACTTCGATTTGAGTTTTTGATGTACGTATTTCCGGTCGGACTTCCTTATCCATATCTGGATTCTGCATTTCGAATTGCTCTTCTTGAGCGGCAGCATCATTTAACAGAAATTGTGGTCCACAGAGCCAAGCACTAAGATGCATGTCCTTTGCGGCTACCGAGCGGGTGGCTTGGTCTGCAGGATTGCGATCGGTTGGAACATAACGCCACTGAGTAGGTTTAGTGAAGGTACGGATCTTTTCAACTCGGTTTGCCACATACGTGTAGAATCTTCGAGATGAATTGTGAATATATCCCAACACCACCTTGCTGTCTGTGTGGAATGAAATATTTTCAATTTTGATATCAAGATGGTTTGCGATAGAGTTTGCTACTTCAACAGCAAGCACGGCCGCACATAGCTCTAGCCTGGGTATGGTGTGGCCGTGTAGCGGAGCGACCTTCGCCTTACCAAGTACAAAACTTATCTCCTTCGCTTCGGGAGAGCTTTGAAGCACAACATATCCAACGGCTGCAATTGCCTGTTCAGAGGCATCCGCAAAAACATGTACACGTTTGTCCCCTGAATTAGCCCATGACTTTGTGAAATATGTACGAGAAATCTGAAGTTGATGCAAGTCACTTAGAGAGCTGGTCCATTGCTCCCAGTCTGTAGCATATTGCGGAGGTAATGGTTCATCCCAATTGCTAGTGCAGTTAACCAACTGACGCATGAGAAGTTTGCCTTTTATAACGACTGGTGCTAAGAAACCCAATGGATCAAATATAGAGTTAATGGTTGACAACACCCCTCTTCTAGTAAAATGCTGGTTTAAAGGCTCAATGCGAAACACGAATGCATCAGATTGTAAATTCCAGGCTACACCTAGACTGCGCTGAACTGGTAGAATTTCTTGTCCAAACTCCAGATCTTTAAGATCCTTTGACAGATCTTCCTGTGGAAAAGCCTGCATTACTCCTTCATTGTTGGATGCTATTTTATGGAGTCTAAGATTCCCTTTATCCTTAAGGACCTTTTGTGTCCTACTAAGAAGATCGACTGCATATTCGACAGTTGGTAGAGAAGTTAATCCGTCATCGACGTAGAAGTCATTTGACACAAAGTCTATAACATCTGAACCCAGCGAAGATTGACTTGCTGTCAGGCGAAGTCCATATGTAGCGACTGCAGGCGATGCGGTGTTCCCAAAAACATGGACACACATGCGGAAGTCCACTAGTGGCTTGTCCAAGTCATTATCTTGATGCCAAAGAAACCTGAGGTAGTTTCTGTGTTCCACATTTACTTTAAAACAGTAGAACATCTTTTCAATGTCCGCAATAATGGCAACTGGTTCACGTCTAAATCGGAGCAGGATACCGAGCAAGCTATTTGAAAGATCTGGGCCAGAGTAGAGAACATCATTCAATGAGATGCCGTCATATTTTGCAGAAGAATCAAATACGATACGTAGCTGATCTTTCTTTCGCGGGTGATACACCCCGAAGATAGGCAAATACCAGGCCTCCTCATTTTGCTCGAGCGGTGGCGCCTTTTCTGCATGTCCACTGACTAACATTTTGTCCATAAATTCATGGAACTTGTCTCTTTTGACCGAGTCCTTGCGAAGACTGTAATCTAACGACCTAGCTCTTTTAAGCGCAAGAGCATAATTATTCTGAAGCTTTGGGCGATCCCTTTTGAAGGGTAGCGGACACATCCAATTGCCCTTTTCATCCTTTTTGAATTCAGAGTTTGCTATTTTCAAAAACTCCTTGTCGTCCATAGAGAGACCTTGTTTGTCATCATCTTTTGTCCTAATGAAGATGTCCCTTCCTAGGAACTCAGATTTGTTAAGGTTTGTAGTATCTTGTATTCTAAACTGATTACTGCACGGTTCAAATAAGGAACTACGGCCAGATGGGAGAATGTTGGTCTTCATGACATTTAACTGATCCGGTAAGTGCATTTTGCCTAAACAGCTCTCTCCTATGATAGTCCAGCCGAGTGGGAGTTTCTGAGCATATGGACTATTTCCGGGTCCTATACGCTGGTCGAGAACATGGTAAGCTTGAGTTATATCCCTTCCTAAGAGCAGCATGATTTGAGCATTGTCATCTATTGCAGGAATATGACACTTTATGTCACGAAGATGAGCATAACTTTCCGCAACTTCCGGTGTGGGTATTTCGTGACGATTGTTCGGAAGATTCGGACACTCGGTGACAGTAGGTATGGTAAATTCCACTAATCCATCTAATGAATTTACAACGATGTTGTGCGCTCTTCTGCCCATAGTTAAAACAGTACCGGAACAAGAGGTAAGTTCATAACCAACTTCTTCTCCAGAGATTCCTAGAACGTCGAACAATTCGGAACTGGCTAAATGACCATCACTTTGTTCGTCTAACATCACATAGGTACGTACAACTTTGTTCGGTTCATCGCTCAAACTGACATTTGCAAGTAATATCTTTGCACAGGATTTTCCAGTAAATTCCTTGCAAATACGTGTGCAAGAGGTTGAAATATTAGGCTCCCCGCCGTTAGACGGTAAAGATTGCGGTTGTGATGGAGTGTTTGAGTCAATATGTAAAGCTGTCGGATGCTTATCACTATTGCACTCCTTGCAGTAAATTGTCTTTTTACAATCGTGCAAGTTAGATGTACAACATCTAGAGCAAATGTTCTTATCCTTAAGGAATTGTAGTCGTTCTTGGATTGGTTTCAGTCTAAAAGAGCGACATTTATTCAAGGCATGATCTGTATGATGTATAGGACACTTACGAATGACGGACGATTTATTTGTGGATTCTGGGGGCCCATCATTGCTTTCAGTCTTCCTGACAGTGACATGTTGTTTTTTAATGCCTTTTGTAGGAACATTTTCTTTGCTATTTTGAGTAGATGATACACTACTGTACGTAAAACTTGGATTGTTTCTAATACGACTTTGTTCACGTAGAAACTCAGAGAAATGTTGAAATGGCGGATAATGCACATTGTGCTCCTTCATATACTTTACTGCCGAAGTAGTCCATTTTTCCCTGAGGTTGAACGGCAGTTTGTTCACGATAGGAGAAACACCAGTAGATGAATCATAGTGACCGAAAAGTGACGTCATTCTTTCATCGAGTTTCATCGACTCGATTTCGGACACTAAGTCAGACAGCTCATAAAGCCTTTTTGAGTCTTTCATTGTTAGAACGGGAAATGATTCGATACGGCTCTTGATAGATGCTTCTATCATTTCAGGGCATCCATAACGTTCTTCCAATCTATCCCATGCCCTCTTTAGACCCCTTGCTACATCTGAGATATTTGCTGCTTTAATACTCATAACATGACGTTTGGATTCGGGTCCGGTCCACTTAAGCAAAAAGTCTAGCTCCTCTAGCGGTGTCGCACCGAGCTCTTTCATAACCGTTTTAAAAGAGACTTTCCATACTGCATAATTTTCAGGTTTATCGTCAAATGGCGTAAGTCGAGATAACAACATATCTTTTTTCAGCAGATAACGAGTAAAGTCACTTGCTGTTGATTCATGTGGATAGAACTCCTCGGCTTTTGGATTCAATATCACATTTGACACATTCATGTTGTTATTATTATCATCTGTATTGACTTGCGAGATTTCAGTTGCAGGTAAGCATGGCTCGGGGTTGCTATGCATTTCAACGTATTCCTGTGTACGGGTAACTGGATCGGCATTTTCCAATTTGTTAAGCGTATTGTCTATTTCAGACATGTCAGACGAAACATCACCATATTCGAATGTTTTAGCCTCTGCTTCTGCGGCAGCTAGTTCTCGTTTCTGAGAGATTAATTCCAATTCAACAGAAAGATTGGCCCTTTCACGCTTCACTTTCGCAGCCTCGAGAGCTTGTTGTTCATCGAGCATGTATTGTTTCTTTTTAATGTTCGCTTCAATTTCAGCAAATTGTAAACGAGCTTTCGCAGCTTCCGCTTTAGCCTTGAGTCTGAGAGTGGAACTTCTGTCGCTAGTATAAGAGGACGTTGAATAACTTGATTTGGATTTAGATCGTCTTGAATTTTGTTCATATGAAAAATCCTTCATTTTGTTCTCAATTTGACACAGTGCCGAATCAATCATTATGCGACATCCATTGTTCACCATAGATTGAGTCTGAGAAGCTTGTATACTTTCAACAGTTTTTGTGCGCTCACAAAATTCTATCAGATCCTGACAAAGACTGGAGTGCTTAGCTGCAATGTCTTTTATATCTGCTTTTATTGATTGTAAGTCTTTAGTATTATTGGCACTTGACACAGAGTTCATTTTCGCTTCAATATCCATCCACACTTTGTGAATTTGATTCTGACGTTTAGCGTAATTATCGTTAAAATAGTCTTGACCTTTTTCCGATAATGTTCGTGATGACCTTTGTGTCTCCTCGGGAACAGTTCCTTCTGGGTCAGTATTCTGGACATCGTCCATGGTTGATGATTTGGGATCAGCTGTAGCCATACAGGATATTTTACTGTTCTGTTGGGCCAGGACCAAAACAGACAGCTAACCATGTACTAGTTGATTCACAGATTTATTGATGAATCTTGGATGACTCAAAGTACAATATGTTGGTAAAATACTGAAAGAAAAAGAAAGTTACAATGTACTTTTGTAAAAAAAAAAAAAAAGAGAATACAAATTACAATACGTAAACAACAGAATTAATTTCAGACAGTAAAGGAAAAATAGCACTCAAAGCATAGCCTTTAACATTACATGATATAAGCAATATGAAATTATGACAAAAAAGGGTCACCATACATTTGACAAACTTTGCAAAAATACATATATGGCAGAAACTGCTTTCCATACTTTTAATTTTTGGACAAACTGACGATTGCAATTTATAATTTGCACATTAAAATGTTGCAAAATACACGAAAACACTATTAAAGGTCATGAACAATTACAAAAATGAATATTGGCAAGTTTGAAATACTTTTAGCAAGTTTGAAATACTTTATGAAGAACCTAGTATAGATCTCAGTGTGGCAACATAAAAAGAAGATAATAATCTGTGATAAACAAACATCATCGGCTTGACACAACATGTATAGAAAGGTTAAAATATGAATATTACAAAGAAAATAGTAAAATGATGTTTACTTACTCCGTGGAGGGCCAAAATCTCAAAACATGAAAGCATAGAGAGTAACGATTTGTATAAAAACAAGATATGTCTGACAATAATTTTACCGAAAAACACGAGAGAGTTACAATGGATTTTACAATTACTGGGGAAAGAAAGATAACTCTAATTGAGTTGAAGAAAAAATTGTAAAACATATATATATTGCAAAAACACTCTGGGGTAACAGAACAATGCATAATGACAGATGAGAAGTGATCAAGTGATGTAATCTTAATCTATGTATATATTGTAGGTCCTTGGACCTTAACGAAAACCAAGGAAAAGAGAACTCGGGCAAGAAAATTGTGGACACAAACATTAAAATCAAAAAAAGAATTTTACTTTTTTCTGAAGTATTTACAAGATATTGTAAGTCGATTTACATGTATCTTGACTATTCAATTCAATGAAACCTTTAAATGTTTATTTTTCAAATTTCATTGGATGATGAAATGTCAGTTGTCGTATCAGGAATATACAAATGTATAACCCTGCACCCCCCTCTTACTTTCCGAGCACCGGAAAAATTAACATTCAATATGCAAAAGAAAGAAAGCCTCCTTTTCGGCGCCGTCTGTAGTGTTATCGGCAATATATCGTTTTATGGAATGGCCTGGAGAAGGGGGTTATATTTTTAAAAATCCAGTAAAATATTAGTATTACAGGATTTTCCCTTCTAAATAATGTTTACAAATGATTTTCCAATGTAATTCTGAAGACAAAATTCATTCCTAAATACTATAAAAGAGGGTGAAAGGGATCGAGGAGAGGAAGGGGCGGGAGGAAGGAGAGAGGGGGAGCGTGAGGGGAGGGGGGGTCAACGGTATGGGAGGGGGAGATAAGGGGGCAGAGAGAGGTACCCCCTGTTTGTCCCCTAACCCCATAAAAGGCAAGGATGAAAGGGAGAGGAGGAGGGGGAAGGGAGGGAGCCGGGAGATGTTAGGAGGTGAAAGAGGAGAGGAAGGGGTTGGGACGGGGAGAGAAATATTCTGAGTAGAAATTCACCCCCTGTCACCCCCCTTCCCCATAATTACAATCAACCCCCCCCCCCCCCCCTTTCTAAAAAATCAAAGCATTAAAGGTACTGAGTGCGAATAGCCAGAATAATATCACTTACAATGTATGACAAAATATTGTGTTTTCAAAGTAATATTTGTTCCTGAACACCTTCGTAGGCCAGTTTATGGAAGTATAAAGACAGAACTAAAATGCAAATGCATAATGTTGTCGTAATGAATTGAAAGATGATGTCTGACAGTGAACATGAAAATTAAATAACATCACATTAAATCTACCCCTCCCCCTAAGAAATCCAATAGACTATCGATTGATGATTCCATATACAAGGAAAGAAGACAAATCTTATTTTCTAATTTGATCCCCACTCTCTCTTTCACCTTTCATTTTCAATGTTAGGTGCGTGCTAAGAATTTGAAGGAAAATTCACTTCTGTTCATCTCAGTACATACAGATGCAATTTTTCATTAGGCCATTCATGTACATAACACGACAGCTCGATTCATATAGATATAATTCATTGATTCAGACAGTGATCAGACTTTATACCGATCATAACGCTGACGCAGTCCCAAGGTACATGTAAACAGAGTAACATCGTTTATACATACTCAGTAGACGGGGCTCCCATGAGTGAAGAAATCAGGCAATCGCTATGTGCTATTCGCACAAAAATCTTGAGCCTTCACCCCTCCTCCTTTTTTGAATAACCCTGGATCCGCCTTTGATTTACCTCCAAGGGGAAAAACCCCCAGCCTTATTTCATATGCTTTGAAAAAGCCCCAGTTTGTGTTTACCTATTTGCACTAAGTACTGTTAATGATGACGTAAGTTGTGACGCGTTGGGTACAGTATCGTACGCAGCAGACATTTAGAAGTTTGTGTTGGGATTTACACTGCATAGATTTCCTGTAGATTCTACATGTAGATCTTATATATGTGGAAAGAAACCACATTATTCGATCTACAGGTATCATTAAATATCAGCTGCAAATCATCATCGAAAGGAGAATGAAGTTCGGTAAGTCGCTGATAGCGCTGATATTTTTTTGTTTGTATTTTCGTCCCAGCATTATATGCATTATGAGTTTATCCATGGATTTGTTTGAGGGAGCTGTCGATGAAATAAAAGTCCGCGAAACATAGGTTTATGCTGACGTCGCATGCTGACGTCACGTTGTAATTTTCAAAGAGGATATTCGGACTAAACATGATATATGTTGGAAATGATGGTGCAATGTCAGTATTACGTGAAGCAGAGTATAAAACATACATTGGGACACTGGAGGAGTAAGCCAAAAGGAGAATATTTAAAGGAGATTGAGAAATCATTGTCATCGATGGGTTTCATTCTGTCGTCAAGTGACATTGTAAAAAAAATAAGCTTGCGCTTCACGCCGATCAAATGGGCAATGGGGAGAATGACGTCATGTATTGACCACGGTTTTGGAACCTATAGGTATAGCATAGAATTCAATTGAAAAACACGATTTTTCCTATATATATACACGTGTTACCTTGATGATGACTACGTCCGCGGCTGCGGCGCGGACTGCGTCCTCTATTACATTGTTTAGATTGAGGATCACTGACAAGGGTTGAGTACCCGAAACGTGCATGTTTGATCAATGCTGCAAATTCCTCTGTTTATAAATTATGTTTGAATTTGAAGACGTTTAACATGTATTGTTTGTTATATAAATACTTGATTATCCACTTAGTCTGGTTTTATATGTACATTGGTTGATAGCTACTGTATAAAATTTAGTGTTTTGTAGCGTAGGATTGTATCTTTGTTGATGGACTGTTAGTCCCCGAGTATATCAGTCCCCTGGTTTCACAGTGCTTTGACTCTAGACTTGAAATAAATTCATTATACATTTTCCATCCCCAAATTGAATAAATTATTCTGAAACTAAGTCTTTCCATAGCCAGTTCTTTGTCATACATGTCAATTTATATCTACAATTTCGCTACTTTTGATATAGTTTTTTCCTGCTTTTTATGAAGACTAACATCGTAAAAAATCTTTTGTAAATGAAAACTTGAATTCTTTTTTTAAGTTTTGAATGACTGATTTTATCAGATATTAACACAGATGGTCTTAGACCATTGGTTGACTGTACCTGTCTTCTGTATGGGTAACTCTCCTCTCTGCTCTAGGTTTCCTGTAGACATACGTGAATTTAGGTAATCAAACTATTATTGTTAGTACTTCACACATCATCACAAACAAACAACAGAAAAAATATGCAGTGTGATATTAGTGAACAAGTGCATATTTCTCTTTAAAACATATGAAAGACATATATTGAATTATTATTTGGATAGAACAGTTAAAGGCGAATATATTTGTAGCGACAGATTCTGGTAGCCATAGAGTGAAGACAGGCTCATGGAGCTAGATGTGACTGAACACACAATTTCACTTGTTAGGAGGAGTAATACTGCAGGTACCAACGTTTTAAGATACGTATGTAGCATCTTTTCCTTTATGGTACATCTTAACGTTAAAGTGTGTGATGATGCAAAAAAAAGTTACGTATCTATATATAGAAATGTCGGGGTATTACATTATTTAAAAATTTGACATTGGGTAATGTTGTTTTCGTTTCTTCATTTGGTTTCGCTTCGTTAGATTAGATGGTAATTTTTTGATAACCCTATCCTCGCATAAATACTTTCCAGAAGAAAGAAGTGTCAAAGATATTCTATCACAAGTTTTGTCATGCAGAAATTCGATATAAACATGCGCGGATCCAGCATTTTTGGTCAGAGGGGGTCCAAAATTGTAGGAAGTCTACCTATGATGTAGGTATATTTCGGTGTACATCATGGGAAGGGGGCAACGTGTGCACTAAGGATTGATTTTGAGGGCGGGTATTATTAGCTTTCCTTTCACGTTTATTTTCATGAAGAATTGGCGAGCGAAGCGAGCCTGAAATTAATTTAAATATGAAATATTAATTTGTCTTGCTTCGATTGAGATGATTATTTATAACATTGAATATTTTTACTCCTTGTATCGACGAGCAGAGCGAGCCGCGAAAATTTTGATTAATTCACATTTTGTCTATATTTCATGAGAAGTCATTTTCCCAAATAATTTGACATCTTAAAATGACAAAATCTTGAAAAAGATTGGGGAGGTTACATCCTATGAAGTAAGGGACTGTTGAAAATACGAGTCCGTGAGACCCAAAATTATTTTGTATAAAAAATTGAAACTGATTAAGGAATTTTGCAGAAAAAATAATTGTGTACTTGTAAATGGCGAGCGAAGCGAGGAGAAATTTTAGGTTTCAAAGCCTTTTTATGCATTTTTAGACCCCTTTCAACTATAAATGGCCAAATCTGGACCTCATCTCCGAAAATCTCAGGGGGGGGGGGGGGGTCCAGACCCCCGGTCCCCCCCCCCTTTGGATCCGCGCATGATAAAAACGTATCGGTTCATAAGTCGAAAGTAAAAAAAAACAACAATACTTTTTTTGTAAGTAAGTGCATGGGGTTTTATTTTATTGCAAATCCTTTGTCTTTTAAGATGCTGATCTAAAATGCAATTTGCGAAGTTGGCTGTGACAAGTGATGGCGGCAATAAGGTCAAAGGATGATACTAATTTTCCCTTTAGAAGAAGGTTAAAGTTGACCCTAGAAATACTTACTTAGAAAATCACCTAGGCCCATAGGTTGTGAATTTGAATCTAACTTTAATGGGGAGGGCCTCCTGTCTGGTTTTCTATCTTCTGGTTCTAGGATGGGTGAGTCGTCCGATACTGAGGATATATACAAAGACAGTAAGCAACCAAAGCAACTCATACATCCCTCAGCCTTTGTAAGTGCATTAAAATAAAGCAACAGTTGATTTGCTGCACAAAAATGTGTAGTTGCGAAAAGAGAAGAAAGATGAAAATGATCCAAACACTGGTGTCTCTAGTGACTGAGTTTGAAGATGTGCTACTGAAAGATCAACTCTGACTTGTATTTATAATTATGCACATTTACACCCATCACCACATTGATTTGCTATAATGATATACAAATGTAAATTTACATAGTTAGTGTTTTGCCCCTGATTGACACAGTTGTCTGCAGATGAAGACAAGGCTTCATAACGACAGAATTACCTTTTGCTTTGGTGAAGAACGAATTTCTCTCCTCAGCAGGACTTGAAGGGAGTCCGTTCATCATTGCTACTGTGCTAAGGTTACCACGCCTGTCAATATTAGACGGCAGACTGGTTTGTCTCTCCAGCTGGGAGGCTCTGTCTGCGGTTCCAGGCATACTGTACTGTCTAGTGACCGTTTCCTTTTGTAAAGCTAAGCTGCCGGTGTTCTTAGGGGAACTTCCCTCGTTGGAGTTATAATAATTGATCTGCCTGAAAGAATTCGATCTATCATTTGAAGGAGAGTTCATCAGAGTAGATTTCGATATGTCAGCATGACCGTTCGGAATCTGTGAGGTAGTCTCTGGAAATGACCTGACAAAATATAAACAGAAACAATTCTTTAAATCAGCTAGCGTGTATAATAATGTCGAAGGGTTCCAACTCTATACCTTCTGTATAACATTAAAAGTTCAAATAGCGATATTGCATAAGCACTTTCAAAGAAAAGAATTTTTCTTTTCCTAAACATCATTGAAGTACACATATTCTAGTAATAAGGATTAAACATTGTACACTACATTGCTATTGTGTGAAGTAAAATATTTCAAGCAAAATATTAGACAATTGGTAAAATAAAGATACCAAATACAAAATGTATGGAGAAGTAGAACATCAAACAAACCTTTTTATTTTAAATAACATTTTGTATAAAATAAACAAGGTTTTGCTTTGTTATATGGACTTAAGATATCAAAATATGTTAAGGTTAAGCACCCTTTAAGAAATGCTGGGAATGCTGAGATTTCAGATCCCGTTCTGAGTGTCATTTCGACGCTGACAAGATCTGGGTTGTAGGTACCAAACACCGGCCATAGTGCCTCACTGAAGTCAATGTTTGAGAACGTGTGTAGCTTCTTCTGCTTCTTAACGTCTGCCACTGTCCATTTCCGTCTCTTTGTATCAATCAGCAAACCGTACGTGACGTTCACTGTGTTTCCTGATGTGTTATCACACAAACTGACGTATGTGAGTAAATCTCGATTATGCCAAAACTCGTGAGCCAGTTTCCCGTCCTCTGGATACCTAGCAACGTAACAAGACCTTGCATGTTCATGTCTCTCCACTGTGTGATGTGTATCTACGTCATCCTTCCGGCAGATTCCAAGTTCATACACAAGCCACGTTTGCTCCAAAGGTTGGAATATTGTGAACGTCACATCTATCTCATAGTAGTATTTGCCAACCTCTTTGAACGGGAAGTTACCGATGATACCCTTGTAATGCTGCAGTTGTTTTTCGGCGGCAGCAGAACTGCACGGTTTTCCCGTTTTCCTGTTTCTAAGCACTTTACCATCTAGTGACACCTCCCTTTCATTGTGGATTGTTAGA
The DNA here is from genome assembly GCA_028142955.1 of Pinctada fucata. Taxonomy (NCBI): domain Eukaryota; kingdom Metazoa; phylum Mollusca; class Bivalvia; order Pterioida; family Pteriidae; genus Pinctada; species Pinctada fucata. The sequence continues at coordinate 67,406,674 of AP027105.1, read as the reverse complement.
ACATCGTATGTAAACTCGGGACCTTTACAATCAAATAAAAGATTAAACTTAAGTGAGTTAAAGAAGATCCTGACGATAATCTCAACAGCACTCACAATAGAGCGCAAAATTAAACATCGACGGACCCCTAGCAAGCTAGAGGTGGGACCAGGTGCCCGGGAGGAGTAAGCATCCCCTGTTGGCTAGCCGCACCCGCCGTCGATGTTTATGAAGCATGGAAATGAAAATATAAAAGCTTCATGCACTGTCTGACGCCATGTCTATATAGAAAGTGCTATGGCGACAATGTCAGGGAAGTTTATTCAAAACACTTACTGTCAAACCCCTCGCGGGGAACTTTTTTACGAGCTCCACACGGCAAAGGGCATAAGTGTGACACAAATGAGTTAAAGAAGTTTAAAGTTTCAATTAAAAGTCAGAGATAATTTGCCACAATTCTACTTAAATAGAAAGAAATATTATGTAGTTTTATCCTTAAAAGACAAAGTATACATCATTCAATCAGCAAGACCTGTAAAACCTATTTCCGTTATTTAACATAAGCTTTGTGCGATTGACATCTATTGTTTCTATACGACTTACACAGAACATCGCCGTAAATTGCTCCCGGGATATTCTGCAACTCTGAAAGAAACAAAATAACCAGATATATCCTTGAATTCATCAATAAATATTTTTGAATGTTTCATTTTGAATTTGGAATTGTCAGCACGGTTGAAATGTGATGACTTTTTTATCTCTGGTAATTTTCATGTAATATTGGTCTTGCATTTACCTGGGGGTATACTTGGGGGTGTTCGAGGTGACAGTGGAGACGTCACGGGTTGGAAGGGCCTATCTGGAGACAGTTGTTGGAATGATTCTCTGGCAGCCTGTATGTGTTTCTCTGTAAAACGAAATCAAAGTGTGAGCAGTGTTCACCAGATGCGACAGAGATTTGAAAATGTAGGGTTCACTTTGGTAGAATATCAAGGAACAAAACCGGTTGAACCAGTTTCAAATAATTATTGCATTTTATAAAATTTCATAAAATCAAGGTCAATTGATATGTATAAATTTGATCATTTTTTGTGCTATTTCTTCTCATTCATTCAATGAATTTAGAACCTATCTAGATTAATTACAAATTAAAAAGCGTTATATAAAGCATATTTGCGTACACTTTCCATCAACAAAATGTCCACATTAATAACGATATATGCTTCTACCACAACAATATATACATATCAAGTATGTTCACATATTAATGAATTAAATGCAACTCCAAAGATAAGTAAATGTCCTATTGATTAGAATTAGGATACATTTGTTTAGATGAAAATGTGCAATTAAGTAAATTATTAAATTCTGGTTTACGTGTGCAAATGTACATTTGAAGCTTTTTATTCATCCCAAGCAATAAAATCTTGGCTCATCCGAGTTCAGGGGACCCTAGGAAGATCTCCTTAAACCTGGTAAGTATAGGAGAAATGAATGTCGATTTCTTGTGCAATGTAGCAGTAATTTGGAAGGACGGGTGCCATGCGCCATAGTCCCATTCATTTGAAAAATTAACCGTTGAAGTATGTGCACTTTCTGAAGAAATGGCCCATTAAAATCGTAGAAAAATGGAAAATGGCCCAATCACAAAGTTCCCTTCCAAATCACTTATGTAGTCAAATATTTCAAAGGCACGTAAAAAACAACTCTTGTTTTGATGCCTCTGTGTTAATTGCGAAATAATCATCAGAATTTAAAGTACGTTTATATATTAAAAGTTACTAAATTTTGAATCCATCTCTACTGGTATTTTGAAATGTTTCCCATTATCATTTCTCAAATGTTTGCTTCTATTGATATCATTTTAGAACGTAAAGTTGGTAGCAAAATAATTGTGATATTGGATATGATAATCTGTCACCATGTGTAACTAAGGAATAATACCATACAACGTAAAATCTACTTCCGTAAATATATATAATACGCCTCACAAGAATACAAATCCCTAATATAAGTTAATTTCCCCGTTATGGAAAACCTCTCACCGAGCTACTTCCTATTTTCTTACATATTACATACCCCAAATTAACTTCATTTCATGTATTTTCTTACATATTACATACCCCAAATTAACTTCATTTCATGTATTTTTGCATCAAATCTTGATACATAGCTACCTACAAAAATAAGATAACTCTTCTTATGAATTGATTCAAATTGGTTGGGTGAATATAACATTTTTGTCAGGTTTATTTGTGTCTTTATGTGTTATGTTTGTATTGATATACATGTACTAGTATCTGCTTGTTGGTCATTTTAAGTTGAATTATTAGTTAATTAGTTAATTCTTTTATCTTATGTTTCATCATCCTAATGTTTTCTGGTGGTGCCATCTACAAAATTTCTGTTTTTCGGTCAATATAATACAGTCATTCGTCAAATTTCTTATTTATGTATTGTCCACTGTTTCAGTGGTGTTTGTCCAAAGTTTTGCCTTTATTTTTGCTTGAAGGTATAATATTTAGATACACTAACTGTTTTATGGAACAACGGTCATGCTCTAGTCCATCTTTAGTATTTTGCAGTAAAGGCATGATAAAGTATTTTTCGAAATGTAGCCTTATTGAAGTGTTGTGCTTTTAAAAATAATGTAATGTAATTATTATCTTCTATAATAATTGAACCATTGATTGACCTTATCATACCTGTATTCTTTATAGGTAGCTCCCCTTTCTGTTCTAGGTTCTCTGTGGACATACGTGAAAGTGGGAAAACAAACTTAGTATTATTAGTACTTCACACATCATCAAGCAAACAAGCGGTAAAGAAAAATGCATGTATTACCCTTAATCATTTTATCCTTTTTTAAAATTATTTTCATCCGACAGATCCATTGTCAAAGCAATAGTTTTAATCTAATTCAAACAAAAACAAATACATATACATGCAAATTTCTCTTCAAAGAAGAAATATATTGAAGTGTTATTATTTGCAATGTACAGTTAAAAAGTGAATAAACTTCGGTCCTGTAGCATCATATCCCACCCATCCTGCTACATCTTTCTGAACATTTTTGGACATTACTTTAGACACACTTTCTGGTCATATTACATTGTTTAGATTGAGGATCACAGAGCAGGGTTAAGTATCCGAAACGTGCATGTCTGGTCCATGCTGCAATTTATCTGTTCTTAAATGATGCTATCGAATTTGAAGACGTATAATTTTGCAGAAAGTGTAAGAATGATTGACTATTTTAATGATATACTGAAGATGCCAGCGTTTTCATTTATGTACTACATTTAAAAAGTAACTATTTCTTTGGCTTAGTGTAACCTTTAGTCGATCAAGAGAGTTTGTCGTATGCCATAAATCATCTTCCTTTCCCTAAAAATTAATGTCAATATACCGGTAAATCGGAATCTGGTTAGTCAATATGTTTACCCGGGGATTGCTAACTTCTATATTTTCAAAGGTTCTTTTCTCGCAAAAACATGTTTTACAAGATAAAACTGCCAAATGTGCTACCAATAAAGTTTGTCATGGGTAAGCATGCTCGATATGAATGACTATTGAATACTTCCAAGAAATGAGCAAAACAGCTCAAAACTTCTTTTTCGATTCTTTCAATACCTCTACAGTGAAATTAGATACTAGTATTCATTCAGAATCAATTTAAAATAACTAACTAGTTGGTATCTGTTGAAAGGTCTAAGGCTAGTATAACTTTAATCTTTTAGTAAAGTTTACAAGTTACAGATTACTCTTGAGATACTTACTTAGGAAATCACCGAGGCCCATGGCTTGTGAATTTGAATCTAACTTTAATGGGGAGGGCCTCCCATCTGGTTTACTATCCTCTGTTTCTAGGATGGGTGTGTCCTCAGGTACTAAGGATATATAAAGACAGTAAGCAACCACAACAAATCATACACCCCTCAACCTTTGTAAGTGCATAAGATGAAGCAGCATTTGGTTTGTCATGCTAAGAAGTGCAGTTGCATGTAGAAGATAAAGATGAAAATAGACGTAAACTTGAAACGGTGTATATTGTGACTGTGGTTGGTGCTACTGAGGACATCTCAAAGCTTCATTCTCAGATATCATTATACATTCAGCATAATACGCATTTAAACCCATCACCAGTTAGATTTGCCATAACCATATACATGATTGATATATTTTCAGCAATAACATATAAAAAGAAGACAAATGACTTGAAAACAGCATGGTTACCTTTAGCTTTGGTGAAGAAAGAGTTTGTGTCCTCTGCAGGACTTGAAGGGAGTCCGTTCATCATTGATACTGTACTAATGTTACCAAGCCTGTCATTGTTTGAGGGCAGACTGGATTGTATCTCTAGCTTGGAGGTCCTGTCCACAGTTCCTGGTATTGTGTACTGGCTGGTGGCCATTTTTTCCCTCTGGAAAGCTGAACTATCGGTTTTCTTGGGAGAACTCCCCTCGTTCGAGTTGTAACAATTTGTTTGTCTTGCATCGGTTGATCTCTCATTTAAAGGAGATTTCAACAGAGCGGATTTCGATATATCAGCATGGCCGTTAGGAATATGTGAGGTTTTCTGTGAAACAGGACTGTCACGTGACGTCACGCTTCCTATGCTGCCAATGAGTTGAAGAAATGAATCATCACTTACTCCCTTCATGAATTTCAATGCCACTTCATCCTTCGCTGGAATTGCCACATTGACATTTTTCAATTCAAGTATCCTGCGAAGAATGATATTCTTCAGGTTCAGAAATTCAGTAGCAGTAGTATACAGAAGCGCCCTGTTTGTGAAATCCGTTGCCGTCTTGACCTCAGTAGTGTACAGCTTGAAGTTTTTTACCTTCTCTTGAAGATCTCTCTTTTTAACTTGGCAGTGTTTCTGGACCTCCATTTGTAGCTGATACCTTCTTTCGTTAAGGACTTTCTGATACTTGTCAAAAATGGCATCTATTTCTTTGCTGATGACCGACTCCGTCTCTGCAAGTTCGTCCACGACGCTCTCGAGTTGTTCCACTGCCTCGGACATGGGAGTGCCCCGCGCGTTGATCTCCCTTACCACGCTCTGCACCACTGTCTTACTGTCCTCATACACATCACTCAGATTGCGAATGAGGTGGCCATTGGTTTGATTATGATCGCACACTGCGCAGAGGGTACAGACGGGGATGTCACAACCCCTCCTGTCACAGTAGAATGTGTACACTTGATCTTCGTGTCCAGGCTTATTACATGTGTCTTTTCTTTGGAAATCTTTCATACCAGAGTCTTTCATGTCTTCCAGTGACACTACAACATGTTTTCTCGTCACCTGAGTTCGTTTGTGAGCACTTGTACATTCTTGGCACATGAAATTAAAGCAATCCTTACAGAAGGTAGATGCTGAGCCATCGTCTGGACAGTCGGTGCATGCGATCTCAGAAGGTTTCCGCTGAACACGAATAAAGTCTAAGTAATTTCGGCAAGCAGTGTCTATAGGGAGTGATTGTATACCATCGAGGGGTAGTTCTATCTCCCCACGACATTCAGGACAGAAAAATGTGTTTGATGACAAGTCATTTAGACAAGACGCACAGCATGTGTGTAGACAAGATAACACGTGTGGCTGCCGTCTGGTGTCGTCAAACTCACTGTTACACTTGATACAGTTGATGAAGGCTGTACTGTCCATTCTTATGCTTTCTGAAATATCCATATACACATTAACATGATGATGTTATGCTGGGTTTTGAGAAACGGGTGGAAAGGTCTTCTCTAAAGACGTATCATGCTTTATCCGGCATGGGCCTTAAACTATTAATCATGATAACCACCGGGTAAAGCCAAAATATTAATCATGATAGATGTATAGATATAATAGTAATAAAGCGAGGATGTCATGGACCCGTATATCTTCGTGTGTTAGTAGTATAATTGTTAACTTAATATGGTGGTCAAAATACTCCTCAGAAATTGCGCCTCTCTGGCGAAGGTTCTGTTATTTCTGTAATTTGTTTCTGAGCAATGAAATCATTGAATAGAGTCATTTCCCACATGCGTCTTTAACTGGTAGATTAAATTCCATTGAATGATAGAGAATAAATGGCTTCCAATGGTAAATATTGACATTATATCATAGATTATGGTTACTGGAAAGGAATCAAGGGGCTTCTAACAAACGTCCTGTATGTAATGTAAATAAAACATACAGGGTCCTATTCACGTAGCCCGGCTGCAAGTATGTATACTTTGATAAGTTATGTTTTGGACTTTAAATACCACAAAGTAATAAATTTCCCGCCTTGATTTGAGCGTGTTTAAAGAAGAAATCGCTTTATTGCCTTTATTTGTATAATCGAGATTTGCATTTTACGGCTGTAGTTTTTATATACCTAAGACTATATTTTTCTTGAAAAACAATATTGACAAATTGAAATAAATCGAATACTTATAAATATTTGAAAAATATAATGTTATTAATATCATATTTGAAAGCAAAATAAAAACTAATCAAGCAAGCAATTTGGAGATCTAGAACCGTTGTATTTACTAAGTCTATCTGTATATTAAATGATCCATCTTTATGGTATTTGGAGAAGCTAAATATAACTCTGTATCAAGAACACTGTGGTAATTTTCATCAGAGATATGTCATCCCTTTTATTATATCATATCTAATACTGAATCTGATCGGCATTTAAAGCTAAGTTATATACCAATCTATGTCTCCATCGCTGCTTCTTTACAGAAGTCATTTGAAATGCAAAAAAAATATATAATTATATATAAAGAATGAAGGAGTACTATCACGATATGGATTGTAGCTTCTATTGAATGGAACATTTTTGTAGAGCTATCATATTTCACAACAGTTATTACTTCCGGACGATAAAATATATAAAGGAAGGAATTAGGAAGACATTGATTCATTTTTCCCCGTTATTGCTTTGTTTGGGGTTTTCTTTCTTCTTTTTACTATCCCTCTTCGTCTGATCACTTCTGTTTTACACTAGAATGTAGTTAGATTGGGGGAAAAGGAAAAAAGAAACGCGTGTCACTGCACGAAAAAAGGTCATTTACCCCAAAAAATTATCCATTTATCATATTTTGTACAATATACAATATGTTATTTTTGTCCCAACCTGAACTTGTACCTGAGAGTAATGCAAGTCACGACAGGCTTTAAATTTGTGTATTGACAGTATAATGCGGTCTCTGTAGATCACATTGCTCGTAAAATGGATATTGAATTCTTTAATAAGATTAATAGTGAAAATATTGATTTTACACTCATCTTTTCTATTTTGTGTAAATTTTCACTTATAGATACTAGTTGAATGATTTACTTCAGATAAATTTGCATGACGTTGAATTTTCTTCAATGTTGTCTTAAGAAATACTACATGCACGGCATTAATGAAATTTTCGAATTTTATTGCTTATCTGCATACTCTTATCAATGCAATTGTTTCATCAATTTGAAATGCAAATTGAATATTCAATTGATTTGCTTCAAAACTGAGAAAAATACAATTTGTCTTACCTTTCACAGAAAGATCATCTCAGACTCCTTAATATACTTCTATAGATGACGGGCACCTGTTATACGGGATTCATAGTTAAATGTCGGATCCTTAACACACACTCTACAAGTCATTTGATTTGGAATCTAATCAATGTATGGGTACAAACTTATCTAAATTTGAACAGTAATAAATAGTCCGTGAATATATCGAATCGTCAGGACTGCCCAAAAATTTAATCTTGTTTCGCAGTGCATTTACGTTTGAATTATTTAAAACTTTACAAACGTGAATAGCGTTGCTTTTAAATATACGAGTTCAGTTAAACCAATTGAGAATTCTGTAAAGAAAAGGCATAATAATAATGAGGGCGTCATTGTAGAATGGGGATTAGAATTATACACTCTGCATTGCCCAACCTGCCGGATTACCGGTTAGCTAGAAAACAATTTACAATTTAAATGCATATGCACATGTTTTCTTAAATAACTGAATCGTAGTTTTTGTAGAGAAGTACATTCACTGTATTTGTACATGTTGAGATTCTCAAAGTGAATGAAAATACATAATGTATTATGGCAAGGAGTACATATCCAGAAATTCACCGATAGATCCGTATCAATCATGGAAATGCTCCCCACTTGTCTGCTTTGTTTTACGGTTCATTACCACTGATCTTCTGAACCGATTTAAGTACGATTTGTGGAGTCCAGGCTTAGACACCCCAACCATCCTATTTCATGTCTCTAATGTATAATATGGCATGTCGAGATATCAATTCACAAATTACTTGAAATTAGGCGCGAGAGTGGTGTCAACTTGAAATTAATATGAGTTTGTAACGATCATAACGGCATAATAGTGAACTGACACTGTGACACGTGAATAACTGGATAATTTATGTTTCTTTTTTTTTTTCTAGGTAATACATATTATACGAGATTTTCGGAAAGACACTATTTTATGGTCGCTGTCGCCTCTTTAGTTTGATTTGATCTGTACATAAAGAGATCCACATAGCTTCAAGGAGGAGGGCGCCTTTTTTTTTTCTCAAAAACGGCGGGTCGCTTTTATTCTGTATCAAAAGACCCCTTTGTGTTTATATTTGGCAGTACGAATGAAGCGCGCTTTTTCCGTCAGAGATCGCAATTTTGATAATTCACAATTGCGCCAAAGATCATCTAAGCTCTTAGTCTCTGTAGTTTTCAACAGTTTAGTCAAAGCGTCCAGCACATACGGAGCACCTGCAAATTCAATTTCAAAAACTGAAAAAGGTTAGAGATTTTTTTGTTATTTTACTTAAAGTTTAATAGTTCAATGGCTATCATATTTTTCTGACGAAGTGTGGCTCTGTAACTCGGGATGGAACAATGTCCCACAGACGAAAAACGAAAAAAGGGGGGATGGGCTATTTTTTTAAGAATCTGACTTAAAAATGGTTAGATGGATAAAAATTGCCCATTTCTTCTTGTTATACGAATCTATTCTGAGTTGATTCCGATGAAATATACAACATACACGAATGAAATAAACGATATAAAGATGTTTATTTCTACACATGTACACACTGAGTGTGTATTTCACGCCAGAAAGCTTACAATGTGGCTTTTTAGTACAAAATAATATGAATTATGGCAAAGCCATAGTGAGGACGCAGGGTGACAATGAAAGAAATATTACAATTTCAAAAATTGAAAATTTTTGATTCAGAAATAGAAGATATAAAATATATATATATAAATAAATGAAAACAAAATAAAAAGGAGAAATAAAAAAAAAAATCATACTCATATGGTGTATAAACGTGAATTCCAATGTATATTTCTTCAGGAATTAAGCCTTTTAAGTTTTTATGGGGTGAGGGAGATGCTTTTAACCTCCTCTACATATCATTTAAGTATTTTTTACATATATATCCTCCCTCAACTTCACCCCAGCGGCAAAAAAAAAAAAAAAAGAAAAAGAACCCCCCCCCCCCAAAAAAAAAAACAAAAGAAAATCAAACAAATAAAACCAAACAAAAACAGATTCAAACAAACCCGACTCTAGTCATTTAGCTACAACCAGGAGAGCTGGGTGCAGAATCGGTCTGACAGTTTCTTGAATTCTGCACTGAGACACACATACATACAGATAGCTTCAATATTTCACCCATCCCACACATTTTTTTCCAACCCCCCCCCCCCCCCCCCCCCAACACACACACCAAGAAAAGACAACGGAAACAACGTGTGGGTCGGGCAAAATATTTAGCTAATGTACAGATAGTCCGCAAAACAACGTCTTTCCTGCTGCATGATGACGTTGCATATTATGACGTTATGACGTATTAGTCGTAGACTTGTTAAAGAAGGCAGTAAGATGAAACGGTTTCAAGTCACATATAATCAAGTAAGTAAAGCACAATTAATTGGATTCAATATTAGATTATTGACTTCGTATATACTGCTGAAAACAGGTTGTCCAATAATCCTCTGTCCATGAAGACCGGAAGTCACCGATGATGATTCCGAATTACATGGGTTGAGTAGTAAACCCCTAGACTCTGGCGAAACGCACGGCTGAGTTTGTAGGTTATACAAAATTTGTACAGAATTAACATTGGAAACCAGTATTTTTCCTATTTATTTACACGTGTTATCTTCAAGAGGACTACGTCCGTGCCGCATGCGTCCTCTTTAACGGTTTTCAGTCTCCGGATAGGTAATTTACCGATTACATTGACGTACTTGTTTCGATGTTATCATTTTCTTTTTCATTTTTAGAATAAAAGGGGATTAAAACATAAAAACTTAAAATTTATTATTTAAGTAAAAAATGCATTTTTTTGTCTACTTTCGTTCGCTATTTGACGCTTTCAGACATTGCTACCCCCCACCTACTTAAGCCGTAATTAGCAAATCCTAAATCAATTTTTTTTAAATAAAATACTTATGAGAAATCATCCGATATATAGTATTTTTCTCCTGAACAACCTTTTCCTTCAAAGGAAGGAAAGCGCACGAGAAATAATCGAATGATTTCAGGGCTAAATCAAGCCCTTATTGTTACAGCTCCTTTATCTATGCAAACAACATAGCACGATCACTATAAAGTGTGTTGCTCGTTCGTGAAAAGCCAATTATTTTTATTTTTTTTAGGTCGACCTTTTACTGGTAACATTCTGATTTGGCATTGTTACAGTCAGCACTGCCTGTGTCAGGCCCTCGATGCGCAAGCACGATACAGTAGCAAACTCTAAATCACTATTAGATATGAATTATGATCCACATACCTGTTTTTTTTTTTTTTTACAAAACACCGCAAACAACTCTACTTTTTACTTTTTTGGCTCTCGTCGCTTGTCACTTGTCGTCTTGCAGAAAATCACCTTTGTGTATTGGTCTACATTCAACTGATTGCTTTTATCTAAAGGTCGTGTTTTATGACAACTTGTTTTGACATAAAGGTTGGATAGACCCAACAAAAAACATGGAATTGAGTCCTCTGTGAAATATTTACCCTGCCATTCCCGATTTTACCGAAGAATTTTAAAAGGAACCCAAGTGCAACCCAAGCCATTACGTCTCTTACATGTATTCTTACATTTCATGTATATTCATGTATATTCGATTGCCAAAAACTGTGTAAAATTAGGTATCTTGAAAGTTTCTAATCTTTAGTAGGGACACCTCATTGGACAAAAAGTTCATATGGCACATTTAGTAAGAAAATATCCCATCAATGTTTAGCTCGCCAGGACGAAAAAGTCCGGAGAGCTAATGCCATACCCTCGGCGTCGTTGTCGTCGTCCGTAGACAAAACTTTAACCTGGGCTATATATCTCTTAAACTATAAGGGGTAGGGCTTTGATATTTCACATGTAGATACCTTGTGACGAGACGTTTCATTTTGAGACCATGACCTCTGACCTAGTGACCTTGAACTTGGACTTTGACCTACTTTTCAAAAACTTTAACATGGTTTCTGACAAAAACCTGTATAGGCAAGCTATCTAATCTGTGATTACTCTATGTTTAAACAGGATAATTGTCCCATAAACTGTAATCACTGTAAACTGGTCAAAATCTCGCTTATCCCATTTCTGAAGTGAGTCAAGCAGACAGTGGAAAATTTGTAGTCACTTTTACCTTTTGCAACTTCAGCTTTAAGGCTTAAGCCCCACAAAAAAGACAGTTTGATGTCTAACATGTATGATACTGGGCACAAGTTACGTAGACTTTGTAGTGTTAGGCCCGAGTTGCAAAAAGTTTAAGTTGCAAAAGGTACTTTGTAGAATTGACTCAAGGTTGAAGGTGCAAATTAAAGGTCAAAATGACTGGCAACCAATTTGTGTTCATTGGTGTGGCTGGAGTTGCTGTCCATGGACCCATTCATAAATGGAGCTTGATGTAAAAACATACCTCTCGTATATATATTCATTCATATGAACATGTAAATAGTTAAAAGTATTTATGAATTGTACTGAAATAAAAAAATACAGTTTCGCCATGATGCACCATATCAAAGTGTTTTATCATGGTACATAATGCACCTCGGTGAATCAATACATCCTAATAACACATTATTATACCCCCCGCAACGAAGTTAGGGGGGATGTATTTTATTCACCCTTTGTGCCATCTGTCTGTCCGTCCCTCTGTCTGTCCGTCCGTCGTTAGACAAAAGCTTGTCAACGCAACTTCTCCCAAACCAATGGATGGATTTCAGTGAAATTTTATACAATGAAAGATCATGATATGTATATGTGCATGAAGAAAGGGGATTGTTGTCGAAAAAGTTAGACCTAAGTTATGGCCCTTGGACTATATTTTTCATGCATTTTCAATGTCAAACCTTGTCATCGCAACTCCTCCCAAACCATTTCTTGGATTTCAGTGAAACTTTACACAATGAAAGATCATGATATTAGATGTGCATGAAGAAGGGGGATTGCTGTTGAAAAAGTTAGACCTGAGTTATGGCCCTTGGACTTAGATTTTTCATGCATTTTCAATGTCAAACCTTGTCATCGCAACTCTCCTAAACCATTTCTTGGATTTTTGTGAAACTTGACACAATGAAAGATCATGATATGTAGATGTGCATGAAGATCATTCATTGAATGATTTTCAGCATCAATCCTTGTCATCGCAACTCCTCCAAAACCATTCAATAGATTTCAATGAAACTTTAAACAATGAAAGATCATAATATGTAGATGTGCATGAAGAAAGGGGATTACAGCCAAAAAGGTTATACCAGAGTCATTGCCCTTTGACTTCATTTTTTTTTTTTATGCATTTTAAATGCTGAATCTTGTCATCTTATACAGTTGTATATTATCGTAAAACATTTAATGTACAAAGTATTTTATTCAATATAGTGACCTTAACCCTGAATGATGACCTTATATAAGAGAATATCCATTTGGGAATTTTGGAAATAAGTAAGGTCAGGTCATAAAATGGATCTGCTCAGAAAAGGTATTCAGTGGGGGTATAATTCGTCCCTTTAGGGCAGTTTTCATTACATGTAGTATCTTCAATTTTAATTTGATTTCATGCTTCTGTTTACAGGACTTACTAAGAGAAACCTGTAACTGGAGTTTGTATACAGCCAACATGGCCAATGCCATCACTATTCCAGTGAAAGATACTAATGTAACAAAGGGCACAGGATTTGGAGAGTACTTCAACAACGAGTCATTCAGTGATGTCAAAATTTCTGTCGGAAACAGAGAGTTTCAAGCACATAAGATAATACTGTCCGCAAAAAGTGAGGTGTTCAAGACAATGCTGTCTATGGTAAGAACATTATTAAATAAACACATTCTTATAAAGGGATACTCTTTATAATTTATGTCTTGCCAGGACAGATATCTGTAGAGCTACCGGTACCCTTGCCTCCACTTACCAAAATATTATCAGTCAGGGGTCCAACTTAAAAAAGTTATAACTTGCCCAAGTAACTGGATTTTAGTATTTATAACTTAAACAAGTTATAACAGCAAACTTTGAACCTCATTATCTCCTCTGAACATTTTTCTTATGAACTGAGCATTTGTTACTTAATAGATATTAAATTGGACAACCTCCTGGTATATCTCACTATCAAGCGCATGCTCTGGAAGTCTGGCGCAAGGCTCTCAAAAATAGGGTTCTCTGGGGAATATTTCTGTAATTAAATCCTATTTACCAGCAACAGACAATCTAATTCCCAAGAAAATTAGGTCAGAAACATAGTAAAGACCTAGATGCATCTTCTGAATGTGAATATTGACAATGAATCACAATGCTTTGAATTTAAAACATGTTTATATCAAAAACACTGTTATAACTTGTTTAAGTTATTGGAGAAATTCTGAGGAAAATCTGCTTTTTTATTTGAAACTTATTCAAGTTATAAACTCATGAACATAACTTGTATAACTGATGCAAGTTAATTAACTTCAAGAAGTTATTACTCATATAAGTTGGACCCCTGACTGATTATGTTAACAACTAATAACAAGGCTGTACATGTACCTAGGCTATATAAACAATCCATAGGAGAGAAAGATTTGATAGTTCACATCAACTTTTTGGAAACTGGATAAACGCTATTTTGAATACTTTGTCATGCAAAAAATTAAATAAAATGGTTAACATTTATTAGATCTCGCATAGTTGTTAATTTTGTTATATGATGTATGGTTGTGGGTTTATGCAATCATATTATACAGACAAAATACCTTTTAGGTAGGGCGTTTTCAATGTTAAATTTCAGCATGATGTTGCAGAGTTTAACATATAGTCTATGGACAACGTCACAGGGAAATTAGCATGGGAAATTGTCCATCTAAAACTTGTTTTGTCTGTAAAGTTTGATTGCAAGCACTGACTATCGTATAACTTATACTGAAATTTACGACTAAGCGAGATCTATTGAATGGTATAAATTTCATTAAAATTTTTGTATGACAAAGAATTCAAAATCGCGTTTATCCAGTTTCCAAAGTGAGCCATGTGGACAGTAGTGTCCTTGAACTGTGGCTTAATTCTTCAAAAATTATAATATTTACAGGGATTGAAAACTTGCACATACTGGTAGATTCCTTGAATTCAGAGCTTACATTTGATATCATGATTTTGACCAAGTCACCTTGACCTTTAGATTCTGATCTGCTTATTAAAAAAATCTAACCTAGGCGTTTTCAATCATTAGAGAAGATTTGGCCTGTCATGATGGTCATTGACCATGTTGACCAGAACTTTCATTTTGTGCAATGAATGGCTTTTGACCTAGTGACCTTGGAGTTTTGTTATTTTCAACCATATCCCCAGATGGCCAACTATATGCTGTTTGCTTACAAAATTATTTTTGGTTATAATGATGACCAAACAAATGGATAAAAATGTTGAGCAAGAAAATCAAGCAATGATTTCATTGTAACATTTATTGCAACTGTGTCATTAACAGTGACATAATTATTTAAAACAAGACCAAAAGCTTGGACACCGAGTTCTATATTCAACAATGTGCTATACATGTATAAGAAAATGGTCTTTTACAAAAATTGTTGTATTATTATTTGAAAAAAATGTTAAATTTTATAGATTATTTTATTTCTGTAAATTACATAAGTTTTCTTTCACATTGTATGACAAATGATTTGAATTAAAAGGGTAATGTTTAGAAAACCTATATAGTTTCAATACCATCTTGAACATTTTTCTTCTTGTTTCCTTTTACAAAAAGTATATAAACATATTTTAATTCAACACATATGGATAGCTTCAGCAAACATTTTGAAGTAACCATGTGTTTTCCTTGTGTTATATTTAGGTTTGGTTATCAGAGAATCAGTCGGAGATAGACCTCCAGGAGACCGTCCAGGCTGAGGAGGTGTTTGGTGACTTCCTGGGTTACCTATACAGTGGTGACTTGGTCAAATTGACCGAGGATAACGTTATACCACTCCTGATGTTGGCAGACAAGTACCTGGTCGGGGACATGGCCAAAGTCATCATTGACCACATGCTGAAGAATGTAGGCTTTGACAATGCTGTACCTTGGTATCGATTTGCCTTAGAATTTAAGATAGAGTGTCTGTACCAGACATGCATTATATTTATAAGCCATAACTTTGAACACTTCACAGACAAAGGGAAATTTGATATGTTAGAGTGTAAGGAGTTTGCTTTGTTGTTAGACTCTGGGGCACTGGTTGTCAAATCTGAGATGGTTGTTGTAGAGGCCATACAGAAATGGCTGAGAGCTTGTGGTAGATTGATGTATGAGGAAGTAGAGAAGGATTTTGTCACTTTGTTTAACTGTGTGAGAATCCCAATGTTAAGTCCTGTAGAATTACATGCTGTTGAGAAAATGTCAGAGTTCAAAGATCTGATTCCAGCGATCTTACCAAACTTGCTTTTGGGTTACAAATTCCATACTGCAACATTAGACTTGACAAAATTTGAAACGTCGGAAAAACTGAGAATTCAGAAATACTTGACGCCCCGTATCTACTACCAGAGATGTGGGTCTACTTTGCCAAAAAGTGAGCTAATGCAGCACACATTTCAGACTCCAGCTGTCATGTCTCACAGTAAAAACATCAAGTCTGTGTGGCTGTACTCCATAAGGCAGCCAAATGCCCTCTCTGTTTTACATTGTCAAGCCCTGCAGTCACAACCGACACAACCAATGATCCGCGTCAGGACGGTTGTTTTCATTAGGAAGCCCCGGGATGGTGTTGATGAAGTTAAAATCTTGGTTGACCTGGATCATCATGTAGCTCAAGGTAAAAATGAGCTCCACTTTGGGATGGCGGCTCTAGATTTACACATGTCCCATATTAAAGAAAAGGGCATGGTCATCACAGCTCTGCCCTATCCCATAGACTTTCTCTCTATTAAGTGATCAGATGTATGAACGAGATCTGCAGGGCAAGGTTTTGGTTGTTGTGCATTAGGTAGATTAGGGTAGTGATAAGAAAGCCCATACATCTTGGTTAAGCCTTACAAATGTTAGTTTGATTGCGACATTGTACATGTATGAATGTGACTTTTTCATCTAAACGGAAGTAACTTCTAAAGATAGCTTTATTTCGTGTAAGGATAAGAAGATGCGGATTTGATTAGCAATCCATTTGTATAGAAAACAATTATTTTCCTGTATACAATGTAAATATCATGTTTAAGAAATATTGCACACATGAAAGTCATGAATACAAACGATTTTATTTACAATAAATAAGAAGAGTACTCTTGACCAATACAAGAAATAAAAACCCTACCTACCTTGCCACTTTTTTAGAACCAATTGTCTGAGAAACAAATATTTATTTTTACTTGGCCTTAAGATTGGGCATGATGTGTGATAGAACTTGAATTGCTCAAGTCAAAATTGAAGTCACAGAGATCAAATAAGGACGGTCATCTAAGAAATGAATAGAAATTTGTGTGGTTTTCCAGATTATCTGCACAGAATTTAGGGGTGTGTTAGTATAGAATAACTGACATGTGCCATATAATAATACTCCATTGTTTTGACTGTTGTATGTTTGTTGGTGTATCAATAGGGTTCTTCATCTAAATCGATACATTACTTTATGTGAATATGTGCTTAATTCAATGCAACCTATTTAAGCAGAAACAGGAAAAAAATGATGCAGAATGACATAATCAGGAATTGGCGCACAATCAATTTTCATTTTTTAATTCGTAACAAAAATTGAGATCCAAGTGCGCTACTTCAAGAATACACTAAATACATGTGACAGCACTAACTGCGCTGAAATATGAATTGTGCTAAAATAAGTACACATATTGATACAGTATCTTCTGCTGGTGATGGTTGATGATAAGTTCATTTCTGTGTTTAGATGTATGGAATTGAAGTGCGATACATATGTATGTCCATCCTTGATTAGGTATTCCTACTGTACAGTATGTATTCTTGACATCAATATTGTATACTGGTACTTCATACAAAATTTTCATCATTTGTGTTTTAAGCCTGTTATGTTATATTTGTGATACATGTATTGTTAGTTGAAAAACACTGACACTGTTATTGACCTCTCTCTCTCTCTCTCTCTCTCTCTCTCTCTCTCTCTCTCTCTCTCTCTCTCTCGTTGTATATATGTTATATGGCTGACTTTCATCCTTGTACATTATGTAAAACATATTTCATAAAATTTATATGATTTCATTCATTTTTAAAAGTGTGTAATTTTTAGCTCTACTGGTCAAAGACCAGTCGAGCTTATGCGATACCATGTAGTCCGGCATCCGTCCGTCTGTCTGTCTGTCTGTCTGTTAACAATTTTTTGTGAGCACAACTCCTCTGAAATCATAAATGATAGAAAGTTAATTCTTTTTGTAATAAGTTTGGTCTATGGTCTAGCAAGTATAATTGATAAAGAAATAATTCTTTTTGCAATATAATCAGTCTCTGGTCTAGTTGTGCACCTGATATTTTGTTTGAGCTCCTGACCCCCAGGGTCTTGAAAATGGGTGTGGTCATTTTCTCCTATATATATCTATGTAATCTAGTGAACACCAATTCTCAGATAGTATAATTGATAGAGAAATAATTCTTTTTGCAATATAATCAGTCTCTGGTCCAGTTGTGCACCTGATATTTTGTTTGAGCCTCTGATCCCCAGGGTCTTTGAAAATGGGTGTGGTCATTTTCTCCTATATAAGTCTATGTAATCTAGTGAACACCAATTCTCAGAAAGTATAATTGATAGAGAAATAATTCTTTTTGCAATATAATCAGTCTCTGGTCCAGTTGTGCACCTGATAATTTGTTTGAGCCTCTGACCCCAGGGTATTAAAAATGGGTGTGGTCATTTTCTGCTATACCAGTCTATGTGATCTAGTAAACACCAATTCTCAGAAAGTATAAATGATAGAGAAATAATTCTTTTTGCATAATAATCAGTCCCTGGTCTCGTTGTGCACCTGATATTTTGGTTGAGCCCCTGACCCCCAGGGTCTTCAAAAATGGGTGTGGTCATTTTCTGCTATACGAGTCTGTGTAATCTAGTGAACTCCAATTCTCAGAAAGTGTAATTGATAGAGAAGTAATGCATTTTGCAATATAATCAGTCTCTGGTCCAGTTGTGCCCCTTATATTTTGTTTGAGCCCCTGACCCCCAGGGTCTTGGAAACGGGTGTGGTCATTTTCTCATATATAAGTCTGTAACCTTGTGAACACCAATTCTCAGAAAGTATAATTGATAGAGAGATAATTCTGTTTGCATTATAATCAGTCTCTGGTCTAGTTGTGCACCTGATATTTTGTTTGAGCCTCTGAACCCCAGGGTCTTTGAAATGGGTGTGGTCATTTTCTCATATATAAGTCTGTTACCTCAGAATGTATAATTGATACTGTAGAGAGATTTCTTTTTCCATTTCCATGAGTCTGTGGTCTGATTGTGTGCCTGAGATTCTGTTTAAGACTGACCCGTCTTTGAAAATGGGTGTGGTCATTTTCTCCTATATAAGTCTTTGTAATCTTCTGAAAACCAGATCTCAGAAAGTATACTGGTATTTCATGGAGAGTAAATTCTTTTTGCATTACTTGTATTATTTGTCTGTGGTGTAGATATGCATCTGATATTTTGTGTGAGCTCCTGTCCACCAGGATTGGAAAATGGGTGCAATTTAGTGAATTTAACAAAACAGCCAGTAGAGCTTCAGTCTCATCAGAGACTTCTGGTTCAATATCAAAATCAATTGTTCAAGTCTTGATGTGATAAAATACATGTAGTTTGATCAAAAGACATGCTGGAGACTTCTAGAGCTCCTTATTTAGTCCAGGAAAGGGATGTCAACAATTTTATTTTACAAGCTTACAATGTGAGGATGCATTACTGCATCTTGGAATAACTGTAAAATTACATACTGTAAATAGGAATATTATATAGTAAACATATTTTTAATTCTTCTCCACATGTTGTCAGGATTTGGCACTTTTCCTAAGTCTGGAAATGTATGATCTGTTGATTCATGAATTGATGCCATATAGATTAAAAAAAGACTTAGGTATTGTATGATAAGAAGTTTCAAAATGAGCCCATTAGCCATTTCATTTTGAAAATATCTTGTTTCAAAACTAACAGACAGAAAACCAATCACGGAGTAAAATATTCCAATTTGTGTCTGCAAATCTGTCTAACCTAGATGTACTAAGTATCATATCAATTTATATTATATTCTCATATACGAGAACATGTAATCCACAAAGTGTTCATAATGATTTATTTGTATATAAAACATACCACGAGGTGTTCAAATTTCATCAATATACATCATGTTACATCGTTAAGTTTTCAATTATTTGTGTGATAAATATGCTATACACAAGATTGTAAAGTACACTGCATACTTTGTAGAAAATCACAGTTTTGTATTTGTAAGAAATTACTAACAAACACCTTAAATAAAGGGTAAAACTGATTCTGCTGTTCTCATTAGATTCATGACCCAAAATATGAAGGTCACCTACAGTAATGAAGTATATAGAGTGTGGCTGTGATTTTATATATAGTAACTTGCTGAATCTTACTTCACTAGGATTTCCCAAACTAGGTACATTGGAAATATTCCATTGTTGGGTTAAGAACAACCAACTCATTGTATCCCTACACCAGCTTTGGTGATAATATCCAAAAAATGGAACAAACGTCACAATGAGGTCAGTCTGTCAGTCCTATCCAGTTAGGCAACACAAAATCACCGTTTTTATTGCGCCATCTTTCTCCCAGATAGTAGACTACATTCCCATGGTTATGGTTCATCCATGCTGTCCACCAGCTGAATGTCCCCACAGATATGATACTGTGGTCACATGCCCACATGGTGGCAAGGTCAATGATGACGTCAGAGGAATCTAGAAGTAGGGTATCCTGGGATCCCTTGACTATGTTTTCTAAACACCAGGATCGCGATTCATTGGATGAATCGGTAATTATCACAAAAATAACATTTTTATACAATTTTCGGTAAAAATCACGAGCTTTTTGAAAATATGACTTAGATCCAGTGGGACTGTATTTGACAAAGTCTCCTCTCCGTACATGAATGCCTACGATGGTATGGTTTGTATTTTTCCCCATTGATTGATTGTTCAGTTGTCCCATAGCCTGCTTCAGTCTGAGGTCAGCGGTAACGTATATATTTTTGTCTTTGAATGATAACTGGTGTCTGATGTCATCTTTACATTCGTTGAAGTATTTCCAGGATTGTAAATATCCATATAATATCACGTCATTATCGACAGGCATGCTGATGTTTGCATATTTTGCCGCCACTTTCACGCGCACGCGCCGTAGGTTCTGATTTTTGGTGGTAGAGCAGATTCCTAAGTAAGGTATTTCGGATACCGGACGAGGTGTGAGATTGAAGTATTTCAGAAGTTTGTACTTTTTGGGTATGATTAGCTTCATGTTGACCTTCTTGGCAATGCAGTATGTAGATGCATAGTTAAATAACATGTTTCCCATTCTCCCACCCTCAAATGGACACAAATATCTTCTTGGTTGTGGCGAACGTGCTACTTTTATATTTTTGAGTTGTTTTCGTTCGTCCAATGAACTATTGAGCGCTTGTTTATTGTTTAGAGGCTTCCTCCTTAAAGCTACAGTTGTTGTCTCTGTTCCAAGCCACTGTGATATTTTTGCACGACTATCATGATATTTTGAATTCGGTACTGGAAGAGTGGTTGCCTTTGCTGTCGTTTCATAAGAATGCACAAACTTGGTGTTTGGTTCTGCGTTAAGGAGTAAGGTCGCTACGCCGTCCCACATGCCCTGTAGTGTCCTGTTTATGTAATGTTGTTGGTATGTGCTCTGTCTGTGGTATGGGTATGCACTGTACAATATTATAATCAGCCCAACCACTGAGGCCACACTGCACAGTCTGCTACATAGCCTGAGTGACCACACCCCCTTGTTACCTGTATGTAAGTACTCCATAATACATCTTACGGCTTACGTGGTACTGATATACATACTGTACCGGTATTTCTCGTATGCATCTTGTTCACTCTGAAATAGAGCAAGATTATCAAAAGATTACATGAAATAGCTCCTCTTATGGTGACATACCTTATTTCATTGTTTTTGTAATGTCGTTATATTGAAGAAGTTTGGCATGGGTTTTGCATCTTTCGAACTGAAAAATGGGTCAAAGTTATTTTCTTAAAAGTTTGACCAAAGATGCATCCAAAGTAAAATTCTTTAAATCCATTCCACGTACTAAGGCTCAAAAATGGAATTGAAGTGGAAAGTGTGGAGCGTTCTGTAAATGAATGACTTAACGGGGAATTCTCCAACAAGAAAAACGGTGTGCACGTGTATCTCAGCGGAATACACACACACACACACGCCTGAAACAAACAATAGACAACGCGCGAAACCACAGCAACAAACAGACGGACAAAATCAAGACCACTCACACCAAACACACGGGCAGGAACACGTTACGTCGCCTTACAGTACCGTTGTCAGAAGTATTTAAAGTTCTGCACTTAAATCCGTCCGTTGACATTATGCAACAGGTGAGGATATGTTGGAAACCATCCGTTGTCATGAAAATTATCGACAAAATTTCAGTAAAATCACAAATAAATCATAAGGTAACCGGTGATTTCTTTTAAAAAGCCAACGGGGGTAGCCACACGCTTCAGTGATACATTATTACCATGAAATGAATAAAACTCCTTTTATGTTATGAGGAGATCTAATTGGCGATGGCATACTGTCAGCAACAAAAATGGAAATTTGAACAGGAAAACTATCCTGTCTCTTAATTATTTGATTTTATATACCAATTTCATGAAGAAAATTATCAACAACATTATACAAACAATACATGTGAATGACCGTCTTTTACATTGTATATTTATTGTATACTTTGATTATTTGATAAAGAATGTCCGTTGTTATGACAAGACAAGAAGATATGGTCCGTTGTCATGACTCTTAACGGTATTTGGGCATGAATGGGGAATTGAATCTTTATTTCGAATCTAAGGATGAGCAATTAAATTAGCTTAGTTAATTCTTAAAGTATTCAGCTCTGTATTTTTGTAAAGCAGGATATCATCATATAATTTTCAGGTTACGTGAACATAGAACGTATAGAATAGATTTAAAATTGAAAATATGATTCATGAATTTGAAGAGGTGTAGGATGAGTTCATGAATTTATACATTGATTAATTAAACAATAATCTTTAAAGGGATTTGGAAGTCATATATAGCATTAAAAATAGCAATCCAATGAATGCTTGTGTCGCCTGCGAAGCGGTTTGATTATTATTCTAGAAAGTGGATCAAATTATTTGTATCAGTAGAAAAGTCTTGTCAAATGAAATTCATTTGAAATATCAGACCTCTTAATTACAAATTAAAGTTATGGTCATTCTCAAATTTTCAGAACAGAGTGTCAATCATCTAGGTCAAGGTCACTACGTAAAAATTGGTAACAAAAAGGTCTCATCATAAGAAATATTAAAGACCTATCACCTACAAATTAAAAGATATATACGACCTTAGAAAAGAAGGTCAAATATAAAGGTCAAGTTCAAAAGGTAAAAAATTATAGTATGTGTAGAATGGCATTGTTACAAGGAAAATACATGTGAAATATCAAAGCCTTATTACCTACCAATCGAAAGATATAGCCAATATTACTTTTCTTGAAAAGTAGATCAAATATCTAGATCAAGGTCAAAAGGTCAAATATTATGGTCTGTGTAGAAAGGATACACATGTGAAATACCAAAGCCCTTTCACTTACCAATCAAAAGATATATCCATTCTTAATTTTTTTTGAAAAGTAGGTCAAATATAAAGGTCAAGGTCAATAGGTCAAAAATTATGGTATGTGTAGGAAGGTCTTGTCACAAGGAATACACATGTGAAATATCAAAGCCCTATCACTTACCAATCAAAAGATATAGTGAATCTTTTTTTTTTCAAAAGTAGGTCAAATATCGAGGTCAAGGTCACAAGGTAAAAAATTATGGTATGTGTATAAAGGTCTTGCCACAAGGATTGCACATGTGAAATATTAAAGTCCTAACACTTACCAATCAAAAGATATATCCATTTATAATTTTTTTTGAAAAGTAGGTCAACTATGTAGGTCAAGGTCACTAGGTCAAAAATTATGGCATGTGTAGGAAGGTCTTGTCACAAGGAATACACATGTGAAATATCAAAGCCCTATCACTTACCAATCAAAAGTTATGGGCTGTGACACCCAAAGTGTGACAGACAGACAGACAGACAGACGGACAACGGACATTTTGACATTTTGATAGCCTCAGCCTTTTTCACGTAACTGTTCCGAAAGTTCTTTACATGAAATCGCTCTTTGATCTAGAATTTTCGCATGCTTTTTTTTCCAGAAACAATAAGATTCTTACCTACAGATGGGTTATTAGGCACCGTTTTATCGAAGGGACAAAATGGATATCAATTGCACAAAAACGAATATAAACGTAAAAAGTAATAAAATACTTTTAATAAATGGCCATTATAATCTTGCCCATAGTAGCTCGCTATAACTGCTATATACTTACTGGAGAATCCCCCCCCCCCCCCCGGCGAAAAAAAAAACCTTTATTGTAGTCTTTGAAGTCCCCTAAAGCAGATTTCCCTCGCCTACCATTAATGGTTTGGATTTTCTCTTTGAAACATTAAATTTATTAGTTTGCATTCAACAGAGATCTTCGATGGGAGTATGATATAGACCTTACATGTATATCTCAGGTGATGATGAAAATTGTAGTTAATATGTTATTTACATTTGTGTTTGTCTGTATGTAAGTTCGTGTGTCTTTTTCATGTCAGCGTCGATATCGGTGTCTCCGTCTGCCTGCGAATGAATTCTTTTGTCCGCATTTGTTAGCATGTATGTCTGTCTGTGAGTGAGTGCATCTGTCTGTGTCTTTTGTGTGTGTGTCTATCTAAATACATGGCTGTCTGTCCGTTTGTTTTTGCGTATGTCTGTGTATACCCTGTGTCTGTCAGTCGGCGTTTTGCGCATGTCAATGTATGTCTTTCAGGATGTTCATTTCTGTGTTTTGATCAGTGTCTGTCTTTGAGTCTGTGTGAATCTCTTTTTGTTTCTCCCTGTGTCTGTTTTTCTGTGAGTGCTTGACTATGTGTGTCTATCTGCTTGACTTGATGAGAGGTTTTTGTCAAGAAAGAGATATTGGCCTAGTCTGATATTTTATGTCTGTCTTGCATGCTGTGATAACTGTGGATTTACTGAAATCAAAGTAAATACATGTTTTTGTTTGTGTGTGTGTGTGAGAGTACATCTGTGTATGTCTGTCTACCTGTCTATATGTCTGCCTATGCATATCTTTCTGTATGAGTGTGTCTGTTGTTGAATGTGTGTGTCTGTATATATGAGTTTGTCTGAATATATGAATTTGTCTAAAACCCCATATATGTGTGAGTGTCTACCCCCCTCCCAGAAACCTCTTACATATTCTACAAAAGAAAAAAAATAGGAATAGCGTCGAGTGTCCGGGAAGAGTAATTATATCGTGCTCTGTTGAAGTTTGTGGGGTTTTTTTTATTACAGCACACCATCTGTCTTCCGCCAGTCTGTAAACTTTTCAAAATGTCGAGTTCCTTCTGCAGAACCGATGATGAAAATCAAATTATAAAGTCAACTTTTCAAGAGTGATAAAGACTATTAGTGGGCAAAGAGGAGACATGGGTGCAATATATATATATGCAAGACCATTGGAGCATTTTTCATGTATTTTGCAATATTGGAAGCCAATGGAAGATAAACAAAATACGGACTTAATAGGGGGAAAATGGTTATATAACATTTCTTCTCTATGGGGAAAATCCAAGCTAATATTAGGAAAGTCTAATATTTATAGCGGAATATCTGCAAGGGGAAGAAACCTCTTATATAGCAAATTTTTCCTGAGAAAACTACTGCATTACACAAGTTTATAATACACTTATAAAGTAATATACTGTATACAGTCAAATTTTCGCCTCCATTTATATTTTACCCTTTTCACCCATAGCCCAGAAGATGAATTTAAGACGGGACGAATAAAATTTAACGTTAGGGATATCTTAACAAAACGAATGATTCTGCGAATTCAATTCTGGGCAAATCAGTCTCCATTCTTAATTGGTCGAAAATTAAATTGTGCGTATTGATTGATGAATTTTAATGATTAGTACCGGTATCATAGTATCATTCTATCCATTAAAATATCACAGCAGACAGCGGACATCTGACAACGGACAGAACTTTCGCAACATGGATTGACAACGGACTAATTTTAGAAAAATCCAAAAAAAGGTTTTCCAAAATTGAATTCGTCATCATGACACTACCAGAGGAGCATTATATGGACTTGATATTTATTATTAGTATATTTCTGGAATAAGATAACCTGAATATTCAAAGATTTCAAGAAAAAGGAAGAATAACACATGTGCAGGACTTGGTGATCAAAGAACGCCAACTCGATCTCCTCTTTTCAAACTGTATACCAGTACCAGAAAAGCATATAAACCAATAGCTTAGTGTTATGACTACCCCCCATTGAATTTTCGAGTGTATTACTTCTAAAATTTCAACGTTTATTAGAAAATCATACTTTCAACACATGCTCATTGTCATGACAACGGATGGTTTCCTTCATATCCTCACCTGTGGCATAATGTCAACGGACGGTTTTAAGTGCAGAACTTTAAATACCTCTGACAACGGTACTGTTAGGCGACGTAACGTGTTCCTGCCCGTGAAACAGACCTCATTGAAACATCAATAACAAAACATAAAAGAAGGGAGACTGTGTAATGTAAGTAGGAGCCAACTTTGGACGATCATATGCTGAAGCTGTTAAAAAAAACACAGATTTTGTACAAATGAAAATCCTTCTCTTTGAAAAAATGACACTATCAACAAGACAATAAGTCGCAGAGGCCTGTGATACACAAAATCTTCATGTGGATATAAAAAAAAACACTTGGCGTACGAAAAGAACAGTCAGTGCTCTGCTGCCAGAAGCTAGCTCATAATGAATCACCCAAAACTCCGACCAATTTTTAGAAAGGATATAGTGATCAGGATCAGTCTTCCTTTGCGAGATTTTGACATCACCTGCTACATGGAGTCCTGCGAATTTCTAATGCGAGTTTTGGTCAAAATATATCATGGTGGCTACTCATGCAGAGGATGTGTTAGTTATTAATATATAATATCGTCGAGCTCAGGGAATGTGAAAGGGATCAAGTCCATTGAAAATATTTCTCAACTTTAGACAGGGTAAAATATGCTTAGTCGTTGTGAAACAGTGGAGATATATACTGATGTTTTCTATGAAATATATGAATTGAGTTTGATGAATACCTTTGTATAAATACATTGCCATTTAAATAATCTATATTGTTTCTCAAAGAGAAAAAAAAAGAAAGAACGAGCCTTACCTTGTGCCAAGGGCCGCATGTATCATTCCGTGGACCATTACGGGTACTAGGGTCGATATACCCCGCGGGCTACATGACTGACATACATCAGGAAGTCCGGTCAGCTAGATGGACATGCAAAATGTCCACATAGGGTGAATAAATATATACTTTATTGAAACAAAAAGCAGGAAAATAATTTACTTTTTTAATATTTAAAATGATCACCTTAATTTTCCATTAATTATAGGTAAACGACGCTAAGAAAGCACAGGCCTAGCCTACTGGCGACTTGGACGAAATATCCATATAATAGGGGCTGATGTGATTGCACTTTGAGCAGATATAGATTGTGTCTATCATTTTTGGAGTATTACTAGTATATAGCAATATTTTTGGCTAGCTTCAGGGGACCCGGCTATAAGTTTTTGAGTGAAATATACGTCGGAGTACACAAAAAAAAATAATAACGAAAACAATATTTTCTAAAATATTTTCACAGATAATGCTGGTTTCATTACTTTTCTCTCTTTATTTCTAAACGATAGGTTATTAAGATTCATTCTATATAAGATGCCATGCTAACTTCGAAAGTTGAGTCATATTTTATAATGGGAAAAGTTATGTTTTACCAATGTCCTAAATATTAAAAAAGAAAATGATTGGGATCGAGATGGAAGATATATTGCGGGAAAATCGAAATGAAAGTTAGCAGCTGAGCAGGTGTTTTAATTTTTTTAAATTGATAAAATGTTTTCTTAGAATTTAAAGATAAACATTAATTTAATCAGGTTACAAACTATAAGCTGAAATTATGTAAGAATGATTCAAAGAACAAACCTTTTACAAGGCCTCCCCCCTTTTTTTGAAGTAGAGCATTTTCTTAATAAAAAAGGTGTCACGATTTGATCTAGAGGAGGGGACCCGACCATCCCTCCTCCCTTGAAACAAATTAAAACTAAATTGCACACTGGACCCAAGTTTTAAATGAAGGGTTTAAGCAGGGACGTTTATAAAATTTCTATACTGGTGTCGGAACAGTTTCCTGATGATTTTGAAGGTTTTTCGGGGATAACTCCTCCTTTCATCAATGGAAAACATTCAGATTTCTCTCAAATAATGCTGTGCCCTTCCCACAGATACTCATGTTGAAAGAAAATATTAAATCTCTCAAGAAATATGGTTTCTAGACTGATAATATGACCCTATATTTTGGCCATCTTTCACAAATCACTGGAACAGTTTCCGGACACCTGATTTTAAATCTGTCAATCTCAATCAATTCAGCCCAAACTTGATGATTTTTGGATATCATTTTCTTCAATCTTATCTACAAATGACTGTGTAAAAATAATTTTGAAAATAGAACCGAAACTTCTCAAATCACGTAGTTTTAAATAGTACATGTATGGTTCTTGGCGACTTCCCCCGGAGCACAATATTAAACGGGTCAGAAAGAGGTAAAAAGATGGTGTGATGAAACATCTTAGATGCAAAATTTTGTTTATATGATTCGTGATCTGAATTCTGCATTTAAAAATCTACAAAATTTCCTTCAAAGTACTTGAAAAGGGCGACTGTCCGGAAACTGTTACTGTCTGGAAACTGTTCTGACACCAGTATACGTCCCAGGTTCAACATGTTCAAGGGATATAAAAACTTATCACATGATATGCCTGTTTTGCAGTTTGATAAACTGATAAAAGCATTTCATAATCAATTGTTATGATAATTTGTACATTATATATATTGCTCTGCTTGAATGCGATTGGTCAAGTTTGGAGCCTATATCACCTAAACTTTGACAAGTGTGACCTGGTGACCCTTCAAGTATCTGTCATTGGTTAAATTCAGACGCATATTCAATATCAAAGATTAAAACTGTTGTTGTTGAATTAATTATTGCATTAAAATACAAAGCATATAAAAAGCATATAAAAATTGAAATATTTTTCTCTTTACGCAGAGATAATCTAGAAGCTAGTATTACAATTGGGAACTATGTATTTACATCTCATGGCGTAGCAGTCAATCAGAATATTCTTCTAGGGTTTGCCTCTAGGTCTCAGAATCGTTGATTTCATTTTTAGGCAATATCATGTGATAAAAAGAGTCTCAAATGAAATTTCATTTCATACATCATGTATTATGAAACTTTTTGTGTCGACTGTTTTATATTCCCTCGCAAAGAATCATGGATATAAAACACACAACGCATTTCATAATACATTGTATGAAATTAGAATTCATTTGAGATCTTACATATATAACAAAGCATAATCAGGTAGGTAATCCTTGACAGCTCATTTGGTAAGGGTGTTTTCGATTATGGAGGTACATTTATAATAAAATTTAGGTAAAATTAAGATTACATGAATTAAGAATATATCACGTATTGCTTCAATAGATATAAAGGGTATTTCCAAGGTTTCATACTGAATTAAGATGTCAAAATATTTCAGTTGACAGGTATTTTATGGTTAATGAAGATGTCAGTAATGTTCCTGAGAGAAGATGTAGCAGAGCTTCTATCGAATAAGTTTGTTGTTGTTATGGGTGGATCAAGTGAGTAAAAACAAAGATCTTTATTCAATTTAATTTAGGACTTTATACAGCTAAATTTATTGGTACATATAGCTGAATTCAGAGGTGTAACAAGGTTGTTATATAGGTGTAGTGGTGTAACAGGGATTTATTATTCTGAATTAAGTGGTGTAACACTAAACAGGCATGTTATATATATAATATGAATTTAGTGGTATAACTCGATCAGTGTCATATATCTGAATTGAATTTAGCTGCATAACAGAGAAGTTATTCGTAACATTAGTTAAATTCAGTGGTACATTATGTATAACAGGGATATTGTATAACAGGGATATTGTTTCCCTTAATTAAGTGATACATGTATTAGTAATTTGTCAATGATGTTAGATTGGGTATAGATGCATTAAGCAGTATAAAAATGATCAATTTGATTAAATAGAGATCTGATGGTCATCTGTAAGAGGTATATTGTCTCAGGGGTCAAATTTGGATGTTCTCAGGACTCACTGGGTACCATGACTTATAACTTAGCCCTTGATTTTCCTTTTGGATGATTTTGTCAAAAAGATTTAGCTTTGTCATTTGGCCATACTATCAATAGAATTAGAAGTCTCTTTTTTGTAGACAATAATGAGTTTCTTTTTATCATTTTAGTACAGAGGTCAGTTTACAAGGATTTGATAAAGTTGATACAGAGCGGATTTTTCCTGACTGATAAACAACTCAGAGCCAAGGTAACTGCCAGTATAATATGTATATAAGTAATGTTTTTACACTGAAAGCACACAGGAAACTGTACAACACGCCAATTAGTATGATAGATCTTGGACAGTCATAGACTATACATATACTCGTATTAGAAATAACATTAGAAACAACATAAAAAGTACAAAGCACAATTGAAGCCCTAATTATACCTATTCTTCCCAGTCTTGGATATGAACCCACAACCTACAGCTCCAATTCTGTCTGGCAATCATGAGTCAGACACTCCATCGTCTCAATTTCACATAATAAAGACAAAATCAGTAAAACTGATCATGCTCACCAAACACAAAAATGTTTTGAGACCATTTGGACAAAACACTGATTTTTAATGAATTTAGAAATTTTTTTATTGCAAGAAAAAGCTATCTTTAGCCTGGAAATGACCTTGACCTTTGATTATTTACCTTAAGCAACCTTTTCCCAAAAGGATCTATGCTAATAAACATTGTGTGAATTATGATCAAATTTTAGTGAGGAGTTTAGGAGATATTGGCTCGACATGACATGATGGGGATTATATGCTCCCTCAAAATGAACATTATAAATATGAAGTTTAAACGGTAAGGGTCTGTGGTATCCAACTTGTGATCACTCCGCTGTAGATGATTTTCGGAAGTTATCCTATGTACTAATAGGTGGGTATCATATAACAAATATTTGCATCGTTAAACAGTATCTTATATGTATATACAATTGGTTGTTCAACAGATAGAAGTAGGTTTCTTGTCAATCTTTTACATGCATGAACCTAGAACACCATGCAGTCCAATAAATAGGAATTGGTAAAAATCGTGCATGATATCTATAGCTGTGCATGATAATTCAGGGTTGCCAGCAGTCTTAAAAAGTCGGGGGAAAATGCTTGGAAGGAAATACATTTTACTTTCCAATCGATGTTCATGTTTATAATGTATCCACTCCATGTAATACATTAAATTTTTTTTCAAGGTCAGGGAATTGTTAGGGAATTTTAGAATTTGGTCAGTGAAAAATGAAAATCCTTAAAAGTCTCGGAAAAGTCAGGGAAAAAATATTTA
Organism: Pinctada fucata; assembly: GCA_028142955.1. Lineage (NCBI taxonomy): Eukaryota > Metazoa > Mollusca > Bivalvia > Pterioida > Pteriidae > Pinctada > Pinctada fucata. The sequence continues at coordinate 67,375,400 of AP027105.1, read as the reverse complement.
AGAGCTGGTCTTATCATCAGTGCTTCATTGTATTGCCACTAGATTTTTCTTATACATGCTGTTCTTCATGTTTCACCGACTCATAATGAACCTCATCATTGTTTTTCATTGACATTGATCACCAAACAGTAAGAAAACTATGTTTATTATCAGAATAGGCTTACATTGCATGTTTGTTGTATTTCATGCTGATTTATTAAAATATTGAAAAATAAACATCACTGTAGCACTAGCATATCATGTGACAGGCAAATAATCTCTAGCCTGGGAATTCCCTCCGATTAAACAAGGTAAATACTATCTAAATCTACTTTATATGAATTTATTTTAGGTCTATCATATGAGTATCATTATCATTTATATGATGGTAATTAATCTATTCTGGTCAAGAATAGAATTATATTCATAGAACACTTCAACAGAAAATTCTGTTTATTTACGTGCACCATATCATAACATCTAAACAAAATTTTTAAAAATCTGTTGAAGTGTTCTCTGAATTTACCCCTATTCTTGACCAGAAAAGATTACCAGCATATAAATGATAGTGATGCTCACATGAAAGGTTTAAAATAGTTTCCTATAAAGTAGATTTAAACTGTATTTACCGGGTACCATACTTAATCGAAGGGGATTCACGGACTAGAGATTATTCGCATATCACGTGATACACTACTATGAACATAAAACTATCAGGAAAAAAGAATGGGGCGATTGGACGGCTAATGGGGATGTAAGGAGGCCGTTTAAATGTTTGGCACTTTTGTAAGTGAAAAACATGAATTGGTCAGTGAAAAGTCAGGGAATTTTGTTCACCAAGAATGCTGGTAACCCTGGACATACATAACCAAGTTATTATTGGACAATGGAGAATTGAACTCTAGAAAAAAAGTGGAATTATAGCTACTCCAAAGTAAAACTGATATATAATTTGTTTGCAGGGAGAACAGTCAATAGTGCAGGACAAGCTGGTATTTAAAAGTATAGCTACAAATGGTATTGGTTATAGAGAAGTGAGGGAGTATCTGACAGGATCCCACTATCTTTATTTTATATTTATGACACGGTGTTATAATACGTACGTGGAGTCTATGTTACAACAGCTGTCCGGCAGTGAACCCAAACCAGATGTCATCGTCATCAACTCATGTCTGTGGGATCTTACTAGGTACAGGAGGCTTTAACCATGTTAATATTATATCATATCTCACAAAGTAAACCTATTTATACACTATGATGATGGGTAACTTTGTCCAAAACACATGAAGTGAAATGGGAAATACATCTTGCAGAAAACAAAATCAAATAAAAAGTGAACTATAAAGATTGTCCATAAAATAAGTGTCCAGGGAGAGTAATAATCTCCTGCTAGCCATTATATCTAATTGTTATTGTCAACTCATAAACACATTATAAAATTTAACCTTTGTCAACTGAAGCCTAATTATATGCGACCTCACTGGGTAACATCATGCATGTCGCATATTTTAGCAACTTTTAATTGACAAGTGAAAGCAATCACCTTAAGGCTTTGTTCTTCTGTGATTAGTCTCAACCATTGTAGATGCAAGAAGATTTATAATGACTCTTTACATATAACTTTCATAAGAAAATAATATTTTAAAATAAGTTAAAATATTAAGTTCAAAGGTCATTTTTACTTCAAGTCAAGGTCCAGCCTTTGGATTAACATCCTCTGTTTATTGTTAGATATGGAGACAATGCTATACCCAAGTACAAGGAGAACCTGTGTAAGCTGTTTGGTAAGCTAGCAGAGTTATTTCCGGATACCCTGGTGATCTGGGCTACCAATCCTCCTATAGCCACAAACCCTAAAGGAGGAGTGTTTGTGCCGGAAACAGAACACCTAAAATGTCAGATGGAACTGAATGTGATAGAGGCAAACTTCTGTGCTAGAGAACAGGCCGCTGAACACGGGCACGATGTACTAGATTTACATTATTATCTAAGACATCAAATACACAGACGTGCGGAGGACGGCATACACTGGGACATGACGGGACACAGGAGAATGTCAAACCTTCTACTTAGTAATGTATTCTATTTTGATTTCTGTTCGTTTTCTTATGTATTTTAATGACTTAGCTATCAATTTCTTTCAAGGTCATTTTTTGGGTCACATTATGAATAAATAAAACACCGCTAAAGACGGTATGGCCGGATTGCAAAGTAAGTTTTTGTCACCAACTGGGTCAAGGTCACTAGGTCAAATATTACAGCATACACTGAGAGGTCTTGTCAGAGGCAACCTACATGTATGGTATGGCTGGATTGCAAAGTAAGTTTTTGTCACCAACTGGGTCAAGGTCACTAGGTCAAATATTATAGCATACACTGAGAGGTCTTGTCAAAGGCAACCTACATGTATGATATAAAGTTTCTACTGCAAACAGTTCCTTAGATTTTGCTTAAACCAGAAACTTCAACCAAAATCTTCAACTAGGTCAAAGTCCAAGGTCAAGGTCACAATGTCAAGTGTTGCAGAATACATTGAGAGGTCTTGTCATAGGCAACCTACATATAAAATATTAAGTTTCTACTGCATACACTTCCTTAGATTTTGCTGAAACCAGAAACTTTAACCAAAATTTTAAACTAGGTCAAAGTCCAAGGTTAATGTCACTAGGTCAAATGTTATGGCATAAATTGAAAGGCCTCGTCATGAGCAACCTACATGTATGATATAAAGTTTCTACTGCAAACAGTTCCTTAGATTTTGCTTAAATCAGAAACTTCAACCAAAATCTTCAACTAGGTCAAAGTCCAAGGTCAAGGTCACAATGTCAAGTGTTGCAGAATACATTGAGAGGTCTTGTCATAGGCAACCTACATATAAAATATTAAGTTTCTACTGCATACACTTCCTTAGATTTTGCTGAAACCAGAAACTTTAACCAAAATCTTTAACTAGGTCAAAGGTCAAGGTCACTAGGTCAAATGTAACGGCATAAACTGAAAGGTCTCGTCATGGGCAACCTAAATGTATATAATATAAAGTTTCTACTGCATACAGTTCCATAGATTTTGCTTAAACCAGGAATTTTAACCAAAATCTTTAACTAGGTCAAAGTCCAAGGTCAAGGTCACTAGGTCAAATGTTATGGCATATATTGAAAGGTCTCGTCATGGGCAACCTAAGTGTATAATATAAGGTTTCTACTGCATACAGTTCCATAGATTTTGCTTAAACCAGAAACTTTAACCAAAGTCTAAGGAACTAGGTCAAATGTTACGACATAAATAAAAGGTCTTGTGATGGGCAAGCTTCATATTTAATATAAAGTTTCTACTGCATATAGTTCCTTAGATTTTGCCTCAACCAGAAACTTTAACCAAGATGTCGACGGCAGATGGACGGACAGACGGACCGGAATTGCTTTGCAATCTGGCCAACAAAAAGTAAATATTATCCTAAAAGATTTTTTTTTTTCAAGTGCATGTACTTCATTAAGTGGCCTTGATCTATTTTTTCCACTTGAGTGATTTTGCTTTTAAACAGCAATATTTGAGCAATGTTTAAGTGCTACATGTACCAAACTTGCATATTGGATGACCTTTGATTAAACTTTCATAAATTGACATGGGAAAAATGTTTCATTAGGTGAGCTTTGTAATCTGTGGTTATCTATGTTTTTAATCTGTAATTTGTGTAAACAACATACATGAAATTTCATAGTTATATACTATAGTAATGGGCTTATCACAAAGTACAGCCCAAGATACATCTCTGTGCAGGTTTTGAAGTTGAATGCATCTTAAGTATTCTATATTTCAGCTCACATAGCAGAGGCCTGGAATGTTACATTACCTCATCACCTACATAATTATTATAACTCGGTAGAAGAAAAAATAGAGAATGTAGAAAACCAGTATAAAGAGAATCGTATTCCTCTTGACTTTGATGAAGTAGACGGTACTGGCAATGAGAAAACACCAGCAGATTCTGAGTGTTACGATCATCAACCACATGAAGATTGGAATTGGCATTACGGTGAACATACAGATTACGGTGCTGGCAACATGCAAACACCAGCAGATTCTGAGTGTTACGATCATCAACCACATGAAGATTGGAATTGGCATAACGGTGAACATACAGATTACGGTGCACATTATGAGTATACTCCTCCTACACCATATGATCCTATACACGACCAACAATTCACACCGGACTATCAAGACGTTAATCTACACGTGACGTATGATGCTCCAAGTCCAAGTTATCCTTCATGGAGCGTAGAAGCTCAGAATCAAAGATGGGGATTAGTGAAGAAGGCCCCATCACGACCTCCCATCCCCCCTGGTCCTGTATATAGACATACAAGAGTACCCCGTCCACCTGTCCTTGCTATGCACGCTAGACCTACCGGCTGGTCATTTAGACCCAAGTTTAACAAGCCCTATCCTTCATTCTATGAGAACAGACTTGTCAGGAGATACCAGCCTTACTGACCATCAATAGGAACCTCCTCCACATCTATTATTATTATTATCAAAATGTTCCAGTATTTATGTTGCTTCAGAAATTTCATAGAAGCTTCCATACATTCTTACCTTCACAATTATTGTATAGATTTCTTCTTTTTTATAAAAAGTCTTTCAAAAACATCTTAAAGATATGTTTACATCCATGTTATTTCCTTGTTTTCGAGTAAAATTGTATATCATACATTTTTTTTACATTTTAAAACTTATCAGAAATTGTGTGTATACCTCTAGGAAGCTACGTTTAGCACAGTATCAAACAACAAACACCAGGTGATCTCTGTGTATCAGTCAGCAGAAGAAAAATGTTGAATTTTTTCCACAAAATGATTAGATGGACTGCAATTATTCATGAATCAATACACATTTAAATATTTCATATTTTATTGTTTCTTACTTACAAAACAGTAACAATTTGAATCACATTAAACAAGTTTAGAGTGCATGTGCACTCCTCCAGCAGGACGTAAATGTACTCAATACATAAACAAAAATCCCATATAACCAGAAATATTTGTCACATCAACCTTAAAGTATAAATGACAAGTTTTTCAATTTTAGACTTTCTAATAACACAAGTATAATTTTGTTCCTATTAAGAGAACTGTCCTGTTCACTAATTCCAGAGCATCCTGTTTTGGCAATTTTCTCCTAAACATACTGTTCTCATCTTAGAAACTGATTCCCAGACTGTAGAACTCTCATAGTCTTAACAGAAAATGTCCCCCTTTTGGATGTGCGTAGCTTAGTTCAAAAATTTGACGGAAAATAAAATGTCTACAGAGATTTTCTGTAGTATAGGAAAAATGATTAATTTAAATGCCCGACATCGTACACCACTGTTTACCATTGTTGATACGGAGGACAATATGGCAGCGGGCTGAAATTAACATGTAAATTTCTCGTAGACATTTTATTTTCCTTAGAGCTGCTTAAAAACAGTTGAATGGGCGACTAAAGGTGGTCAATCTACAGAGAGAAAAAATTGGAAATTCATAAGACAGCATAATTTATCTCCAAAACAGGGTGCTCTGGATTTAGTGAACAGGACAGAAGTTTTTTGTCAATCATAACTAATTCATAAGCTTAAAATGCATCAAAGATGCAAAGTGCCGAGTTGCAAAACTTGAATATAAGTAAAATATACATGATTTGAATATGGTCTCGACAGATGGGAAACATTATTAGCATGTTTCAGGTTGATCCACATTCATATATAATTCAGAAACCATTTTCAATTAACGAGTCCTATGAATTTGACCTTTGATCTCTTGACCCCAAAATTAATAGGAAACATTTCTGGCAAGTTACATGATAATAGGTGCAATACAGGCTCAAATTCAGTCGGGAAACCATTTTTAATCATCTTAGTCCTGTGACCTTGACCTTTGACCTTTGAACCCCAAAATTGATAGTGGTCATCCTTGATCCATGGGAAACATTTCTGGCAAGCTTCATGATTATAATTGCAATACAGGCTGAAATATGGTCCGGAAACCACTTTCAATCATCGGAGTCCTGTGACCTTGACCTTTGACCTTTTGACCCCAAAATCAATAGGGGTCATTCTTGATTCATGGGAATCATTATTGGCAAGTTTCATGACTTTAGGTGCAATACAGGCTAAAATATGGCCAGGAAACCATTTCAAATCATCAGAGTCCTGTGACCTTGACCTTTGACCTTTTGACCCCAAAATCAAAAGTGGTCATTTTCTATTCACAGGAAACATTTCTGGCAAGTTACATGATTATAGGTGCAATACAGGCTGAAATATGGTCCGAAAACCAATTTCAATCAACAGTCCTGTGACCTTGACCTTTGACCTTTTGACCCCAAAATCAATAGGCCTCATCCTTGATTCAAGGGAAACATTTCTGGCAAGTTTCATGACTTTAGGTGCAATACAGGCTAAAATATGGCCAGGAAACCATTTTCAATCATCAGAGTCCTGTGACCTTGACCTTTGACCTTTTGACCCCAAAATCAAAAGTGGTCATCTTCTATTCACAGGAAACATTTCTGGCAAGTTACATGATTATAGGTGCAATACAGGCTGAAATATGGTCCGAAAACCAATTTCAATCAACAGTCCTGTGACCTTGACCTTTGACCTTTTGACCCCAAAATCAATAGGCCTCATCCTTGATTCAAGGGAAACATTTCTGGCAAGTTTCATGATTATAGGTGCAATACAGGCTGAAATATGGTCCGGTAACCATTTTCAATCATCTGAGTCCTGTGACCTTGACCTTTGGACCCCAAAATCAATAGGCCTCATCCTTGATTCAAGGGAAACATTTCTGGCAAGTTTCATGATTATAGGTGCAATACAGGCTGAAATATGGTCCGGAAACCATTTTCAATCATCTGAGTCCTGTGACCTTGACCTTTGGACCCCAAAATCAATAGGGCTCATCCTTGACTAATGGTGAGTAAGTGTATGAAGTTTCATTGTTATAGCCTCTTTCGTAGTTGACTTATAGTCCGGAAACCAATTGTTGACGCTTTCCCGCCCGCCCGCCCGCCCAACCGCCCGCCCGTCTCACATCAATCTCACATCTAATAAAACTAAACGGGAAAGTAGATTTTTTTGTCAATCATAACTAATTCATAATATCATTGGGATACTAAAATCAGTGAATATGGTCACTAATGTGTACAAAAAGTTTAGTACGTAACTGGATGTGATGGCCAAGAATATTGTATAAAGTATCATTTTTGTCAAATATATTAATATTTGCTTTTTTCAAATCATTCGCAAAAATTTATACTCGTTCAAAAATTTCTGGTTATGTGGTACATACATATTTTAAAAAGAAAATAGGAATTTACATACACACAAAAATGGAATTCATCATGATTTGTCTACATCGAGTCATTATTTGAAATAAAATCATTATCACCAAGTTTACCTAGTGAACAATACTCCGTTTTACATACTGCGACTTCGACATGGGACAATGATTTGCTGAATATCTACCCATACAACTTGTGTAAGCAAAAGGGAAAAGAAATATGTTTATATTGTTGTACATGACTACAGTGTATACATAGATATGCCAATCATGTTGGTGTATGGTGCCCGAGATTGCATAGATGCTTGAGTGAGACAGATGAACTGAAACCAAACCGCTTTCATGAACCAAACTTGTTGAAGATAACGACAATATTACAATGACAGTTTTGACATAAAACTGCAACAATCATAATGCTCTGAGTAGTGGATACAGAGACAGAGCTTCACTATTCTTTAACCTATGGAAAAACATTATGGATTAGAAAATCTTTTAATTTTGAAACAGGAGAGTTTGGTTGTTAAAAAAATAAACAGCTGTATGTACATTATATTGACTAGCTAAAGAAAATATAACCAAATACATTTACTACAGTATAAATAATCAGCTATGATAAGAGATACCAGCACTTCTTTGGTGGAAACAGTCAAGTTAAGTGGGAAGTATTCCCTATAATTAGGACCTTCTTTGACTCATATTCTGATAAATAAATATACATGTACCTATGACACATGTAATTTGGTAGTTCAGAACTTGCAAATGTTGCATCTAAGACATTTTACTACACCTAGAATAATTTCAATCGACATTTTTAAGACCCAATATCACTTGAGATATCACATGTAAAATGTAATATAAGTTTAAATTTGTTTTTATAGGTTTCATTCATTCTTCAACCCTTATTTTTCATAAAGGTACAAAAATTAAATTCAATGAATAGACTGTTTCACAAGAAATTTCACCTTGGTCTTTCGCATGGTATTTTACCCACCCGAAGCAATGAGATCATAAAAAGACAAAAGTGATTCAAGTGAATCTTTTCATGAAAAGGTCTATAACTGTTTCTATCTACATATGAAAAACTAATGACTTAAAGATACTTTATTACGAAAATCTGATAAGCTACCCATGTTTATATGACCAAATTAAACAAGCCAAATTGACACAAATTGCCAATCCAAGTCTATTCAAATTCTAAAATTTAATTTATTTATCTTTTCTGATCCCAATTTGAAACTTTCAATCTAAAGCTGGAATTTACAGAATAAGTTTTAAATGTCATCAAGTTTTATACATGATAAATTCTGAAGCCAACACCTCAATATTTCAGTTCTCTGATTAATTAAAATGATATGCAATAATTGAAAACCAATATCTACATTTGAAAAATAAAAAAAAATCTACAAAAAAGTTCTTGATGTTGCAAATTGATTGTGTTTGATTTGTACGAAAAATGATTTTGACCTCCAGCCCCGACTTCAAAAATTAAAAAGCTATTTGGATCCAAAGTACATGTAAGTCAGTGTAAAGGTATAATACCTACTTAACAATCTAACATCTAATAATACCTGTGTGGTGTGTATCTCTGATTCAGAGAAAGAATGGATTTGCTATGTAATAAATAAAGAGGTAAACAAAATGATAAGAAACAACAATACATAGATGGTCTCGTATAAATAGCTCCAATGAGTCATATCATATACTGAAAATGGCTCACAAAAAAAATGTGTGACAAACTCTGAAGTTTACCAATATGTCCACAGCACATCAGCAGCTTAATTATCAGATTGCATTTAGAGGCAGCTTTCTTCATAAACGGTTCAACAACTTCATTCATCACTTTTTTCAAACATCTTTATCATACGCTAAATACCAACAAATACTTAGAATCACTCTTGTACCAGTAATTCACACCATGAATATCAACAATAGCTCAAACACATGTATACATCAATAATTCATACAGCAAACCTTACATTCACGGACCCTTCAGGAACAAACAACTCGTTTAATATACAAACATAGTACCTTGTATGAGAGAAGAGAAGTGAGAGTCATAAATAGATGATTATTTCTAGGAATGTATCTAGGATATGGTGGGTGTCATGACCACTTAGGATCATAACCTTTCCAGTTTGTAGGTGGAGCTAAATAAACTCTCTGTCCATTATATACAAAGCTCACTATTCCCTTGTAAGCCATTCTTGGAACCCCGGCCTGCAAATACATACAATAAAACTCTGTACAAGATGGTTCACACTTGGGCTATGTTACATATAATAATCAGTACATACAAACATGCGCATATACTTTTTTCATGAAAGTCTTAGGAAACTGATGTGAGATTCACTCCATTTACATGTAGATAATACATGTACTTGTCCAAAAAGGAAATTTTAGGATTCCAAACTATTCTGTCAGAATCCTTTATATCATTTTCTGTTATTACATTGTCTTTTCTATATTCTTTTCATGCTACTACATTTTTATATGAAGTAAGACATTGACATGTTTTTTTTTTTTCCTTTTTAATTTTTTTTAATAAGAATGCCCCACCTTAAAGTCGTCCATGATTCCCAGCTTCTTGGCAGTGGATTTAAACTGTTCTTTTGTGGAGTATGTCACTCTAACAGCTTTAAGATGCTTCTTATTCCCTGAGGTCACCTCAGCTATTGTAAATTCTGGGACATCATATACTTGTTTCTTAAAGTCTTCATCGTAATTTTCCTTAAAGTAAAGACGACATACTTAATGCACATCTCTTAATCAATATTTTCCTTTGAAATAGCATGTTTTATTGTAAATCTCTAATTCTTATTAGTAGGCATATTCAAAAACTGTCTTTGACTCTTACTTTCTTGGATCAATATTACAGAAAAATCAGAATCTTACAACATGGCAATTAAGATAAAAGCTCTAACTAGAGGAATTGTGATTCCATAGTCAGTAAAATGTTCAATTCAATTAAGATACAACAGAAAACTTTTGTAGACTTATGAGAGCTCATTCAGTTGCTGTACCTTTGACTATCATTTTCAAAAATAACTAAAATACTGGTATCAAAATTAATTTACAGTACCGCAACAACTTAGATATGTAAAAACTTACCTTTTTTAAATATGAAAGATCTTTTTGAGTAAAAGGCACAAAGTTAGAATTGAGTCTGATGAATTTTAAATGCTTCTCAAAAAATAAGCCCCTGTAACAAAAAGGAATTAATTAAGTAATAGATACACTCGCCAATAATGTTCTATACATGTCCATATTAAATATAAATTAATTTTAAACAATAAACTTAAGGTATCACATGTACAATAGGGCATTTTTCCATGCCTGGTAAGGTACTATAAACTATATATTTTCTGAAAGGTTATAAAGCCCACTGCTCAGAAATAATAATTTTGGGGCCAGAAAAACAAAGGGGAAAAATGCAATGATCGCTGTGCGATAAAAGTCCCCTACCGGCGGCATAAATTTATGACTTGCATCTCTGTTCATCAGTTCAACTTCTGCAACAACAGTCAAGAAAAGTCTGGGAAACTGAATTCACGAAATTTGCTAAGTCCAATGGCCATAACTCTTGTGAAAATTAGACAGTCTAAATTAAACTCAAATCTGCATCACACTATAATGTATTCACATACAAAAAATCAGCTCATTATCTGCAATAACAGGCATGAAAAAGTCCGGGAAACTAAAAATTTCATGAAATTTGCTAAGTCCAAGGGCCATAACTCTTGTAAAAATAGGCCAATGGAAACCAAACTCAAACTTGGTCTGTATCACACTGAGATGTCTTCATTTACCAAAAATCAGTGCATTATTTGCAATAGAACCAAAGAAAAGTCCGGAAACTGAAATTTTCATAAAATTTACGAAGTCCAAGGGCCATAAGTCTTGTAAAAATAGATGAATCTAAAGCAAACTCAAAGTTGACCTGTATCCCATTGAGATATATCCACATACCAAAAATGAGTTCAATTTATCCAACAACAGCAGAAAAAAGTCCGTAAAACTGAAATTTTCATAAAATTTGCTAAGTCCAAGGGCCATAACTCTTGTAAAATTAGGTCAATCGAAAGCAAACTCAAACTTGATCTGTATCACATTGAGATATATCCACATACCAAAAATGAGTTCAATATATGCAACAACAGCGGGAAAAAGTCCGGAAAACTAAAATTTTCATAAAATTTGCTAAGTTCAAGGGCAATAACTCTTGTAAAATGAGGTCAATCAAAAGCAAACTCAAACTTGATCTGTATGACATTGAGATATATCTACATACCAAAAATGAGTTCAATATATGCAACAACAGCAGAAAAAAGTCCGGAAAACTGAAACTTTCATAAAATTTGCTAAGTCCAAGGGCCATAACTCTTGTAAAATTAGATCAATCGAAAGCAAACTCAAACTTGATCTGTATCACATTGAGATATATCCACATACCAAAAATGAGTTCAATATATGCAACAACAGCGAAAAAAGTCCGGAAAACTGAAAATGGGACAGACGGACAGACGGACGGACAGACAGACAGACCGAGAGGAAACTAAGAGTCCCCTTCGGCGTTGCCGGTAGAGGACTAATAACTGATGAAGCATTTAAATTGTCTATTTTCTCTATATAACATATGTAAAATACCCGAGAGTCTTATATCTGAACTCAGGGCATCATTACCTTTCAGAAAATATATAGTTTATAGTACCTTACCAGGCATAAAATTTATCATACTTTACAATGGAGATTATTAATTAAAACACAATGTAAAATGACTCAATTGTACAACGGGTACCTTAAAGGGAAAACAATATTTCTCATTCTTACCGAAGTAGTCATTTACCCTTTAAAAATCTATATCTGTTACTGTTCTTCTACATTTGATTTATCTATTCATTTTTGAATAATTTAATATTCTTAATTTTCAATGATGTAACTACAATGCCTTCGCTTTCTGAGAGAACAATATTCACAAGCTTGAAAAGACTAATTTAATAAGACTACAAATTAATATTGCTACTTGACATCCTGTTTTTAAGGCTGAAGTTAAATAATTATTTTATTATATGAAGTTTAAATGGCTTTTATGAAAATAAGTAAATCTACATTTTCAAATTCAGAAAGCTTTCTGTTCAGTTTTAAGCATAACTCCTCCCTCTTGAAATCTTATATCTGCCAAGGATGACATCATCCCTATTAATAAAATTTTCTTTTCATAAATTTACAGAGCTGCAGTATTCACCAATCAAAGAAGGGAATATTTCCCATTCATGTTATAAAAGCTAAATAGGTTTTTTTTCATTTAACTGCATTCCACAAGTAGACAATACAACATCATACTTTATTTATTCCTACCTGCTAACCCCCTTTTTACCAAATGTACTGGTCCTACATATCTCCGGTCGTATACAGACCCTGTCCTTCCTCTGTTCTGGGGCTCTCATCCAGTCATCCCAAAATCTAATACAAATAAAAGAAATGTGAAGCATCTTATAGGACATGTTAACATACAAATAGATATTACTTTATTCCATAGCATCCAATCAGTAATATTTAGATAAATCTAGTTTTATATAATTTCTGCCTAACACATGCCATGAATATATCTACATACGCCTCTGGCCATTTAGGTGCTAATTCCTGCCATGTATGTCCCTCCATCATCCACCCCAATCCTGGGAAAAAATCTGTCCTGTACAGCAACTCTGAAATAGATCATACTTTGTAAATAATAATTAAAATCTTGGGAAAAATATGTTCTGTATAGCAACTCTGTAAATAGACAAAAATTTATAAACAAAAAATATAATCCTCAGAAAAATTCCGTACTGTATAGTGACTCTTTGATCATGTTGAATAGATGATACTTTATAAATGACATGAGAATTTTGACCAGGGAGTTTGTTTAGCACTCGCCCAGTCGCATTTGCGACTAAATTTGGCGCTGGGCGACTTCAAATTCGGAAATTACTCGCCCAACTGGCGACTGAGTAAAATCTTGTCCGAAAAAATCCGTTTCGTATTTTTCCGTTCCATTTAGTTCGAGGCAAAAATCATAGTCAATCATGGGCTTATCTATAGTTGAGGAGTGCGCCGTTGTGAAATCAAGCGCTCATATTACCAAGATCACTCCTTAGTTTCATTTTGCAATTTTTATAAAGAATTTGAGAGGGCGAGTGTTGCACACCCAGCGGCATGTGGCATTTCATTAAAGGGGTAGGAAAACCTCAAAGTAAGAGGAAAGCAATTGATACCTCTTATTTTAAAGAATACGACAAATCAAAGCATTTGAAAGAAGAAATATTACTCAGTCTTATAGAACAAGTTAAACTTACTTTACTAAATGAATAAGTTTTTCATAAAGTTTAACCAAAAAATGTGAACATGTTATGCTTTTTGTTGTTGTTGTTATTGTTGCTTTAAAAAAAAAGAACATGAAATCAGAAACAGGTTCATAACTGAAAAGAAAATAACATAAAAAAGAAGCAATCAATGCTCAAGATTGTTTAGTATTAATTCGTGATGGAGATGAGGGACAGGTTGATAGAGATGAGGGACAAGGTGATGGAGATGAGGGACAGTGTGATAGAGATGAGGGACAGGGTGATAGAGATGAGGAACAGGGTGATAGAGAATTTTGTGATGGAAGTGACAGTGACATAGATGATGAATATGAAATAGAAAGAAACTTATTTGAATTAGAGATGGAAATGGAATTTTAATCTTGCAATTTTATTGTGTCATCATTTCATGTTGAATTGTCATAAAATAGTTAATCAAATATTGCTTTTCATCCTTTTCATAATTGTGATTTTAAAAAAAATGCCGAAGAAAAATTGGGCTCCTAAAATTTAAGCTGGGCCCCTAAATTTTCTGTTGCCAGGGGCCCAATTGGCTACCAAGGTTTTCAAGTTAAACAAACTCCCTGTTGACTTAGAAAATCATAAGGATCCTATCTATTTTCCTCTTGAATCTTCAAAACACTTCATACAAATGACCAGTTTATAATGAGGTCATCACAGTAATATGAACAGTACATGAAGCGTTCACCAACCTGAATCATCGGACACCATTCCATTTTTCCCGTTATCATTCCATGCTGATACACACCATAAGGAATCGTCCTCGTGAAGAATTTTAAATGTAGCAGAAAAATATTCATAAAAATCTGGTGAGATGTCTAAATCATCTGAAAACATAAAACAAATGGTGTATCATCATAATGGTGTATTGTCATAAAGGTGTACATGTATTATCATAATGGTGTATTATCAGAATGGTGTATTATCATAATGGTGTATTATCATAATGGTGTACATGTATTATCATAATGGTGTATTATCATAATCGTGTACATGTATTGTCACAATGGTGTATTATCATAATGGTGTATTATCACAATGGTGTATTATCATAATGGTGTATTATCATAATAAGGTATATCACAATGGTATATTATCATAATGGTGTATTATCACAATGGTATATTATCATAATGGTATATTATCATAATGGTGTATTATCATAATGGTGTATTATCACAATGGTGTATTATCATAATGGTGTATTATCATTATCTGTAAAATACCTCAAGCATACATGTGATTTTATACATATTACATGTATTTTTGTATATTTACTTTGAGAATAAATAATAGCTTTACTAAGGGATATGTATGTCATCTTCTCCTTAGTAAGACACTATCTCTTTTATTATTAATATTTTGTATTATCATGCATCTCAATTAGTTCATTCTTGATGCTGACCTTGATATTATAATGATTGTAATTTTCTATTTATTGTATATCTATATGCGATACTGCATTTGATTAATAAACTATAATTTATTTACAGGACAAAGAAACTTAATGAATTTTTAAATCAAAGTAACTTTCCCAAGTCATTATGTGAATTTTAACAGTGCATCAATCTTTTACAGTCATCTTGACTGACAGAATATGTAATGATAAGCTGTAATCACCAATAAGTGATATTAAGAAACATGCACCGACAGGTGATTTTCTCATTTGCCCCTGTGGTTTTCAGGCAAATGAAATTTCATGTAATAGAAAATCATATCATTTCAAAGTGAAATAAACTTGAATGGGATAAATGAAAATTATGCTATATAACATCATACCTTCTACTATTATCACAGCAGAATAATTAAAAACATTAAATATTTGGTTCAGCGCCCATTTATAATGTCGACTGATTTTAAAATATCCGGTAAATTTTCGTTGTGGCCATGGCAATTTTATATCACTAAGATCTGGATGCTAAAACAGAAATGAGAAAATACTAATCAGGTATTGATTGCTGTTTAAAATACTTTGTAATACTTAATAAGACATTAAATTAATCTTGTAATAACTTCCATGTGTTTTGAATTAGTGATATATGCACAGCCACTGCTATTGCCTGAGATAAAGCTTTCAGGACGATTGTTATTGATTTCCGTATAAATGACAGTGTGACGTCATGACGTCATAAGAAATGGGAATACATTCCACAAACAAAATTAGTTCCAAACAGTCAACATCTAGAGAGTAATAAATAACTTGTTTTGTTATATTTGGTCATTATTCCGTTGTTAAATTTCTAATTTGTAATACTTGATATATCACAATACATTAATTTATGACATTTTAGTCACACTGAATAATCGTGACATTGCCATGGGGACACTCCCGCTGTTCCTTTCTAAAATTAACTCCCCTCCACATTGGTGGACGGATTCGCTTTAAAAATAGAATTGGGAGTCTCTTTGTTCCATTTTTTTGCTTTGAAAGCGCATATATATAGAATAAGTGTCTAATTTTGTGTGTTTATGCAGAAATAAATTACAATGGCTGATGCATTTATTTGATAAAATGCGCTAACGTGCATTATATCAAAATAAATGCATCAGCCATTGTAATTTATTTCTGCATAAACACACAAAATAAGACACTTATTATATAAATGAATTTGTTTTTATATGACTGAACGACCATTATACTTTTTGAAACTCTTAAAAATATGTACCATCATTTAGATATGAGCAAGTACTGAAATCCTAAAATCTTATCAATTTATTGAAAATGCAACCTTTTTTTCATTTCACTGCAAAAAAAACAAAAATTTTATGATGTGGTGTCCCTATTAACAATTTCTTTTTGGAAGGTAATACATTTTTGATATTGTCTTTCTTTCAGAATGAATGCATGACAAAACAGATAGTAGAAGGTGGCCAGAGCATTAAAAGTTGCACATTTATAAATTTATAACTGAAAATATTTGGCTATCATGATATAACAAAAACTCCAATTTATTCCTCTATATAAATTCTAGAACAAGAACTAACTGCAATCAAACTACCATCTTTGTACATCTTAGATGGTGCCAAGTATTCCATATTGTTGACTAGATGCCTTTTACATCATACTACACAAGATTTTCAATATTCAAAAACAACCAAAAGTATGTAAAGTATTTCAAACTCTCCAACATTTTATAGATACATGTAATTATTAAAACCATGACCAAGTACTTGAACAAATGGTTAGTATTTCCCAACAATTTAGTGTTTTGGGTGGATTAGGAAATTTAAGGAAAATTGAAAAATGTACACAAGTCTTTCAAAGTGTATAATCCCCTCACACAGAAACAAATAGAAAACATTCTGTTCAAAAAATGTTTACATATTCTTGACCTTGACCTTCTATTCCAGACCTCTAAAATTTGTAGCTTGAATACTATTCATGGTATCCTTTGACTCCTGTAGAGGCCATGATGTATTTTCATCATTGCAGATTATGACCTTGAATTTCAACCCTTGACCTTCAAAATTAGGTAATGATGTCCTCTGGTCATGGGCAAATTACAAGCACTGTCTCATAACCATTAATTTTAAAAATAAATTAAATAATCTATGACTTCTAAGGAGTGTCAACATTGTTTAATTTTCATTTCTTCTTCTGACTTTGACATTTCAACCCTTATCATGATTAGAAACAGGTGCCATCCCCTATTCATATGATGGGCAACTCACATACAAAGTATACTATGGTTAATACCATACAAAACACACACAGTAGCATTACTCTAATCCCGAAGCAACAAACTTTACAAAGCCACATAAGGGGGTGGTATCAATTAAATATCAATAAAGAACTTCTTCCTGGACAGTGTGTGAACAAATGTATTATAAATCTATCACCAAAACAAACATGATATATTTCCATTCGACAAACGATAAGGGTATTCACAAATTATAGTCTCTTTCTGTTCTACAAAATTTCTGTCCATTTTACATGTACCCAACATAGAGTAATGGAAATACTAACATTCAAAACATGGAATCAAAGGAACATGTACCTGACAAAGTGTAAAAGAAATATGCTCAAACAACCCAAAATTATACATTGTGTATCCCTTAAAACTGAGCTTAAAACAGCAGATATTATATAAGAGTCTGCTTTTGATTCCTCTAATTTTGTAGTGAGTTGTTTCCAGTGGATTCTAAAATGATAAATATACAAAACCAATCTTTCCAAAATAAGTAGTTTTGCAGAACTCAAAGATGGAATGATTACATCAAACAGATCAAATAACCTTTTCTATGGAAAATTCCATGTATTTGAACAACAGCATTAATGGAAATCGACCTAACTTAAAATAGACTTGATATGGGATTGAAATAAAACTTTCCAAGAACATTTTAAAATTTTTTTCATTTTTATTTGGACACCGATCTCTAAATCACCATTAATACATTTAATTGTTAGCGAGTTTTAGTATGTGCTTCTTCATACATACCTATAAAGAAAGCTTCATGCCTAATACATAGACATACTCACAATGTTACTATTTGTATCATTGGGTACCTTTATATGACTTTCCACTGACTTGTCTTTGACATATTTGTTTATAACGTCAGCAGTCGGTTGATGCCCACAGTCCTGACTGACTATAATCGGAAAACGCTCCGCATCTTTTCTGTGTCTGGAAAAAAAAATTATGGTTTCAACTATAACTAAAGATTTCAGGCATTCAATCAATTAACAAGCCTCTTGTAAAATAAAATGGTGACTGTCTTTATAATTGTTTCCAAGTCTTTTCTACATAATCTTTGATAAAACATTGGCAATTTCTGTGTAGTTTTGTTATCTATTACAAAAAAATCCACATATGATATGTTTTAGACATAAAATGTACAGAATATACTTTAAAACTGTCATCATACTTGAGTAGTAGATCTAAACTCCTGCTGACCGTGACTCGATCACACGCTATCATGAGTATCGGCAGTTTGACGGTGGCTGGGTCTATATTGGCCTTGGTCTTCGGTGGATCTGGCTTCTTGGTTGTTGTTTTCAACACTTTCTGTGCTTTAACTACAAGTTATAAAAGATAAAACAAAGATGCTCCAGAATCTCATCAAATTTTAAAATTTAATTTTCAAACCTTCCTACCCGTTTCTTACCAAGTGTAATATTTTGCTACAGAGTAGGGGAATAAATCATAATATGAATGACTGATTGTAATTTTGAGGGAAAAAAGCATTATCTTTTCCCCACTTCTACACAGTTACAAATCTTTTAAAATCATTTACGTAATTGCTTATATGATATCAGTCTATAATAAGAATAATCATAATTTACAATACATCATATAACCATCTAACTTTTGCTGTTTTGTAGCACTACGAAGAAATTGTTAATTATTTTTCCTGTTTGCCAGTACGGAACTAGAAAGTGATATAAACTGCAACATAACAAGATTCAAATTCAAGAAACATGAAAAGAAGCATTTTGCATGCAGCATTTCGAATAGAAACTTTTTATCATTATTGATCCCTAAGCTAGCCAAGTACCATCTACTGGATTAGTGCTGACATAGTGTGACTTCAACATGCAAGAAAGCTTTCTTCTTCTTTTTATACATGTTCATTTTAAGGGAATATTTTTAGTGAATAAAATCTATAACAAAGATAAAATGTACACAAAACCCAGAGAGAGAATTGCATAAATAACGTCCATATATATACTTCTTTTTAAAAATAAATGAAGAAAGATTTCTGCACAAAATGAGTGCAAAAGAATCAAAGCTTGATAGAGTTACCTTAACCTTAAAGCAGGATAAATCAAGATAAAGATGGTAAACACAATATGAAAGGAAATGTGTATCGGAGTCATGAAAAGAATCCAAGAGATTTTGGTAATAAATTGATACAAAGAAACTGAGTATCATGCAAATCAAAGTAAAGAGACTGCTAAATAAGGTATTAGTAGAAAATCAAGGTTACATGGACAGGTGAGATGACTGGGTAGATACAATGAGAGGAAGACCAGAAGTATTCAATCTGAAATGTTTTTGATTTATGTTGGTGCATACGTCACACTACGTCAGGCTGTGGCTATATATAGATCATTGCTTATCTCACCTTCCAGTGCGCGTTGTCTAAACTTACGTAGGGACTGTAGAAGCTGCTCATTGTCTACCAGCTGTTTCTTTAGATCTCCCTGTAGATCCATCAGATGCTGTTCTACCGACTCAACATTGGTCTGTAACAATCATTCAAACATTTGTTTATGTATATACATATCGGTTGGTGACAGTGCTCTTTTGGAGCATAAAGCTTTATGAGTTTACATGTACGGTAGTATTTATATGTAGTCCCCTTCTTGAACACAATACATACTGTTTAGTGGAAAATGTTTGACTGAATGTTCAAGAATAGAATTTCAGCTTCTTGCGAAAATTAATTTCAACTCTTAGACATATTACATGTAGTTTTAAATATACCTGTAATTAATGGGTAATCACCTTAATAAAATTTGACCTTTTCTTTTCTGTTGCACCTTGACCTTAGGATATGACCTTGGTTACAAATTATTAAGGGCCATGCAGTGGCATATTTGTCTGATCTTTCTCGACATAATTATCATTTTTAACAGGGCACCACTCCTCATTTTTGGAGCAGTGGCTGTACGCATCGGCAGAGGAATTATATATTATGTGTCTAATTTTCTAAAAATGGGTATTTATGCATCTATAAAAACTTTCATTTTAAGGAAAACTACAAATACAGGTAGATACATGTACAGTACACAATGATTAAAATGATTTAATGACTCAATTCAAGTTCATGTAGTTAATTAACTAGATTATTGATATAATCATGATTATCTTGACACAGAAATAGTACACATGTAGTACATACTGTTTACAATTATGAAATGTTTAAACTTTATATAAGAAATAATTACCTTTCCTGGATTACGAGAAATCAGTACAAAATACATTAGGACATTCCATGTCAGGAATATAACCACCACCAACGAGACAATGTATTTACGTCTCAGCCCCAGCATGGCGTCTTTGTTTCTATTCCATGTTCCTGTCTGGTTTCCTAGAGATCCTTAATCTGAAATCATTGAACAACTGTTTATTTGCATGGAACATATGTATAAAATTACCCATTTTTATTTAGGACATTAGTGTTGTATATTCAGTCAAATTTCATACATGTACCTGATTATCGTTTTATTGATTACAAATGGAAGCAATATTTCAACACAATTGCTTTCTCTGTAAGATTTATTCAATATATGTTAACTTAATACCATTGCAGTATTTCAGACAATCATGGTCGATAATGGCCGGGAATCTGAGATTACTCTACTTGCAACAAGGTAAAGGATTGGTACATGTATGACAATATGTGGGCTATCTGCTAAGAAAGCAACATGGTGGGGATATGCCACTTCACCTCAAGGAAAGGAGGGAGGAGCACTGTGGTTCCAGTGATACAATACTTCATTTTGTTAAATCAGAGCTATCATGTCGACCCTTTAGCTCACTCAGTAATGCTCTGGACAGTTGTTTGATAATGACCAGGTTACTTGGTTATTTACAAGGTGTCATCCCACAACACCTGGCACCTCTCTTACATGGTGCCACTCTTGTATTTACAACCAGGCAATGTCATGCATCATTGTCCACAAATAAACAGATCTTGCGCTTAACCCTTAAAGGCCGGTGTTGGCAACCATCAGGTCATTAATATGCATACCTGAGTGACATAGGCTTAGAAGGCATGGTATACCGTCTTTCAAAATAGCGCCGTCTGCAAGCAGCGTGTTACAGGTAAACAAATGTCGTCCTTTATTATGCTAAAGAGAAACCCGAGTCTCATCTGTTTTAAGCAGTCAATCAACATGATCAAAAATCAATAGGGGTAAAAGGATTAAAAGGAACCAATCCGATACCAATTAGAGACATTAACCCTACAACGGTCAGTATGGAAATGACAGAAATTTTACCTGTCCCCTTATATAGTTCCCCGTCGGCCTTTAATCAACTGAGCTACTGTCCACTTGGCTCACTTCAGAAACTGGATAAACACAATTCTGATTTCTCTGTCATGCAAAAATTAAAATAAATTTTTTTTTTCATACCATTGAATAGGTCTCGCTGGTTGACAAGGTTTCAGCCTTTTCCTTGTTCGGACCCGAGAGGTTTCGGCCTTTTTTCTTGTTCAGTCCTCACTTTCTAAAATCCATTTTAGCTAGTATTGTTAGGTAACAGCATCTTTTTACAAAACGTATATTTGAAAGATAGTAACTAGCGCAAATATCAAGGGGGATGGGAGTTGTCCCCTGGGGAATTGCCAAAAAATTAACCCTGAGTTCTTAAGTAATTTTGTTTTCAAACAATAGACTGGAACCAGGGACCCATTTCTTGAAGCCGCCAATGAATAGAATTGAATCGTAAATTTGACTTTCTATTGTTTAATTATCCCAAGCAATACCAAATAAACATATTCATGAGCAAAGAAAGCCATCAAATGTTTTCTAACCATTTATATTCATATATACATAAACAGGGGTTAATTTGCCATTGATATGTTTCTTGCTGATAGACTTAGAGGCTGAAAAGGAAAAGGGCCCAACAAGGAAAGGGC
Organism: Pinctada fucata; assembly: GCA_028142955.1. Taxonomy (NCBI): domain Eukaryota; kingdom Metazoa; phylum Mollusca; class Bivalvia; order Pterioida; family Pteriidae; genus Pinctada; species Pinctada fucata. The sequence continues at coordinate 67,353,145 of AP027105.1, read as the reverse complement.
CGAAACCTCTGGCAAGTGTCTCACTTTGTTGTAAATTTTGGTATATGTTATACTGTCATGGGTTTATGCATTCATATTATTAAGAGTAAGACGAAATAAATTTTAATTTAGACCTTTTCAATGTTAAATTTTAGCGTGACGTCGCCAAGTTTAACAATACCATTGAGCCCATGGCAGTGATCGGGATAGGCAATCAGGTGAATGTGACAATATCCTAGAACATCAATGTGCCATGAGCAATTTGCAAAAAAAACAAACAAACAAACAAACATATATAGATCTGCATCACCCTCTGCTCCAAATGTCTGTACTTAAATATGGAAAATAGGGGAATGCATTTGACCCAAACAGCCTCAAAAGATCATCTTAAAGATTTGTTGCATGCATTGAACCTGAATTTATAATTCAAGATCTGCCTGAAAACCCCCCTTCCTCCCCAAAAAACATACTCTGCTGTAAATTGTTGTAAACTGCACTACATCCAAAACTTTGTATTGAATTTGCGTTTTGTGAACAAATTTTAAAGTCCATGATTCGTCTTAACCAGTGAAGTCAATTTGTACGTACATACATGTAAAAATTTTTGAAATAGGGATTGTTACAACAGGAAACGATGGTGTTTTGAATAAATGACACTTCAAATTACTATCTGGTGTATCAATTGATATGAAAAGTAAACATATTTTAAAAATTGCATGCAGAACTTTAAGTAAGTGAATATGGTGAAGTCACCACCACTATGAATAAAAGAACGGAAGATTTCCACAATTTGTTTAAAAATTTAATGCACCATTTCAGAATTGAATGTGAATCCCAATCACTGCTATGGAGAACGTCAAGACATTACGGGAAAAATTAGCAAGGGAATAATGGCCCATCTAAATATTGTTTTGTTTCTAAAGTTGGATTGCATGCACCAACTTTCATCTAACTTAAACCAAAGTTTACAACTAAGAGATATCTATTGAATGATATCAATTTCATATAAATTTTGGCATGATAAGTTTCCGAAGTGAGCCGCGTACATGGGTGCGTTCAGGAACGTATCCGCTCAAATAGCACTTACTAAATCTACATAGCTGAACGGACCTCTCATTGAGCCGCTACGTAGGGCTAATTAGCCTAAAAATTCTATGCTACATGTAACTCTATCTATGTGTCATGTCGTCTGCTATAGCAACGACATCAAGTGGTTGACAAATGTATTAATCCTATATTTTTTACATAATTTTCATCAGAATATCTTTATTTTTTGTAATTTTGCAGGTGAGAATAAGTTTACGTGAATAATTTTCCATCTTTCTGATATTATGATTTATTTGAAACAAGAATTTAGGCTCCAAGTTAGCTAACATTCAGGCAGAGTTAGCCTCTCTAAGTTAGACACTCACTGAGCAGCAAAGTTCCTGAACGCACTAACAGAGGTGAGGTATCATAGCTTGGTCACGTACCCTTTCCTTAGCACAAACCCTTTCCTTTACAAGACCATATTAAAAACCTCAAGGGCGGACACTCTCTTCATACATGATCATGGCTTTCCCTTTTTTCCTGAAGCTGAAGCCACGGCCAAATTGATACGATTTTTGGTATTGTTATCTCAAGATGAATGTATAAAACATATCCAAATCAAAAATTTATCCTAAAAGTTGCACCAGTCAAATCCAGATCGCTATAGAAGTTGAAGCCTTGATCGTGTACAAAAGAGATACATATATAGCTATTATATAGAAAGTTGGGGTCTATAATACACACTTGCAGGAGAAAGGGTTTGTATTGAGGACAGGACCGTCACTAGGCCCAATTTGGGGCCGATATTCGGGCCCATTCCCTACGCAAAATACAATGTACTATTTTTTTTTTCCCAAATTAGGTCATAAATATCCCCAATTCACAGCTTCCTGAAGCAAACATGTAACAGAGAATGAGATATAGCAAACTGGTGGAAGTTATGTGATAAGAGGGACCATATATAAATCAATGTGCCCTAAAAAGATAATTTACTTAAAACTCTGTAAAGGTGAAATTTTAATATTTTGAATATTTCATAATAGTTAGAAAATTTCCAATTTGGTAAAAATAAAGCTGTTTTTCCCAATTTGAAAGGCCCCGGCCCCTGTCCCAAAATACCCAGCGACAGCCCTTTAGAAAAGGGTTGAACAAGCGATGATACCTCACCCCTGTGAACGGTTCCGGGATCTTACGTACCGATACCGTTTCGTACCAAGATTTTTCATACAGGACCTTTCATACCTGTTACTGGGATCTTTCGTACTGGTTGCAGAAAAAATGTTATGTTTCTGCCATAAAGATCTGATTTACTTGAGCTTTTAATAAATTTTGATCGTGGGATTGTTCGTACTTGTTAGATGGAATAAAGAAATAATTTCAAAATTTTAATATACAGCATAAAACAATGTTTTCATTAAAAGTTTGGCTTTTTAGCAAACAGGAGCAGTTTAACCAATATTTTCAGTTAAAACATATATATTTCAACTTACTAAAATGAATCCGACCCTTTGAAATTTAGTACAAAACTTTCAAAAGTTACATTGAATGGGCTCTGACACCCAAAGTATGACAGACAGACAGACAGACAGACAGACGGTCGGACAACAGACAAAGTGATCCCTAAATGTAACTATGCTTCGCAGGCAACACAAAAAGCCTGTATGTCATTGATACTGTATCACTGGTAAATACATATCTACCGGTACACAAGGTGTCAGACGGATTTTCCCTCAATTTTATTATGCAATTTTGAGGATAAACCGGCAGATAAGTAAGTATCAAGATCAATCCACATTCTTCGTAAAAACATTAATAATTCACCCCAAAAGATCGCATAACACAGCTTAATATTCTACCAAAGTTGGACTTTTTTCTACTTTCTGTATTCAATCTCTACTTCCAGATAGTACCAATACTGATTTACTCTTCTTACTCAAGTTACTGTAAGCAGAGTTAAACACCTGGATGATTCAGACTGCTTCAGGGATCTTTCATACCGATATCATTTCCTACCGAGATTTTTCGTATGGGATCTGTTGTACCTTTCACTGGGATCTTTCTAACTGGTTGCAGAAATAATGCTATGTTTCTACTATAAAAATCTGATTAACTTGAGCTCCTGATAAATTTTGATACTGGCATCGTTCGTACTTGTTAGAACTAGAACTGCCCTAAAGTTGACAAATTATACCCCCCGCAGGACGTTTTTTATAAATGGTATGATGATGCAACGTGGAAAGCTTACCATTCATACTAGTATGCAACAAATCTGCATTCAAATCTTCCTCACTTAAAGCGCAACGTACGTCAAAAGTCAAGGTCACAAGTGCGGTGAATATGTGTATGAAATATGAAAGAGCTACCATTTATAGTATGAAAGAAATCTGCTTTCAAAATTTCTAAACATGTCCTAATTTCAACATACATGCATTCAAATCTTCCTCACTTAAAGTGCAACTTATGTCAAAAGTCAAGGTCACAAGTGCGGTGAATATGTGTATGAAATATGAAAGAGCTACCATTTATAGTATGAAAGAAATCTGCTTTCAAAATTTCTAAACATGTCCTAATTTCAACATAAGCCCAAAATCAAGGTCAAGAGGTCAAAAGTCATGACACCAAACTGTAGAACTCTTTGTGGTGAAAGTGTGTATGAAATATGAAAGGCCTACCATTAATAGTATAAAAAAAACCTGCTTTCAATACTTCTTAACCGGACGGACAGACAGACGGACGGACGGACAGAAGAACAGGGTGATTCCTATATACCCCCCTAAGCTTTGTTTGCGGGAGGTATAATAAAGAAATACTTTAAAAATTTTAATACACAAATGTATACAGCATAAAACGATTGTTTTCATTAATAGTTTGGCTTTTTAGTGAACAGGCGTTGTTTAACCAATGTTAACACATGCATATTTCAACAAACTAAAATGAATCCGACCCTTTGAAATTTTGCAGTGGCTCCGGATACGAACGTTCGTATCTTTAGACATATGTCTCGGCGTACGAACACAAATCGTAGTTAGCTTCTGCATATATACTTGGTTCGGGCGTTTGTTTTCAAGGCATCTTGTGTTCAAATTTTATCTTTTTGTGACATATTCTGAAAAGTGAATTAAGTCATAAGTACTGAGTTGCATCTACACGTACGTATTTCTCAAAACTTTAAAAAAAACTTCCAACTTCCGCTTGAGCGACGGAACGTCAGTACGCACAACAGCCGACAAGTGTGTGTCTATTACTGATCAGTAATCACTTTAATGATTAAGAGCATAGAAATAGCCTCTTGTCGGTTGCTAAATTACAGATTATGCAGAATAAACTCAATAAACTCCTATACCTTGATATAGTTACAAAAACCTACTCATTATTTTGCTATGGACACATGACCAGAGTCACGTAACAGTTACAGACCAATTAGAAACATGTTCGTACGCCGAGACATAGGTCTAGAGATATGAACGTTCGTATCCGGAGCCACTGTCTTGAAATTTAGTACATGTATAAGACAACCTATTATATAAGTAACAAAATACTTATCTTTCGTATCGGTACGAATAATCCCATCAATCAGTACTAAAGTTCCCAATTTTCGGAACGAAAACTACAAAAGGACTACTGTCCGCGCTGCTCACTTCGGAAAGTGGATAAATGCGATTTTGATAACTTTGTCATGCAAAAATTCAGATAAAATATATATCACTGAATAGATCTCGCTTAGTCGTAAATTTTGGTATATGTTACATGGTCGAGGGTTTATGCAATAAAATTATACAGACAATTTAAATTTTAGATGGGACGTTTTCTATGTTAAATTTCAGCCCGACGTCGCCGAGTTTAACATTGAGCCTATGGAGAGCGTCACGACGTCATGGGAAAAATTAGCATGGGAAATAGCCCATCTAAAATTTGGTTTGTCAATTAATTTTGATTGCGTGCACTGATTCTCATATAACTTACACCAAAATTTCAACTAAGTGAGATCTACTGAATGGTATGAATTTTATTTAAAGGTTTACATGATGGAATAGTCAAAATCGCGTTAATCCAGTTTCTGAAGTGAGCCGCGCAGATAGTAAGTACGAAAAGAAATCTGTACGAAAAATCCCGACAGCCTGTGAATACACCCCATGTATCAGTGTATGCCATTCCACCCCACCTTGAATTAATCAGACCAAATACCATACTTTCTTATGGGCTTGTCTTTTTCTTTCATTAGAACAATCTAGGAGAGAAAGTTCATTGTTTTCAGTCAAGGATAGAGGAGTTATTATCAAAAAAGGTCAGAGAAAATTCGAGTCAACCTAACTCCAACTGCAGTTTTCACTTACATAAATAACGATTTCAGAGAATGTGGACTAAATTTGCATCTTAAATACTTATACATTGAATAAATAAAATAAAAACTTGTTGATCGTTTTTCAACTTTCGAGGTGGCATCTCGCGAGAGTTTGCTCGATACCGGTTACGCGCTGTTTCGTTTGCTGTCCTTCTCGCAATGAATCGTTTCGTACTGCTATTTGTCTTCGTCTTTATTTATCTATTTATTTATTTCCTTTATTTGTACAGGATAGCACATTTAGCTACAAAATGAACTAGTTTACAATGTGGTCCTGTCTTAAAAATATGTACATAATATGAATTATGGCAAAGCCATTGTGAGGACGCAGATGAATTATGATTTCAATGATTTTTCACCATACATCATCATGTCATTTGATATTTTTACTAAGTTAATAATAAACAAAATACGTCATACAATATGTGTTCTTGTTATTCTTTCCAGCATCTTTTTTACTTTATCAGTCTTACGTTTTTTTGTTTTTTTTTTTTTTTTGTTTTTTTTTTTTTGAAATCCATTATCATCTACAGGAGAGGGGATCGACAGCATGCAAATAACTCGTAAATGCGGGGAAACAATAGCAATGTCGGCCGGTTTGATGTCACAAAACAATCAGTAAACATGAAATCGCAATGCTTAATGACAGATGAGAAGAGATCTTGAAAGTGATGTAATCTTAATCTATGTATATATTGTAAGTCCTTGGACCTTGACGAAAACCAAGGAAAAGAGAACTCGGGCAAGAAAATTGTGGGCACAAACCATTAAACTAAAAAAAATGTAAAAAAGGAATTTTACTTTTTTTTCTGAAGTATTTACAAGATATTGTAAGATTTACATGTATCTTGACTATTCAATTCAATTAAACCTTAAATGTTTATTTTTCAAATTTCATTGGGTGATGAAATGTCAGTTGTCGTATCAGGAATATGTACAAATGTATACCCCCCTCCCCCCTTGCACCCCTCTTACTTTCACCGGAAAAATTAACATTCAATATGTAGAAGAAAGAAAGCCTCCTTTTTGGCGCCGTCTTTAGTGTTATCAGCAATATATCGTTTTATGGGATGGCCTGGAGAAGAGGGTTATATTTAAAAAAAAAATCCAGTATAATATTAGTATCAAAGGATATTTTCCAATTTAATATATGAAGACAAAATTCATTCCTTTACTATAAAAGAGGGTGAGAGGGATCGAGGAGAGGAAGAAGAGGGAGGAAGGAGAGAGGGGGAGCGTGAGGAGGAGGGAGGGGGTATGGGAGGGGGAGGTTAAGGGGGCGGAGAGAGGTACCCCTTGTTTGTTCCCCAACCCCATCAAAGGCAAGGATGAAAGGGAGGGGATGAAGGGGAAAGGAGGGAGCCGGGAGATGTAAGGAGGTGGGAGAGGGGAGGAAGGGGATGGGACGGGGGAGAGAAATATTCGGAGTAGAAATTCACCCCCTGTCACCCCCTCCCTCCATAATAACAATCAACCCCCCCCCCTCTTTCTAAATGAAGAATCTGAAGCCTTCACCCCTCCTCCTTTTTGAATAACCCTGGATCCGCCTATGATTTACCTCCAAGGGGGAAAATACCCAGCCTTATTTTATGCTTTGAACATAGCCCCAGTTTGTGTTTACCTATATGCACTAAGTACTGTTAATGATGACGTAAGTTGTGACGCGTTGTGTACAGTATCGTAGGCAGCAGACATTTTAAAGTTTGTGTTGGGATTTACACTGCATAGATTTCCTGAAGATTCTACATGTAGATCTTATATATGTGGAGAGAAACCACATTATTCGATCTACAGGTATCAAAATATCAGCTGTAAATCATCCTCGAAAGCAGAATGAAGTTCGGTAAGTCGCTGATAGCACTGATATTTTTTGTTTGTATTTTCGTCCCATGATCCCAGCATTATGAGTTTATCCATGGATTTGTCTGAGGGAGCTGTCGATGAAAGAAAAATCCGCGAAATAAAGGTTATGCTGACGTCGCATGCTGACGTCACGTTGTAATGTTCAAAGAGGATATTCGGACTAAACATGATATATGTTGGAAATGAAAGTGCAATGTCAGTATTACGTGAAGCAAAGTACAAAACATACATTGGGACACTGGAGAAGTAAGCCAAACGGAGAATACTCAAAGGAGATTGAGAAATCATGGTCATCGATGGGTTTCATTCTGTCGTCAAGTGACATTGTCAAAAAAATAAGCTTGCACTTCACGCCGATCAAATGGGCAATGGGGAGAATGACGTCATTGACCACGGTTTTGGAACCTATAGGTATAGCATAGAATTCAATTGAAAAACACGATTTTTCCTATATATATACACGTGTTACCTTGATGAGGACTACGTCCGCGCCTGCGGCGCGGACTGCGTCCTCTATGAAGGAAATTAAGTCCATTATAATATGAATCAAGGCAAAGCCTTTTTGTGCGAGCGGAGAGAAAATAAATATGATTTTAGACTATGACGGTTTATCCTATCTTACAAAACTTTCTGTTTGGTGATTGCCAAAAAAAAAAAAAAAAAAAAAAAGGCAGTATAAGGCGAGTGGAAACACAGAGGCATTTGTAAAATTGGTCTAGACCAGCAGATGAACATTTTTAGGGGGGGGGGGGGGGGGGTGGGGCTTAGAATATGGTTCTTTGTACGTTCCTGTTTTGGCCTTGACCGGCAAATATTAGATTAGGTTGAGGGGGGGGGGGGATTCCAGTCAAATTTACAGAAAAATACGAGCAAACACAAAAGGTGTATGGTTTTGAAACTTTATATCAACGATCTAGTTTAAAGAGCTCAACTAGAACTGGTCAGACCAACATACAGACCTGGTTATATTTCCTACATGTGATTTTTTTTATTTCAAGCCATTTTAATTTTGTTATAAAACGGTTAAATGGAAATAAATAACTCATTGCATATCGCCCAAAAGAAAAAAATCCATATCGCCGATGTCAGATACAATCGTCCAAAGCCTGTTTCATAACATTTCAATAAAGAAAACCACTTTAATATCGGACATCAAAATTATAATTTTGGAGAAATGTTCGGATGCCTCCAAATATTATCGCAAAATCCGAGAAGTGTTCTGGATTGAGAAACTTAATAGCGAGCGGAGCTCGCTGCAAAGGCCCGAAGGGCCTTTGCGAGCGAAGCTCGCCCTTATGGTAACGCGTATACACTTACCTTAGTGAGAAAATATGCTAAATCAAAGAATAAGAATGTACTACTATGCTTTCAAAAACTTTCGTCCCCTCGCAGACAGAGTTACTGCGGAGATGCTGAATATTGCCATTTAATTTTTTTTTTCGACTCCGAGTATACGTATATGTTATACTCAATTTTTGTTTACAAGTTAAATCTATTGACATAATTTTTCGTAAAGCAGATTACGAAATAGCATCGACAACTCGGCGTAACCGCGGAATCTTTTTAGGAAAGCCGACATCTTCGTTTGAGTATTTTGTTTACTGTGCTTCTATGACGTCATTGACGTCATCGCGCCAAATTCTTAATGTCACTTTGACGTTGTAAGATTTTCCTTTAATGGGCGTATTTTGCTTGACGTAAACGCTTCTAAAAAGGTCAATAAACCGGCCAAAGTATTCCCATGGGCGATTTTGTGATCAATCCGGATGGCTTCACGTTATTAAGTTTCTCAATCCAGAACACTTCTCGGATTTTACGATAATATTTGGAGGCATCCGAACATTTCTCCAAAATTATAATTTTGATGTCCGATATTAAAGTGGTTTTCTTTATTAAAATGTTATGAAACAGGCCTTGGACGATTGTATCTGACATCGGCGAGATGGATTTTTTTCTTTTGGGCGATATGCAATGAGTTATTTATTTTCATTTAACCGTTTTATAACAAAATCAAAATGGCTTGAAATAAAAAAAAATCACATGTAGGAAATATAACCAGGTCTGTTTATAAATCCTTGGTCTGACCAGTTCTAGCTGAGCTCTTTAAACTAGATCGTTAATATAAAGTTTCAAAATCATACACCTTTTGTGTTTGCTCGTATTTTTCTGTAAATTTGACTGGAATCCCCCCCCCCCCCTCAACCTAATCTAATATTTGCCGGTCAAGGCCAAAACAGGAACGTACAAAGAACCATATTTTAAGCCCCCCCCCCCCCCCCCTTAAAATGTTCATCTGCTGGTCTAGACCAGTTTTATAAATGCCTCTGTGTTTCCACTCGACTTATACTGCCTTTTTTTTTTTTTTTTTTTTTTTTGGCAATCACCAAACAGAAAGTTTTGTAAGATAGGATAAACCGTCATAGTCTAAAATCATATTTATTTTCTCTCCGCTCGCACAAAAAGGCTTTGCCTTGATTCATATTAACGTGAAGCCATCCGGATTAAACACAAAATCGCCCATGGGAATACTTTGGCCGGTTTATTGACCTTTTTAGAAGCGTTTAAGTCAAGCAAAATACGTCCATTAAAGGAAAATCTTACAACGTCAAAGTGACATTAAGAATTTGGCGCGATGACGTCAATGACGTCATAGAAGCACAGTAAACAAAATACTCAAACGAAGATGTCGGCTTTCCTAAAAAGATTCCGCGGTTACGCCGAGTTGTCGATGCTATTTCGTAATCTGCTTTACGAAAAATTATGTCAATAAATTTAACTTGTAAACAAAAATTGAGTATAACATATACGTATACTCGGAGTCGAAAAAAAAAATTAAATGGCAATATTCAGCATCTCCGCAGTAACTCTGTCTGCGAGGGGACGAAAATTTTTGAAAGCATAGTAGTACATTCTCATTCTTTGATTCAGCATATTTTCTCAATAAGGTAAGTGTATACGCGTTACCATAAGGGCGAGCTTCGCTCGCAAAGGCCCTTCGGGCCTTTGCAGCGAGCTCCGCTCGCTATCACCTTAATGAAATAAAGTCTTCTTCTTCCTTGACGATGCTGTCCTCAAAGCAAATTGATCACATTAAAATCCTTATAAACAGTTTAAAACTTGAACTCCCTGCAATGATGAATACATATACACATTACGGTATGTTAATTGGTTGGGGTTTAGTGTGCAATTTTTGATCTGGTTAATCAAGACTCCAAAGTAGGTCTTTAAGCATTGGTGTTATACAGCCTGGTGTTCTCTCATTGTAGTTGCCCTTGACGTGTCTTGCTGCTCGTCTCTGGACACTACATAGCAATTGTATTTCGATGGGAATTCTCACGGTTTCGCTTTGCCTTCTCGACTTTGAGACTGAATAACGGTTAGGTACTTCTTTGATGTTTATAATTAAGTACCCGAAACGTGCATGTCTGATCCAGGCTGCACATTCATCTGTTTATAAATGATGCTACTGAATTTGAAGACATATAGCATTTGCTGTGTCCGTTTTGTCGGAAAGTCCTTGATCCTGTTCCATGAATTCCCTCTGACACCATAGTAATGGAGTTTGTGCAAGAGTCGTTGATGTGGTACGTTGAAAAGGAACTTTGAATAGTTTTATGTCTACCTGTTCTTCAATGGCCAGAGACTTGGTCATGTTGTCTACTGTGATCAATAGTTACGACCCACAGGATCTTCTTGGCCTAAAGCCGTGCTGCTGGTCTGGTTACTGTCGCAATGATTCATGATCTAACTGTAGACTACATGTACATGTTCCAGTAACTTAGGGAGACTGGGCGGTAGATTGAAGCTCTTCTTTCTCTTATATGGGGACAATCGAAGCTGCTGGAATAGTTTTGTCATGATTGGTGAAAGTTCTGTTGCAAAGACATGTAGGTATCTCCTGCAGCTTTGTGAACATTAGGGCACTTCAGATGTTCATGCCCACCATTGTTACTTTCATGGATGGTGATCATTGTTGTGTGGGGGCTGTCTCCTTTGGATGGCACTGTGAGAGGTCCTCCTCGGTATAAACCGAGTGAACCTTTGTGTAGACCTTCGAATAACTGAATTGTACTTCTACGATGTTTATTTGTGTAAACCTGTACACGTGTAAATCGTGAAAACCTATGTGTAAACCGAGTGTCTCTGTGTAAGAGTCCATCATAGCCTTTGAGCGGAGATACGCCACTATAAACAGTCCTGGTTTTTTTTTTTTTTTTTTTTTTTTTTTTTTTTTTTTTTTTTTTTAATGTAGGGCCAGAATCTCTTTTAATCTTGCAGGAATTTGTCTTTGACTAGGCGACTTGTAATATCTTGCCAAGTCATTCTTGTTGTTGGATTTTCTAGCTCTTTTAATATGTGCTCTCTTTTTGCTATTTAGGTAGGTATATATTTATCCACGGACGTGTTACTTTGATCGAGCGAATTTATTTGGTGTTTCCTAATCAAGGTATTTTGACGATCCCTTATTATTTTACCCCATCTCGTTGACATCCATGATATCGCGCACTCAGTCTTAAAGTGTTCTATCTCCATTTTTATCAAAACTGAGTTGAGCATGTCATTTGAACCGCTATCTGTTATATCTCCTTAACTTACCTAACTTAAAATATGAGGCGTAAAAGCCATCGAATTTTTAACTTTTTAATTTCGGAGCTATAACAAAGTGTTCTATGTCCTTTCTTTCTTTGTAACGAAAGTGTATCTAAAAGCTTAATGGAAGAGTGTTCTATTTCCAAAAGATCAAAGGAAGCCGACAGAGTTTTGTTCTATCTCCAATAAAATTGTATGGAAGTTTTGTAAGTTGTTAGTAAGAAGTGTTCTAACTCTATTTTTGGGCATCTCTATTGAAGAAGATATAAATGCGCTAAAGAAGATCCTGACGATAATCTCAACAGCGCACCAACTTGAGCATCGACGGACCCCTAGCAAGATAGAGGTGGGATCAGGTGCCCGGGAGGAGTAAGCATCCCCTGTTGTCTAGCCGCACAATCCGTTGATGTTTTGAGAACTATAATTTTGTGTTTCATTATATATTACAAAAATATTGCTTTCCTCAAATTTTCATGGTGTACAATTAGTATTACTATCATTTCCAGGCACCTAAAACTTCAAAAAGTCGATTTTCTCGAGTCGAAATGTGTCAAATGGTAGTCATCGAAATTAAAGGAGGTTAACATCTTAGCCCCATCCCTCCAATGCTATTTTGAACATAGATTTTATTTGGATATGCTACTGAATCGACCCTACAGGAAATTTGGAGCCGCACACTTTCTGTAAAGTAAATGCAGAAATTTAAATTTTTGAAAATAAAACCAATGGGCGCCAGTGAAATGAATTTTAGCGGCTTATGAAAAGCACTTTGACTGGAAGCATCACTGATAAGGATTTTTAAAATATTCGAAACACGCGTCTGGTGAAAATTGGTTTGAAATTTTCTTCAAGAAGGTATAGAGTTGGAACACTTCCTTATTATTATAGAACACTATGATACTGAGTGTGCGATATCATTATATTCTTTATATTGGTTCCTATTGGCCCGTTCCCAAAGAAAGATCTCCACTGGTTTCATAGCTGCATCACATAGATGCCATCATGATCAGCTTTACCAATAAGCGGGGTACTTCTGAAATGATATTTCATTCATGAATGTTTAATGATGTCGATGGGGATTTTGGGGATCTTTGTTGCTATTAGATTTTTTATCTTTTTTTTTTATTCAGGACGCTTGTTAGTGTGGCTATTTTGTGTGTGTCCGTCAATTGTTGTTGTTTGTGTGAGTGTGTGTGTGTGTGTGTGTGTTAGGGTGGGTTTGTGAGGGAGGGTGTGTATGTGTGTTTGTCACTGCAACGTGGTCTTATCGGGGTCTTTTTCTCATCATATATTAAATGACTAGAGTAAGCCAACTCAAGTGAACCAGACAGGCATTTTCATACTTCATACACTATAACTGTTCGTAATGACTTTAGATGAGTGTTGCTGAGACCCCTGACTTGGTATCCTTCAACCAGAGCCCGTCTTCACTCTATTTCTTGACCGTCATTATAAGTAACCCTGGCATGACCCGTGGGAGCTATAACATTGGTTTTTAATCTTTCAGGGGATTTTTTTTTTTAATCAAAATTATGAACGCCTGCCACTCGTCACATAAGAGGCAAGTTTGACTGCGGTGACGTATTCCGAATAGACAAGTTTTAGGATTGATTCAACCTTTCAAAGGCAGGGTTTTTCAACCGAGTGGTCATTAATATGCATACCTGAGCGACGTAGGTTCGGTAGGCGTGATATATACCTGCTTTGATGATAGCGGTGTCAATTCAAGTGATGTTCCTAGAATCGCGAGCAGTGTGTTACATCAAACACTTACCGACAGGTAAATTTGATTATGCTAATGTGATACCCCAATATTATGCTATCCGTTTTAAAGGCCGACGGGGGACTATTAAAGGGGACAGGTAAATTTTCTGTCATTTCCTCACTGACCGCTATAGGGTTAACATCTCTTACTGGTATCTGGTTGGTTCCCTTTAATCCTTTTACCCCTATCAATTTTTGATTGGCAGCTTAAACAGATGAGAGTCGGGTATCTTATTAGCATAATAAAGGATTACCTGTCGGTTTGTCTTTGATGTAATACGCCTTTCGCAGACGGTGTTGTCCTCAAAGACGGTATGCCACGCCTATCACGCTTATGTCACTCAGGTGTACCTATTAACGACCGGGTGGTTCTCAACGTCGGCCTTTAAGCTGTCAATCAAAATTTGGGAGGGGAATAAGGAATAAATCAGACCAATCAGATAGCGATTAAAAATGTTAACCCTACAGCGGTCAATGAGGAAATGACAGAAAATTAACATGTCTTCTTTTATAGTCCCCACCCGGCCTTTAAGAACCACTGTATGAAATGGGAAAGACAAATCAAGTCATTAGAAGTAATTGACATGCTTTATAATCATATTCCATTAGTGGTTCTTTTATGGTTGCTTGTTTTATTTCGTAAATGTCATCTAAAATGAATTCCGTTTTCACGAAAAGTCAGCACAGCGCGTTCAATTCAAGTCATTTGTCTTCTTCATTTTATTCTGTTATCCTCTTTGTTGTTTTGACTTTATTACTAGTATTGGTCCTTTCAGTGCGGATTATAAATATTAACGCTTGTTTATTTGAGCTTTTATTTGGTTGCTAGCTTATCTTTGTGTTCATTTGGTAGCCAGTTTAAATTCTGTCTCGGTGTTGCCATCTACAATGGATAGCGTTTTCAGCCAAATGTGCAATGAATTCATCAGTCTCCATCCTTTTATGTAATTTCCTTCGTGTTTCAAATGTGTAATGCCTTGTTTGTTGGTCGTCTTGATGTGGCTGTTTTCGTTGTCTCCATCTGTTCGTGTTCCTAGTTTAATATACTCCCCCCTCCTTTCTTTTTGTCTCATACACGTGTGTTCCCCTGTGGTCACTAGATCGTCATTTTGTTGGAGATTTCCACCTTGTTTTTCTTGGAGGGAGTAAGCCAAACCAAGATCAACCAGATAAACTGTTTTTGAAGTTTGCACGACAGACCAAGATGAACCAGATAGGTGTGCTTTGGTACTATACGTACCTTGATCGGAGATTACAAAACATTTACTTCTTGGACGTAAGGCAAAGAAAGTGAACCATTCTTACGTATTTTGAAATTCAGTGCCATCATTGGTACACGAACTTGTTGACCGGAGTTTACACATCACACCAAGTGAACCATATAGATTTGTTTGTTTTGATGTTTTGGGATTCAATCTAATCAGTGGCACTGAATGTAAGTTAAAACAAGGGAACTGTAATTCTAAGAAATCTTGGGGAGGTGTTTTTTAAAGTGAAAATACACAAAGTGTTACTTACCATGTGAAATGTGTGGTTTATATTTCACGTCGGAAATAATACATGTGCTTACATAATATATATATATGATGTATAGTGTGCACAATATCCTGTTTCTATTTCTTCCTCAATCCACTTACTAGTATATACAAGATCAGTGACAGGAAGGGAATGTTTGTTATACCATACTGCCCCTGTATTATCATGCCCCGTTCACGTATAGAAATGTCTCTTGGTCTGTCTGCTTGTTTGTTAGTTTGTCTGTAGAAAAGCTAGCTATTTACATTTGTGAAGAATATGTTCTATTGAAATTAATTTAGTGCACCATATGTGCATTTCAATCAGTGATGTTCGAGGTCGACAGTGAGTAAATCCTAATAATTAATACATGTACGTACATGTATTTTAAGAGCGAAATTCTAAATATAGCATAAATTGTACACCAAAGAGTCAGCTAAGGACAGAGCTATGTCATGTAAGAGATACTCCTTACTTTCAAAATATTTATCTAATTTAGTAAATAGTATGCAATTAAAGCATACCATTGAGGGTCCCTGTAACAAAAACGAAACGAAACGAAACGAAACAAATCGAAACGAAACAAAACAAATCGATACGAAACGAAACAGATCGAAACGAAACGAAACAGATCGAAACGAAACGAAACGAAACGAAACAGATCGAAACGAAACGAAACAGATCGAAACGAAACGAAACAAAACATAAAACTTAAAGAATATGAGAAAAAGAGGAAAAATTACCGAGAACGAATATTTGAAGACAAGATCAGCATGTAATATTGTCTTAATTCACTTAATCTACATTTGTAACTAGTGCCAAGAGGGTTTCTTGAAAGAGTCAAAGTTGACAATTAAAAATAGTAAATGTCAAATGCCATCCATGTATTTAAGAGGAATAAAGGCTGAGGGGATAGGAACCACGCTATAACACCGTTATGAGATCAGAAGACTGTGGGGGGGGGGGGGCACATTTCAGGGAAAAAAACTTAACCTTTTTCAAACGAAATGTGCCACCCCCCCCCCCCCCCCCACCCCCCCCCCCCCCCACCCCCACCCCCCCCCCCCCCCCCAGTATTCTCATTTTTTCTGATAAAGTTTCCAAATACAAATAACGGAACAGTTCCGTTCCCTCTGTACTAGACTCCTCCCTACTAAATAATACATGTATTTCAAGGTTATCCATCCCGTTCACTCTCCTTTAATCCTTTAAATGCAATTGTGCTATATACTGTATATATTATGTTTTAATCGTCAACTTTGACCCTTTAAAAAACCCTCCAGCCATAAGAACTAATGGCTGAAGGCTATGATACATGCACATATTGACATCCGTGCTAGGTCTCTGCATTTACATAAATTTTTCTCAAGTTCTTCAAGATTTATGTTTTGTTTCGTTTCGTTTCGATCTGTTTCGTTTCGTTTTGTTTCGTTTCGTTTCGATCTGTTTCGTTTCGTTTCGATTTGTTTCGTTTCGTTTCGATTTGTTTCGTTTCGTTTCGTTTTTGTTTCGTTTTGCACTTTACAGGGACCCTACCATTGAGGGAGTTAGCACGATTCTGGTTACCCGAGACAAGACCTATTTCCCGAAGCGAAACCTCAATGGTATACTTATACTGTCTTATTATACCGTCAATGTGACGTCACCATGAAGCTCCGCCCCATTTCGGAACTGATACCCATCTTACTAACGAATCCTCTGCAGGGATATAGTCTTTTCAGGCGAATTGCAGCTACACGGGCAGGAACACGTTACGTCGCCTTACAGTACCGTTGTCAGAAGTATTTAAAGTTCTGCACTTAAAACCGTCCGTTGACATTATGCAACAGGTGAGGATATGTTGGAAACCATCCGTTGTCATGAAAATTATCGACAAAATGTCAGTAAAATCACAAATAAATCATTAGGTAACCGGTGATTTCTTTTAAAAAGCCAACGGGGGGTAGCCACACGCTTCAGTAATACATTATTACCATGAAATGAATAAAACTCCTTTTATGTTATGAGGAGATCTAATTGGCGATGACCTACTGTCAGCAACGAAAACGGAAATTTGAACAGGAAAACTATCCTGTCTCTTAATTATTTGATTTTATATACCAATTTTATGTAGAAAATTATCGACAACATTATACAAACAATATATATGAATGGCCGTCGTTTACATTGTATATTTATTGTATTCTTTGATTATTTGATAAAGTATGTCCGTTGTTATGACAAGACAAGAAGATATGGTCTGTTGTCATGACTCTTAACGGTATTTGGGCATGAATGGGGAATTGAATCTTTATTTCGAATCTTGGGCTGAGCAATTAAATTAGTTTAGTTAATTCTTAAAGTATTCAGCTCTCATTTTTTGTAAAGCTGTAAAGGAGGATATCATATAATTTTCAGGTCACGTGAACATAGATCTTATAGAATAGATTTAAAATTGAAAATATGATTCATGAATTTGAAGAGGTGTAGTATAAGTTCATGAATTTATACATTGATCAATTAAACAACAATTGTTAAAGGGAAATTGAAGTCATATATAGCGTTAAAAACAAAGACATCAAATATCGGTCATTGAAGACATTTTGATAGCCTCAGCCTTTATCACGTAATTGTTCCGAACAATCATAACATGAAATCGCTCTTTGATCTAGAATTTTCGCATGCTTTTTTGTCCCAGAAACAATAAGATTCTTACCTACTGATAGGTTATTAGGCACCGTTTTATCGAAGGGACAAAATGATATCAAATGCACAAAAATGAATATAAACGTACAAAGTAATTAAATACTTGTAATAAATGGCCATTATAATTTTGCCCATAGTAGCTCCTATAACTGCTATACACTTACTGGAGACCCCCCGCCGAAAAAAAAACAACTTGTGTTGTTGTAGTCTTTGAATTCCCCTAAAGCAGATTTCCCTCGCCTACCATTAATGGTTTGGATTTTCTCTTTGAAACATTAAATTTATAATTTTGCATTCAATAGAGATCTTCGATGGAGGTATGATATAGACCTTACATGTGTATCTCAGGTGATGATGAAAATTGTAGTTGATATGTTATTTACATTTGTGTGTGTCTGTATGTAAGTTCGTGTGTTTTTTTTATGTCAGCGTCGATATCGGTGTCTCCGTCTGCCTGCGAGTGAATTCTTTTGTCCGCGTTTGTTAGCATGTGTGTTTGTATGTGAGTGAGTGCATCTGTCTGTGTCTTTTGTGTGTGTGTCTGTCTATATACATGCCTGTCTGTCCGTTTGTTTTTGCGTATGTCTGTGTATACCCTGTGTCTGTAAGTCTGTCGTTTTGCGCATGTCTGTGTATGTCTTTCAGGATGTTCCTTTCAGGATGTTCATGTCTGTGTTTTGATCAGTGTCTGTCTTTGAGTCTGTCTGTGTGAATCTCTTTTTGTTTCTTCCTGTGTCTGTTTTTCTGTGATTGCTTGACTATGTGTGTATTATCTGCTTGACATGATGAGAGGTTTTTGTCAAGAAAGAGATATTGACCTATAGTCTGATTTTTTCGTCTGTTTTGCATGCTGTGATAAACTGTGGATTTACTGAAATCAAAGTCAATACATGTTTTTGTTTGTGTGTGTGTGAGTACATCTGTGTATGTCTGTTTACCTGTCTGTCCGTCTGCCTATGTATATCTTTCTGTATGAGTGTGTCTGTTGATGAATGTATTTGTCTGTATATATGTATTTGTCTGAATATATATGAATTTGTTTAAAACCCCGTATATGTGTGAGTGTCTAACCCTCCCCCTCCCAGAAACCTCTTACATATTCTACAAAAGAAAAATAGGAAAAATAGGTAAAAAATAGGAAAAACGGGCCCTGTCCAAACCTCCTTAGAGAAGACAGGGCCCCGACCACCTGTCCTCTCTGAATGTCAGTCGGACTCCTCGGGTGATAACATATATGAGCTCGCTACAGCCGGCAGAACACGGACTGTATTACGCACGTCCTCTTTTTATATTCATTTACATATTCATCTGTGTTGCTTGGACCCCTGTGTTTTACGGTCTTGTTTGCGTGTGGTCATCTAACAGTGAGGAGGTTGTTTTACACCATAAATGTGCGTTCTTCGAGACCTCTGGGAAATCGGAATAGTGGGAGGGTTGTGCGCACGTAATCCAGGATAACCACACCGTCTGCTATCTACGTGGCAGATGGCCGTCCTAAGTCGGCACCGGTTGTCCATTGGTCTCGTTGGTTTATATGCAGTCTTTTATGTTTCATGTTTCTATGGTGTGAGTTGGTGTTCCTTGTCCCTTTTGCGTCTCTTTCTGTGGGTGTCTGTTCTGTGTTTTTGCATGGGTGTTTTGGGATTTTTGCTGTGGGTGCTGCAACCTAGTGTTGTTGGAGATCCCCTCCTTTCTTCTTCTCTATTGGGAAAATCCATGCTGATATGAGGAAAGTCTAATATATAGCGGAATATCTCCAAGGGGAAGAAACCTCTTATATAGCAAATTTTCCTATGAGAAAACTACATGCATTACACCGGTTTATGATACACTTATAAAGTAAGATACTGTATACATTCAAATTTTCGCCTCCATTTATATTTTACCCTTTTCACCCATAGCCCAGAAGATGAATTTAAGACGGGACGAATAAAATTTAATGTTAAGGATATCTTAACAAAATGGATGATTCGGCGAATTCAATTCTGGGCAAATCAGTCTCCATTCGAAATTAGTTGAAAATTAAATTGTGCGTATTGATTGATGAATTTTAATTATTAGTATCATAGTATCATTCCATCCATTAGAATATAAAAGCAGACAACGGACATCTGACAACGGACAGAACTTTCGCAACATGGATTGACAACGGACTAATTTTAGAAAAGTCCCAAAAAAGTGGTCCAAAATTGAATTCGTCATCATGACACTACCAGAGGAGCATTATATAGACTTGATATTTATTATTAGTATATTTCTGGAATAAGATAACCTGAATATTCAAAGATTTCAAGAAAAAGGAAGAATAACACATGTGCAGGACGTGGTGATCAAAGGACGCCAACTCGATCTCCTCTTTTCAAACTGTATATCAGTACCAGAAAAGCATATAAACCAATAGCTTAGTGTTATGACTACCCCCCATTGAATTTTCGAGTGTATTTCTTCTATAATTTCAGCGTTTATTAGAAAATCATACTTTCCACACATGCTCATTGTCACGACAACGGATGGTTTCCTTCATATCCTTACCTGTGGCATAATGTCAACGGACGGTTTTAAGTGCAGAACTTTAAATACTTCTGACAACGGTACTGTAAGGCGACGTAACGTGTTCCTGCCCGTGAGCTAGATTTAATGAGAATTCAGTAGAGGTATAGTTAAAGCAAACTGAAATTAAAATATATTTCCAGTCAGTGCAAAAGCACAGACATGGCCGAGGTTGGAACGTTGATCATCCCACCCGAGACTGATATTTTTCAATCCGGAACTCAAATGTGGTCCTTGATTATTTTTCTCGCACAATGAAACCTTCAAAGTCCTCTTGTTTACGCATCAGAATGACTGAACGCCATGCTTAATGTGCACGTGAGATAACGTGCGTCACTTTGTCTGTGACGTCATAAAGGAACAATCAAAAGTGCCGGATCAGGTGTGCCGGATCGAATTCTCCAGCACTGCTGAAAAGGGGAATCAGCCTATCCAATGTGCCAGAGCAATGAGCAAATCCGATATTGTAGAAAGATAGATTTAGATTTAAAAATATTTGGAGACACTTAATTTAAGGAGGTCCAGGGCAGCCAGACTAAATACAGTTCCTATCATTTAATTTTCCTAATAATTATATATGTTAATAATTGAAACATACTTTTTCTAAATGCAAAGTTTCATAAATGTTTTACCGTTAGTTTGGAAGCTATGAACGTACATATATATCCATTGAAAGCCCCAAAATGGGCCGTAAATGTGACGTTAAAATTATCACACTTTACAGTTACAAATCTTCTGTAAAAGCTGAATATTAATAAGCTCTGTATTTTTCATTTAGATATGATGTGGGCAATCGGATATGTATAGAATTATAAATGATCACTAAGACTTTTGAAAGAAATTTGTCGAAAGGAGATAAATATATGTCTATTCTCAGAACATCTTTGAGTTGTAAATTTTTAGTTATAAAGTCGGTTTATCCGAAATCCTATGATTTATTTTCCGTAAAAACTTGATATTATCTTCTTCATATGTCAAGTAAAACACCGATACGTTCCTAATGAACTTTGACCGTTAGTTTTTAAGTTATAGTGATTTTGTTACCCCCTCCCCCTTATTTTTACGTTTACCTAATGCTGACGTTCTTGCGAAAAACGCGCCAATGTCGCCGTTTCTATTATGACGTCATAATTGATCTAGAGTTTTCCGATGGAGTTCTTTCGGATACTGTTTTGGACCCCCTTAATGTATGGCCAAAATATGCCTCCTCTGTTTTTTGCAGTGCGGTCAACATGCTTAAGCATGATATGAGTTTGCTCTGAAATTCCTCATTTTGTGGTCTTTTTTGTCAACATTCGTAAAACTATCACTGGCTCGCTACCGATTGTATTCCTCAATTTTTATTTCAAATAATACAGGTTTTTTCGATGCATCTCCAATCAAGTATTTTCAATTCAAGATGCAAGATTGTTTAAGTTTATGAATTTCAATATACACAGATGGGAGTTAGAGTTGGAATTGTCTGACACACTTTGACTTTCAAGCGATTTTCAGTATGCAACAAATTCTGAGTCCTAACGTTGCTTTGGGGGAGTTTGTGGGGTATTCTGGCTGGAAATGCTATGCAATCATAAGTGACATAACATTATAAAGATATTAAGTCATTTTGTTCAAGTAAAAAAATATTCTAATTATCTTATTTTCTCGAATGTATTCATTGAATCTAATAAATTTCTTTTTGGAGATCCCGAACGATTTTTAATTCTTAAATCAGACTTTTGAAAGCAAGGATTATGCGATGCTAGCTTACCTGCGCCTTGCGTGCGCAAGAGGCCATAAAACTTAGCAAACGATATCCTCGGGGATTTTGCAGTCCACCTGCAGAGATGCAATTTGGCTTTCGAGAACTATACATCATGTGTATGTTGTAATTATTGGACCCATTAAATTGAGTTAACTTTCATTGTTCTGAATTCCAAACCTACCAGCAGGAAGAACCATTTAACACAAAATCAAAATAAATGGTCTCAGAAGGAAAATACGAAATTGAGCAATTACGACAAAACCCGAAAAGACACTAAATTCTAAACTGACTTCGGGGCTCAACTAGAATAAGAACACATTTTAGCTGTCACTCAAGAGCATTGTTCTCGGCTAAGCATCACTCAAGGGTTAACCCTAGCACCAGCCCTAAGCCTACCAAATCACTTACTCCAACCCTATACCCCACTTCAACCCTACCCCTCACCCCAACCCTACACCTTATTCCAACCCTACCTCCACTCTAACCCTACCCCTAAACATCATTCCAACCCTACCCCTCACTCTAACCCTACCCCTAAACCTCATTACAACCCTACCTCTACTCCTTTCTCCAACTCTTCCTCTCACTCTAACCGTTCCTGTAACTCAAACTGTAGCCTTACTCCGTCAATCCAAGCCTACCTAGTAACCCTCACTCCACCCTACCTATCAAACAAACCCAGCCCCTACCCTCACTCCAACCCTACCACTTACTGTCCTCTCTGAATGTCAGTCGGACTCCTCGGGTGATAACATACATGAGCTCGCGGCGGCAGAGCACGGATTGCATTACGTACGCCCTCTTTTTATATCCATTTACATATTCATCTGTGTTGTTTGTGTGTGGTCATCTGACAGTGAGGAGGTTGTTTTACACCACAATTGTACGTTCTTCGAGACCTCTAGGTAATCGGAAAAGTGGGAGGGTTGTGCGCACGTAATCAAGGATAACCATACCTTCTGCTATTTCCGTGGCAGATGGCCGTCCTAAGTCGGCACCGGTTGCCCATTGGTCTCGTTGGTTTATGTGTAGTCCTTTGTGTTTGATGTTTCTGTGTTGTGCGTTGACGTTCCTTGTCCCTTGCGCGTCTCTTTCTGTGCTTGTCTGCTTTGTGTTTTTGCATTGGGTGTTTTGGGGTTTTGCTGTGGGTGCTACAACCTGGTGTTGTTGGAGATCCCCTCCTTTGTTTTACTCCAATCCTACCCCTCACATCAACCCTATACCTCACTCTAACCTGACTACTCACTTCAACTCAACCCTTATCCTCCCTCCAACCCCACCCTATCGCTCACTCGAATCCTATCCCTCACTTCAACCCTACCCCTTAATCCTCAATCCAACCATACCCCTAACCCTCACTCCGACCTTACGCCGCACGCCAACCCTACCACTATCCTCAGCCCTCACTCCAATCCTACCCCTATCCCTCACTCCAAACACTACCCCTACATTTCTATTAAACCCTACCCCTACCCTTCACTTCAACCTTACCCATATCCCCTACTCCAACCCTACCCATACCTATCACGACAACCCTATCCACCATCACTCGATATGTACCATTGCCTCTCACTTCAAACCTATCTCTCACTCCAACCCTAGCACTACGTCTCACTTACACCATACCCAAATCCCTTACTTCAACACTAAACCTATCCCTCACTACAACCATATCCCTTACTCCAACCCTACTCCTCACTCCAACCTACCCCAATCCCTAACTCCATATCTACCCCTCACTGCAACCGCACTCGCACTCTACCCCTTCTCCTGACACTAACCATAGCCCTTACTATAATCCCCCCTTACCGCAACCATACCTCTCGCTCAAACCCTTCACCTACCTCTCATTCCAAACCTGCCCCTACCCCTCACTTCAACCCTTGGCCTTTTCGAATCCAACTCTACGTCTCACTCCAACCCTACCCCTATCCCTCACTCCAACCCCTCCGTTAGCTACAATCCTACCCCTTACTTCATTCCTACCCCTTACTTCATTCATACCCCTCACCCCAATCCCTTACTCCAAACGCATCGCTATGCATCACTCCAACCCTACCCACAATCTAACCCTTCCTAATCCCTCGATACAAAACTACACATATCTTACTCCAACCCTACCCCTATCTATTACTTCAAACCTACCCCTACCTCTCTTCAACACTACCCCTGACACCGACCCTACCCTACCCTTACTTCTCACTTAAACCCTATCCTTCACTCCAACCCTACCTCTAACTTCAACCCTATTCTTACTTCTCACGTCAACCCTATCTCCCAATCTAACCTTACATCTACATCTAGTTTTAACCATATCCCAACCCCTCACACTAACACTTTCTTTACCCCTTACTTAATCCCTACCCCTATATCTTACTCAAACCCTTCCTCTACTTCTCACTCTTAACCCTACGCCTATCTTTCACTTCAACCTTAGCCCTCACTCCAACCCTAGAACAATCTTTCTTTATACACATACCCTTTTCTCTCCAACCCTACCCCTAACTTCAATTTCAACCCTATCGTTCACTTAAACACTACCTCTACCTCTCATTTCAACCCTACCTCTCACTCAAACCCTTCTCCTACATCTCATTTCAACAATATCCCTCACTCCAACCTTAGCGCTACCGTTCACATCAACACTACTCTTACCCCTCATTTCATCCCTACCCCTCACTCCAACCCTACCCTTACCTCTCAATTCAACCCTAATCCTCACTTCAACCCTACATCTCACTACAACCCTAGCCATACCTGTCACTACAACCCTACCCCTCATTCAAACTCTACCCCTACATCGTACATGTAGTTCAACCCTACCTCTACATCGCAATTGGACCCTATCCCTCACTTCATCCTTACCCCTACATCGCAACGGGACCCTACCCCTCCCTCCATCGCTACTCTTACTCTTACCATTAACTTTAACCCTACCCCTCACTTCAACCTTCCCCTCACTCTAACCCTTCTCCTTCCCTCAGTTCAACCCTGCCCTTACTTTACCCCTACCCCTACCTCTTACCTCAACCCTACCCCTCAATCGAACACTAACCCTACCTCTCACCTCAATTCTAGCCCTTACTCCATCAGAACCCCTACCTCTCAATTCAACCCTATCCCTCACTCCGCCTGAACCCTACCTCTCACTTCAGCCCTACCCCTCACTCCAACCCTACACCCACCTCTCACTTCAACCCTACCTCTCAAACCCTACCCCTACCTCTCACTCTATTTCTACCCTCACTATAACCCTTACCCCATCCCTCACTTCAACCCTGCATCATACCTCTCACTTCAACCCTTCCCCTAACTCCACCCTACCCTACCACTCACTTCATTCATACCCTCTCTCTAACCCTACCCCACCTCTCCCTTAACCCACTTCTGCTCGTGTGTGACACGCTGTTATCACAGTGACGTCGTCATGTTATTTCATAATAAGTATATTTTAAGAACTGGATAACTATCGTTTGAATCATAAACTCTTAGTTTTATTTTTCTTTATTATAGTATTTCACTTTTTAAAAAACAATGAGCAAAAACGAATTAGCTTAAATTTACATCACATACACTGTACTGATATAAATGGAATTCATTACATAACAAAATTATATGAAATAAATACATTTTGTAATAAATTTATTTCATGATTAAAATATTTATTTCATTACTGTAATTTATTTAGCAATGCAATAATTAACAATTTTGCAAAAGTATAAATGTTTCAGTTATAAAGATATTTCAGTCGGGGTATGGATATTTCAGCAATAATATAAATGTATCAGCCAATTATTTATATCTCAGATATGATTTTGTAAGATATGGTACACACTTTCAGATATGTAAATGGCTGATATAAATATTTCATTAGTTTAAACCGTATTTATTTGAAGAGAACATAATGCATGTGACAAAAATATAAACATCATAAGATTGGAAAACAAGGGGAGATCCACTTATGTGAATTGCTCTTAATAAATAAATATAAATATTTCATGGTACATGGTATTTTAGTCATGGTAAAAATATAATTCAGACATGGTATCAATATTTCAGTCATTGTATTAAGATATTTCAGGCATGCCGTCTATTTTTTTTTTTTTAATACCAATAGATTCCCGATGCTGAATACAATAATCATACTTGAAAATCTGACAGGAATCGGGACAAACTTCTGAAAACAATTTAGAATTTCCCAAAACACTTTAAGTTTTCGCCATATAACTATTTTAAAAATGTTAATGAAAGTTAACCGGGTGTCAGGCGTTGCATGACAATATACAATTAAAGTATACCATTGAGGGAGTTAGCATGATTCTGGTTTCCTCGGGACCAGACCTATTTCCCGAGGCGAAGCCGTCACGCGCTATAGCTCCGTCCCATTTCGACGTCACACGCTGTAGCTCCGCCCATTTCGAAGCTATTTCCCTAGGGAAATAGTCTTCTCGACTAACACACCCTTGGCAGGGAAATATTCTCATCAGGTGAGTTACAGCTAGTTTTAATGAGTATCTTTTTTATATAGGAAAAAAACAAGTAGAGGTGTAATAAATATGGATAATGACCACATCTCAATACACTGTACAAAATCGATAATTCAGAAAATATAAGTCGAAGGCATACAAAATCAAGGTAAAACTGGAACCATAGCAAACAAACAAAAAACCTCTACCACATAAAAAGTCGCGAATTCCGAATATTGGGGCGATACCAGGTGCCCAGGAAGAGTCAGCATCTCCTGTTTGCATTCAACACCCGTAGCGTCAATTCGGTATAATTGTCACATCCGATTACTTCATTTTCGGAAGATACAAGTACATTCTGTTGTTGGATGGTACAAATGGTCTAAGACAGAATATCATCCATGCTGAAGATGCTGACTCTTCCTGGGCACCTGGTCTCATTCCCATTTTGAGAGTTCGCTTCTTTTCATATGGTGGAGGTTTTTCCTTGTTTGCTTTGGTTCTTGTTTTATCCTGATTTTGTATGCCTTCGGTCTATGATTTTCTGAATTATCGATTTTGTACTGTATATTTGGAGATGGTCATTATCCATCTGAACGATAAGCACTAGTTAACAAACGTAACATAAAAACTTCCTAAAGCTTAGGGGGTACATGGTATAATACATATTTCAACTTCGTAACGATAATATAATATGAAGTAAACTTTATTTTAAAAGTTATCCGGTTCTCTAGCTCCAAAACTCAACTTTCATCATGAATTGGAGTTTTAGATTTAAAAAAAACAAGAGGGTTAAATTGGCGCTCTCCATGTTTGCGTCTTTCATTGCACTGCCTTCATCGCTATCGATATTTTTCTAAAGGGATTTCTATGTTTTATTTTTAAAAGTGTCATGAGTTTTCCTGGTAACATCTGAAGTTTATTTAATTTATTTATAGGAATGCAATCACGATCCAATTTCAATTACATGTACTTCCTTATTTGCATAATTGAAAACCTATGAACTTTTTTTCAACAGAATAGATTGTAACTTAAAACAGATGTTATGCCTTGTCTAAGTGAACCTGTTATCTACACAATCGTTTTTTGAAGTAACTGACTTCGACTTACATGTTTGAGCGACGTTTTCGTTTATAAAATCATCCAGTAGATTACAGTTCATATAAAGATATAACAAATATAAAGACGTAAAAGATATCAAGAAATGGAGAGTTTCTATATACATCAATGACACACAATGTTTTAATATGTGGAATTCATGACTAACGAGTATGAAAAACTTGATAAAAAAAATCGTTAAATTCAATGAGGTCCATATGGATACCCATGTCTATTGTCTGAAAATACGGTGAAGTTACGTCCCCTGTCAGAGAGTGACGCTAAATGTCGGCCTCTATCACCCTCCTCCCGCTTTGTGTGCTCGTCGTTACTAGAGCTGTGCGAAGAGGAACCGGAAATTGGCGAGTGTGGCCGACGGAAATAATCGTACGCACCGCTGGATAAGGAAGGCAGAGAACGGAGGCTGAAAAAATAAAATCTTTATTGTTGAAAATAAGAAAAATGAAATGACAACATAAATGTAAACTACAGTGCACAAAATTTTTATGATGCTAATAGCAAAATGAGAAATTCAAAATCATCCAGGCTAATATTTATATGTTCATTGCTTTATCCATCAGTCTGTCCGTCATAAAAACCTACTTTAGATACTAAGGGATAGAGATTTTACGTTAAAAATGAGTTTTCCTCGTGACAAAAAATCTCTTGATACAAGAAAGGTTTGACATTCTGACCTTGAACGTGGCGTTTGTAGACTTTTTAAGGAATTTAAAGTGGTGAAAAAATGTTATTTTATAATTGAAAGATGCTGAATCAAAAGGAAGAATAGGCGTTTCACATTCAAGATTATGAATAAACATCCTACATCTGTTCTCATTCGCACTACAGTTAAATTGTTATCTATTACACTTTTATTTAAAAAAAAATCATTCACCTTTCAACAGCTTTCACATATGCTGGTCGTCGGTCTAGGACCTCAATCTTTCTGTCTATGCTTTTACGCATGCGCACTAGGTAAGTCATCATAAGCACGAGACAGAGGAACATTACTGCCAGAACACATATTGATATCACATAAGGAACTGTGATTCCCTCAAACGTACTGCTACTCGCAGAATCGCCACTCTGGAATGCTGAAGGAAATTCAAAGATGTATCAAATAATAATAATAATACGGAAGTGTTCCAAATATATGCCTTGTTGAAGAAAATTTCAAATCAATTGCACTATATGTGTGGTTTTAGTGATACCAGTATATATTTATTGCAAATCTTTTTTTTTCTTTGAAAATAACGACTTGTAATTCTCAGAATTTAACTTAATTTTAAAATAAAATAGTCGAACTGATGATTGTACGATTACTTCGATCGAGCATCTTATCTTGAGGACTAGATTGTACAAAAGGGTTTCATTGATGTTACCAATGATGTATTCTGCTGTTCAGCTAAGCATTCATAGACTGTAGGCTGTAACTCACCTGGTTCAAGTGTCGTTTGATCAGCACTATCGTCTGCTTGGTTCGCCGTGTCTTTGCTGATACATCTCGGCACGGGCTTATCCCACATTCCACTTTTCAGACATTCCAGCACTCCATCACCGACCAGTTTGAATGCTGATGGTACCAGACATGACACTGTTACTTTAGTACCCGGTGTCCGTCTGTACGTACTCGGCAACAAAGAGTTCCTGTTTTTGGCAGTGATCACTACATATTCCTTGGCCAGGGAAGGGCACCTCATTATCAATCAATATACAATCCTACAAAGCAAGGCTTAGAAGTTTAGAATGGATCAAAGACGATATAGGCTACCAACTCCGTTCAGTGTACGATACCCGATATTATACCGTGGATATGATCCTAATGTCACCAGACGGACACTAGGCTTGGTACTTGACCAATCTACAGTCTTGTACCAGCGCATCCTTGAGACTTGCACTCTGACTGACTGTGACGACGGGACTCCATGACGGGCCCTGTCCAAACCTCTTTAGAGAAGACAGGGCCCCGACCACCTGTCCTCTCTGAATGTCAGTCGGACTCCTCGGGTGATTACATACATGAGCTCGCTACAGCCGGCAGAGCACGGACTGTATTACGCACGCCCTCTTTTTATATCCATTTACATATTCATCTGTGTTGCTGGGGCCTCTACTTTTTGCAGTTTTGTTTGTGTGATGTCATCTTACAGTGAGGAGGTTGTTTTATACCAGAATTGTACGTTCTTCGAGATCTCTGGGTAATTGGAGAAGTGAGAGGGTTGTGCGCACGTAATCCAGGATAACCACACCATTTGCTACTTGCGTGGCGAATGGCCGTCCAAAGTCGGCACCGGTTGCCCATTGGTCTCGTCGGTTTATGTGTAGTCTTTTGTGTTTGCTGTTTACATGTCGTATGTCTCTTTTTCGTCTCATACTATTCTCGTCTTTTGTGTTTTTGCATCGGGTGTTTTGCTGTTTTGCTGTTGGTACTGCAACAGGGTCTTGTTGGAGATCCCCTCCCTTCTTCTGTACACTTAGAGCTGATTGAGGCGTCATTGTGTCAGTATGGCCAGAAGAGGGGAACAGTGTCCCACATGTTATGAAGTTGCCCATCTTCTCTTCAATTTCGCTTTGCAATACCACCCGCAAGACTATCTTCACTTAAAGAAGATGCATGTTGCCAGATGGTCCCACAACAAAGCAGATACAAATGTCGACGTGATTGTGTCTGAAGGAGTTAGCGGACATTGTGGAGGTGGAGTGAAGGAAGGGAGATATTCAATCATTCAAAAACACCTAGCATCCAATTTGTCAGCGGGCAAGAAAGTCAGCAAGAGAAAACGCAGCATCAGTCATTGATAGGCCAAACGAAGAGCCTGGAGATGAACGTAGATTTAGGGAGAAAGCTAAAATTTCCCAAAGGGGTAAAAGCAATGTAGCGTTCAAACATTGTTATAAAGGTATATCACGACAAAGAAACTTGTTACCTTCTAATTGACTTTACCTTTGGAAGAAAAGTGCCAGAAAGCATACGAAAGAAAAGCTCTGTGGTATGCTGACCTGATGGCTGATCGCAGACAACACAATGTTTATGGCGTTTTCCAGAAGAGAATTGATGCAGAGGGTTTCCAGCAATATATGTAAGGGACTTTGAATGAATCAGAAATGGTTGGCAGAGTGCGATCAAAAAACTAGGAAGGGCATCATGCATGATGATTGTGGCGTCGTCGAGACGACAAGAACTGGGATTAGTGAATGAAAGTTGAAAGTCAGACACAAAACCAAAAACCAGAATCCAAAAATCAAAATCAACATGTATAAGCCTCGGGATTGGTCACCACTGCTGACCCGCAAACTTGAGGATGTTGTGGTAATACCACGGGCAGAAACATGATAGTTGCTCAATGTGGTGCTCTATTGCGAGTGCTGTTGAGATTTTCGTTAGGGTCTTCTTTAACTCATTTGTGTCACACTTATGCCCTTTGCCGTGTGGAGCTCGTAAAAAAAGTTCCCCGCGAGGGGTTTGACAGTAAGTGTTTTGAATATTTTCCCTGACATGGTCGACATAGCACTTTCTATATAGACATAACCTCAGACAGTGCATGTATTTTATATATTGTGATATTTTCGTGCATGGACATCGACGGCGGGTGCGGCCAGCCAACAGGGGATGCTTCTCCTCCCGGGCACCTGGTCCCACCTCTAGCTTGCTAGGGGTCCGTCGATGCTCAATGTGGTGCTCTATTGTGAGTGCTGTTGAGATTTTCGTCAGGATCTTCTCTAACTCATTGGAGATCATTGGCAACAATAGTGGGCAAAAACGAGCTTGACCGTGATAGAATATGCATCTTTGTCAGATATCCTTGTTGTCTGCCTTCTTTGGCATTTCGATTCATTTTTGGAAGATATTCACGATTTGGATCTCCTCTACACCAACCTTCAGCATCATTGATGAGACATATAATTTGGATACTTTTAATGATGTACATTTAGTAAACAAGGGTTTCATGGACATATGCAGTACTTAGTATGGAATCAGATTTCAATAATACGCTCAGGGTTTTAGATTTTTCGAAAGAGGGTGGAGGAGTTCTACCTTGATAAAAATGCTGAAAATTATTCTTTCGTGAAAAAAAAAACAAAAGAGAGAATCAAACCCTTAAAGCTTACATCTTTCCCGCTGGATCCTCTGTGATAAAGATTTTTTGTTCAGTTCATGTATATGTATTGATAACAGACATCCAGTTGGTTTTCAATGTAGTTTTCCGGACGTGGAAAAAGCACCTTGCAAATGGTAAATTTTAGTCACTTTTAAAAAATGCGTCATCGTCGCCGTTCCTTTTATTTTATACATGTTATGGTTGTTATATAACAGAGAAACAATGTTTGTGGAGTATGTATTGGGTTAATTAGACCATGGAGTGTAGTTAATTCATTACATTTCCGGTTACGAATATGCACAAGGAGTGCAACATGTACGATTTATCAATGCCACTTCTGATTCTGTGGCCAAAAGCGACAAAACACAACAATTTTAATTGCTGAATGAAAAATATAGCGGTTTCAACCTACAAGGAAATGAAAAATTTAAATAATTCTAGTCATGATTAATCTTCAATACCAAAGAAAGAAAAACTTGAGCAAGTACCATAAGAACTAAGTCTGTACATGGAGTCTTCATTGCCCGACCAAGAACAACACCTTCGCTATATTAAAGTTACTACTTTGCATAGATATTCCTCTATTAAAATAAAACATCCTATCATGCACGATTTTATTCTTTTATTTCTGTCATACGGATTATCGAACCTAAATATACATTCTTGGCACCGACAATTCTATAGCCTGATATGAATTCATATGATACCTTTTCTTTAATTTTTATTCGAATTATCCATATTATAAATACGTACATCGAAACGGATGATGATTGTATGACGGTGTCATGGACGTTTACTCCTAAATAATTCTCATTTGAACTATATTACATATATGTGAGCATTCATAGCAGATGTTGTCTTTATTTTTGTAACATTGACATTTATATTCTATTTCTGATACAAAGAGGAATTCGCATTCCGCTTACATATTTTACCATCTTGTCTATAAATGTCACAGATAAGTCATAGGGGTTTTGAGATGATAATTAATGTCTTTTCTGTTTATATTAGTTTAAATACGTCTGTAAACTTCATAGCATCTAAAGGACCTGTTGTTTTGTTAAATATTTCTACAATCTCATACACACTAACCTTCCTTGTTTTTTTTTTATATTCTACTGATGAAAGAGTATGAACTATCTAATGGACAATTGTAAAGAGAATTGTGGTGGTGGTGGTGACATCATTTTCAAGAACTTCTAAAATGCAACAAATCTTAAAAAGAACTAGGAGGTCCAGGCAATTACTGTTATTAGTTTTACAATGCATAACTAAACAAACAGTCAGAGATAACGAGACAAACGAAAATACTTGTACCAAAAAGACAAACATTTCACAGACCAGGAAAAAAGACCATAGATGCACGAAAGGACGATACATTAAAAAGGGGAGACAGTGGAGCCAAAAGGGGAGACAGTGGAGCCAAAAGGGGAGACAGTGGAGCCGACTTTGGACAGTCTGTTGCACAATCGTAGCAAACAGTGCAGTAGTCGGATTACGTGGACACAACGTGGACACAACTCTCCTGCTCAGAGGTTTCTCAAGACACGCTGTTATTGTATGAACAAACAGTTTTCTCGTTGTAAGGTGGCGTTTCAGACAAGACAATAAGGCACTGAGGTTCCGGTTAAAAAGCTCTTTAAATTGATATAAGAATTATTGAGTAAACGGAAAACAACACGTGACCTGCCGGCTGATGCTAGTTCATGGATGAGATTGATCAATTTTCAGACAGGATAGGATATCATGACTCGGTCGTCTCTGATGAAATCTGGACAGTGTACGCAATGTACAGAATTTGAAAAGATGTTGCTTAGTTTGCTATGCTTAAAAATAAATGTTATTTTTATGATATATGTCATATATTGTATACACCCAGCACTTTGTTATACATGTACTAAATTTAATATGCTGAAATTTTCTATAATTACATATTACCATGCTCAATTCTGAATCATGACAAGTTCAGTTACATAGATCACTGTGTCTTTGACACCCTCTTCTCTTTATCATGCAAGAGGAACAAAGTAACACAGTTCTAAGCAGAAAGGACCGTTTAGAGAAGATTTATTATCTGTCAGGTATCTGTATATGCCAATTTATCATCCATGAATATTCACAATCAATATATATATTTATTGAAAATGTATGGAATCTCTGACATTTGAAGGAATGATAGGGTAAATAATGCATTTATTATGCAAATTGAAAGCATGTTCTGATTTACATAAAGAATCTCTGTCTGGATTGAAATACGAACTCTTGTAAATTGTTTGCCTGATCACATCAGAGCTATCATGCTTTAATTTAGAAGTATTCATTTAAATAATGTATTTGGGGGAAGAAGCCAAAAAATTGATAAGATTCTGTTCTGGATTGAATAATGTATAAATTATTTGCTATTAATTACCATATATATTCATGGCATTATGCAATGTATTAGGCCAATTCTTAGTTAGTATCTGTTTTGTGTCCTCGTGCTTGTAGGTTTTGAAGCCCAAAATCATGAAACCAAAATCATGAAATCCTTTCACATCTAATTCTCTTTTTCATTAATTGTTAAAATTTTCATATTTAATTAAGTTTTGTCTTGTTTATAGATTTATTTGGTCAAGATTGTGTTATAAAATCAGTATGAAAAGCAAGTTTGTTTTGAAAACTTGTTTGTTTTCTCACCTGGTTGCTGGTAGGTTTCTCGGTTTCGTAAAGACGCAAAACAGAAAAGAAACCTGAATTGGCCTTTTAAAAATTAGAATCTCGTTTTCATCAATGATGAGATGGTTATAGTGGGTCTTTTCTTGTCAAGACGGTTTTTGTAGATGTAAATGACCAGGATTGCGATACATACGCGATGTAGTTCTATAAATTCGAACGTTTCCAAATAGCCATTCTGTTGCAATCGAAGATAAGCAAAGAGAGTTACCAAATCGAGGATTTGGACATTGTCTCCAAATGATAACTGAATTGTATTTGCACACCCTTTATTGTTGGACCGATTTTACTTTGTTTTACGTGAGAAATTCGTCAGCTGCACCAGACATGAAGTATACAATTTAAAAAATCGCATTGGTGCACTTCTTTAAATAAATATCAAAATGATAGAGAATATGTAAGTCGATTGTCAGGTGGATTCCATGTTTTGACGCATCTGTCTTTTTGGTTAATTTTGCCTCTTTTAAGTCTAGAACTGAAACTTACATTCTTCTGAAAATATCAAGTTTTCTGTAACTTTGCTAAATAGGACTTAAAGACGGGTCAGTTATCTCAAGAAATTTTAGTTCTTCAAACTTAAATTACTATATCATTGAAAAAAATTTAAATACTTACCTTTATGTAAAAATTTCCCACTCTTTAAAACAACAGAATTTAACCGAACAAAATATACCAACATGCATCATGTCACAAGAAACTGTTTTCTCCATCTGTTTGGCGCACCGCACGAAATGAGTTAACTTCGGACAAATATAGCAAAATTAATGAAGTCTCAAAAGAAGGTCTTAAAAAATTAATAAATATTCCGTACGAGCCAGGAATTTATTCTCATACTTGTAACGTGTCTGCATTTGCATCTCTTTACACGGCCGTCACGCTTCGTCAATTGTAGATCTCACTTTAAATAATTTCATAATAAATGTTGGGAAATGAAAAAGAAATGGACTTGTATGGTTAAACACACGGCTTCCCACGAATTATGATGAATGGTCATTTATTTGTTTCACAGCAAAAACACCTCCCTATTTTCACAATGATGCATTAGCTTTATTATTGATGACCAGAACGCTCAATAATCGTCTCCGGGCAAAAAGGCACTGCGCATTACATCTCCTGAATTAGAATGTTAACGAACCTTGTCAAATTTTAAAGTTTACAGAAATATTTTTAACTTGATAAAAATTTGAACGAGACGTCTTGCAGTCGTCATACAGAAGAAAGTAAATAGATCTATTTAGTCGATTCCCTAAAAATCATATCAGAATAATTTGGTAAAAATTCTAAATAAATCACAAATATAAATAAATCTGCTGTAAATCATGTCATGAGATAAACGGTGTCATCGGTGCATCTATGAAACTGTTAAATTATGCGACTAATGAGAGATCATCCTAGTTAGATTGCGGTTGCATTTGTAAGTAATGTTGACGTAAGGCCTGGATAAGGCCGTATGGCTCACATGATCATCTAGTCATTCATTGCCTTG
Organism: Pinctada fucata; assembly: GCA_028142955.1. NCBI lineage: Eukaryota > Metazoa > Mollusca > Bivalvia > Pterioida > Pteriidae > Pinctada > Pinctada fucata. The sequence continues at coordinate 67,317,222 of AP027105.1, read as the reverse complement.
TGCCCAGTGCAAGATCGTTGGGTTCCTTGCGGCAGGAGTAAAGCTAGCTGTTAGAAATAATTGAGAAACCATATAAATAGGCAAATATTTATATACCAGGCCAAAAAAGAGGAAAAGATTGCCTCTTTCTTTAATTGTGAGAGTGTTAACATGCAAGTTGTACTTACATACAAAAACCAATGTGACACGAGAAATTACAAAAAGAAGTATTCCTCTTTGTAAAAAAAAAAAAAAAAAGCATTTATGGTGACAGTGATCTTTCTCGGGCTTTCCGTCACATCATTTATTCCGAGCGTGCGGTGAGAAAGGTCAGAGAAGTTTCGTAAAAATTGCAGTTTTCCCACACTGCTGCAATATATTTGAATCAGTTGATTGAGAAAGAAGTTGTATATGAGTAATAATGATCAACTAGACACGCGAAATAAACGAGGGATATTTGATGTATAGGAGGATGTGGCCCTCTTCTTAAACATTCCATGTCATAACTCACCTACGATAACCTATCATTTATCACAGTCAAATAATTAACTTACTACTATAGAACAACCTATATTAGAAAGTTCTTGATCTTGTTCAAGAACGTACACAGAAATGAAAATCAATATGATGTATGAATTTCAAAACTTTCATTTTCCTGTTTTCTTCCAACACACGCCCATATTTTGCTTTACGAGAAATAGCGTGATGTGTGAAACAAATATTAGTAAATAAAAACACAAACACTCAAATTTTCGGCCCCTTGGCCTTTAGCAAGTGTAAAAAAACGACGATAAAGGCAAATGGGCCGAAAAATTGTGTATTTGAGTGTTTGTGTTTTTATTTGTTATCATCCCTTCCCTCTGAAAGAAATATTTCAATCTACTGCAAATATTCGTAGTTTGAAAAGTTGACTAGAGAAAAAACAAGAGCCCCAGGAGGGCACAACGCTCACCTGATACCCATGGGTGCTCTAATTGACATACTGACATTGAATAAGACGTAAAATTGATAGTGCCAGTATCACGATTTGAGCCTACATTCTTTCTAAAAAGATTTTTGCCGGATGCAGACAAGATTTTTTTTTTACAGCCTTTAAAAGTACAAACAAGAAGAAATAGTAACATTTCAAAACATTATCTTTTTTACTGATTTGAATAGACGGATAATGTGATCCAAAGTCATATGCCCACCTAGTGTATAGTTCAATTATTCAACATCAAAAAAATCATTTTGTAAAATTCCACATTAATGTGCAGCAAGTGATGAAAAAACAGACAAAAAGAATAAAACAATGAAATAAACTTAATACTCTGGTGTATGCTGCTTTTAGGGAAACAAATTAATAGGCCCATGATACTGTAAAGCTTGTCCAACTAGCAGACCTACCACATCGTCATTTACTGTTAACTATGTTTCGCCTCGTGATAGGACTGTTACATGGACAAATTATTAGCTGACAGAGTTCATGAAAAGTATCAGCTGCATCGGATTTGCTGATAAAAAATCATTTGGTCCGATAAAAACTCATGTTCTATCTTTTATTTGGACAGATAAAAATTCCCAAATGTCTGACCACAGGAACCTGTCGTTTTATGAGAGAAAATGTTTTATTATTCACGACCTTCAAAGCCTCTTGTGTTCGTCTTTAGAAATGTTGTATACATACAAGATGTCGAACACAGTGGCTTAAGGTTGTGAATCATAATTTATTTCCTCTTTTAAAACAACAGCTTCCTGTGGTCCAACATTTCATTGAAAGATTTCAAGAACTCTGAACTGAATTATTTGTTTTCAAGAATTTCAGATATATCAAATGTCCTATACATTCTCAAAATCCTCGGGAAGGGATTACTCATTAGATGTTTCTTCAAGAAATCAGTCCGTATACAATTCATCTAAGAGAGTCTAAGACAAAGGAAATTCGAGCTAAGTTTAGTATGGAATTGTTCCAAGTACATTAATAATAACAAGCATGAAAGTGTTCCCAGTATATGCACATTAAATAAAATCTATTAAATACCGGCAGTACTATTTTGTTTGCACGATAGATCATCTATTAATCTCCTGAAATGTATCACGTGTACAGTACTAACACGGTGGGTAATCTCGCAACGCAGAACAATTTATTTTTCAATATTTTCGCGCAAAATAGATAATTTATTACAAAAAGGGAAATGTGATGCAGTGTAACAACACCCTAACTATGAGTTGTATCCAAAATAAGGTGGATATTATGGCTTTTTATAATGCACAAACACGATCGGCGTTCTACTTTCACTTTCATCTACACCAATCATGCCGATAGTTTTTCGGCTTTATAAAAGGATATTACCTCTCTTACTTTCGATAAAACTCGTATCTAAGGCATCCTTACACTGCATCACATTCCCCTTTTTGTGAAAAATAATTTGTAATACACGAAATTTTAGATAAACCTAGTGTTCTGCGTTGCGAAAATGGGCGTGGAGGAATTAACCAATCAAATCTGTAACACAAGATATATGGCGACTTTGTTTACCATAGATACAAAAATAAAGCGGAGAAAATAATCATTATATAGGGAAATTGTTATATAATATGCATGTATGGAAAAAGTCAACATCTCAAAAATAAATTCAGAGTATATATTTGATTGCATGTGTGCCTGAGTTATTTCGACGTACGAAAATAAGTACACAAAGCCAAACTAGCTTGTCTGTTTAAAAAATCATGAAAAATCTAAAAGTTGATATTTTGACAGAATTCTTTCACACTTTCTATTCTAACGATAAATATAAAAAAAGGAGAAAAAAAACTGCAAAAGTGGGGTCCTGCCGGGGTTTGAACCACTACTCTTGGGTATGGAAAACCTACATTGTATCTATGAATGTTTTTCCGTAAAAATCCAAATGAGGATATCTTGACAAAATTCTTACACTTGTATGGAACCATGAGTACCTCATACCTACCAAGTTTCATGACAATCTAAGAAAAAAAGTAAGTTAGATATGATAAATATGCAGTAAATGAGTGTGTAAAATCATACACTTATTGAGTTATTTAAAGAAATAGTGCAAAAATTAGCATTTCTGACTAAGTCCGAAGAGACGTCAATAAAACCTCAAAAATTTGAGTTCAGAGTGGAACCAAAAATAACAACACTTCTTAAGACATCTCTCTAGATCATCCTGATGCTTTCGGTTTGTCGATACGTGCTTCCGTTCTGAAGAAGTTTGTCAAAGGAGGGTACCCCCTGTGACCTACTTTTGCCTGTGGTGGCGCCACCTGTTGAGGGATCCGGACGAAAAACAACAACACTTGTAGGGGACCATTAGTACTTTATACCTACCAAGTTTCATCAAAATCCCTTTAGCCATTCTTGAGAAGAAGTCGAAAATGTGAAAAGTTTACGACAGACAGACGACAGACGACACACGACGGACGACGGACGACGGACGCCGGACGGATCGCTATGACAATAGCTCACTAGAGCCTTTGGCTCAGGTGAGCTAAAAATGCGTCAAAAATTTGACTTCGAAGTGGAACCAAAAATAACAACACTTCTTAAGACATCTCTCTAGATCATCCTGATGCTTTCGGTTTGTCGATACATGCTTCGGTTCTGAAGAAGAAGTTTGTCAAAGGAGGGTACCCCCCGTGACCTACTTTTGGCTGTGGTGGCGCCACCTCTTGACAGATCCGGACGAAAAATAACAACACTTGTAGGGGACCATGAGTACTTCATACCTACCAAGTTTCATCAAAATCCCTTCAGCCGTTCTGGAGAAGAAGTCGAAAATGTGAAAAGTTTACGACGGACGACGGACGCCGGACGACGGACGGACGGACGCCGGACGGTGCGCTATGACAATAGCTCACTTGAGCTTCGCTCAGGTGAGCTAAAAAGGGGAAAAAATTTTTGTTGGGGTCCCGCCGGGGTTTGAAGCCACTCCCCATGGGTCCATTGGGCATGGAAAACATACATTATACCTATGTACAATCTTAAAAAATATTCCTTAAAAATCCAAAAGTGGATATCTTGACAAAATTCTTTCACTTGTAGGGTACCATGCATGAGTACCTCATACCTACAAATTGTCATGACAATCTGAAGAGTGGTTATAGAAAAGAAGCAGAAAATGTATGAAAATCACCCCCCCCCCCTTCCTTTTTATATAAGAAAAAAATTCATAAAAAATCAAAAAAATAAAATTTAAGCATAAAATACATATCAAAGCATTAAGTAAGTTAAATATGATAAATATGTAGTAAATGAGTGTGTAAAATCATACACTTATTGAGTTATTTAAAGAAATAGTGCAAAAATGTGCATTTCTGACTAAGTCCGAAAAGACGTCAAAAACGCGTCAAAAATTTGACTTCGAAGTGGAACCAAAAATAACAACACTTCTTAAGACATCTCTCTAGATCATCCTGATGCTTTCGGTTTGTCGATACATGCTTCGGTTCTGAAGAAGAAGTTTGTCAAAGGAGGGTACCCCCCGTGACCTACTTTTGGCTGTGGTGGCGCCACCTGTTGACAGATCCGGACGAAAAATAACAACACTTGTAGGGGACCATGAGTACTTCATACCTACCAAGTTTCATCAAAATCCCTTCAGCCGTTCTGGAGAAGAAGTCGAAAATGTGAAAAGTTTACGACGGACGACGGACGCCGTACGACGGACGGACGGACGCCGGACGGTGCGCTATGACAATAGCTCACTTGAGCTTCGCTCAGGTGAGCTAAAAAACACACACACAAACAAAAAACAAACAAAACTTAAAACAGCTAGGATAGCGAGGTTCTATCAGAAAAAAAATCCATGTAATACAATTTTGATGATGAACTGATCTATATGCAAATAATAAAAGCCGGAGAGACTCAAGGGGTCACCTTGCTCAACTGAGTAGCACAAGAAGAGCTAAAAGTGGCTAATTTGGTAAAGGACCTTGAGTATGCTTCCCACAAGGTTTCATGAAATTCAGCCAATCAGAGCCCTTGGTGGTCATATTTATAGACCGATCGGATCGAACAACACAAATTTGGTAGAAGACAATGAGTACTAGCTCCCTGTAAAGTTTCATTAAATTCTGTGCAGCGGTTACAGAGGTTTAAAAAGTTTACGCCGGACGGCGCTCTATGACAGTTGCTCATTTGAACTTAGCTCTGGTGAGGAAAACCTTTGCAACTTGCTGTTAAAAGGGTAATTAAAGGAATTTTATTCACCATTTGCATATAAAGAAAGGAGGGCACCTTCGACAGGACCCAATTACAGATCCCACAGCAAAACACAAAATACAAAAACAGAGAGGGGACTAGTACAAAAAAGAGACACACCAAACATCAAAGACAACACGAAACATCCAAACACAAAAACAGAGAGGGGAGTAGTACAACAAGAGACACACCAAACACCCAAACACAAAAACAGAGAGGGGACTAGTACAACAAGAGACACGCCAAACATCAAAGTCAACACGAAACATCCAAACACAAAAACAGAGAGGGGAGTAGTACAACAAGAGACACACCAAACACCCAAACACAAAAACAGAGAGGGGACTCGTACAACAAGAGATACACCAAATACCCAAAGACAAAAACAGAGAGGGGACTAGTACAACAAGAGACACGCCAAACATCAAAGTCAAAAACAGAGAGGGGACTAGTACAACAAGAGACACACCAAACATCAAAGTCAACACGAAACATCCAAATACAAAACACAGAGGGGGACTAGTACAACAAGAGATACACCAAACACTCAAAGACAAAAACAGAGAGGGGACTAGTACAACAAGAGACACGCCAAACATCAAAGTCAAAAACAGAGTGGGGACTAGTACAACAAGAGATACACCAAACATCAAAGTCAACACGAAACATCCAAATACAAAACAGAGAGGGGGCTAGTACAAAAAGAGATACACCAAACATCAAAGACAACACGAAACACCCAAACACAAAAACAGAGAGGGGACTAGTACAACAAGAGATACACCAAACATCAAAGTCAACACGAAACATCCAAATACAAAACAGAGAGGGGGCTAGTACAAAAAGAGACACACCAAACATCAAAGTCAACACGAAAACACCCAAATACAAAAACAGAGTGGGGACTAGTACAACAAGAGATACACCAAACATCAAAGTCAACACGAAAACACCCAAATTCAAAATATAGAGGGGACTAGCACAACAAGAGACACACCAAACAACAAAGACGACACGAAACACCCAAAGACAAAAACAGAGAGGGGACTAGTACAACAAGAGACACACCAAACACTCAAAGACAAAAACAGAGAGGGGACTAGTACAACAAGAGATACACAAAACACTCAAAGACAAAAACAGAGAGGGGACTAGTACAACAAGAGACACACCAAACATTCAAAGACAAAAACAGAGAGGGGACTAGTACAACAAGAGATACACCAAACACCCAAAGACAAAAACAGAGAGGGGACTCGTACAACAAGAGATACACCAAACACCCAAAGACAAAAACAGAGAGGGGACTCGTACAACAAGAGACACACCAAACAACAAAGACGACACGAAACACCCAAAGACAAAAACAGAGAGGGGACTAGTACAACAAGAGATACACCAAACACTCAAAGACAAAAAAAGAGAGGGGACTAGTACAACAAGAGATACACCAAACACCCAAAGACAAAAACTGAGAGGGGACTCGTACAACAAGAGATACACCAATCTTCAAAGACAAAAACCGAGAGGGGACTAGTACAACAAGAGATACACCAATCATCAAAGACAAAAACAGAGAGGGGACTAGTACAACAAGAGACACACCAAACACCCAAATACAAAACATAGAGGGGACTCGTACAAATAGAGACATATCAAAGACAACATTAAATCATATACTAGTATTAACTAAACGAGACATGTGGACAATCGGTGCCGATTTAGGACGGCCATCTGCTACGTAAATAACAAATGGTGTAGTCATCCGGATTGCATGCGCACAAACCTTCACATGCACTTCTCCGACAATCCAGCGATCTCAAACAATTCGTAATTGGTGTACATGTATTTTGTCCTCATTTGACATATAACAGAGAAAAACAGCGCAATTTGGAAGGGATAAATACGTGTTTTTGTTCAGTAATACGAAGTAGGAAAAAAATCGGTAACATGTCTAATAAAATAATGAATGTTCTCATGCTAATGCATCATCTTCTGATCTTGACAATGTAAACAACACTTTTTTATGAAAAAAAAAATGTGTCGCTGAAAAATCCCAGCTTCTACTGGCTGATAAAGAGAGCAAAAATTCATCGTCATCTGAATTCATTGATTATGGTTTTAGGGCAGGATTATGAAATGCCATGAATATTGATTATCAATTCGTTATCAAAGTCTGATAGTGACAGCATGTTTATACAAAATAAAATTTCAAGTTTCAATATGAAATTTGGGAAACATAATAAACTCGAAATAAGGGAAAAGACATGACCTCATTTCCACTGTTATACATTCATCTGTCGGATAAAGGAAAAAGTCTTTTAAAATGTTCACAGCAATTAATTAATAGTGGTTTACTACTATTTTCTTTTGGATCCGAGAGCCAAACTTTCTGGTGTGACATTGATGCTAACGTTTTGTCTTGTCCATCTATCCGTCAAAAACTTAACATTGGTCATAACTTTTGAACCGTATCTGATGCAATTAGACATTTCGCGTGCTTTATGACAGGCTTTTCAGTTGACACATTGACCTTTGACATCGTAGTCTTGACCTTAAGAGTATGACGTACTTTTATAAATCTTAAATTAGACCGCTAGTACTGCAAATGCACTTTTTGGTGACAAAACAGTTCTGTTAATGCTAAGTGACTTCCGACCTCTACGGCTGCTTTCATTCAAGAATTGAAAAAAAAATTACTTCAATCTTTGATCACACATTTTAAACAATCGTTTCATATGTTATGTATTGATGTATGCCAGCATGTTTGGTGAAAATCAATAAATCTTGAACAAGAGAGGGTGCTCATATTTTGCATTTACATTGCTTGTGGCACGACCTTGATAAAGTTACCTTTATGCAAATTCAGTCTGATGGAACTTCCATTTCATACCATAGACTTTGACCTAGTGACCTTGCACTTCAACACTCATGACCTAAATGAAAAGCTCCCGACGGGGGCATAGTGTTTCACAAACATGTTTTTCTTTTTTCCCCACAGATAGCTGTCGTGAAAAAGGGGGCAATAAATGCAATACCCCCGGTGAAACAAACGCCAAATTGAAGCGCTACTTGTTATTGGCCTCTTATTTATTATCATGGAAATGTTAGTCACCATAAATTTCGTGAATCAAAGAAAAGGTGATTTTCATTACGTCTGTAGTTCATGCACGCCGACGCGAGTGTTTCATTCCAGGCTGTATAAATGACAACCTACATGATTACAGGTCCTACGTTGATATATCACATCTATTTCAGGGAAGTATCAAATAAATTTGCATTCATTCACAGCCCCCTGAACCACAGAAATGTGCACGTCTGCTGTGTTTACGTAATGGCTAGTACTATGTCTACGATATGATTCATCCAGTTGTCAGAAAAACTGCAATATATTATCTTGCATATATTTTGAAAATAACTTTAAAAAATATTTTCGTGCTAGACTTGTTTACAATACTGCGTTACTCTTTTTGTTTGTTGACGTTCACACCCATTTTGCAGTAAAGTTTGATGTTAAAGAACTATATTTCCGCCTGCTCCAAGGTTCTCTTTACAAAACAGACATCTTACTTGTCTAGCTGGCAGAATGTCTTTTTTTTTAATGTCTTAAATTGTGCAAATCTTAATGTCCAACGATTTCACATCAATTCAATTGAATAACTACACCATTGTGTAATTTGAAGTCAAATTAACCTATCGAAGTGACAAGTCCAACTTCATAGTCGGAGGGATTTAAAATAATTAAAAACCTCAACTGAGTATAGTACCACCTATTTAAGGATGGCCTACCGAAGTCCAGATATAAATGCCCAGTAAAGTGGATGAACTTGTGTGTTATCTGAGCGACTCTGATCTCTCGGAGATCTTTTCAAGTGTGATGTTCCACCTCTCTTGGTTTTGTGAATGTTCTGTCAAAGTAATGACTTTAATAGAAAGTTGTTCTGAAGTCCATTACCCAAGGATCATTTCTATGCAGCATCTTGGTACATGGTTCATAACAAAATCGTTCATCAATTTACGTGACTTCTTAACTACATGTACTCAAGCTTATTTTCCACCTCAGGAGAAGTTGGTGTTGAACAATACAGATGCTATAACACTTCTTCAAAAGCTCCATGAAATGTCATATATGTTAACCAGTCTTTAAGTCATGTAAAATTCTCACCAATGTGAATAAGAAAAACCAAAATTCCCCAACTTCCCCCTTATTACTATGACTTTTTAAAATGTAAAGCTGTACTCCAAAACGTTTCATTACCAAGGTTAATCATCTCCAATGACCATAGGAACCATGGTTTACAAAAATATAAAGATAGGTAACCAGAAAGAAACAATTCTACACTTCAAAACCGTGCTGTTCTATATTTGATAAATACAAGTTGAATTTGCAATTCCTTTCATGGTCAAATGCCAAAGGTCATTAGTAACTCGTACTTCTACAGTTGCTCTTGTGAATATTCTTGCTTTCACTGGTAGTAAATACAAGGAATGTATTACCATCACCGGTCACAGGCCATGTTTTGAAGTCACTGACTACTATGTATTACATTTATTTCTTTACAACTATTCAGAAAACCTGCTAAATCTTCAATGTCTTTAGCATTCATCTGTGTCTGATACTGAGAGCATAGATACAAGTGTGGTGTGTAGACAAACCCTGAACACTGAATATTACAGTTCTTTAATTATGTCACATTGTTTATTCAACATAAGAAAATTCATAATTATGCATCTATATCAGATCATTCCGTGTAACAACGTGTAAAAATCATTTATCCCATTTCTTTTAAATATCCTATTTCACTTTGCTATGATTGAGATTAATATAGTATAAGTTGCTTCAACGTCTATTTTTTGTTATATATCAAAACTCCCTATTTCATTGAACAACCAACAGGTTACAGAGGTCAAAAAGGTTACAAAGTAATATTCTACAGATATTTTTATACCACTCCCTGTCTGTACTGCGTATGGATGGAATTCTCAATTTTAATTTGGTTATACTCAGAATTCTCATATTTATTACGAATAAAGATTTTTCTGAAAATGAAACGATAATCTGCATGCTTTTATCCCTCTTAAAATGCACCAATATTTGCACCATTAACAGTATGAAGTTAAATGGGATGGTAAAATATTCAATAATTAGATTCAGCTAAATTCTTTATAGGACCATCAAAATATTTTTCCATGTTATAAGAATTTTTGCAAGTGAAATAAGGTTCAAATACAAACTATTCAGAAAGCTTACCCTAACAGAGCATAAAGGTTGAATTCTGACCAATTAATAAGGTTTCACTATAAATGCATTCAATATTGCACATTATATGTAAGACTTACGACAATCACAAAAACACAAAATGATCAACATTTACTGTCATATAATAGACAAAAATTATCCAAATTTATCTGATGCAGGCATTCAGATTGCAAGATCTAAGATTTATAAAGGAACCTATGTATACTCGTCCTGTTTGTCTGATCACAAGTCATTGGCTGCCTTGATATACAAATGTCTACTTCTACAGCTTTATCAACCTTCATTGTTACATGTGTAATTCAACTCTCCTAAACCCCCTAATGCCTTTCCTCTGTAGTAAAAAAAATAAAGCCTACGCTCACGCAGCAAGATACGCCCGTTGGGATTTTTTTCACAACACCAAAATATCTAAGTCCCATAACTCCATAAGGACAAATTGGATGAACCTAGCTTAAAATCGAAAGGCGGCTTCCTCTTCAAAGTCTGATCAAAATGTACAAATATCATGAAAATCTGTTGACACATATTCAAGTTATTGCGTTCCATGCACCTATATTTTGCCCTTAGCTTAACATGTATGTGCATATAACCCCCCCCCCCCCCATTACACATAATTTCTGGATTATGTGACAAAAAATTCAAGAACCCCTTATATATGTGAAAGAACATCCTTTCTACTTGAAGTATACAAAATTTCAAAACATTTCAACCAGAAATAGATTTTTAAATAATTTTTAACTATTTTAGTATATTTTCACTGTATTTTAAAATATCCAAGTCCCATAACTCTGTAACGACATATCGAATGAACCTGAAAATCGAAAGGCGGCTTCCTCTCCACAGTCCAATCAAAATGTATGAATATCATGAAAATCTGTTGACGCATATTCAAGTTATTGCGTTCCATGCGCCTATATTTTGCCCTTAGCTTAACATGTATGTGCATATAACCACCCCTCCCCCCTTCCTATTACACACAATATCTCGGTTATGCGACAAAAAAATTAAAAACCCGTTACATATGTAAAAGAACATCCTTCCTACATGAAGTATACAAAATTTCAAAACATTTCGACCAGAAATAGATTTTTAAATATTTTAGTATATTTTCACTGTATTTTAAAAATCTAAGTCCCATAACTCTGTAACGACATATCGAATAAACCTGAAAATCGAAAGGCGGCTTCCTCTCCACAGTCCAATCATAATGTATGAATATCATGAAAATCTGTTGACGCATACTCAAGTTATCGTGTTCCATGCGCCTATATTTTGCCCTTAGCTTAAAATGTATGTGCATATAACCTACCCCCCTTCCCATTACACACAATATCTCGGTTATGCGACAAAAAAATTAAAAACCCGTTACATATGTCAAAGAACATCCTTTCTACTTGAAGTATACCAAATTTCAAAACATTTCGACCAGAAATAGATTTTTAAATAATTTTTAAATATTTTAGTATATTTTCACTGTATTTTAAAAATCTAAGTCCCATAACTCTGTAACGACAAATCGGATGAACCTGAAAATCGAAAGGCGGCTTCCTCTCCACAGTCTGATCACTATGTATAAATTTCATAAAAATCCGTTGACGCGTATTCAAGTTATTGCGTTCCATAGGCGGACGGACAGACGGACAGACGGACAGACGGACAGACGGACGGACTTCGCCATACCATAATACGTCCCGTCAAATGACGGGCGTATAAAAATGAAGACTCCCCTTCTTCATTGCAAGGGGATTAAAAAAAACTCTGCTTTCATACCCAAAATATGTTTCATCTACATTGACTCTATAGTAAAAGACCTTAACTTTAAGGGACAAATTACATTTAAAAATGAAATTTCAAAAAAAATCTAAAGAAGTTAAGTACAAACAATGTGAAAAGAAATTTGCCAACAAGAAACAGACTATACACAGAATAAAAACAGCTGGACACTGCCGTAAAATTTCTAGAAACATAACTGAGCACTAAATTACTGGAGTGATACCATCACTTCATCCAGCCTTTGACTTGCAAGGAGATGTACCATTAGCAAATATACTGGTTCCAACCTATGGACAAGTACACACCCCATCAGGTCATAAATTTGACAACATTACATAGCAGAAATCTAGGTTGCGTTACACGGAGTTCATCGTTTGCACTACACAAAATATACTCCACATTTCCACGTAAAACAGTCTATATATATATATTAAATGGTCGCATACTTTTTTTTTCTTTAAAAAAGAAAGAACACTTACACACTTAGTTTTTCGACATCAAGGCAAATTCTCATACAAATCTCCTTCCTTTCTCTCTCACATCCTCACATTCTTAAAAATGCACAATAAATCTCTGGACGCATGGTTGGTACAGTGTTATGTCATAGTTCACACACATTACTATGGCAATGAAGTTTAGTATATTAAGTCATATGAAAATTAAAAATCACATTTGAATTCAGAGGATAAATAATGTTGTACACATTACATAAACCATATGTCATACTTCTACATAAGAATCCTTACACTTAATTAATAAATATGTTTATAAATTGTAGAGAATGCAACACAGGTTACCATAGGAACACAATTAGCCAGAGATGACTATCACATAATTGTTCATGGTTTATCACATCTCAGTGTCCCTGGACTATCTCGTCCATTAAACCACGAGTTTAACAACCATTCAATTCCTTCCATATAATGGGTTTAATATCATTTAAATATTGTATCCATGCTTTAAGGAGAAAAGAGACACATTTGTTATAAAACATGTCTAACAGACTGTGAGCAACACTTATACAGTACCTTTGACATGCTAGCTTCATCACATAATGGACATTATGACATCCATGACAAGGTGAAAAACACTTAGGAATAAGATACCACTCCTATTCTGTAAATGAATCAAATCACCATGACAACAAGAGGGCTCTTGCCCAGTTTCTGTTGAACTTGAAAGAGATGGTCAAGTTAACACTTGTACATACATACTCGTTAATTCATGATACGCGTAGTATGTAAAAACCAAGGGCACTTCTCAATGGTATATTTGTAAACAATTGAGGTCAAGGTGCTTGAACCACCTTGATCCAGCTTGTAAAAAATGACAATCATTAACATACAACCCTAGATATTCAAACTAGATTGTACTCCTTCAGGTTCAGCTGTAGAATGGTGTCCTTGACTGCTGCAAATACAAACCGAATGTTCTCTGTGTCTGAAACGCAATATAAAATCCATTACAATAACTGTTTCTCGGAGTTCTTTATTTAAAGAAGTGTTACAATTTGTGAAAAATAATGAATGAATGAAAAATCTAGAAATGTGATCAATCAAAGAATTAAAAATGTATCAAAAATATATTCTATTTGAATTTTCATCAAATTTGACTGAATTTTGCACATCAAGATTTCAATAAAAGGCAACATCCGGTGAAAAATTCCTCCAATGACAGGATCTGATAGTTTGTATTCCCTCCATCCTGTGTTTGCTCTTATACAGTGCTAAAAAGATCTGCATTAAATTTCTAAATTTCCTCCTCAAATAAAATCTTCTTGAAAACCCTGTACATAATAACTCTTTCTTTTTCTTTTTCTTTTTTTGACTTTTTTTTTGGGGGGGGACCTTTTTTCGAAAAATGATGGACTTACCCGTTGCACAAGTAAAATGTGAATAGATGATCTTGTCTGGATCTGGGTTAAGGTCTACAAACATCCTCAGTATGAACTCCCTAGCTGATTGTGCATCTTTCTTTGGACCTACAATCAAAACAAAGGTTTGCTGCTAAACATTCCATGGTAAAAAACAAAATCCACTATAACAAGTTAAAAGTCATGTTTTTAAAACATTAATGCCCCCCTCCCCCTTCTGTGATTAAAGTCCGTCACAACTTTATACTTGCATTGATACAACCTATGGGGGTATAAAGTAACAGTTTCATTTCAATATGTAACTCCACTCAAGAGATATTGAACGGAAACCCTGAAATTTTGGTATTTTTCAAAGTGCAAGGGGCATAACTCTGTCCAAATTTTTTTGATCGGACCTAAATATGATCTTGACCTAGATTTTCATTTGATGTGTCTGTATACAAAATTTTATTTCTATATGTAACTCCACTCAAGAGATATTGAACGGAAACCCTGAAATTTTGGTATTTTTCGAAGTGCAAGGGGCATTACTCTGTCAAAACTTTGTTGATTGGACCCAAATAAAAACTTGACCTAGATTGTCATTTGATGTATCCGTATACAAAATTTCATTTCAATATGTAACTCCACTCAAGAGATATTGAACGGAAACCCTGAAATTTTGGTTTATTTCGAAGTGCAAGGGGCATAACTCTGTCAAAATTTTGTTGATCGGACCAAAATATACACTTGACCTAGATTTTCATTTGATTTGTCTGTATACAAAATTTCATTTCAATGTGTAACTCCACTCAAGAGATATTGAACGGAAACCCTGAAATTTTGGTATTTTTCGAAGTGCAAGGGGCATAACTCTGTCAAAATTTTTTTGATCGGACCTTAATACGAACTTGACCTGGATTTTCATTTGATGTGTCTGTATACAAAATTTCACTTCAATATGTAACTCCACTCAAGAGATATTGAACGGAAACCCTGAAATTTTGGTATTTTTCGAAATGCAAGGGGCATAACTCTGTCAAAATTTTTTTGATCCGACCCAAATATGAACTTGACCTAGATTTTTGTTTGATGTGTCTGTATACAAAATTTCATTTCAATATGTGAATCCATTCCAGAGATATTGAACGGAAACTGATGTCGCGGACCGACCAACAGCGGCAAACCTATATGTCCCCTCTTCTTCGAAGGGGGGCTTAAATATTGCATCATCTACCTGTCACTATTAAAAACAATTTATGTGTGAGACTTGGTAGAAGTTATAATACAGATAACTATTTCATAAACATCATATGAAGAAGAAACATTATTTTTACTACATGAAATTTGCCGAAATTGATGAAATTTTACAGAAAATAGAAATAAAATATTTAAGGTACAGTCAGCTTTTGCCCCTAGTGAGATAAAGAAGATCCTGACGACAATCTCAACAGCACTCCCAATAGAGCACCAAATTGAGCATTGACAGACCCCTAGCAAGCTAGAGGTGGGACTAGGTGCCCGGGAGGAGTGAGCATGGTGATGGAGAAAACATGAAAAACTGTTATGCTTCACCTTCATTCTTTTAAGGTCTCCTCTCTACCTTCTCCATTACTGTATACTAACCAAAGGGCAAGAAAGATTACTCTAACACAGACCTGCCTATCTGATTCTCACCTAAGTGTAATATTTTGTTCATGAAAATGTAATTTTGGGGACTGGAGCATAATATAATAAACCACTAATGCAATTTTAAGAAAAAAAATTGTCTTTAGTCCGCTTCGACAATTATTGCAAATTTTAAGAATTTCTACCCTTGCCTATTGGTGTTCAATCAAGCACTCAAAAAATTGGTAACATCAACTTGCTCAAAAACAAGATTAAGGTGTAAAATGGAATAATAAAGGTCGGAAATTGAAAAAATTACGCCAAACTTTTAAAAGTAGGCAGGTCTGCTAATATTATTTTAATTAATTTGTGTGGCTACCTTTATCTTTGCAAGGGACAGGATTAAAA
This sequence comes from Pinctada fucata, assembly GCA_028142955.1. Classification (NCBI taxonomy): domain Eukaryota; kingdom Metazoa; phylum Mollusca; class Bivalvia; order Pterioida; family Pteriidae; genus Pinctada; species Pinctada fucata. The sequence continues at coordinate 67,301,142 of AP027105.1, read as the reverse complement.
CAAAATACATCTCAATTTTTTTTTTGTTAGATTTGATGATTAAACTAACAATACTGAAATGCTGATGAAAGTTTTGTTTATGCATTACTGCACAGTTATACAGTATGTAAACTTGCCAAGTTCACATTAGACTTGCCTTACAATTTGTTATATTAACATTATACTTACCATCAAATTCAGGAAAATAGTCTACCAGATGTGACATCATTATTTTCTCTTCCAGTAAATCCTTTTTGTTCAAAAACAATATGACAGATGAATTCTGGAACCATGGATAGGTTATAATCATTCTAAATAATGCCTTGGATTCTTCCATTCTATTCTGAAATTCATAATGAAAGTCTTGATAATTAATTAATTACAATTTGATAACTGAAGTACTATATATCGGTACATGGAACAATGCATTGTATATTGTATTGCAGTGCAAACATGCCAAATTCTACGTTTGTCCTAAAGTTAGTCTACATGCAGCAAAAACTGTAGATATGATTTGAACATTAACTAAATGGACTTCTTTGCACAATGGATACATTAAGATAGCAATTTCAACATGGATGTAATTTCAAATGGAATACAAGACTTCAGGAATTGCATATCTGTGAGCAACTGATTTAATTGCTGCAGATTTGTTTTTTGACGATACACTGAAAATGTTAAACACTATTCCATCTCTCTGTTTAGTATTTTACCGGTAGGTTGGAACCACAAATTATCAAACGGAAAAAAGAAACAGATACCAACCAAAAGATTCAGAAAAATTTCAGCATAACATTTTCAATACACCTTTTTATGATGTTAATATATCCTATCATATAAAGAAGTTTATCATTTTAGAAATAAGATATTGATCAATTGCAGTGATAAAATTTTGTCTGAGCATTGCTATCTTTCGACAAATATGCAATGTGTGTAAGTTTTATAGCTAAACAAAATCCCCTTGTGACAGTAAAGTTAACAAGGTTTACAATTCCATGACGAATAAACAATGTCTAAATTTAGATTTCATCTGCGACTCAATCCTTCAGCTTTACTTAAAGCAGAATAACATAGAATAAAAGACAAAGAGGAGATAATACTATACATTTATTACACGGCAGTGAGGGGAATATGAAGATTTATTCTGCCTTGAAAAATCATATTCCCAGTGATTCAGACTGTTTTCAGAAGCTATAGGACACATGGCCTAGAGCATAAAAAATTATAGGCCATTTTGTCCTAAACATGGAAAAAGTATAGGCCGCCGCGCGGCATAGCCGCGACCCAAGCGTCAAAGGTGCGAATATTTTTTTCAAATTTAAAGCAAAATGGTGCAATCTGAGCCAATCTGGAGATGAAAATTGAAGTCTACAAACTTGAAAATAATGACCTGGGTGTGTAACTGAGGCTTCTTATTGTTTTCCTGTAGAAGTGGGACTATCAGTGCTGTTTGATGGTCGTTAGACTTGATGTGGTCTATTACCTTGCGTAAAGGTATTGTTTCTATTTGCATCAAGGCATATTCTACAGAGCATGTCGTCCGCAGTTTCACCATACCGTAACCAAGGATATAGGGTTACCAATTTTTGCTGGAATTTTTCTATAAACAGTAGGTTCAGGTTGTTCAGCCTGAACTTCGGGGGTGTCAGGAATGCTGCTTGGGGGACCGCCGCAAGGGGGCCGTCACTTGGAGATTCTTTGATGAAATTAAACAAAGTTTGCTGGCCCTCGTCCAGACGCAGCTTTTATTTGACTCAGTTATTTACACGCTTTAAGAAGCATTTGCCGAGTCATCATTTCATAAAGCGCTTGTACGACGAACTCTTTTTTTATCATCCAATGAAAACTGTTGTTGCATGTTTATTGAGGTACCGAGTCAACTCGACCTTAAATTGTGTCCGCTCATGAGAAAATATTATCGGCCAATATGTCAGAAGAACGGGAAAGGAATAGGCCATTTCGGCAGATGCAGGACACATTAATCGGCCATTCAGAGTTTTTATCGGCAAATGGCCAATGGCAGACGCCAATCTGAATCTCTGATTCCATATATTAATATGTATATGACTTTTCTAGGCTGAATAAATCTTCATATCTCTCGAAGTACTGTGCAATAAATAATTTATTATACAGAATTAACCAAATCTTTGGAATTTTCTCAATAAATTGGCAATTTCTTCCTCATTAGGGATGTGAAACCGCCCAGTCATGGGACTCGATTTTTATTCTCCCTCGCCAAGGGAGACTCAATGATTAAGCCAGACCAGCACGTGACCATGTAAACCAATCAGATTACATGTTCTATAGAATTATTCATACGAGGTGTAATCATGTTATTAGTAACCTTCTCCTTTGCTGGTTTTATACGTAACTTACCTCATTATCAGATTCTACCAGGACTTGATCATATTCACTTAAGGCGACTAGAAACATAATGGACGTGACATTTTCAAAACAATGTATCCACTTGCGCCTTTCAGACCGCTGGCCCCCAACATCAACCATCCTGTCAAAACAAACATACGATATTAATAAATACATATACTGACTTTTTACTTACTAGTTACCCTGATAACTTTTACAGGAAAAACCTTTTGCAAGTTACTGTGAATGTCTGTGTGGTTTCATCCCGAATTTGAATAGAAAGAAGTTTTTGCCTATATCATCTTGAATGGATTTAGATTAAATTCATACCATTTATTTGATCTCAATTGGCGTTATTTTTCATATATGTTATATATTATTGGTGCACAAAATCAAATTTTACAAACAAGACTCTTTTTGATGGGTTGTAAAGACATCATCTGCATTTAACAGTGAAAATGTGAGAAACTCATTGACGTTACAAGAAAAAATCGTTATAAAAATGTCCCGTCTAAATTAAGATTTTTTTCTGTATAGTTTGAATATGTATACCAATGGCTAAACCTGAAGTCTTGTAATTTTTAAAGAATCAAGGTAAACATCTAGATACATGTATACTATACAAGGTAGAGTTTTGTATCAGCAGAGAAGTCTTGTCAAAATGAATACACATGGGACATGATAGAGTTGTATAGGAAAAAACTGACCACACCCATTTCTAAGACACTGGGGGTCAGGGGCTCAAACAAAATATCAGGTGCACAACAAGACCACAGACCCATCATATTACAAAAAGAATTAAGTCTACATCATTTATAGTGTCAGAGGAGTTGAGAGCACAAGATTATATAGAGTTATATAGGAGAAAATGACCAAACCCATTTCTATGACCAATGGGGTCAGGGGCTCAAACAAAATATCAGGTTAACAACTAAACTACAGACCCATCATATTGCAAAAAGAATTAAGTCTCCATAATTTATAGTGTCAGAGGAGTTGCGAGCACAAGATTATATAGAGTTATATAGGAGAAAATGACCACACCCATTTCTATGACCCTGGGGGTCAGGGGCTCAAACAAAATATCAGGTGCACAACAAGACCAAAGACCCATCATATTGCAAAAAATATTAAGTCTCCATCATTTATAGTGTCAGAGGAGTTGTGAGCACAAGATTATATAGAGTTATATACATGTAGGAGAAAATGACCACACCCATTTCTAAGACCCTGGGGGTCAGGGGCTCAAACAAAATATCAGGTGCACAACAAGACCACAGACCCATCATATTGCAAAAAGAATTATGTCTCTATCATTTGTAGTGTCAGAAGAGTTGTCCGGACAAGATTATATAGAATTTTAATGACCACGCCCATTTTCTAAGACCCTGGGGGTCAGGGACTGAAACTAAATGTCAGGTGCACAACTAGACCATGGACCAAGTAAAATGCAAAAAGAATTAACTTTCTATCTCTAACACTTTCAGAGGGGTTGTTCGGACAAGAATTGTTTACGGACAGACAGACAGAGGGACAGACGGACGAAGGGTGATCACATAAGCTCGACTGGTCTGGGCAAGTAGAGCTAAAAAAAAAATCTGGCCTTAGTTTCTAGCCGTTTATATCTAATATTGCTTTAAAGGACAGTACATTTCAGCAACAAGTCAGCACAAAGTGTAGCATCCCCTAGCATGGAAACAAATATTTTTTCCTATCATTGATAGTTGTATCCTTGACCTTTGACAATGGGCAGCTTGCATGCCAAGTTTGATGAAGATCTAAAGTAATCTCTGACTGCTACAATGTCTACAGGTTTGCATGGACCCATAGACAAACACACAAATACACACGGTGGTACAACTACAGCTTTTCATCCCCCACTGCAAAGTTCAAGTGAGGGAATGGTAACTTGATTTTTAACAATAGTCTAGGCTAGTGAGGCTTACCTGAAAATGATACTATCCAAATCAAAAGGGTATTCTATGATACCAGTTGTGGGTACTCTCACTCGAAGAATATCTTGTAAAGTTGGCAGGTATTCAGTGCTAGCAATTCTATCTATATCATCCAAATAGCTGAAATATCAATGCACAAATGTACAAGTCAGTTTTCACATTTTTAGGCATGAAGACTGATAAAATTTGAAATTTACTTCTGTAAAAGTGTGTTGAATCGGATTACATGCGTGAACTCTCAATAATGCTCATCTGTTTGTATAGTCATACACCACGTACATGTATGTACTATTACAAAGAAATGTAATAAACCATCCTAATTTGGCTTCCTTCAGATAATCAAACAAATTAAGGATATTAAAAGGTACATACTATTTTGCAGAATCTGTAAGCTGGTATTCCCTACGTCTGTCAAAGCATTCCTGAATACCGTCATCGGCCCATAGAGACTTGATGGCTTTTACAAACTGCTCATCAAATGTTGTTACTGTTTCATAGTCAACTTGCCTGATCATCATGCTATTTTGCTGAAATACAGGAAGAGTTTGTGAAAAATAAGCCTATATTATTATCCCTCTTGTTTAATCTTATTGAAAGGTATTAAATTTGTCGTTGTGCGTGTTAAAAGGTCCTAGCTTTGGGTACTAACAAAATATCTTGACATGAGGAATGTTCTTAACATCTACAACAATTTGCATAACATGTAGCATGTAGTGGCTTCCGGTAGTTGCAGGTACCGATAGTTCAGTACAAGTTCTAAGACTGAACTATCGGGATGTCCCTTTAGCTCACTCGGCAACGAGTCTGTCTGTCACCCAGACGGATGGGGTTCGACTCCCGGACCGGGCACCTGTAAGCTACTTCAAACAGGTACCATAAACAATTATGGTCATGTCTGTTGACTAAAAAGACGGAGACAATTGAAGTTTAAATATATTCAAATGTCGTATGTTAAATAAGATTCTAAAATAGACAATAAGGGTAAAAACTTGACGATACATATTGACAAAGATAATGGTTCACCTTGACTATTGGCTTACTGTTGTCTTATCATAGTTATCAAGTACTTCAATATTGAGATACATGTACTACTAACATGACATAACAAACTCCTTTAGTTATTGGGCAAGATCAAGACATTTAAACATAAACAAGTTACTTATTGTCCATTTAATGAAGATTGCGTTCTTTTTGGTCTGTATACTTCGGTCAAGCACATTTATAGATTCAAACATTCAAACACCACCCTCATTCCATAGAATTAAATGAAAAGGATCAAAATAGAGGCAAAGCATATCTTCTTAACATGTTTACTGGAAAGTCAAACTTGTAAAACAAAGCACAACAATACTAGTGGGAATAAGGAAGTAAGTTTTTGATCCAAGTGATCATGTTCAATATATGACAAATCCTGTATCTTGGTAGGGAATGTTAAACTTGGAAGCGTCACTGATCATGATTTTTAATTATATTTAATTATATTCAATTATGTAGACCTGAAACGAATGTTCGAATATTCTCGAATGAATAGTTTTGAGCAAATATTCGAATGGTAAATTGGTATTTGAATATTCCTTAGTATTTATATAGTGCCTGTCATTACATGCACGCAGCCTAAGGAAAGTAAGCTTGGTATGTCAATATTTTGCCTTGAACATGTTAAAGGGAAAGATAGACGAAGCATATTGTAACTAAGTTTACAAAGTTACTCTTGCAAACACGGAAACAACGTCAATCCAGTAGCGCTTCCGCACTGGTCAGTATACTCGGCTTTCAAGTGGATGTTGTGTGCTATTTGCATTGAAAAAATTATCAAATTCTATTTCAAAAATTAATTCTTCCAAATTCTGTAAATATCATGGAGTATCGAAACCTGCACCTGAATACCCTAAAACGTGTGCCCCAAACTCTACTAAACCTCTCTTACTGCCATATTGTAAAATAATTCATTCAAAAAGAATACTTGACAATTTCTTCTGGTCACCTACAAAGTGATAGGAACACCACAGTCTGTTTTGGCCGTTTTTTTTTTTATGGAGGGGGGGACTAAGGTCGAAACTGTCGTTTATTGCAATATCATATAAGAATGTGCAAGATTTCATCATGCATACAACGTACTATATGTCTCCATATAATTTCCACGTTTTCATAAAGATATAAAACTTATATACACCTTTCACGTACAGGATCCTGATCATATATCCCATGACGTTTTCATAAACTGTTTTAGGGGTGGGAGTGGGGAGGTGGTGGGGGAGGGGGGGTTGCACATTAAAGTCTATGGATACCACATACCGGTTGAACTGGCAAGTGCAGCTAGTTAGGACCATGGCTCGTCATGCCTACAGGATGTTTTAGAATTACAATTGCTTAATCCAGATCTAAAGGACTTTAGACTTTACACCCTTAACACTTTAACGCTTGTTAATTACATCAAGTTTTTTTTTTCTTTTTTTTTCAAATAAACTCAGACATGTAATTTTGAGGACGTGCTTCAAAGTCCTTATAATAACGAATATTCGAACATGAATCGAATACGTGTCACATATATTCAAATACCAATTTCAGGAATTCCTTTCAGCTCTAATTTAATGCAGGGTTTTTTTTATTTTGGGGAAGGTGCCTGTCCCACTTGGGAAAATTTGCAAAATTTTGCTGAAATTGGAGAAAATTTTATACAAATTCTCACCAAAGTATAACCCTAGACTATCATTTATGAACATTGCTAATCCATTGATTTCCTTGAACTGAACAACATGAACAAGGGATGAATAAAAAACTTTAAAATGCGCTTAGAAATAGGATATTTTGTGTTGACTTCCAGGTTTTGAGTCTTATTTTCTCAGGTAATAATTTTCATAATTCCTCTAAGGGAATTTAGGAGTGATTTGGGGGGAGAATAGAGGAAATTTGGCACTGGGAAGAGGTCGAAATTCAGCCCCAAAACAAGGGGGGGGGGGGGGGTAACACTGTAATGATAGGCCCTTAAAGTTTTCGTACACTTAAAGGTGAATTTTTAGGCTTGGTATGTAGGCGTGATGTAAATCATTAAATGTTGTGATGAAAGCAATGTCTCCTCAGATGATTTTCCTAGAGTTGCTAGCAGTGTGGGACATCATCCCATCAATCACATACTGACAGGAAGTGATCAACAATTGGACATTATCAAGGTAACTATTGGCAACTAACTCATTGTAACTTTCCACTGATTATGAGAACTACTGAAATTTTAAAAATCATGTTCAAATTCATTGAAATACCATTGAAGCTGTGGCTGTTTTAACACATTCATATATGGGAATGCAAAGAAATGCAATTTTAAAGTAAAACTAATAATTCAATTTGTTTTTCTTGACCATTGTCACTTTTGTTAACTTAGCTCGATGTCATTTTGATTGCTTTTCACGTACTCAATTTCATTTGTAGTTACTTAACGATAATCTATTGTCAATTTGATTATCGATTATTGAACATTGAAGGGGTTTCAGCGATCCACTATCATAAGTCTTCAACTATTGTCACATCACTACTGACAAGTATACTAAATTTTGCTAATGAGATACCCCAATATCATCCAATTTTAAGCTGTCAATCAAAAATTGAGGGTTATATGGGAAAAAAACAATCAGATTGTGATAAGAGATGTTAACAATACATCTCTTATCACAATCTGATTGTTTTTTTAAGTGAGAAAATGACAGAAAATTAACCTTTCTTCTTTTATAGTCCCCAACCAGCCTTCAAAGTCAATGAAAGACTCTAGGAACAATTTGGAGTACACATAACGATAAGCCCTTTTGGCCCAAATGAATATCCTTTAATGCTTGCCTGTCACATGAAATACTGGAGTCTGGGTTTGATATACTGGCTTATCTCATTTGCAACTTACTTGTAGGATCTGTTTTGAGAAACACTGGCTTCTGTCTGTTATATGACATATGATGGGTCTGATTAAAGTGTACTCTGGTCTTACCTCATAAGCAGCAGGGTCTGATACACAAGAGCACTGGCTTACTGTTATCTAGCGTCTCTGAAACCCATCTGGATGTCTGACATTTTGTGGAAAAAGTCAGGCAAAACACTTCCTATCAATATCACATCATACGATGGTCAAAGGAATCTCAAGCTTTACATAATACAAATGTACCTCTAATATAATTATCATATATGTCATAATGCTTTTAGTAAAGAATTCAGATTTAGAAAGCACTGTTTACCTCATTTGCAGGGTCTGAGTAGGCTATTTTCAGAGTATCCATGGCTCTTATCATTGAATGCATAGCCATGAAGATGTTCTGGTAGACAATCTTGATGAAGCCCCGTTTGTCATCAGTGGTGTAACCTGTGCCATGGATAATTCTCATCTGTTTTATGAATGTGCTTTTTCCACTCTCTCCCGTCCCTACAATAACAATCAATTGACATGCGTTACACAGAGTTTACGAAAAGTGCGGGATTGCCGGCGATCTCCGGTGGATTTTTCAAATGTCCGACAGTTTCTAGTTCCGAGCCAGACAAAATGTCCGATGATTTTTTGTTCCAAGATAATAACACATCATTTTCCTTTAAACATATACAATATTTGATTTTCATTATAAAGACATTCAAGTCCATGTAAAATTTGTTTCTCCGACATAGCCGCACTCTTTAAACCATCCGTCATATTTTCACATTATCGATCGTTGGTTAAATGTGAAGTATTCAATAGTATTAATTCTACTGAACATGTTTAAAAGAATTAAAGCTAGTACATTGTCCCAACTAAGATTTGTCTATAACGATAGATATTTCAGTGAAATCACAGTGTGTCCCGTATATTTTCAGCATTCATCACGAGTCATTTGACAGGAACGGCGCAAGTTATGAATGGTCACAATATAATGCTTCCATACCCACTTTATTCACATTTTGTAAATGAATTCTAGAGAAAATTGTATTGATATTGTACCCATTGACAATATAGAGATACTGACCACGTGCCCTTACAGGCGCTAGCTGTCACAGATATTTAAATAATGATTTATAATAAAATAATAATGTTCATGAGTGCTACATCTTGTAACTTTTTTCTAAGTTTGTAAACTTTTCAGTCTTTTTCAGATTTTTTCTGTCCTGATGGGTAAAGTTTTGCACTTTACAGGACCAAATGTCCTGTTAACATTTTGACTCTTTGATACCTTTGCAAACACTGCCAAAGAGTCCAAAACATGTTTTAAACATGAAAACATGATACTGTACTATCTGAGTGGCTCTCACTTCAGAAACTGGATTAAAACACAATTTGAGTACTCTTTCAAGCAACAATTGAAATGAAACCGATTCCATTCAATAAACATGATAAATATTCCTTACTCGTAAATTTTGGTGTATGTAATATGGTCATGGGCTTATTCAATCAAATTATACAGATAAAATACTTTTTTGATGGGCCGAAACTCTAACGTGATGTAGCCAAGTTTAACATTGAGCCTACTGAAAACACTACAACGACACAGAAATAAATTTGCATGGTAGATGGTCCACCTAAAACAAGTTTTGTCCAAAAAGTTTGATTGTGTGCACTAACAATTGATAACTTATAGTGAAATTTACAAATAAAGGAGATTTATTGAATGAATAAATTGCATATAAAGTTTAAAATAAAAATGTGCTTATCCAGTTTCCAAAATGAGTTACTTGGACAGTAAGTTATATGTGAAAGGCCCAATGGAAAATGTGACAAGAATCCCTAAATGTCTGACATTTCAAAATAGTTTTCTAAAAGTCTGACATCATGTACAGGTCTTTGTAAATTTATCATGGTAATGATGGTGAAGAACATCATTAACCACTCAGAATCACAGGAAGCAAGCTATATATTTTACCAATGGAAACGGTATTTCAACAGAGTTCTTGTGGATCTATAATACAGACATAAAAAAATCCATTTATTTATCAGTAATTCCAGTACCCTGCAGTAGTGTTACTGGTAGGGGTACTGAACTGAATCCAAAATGGCGTCTAAATGATGCGGATTTTTCATCACTCATCAAAGGCAAAGACATAAAATTGTGCCGATACCTGGTGGTTGCAATAAGGCCAAGTTCAAAATTCTGACAGAATCACTAATCAAGACAAGAAATAAATATACAGTATCGCTAAATAACGTTAAGTTCAGTCTTCTAATTATTCAAAATGGCGACCGTCTTTGCAGATGAATCAAATAGCATGCTGTTCGATGCCTTATTTTGCAGCTTATTTTGTGTCATTCCAAGAAACCACTTACCCAAGAGTAATAATTTAAGTTCCCTACGTGCATCTCTCTTGTCTTTCTTTAATTGTTTTTCAATTTCTTGGTTTATTCGCTTCTGTTCTTTCTGCTCCTCTGTTAAACAACACGCCATTTTCATGGATATTGAGACCTTTCCTCCGAGATCTCGGGGTTTGCCCCGCAGTGCGAACCGTCAAAACGCCGGTCCAGCGCGCTACTCGGCGTTGGTCTGTCTCCCTGTCATTGGGCGATGTCTGGTGGGATAAGCACTTTAGTTTCGGCCAGATACTTCTCCCGGTAAATTATTATTTTCCCTCCTGTCCTCAATATAGGATTCTGCCTGGGTGTGGTACACAGAACCTGTGGGACTGTTGTAATATCAGGGTTTGGCACACCTTTAAAAACAAATGCATGCAATTAAAACAAAAGGAATTACCTCTAATTAAAGGATAAATCTTATGAAGAAAGTTAGTAAAATTATTTACCTTTATAACCAAGTTCTTCACCCTTATAAATTATTGACAATTCATCCCGGTCAGTGTAATGTTCAACTGGCGGAACAGCGGAACAGCGGGTTTGGATTTACCACGATATTATGGGATAGCAAGCGAATGAGAGGCTTTTGCATACGAAATGAGCCGACTGTTTCATTCATAAACAGGAAAGACAGCTCATAATTTCTGATATTTGTTATGTTGATCGTGTTCTTCGCCAAAACCTTGAAGGCAGATCTATTAATTTTGATATACAAAATAACAGAATTCCACATCGTCGAACCAATCTAAAATGTCCAGTATTCATTCATAAATGATAAAGCCGGATTCGAATATTAATAAAAAAGGAAGGGGGGGGGGGTAACTTTATATTCTTTATTTATTTATTTGTCTTATATTTATCTTTTCTTTTAATTGATTAATCAACTTATTTATTTATTTGTTTATTTATTTATTTATTTTTATTTCTTATTTTTATCTTCATTCATTCATTCATTCATTCATTCATTCATTCATTCATTCATTCATTCATTCATTCATTCATTCATTCATTCATTCATTCATTATTTAAAATAGTTTATTTTTATTTACTTAATTTATATATTCAGTGGCGGATCCAGCGCCCCCTTTGCCGGGGGGTCAAGGGGCGAATTTTTGCGATTTTATCTGAAAATGGGCCAAAATATAGGGTTTTTTGGAAAATTTTGGGTAAGTGCCGGGGGGGCGGACGCCCCCTCCGCACCCCCCTGAATCCGCCACTGATATTCTTTTAGATTAGGTAGGGGTGCGTCCGATATCCTTGAGTTCAAATTCATTAACCCTGGGGATAACTTTAAAAAGACAAAAAGCCTACAGGTCCCTTCTGACAACAGACTGCATCCAAAAGAAATCATATTTTCATATCACAGTGGCGGATTCAGGGGGGTGCTGTGGGGGCGTCCCCCTCCCCCGTCACTGACCCAAAATTTTCCAAAAACAGGTATATTTTGGCCCATTTTCAGTAAAAATCGGCAAAATTCGCCCTTGACCCCCCGGCAAAGGGGGCGCTGGATCCGCCACTGTATCAATTGATGTTTGTGTCAAAACTAGTGTTGCACATCGGAAGACATTTTAGAATCGATAATCAGAAAATAATCGGAAAGGGTAAACCGATTGATTATCGATTTTTAAAAATTGGAAAACAATATTTCATTAAAAGAATAAATAAATAAGAAAGGCAACTCGAAAGACAGATTGACTTATTTAATTATTTTTAAGACACATTGAGAAAAATTCTTAGAAAAGCAAGATATAAAACATTCAAATTGTTTGCATGTTTAATATCTTTACATGCAAAACAGAAATAAATTTATGTAAACCTAGCTTGAAAATATGGAAAAGCAATATCAAAAGTCTTATCAGCGACAATCGATTGTGAAAAACTATAGCTTTTGGCGATCGACAATCGATCGTCGGCGACAAATGGTTCATCACTAGCACATTGAACATGATGCAAATGGTGTAGTTATCCAGATTACGTGCGCATAACCCTCCCACTTTTCCGATTACCTAGAGGTCTCGAAGAACGCACAATAATGGTGTAAAATAACATCCTCACTGTAAGATGACCATATACACAGACAGCATGACACAGGATCCCAAGCAACACACAGATGAATATACATGTATGGATGTGAAAATTGCTGTAGCGAGCTCAAGGAGTATTACTTAGATCCAATATTAATAAAGTACTACCCTCTCTGAGCACCAGATCTAAGTTTGATGTAACCAGAGCATTTTCTACCTTAAAAGTTATTGAAAAATCACAAATCAGTTCCCTTTGAGTTTTGCCTTGACACTAATAAATCAGACTTAGAATTACCTTTCTTGTACTTCATACAAAAAAAAAAAGCACAAAACGCCATACAAACAACGCTTTTAAGTTTATAGCTGGATCGTCCAAATGCTCTATTAAATCTGTATCGATCATTCTAACTTAAATCTTTCAGAAATCAAATTCAGTCTTCACAAGTACTGTGAAACATTACTTATGAAGACCGGATTTGATTTCTGGAAGAATTACTCCAAAATCTTCAAAAGCAAAGAAAACTTGATGATTTTAATTGTTTCATGGGTACTTCTAGGTACCTGAATGATATTCCTACTATCGACAATCCTATCTTTGAAAAATATAAGAATGTGATTTATCCACAAGAATTGACACTGAACAAGGCAAACGTTAATAAACCCAGAAACACTATTTTTGGACCTAAATATCAAAACTATAAATGGAAAGATTCATACGAGTGTGTTTGACGAAAGAGATGATTTTGGATTCAATACAGTAAAGAAAGGAGGGGATCTCCAACAACACTCGACTGCAGCACCCACAGCAAAACCCCAAAACACCCAATGCAAAAACACATAGCAGACACGCACAGAAAGAGACACAAAAGGGACAAGGAACACCAACTCACATCATAGAAACATGAAACACAAAAGACCACACATAAACCAACGATACCAATAATAAATTTCCCCTGGCTTGACGGTGATGTTCCTAGATTAACATCATACGGTATTTACATTTCCAGCCCAGCCGGTATAGGTTAGAGTATGTACTAATGTTTTGGATTTTCATAGTAGAAATTTACAAATTACCAAGAAATATTTCGGGCAAGGTTTTCGCTTTCATAAAATACTAAAGACGTATTGGATTTTTTTTTTACAAAAATTACCGTCAGCTTCTTTTAAAATTCGGACCTTTACAAGCAACAGAATGTATTACTTTGGGTATTTCACATCCTGCCTTTTCTGGAGATATAATAAACAAAATAAGATGGATCAAAGGAAGACATAATTACCATCAATAAACCATCAAACGCCTTTTATACCGTGAATATGATCTTACTGTCACCAGACGGACACTTGGTTTGGTACTTGAGCAATTGTACCAGCGCATTCTTGAGACTTAATTGTACCCTGACTGACTGTGACAACAGGACTCGATGACGCGCCATGCCCAAACCTCGTTAGAGAGGACAGAGTCCCGACCACCTGTCCTCTCTGAATGTCGATCGGACTCCTCGGGTGACAACATGCATGAGCTCGCAACATCCGGCGAGGCACAGCCTGTGTTTCGTATGCCCTCTTTATATTCTTTTACATATCCATCTGTGTGTTACTTGGGTCCCTGTGTTATGCTATCTTGTTTGTATTGTCTTCTCACTGCGAGGAGGTTATTTTACATCACTCTCATCCGTTTTCGAGATCTCTGGGTAACCGGAAGAGTGGGAGTTTTGTGCGCACGTAATCCGGATAACTACACCATTTGCTATTTACGTAGCAGATGGCCGGCCTAAGTCGACACCAATTGCCCATGGTTCTCGTTGATTTATATGTAGTCCTCTGTGTTTGGTGTTTTGATGTCGTGTTTGGTGTTCCTTGGTCCTTCTGCTTTGTATGTCTAAGTCGGCACCGGTCGTCCATTGGTCTCGTTGGTTTATGTGTGGTCGTATGTGTTTTATGTTTCTATGTTGTGTGTTGATGTTCCTTTGCGTCTCTTTCTGAGTTTTTCTATTTTTTGTGGTGTTTTGCTGTGTGTGTGAACTGAATGTAATAATCCAAATTTTACTCATTACTAGTATCTTAGCACAATCTATCTGTGAGAACTAGAGGTTGCTTCATATTTTGATCTTATATTATCTTGTGACGAAAATGGTCTTGAATACTCCAATATTAGACAAACGTGATGACTTCAATTTCTAAGTCTCCTGACTTTGGTGTACCCATTATTTTTTAATACGCTATTCCAGAACGAGCTCAGACTACAATGACTTCGTTCTGAGGACAAGCAGTGAAACAGGAAAACCTACTGCACCAAGGGTGCATTACTGACCGACTAACTTTTTAAATAAAACAATTATACGATACAATGAAAATATCAAACGTTTAACATCCTGTTGGAAGATATTTAGGTTAGAACGATCATACGTACCGGAAAATATTTTTTTCTGCATGGCAGAAGCGACGGGTTTTGTTAGTAAACAGGAGAAGCTTACTCTCTCCGTGCACCTGATCTCATCTCCATTGGGGATTCACTTTTGCTTTTTTGCAGAGTGTTGAAGTTGATTTTATTATTTGAATCTTCATAGAAGTTTTTGTAGAATCGAAATTTATTGTAGATTGTGCTGTAAATATCGCGCCGCACACATTTAAACTGCTATAAATATAACTCTCTTGTTTAAATTGATTGATGCATTATTTAAGTGTTCGCTTGGTTTCTATCTTAAAATGGCAGATTCCACAAGAAATTATAATTTTGGCAGGTTTTAGGATCAATTGAGAGAAGGGAAGGCATGACCACCCTGCACACACCCAGTGAAACAAACTCACAAGAAAGTGACACATAAATGACATCATACACAACTACAAATCACAAAAAGACGTAAAATGGGGACCAATTGTGCCCCACTCCTTGCTGACATTTTCCTTTACTCGTACGAAGCTGAATTCATTCAATCTTTGGTCTCTGAAGGTAAAAGATACGTAGCTTCTGACTTCAACTTCACTTACAGATACATAGACGATGTGTTGTCCATCAATAATCCAAAATTCGCAGATTACCTCAGCAGTTTCTATCCTTCGGAGCTTGAAGTCAAAGAAACTACAGAGACAAAAAAATCAGCATCCTATTTGGACATAATGTTGTCCTACGGCACTGATGATCACATGAACGCCTCACTCTTTTACAAACGTGACGACTTCAATTTCAAAATTACTAACTTTCCTTTTCTGAGTAGCAACAACCCTTCATCACCTGCGTATGGCGTGTTCATATCTCAGTTGATACGCTATGCCAGAGCAAGCACCGATATACGGATTTTGTTCTGAGAGCTAGGCGTCTTTCAGATAAGCTTCTCAGTCAGGGATATGTTTGTGACCGACTAACATCGTCACTGAGGAAGTTCTACGGTCGATATGGGGAATTCGTCATACACTATGATGTCCCACTCTCCAGAATGGTGGATGATATTCTGTCATAGACCAATTGAACCATCCAACCAAAGATTGTACTCTATGTCTTCCGAAGTGGAAGTAATCGGATGTGACAGTTCTACCGAATCGAAGCGGCGGGTGTTGCATGCAAACAGGAGATGCTTACTCTTCTGGGTACCTGGAATCCCATATCGAAAGTTCGCTTCTTTTCATATGGTGGAGGCTTTTTTTTGTTTGCTTTGGTTCCTGTTTTATCCTGATTTTGTATGCCTTCGATCGGTTTCTGATTTTCTGAATTATCGATTTTGTGCTGTATACAGGAATATGATCATTATCCATATTTGTCATTCACGAAAACATCATACAAAACAATCGAAACAGACGTACAGAAACAAAGGAGGGGATCTCCAACATCAAACATTAAAACATTAAACATTAAAACATCAAACAGTACGGAAACAACGTTTTATCCGGTAAATTGATAAATTCTGTATTTTGAATGCTTCTAACCTAGAATTTCATCCAACATTGATGACAACGACATGTTGTAACGTTTGATATTTTCATTGTATCGTCCACATGTTGTGTTTTCAGTGATAAAGTCAGTCGCTCACAAATGTACCTTTCGTTCAATAGTATTTCCGTTTCTCCTTGCCTTCAGACCGAAGTCGTTGTAGTTTGAGCTTGCTCTGGAACAACGTGTTAATTGCGATATGAATACACAGGAAGGAGACGTAGGAATGTTACTAATATGGAAGGAGAAATTTTGAATTTTAAAATTGAAGTCGTCACGTTTGTGTCATATAACGGTATTGAAGTACTTGCCCTGTTTTCGTCGAAAGATAGCATGCTATCTAAATATGAAGCAGAGTTAATGCTTTCAGTGTTTTCTTTCACCTATCGTTCACACGGATAGATTGTGCTAATTAAGGTAATGAGTAAAGTTTGGATTATCAATTGAGAGCACGTCATCATTATATCTATATTAAGAATTGAATTGGAGTGCTAGGCGTTTCTTTCTTTGACAGAGCAAAGACTGAACAAACTCGTCTTTATATGAGTATAGAAAAATATCAACAAGAAGTGGAGCACAATTAGTTCCAATTGGAATTCCTTCTATTTGCTGAAACAAAATTCTTCCAATCACCACAAATATGTTATCGATCAGAAAGTTCAATATATTGATTATATCCACCTCTGTGTATCATTAGAATCGGGGGGGGGGGGGGGGGGGTAAGGGGGTTATCAGACTGGTTTAAAGTCACATATTTACCAAAAACAGATTGCAAGTGATTCGTGAATTCCTTTTTGTGACCTACATAACTAGGCCTACGAGGAGGATCATTAAATAAGTTTCTAATTCAAGTACAATACATAAGTCCATGCTGATAATTTATCTGCTTTTAAATAATGCTTATGAATCTGAAGACGTTTATTATAAGTTTGCCCATATGTTGCACATAAGGGACCAACATACTAGTACACTGGACTTAGGACGAATATAGTACCCATGAAAGGCCCACATATGACCCATATCGTTTGATGTTGCAAATCCCTGCTCGACCCCATAGGGGCTGCCCCTATTGGACTTCTATAAATCCCATATTTGGGTCCTTTATATTTTGCTTGAAGGGAGCATTACATATAGGTTATCATTCCATATTGGCACTGCTATTGCGTCGAGGTTTGTCGTATTGGCCCGAGGCGCAGCGGACAGACCGAGACATAATAACATTGCCAAAATGGAATACACTGGATAATGAACTTATTATTTCTCAACTTTATTCGTCTTTAGCTTTGTTTATATCGGTTTATGGTTTTCTGAATTATCGATTTTGTGCTGTATACAGGGATATGGTCATTATCCATATTTGTCATCCAATCAAAATATACAATTAAAAAAAAATCATCAACATTATTCTTTTAATCAACGTAAGATATGGTTTAAAATTGTTCATGTTTTCAAGCGTCCTAAATGTCCGCCATGTTTGTTTCCTTGCCTACGGACAAAGTGACATCATTTTCCGTTTTGCCCTGTTTCTCCATATTGGCCATGTTTTTCATATTGGCCCTGGTTTTTATTTCATAGGACACAGGCTGTTTTTAACGTATTGGTTCAGTATCACTTACGTTGATAAATAATTAGATTGATACACTGGAAAACTATTTTTATATGAAATACAAGAGTACATTATTATCACGAATTTGTAAAATCAGATTTACTTTCCAATATTTACATTGCAAGTTGATTTCCGATGTTAAACGCCTATTCAATTTTGACGTTCATTTCACGATGAACACAGGTTGGCCCCAATGACGTAACGTGCACGCAAGAAGTTCAAACAGTGGGCGGGGCATACTGATGCTGAAGGAGCTGTTAAGATAAGGGCCGTATTTAGCCCTGAATCCCGTGACTTATTTCTTCCGCATGGCGAATCGTACACAGAAAAACATGAATCATTATTGAAATATAATGTATTTGCAGACCTTTTACATGATTTACATTATGTTGAGGAACTCTTAAGGTTGTAAAATTAAGGTCGAAAGAGGTAGGGGTGCTCGGATAGAAAATCCGATAATATCGACAAAAAACATATACATTTTTGAATATTTTATCTAAAATGGATAAATATAAGCTAAAAGACATCAAATATGTCTACATTGTGTATCAGAAATAGATTTTGAACGTTCTACCTCCTTTAATTGGTAAATAATGAAATCCGGAACTTAAAATACGGTCTTTTTTTTCATTCAATGGCTACAATGTAAGCCTTTTAGCGCGAAATACACATTGACGGAGAAATGAACATCACTCTTGCTTATTTCGTTTCTAATTCTTTGTTCTTTCATTCAATCATATTGAGTACACAATGTTTGATGGATTAACGAGGAAAAATAGTCAAATGAGCTATATTTAATGGTAAAAAAGATCGATTCTTATAAAATGCACCCCCCTTTCCATTTTTAGTTTTTCGTCTCTAGAGTAGTGTTCCCCCCGGAGATACAGAACCCCACTTTGCCAAAAAAAAAATTGTATCATGGATACACATCTCCAGTAAAAGTGGCTTTCTGTATATCCGGGGGGAACAATGTTCAAAAAAACTTTTCCGTTTTCTATTGATTTCTATGAGAAAAGGATAAGTTTTGACCTAAAAATTAGCAACATTATGCAAAACAGATAAAAAATAACTTCATATTCTGATGGGATGCCTTATAGGTATACATTTTACCAAAAAAGGTTCTTGAAATTTCAATTTTCAAAATTCCACTTTACAGGGCTGATTTTACGCCTTATCTTAACAGCTCCTTTGTGATCAGGAGGAGATTCCCAACTTGTGTACGGGGAATGAGACGATATAAAACAGAAGAAACGGACGGGAACATAACAAAATCATTGAAACCATTGAAATATGTATAACAACTCTATGTACGTGTATATGAACAGTTTCCACAGAGTACATGTGTACTTCAATGTAGATGGCGCTACCGAAATGAATTTATGCAGCGCTGACTACTCTGATATTATGAATAAAGCGTTATTCTCTTTAAATTTTTGATAAAAGGTTACAATTCATCATGAAAATGTTTTAGCAGATATTTACAACAATGTGAAAACGTTGTAAAAGTCCATTTTTAAATGTGAACTTGCACAGAGTTCATGTGTACTTGAATGTAGATGGCGCTACTGAATTGAATTTATGCAGCACTGTGTTTTCTAATTATAAGTAAGGCCTTATTCTCTTCAAATTGTTGACAAAAAATTAAGACTCATCGTGAAAATATCTAAAAGTAAAAATTATTCTGTAATTTTTAATATCAAACCGTATATATTTTGGTCCTTTGCAATGGAGTATTTCTTGCCCTTCCTGGTAGGGAGAATTGGCACACGTGAAACATTCAGACCTTTATTTTCACTTAATTTGTACAAAATTTCGAATGTTTTCAAAGATGTTTTACATCTGAATGTTTCTGAATATAAATATAAGGAATGAGTATCTTATTTTTTGCGTACATGACTTTTACACTCTGCTTCGAAAGGCGCAAATCTTTCGAGAACCGCTTCGCGGTTCAAGAGATTTGCGCCTGTCGAACCAGAGTGTAAAAGACATGCACGCAAAAAAAAATGAGATACTCATTCCTTAAAGCAATGCTTTTTTTAGTTGTTCATTTTTCTCGATGATCATATGCGTCCATCTTAATAAAGATCAAAGAAGTACCTAACAGCTATTCAGTCTCAAAGTCGAGAAGAAAAGACACAATTTCCATTAGAACAGTTAAGATACTCGGAATGAACAACATTCCGAATAATTATCAAATTTATGAATGATCCTTACAACAATCTCAACAGCACTCAATCGAGATGGGAAATGTTTTATTTGTACATCTGAATCAAAAGGTTTCTTTTCCGCTACAGAATACAAATCATACATATCATGGACATGTAGTGACCTTTGTATTGCCTTATTCTTCCTCTTGGGCAATATTTATGTAAGAATTGGTGAGACTCTCTATAATTAAGCAGGTTATAGGGATCCCTTTGGGTACTAATTGTGCGCCTCATGATGCATATTTATATTTATACACGCATGAAAAAGAATTTATCCAAAATCTTCAAAAGCAAAGAAAACATGATGATTTGAAATGTTTCATTGGTACTTATAGATATCTGGATGATATTCTTACTATCGACAATCCTGTTTTTGAAAGTATAAAGTGTTATTTAACCACAAGAATTGACACTAAACAAGGCAAGCGTTACAAACACAATTTTTGGACCTAAATATCAAAATTGTTGATGTAGATATTCATACAAGTGTGTATGACAAAAGAGATGATTTTGGATTCAACATAGAGAATTTTCCCTGGCTTGACGGTGATGTTCCTAATTTACCGTCATATGGTATCTACATTTAGCAGCTCATCCGGTATGCTAGAGCATGTACTGATGTTTTGGATTTTCATAGTAGAAATTTACAAATTACCAAGAAACTTCTAGGTCAAGGTTTTCGCTTTAACAACTTAGTAAATACTTCCCGGAAAATTTACAAAACATATTTTCAACTTATTTTGAAATTCGGACTCATACAGAAAACAGAGTATATTACTTTGGGTATTTCGCAACCTGTATCTATGGTGACATTATTAACAAAATAAAAAGGATTAAAGGTAGGCAGAATTACCATCGAAATTGTTTTAGAATCGCCTTTTATACCGTGGATATAATCTTTCGTCATAAGACGGACACTTGCCTTGGTAATGAACCAATCTACAGCCTTGTACATTCTTAAGAATTGAACTCTGACTGTGACGACAGGACTTAGTGACGGACCTTGTCCATACCTCTTTAGAGAAGACAGGGCCTCGACCACCTGTCCTCTCTGAATGTCAGTCGAACTCCTCGGATGATCACATGCATGAGCTCGCTACAACCGACAGAGCACGGAATGTATTTCGTATGCCTCCTGTTTTTATATTCATTTACATATCCATTTGTGTGTTTCCTGGGCCTCTGCGTCATACTGTCTGTTTGTATAGTCATCTTACAAAATGGAGGTTATTTTACACCACAATTGTGCGTTCTTCAAGACCTTTGGGTAATCGGTAAAGTGGCAGGGTTGTTCGCACGTAATCCACGATAACCACACCGTCTGCTACTGGTGATGCAGATGGTCGTCCTAAGTCGGCACCGATTTACCATTGGTCTCGTTGGTTTATGTGTAGTCATTTGTGTTTGATGTTTCTCCTCGATTTGGCGTTCCTTGTACCATTTGCGTCTCTTTCTGTGCTTGTCTGCTTTGTGTTTTTGCTGTGGGTGTTTTTGGGTTTTGCTGTTGGTACTCCAACTAGGTGTTGTTGGAGATTTCCTCCTTTCTTTCGCAATATATCACCAAATTGAGCATCGGCGGAACCCTAGCAAGCTGGAGGTGGGACCAGGTGCCCGGGAGGAGTAAGCATCCCCTGTTTGGATAGCCGCACCCGCTGTTGATGTTCACACACGAAACTAAATACAATATCTTCAAAACACGCACTGTCTGGTGTTAAATCTATATAGAATGTCAGGGAAAGATATTTAAAACACGTACTGTCAAATCCCTCGGGGGATTTTTTACGAGCTATTCTATCATCCATTCAGTCTCAAAGTCGAGAAGGCAAGGCAAATCATTAGAATTTCAATTGGAACGGTTGCGAACCTTGGAATGAATAACAGTCCGAAGTGAGACCAGGTGCCCGGGGAGCATCAGAGTCTCCTGATTGCATGCAACATCCGTCGCAACAGCTCCGTGAAAACTTGTCAAATTCGATGTCTCGATGTACATGTACAAATTAATGTCAGGTAAATATTTCACGATTGACTTGATGATTGTCTCGATGTACATATTGAAGTTGTATTGTGTCTGGTGCATTAAAATTGGTTTGAAATTTTATTCACGTGTCTGGTGCATTAAAATTGGTATGAAATTTTATTCACTGTGTCTAGTGCGTTAAAATTGTCATTTAGTGTGTGTCATTTAGTGTGTGTCATTTAGTGTGTGTTATTTAGTGTGTGTCATTTAGTGTGTGTCATTTAGTGTGTGTCATTAAGTGTGTGTCATTTAGTTTGTATCATTTAGTGTATCATTTTCTTGATTGAATAAAGCACCATATAATGGGCGGTTGTGTACCTAGAGCATATAGAGAGATGGAACGTTTTCACGAAATATCATAACTTTACATAAACACTTGTCTACAATCGCCTACCCTTTGAAACAAAGGTACCAGTAGCGCCGGACATGACCGTACACATTTGGATTTTCAATAATACACCGTATGCAGACAATTATGTGATATTGTTAGAAATGATACTAGTGATCGTCATTGACATAAGATAGCATCATGTATAAATCCTAGAAGACAAGTGGTCATCCAGATATATATCCAGTCAAGTTGAACATTTCTTAATTTGCTTAACACGGGGATAAGAACTTTATTAGTCTCTGATACTGAGCATGCTTTATATTCTTTACCAATGAATGAATGTTTTCTTCACCTCATATTTCAACATGCTTATCCTGTTTAGTTTTCAGTGATATGCGAACCGTTTTCCAATACTATACTGTAATGCCTACCTCTATTTGATTTGTATTTCTCAAAATAGTTTGCAATTAGATACTCTGATGAAATTGTGTTCAATGTAAAGTTTTGCATCAGTACATTAGTACATAGTACATTATTTAAGTACTTTAGCATCGATGGTATATAACTTTATCATAGATGCCTCAAAATTAAATTTAAGAATTCTATTTTTAGCTGGATTCACTCATGTTTGTTAATGTTTAAAATGATGAACTTCATCAAGAAACCACAGTTGTTTTAAAAAGAATATTCAGTCCATCGCCTTATCCATCTGGCCTAACTACAATCTATGTCACTGTCATATTGATGACGTTATCATTTTTCTACATGAACTTAAATAATGATTAATCTAGCCTTCTTCCCCAAACGTGACTAATCAAATACCTTAAAATGTTTTGATATAGTTATTGTGCAAAATGAGACAAATTACGGTTTAAAAATGAAAACTAGTTTAACACATTTCCTTTACATTGAACGTACGGATGAACGCAAGACATTTCACAAAGTTGATACATTATTTGTAGCGAGCTCATGCATGTGATCATGATTCATCTGTTATCCACACTTTTGCTTTTTCATATCATAACATCAAAGCATTGCACTGAGCAAATCTAAATCTCATTTCATTATTATGTTGGACCATGCCGTTTGGTTTTTGTACTGTTCCCTAGTTCTTTTCCAATGAACTGATAGTAGTCAGTCCTAGCATGTAAGTCTCTCAGTTTGGCATAAAGTTCCGATAAAATGTCATTTCATCATTCTTAGTAAAGACGACTCATCGTTTATTTAATAGACGACAGAACATTCTAATATTCTTTCCAAATAATGACTTTATAACAAAATTAAACCAAGGTGCCTTCTGAGGGCATTGTCCTGTTACAACCACCTGAAACCAGCATCGATATCATTGTCTGGCTTTTCACAAAAACTTGAGAATGCTCTTTATCCTTTGGAAGCTTTCCAGAATTGTCAAAGATTCCCATATAGTCCAAGTATCTAGTGTCTCGTGACTATGGTGTGTGGTTAAGTCGGGTCTAGGTGTATACGGAACATCAAAGGATGACAGTTATCCTGGCTACACCTCCATAATCAGCCCGTCATACACACCAATACATTAAGTATGCTGCAGATCCGATTGTGCTATCAGACACGCTAACCAAACCTATAATTCCCTACCTGTTAGTGACGTGGGGCTTACATCACCGTGAATCCCTGTCACCTGATAACGCTCTTAGTGATTGTTAGGGAATTCAGTCCAATATACCGGTGATACTGTATAATGTGCCGTCAGAAAAGGTACAAATAGAGATTCAGGATCCAACCGATCGACTCAGATGAAGTATAGGAGAGATTTTTGCTTGATCGTTTTCTAGGGCGTGTCAGATATCTGATCATGAACTGAAAGTATGAAAACAAAAAAAAGGATGTGAAGTTGTGAGAGTGGGAACTTAAATACAGAATAACGCATCTCCTATCCACTTGCCAAGACATGGTCACTCGCACATTGGATTTCGTCTCTTTCCAACTCGAAAACACAAACCTGTCTAAATGCGTATGGTATTCATAATAATTATCAAAATACATGTTGATTTTCATATTGTCTTGAAAGGAACCTTCCTACTAAATAGTAAGAAATATTGGTTAGATTCCTGAGGACTCGATCAAATAAACATCAATGAAGTACCTACCATGAGTTATTCAGTCTGAAAATCGAGAGGGCAAGACAACATCATTAGAATTGCCAAGGGAACGGTTGCGAACCTAGGAATGAATAACATTCCGAATTGAGTACTTAAATCAAGAGGTGACATCTCCAATATTTTTTCATATGCCTATTATAAGAAGTATGATGATAAAGCGCTGTCCTTATTTCCTTCTATCCAAATTTATTGTGGAAGAAGAACAGAATATACCTTTAATCATCATAGCAAGGAGCATCGCATTCACCACCAGGTCACAGATTGTAAATTTGAAAAGTTCTTCTGGGCGTGTAGTGCTTACGAAACTGTTAGTTTTCTAAAAATACATTGACCTCCCCTAAAATGTATGTTGCTCGTAATAATATAAACGCGCATGTCTGGTACATGCTGTAAATTTATCAGGTTTTAAATGATGCTATTGAATTTAAAGACGTTTAACATTTCAACGTTATCGTCATTGTTTTATCAACAATTTTCAAATGAATTTTTGTTTTGTCGACATTTTTAAAATGAAAGTTAAACACAAAACCAAAAAATCAGAATCCAAACTCATTATCAATGGACATACAAAAGTACGAAAATGCTAAACCAAACAAAACAATGAAACAATTATGCAAAGGTGCAAGAAAGAGAATGAAATGACAAATATGGATAATGATCATATCCCTGTATACAGCACAAAATCGATAATTCAGAAAATCAGAAACCGAAGGCATACAAAATCAGGGTAAAACAGGAACCAAAGCAAACAAACAAAAACCTCCACCATATGAAAAGAAGCGAACTTCCGATATGGGAGTGAGGCCTGGTGCCCAGGAAGAGTAAGCATCTCCTGCTTGCATGCAACACCCGCCGCTTCGATTCGGTAGAACTGTCACATCCGGTTACTTCCATTTCGGAAGAAATAGAGTACAATCTTTGGTTGGATGGTTCAAATGGTCTATGACAGAATATCATCCACCATTCTGGAGAGTGGGACATCATAGTGTATGACGAGTTCCCCATATCGACCGTAGAACTTCCTCAGTGACGATGTTAGTCGGTCACAAACAAATCCCTGACTGAGAAGCTTATCTGAAAGACGCCTGACTCTCAGAACAAAATCCGTATATTTGGAACTTGCTCTGGCATAGCGTATCAACTGAGATATGAACACGCAGGAAAAGTTTGTAATACTGAAAATGAAGTCGTCACGTTTGTCATAGAGCGAGGTGTTCATGTGACCACCAGTGTCGTAGGACAACATTATGTCCAAATAGGAAGCTGAATTATTTGTCTCTGTAGTTTCTTTGACTTCAAGCTCCTAAGGATAGATACTGCTAAGGTAATCCGCGAATTTTGGATTATTGATGGACAACACATCGTCTATGTATCTGTATGTGAAGTTGAAGTCAGAAGCTAAGTATCCTTTCCTTCAGAGACCAAAGATTGAATGAATTCAGCTTCGTGCGAGTAAAGGAACAAATGTTGGCAATGAGTGGGGCACAATTTGTCCCCATTGGAATTCCGACAATTTGCTGGAAGACCTTTCCTCCAAACACCACAAAAATATTGTCGATCAGAAAGTTCAACATTTGAATAATATCTGTTTCAGTGTAAATGTACTTATTTTCAGAATCGGACTTTTCTTTGACAAAATATGTTTAAAGGGTTAAAATAAGAAGATACTGATTATTTCAGTCTGACTGTCCTGGACCTCCTTAATTTCTCATAAATAAACCTTGTGAATGCAATTATGTCAGTTTTAGTCTCAAAATGTCTTGCCCTTTACCTAACATGATTAGGAGATCAAAAACAAAACAAAAACTTGGAAGAAAGTTTGAATAAAAAATAGTATTTGAATAAATTGTCAAAATAGAAATTTATCTGTTCTTAAATGATGCTATTCAATATGAAGACGTTTACATTTATACCACTTGGTGAGTGTCACTGCTGGTGGACCAGGAGTCCCCGAGGTCACATGTAGCCAAGTTCGATCAATTTCGGTTGATTGTTTCTTCAACGCATTCTAAAATTTCTGTTATCAAAATCTTGAAATTTCTAAAACGTGGGTCCTGTAGCATCATATCCCACCAATCCTGCTACGTCTTTCGGACTACGCTTTTTCGACATAGTAACGTTCATACTTTTTTGGCATATTACATTGTTTAGATTTGAGGATCACTGACGAGGGTTAAGTACCCGAAACGTGCATGTCTGGTCCATGTTGCCAATTTATCTGTTCTTAAATGATGCTATTCAATATGAAGACGTTAAAACCCGATCATTTTCAGGGCCATATATAACTCTCCTAGAAATAGGTCAACTGCTCTGAGACTTTAATCAGATTTGTGATTATTTTGAAGGCATACACTAAGTTTCAATTCAATAGCTTCAAAGTTTGCGAAACAAAGTCTGGAAAACAGTAAACTTGTTGAAAATTTCTATGTTCAAGGGCCATAACTCTTGATATATATATAAATAATATGATAAAATGATGATAAATATGTCAATTTTTCCGAATCTTGAACTGGATCAGTATTTTTTTTTATTATAAGGCATATATTAAGTTTCAATTCAATAGCTTATAATGCTGCGAAAAAAAGTCCGGAAAACAGTAACATTGTTTAGAATATCTATATTCAAGGGCCATAACTCAAACTAGATCTTACTAGATCTGATCAAGTCATGTGTCAAGTTAACATGGCCTCGGATGGATGGACGGACGCATGGACACACGGACATCGCCATCACATAATACTTCCCGTTTTGAGACTGCCGTATAAAAATACAAAAAAAATTAAAGAAGATCCTTACGATAATCTCAACAGCACTCACAATAGAACACAAAACTGAGCATCGACGGACCCCTAGCAAGCTAGGGATGGGACCAGGTGCCCGGGAGGAATAAGCATCCCCTGTTGGCTAGCCGCATCCGCCGTCGATGTCAAGTCAAGTACATAAACATCGAGAAATCAAGCGAATGCTATAATCGAGGACCAAACATTCCGCCAGCAGAGATACCAACGTTGTGCTTGAAATTGTACAAAATAATACAATCAACAAATATCCCAAATGGAGATGAGATCTTGTTCGGGTGTCAGCACAAGTTTACGTTCCGTTACGCTACACTATAACATCACTGCCACAAACTTTCCGCCACAAAGTATATATTAACGTAACGCTGCTATGAAGGCATTGTTACTTTAGTATTGTCATTACATTAGGGTAGGATTCTTGGAGTCTGTGGCATATATTATTTTGACTGTTAGGAGGAGACAACTCTGTTCAAAGAACGATATTGGATTATACAGGTGGCCATTTTCTTCAATTTTTTAAACTCCACAGACATATAAACAACACTGACAAGGGCATTTTTAGTATATAACACAGAACATATAGGAGTATATGTCGACCGACCAGTGGTTACGGTCACTTGTCCGTCGCCCTTACCACCAGACGACGGCGCTCAAATGAGATGTAAATAATAGTATGAAAAGAGTTAATGCTGTCAGTGGTTTTCACCTCTAGTTTACAAGGATAAATTATGCTAAGGTAATAAGCAAATTTGGATAATTTATTGAGAGTGCGTCATCTATTTATCTGTATGTAGAATAGAATTGGAGTTACATATGCATATAATGCAAACATAATTCTGATTAAAAACAAAGTCAATGCAGTCTTTTAATAGCTATATATGTTGTCTTGAACAGCGTTACCATTGAGATAAAAGTTCGCCATAGACAGCCGCGATGGTTAACTGTTGCTTTCCAGATGGAGAAAGTCTACAATATTCTACAAAATGTTGTAGATCTTGAAGAACACGATGACCTCGTTCCGTGTCCGTCGATGTTTTAGTCGCTCCATCCCTAGTTGTATCTGGTCTTATGGCTGGGGTTAGGGTTAAACCCTAATTCCTTAGCGTTAACCCCTAACCCTAACTCCTAACATCCAACCCTAGTGGGTTTCTGTAACGCAAGCTGTGTCGTATGACCAGTAGTTCCCTTGTGCAAATCTCGCTGCATGTCGGTGCATATTGTCCAATTGCTGAACAAGATGTTGTTGGCAGCGACCCCCACACAACGGAGACATATTCGATGACCGGTCTTACCAATACCGTATACCGGTATGCCTTGCTCCTGACGATGTCGGTTTGGCATCCATCCGATACTCCTTGAGTCAAATCTTGCATGTTAGCTATGATCAGTATTCCAAAAGAGCGCTTACTGACAAATCCGTGCTGTGTAGGAGTAAGGATGGAATTCTCCTCGATGCGATCCATAATATTGGAGTGAAGTACGTATTCCACGACATTCGAGCATATGACAATTAAACGGCTCCATTGTCTAAGGAAATTTTAAAACTGGAGTATGAATGCGAGTGCTTGGGCGAGTTCATTAGCAAGGTCTTTCAAAAAGCTAGCAGATATGGAGTCCGGTCCAGTTGCTTTGTGTCGTTTGAGGGTTCTCGGCAGTTTATATGCCTTAGGCAATCGTTCTGATTTTATTTAAAATGTTGTCTGTTTGTATGGTCATCTTACAGTGAGGAGGTTTATTTTACACCACAATTGAAAGTTCTTCGAGACCTCTGTGTAATCGGAAAAGCGTGAGGGCTGTGCGCACGTAATCTGGATGAACCAGACCATCTGCTACTGGCGTGTCAGATGGCCGCCCTGAGTAGGCACCGATTGCCCATTGGTCTCGTTGGTTTATGTGAAGGCATTTGTGTTTGATGTTTCTGTAGTGTGATTTGAAAGTCTATCTACGAATGCGATCATGATCCAAAAATTAGATGTTAAGGTATTCAATTCATTAGCATCATTTGGACCAGACATGCAGATACCAACTGTGAAGTGAAATGGATAAAAATTTAAAACGAGTGGAAAGAAGCACATGTACATAGGTGCCTACTAACTTAGTGTCAAAGAAGTTGACATGTCGGTATCCCGTTTAGCTGAGAGCAGCAATACTACAAACATTGTTAGATGATATATGGACCTCCCCGGCTGGGGCTGAAAAGCTAAACAGGTCATACAAGGGGCACAATATCCTGTACTGTATCGTACTTTCAAAGATCTCATAGACACACACCACCTTACTCAAATAGTAGAGGAAATCCAAGGAAACAAAACACTCTAGATCTCATTCTTACAAACCTAGCTTATTTAATATGAGGACGCTTAACATTGGTACTGAGAGTGGAGATACTACTCCAAGTTCTAAATCTGAAAGATATTTCAAATACAAGTTACGTAATTTACATGAAAAATATGTCTTCGTGCCTGCAGACAAAGCAGCCAACAACACCATAATTATTTGAAAACGCTACTACATATCAACATTAGTTTCGGAACTTTCCTCTACTAATACTTGTATCGAAAGCAATGAAAGTGTTCCCAATATTTTGAACAAACATAACAGTGAAATTTCTTCTTTTAACATCCCTATTTCTAAATTGGATCTCCCTACAATATATTGCATACCAAAACTTCACAAGTCTCCTTACAAGTTTCGATACATTGCTAATTCTAGCAACTGCTCAACTACAATTTTGTCTAGAAATTTGACGTCAGCACTCACGGCTATAAAGGAACACGTGGCAAAATATTGTGAAACTGTCATGAACAGGAATGGTGTAAACTTCTATTTGTCTATTAAAAATTCAGGGGATGTCATTGATAAAATGTAATCAAGAAATTTTGAAGCAAACACGATATCTTCATACGACTTTTCTAATATGTACACCACGCTTCCTCATGACAAAATAAATGATCGACTGTCCAAACTCATTAAATGGTGTTTCGATCGAGAGGGGAAAACTTATATTTGTACATCTGAATCGAAGGGTTTCTTTTCCGCCACAGATTACAAATCATACAAATCATGGACATGTGGTGACCTGTGTATTGCCTTGTCCTTCCTTTTGGACAATATATATGGAAGATTTGGTCAGAAACTGTACAAGTAGGTTGCAGGGATTCCTATGGGTACTAATTGTGCGCCTCTTGTTGCAGATTTATTTTCATACACGTATGAAAAGGAATTTATCCAAAATCTTCAAAAGCAAAGAAAAAATGATGATGTGAAATGTTTCATTGGTACTTCTAGGTACCTGGATGATATTCTTACTATCTACAATCCTGTTTTTGAAAAGTATAAAAATGTTATTTATCCAAAAGAATTGATTCTAAACAAGGCAAACGTTTCAGACACAGAAACACCTTTTTTGGACCTAAATATCAAAATTGTTAATGGAGAGATCTATACAAGTGTGTATGACAAAAGAGATGATTTTGGATTTAACATAGTAAATTTCCCCTGGCTTGACGGTGATGTTCCTAGATTACCATCCTATGGTATTTATATTTCACAGCTCATCCGGTATGCTAGAGCATGTACTGATGTTTTGGATTTCATAGTACAAATTTACAAATTACCAAGAAACTTTTGGGACAAGGTATTCGCTTTCACAAACTAGTAAAGACTTTCTGGAAATTTTACAAAATCATTGTCAACTTCTTCTGAAATTCGGACCAATACAGGCAACAGAGTATATTACTTTGGGTATTTCATAACCTGCATTTTATTGTGACATAATTAACAAGATAATTAGGATCAAAGATAGACAACATCACTATCGAAAATGCGTCAGAATCATCAAACGCCTTTTATACCGTGGATATGATCCTAATGTCACCAGACGGACACTAGGCTTGGTACTTGACCAATCTACTGTCTTGTACCAGCGCATTCTTAAAACGTGCACTCTGACTGACTTTGACGACGGGACTCCATGACGGGCCCTGTCCAAACCTCTTTAGAGAAGACAGGGCCCCGACCACCTGTCCTCTCTGAATGTCAGTCGGACTCCTCGGGTGATAACATACATGAGCTCGCTACAGCCGGACTGTATTACGTACGCCCTCTTTTGATATCCATTTACATATTCATCTGTGTTGCTTGGGCCTCTGCGTTTTGCGGTCTTGTTTGTGTGTGGTCATCTGACAGTGAGGAGGTTGTTTTACACCACAATTGTACGTTCTTCGAGACCTCTGGGTAATCGGAAAAGTGGGAAGGTTGTGCGCACGTAATCCAGGATAACCACACCTTCTGATATTTGCGTGGCAGATGCCCGTCCTAAGTCGGCACCGGTTGCCGATTGGTCTCGTTGGTTTATGTGTGGTCCTTTGTGTTTGATGTTTCTGTGTTGTGCGTTGACGTTCCTTGTCCCCTCTGCGTCTCTTTCTGTGCTTGTCTGCTTTGTGTTTTTGCATAGGGTGTTTTGGGGTTTTGTTGTGGGTGCTGCAACCTGATGTTGTTGGCGATCCCCTCCTTTGTCTGAAATCCCAGACCATGACATGGTCTTCGCAGAACTTGAAATACAGACTACAAAACTTATTCTATCACTCTACAAAAAAGCCAACTGGGAGCAATTTCGTCCGAAATTGAATGCACTTCTAACCAGGCTTACTACTATGTCTGTAATAGAAGAAAAAACTGACCCAAAACTAAACAAAACATCAACATAACAACTCAAGGTATTGACAAGATCCTAAGAAACCTAAACCCATACAAGGCACCAGGATCTGATGACATATCTCCTAGGGCACTAAACGAAACACACACAGAAACTGCACCACTATTGCAACTCATATTTAGCAAGTCGTTTGCAACAGGTGTTGTATACCAAATGACTGAAAAACAGCAATTGTTTCCCCAGTATACAAGAATGAAGATTATTATCGACCTATCTCCTCAACTTCAGTATGTTATAAAATAATTGAACACATTGTAACATCAGCCATTATGAACAAGTATGAACAACGGAGGAAACAACAACCTCCTGTACAACTTGCAGCATGGGTTCATGCGAGACTCAACTCATCGAGTTCCTGGATGACCTCTCAAATTACATGAACAAGGGGGAACAAACTGATGTCCTAATCATGGACTTTGCAAAGGCATTCTTGAAACAAAGGTCAACCCACACACTACAGAAGTATGGGATCAGTGAACAGATGGATCAAGAACTGGTTAGAAGGATGCATACAGACTATAGTGCTAAGAGTGTAAGAGGGCCTACGAGGCAAATTTTAAACTCAGAGGTGTAAATTGGTTCAAAACCCAAGATATTTTCTTCTTCAAAATCTTGTATCTAAAATCATACTTTATCATGCTCTATGGTGATATCTATTTTAATAGATTATACTAATTACATAATAATCATATTAAAGGAAGCCTTTTGAGGAAGGCCTTTTATATGTATGCACAAGTCTCATATTGAGACCTCAAATATGAACCACACTATTAAACGAATTATGTTTTGATAGTATGGCGAGCGAAGAGAGTAAAAAATTTTGAGACAGTATGAAAATTTTGGCGAGCGAAGCTGAATTTTGAGGCAATTCTTCAAATTTAGATGATGTACATGGATTCATAAGAGCAAGATTTTTTTCCATCACATCATAAGCAAATTTATTTTTTCTTCATCAAAATTCAACGCAAAATTATTTTTTTCTATCACACCATAAGCAAATCATTTTTTTTTTTCATCAAAATTCAGAGCAAAATTATTTATTTCGACCCCCCCCCCCCCGAATTTCAAATGGACCGTGCCCTAGAAATGCGCCTCTGTAACATGAGTTCGTAAAAATTATTTTTTTTTCGAGCAACAAATCCCCCCCCCCCCCCCCCCCCCAAAAAAATATCAATTGGATGATTTCGTAGCTTGGTAAAAGATGTCAAACTCGAATGAAACGATAGACAAGTTGTCTTCATACTTTTAAAAGTGTAAGAGAGATAACTCTAACTTGACATTATGACGTCATATGATAATTATCAATGGCGGAACGGCGCGTCTTATTACCCCAATAAACCCCAATATACCCCAACAAACCCCAATATACCCCAATAAACAATTATTTACCCCAGTAAACAGCAGAAATTAATCTTAGACTCCACAAAGCCATCTTATTTATGTGTTTTACGAGTTTTAAGATAATCATACTAATGAAGTGAAACTGATTGATGAAATAGACATCAGATTACCGTCAATTATGGTTCTTGGTAGTGACGAAGAGAAGGCTATTACTAAGGCTATAGAGACAACCTTCCCAGAAGCTACTAGGTTACTATGTACCAAACATTTAAAAGACAATGTCAAACACTACATGGCTAACATTGCAGGTATCCCACCAAACTCCAGAAGACCTTTGGCCAATCTCATATTTGGTGAAAGCGGGTTGGTAAATGCCAATGATACATTTGAATTTGAATCTCGATCTGAACAAATTATTGACGCATGTGGAGAGAATGAAAAATTTAAAGATTACTTCAGAAGGAACCTACAATCTAAACTATTAAAACATGTAAACATCCCCAACAGAAAAAATACTGATATGAAAACGAAACTGTGGACAAACAATAACTCCGAATCGATGAATAACATATTGAAATTATCAGTAGATTGGCGTCCACAAACCACACCTGATCTCATTGTTAAATTGTACAGCGTCACCAAACTGCAATTCATAGATCTAAGGCGAGCTATTTACGGGTCTGGCAATTATGTACTTTCTGCAGATCAATCTGCTTATTCCATCTCAGAAATGAAATGGAGGGAAAAGGATGATGAGGAGAAAAAAAAGATTTTCAACAATTTTCTCAGAGACACAAAAAAGAAGATTCACACAAAGAGAATTTTTTCTAGAGATGGAAAATTTTCTGTGCCTCACAAAACAAGAAATGTTGCAAAGAAACCAGGTCAAAGGAAGCGACCAAAGAATGAACGAACTTCGAATAAACACTGATGCTGAAATAAAAAAAAAAAAAACGTAAATGAGAAAATTCACGATTTGAATGCATTCTTCATACATGTGGACCTATGTGAACATCAGAGTAAAGTTGTTATATGTATGCAGTTTCATTAAATGAAGAGTACTTGTCTTAAATACATGTATCTTTATTTTAAATATATTTATACATGAACGTGTTGAATACTTAGCTAATAATAAATATGAATTTCTTGTGCAAAGTGAATAAAATGTCCAAAGAATGACTTACATATATGTTACTTTCTATTGTATAATAATATATATATATATATATATACAAGGGTTGCCAGAAAAGTTTGTGGACGACATTGTTATCTTAAATGACTGGATACAAAAACCATGAAATATTATTAATTTATTAACTTGTCATAAATAGAAGATAATTCAGTAATATTTATTTCCTTTATTCTGAAACGGCGGCACAGGTCTCATCCACAGACTTAATTTCTTCTGAACAACCCTTGTATACAAGTATTTATATATCTGCTCACCGGTTTCCATGACAAAGAATAGTGAACTCGTCATCAATTTTCACAACACATCATATAGACCACAAAAAATCAACTGTTACTGCAGATATACAACTTACAAATGAATTTTACTGGTATATATCAAGTGTTCCCAATACAGTGTTCCAATATAGCCATATTTCCTCAAAATTTGCCAGAATTATCTCCCTCCTTGGATTACAACTCTCGGATTTTACCCACCTCTACTATGTTAAATTGTTCTACTTTAACAATTGTCACATTGTGTAGTTATAAAATCTCTTCTGAGAATTTATTTGTAAATCGTTTAATGTCAAAGTTTCACATAGTATTAATGGATATAAAGCCCGAAAGCTGTAATCCAATATGGTGGTTAACATAGAGGTATGACATCATCACGAGAAGATCGGCAATTAAAAATTCTGTCTAGTACATGCTCTTACAAAAAAATTTAACAGATGGAAAACCTCTAGAAAATCACAAACTTATGCACTGAATAATATTGACCCTTTACCCAACAACCATATCCCGTCTCCGTTTCAAACTACATGTTCTATAAATACAAAAGAAAACGGAAAAGCGTATTATACTATTTCTATACAGAATAAAAAACATACATTAAGAAATACATATGATAAAAAGTCATTTCAGTGCCAAATAAGTAGTATGACTGGCAAATTGTATGGTTGTTGGGGTTTATTGGGGTAAATAATTGTTTATTGGGGTATGTTGGGGTATATTGGGGTTTATTGGGGTAATAAGACGCACCCATGGCGGAATGCGTATGGAGGGAATGGACAGGTGCTTTGTTTATCACAGTAAATGAATGCAGGAACAAATTCCCTATATATTTTACTGGATGTAACAAAATCGAACATCTCGCTGTGTCGGCTTACAGAGGTTAGGATTGCTTTCGGAAAATCTCAAAAGTTTATCAAAAATTTAAAACTGCTTTGTTTACATTTTTGATTTCGAAAATGTTCAAGTTGACAACTTCAAATTCAACATGTCCAACCACACTGTGACAGGGCACCTACTGTCCGTGCAGCTAACTTCAGAAATCGAAAAATTGAAATTCTTGCGATTAAAACTTATGTAGAGGGATACTGGTGTCACAACAGTAACAGTTTCCGAACAGTCGCCCTTTTCTAGTACTTTGAAGGAATTTTTTTTTCAAAATTTTGTGACAATTTTGTAGATTTTTAAATGCAGAATTCAAATCACGAATCTGTCATATAAACAAAATTTTGCTTCTAAGATGCTTTATCACACCACCTTTTTACCCCTTTAATATCACGCACTGGGGGAAGTCACCAAGAACCATACTAGACTAATCGAACCAATGCTCGGACACTACCAATGCTCGGACGCCAAGTGTATTTGGCTCTATGGGTTGACCAACAATCACGATAATTCTTAATAAAAAAATTGCTTGGATTTTTTAGCGATATCAAATACAATCAGGCTTTCTACTGTTCCTACTTTTTCCTACTATTTCCTACTTTTCTTACTTTTTTATTTTGATCCTATTTTTTCCTACTTTTTCTTCAAAACCTCCTACTATTCCTACTTTTTCATCTCAAAAGTAAAAAATTACTTGCTTCACTTGTCATCGACATCTGATTCAAAGTTTTTTAAAAAATTCGAGCTCGCTTCGCTCGCCCATTCTGTATATGGGAAATGAAAAATCAATCTGTCCTTATTTCTCTCTGCGATTTCCTCATAGATGAACATTACCAGTCTAAAATCATTGCTTACTGTGATTTGTGTGTCATACTTACTGAAAATTGTCGCTAAAAGTGATAGAAAATTTCCTACTTTTCCCCTATAAATTCCTACTTTTCTCCTACTTTTTTTCTTTGACAACTCCTACTTTTTTCCTACTTTTTCATCAAGGTAGAGTAGAAAGCCTGTACAATATTCAAAACTGTTACATTTTTATCAACAAATTTCTTTTTTCGCTTCTGCTTGAAATTTCACGTGTTCAGAAGGCAATGTTAACATCTTCCATTCAAACAATGAATTCAAAGAACTGGATGAATTATGTTTGATTGTATTTGAATATTCCATCAGATATAGAATCGTTTTCAGTAAAAATTACTTTTGATTTTCATTTGCTTGATTATCATGTGAAATAAAGCCAAGTGTCCGAGCATTGATACGGATTTTGTCAAATATCCATCTTTTTGGTACTCCGCTTAAAGAGTCTCCTAAAGTTTGAGCACTGATCTCAGTTTCAAAAAAGTTCGTTAAAAAGGTTTCTTTACTGCTTGACAATATCTTAAAATCAAATTATTGTCATTTTCTCTAATGTACATGTATTTTATTAAAATTAAGAAAAACATATCAAAATGTCCGAGCATTGGTCTGTTCACTATATTTTAATTTATGTGATTTGAGAAGTTTTGGTTCTATTTTCATTATTATTTTTACACAGTCATTTGTAGAAAAGATTGAAGGAAAAAAATCCAAAAATCATCCAGTTTGGGCTGAAATTGATCGAGATTGACATATTTGAAATCCGGTGTCCGGAAACTGTTCCAGTAATTTGCGAAAAATGTCCAAAATAAAGGTAAAAAGATCGGTCTAGAAACCATATTTCTTGAGAGATTTAATATTTTCTTTCAACATGAGTATCTATGGGAAGGGCATAGCATTATTTTAGAGAAATTTTAATGTTTTCAATTGATGGACGGAGGAGTTTCCCCGAAAAACCTTCAAAATCGTCCGGAAACTACTAAAGGTGTATGATAATTGATATATCATATGTCTTTACAACCAATACTACGCTCACAGTGAAAGAAAATGGTTTTGGATAGAGAGTTTTCTATGTTAATTCTAATGCGACGTCGCCAATTTTTAAATTGGTCAAAACGGACTATGGATTACAGGTGATCAAAAAAGATGTCAGAAAGATGTAGCAATGTACATCAATTTTTACAAAAATTCCTTTATAATAAGACAGGAGGGGCACGGGGTACATGTCATGCAACCTTAGATACTCAGGTGCCGCTCT
Organism: Pinctada fucata; assembly: GCA_028142955.1. Taxonomy (NCBI): domain Eukaryota; kingdom Metazoa; phylum Mollusca; class Bivalvia; order Pterioida; family Pteriidae; genus Pinctada; species Pinctada fucata. The sequence continues at coordinate 67,262,995 of AP027105.1, read as the reverse complement.
CGCTTGAAAATATTATCAGATAAAATCTATGTTATAGCAAGACATTGAAGCGTCTTTATCATTTATTGATTTAATGCAAATGACACACGACAGCCCATGCACGTTTAAATTCCTATGTAACATTCTGACCAGTTGTGCGAAACTATTCATTCGCGAATATTAGAATATTCGTTTCAGCTCTACAAAGACGTCATGCTAAAATCAACATTGAAATCTCCCTATCTATGATTCTATCGTCCAGTGCCCTCATTTCGATCGGGTCCTAAATTCCATGGGAATTCCTCTGCTGTTTATCTTATGAAGCATTGCAGAAATTTTGCTGGTCTCTGCACATTTTTACATCTCTTACCGACGATCTTTCTAATGATACAAAAATATACCAGCAATGCCTCCTAAGATGGAAAGTATAGCTCAAATGTATACACACACAATAAAATGCATGATTTACCTAATGCTATTTTTAGAACAAAACTTTAAGCCCAAAATTCTCCTGCTTAAAATATAAATTCTTTCTGAATCTAGGTCGTCTCCATTTCTCCTAAGTGTATTATTAGTAATCACATGACATCGATGGGAATTTTAAAAGACCAAATATGAAAAATACAAATGTATGTAGGTATTTTAGTTTCCTGCACTCTTAATGCACAATTATACTGACGAGGAAAATCCTGTACATTTTGAAAGTGACACAAATGGGTTAGAGGCATTAATACAAGGTATATTTCCCAGTCGTACTGACAAAGGGAATGTGAAATTTCTATGTCCATACTGATTTCATGGAGACCACTGTATATTCAGTCTAGCATCTGACATTGCTATTATGCTGACTTATTTTTAATGACTGTTATTTTTGCAGCTTTATGATATATTTGATTTAAAAAAAACCAACAAAATATTTTGATATACCTTTTTAGCTCGCCGTGATGAAAAAGTCCGGAGAGCTAATGTCATACCCTCGATGTCGTTGTTGTCGTCGTCGTTGTCGTCCGTAGACAAAACTTTAATCTGGGCTATATCTATTGAACTATAAGGGGTAGGGCTTTGATATTTCACATGTAGATACCTTGTGACGAGCCTTTCATTTGTGACCATGACCTTTGACCTAGTGACCTTGACCTTGGACTTTGAGTTTGACCTACTTTTCAAAAACATTTACCTGGTTTCTGACAAAAACCTGTATAGGCGATCTATGTAATCTTTGATTACCCTATGTTTTTAATAAATTATTTATTTACGATTTCCAAATGGAATTGTTGGAAAAAAGCTAAACTAAAAATAAAGTTTGCTTGGCCTTATTCTCTCACTTGATCGATGAAATCATACTGTATAATGACCAAAACTGATTGCTTTTCTTGATAACTTCTTGAATGCAAATAAATACGTTTAGTAATAAATAGTAATTTAGGTGATCGAAAACTTGGCACACGAGGATAAAACTATTTTATTTCACTGTATATTATAGTATTGGTCGTACAGACATATTTCATACACCTTTAGTTATGGGAATTCAAGATCTATCCCCCTATATAAATTTTAATTGGAAAATAAGCCGACCAAGTAGAGAAATCTTTAATTTTCCGATTTCTGAAGTTTCATCTTGATTTCGTCCATTTTAGGTCTTCTTGTTTACTTTTCACCGCTAGATCTCATATGGATATCTGATTGCAGAAGCTTGCTACATGCATAGTATTTGTACCTCCAGATAGGAATTATAGACTAATGATTAGGTTTTTGGTAGTGAATAATTTCCCCTTTCTACGGTAAGTAAAACTAAAAGTGTCTCAAATTTACCCCCTTCTAGAATACGGAATCAAAGATTCATTAAAGCGGTTATAAGACTGATCATGGGTTAATTCAGAATATTCCAGAGGAAGGGTCAAGTAGTGTTGTGACTGCTTATTGCCAGACCCTTCTGATTACGATAATCGATTAAGATACATGTATTGATAATCAATTTTATCACATGATACACCCGTTATGCAGTTTTATAAAGCCATTTCATAAAATGAGAAATACATGATATGATAACACGTTACATATCGCTCTGCTTGAATGCGATTGGTCAAATTTGGATCTTAATCACACAAACTTTGACAAGTATGACCTTTCAAATATCAGTCCATTGTTAAATTCAGATGCAGATTCAATATCAATGATTAGAATTGTTGTAGAATTAATTATTACAATAAAATACTAAACAAATTTGAAATATTTTTCTCTTGCACACAGAATATATCTATACGAAGGGAAACTACCTCTCATGGCGTAGCAGACGACCTGTAGGTCACGGCGCGATTCGCCTCTAATTCTCAGAAATGTTGATTTCACATTAGAAATACACATATTTAGACAATATTATGTGATATAAAGAATCTCAAATGAATTTTCATTTCATACCATGTATTATGAAACTCGTGCGTTTTATATGCCCTTGCCAAGGCTCGGGGATAAAAAACAAACAACTCATTTCATAATACATCGTATGAAACGAAAATTCATTTGAAATCCTATATATGGTAGTAAAATTTGAAATAAATTTTAGAACGATATATTTGCATCAGACAAACCGTATTTTTGCTAGAGAGACTGTTTGTACATCATACTTTTAATTTCAAACAGCTGTTGTCATTGATTTGGATCATTATACATACTCAGATGAAGCATTTTGATGAGTTTCAAATGAATTTGCATTCAATGTATTGTAACTTGTTGACAGATCATGAAGTATATAAAATTTTGCTCTAAAATTTAAGAGTCTGATTCAATTTAAAACAGTAATCAATTGAAACACTTATCTGATCAATCAATTTTGATTTTTCCATTAAATTCCCAACACTAGGTTAAAACCCAGCTGGAGCTGAGGGTGGGGTTTGCCCCACTTATGACCAAAATACTGTATCATCATATAGGCATTTCTTACTTAATCCAGGGGTTCATGACTATCTTTACCACACTTTAGATCTGTGTTACATGCCCATGTATGTGTGGATAGCATCTTATTTCAGAGAGTTACTACTAGGGCTGATCAGTTTTCTCACAGCGATACGGTATTTCGGTAATACATTATGTAAGTGGGATGAACCAACTAGGTCACTCTGTCAAACAGTGTGCAAAATTAATGTTGGCCCGATGGCCAAATTCTACAGTAAATTGAATCGGTCTATAGCAACTGAAAAAGCTATAAACCAACTTGTCTACAGGAATTTCAGCATCAAAGTCACATAAATTTTATAAGATTAATAAGAATTTCTATCATAGGATTTTGAATCATTGTCTATGTCTATGCAGGGTTTTTTTTTCCTTGTTTTGGGGCCGAATTTCGGCCCCTTCCCAATGCCAAATTTCCTCCATTTTTCCCAAAAAATCACCCTGAAATTCCCAAAGTGGAATTATGAAAAAATCACCTGAGAAAATAAGACTCAAAACCTGGAAGTCAGCACTAAATGTCCTATTTCTAAGTGCATTTTTTCATCCCATGTTCAGTTCAAGCAAAGCAATGGATTATCAGTGTTAATAAATGATACTTTAAGGTTATACTTTGTTGAGAATTTGTACAAAAATTTTCCCAATTTTAGCAAAATGTCGCAAATTTTCCCAAATGGGACAGGCACAGGCACCTTCCCCAAAATAAAAAAAAAACCTGCTATGACTCTATTTTTGAAAAAAAGTCAATTATTTTATCCAATAAAATGCATAAAAGATAAGATTTTTGGGGTTATTATACGCCCGTCATTTGACGGGACGTATTATGGTATGGCGAAGTCCGTCCGTCTGTACGTCTGTCCGTCCGCCTATGGAACGCAATAACTTGAATACGCGTCAACGGATTTTTATGAAATTTATACATAGTGATCAGACTGTGGAGAGGAAGCCGCCTTTCGATTTTCAGGTTCATCCGATTTGTCGTTACAGAGTTATGGGACTTAGATTTTTAATATACAGTGAAAATATACTAAAATATTTAAAAATTATTTAAAAATCTATTTCTGGTCGAAATGTTTTGAAATTTTGTATACTTCAAGTAGAAAGGATGTTCTTTGACATATGTAACGGGTTTTTAATTTTCTTGTCGCATAACCGAGATATTGTGTGTAATAGGAAGGGGGGTGGGTTATATGCACATACATTTTAAGCTAAGGGCAAAATATAGGCGCATGGAACGCGATAACTTGAATATGCGTCAACGGATTTTCATGATATTCATACATTATGATTGGACTGTGGAGAGGAAGCCGCCTTTCGATTTTCAGGTTCATTCGATATGTCGTTACAGAGTTATGGGACTTAGACATTTTAAAATACAGTGAAAATATACTAAAATAGTTAAAAATTATTTTAAAATCTATTTCTGGTCGAAATGTTTTGAAATTTTGTATACTTCATGTAGGAAGGGTGTTCTTTGACATATGTAACGGATTTTTAATTTTTTGGTCGCATAAGCGAGATATTGTGTGTAATAGGAAGGGGGGGGGGTAATATGCACATGCATGTTAAGCTATGGGCAAAATATAGGCGCATGGAACGCAATAACTTGAATATGCGTCAACGGATTTTCATGATATTCATACATTTTGATTGGACTGTGGAGAGGAAGCCGCCTTTCGATTTTCAGGTTCATTCGATATGTCGTTACAGAGTTATGGGACTTAGATATTTTAAAATACAGTGAAAATATACTGAAATAGTTAAAAATTATTTAAAAATCTATTTCTGGTCGAAATGTTTTGAAATTTTGTATACTTAAGGTAGAAAGGATGCTCTTTGACATATGTAACGGGTTTTTAATTTTTTGGTCGCATAAGCGAGATATTGTGTGTAATAGGAAGGGGGGGGGGGGGTTATATGCACATACATGTTAAGCTAAGGGCAAAATATAGGTGCATGGAACGCAATAACTTGAATATGTGTCAACAGATTTTCATGATATTTGTACATTTTGATCAGACTTTGAAGAGGAAGCCACCTTTCGATTTTAAGGTTCATCCAATTTGTCCTTATGGAGTTATGGGACTTAGATATTTTGGTGTTGTGAAAAAAATCCCAACGGGCGTATCTTGCTGCGTGAGCGTAGGCTTTATTTTTATTTTGGTCTACAGTAAATTGCTGCGGTCTATAGGATCTAAAATCACTGTAGACAGAATGTCTATAAGACTTAAATTGTCAATATCACACACTGGTCAAACATTTAAAAAAAATGTACTTGTTAAGTTGAATAGGTACAAATTGTTTGGTCTGATAAAACCTCACTTTAAATCTATTATTTTGACTGATAAAAATCCCCAAATGTCCAACATTTCATAGAAGTTTTCATAAATTAACATGACTCTTGCAAGACCTTGTTACATTGACCCTGTGTAGCATTTTGAAAACAGACTTCTTTCATACTGTCAATGCAGTGATTTTTATTATACGCCCGTCATTTGACGGGACGTATTATGGTATGGCGAAGTCCGTCCGTCTGTCCGTCCGTCCGTCTGTCCGTCCGCCTATGGAACGCAATAACTTGAATACGCGTCAACGGATTTTTATGAAATTTATACATAGTGATCAGACTGTGGAGAGGAAGCCGCCTTTCGATTTTCAGGTTCATCCGATTTGTCGTTACAGAGTTATGGGACTTAGATTTTTAAAATACAGTGAAAATATACTAAAATATTTAAAAATTATTTAAAAATCTATTTCTGGTCGAAATGTTTTGAAATTTGGTATACTTCAAGTAGAAAGGATGTTCTTTGACATATGTAACGGGTTTTTAATTTTTTTGTCGCATAACCGAGATATTGTGTGTAATAGGAAGGGGGGTGGGTTATATGCACATACATGTTAAGCTAAGGGCAAAATATAGGCGCATGGAACGCGATAACTTGAATATGCGTCAACGGATTTTCATGATATTCATACATTGTGATTGGACTGTGGAGAGGAAGCCGCCTTTCGATTTTCAGGTTTATTCGATATGTCGTTACAGAGTTATGGGACTTAGACATTTTAAAATACAGTGAAAATATACTAAAATATTTAAAAATTATTTAAAAATCTATTTCTGGTCGAAATAATTTGAAATTTTGTATACTTCAAGTAGAAAGGATGTTCTTTGACATATGTAACGGGTTTTTAATTTTTTTGTCGCATAACCGAGATATTGTGTGTAATAGGAAGGGGGGAGGGTTGGGTTATATGCACATACATGTTAAGCTAAGGGCAAAATATAGGCGCATGGAACGCAATAACTTGAATATGCGTCAACGGATTTTCATGATATTCATACATTGTGATTGGACTGTGGAGAGGAAGCCGCCTTTCGATTTTCAGGTTCATTCGATATGTCGTTACAGAGTTATGGGACTTAGACATTTTAAAATACAGTGAAAATATACTAAAATAGTTAAAAATTATTTAAAAATCTATTTTTGGTCGAAATGTTTTGAAATTTTGTATACTTAAGGTAGAAAGGATGCTCTTTGACATATGTAACGGGTTTTTAATTTTTTGGTCGCATAAGCGAGATATTGTGTGTAATAGGAAGGGGGGGGGGGGGGTTATATGCACATACATGTTAAGCTATGGGCAAAATATAGGCGCATGGAACGCAATAACTTGAATATGCGTCAACGGATTTTCATGATATTCATACATTTTGATTGGACTGTGGAGAGGAAGCCGCCTTTCGATTTTCAGGTTCATTCGATATGTCGTTACAGAGTTATGGGACTTATATTTTAAAATACAGTGAAAATATACTAAAATAGTTAAAAATTATTTAAAAATCTATTTCTGGTTGAAATGTTTTGAAAGTTTGTATACTATAAGTAGAAAGGATGTTCTTTCACATATATAACGGGTTCTTGAATTTTTTGTCACATAATCCAGAAATTATGTGTAATGGGGGGGGGGGTTATATGCACATACATGTTAAGCTAAGGGCAAAATATAGGTGCATGGAACACAATAACTTGAATATGTGTCAACAGATTTTCATGATATTTGTACATTTTGATCAGACTTTGAAGAGGAAGCCGCCTTTCGATTTTAAGGTTCATCCAATTTGTCCTTATGGAGTTATGGGACTTAGATATTTTGGTGTTGTGAAAAAAATCCCAACGGGCGTATCTTGCTGCGTGAGCGTAGGCTTTATTTTCGCATAATCGAGATATTGTGTGTAATGGGAAGGGGGGGGGTTATATGCACATACATGTTAAGTTAAGGGCAAAATATAGGCGCATGGAACGCAATAACTTGAATATGCGTCAACAGATTCTCATGATATTCATACATCATGTTTGGACTGTGGAGAGGAAGCTGCCTTTCGATTTTCAGGTTCATTTGATTTGTCGTTACAGAGTTATGGGACTTGGATATTTTAAAATACAGTGAAAATATACTAAAATAGTTAGAAATTATTTTAAAATCTATTTTTGATCGAAATGTTTTGAAATTTTGTATACTTCAAGTAGAAAGGATGCTCTTTGACATATGTAACGGGTTTTTAATTTTTTTGTCGCAAAACCAAGATATTTGTAATGGGAAGGTGGGTGGGTGATATGCACATACATGAAAAGCTAAGGGCAAAATATAGGCGCATGGAACTCAATAACTTGAATATGCCTCAACAGATTTTCTAGATATTCATACATTATGTTTGGATTGTGGAGAGGAAGCCGCCTTTCGATTTTCAGGTTCATTTGATTTGTCGTTACAGAGTTATGGGACTTAGATATTTTAAAATACAGTAAAAATATACTAAAATAGTTAAAAATTATTTAAAAATCTATTTTTGATCGAAATGTTTTGAAATTTTGTATACTTAAGTTAGAAAGGATGCTCTTTGACATATGTAATGGGTTTTTAATTTTTTGGTCGCATAACTGAGATATTTGTAATGGGAGGGGGGGGGGTGTTATATGCAAAAACATGTTGAGCTAAGGGCAAAATATAGGCGCATGGAACGCAATAACTTGAATATGTGTCAACGGATTTACATGATATTTCTACATTGTGATCAGACTTTGAAGAAGAAGCCGCCTTTCGATTTTCAGGTTCATCGGATTTGTCATTACTGAGTTATGGGACTTAGAAATTTTTAGATACAATGTAAAAATATACTAAAATAGTTTAAAATTCTTTAAAAATCTATTTCTGGTCAAAATGTTTTGAAATTTTGTATACTTTAAGTAGAAAGGATTTCTTTCACATATATAAGGGATTCTTAAATTTTTTGTCACATTATCCAGAAATTATGTGTAATGGGGGGGGGGGGGGTTATATGCACATACATGTTAAGCTTAGGGCAAAATATAGGTGCATGGAATGCAATAACTTGAATATGCGTCAACAGATTTTCATGATATTTGTACATTGTGATCAGACTTTGAAGAGGAAGCGGCCCTTTGATTTTCAGGTTCATCTGATTTGTCCTTAAGGAGTTATGGGATTTAGATATTTTGGTGTTGTGAAAAAAATCCCAACGGGCGTATCTTGCTGCGTGAGCATAGGCTTTATTAATTTTTTGGTCGCATAATCGAGATATTATGTGTAATGGGGGGGGGGGGGGTTATATGCACATACATGTTAAGCTAAGGGCAAAATATAGGCGCATGGAACGCAATAACTTGAATATGCGTGAATGGATTTACAGGATATTTCTACATTGTGATCAGACTTTGAAGAAGAAGCCGTCTTTCGATTTTCAGTATCATCCAATTTGTCGTTACGGAGTTATGGGACTTAGATACTTTAAATACAATGAAAATATAATAAAATAGTTAAAAATTCTTTAAAAATCTATTTCTGGTCAAAATGTTTTGAAATTTTGTATACTTCAAGTAGAAAGGATGTTCTTTCACATATATAACGGGTTCTTGAATTTTTTGTCACATAATCCAGAAATTATGTGTAATTGGGGGGGGGGGGGGGGTTTATATGCACATACATGTTAAGCTAAGGGCAAAATATAGGTGCATGGAACGCAATAACTTGAATATGTGTCAACAGATTTTCATGATATTTGTACATTGTGATCAGACTTTGAAGAGGAAGCCGCCTTTCGGTTTTAAGGTTCATCCGATTTGTCCTTATGGAGTTATGGGACTTAGATATTTTGGTGTTGTGAAAAAAATCCCAACGGGCGTATCTTGCTGCGTGAGCGTAGGCTTTATTTTCAGTAATTTGGGAGTGGGGTCGTGGCCCGTGCAATCGGGAAAATTAACGGCGTTTGGGAATATTTTGGGAAGTACTTATACTAAAGTAAAATGAGAGTTTATACAATCAAGAGTTCAGAATTGAATGTTAAATCAAATTATTTTTCTTTTAAATATGATTTTTTTTCTTATGCTTACAAAAATATGGCAAATAATTAGTAAATTTGCTACTTTTGAACAAGTAGATAACACTAATTTCGATGATTATTCATCTGTATATGATTGGGAAATTTTAGAGCCACAATTGGGAAAAAAAGATACTATTTTTCATTGGGAATGGGGCCGAATAACGGCCCCAAAAAGGGGCAAAAAAAATCCCTGCAATGGCTTCTCATATTTCATACACACATTCACCACAAAGGGTACTACATTTTAATATCAAGGCATTTGGCCTTGTAGCCTTGACCTTGAACTTTGACATAAGAATAGTTATTTAGTTAAGAATTTCCTCTATTAGTCTGTAAGCATAAGTGATAGGGCTTTTATATTTCATATGCAGATTCAACTTAATAAGTACAATAAGTAGAAATGTTTGACATAGTGACCTAGACCATGTACTCTGACCTCAACGGTATAATAGTATTTTGGTTATGAAGTTCTGAAAGCAGTATACTGAGTACTAAATTTTTGGACAAAAGCATTCAATCTTGAATGTGAGTTTCAATTAAACAAATGAATGTCACATCCTAAATGAATCACGCGGGAAGTAATTCATCACTTTGGGCAGTTCTAGATGTACAAATTTAAGAATTTTGTTCCAACATGTCCAAGCATTTTTAAAAATGTAACTCAGAAAAAAACCCAGTATAGTACTTTATAGGAGTTACTGCTCTTTGGCTTACCTCTCACTCCTGAGGTAGAAATTTCAAAATTCATAAATTTAAAGAAAATTTTGTTGATTAGCAAGAGAATAAGATATATTGATTACCTGCTTAAGAAGCTTGTAAGATGTCTTGCTCGAAGTGATGTATACAGCGTTTTGTCGGATGTTCCTAATAGAAAAAAATACAAGTGATGATCTCATATCCTTGTGTAAACATCAATTATTAATGTTTCCCATACCAAAGATAGTAATCCCTCAGTGCTGATATAGCCTTTTACAATCAAAGATATGGTGTCAATTTTTAATGACCCTGTACATTTCTTGTGTGACATTTCATAATTCAACCATTATAAAGTAGATGTGCTGGTATACCATCAGACAGGGGAGAATAGAAGAATCTTCCTGTTTGTTCATCAATCTTGTTAATGATCATGACCTTGAACAATTGTCAAGGTCAAAGTGTCATTGTATCAGGATGACAAGGTCTTGTGTCTGGAGAACAACATGTTGTTAAATTCAATTAAAGGTATTTCAAAGACTTGAAGATACATCATGGCCAGATACATGTACTATATAAATACATCACAACCATTCATAGATTATAGATACATTGTATGTCTCACAGAACGGTTGCCCTGGACATTGTGGTATACCATTGCTTTGATATGAAGCAAGTAAGTGTTTCACTTCGCAGGGTCAAGGTCATAGAACTGTCCGGTACAGGATTGCCCTGTCGTGACCTCGAACTTTGTCATATTTGCAAGGTCAAGGGATGATGACGCCACATCATTTTACCCTGCAGAGATCAAGGCTTTGACCTCCTTGTGTTCAGACAGTCACAAGTTGTCATTTTAAAGGAAACTGAGGTCGGAAAATCACTGTTTATAGATTGTTACGATAAATACAGTAATTAATTTTTCTTTGGTTTATCGCGTGGAACCAACAGGTAGACGTAGACCAAAAATACAGTTTGTTTCTTTCTTGAGTTGGTAAAAGTTTAAACAAATACATGTACTGTCGAAAAGGCATATTCTGTTTAACGGCAGCGTAAAACGAAGCTAAGTGGTCGTCGAGACCCATCTGGGCCATTGGTATAAAATTTGATGCGAGTTGTCCATCTTTACATATCAGACTTCTTATATGATGAAAATGCTCAAGAATCAAAAACACAAATTGTTAAACATTGCAAGTCGCAATTTTCCCATCCGTTCCAAATGTAAAATGAAAATCAAAAGCACGTGTTTCCGATGTCTGTATTGATAAAAATAAGCACTTCTTTAATATCAGCTGTACGGGATGGCGTGTTTGCTTTTATTCTTATACCCCTGAGTTTGAAGTGGGGAGTCAAGGACTAGTTGATACCTGATCTAAGGTCTGGCCAGTCCTCGTGTATTTGTGTAAAAGATTTATTTATATAGAGGCGATGATATTACTCCAGTAGACATGTCCGGCCTCTATAACGTTACCGGGGATTAGTCTGAGGAGCTACCTATAGTGGGATATGGTCGGAACAATGAATAGAGGGAATCAATGAGATATTGATGTCCATGGAATGTAGTACTGAAAAAATTTATATCGGTACTTGTCTGCGAACAATAGGCTGATGTATGTATTATTGTAATTTACACATGTTTTGTTGCATGATTTCTTGAATGAATAATTTAAACAAGATATTTCAACTTTTCAGGTAAGATGTGAACGATGGAAATGACGTCATACGACGAGTTGCTGAAGCAGGTACGAAGTCTGCGCGCGGAGAACTCCAACCTACGACAGGAGTTAACTGACAATACCTGTCACCTTACTGCCATAGAAACGGAAGCTTCCGGTGTCACGGATGCCATGGCAACCGATCCATTGGACGTTGACGACGACTCGGACAATGACATCAACTATGACGAGAATGGCATACACGTGTTTCACCAGGGTGGAGGGGGAGAGGGGCGTGACCTTATTTCATCAGGTAGGATGATAAACCATGTACATGTATAAAGTTTACATGTGTTATTTGCACACTTTCTCTATCCATAGCCAACCTTAATCTTAGATGGACATTTTTCATTTGCCATTTTGTTCATGACGTGCAGGAATGAGTTAATGGTAAGTACCCAAGAATATATCCAGTCAATCCGAAAGTCACCAGACATACCAGACAAACATGGTAAAATTTGCTTCGGTCTGGTAATATATTTCAACTTTTTATGCCCCCGGAATCAAAGATTCGGGGGCATATAGTTTTTGGCCTGTCCGTCTGTTTGTCTGTTTATCTGTTTATCTGTTTGTCTGTTTGTCCGAAAAACTTTAACATTGGACATAACTTTTGAATGGGAAGTGATAGGGCTTTCATATTTCACATGTGTATTCCTTGTGACAAGACCTTTCCATTGATACCAAAATTTTTGACCTCGTGACCTTGACCTTGACCTTTGACCTACTTTTCAAAAACTTTAACATTGGGCATAACTTTTGAATGGAAAGTGATAGGGCTTTCATATTTCACATGTGTATTTCTTGTGACAAGACCTTTCCATTGATACCAAAATTTTTGACCTCGTGATCTTGACCTTGACCTTTGACCTACTTTTCAAAAACTTTAACATTGGGCATAACTTTTGAATGGGAAGTGATAAGGCTTTCATATTTCACATGTGTATTCCTTGTGACAAGACCTTTCCATTGATACCAAAATTTTTGACCTCGTGACCTTGACATTTGACCTTTTAACCCAGTGACCTCACATACATGTACTTAAGAGAAAATAGTGTTCATACTAACAAAGATGCCACCGGGGGCATTCGTGTTTCACAAACACAGGCTTTATTCTTAATAAACATGTTTGAATTTCTGTAAAAGTTCAAAAATGTCTGGTAAGTTGTATAAACTTTCGCGAAGTCTGTATATCCTGAGAGCTACTACAGCGAAAGAGCCATCTACTCGTTTAAGATATTTAGTCGCCAAAAGATGAAAGTATGGGAGTGATGAATCATGGTTTGCATGCCACTGGTCTTACGGTATAACATGCTGTATTCTAAATCATGTACTTTCAACAAAGAATCGCATCTCACGTAAAAAGAATTACCAAACTTATGGTCATTGTGGTAAACGAGTCCATTGTAAAACTGGAGATACACTTTGTGTTTTGTAAACATAGCTCAAGATTTCTGACTAAAATGACAACTAAAATATCCGACGTCTTCTTTCACATGTACAGTCGATCTTTGCATGGATTAGCTTCACTACCAAAATGAATTTGACTTCGATTTTCATGTGATGTATACCTAGTTAGTCCTTTTAACTTTATAGTTGCTGCAAAATTTCATACGTTCATGAAAATAATATCAACTTATCTATTTGATAGTGCTTGGGTTACAAGTTGCCACTAGGATCTAGGCAAGTTGCCACAAACTAAAACATATCGGTGGTCATACAATAATTTCAAAAGGCTCAAGGATGATGATATAGTGTATTTATATGACGGGGACATACAAATGTACGGATTGAGAATTCATCATGATAAATACGACATGGTCATTTTATTCCCGACAATTCGAGTATTGGAGTCTGATTACAAAAAAATATGACTTCTAACTAGAAAGTGGTCTTGCAACAGCAAATTTCTTATCACCTATAAAAGCCAACTGCCCATCGCCTGTTTCGAGCAAGGCCAATACTTGCTTTTAGAAAAAAATTGGCTGATTTTTTTGGTGCTTGAATGAGACTTTTCATTTGAAATTTTAGATACTGTAATTTTTTCCAAAGCAGTAGTGTATGATACACTATCGTCAACTAATATTCACGTTCATTACTAGTATTTTATATATGTTGTAGTGAAACTTTTGCACAAATTCTTTTTAAACAAAAATGCATTCAAAGCTACAGTCGAATGTAGCTTTGTGATATTAGAATACTCTTACCCTATTTCATTTTTTTACGATTTTTCATTGATACTACACTCGGTAGACTTTGAAGAGCTTTCAGTAAAAGCTTCATGGCCTTATGTTGTTCAACACTTAACCATAAAAAACCAATTCCCCGAACAATTAAACACATCTTATTTATTCCTAGTGAAGCTGTATAGAGTTAGGTGCTCATGTATAGAGTTGATCAATATATACTAATGGTTTGTCTGAGAGAGAGAGAGAGATGACTCATCACTGGGGTCGGTACGGCATTATGTTCTATAGAACTACATTGATTTGCCGGTGTCTTGCTTCGTAACACTACGTAGCGTACCAGACAGAATATTCCTCAGTGGCGGCAACAGGAGTCATAGGCGGACCCAGGATTCTACAAGCGAACGATCACCTTTTCCTGGATGCAATGAGTTTTCAAACTCTATGTTATATGCATCAGCTATGATATTGATTTATACACATGTATTTTGTTTACTCAGTCCTGTTTGTCGCCATCAACAGCTTACAAATATCCATTACTTTCAAGAATAGTTTCAATAAAAAATATGGTGTTAGGGGTGAAAGTACCATGGTAACATCTGATGCTAGTATTTGACTTGTAAAACGTTGGAACTAGCCCTCAGGTCACCTGTAGTGGCTGAAACTTCCAAGTTTCGTCCGTGACCGTCTGTCTGTCTTTCGGACTGTTCAGCATGTTCAGAACAATATGGTCTGTCAGAAATATATTTCGTGATATGTTACCTACCAGAAGAATATTCTGAAAATGGATATAAGGAATGTCTGTATTTTATATTAATCTTTCCGATGATATCACTTTCTTACCGCCCGACCTTAACCTTGGGTTTGATATCGTGATAACCTCATCTGTTTCTTGCTCATCCGGATGGCAAGGTCCGACTTTATCCCCTCATATAAGTTTGTTGGGGAAAGGATATATCACTGCAGCCATGCTTCTGTTTGTGTGTTCGTATGTGTGTCCAGAGTCTTGTGAACAACATAAAAGACGAAACGACCATTATAGACTAACAAAACCCTCTTACAATGTATGGATTTTCAAGGTCAATAATAGAAGGTCAAGGTCACAGTGTCATTGATTGTGAACAGCATAGAAGATGGAAGCATAAATCGTCGGATAGTCAATCTTTCCTCAGAGGTCAAGGTCACTACGAACCCAGACTTTTAACTTTGTAAATAGCAGTAGTTGCAAGACCATGAAGCTTTAAATGCTCCCCCATAGAGAGGGGATTTGAAGTTGAACCCTATTGACTTTCAAGGTCAAAGGTCAAGGTCACTGATGATTGAAGGTTTTAAATGTTGTGAACAGCATAGAAGACAAAGCAATGATCATAAAATCTTCACACCTTCCACAAGTGTTCCCCATATGGACTGTAGTAACGGATTACACGTACCTAACTGGACCTGTTTGTAGTTGGTAGTGTTTTAATGACCGAACACTCTTTCTTATATTGATGAAAAAGAAATCGAGTAATACAAAGGGTTGATTTTTTAAATGCAATGCTATGGTAACATATTTTCCAGTTAATGTTTTATTTTCCTTGTACATCTGCATCTTATTTAAAATCTGTAACTTATTAGTTTTTGCCTAGTCACCGATACACAATATACTATTTTGTGCACGTGCTATTTTGAGATACAGAAAGTCCGTGTGTAATTGATAACATCTTTGCAGTGGCATTTATATCGATTTTAAGGTGCAGTAAGAACTTTTTGCATATATATTGCATGCATGCATGGCAGGGACTGTATCAAAGTTAGCTGTCAGATCTGGTTTGCTCGTACGTCAGGAAATTTAGTTCTCAAACAAAAATTGGCTCATCAATGAAACTTGTCAATTACCCGATAACTCGCGGGTTTCCAGAGCTAAAACATTGATTGTGCCTTATCAGCATCTGAAACTCGGCGATATGAGTAAAAAATCAATAAGCAGGGGTTTTGTAGCAGCATCGCGATGCTTTGGTTTTGTGTGAGTGAGGCACCGAGTGAGTAATACATATAGAATAGGGTAATTCCTGTTGATGTTTATCGTGATATTGGGAAATACAAGGGCAGAATGAGTCGTCAAATTAGTGTAATTGGTATAATAATATATATAGTCTTATAGAAATAACACTCGGTATGGATCATCGGTGAAAGCCCCTAACATACGGTATCTTATCATTTTCTTAGCGATAGAACATTCATGTTGTTGCTTCCGATTGCACTACGGACGGGGAAAGTGCCTGCATAATTTGCTCATGTATATATGGTGCCAAATTTCTGTCTACAATCGAGCACGAGGCATGGATTGATTCAGATGTATAAGGATAAGAGATATGAGGGTACAGACCTTTCATGTTATATCGTAAAGTACATAGGATTTAGCTGCTTTCAAGTTCTTTGTTGGATGTGAAGTTCTTATAGAATGATATTAGGATGAAGCTGGAGTATATGTTAGATAGGTTATTATCAGGGAATATACACCGGTGTTGTTAAGATGTCTGAGGATCTGTATTTGTCATTAGAGGACATTGAGGAGGACGAGTTAGTGATAGGTGAGGACGGTAGTAGTAACAATACTAGTAAGGAAACTAGTGAAGAGAACAGCGAGGTGAACAGCGAGGAAGATGACGACGAGTCGGCGGAAAACGATAGTGACGAAGGTAGGTGTTGGTGGCATAACACGGCGACGACGACAAATAGGAGGAGGGGGGGGGGGTGAGGGGGAAAGAAAAAAAGTTTGGGTCATCATATGATATGTCAAATTAAAGTCCTGATGTAAGTGGTTAGAATAGACAAAAAGAAAATCATAATTTGTTTGATTTGAAGTAGGTGAAAGGTACAATAGGGGAATATCCTGATACCTTGGTAATATTCATCTGACTGGTTACGATTACCATTACATATTGGTTCGGCAGCTTTTATGCTTATGAACTTGGCAAGTGATACCCTTGTTTTGTATCAAGTATCACCTATGAATATTCTTCCGTAATACTAACATAAGAAATATTTCATTACCCTTCCTCGTTTGTGACATATCTATATGTTTGATAAAACAAAATTGATTTTACATTATACACTACTCTATTTTCTGCTCGACTTGTCAAAACTATGTTCTAGGTTATTTGTTGCAACGAAAGAAATTAACCTAATTCTGTCATTATTTCAAGTTTATAAAATGAGGGATTACTGTTATCTCATAATATAGATCTACTGCGTGTGGGTGGATCCGGGCGATTCCAATAATACACACTCCATCGTCCCTGTATGTATCATATAGGCGAGACTAATCGAACACTCCTCCAAAAGCTAGATTGATATTTCTAAGCGCTCACGTAAAAAGAAACAAAAACCAAGTTTCTGTCTAAGTGATTACCGTACTGTTGTTGCATATCGACATGTATGGATTAGCCGTGTCTCTGACACAGTGCTCTGGGAGCAGTGGGGTAATTACTATAATTGTACCAGAGCCGCACTATTGATTAGCCGACTGGGTATACCACACGTGTAACTAATGAGGGATGCTGTCAAAGGCTGTACTGGTATCAGAGGTTATAGTGGGCTTACGTGCCTTCATATAATGGTAGTCATAAACAAACCTATAGCACCACATAAACCTCAAAATAAATAAATGAGCTCTTACTGACATCGTGAAAGTTCCTGTCTGTATGTTGTCAGACAGTGTCAACAGTTTTGGTCAGAGTTGATGATTGAAGCCTTGTATGTTACCGCCACAGATAAGATCTCTACAGAACTTTGATGATATACACAACTGATGGTGAAAAATCTAAATTAAAACAAGTTTTTAACTGAATTGGATATGGCAGTCTGTGTACATGATTTATAGGTTATTTTATTTTTTTGAATGACAAGAACACATGGTTAACATCACCACAGGAAACATTTATGTTTTTTTTTTTTTTTTTCGTGGAAAACTTTAAAAGTTTTAGAATTAGATTTAGAACTAAGAAAATCTAGTTTCTAGCCTTTATTTCCACTAGCAGACTATAGTGACTCTTCATGGTATCAACCAATTTTAATAATGATTTAATACTTGTATTTGTTGTAGTGGAAGAAGATATTTCACCAAATGACGTGTATGGACTGAAGCCTTTCCATGTGCCTGCCCCTGACACCTCACATCCCCATAACGGGTTAGCCACACACCAGAACGGGTTAGCTACACAGTCCCCTCAGGACAGGCAAGATCAGACTTATAACAAGGATGTACATACAGAGCTCCTAGAGCACGTCAAAGCACTCCTCATAGAGAGGTACTAATCCACATTCAATATATGTTATGTTTGTATGCGAGTTAAAGGTGTATGTGTCCAACTAGTCTTAATATATTATAAGGTGGGAATTAGGCGGGATTCCAGTCTCCTGAATATCGAAGTTGGCCTGGCTCATGAAAGAATCCTACAATTTTAAATGAAAATAAGTGAAACTTTAAATCCATGACTCTCTTTAATATCATACGGATGGTTATTGACACAAAATAATTTTTACAAGTATAATTCACACTTATACTGTATATCCACATACATGTACTTCCACACATCACTGTTGTAGAACAGAAATTGAAGTAGAAATTCATCATTTGTTCGTTTATTACCACTAATGGAGCTTATGCGCCATGGCTTCTTGAACAGACATTAGAAAATATTTTGTGTCGCCTGCGAAGCATAGCGACACTTGGGGATCACTTTGTCTGATGTCACACCCTATATAAGTGATTCCTGAGTGTCACTATGTTTCGCAGGCGACACATGCATTCCTTGGAATGATTTATCCATAATTTGTGCAAATGTTAATTATGTTCAAGAGATGAAAATTAGACCCTTGAACAAAATTGTTTCATTTCCAAATTACAACCATGAATCTTGTAACATAACCCTTGATTTTAAACTTCTTTTTTAAAAGTCTTAAATTCACATCTTCATAAATTGTGGATCTGATAGATACATGTTAACCATCCTGCTCCTAGAAGAGTAGGGTGGTTAGGACATATCGGGTCAGCAATTTATGAATGTGAATTCTTAAGCGAGATAAATTTTTCAAACCATTTAGGTTTCTTATCTTGATGTTTTTGTTTGTTAATTTTCTTTATCTTGGTGACCTTGACTTTGACTTGGTAAACTTTATAGTACCTTTGACTTGTAACAAACAAGACATTTATATATTTGTAGATTCCCTGTGACCAGACAATGACTTTTGACCATTTGACCATTACCTACATTATCCATTTGAATGATTTCACTTCAAGATTCAGCTTCTCAATCTCATGGACCTGTACTTAATTGTTCTGGTGGGCAAAGAAACAAAAAAAAGAAACAAATAGACAC
This sequence comes from Pinctada fucata, assembly GCA_028142955.1. Lineage (NCBI taxonomy): Eukaryota > Metazoa > Mollusca > Bivalvia > Pterioida > Pteriidae > Pinctada > Pinctada fucata. The sequence continues at coordinate 67,243,719 of AP027105.1, read as the reverse complement.
TAGCGTGAAAGGTTGTATTGAAAGGAAAACGTTTGTTGGTTCACAATGCATAATCTCTACAGAAACAAACTGCGATGGCTGTTCTAAACTGCAAAATGAGCCTGCAGTGACCTAAATTTTAACTTATTTTTTACCAGGAAAAAGTTAGACGATTCTCTATAAATGACTAATTTTTTTATTATAGATCAGAGATTCTGAGGCAGATACAGGATGAAGATCAACAGAGAAAATGGTACATAGCTCAGCTAGACAATATACGACAGAAACTGGAGAAAATACCATACCATGATGGGGTACGTCTAACATTGATATACAGTAATTATGAAAAAGGACTTTGTGATAAGTTTTTGTGTTATTTCTATATCTATTGATTCTGTAAATAAATATAATTTTGTTTTGTGTTTATAGTATAATCGTCAGTCTGAGGCAGCTCGAGGGAAGGTGGAGTACGAGGCCAAGCAGCTACAGGAATCGTTTGAGCAGAGTTTTGGTACACAAGAACAGATATCACAACGACAAGATGTACGATTACAAAGAGTGCATGCCATAGAAAGTACTGTCAGACAAATACAACAACAACATAGAGACAAGGTAAATTCTTTTTCTGAATAACAGCAAAACTTCAATTCATCGAAGATTACTTACTGTGCGCATGCGTGACTTAGGTAAATGTCTGGGTAAATCTGCCTGTGTCGTACATGTACTAGTATACACTAGGCTATGAGAGGCAGGGTATTTTAGACAACAAAATTTTACCTACTTTTCAGTTTTAATACTTATGTTTACGGCCAATGCAATAGAATTAACTTCAATCTTAAAAACATAATACAGGAAGCCAGAAGCTTAACCATTTACAAATTTAATATAATTGAATGATTTAATTTAATAGAAAGAATTCTTTTCAGATTGATTTAACATCATTAGATGTAACCTCATCACAAGAACCACAGTCTCATCACAATGTACAGGTATGTAGAAGATTTTGAAATATTTGGGAAAAATAAGGTAAATTATGCATGTTACAGCAACCACTTTTAATCTTGTAAAAAAACATGATTCATGTATTTTGTATATATTGATACAAAAAAAACTATACCTTTGTTATTGACTCTTCAATTAATACTTTAACATTTTCCATATTTTTTTTCTTCTCGATTACTAAGTGATCATATTTCTCATGTGTAACACACATTACAATACCTTTCTATTGATACCAAAAGTTTCGACTAGTTGACCTTGACCTTAGTTTTTGATCTACATTTTATTTTAAAAATTTGCTGGGATAAATTCATTTTAATGAAGCATGTATTATTTATATTACACATGTCTGTTTCTTGACATACAAGACCTTTCTACTGATGCCAGCAATTTTTATCTTGATTTAGTGTTTGATGCCCGTATAAGAAAGCTTAACATAATACCTAATTTTTGAATAGTATTTGATAGGACTTATATATTCCTTTCTGAGATACCTTTTTGTTGGTACCAAAGGTTTTGCCCTCTTTGCATCCTATAAATCATTACAGTATATAACTGTATACCAATAGTGGGAGGGTGGATTTAGTAATCAAAATTTGAAAATTGCAGTCTGTTATTAACTTGTAACATGTTTTCTCTTTGCTTGAATATTTATTGTCTGAATCCAGATTTAGCATATTGTCTACTCTGTTTTCAGATGCGGAAGTCTAGAGATGAGAGTGTGGCTGGCCCTAATCCTGGGATGAATTGTGAGAATGGGGACTCCAGTGTTATAGATCCTGCCGTTATGAACCTAGCATCACTGTATCATGGAGCATGGCCTCTCAGTCCTATGAAAAGAGGTTTGTGTCTCATATATACAGTAAACACACGCATTGTAATCTGATTATATCTAATAGGGTCTTGTAATATAAGTGTGTTGAGAGAAACAGTGTTTATTCAGAAAAAAAAATGCTAGTATATTGTAGATGCAAGAATATCTTGCCTATCAAGTCCATTCTTAAAAGATGTGGATATAGATGTGCCTAATTATTAGGAACGTCAAGAGTCTTATACTACGGCATTGCACACAATCCCGAAATATAAATAGACAACATTCTCCAAAGATTGATATGTCTGCTTTAAAAATGATATCAAAATGTTATTATTAGTTTGCGTGTGTGCATAACACAATCCTTGTATACAGCCTAGAGGGTACAATTTTGATTGGATCTTAACCAAATTTCATACACAGTCACTGATTGCTTATGACAAGAGAAAGATGCCTATAGATTTTTAAGGTCAAAAGTCATAGGTCAAGGTCCCATATTTGAAAAGGTCAAAATCCTTTTATACAGCCTAGAGGGTAGCAGTTTTGATTGCATCTTAACCAAACTTCATACACTGATTGCTTATGACATGATGAAGAACTCTATTGATTTTCAAGGTCAAAGGTCAAGGTCACAGATTGGAAAAGGTCAAAATCCTTGTATGCAGCCTAGTAGTAGGGTGACCAAGTCGCCAAAAGTGGCTTATTTAAGGAGTTTAGTCGACACGCATAGTACACGGCAAATATTGGTATCAAATGAAAGCTCTTTATCTGTGGTTCATGAATCAAGATGTCGTCAAATGTTTTTCATTGTAGAACGTTTTCAAAAATGACGTTGAAATGACGTCATCAACGTTTTAAAAAAAATACCGAAAAATCACTGAAAAAGGGAATCGATAAATATTTTTTCTGTGGAAAGTAACATCAAAGATTGTAAGGTGAAAATTACTAACATATTCAATACTTTTTCGAATATGATAAGTTTTATTTCAAATTTCTCATAAAATTTGCGTTTTTGGGTTAAAAAAGATTATTTTGCTAAAAAATTGCATTATTTTGTGAAAATTCTGTTTTATTTTTTCCCGTCTCTGAAATCCACTAAATGAATTCTGATCGTTCTTAAAAAAATTAAATCTGAACATTTTTCTCTTCCAATTGGTATCAAATATATTTAATTATTTTAGTGCAAAAACGTCAAAACTGCTGTTTTTCTACAAAAATCTGCATACTAATTTCTATTAATTTTATTTCTATTCATCAATCATAGCATCTTTATCACTTATGAATTTGATAATTGAAGGATGTATTCCATTCTTATCTTTTATGCTTTTTCGCATAATAACTTACGTTTTAAACACATTATTTGTATTTCAAGTTTTTTTGGGGGAAAACTGTATTCTTCATTCAAAAATCACGGATTTCTGGATATTTTCTATATAATTCACAGAATCATATCATTGCAATAAAATTCCAATCTTTAGTAGTTATAGCATACTTTTTCTATCGTGTTACAAAATTCAAGCAAAAATCTTATTTCTATTCTTTAAACTGGGGTAAGATTAGGATTTTTATGGCTGTTCTTGTATGCCTTTCTTTTATCCTATTGAAGGGGGGGGGGGGGGGGGGGGTTACGCATATCGGTATCGTAGCACTGGTGCGTCCTGCAACTTTTAGAAAACATAGAGACAAAACCGTTTAAGCTAGTAACATCATATTTACAAAAAATGTACCACGTAGATTTAACTTAACGAACGTAAGATAATTTTATTTTCAAGGTCGTGCGTGAAAGGTCAAGGTCATTTTGAGGTTAAAGTTAGATTTTTATGAGAAATAGATAAAGATTTCATTGAAATATTTGTTGTTCTCTTTTTGGTTCAGTATGTTTTGGAAATATTCCTACTTAAAGGAAAATTAATTATCTTTCAAATATGTAACGGACTTTCTATATATTTTGTTCCATCAACAGAGAAATTACGTGTATGCGTACATTTAAAGGAAGAGGGGGGGGGGGGGGAGGTTCATACTCACATTTATTTATCAAAACTATAGGAATTGCAAACACGATTGATACAATGTCATTTGAGCTAGGTCTCTTTTACCATGAACATTGACTTTAAAATGACAGAAAACCCTACTGATTTTGAAGGTCAGGGTCCAGGTCATTTTGTGGCTAAAAATAGATTTTTGGTTAAATTTAAAAAAAATCGTTTAAATCTATTTTGGGTCAAACTATTTTAAATCTTCTTCGTGATAGATAAAATATAAATGATTTTTTATGTATGTAACGGGGTTTAATCTCCTCTTTTTGAGAAATTATGCGGAAGAGGAGGTGGTTGCATGCACACATGCTGTAACAAGATATGGTGACCAATTCGTCTGAAATAGGAATTTCCAATTTGTACGTTAATAAATATCTTTCGTTGTATAATAGAAAAATCAGTAATGCATGGTAATATCAAAGATTAGGAAAGTCAGGCTTACCATGAAGAATGAGTAGACCCGGACAAAGGACCTACTTGATTGTCAGGGTTACGGGTCAAAGAAGGTCAAAGTCATTTGACATCATTAAGTACGTGACAGGCGTACATTTTATATGTTGCAGCGTAACCGTTGCCCTATCTTTAGTATAATTTCCGGGTACGGGGGGCTGCTTATTTTGAATTTTAAATGAAGGACCTATTTATTTCTCTAAGTATGTGTCAGCATAAAATATTTGTGAATTGTAAACCAAAAGAATTTATTTTGACTTGAAATAAATAAATAAATTTTTTTTTTTTGATTTACAACTCACAAATATTTTATGAAATATGCGTACACTTTTCTTTTTTTTTGGGGGGGGGGTATACAAGATTTGAACATCTATTGATAATAGATACCAACTGGTTAATAATCAAAATATTTCAAACCTTCTTCATGATAAATAATATATAGAACATTCCTTCCGCGTTACCCTAATAAGAAGGTATGTACCAATAAAAACGCACTTCTTTTTCAATTTAAAAAAAAATGGAAATATAGTGTACCCTATGTATGATTTACAGGTAAAAATTGGCCACTGGATATAATTTTTTGTGATAAACCTCAGAATTAAAGGGATTTGTCGCGCTTCTCATGTGCTTTATGTACCATGGTTAATAACCTATATACATGTAGTACATTTATCAACCAGGAAGCGTGATAAATCCCTGTGATTAGAACCAAAGCATAATAGATATATAATATCGAAAAAAAAAAACCAAAATCATTACAAATGATAATGGCCCTGTCACACCTTCACTTTTTTGGCCAACGCACGAGTAACGACCAAATAAATTTCCAACACGTCGAAGAACGTTGAGGTCGCTGGCTGATCGCTGGCTAGTCGTTGTGTGGTCGCTGGGTGATCGCTGGAGGACGTTGGCATGCGCTGTGGTCGTCGGAAAATTTTGTGCATGCACAAAACCGCCGACGACTGCCCAGCGTCCAATCGTAAGTTGTGAAGTCGTTAGGAGGTCGCCAGGCACACGCTGGGCATGCGTTCCCGTGCGCTGTGCAGTCGTTGCGATAAAACGTTGCGAGGTCGCCGATAATTCCAACGACCGTGTAACGACAGTGGAGCGCATGTCTAACGTGTACACGGCTACCCTCTGGCGATTGTCTAACGTCCTCAACGTGTGCCCAACGACAGCCTAACGTCCTTTTGGCGTGTGCATAACGTCTTGACAGCGACCTTAACGACCTGTTCATGTTAAATGTATTTTCATCTCAGTAATAAACTAAGTCTTGCTCTAGTCTAGATCTGAATATCATTTAGACAGTTACAGATAGCTCTTCTGAATCATCAGAATGACATCATGGACGTATTATTATACATGATGAGATAATGTAGTAAACGTCGAATGTACTCGGTGAGAATGTGGATTGCCAGAAGACAAGAGTTTGGTATCTACGACCAATTCATGGTCGAACTAAGAACGGAAGATCAAGCATCATTCATTAATTTTCTTCGGATGCCTCCATTGATGTTTGATGAACGTTTGAGGGTTGATGTCTGGGCACTTGTCCTCGTCCCCTCCCCCCTCTTTTTCCTCGTCGTAGTGGCATCTTTCTTCTTCAGGGTCTGTTTCAAAATGACTGAGTAAATAGAAAAAAAGAAGTTTTAACGATATTTTGATTCAATATCGATCAATTACTTGCACGTTGTAGGTCGTTAAAAGGTCGCTGGCAAGTCGTTAGACAAACGTTGCAAGGTAGTTGAGCACGCGTTATAGAACGTTAACAGGTAAAATGTAAACTAATTTTATGCGTTGGGAAGTCGCTGGGGTCGTTGGGAGAACGTTCTCCATGCGCTAGAAGGTCGCTACGCGCGCGTTAAGAACGTTGCTCCATAATGAGTTTTCGGACCAAACCCCGACGTTCTTCAGCGTGTTGAAGGTCGTTACGTGTGCGTCGGCTAAAAAAGTGAAGGTGTGGCAGGGCCATAAGAATGATGATTTGGTCAACGCACGAGTAACAACCAAGATAATTTGCTAACACGTCGCAAAACGTTGAGGTCGTTGTTTGGTCGCTGGCTTGTAGTTATGTGGTCGCTGGAGGACGTTGGTGTGCGATGTGGTCGTCGGAAAATTTTGTGAATGCACGAAACCGCCGACGACTGTCCAGTGTCCAATTGTAAGTTATGGAGTCATTAGGAGGTCGCTGGGCATGCGTTCCCGTGCTCTGTGCAGTCGTTGCTGAAAACGTTGAGATGGCGCCGATAATTGCAACGAATGTGTAACGACAGAGGAGCGCAAGTCTAACGCGTACACAGCCACACTATTCTAGCGATGGTCTAACGTCCTCAACGTGTGTCCAACGACAGTCTGTTAGAACGTCCTTGGTGTGTTCTTCAGGTCTTGACAACGAAATATTTTCTGAAAATTAAGTTTTGCTGTAAACGTTGTAGATCGCGAGAAGGTCGCTGCCAGGTTGTTGACAAGTCGTTAGGCGAACGTTGCGAGATCTTAGGGCACGCTTTATAGAACGTTAACAGGTAAATTGTCAACTAGTTTTGGAAGACGCTGAGGTCGTTTGGCGAACGCTCCCCATGCGCTACAAGGTCGCTACGCGCACGTTAAGAACGTTGCTTCATAAATGATTTTCAGACCAAACCCAGACGTTTGCAAGCGTGTTGAAGGTCGTTATACTCGTGCGTTGGCCAAAAAAAGTGAAGGCGTGACAAGGATATTAACCACTTCGTAGGTAATCTTTAAATAGAACTTGAAATTCTTCACAACATATGCAAATATGCGTCAACATTGATGAAGTTCCATTTTAAAGTTGCATCCTCTATATCTGTGATCTTGACATTTGACCTTGATAATCAAAGAAGTATTCTTTGTATCATTTGTATAAAATGTATACTTTAAAGAGCTTGACAAAGATCTGTTGGTGAATGACACAGATGATCTTCAATGATTTGACGAATTCAATCCTGCGACCTTGACCTATAATATAATGGGTTTCTTCCTATTGTTATTAGCAACAAGTGTATGGGCATTTGAAAGGTTTAGTCAAAATTGTGCCCTCTTGGTTTGTATATAAAGATTTTAAGCATTTCCCTTCAGTGACCATGATCTTTGACATTAGAAAATCGAAAGGGTTCTTCTTCTTGTTATAAACAATAAGTGTAAGGAGTTTGGTAAACTCCAATGTATCATCGGGGCTGTATTAAAAAATTTTAAAAATTCTAATCTGAGAGCTTGACCTTTGATGCATTACCTTGAAAACCAATAGTCAAGAGTTCTTTCTCCTTTCATAAGCAACAAGTGTATTGAGTTTGGTGAAGATCAACTTCAAACTGCACCCTCAAGGCTATATAAAATTATTTTAAACATTTCAAGTCTGTCACCTTGACCTTATATTTGAAAAACAATAGAGTTCTTTCACTTGTCATAAGAAATAAATGTATGGAGTTTAGTAAAGATCCAATCAAATCTGTGCCCTCTAGGCTAAGATAAATGATTTTTAACGTTTCCAACTTGTGACCTTGACCTTTTACCAATGACCTTGAACATTTATAGGGTTCTTTCTCTTGTCATAAGCAATAAGTGTATGAAGTTTGGTCAATACCCAATAAAAACTGTGCCTCCTGGGCTATATAAAAGGATTAATAACATTTTCAACCGGTGACCTTGACCTTTGACCCATGACCTTGAAAATCAATAGGATTTTATCTCTTGTCATGAGCAATAAGTGTATGAAGTTTGGTCAAGATTCAATCAAAATTGTGCCTCTTAGGCTGTATAAAAGAGCGTGACGTGCACAAACACACCCTCCCTCTCCCACACAGTCACCTTTATGCACTCTCGTACGCAACCTCACCAACGGTCGCATTATACCCCACTGCAATTATGTTCCGGGGATAATTAGCAAACATTTGTTTTCTATGATGGAAAAGAAAATTGACAAATATTTGTCCTCTGTGTTTGTACACAGAGAGGAAAATTTCATTTTTAAGGAATTATAATATTCACATTTTTTATTTGTTCTAAAAAGAGCTACCAATGACGTCATCAATTCAGATTTTACGTCATCGCGATTGACTTATGTTAAGGATAAGATTGGAATATCATTCTGTTGATGCAATTTGTACAGAAAATTCAATTTTGTTTTCATCAATATTTCTTTCCTTTTTGAAAAAGACCAGAAATACGTTATCCATGTTGAATGACCCCTCTGACCTTTGACCCCTGAAAATGGAATGTTTGTACATTCAAACCTGTTGACGACATTGATATTTTGAAAGTACATTTCTTCTAGTTTCATTTGACATATAGTTTACCCATGTACTAATCTGTCGACTAAACTGTAAAATTTAGCTCTTTGGTCACCGTACTATAGATGGTGCAGTTTTGATTAGATCTTAACCAAGATACACAGATTGCTTATGACATGAGAAAAAATCCTATAGATTTTCAAGGTCAAAGGTCAAGGTCACAAATTGGAAAAGGTAAAACTTTTTGTTTACAGCCTAAAGCTTGGATTTTCAAGGTCAAAGGTCAAGGTCACAGTCTGAGATTGGGAATGGTCAAAATTCTTGTATATAGCCTAGAGGGCGCAGTTTTTATATGGATCTTAATCAAACTTCATACACCTATTGCTTATTACTAGAGGATGAACCATATATATTTTTCTTATACACAGCCTGGAAGGCACCTTGATTTTCCTGCCATGTGAGGGGATGCTACACTTTGTGTTGCCTAAGTTTTATTATCCCCTCACAATTCAGTTGCAGAAGGGATATATCATCACTGCCATGCGTCCATGTGTTTGTTTGTGTGTATGTCCTTATTCTTGTTAACAGCATGGAAGACTATAACTATCAACCATATGCTGTCATGTGGGATGAGAAAAGCCCACCCGAGGGGTCTGGTTGAAACCAGACCCCTCGGGTGGGCTTTTCTCATCCCTCATGACAAACATGGTTGATCGTTTTTCTCCCATTTCTAGGGCCTTTCTTGAAATTACATGAAATCATGAAATCGTCAACTTGATCCAATTCAAAAAATAAAGGAATATTCGTTTTCAGCGCCCTCAAAAATGGTTTATTCTAAACGAATAAAACGGAGTCCTTAGCCTTAATCGGTTTAGTAAGAATTAGAATATAGAAAAAGAGTTTTTAAACGACGTTTTTGTTGGAGGTCGCCACTTTAGGTGCATAAATCATGATGTCATAATGGATAACAACGACGTCACAATATGGATACGGCCTATACAGCCGACCTCAAAAGTCACGCGAGGTACATGTGGGATACAGTGACCCTACATGACGCGTTGCTATGGGCAAACTCTATCCCACATGGGGGCAAATGGGAGAAAAATCAATCATCATAGAAATATCAAGCCTTCCACAAATGTTCCCCATGGGGAGAGGACGAACCCCATTGATTTTCAAGGTCAAAGGTCCTTGTGAACAGCATAAAAGACCAAATAGTTATTGTAGGATCACCAAACATCTCACAAATGTTCCTAATGAGCGAGGCTTGGCCCTTTTGATTTTAAAGATAAAGGGTCAAAGGTCACGGTCAGTATGGACTTGATTTTAAAATTATCTTGCTGATGAAACAGGACATGCAGTTGCTAGGGGATGCTACACTTTCGTTGCCTTTATCAGGTTAGCACCACTAAGGATTATCTTAAATACTCTTTTTGATTTTTATTTCATAATTACTCAGTTTTATCTTCTTGCAAAGCCGAGTAAAGTTATGAATTGTAGTATCTCCATGGGCCTACATGAAAATTTTGGAATTTTTTTTATAAAAAAGGCAAACACAACATAGAATTTTCAAAAGTTGTGTAATGTGGTAAATAGCATAGTGGTCAACTTGCGGAATCAGAGCAAGTATGTTCAGGGGGAACATTTGTGTCTAGGTAAGCTGTCAAAATGTATGTTGAGCAAATCAGTGTTGAATGGATACATGAAACAATTTCTGCTAAATTTGCCATCACTAAGTCTTGTGGATATTTGACGTAACATCAGTTATTTATAGATTATGGCGCTAGGATACAACAAACAGATATAATGATGATGATATGATCTTACATTTCTGGAGAGCTATTGTCATAGTCTTCGTCTACGTCCACTTTCAGTTTAAAAAAAAACTTACCTGGGCCATTTCATTTGATACCATAACATTTTACCTAGTGATCTTAAACTTTGACCTCTTTAGAAAAAGTAAACCTGGGATGTTTCATCATGAACTGGAAGGAAGAAGAGGGCTATGATATTTGAGGGCTTTTATATATTGACATATCAATTTCTCAAGACCAGAGCTTTTGTTCCATACCATGACTTATGACCTAGTGACCTTGACCTTGCACTTGACATGCACATACCAATTGGCAGTAATGCTGCCTTTGCCGTAAGTCCTGATGAACTTCTACCAAATTTTGCATAAAAGCAAACCTTTCACATATAAAACATTCTTGTAGTAAAAAAAGTATATGAACCCCTGCATATTTTCACAAAAAAAGCCTGATAAGATATTTCATCTACATATGAATGTATAAGTAATAGGCGAGAGAAAAACTACAACCTGGTTAGGGTTCGAACTCAATTTCTCCTACATGTTAGTAATACTCTCCAACGTAGGAGGTCATAACTGTTTACCATCTGTATAGATTTAGACAATGGTTCTCTTTGATTGTTTCTCATGACTAATCTTTGAACAAAGGTGCTGACGCAAACAAATCTTATATACTAGTATGTCATAACTTTTACTATCTGCATTACATTGAATATTTCGTATCATTATTAGTTACACAATACTGTTGGTGTTCAGACACTTTTAAATATTTTCATTTCTCTACGTTTATTTCCTGAAAAGCCAGCAAAAACGATTATTTATATACGTATACGAGGATTTATCAGCCGTTACAAAACTGAATGTAATATGTAATGCATTTCATTCTTATAACTGCATTGGATGTTAATGGTCCCCGGGATGTGTTTCGGTCTTAAGTTAATTCGATACTGATTCGGATTTACGTATTATGGTTACTACGTGACCTAGATTTTTGATAAGTTTGTGAAGGTATTATGGTGATCATGGTGATAGTCAACTTTATATATAACTAAATATATACACCATTGAACGATAAAAAATCATTACATTTTATTTGGTCCGCTGTATCAAGAATACATTTTCTATTATGGATGCCCATTACACTTAAAACACCATTAATTACATTCATTACAAATGCACATATAGCGTGTTTATACTTTGCCTTTGACCAAAACCCATTAATGAAAACTCGTCTAGAAAACGAATTTATCATTCTGATGATTTAGCAGACGACAGACGATGTGGGGCATCAAGGACGTACCATCAGAACTTTATCGTACATGTAATGGTTATCTCACTCAGCATAACTACACTAAATGATTTTGACTTTTTCAGTTCGTTAAATTTTGCCCGTATCGCTATTATATCGTATTTCATTTTCATTGTCAGTATTTGATCCAGGGAGGAGATTTTAAGTTAACCAAAACTCATTACTTTTTTTATGGTAACATGCCTTTGCTTCCAAACCGATGTAAATTAATTTGGGGTCTGCAACCATCTAAAACAGCATTGTGCATCCGCCCCTGAATTTTGTCCTGCTCTCACGTTAGCTTTGATGGTGGTTACATTACAGTATGATAAATGTTTTAACTTTACCCTCCGACTGCATGAAAAGGAGAGATAAAATACGACGATACAGTATAAAGAGAACCGTTACTTTATACAAGTTTTCTAATTGAATAGGGATGTAATATTTATATGCTGATTAGGTAAGCAATTTAAAACTATCATATCAAAACAAAAGATAAATGACGAAACAATCTTTTACGTGATAATACCTTATAACAAAGGTCCGATTGTTTAAAATACCGTTAAAATACTATATATCGAATGGCGAAAGTGATGGATTCTTTTTTTATTTGTATTGTTATCGTTTTGAATCAACTCTCTGCGCACCCGCCAATAAACTGATGCTACCAGCGCTTCATCGCGATGTTGAGAATTTCCTGAAAGGGGTTGTTTCGTTTGACCAGAGTGAAGAGACCTCATGTGATGAAAAAAAAGGTTATGAACTAGTTTGAGGCGGGGGCATCTCTAAATTGATCAACCACTCTGTTCCAACTTTGACTTGTTATACCCCCGAAGTCGGGTGGGGGGGGGGGGGGGGTATAGGAAACATCCTGTCCGTTTGTCAACCTGCCCGTCCGGTTTAGAAGTTCTCTTCGAGTATTAGTGATAGGGCTTTCATATTTCATACATACATTCACCATAATAAGTACGACATTTTGAGACCAAGACATTTGACTTAGTGACCTTGACCTTGAACTCTGACCTTGTAGTTATATTTTGGTTAAGAAGTTCGTAAAGCATATATTTTTTTCACATATACTACGTAAGTGATAGACTTTTATATATATATTCACCGTAACAAGTACTACATTTTGATACCAAGACATTTGACCTAGTGACCTTGACTTTGACCTTGTAGTCATATTTTGGTTTAGAAGTTAGGTATCTCTTCAAGTATAAGTGATAGGGCTTTCATACTTTTGTAATATATAGATTCCTCATGACCAGACTTTTCTGTGTTATGTCACCAATGAATCTGTTTAGAGAGAAACGACCCGCGGGGGTATAATTCGTCACTTTAAGGACAGTTCTAGTTGTGGTCAACTATCAATATGATGAAAACTGTCAGACAAACTACCTAGAAAAAAAAATGGTAGTTCGATATGTGTAATCATTTTTAATCTGTCCAACCTTTCTACTCGCTATAAGAATATTGTGAAGCTAAGCTGCATAGCTGCGTTTCTTTATATTTCAGCACTAACCTATGATTTTTCTGTGTTATTAAGTATTTTATATTTGGTGTTATAATTTTTTCGATACAGATTCCTCAAGCCACTCCTCAAGGGAAGGAAGTGCCCAGAATGTAGGTCAGGATGTAGCTAGTGTCATGAGCTTCAACTCTAACAGCACACACAACTCCCACCCCCCAGGGGCACCTCGACAGTTAGTCCCCATGGCAACCCCTCAGGCCACACCCAGTCAACCTCAGACTGACGCACAACAACCTCAGCACTTTGGAACTAAGGTATGTGTTATGTGATCATCTCCTCTGATTTTTCCTTTCTATAAATTATAAAAGACTCATTTTTTTTGTCCCCGGTCATTTCTGACCAAGGGGGCATATAGCAATTGGTTCGTCCGTCCGTCTGTCATTCTGTCCCGCTTTCAATAAAAGGGTATAAAATTTAAAGTAAAGATGATAGGGCTTTCATATTTTGCATATGTATGTATCTAGAGAAGACACATCTTTTGGTACCAAATTTTTTACCTTATGGCCTTGTCCATGACTGTTGACCTACTTTTTTTTAATTTTCAAGGAAAATACTAAAAAATTCATATAAAATTTATTTCTTCCTGAAACACTTTCAGATTTTGTATGGTTCTAGTGATACATATGTAATGTTATATACATGACGGGTTTTCATAATTTTTCTCTCATTTGAGATATCTGAGCAAATTGAAGGGGGGTAGGGGGGTGTAAACTAATTAGATTAATACTTGGCTATATCATTTGAACCATAAGTGGTAGGGCTCTAATATTTCATATGTTGATTACTTATGACAGGACTATTCATCTTAGACAATGACCTTTGACAATGTGACCTTGACCTTGAAATTTGACCTACTTTTTTAAACTTTAAACTATGCTTCATCTCTTGAACTAAAAGTGGTAGGGTTTTAATATTTCACATGTAGATTCCTTATGCCAGAACTATTCATCTTAGGCAATGACCTTTGACGATGTGACCTTTGACATTTGACCTACTTTTCTCTTTGTGTAACAAGTTTTATATTCTCTAAGCTGCCACCGGGGGCAATTATGTTTTGCAAACATAGAGTTTCTTTGAAAATAAGGAATCAGAATTTCAGTGAATAGTTTAGATCATGAAGGGGTGTTGGTAGCAATGATTGTACATGCTGATATACCAAATTTCAATAAGAGTTTAGTCATTAATGGTATAGGACAAAATTCTATGATTTTTGAAGTCTTAAATCAACAGATGAGATTGTTCCATTTTATGCCAAAATTAGGATACTATAACATACCACAACATGTATAATGTTTAGATTGTATATATTTTTATTTCATTTTATGTGTATATAATTATATTTTATGTGTATATTATATGTCTCTTTAGGTATAGTTTGTGTATTATATACCTTATGCACCATTATCAGATTGATTGTATTAAGTATTCTATGCCATTGTAAGATATTGATTGTATATTACATGTACATAATGCTGTTTTCAGGTTGAGATGGTATATTCCCTGTTGTCTATGCTGGGATCTAATGACAAAGATGATATGAGTCGTACGTTACTCGCCATGTCAAGTTCTCAGGACAGCTGTATAGCCATGAGACAGTCTGGTAAGTATGGTAATAGTATAATTATACATCTCGCTGATAGAGAATCTGATACGTCTCTCAAATGGTGTCTGTTGACTAAATTTCAGCAAAAATATTTTATTTTAGGCTGGATCAGTAACCTTGTTGATTGAAACATAAGTCAGGATTATGATACACATATTGTGTACATGATGCAGAGTTTCTATCTATGCATACTTGATCAAAGAGTAAAAGATTTATCAACAAAATATATTCTATAACAACTGCATTTATACTAAACGGATATCACTTGGCCAAAATTAAATCTTCAGTTGGCCAGTGATGTTACTAAATGAATATCACATGGCCAAAATTAAATCTTCAGTTGGCCAATGATGTTACTAAACGGTTGTTACATGGCCAAAATTAAGTCTTCACTTATCCAGTGATGCTAAGATCTGCCCTGTCAGGTCTCTTCACTATATTATACAAAAAATTTGATGGAAAGAAATAATGAGGGCATTATGTCATTTACAGGTTGTCTTCCCTTGCTGATTCAACTGCTGCATGGGAGTGATAAAGACTCTGGTCTCCTTGGTAACACAAGGGGAAGTAAGGCTGCAAGAGCTCGAGCTGCAGCAGCTTTACATAATATAGTACACTCGCACCCAGATGACAAGCGAGGAAGACGGGAAGCTAGGGTTCTACGTCTCCTAGAACAGATCAGGGCTCACTGTGATCAACTCAGAGAAAGTATGAGTGAAGAGGAGGAGGAAGGAAAGGGACATAGAGATATTAAATGTAAGTATTACATAGGGAAAGGGACATAGAGATATTAAATATAAGTATTACATAGGGAAAGGTACATAGGGATATTAAATGTAAGTATTACATAGGGAAAGGGACATAGGGATATTAAATGTAAGTATTACATAGGGAAAGGGACATAGGGATATTAAATGTAAGTATTACATAGGGAAAGGGACATAGGGATATTAAATGTAAGTATTACATAGGGAAAGGGACATAGGGATATTAAATGTAAGTATTACATAGGGAAAGGGACATAGGGATATTAAATGTAAGTATTACATAGGGAAAGGGACATAGGGATATTAAATATAAGTGTTACATAGGGAAAGGGACATAGGGATATTAAATATAAGTGTTACATAGGGAAAGGGACATAGAGATATTAGATGTAAGTATTACATAGGGAAAGGGACATAGAGATATTAAATGTAAGTATTACATAGGGAAAGGGACATAGGGATATTAAATATAAGTGTTACATAGGGAAAGGGACATAGGGATATTAAATATAAGTGTTACATAGGGAAAGGGACATAGGGATATTAAATATAAGTGTTACATAGGGAAAGGGACATAGGGATATTAAATATAAGTGTTACATAGGGAAAGGGACATAGGGATATTAAATATAAGTGTTACATAGGGAAAGGGACATAGGGATATTAAATATAAGTGTTACATAGGGAAAGGGACATAGAGATATTAGATGTAAGTATTGATGCACATAAATCCATCTGGTAAAGATTCA
This sequence comes from Pinctada fucata, assembly GCA_028142955.1. NCBI lineage: Eukaryota > Metazoa > Mollusca > Bivalvia > Pterioida > Pteriidae > Pinctada > Pinctada fucata. The sequence continues at coordinate 67,227,449 of AP027105.1, read as the reverse complement.
ATAGATTTCCTATATGGGCTGGTATTTACTGTCCCCTGCTTTCACAAAAACGCTGGGACATTAAACCCGGTTTGTCTGTTCTTCTGTCTAAAATAATTATACCACCCCGCAATGAAGTTGCGTGGGGGGGGGGAGTATACTGGATTCACCCTGTCCATCCGTCCGTCCCTCCGTCTGTAGACGAAAGCTTGTCATCACAACTCCTCCCAAACCATTCGATGGATTTCACTGAAACTTTATACAATGAAAGATCATGATATGTAGATGTGCATGAAGAAAGGGGATTGCTGTCAAAAAAATTTAACCTGAGTTACGGCCCTTGGACTTGGATTTTTAATGCATTTTCAATGTCAAACCTTGTCATCGCAACTCCTCCTAAACCTTTTGATGGATTTTATTGAAACTTTACACAATGAAAGATCATGATATGCAGATGTGCATGAAGAAAGGGGATTGCTGTAGAAAAAATGAGACCTGAGTTATGGCCCTTGGACTGAGATTTTTCATACATTTTCAATGTCAAACCTTGTCATTGCAACTCCTCCCAAACCATCCGATGGATTTCAATGAAACTTTACACAATAAAAAATTATATTTAGATGTGCATGAAGAGGGGGAAATGCAGCCAAAAAGGGTACTTTATACGAGAGAATATCTATTTGGAAAATTTAATGTCAGGTCAGGTCATAAAATGGATCTGCTCAGAAAAAGTATTCAGAGGGGGTATAATTCGTCCCTTTAGGGCAGTTTTCATTTTTGAATGGTAAGTTATAGGTGTTTATATTTCAAATGCCTATTCCTTGTGATAAGACTATTCAATTGATGCCAAATTGTTTTACCTTGCAACTCCCACCTTAGAGTTTGACCTACTTTTGAAAAACTTAAACCTTATGCATAACTTTTAAATGGCAAATGGTAGGACTTTCAAATTTCTAATGAGTATTTCTTATGATGAGACCTTTCTGTTAATACCAATATATTTGACCTTGTGACCTTGATGTTTGACTGAAAAAATTGACTTTGGGCATCAGTTTTGAATGGTCAGTGATAGGGCCTTTTATATTTCACATTTGTAATCTGTACGAGACTTTTCTGTTGGTACCAAAATGTTTGACCTTGTGACCTTGACCTGCTCCTCTGACAAACACCCAACAACTGGGGACCACAATTCTCTGAATTAGCTCGTTTGATATTATTACATTACTATTCTGGGAATGCCAAGGACCCTCCAACCATATTTTACAGAGATCCTCCTAGGAAAGAGGGACGTGCTGCATATGGAAATATTTGATAACTTTACTGCATATGGAAATATTTGATAACTTTACACTAGATACCAACCAAAGTTGGAAATAATTACTTTATTGAAGCTTTTAATGTGCTTCTAGTATGACATAATATTTAGATCATCTATATTAACCTTGCATGCAATATTATACAATGTATAAACTATAAATGAGATCTATTCTATTGTTACAGCCCCTTCAGACATGGACCATCATCCTGGACCTGCTGTGGCTGCTCTCATGAAATTGTCTTTTGACGAGGAACATCGGCATGCTATATGTAGTCTTGGTAAGCATCTATAGTAGATACATGTAATTATTGTGTAAAATATATGTAACTACAGAATTTCAGTACTATTGATTTTGATGCAGAATTTATAGTAACATCTTTAAGCGGAGTTTATCTGAATATAAATGCTACTCTGTATCAAGAAATGGCAAAAGTATTTCTTTTGTCTGTTTACTTGTCTACTTGAAAATTTTACCGTATAACTAGAAAATTTTGCAAGATGTATGTGACTTGTAACAAGACCTTATTATTTGGTACCCTGACCTATGATTTAATAACCTAAATTTTTCTTGAATAAAAAATGCTTTTAACAATAAATTTGTCAAGTTACGAGAATATGTTGCTCATATTTGACTTGGTGACCTTAATGATTGACATACATGAACTTCTAAGAAAATGCACAATCTGTATGACATATCTTATTGATCATTCTTCAGGATAGCATGGATAGGTGTTCATATTTTCATTTGTGTCTATTTTGACAAGAACTCTCATTTGTTACCTTGACCTTTGATCCATAACCTTGTCTTAAACCTATTCTGTTGTTAGAGAAAATCTGCTGACAAGGCATAGTGTTTTACAAGCACTTTCTGTTACGTGTAACCTTCAAATTTTTTGAAAATATTAAAAACATTTTACATATACTCAATTATGCTGAAGTAGTCAAGTCCATGATTCATCAGGGATTATTAGTGATTTCAATAAAAGGCAACACCTGCTGAAAATCTCTACATGCCTTATAATTTTGATTTTCTCCGGTAGGTGGTGTACAAGCAATAGCAGAACTGATCCAGGTGGATCAAGAGGCAGTGGGTAATACTTCTGAACAGTATAACATTACAATGCGTCGTTATGGCTGTATGGCCCTGACAAACCTGACTTTCGGAGACGGTACTAACAAAGCCTTACTGTGCTCAATGAGAGGATTCATGACGGCCCTTGTAGCTCAGCTAGAATCAGAATGTGAAGACCTCAATCAGGTGAGATAACTATTATCAGTTTCAGTATTAATCATTTAATGGGAATTCTTATCTAACAGAATTAGCTATTGGTAAATTTATAGCTGTACTAATCTTGTAATTATGATAGAGAGTAACAAGCATATATGCTACTTTGGAAGAATTTTTATAGGATCAGTCTTCATACCTATTTTTCAAATCATGAATGAAAAATAAAGATCTTTCTATTTATGATTTATTCCTTGTGTTTCAGGTCTCTGCTAGCGTACTCCGTAACCTGTCATGGAAAGCTGATCTACAGAGCAAGAAAACATTACGTGCTGTAGGCGTGGCAGCTACGCTGATGAGAGCAGCAATGAGGGTCAAGAAGGAACCCACGCTGAAAAGTATTCTTAGTGCTTTATGGAACTTGTCTGCTCACGGAAGTGAAAACAAGGCAGATATTTGTGCTGTGGATGGTGCTTTAGAATTCTTAGTTGGAACTCTTACCTACAAGAGCCCCTCAAAAACAACTGCTGTAATAGAAAACGGGGGAGGAGTGCTACGTAATATATCTAGTCATATTACCGTCAGAGAGGATTATAGACAAATCTTACGCAAACATGGGTGCTTACAGATACTGCTAAAACAATTAAGATCAACCAGTTTGAACATTGTGAGCAATGCATGCGGGACGTTATGGAATTTATCAGCTAGATGTCCAGAAGATCAGCAAGCATTGTGGGACATGGGAGCTGTCGGAATGCTCCGTAATTTAGTTCACTCCAAACACCAGATGATAGCAATGGGAAGTTCAGCTGCCTTGAAAAATCTGTTATCAGCAGGTCCAACAATCAAATCAACAGGCATGGACAAAAAGGCCATTTCAAATAGGCCATCTCTTCATGTTCGCAAGCAAAAAGCTTTAGTGGAAGAAATTGATCACAGCTTAGCAGAAACGTGTGAAAATTTGGAAAGCCCTAGAGACAGTCCAACTGAGAATAATAGAACTGAAAAAGACAATACTCATTTTAAGTTTCCACTAAATCCAAACATTGTACAGGCAGATGTGGAGAGCAGGAGACTTGCAGTGAGAGATCATATTTATCCCCAGAGTAAAAGTGGAGAGAATACACCAATGTCTGACAGTAGACTGATGTCACCAAGCCGTGTAGCCAGATCTGGGAGTCAGGACAGTGTAGGCAGTACACACTCAGATATTTCTCATGATCGTAGTCGCTTCCATATCGCAATGAAAACTGCTAAGCAATATCATGACCGTAAAGGTGGAAGCTTGGATAGAAATTGTGGAGGAAATGTTCAAAGGTTTAATTCTGATGGCAGCTGTGAGAGAAACAATACGGGGACTCCTGGTAGCAGCCGTATTCTACAAGTGATGAAGGAAGTTGCTAATTATGCTGGGATAGAGTCAGAAAACCAAAGAAATGTGCCACCAAACTCTTCTCAGTGTTCAACACCAAGGAAAGATCCAAACTTTTCTCTTCCACACACACTTTTATACAGGAGCTTTACTGGACCATCACACAGCCAAAGTTTCCCTGTCTCACAGAACCATGCAAAACCACAACCTGGAAACTTTCACTTCAGAAAGGATGAAGATGATCAACAGCCAATAGACTACAGCATGAAGTACAATCAGAAAAACTTTAATCCCAATAAGTCTAACAATCAAGGACCACCTGTGCCCAAATATGGAAATTTTATGAGCCCACGGTCAGACAGTGGGACAGTGGTTATGCAAAATTCATTTCAAGGGAATACCAGTCAAAGCTCGTTTCGAATGCACCAAATGGCACCAGTGATTCCACAGTTGAGTGCTTATGCTGAGACAGATTTGGACAGTGATCAGCCTGTTGATTACAGTCTCAGATATGCTGAAAGCCAGGAGTTCATGAAAGAAAGAGCAGTGTCATATGGAGCTCAATATACCGGCACTCCTCAGAATCCAGCAGACTACAATTATCAAGTAGCACGCAGAACAAATGACTTGCTGGAGCAGTATGGTAACATACCAGGATATGACGACGACCAAGTGAAAACATTCTGTACTGAAGGAACACCTAGGAATTATCTGTCAACCGCTAATTCTTTAACCGATCTTTCAAATAAAGTTGATGGAAAAGCTGGTCTTCCAGAGGAACAAAATGATGACGATAATTCAGATGATCAAGAGGAAGACCTAGAACATGAATCTCATAGAAGTGACTCATCAAGTCTTGTCAATTCTCAAACTGCTGATGGTGATGTGAACAGTGGGACAGCTTCACTCAGTACCAACCAAGATACCTCAACAACATTACTGGCAAATTATCATGTGGCAACAAAAAATCTGCACCAAGTTGTATTTGGAAATGCTTCAAAGAGAGAGGGAACAGAATCTCATAGTTTTCATGCTCCAAGTGTGAATGACCATTCCCCAGATCAAACAAAGACTTACTGTGAGGAGGGTACACCAATCTGCTTCTCTAGAGTAAGTTCACTTAGCAGCCTACATAGTGGGGACTATCGAGACTCCCATGGACATGCAGAAAAGGACAGCACAAAACCATGTAAAGGACTGAGTAAAATAAGTGAGCACGAAGGCAGTAGAACTCCTCCAAGGAATGGAAAAGTGATCAACTCCATTATGGCACCTCCAAAATACACACCAATGACTGGGCGGCAGAAAATGCTTGGTCAACCAGATTCTCATGGACCCGATAGTGCAGAGAAAGAGCATAAGACTGTCACCTTCAATGATGACAACCAAGTACAGGAAACTCCTCTGATGTTTTCAAGGTGCAGTTCTCTTGGATCCTTGAGCAGTTTCGATGCCCAGTCTGTACATAGTTCTGTCATAAGTGATTACAGTAGGAGAGCCAGTGAGGTAGTTTCACCCAGTGAACTTCCAGATTCTCCAAGTGAAACCATGCCACCTAGTCCCTCAAAAAGTCCAGAGCCCACCATCAGATCAAATAACCAAAGCAATACACAGAATTCTGTGGATCCTCCTAATATCTGTCAGTCTATAGAGGGCACTCCAAGGACTGTGTTGTTTCGTCCGAAACCAAGAATTGAAGAAAACAATACAAAAATTAAGAATGCTGAAGTTTCTTCTACAATCAGTTGTGATGAGGCTCCTATAGTGTATGCAGATGAAGGAACACCACCTCATATGTCTGAGACAAACAGTGTGCTGAGCAAACTAACAATAGATGATGCTGAGAGAAAGAAGTCAGTGCAAAAACCCCAAGAAGAAAGCGAAAAGGATGTTGATTGTAACTTACTGAATCAGAGTGACGACAAGGAAAATTCGTCCATGTCCGAGGTATCAGAGGGAGAGGAAGATATCCTGAAACAGTGTATGAGCTCTGCATTACCACCTAAAATGAGGAGGAGCTCATCTGATAATACTATCAAGAAGAAAACTATGGGCAATCTCAGGGAACACCAAAAGTCAAGACAGTTAAAACCTATCGAGGATAAAGTGGATGGTAACACTCCCAAGGGCAAAATATCTTACCAGGGATCTCAATCTCAACAAGAAGATCCTCAGGATACAGTAAAATTGTTTGCTTCAGAGGACATTCCGGGTCAGTCTGCAAAACCACAACATTCAAAGTCTGAAACTGTTACAACATCCAAATCAAAAACATCTAAAGCTTTGGTTGCTGGAAAACGTGAAGGTATAGCTTCAAACTCATCAACTGACAATGGTGACGACACAGTAAAATCATATGCTGAGGAGGACCTGCCATTTATTGAAAAGAAACAAAAACTGAAAGTAATGATTCCCAAAAATGTACAAAAAGCAGTCTATCAGGAAAATGAAAGTAGTCCAGATTATGTTTGTTCATATGCAAATGAAGGATTACCGTCATCTAATACCAAGATCCCCAGACCCAGACCAAAACATTTTGGCAAAATTCAAGAAATTCTGCAAGGCAATCTTGACCATCTGGATATGGAAGGAGATAGTATGATGTCGTTTGCTGTAGAAGATACACCTTTTAGTGGATCTGTACCAATATCACCTCAGACTGCTTCTACAACTGGACCACACTTTGGAAAATTTGATCCTAAAATGCTAGAGAAAGTTGATAACCAAGTAGAGGATGAAGCCCCTAAATCATATGCATGTGAAGACACACCATACAACATGTCTGAACCAACATCACCAAAACCAACAGTGAAAAAGGCTCCACCTCCTGTCATGCAAAAACCAAAGAGGATTCCCAGGTTCAATCCAGCACAAGGATACGGTTCTGCTCTATTAGCTGCTACACAAGACTGTCATGTAGATGAAGAAATGCCGAAATCTTATGCAGTAGAAGACACACCTGTGACATCAGAGCCTGTATCTCCAAAACGTCAGGAAAATAAAATGGTATCACAATATGGATATATTGGCAGTTCATCAACAATGGTAGCTATTGAAGCTGAGATACCCTGTGATGATTCTGTAAAACATTATGCTACAGAAGACACGCCAGTCAACTTTTCCCACGCTACGTCTCTTAGCGATCTCAGCATTATAACATCTAATGAACCAATCAAAGAGGAGGAGGAAAATTTGGATGAAGTTGAACCAGAACAAAAATCCCCCAAAGAAAATGATGAAATTGAAGATGACAAGCCAAGCAACAATGAGAATGATGCAATCACAAACAAAGATCTGATCAATAGTGAGGATCAGTGTCAAAATGTCAATGAGGAGAATTCAGATGAAAATGAATCAGACAATTCATCTTCATTGGATGACAGTGAGGACTTACTATCGGATATCATTCAGTCAGCAATGCCTAAAGGTAAAATGTCTCCGAAGCTTAAAGTTTCCAGGAAGCTGGATATGGATCGTGCAGCAGAAGGAGCTGAAAGTCTAGAAACAAAATCTTCAAAGGCTGGATTTCATCCACTGAGGACATCAAGTCTAACGAGTCAAATTCCACAAAGGAAAAACACTTCATCAAATTACGAACATGTGAATATTTCGAACATTTCTGAACAACATTCAAAATTGTGGCAACATTCTAGTGAGGTATCTCGTGTTGAAAATTCCTCATACTCTATGTCTCAAGTAAGTGATGTGCAGAATAATGGAATGCCTTCAATTATTCAGCAAACGTCCTCATATAAGATCATAACATCACAGACATCACAGCAAGGAACTAGCCGATCAGCTGCAGACGATTCCGTTTTCTATCATACTAACGAATCATCAGATTCAATGAGACATTATAATGTAGAAGGAACACCACAAACATTTTCAAGAAACGATTCACTGAGTTCATTAAGCATCATCGATGAGGACATGAGAGATCCATGTACACAGACATCAAAATCCTGTACAAACTCATTTACTAAGCTTCCTATAAAAACAAGCAAGGAAATAGAGATGCAGAGAGAGGTTGAAGGTCAGTCTAGTGATGAAACAAAATCAGTATCAAATCAAACAGATTCTGGACAAAAATCAGATGACAATAAGAGTGACTCTGAGGTCTGCCAAGCAATGCAACAACAGGAAAATGATAAAGAAGCAATTAATGTCCGAAGATCATCATCTGGAAGTCAGTTAATGTCTAATAAACCTGAAAAGAAGGACGATGACACCGATGAAGATGATGACTTAGATGAGGCTTTACAGGATGCATTACTAGAGGAGTGCATGAATTCAGCTCTGCCTAAAAGCAGGTCTCGCAATTTTGATGAAAAACCAAAAGCTGTTCAGAGTGTTCCAACCATGACTAATATTCCTAACAAGGGACCTCATTTGATAAAACCAGACGCACGAAAAAGGTCCAACCGTGCCTCATTAGGCTCAAATATTCAGCTGGAGAAAACAATGCAGATTGTAGTACAAACTAAAGGGAAGGACTATGTTTTTGATAAATATAAGCAACATAGATTATCCCGAAGTTGTTCATCAGCAGATGAAATGGAGGTGATGAATCACAGCAAGGGGAACACTTCACATGATTCCAGAGCTGCTCAATTCAGAAGACAGCAAATTAATCCTAACAAAAGTGCAGATTTCCAGTTTGTGAAGCCATCCAATGACTATCGCCGAGTACCACCTCATGGATCATGGAGAAGGTCTAGATCACAGGACAGTGATGGCTTCCTTAAACGACAGAAGGATTCATCAAATCTAGAAATTGCACAAAGCTATGGGAGAATGCGCCAGTCTGGAAATTCTCAGCAATCAATTCCAACTTACGTTGATACAAGTGGTTATTATGACAATCGAATGTTGGAAGAGCAGCAGATGTACATGGCAAATTACACAGGTCAGAATGCCCATGCACAATCACTGGACAGATTGTCTGATAGAGTGCTTGATACACAGGAGAAATTCGATCACGAAAAAGCGTATGCCATCACTCATGGCAGGAGTAGACATTACTCTCTTCCCCAGAATGATGAACTAGAGATGATGAACAGGTCTGTATCTCAGAGGGAACACAACAATGAAGCGCTGATTTATAACTTTGGAATTGACAATTTGGGTTTTGAAACTGGAGGGAGTTCTGAGAATGTTCAGAATGAGGATAGTGCTGACGTTACCCTTCAGGGAATTATAGAGAGTAGCAATAATACTATGTGCGCTGATGATGACCAATCTCATATGTATCCTCACAGGTCTTTCGATGAAAATATTTCTGTAGAGGATCAGAAGGCTCTGGAGATTGATGCCAGCTTGATCGTTAGTGCAATTCAAAATAACAGGATGATGGGAAGCTCTGTCGACGAGGATATGTTTATAGAAAACGAGACATTGTCACTCGTATCAGGAGGCTATATGTCGGACACGCCGTCTGATGTGTCAGTCACGTGGTCTGTTCACTCAGAAAACATCTCTGAGTCCACAACTTTATCGCTCAATGATGATAACTCAAATGCATCGGGGCCCAGGATTATTAAGCCATCTGGTAAACAGATGACGATGAAAGAGGTGAATGAAAAAGGAGTTCGTGGAAGAAGAAAACCTCTGTACAGTCCGAGGACAAGCACATCTGTACCTGAAACAAAAACAATCCCTGATGTAATGAAAGGGAAAAGGCCTTTACCAGCGGCTGGTAGAGGTAGAGGAAGGGATAATCTGGCAGTAAATAACTCTATTGGAAGGAGACCAGTATCAACAAAAACACACCCTCAAGCGAGTAGCACTCCAACAAAATCAGCACCACCAAAATCTAAGTTACAAAAACCATCCCCTCCTCAAAGGCAAATATCAAATACATCTGTTAATAAAGGAAGTCCGTCACGTTTACCTTTAGCATCAACCAAGAAAAGCAATAACTCGGCCGAGAGACCAAAGCCCCCTGTGAAGCAGGGGACCTTCACGAAACAAAACTCACAAAATAAAAACGTACCCGTTATTGGTTTGGATCATACGGACGCTGACGATTTACAATGTACCAATTCGGATACATGGACAAAGGCGCTAGGCTCCTATAATTTTGTAGCTGACCATTCTGTGGATGAGAAGAAGGAAAACCAAGCACCAAAGAAGAAAGGATCTCTTAATACTACTCCTGTAAGGAAAGGAAATGATTCAATTAACAGAAATAAATTCACTGGAAGTAATCAAAATATTTCTAAGAACACTAAAACCGTTACAAAGCCATCAAATACAAGTACTAGTAATCTAAGGAAGACATACAGTGGGTCATCTCTGACCAAATCGGGCAGTGGTCAGTCCTTAAACAAATCTGGCAGCGGATCGATGTTAAACAAAACGGGAAGTAAAACTTCTTTGAACAAGTCTGTTAGTGGGGCTTCTCTTAACAAATCATCCAGTGATCGTGTGCTAAACAGATCGAATCCTAGTCTCAGCAGAAAGGAGCTCAATAAGTCCGACAGCAGTACTAGTTTGAAAAGTAATTCCAGACCAAGTACGCCTGTGGGTAGGAAAGGAGTTGGAGGTCCGTTGAAAAAAGAGGATTCAGTCGAGGTCAAAACTCGTACGATACCTACTGGAAAGAAGCAAGTGAATAGTAAAATAGCTGGTCTGTGGAAAAAGGAAGACGGTAATAGTGAATCGGTCAGCCCAAGGACGTCTGCATCTAAACTACCGCTTAGTTACTCCACTCCCTCGCGTATTAGACAGCCGTCAGCTCACAATACAAGTAAGGGAGGCAAATCACCAGCGGGAGGCAAGACTGTTCACCAGACTAATTTCAAATCCGAGTCGCCGTGCGATGGAATGAGCAGAAGTTCTACTTATGACAAAATCAAGTCCATAAATGACGTCAGTCAAATTCCTTGTCTGGAAGAGGAGGGTTCTGAAAATACGAGACAGATCGCAATTGAAATGACACCAGGCGCCGATGGAAGTGGAATTAAGGGAGACTACGTGGAACTGCGTATCATTCAAGGAGCGGAACAAGGGTATGATCCGAATAGAAGTATCATTATATCTAGTCCTACTAATTCGGATATCAGAACTCCATCAAAGTCTGATTCTGTCGCGAGCTCAAAAAGTCCGATCGTCAGTCCAACAAGAAGTGAAACACTGCCGAGTCCGTTTGGTACCGAAATGGTAACTTCACCTACTAGAAGTGAGGCAAACTCAAGTGGAAGAGTATCAATGAGCTCATCAATGAATAGATCAGGAGACGATTTCGATCTCAAGTCTTTAGAAAAACGGATCGATTCCAGTACATGGAGGAAAAAGAAATCGGACTTAGATTCATCTTGTTTGCCAAACGCCGATGAAACGGAAAAATCGCTAGAGGCAGTGAAAGCACTTTTAGACGCTTCTATTAACAGCCAGAGTGTAAATGCGAATTCTACGTACTCTTCTCTGTACAACTCCTCTACGATAGAAGGGAGTTATTTGAGTCAAGGAAGCAGAACAGTAGACGGCGCCGCATGGAGACGCTTCAAGGAAACTTTAAGTAACGTTGACCAAAGTGAGGACGAAGGAGAAAGCGTCTGGGTTCGCCGGGACCCGGAATCTTCAAAATCGGAACCGGAACTTAATAAACATTTATTGAACGGTAAGAAAGGAGCCAAGAAGGATAAGACGGAAGGAAATAAAAGCTTTTTGCCAATAAAGGCAATGAAAAGTATGTTTACGTCATCAAAAAAGGAGAAGTCGTCCAAATCCGGATCTAAAATGTCTCTGAGTTCGTCAAAAGAAAGTCTGTACAGTCATAAAATTGATATGAATGAGATAGTTAAAGCTGTTGAAAAGGAAAAGGAGAAAAGGGACAAACAAGAGGAACGGAGGAAACAAAAAGAGGAGAAAGAAAGAGAAAAAGAACGTCAAAAGGAACTAGAGAAGGAAAAGCAAAGAGAAAAATTAAAACAGAAGGAATTACTCAAGGAGAAACATAAAGAGGCAGCAAACGAAGCCAAGAAACTTAAAGTGAATGAGAAGGAGAAAGCAAAGGTTAAAAAGGAAAAGTTAAAAAAGACAGAAAAAGTATCTCGTAAATCTGTGAGTAGTGAACACGACGAAATGATGGAGTCTACCATTGAGGAGTCAAGTCTTGTGTTAGATAATAAAAACGATTCATCTGTTCCATCTGTAACTTTAGAATCGTCACCTAATAAACCCGCCAAATCTAGTCCTCAGTCAGTTCTTGTGCCTCCGTTTAATTATACCCCTAAAGAATGTGTGAAATCTTCGGGTAACACGGAAAAGGAAGACTCGAAACCACCATCTGTCAAATCACCAACAACACCTGCTGCTGTTTCTGTGTCGTCTGCTTCCCCAATGACAAAAACGGAAATGTTACTAGCCAGACGACAACAGGCATACAAAAACAATCTCAACAAGTCGTCCATGGAAGGATCCGATCTAAACACTACAACAGAGAAGGACAAGCGTGGATGTATGGTCACCACCGTATAAATTTTACTCTGCAGCAGCATTTTATCGACTTTGTATAATATAGGGACTTTCATAGGTCACTTTGGCTTTCGTCTATCTGTCAAAGGCCATAACTTATATAAACTACATTTTCTTTAAGTCGTCACTGACGACGATAGTTATGATGTTCAAGGTCAAACATCATATTGCAGGCAACTCTGGTGTTCTTTGAATGTTCTACTTTTGAATCTCATGTGTCCCAATTTTGCGCAACACAAATGCAAATGACAATTGTTAAATTTAATGTGCTTTTATAGTGAATCATGGTTTGAGTCACGCATTAGTAACTTGTTTATATCGTGATACATCGTGAATTCCCCTCTCTACTTTTAAGATTATTCTGCATTGAATGTTGAATGATGTGGTTCGTATAAGACATAGTGCAATTTTTATTTATACCTCATTTTTTGTACCTCGGTGTAGATTAGTTTCGGTCTGTCTGCTGCCAAAACTATCCTTTAGATGGTTAGTGGTCAAGTTTTCATCTGCCACTTTTGTAATAATCGTTTCAATAACTTTCTTTTTGTGCCAAATTTCAATACCTTTGACCTTGAACTGTTTTAAAGAGTAAAGCTATAGGTATTTTCTTTCATGTCATCAGGGAGCATCAGTGTTTCATACACACGATTTGTTACTTCCTCGTAAAATGCCTCTTTAAAGGCTTAGGATAAACAGTGATAAAGAAAAAATGTCAATAGCATTTCAAATATTCGCGAAATTTACTATTCCGAAAATATTAAGTTAACGCTGAACAAAACCACAGCAACTATGTTCAAATATTTAATTTTTTCAGAAGTTTTGTAGTTTTCTAATTTTATACCAGACTTTTTCATATTCTTGCTCTATTGTTGTGTACGATGTTACATACATGTATTTCTTTTTAAACTTGTTTCTCAAGTTTATCAATTGTTTAAGCGATTCATTTCAACTTTTTAATGTTAAAGAAGAAGGGCATACTTGTATTTTTCCTGAAAACTTATTTTTTTGGACTCCTTTTTAATCCAGTAATGTTACACTACTTCTTCACTGCTGGGTATATGTGATTTCCCGACACTATAAATTGTTTACAATATATTCACTATTGTGAATAGATACATTGGTGCAAAATTAGAATTAGTAGTTTTATGTTAAAGTTGTACACCCTGTAATCGGCTAAAATTTGATCATTTATTATGTAGAACACAAACAGTATTTTTCTAGCATTACCTAAGTTATTAACTTTCCGTTCATAACAAAAGAATAGTACTCAAACCCTCTAAGTTATCAAAATATAAAGATTTCTTGCAAATATTTCTGACTCACAATATGGAAACCCCCGAAGTTACGCATGCGCATTACCATGATTGCAATTTAAAAAAAAATAATCCTGCATAATCTATGGAAAATAAGGGTAGATTTTCAAAGAGTATTCAGCAGGGAGTAAGCATTGCTAAGCAAACACTAAAACCTTTCCAGATTAACGACTAGGCATGCAGATGGTTCACTTGTCTAAAGAGGTGATTTAAATCTTGGTACGATCAGCTCACTTTTTACGACATGAGTTTATTTATATTGTGTTTGTTTTTTGTTTAAACATATTTTATTTCCAAAGTAAGAAAGGGTATTGGGCTGTAAGTTTTCAGTGTTTGTAAACATTGTTAACTGATGGCTAAAACAGAAGAATAAAAATATGACATGTTCATATACCCGGGACAAGTGAACATTTTGTATGTTTCTATACCTAATAAGACCAGAATAATAAATAGGATATAGGGTATACAACTTTAAATCGTGTCTTTGATAAGGGTTTAAAGTATACATGTATGTTACCAATAGTGTGGTTATTTGATCTGCCTTTTCTTTTTTCTATCAGTCATGGTCTATTTACATTTATATACATAAGGGTTGTATATTGAACAAGGATGTGATTATTGCATTTTGCGGGTCAAAGACCAATGAAGGCCATGCGACTATCAGATGTCCGTCTGCAATACTAGATCGACGCACAAAGGTCTGTGCGTTTGTCATCATTGAAGGAAAAAATCACCCGTAGAACTTCAGTTTCAACAGAAAAAAATTATGTTTCTCTTTTCTAAACCAACTGTCGTGGCAGCTTATTTTTGTGTTGTGTTGGTTATGAAATGTACAGACATATACTGCCAGTACTTAATCAATTGAAGCAATTATGTTTGTGTACGAAAGTTATGTTGGTCATTATTTGTTTTTTTTGTTTGCATTTTTCTTTTCTTGTCAAAGTAATTATCCTACTTATCTTTCTCTTCAAGTGGTAATCTAAATCAATTGAAAATGCATAATGATTACATACTTATCCGTCAATTATGTAATTATTAGAGATACATTGACTTCAAATATCCGTATTTCATCATACATCAATTTATTCAATATCCACATTATATGCAATTAGATCTTAGATAGAAGTCAATGTCAAACATTGCTCAAGGTTTACTCGCTTTTAGACTTAATCAGAAAATCGTCATGGAAACAGTTGCCTCATTTTATTATTGAGCTCTAACCATAAATGGCCTGGTGCTGTTAGTTAAATGTTTTATATTGGTTTCCTGATATTTTTTGTTCAGATTTATGTAATTCATACTATCGTATTATTTGTTTCGCCTAAGCATTCCCATAATTTGCTGGCTATTTGTCTGACTTCTGCTGGCTTTGTAAATATCTGTTTGATAATGAAAGTGGACATTTCTGTCAATACCTTCATGTATACACGTAACAGTTGAGTGCATGTCAAATTGACATAATACGTTATGGTAAAAATATTAAACATGAAAAACTATATGTTCTTGTCGAAGCTTTATGTTGGAAAAAAAAACAACAGAATCTGGGGTTTATTTTGTTAGATATGGCCTAAAGCTTTGTGTAAAGTGCAGCGAAGACCTTCATATTTGCTAATACGAAGTTCCTCAAAGATTTGACCGGTGTCTTTCACGGACCAACAATAAAGTCTGCATAGTCAAAAGTTTGTTTCCTTCAGCAGTGCATATGATTGCCAGATAAAGCCTGAAATAGCCAGAGAACAATTTGCATGAATTAAAATTATCTTGGACAAACTTAAAATTCTGCCGCAGTGTGTGTCTGGTTACTTTGGAAAACGAGTGAGGACTAGTAGATACTAAATTTTTGTGTTATTCCCCCGATATTCGGCGAAATACAATCATTTGTCAGTCTTTGTTAATGGATGCAGCAGAATTAATTCTAAAAAACCATGTTTAAGACGTAATCCTATATATGAATCAAGGTAACACCAAGCCATGTTTAAGACCTAACTTACCACAGGGATGTTAATGACAATCCTATATATGAATGATCAAGGTCACACCAAACCATGTTTAAGACCTAACTTACCACAGGGATGTTAATGACAATCCTATCTATGAATGATCAAGGTCACAATAAACCATGTTTAAGACCTAACTTACCTCAGGGATGTTAATGACAGTCCTATATATGAATGATCAAGGTCACACCAAACCATGTTTAAGACCTAACTTACCACAGGGATGTTAATGATAATCCTATATATGAATGATCAAGGTCACAATAAACCATGTTTAAGACCTAACTTACCACAGGGATGTTAATGATAATCCTATATATGAATGATCAAGGTCACAATAAACCATGTTTAAGACCTAACTTACCACAGGGATATTAATGATAATCCTATATATGAATGATCAAGGTCACACCAAACCATGTTTAAGACCTAACTTACCACAGGGATGTTAATGACAATCCTATGAATGATCAAGGTCACACCAAACCATGTTTAAGACCTAACTTACCACAGGAATGTTAATGACAATCCTATCTATGAATGATCAAGGTCACACCAAACCATGTTTAAGACCTAACTTCCCACAGGAATGTTAATGACAATCCTATATATGAATGATCAAGGTCACAATAAACCATGTTTAAGACCTAACTTACCACAGGGATGTTAATGACAATCCTATATATGAATGATCAAGGTCACACCAAACCATGTTTAAGACCTAACTTACCACAGGAATGTTAATGACAATCCTATATATGAATGATCAAGGTCACACCAAACCATGTTTAAGACCTAACTTACCACAGGAATGTTAATGACAATCCTATATATGAATGATCAAGGTCACAATAAACCATGTTTAAGACCTAACTTACCACAGGGATGTTAATGACAATCCTATATATGAATGATCAAGCTCACACCAAACCATGTTTAAGACCTAACTTACCACAGGGATGTTAATGAAAAGTCTAAGAATGATTAAGGTCACACCAAACCATGTAAGGCATGTTTGAGACCTAACTTACCACAAGGATTGTAATGACAAGATGAAGAACTAGACTGATTTCAAGGTCAGATTTTTATATAAGAATTATAAGTTAATTTATTGAGTGAGATGCGGTACATGTTTTTAGTTCGCCTGAACACTGTGGTTGTTTATTGTGTGAGATGCGGTACATGTTTTTAGTTCGCCTGAACACTGTGGTTGTTTATTGTGTGAGATGCGGTACATGTTTTAGCTCGCCTGGACACTGTGGTTGTTTATTGAGTGAGATGCGGTACATGTTTTTAGTTCGCCTGAACACTGTGGTTGTTTATTGTGTGAGATGCGGTACATGTTTTTAGCTCGCCTGGACACTGTGGTTGTGTATTGTATGAGATACGGTACATGTTTTTAGCTCGCCTGGACACTGTGGTTGTTTATTGTGTGAGATACGGTACATGTTTTTAGCTCGCCTGAACACTGTGGTTGTGTATTGTGGGAGATGCGGTACATGTTTTTAGTTCGCCTGGACACTGTGGTTGTTTATTGTGTGAGATGCGGTACATGTTTTTAGTTCGCCTGAACACTGTGGTTGTGTATTGTGTGAGATGCGGTACATGTTTTTAGTTCGCCTGGACACTGTGGTTGTGTATTGAGTGAGATGCGGTACATGTTTTTAGCTCGCTTGGACACTGTGGTTGTTTATTGAGTGAGATACGGTACATGTTTTTAGCTCGCCTGGACACTGTGGTTGTTTATTGCTTGAGATACGGTACATGTTTTTAGCTCGCCTGGACACTGTGGTTGTTTATTGTGTGAGATACGGTACATGTTTTTAGCTCGCCTGAACACTGTGGTTGTGTATTGTGGGAGATGCGGTACATGTTTTTAGTTCGCCTGGACACTGTGGTTGTTTATTGTGTGAGATGCGGTACATGTTTTAGTTCGCCTGGACACTGTGGTTGTTTATTGCTTGAGATACGGTACATGTTTTTAGCTCGCCTGAACACTGTGGTTGTTTATTGTGTGAGATGCGGTACATGTTTTTAGCTCGCCTGGACACTGTGGTTTTTTATTGTCTGAGATGCGGTACATGTTTTTAGCTCGCCTGGACACTGTGGTTGTTTATTGAGTGAGATGCGGTACATGTTTTCAGCTCGCCTGGACACTGTGGTTGTGTATTGTGTGAGATGCGGTACATGTTTTCAGCTCGCCTGGACACTGTGGTTGTGTATTGTGTGAGATGCGGTACATGTTTTTAGCTAGCCTGGACACTGTGGTTGTTTATTGTGTGAGATGCGGTACATGTTTTAGTTCGCCTGGACACTGTGGTTGTTTATTGCTTGAGATACGGTACATGTTTTTAGCTCGCCTTAACACAATGGTTGTTTATTGTGTGAGATGCGGTACATGTTTTTAGCTCGCCTGGACACTGTGGTTGTTGGATTATGTTCATACAGCGTTTATATGTGTTCTCGTCGTCGTGTCTGTCAGGCGCGTAGCCAGAGTACTTTTCAAGAGGAAGCACTTTCAATCAGGAGGAATGGGGATCGCTTCGAGACCCATAATGGGTCCAGATAGAAGCCCCTGTGGGAATCCAAGAGGCGAAGCCACGGAATCTAACCAGCAAATTTTAGACGTTTACATGGCAGTTTTTTACGTTGAAATGACCCTTTCCATTTTCCACTGCACCAGCACTTAGCCTTTTTGGTGTGACTGCGTAGCCTTGTCGTTGTTGGTGTCCTTGTGCAACATAACGTTTTTTCTTTCTGTGTGCTTACTGCCATGGGGTTTCCCAAGATTCTGCTCCTTTTCAACCTAACATTGTTTGCGACATGCATGTTCATAATTATTTCATTGAACTCATTCAAAGTGAAGGACAAAAACTACAATTAGAAGTAATGAAGGATTATTACTATTTATTTATGTACATTGATAACGTGATATATTATTCGTAATTACACTGGCAATAGTACTGTCATTATAAAGTACACGTAATTACACTGGCAATAGTACTGTCATTATAAAGTACACGTAATTACCCTGGCAATAGTACTGTCATTATAAAGTACTAGGGCTGGATCAATATATCGATATACCGGTACGTATCGATATTGGTCATCGATACGAGTATCGATATTTGTGCTCCGATACATTTAGATGTAGTTATTTTTAGCACAAAACGTGCTTTTCATGTGAAATCTCGAGCATTTTGCATGAAAATGTATGTTTAATAATAGTTTTAAAACTGTTTGCAAAATGCAGGAATATGTTCTTCGTCTTATCGATCATGCTTGCCTTTCATGCTGGCTATCCAAATAATTTTATGATTCGAAGTCTACAAATAACAACAATGATTATGGAATATTACATGTAATTTTGATCAGAAGATCAGCATTGATTTACGGTAGGTTATATTTTTGTCATTCAACATGATTCATTGAACTTCAAAGTAATATAGACTTCATCTTTAGTTTTTAAATATTCCAGAAACTTTGGAATACTAATTGACCATACGTGTTCGTTCTCTCAAAAACATATTTCTGAAACTTCTGTAAAGAGGTTGAGGGGACCGACTGAAAAAAGATTGATCTATGACTTCAGGCAAAATAAAGATAAAAATGACGTCAGGGAATGTAATCGTATATAAAATGTAAAGAAATGCGCGAGAACTATAACTTAGACCTAACCTCCAGGAACCCATTTGACTTTGTGTTGGGGGAGGATATTTATAAGTAAAGTGTATAAAATTGTTAGTTTGTAAGTTTTACAAAATAGAAAATTAGATACGATATATCGGATATCGACACTTTTTGGATTGTATTGTATTGTATCGAAAATTTGGTGTAAATACCCAGCCCTATAAAGTACACGTAATTACACTGGCAATAGAACTTTCATTATAAAGTACACGTAATAACACTGGCAAGAGTACTATTATAAAATACACGTAATTACACTGGCAATAGTACTGTCATTATAAAGTACACGTAATTACACTGGCAAGAGTACTATTATAAAATACACGTAATTACACTGGCAATAGTACTGTAATTATAAAGTACACGTAATTACACTGGAAATAGTACTGTCATTATAAAGTACACGTGATTTCACTGGAAATAGAACTGTCATTATTAAGTACATGTAATTACACTGGCTATAGTACTGTCATTATAAAGTACACGTAATTACACTGGCAAGAGTACAAGTCTTTTATAAAATACACGTAATTACACTGGAAATAGTACTGTCATTATAAAGTACACGTGATTTCACTGGCAATAGATAGTACTGTCATTATTAAGTACACGTAATTACACTGGCATTAGTACTGTCATTATAAAGTACACGTAATTACACTGGCAAGAATACAAGTCTTTTATAAACTACACGTAATTACACTGGAAATAGTACTGTCATTATAAAGTACACGTAATTTCATGTGCAATAGTACTGTCATTATTAAGTACACGTAATTACACTGGCAATAGTACTGTCATTATAAAGTACACGTAATTACACTGGCAAGAGTACAAGTCTTTTATAAAATACACGTAATTACACTGGCAATAGTACTGTCATTATAAAGAAGAGAGCCTAGGCGACGTCCAGTGTGAAGAACTGTTGTCACAGTCAAAACGTTGACGACTCTGATAACAGTATCTGTCTGGTCATCCCTTTAAAAAAAAGAAGAAAACATTGTAGTTTTGATACATGATTTTATCATGCGAATTGTTGAAGTGTTCTTATTAAGTATGCTTTTGATTAAAACTGAAATATCAAGTGTAGTAAATATAAGGTTGTGTCGGAAAATCTTGCAGACCTACGACGGTGTTATCTGTTTTTTCCGTCTTCGAAAAGACGCAAAAACAGATAACATCGTACGCTCCGTAATAGCAGTTTCGTATTCGAAGAAATGGCCAGAGATGATTTTTTTTATTTGTAAGTGATGAGACTTCAATCTTTTGTGGTAGGCACAGTTAATGAAGAAACTTTGAATTTTGTGGTTAAAATGAGTATGGACGGGTGTGAAGAAGAGAACTGGACATCAGTTTTAGCCATTTGTCCATATATAGTAAACAGCAATAGGAGATGAAAGAGAAGCGAGTGTTCCGCGCCTCCCGGGATCTAGTCCGACTTGCAGACCAACGACAGCTCCAGACCAGTTCGCGAAGCGACCCTATGGATATTATCATGATTACATTTTTGATTCACCTAAGGGCTTAACCAAAAATGTAATCATGATAACTAGTTAACTAGTTATCATGATTACATTTTTATGCCCCCGGAATCACAGATTCGGGGGCATATAGTTTTTGGCCTGTCCGTCTGTTTGTCTGTCTGTCTGTTTGTCCGTTTGTCTGTTTGTCCGAACTAAAAACTTTAACATTGGGCATAACTTTTGAATGGTAAATGATAGGGCTTTCATATTTCACATGTGTATTCCTTGTGACAAGACCTTTCCATTGATACCAAAATTTTTGACCTCGTGACCTTGACCTTGACCTTTGACCTACTTTTCAACAACTTTAACATTTGGCATAACTTTTGAATGGTTAGTGATAGGGCTTTCATATTTCACATGTGTATTCCTTGTGACAAGACCTTTCCATTGATACCAACATTTTTGACCTCGTGACCTTGACCTTTGACCTTCTTTTCAAAAACTTTAACATTGGGCATAACTTTTGAATAGTAAGTGATAGGGCTTTCGTATTTCACGTATGTATTCCTTGTGAGAAGACCATTTCATTGATAGCAAAAAGTTTTGACTTCGTGACCTTGACTTTGACCTACTTTTCAAAAACTTTAACATTGGGCATAACTTTTGAATGGTAAGTGATAGGGCTTTCATATTTCACATGTGTATTCCTTGTGACAAGACCTTTCCATTGATACCAAAAGTTTTGTCCTCGTGACCTTGACCTTTGACCTACTTTTCAAAAACTTTAACATTGGGCATAACTTTTGAATAGTAAGTGATAGGGCTTTCATATTTCACCTATGTATTCCTTGTGAGAAGACCATTTCATTGATAGCAAAAAGTTTTGACTTCGTCACCTTGACTTTGACCTTTCACGTACTCAACAGAAAATGGCGTTTATACTAACAAAGATGCCGCCCGGGGGTATTCGTGTTTCACAAACACAGGCTTTATTGGTTAAGCACCTAAGTGAATCAAAAATGTAATCATGATTATGGTGTTCATTAGGGGACATCGCTTCTTCAAATCTTCGCCCTACTATATATCACCAGTCGAAGAATTGAAGTAATGATGCGAAGAATTGAAGAAATGATGCGAAGAATTGAAGTAATAATGCGAAAATTTGAAGAAATGATGCGAAGAAACGATTATTTCTTCAAATCTTCGCATCATTTCTTCAAATCTTCGCATCATTGCTTCAAATCTTCGCATTATTTCTTCAAATCTTCGCATCATTTCTTCAAATCTTCGCATCATTACTTCAAATCTTTAAATCTTCGCATCATGACTTTAAATCTTCAAATCTTCGCATCATTACTTCAAATCTTCGCATCATTACTTTAAATCTTCAAATCTTCGCATCATTACTTTAAATCTTCAAATCTTCGAATCATTACTTTAAATCTTTAAATCTTCAAATCTTCGCATCATTACTTTAAATCTTCAAATCTTCGAATCATTACTTTAAATCTTTAAATCTTCAAATCTTCGCATCATTACTTTAAATCTTCAAATCTTCGCATCATTACTTCAATTCTTCGCATCATTACTTTAAATCTAATAATCTTCGCATCATTTCTTCAAATTTTTAATTCTTTGCATCATTACTTAAATTCTTCAAATCTTCCATTCTTCGCGTTTTGAATTTTTCAGAAATAATCACAATTCATTTCGAATCTTAATGAAATATTTTCTTATGTAAAAACGGAGGGTGTGATTTTCAATTTACACATTTTTTAAGAGGGTGACATGCTCGTATGTGAACCCGATTAAAAAAATATTGAATAGAAAAAAATATTGGATTTCTGGCGTAAAAGATTTCTTTATTAATGTCCCATATATAACAAAAGAAGAAAAAGCTACCAAAAAGAATAAAAATAACAGTACAAAATGACTCAGAAATATACATTTTAAAACAAAGACTATGGGTTAATCATTTCGAAGATATCTCAATTTTTAAAATAATTATACTTTAAAGTTGAAAAAACATCGACTTACAACACGTACGTTATTGTACATGTGATGCAATAAGAATTCTGGGTTCCCCCTCTTCCGAATGTTTGTGGAAAAGAAGCTGAAAATGTTGGAAAATCACCCCCTCCATTTTTACATCAGAAAATAATTCATTAAGATTCAAAATGAATAAAATTCTAGCATAAAATATATATTTAAGCATTAAGTTACTTAAAATGATTAATATACAGTAAATCAGTTCATAAAAACATATATGTATCATTGAGTTATTGAAAGATATAGTTCAACAATGATTATTTCTGACAAAGTCAAAATGCGAAGAATTGAAGTAATGATTCGAAAAATTGAAGATTTGGAGTAATGATGCGAAGAATTAAAGATTTGAAGTAATAATGCGAAGATTTGAAGAAATGATGCGAAGATTTGAAGATTTAAAGTAATGATGCGAAGATTTGAAGTAATGATGCTGAGATTTGAAGATTTAAAGTCATGATGCGAAGATTTGAAGTAATGATTTGAAGATTTAAAGTAATGATGCGAAGATTTGAAGTAATGATGCGAAGATTTAAAGATTTGAAGAATTGAAGTAATGATGCAAAGATTTAAAGTAATGATGCGAAGATTTGAAGTAATGATGTGAAGTTTTGAACATTTAAAGTAATGATGCGAAGACTTGAAGAAATGATGCGAAGATTTAAAGATTTGAAGAATTGAAGAAATTGTGCGAAGATTTGAAGATTTAAAGTAATGATGCGAAGATTTGAAGTAATGATGGGAAGATTTGAAGTAATGATGGGAAGATTTGAAGTAATGATGCGAAGATTTAAAGTAATGAGGCGAAGATTTGAAGTAACGATGCGAAGATTTGAAGACATGCGAAGAATTGAAGATTTGAAGAAATGATGCGAAGAATTGAAGTAATGATGCGAAGATATGAAGAAATAATGCGAAGATTTGAAGAAATAATCGTTTCTTCGCATCATTTCTTCAAATCTTCGCATCATTACTTCAATTCTTCAATTCTTCGACTGGTGAGATATAGTAGGGCGAAGATTTGAAGAAGCGATGTCCCCTAATGAACACCGTATTATGTTAAAATTAATATCATGAATAGATCTTTATAAGTCGTAAATTTTGGTATATGTTACATGGTCCAGGGTTTATGCAATCAAATTATACAGACAATATAAAATTTAGATGGGGCGTTTTTAAAATGTTTAAAAAATTTAACCTTGAGCCTATAGAGAGCGTGACGACGTCACGGGAAAAATTAGCATGGGAAATGGCCTATCTAAACTTTGCTTTGTCTGTCAATTTTGATTGCGTGCACTGACTTATACCAAAATTTACGACTACGCGAGATCTACTGAATGGTATCAATTTTATTTAAAGTTCTGTATGATAAAATAGTCAAAATCGCGTTTATCCAGTTTCCGAAGCGAGCCGCTCGGACAAAAGAGACCGAAGGGACCGCAACGCTCGCCTGAGAACCTGATACCCGAGCACATACTGGACTGCAAAATATTGATTATTTGACGTCAGATAATACTTTGTCCGGAAATGACGTCATTGAATTGACGTCATTTATTCAACAATGTGACGTGATCATGTCAAAGTTGAAGACAGTGCTGCAGATTTATTTGGTACATGTGAATCTCCTGATATCTTCGACATCAGATTTTAGAGGTGAGACTTCATCAAGCTCATTTCTTGTTCATCTATTTAATGTAGAAATTAATTTAAAAAACCAACATGTTTAATTGCAGCAGAATCAGCTGGACATGATTTTTCTTATCAAATAACCGAAAGCGATGACCCAGCATTCCAAAATGCATCATCTGACAAAAACATATCGAAGTCCAATGTTCATTTTCGGCGAAGGAGATTTGATTATGAGGATACACATAACTGGAACTATGACGACGATAGTGTAGACTACGATGATGAGGTACATGGCTTTAATTAACTTAAAAATCATGGTTAGGTTTGCAAGATTAAACAGGATAATTTAAAGGCAGCATAATACCATAATACATTTCATATCTGCTTGAATGCGATTGGTCAAGTTTGGAACCTTATAAATAAACTTCGACAAATGTGACCTTTCAAATATCGGTCAATTGTTAAATTCAGACGCAGATTCAATTTCAAAGATTAAAATTGTTGTTGAATTAATTATTGCATTAAGATACAAAACAAATTTTCAACATTTTTCTCTTACTCACAGAATATCTATACGATGAGGAACTTCTTTTCATGGCGTAGCAGACGACTTTTAGACCACGGCGTGGTTCGCCTCTAGTTCTCAGAAACGTTGATTTCAAATTAGAAATACACATTTTTCAGGCAAAATCATATGATAAAAAAATCTCAAATGAATTTTCATTTCATACGATGTATTGTGAAACTCGTTGTGCATTTTATATCCCCTCGCCAAGGCTCGGGGATATAGAACTTTAAAACCTAAGCACTGGGCAAAACTTTGTGATGGATTCGTGTTTCATGCACGGCATACGTGTATTCTATTTGTCAATACATTAATGTTCCCCCAAAGTTTTGAACTTGTAAACGATATAGTCTGGGATGTATCACTGAGTTGGGTGCAACCCCCCCCCCTTGATCCTCCAAACCGGCCTAACTTTGTAGCATTTTTTGCGCTCTTTCAGATAAAAATTTGTCTCATGGAAATTTCCATTGCAAAAGTGGTGTTTTTTGGGAAAAACATGTTTTTTTAGTCAAAAATCACTGAAAATAGGAAAAAAAATATAACTTTTATATGGTTGATGTTTTTAAAAATTGAAAAGTGTGAATATATAGTATTTTTGACGCTCTTTCAGATGAAATAAGTTGCAAGTTCCAATTTCTATTTTTACTGTGTGTTTTGGGGTATAAAATTCGAATTTTTGCCAAAATTCACAGAAATTTGAGGAAATTTTAATTTATTCCTGCTTCTCAGCTCCTCAATATTGCATATGATCGTTCAATGATGATTTAAAAAACATCTTTAAAGTCTCCTCTTTCAAATGACATATATTTTATATCCTTATTTTTTGCAAAATCCTCGAAATTAATTATTTTATACAGAAACCTGTATTTTCAATCAGAAATCTCAGATTTCTGTATATTTATTTAAAGAACCCTAATTTGTTATGAAAGCAATGATTGAAAGCTATTTTCTAGTGTAACTTTTCACACTCTATCAGATTATATATGTTTTACTAACATTTCATTCAAAATCAAAGTGTTTTTGGGGAAAAAACGTATTTTTTCATTTAAAAATAGCTGATTTCTGGAGAATATTTATTGAATCTATAGATGTTTTTGAAATGATAGCAGGAATGTATTTTTAACTGTAATTATTTAGGTTCACTCATAAATTACATGCATGAAACATAAAAGGTATATTTTCTACTTAATTTTGGGGCAAAATGCCTGTTTCTTGTCTAAAAATTACAGATTTCTGGAAAAATTTTATTAATTCATTTTCTTTGCTAAAACTATACATTTAAAGATATTATCATTATAGAAAGTAATCATCTTGTCAGATGATTGTGAAATAAAATGTAATAATTAATTAAAACGATCATTTTTGGGTAAAATAAGCATTTTTTATGCAAAAACCACTTATTTTGAGAAAATAAGTACTAGCTCTTTTAATTTGTCTAAATTGATATGTTTTAGCTTTGATATTATGCTGTTTCTTATTATAAATGGATAGGAATGTTATTTGATAACTGAAATTTAATTTATATCTTATTTTGGGGCAAAAAAACTTATTTATGTGAAAAATTCACTTATTTCTGTGAATATTTTTTTAAATTTATATTTTTTATTTAATCAACACTGGAGAGGTTTCATATAATTGGATGGCATAAATGTGATCAAGTTTAATGAGTAAGAAGAGATTTCTTTGATTATCTTGCTATTTTGGGTGGAAAATCTCGCTTTTTATTTAAAAATCGCTCATTTCTGGAAAATCCTTATTACTATGAAATCAGACGTTATTATTTATATTCAAAAGAGTTCCTGGGTCTATCATAGTTTGTCCTTGTAAGTCATATGCATTTGAAATATCCTCTGTTAATTTAGTTGATATTTTGGGGCAAAAAACCTAATTTATGCGCAAAATTCACTTATTTCTGTGAAAATCGTTTTAAATATATATATTTTATTCAATCAAAGCTGGAGAGGTTTCATATAATTGGATGGTATAAAAGTGATCAAGTTTAATGAGTTAGAAGAGATTTCTTTGATAATCTTGCTATTTTGGGTAGAAAATCTCTATTTTTATTCAAAAACTGCTGATTTCTGGAAAATCCTTATTGCTATGAAATGTGTCGTTATTATTTATATTCTAAAGTGTTCCTGGGTATATCATAGTTTGACCTTGTACGCCATATGTTTTTGAAGTATCCTCTGTTAATTTGATTGCTATTTTGAGGCAAAAAATATGTTTTTTATGAATTATATATAGCCTATATCAAAAATCTTACTATAGAAAGTCTCATATTTCAAACTATTATTATTATCCTCTGTATTTCCTATTTAACTGAAATATAAGACTTTCAATAGTAAGTTTCTTGATATAGGCTATATATTCATACAATTCTTATTTTTTGCCCCAAAATACCAATTAAATTAACAGAGGATACTTCAAATACATATGACGTACAAGGACAAACTATGATATACCCAGGAACACTTTAGAATATAAATAATAACGACACATTTCAGAGTAATAAGGATTTCCAGAAATCAGCGGTTTTTGAATAAAAATTCAGATTTTCCACCCAAAAAAGCAAGATTATCAAAGAAATCTCTTCTAACTCATTTAACTTGATCACTTTTATGCCATCCAATTATATGAAACCTATCTAACTTTGATTGAATAAAAAATATAGATTTGAAACGATTTTCACAGAAATAAGTGAATTTTGCACATAAATTAGGTTTTTTGCTCCAAAATATCAATTAAATTAACAGAGGATATTTCAAATGCAAATGACTTACAAGGACAAACTATGATAGACCCAGGAACTCTTTTGAATATAAATAATAACGTCTGATTTCATAGTAATAAGGATTTTCCAGAAATTAGCGATTTTTAAATAAAAAGCGAGATTTTCCACCCAAAATAGCAAGATAATCAAAGAAATCTCTTCTTTCTCATTAAACTTGATCACATTTATGCCATCCAATTATATGAAACCTCTCCAGTGTTGATTAAATAAAAAATATAAATTTAAAAAAATATCTACAGAAATAAGTGAATTTTTCACATAGATAAGGTTTTTTGCCCCAAAATAAGATATAAATTAAATTTCAGTTATCAAATAACATTCCTATCCATTTATAATAAGAAACAGCATAATATCAAAGTTAAAACATATCACTTTAGACAAATTAAAAGAGCTAGTACTTATTTTCTCAAAATAAGTGGTTTTTGCATAAAAAATGCTTATTTTACCCAAAAATGATGGTTTTAATTAATTATTACATTTTATTTCACAATCATCTGACAAGATGTTTACTTTCTATAATGATAATAGCTTTAAATGTATAGTTTTAGCAAAGAAAATGAATTAATAAAATTTTTCCAGAAATCTGTAATTTTTAGACAAAAAACAGGCATTTTGCCCCAAAATTAAGTAGAAAATATACCTTTTATGTTTCATACATGTAATTTATGAGTGAACCTAAATAATTACAGTTCAAAATAAATTCCTGCTATCATTTCAAGAACATCTATAGATTCAATAAATATTCTCCAGAAATCAGCTATTTTTAAATGAAAAAATACGTTTTTTCCCCAAAAACACTTTGATTTTGAATGAAATGTTAGTAAAACATATATATTCTGATAGAGTGTGAAAAGTTACACTAGAAAATAGCTTTCAATCATTGCTTTCATAACAAATTAGGGTTCTTTAAATAAATATACAGAAATCTGAGATTTCTGATTGAAAATACAGGTTTCTGTATAAAATAATTAATTTCGAGGATTTTGCAAAAAAATAAGGATATAAAATATATGTCATTTGAAAGAGGAGACTTTAAAGATGTTTTTTTAAATCATCATTGAACGATCATATGCAATACTGAGGAGCTGAGAAGCAGGAATAAATTAAAATTTCCTCAAATTTCTGTGAATTTTGGCAAAATTTCGATTTTTTTTACCCCAAAACACACAGTAAAAATAGGAATTGGAACTTGCAACTTATTTCATCTGAAAAAGCATCAAAAATACTATATAATCACACTTTTCAATTTTTAAAAACATCAACCATATAAAAGTTATAATTTTTTTCCTATTTTCAGTAATTTTTGACTAAAAAAACATGTTTTTCCCAAAAAACACCTTTTTTGCAATGGAAATTTCCATGAGACAAATTTTTATCTGAAAGAGCGCAAAAAATGCTACAAAGTTAGGCCGGTTTTGGAGGATCAAGGGGAGGGGGTGCACCCAACCCAGTGATACATCCCAGACTAATAGATTTCACATTGGCCCACACCTTGTAATAGAATATTTATCACGTGTTCATGCCTTGTGATAAAGCCTTTCTGTTTGAAAAAAAAAACCCATGGACTTATACCGTCCAGGGATATGATACTGCTTCACAAACACATCTTCTAAATTCAGTCCTCAATGGATATTTTAAAAGGTCACGAAATATTCACTATATTAACCCCCCCGTTTACACTATGTTCCCGGCGGCCACGGCGGCCAAGTTTCAAGACACCGTGGACGAAACGTGGTGACCGTGAGACAACGTAGGGGAACGGGATCGACAATCGTAACTAGCCGTGGTTGCCGGGGCTGACGGGGCAAATGTTTAAACTGTCAAAACATTTGTCACGGCAGCCCACGGTGCAGATGGCCTACTTTAGAAACCGTAGCAAAACGGGTCGAACGCAACGCAACGTGACAGAACGTTACAGACCGTGACAAAACTTGGGACAGTGTCCGTAGCGGAACGGGAAGCAAAAGTATGACTCAACAAATTACGATCCTAGCGAAGTTGAGTTACGGTCTGCCACGTTTAGCTGCGGCTGCTTTAGGGCAGATGCACGTTTTATCAAGGTGAGCTACGGTTTCATACGGCGAGCTAAGGAAGTGTTAGCCGTTTCGTCACGGTACGTCCCGGCTTGTTACGGTTTACTTCAAGTTATACTACGGCCTGGCACGGCACGCACGGTCACACAAGAAGTATAACAAACCAAACCCTTTTATGCAGCTTTTTGAGTCTCCTGTTCCCGGTTAATCGTAGTGGGCCTTGACAGAACTTGGTAGTCGTGGCCAACTTGATTGGATCGTAACAAACCGTGACAGACCTTATCAGAACGTGACAGGTCGTGAGGAAACGCACAAACGTCCGTAACAAGCCGTAGGTTGAAACGTAGTGCGCCGTCAGGTCTCCGGGATTCAGGAGCCGCGGCGTGTCAAGGATACCTTGATAGACCGTGCGAAAACGTAATGAGACCTAACAGAACTTGAATACCAAGATAAAAACTGCCAAAAATCATACGGTGTGCTACGTTTTTGGCCGCCGTGACTGCCGTGGTCGCCGGGAACATAGTGTAAACCTAGGGTATTCAGCTTCAATAACAAATTACATTGATTCACCTGTACTTTCTATTTGTTTATTTGTCCAGCAAGACGAGCAGAAGAAGCAATTAAAGAAGCTGATGTTGAATTGGGAGAAGATAGCTGTTCGTTTGATCATCGTGATTACCATAGTTAGTATGATATGTTTTTGTTGTTGGTTTGCCTGTGAGAGGCTGTGTACTAACGTGATTTGTCCGACTGTGAAGAACGTGATAAATTGTTGTGGCAGTCTCTGTAAAAGATGTTGTAATCCAGAGTATGACGAGGGTAAGTTATTCTTCTTTAATTATATTGATGTATGAGTGAGTCAAACCCAAAACCCGGATCAGAATTCAATCAGAATCAAAATTCACCATCAACTGGCATGCGACATTAGTAAAAAGAAATTCAGAATAAACCAACGATAAAAGCATTCTGACGAGGAAAAAATCAGACCATGTGACCGGGTAGAGTAAGCATCTCCTTCTGACACACATAAAAGTGCATTATTTTCTCCTACATCAGGGGCGGATTATTTTTAAACAGGATAATCAGAAAAAGAAAGATTTCGATTTTCCACAAAACTCTGTTCAAATTCTGATTTATTTTTGAAAATCGTTTTGACAGTTTAAACATTTGCTCCGTCAGCCCCGGCAACCACGGCCAGTTACGATTGTCGATCCCGTTCCCCTACGTTGTCTCACGGTCACCACGTTTCGTCCACGGTGGCTTGAAACGTGGCCTCCGTGGCCGGCGGGAACATAGTGTAAACGGGGGGTAAGGGATATATCACTTTGCACGTATCCCTATCTGTATAGTATCCAGAAAGGTATCGTTTCTAATATTCCCACTGTAACGGAATATATTAATTTTCCGGATTCTGTATTCATTTAAGTATTGATTGATTAATTTGGCTTTGATTGTGGAACAAATGAACTTGGTTTAGACAGAATGTGACATGATACGCGATATAAAAACACTGCAACACTACACCGTGGCGTATCACGTGATGTGCATATAATCTCTTACAAGGGATTCCCCTTCGATTAAACAAGGTAAATACTGTCTAAATCTACTTTATATGAAACTAGTTTACGCCTATCATATGAGCATCATTATTTTAAATATGATGGTAATCTTTTCTGGTCAAGAATAGAGGAATATTTTGAGAACACTTAAACAGAAAATTTTCTATTTTGTTTACATGTTATGATATGGTGCACGTAAATAAACAAAACTTTCTGTTCAAGTGTTCTCTGGGCATACCTCTATTCTTGACCAGAATAGATAACCATCATATAAGTTATAACGATGATCGTATGATAGGCCTAGAATAAATTCTTATAATGTAGATTTAGACAGCATTTACCTTGTTAATCGAAGGGGATTCCCATGCAAGAGATTATTTTCATATCACGTGATACGCTACGGTGACACTATAAACGTTGCGAAATGAAACATTAAAGGTCATTCGGAACAGGCGTCATATCGAAGTTACGTTTTCCGTAAAACGAGTACATTTTGATATGGTTTATATATATTCTTAAACCCATTTATGAAGTTGATTTTCCTGAGTAATAACCTCAAAAAGTAGGTGTAGAACGCTACCTATCTGGCATATTTTTGCACCGTTCGTATGCGCTAAACTGCATAATAGCAACGTCGAATTATACAAAATATAAAACGGATGTTGACAAAATGCCCTGAATTAGATTTCTGAGTGATAAATCTCTTTAATCGTGAGTTTATAATAAAGTTTTCTAGTGATGTGTAAAAAAAAATTTAACGGCTTTTTTCGACTCATGATCTTTGATTTTCAGATACTTTTAACAAACATTCAAAATCTAGTCGACATTTCTCCTTATAAGAATTAATATTCTATGTACTAGATGTACTCTTCATGTTGATATAATAAAATCATCCAAAACATCCCCTAGTTTTCCGCTATTCTCATTTCTATAAACGTTAACGAAAATGAGACTTTTATCTTGCCGTTGTAATAATAAAGTTATATACTACGCACTAGTACAATTTTCTTAAAAGCATTTCATCCAAAGAATATACATTGATTAGGAAAATGTATTAATTCTGTGCTTAAATCCACAAAATATTGTCAAAACATACATATTCTGCATGTTTTTGCATGTTATTCTCCTTCATTTTGTTACATTAAGGTTAGAAAAAATTACTCTCCTTTATAGTTACTATTAAAAAACGAGTCGAGACAGATTATTAGTACATTTTTCTTGAAATCGTATTGAAAAAAAAAATAATCAAAACATGGACCCAATTTTTTGTTACAGGCGAAAGCCACGAAGCCCTGTTTTTTTTTTGTGATTTTTTTTTTTTTTTTTTTTGTGATTCGGACAAATATTCAGAGAGTCATTGTCGTACCTATTCCGCTCACCTGCGCTTGCAAAAAAATAAAACTGCTGGTACATTTGTATTAGCTCACCTGAGCGAAGCTCAAGTTAGCTATTCTTATAGTGCGCGGAC
The DNA here is from genome assembly GCA_028142955.1 of Pinctada fucata. NCBI lineage: Eukaryota > Metazoa > Mollusca > Bivalvia > Pterioida > Pteriidae > Pinctada > Pinctada fucata. The sequence goes on along the minus strand of AP027105.1, from coordinate 67,194,517 downwards.
CGGCGTCCGCCGTCCGTCCGTCGTTAACTTTTAAAACATTTTCTACATACACTGCACAATACAGGAAGCAAGTGCGCAAGGGCCTCAAACATATTGTCCAATATCATTCTTTTGTCTTAAAATCAGGTGAGCGATGTGGCCCGCGTGAGCCTCTTGTCCTACGACCTAGAGGGAAGAGCTTTGTCATCCCCTTGCAGTAAGAGGACGACACCTATCGATTTTCAAGGTCAGATGTCATAAGTCGAGATAACAATAAATCTTAATAGAAAACGCTTGTGGACACTCTAGAGGCCATACTTTCTATTCTTCATCAAACTTTGCAAGCAAGTCGACGATGGTGAGAAGATGGCATCCCTTTTGACCACGAGATAGTAAAAAAATGCACATGTCCCCTCTTTGCTTCCGTATTTTCCGTATACGATCACGACTTTTTTTTTCTTTCAGTTATCACCACTCAGTTTCTCTGTCATTATGTAATCACGATTTATGTATGTTTGTTTTTGTTTTCAGTTTACGAACATATTTCGGCTTTTACTGATAAGTATGGATTCAAGCTTGATTATGCCACGTACAAGCATTTCAAGAATGCAGCGAAGGACAAAGTTTGCGACATGCATGGTATAGATCCTTCACTCAGAGGCATGTGGGAGGAGGACACGGCGTAATAACTAACATGAATTTAATGAATAAAATATTAAATAAAACTTGGAAATTTTGTTTGACATAACAACACGAAGGACTTTCTCTTGTTTGTGTTATGGACTGATGTAGGTATATACTCGATACACCGAGGCTATCATATACATATATATGTGACGCAATAAATATATGTTGATTTTTGTGTCGCCTGCGAAGCATAGCGACACTTAGGGATCACTTTGTCCGTTGTCCGTCTGTCCGTCCGTCTGTCTGTCTGTCTGTCTGTCACACTTTGGGTGTCACAGCCCATAACTTTTGATTTGTGAGTGATAGGGCTTTGATATTTCACATGTGTATTTCTTGTGACAAGACCTTCCTACACATACCTTCATTTTTGACCTAGTGACCTTGACCTACATATTTGACCTACTTTTCAAAAAAATTAAGAATGGATATATCTTTTGATTGGTAGGTGATAGGGCTTTGATATTTCACATGTGCAATTCTTTTGGCAAGACCTTTTTACACATACCATTATTCTTGACCTTGTGACCTTGACCTAGATGTTTGACATACTTTTGAAAAAAAAGATAAGATTCGCTATATCTTTTGATTAGTAAGTGATAGGGCTTTGATATTTCACATATGTATTCCTTCTGACAAGACCTTCCTATACATACAATAATTTTTGACCTAGTGACCTTGACCTACATATTTGACCTACTTTTAAAAAAAATTAAGAATGGATATATCTTTTTATTGGTAAGTGTTAGGACTTTGATATTTCACATGTGCAATCCTTGTGGCAAGACCTTTCTACACATACCATAATTTTTGACCTTGTGACCTTGACCTAGATATTTGACCTACTTTTGAAAAAAAGATAAGATTCGCTATATCTTTTGATTGGTAAGTGATAGGGCTTCGATATTTCACATATGTATTCCTTCTGACAAGACCTTTCTACACAGACCATTAAATTTGACCTTTTGACCTTGATCTAGATATTTGACCTACTTTTCAAGAAAAGTAATATTGGCTATATCTTTTGATTGGTAGGTGATAGGGCTTTGATATTTCACATGTATTTTCCTTGTAACAATGCCATTCTACACATACCATTATTTTTTACCTTTTGACCTTGACTTACATATTTGACCTACTTTTCAAAAAAATTAAGAATGGATATATCTTTTGATTGGTAAGTGATAGGGCTTTGGTATTTCACATGTTTATTCCTTGTGACAAGACCTTTCTACACAGACCATAAAATTTGACCTTTTGACCGTGATCTAGATATTTGACCTAGACCTACTTTTCAAGAATTTTGATCCACTTTCTAGAATAATAATCAAACCGCTTCGCAGGCGACACAAGCATTCCTTGGATTGCTATTTTTTATTTATTCTTACACTTAAAAATAGGGAGGAGGTCTATAATTCTTCGGGCGCAAGGACTCCATATAAAAGGAACAAAATTAGTTATCTTTTTAGACGAAATTATTATCACCCATATGCATCTATCTACACACGTGCATGAATTTTATCATTGATATAAATAAATTTGTAGTATTGGATATCAATCAAGATTACATTTATCTCTTATAGTCAAAATTTATCCATGCTGTGACAAAAAAATCTCTAAATACAAAAAAAAAACAACAAAATAACACATCCGGCTTTATGACGTTATTTGGTCAATTTAAAATGGTCTTGGACGATTAAAACAACAAAAACATTAATGTTCTCTTTTTTTTCTTATGGTCTCTTTATTTCGAAATTGATGAAGAAAAAAATCTCATCAAATTTTTATATAAGGAACAGTGTTTTATCAATAAGTCAAGAAGTTTAAAAGATAATTTTCAAATAGAAAGTCTAAATTTGTAGATCTTCCGTTATCAGAGAGATGGATGTGCTTCCTCGTGACACGGTACACACTCACTTGTCACAGTTACAAGATTATAACGTTACAAGGTTACAAGATCAGTGTATTCAATTGTGATAAATTTAGCTACAAAATCTGGAAAAGTTACCACAAGATTAAGAAAAATGGATCAGTGATGTGATAATTTATTTTTTTAAAGTATGAAATTTAACATAAAATGCGTTATATTGGAAATAATAAAACTAGAGGAGAATTGGGCTCGGTGACAAGAAGACACTGATGGGGTCGTCACGATCCAAACACGACGTACAGAAGAAGACTAATAAGGAACCCACAGTTGTTAGAATAGCTCTGATTGGAACATTTGCTGTTGGTAAAACGTCAATCGTTACACGTTACGTTGACGGCGAGTTTAGCCCCGCCTATCAGTACACAAGAGGTAACGTATACAAAAATCCTCGATATGAAACATAATTTCATTCCTATATTATACACTGGGATCAATACAGTGGCAGAGGGGGGGGGGGGGGGGGGGGGCTAGGGGTCCTCCCCCCCCCCTTTTTTTCACCAGAAGTTATCGATTCAGAATACTCTTTGTATGCTTAATCTCTTTACTTTTGGGGAAATTTTAGGCTCGCTTCGCTCGCCGCACTTAATTTTTCAATACCTGTCTATATTTTCGTCTTTACTTTGTCTTCAACTTTCTTTGTCATCGTGTTTGAACGTATTCATATGTCATATACAAAATTCAAAATCAAACTAACACTTGAATAATTACCAAATGCTTCATTTTCATGGGCCGATCTAACCATGTTATGTTAGACAGGTGGATAGTGGGGTTGCCTTATCTTCCCAACCTTCCCCAATTGGTCAAACAAAAATAGAGCATGGAAAATGAGAGAGAGATTGTATTCTTATGACAAAATGTAACCATCTATTCCAAAAATTTTACGGCTCGCTCCGATCGCCAATATAGAATATATTTGTGCATACATGTATGGATGACTGAATTTAAAATAAAAAAAATGAAACCTTCATATCTTAAAATTTTCCGGCTCGCTTCGCTTCGCCAGGCCAGTCTACCTATAAACTAAAGTAAATGTAACAAGAAACTCTATATCTTGTACATGCAGTTGGAATGAACTTCCCCCCTTAGTGGGGTTGCAATGCCTTGATCTTCCAAACCTTCCCCAATTAGTCTAACAAAAATAGAGCATGGAAAATGAGAGAGAGATTGTATTCTTATGACAAAATGTAACCATTTATTCCAAAAATTTTACGGCTCGCCAATATAGAATAAATTTGTATATACATGTATGGATGACTGAATTTAAAATTAATTGAAACCTTCATATCTTCATAGGCGAGGCGAAGCCGAGCCTTCTATGGGCGGTAGTACGGGCCATAATTCTTCTCATGTTCATGGATTTCAATTATATTCCATGGAACAGTTCCTTAAGAATCATATTTAAAAATTTTAAACCAAGGTCATAGGGCAAGGTAACTTAAACAACATATATAAATATTGTCTGGGCCATACCTTCTTTCCCACTGCATGGAATCCAATAATATTTCACACAATTCTTGTTTTCAATCGGAGAATAAGTTATGATTTTGAACTGAGGTTATAGGTCAAAGGTCAAAGTCACAAAAACACACAGGTTGTTCCCCTCTGCATGGATCACAATAATTTCACGAAATTGTTGCTTAAGGCAACAGGGTTGAACCAAGGTCATAGGTCAAGGATACAATACACTATGTAGATTAAACCTAGTCTTGATCTTATAACATCTTCATCTCGGTATGGATTTCAATAATATTTCGTAGAATTGCTGCCTGTAACCAAATGATTTGTCATTATCTGAAACCAGTCAGAGGTCAAGGTCATAATACACTTCATTGGAAAGCTTTGATCGGGACATATGTACGATTTTCTCCTTTAGTGTTTGTTTGAAACAAAGTGCTTTTTGGTTTTTAAAGTGTATCTGTTCATTACAGCAGTGACGGACGCATATATATAATGTTTCGTTGGTGACACTCTTTTTTTATATTTATGTGTTCATAACAGTTGTTTGTGTTTGCGATATTTTTTAATATGATTAAAAATTGAATGTTCCTCATTTCTTTAAAAATAGCTCGAAAAATACAATACTAAATGTTTATGTAACTTTCAGGTGGTAGTCGAAGAGTAAAATCAGTCACTATGGATGAATCCCACACCCGTATTCAAGTTATGTGAGTATAAAGTATGAAAAAAGTCAAAATTTCAAAACGGAAATTTTAATGAAATAACAACTGCATAATCATAGGACCATATCCGAATCTAATGTCAGGTTGATTAAATTATCTATAAGAAGACCGATATTTGGGTCAAAACGAAAACTTTGGGTTTTTCCAAAATAGATCTTAGGAAACGGGAAAGTTGTTGTTCACCATCAACCCTAACAACTCCCCCCCCCCCCCTTCGTTACAGAATGCCATTTTATCAGTCCGTAACTCGGAGCGGGGAGCGCAATACTAGGGAAGAAAAGGGGGGGGGGGGGGGTATTAGAAATAGAATTGGTGCTTTTTACCGGTTATAAATTCTATTTATTCATTTTAAAATATTCAATTTATTTGAAAACAAGTTCGGAACAAAAACATCACAGTTATTGCGTCAAGTGAATATGGCGTATTGTATTTCAGAGACACTGGAGGACAGCATCACCAGATTAAATGTATTCGACCACTCTATAGATTTGTTGACGTGAGTGTCGTCTATTTATTTCATCTCTCTATATATTTTTCATTTAAGTAATCATTTTGCGATTTATGCATATGCTTCAAGACATCAACTTTCATATTATTGAAATTGTAAATTTTATGACATATAAACTGAGTTTATTTAGCAAGATAGTTTAAATAAACTACGTGAATTATCACAAAATACAATATGACATTTTTCAGTCTTAATCTTGGTAAAGTATATACATATACATATCATTATATAGGCAAAACAAGTGGATTTAACTTTTTCATACACTCAGTCACTGAAAGTCAATATCTCTGTCAAAAGGAATCTCCTCTTGTTTGCAGGGGATTATCTTAGTACACGATATCTCAAAGCCTGAAAGTTACCACGATGTGGATGATTGGCTGGTAGAGATACAAAACGTAAAATCTATATCTTAATTCATTGAATATCATCATAGAATATGTAAGAAATGTTATCTTTCTATCATAAACTGCTAAAAAAAATTAAGGGAGCAAAGTCTTTACCTTCATTTTTCAGATATAGTCTTTTGCTTATTTCATATAATGAACAAAAATGCATTTAGACATACTTCATGGTCATTTCTTACTAACATTTTTCTGTATCGAAGAAGTGAACCGTTACGCATGATCAGACACAATTTGATAGTTTCTTATGATTCCAAATATTATTCCATTCATCATATTACAATGTGACAATATGAGACGAAACAGTTCTATTGATATCACTTCTGACACCGTGACCTTAATCTTCATAACCAAAAACTTAACATTAACATTGGCCCGAACTTTATCCTATGAAATTTCACATGTGGATTGCTTGTATCAATACCTTTCCATTGACACCTTGATCTTTGAACCCATGACCTTGACCTGGAGTTTGAACACTTTTGGGAAAATACACTTTCAATAACATGTACATTTTCATATCAGAAACAGTTTAGACACTTCACATGTGGATTGCTTTTGAAAAGACCTTTCATTTGATACCTTGACCTTTGTTGACTTGTGATGTTGAACTTTTACTTCTTGGGAAAAACAATTTCAGAAATAACACTGTGATATTTTTCTTCAAGGGGTAAAGCGTTGGAAAACTTCCGTATTACAAAAGATAGGATGCTAATACGTTATTTCACACGTGTCTTTCTTGAGACAAACAGTTTTATGGATACTAACAGCATAAAACATTTATGAATAGTGAATCAAAAATATTTATTTTGACTATTTCAAAATTTGATTCAAGCTGTTCACATGAAAGTGATAAGATGACAATTTTGGCTTTTTCTCTCAGTTTCTGTTTTATCACCGTCGGATATCAATGGCCTCGCTCAGTTGCGCTGCATTTACGTCAGCACATAGTGCAACTGAGCAGGCATCTGACTATATGCTTTTTAGCGAAGCTCAAGTGAGCTTTTGCCATAGCGCGGTGTCCGGCGTCTGTCGTAAACTTTTAACATTTTCGACATCTCCTCTGCAACCGCTGCACAGGATTTCACGATAACGTACAGGAAGCAAGTACTAAAGGTCCTCTGTCAAGTTTGTGTTTTTCGTGCCAATCGGTCAACAAATATGACCGCTGAGGCATTTTCGACATCTCCGAAATTGATGCAGAGTTCACAAAACCTTACAGGGAGCAAGTAATCAATGGCCTCCATCAAAGTTGCCTCTATCACTCTTTTGATTGCAGCTCAGGTGAGCGATGTGGGCCTCTTGTTTATGGAATTTGTGTTATTTAATGATACAATCAGTTTCTTTCTTACAGCATTGTAAGTCAAAGCCACTGGTGATGTTGGTGGGAAATAAAAGTGACTTAGACAGCAGTATTACATATATAGATCTGAAAGGAAAGCCAGTCAAACAAGATAAAGCCTGTCTCCAAATGGATAGAATTACATATGAAGAAATTCAGCAGGTATCTATCCTAGAAGACCCGAAAAGGATACAAGTTGTGAACAACATCCGATATAGTAGCATAGTATAATCTTATTTAAATAGAGCGTATTTTGGCACCCCTTCCAACATCAAAACCCTGGATCTGCACCTAACTCTAATTGTCCCCCGCTTTCGCGAAAGCGCGGGGACATTAAAACCGGTTCGTCTGTCCGTCCGTCTGTCCGTCAGTCACAAAAACTTTAACCTTGTGCATAACTTTTGAATGGTAAGTGATAGAGCTTTGATATTTCACATGTGTATTCCTTGTGACAAGACCTTTCCATGGATACCAAAATTTTTGACCTTGTGACCTTGACCTTGGACTTTGACCTACTTATTAAAAACTTTAACCTTGACCATAACTTTTGAATGGAAAGTGATAGGGCTTTGATATTTCACATGTGTATTCCTTGTGACAAGACCTTTGCATGGATACCAAAATGTTTGACCTTGTGACCTTGACCTTGGATTTGACCTACTTATTAAAAACTTTAACCTTGACCATAACTTTTGAATGGAAAGTGATAGGGCTTTGATATTTCACATGTGAATTCCTTGTGACAAGACCTTTCCATGGATACCAAAATTTATGACCTTGTGACCTTGACCTTTGAGTTCGACCTACTTTTCAAAAAACTATAACCTTGTCCATAACTTTTTAATGGAAAATGATAGGGCTTTCACATTTCACATGTGTATTCCTTGTGATGAGACCTTTCTGTTGGTAACAACATTCTGACCTTGTGACCTTGTCCATGGAGGTTGACCCACATTTAAAAACTTCAACCTCGACCATAAGTTTTTGATGGTAATTTAAATCATAGGTCTTAAATATTTCACATGTGCATACCTTTTCATAAGCCCTGTCCCTTGGAAACAAAACAAAAGTTTGGACCTTTTGACTTTTTCTTGGAGTTAATCTTTCATATTTAGAATGTTGATAATATATGAGATATATTATTAAAACTTAAGAATGGGGGGATGTCTGTAAGCATTTCTTTAAAGACAAACACCCAAAAGCGGGGGACCACAATTCCTTGAATTTGATTTTTTATACTCACATTATTGTGTTAAGTACCATGACCTCTGACTAAAGAGAACATGACCTTGAAATAAGTTTTTTCATGCTTTTAAAAGCATTTCACAAACACATCACGTTAATTTTAGTTATTTATATATTTATTCATTTTTTGCGTATTAATTTTTGTGTCGCCTGCGAAGCATAGCAACACTTAGGGATCACTTTGTCCGTTGTCCGTCTGTCCGTCCGTCCGTCTGTCTGTCTGTCACACTTTGGGTGTCACAGCCCATAACTTTTGAATGGTAAGTGATAGGGCTTTGATATTTCACATGTGTATTCCTTGTGACAAGACCTTTCTACACATACCAAAATTTTTGACCTAGTGACCTTGACCTACATATTTGACCTACTTTTCGAAAAAGATAAGAATGCTTATATCTTTTGATTGGTAAGCTTTGATATTTCACACATGTATTCCTTGTGACAAGACCTTTGTACACATACCATAATTTTTGACCTTGTGACCTTGACCTAGATATTTGACCTACTTTTCAAAAAAGTTAAAATTTGCATTATCTTTTGAATGGTTAGTGATAGGACTTTGAAATTTCACTTGTGTATTGGTTGTAACAAGACCTTTCTACACATACCATAATTTTTGACCTACTGACCTTGACCTACATATTTGACCTACTTTAAAAAAATAATATTGTATATATCTTTTGATTGGTAAGTGATAGGGCTTTGAAATTTCACTTGTGTATTCCTTGTAACAAGACCTTTCTGCACATACAATAATTTTTGACCTTGTGACCTTGACCTAGATATTTTACCTACTTTTCAAAAAAGTTGGGATTCGCTATATCTTTTGATAGGTTAGTGATGGGGCTTTGATATTTCACATGTGTATTTGTGACAAGACCTTTATAAACATACCATAAATTTTGATCTAGTGACCTTGACCTAGATATTTGACCTTTTTTCTTAGAATTGCGTATATCTTTTGATTGCTAAGTGATAGGGCTTTAATATTTCACGCATATATTTCATATGATGTGACCTTTGTTTTGTTACCAAAATATTTACGCAGTGACCTTGACCTAGTTGATTGACACTATTTTCTGAAAATTTGAGATTGACCATATCTTTCAGTTGGTAAGTAAGAGGTCTGATATTTCACATATGAATTTCATTAGACTTTTATAGTGATATCAGTAATTTTGAACCATGTGATCCACCTCCTAGAATAAGCCGCTTCGCAGGCGACACAAGCATTCCTTGGATTGCTATTTTTTTATCTAAAATAATTTAATTTACACGTATGATTATTTTTCTTGACAGCGAGTAAACGAAGATGACAATTTGGTGAATTTCTATTGTGAAGTGAGTGCGAAAACTGGAATTAACATAGACAGTGCGTTTCGTATAATGGCAACAGAAATAATATACACCCAAGAGAACCGCACTGCGTCAGTAAGGTGAGTCAAAAAAAGTGTATCGCTGAACGGGAAACAGGGGGTGGAGGTTCGAGTCAGTATGTCCCTGTTACTTGGGGTGGACTTAGGGTATTGGTCCGGGTACCTCTTTTGGTCTGCCAAGAATTAATGTAGGTCTCGGGTTCGATTATCGGTCCGGCCACCTTTTTTCCTTCGCCTGTTGGATTCTACACAAATTTTCGAGGCACAAAAAATTGCAGCGACAAAACCAATATTGCTCTCTTCAAATTGGCCATTTTCATACCTTTCTATCCCTCTAAGTCCACAGTGACCTTGACCTTTGACCGTGAAAATCAATAAGATTCATCCTCTCCTTATTAGGAACACTTCTGGGAGGTTTGGTGATCATGCAATAATTGCTTTGTCTTCTATGCTGTTCACAAGGATTTTAAGTCCACGTCCACAGTCTCCTTGACCGTTTACCCTTGACCTTGAAAATCAATAGGGTTCATCCTCTTCTCATAGAAACATTTGTGGAGGGTCTGATGTGTCTCTGATGATTGCTTTGCCTTCTATGTTTTTCACAAGGATTTTAGCCTAAGTCCACAGTGACATTAACCTTTGACCTTGACAGTCTTCAAGAAAATTTTTTCAAGTCACTAGCCAGTAGGGCTAGTGGTAATCACAAATCTACTAGCCAATGATAATTTTTACTAACCCGAACTGAAAAATGCTCATGTTTTAAATTATTCTCTGCACCAGCAGCATGCCATTAGGTCAGTCGGGTTAAAGGAAATAAACATATTTTATTCTTTTGGCCTGAGTACAGTTCCGACTTCGTTCGGTGAAACCACAATCAATTTTTACCAGCCAGCCGGGCTACCTACGGGCGTGATTTTACTAACTCGAGCTGAAAATTACTAGCCTCGGTCGTCGGAAAGAATCAATAGGCTTCATCCTCTTCCCATGGGGAACATTTGTGAAAGGTTTGATGTTTCTATGATGATTGCTTTGTCTTCCATGCTGGTCACAAGGAATTTTCAGCCTGTCATAGTGACTTTGACCTTAAAAACCAATAGGATTCATCCTCTTCTCGTGTGACCTTGACCTTTAAAGTCAATAGGGTTTATCCTCTCCCAATGGGGAACATTTGTGGAAGGTTTGATGTTTCTATGATGATTGCTTTGTCTTCTGTAATGTTAACATGGTTTTGAAGCCTAGGTTCAGTGACCTTTGACCTTGAAAATCAATTGGGTTCATCCTCTCCTCATGGGGAACGTTTGTGGAAGGTTTGATGATTGCTTTGACTTCTATGCTGTTCACAAGAATCAGGAAACACACACAAATTAACAAACACGCACATAATCAATCTAGAAACTAAAGACTTGTTACCTTGAGTTGCAGTTTCACCAGTTGAGGAATTCTGTGAACAAAACCTGAATGCTTACTTATTATAATGCTTTATTTTTCAGGTAACCTGTCAAATTGTCACGAAGCTCATGATCAAATGTGGACCAAATAGTTTGAGTAGTGCTGCAACTGAATAAGGGATCTCTTCAAACGAAAACCATATATACTGACATTGTTTTATCATAGAGGGTTGCAAGATGAACTTTCATAACGTTCTTCAGAACCTCAATATAGCATCGAGACATGAACATATCATGTATAGTTGTATATTTATATTGTACATGTATATATCAATATAACTTTCATTTACTTTCAACTTTGCTCAATTCCTTCACTATGAGAATCTTGTTCTTTCCTTATTAACAAAGTGCCGCGCAGTGGATAAGAAAACAACTCATTCATAGCCATAGGAAACTAAAATGCAACCTTTGAAATCAGGATTCATTGTCTCATTAATATCAAACCAGCTTTTATGGCCCCATCATGGCCTTATCGCAATCTTAAGATCAGGGTTGCGACTTTTGATAGACTTGAGGTAGAAGATTGATATATCCACATGTAGACATCTCGAACTATATCAAAATTTGCCCATCTTGGGTTTTTTTTTTTTTTTTTTTTTGCTACAAATCTACATTTTTTGCCTATTCGAAATGTGTCTTTCTGGAGAATACCACACGATTACTTTACATGCTTCTGCATTGCAGGAAATTTCAAGAATTCATATATGTTAGTATTTATCGGGATTCTCATTAACTTGTGTATGAATTAAATGCTATTTCAAGAAATTCTGAAAAAAAGTAGTTTTAAAGGCAGCATTTTCTTATAAACAAGATTTTGATGGTTGCCACGACAACAACTTATTATTTTCATTAATAGCTAGACGGTCATTTTTTTTACATACACAGCTATGGTATTGCTTTATTCTGAAGCAGTGAGTCAAATCAATAGGTACCTGAATTCGTTTTTGAGCTATAGGACTGTTTCAGTAAATATGATAATTTATACAAAAAATCAAATCTAAAAACATAGAGCTTGACGCTAAGTACTTTTGAATTATCTCTTTTTAAAAGATTGTAAGAAGTACATATTCTGATATTTGAATCTTAGATAGCATAACTCATACAAAAATGAAATTTTCTTTTCCTATTTTTTGCGATTTTCACTCAAAAACATGTTTTTTTTTCCCAAAAGTACCCATTCAGCAATGAAAATTTCAAGTTTTTTTTTTTTCTGAAATAATGTAACAAATTGAGATCATGTCATTCATCGGGTTAGTTTCAAATATTACATGATATGAAAATAAAGTTATCTACCTGTAATAGCAACCCATACCTTAGCTTTGCAGTCAAAAAACTTCATTTGCTGTAACTCCTTCACCACAAGAATGCTTGTTGACAGGAGCTTTCTTTAATTACAATAAAGCCTGTGTTTTTGAAACACGAATGCCCCCGGTGGCATCTTTGTTAGTATAAACACCATTTTCTGTTAAGTAAAAGTATTTGAAAGATCAAGGTCAGGGTCACTTGGTTGTGTCAAGGTATACACATGTGAAATATCAAAGCCCTGTCACGTACGTACCATTCAAAAGTTATGCCCAATGTTAAAGTTTTAGAAAAGTAGGTCAAAGGTCAAGGTCACGAGGTCAAAAATTTTGGTATCAATGGAAAGGTCTTGTCATAAGGAATACACATGTGAAATATGAAAGCCCTATCACTTACCATTCAAAAGTTATGCCCAATGTTAAAGTTTTTGAAAAGTAGGTCAAAGGTCAAGGTCACGAGGTCAAAAATTTGGTATCAATGGAAAGGTCTTGTCACAAGGAATACACATGTGAAATATGAAAGCCCTATCACCTCCCATTCAAAAGTTATGTCCAATGTTAAAGTTTTTCGGACAAACAGATGAACAGGCCAAAAACTATATGCCCCCGAATCTTTGATTCCGGGGGCATAAAAATCTTGATCATATGTGATCTTGACCTACATTTGAAAACCTTTAAGATTGACCATTTTTTATGCTCTTTGGGGCCCAAATTTTGTAATAAAGTGTACATGTATGTAATGTTAGATGCAGGACTCTCATATTTGGTGTGTTCCTTCTGACAATTCTTTTATACTGGTACAAAGTTTCTTATCATGTGGCCTTGACCTTTGAGATTTATATTAGCCTTTGAAGGTTCTGATCATAAACACTCATTGAACAAAAAATCATATTGGAGCAGAGATGTTGAAACTTTTGAGGCATGCCAGCCTTATTGAAAATGATGCCAGTCAGAATAAAGAACTATGTACATAGCAAAACTTTAAAATTTTTGTCAGTCCAAATGAAATTTCACTTCAAATTCTTTGGACTAGCACTTCTCAGCATCACTGCTGGAGTAAAGGGTTGCTAGGTGGGCTCCTTTCTGACTTTGTCAGTTTTCATTTCCTCGATTGTTTGCAGTTTTTAAAATGTTCAAGAGATTCTACTGTAACATTGACCTTTGGCATTTTGCCCTCAAAATAATTAGATGTAATCCTTTCACTGTTGACAGGTTACATGCAAAATTTGATGATCATCCAACAGTTCATGATATTTTAGACTGTCAATATGTTTCTTCGATAAATGTCTATTGTATAAACCGACCATGATAATAAATTTTCATTTCCATCAGACCAATATCCAAAAGACATTTCAGATGTTTCCCAAACTAAACACATCTGCAAGCCAAGGTTCCTATTCTCTGAATAAGTTGAAGCCTTGGCTGGGCTTGTCCTTGGCTTGATAATTGATCAATCTCTTCTGAAAAGAGTTGGCCAAGTACAGACACATACAAACACACAGAAGCCTTACCCTCTTGGGTCCCCTACAGGAACCATCTGGGGTCTCAAGTCTATTTCACCTACTACAAGAAAGATGCCCTGGCATATGTGGCCTTGACCTTTGACATTTACATTAGCCATTGAAGCCATTGGCATAGATATAATTTAACTGCTGGCAGTGTGTTACTGAATGTACTTGATAGAAATATGTACGTTCATTCAAGTTGAGTGATCATCATTCGCATAAAAAAACACCCAAATTTGTTTTTGGTGTTTGTGAATACCCAGGATTTATTGATAAGCAATTTCTTTCACATATTTCTTACAATAATATCTAAAATGCAAAGAATAGTATTCATTTTATTACGGTATTCAGAAAATTTCCCCTTCACGTGAATTGTCCCTATTAGCACTTAAGGCTATGAGTAAAGTATAAGGGATATGAATATTTACACATGACAATTTAACAAACAATGTTTTAACTAACGATGTTGATGTCACAATGTGATTTGTCCTCCTGGAGTATCAGATAAATCGCAGGTATGTCACACACGCCAAACTTGGATGACCCTCAGGCTGTCCCACTCGCTCTTCTCTCTTACATCACATTGATAAGACATAACTTAATGTTGCTTCTTACGGAAGGAACAACCTGAAAAACATACATATCACTATATCACACTCTGGAGATTTTTTTTTATGATGTTGTCTCACTTTTGGTGTTCATGGGTGTATGATTCTGGTAGGTCACATGCAAATTTCGCGATTCTCAGAAAATTTACAAAGGGCCAATCAGAATTATACACTGATGAACACCTAAAGTAAGATAGTCATTACTTTTAATACATGTATTTACATTTGTACTATAAATTCTTATTTTAATACATCAACATGATATCACATTTATTGTAGCAGAGCCAAAAGTATCTTAATGTTTGTAAATTCTCCACATATTCATAACTTGATTACACAGTCAGTCAGAATTATTGGAATATAATTCTAGTTGCCTTGAGGGAGTTTAACATTGGAAATATATTGTAAATATTTGTGAATGATTGAGGCCTTCACTATTTACTGATCAGACATTGATTCTAAAGAACAACATAGAATCCTAAAGGGGTAAAACATGATCTGTACTGCTTTGAAAGCCAAAATCAAGGTTCCTTATGATCTGGAATGCGGAATTCCATTTTAATTGGGAACATTACTTATGAAAATGATAAAAATGAGATATCTGCTAAGAGGGAAGAGTATATATAGTGACATACCTTCCGTTAATCGAGCCTTTCCTCCCGTGGGTTGACACAGCACTGTAGAGCATCCTACACATAAGACAACTGTCTGTGCATGACTGAATACCGTCGTTATCTTATAGCATCCTGTAACACAAAAGAAAGCATTAATATGCAACACAAAAAAAAATTAATAACATCTGAATATGAAAGCCCAATAAATATATTAATCTAATTCAAAGGAACTCCAGTCTCCTCTTTTTTTTTTCTTCAGAGCTATGAAATATATATTATAGTAGTAAATGGTTAAATTCTTTTGCAGACACAACACTGCCATTTTATTTTCGACATAAAATGCCTAGAAAAACCTTGGGACAAAAAAAAACATTCTTGCAATGAAGACTTGATGTTGATATGTGCGAGAATTCTCGCATCCAAGTAAAATCAATGCCATTTTGGAGAAAAAGATGCGAGAATCTCACAAAACCGTACCCCAAAATGATCCCTGCTAGACATGCAGGTTATTTCTACTTACCAGGACATTTAACATCCATAAAGTAGCTGTTTGGACTCTGTACAAGTCTCTTCAGTTTACACTTTCCTCTTTCCTCCTCTAATGAGGGATGCAGTAAGTCTTTAGCGAGCTGAAAATAAACATGATATATCTGACACAATGATCAAAGCCATACTTACTGGAGAATATTTAGAAAACATAGTAGAAGTGTGCATGTGTGAACCAGAGCATTGTTAAAAAGGTAATGCATGTGCACAATATGCTATTTCAATGGATTGAACTTTCACTGTTAAACTAAAGAAGGAAAGAATGTACAGGTACGGGAGAACGCCAAAAATAGCTATTATAGATAAAATGGCTATAATAGCTATATATTTTATGTAGAAAAAATGAAAATTTTGGAATTTTTATTTAAAAATCAAAATTGCACATCTATGTGACCATATGAACAATGTTTACATAAGAAGTTAGCATGAATACCTTTCAACCTTTGAGTTCGGATGTGTCAAAATGACTCAAATTTTGATCATTTCTGCGGATCAAAACTTGAAAATTTTAAACCAAATATGCCAACTTCTTTTGTAAACATTGTTCAGATGATCATATAGATGTGCGATTTTGATTTTTAGATAAAAATTCCAAAATTTTCATTTTCAGTATTTAAAATATATAGCCATATACAGCTATTATAGCCATTTTTAGCTTTTATAGCCATTTTAGCGTTCTCCCGGACCTGTTGTATATTCATTATAACTTCAAAGTTTAGTTTCATCTAAGCAAACTCCATGCTATTCATGGAGTAATTAACATGTTTCCATCCATCAAATTATAATAACTTTGCTACTATGATCATTTATCAATGATCAAGTCAGATAAATGATCAAGTCATGAATATGCTTTTCGTTTGACACATCTGCACGTGCTAATAACCGCCATGTTTGTTTACTATAACCACGTGGGAAAAATATGGCGACCACCACATTTATCTTGCACAACACTTTGTAAAACCTGCGCTGCTTCGAATGAACCTTAATATCATCAGTAGATCACATCAAACTTGATTCTAAAATTAAGTTTGATTAATGAAATCAAAGATATGACACCAGATCGAAATGTAATATCTAATGTCACGTTTCTACTACCGCCTCGATTCACTTTAATATTTCTCTTGTACTGGTTTATTAACTAATCTAATTCTACAAATGAAAAATATTTCGTATCTCAAACTTCCAAACTCTGAGGTATTTTTAAGATGAAGACGACAATTTTCGTGCAAATAACGCTTATAATCAGAGTACTCACAGGCATACTTGTTGTCAAATGGCCGTCTCGGAGCGAAAAGACCGAAAAGAAGTCGGGGTTTCCTTTTATTGAGCACGGGGAGCTCTTGCACAACAAAGTTGAAATAGTCAACGGGCGATAATCCATACTCGCGATTCGTGAAAGTTGATGAAAAAAACAAACACACAGAGCAATCTGTACCCTGATTTCAAGAATGTTAAAAGTCGTCTTAAAAAAGGAGGAAGGGAAGGGGGTTAGAGTTCATTCTATGGTTGAGAAAAATATGATAACACAGGTTTTTGTATGAAAAGAAAGACAATTCCGAGGATTTTGAAAAAAATATAAGATAAGATATAAAAAGAAAACTTGTCATCTGAAAGAGGAGATTTTCGACTAAAAACACGTTCTTTTCCCCCAAATCACTACTTTAGCAATGGAACTCCATAATACAATTTGTTATCTGAAAGAACACTAAATGATACCAACTGAAAGTTAGACCGATTTTGGAGGATCGTGGTGCAAGGGCGTAGTAGGAGAAGCCGGGGGGGGGGGGCAGCCCCCCCCCCCCCCCTTTGAAAAGTGGGTGGAGGCACATTCATGTTTATGCCCCCACCCCACCCACTTTTTAATCACAAAATTTTATGATGCATTAAAATTGTTTAAAATAGTAACATTTTGTACCATAAATCTACATTAAATTTTCGGTCAATTTTCAAAATTTTTCTTTGGCTCATTAATTACCGTTCGCCAGTTCTTTATAGACTTTCTGAATAATTTATAGCTATTCTGATCCACCCTTTATACATATTACTTTATTAATATACTGTACTACTACATGAAGAGTTAACTCAAACTATATAGAATTCTGTAAGTCCTTAATATTATATCGTTTCGGGTATGTAGTACTTCATGCCAAACAGTTTTAATAAAGCCAAAGTGAATTTTTCTAATTAATTTCCTTAAGGAATGAGTGTCTTTTTTTTTTGTGCGTTCATGACTTAAATTACACTCTGGTTCGACAGGCGCGAAGCGGTTATCGAAAGATTTGCGCTTGTCGAACCAGAGTGTAAAAGCCATGAACGCAAAAAAAAAAAAATAAGATATAGTACTCATTCCTTATTTGTACATTCAGAAACATTCAGATGTATAACACCTTTGAGAACATCATCGAAATTTTATACAAATTAAGTGAAAACTTAAAATCTAAATGTTTCACGTGTGTCAATTCTCCCTACCAGGAAGGGCAATAAATACTCCATTTCAAAGGACCAAAATATACGGTTTGATATTAAAAATTACCGAATAATTTCTATTTTTAAAATGTTTTCACGATGAGTCTTAATTTTTTGTAAACAATTTGAAGAGAAAGTTCAAGTTCAAGTTCAAGTTCAAATAATTTATTATAGTGTCACATGTTATAAAAACATTGTTATGATTACAAGTATAAAATTCAAATAAAATATTTATAACATCCAGCCTATAAGACTTATGAGACACTTGTCATTATATACAATAAAATCATAAATCACAATTTAAAAGGTCATTAAAATTTTCATATATACAAAAATCATTCTGAACACTCTTAAAATTTATCATGTACATAATGTAACTTCTTTCACAGAATTGTTGATTGGGACCAAAGGGAATGCAATGACATTGAACAAAGTTCATAGGTAAATGGTAAAAGTCACAACACAATACATTTGTAAAGCTTTGTTTGGACCATAATTTACTCCCTTCTGCATTAGTTTTTAAAATACATCGATGAATTGTTGCATGGAATCCAAGGGTGTGTCATGATCTTGAACCAAGGTCAAAGGTCAAAATCACAATAACCAATATTTGTACTATCCGTGAAAAAAGTTCTTTCCTCTGCGTGGATTTCAATACTGTTTCTCAGAATTGTTGCTTAGGAACCAAGGGTGTGTCATGACCTTAAACAAAGATCAAATGAAAGATTTAAATACATTTGTAATACTGTATTTTTCCTATTTTGACCAGTGACTTTCAAAATCTATAGAGAATTATTTTAAATGTATAACATAAATGAGCAAATGACCTTGACTTTCTGTTGTTTTATGATAAGTTTGCATTACGCCACACACAATAATTTACATTTCTTTCAAATACATGTATTCAAAATACAAATGACAACTTATTATTTAAGCAGTATATTTAGCATTAACCCAAAAATATCTTTCTACGATTAAACATAAGATATAGTGTCTTTGCAACATCATGTTGTAAACTGATATGATTCATCAAAAAACATAATCTTTATCTGATAAGTGTTCAAAACTTTCATATATATTAATAGCTTTAGAAAACAATTCAAATCTAATATCTGAATAAAGATCACATTGAAGCAGAAAGTGTTTTTCATCCTCAACTTCATTTTTATCACAAAATTTACATAATCTTTGATCTAACGGGATAATAGGCTTGACATATCTACATGTTTCAATTGCTAATGGAAAAGTCAGCATAAATATTCAATTCAGTAGCGCCATCTACATTCAAGTACACACGAACTATGTGGAACTTGATGTTGTAAATCATCTGCTAAAACGTTTTCATGATGAATTTTAACTTTTTTATGAACAATTTAAAGAGAATAGCCTTATCTATATCAGAGTAGTCAGCGCTGCATAAATTCATTGATCCACGCCATATCTTGATCTACAATATTGAAGTACACATGAACTCGGTGGAAACTGTATACATATATACACGTAGTTACGGTACATAGAGTTGTTATACATATTTCAATGGTTTCAAGGATTTTTTCCCCGTCTGTTCCTTCTCTTTTATATCGTCTCATTCCCCGTACACATGTTGGGGATCTCCTCCTGATCGCAAATTCAGCATCAGTATGCCCCGCCCACTGTTTGAACTTCTTGCGCGCACGTTTTATGTGATTGGGGCCAACCTGTGTTCATCGTGAAATGAACGTCAAAATCAACTTGCAATGTAAATATAAATAAATGAACGACTTTTTATTAATTGAACAAAATTTCTTCATTGCGTAACAAAGATTTCTTCTCTGCTTGCTTGTATCCCTGCAACCAATTGCTCACTGCTTATAGTTTTAAAGCCCTGGCATTTCTTTTCGACTTGAAAATTTCAATTAATAATCGCAATTCTCTTCAATACTGACAAGTCTAGTTGCACTTGTGACGTGTGTTTATGCATTCGAGTTTCTGTTTACAGTAATTTGGGCAATTATCAGAAATTATGTCAGCGTATTCTAGGGTGGGTCTTATAAAAGAAAAGAACATTATTTGAAGTGTTTTTCTGTCTAGGTCACATTTTAGTTTAAGCATATTTCATTCAAATATAAGAATATATAGAACTAGATGGCTACTGTTGCAAGCAACAGACGGATTCCTCCTTTATTAGATCTTCCTTGGAACTGAAATGTTAAAATCCGAGTAAAGAAGATGGAAAAAGGAATAGTTGCTTTAGTACCTTATTCACTTGGTACCTTATTAGCAAATGAGTCAAAATAGCTTATGTCTAATTTATTTATTCATTAGAAAAATTAGAAATTAGAAAAAAGATAATAAATACCCTTCATGTTTAGGAAAGCTTTTAACTCCTTGATCTATCCATTTTAAATCCTTTAAAGTTACTAGCTTCAAACAGAATTGCACAATGATTTTGCAATGAGAAAATTACTATAAATAGAAATGACAACAGCATGAAAGTACAGAAAAGTAATACTACTAAGAAAAAAAGGAAACAGAGAACAAGAATTAAAGAGTTATCTTTCTTATACTATGTGTGAAGAATCAATGGTTTAGGACAAAATCCTGTAAATTCTACATGAGTAAATGTTTGTTGTGACCATGAGAAAGATTATTTTACCTTGAACCAAGGTCATGGATAATGATAAGCATTGGAGTTTATTCTAATCAAGATTGGTCATAATCTGATCAAAATTTAATATTTTATCAACCATAGTCTGTTGTGACCTTGAAATCGAACAAATGACCTTGGGTCAAGGTCAAGGTGAGAGGGCTTCATGCAAGGAATATTTGTGTAAAGTTTGAACTCTCAACATCAAACAGTCTTTATTTTACAGGCAAAAGTTTTTAGTGACCTTGAGATGGAGAATTTGACCTTGGATCAAGGTCAAGGTGAAATGGCTTGACTCGACGATTATATGTATGAAGTTTGAACTCTCAAGGTCAAACCGTCTTTGTTCTATAGGCAAAAGTTTGTTATGACCTTGAGAATCTCAATTTGACCTTGAAACTAGGTCAACATTAAATGACTACCTATAAGTAACCAACCGTCCAAGTTTCAACTCAAAATCTTAAAAACTGTAGAAATTGGCACTGTGCCCATTCAAAATTCCATTTTAAACTCGAAATAGCGCGAAAACCGTAAATATTTCATCGAGCATGTAAGAATATAAAAAATTGCAAATTTCCCAAAGAACAATATAAAACGAACTTCGTTCAAATCATACGGTTACTTTAGGAGTTTTAAGAGTTTAAAGATTTGACCTTTGACAACCTCTAGCGGGGGCATATGTGAACTTTCCGACAAGAAAAAAAGATTGAATTAAGATCTTCATTTGCTCTTTCTCATGATATTTTCCACTTTATCATACATTGCAGTACTTTTTTGTAAAGTGTCTGGAACGTTTGGGGGTAAGAATAATAATAAGAACTAGATGGCTACTGTTGCAAGCAACAGACGGATTCCTCCTTTATAAGACCTTCCTCGGAACTGAAGTGATTAAATCCGAATAAAGAAGATGGAAAAATGAATATTTGCTTTTGTACCTTATTCAATTCAGCAAATGAGTCAAAAGAGCTTATGTCTTACTTGGAACTCTTATCTATTTATCGACAAAAAAGATGATAAATACCTTTCAAGTTTAGGAAGGCTTTAAACTCCTAGATCTATTCTATCCATTTTGAATCCTTTTAATTTACTATCCCAAACAGAATTGCACAATGAATTAACAATGAGAAAATATCTATAAATAACGAATGACAACAGCATGAAAGTACAGACAAGCACTTCTACTAAGATAAAAATGGAAACAGTCAAACAAGAATAAAAGAGTTATCTATCTTACTATGTAAAGTTCAAATAAGAAGCACTACTTGTGTGAAGAATAAATATTTAAGAACAAAATCCTATCAATCCTACAAGAGTAAATGTTTGTTATGACCTTGAAAAAGTTTATTTGACCTTGAACCAAGGTCATTGATGAAAGATAAGCATTTTAATTTATTCGCATCAAGATTCCTTTTCATGTATTCAAAGCTCAATATTTTATCAACAAAAGTCTGTTGTGACCTTGAAATCGAACAAATGACCTTGGGTCAAGGTCAAGGTTAAAGGACTTGATGCAAGGAATATTTGCGCCAACTTTGAACTCTCAAGGTCAAATGGTCTTTGTACTATATGAAATATTTTGTTGTGACCTTGAGAATGAGAATTTGACCTTGGGTCAAGGTCAAGGTGAAAGGAGTTGGATCAATGACTGTATTGATGAATTTTGAACTGTCGAGGTCAAATAGTCTTTGTTCTATGGGCAAAAGTTTGTTATGACCTTGAGAATCATAATTTGACCTTGAAAGTTGGTCAACATTAAATGACTACCTATAAGTAACCTAGTATCCAAGTTTCAACTCAAAATCTCAAAAACTGTAGAAATTGGCACTGTGCCAATTTAAAGTTCCATTTTCAACTCTGAATAGCGCGAAAACCGTAAATATTTTATCGAGCATGTAAGTGTATAAAAGTTTACAAATTTCACAAAGAACATTTTAAAACAAATTTCGTTCAAATCGTACGGTAAGTTTAGGAGTTATAAGTGTTTAAAGATTTGACCTTTGATGACCTCTAGCGGGGGCATATGTGAACTTTTCGACGACAAATTTTTTTTACCTCTAGATCTTAATATGCTCTTTCACATGATACTTTTTGTTTTTTCGTAAGAAGTGGCACTTTTTTGTACAGTGACTGGAACGATCTGGGGGTAAGAATAATAATAATAAGAATAATAATAAGAACTAGATGGCTACTGTTGCAAGCAACAGACGGATTCCTCCTTTCTTAGACCTTCCTCGGAACTGAAGTGTTAAAATCCGAATAAAGAAGATGAAAAAAAGAATAGTTGCTCAAGTACCTTATTCACTTCGGCAAATGGGTCAAAAGAGCTTATGTCTAATTTTTGACTCTTATTTATTTATCAACAAAATAGAAGAAAAAAAATTAAGTACCTTTCTCATCTTTACGGAAGCTTTAAACTTCATGCTCTATGGATATCAAATCCTTTACAATTACTTTCTCAAAACAGAATTGCACAATGATTTTGCAATGAGATAATTTCTATTAATAGAAAATGACAACAACATGAAAGTACAGGTATGTAATGCTACTAAGAAAAAAAAAAGAAACAGAGAACAAGAATAAAAGAGTTATCTTTCTGATACTATGTTAAGTTCAAATAAGAAGGAATACTTGTGTGGAAAATAAATAGTATAGGACAAAATGTGTAAATTCTACAAGAGTATATGATTGTTAAGACCTTGAGAATGATTATTAGGGCTTTAACCAATGTCATGGATGAAAGCTTAGTATTGTGATTATTCTCATCACGATTGATCTTAATCTGAGCAAAGCTCAATATCTAATCAGCCAAAGTCAGTTGTGACTTTGAAATCAAACAAATGACCTTGGGTCAAGGTCATGATGAAAGAGTTTGATGCAAGGAATCTTTGTGTAAAGTTTGAACTCTCAAGGTCAAACAGTCTTTGTTTTATAGACTAAAGTTTGTTGTGACCTTGAAAATCAGAATTTGACCTTGGGTCAATGTCAAGGTGAAAGAGCTGGGCCCAAGCATGATATGTATAAAGTATGAACTCTGAAGGTCAAATAGTCTTTGTTTTGTAGGGAAAAAATGCTGTGACCTTGAGAATGAGAATTTGACCTTGGGTCAAGGTCAAAGTGAAAGAGCATGACTGAATAATTATTTGTATGAAGTTTAAACTCTGAATATCAAATAGTCTTTGTTCTATAGGCAAAAGTTTGTTGTGACCTTGAGAATCAGAATTTGACCTTTGGTCAATGTCAAGGTGAAAGAGCTTGGTTTAATGATATTATGTTTGAAGTTTGAACTTTGAATGTCTGATAGTCTTTGTTCTATATGCAAAATTTTGTTGTGACCTTGAGAATTAGAATTTGACCTTGGGTCAAGGACAAGGTGAAAGAGGATTGTTTAATGATAATATGTATGAAGTTTGAACTCTGCAGGTCTAATAGTCTTTGTTCTATAGGCAAAACTTTGTTGTGACCTTGAGAATCAAAATTTGACCTTGGGTCAAGGTCAGTGTGAAAGAGCTTGGTTTAATGATATTATGTATGAAGTTTGAACTCTGAAGGTCAAATAGTCTTTGTTCTACAGGCAAAAGTTTGTTGTGACCTTGAGAATCAAAATTTGACCTTGAAAGTAGGTCAACATTAAATGACTACCTATAAGTAACCTAGTATCCAAGTTTCAACTCAAAATCTCAAAAACTGTAGAAATTGGCACTGTGCCAATTTAAAGTTCCATTTTCAACTCGAAATAGCACGAAAACCGTAAATATTTTATTGAGCATGTAAGCGTATAAAAGTTTACAAATTTCCAAAAGAACATTTTAAAACAAATTTCGTTCAAATCGTACGGTTAGTTTAGGAGTTATAAGAGTTTAAAGATTTGAACTTTGATGACCTCTAGCGGGGGCATATGTGAACTTTTCGACGACAAAATTTTTTTACCTCAAGATCTTTATATGGTCTTTCACATGATCCTATTCGTTTTATCATAAGAAGTGGTACTTTTATGTACAGTGACTGGAACGATTTGGGGGTAAGAATAATAATAATAATAATAATAACTAGATGGCTACTGTTGCAAGCAACAGACGGATTCCTCCTTTATTAGACCTTCCTCAGAACTGAAGTGTTAAAATCCGAAATATGAAAATAAAAAAAGAATAGTTGCTTTAGTACCTTATTCACTTCAGCAAATGAGTCAAAAGAGCTTATGTCTAACTTGGGACTCTTATTCATTTATCAACAAAATATAAGAAAAGAATAATAAATACCTTTCAATTTTACGAAAGCTATAAACTCCATGTTCAATCAATATCAAATCCTTTACGATTACTATCTCATAACAGGATTGCACAATGATTTTGCAATGAGATCATTTCTATTAATAGAAAATGACAACAACATGAAAGTACAGATATGTAATGCTACTAAGAAAAAAAGAAACAGAGAACAAAAATAAAAGAGTTATCTTTCTTATACTATGTTAAGTTCAAACAAGAAGGACTACTTGTGTGAAGAATAAATAGTATAGGACAAAGAGTGTGAATTCTACAAGAGTAAATGATTGTTATGACCTTGAGAATGATAATTTGACCTTGAACCAATGTCATAAATGAAAAATAAGTATTGTGATCATTCTCATCATGATTGATCTTAACCTGATCATTCTCATCATGATTGATCTTAATCTGAGCAAAGCTCAATATCTAATTAACCAAAGTCGGTTGTGACCTTGAAATCGAACAACGAGTCAAGGTCATGGTGAAAGGGTTTGTTGCAAGGAATATTTGTGTTATGTATGAACTCACAAGGTCAAATAATATTTGTTTTATAGACTAAAGTATGTTGTGACCTTGAGAATGAGAATTTGACCTTGGGTCAATGTCAAGATGAAAGAGCTTGACAGAACATTGATATGTATGAAGTTTGAACTCTGAAGGTCAAATAGTCTTTGTTCTATAGGCAAAACTTTGTTGTGACCTTGAGAATCAAAATTTGACCTTGGGTCAAGGTCAAGGTAAAAGAGCTTGGTTTAACGATAATATTTATGAAGTTTGAACTCTGAAGGTCAAATACTTTTTGTTCTATAGTCAAAATTTTGTTGTGACCTTGAGAATGAAAATTTGACCTTGAAAGTAGGTCAACATTTAATGACCACCTATAGGTAACCTACAATCAAAGTTTCAACTCAAAATCTCAAAAACTGTAGAAATTGGCACTGTGCCAATTTAAAGTTCCATTTTCAACTTGGAATAGCGCGAAAACCTTAAATATTTTATCGAGCATGTAAACGTATAAAAGTTTACAATTTTCCCAAAGAACATTTTAAAACAAATTTCGTTCAAATCGTACGGTTAGTTTAGGAGTTAGAAGTGTTTAAAGATTTGACCTTTGATGACCTCCAGCGGGGGCATTGGTGAACTTATCGACAAACAAAAAATAGTTAAAGAAGATCTTGTAATGCTCTTTCTGATGGTACCATCCCTCTTGCTCTGTGTTAAAAGACCTTTGAATAAAGGGTCTGGAAATGATGAGGGGATAAGAATAAAAATAATAATAATAATAAGAATAACTAGATAGCTACTGTTGCAAGCAACAGACGGATTCCTCCTTTATTAGACCTTCCTCGGAACTGAAGTGCTAAAATCCGAATAACGAAGATGGAAAAAAGAATAGTTGCTTGAGTACCATGTTGACTTCAGCAAATGAGTCAAAAGAGCTTATGTCTAATTTGGGACTCTTATTTATTTATCAACAAAATAGAAGAAAAAAAATTAATAAATACCTTTTATGTTTACGAAAGCTTAAAATTCCATCCTCAATCAATATCTAATTCTTTACAATGACTTTCTCAAAACTGAATTTCACAATGATTTTGCAATGAGATAATTTCTATTAATAGAAAATGACAACAACATGTAACTACTGATATGTAATGCTACTAAGAATAAAAAAGAAAGAAACAGAGAACAAGAATAAAAGAGTTATCTATCTTACTATGTAAAATTCACATAAAAAGTACTACTTGTGTGAAGAAAAATAGTAAGGGACAAAATCCTGTGAATTCTACAAGAGTAAATGTTTGTTATGACCTTGAAAAAGTTTATTTTACCTTTAACCAAGGTCATGAATAAAAGATAAGCATTTGAGTTTATTCTCATCAAGATTCCTTTTCATCTAATCAAAGCTCATTATTTTATCAACAAAAGTTTGTTGTGACCTTGAAATCGAACAGATGACCTTGGGTCAAGGTCAAGGTGAAAGGACTTGATGCAAGGAATATTTGCGCCAAGTTTGAACTGTCAAGGACAAATGGTCTTTGTTCTATAGGCAAAAATTTGTTGTGACCTTGAGAATCAAAATTTGACCTTCGGTCAAGGTCAAGGTGAAAGAGCATGGCTCAATGATTGTATTTATGAAGTTTGAACTGTCAAGGTCAAATAGTCTTTGTTCTATAGGCAAAAGTTTGTTGTGACCTTGAGAATAATAATTTGACCTTGAAATTAGGTCATCATCAATGACTACCTATAAGTAGCCTACCATCCAAGTTTCAACTCAAAATCTCGAAAACTGTAGGAATTGGCACTGTGCCAATTTAAAGTTTCATTTTCAACTCAAAATAACGCGAAAACCGTAAATATTTCATCAAGTATGTAATCGTATAAAAGTTTGCAAATTTTCCAAAGAATGATATAAAACAAATTTCGTTCAAATCGTGTGATTAATATAGAAGTTACAAGAGTTTAAAGATTTGACCTTTGATGACATCTAGCGAGGGCATTGGTGAACTTATCGACAAACAAAAAATAGTTTAAGAAGATCTTTGTCTGCTCTTTCTAATGGTACCATTCTTTTTGCTCTGTGTTGAAAGACCTTTAAATAAAGTGACTGGAAATGGAAAGGGGTAAGAATAATAAGAATAATAATAATAAGAATAAAGAAAAGACATTGCAATAACAGAAAGGATTCCGACGGAATAGTCGGAATCCTTAATAATAAGAATAAAGAAAGGACATTGCAATAACAGAAAGGATTCCGACGGAATAGTCGGAATCCTTAATAAGAATAATAAGAATAAAGAAAAGACAATACAATAACAGAAAGGATTCCGACGGAAATCGGAATCCTTAATAAATGGAAGGATGGAGGTTCCTGTGGACATAGCAGACGGATTCCTCTCATTTTCATCTTGTTAAGAACAGAAATGAAAATTGAAAAAATGCGAAAATGACTGGCCGCAGCTGGACTCGAACCAGGTACCTTCACCAAGGTAGGCCCCATCGTATCTTGTACATGTAATGTCAGGTCACATGGTTGAATTGACCAATGAAATTTGTAACACATCCTGGGTCATGCATATTAATTATGTGAGGGATTTTCCAATGAATCATGACAATATAGCAAGTGTTTTCAAACTGGTACATGTATTCGATATTTCTTGATTCTGTTAGAAAACATTTTGAACTAATACATACTCGTATAAATTTTGAAATGAAAACAATGTTGAAGCACTGTACTTAATGTTTGCTTACGAATGAAAAAAAAATGAGGGGAAAAAATGGCCGAGGCCGGTATCGAACCCCGGACCCTCCGATTCGAAGTCTGACGCTCTACCGCTGAGCTATTGCAGAACTGACAAAGCTTTGCATCAAAAGTCTTTAGAAGGATGAAATCTTGCGACTATGATATGACTCAACATGTCGAGCATGTTCCGAATGATAAATCTTTATCGATCGATTCTATTTACAGGTTTGTATTCAGGAGTAAACAACACAGAATTTCATAAAATGTATTTTTTTTTATTTGACTTTCATTGACCATGTATGTAGAGAATAAAATTATGAATCAATAAATTGTGTTTGCTTCTTTTGCAAGGGCGGATCTAGACAGGGTAGGTGAAAACAGGTATGTACACTTATGTAACATGTAAGTCGGAGGGGGGGGGGGGGGGCAAAACTTATCAACCTCCCCCTTTCGAAGGACTAGCCTATGTCATTGGATAAACAAACCGTCAAAGATCTTGTACAGTTATTTCAAAGATTGACGAATTCAAAAATAAACAGACAAACAAACGAGAAAAAAAATGCCCAAGGGGGCCACATTGCTCCGTCAAAGGTCTAGTACAGTTGTTTCAAATATTAAGGAATTTAATAAGAAAAAGACAAACAAACAAACAAACAAAACAAATGAAAAAAAAAAAAAAAAAAAAAAATCCAAGAGGCCCAAGGGAGCCATATTGCTCAGTCAAAAGTCTTGTACAGTTGTTTCAAAGATTGTCGAATCAAAAAAGAAAAAAACAAGCAAACTAACAAACAAGCAAAACAAATGAAAATAAAAAAACAAAACAAAACAAAACAAACAAGAGGCCCAAGGGGGCCACATTGCTCCGTCAAAGGTCTTGTACAGTTGTTTCAAAGATTGACGAATTAAAAAAAAACAAGACATACAAACAAAACAAAAAAAACCAAGAAGCCCAAGGGGGCCACATTGCTCCGTCAAAGGTCTTGTACAGTTGTTTCAAAGATTGACGAATGAAAAAAAAGAGGCCTAAGGTGGCCATATATACACGTTGAAGTCAATGACATTGAAATAAATATGCGCAATATGAAATGTGTTTTTCTTCTGAATAAAAAGCTATGAATAGGACTGACTTGTTGCATGAACGATCGATAATTCTTGTAATGCTGAATCAGCCATTTGTATTTCTCCGTCTGTATATCAAAAATAAAAACCACTAACATTCAGGAAATCCAATGGCTATGTGGATAGGGCGTTGGACTGCTGGCCCAAGGGTTCCGGGTTCGATCCCCAGTCTGGACGTTTTTTTTTCGCAGATCGTCTGCGTTTCTGTCTAGTACTCTCTCTATCTGTTCGTATGTCTGTTCGTTCTTCTATCGTTGTCAGTCTATCTAACACTGTCTATCTTACACTGTCAGTCTGTCTGTCTGGTCCATGCTGCAAATTTACCAGTTAATTTATATGATGCTATTCAATTTTAAGACATTTTTAAAACATTTAATTAGAAAATGACAACAGCATGAAAGTACAGACAAGTCATGGCACGAAGAGAAATAGAAATAAAAGATTTATCTTTCTTAGATCATGTAAAGTTCATATAAGAAGGACCTCGTTTGTGAAGTAGAAGTAGTGTAGGACAAACACTGTGTATTTAACAAGTAAATGTTGTTATGACATTGAGAATGAAATTTTCACCTTGAACCAAGGTCAAGGAAAAAAGATGAGTATAGAATATCATTTTCTTCAAAATATATATGAAATTGAATAAAGCTCAATATTTTATCAACAAAAGACTGTTATGACCTTGAAATCGAACGAATGACCTTTGGTCAAGGTCAATGTGACAGGACTTACTGCAAGGAATATTTGTACCCAGTTTGCACTCTCAAGGTCAAACAGTCTTTGTTTTATAGGCAAAAATGCTGTTGTGACCTTGAGAATGAGAATTTGACCTTGGATCAAGGTCAATGTGAAAGAGCTTGGCTTAACAATTATATGTATGAAGTTTGAACTCTGAAGGTCAAATAGTCTTTGTTCTATAAGCAAAAGTTTCATGTGACCTTGAGAATAAAAATTTGACCTTGAAAAGAGGGTCAACATTAAATGACTATCTATAAGTGACCTAACATCCAAGTTTCAACTCAAAGTCTCAAAAATTGTAGAAATTGGCACCTTGCCAATTT
This sequence comes from Pinctada fucata, assembly GCA_028142955.1. Taxonomy (NCBI): domain Eukaryota; kingdom Metazoa; phylum Mollusca; class Bivalvia; order Pterioida; family Pteriidae; genus Pinctada; species Pinctada fucata. The sequence goes on along the minus strand of AP027105.1, from coordinate 67,164,072 downwards.
AAGGTTCCATTTTCAACTTGAAATAGCTTGAAAACTGTAAATATTTTATGGAGCATGTAAGCGTATAAAAGTTTGCAAATTTCTCAAAGAACAATATAAAACAAATTTTGTTCAAATCGTACGGTTAGTAAAGGAGTTATAAGAGTTTAAAGATTTGACCGCTGATGACCTCAAGCGGGGGCATAAGTGAACTTTTCGACAAGAAAAAAATATTAAATGAAGATCTTTATTTGCTCTTTTACATGATACTTTCCATTTTATCATATGATGCGGTACTTTGATGTAACGTCACTGGATTGGCTTGGGGGTAAGAATAATAATAATAATAATAATAATAATAATAATAAGAATAATAAGAATAAAGAAAAGACAATACAATAACAGAAAGGATTCCGACGGAAATCGGAATCCTTAATAATAAGAATAATAAGAATAAAGAAAAGACAATACAATAACAGAAAGGATTCCGACGGAAATCGGAATCCTTAATAAATGGAAGGATGGAGGTTCCTGTGGACATAGCAGACGGATTCCTCCCATTTTCATCTTGTTAAGAACAGAAATGAAAATTGAAAAAATGCGAAAATGACTGGCCGCAGCTGGACTCGAACCAGGTCCTTCACCAAGGTAGGCCCCATCGTATCTTGTACATGTAATGTCAGGTCACATGGTTGAATTGACCAATGAAATTTGTAACACATCCTGGGTCATGCATATTAATTATGTGAGGGATTTTCCAATGAATCATGACAATATAGCAAGTGTTTTCAAACTGGTACATGTATTCGATATGTCTTGATTCTGTTAGAAAACATTTTGAACTAATACATACTCGTATAAATTTTGAAATGAAAACAATGTTGAAGCACTGTACTTTATGTTTGCTTACGAATGAAAAAAATTGAGGGAAAAAAATGGCGGAGGCCGGTATCGAACCCCGGACCCTCCGATTCGAAGTCTGACGCTCTACCGCTGAGCTATTGCAGAACTGACAAACGTTTGCATCAAAAGTCTTTAGAAGGATGAAATCTTGCGACTATGATATGACTCAACATGTCGAGCATGTTCCGAATGATAAATCTTTATCGATCGATTCTATTTACAGGTATGTATTCAGGAGTAAACAACACAGAATTTCATAAAATGTATTTTTTTTTATTTGACTTTCATTGACAATGTATGTAGAGAATAAAATTATGAATCAATAAAATGTGTTTGCTTATTTTGCAAGGGCGGATCTAGACAGGGGAGGTGAAAACAGGTATGTACACGTATGTAACATGTAAGTCGGAGGGGGGGGGGGGCAAAAACTTATCAACCTCCCCCTTTCGAAGGACTAGCCTATGTCATTGGATAAACAAACCGTCAAAGATCTTGTACAGTTATTTCAAAGATTGACGAATTCAAAAAGAAACAGACAAACAAACGAGAAAAAAAAAAATGCCCAAGGGGGCCACATTGCTCCGTCAAAGGTCTTGTACAGTTGTTTCAAATATTAAGGAATTTAATAAGAAAAAGACAAACAAACAAACAAAACAAATGAAAAAAAAAAAAACAACAACAACAAGAGGCCCAAGGGAGCCATTTTGCTCAATCAAAAGTCTTGTACAGTTGTTTCAAAGATTGTCGAATCAAAAAAGAAAAAAAAAACAAGCAAACAAACAAACAAACAAGCAAAACAAATGAAAATAAAAAAAAACAAACAAACAAGAGGCCCAAGGGGGCCACATTGCTCCGTCAAAGGTCTTGTACAGTTGTTTCAAAGATTGACGAATTAAAAAAACAAGACAAACAAACAAAACAAAAAAAAACCAAGAAGGCCAAGAGGGCCACATTGCTCCGTCAAAGGTCTTGTACAGTTGTTTCAAAGATTGACGAATGAAAAAAAGAGGCCTAAGGTGGCCATATATACAAGTTGAAGTCAATGACAGTGAAATAAATATGCGCAATATGAAATGTGTTTTTCTTCTGAATTAAAAGCTATGAATAGGACTGACTTGTTGCATGAACGATCGATAATTCTTGTAATGCTGAATCAGCCATTTGTATTTCTCCGTGTGTATATCAAAAATAAAAACCACTAACATTCAGGAACTCCAATGACTATGTGGATAGGGCGTTGGACTGCTGGCCCAAGGGTACCGGGTTCGATCCCCAGTCTGGACGTTTTTTTATCGCCGATCGTCTGCGTTTCTGTCTAGTACTCTCTCTATCTGTTCGTATGTCTGTTCGTTCTTCTATCGTTGTTAGTCTATCTAACACTGTCTATCTTACACTGTCAGTCTGTCTGTCTGCTCCATGCTGCAAATTTACCAGTTAATTTAAATGATGCTATTCAATTTTAAGACATTTTTAAAACATTTAATTAGAAAATGACAACAGCATGAAAGTACAGACAAGTCATGGTACGAAGAGAAATAGAAATAAAAGATTTATCTTTCTTAGATCATGTAAAGTTCATATAAGAAGTACCTCGTTTGTGAAGTATAAGTAGTGTAGGACAAACACTGTGTATTTAACAAGTAAATGTTGTTATGACATTGAGAATGAAATTTTCACCTTGAACAAAGGTCAAGGAAAAAAGATGAGTATAGAATATCATTTTCTTCAAAATATATATGAAATTGAATAAAGCTCAATATTTTATCAACAAAAGACTGTTATGACCTTGAAATCGAACGAATGACCTTCGGTCAAGGTCAATGTGACAGGACTTACTGCAAGGAATATTTGTACCCAGTTTGCATTCTCAAGGTCAAACAGTCTTTGTTTCATAGGCAAAAATGTTGTTGTGACCTTGAGAATGAGAATTTGACCTTGGATCAAGGTCAAGGTGAAAGAGCTTGGCGTAACAATTATATGTATGAAGTTTGAACTCTGAAGGTCAAATAGTCTTTGTTCTATAAGCAAAAGTTTCATGTGACCTTGAGAATAAAAATTTGACCTTGAAAAGAAGGTCAACATTAAATGACTACCTATAAGTGACCTAACATCCAAGTTTCAACTCAAAGTCTCAAAAATTGTAGAAATTGGCACCTTGCCAATTTAAGGTTCCATTTTCAACTTGAAATAGCTTGAAAACTGTAAATATTTTATGGAGCATGTAAGCGTATAAAAGTCTGCAAATTTCTCAAAGAACAATATAAAACAAATTTTGTTCAAATCGTACGGTTAGTAAAGGAGTTATAAGAGTTTAAAGATTTGACCGCTGATTACCTCTAGCGGGGGCATATGTGAACTTTTCGACAAGAAAAAAATATTAAATTAAGATCTTTATTTGCTCTTTCACATGATACTTTGCATTTTATCATATGATGCGGTACTTTGTTGTAACGTCACTGGATTGGCTTGGGGGTAAGAATAATAATAATAATAAGAATAATAAGAATAAAGAAAAGACAATACAATAACAGAAAGGATTCCGACGGAAATCGGAATCCTTAATAAGAATAATAATAAGAATAAAGAAAAGACAATACAATAACAGAAAGGATTCCGACGGAATAGTCGGAATCCTTAATAAAGAAAAGACAATACAATAACAGAAAGGATTCCGACGGAATAGTCGGAATCCTTAATAATAAGAATAAAGAAAAGACAATACAATAACAGAAAGGATTCCGACTTCCGTCGGAATCCTTAATGACCAATACATATGATGAAAAATAAATGGGATCTGAACAAAAACTTTGAAAAAGCGTAACTCTGATTCAAATTCATTTCCCAAAGCTAATATGATGAATACATAGTCCGCATTTTACATATGAACCATGCTAAGCAACTTAAGCGCAAATTGAAGGGAAAAAAGTAGAATAGAAAATGGACGAAAGAAAATAAGGGAAAAAGAGAAAAGAGTGAGAAAGAAAGGAGACATCTACAAACATACATGTACTATATAGGTCATATTTTAAGCTTCGCAAAATGTGTTCACCACGGTGTAATGCATTATTCATAGTAATCTTTAGCCGGAGTGTCATATAAAAAATAATGCTGGATGGGTATTTTGGTAGATTTTTCGAGAAATTAATAAAGATTCTGTCTTTGGGGGGATGAAGTCAACGAGCCATTTGGCAGACCAGTCATGTACTAATTTGAGATCGGATTATTTAGTAAATCAGAAGCACGAGGTATGTTTGAATGGTCGATGATTATGTAGATCGATGAATCGTCGGCAAATAGTTTGATTGTGCATTTAATATAAATTACTATGTCGTTAACAAAAAGTAAGAAGAAGAGGGGGCCTAATATGGAGCCTTGAGGAACTCCTGCACTTATGTTGATGAATGAAGCTCAATACCATTGATAACAACTCTTTGTTTTCTATCCGAAAGATGTTATTTTATCCCAGAAAGAAGATTGCCAGAAAACCCCAAATTTTGAACTTCGAATAGAAGACCCTTGTGTCAAACACGATCTATGTCGAAAATCTTTACCCGACATACCTTTAGGTCCTATGGAACATTTGTGTGACATATTATTGAAATCTATGCAAAGTGGAATGAGTTATGCCCTGGACAAGATTTACTAATGGTGATTATTGTGATCTTGATCTTTAACACATGACCGTGGTTTGAATTATTAAAATCCATGCACAGGGATGCAATTATGGCACGGACAAGGTTTTACCCATATTGTGTATGATTGAAATCTGTGTACAGGAAAAGGAGTTATACCCCGACAAGGTTTTACTAATGGTGTCTATTGTGACCTTGACCGTTGACCTTGACCTTGAACCACATCCTTAGGTCCTAGGGAACATTTATCGAAATATTACTGAAATCCATGCACAGGGAAATGAGTTATGCCCCGGACAGGGTGTGATGGACAGACAGGGTAATTCATTCAATATATATGCAATCTTAATTAAAATTCGACGTTTCTCATCCGATTTCAAGTAGTGAGTAAAATGTGAGTAGAGTATTTGGATCAGAAACGTCGAATCCTATATATCTGCGGGGCGATAATGACGGCCCTTCACTAATTTCAGCCCGGAACCAGTCGCAATACACCGTACATGAATAATATGTACATGCATTTCTTATCTTTGGTTGCCGTCGAAATGACGTCACTCCCTAGTTATTCACGCAAAAGAAATTTACATAACATTGACGACTGGAATATATAAAGATATTAAGGAGGTATTGAACACTTGGACACCAAATTCAATTTTTCTCAAAATTTCTGAAATCATATATTTCTTGTCTGTCCATGATTATACAAACTAACATTTGATTCTATCCACAGGAAAATTTTCTACGAGACGTTGAAATATGCATTAATCGACGTTTTCGTGAATTTCTTGATGACGTCATAATATTGAAAGTGTCATTCCAGCTCTCGTAAAGCTAGGGGAAATTAATTTTGATTTAACATCCAAAATCTTTATAAATGTTTTGCACTTACATATGGAAATGGTGAGATGAATTGTGTTTTAAACAAAGACAGGATACTGGAATCAAATATGATCCTGTCGCTAAAAAAATGCAATTTCGAGCCAACTGACTGTAGTTGTTGATTAATTATTAGGAATTCTGTGGATGAATCTTTGTCAAAAACTAACGACATCTGCTTTCCTGTAATGTTAATTTGTCAACGAATTCCCTGTGATGAATATTGAATTTTCTAATTTATACATGCAAAGTTTCAATGCGATACGTTTCGTATTAGTGTTTTTATTGCATTTTGAATGCGAATGTTTTTGACGCCATTTTCTCCGATAACGTCGAAATGACGTCGTTGTTTGCTCATGGATAAAACTCCAAAAGTCCACAATTTCGACAATCGCCATAATTTCTTCAAATGACACCGGAAATTATTCAAAACTTCTTCAGGATATTCATATGTGAATATCAATCAGCGAATCAAATGTTTTAAGGAAGTAAACACTGTACTTTTCCTAGGAAATGAAAAAAAAAAAACAAAAAAATGCCGCCGCCATCTTGGCAACCCTCCTTAAAACTTAAAAGAAATAAAGATAAATGAATATTTATAGAAGTACGCGTGTCCAGTGATTCCCTCCGTCGCATGAACAATTTGATTGGTTCCTGTAATTCCGGAGAATTACTGGAATATAAACTATCATGAACTATGTCTAGGTAGTTGTAATTTCTTAATTCTGGTATGACTCGATATTTTCACTCTATACGTACTACTTAGCTCGCCTGGTGATATTCTCCAATACACCCCCTCTCAGATTAGTTAAAACATATTTATTTGAAAATCAGCATAAATGTACATTTGATCGAACAAACAATTTTGGGATCAGAAAAAAAGCTAAAAGCTTATATAAATTCTTCTCCCATGGGCATGCACCAGCAGATCTAATGGTGAGAAGTTCGCATTTGTAAGCAAAAAGTAGAAAACATTATAAATTTTAACAAGCATAACAAAATGAAGTAATTGAAAATATGAAATCAAGACTAGCAAAGTATAACGAGGCGATTCCTTTCGAATTCCCTTTTTTCATTTATTTATTAGGATATGTATATGATAGAATTTTACGAAAAGCGCTTCGTTTCGAGAATGAATTTTTGTACATTAGTAAATAGATGTTCGTTGAATTCATTTGGTTTATTTTCGTCTCCAAAGAGAAGAACAGTGCATGTAGGTTGAAAGGATAGAGAATTTATCAGGATTTGTCTTTGACTAGCAAATTTAGGGCATTCGAGTAAAAAGTGAAAATTCGATTCAGTCCTACCGCATGAACAATATGGATCGGGTTCTATATTTCGCAGAAATAAATGAGAACTGCAGCGCATTCGCATACGTGCGTGTAGTACTTGACCGCGGCGGGTACCTGAAAAGTAATATTTAGGAATGAACTTTGATATCGGATTATAATGTCTATCAAGTGAGGATTTAAATGCGTTAATCGATGTGGAATTTCTTATACCAAGTGGTATAGATTGTTCCAGAGACGGATGCAGGATGGAAAGAAACTATTGTGGTGGTAGGAGGTTCTGCTTTGCTGCGAGCGTAAGTTGTTAGAATGTCTTGTATTATAACCATGAATAGTATCAAAATTCGATGGAAGGAGATCACTCAAATAGTCGGGAGTAAGATTATTGATAATTTTGTAAAATTGCGTAAGTTTATGTTTTTCTCTTCTTAGCTCTAACTTCTCCCAACCACATTCAGAAAATAAAGTTTCAATACTGACAAGTCTAGTTGCACCTGTGACAATTCTAGCCGCTTCCGTGTTTACGTTTTCGAGTTTCTGTTTATAGTAATTTGGGCAATTATCAAAAATTATGTCAGCGTATTCTAGGGTGGGTCTTATAAAAGAAAAGTACATTATTTGAAGTGTTTTTCTGTCTAGGTCATACTTTAAGCTTCTTAAGATGTTTAATTTATGGTTTGCTTTACTAGTAATTATGTCGATGTGTTCTCCCCAGTGTAGTGTATTATTAATGGTAATGCCTAAGTGTTTGTGACTAGAAACTTCTTTAACCGGAGTGTTATCAAAAACTAATGTTGGATGGGTATTTTGGTTGATTTTTCGAGAAATTAATAAAGATTCTGTTTTTGGGGGTTGAAGTCAACAAGCCATTTAGTAGACCAGTCATGTACTAATTTGAGATCGGAATTCAGTAAATCTGAAGCATTAGATATGTTTGAATGGTCGATGATTATGTAGATTGATGTATCGTCGGCAAATAGTTTGATTGTGCATTTAATATCAATTACTATATATGTCGTTAATAAAAAGTAAGAAGAAGAGGGGGCCTAATATGGAGCCTTGAGGAACTCCTGCATGTATGTTAGTTTAAACTGTATTTATTCAGTAATATTTCGAATCAGTACATAACAACAAAAATAAGTAAATTCACTGATGAGATAGAAAACAAGCGATAATCGCTTATATCAATTCGTTTCTCATATTTCTTTATGCACTGGACGATCATGAATAAAGTGAAGAAAAGAGATAAAGAAGAGAAGGGAGGCTAGAATTTAGAATGCAAGTGAATAGTATTAATATATGCGAAGAGATGAGGATTTAAGTTATGTTAATAGATGAGTTAAGAGATGAAGATATAAATTGTGATGTTTACTGGACATAGGAAGCAATTTAAGAAAGAAGTGCATTAACCGAAGCGTTTTGTTTTAAGAATAAATCTTTGTACTTTTATGAATATATATTTGTTTTCATCAATTGTAAGATTTTCATTCCCAAACAAAAGTACATTGCAAGTAATGTTACAAAGTGTTTGTAGCGGTGTAATATATTTATCACGGAGACTCAAATAATTAGTGCAGTACAAGAGAAAATGAGAGGCAGATTCAATTTTTCCGCATGTGCAAAGTGGACTATCGGTAAGATTACATAGAAAAAGATGTTGATTTAAGCCACTGCATTTCATTCGAATTCTTGTGTGTAGGATTTGGCCGGGTCGTGTACCGGTATAGTAATGTGGTTGAACTAGTGTTTTAAGGAGAAAAAACATTTCTTGTAATAAGGATAATTTTTCAGAATTTTTTGAACATTTCCGTAATTTATCTGGTACTGGTAACTCTGAGAATAATGAATCGTATTTCGACAGTGATGTAGATGTTGTATTTGATGAGTTGGAGTCTGATATATGTGAAGACGAGATTATAGAAGTAATTAAGGGATTAAAAAGAAATAAGGCACATGGTGAAGCCTGCTTGTTGAACGAATTTTTTATTGAATTTAAGGAGTATATTGTACCTTATTTATCTGATATGTTTAACCAAATTTTAAAATCAGGGCATTTTCCTGACGATTGGTCAAATGCTGTTATCATTCCTGTTTTCAAAAAAGGGGATAGAAGTAATCCCAATGATTATAGAGGTATTAGCCTGATTAGTTGTATGTGTAAATTATTTACTGCTATTTTGAATTCACGTCTTCTTAAATGGATTGATGATAATGATGTTTTGACCGATGCCCAGTTTGGCTTTAGAAAAGGAATGAGTACCACAGATGCAATTTTTTCTTTAAATACTATTATTCAAAAAACTTTCTCTAAGAAAAAAAGACTTTATTGTTGCTTTGTTGATTTCAAAAAGGCTTTTGACACGGTTGATAGATTGAAATTATGGTATAAATTAGGAAAATTAGGTGTGGGGGGAAAGATATTGAATATCATGAAATCTATGTATAATAATGTTAAATCATGTATCTCAATTAGTGGTTTGAAATCAGAGTATTTTTCAAATAAGCTCGGCTTAATGCAGGGCGAGGTTTTATCACCGATACTTTTTTCTTTCTATGTAAATGATTTTGAAATGGAATTTATTCGAACTTCAAACATGCCTATTGAAATGCGAGACCTCAATCTTTTTGTACTCCTCTATGCTGATGACATGATTTTATTTTCTGAGACTATAGGTGGTTTGCAAAATATGTTACACACTCTGTCAGATTACTCAAAAAAATGGACTTTAGAAGTGAATGTTTTAAAAACAAAAATTGTTGTTTTTAGAAACGGTGGTCAGCTTAAAGTATGTGAAAAATGGATGTATGAAAATCAAAATATTGAAATTGTTGATGAGTTTAATTATCTGGGAATTTTGCTGAAGTTTAATGGGAAATTTTTGCAGACCCAAAAACAACTTGCTATGCAAGGAAACAAAGCACTTTTTGCTTTGCGGTCAAATGTATCTCAACTTATGCTTAATCATTGCACTTTAATTTCTTTGTTTGATACTTATGTTGTTAGCATACTGAATTACTCTTGTGAAATTTGGGGTAATCATAAAGGTGCTGAGGTTGAAAAGGTACACCTGAACTTTTTAAAAAATATACTTGGGGTCAAGCGGACTACATCAAATTGTCTTGTATATTTTGAATGTGGAAGATTACCTCTCAGAATTGTCAGAATTATTCGAATGTTCAAGTTCTGGTTTAGATTACTATTTTCTGATAATTGCATTTTGAAAAATTGCTATCTATGGCTTGTTGAACATGTAAATGATAACAGTTCAAGATGTACAAATTGGGTAAAGTTTATTAAGAATGAATTGTGTGAATTGGGTTTATCTGATTTATGGTATAATCAAGAAAATTTAACGTATAAGATCCATTTTCCTATGATAAAGCAGCGTATCATCGACAATTGTGTGCAATCATTTTATACTGACATGGCCAATTCAACCAAATGTTTGCTTTATAAAAATATTGTTGACAATTTTACTTTGCAATTTTATCTATGTAAGCCAATACCTATGACTTTAAAAAAGCAATTAAGTAGAATCAGATTATCATCTCATCAACTTTTAGTAGAAGCTGGTAGACACTTTAATATTTCTAGAAATGAGAGAATTTGTCCGTTATGTCGTAAAGATCTGGAGGATGAATACCATTTTGTTCTTGTTTGTCACATTTATTCTGATTTGCGAAGAAGATTTATAAAGAGCTATTATTGGAAAAAACCTTCTGTGTTCAAATTTGTACAGCTTCTAAGTACTAACAATGTGAAGGACCTAAGTAATTTAGGGAAATATATTAAGCATGGCTTTGACTTAAGGTCAAGCCTTATTTAGTTAAAATTATCATGTGTGAGAATTGTCATAATGATTTATATTAAACAGTCTCATCTGAACTATGACCTTAGATTCATATAATTGAACTATGACCTAGATTCATATAATTTAATTATGCCATGTCATATCTGATAAAAAATATAATCAAAAATATCTATGTATTTTATATTGATCTAGTTTTAAGTTGTCATTAGATCTATTGTACGTTGTTTCATGCTCAAGTCTCTGTTCATTAGCTACACTACTATGTTGTTTCTGCTATAGTCTCTGTTCATTCGCCACACTTATATTTTGTATTTTGTATATAATGTCATGTCCTATAAGACAAATTGTCTTTTGGAAATAAAGAATTTGAAATTTAATGGATATTTTCTTCTTAAATTCACTTATGGATTTAGACTGTCTTGTTCCAAGCGGCAAATCGTTCCACAATCGAATGGTAGATGGTAGGAAACTTTCGTGATAAAATGTAGTTTTTGAATGGATATTAGTAAAATTTTGGACATTCCGCGTGGGATACCTATGTTGGTCTATAGCTTGAGGTGGAAGAAGAGAAAAGAGATAATTGGGAGTAAGACCATTATATATTTTATAGAATTGAATTAATTTATGCTCTTTACGCCTTTGTTCTAGTGTAGGCCATCCGGTTTCATTATATATGGACTGGTTGCTGCAATACTTTGTGGCTCCTGTGACGATTCTTCCTGCTTGTAAATTGATGTTTTCTAATGATTCTTTTATATATTGAGGACAATTACTCCAAATTATATCTGCATACTCCATTAAAGGTCTAATGAATGAGAAATACATTTTTTCGAGTGATTTTCGTTGCAGTTAAAATTTCAAAGAACGTAAAATATTTAATTTTTTGGAAGATTTTTCAATAATATCAGTTGTATGTTCAATCCATTTACCATTTTTGCTTAGTATTAGGCCTAGATGTTTATGTTTGTTTACCTCGTTAATTGCTGTATTATTCATCGTTAAGGGCGGGTGGTAAGTGTCATTTTTCCTTGTTATTGTAAGACTTTCTGTTTTAGATGGGTTAAATTTGATCAACCATTTCTCTGACCATGCGTGGATTTTACATAAATTTTCGTTGAGATTTTCAGCATCAATGAGGGGGTTATTGATTATGACATAAATTGACGTATCGTCGGCGAAAAGTTTGATATTACAATTTACCTCTAAGACTATATCGTTAATGAAGATTAGAAAAAAGAAGGGTCCAAGGATAGATCCCTGTGGAACACCTGCGTTTGTTTTTATCATATTAGAGCTTTTCCCATTTAGAATTACTTTTTGGCTTCTATCACTTAAGTAACTTTTTATCCATTCATATAGTTTACCTTTAATCCCAAAATTTTGAATTTTGTATAAAAGCCCCCCATGCCAAACTCGGTCGAAAGCTTTGCTAATATCAAAGAATACAGAACGAATTTCTTTTCCATCATCTAGAGCGCGAGCGATTTCATCCGAAAGATAAAGAAGTTGGTTCACGGTACTATCACCTTTTGTAAAGCCTGACTGATGGGGAGTTATGAGATTATTTGAAATAACAAAGTTGTGAAGATACTTATATACGCATTTCTCGAAAATTTTACTCAAAATACATAGTAAGGAAATAGGACGATAATTTTCAACTTTAAGTGGGTCATTTTTTTTATAAACTGGTATCACGTTTGCAATTTTCCAGGCATCAGGAAAAATGATCTTGCAAGAGATTGATTAAAGAGGTCAGTTAAAGGACGCGAGATTTCGTTGCATAGAGTTTTGATTATTTTTGGACTCATCGAATCGGGTCCACATGCTTTGGTGGTATCTAAATTAGAGATAACGTCAATAACATCTTGCTCTTTAATTAATATTTCATTTAATTCAATCGGATTTTCATAATTTTCACTTGGAATTAAATCATTACTTGTGTTTATTGTTGACTGCGAAGCGAAAAAATCATTCAAAGCGTTTGCTTTCTCTGTATCGTCGTAAATCACTTCACCACTCCTGGTCATAATCGCATGTATATTTTTTTTTTACATCTGTTATACCGCTTATTTCATTAATAAGTTTCCACCATGTTTTAGGTGAGTTATTATTGTCTTCGATTTTTTCACTTATTTTAGATTTATGTTTTTCTTTAGCATTTCTCAATTGACTAATTACTTTATTTCTCAAGTTTTTAAAGGCATTCCAGTCGTTTTCTTTATTTGTCTTTTTGGCTTTTTTCCTAGCCCTGTTTCTTTTTCTCATAGTTAGTTTTATTTTGTTTGTTATCCATGGTAGTTCGTCTTTTCTTACAGTTATTGTCTTATTTGGAATACATTCTTTTGTTATTTCATTTATTTTATTCGTCATGTGTTTTAAACTTGCGTTTATATCAGTGTTATCATTTATAATTTCATTCCAATTAATATTACTCGTTTTGTGTTTCAATTTTGCATAGTCACCTTTATCATACAGGAAGATAGTGCGTTTATTTTTTATCGTTTGGGGCTTAACATGATTTATTAAACAATAAATTGGGCAGTGAAATCTTAAGTTTACATCGAGGAAAGGTTCAAGGACACCCGAGCTGTCAATGCAATTTCTATTATTAGTAAGGAGAAGATCAATTAGGGTTTCTGAATATTCAGTGTATGAAGTCGGTTTATCTATTAATTGTGTGAGGCCCTGTCTTGTGGATATAAGTTTAAGTTTCGGTAGGTTAAGGTTATATTGATTTTCGTTGAAGTCACCTACTATTATTATATTTCTAATGTTAGAGTCGTTCGCTAGGTCAAACGAGTGTTCAATCAGGTTCCAAGTGGAGACGGGCGAATTCGGTGGGCGGTAAAAAGTACCTATTAAATAATTTACATGTTTAATATTAATTTCTAGCCATACGCATTCGACTCCTTTTACTTCCAAATCTGTTCTTCGTTTACATACTATATCTTTTTTTACATAAACAGCGACCCCGCCCCCTTGTTTATCGTCTCTGTCACACCTAAATGGTGGACTATAACCTTGAATGTTTACTTCATAGTTCTCAATATTTTTATTTAACCATGTTTCAGAAAAACTTAAAATATCAATTTCGTTTAAAATACCTTCTAGCAAATCAATTTTAGGTTTAAGACTTTGAATGTTTAAGTGTATGAGAGATGGGAGTGCATTAGGGTTAGGGAAAAGGTGATGATCTTCAGATGAGCATGCTGACAGTGAACTAATGGTAGATGACGTGTCTGTATTAGTGATGGAACTGGTGCTAGGACCTGGGTTAGTCTCTACATCACCTGAAAGTAGAAGTAGTAAATGTATAATGCAAAGAATGACTGATAACCTCAATGAAAATGATGCAACATATATGTAAAATATCAAAGAAATCTGACAATGTACATGTTTTAATCTGAAGTTCATCTTTATCTTTTTGCCTTTTTGTTTGGTAGCTGTATAGTAAAACAGACCTATCCTGGTTCTATAGGAGGTTAGACCTATGTCCATTATGTAACACCAAGGTCTCTAACATCAAAGTAGTTAACCAGGATAGGTATGTAAGACATAATAAATTGCTTCACTTGTAAATGAGTAAAGTTGGTGATGAATGAGAGTTGATACAATGGACTTTGGTTAGAGATGAGTATAGGACAGGAGACAAGAGAGAAAAGAACAATTGAAACTAAGGACATAAAACTATATAGCATAATTGTCATATATAATGTCAAAAAGTTTAGCCCTCGGATTAGGACATTCAAACTACAATTAACTAAACGTGAACAGTTACTATATTCATGTAAGATGAGTATAATACTACTTGTATTAGGAAAAACTAAACAGAACTTATGCATGTATGTTGATGAATGAAGACTCAATACCATTGATGACAACTCTTTGTTTTCTACCAGAAAGATATGATTTGATCCAAGAAAGAAGATTGCCAGAAATACCCAAATTTTGAATTTTGAATAGAAGACCCTTATGCCAAACACGATCGAAAGCTTTATACTTATGTCGAAGAATACTGATCTTATTTCTTTACCCGCGTCTATCGCACTTGAAAATTCGTTCATGAGAAAAAGAAGTTGGTTTACCGTGGAATCCCCTCCCCTAAAGCCTGACTGATGATAAGTGAGAATATTGTTATCAATAATGTAATTATACAAATATTTGTAGACACATCTCTCAAAAACTTTGCTTATGTTGCATAAAAGGGAAATGGGACGACAATTATTTACTATTTTGGGGTTATCTTTTTTATGGACAGGTACAATATTTGCAAGCTTCCAGGAGTTGGGATATGTTTTCTTTTGAAGGGATAAATTAAATAGTTTACTTAAGGGTGTAGATAGTACCTGTGACGATTCTTTAAGAAGCCTGGCACTTAACTGGTCGGGGCCAGTTGCTTTGTGTATATCTAATAAATTTAGGACATCTAATACATCAGTGGAAGTTACATTAATATCTTCTAAGGTGCTGTATTCGAGATTGTTTATATTATTATTTGGGGGAATTTCTTCATTTAAATTTGATTGCGAGGCAAAGTATTGGTTTAAATAATTTGCTTTATCAATATCCTCAGTGATGGTTTTACCGTCATCGTCTAGAAGGACGTTTATGGAATTTGACTTGCATGAGAGATTTGTTACCTTATTTACAAGTGACCACCAGTCTTTATTTGAAAAAGAGTTTGTTTTTATCTTATGACATAGATTTTCGTGATATTTAATTTTTGCGTTACGTAGATTATCAATAACTTTATTTCGATAAGCTTTAAATTTGTTCCAGTGATACTGGCTATTTGTTTTTTTTTTTTGGCTTTTCGCCTAGATCTATCGCGTTTTCGCATTAGTTTCTTTATTTCGGTAGTTATCCATGCTAAGTCATTCGTTCGAATTGTTATATAACGGTTAGGTATAGTTTCAGTAGCTATTTTTAGAATTGTGTCAGTAAATGATGTGATTACGTGATCGATATTGTCCGATGACTTCAATATTTGATCCCAATCAATATTTTCTAATTTAGATCTGTATTGTTCGAAGTTTCCTTTATCGTATAGCCAAATTTTTCTTCGGATTGTTTTGTTTAGATTTTTACTTGTATTTAATAATGCAACAATAGGACGATGGTACCCGATATTGACGTCAAGAAAGGGCTCACTTGATGAACTATAAACTATTTTGTCAGGGTCGTTAGTAAGAAGTAGGTCTATGAGTGTCGATGCATTTTCTGAGAAGGAAGTTGGTTCAGTAATCAATTGTGTTAAACCAAAATTGTTAGAGATATTTTTTATTTTAGTATCGCCTGAAGTAAGTTGATTTTCGTTAAAATCGCCAGTAATCAAGATATGCTTTATATTAGTTTCGATTGCAAGTTCTATTGATTCTTCGATGAGGTTCCAGGATTCAACTTTACTGTCGGGGGGTCTATAAAAGGTACCGAGTAAGAATTTGTCCGATTTTATGGTAAATTCTATCCATAAGCATTCAATACCATTTATTTCCAAGTCGTTTCGACGTTTTGAACATAAGTAATCTTTACAAAATACAAGAACGCCTCCACCAGGTTTATCATTTCTGTCCTTTCTGAACGGGGGATCAAAATTATCGAGAAGGATTTCGGTATCAAGTATGGAATCGTTGAGCCAGCTTTCGGTGAAGGAGAGAATGTCGAAATGTTTAAGTTCTGCATTTATTACGTCCAATTTTGGTTTAAAACTTTGAATATTCAGATGGAGTAATGCGAGGAAGCGGTTTATATCTTTGGAGAAGGCACTTGTATCGTTTGAAGATAAACTGAGGGTCGAATCGGAGGAATTCACGTTCGATGGCCCTGGGTTCGATTCAACGTCACCGCAACATATTAGTAACAGGAGTATAATCGAAAGGACCATTATGAGTAAGGCTCATAACAGAAGTAAAATAAACGCAATATGTATGATTAACTCTACATATCCTACTGTTGAACTGTCCTATCCTGGCCCTGTACTGTGAAATAGAGATGTTCATCTTAAGTAATTGGTGTATCCTTTATATCGTAGTCCAGGACCAGGATGGGACCGCTCACAGTGATGAATGATTGACATCTTGTACAATAAGAAAGAAATCGCCAATATTGTAAACGTGTAGAATAAGAAAAATCAAAAATGAAAAGAAACTGAACAATGAACATATGTACAAGATGCTGGGTACATGGCGGGTATGTAGCCATAGGGGACAAAAAAACCCAGATTCAGTGGTATAACATAAAAAACATAGATTATAGTGAGCCATCGTCAAATGGATGGTACTATGGAGAATACTTATGAAAGGTATATATATATTCAAAAACATCACGGAACTGTCGAGTATAACATGTTCGACTAGAAAGTGTACTTGAGTGTAACTAAAGTTGAGTCGAAGTGGTTTATTTGAGAGAGAGAGAGAGAGAGAGAGAGAGAGAGAGAGAGAGAGAGAGAGAGAGAGAGAGAAGTACAGTGGTGTACTGAAACATATTTACTGTACACATCAGTCATTGTCCTTGATAATATGCCCAAGTGATTGCTCAGAGAGAGAGAGAGAGAGAGAGAGAGAGAGAGAGAGAGGAACTTTTATCTACTTATAAGCAGAGTACAAATTTCAGATATGATCGAAACATGTATCTAACATGATCTGCTACTTGCAGCAAACAAACTTAAATATTAAAATAAATTATGTAACTATGACATATCTAATATGCAATGTTCTGCTACTTGCAGAAAAGAAACTTAAATATAATAAATGGCTGCTATATACTTTGAGTAGCAGCTGGAAAGACTTCGACTGATACTCGTATACGTATTACTAGTATAATGTCAATGTTTGACAATCGACTTAATCGAGGTAAAATTCGACATTATGAGTCACAATTAGAATTTATGCACACACACACATATAGATAAACAAATATATTCAAATTAATCAGAGAGAGAGAGAGAGAGAGAGAGAGAGAGAGAGAGAGAGAGAGTTTTAGCACAAAAAAGGAATAGCGAGATGAAAATTAATTATTCAAGGTCAGTCAAGATTATCCTCATTCATGGTGAGCGCATATCTTGTAGTACTAGTTGTAAGGCCTAGTCCGATAGGCCAAGCTGGAACACGTGATACTCAGGTTGGCAATAGAGCTAAAGTCACAACCAATCAAAAACGGCAACGCTTATGTTGGTAAACATAAACACGTGTTCGAAGCATTCTTTTATACAAACTGGATATCGACGCCACCAAGAGATCTACTGAATTCAATCACGTCATCGAGGCAATTTATTCGGTGTTTAGTATCATGGAGATCGACTATGGTTATCTTCCCATTCCAAACGGAGGTTGATTTAGCACGCTTCTTCCTTACGATTTCCCTGCAGTAGTATGCTAGTTTTGCCCGAACTTTGGTCAGCTCTTGATTAACCGAGACTGATTCCATACCCCTGATTTTTTTTTAGCTTTCTGCTTTCACGTATGAGATTGTGGCGAGCTTCATGATTGTTGATTCTGGCAATTATTGCCCGGGGTTTTTCTGGTGATTTTTTCCCGACACGGTGGGATACTGCTAGGTCCCTTGGGTCCAAGTCTACATCTAACTTGGAAGCTATCTCCATTACCACCTCGTTTGTATCTAGCCTTGCTTCCCCGACCCCAAATATACGGACACAGGTTTTGCGAGAGTATTGCTCCAGATCATCAATTTGATTTTTCAACTTTTTGTTTTCATCAGAAAGTGTTTCAATACAGCTCACAAGATTTGATACAATGCTCTGGATTTCACCTGACATTATATTTCTTACTGCCACTGCTATTCGAAGGACATCAGATTCAGAATCGGTCAGACCGCTCTGTGTTATGTTAGGCGGAGGGGTTGGTGGGGGTTGGGTTGGGTCATTTGTAGGTGACACTATGTTTCCTTGAGATTGTGTAGCGTCAGGTAGAATGGTACGTATGGGAGTAGATGTATGGCCAAGATTCATTCCGAGACCCAGGTTGGAGGGTCCTTTTGGATTATTACATAATATGGACGCAATTCTGTCTTCTAACGTCGTCGAGATCAACCCCTGACCCTTTGAACTGCTTATATTTTGAGGGCTGACGCTGAACTGGGTAATATTCATTCTTTTATTATCTTGAATAAGTGATGGAGATAAGTCAGAGCTTCCTGATAGGTCTCTCTTACTCATGATAATATAGTGCGGGTATGGTAGTATGTGCAGGTATGTACTAATATGGCTGCTCGGTGATTACTCAGGAGAAATCGTGCAGGGTGAATGTACCACTTACTGTCGACTCAAGCTAGCTGTTTAGGATTTCTAGTCCATAGTTTAGTCCATTTGATACGTATTTGAAGAGACTAGCACCACTAAAAGAGGATTAAAAACAACTTTTCACATAATTTTTTGCTGCGAAATTTCCCGAGCTGCCTTTCCCTGGCGCATGCACTCTCAGATTAGCCACGCCTACTCATGTGTCATCTTGATTGGCTCATGCAACTCGGTGAATTACTTGATAATAATCCACGGCTATGTAGTAGTTATTTGTCATATAGCGCATTGTTTATATACGGTATGTGCAGTCCGTGACATCATATATCATCAACAGCACACATACCTATCACAAATTATGGCCTATATATATAATCTCACTTTATATATGTTGTAAAGTTCACCTTCAGTGTTTTTACTTGATTCTTCTCTTTGTTTTTCGAAGGCTACCCGCTGATATCACAATTAATTGTAAAGTGTCTATCGCAGTGTTATCGTGTCTCTTGGTGATTATAACATGGGAAACCCCCCGAGTCTACATGACGCCGTAATGAAAATGACATAATCAGATGATATGGAAGACAACTCTTTTGAGAACCATCAGGCTTCTGACAACATTGACCATTACATGTCTAAAAACGGGTATATAACCTTCAAACTCCTTGTGATAGGAGATACAGCAGTGGGTAAAACATCACTGACAATGAGGTTCGCCAAGGACACCTTTCATCCAACTTTCATATCTACCGTTGGTAAGTAAATATTTATGAAGTGCACGTGTGAAACTCCGATTTGCTACATATTCGTTGGCAAATCCTTTTTTGGTTTGCCTGTCTGTCTGTCTGTCTCCCCCTCCCCCCGCCCATGCTTAAAGGCTATATATATTTTACGTAAAATTATTATTTATTCACGATAACAGTTAAACTTCGTTGTTTTGTCAATTCTATGTTGATAAATCTGAAGCAACAGTAATATCTTTTCCAAAGACCGAACTGTAGAAAATTAAGTTAAATTCCCATAAATATAGTTCTTATTGGAGGCTACCCTTTACCAACCGTCATATCTAAACTACCATTGCTTATAATAAATGACCAAAAACTATTCATCATCAGGTCACCCTATTATAAAAATGTTGAAACTAATGTTGATTTCTAGTGAAACTTTATACGTTTCCAACCCCCCGTTTACACTATGTTCCCGGCGGCCACGGAGGCCACGTTTCAAGCCGACTTGGACAAAACGTGGTGGTCGTGAGACAACGTAGGGGAACGGGATCGACAAACGTAACTAGCCGTGGTTGCCGCGGGGCTGACGGGGCAAAGGTTTAAACTGTCAAAACATTTGTCACGGCAGCCCACGGTGCAGATGGCCTACTTTAGAAACCGTAGCAAAACGGATCGAACGCAACGCAACGTGACAGAACGTTACATACCGTAACAAAACTTGGGACACGCAGTGTCCGTAGCGGAACGGGAAGCAAAAGTATGACTCGGCAACTTACGATCCTAGTGAAGTTGAGTTACGGTCTGCCACGTTTTTGTCCCGTTTAGCTGCGACTGCTTTAGGACAGATGCACGTTTTATCAAGGCGTGCCACGATTTCTCACGGCGAGCTGAGGAATGTGTTAGCCGTTTCGTCACGTTCAGTCACGGTACGTCCCGGCTTGTTACGGTTTATTTCAAGTTCTACTACGGCCTGGCACGGTTCGCACGGTCACACAAGAAGTATAACAAACCAAACCCTTTTATGCAGCTTTTTGTGTCTCCTTTATCCGGCGGTCACGGTTAATCGTAGTGGGCCTTGACAGAACTTGGTAGACGTGGCCAACTTGATTGGATCGTAACAAACCGTGACAGACCTTATCAGAACGTGACAGGTCGTGAGGAAACGTACAAACGTCCGTAACAAGCCGTAGGTTGAAACGTAGTGCGCCGTCAGGTCTCCGGGATTCAGGAACCGCGGCTCTTCACGGATACCTTGATAGACCGTGCAAAAACGTAACGAGACCTAACAGAACTTGAATACCAAGATAAAAACTGCCAAAAATGGTACGGTGTGCTACGTTTTTGGTCGCCGTGACTGCCGTGGTCGCCGGGAATATAGTGTAAACCTAGGGTTAATGTTATCCAATTTTGTTAATTCCAATACCCCTACACATTAATCTTCCGTTCGGTTTCTGCTTTGACACTAGTGTACTTTGCTTCTCATGCTGCTTTGCTGCGAAGATCTCAACGCCAAGGTAAAGGGCAGCTAACTCTCTCCTGACCTACTTTCTTAAAGACAATTCTAATACTGACAAAGTCGCTGAGGGCATTTGTGATTAACAAACATTTTGTTATGACCCCTTTTTATGACACATGTATGACAATAGATTTATAAAAGCAGAGTTAGGACGAAATTCCAAAACATGATCAGGGCTCGGCACCATAAACTAAGAATTGAGTTAAGTCTTAGTTTAAATATCCTTTTGACTTGTTTAATATTAGTGATGATTTGAAATTATTCGAATAACTTTTCTATTTTCAGAAAAGAATGGAATGGAAGATCTCATTTTTTCACCTAATTATTTGTCATATATCGTATTTTTAGAATTTGACTTAGGCCAATTCTTAGTTTATGGTGCCAAGCCCTGATTCATCATATGTCGTTCCTTTATTCCGTTTATCGATTGCAATTTTTCATTATCGATTGTTGTTGAAGGTAAATTAACACGGCGACAGATGCAGACAAATCACATGGTTTAGGATTAGTCCATCCGAGCATTTAATTAATTAATAATAGGTCAATCAATCAATTAATTAATTGGTAAATCAATCAATTAGTAAATCAATCAATTAGTAAATCAATCAATTAGTAAATCAATCAATTAGTTAATCAATCAATTAGTAAATCAATCAATTAGTAAATCAATCAATTAGTAAATCAGTCAATTAGTAAATCAATCAAATAGTTAATCAATCAGTGATGATATGAAGAAGGTTTATTAATCAATTAATAAATTATACAATCCGTGAATCCATTAGGTATTTACGATAAATCATTTAGAAAACCACCAATTTTTGTCTATTGAAGCAAGACATTTTTGAAAAAAAAATGAAGCAATTTGGTGGCATCTGAAGCGTATTTGAACTGAATTTAGAAGGGATTCAGTCAGTGTCAATAACGATTATTAGTATATTTTAAGAAATTGTCGACATATTCTGATGCTGTATTGTTTTTGCACGGCATACAGAAGTTTTTCTAAGGAAAGGGTGCATAAAGAAAAGTTTAAAAAAAATGCAATGATCGCTGTGCGATATAAGTCCCCTACCGGCGACATAAATTTATGACTTCCATCTCTGTCCATCAGTTCATCATCTGCAACAACAGCCAAGAAAAGTCTGGGAAACTGAATTCACGAAATTTGCTAAGTCCAAGGGCCAATAACTCTTGTGAAAATCAGTCAATCTAAATTAAACTCAAATCTGCATCACACTATAATGTATTCACATACAAAAAATCAGTTCATTATCTGCATTAACAGGCAAGAAAAAGCCCGGAAAACTGCAAATTTCATGAAATTTGCTAAGTCCAAGGCCCATAACTCTTGTAAAAATAGACCAATGGAAACCAAACTCAAACTTGGTCTGTATCACACTGAGATGTATTCATTTACCAAAAATCAGTGCATTATTTGCAATAGAACTGAAGAAAAGTCCGGAAAACTGAAATTTTCATAAAATTTGCGAAGTCCAAGGCCCATAACTCTTGTAAAAATAGGTGAATCTAAAGCAAACTCAAACTTGATCTGTATCCCATTGAGATATATCCACATACAAAAAATGAGTTCAATATATGCAACAACAGCGGAAAAAAGTCCGGAAAACTGAAATTTTCATAAAATTTGCTAAGTCCAAGGGCCATTACTCTTGTAGAATTAGGTCAATCAAAAGCAAACTCAAACTTGATCTGTATCACATTGAGATATATCCACATACCAAAAATGAGTTCAATATATGCAACAACAGCGGACAAAAGTCCGGAAAACTGAAATTTTCATAAAATTTGCTATGTCCAAGGGCCATAACTCTTGTAAAATTAGGTCAATCGAAAGCAAACTCAAACTTGATCTGTATCCCATTGAGATATATCCACATACCAAAAATGAGTTCAATATATGCAACAACAGCGGAAAAAAGTCCGGAAAACTGAATTTTTCATAAAATTTGCTAAGTCCAAGGGCCATAACTCTTGTAAAATTAGGTCAATCAAAAGCAAACTCAAACTTGATCTGTATCCCATTGAGATATATCCACATACCAAAAATGAGTTCAATATATGCAACAACAGCGGACAAAAGTCCGGAAAACTGAAATTTTCATAAAATTTGCTAAGTCCAAGGGCCATAACTCTTGTAGAATTAGGTCAATCGAAAGCAAACTCAAACTTGATCTGTATCTCATTGAGATATATCCACATACCAAAAATGAGTTCAATATATGCAACAACAGCGGAAAAAAGTCCGGAAAACTGAATTTTTCATAAAATTTGCTAAGTCCAAGGGCCATAACTCTTGTAAAATTAGGTCAATCAAAAGCAAACTCAAACTTGATCTGTATCCCATTGAGATATATCCACATACCAAAAATGAGTTCAATATATGCAACTACAGCGAAAAAAAGTCCGGAAAACTGAAAATGGGACAGACGGACAGACGGACAGACAGACAGACAGACGGACGGACAGACAGACAGACCGAGAGGAAACTAAGAGTCCCCTTCGGCGTTGCCGGTAGGGGACTAAAAAGGGCAAAGAGGTCAGTCCATGGGAGGGGGGCGTACAGCCCTTAATTCACGCCAATGGTAGGAAAAAATAAGCAATTTTTGCAAATTCCAGGCGGGATGTAACCCCCGCCCCCTAACCATCACTCTAGACCCACGCTTGTTTGTTTTAAATTTTTGTAAGGTGAAGAAAACAAGTAAATGATAAATATCCTTGAAAAACAAGAGACCATGCATGGGTACCCCAGGCTCTGCATCGTCCAGATAAAAAGGTATAATTATTCATTGTCAATTCGATTCTAAAACTAAAGAAAAACATGCATTTTTGACTGTTTGCAAAATTCTTGGAGGTGTCGGTCCAAATCTGGCCAAACAATTTTAATTGTTCAATGACCTCAAAAAAAAGATAAAGAAAAAAAAACCTTAATGAAGGTTATATAGAAGATTTGATAAAGAAATATGTGTTTTATGACTTGCATATAGGACTACTATTCCCGATTCAAAATTTCAGATAGAGTGAACGTGGAGTCACGCACATGTACAGACGATGGACATCCTTCCCGACTTTTTAATCTATCCTCGCGAAAATTTTGAATTTAGGAAAATTTACTAAAATCGAAGGTTTCTGGGTTGTTTTGAGGCTAGCTATTTCTGACTAATTTCATAGATTTTTGTAAGGAAACAACAGTTTAATGCTTCTCCAAAAGCATGTCATAAGTGGCCCTTCGTAGGGCACTGCCGGGGGGGGGAGTACCCCCGTGCCCCCGTGGCCCCCCGGCTGAATCCGCCACTTGGAAAAAGACAATAGTTAATATTTTTCCAGCCGCGTGTGGCCTATTTGCTGGGTTGTATTGTACTGAAGAGCGAATTGAACATAGGAAGAAATGACTGCGCTAGAGATACGGAAGTTAGATGACGTCAGGCGAATGTGATGCAGATGAGGGTGTTTCCAGTTTAACGTTTGTTCTTTAAAAATGGCCAAAACTTACGATTATTTATTCAAATTATTACTTATTGGTGACTCTGGTGTAGGAAAAACGTGTGTACTATTCAGATTTTCAGAGGACGCCTTCAACTCCACTTTCATATCTACTATTGGTAAGCCCTGAACTGTTACCAAAGGTCGAAATGGCCCAAATATAAAAATAATGTCAATGAAATATAGAAGTAGAGGTTTTTTTTCTAGTTTCTATTTCTCTGTAATTATGTTTATCAGTAGTTCATGTAGTTACAGTGTCTATAAAGGAGCAACCGAATTCACAGTCCAAAAGTTCGCCTGGCAATTATTCCTATGTGTCTTTACAAAAATCGAGGCTACTATGTATATGTTTCAAATGTAGCCTCGACAATAACACTGGTTTTACACTCTTGTCAATAAAATTCTAGGAAAAATAGAAATTCTCAGGAGTGATTATTATTATTACTTTAATCGACAGACTAAAGGTTAATCTAGATACTGACCAAGTTTCGTTGATCTTAGACCACAGAATAAGAGAGAAACTCCAAAATTAAAACCGAATCCCACGTTTTATTTTTACTCGACATTAGCTGGTCCACTCTCTAACGCTGAAGATATGATCGAATGGCTTCGCCTAGAGTGCTACCGTCAACTGCATTGCATATTAGATTCTTATATCAACAAAACGTGATTAATTGCTTTTTACCCTAATTCAGTTAATGTTGCTCCCTATTACCTGTAATCAAAATGTTCACCTGTCATCACTTTTTCAATGAAAGCAGTCATTTATATCTGCAGTCATAGAGA
Organism: Pinctada fucata; assembly: GCA_028142955.1. NCBI lineage: Eukaryota > Metazoa > Mollusca > Bivalvia > Pterioida > Pteriidae > Pinctada > Pinctada fucata. Next base: position 67,138,802 of record AP027105.1, on the reverse strand, counting down.
GTGGACCAGCTAATTTCAAGCAAAAATAAATCACTAGATTCTGTTTTAATTTTGGAGTTTCTCCCTTATTCTGTGGTCTAGGTCAACGAAACTTGGTCAGTATATAGTTTAACCTTTAGTCTGTCGATTAAAGTAATAATAATAATCACACCTGAGAATTTCTTTTTTCCTAGAATTTTTCAACAATGTCTATAGGTATACTTGTAGGTTGAGAGCGCTCACAACTTTTATCTTGAAAATAGACTGTTGACTATGGTACCTTAGTCCTTAGCTTTGAATAGCATTTGATCCAACATGTCCAATGATACAAACCTTTTCAGATGGGGGCATATTCTATGTTACCGTAATTTTAGCCTGATGTTGCCAGTAATTGACATTGAATAAATGTAAGGCTTGACAATGTCCATCTAAAGGAAGTTTTGTCAATATGCTGTGATTGCATGCACCTATACCTGCAGGGTTGAACATAAGAATTTTGAAACCAGTTGTCCGGGGGGCAACCTGAATATGAAATTAAGATGCCCCCCAGAAAATTTACTTGCCCGTCATTTTTTTATATCATGACAACCTCTATTAACCACAGAATCTGTATGTATGATGTTATCCAGGTCTTCAAACTATAGGGTATACAATAATGTTTCAGAACTCTGATTGGAACCAAAATCACTTCAATAATCGAATTGAATCCAAAGACCTTTGTCAAGAATACATTTCATTATTTCATGTTGAAAAAATGCTATAATAGGAAGATGTGTTACAGCTTGGTCCTACATGTGTAACAATGAGGTCCACCCGACCTCCCACTGTCTGAGTGCGGAGGCCGTACGGACCTACAGATACACACTGACCAAGTACGTACGGATCACCAAAATTTTGCCCACGTTTTTGCAAGAAGACATCGCGTACTTACATGTATAAGTTGGGACCATGACTGTCATGCATAATGTACGTCCAGTCGACAGAGAAAGATTTAGAAACAGACACGCATTTCAAAGAATTGTACTGTGAATGAAATAACATCGCATTATAAATAATTTCCTCTTTATATAGACGTTGGTCCGTGAACAATGAATATCGAACAGTTTACTGAATATAGACGTTATAATAGATTTGCGTATCTACGTAGTTTCTGTGCCGTGGAAAGTAGAAACCCCGCTCCCTTAATTTTTTTTTTTTGCAGTGTGTATAGGTAATCAAATTGAAAACAAAATGCCAAGGATAAAAACAGAAAGACCGGCCAGAAAAACAACTTGCCCCGCGGGCTAGCTGAATTCAGAAATGACTTGCCCGACCGATTTTTGATACGGCACGGGCAATCGGACAACCGCTTATGTTCAACCCTGACCTGTATAACTATGGAAATTATGAGAACTAATGTATAAAGTTAAACTACTGTATAATTGTATTTGCTTTTTATGCCCCCGGAATCACAGATTCGGGGGCATATAGTTTTTGGCCTGTCCGTCTGTTTGTCTGTCTGTTTGTCCGAAAAAACTTTAACATTGGGCATAACTTTTGAATGGAAGGTGATAGAGCTTTCATATTTCACATGTGTGTTCCTTGTGACAAGACCTTTCCATTGATACCAAAATTTTTGACCTCCTGACCTTGACCTTGACCTTTGACCTACTTTTCAAAAAGTTTAACATTGAGCATAACTTTTGAATGGAAAGTCCTAGGGCTTTTATATTTCACATGTGTGTTTCTTGTGACAAGACCTTTCCATTGATACCAAAAGTTTTGACCTGGTGACCTTGACCTTGACCTTTGACCTACTTTTCAAAAACTTTAACATTGGGCATAACTTTTGAATGGTAAGTGATAGGGCTTTCATATTTCACATGTGTGTTCCTTGCGACAAGACCTTTCCATTGATACCAAAAGTTTTGATCACAAACACAGGCTTTATTCTTTTCAGGAATTGATTTTAAGATACGAACTATTGACTTGGATGGAAAGAAGATAAAGTTACAAATATGGTATGTTTTAGCAGTTTAGATGATTTCCATCACACAAATACTGTCAAATACTTTAACGGTATTCCATTTATTTTACAGTGCATGTAACACTATGCATTTTTGTCATATAGTCAGACAGCTTTATACATAACAAGAAACTACAAATTTGTTGAGTTGTGTCTCTTTGCATTATTGAAGTTTTATACTGGTACATGTATATGGTTCAAGAGAGAGGACATTACTTCGTTTTGTTGGAAATCAGCCAAGATTATAAAACTCAAGCAACTATCTGTTTATGGAACATTTCAAGTTGGCATAGATTTTGACAGAAATTTACCATAATTCATTAACAGGCATAGACTTTATGCCAGTATGAAATGGTCTGTTATATCGCTATGTAGAATATACATGTACATTTACAATAATTCTCCATAAATTAAGTTTATAATAAGGTTTAAAATCTATAGTCCTCCCCCGATAAAAGGAAACATCCATCAAATATTTATTTTAATCATAGCATTGAATAAAAATAGATAAGATACACACATGTAGAACTAGCTAGATATTTGTATACATGTAATTTTTATCATACCTGTACTTTTCAGGGACACAGCGGGACAGGAAAGGTTTCGCACAATCACAACAGCCTACTACCGTGGGGCTATGGTAAGGTCTATGTTTAGAAAAAGCAATTTACATGTACAATCTGTTAACTACTGTGGGGCTATGGTAATGTTTTCTATTAGACTCTATATCTATTAAAACCAACTACATGTACAATCTGTTAACTAATGTGGGGCTATGGTTATGTTGTCTTTATCTATAAAAACCAACTACATTTACAATCTGTTAACTACTGTGGGGCTATGGTAATGTTGTCTATATCTATAAAAACCAACTACATTTACAATCTGTTAACTACTGTGGGGCTATTGTAATGTTGTCTATATCTATAAAAACCAACTACATGTACAATCTGTTAACTACTATGGGGCTATGGTAATGTTGTCTATATCTATAAAAACCAACTACATGTACAATCTGTTAACCACTGTGGGGCTATGGTAATGTTGTCTATATCTATAAAAACCAACTACATGTACAATCTGTTAACTACTGTGGGGCTATGGAAATGTTGTCTATATCTATAAAAACCAACTACATGTACAATCTGTTAACTACTGTGGGGCTATGGTAAGGTCTATGTTTAGAAAAACAATTACATGTACAATCTGTTAACCACTGTGGGGCTATGGTAATGTTGTCTATATCTATAAAAAACAACTACATGTACAATCTGTTAACCACTGTGGGGCTATGGTAATGTTGTCTATATCTATAAAAACCAACTACATGTACAATCTGTTAACTACTGTGGGGCTATGGTAATGTTGTCTATATCTATAAAAACCAACTACATGTACAATCTGTTAACTACTGTGGGGATATGGTAATGTTGTCTATATCTATAAAAACCAACTACATGTACAATCTGTTAACTACTGTGGGGCTATGGTAAGGTCTATGTTTAGAAAAACAACTACATGTACAATCTGTTAACCACTGTGGGGCTATGGTAATGTTGTCTATACATGTGTATCTATAAAAACCAACTACATGTACAATCTGTTAACTTCTGTGGGGCTATGGTAATGTTGTCTATATCTATAAAAACCAACTACATTTACAATCTGTTAACTACTGTGGGGCTATGGTTATGTTGTCTATATCTATAAAAACCAACTACATGTACAATCTGTTAAATCTGTTAACTACTGTGGGGCTATGGTAATGTTGTCTATATCTATAAAAACCAACTACATTTACAATCTGTTAACTACTGTGGGGCTATGGTAATGTTGTCTTTATCTATAAAAACCAACTACATTTACAATCTGTTAACTACTGTGGGGCTATGGTAATGTTGTCTATATCTATAAAAACCAACTACATGTACAATCTGTTAACTACTGTGTGGCTATGGTAATGTTGTCTATATCTATAAAAACCAACTACATGTACAATCTGTTAACAACTGTGGGGCTATGTTAATGTTGTCTATATCTATAAAAACCAACTACATGTACAATCTGTTAACTACTGTGGGGCTATGGTAATGTTGTCTATATCTATAAAAACCAACTACATGTACAATCTGTTAACTACTGTGGGGCTATGGTTATGTTGTTTATATCTATAAAAACCAACTACATGTACAATCTGTTAACTACTGTGGGGCTATGGTAATGTTGTCTATATCTGTAAAAACCAACTACATGTACAATCTGTTAACTACTGTGGGGCTATGGAAATGTTGTCTATATCTATAAAAACCAACTACATGTACAATCTGTTAATTACTGTGGGGCTATGGTTATGTTGTCTTTATCTATAAAAACCAACTACATTTACAATCTGTTAACTACTGTGGGGCTATGGTAATGTTGTCTATATCTATAAAAACCAACTACATGTACAATCTGTTAACTACTGTGGGGCTATTGTAATGTTGTCTATATCTATAAAAACCAACTACATGTACAATCTGTTAACTACTGTGGGGCTATGGTTATGTTGTCTATATCTATAAAAACCAACTACATGTACAATCTGTTAACTACTGTGGGGCTATGGTAATGTTGTCTATATCTATAAAAACCAACTACATGTACAATCTGTTAACTACTGTGGGGCTATGGTAATGTTGTCTTCTGTCTTTATCTACATGTATAAAAACCAACTTCATCGTAACATGTACAGTCTGTTTAACAATAAGATACATTCCATTACACAGAAGACAAAAATTCATATTTTCAAGTATTGAAAATGAAGTTGGCAGTACAATATTCATTTTAATTTTGTGGTTTTAAGAAGCAAGCTGAGTACGTTACACTATGATGTTGAAAGTTAATAGGATGCTATGGTACAAATAACATAAATTGTTTTAGGAATGATTTTAATGCAAACAATTCTGTCTCAGTATATTGAATATTGAAAAAAAAAAATGAATTTCCATACATGTATATATGATTTTCCCTTTTCATATATCATGATTTAGAATGTTATGTATTGTAAACATACATTGTGCGTTTGTATCTATTATCTGACAGTTCCGTCAATAATTCCACTAATTATATTTTGTAGGGTATAATGCTTGTGTATGATATCACAAATGAAAAATCCTTTGAGAACATCAGAAATTGGATACGGAATATAGAGGAGGTATTTATGTTTATGTGTGAAGCTTATTAGCTATTTTCAAAAACCAGAGTTACTTCTCATTTGAGACGGTATCTGACGTAGACTGATTATGACGTCATCAAATTCTATAGAAACAGTTCTGAAAGTCTGGGAAATGATGGTATAAAATCGACGTTACCATACAATTTTCATGACCTCATAATGGTTTTACGTCAGATACCGTCTGTAAGGGGAACAAATCTGTATTCCGCAAAGACTCAATACTCAAGGTTTGACAAACAACTTATGAAAAACTGAATATTATTATTATTTAATACTCTATGATTATCAAACATTTTTATGTACACTATGGAAGGTATTGTACTAGTACAAGTCTATGACCAAAAAAAAATCTCATAAGTCATATTGCATAAGATGTTGAAGTGTGGGTGTTCATATTCCTATCATTCAAGGAAGAGAGATAAGACTTTTCATTATAACGCCTGATACAGATTCATTCTGCTATCATATTTTACATTAGCATATTTTACTGTTTATGTTTAATGCTATTGTACAATCCATTTTAACTTTGTTATAAGTACCCTTTAGGTTTAGTGATAATGTATGCTACTATTTCAGCATGCCTCACAAGATGTAGAGAAGATGATCCTAGGCAATAAATGTGACATGAACGATAAGAGGGTCGTGTCAAAGGAAAAAGGAGAAAGTGTAGGCACATTTTTGCTTGAAATAATAATTGAAAGGACTGTTATGCTCAGATACATTTTCATGGATATTTTAGCATTACATAATTCTTACATGTCATATATTAGATTTTGAAAATGGATGAAAAGCTTACCAATAATTTATTCAATGGGTACAAATACAAATATGAACCCCAAAATAGTTGAAGTCATATTTTGTAATCATTCTGCAGGAGAAAAATTTCTTATTGTACAAATTTTAGTCACAACCTTATATTATTTGCTGATAGATAAAATAACTTTTTGGTGGCCTATGAAAGAAAATTTTCAAAAAGAGGGTGTAGGAAAAAAAAAATCAATGAAAAAGCTTCGTCATATTCATAATGTAAAAATTGAATTGACTAGAATATTGATTTGTTGATTTTACAGCTTGCAATAGAACATGGTATTAAGTTTATGGAGACTAGTGCTAAGGCTAGCATCAATGTTGAAGAAGCATTTTTCACACTGGCCAGAGATATCAAGGCAAAGATGGATAAAAAACTTGTAAGATTTATATAATAACTTGTCATATTTCCTTATATCATGAATATTCACGCAGATAAGTAGAGATGCCATTCTATAGTGTTAAGTACCCAAAACATACATGTCTGGTCCATGCTGCAAATCAGTTCTTAAATGATGTCATTGAATTTGAAGGCGTTTAACATTTACGTCATGTATTAGTATCTGTAATGCAAATTTCTATAGTGTGAACTTTGTAATACAGATGTAAACATTAACATGGTTAGGGTATGATAAACTGTATATGTGCTTATTTGCGCCGGGGGAAAATTTGGCAATTAACACATCAAGACGGTAGTCCTGTCACTGATTACTTAACTCAGGTTTTTGTTACTATTACAGGAAAATTCAAATGTACAAAGTAAAGGTAGTGGTGGACAGCAATTGACAAATAAACCTCCAGCCAAAAAATCAGGTTGGAGGTGTACAATCCTGTGAAATAACGGGAAGAATTATGTGACAAATTGTACTATGTGATATGAACCTCCTGCTTCATCGATGGTATAATCACTTCATCATAGAGATCATCCAGGTGTTCGTACTACTGGTGCTGGGGGTCACCTGGCCGTATTACTACGTAGATTGGAACATGATCTGAGAGATTCCATGAGATCACACTGAAGTCTCAGGATAACGTGCTGTCATTGTTAATTGATAGAATACTATTTTGATGAAAATTTGTTGCATCCAAACGTACAAAATACTATATTCAGTGTTTATTTTACAGAAAGTATAAATTATTTTGAGGATAACAGTGTTGTTTACAGAATTCTTTACATATTTGAGGGAAGGTTGGATTCCGTATGTCATTCAGATTATCTACAAATTTGACAATGTATTTCACTTTTAATTTTAAATGAAATATGATAACTTCATGAATTTTCACTTTCATCCGTCACTTTAGAAAACCAGATGTTTTCATTTTGATCATGATTTTCACCATAAGTTGTTTCATACATGGATTGTTGGTACAAACTTTCCTGGTAAGTGATAGATAAAGACCAATTTGAGTGGACATTGTCTGTTACCAATTCTACCTTAATATTCCCACCTCTATACTTATTTGTAGCTCACAATAAGTTATGTGTACCATGTATGTTTTACTTACTTCTCACTTTAGTTACAAATAATTTCCAGTGATATGATTATTATGTTTGGTTTCTCCAGATCCAATAATGAAAATTTCATAACCTTAAGATAACAAGTTCCTGAATACACGTATGTGCAATAACTTGTATAGCCATATTAATAACTGGAGAATCAGTTTGTAAAGTTTTTCTTTGTAATGTTAAGGCTACAATGTAGAATAAATTCAATGCTCCACAAAATTCAACATGCCCAGAGTATGTTACAAAATCTTGTTAGATGAAGGTTTTTGAGTTATCATGTATAAAGAGTTTGAGATAATCCTTAGCTTTATGTGGAAAATCTTAAATTATTGTACATAGCTTTCCAAATTTTGAAGGATCAGAGATTAGAAGCCGTAATTATATAAAAAAAAATTGTATATACATGTACATTTCTGTAAATCTATATGATTATGGACTTCAAGAAGTAGAAAGTTGTCAGAATAATTGAATGATTTTACCTTATTATGTAATATAACTTTGATATCCTGTTGGGTTTTGTAATGAAAGTTGTCAAATTGTTAAGACTTAGGGTACACATATGCTATAGTGTTGGGCAATCGGAAACTAAATCATAATCGATAATCGGAAGGGCATAATCGATTATAATCGAAAAATTCCTATCTCTTTAATTTTTAATCCATAATTAATTGAAATTAGGCACGGTCCATTTGATATTCAAGGGGGGGGGGGGGGGGGGCTTGGTTTTTTTTTTTTTTTTGAAAAAAATAATTTTGCTCTGAATTTTGATGAAAAAAATAAATTTGCTTATGGTGTGACAGAAAAAAATAATCTTGCTCTTACAAGTAATCTGAATTTGAAGAATAACCATAAAATTCCCTTAAAATTCATGAAAATTTTTCGGCTCGCTTCGATCGCCACAGTTTTCAATTTATATAAATTTTTTTGGCTCGCTTCGCTCGCCATACTTTTCTTCTTTAATGGCAAGTTCATATTTAAATTAAGAATATCAAATGTATGTATGTGACTGAACAAAAGGGGCTTCCTTAAATGCTTTAATACATATATACATGTATTACCATAGAATCTAAAAATTATATACAATCTTGGAAGGAGAATTTAATTAAGTTTTTCACTATAGTTTACATTTCTAAATTCAAAAATTTGTCTAGGAGACCCTACCCTCAGGCCCTCTTACATGTTACATGACCTTGTACATGTTGTATACATTTTGTTACTGAAAATTATATCACATTGTTAAAACCTTTTTTTCTCTCAGTTTAGAAGTGAATATAAGGTTACATAAAAATTTAGTAATGTTTAGAGCAATTTAATTAAAAACGAAGGATTTCTGTTGAAAAAACACAAGCATTCTTAATACCGGGTATACACATCAGTCGTTAGAAAAAAAAATTTCCTTGCTCCAACTTTGCAAAAAAAAATAATTTTACCCCGGTTCGGGGTGAAAAAATAATCTTGCTCCGACCAAAAACCCAAGCCCCCCCCCCCCAGAATATCAAATGGACCGTGCCTTAGGACCAAATAATTAAATCTGAGTATTCTACTTTGTGAATATCATCTTAAAGAGTTTATTTTACACCTTTACATTGCCTCTACAAGGTTATGAACATCACTGATGAGACAAATAAATTTTCAAAGGACAATATGCCATGATTAAGCCCCCCCCCCCCCCCCCCCCCCCCCCCCCCCCCGATTACTTTTCATTTATAATGTATTATATATTTATAAATGTTTGATATAAATGTAAAAGTAAATTTGATTGATAGAATATGAAAAATTACTTGATGCAATAAAGTTATAACGTTACGTAGTCCACAAAACACCTGGGTTAGATAGGGTTCGGGACAGAGGAAATTAGGAAATTTGGTGTTAGAACCACAATATCAATTCTATTATCTAAGTAATCCAGGCAGGAATATAAGTTTTTGAAGGTGTTTTTGTTATTTTTGTCCTCAGGAGGGTCATGTAACCTGCACTTGCATCCGTCAATGACTTTCGCATTGCGCGATTTCTAAAACCAAAATACCGAAACGGACAGAAAAATACGGAAAATTCGGAAATCGGCGATGTCGGAGACAATCGAGTTTGATTTTCAACATCGATTAGTAACATCGCTGGCCATTCAGCGACCGACAATCGATTGTCGGCGATAATCGTTACATCACTACTTATGCATTAAAAGCCATGCTTTGCTCAGTATTTTTAGACAGGACTTAAATTGTAAGGAAATTATTTTTACATATACATATTTATATATCCAAAACCAAATACTCTTTCATTCAGATGTGGAAAAATCTAATGAATAAGGTGTAGTATTTCATAAGATTTAATGAGTAACAAAAATTTGTGGCAAATATATGCGACTTTCATGTCCAGCCCTTGTCTGAATGGTCATCATAAAGTATAAGCAGTATGCCAATAGATCATGTGTGTAGAAACACCAAATAATAGGAGTTATACAGTCTGCACTCTTGGGATCTTTGATTTTAGATTCTGCTGATTTCATGAAGTTGGCCAAGACTTGTTAAGGTCTCTTTACAATTTGAAAAAAATGAATGTATATGTATAAGTATAGCTAGAAATTGATAATGATTGTTTCCAAAGATATGGCAAGGGATGAAATTGCAAATGCACCATAGTTTAGTATTTTAATAGTAGTTTCTCATTTTCTGATTATTTTTGAGACAGATTTTAATTTTTGTCAGAAGCTGAAGCACCAGATTTGCAGACATTCAGCACTACTTGATTATTTCATGCATGTGCAGGGATTAATCTACCTCTGCGTCCTGCGTCTCTGATGCATAAAAATCACCCAGGACGCATTGATTCCTGATGGCTGCATCCCACAGTACGCATTATTCACTTTCGTATAATACGTTTTAGTTCATAATTTGCATAAATCTTTCAAAGTCGAGAAAATATATTGGCTGTATAAATGTTCATTATAATCGATCTGACATATTCTGACCTCTCTCTTAAATTGAACAAAAGGTTGACCATGTCCGTAAAATTGTATGAGAAATCTTTGCGGAGCAAAATTTTTGGATATAGAAGTTATGCCCTGTTCACACGAATGTGCATTAAATCTAATTCACATTAGATTTGATGCGCTTTATTCTAATGCGAATTTGATTCGCATTGCGTTCACACGACAGATTCTAATGCGCATTAGATTTTGGTACATTTGTACTGAGAGTTGTATACTTTGGATAGTAAAAAAGTCGAATGCATGCCTTTTCTCAAAATAATTTACCTCTTTGTAAGTTAAGCTAATGCATGCATAGCATGACATCATTTTGACATAAGATGACGTCATAATACAATGTTACACTCCGTCAGTCAATAAGAGACGTAGTACAGTGTCCATTGTGAATGAAATCGAGTATCTTCACCTTTTATTCTATGTTTCGAGGTCCAAGGGTGATTAAAAGTGCCCAGTTATGATGTAAACGTATTTTAGAATTCTTGTTAATCATATACGCATGCGCCAGATTTAATGCGAATTAGATTCGCTTTGCGTTCACACGGCAAAATCTAATGCGCATTAAATCTAATGCGAATAAAACTAATGCGCATTAGATTCTCCGTGTGAACGCAGCTAAAATCTAATGCGCATTAAATTTGATTTAATGCGCATTAAACCCGTCGTGTAAACAGGGCATTATATCAAGGACTGTTTTTAAATCCTAGTCTAGTCCTAGTCCTAGTCTAACTTCTCATCTTTCGGATTTAGATGAGCAATACTTCCATGGTAAACTTTGCAGGACATTATATGAATCTACAATTGAAATTGTTTAATTCACACCGGTACATAATTGGTTTGTTTGGACAAGGTTTTATAATACATATATGTACAAATTCTCGCTTGCGTAAATAAAACAACTAAATAATCAATCAATTACTTCATTCAAATTTGACTAATTAATTGAAGTTTGAGAGAAAGACTTTTTATTTCTAATAAAAAATTTTCTGAAACATGATAATCTGGCAGACATAAAATGCTGCGAACCAGTCATCATACTTGTATTTGCGAATTTAAGACGCCATGAAAAAAGGGTTTACGCACAGTACTTGTAGTTACAGGGCAATGGAGAAGTAACATTTTGAGAAGACAGCAAGATATTACTTCTCTGTTGGGCTGTAACTATACTACTTTGGACGCATTAATATCTGTTTGGACGCATTGTTTTGGCTCGGGGCCCATTGGTTAAATATCATCGGGTCCAGAGGACCCATTTAGATCAAATTGTAGATTAATCTCTGCATGTGTAACGTTTATTGTAGACTTATTGATATCATCATCAGTATGTACCAAATCACCAAAATGTTTTCATGGTACAATTATTTGTCAAGCAATGTTTTTATAATGGTTGTCACTGTAGAGAAACAATGCTATCAAATCATGCTAACACCAATCTGTCTCTGTGCTAATGTATGACTGTTTTTATGTGTGTGGTGTGTGTGGTTAATGTGTAATGATATGCAAGGTGAACATGTCTCATATTACGTGGAAAATGAGAGTCAGTTTGCTTTATGTAAAAGAGGATTATGATTTATGCAATACATTTATAGATCATTTGTTGATTAGCGTTAAGCTTAATGCTTTCAATACGTATTAATATTTCATCAAGTCACTGCTGTGTTTGGGAAGCCTATAAGTCACAGATACTTTAATGTGGTGTTGATTTCTGTACCGGGTCTATAATAATTGTGTTCTTTCATCTGTGATTTGGGGTAACTGGATTTAACAAACTTTGTATTTTTATTTTGGATGCTATCAATTTTGCAGAATTTTTCAAGGTAATTTCAGTCTAGCATAGTCTATCTAATGTTGATGCATAACAAATTAACATGTGCAAGATAGGAAAATGCTTTTTAACTTACTATATTTAAATTTTGCTACTAATTCTAAGATAAGCACATGCTTCCATACTATTATTCACATCATATTTATAACATAAATGTAAATAATAATTATTAAGCTTTATGTCATGTGATAGTGACCAGTATTGTCAGTTTACCACATGTACACATCAATCAGCTGGACTTGTTTCTCATAATTGGAACTACAATGACCAGAATATTGTGCAAAAATGGGGCACATTCATGGGACAAAGGCTCTCAAAACTCACTTGGAATTCAGTCATTTCCTTTGATTAATCTTTAGTCAAGAGGGTACATGTATCCTCTATTTATTTTATACTATATATGGAAGTAAAGCTTGTCTAAATGACCTCATTCCTCAGCTTCTTAAAGATACTGTAGTTTTATTAGCGAATGATAAGGTGGTTGTTGACCAAAATGTCCCACTTTGGCCTCTTACTAACTTTTTTTTCTAACAAACAAGCTTCCTGCTGTACCAGTTCTTCCTTATTTATTGTTTTTGTCTTTGTTATATCTTGTTATCATAAGAAGGAATCATTTGTTGACTTCTAAAGGAAGTACATGTAAATCATGAACTTTGCTATCTATTACAGTGGTTTGATTGTAAATTGTGTGTCTTGTTGACCAGTACATGCATATTTGAATCATTGAAAAATTGTCGGCATTTGTATTAAATCATCTTTAAATCTAATACTGATTTCATATTATTTGATGAGTTTGAATGAACATGGACATAAATGTTCATACTGATGATAGAATAGTACTTGGTTATTCCTGCTTTGCTACTATGGTACTTTTATGTCAAATGAATACATTATTAGGTGCTTATTATTTTGCTAGGATTACTTCCAAGGTCATTTTAAGTACAAAATGTACTTTTACTTTTTCTCACCTTACCTATCCTCTTCGTGCCCACTGTCACATAAATCCCCGAAATTTCCGCACAAATGGAGGGTTGGCCTCCTGCCGTGTGCTCACTGTATCTTGGGTTTCCGTAATCAAGAAGTTTTTACTCTACCTAGTGATTAGCCATGTAGAAACCCCCTAAACCAAGAGGGCCAGTGGTTTTCTGTAGGGGTAACCTTCCCTTAGCCACAGTTTCCAGATATTTGAAGGCGCCGGAGATTCGCCACTGCCACTCGGCTGCATAAGCATTTCCAGGGCCACCTCGGGGAGGTGTGGCATGCGACTTGCTGCCAGAACCTACTTGAGGCAGTACACGAGGTTTTGGCAGTGAGACCTAGTGGCATTGGAAACGCCCTTCGAGGCCAGACCAGCATTTGATCCCACTTTTACTTTAGATGTCAATAATTCAGTCAAAGTGCCAATTTCCATAGAAATGACCCATGGCAAGAAAGGTTTAACCTGTTTGGAACAAAAATAATTATTGATTTCGAGGTCAGCAGTTCAAAACTATTGCGAAGTGAAGTTGAAGTCTTCAAATATTAGTGAAGCACAATTTGGATGTATGCATACATACAAGGTACAGATTGAGTTGGGTCATTCAGTCAAAGACACTGGAAAGGAAAACCTTGTGCAATATATATATCTAAGATGATAATTCAAAGACCCAATTCTAAAAGAAACTTGAGGATTTATGGTCAATTGTTATAAAGAAAGACCTACAAGGGCTCTGTTTGGCAAATGCATTTCAGACTTTTCAGTTGGAAACACCCAATTGATTTTCCTGAACGTCACTGGAAGCATGTAGTTCTCGTACAAGTATTAGACTGCCACTGTTCTGATTAAGAAATGTACACAGTACACATTTGTGTATCTGAAATATATTCATGATCAATGTGCATATGACCTATATTCCCCTTTTGTTATTTGGTCATGGTTGAAATATTAGTAGCTGAGTTATGCCCCTTTGTAGCTGTTGAGGGACTTTGAATCACTTGCCTTACAAATAGAATACATTTTATCTGTTGACTTAATGTTTATTCAATATTCAATTGTTCAAAATTCAATGGGAAACAAGTCAGTATTACAGCAGAAGGAGAACATTTTAAAATATCATTATAATACATGTACCTTTGAATGATTCATATCAAGTAGAATGAAATGCATCTCAGTATAAGGTGTGAACACATTCTGAGAAATAAAGATAAAAGTTTGTTCTTTCACTGTGGTTAACAGTACCTTACTTTACACCCTGATTACATATGAATTCAACTAGATTTAACCTGGGTGAACTTAAAGGCGATTCTGAGTTACAACAGTTTTCAACAATTTCCTCCCAAAAGTGGTAATATTGTATAAAATGACATTTGACTCACAATTCAATGATTTTGAAAGGATTTTTAGAATATTTCTCGACTGAATCCACTGTCTTTTTAAGTTTATAAAAAATTGGCCATACTATAAGAACCTGCAATTACATTTCCAAGAAATGAAAATTAGGTTCAACAAAAATAACTGATTTCACAGTAAATTAAATGATCAAATTAATGTATCAAGACAATTTAAAATAAGTATGAGGTTCAATTTGAAATTTCTAACACGATGAAAATATGCAGTGTCATATGAAAATTTATTTTCCTGAGTTCAGTAGGAGTTGAACGTTAGAAATGAAAATTTGAGAAAAATAATCTCTTGCAAAAAAATCTCCTTATTACATTGTATCAATAGCTGATTCTTTGGAAAAATGCTGGCCCATACAACAATCAAAGGAAAATGTAACAACCCCCAATCCCCTTCAACATCAAGAAAGATTATTTGAATGAATGAAGATTTGAGCATCAACAAGTTTTAAGCAACACATTTATATTTAGCCTGATGCTCATAGTCAAACCATATAAACCATATGGAAACAGGAGTAACAATGACAACCTATAAACTACATAACTGACAAACTGATATTGCTGACATGTTCAATGTTCTCTTTCCATAGCATGAGATACATGTACTTATTACAGCCTACTAAGCTTTAACCACATATATGTATGAGCTCATATTAATTGTAAGACTGTTTTATTATTACAGCCTACTAAGCTTTAACCACATATATGTATGAGCTCATATTAATTATAAGACTGTTTTATTATTACAGCCTACTAAGCTTTAACCACATATATGTATGAGTTCATATTAATTGTAAGACTGTTTTATTATTACAGCCTACTAAGCTTTAACCACATATATGTATGAGTTCATATTAATTGTAAGACTGTTATATTATTACAGCCTACTAAGCTTTAACCACATATACATGTATGTATGAGCTCATATTAATTATAAGACTGTTTTATTATTACAGCCTACTAAGCTTTAACCACATATATGTATGAGCTCATATTAATTATAAGACTTTTATTATTACAGCCTACTAAGCTTTAACCACATATATGTATGAGCTCAATATTACTTATAAGACTGTTCAATACATTTACATGAAAACAAAAGTAAGAAAATAAAATATGTATGTGTAACACTATGGTGCTTGGGAGAAATTTCAACAAATGAGAAATGCATGTGTCATACAACTTCCTCTACTCAAAATATAAGAATATAGGTACAGTTGTATATAGAAATACAGGAAGTGAGTGAAGCAAGCAGAAATTTTTCATAGGACACTTTTGTCAGAAATTGTTGCAAGTTGTAATTTATATATGATCGAGTTTAGATGATGTAAAAGCAATTTTTTGACATTTGAACCCAGAATATAAGAATTATAGAACAAATTTCTCAAATATAGGTCTTTCATAGGTTCCTATATTTTATATAGGAATTATAGGGCAGCTATGACCCATGAAAATAACTTTAGGTCAAGGTCACTTTTGTCAAATGAGGAGGCTTACTTATTTATCTTAACCATTTCCTACAGTTGTTACAGACAGGACAGAAATAATATTCCTCTTATCATTTATTTGACACAATGAAAATAAATGCTGTACAATATTGTAATGTAATAAATAAATCAAATCTAACCATAAACAAAAAGCATGCTTATATATGATGGTACATAGCTCTTGTCAAGCGTTGTGCTGTACAAATACTCCAATATGATTTATTTTCTACAACAATTGTATATCACTTATCACTAACAAGCTGTAATATTATCACTTATCACTAACAAGCACACTTAGTGTCCTGTTGTGTGGCAGGCTTTGAGGATTCCTCTTCAGGAAGTTTAATACTAGAGTTCCCTTCTTGGGCCCCAGATCGATTCTCTCCCATATCTATGGTGTGTAGTCCTGAGTTGGGAGATGTCTCGTATAACTTGATCAACTGCTGAGCAACTTCTAAAAACGCTTCCTCAATCCCTGTAAAACACACGTACACATTTAATACCTGAAAATATTGATGGGAACAGAAATAATAATTGTTGGGTATGATTTGACCTTGGATACAACCTTGACCCTAATTTATGTGTATATCAAACTAAATCATGATATCTATTTATATGCTTGTATTAAGCTTCTAAAATAAATAATTACAATTTTATCGTTGCATACATTACCATAAAGTACCAAACAGAAATCTGTGTACAAAAGGTTATATCGATACCTATATTTTTTAGAGCTGATGTCTCGTGGAATAGAGCTCCTATAGACTCTGCATATTCCTGTGCTTCCTTAACGGACACTTCTCTGTTGTCAGACAGGTCACATTTATTACCAATCAAACACATCACTGAAAATATAAACAAAGAATATTTATCATCTCCAAACAGGTCTATAATCTTCAACAAATATGACCACTATATGATATAAGGGAGTGATTTTGTGTTAATTTTTTTTGCCACTCTTATAATGTGAGATATGAGTACAGATATACATTTACATTTTATCCAGCCGTGACAAATGTCGAGGCAGCTAACATCATAGCTCGGGATGTTAGCGGTGTTGGTTGTGGGGACAAAAACTTTAACTAGGGCTACATCTTATGAAGTATATGGTGTAGAGCTTTGATATTTCACATGTAGATTCCACATGATCAGGCCTTCCATATTGGATATCAACTTTTGACCTAGTGACTTTGTCCTTGGAGTTTGATCTACTTTAAAAAATCTTTATCCTAGGATATATCTCGTGAACTATCAAGGGTAGGGCTTCAATATTTCACATGTAGATTCCTCATGACCAGACCTTTCATTTGGAACCAAGTGACCTGGACCTTGGAGTTTGACCTACTTTTTCATCCTTAACCTGATCATACCTTGATTTTTCACATGCACATTTCTTGTAAAAAGACCTTTTCATTGGTACCAAAATTTTAGACCTTGGAGATTGACCAATCTTTGAAAAACCTTGGACATGACTTTTGAAAAATAGGTGATATGTGCTTTCATATTATACTGGTGTATTTCTTATGATAAGAACTTTCTATTATTTAAACTTTGTGACCTTGACCTTCTTTGGTGAGAAACACCCAAAAGCAGGGGATCATAGTTCACTGAATTTGCATGTTTTTATAGACATAAAATTCTTACAATTTTACATTCAAAAATATTTACTTCATATTACTTACCTATTGGATTATCAACATTTCTCTTAAGTTCTGAAATGTATAATATTGACTCGTTTATCAAATAACATATATCTAACAAATCATCTAAATAAATTATACATTCACCATTCACACACTATAATTACCGGTAGCTGATTAGGACTATGCATCATATTATAAAATCAATTGCAATCATTACTGCAGATCTATTATTCTTTTATAACTTGTTATCAGTGGGGACAATGCTTTGAATGTCCTCTCAATTGCTTCCTCTATGAAAATACATGTACATAAACCATTGAAACCATACCTACCACTAACCCATTCTTTGATATCATAAAATGTATCAGCTGATGTCATGTCATATATCAGCATGGCTGCATTGGCTTTCCTGTAGTACATGGGGGCCTTAAAAAGTTAAATCATACATCAGAGATACATGTATTATACAAGTCAAGAAATTTGTTGTGAAAAGACAAATTCGATTTGCATTTACAAATTACATGCTGGTCACCAGTCTCATACACGTATTGTAAAAAGCCTTGAAAAACGAAATCTTTCATTCTACAAACCACTAGCTTATTCAATTGTAAAATTTTCAAAAATATCGAGTAGACATAATATGTGAAGATAAATTTTACCATAGATCTGAATCTTTCTTGACCAGCTGTATCCCAGACTTGTAATTTGACTCTGTAATTATTCACGGTTCTGAAATAAAAAATAAGCTTAAAATGCATCAAAGATGCAAAGTGCCGAGTTGCAAAACTTGAATATAAGTAAAATATACATGATTTGAATATGGTCTCGACAGATGGGAAACATTATTAGCATGTTTCAGGTTGATCCACATTCATATATAATTCAGAAACCATTTTCAATTAACAAGTCCTATGAATTTGACCTTTGATCTCTTGACCCCAAAATTAATAGGAAACATTTCTGGCAAGTTACATGATAATAGGTGCAATACAGGCTCAAATTCAGTCGGGAAACCATTTTTGATCATCTTAGTCCTGTGACCTTGACCTTTGAACCCCAAAATTGATAGTGGTCATCCTTGATCCATGGGAAACATTTCTGGCAAGCTTCATGATTATAATTGCAATACAGGCTGAAATATGGTCCGGAAACCACTTTCAATCATCGGAGTCCTGTGACCTTGACCTTTGACCTTTTGACCCCAAAATCAATAGGGGTCATTCTTGATTCATGGGAATCATTATTGGCAAGTTTCATGACTTTAGGTGCAATACAGGCTAAAATATGGCCAGGAAACCATTTCAAATCATCAGAGTCCTGTGACCTTGACCTTTGACCTTTTGACCCCAAAATCAAAAGTGGTCATTTTCTATTCACAGGAAACATTTCTGGCCAGTTACATGATTATAGGTGCAATACAGGCTGAAATATGGTCCGAAAACCAATTTCAATCAACAGAGTCCTGTGACCTTGACCTTTGACCTTTTGACCCCAAAATCAATAGGCCTCATCCTTGATTCAAGGGAAACATTTCTGGCAAGTTTCATGACTTTAGGTGCAATACAGGCTAAAATATGGCCAGGAAACCATTTTCAATCATCAGAGTCCTGTGACCTTGACCTTTGACCTTTTGACCCCAAAATCAAAAGTGGTCATTTTCTATTCACAGGAAACATTTCTGGCAAGTTACATGATTATAGGTGCAATACAGGCTGAAATATGGTCCGAAAACCAATTTCAATCAAAAAAGTCCTGTGACCTTGACCTTTGACCTTTTGACCCCAAAATCAATAGGCATCATCCTTGATTCAAGGGAAACATTTCAGGCAAGTTTCATGGTTATAGGTGCAATACAGGCTGAAATATGGTCCGGAAACCATTTTCAATCATCTGAGTCCTGTGACCTTGACCTTTGACCTTTTGACCCCAAAATCAATAGGCCTCATCCTTGATTCAAGGGAAACATTTCTGTCAAGTTTCATGATTATAGGTAAAATACAGGCTGAAATATGGTCCGGAAACCATTTTCAATCATCTGAGTCCTGTGACCTTGACCTTTGACCTTTTGACCCCAAAATCAATAGGCCTCATCCTTGATTCAAGGGAAACATTTCTGGCAAGTTTCATGATTATAGGTGCAATACAGGCTGAAATATGGTCCGGAAACCATTTTCAATCATCTGAGTCCTGTGACCTTGACCTTTGACCTTTTGACCCCAAAATCAATAGGGCTCATCCTTGACTAATGGTGAGTAAGTGTATGAAGTTTCATTGTTATAGCCTCTTTCGTAGTTGACTTATAGTCCGGAAACCAATTGTTGACGCCATCCCGCCCGCCCGCCCGCCCGCCCAGACGCCCGCCCAACCGCCCGCCCGCCCGCCCGTCTCACATCAAATTAAGAGCCGAGTTTTGCAACTCGGCTAAAAATCAAATAAATTTTAAAGGATAATGAGATAATATTTTATTGTTACATGTACATATTTCCAAATAAATAAAATATTTCTTTACAATCTTGTGCAAAGATTAGTTCCTTTTTGTGCAAATTCAATGGGAAAACATATATCATTGGTGTGATTGATTGATGAAGCAAGATTATCATGATTATATTGTTTTAAACTTTTGATTTTAAAAGAGTTAGATTTTATAATGAAATGTTTTAAATTAACTACATGTATCTATTTTTAACTAACAATTTATATGTGAAAAATGAAGCTCCAATGGTAGGACTGACTGCCTTGCTGAACATGCCTCCTACATATCTGATCACCACACTTGTTTTACCAACAGCTGTAAACCAGAATACAAATTTTAATCATTATACATATACTTCAATTACACAAAAAATAACCTTACATAGTATTTACTAAAAGGAATTGACATCATTTTGTGTTAAGAAGTAATGCAAATACCTTTCAATTTAAACTTTATTTATTTTACAACTTTACAACGTAAAACATCCCTTTAATGAGTGTACATGTACTACTGGTGTCAGATTAGTTTCCGGACGATTTGAAGGTTTTTCGTGGATATTCCTCTGTTCTGTTATGGAAAACATTCAAATTTCTCTCAAATAATGCTTTGCCCTTCCCACAGATACTCATTTTGCAGACCACTGGAATAGCTTAATTCTGAATACCTGATTTTAAAGCTGTCAATCTCTCAATTCCAGCCTAAACTGGATGATTTTTTAATATTGTTTTCTTCAATCTTTTCTACAAATGACTGTGTAAAAATAATCTTGGAAATATCAAATAGTATCAAAACTTATCAAATCATGTAGATTAAAAAAAGATGGTTCTTAGCGACTTCCCTTTGGGCGTGATATTAAACGGCCAGGGGGAAGTCGCTAAGAACCATCTTTTTAAAACAGGGAAGAATGAAGTGAAAAGGTGGGATTACAAAGCAACTAAGATGCAAAATTTTGTTATGATTATTCAAATTCTACATTTAAAAATATACAAAATTGTCTAAAAATTATACAAAAAAAAGTTCCTTCAAAGAAGTTGAAAAGGACGACTGTCCGGAAATTGTTACTGTCCGGAAACTGTTACTGTCCGGAAACTGTTCTGACACCAGCACATATTCAGCTGAGAGGGGGATATAACTTTTTCCTCCTTTATATAATGAAGCCTCTGTTATTCAGTTCAAGAACTAAAATGAAAAAGTCAAGATCAGATATCATCAATGAAACGGAGGCAAAGGTGACATCATTTGCCCATTTTACTTACCCTGGGTACCTAGAACAACAACTTTTGCTTCGATTGTATTCATCTTTTCCACAATAAGAGATAATGAGTGTATCAAACCATATTTAGAGTCTGATTTCAGAAGCTCAGTTTTTCAATACAAAGCGAAAGTTCATTCGCCATTTTGAAGATCACGTGATTTTATTTGGTCGCTCGTATCGAACAGTTGCTTTTCGCTCCATACATAGTCCTTTGCTGCACTACATTCAATTTTCTCTACATAATGTAGTAAACAATAACATGTACTTCAATATTTCGCCCGTCCCAAGTAGCTTCAATTTTTCGCCCGTCCCACACGTGTCAAACAAAATAATCTGAACAAACCTAATAACTAATATTATCTGTCTAAACCCCGTCGCTTGAAACCTGACTTTTCATTTAAACTTGTCACCAAAACATTGGAGGTATACACCTTTCCACCGACCCTCCAATGGCGTTTGACCACGAATTTTATTATTATAATTATTATTTTTTCATTATGACTCCTAGACCCAGCTGCTAAATTTTGACGGAAAAGTCATTAGAAACTGAGAGTCTCCGAGATCTGTGGTGGAAGACAATCATCAATGATTTTGACATCAATATTTGCGCCGAGTTATGCGGACTTACAGAAGCAGAGCTATTTATGGTACCCTTGGGCCGCCATACCTCTTATGTTGTGAAATATCTTTCATGTTAACAAATTTTCGTTTAATTCGTGATTCCGCCGTTCTGTACAACCGACTTTGCCGGTCATCCTAGTGTCTGCCATCGTCGGACCTCCATATACATATGATACTGACTTTAATATTTATCACATAAGGCCATACCAAATTAATAAAATGTTCTTTGGATTTTCTTGTGAAAAAAAGGGTGCGAGCGGGCGAAAATATAATTATTATATTTTTCTTTTAAGTATTGCATTTTTTAAGGTGCGAGCGATTGAAATAATTTTATTTTGACATAGTTTACCATAGTAATACATTTATGATGTTTTCCGTACTCATAAAAGAATTCCCATAGGAATCTGGTGACTAGGAAGCCTAGCACATAGCAGTACGGAAAAGATTTTTGAACATTCTCCCTCCTTGACTTTCAGTGCCAAGTATATTGGACAACAAATTTGCTGCCAACAAAATTTTTCAAATACAAGTAGTATCGTTTTCTTCGAAATTTGCTAAATCTGAGATTTCTAGAAGCTTTAAGATTTGCAGAAATCAGAACCGACCCTAAAAAATTCGTGAGCCAGAAATTTCAGGGTGCGGGCGAGCATTTTATTTTTATAATATTATTTTTTGAATTTTGAAAAATATGGTGCGGGAAATCCAAAGAACATTTAATTAATTTGGTATGGCCTAAATGTAAATATTACACTTCTTGTATGTATTGTGGTTTTTTTTTTTTTTTTTTTTTTTTTTTGGTTTTGTTGTTGTTGTTGTTTTTTTCTCCTTTTGCATAATTGTTTATGCCAAAAGTTTATGTATATATCCAAAATGATTGACTGATATTTATTTTGATATTGTTCATATCATATAATCTCATGTAATGAGGAAATAAAGAATGAATGAATGAACATTAAACTTAAAAAAAAAAAACTAAGAAAAATGGCAACATCTTTTTTGGGCATCGTAAATGGAGAAATTCATAGATAGGTATATGGTAAAAGAAATTATTTTTGCTTAAATTGACAGTGTTCCATGCACGATTGACATCATACTAACAGTATTTACATTTCTCAACTCACCAGGTAGGCTAGAGCTTGCTTTTATGTTTCGGACTTTCATGATAATAATAAACAAATAAGTAAAATCTTTTTAGGCAAAGGGATTCGATTCAGCAAACTTGTTAAAACATTCTAGAAATTTTACAGGAATCATTCTGCTCTCCTAGAGAACTTTGGACATTTTTAGCTTCAGAGATAGTGTCATTTTGAATTTCTGAGCCTTCAATCTATGTACACTTGATGGTCGAAATTGAATTGGTCAAAATGCAGATCAAACTGTAATCTAAACTTGCAAAAATAATAAATCGCATAGTTTTCTCCTTGAAGTCCTCAAAAGAACACTAAGCATGAAATTGGTTGTGTCGCCATCTTTCCCAGCATAGCCAACCGACCAATCGTATCGACAGGACTCCATGACAGGAACTGTACAAGAGTGAGTCCTGATCCCTTGTCCTATCTGAAGGATGATCGGACTTCTCAAGTGATCGATCTCGAGTTTGATTCAATGAGCAGGGTACGGACCGTTTCTTGTTTGCTCACACACTTTTTATATTCATTTGCATAGATTTTGTGTTACATAGGTCCCTGCATTTTAAGGTCTTATTTGTGATTTCACCTCACATTGAAAGACCTTTCGTTATAACTACAGCTGTACTATCTCAGGTGACCTGTCTAAAGTAGGAGGGTCGATCGTACGTAATATGCACCACCACGTCATTTGCTGCTCTGACACTAATGACCGTACAAAGTCGGCACCGTATGTACTTTGGTCTTTCTAGTTTATTTATTGTCATTCGTGTTTCATGTTTTGCAGAGTCCACTTTGTTTGTTGGACCTTTTGATGATGTTGGTTTTTGTGTCTCGCTGTCCCCTGTTGTTGGTTGTTTTGTTTGATGTTCGTCGTTTGAGATTAGTTATAACGTCTGCTACAATATTTTCATTGAACAACCACAATCATTACTTCATGAATATTGAGGATGCATTTCGCATGATGGAGCTGTCGTCAGTTCTTCCTGAATCACTCAACAAAGGCATCCTATGGTATTGTATGAAACTACAATTTTCACCATGTGCTGTAATAATTTTAAAATCTGTACGATGATATTCCATGGTGTCCACAAGTCCTAGTGGTGACCTTGACCTTCAAATCAGTATAATGTTCCCTGCCAACAAAAAGCAACTCATATATTGAAAAACAACCCATAGAATTGATCACTTATGGAATCTTGGAAAGGTTTTTCTATTGCCAATTATGACCTTGACCTTGAAAATCAAGAGCAGACTTTCTCTCACAAGGGTAACACACACTAAAAAGTTTGCTGTACTTTTCCGAAAGAAATCCAACTTCTGCAGGTTTTCCAAATACATCCACTTACACGTTTTTCTTCTCAGACATGAAATATTTTTCCCTCATGGGCATCTTGCGCTTGTACTTCCTGAGATATCTGACTCCTAAGAGTGTCAGTAAGGTATTTATATCATATAAACTTGAGACATTTTTAAATAATAAACCGTGTACAACCTCTCACCATAGACAGCTAGGACAAACTTTGGATACACAGCCAATTGTGCCTCATATGAAATTCATGTGAAATTTACATGAACTTTACATGAAAGTTCACATGAAATTTATGTGAAACGAGCACGAACATGAAATTTACATGAAATTTTTCACATGAAATTCATGTGAAGATTTTTACATGGGTGTTATGTGAATTCAGTTTCCTGTGAAGGTCACTCAGAAAAATTTATGTGAAATTCATGTGAAGGAAATTTATGTGAAATTCATGTGAAATATTTTTCACATGAATCTTATGTGAAATTTATATGAATTTTATGTGAAATTTCACGTGAAATTTACATGATGCTCATTTCATATGAATTTCATGTGAGGCACAATTGGCTGTGTATTCCAATAAAAATAATTCAGTGTCAACAAGTTTTTTTTATGGTATGTCTGCTTATTGTCATGACATTTGTCCCTTAAGCTTGAAAATCAATGGGTATCAACTGTTCACAGTGGGAAACTCAAAACTTGAAGTAATACATGACAAACCTCATCTAAAAGCAGCATGTTATCAAGACAGCAAAAATCAGTGACAAGTTCTACATGTAGGGTACAAAAAGGAAATCAAATCCTTTAAATTGAAAAGTAGGTCAATTACGGAAAATGACAACTGGTGTATCCCATGTACAAGTTTGCTGCATTTAAAATGCACTTATGCATTTTGAAAGGATCGCTATAAAAGTCGAAATTCTTCAAGCTGAAAAGTAGGTCAAGGACAACTTTTAACCAGAAGTCTCTGACGAGACTGTAGCTCTCCTGGTTGTTTTTTTCTAAAACATTAATTTCCTTTCTTTTTTTTTTAAACCAAGACCATAGGGAGCAGGTGCTCTAACAAAATTATAAGTAGCATGACAAAACTATATACCCATTAGACTGCAACTATAATAGCACTCATATAATTCATAATATCCAAGATAAAGTATTTCAAAAAAGAATGCCACACCAATTTTCCAAGATCCTAGGGGCCAAGGGCTGCTAGCTCAAATGAACTATCGATGAGACATCAAGACTACAGATCCATAATATTGGATAAAGAATTAACTCCCCATCATTAATAGCTCTAAATGGGTAGAGAGCACAACTATATAGGAAAAAATTACCACACCCATTTTCAAAGACCCTGGGGGTATAGGGCTAAAACAAAATATCAGGCGCACAACTAGACCACAGACCAATCATTGCAAAAAGAATTAATTCTACATCATTTATAGTGTCAGAGGAGTTGCAAGCACAAGATTACATTGACTTATATAGGAGAAAATGACCACACCCATTTCTGAGACCCTAAGGGTCAGGGGCTAAAACATAATATCAGGTGCACAACTAGACCAGAGACTCATCATATTGCAATAAGAATTTAGTCTCCATCATTTATAGTGTCAGAGGAGTTGCGAGCACAAGATTACATAGAGTTATATAGGAGAAAATGACCACACCCATTTCTAAGACCCTTGGGGTCAGGGGCTCAAACAAAATATCAGGTGCACAACCAGACCACAGACCCAACACATTACAAAAAGAATTAAGTCTCCATCATTTATAGTGTCAGAGGAGTTGCGAGCACAAGATTACATAGAGTTATATAGGAGAAAATGACCACACCCATTTCTAAGACCCATGGAGGTCAGGGGCTCAAACAAAATATCAGGTGAACAACTAGACCACAAACCCATCAAATTGTATAAAGAATTTAGTCTCCATGATTTATAGTGTCAGAGGAGTTGAGAGCACAAGATTGCATAGCATTATATATGAGAAAATGACCACACCCATTTCTGAGACCCTGGGGGTCAGGGGCTTAAGCAAAATATCAGGTGCACAACTATACTACAGATCCATCATATTGCAAAAAGAATTAAGTCACCATCATTTATAGTGTCAGAGGAGTTGAGAGCACAAGATTACATAGAGTTATATAGGAGAAAATGACCACACCCATTTCTAAGACCCTGGGGGTCAGGGGCTCAAACAAAATATCAGGTGCACAACAAGACCACAGACCCATCATATTGCAAAAAAGATTTAAGTCTCCATCATTAATAGTGTCAGAGGAGTTGCGAACACAAGATTACATAGAGTTATATAGGAGGAAATGACCACACCCATTTCTAAGACCCTGGGGGTCAGGGGCTCAAACAAAATATCAGTTGCACAACAAGACCACAGACCTATCATATTGCAAAAAGAATTATGTCTCTATCATTTATAGTGTCAGAAGAGTTGTCCGGACAAGATTACATAGAATTTAATGACCACGCCCATTTTCTAAGACCCTGGGGGTCAGGGACTGAAACTAAATGTCAGGTGCACAACTAGACCTTGGACCAAGTAAAATGCAAAAAGAATTAACTTTCTATCTTTAACAGTTTCAGAGGAGTTGTCCGGACAAGAATTGTTTACGGACAGACGGATGGACAGACGGATGGACAGACGGATGGACGCCGGACGAAGGGTGATCGCATAAGCTCGACTGGTCTGAGACCAGTAGAGCTAAAAATTTGACTGAAGATCCTTCGAATTTGCAACTTTTGTAATATGAGCTTTCATACTTTGTTTAATATTGGCATATGCATGCCAAAAAAGTAGAACAAGATCAATGTAGGAAAATTTAACAATAAAACACCGCTAAAGACGGTATGGCCGGATTGCAAAGTAAGTTTTTATCGCTAACTGGGTCAAGGTCACCAGGTCAAATATTACAGCATACATTGAGAGGTCTTGTCAGAGGCAACCTACATGTATAACATAAAGTTTCTACTGCATGCAGTTCCTTAGATTTTGCTTAAACCAGGAACTTTAACCAAAGTCTTTAACTAGGTCAAAGTCCAACGTCAAGGTCACTAGGTCCAATGTTACGGCATTAATTGAAAGGTCTCATCATGGGCAACCTAAATGTATAATATAAAGTTTCTACTGCATACAGTTCCTTAGATTTTGCTTAAACCAGAAACTTTAACCAAAATCTTTAACTAGGTCAAAGTCCAAGGCCAAGGTCACTAGGTCCAATGTTACGGCATAAATTGAAAGGTCTGGTCATGGGCAACCTACATGTATAATATAAAGTTTCTACTGCATACAGTTCCATAGATTTTGCTTAAACCAGGAACTTTAACCAAAATCTTTAACTAGGTCAAAGTCCAAGGTCAAGGTCACTAGGTTAAATGTTACAGCATAAATTGAAAGGTCTTGTCATGGGGAACCTTCATGTATAATATAAAGTTTCTACTGCATATAGTTCCTTAGATTTTGCCTCAACCAGAAACTTTAACCAAAATGTTGACGGCAGACGGACAGACGGACGGACGGACGGACGGACGGACGGACGGACAGACGGACATCGTCAATCCATAGACCGGAATTGCACTCCGGCCAACAAAAATGCATCTAGTGTGCAAGTTTTGTTCATGAACTATGCATTTAAATTTTGCTCAATTTTGGCAATAAAAACCTTAGGTCACTTAGACATTAGTACTCACTTAGACATTAGCACTCTGTCTAATTCTGAGCCTACCCAAGCTACTTTACCAAGTCATTCAACATATAAATGAAGGTCAGATGCAGCACTGGACGCATTTGTCCATCTTGGTATCCAGAGATGAATCACTTGCCAAGTTTGGTTACTGTAGCAACAGTATTTTGTCAAATAATGAGCTACCCATAACTTCTTAACTAGATACAAATGTCAGGGAGTATAGCATAAGCTCACTAAAATCCCATGAATGAGCTTAATTTTAAGGGTTATAAAGTAATAATGGCAAAGTATTTTCTACACATTAATGAAATACATGTATAAAGGTAACGTTTAAAGATGACTTATTTATTTGAAAACAACAAATCAACAATTGAATAACCTGCACACATGACAATATGGGAAAAATAATGCATTGCTGGGAAGGCTGTAAAGTTTTGAATACATGCAAAGTATAAAATGTAACAGAGTAAACTTTTTCATAAAAATTGTAGTTTTCTTTAATTGGCTTGGAATCTATAGATTTTCTTTACTTAAATTTATAATTTAATTGATTTAACAAGAACATTAAGGCTTACTTAGATATCTGAAGGACTGAAGAAATTCACAAAGCCAAAATTCAAGCACAAAAAGTCCTTTTAATAATGAGATATTCTCACTTTAATTTCAAAGCCACTCAGTCTAAGATACATGTAACTGCTTTATCATCACAGTGTCAAATGCCCTCGAGCAGCAGCTTCTCATTTCTAGTACATGTATAAATTAATTCAATAATAATAAATAAGATGTCGCTTAACTGGTGCTTCAAGTCTGTTACATGTATTATTTACACAGGTGCCCTATACATGTAACATTTAATCAGGTGTACTCTGTTAGCCTTGTGTATTCCTTTTATACATGTATGTGAATCTCAAGTTCTATCCTAACATCCGGTCACAGTATCAAATATTCATCAAATTTAAAACTCACTTTTTCAAGTGAAATCGATCTGCATTTTGATTTTACATATCAATATGATTAAATACTATAAGAGGTTTATTTGCCATGACTTGATGCTATAATTCCTGTACATGAATGGTTTGTACTGGTATTTCTGTAGGTACTCTGTGTTCTATATGACCATTCCTCTGATGTCCATACTCAAACTTGATTCTTAGTTCTCCTATACGAGATTTTGGCAGTATATCAGGTATCCATTCAATGATAAATGGGGTAGGTTCTTTCTGATCTGAAGATGTGGTTCCTACAAAATTAAAAGATTTTCATATTTAATAAGGCATAAAACAAAAAATCCTATCATATTTTCCAATTTAAAATCTCCAGCAGTTGTGAAATAGGTGGCTAATACATTAATCTAAGGCTGTGAAAAGCTGGAAGTTCAGTCTAAACCTAATTCAAATGCAATGTCGCTATAACATCGAATTTCATTAGTTGTTTGCTCCTTAGTTAAGGCAGTAAAACGAGAACACACTTGGCTTTGACATTGCTAACGTCACATTTCGCCTTATATTCACAAAAATATAGTTTGCATTAGAATGGGAATAACTAGATACAGACGTAATGTTTGCGGATGGTAAATGCTGATTTTACGGTGTAAACATCTGTTTGCCACTGTAAAATCAGCATTTACCATCCACTAACATATACTCAGAAAAGGGAGAGGGCTTTACATAATATTGGTAACTTATTGCCCAATCCCTTTTCGTTTTATTGACATAAAATATGTTTAAACAGTCAGAAGCTAGTTACTCCCTAAAAATAGCACAAAAATAAAACACCCCTTCAGACGGTATGGCCGGATTGCAAAGTAAGTTTTTGTCACCAACTGGGTCAAGGTCACTCGGTCAAAATATTATAGCATACATTGAGAGGTCTCGCCAGAGGCAACCTACATGTATAACATTAAGTTTCTACTGCATACAGTTCCTTAGATTTTGCTTAAACCAGAGAAACTTTAACCATTATCAAAGTCCAAGGTCAAGGTCACTAGGTCAAATGTTACGGCATAAATTGAAAGGTCTTGTCATGGGCAAGCTTCATCTGTAATATAAAGTTTCTACTGCATACAGCTCCTTAGATTTTGCCTCAACCAGGAACTTTAATCAACATCTTTAAGTAGGTCAAAGTCCAAGGTCAAGGTGACTAGGTCAAATGTTACCGCATAAATTGAAAGGTCTTGTGATGGGCAAGCTTCATGTATAATATAAGGTTTCTGCTGCATTCAGTTCCATAGATTTTGCCTAAACCAGAAACTTTAACCAAAATCTTTAACTAGGTCAAGGTCACTAGGTCAAATGTTATGGCCTTGTCATGGGCAACCTAAATGTATAATATAAGGTTTCTACTGCATACAGTTCCATAGATTTTGCTTCAACCAGAAACTTTGACCAAAATCTTTAACTAGGTCAAAGTCCAAGGTCAAGGTGACTAGGTCAAATGTTACGGCATAAATTGAAAGGTCTCGTCATAGACAAGCTTCATGCATAATATAAAGTTTCTACTGCATATAGTTCCTTAGATTTTGCCTCAACCAGAAACTTTAACCAAAATGTTGACGGCAGACGGACGGACGGACAGACGGACATCGTCAATCTATAGACCGGAATTGCTTTGCAATCCGGCCAACAAAGCATACCATGAATACAAACAGTGAAGCAAACTTCCTCAGTGCAGTAACTTACCAACTTTGAGGTAGGTTTTAAGTTCAAAGGGTCTAATTGGCATGGGATTCTTTCCTTTCAGGGATTCCTCTACATTCTCTACTTCTACTCTGGGGATTTCATAAAGGTCATATGTACCATCTCTGTTCTCTACAAAGTTCCTGGTAATGTCCAGTGACATCTATAACACAGTAATGCAAGTCAGATGCAAGAACCAAAAATAAATTTTAATGGTGCTTTTTTCCATGTTAACTCTTATACAATGTAAGTTATCTTATCCATAGGCTAAGTGTCACAACATAATTGAAATAGAAAATAACCCAATTGAACAAATGCATAGTTATGGTGAGCATATGCTTGAACATTAGAGTACTAAACTTACATCAAAAGCTTAATACATGTATGTGAAAAAGAGATCTGTCAAAAGGTGCTTTATCTTAATAAAAAAAGACTTTTGAGATAAAAATTGATAAAATGGCTTTTTTTTACTTCTGTAGTAAGGTGTGTAGGCAATAAGATTTAGTGAACAGGAAAATAAATCTCACCTCTGGTGTATCAAATATCTGCTTTACATGTAATATACTTGATATATGCCATGTATATTTGGTAAAAGTTCCCAGTGGTAAAGCATCTTTCCTCAGGAATCCAGTGGTAAAGTTAGGGAGACGTTTCTTCTTACTTCCCGCAGAAATTCGTTGTTGTAAACAGTCAAAGAACATCTGAGGTGCATGGAAAACTAGGGGATCTGGATTGCCTAGGAAAACAATACAAAATTTTTGATGATAATAAACCATAAACGGCTAAAGGCGGTAAGGCCGGATTGCAAAAGTGTTTGTATTAGATGACGTATACATTTTGGCACAGACAGAAAGGTCAAAGGTCATTAAAATACTATTGCACAATGAAAAAAAGCTATGGTCATAAGGAATCTAAATGTGAAATATCAAAGCCCTACCCCTTATAGTTAAAAAGTAGGTCAAAGATCAATGTCAAGGTCATTTGATCAAAAGTCATGATATCAAATATCTTATAGTTCAAAAGAGGTAGGGTTTTGATATTTTACATATGGATTCCTCATGACCAGAACTTCCATTTGATATCATGACTTTTGACCTAGTGACCTTGACAGGTCAAAGGTCAATGTCACTAGGTCAAAAGTCATGATATCAAATGGAAGTTCTGGTCATGAGGAATCCATTTGTAAAATATCAAAACCCTACCTCTTATAGTTCAAAAGTAGGTCAAAGGTCAATGTCAAGGTCACTAGGTCAAAACTCATGATATCAAATAAAATATCTGGCCATAAAGAGTCTGCATGTGAAATTTCAAAGCCATAGCATCTATAGTTCATGAGATATAACCCAGATTTATTATTTTTAAAAGTAGGTCAATCTCCAAGGTCAGGTCACAAGGTCAAAACTTTTGGTACCCATGGTAAGGTCTTGTGACAAGGAATACATATGTGAAATATAAAAGCCCTATCATTCACCATTCAAAAGTTATGGCCAAGGTTAAAGTTTTTAAAAAGTAGGTCAAACTCCAAGGTCAAGGTCACAAGGTAAAAATTTTTGGTATCCATGGAAAGGTCTTGTCACAAGAAAAGCACAAGTGAAATATGAAAGCCCTATAACTTACCATTCAAAAGCTATGGCCAAGGTTAAAGTTTTTCAAAAGTCGGTCAAACTCCAAGGTCAAGGTCACAAGGTAAATAATTTTGGCATCCATGGAAAGGTCTTGTCACAAGAAACGCACAAGTGAAATATGAAAGCCCTATCACTTACCATTCAAAAGCTATGGCCAAGGTTGAAGTTTTTCAAAAGTAGGTCAAACTCCAAGGTCAAGGTCACTAGGTCAAAATTTGTTGCGGTTTTGATTCGTCTCATCATGGTCTATCACCATGTCAAGTTTCAAGTTCCAAACAGTTTTCTCTCAACGGACTTAAACGCAACACTTTAACCAAAATGTTGACGCACTGACGGACGGACAGACGGACTTTGCCATTTCATAGACCGGATTTTGCTTCGCAATCCGGCCAATAAAACTAGGAATTTTGATAAATGGATCAATCCTACATGTATATATAACAAGAGGAGTTTGCCTACTTTCTGCATAATGCAACTTAATGGAGACAATGGTAGGTAAATCATCAATACAAAGTTTCTGTAAATTCATATTTACTTGCAAGCTGATTCATTGATTGTTTTGTTTAAACTGTGCTGTTTTGTTTAGAAGTATCCATTTAAACATCTAAAAAGTTTTGTAAACCTTAGGTTAATAGTAAATAGTGTAACAGCATCTTTGCATTGAATGAAATTCTACACTTTCTTACCATCAAACTGGTAATGCATTGTTTGATTGATTCTCTCTGTAACACTACCTAACCATTGATGAAAAGTAATACTGGAAGATTCATCCACAGGTAGATTAGGGGCTGTTGAAGCTGTAAACGATAAGTAAAATCAAATAAATAATAAAACCTAGGCAACACTAAGTGTAGCATCCCCTCCCACAGCATGTAAATCAATGTACTCACTCGGGCTGTATACAAGGATTTTAACCATTTCCAATTTGTGACCTTGACCTATGAACGTGAAAATCAATAGGGCACTTCCTTCTGTCACGAGCAAGAAGTGTGTGAAGTTTGGAAAAGATTTTCAAGGTCATAGGTCAAAGTCACAGATTGGAAATAGTTAAAAATCATTGTGGAAATGGATAAAATCCATGTATACAGCCTAGAAGGTGCAGTTTTGATTGGATCTTTTCGAAACTTCATACACTTCTTGCGGGTTCTTCCTCTTGCCAAAAGGAATAAGCAAATGAAGTTTGGTCAAGATTCAATCAAAACTGTGTCATTTGACCTTGAAAATCAATAGGAATCTTCCCCTTGCCATAAGGAATAAACATGAAGTTTGGTCAAGATTCGATCAAAACTGTGTCCTCTGGGCTGTATACAAGAATTTTAGCCATTTCTAATCTGTGACCTTGACCTTTGACTATACTTATACAGTGTAATGATCTTACCAGATGCTGCCTTTTTAGCACCAGGTGTGGCTCTGCTTTGACTTTGTTTATTGGGACTAGGTTTCTTAGGACTGACTGGAGAGGGTAAGTTACCCTCCTGTAGAGTGAGTAGAGCATTACTGGCTTGTACTGAAATAAATACAACAGTGTCAAATAAACATCCTTTATGTATGCTATCTACTGGTATCATTTTTCAATTTTAAGACCTCTCTTCTACATGTATATTAAGTTGCCATAGATGCTTTATAGTTTCAAATAAATAAATTTTATTGAAATCATAAAACATAAAGATAAACATTACTTTGTCTTTTCTACAAGGAAAAGGTATTTGCATATTATAAAAAAATCCAGGCAATTTCAAAACCTTGACTTGTACAACTGACCCTTTTGATCATGCTTAAATTTGAGAAAATTGATTACTTCAAAATGCAAATTTCATATTTGACTGAGGTTTGAGGCTTATTTGTCAGAGGTAAAAACATTGTCACTTAATGAAATTTAACCCCGTTTCCAGCAATCAATAGGGTCAATTTGCTAAATACATCATATTAAGAATAACTGAAGTCCATGGGCCATAAAGTACATAAAACATTTTGCCTATCAGTAGCAATCTCCTTTCTTCATTCATTCATTGATATTGCAATCTTTTATTGTGTTAAGGGGTATGGACAAACTGTTATTCGCCATATTGGATTTTCTGTAGTGTATTATTGAAAACCTTTCCTTACACTGAGCCATAACTCCAACTTTATTTATTTTAACCCCAAGTATTCTCTACCTCAATAGCTACATTTTCCCATCTTTTCTACGGAAAATTACACTAATATTTAACATTAGAAAACTTTTTAATTCATGCATCAAATTGCACAGCTGCACCTCAGAAGAATTTGTGAATATTACTATACCTTACCTTAAACATTACATCGATTCTGTATCTACAAACATTTGTCCTTCAAATTTGCGTACATGGTCTCATAATCTTATAAACCTCGTGTTGATACAATATGGGGTCGTTTCGAACACAAGTTATTATGGTTAGCCATTTTCACATGCCGATCCACCCCAACATTGTTAGAAAAAATAAAAGATTTTAAACTTCCTTGGGTAATTCACTAGAATTTCGATTGTTTGCGAGATTCATTTATTAATTATTTATATATTAGAAAAGTTGGATAGTTTTGTGAATTATTGGTGATAAATTACACATGTGCAACATTTGGGGATCTGCCTCTGAATTCCTTTCTATGTTGATATGGCTACTAGCCAATGAAGATACCTTGCATTTTGAGAAAGTATGATCAAAATTGCAGGACAAATGTTTGTAGACATATGATCATAGTAATGTTAGGTAGGTTTACATATTAATCATGAATTCTGCAGACCTGTAGCTGTGCAGTTCGTTGCACTAAGTTCAAATGGTCGTCGTGAAATATATTGATGTAGTTTTTGCTCAGAATGATGGGAAAATGAAGATGTTGAGGTACAGAAAACTAAGTGTTAAAATTGGAGTCTTAATTCTGCAGAACGGCAGATTTTCAAGTATGCTTCATGTCAAATCCAATATGGCTGATAAACTTTTGTCCATACCCCTTACAAAGTTTACGAAAAGTGCCGGATTGCCGGAGATCTCCGGTGGATTTTTGAAATGTCCGACAGTTTCTGGTTCCCAGCCGGACAAAATGTACGATGATTTTTTGTTCCAACATAGTAACATATCATTTTCCTTTAAACATATACAATATTTGATTTTCAATAAAGACATTTAAGTCCATGTAAAATTTGTTTATGAATGGCCACAATATATCGGTAATGCTTACATGCCCACGTATTCACATTTGAAAATGAATTCTACAGAAAACTGTATCGATATTGTACCCAATGACAATATAGAGATACTGACCAGGCGCCGTATACATGTAGTAACGTGTCACGGATATGTAAATAATGTTAATGAGTACTACATCTTGTAATTTTTTTTAGTTCCTATATACATACTTTTCATTCTCTATCAGATTTTTTTTCTATAAATACAAACAGCAAATTTGTAATTAATCATTTGTAATTATCCGGTAATTTTTAGCTTTGTCCGGTAGATTTGAAGAAATTTCATAAAACTACAGGACAAATGTCCTGTGGATTTTTGGTCTCATTCGTAAACTCTGTCCTAAAGTTCCAATGATATAGGAGGCATTGCAATGATAAGGTATTATACCAAAAGCCCAAGGGCCATGTCCACATGTAACTTTTATATCAAACAATCTCCTTTCTTCATTCACATCTACAGTTTACTATCTTTCATTGTGCATAATTATTGAAATTCTTCATGAGTTCAGGAAGAGCAGTCATGGCTAACTGCTTTTCATAGACATAGATACAAGCTAATTCCCAGTTGCCCTTTCCCCAAACTTTGTTGTGGAGCTATAATGTTAAATCTACTGTGTATAATTAGAAATCTTCAGATAGTGAGCATGTTATAAAATAAGAAATATTTGTACATTATAGTGCAGTACCTAGTGTATCATCTTTTTTGTGTTTTTTAGCAGGAGGTCCTAGGATACTGTCTGTAACTACCACCTCAAGGGTTGTCTGGTCTGACGGGTCAAGGTTTCCATCTTGATATATGGTCACAATCTGTCTCTCTGGGGAAGGTGGCTCTTGTACTATAGGAACTAAAAGAGATTCCATTCAAAAATGGTTTGTAAGAAGGCTACCCCTATTATACTTTTCCCCAATGAGAGCTAGAATATATTTCATTGATATATATATATATTTAAATAACCTTGACCTTTGCATAATGATGCACAATTTCAGAATCTATCCAAGAACAAGAAACCGCTAAAGATAGTACTGTTGCACTACAAAGCAGCATCTTATCAAAACAAAAAAAAAACAAAAAAATTTAAGTTGAAATGTAGGTCAAAGAGACGAGATCAAAAGTCAACGCACCAACTGAAAGCTCTAATTATAAAGAATTATAAAGAGCATACATGTACATGAACAAGCTCAAAGCACACATGTACAAAGCAATATTCCTATCAGATCAATAAAGTATATTTTGTAAAATAAGATCAAAGAAAATTACAATGTACACAAAAACAAATGAGTCTACACGCTGTTCTAAATGTTTTTACCATTCATATCCAGGTTTATATAAAAATCAAATTCTTCCGTCAGTTTCTCGTCACTAGAAAAGGCACACACACAAGCGTAGAAATGAACACATCTCTTGTAAATCTCATCCTTGGATCCAGGTTTATTCTGAAATAATTCATAATATTCAATGTGAAAATTTATTAAGTACATGTAATGTGCAAACAGATTATTGATATAAACTATACATTGGAAAATAAGATTCCATGAAAAATGCAGCATAAACAATAAATATGCTTTATTTTCATGCATAAGATTGAGAAAAACTCCCTAAAAACAAAATACAAAGCATTCAAACAGTCTGCCTGTTTTACATTTTTTCACAGAAATAAACTGCATATTACTGTCCAAATGAGAGAAAGAAATATCTTGTGCATAAACATATTTATTTCAATGACAATCAATTTTAGAAACCTGAAAGCAAAAATTTTTTTCAGCCACTAGCCTGAAGATAAATTTAACTAGTTTTTTTGGTATAGTTTCTTAAAGAATTTCTACTAGCCCATCAAAGATTTTGGTAGCCTTGGGCGTTGGGCTAGTGAGTTTTGGGAAAAAGTGAATTATGAATTTGAAATACTTTTAGTGATCAACATTCTACTATTGGGGACATTTAGGTCATCACTAACTAAAGCAGCATTAATACATATGATTGTCCCCTCAGAAATCATTTCTCAATAGTATTATTGTATCAAATTATGCTTTACAGATGCAACTGGCAGTTTGCATCTAAGAACACACTCATCGATACAAAACAAGCTTTAAAAATAATAATGAATATTATATTTGTATTACATGTACTACCTTGAATGCCCTACAAGTACACTGAAACTTGCGCTCTGGTTGAGCTCTGTTCCTTGTAGTTTCAAAGAAAGAGAAATGAAGAAATCCCAATGGCTGTTTAGGACTTGGTTTACACTTAACAACCATTATGTTTTTGGTTACTCGTTGCACTAATGGCCCGGAGGTTTCTGTTGCTAACAACCATATTGCTTGCTTCATGTCATTTGACACCTGTAATGAATTGAGCACAGAATTTTTGAGTGTAAGAGGTTGTGCTTCCTGCTCACATTCTATGGCAGACCTGATATGAAGACACGCCTCCTCCTGAATCCCTAGTTGATTATTTCTGCTACAACTATCTACATAACACCTAGCAGCTTGAGACAGAATGGCAGGGTCAACAACTGGTGCAGGGTTACCATCTAAATCCTGAACTAACGGAAGCTGAACAAAGCCCCTATAATCAGGACCTCTGTCACGTAGGCGTACTGAAAAAACCTGAACTGCAGAGCCAGTTATGATCTTCACAGCATCAGCACTATGGCCTTTCTTCTTTTCACGCTCTTTAAAAACCACGTCACAAGCCTTGTTTTTACAACTAATTCCTCGTGTCCCATTATATGTGCCACATTTTGGACATTTTCTTACTCCACGCAAGGTTGGTTTACCAAGATCTTCAAACAGAGTCTTCAGTTTATCAGGTGTTGTCATTCTGGGTTTGTCTGTAGAGAGGAATATTAGAATCAATACATCATACTACTACTAGACACTAGTGTTATACATCATGTGTATCATCAAACAAAATACGTTTGGTTTATAATCAATGACATGCAACTTGCAAGTGGATCAAATCTGGACTTTGTTTAAGATTTTATTTTGCTTGTGTAAAATTCAAAAAATAAATGACATTATTTTGACTTTTGTGTTAGTCATTAGAGGAGCATATAGCTGAACTGTCAACAAATTGAACTGTGACTGGATTTCCAAATGAAAGCTGAAACAAACGATTCAGCAGGTACAAAAACATGTCAATGATGTGAGATTCAAAATTTGGTGACATACTTTTCTTGTATTTCCTGTACATGCAATCATATGCTATAAAGTGGGGGGTTTTTTTTCGTTGATTTACTGTCCGCACGGCTCACTTCCGAAACTGGATAAACACAATTTTGACTACTTTATTATGAAAATTTTTTCATAAAACTATTACCATTAAATAGATCTCCCTTAGTCCTAAATTTTGGTTTATGGTCGTAGGTTTAGAGAATCAAATTAAATGGACAAAACTCCTTTTAGATGTGGCATTTTCAATGTTAATTTCAGACGGATATTGCCAAAAATTAGTACTGTGTCTACTTGTATGGGAAGCTTGCTGATGTCACTTTCTAATAATTTTTTCCTGAAACAGAATGATCTCACTGACGTAAAACCAGGCAAGACATTCATATCACTTGTATTCGCGAACTTAAGATGCCGCGAATAAAAACAGGTTTTAGTACTTAGGACCCATAAAATTCTGCTGGGACCCATTGTTATAGCTCAGGACATATTGGTCAAATGTCATCGGGTCCATAGGACCCATTTAGATCAAATTGTAGATTAATCTCTGGATAAGTATCAAGATCAATCCACATTCTTCATAAAAGCATCAATAAATTATAATTCACCCCACTGCATAACATAGTCTTATCACCTACCACAGTAGGACTTTTTTCTACTTTCTGTCTTGAACCTCCATTGCCAGATGGTACCAACAATGATTCATTCAGAAGCTTTACTCTTCTTATTGTAAGTAGAGTAAAACACCTGGATAATTCAGACTAGCTAATCTGGCGATGGAGATTCAAGACAGAAAGTAGAACATAGTCCCACTTTGGTCATGTTGGTAGAGGATTAGCCTATGTTATGAGATTTTGGGGGGCGAGTTATTGAAGTTTTTAGTAAGTACATGAACTGGCTCAATCCCATAATAAAAAAATACACCGCTAAAGACGGTATGGCCGGATTGCAAAGTAAGTTTTTGTCACTTATTGGGTCAAGGTCACTAGGTCAAATATTACGACATACATGTTAATTGAAAGGTCTTCTCTGAGGCAACCTACCTTATAATATTATGTTTCTACTATGTAAATAGTTCCTGAAATTTTGCTTCAACCAGAAACTTTACCAAAATCTTTAACTACGTCAAACTCCAAGGTCAAGGTCACTTGATCAAATGTTATGACATAAATTGAAAGGTCTTGTCATGTGGGCAACCTACATGAATAATGTAAAGTTTCTACTGCATACAGTTCCTTAGAATTTCCTTTGACCAGAAATTTTTCACTAGGTCAAAGTTCAAGGTCAAGGTCACTAGGTCAAATGCTATGGTATAAATTGAAAGGTCTTGTCACAGGCAACCTACATGTATAATATAAAGTTTCTAATGCAAACAGTTCCTGAAATTTTGCTTCAACCAGAAACTTTAACCAAAATCTTTAACTAGGTCAAAGTCCAAGGTCAAGGTCACTAGGTCAAATGTTAAGTCATAAATTGAAAGGACTTGTCATGGACAACCTTCATGTATAATATAAAATTTTTTCTGCATACAGTTCCTCAGATTTTGCTTCAACCAGAAACTTTAACCAAAATCTTTAA
This sequence comes from Pinctada fucata, assembly GCA_028142955.1. Taxonomy (NCBI): domain Eukaryota; kingdom Metazoa; phylum Mollusca; class Bivalvia; order Pterioida; family Pteriidae; genus Pinctada; species Pinctada fucata. The sequence goes on along the minus strand of AP027105.1, from coordinate 67,098,237 downwards.
CTAGGTCAAAGTCCACAGTCAAGGTCACTAGGTCAAATGTTAAGGCATAAAATGAAAGGTCTTGTCATGGGCAACCTTCATGTATAATATAATGTTTCTACTGCACAATGTTCCTCAGATTTTGCTTCAACCAGAAATTTTAACCAAAATCTTTATCTAGGTCAAAGTCCAAGGTCAAGGTCACTAGGTAAATTTAACCAAAATCTTAAACTAGGTCAAAGTCCAAGGTCACTAGGTCAATTGTTACAGCATAAATTGAAAGGTCTTGTCATGGGCAACCTTCATGTATAATATAAAGTTTCTACTGCATACAGTTCCTTAGATTTTGCTTCAACCAGAAACTTTAACCAAAATGTTGACGACAGACGGACGGACGATGTCAATCTATATACCGGAATTGCTTTGCAATCCGGCCAAAAAAAAACTTTGGAAAAAAACGTTTTATTTTTGAAAATTCTAGGATGTCTCCCTTATCTCTCTAGATCTTTGCTTGTCCAGGTTGTAGAAAATGGGACAGATAAAAAAAAGTTATTGCAGATTGCTAAGTAGTAAAATTTCTTACATCTGAAAAAAATCTTTGCTCTTCCTCAGTTTCTATATATATCGAAAATGTCCCTGTTATTATCATACAGGTATGTCATTATTATACAGGTACAGGTAACATCCGATAATCACTTTATTGAGTTTAATCCTATTGTTTGGCCACTTGAGAGCTTCCGACTGACAGCCACTCATGTGAAAGAGATTTAAATCTACCTTGCGGTCAGAAAGGTGTGAAGTAAATCTACTCAATACGGAGTGTATTTTCAAAAATGTCCATAGCTAGACGAGTCCCGTGACGCACTTTTGGAAATTTTTGTGCATCCAAACACTGAGGACTGAACAGAATCCAAAACTTATACCAAGATTTTTTGTCACTCTCCATGTCAACATAGTTTGGTTGCCCATAGGTCAATTACAGTCGCCAATGCGAGTGGGCGAGTGGGAAATTTACCCCCTGTCAGGGCTAAATCCAGCCCTTATCCTTGCAGCTCGTGCATAATTTGGTATGTATGTCTTAATCATGCCCGTGAAGTGTTTGGGTCGATCTAATCTCAATGGAAACTGAGGAGCTTCTTAACTTTTTGTCTAAGCACAGAGGTTGCGCTTAGACAAAAAGTAAAGCTTGTCAGTTTCCATTGAAAATTGGGTCGATCAGGGCCTTCTCTCTGAATAAACTTATAAATTGCTGGCAAGGGATTCCGGCGGGGGCCCTGTGGGGGGAGGGGTTTAAGGGTGTCAGTCAACAGCCACAGGCACCAGATTCCTAGAAAAAAAAATAAAACCACATCTTAAACTCCTGTTTCTCATTTCTTTACTCTCTCCTTAAGGCACGACAGCATTAATGTTTAAACACCACCACCCCCTCTTTGCCCCCTCAATATCGTAACTTTCAACATGATTTAAGCATAAAGCTACATATCATTATTTTCTACAGATATTTTTTTCATGGTCGGTACCTATTTACTTTACGTTATTCTTAGCATGCGCAGCCTGTTAGTTTGAGTTGTCATCCTTGCTGCTATAAAGTGTTGATTTCGACTCGATTAAAAACATGGGAGCTGTCATGCCTTGTAAAAGGATAAAGAGAAGAGAAAGAACGTGTTTATAGATGTGTAATAATTTTCTCTTTAGGAATCTGGTGCCTGTGTCAACAGCAGCATAATAGAACTGCAGTTGCCCGAATCGCCAAAGGGATTAAATAAATTCTTTCTTGAAATGAGCGTAGTATATGGTTTCTAGAGAATATATGATGAAATATCATGGGTGCCCTTAGCCAGTAGACTAGCGGAAAAAATCGGTGGCCACCCAAAGCCAACGGCAGACGACAACGTTTTCAATGGACACAATTCAAAATTTCAAAATATCAGCAGTCGCAAATATCTTGATTATCAATGGCGTACATTTACTCTATATTAACTCCAAAACAAATGTATATAAATACCTAATTATGAGTTAAACCACGGAGAAATTAGAGAAACGACGTTCTAGTCGGCCATGACAGCTTTCTGCTCATAACGCGGTCAAGACGAGCAACACGATTGGTTAAAAATAACACATGATCTGTACTGCTTCTTAATTGGTCGATTATGAACTCAAGTCATTTCGACTCATATTTCATTCCATCGCTCGAAGCTTCAGATGACAAATATTGACCAATACACTCGTACAAAATCGATAATTCAGAAAATCATCAACCGAAGGCATACAAAATCAGAATAAAACAGGAACCAAAGCAAACAATCAAAAACCTCCACCAAACGAAAAGAAGCGAACTTCTAATATTGTAGTGAGACCAGGTGCCCGGGAAGAGTCAGCATCTCCTGCTCTCATGTAACACCTGTCGCTTCAGTTCGACAGAAATATCGCATCTGGTTACTCCCATTTCAGAAGATACAAGTATATTCTGTGGTTGGATGGTTCAAATGGTCTAAGACAGAATGTCATCCACCATTCTGGACAATGTGACATCATAGTGTATGACGAGTTCCCCGTATAAACCGTAGAAGTTAACTACCTCATTGATTATGTTAATCGATCACAAACGTATCCCTGACTGAGAACACGCCTAGCCCTCAGAACAAAATCTGTATATTTGGTACTTAATCTGTCATATGTAAAGTATCGGCAGAAGGGATGTTGCTACTCGGAAAAGGAAAGTTCGTGATGCTGAAACCGAAGTCGATTGAAATATTTCTTCCAGAGGGAAGGGACGATACAAATAAAAAACACAAACACTCATTTACACAAACTTTCGGCTCCTTGGCCTTTATCAAGTGTAAAAACGACAAGTATACAATAAGACTAAGTGAAATCCATTCTTGCTCCTCTGGCGTTCATTGCAAAAAAATCTACCTACCTACCTACCTACCTACCTACCTACCTACCTACCTACCTACCTACCTACCTACCTACCTACCTACCTACCTACCTACCTACCTACCTACCTACCTACCTACCTACCTACCTACCTACCTACCTACCTACCTACCTACCTACCTACCTACCTACCTACCTACCTACCTACCTACCTACCTACCTACCTACCTACCTACCTACCTACCTACCTACCTACCTACCTACCTACCTACCTACCTACCTACCTACCTACCTACCTACCTACCTACCTACCTACCTACCTACCTACCTACCTACCTACCTACCTACCTACCTACCTACCTACCTACCTACCTACCTACCTACCTACCTACCTACCTACCTACCTACCTACCTACCTACCTACCTACCTACCTACCTACCTACCTACCTACCTACCTACCTACCTACCTACCTACCTACCTACCTACCTACCTACCTACCTACCTACCTACCTACCTACCTACCTACCTACCTACCTACCTACCTACCTACCTACCTACCTACCTACCTACCTACCTACCTACCTACCTACCTACCTACCTACCTACCTACCTACCTACCTACCTACCTACCTACCTACCTACCTACCTACCTACCTACCTACCTACCTACCTACCTACCTACCTACCTACCTACCTACCTACCTACCTACCTACCTACCTACCTACCTACCTACCTACCTACCTACCTACCTACCTACCTACCTACCTACCTACCTACCTACCTACCTACCTACCTACCTACCTACCTACCTACCTACCTACCTACCTACCTACCTACCTACCTACCTACCTACCTACCTACCTACCTACCTACCTACCTACCTACCTACCTACCTACCTACCTACCTACCTACCTACCTACCTACCTACCTACCTACCTACCTACCTACCTACCTACCTACCTACCTACCTACCTACCTACCTACCTACCTACCTACCTACCTACCTACCTACCTACCTACCTACCTACCTACCTACCTACCTACCTACCTACCTACCTACCTACCTACCTACCTACCTACCTACCTACCTACCTACCTACCTACCTACCTACCTACCTACCTACCTACCTACCTACCTACCTACCTACCTACCTACCTACCTACCTACCTACCTACCTACCTACCTACCTACCTACCTACCTACCTACCTACCTACCTACCTACCTACCTACCTACCTACCTACCTACCTACCTACCTACCTACCTAATCTTTTTAATCTACTTTGACTCAAAATACTTGTCGTTTTTACACTTAGTAAAGACCAAGGGGCCGAAAATTAGTGTAAACGAGTGTTTGTGTTTTTATTTGAAACTGAAGTCGTCACGTTTGTAATAGAGTGAGGTGTACATGTGACCATCAGCGTCGTAGGACAGCATTGTGTCAAAACAGGATGCTAAATCATTTGTCCCTATAGACTTTCTTTGACATCAAGCTCCGACGGATAGATTCTGCTAATTTTGGATTGTTGATGGACAGCGCATCGTCAATAATGTAAGTGAAGTTAAAGTCAGAAGCTAAGTATCTTTTCCCATAGCATGCTGTATGTCCCGATGCTTGTAGTCTTCTTTTTTTTTTTTTGTAATTTTAAGAGACAACTCCTCCAAAATTAGATGAACAATAACAAAATCTCACTTGCTCAAACCTACCCATTGAGATCCTTTTGCGGTCAAAATTTTGTCAGTACATGAATTAAACAAAATTCAAACTTTACTTTATCGATTTTACATGGCACAGATTTTCCGATGCACCCCTATTTAAAAAACTATAAAATCATTTTAGATATGCATGGACATTATGAAGGAGACTCAAAATACTTTGATATATGACATACATAGATAATTACGTTATCTGACATTTTCATTCAAACCCGGAAAAAATCGCTCGTCAGTCATCTTTTAATCATAAGTTGATAGTTTAATCAAGTTGAAAATAGCGTAAGGAATTCAAATACATATAATTTCCATGGTTTTCGGGGTTTTGTTTTGGTCCGTTTTGCAGTGAAAAATTTAAATTTCTTTTAGGCTGGACATCGCCCCCTTCTGAAATTCAAGATCCGCCACTGATGACTTTCATATTATGATTAAAAGATGACTGGCGAGTGGCATTGTCAATGTTGTGACGAAACTAGAGAACAGAGCAACCTCAGCAAGCTAGTCCGACTGGTCCAAGCGCGGATCCAGAGGGGGGGTCGGGGGGGGGGGGGGGTCCGGAACCCCCCCCCCCCCCCCCTGGAATTTTCGAAACATTGCTAATTTTTTGTTGTTAATATGCATATTTCATAAGATTAAGTCCCAATTCCCTTTTTGTTGTCATAATATTTGAAAAATATATCATGAATTTGTATTAGAAATCTTTCATTTTGATAATATTTTGCCGTCAGTATTTCAAAAATTTTCTAGCTCGCTTCCGCTAGCCAAAATTTATTACATACTTGAACGTTATTTTCCAATGATGCTGCGCTTTCCTATATACAACACATATACATTACACCTAAGTCAATAAACAAGGACACTAAGGAAACGAACAGAAACTGAAAAAGACACGAATAGTGAATTTTATTCCAATTCTTTGAAAAAACATTTCGCTGGCTCGCTATCGCTCGCCATTTGTTGTATTTACATATTAGAACTGACGATCAATTTAATCAATTACTATGATATGAAGATTCAAAAGTTTAAGCTGTTAGCCCGCCATTTCTCTCCAGTTTCCTGTTTTGTGAATAATTAGAGACAGAACTGACAATCATCATTCAATAACTTTACTTTCTTGCGTTTGCGGTTTTTTTTTTTTTTTTTTTGCTCTTCAAAAAATTCGGACTTTAGGACCCCCCCTGAAAAAAATTTCTGGATCCGCCCATGTGGTCGACCCAAAATGAATGACATAAGCATTCTTGAAGAACGCTGAAGCAATACATCCCCGTACGACATCAATTTATACAATTTCTTACAGTAATTCAACTATGTCTTAGATGGCAACATTTGAGCTATGCCAATCACAGGCTCTCAAATGTCTCGTCATATTTGTGAAGAATCTGTGAAGAAACCGTCTTCATAGTCGTCATGGATTCAGCATCCTACAAATGCTATACAGAAAAATATGAGAGGCGAGCGCGGCTCGAATCCAGATTTTCAGCTGCCCATGGATCTTCTTAGCCGGGCGCGCTAACCACTATGCTACCGGGATCATTGCCATCTAAGTCGGTTAGAAGGTAATTTGAAGTTTCTACATGAATAAGAAGGGGCTTCGCTGACGCTCCGCCCACTTCTTATTGATGTAGAAACTTCAAATTACCTTCTAACCTATACATAAACCTCGCATTGATATATTGGGTAAAGTAATCTTTTTCTATACAAATCTTCTTTAGCTTTAGTTCTTCATATCTGCGGCACTGGTCTTCGTGAAATTTCCTTCAGTGGTGAAGGATGTTTCAATGTACTAGTAATATCCAAGTTCTAATGGCAATAACTCAGAATAAAATTACCTCTCGCCACGCACATCTTTAAATCGTGTCGTTTTCATTCTTGGAATTTAGGAAGATCGGTTATCACAATGTTACTATAACAGACAGATAGGAGGACGGACAGACAGACGGCAAGGAAATCTTTTAAAGTCCCATCCACAAGGATTAGATCCAAATAAAAACAAAGCCATTACATTCATTTTCAGCATGTATTATAAATTGATGATGATGATGATGATGATGATGATGATGATGATGATGATGATGATGATATCTTTATTTACATGAGATTCGTGTAAAGACAAGTAAGATCTTGCACCACAACATTAACATACATGTTAAGAATATTTTGGACCAGTCAAGAGCATACACAAATCTGCTCCGTCATGACCACAGTACACTAACTAATACCACCTCAATATCATACAGTTATACACTAGTATAGATATATAGTGTACACACGGATAAAAATCCAACTCTTGATGGTAATCCTGAAAACGGACCACTCACACAAAAGATCCATAAATGTTGATAGCTGCGGGATGTTGCTACGTAGTTGAATCTCCGTGATCGAAATTGTATAATTTCCCATGATCGTTGACGTAGTTATCTCCCTTCAGAGTTAATTGATCCCAGTCTGGCCAAAATCTAGCCTTCATTCGTTCAAAATAAGCCTCCAAATTCTGAAGATTATCTGTAACATAAATCACAATAATTTAAGTTGAATTGTTTTGTTCATCGCTAAATTACTGTACCCATCAAACGGGTACATCGAAACCATTGGGTTCTGAGATTGCGAATACTTTTGGTCCAAAAGGAAATGCTTTAGGTTTTGCAACATTCGTCCATATACTAAGTCCAACATGGGCCAGCCAATATCGCGAGTTTGTCTACCATGATTTTTTCAATAATAATATTGATAATGATAAAAGTGCCTTTATCTACAAAACAGAACTGATATACAGATATTTTTTCAACTTAAAATTTCTAAGACGTCGACAACGTTATCCAAAGTTTTTTTTTCTAATTTCCGAAGAGAAAGCTTTTCGTTGATAAAACACTATAAAATACTTGAAATGAATAACAAACCTTTGAGGAAGCGCTCGTGTTTTGACGTAGGCATGTTGCAAATAATCATGGTAAGCATTCCAAACATTGCACAATCTACCTCACATGGTTCATCACCCATAAAGAACTTCTTCTCACCTGGAAAAGATGCTCATTGATTAAAGAACCATATACATTTGACCTTCGGGTGCGGTAGGGGGCTGTAAGGATTTCTTTAAAAAATGAGATATTGATGAAAATCAAAGGCATAAAAGAAATAACAATCTTGCGCATACATAGGGCAGAAAAGGAAACAATCTTGCACATTTAGACCGGGGACATACTGTACTTGTAAAAGTTTCCAAATTCGATACATGTACATTCAGAATCACAAACATAAGATAACGCTTCCATGATCATGTTCCGAAAGGGCTGTACATAGTCACATAATACGGTACCTAGAAAATCTGATATGGCCGTCATATCACCGACAGCTATAGACCAGACTTCGTCCGGAGTGTGACGACCGATACCGTGCCCCCACGTCTCTTTCTGTATGACTCTCCTCAGGAACCATAGAGTGAACCAGAGTTTGACACCTCTGTACGGTATTACACTCTCCACCGCTGTAGTGTCCTCACCAAACATCTCCAGGCACATCGTCCTACACGTAAATCACATATATGTATGGTATCGTTTTACTATAGATTACATATATTTATTGAAACAAATTATTAATCATCGATTTAAATGATTTATGTCAATCATTCATGATATCATCAATTATTCGATATAAGGGGGTTTTACGGTAAGCGTCAACATGGACTTCCATGTCTTCAAATAATTTAAGCATATGACATGTATTACATGTTCTTTTCCTCTATCCATATAATTATTTTAAGTACCATAGAGTTTTTATTTTTTTGTATTTCCAAAACTCTGTAATTTACAAATTAATATAATGTAGAAGTTTTCTTACCAGTACAGATTTTCCTCCGTCATTTTCTGGAAGGCTCTGGCTACAGCTGTCTGAGATTCTGTGAGGTGTGAGTTGAGGTTGATACCTCGTTCCTCCTTGAGGTACTCCATACAAAACTGTGAATCCGCCACTGACACATTGTTATACTTGATCCACGGAGTCTTCCTTTTACTCGAAAATTTGCCAGTGTGATCATTCTGCAAGAATTTCATCATGTTCGATTAAAATTTATATGTGCAGTGGGATTCTAATACCAATTGGAGGCTTGTAAAAGGCATATACCGTTATAATAATTTATACATGATTTGTTAACTTGTGTTTTGTTTTTATATTTATTTACCATTTGTCGTTTCAGTCTATTTGAAATAGTAGATATTTCTCCTATTATGTCTTTTCAAGAATTTCTTTTGATCAGCTTCTCCTTATGTCCCAAGATCTACTAGTAATGTTCATTTAGAGCAGCCTGCTATTTTTTTTAAATGGTTAAGGCACGGTCCATTTGATATTCTGGGGGGGGGGGGGGGGGGGGGGGGGGGGGGCTTGGGTTTTTTGTCGGAGCAAGATTATTTTTTTCGCCTCGGACCGGGGCAAAATTATTTTTTTCTTGCAAAGTCGGAGCAAGGAAATTTTTTTTAACAAAGTGATGTTCATATATATTAAGAATGTTTGTGTTTTATCAATAGATATTATTTTATATTTTTACTCAAAATCTAAATATTAATATATACTTTATTTTTATGAAATTATTCAATTCAATTCTAAATAGAGAGATAAAAGATTTCTACAATATAATTCAAAATAAACAAAATTTATATAAGGTACATGAATATAAGAGGGTCTTTGGGGAAGGTCTTCTCGACAAATTTTAAAATGTAGAATTGTAAAATGGTGAATTACTGAAGTTCTTCCAAGCTTACAAGAACATAAAATTGAGACTCTATGGGATACATGCAACATGTATTAATAGTTATACATAAGTATTGTTAACACTTTTGATATCTTCAAATATATGAATTTTGACATAAGGAAGTAATGATTGATAGAAAACTATGGCGAGCGGAGCGAGCCAAAAAAATTTTTTGTTAGACTGAAAACTGCGGCGAGCGAAGCGAGCCGGAAAAATTTCAAGAAATTTAGCAAAATATTATGGTAATTCTTCAAATTAAGATTATTTGTAAGAGCAAGATTATTTTTTTCTGTCACACCATAAGCAAATTAATTTTTTTTCATCAAAATTCAGAGCAAAATTATTTTTTTCGAAAAAAAACCAAGCCCCCCCCCCCCCCCCAGAATATCAAATGGACCGTGCCTAAGAGAAAAAAAAAGAATTGTAGACTACGCCATCTTGTCGTCTTATAAAGGCAGATTCAAAATACTTTTTGTTGTTGTTTTTTTTTCAGTTGATCACAAAAATCTAACAGATTGTTAAACTTCCATCAAGACGCTGAGCACTGCGTCACCGTGTACCATTGATCAAGTCAAAGTCACTTCAAGATCAACTGAAAGTACACGTACACTACTATAATTACTAAAATAATATCATCTCCAGATGTTCTAATGAATTTAAACAATTGTTTAAGACGAGTTGTAAATCGATATCCCAAGGTCGCTTCACCCATTCAAATGCATCAATTTCAATTAATGTGGAACAAAAGGGTTTTAATCAAGATGACGCCTTTCAACCTTTGTGAATGTTTAAAAAATACATAAAAGTTAGATCCTAAGGCACGGTCCATTTTGATATTCTGGCGGGGGGGGGGGGGGGGGGGGGGCTTGGGTTTTTTGTCGGAGCAAGATTATTTTTTTCGCCATGGACCGGGGCAAAATTATTTTTTTTCTTGCAAAGTTGGAGCAAGGAAATTTTTTTTATAACAATTGATGTGATTATAAAGAATGTTTGTGTTTTTTTTAATAGAAATTCTTTATTTCTACTTACATTACTCCAAACATTATTTTTTATGTAAAACTTGTATTCACTTCTAAACTGAGAGAGATGATTTTTACGATATGCGATATATAATTTTTAGTTAACAAAATGTATATAAGGTCATGTAACATGTAAGAGCTAGGTCCTGATGCAAGTTTTTACATGTAGAAATGGAAACTAGTGAAATACATATTGAAGTTCTCCTCCCAAGCTTGTATATAATATAAGACACTATGGTGATACATGTATCTATTAATCATGTTAATAGTGATAAATTATTGATAATGTATGCATTCTTTTGATATTTTCAAATATGAACTTGCCATTACAGAAGAAAACAATGGCGAGCGAAGCGAGCCAAAAAAATGGCATAGAAAGTAAAAACCGCGGCGAGCGAAGCGAGCCGAAAAATTTTCAGGAAATTTAAGTGAATTTTACGGTTATTCTTCAAATTCAGGGCTTGACACCATAAACTAAGAATTGACTTAAGTCTAAATTTCAATTTTCTTTTGTCTCATTATAATATGAGTGATGACTTAAAATGATTCACAGAATTTATCTATTTTCAGAGTAGAATTAGATGGATGAACTCAATATTTCAAATTTTCACTTATTTGCTATATATCGTATTTTGAGAATTTGACTTAAGTCTATTCTTATTTTATGGTGCTGGGCCCAGGTTACTTCTAAGAGCAAGATTATTTTTTTCTGTCACACCATAAGCAATTTATTTTTTTCATCAAAATTCAGAGCAAAATTATTTTTTTTCGAAAAAAAAACCCCAAGCCCCCCCCCCCCCCCCCCCCCCCCCCCCCCAGAATATCAAATGGACCGTGCCTAACCGGTCCTACTTTCTGCGATTAATGAAAGATGATTAGTATAAACATACTAAGCAAAAGTAAATCTTCAATCAATGAACACTCTATACCCTTATACGTGTATAGGGATACTAGCTGCATGACCTATACGAACACTCTATATCGTTATACGTGTATAAGGATGTTATGACCTTATACGAACACTCTATACCGTTTACGTGTATTAGGATGCAAACTGCATGACCTAAACGGACACTTTATATCGTTATACGTGTATTAGAATACTAACTGCATGACTTATCCGAACACTCTATATCGTTATACGTGTATAAGGATGCTTAATGCATGACCTTTACGAACACTCTTTATAGTTATGCGTGCATAAGGATGCTAACTGCATGCATGACATATGCAAACACTCTATATCGTTTTCGAATATAAGGATACTAACTGCATGGCCAATACATAGGCGGAAAGATCGTCCGGGTATTTCGTATGCGCTACTAAAAATCAAGGCTAGTAACACTGGTTTTACACTCTTGTCGGAAAAATTCTTTAGATTTATATTTAGAGACACATGCGAATAATTGCCAGGCGATCTTTCGGCCTGTGGGCCAATACGAACACTCTATATCGTTATGCATTTATAAGGATACTAACTGCATGACCTATACGAACATCCTATATCGCTGTGCATATTTAAGGACCTATACGCACACTCTCGTTATACGTATATTAGGATATTATCTGCAAGATCTATACGAACACTCTATATCGTTATACGAATATAAAGATACTTACTACATATGGGATCTTGGCCATCCTGAGAAAAGTTTCAAGTTTAAGAGGGAAAGGTGATATGCTGGGGGCGAAGGGACCACGCCCCACCTGGTATAGAACCACTACATCCTTGGGAGCGTCTAGGTGAGTGCGGTACCTGTATGAAATAATATACTTTGTGACAATTTTAAAAGAAATATTTAAAAAAACACTAATGTACAGAACCAAATTATTGTATTTCTTTCATGAACCATATCAAAGTCAAGACCAAAGGATCAATTAAAACGATTGTCGAAAAAGTATCGTCAGAGCCAACAAACTAAATATGCAAATATTGAGTAGTGGTTTCTGAGGATGCGGCTACAAAGACGTTCGTAATCCATCAACTTAGATACTCTACGAATATCTTCTTAAGCCTTTGCTCCAATTCCCCATAAGAGGACATTAAGGTATTGAATAAAGAACATTAGACTTACAAACCGAATAAAATAATTCGAAACAGTACATATATATGGACATGCCCCCCCCCCCCCCCCCCCCCCCCCCAAAAGCGAGAATAGAAGGAAATGGTTGTACATTTATTTAAACTTTCAAAAATCCTAAATAAAAAAAATTCTAGAATGGAATATTTTCTCCGGATTAGTTTAATTTCAGTTTGCAGTTCTATTCCTTAAAGATGCACCTACTGTTGTTCGAAATAAATATACAATAAAAATGTAGACACAAACTTGTGATAAAGTACATGAACAGTGTATTCTTTTAACTAAATTTAATTTATGAAGCAAAATTAGATCATAATTCTAAAGAAAAGATGTTTTGACGGAGTTTCATTTCACTATGGTGTTTTGTGTACGAAGTAAATTTTGCTTCATTCAATATGCAGTTTTGCGTACACATTTTTTGTAAGTATCTATATTACACTGAAATTAGAGTTTATGTAAAATTTGCTTCCTTTCATGTCAATACACCGTAATTGATAAGAGAAGATACAATCATCATTAGTCGCTCGTTATCTGGATGTCTAACGTATAAGGATATCGATTTTCAAAGCTTTGGCTGATATCATCTGTTGATGCTGTTACAAGATTTTATATAAGAAAATAAACTTTTTGTTCTGTTAAGATTAATTCTGAAATATAAAATATGAAAACCAATGTCAATGCACTATGAAGAATAATACAATAAAAAATGAAGAATTCAATAAAAACTAACCTCCTACACCAATTAAACATGTCTCCGCTAATCAAGTAAGTAAAAGCGGTATTCCTATATGATATTTGCCTGCTATAAGAATTCTCTGCTATTGATGAGGCAATTACAAAAGTAGAGCTTCAACACAGTCACATGAAATATAGAATTAGGCCATGACAATAAATATTGGGTTCCCATCATCAGACCTCCCATGTGTCAGTGATATAGCGTGATAAGTCATCATTAACATCCATATGGTATTAAACATGTTGTCAAGTCTGAGTTATCTTCATATTTTAAATAGATAAAAACATTTATCTAAAACTGACAACGAGAGAAAAATACTACATTGTAGATTCGTTCTTGCTCGTTAGTTCTATTAAGAAGATGGTTTGTGTGAAAAGTTTTCAAGATCTTTTTTAAAACATCCTCTTCGTTTTTTTCGCTATGGTTTCACATAATAGTGTTGAAACGAAACTTGAACATCGACGGCGGGTGCGGCTAGCCAAACAGGACACCTGGTCCCACCTCTAGCTTGTCCGTCGATGCTCAATTTTGAGCTCTAAATTGTGAGTGCTGTCGAGATTATCGTCAGGATCTTCTTTAACTCATTTGTACAGATAGCTAGACCAAACATACTATTTTTGACGGATAGACTTCTCAAGTTGCAAGTCGGTTAATGTTTTGACCTTGAACTATGATCTTGGAAATATAATCATATGTCCTAACTTGATATCTTCATATCTGACCCTTCCCACGAAAGGAAGAAACCGTGACGAACTGTCTTTTCAGAAAGGGAATGAATCATAACCACCTGTCTTTACGCGATACATGTATGTGAATCTTTTAAGAAAAAAGAAGGAATCATGACCAGTTGTCCTTATACGATATACGGCGCATGTCAGAAAAGGAAGTACCCTTGACCACCTGTCTTTATGCGATATTTGAATCTTGAGAGAAAAGGAAGGAATACTGACCACTTGATCTAATACGAAATCTGGCCCATGTCAGAAAAGGAAGGAATCGTGACCACTTGCCCTAACGCGATATCAGGCCAATGTCAGAAAATGAAGGACCCTTGACCACCTCTCTCACGATATCTGGCCGATGTCAGAGAAAGGAAAGAATCATGACCACTTGTCCTAACGCGATATCTCTCTCTACGTGGAATCTGAATCTTGTCAGAAAAGGAAGGAACCTTGACCACTTGTCTTTACGCGATATCTGACCCCTTGTCAGAAAAGTGAGGAAGATATCTGAATCTTATCAGAAATGGACGGACTCGGCACAATCTGCCTTTACACAATATCTAGCCTTGACGTGATAGGAAGGAATCATAACTATCCGTCCTAATGCGACATCTGACCCATGGCAGAAAAGGAAGGACTCATTACACCTTATCCTAATGCGACATCTGACGCATGGCAGAAAAGGAAGGACTCATTACCATATGTCCTAATGCGACATCTGACGCATGGCAGAAAAGGAAGGACTCACTACCATATGTCCTAATGCGGCATCTGACGCATGGTAGAAAAGGAAGGACTCATTACCATATGTCCTAAAGCGACATCTAACCCATGGCAGAAAAGGAAGGACTCATTACCATATGTCCTAATGCGACATATGACCAATGGCAGAAAAGGAAGGACCTAAAGCGACATCTGATCCATGGCAGAAAAGGAAGGACTCATAACCATATGTCCTAATGCGACATATGACCCATGGCAGAAAAGGAAGGACTCATTACCATATGTCCTAAAGCGACATCTGACCCATGGCAGAAAAGGAAGGACTCATTACCATATGTCCTAAAGCGACATCTGACCCATGGCAGAAAAGGAAGGACTCATTACCATATGTCCTAACGCGATATCTGACCCAAGCCAGAAAAGGAGGGACTCATTGCCATATGTCCTAAAGCGACATCTGACCCATGGCAGAAAAGGAAGGACTCATTACCATATGTCCTAACACGATATCTGACCTAAGTCAGAAAAGGAAGGACTCATTACCACATGTCCAAACGCGATATCTGACCTTTGTCAGAAAAGGAAGGATTCATAACACCATGTCCTAACGCGATATCTGACCAATGTCGGAAGGAATGACTCATGACTACAAGTCCTAACGCGATATCTGACCCACGTCAGAAAAGGAAGGATTCATTACAACATATCCTAACGCGATATCTGACCCATTTCTGATAAGGAAGGACTCATTACAACATATCCTAACGCGAAATCTTGTTCTTGAACTCATGATAACATGTACATTTGTACTAACGCGACATCTGGTCCCTGTCAGATAAGAAAAGACTCATGACCACATGTTCTAACGCGATATCTGACCCGTGTCAGAAAAGGAAGGACTCATGACCACATATCCTAACGATATCTGACCCGTGTCAGAAAAGGAAGGACTCATGACCACATATCCTAACGATATCTGACCCGTGTCAGAAAAGGAAGGACTCATGACCACATATCCTAACGATATCTGACCCGTGTCAGAAAAGGAAGGACTCATGACCACATATCCTAACGATATCTGACCCGTGTCAGAAAAGAAAGGACTCATGACCACATGTCCTAACGATATCTGACCCGTGTCAGAAAAGGAAGGACTCATGACCACATATCCTAACGATATCTGACCCGTGTCAGAAAAGGAAGGACTCATGACCACATGTTCTAACGCGATATCAAACCCGTGTCAGAAAAGGAAGACTCATGACCACATGTCCTAACGATATCTGACCCGTGTCAGAAAAGGAAGGACTCATGACCAGATGTCCTAACGATATCTGACCCGTGTCAGAAAAGGAAGGACTCATGACCACATGTCCTAACGATATCTGACCCGTGTATGAAAAGGAGGACTCATGACCACTTGTCCTAACGCGATTCTGTCTCTACGTGGAATCTGAATCTTGTCAGAAAAGGAAGGAACCTTGACCACTTGTCTTTACGCGATATCTGACCCCTTGTCAGAAAAGTGAGCAAGATAGCTGAATCTTATCAGAAATGGACGAACTCGGCACAATCTGCCTTTACACAATATCTAGCCTTGACGTGATAGGAAGGAATCATAACTATCCGTCCTAATGCGACATCTGACCCATGGCAGAAAAGGAAGGACTCATTACACCTTATCCTAATGCGACATCTGACGCATGGCAGAAAAGGAAGGACTCACTACCATATGTCCTAATGCGGCATCTGACGCATGGCAGAAAAGGAAGGACTCATTACCATATGTCCTAAAGCGACATCTGACGCATGGCAGAAAAGGAAGGACTCATTACCATATGTCCTAATGCGACATATGACCCATGGCAGAAAAGGAAGGACTCATTACCATATGGCCTAAAGCGACATCTGACCCATGGCAGAAAAGGAAGGACTCATTACCATATGGCCTAAAGCGACATCTGACCCATGGCAGAAAAGGAAGGACTCATTACCATATGTCCTTATGCGACATATGACCCATGGCAGAAAAGGAAGGACTCATTACCATATGTCCTAACGCGATATCTGACCCAAGCCAGTAAAGGAGGGACTCATTGCCATATGTCCTAAAGCGACATCTGACCCATGGCAGAAAAGGAAGGACTCATTACCATATGTCCTAACACGATATCTGACCTAAGTCAGAAAAGGAAGGACTCATTACCACATGTCCAAACGCGATATCTGACCCTTGTCAGAAAAGGAAGGATTCATAACACCATGTCCTAACGCGATATCTGACCAATGTCGGAAGGAATGACTCATGACTACAAGTCCTAACGCGATATCTGACCCACGTCAGAAAAGGAAGGATTCATTACAACATATCCTAACGCGATATCTGACCCATTTCAGAAAAGGAAGGACTCATTACAACATATCCTAACGCGAAATCTTGTTCTTGAACTCATGATAACATGTACATTTGTACTAACGCGACATCTGGTCCCTGTCAGATAAGAAAAGACTCATGACCACATGTTCTAACGCGATATCTGACCCGTGTCAGAAAAGGAAGGACTCATGACCACATATCCTAACGATATCTGACCCGTGTCAGAAAAGGAAGGACTCATGACCACATATCCTAACGATATCTGACCCGTGTCAGAAAAGGAAGGACTCATGACCACATGTCCTAACGATATCTGACCCGTGTCAGAAAAGGAAGGACTCATGACCACATATCCTAACGATATCTGACCCGTGTCAGAAAAGAAAGGACTCATGACCACATGTCCTAACGATATCTTACCCGTGTCAGAAAAGGAAGGACTCATGACCACATATCCTAACGATATCTGACCCGTGTCAGAAAAGGAAGGACTCATGACCACATGTCCTAACGATATCTGACCCGTGTCAGAAAAGGAAGGACTCATGACCACATGTCCTAACGATATCTGACCCGTGTCAGAAAAGGAAGGACTCATGACCAGATGTCCTAACGATATCTGACCCGTGTCAGAAAATGAAGGACTCATGCCCACACGTCCTAACGATATCTGATCCGTGTCAGAAAAGGAAGACTCATTACCATATTTCCTAACGATATCTGGCCCTTGTCAGAAAAGGAAGGACTCATGACCACATGTCCTAACGATATCTGACCCGTGTCAGAAAATGAAGGACTCATGCCCACACGTCCTAACGATATCTGATCCGTGTCAGAAAAGGAAGACTCATGACCATATTTCCTAACGATATCTGGCCCTTGTCAGAAAAGGAGGGACTCATGACCACATTCCCGAACGCGATATCTGGCTCCTGTCAGAAAAGGAAGGACTCATGACTACATATCCTAACGCGATATCTGGCCCCTGTCAGAAAAGAGGACTTATGGCCATAAGTCCTAACCCAATAGCTGGCTACTGTCAGAAAAGGAAGGACCCATGACCACATTCCCTAGCGTGATATCTGGCTCCTGTCAGAAAAGGAAGGACTCATGACCACATTCCCGAACGCGATATCTGGCTCCTGTCAGAAAAGGAAGGACTCGTGACTACATATCATAACGCGATATCTGGCCCCTGTGAGAAAAGAGGACTTATGGCCACAAGTCCTAACGCAATAGCTGGCTACTGTCAGAAAAGGAAGGACTCATGACCACATTCCCTAGCGCAATATCTGGCTCCTTTCAGAAAAGGAAGGACTCGTGACTACATATCATAACGCGATATCTGGCTCCTGTCAGAAAAGGAAGGACCCATGACTACGTGTCCTAACGCGACAAGAACCGTGACGACCTGTCTTCATACGATATCTGAATCTTTTCAGAAAAAAAGGAAGGAACCATGACCCTTTGTCTTTACACGATATCTTCACCTTGTCACTATAAGATATAAGAAAAATAGGAAGGTGGACCACCTGTCCAAAAGTATTATCCGATAATTGAACCTTTTTAAACAAAAAGAAAGGAATCATGACCACCTGTCCTATTACCATTCCCGATCTGTCTTAGTAAGTAAAGTAAAGATTCGTGACCACGTACGCATCCTAAATGAGAAAATGACCTTTGGTCAGAATGTTTGGATTCTTTGAGCACTGTCAGAAATAAAAAGGAACCACGGCCACCTGCAATAAGGAATAATATTCACTAGTTTTGTACATCGGAAGCCATGGATCTGGTAATCGATAATCGAAGCAATCGGTTAACCGATCTATTATCGATTCAAATCGGACTGAAAACAATATTTCGTAGAAAAGCGGAGGGGGGGGGGGGGGGCAAGATATGCTTTATTCTTGAATACATAAAGTTGAGAAAAAAAATCTCGGTAAAAACAAAGCTAAGAGCATAATTTATGTACATTTGCTCTGTATGCGTCAGAACAAAAAGTTATCGTTGTAGAGTAAAATGCAATCTAATTAAAATTCAGCTCTATTTATTTCGTAAACTACATAGATATCTAATGTTCAACGACCGATTGGAGGTCGTGTTCTGTGAACTTTCTATGTAGATTACGAAATAAAGGGAAAGAGAGCTTAGATTGAGTAAAAAGAGGGAAAGAAATACCCTCAAATACATTTTCCTTTCAGCGACAATCGATTGATCGATAATCTGCACCAAAGAATGTTCACAATGGACAATAAATTGTCGGCGACAAGATATGTATACCTTGTCGGAAAAGTGTCCTATGACAAATTTGAAATATTGAAAATATTTATATTTGCTAAATGGCTATTTAAATAGTGATCAAGCAAATTTAAATAATAATTTTGAATATTTCTTTGTCATAGGACAAAAGTAAGAAATATGACCACCTGTACTTACGCCACATCTGAACCGGAACCACGTCCGTCTTGTCTTTGATACGAGAAGCAGTCTCACAAGATGATACACGAGGGGGTGGATAGGGTGAAAGGGAGGTGGGAGGAGGGAGAGAGGGGGAGGAGGGAGGGAAGAAGGAGAAAGGGGCGGGAGGGGGAGGAAGGGGGTGGGAGGAGGAGGTAATGGAAGGGTGAAAAGGAGGGAGGGGCGGGAGGGGGAGGTAAGTGTGGGAGGGGGGGAGAGAGGTACCCCTGTCCGCCCCCATACACCCTCAGCAAACTCGGATCTAGAGAGAGGGATCAGGGAGGTCAGTAGTCATGACCCCCTGTTGGAATTTGTCATGTTGATTTTTTTTCACGTTTTAATGTATAATTATTCTCAAAATCTGGAATCCCATGCATAACAGCTTAGGACCCCCCCCCCCCCCTTTGGAAAATTCTCTAGATGTGTAGTACAGACACCTTTGCTCCATTCATGACATATTCCTTTGGAAAATCGGTCATTGGTGGAAAGAGATAATATCGGTAAATACAAAGCTTCTCTGAGAACTTGGGGTGGCTGGATTTGGTTTGTGGTTTGATGAATCATGTTTTCGAAACAAAAAACAAAAGTCATTGAAATCCACATGCACCACAAACTTCTTCCCAGGCGATCGGATACCTTTAAGAGAGGTAGCTCAACCGAGGAGTTTGAAATGCACACAGCTATTCTTTGTCATAAGAATCAGCTGATCAGTCCTTCCAAGGACTTATAAACAAAATCTTCAATATACCTTTTTCAATATAGTTTTTGTCTATCTCTGAAATCGAATAATACATGTACTTTTGTGTATTTCATCTGTAGAATACACGAGCGAAGTAATTATATGAAAAAGAAAAATGTAATGATCGGTAACAAGGACTTATAAACTGTTTATAAGTCCTTGGTCCCTCCAACGTTTGGAATATGATAATGGAAGTTTAGATTGCATCTATACGTGGTTTTAGTATTCCATAAGTAAAAAGTATGAAAGTAAACATGTTTTTGTGTCGCCTGCGAAGCATAGCGACACTTAGGGATCACTTTGTCCGTTGTCCGTCTGTCCGTCCGTCCGTCCGTCCGTCTGTCTGTCTGTCTGTCACACTTTGGGTGTCACAGCCCATAACTTTTGATTGGTAAGTGATAGGGCTTTGATATTTCACATGTGTATTCCTTGTGACAAGACCTTCTTACACATACCATAATTTTTGACCTAGTGACCTTGACCTAGAAATTTGACCTACTTTTCAAAAAAATTAAGAATGGATATATCTTTTGATTGGTAAGTGTTAGGACTTTGATATTTCACATGTGCATTCCTTGTGGCAAGACCTTTCTACACATACCATAATTTTTGACCTTGTGACCTTGACCTAGATATTTGACCTACTTTTGAAAAAAAGATAAAGATTCGCTATATCTTTTGATTGGTAAGTGATAGGGCTTTGATATTTCACATGTGTATTCCTTGTGACAAGACCTTCCTACACATACCATGATTTTTGACCTATTGACCTTGACCTACATGTTTGACCTACTTTTCACAAAAAAATAAGAATGGATATATTTTATGATCGGTAAGTGATGGGGCTTTGGTATTTCACATGTGTATTCCTTGTGACAAGACCTTCTTACACATACTATGATTTTTGACCTAGTGACCTTGACCTAGAAAGTTGACCTACTTTTCAAAAAAATTAAGAATGATTATATCTTTTGATTGGTAAGTGTTAGGACTTTGATATTTCACATGTGCAATCCTTGTGGCAAGACCTTTGTACACATATCATAATTTTTTACCTTGTGACCTTGACCTAGATATTTGACCTCCTTTTGAAAAAAAAGATAAAATTCACTATATCTTTTGATTGGTAAGTGCTTTGATATTTCACATGTGTATTCCTTGTGACAAGACCTTCCTACACATACCATGGTTTTTGACCTATTGACCTTGACCTACATATTTGACCTACTTTTCACAAAAAATTAAGAATGGATATATCTTATTATTGGTAAGTGAAAAGGCTTTGGTATTTCACATGAGTATTCCTTGTGACAAGACCTTTCTACACAGACCATAATATTTGACCTTTTGAACTTGACCTAGATATTTGATCTACTTTTCAAGAAAAGTAATATATGCTATATCTTTTGATTGGTAGGTGATAGGGCTTTGATATTTCACATGTATTTTCCTTTTAACAATGCCATTCTACACATACCATAATTTTTTACCTTTTGACCTTGACCTAGATATTTGACCTACTTTTCTAAGGTTGTATATATCTTTTAATTGGTACAGTAGGTGATAGGTCTTTAATATTTCTTATGATGAGACCTTTTTGTTACCAATTTTTACATATTGACCTTGACCTAGATGATTGACGCTCTTTTCTGAAGATTTGAGAATCACCACATCTTTTAATTTGTAATTAAGTGGTCTGATATTTCAAATGAATTTCATTTGAAAATACTTTTCTACTGATACCAATAATATTGATCCACTTACTAGAATAATAATCAAACCGCTTCGCAGGCGACACAAGCATTCCTTGGATTGCTATTTTATATTTTCATATTTTTCGCAGCTCCGATTTTGGTTTCCCCTCCCCCTTTCTATCCTCAGCTCCGTAATGTAGTGAGGTCGACCGTATGCTCGTTTTACCGTGAACTTACTATTGGACAGTTCTGTAGTGGTTGTTTACATTTGCATCTTCCCAAGCATGTCAGTGTGGTTATAATACATACCTGTTGACGAATATAAGTACATAGTAGACCATAAATATGACTGTGGCTGCTGCGGTCCCAAGTGCAAACAACAGAAACCCGGACATATTCAGAAATAAAATATTGTACACATGTACAGATTTACAGAAAATAAAAAATGGGCGGGGCTTATGACAGCTGATGGACGATACCACTACATGTAGGCTAAGTTGAACTTCATCGAAAATCAGTTATTTGACAAATTCCATTAAAAGCGATAAGTTCATTCTGAGAATACTAGTTAATAAATATCAAGATAAACAGAAATATATCCCATCCGATCTGTACGTTGATGATAAATATTGCCGACCACATTCCCACATAGAACCCCCTGAGAACAAAATGAATTCGTCCAATTTGTTAGTATTGTAAAGAGCCATTTGGCATTTCCTCTGGCGAAGTTAGCTGCACCAAAACATGTGGCTCCCTGCGGTCCTATCAACAAAAAACATTTATTAACTGTTTGTTTATTCGAAAGGCATTTTTCATAATCTGAAGGAAAATGGGTGAGTACCATGAAATAAGAAGGCATGAATACTGACTTGCATCATGAAAAATGGGATTTGCCGGTATTTTGTGTTTGAACAGCAACATTGAAGCATTGTAAAATTATGTGTGTATACGATTTCAGTAAATGGGCTAACGATATCTGTATAACACTCAGATCGAGTAAATTGTGAAAGTATTGATAGAAAACGTAGTTTATATGTAAATTCCCATGAAGTGTTGTATGCTAATTATTCAATATGGCGGTTACTGATGCTGGCATTCCTGTTGCATGCTGTGTGTGGCGGACTAGAGACCTTCTCATCCACCCCACTGACTGGGAAGGACAGGGGACCAGAAACACCATAGTCACATTAATTTGAATAAGGCCTGTTGAAGTCTGTGTACTGTCTTTAAGAAATGGCCCATTGAAATTGCAGAAGTCATGGATAAAAATGGCCCATTCACCAAAAAATGCTTCACAATCACTCTACTGTACCCCATATTGCAGAATTTTTTTTCATCTGTTTTTTTTTTGTTTCCATATAAATTCATGAAAAGTGATGAAATATTTTTAATAAATCGTTAAAATCAATAAGAAAGTAAAAAGATAAGATATAATAGGACCTGCAAGGGCTCAACATGTAATAGTTTAGCATACATGTACAAAAAAATGTAACATAATTACAACTTAACTCAAACAGTCAAAGCATATAAAATAAATCCTAAACCACTAAACACAGAATTATGAGAATGTGAAGCATCAGTTTTACTTGATACTTCATCACATGTTGCAGACACAAAGTAACCTCCCTTCCCTGATGGGGAATGGGGTCATGATGTGTGCAACCTGTACTTTATTAAAGGTTAAGTTAAAAGGAATCTACGAGTGAAATATTTAGAAAAAAAGCACTACCCTTCTAAAATTGAAGGACTGACAGACATTACAATCCAGCTTAACTAGAAAAAAATGTAGAAGTTGTCTAACACACTGTACAATTAGTTAGTAGAATTTGTCGGTGGGCTAGTACAATAATGTACATGATGTAGTTGAAGAAAGTTTTCACAAAGACTAATATATATTACTATTGAAATTAATGTTAAAAAGTTAAACAACTAAGTATTGGAGACCACATTCTTGGAGTTTGTAAGGAAGGAAAGGGGTTAATGTCTGTTGTAAATGTACGAAAGTTTTTCAGGCATCTACCGTAGCACTGTGCTGTAGTAGTATTGAATATTTGGATAAAGAATATTGGTATTTCACATTTCATGTTATTTTAACATGATCATTGTAATAGATAACTGAGAAGATAATATCAAAATCTTTACATTTGTATGAAAATTAAATTACCCTTTTGTTGCATTTTACAATGTTGACATTTCATATTTAACTAATGTACACTTGGCCTCTGTAACTTGATTTAAATTTCCATTGAAATGTAAAGATAATCTTTAAATATTTGCAGTTCTCACCTCCACTAATACATTTTGAAAACTACTAGAAATATTTCCTGGGTATAAGAGGTGGTACAAGTACACCTAAGGTCCTTTCAAAATAACTTAGAATTTACTATCAGTAATCAAAAGACATAATCATGATAATGGAAGATGCATACTCTTAGACACCATGAAGATTATTATACTTAGACACCATCAAGATGCATACACTTACTGTAACCAAAAGACATCATACAAGACATGTAATAAGACTCCATGCAAGACATATACATACAGGAAGCTGTAACCAAAAGATATTGTGTAAGACATGCACTAAGACACCATGCAAGACATACAGTAAGACACTATGCAAGACACATACACTAAGACACTATGCAAGACACATACACTAAGACATAATGCCAGACACATACACTTAGACACTATGCAATACACATACACTAAGACACTATGCAAGACACATACACTAAGACATAATGCAAGACACTTATAGTTACCTAAAGACATCATGCAAGGCACATACACTTGCATTAATGTTGACATATAGACTTTATTATGACACCATGTAACAGTAAGACATACACTTATAGTAACCTAAGGACATCATGCAATACTCATACTCTTCAGTAACCTAGACACATAGACTAAGACACAATATAAGACACATACACTAAGACATAATGCAAGACACATACACTTACAGTGATATAGACATATAGACTAAGACACAGTGATATAGACTAAGACACAATATAAGACACATAAACTAAGACATGCAAGACACATACACTTACAGTGATAAAGACATATACTAGGATATAGACTAAGACACAATATAAGACACATACACTAAGACATAATGCAAGACACATACACTTACAATGATAAAGACATATAGACTAAGACACAATATAAGACACATACACTAAGGCATAATGCAAGACACATACACTTACACTGATATAGACATATAGACTAAGACACAATTTAAGACACATACACTAAGACATAATGCAAGACACATACACTAAAAAGACACCATGCAAGACACCATGAAATTTAAATGACAACATGATATACATTAAAAGAAACCAAAAACATCATGAAAACATATAAAAAATAAAGACATCATGCAAGACAGACACACACCTTGCAAGACATACAAGCACCTTGCAAGACATACAAGTACATGTACTCGTAACAGTAAACAAAAGAAACAAGGTCATGAATTTGCTCCTTGATTAGATTTAACTTTAATTGTGGAGATACTCTTTGTCGTCCTTTCCGTATGGAATCAGATTCCGTCTATAGGTGATGAAGCCAAATTCTGGTTACTTCTCATCTTTGTGCATGTTATGTATTTTCAGAAATATTGATTTTGCTGGGCCATGTTCCCAAATTCCTGTTTGATGTATAAAATGGTTTATCAAGTCAGCTGATTATCGTACATACAGGTGTTTCATTTACTTAGATTTGGTTCACTTCAGACCGCTGGCTCTGACCTATTGGTTCAACTAATACTTTTAAAGGAATCTTGTTAATTCTGTATTGAATTATTCTAGATTTAATCAATCAATGTTTGACTGCAGTTTGATTTTCCGAACGTGTACAGACGAATTCTTGTTTACGCTTAAAAGTGTCAGCTTGTTCTTTCTCATAAAGTTTGTATGAAAAAGGTTAGTTATGAATAAAAAAGGTTAGTTATGAATGATATACACGTAGATGAAGATGGGATAGACGAAAGGTAGAGGGAGAACAGACGAGATCATTATTCATTCATAATTATAAATGTCAAGTTTATCATATTAAATACCCGTGAGAATACGTTTGAGTTCAAACTTTTTGTGAATTACTGATCGATTATATAGAAATCAATACTACATGAACATACTATAGTATACTGAATATAACGTGCATCTGAATGGATCTGTCACTGTACCACTGCCTTTTAACCTTTGATTTTACGAGGTATTTATTTGCCAACATTGTTGTGATTTCTTTATAGATCATTAGGTAATATATCAGGCTTGACAAATGTCTTATCTTAATTGTTACATAGGTGTCGGGGTTAACTTTAACCGTAGTGTTATACCAGTACTTGTGTTATATTGACATAACGTCGTGACGGTTACTGATGAAGAACAAACTGATTTGTTGAACTCTTTATTTGTATTGACTTTTAAATTTTGAGAAAAGTCAATAATGGTTCCATGGTGATGGTCATATGTAGAGAAATATGGGTAGGTCCGCGTGACTTTACCCGGATACGACACTGGATAACAGGGGTCTAGCAATGCCACGTACCTGTGTCGTACACAACTATCACAAAGATAAACAAATTGTGCAAGAAACGATAGCATTGTACGTGAAATACGAACTCTGGGGTTTGTTGACAATTTTTAATTTGTTTTCCTTTATATTCCCGTTGTGATAGTTTTACCTCTATTCATTACAGTGTAGAGTTTCAGGGTTTGTAGACCTACTGGGTCGCAGGACTTTTGTTACGGGTAATTTGTCATCATTCTGAAGCATTTTTGTATCAGGACAGGAGGTCGTGTGAATCGATTAATTTTTCATGTCCACAAGGTATCTTTAAATTAAAATACACTTGAAAAATGTTTGAAATCCTCTTATGCACTAATATTATGATTTACAAATTACCCGAAGAAAGGTTCTGTTTCGAAGGTCTTGTTAGGGAACGATACATGTACATGTACATGCATACGGAGTTGTACTTGAGTGGAGATTTGTAAATAACTACCTCTCTGTACATTTACAGGTCAGAAGTCTACCAAACACAAGAAGGATTCAGATGGTGAACCGGATCCTACACCCAGAAAATCACCAAAAAGGTCAGGTCAAAGGTCATCAGCATCAGGTCAGAGGTCACCAAGCTCAGAAGGACACGACAGACCAACCTCGCCAAGTCGACACAATGGTGAAGAGAGACAAGTGATCTCGGAGAGTAGAGTAGAAGCGAGGAGTCACAGTGCACTGTCAACATCTCCAAAACATACAGACGAACCTATGGACTATGATCAAAAAGAGAATATAGGCGATATGTCTGTACGTATGTCCGGTACTAAGACACCGACCAAAGTCATTGGCAAAGACAGCGATAAGGAGCCGTTCACACCAAGGTCAATCAACCAGCTGAACGCCCCTCAGGCCACGTCTACACCCGCTCCTAACGGTATCATCAGCACGGGACATGCTCTCAGTAAGTCATCTGTATGTTTGTCCTAACGGTATCATCAGCACAGGACATGCTCTCAGTAAGTCATCTGTATGTTTGTCCTAAGTAATGGTATCATCAGCATGGGACAGGTTCTCATTAAGTCATCTGTATGTTTGTCCTAACGGTATCATCAGCATGGGACAGGTTCTCATTAAGTCATCTGTATGTTTGTCCTAACGGTATCATCAGCACAGGACATGCTATCAGTAAGTATGTTTGTCCTAACGGTATCTTCAGCATGGGGCAGGCTCTCAGTAAGTCATCTGTATGTTTGTCCTAAGTAATGGTATCATCAGCATGGGACAGGTTCTCATTAAGTCATCTGTATGTTTGTCCTAACGGTATCATCAGCACGGGACAGGCTCTCAGTAAGTCATCTGTATGTTTGTCCTAAGTAACGGTATCATCAGCATGGGACATGCTCTCAGTAAGTCATCTGTATGTTTGTCCTAAGTAACGGTATCTTCAGCATGGGACAGGCTCTCAGTAAGTCATCTGTATGTTTGTCCAAACGGTATCATCAGCATGGGACATGCTCTCAGTAAGCCATCTGTATGTTTGTCCTAAGTAATGGTATCATCAGCACGGGACAGGCTCTCAGTAAGTCATCTGTATGTTTGTCCTAAGTAACGGTATCATCAGCATGGGACATGCTCTCAGTAAGCCATCTGTGTCAGTCTGTTTGTCTTTCAGACTTTGTGACTTTGTCCTAACGGTATCATCAGTATGGAACACGTTCTCAGTAAGTCATCAGTTTGTCTTTCAGTCTTTGTCCTGTAATGACTGTTAGTAAGCTGATCACCAAAGGAATAATCTGCTTTGTAGACATTTATGAAATGATTTTTCACGATCTCACAATAACGATGTATTTGATCATTATGTAAGTTTATAGGCTTGCTATACAAATCCTGCCAAAGAGTGTTGTAATAAAATAATGCGGTTAACCACCATAGGTCCCATATACTCCTTATTTAGTTATATTTAGTGTCGGAGGCTTTGTCATCCTTACAGCAGAACAATGATTCAACAATCACTGGTCATGTGCTTGGATTGTGATCCAGGTATTCCGGATTATAACAACAGCACTTCATCGTCTTTTTTCGGCAGGTTAGACTGCCTATTGGTGTCACCGCTTTATATGGCTTGTTTATATTCAATGTTATCTGTTCTTATTTTGATATTTAGTACCTGGTTGCCATAGGAACAAGGTGGACAAGCAGAGATGTCGAAATCTGTTTCACTCTTGTCAGACATTTTAGTAGTTTTGTCAGTTCGAAAGAATTTTGTCAGACATTTCCTTCGCACTGATTTTTTTGGACATCTCTGGACATGATGGTGATTATTTTCCTTCTTTTGTAATTCAGTAAACTACATGAAAAGTTGTTGTTTACCATCAAAGAAAGTCATTGATTGTTGCTGCAGGACAACACGTTTGTGAACTATCATACAGGCAATATTGACAGTATCATTGCATTATCTGTATTCTGTAATGTCAATTTATGTGAATTAACCATCTGTTTCTGACTGGGATTGGGAACGCCATACGTTGCACTCGAAGCAGGAATCGATAATGCAAAAACATGGCGGCAACTGCAAACTTGTACTAATATAATAAATAAGTACAAACTGTCTGAGATATGGATGACCTTTTACCAAGATGTTAACGTCCCAAGGTGAGGCCACTTGAAGATAGATATTAGTTTATTGTTAAGGTATCATTAGGACAATATTCTGATTATGACAGGTGCTTGTCTCTACCTACGTCTACATATTGGCGTCGTCACCATGAACATATTCCCAGTCACGCTTTTACTTCTGGTTATGTTCTGTTTGTGCATAAAGCTAGAATGAGAATGGGACTGAGGATTTTGAGGGTTGTTGCGTAAAACCTTCAGAAAGAAATGACAATAGCCAAGATTATATACGTACATCAAAACGTAGTAATATGTCAGCGAGTTCAGCATTGGTTTTGGAATTTTTTCATGGTTACTATAATAAAAGTTCCCGAATTATGACTTACATGTATTTGTACATCCAGGATGAGCGGTTAAATATATATAATTTTATGACATTCTTTGTGAAGCTTTGCTTAGTTAGCAAAGATTTTGACTAGTTTTCGATTGTTCTTACGTCACTATTTTACATGAGTTATCATTGATGACACTATGTGTATTTCACTTGTTATTTGGTTTTGGTCATTTAACGGTATGTTTTTGTGACCCCGTGACTCTTCTTTGACTATTTTACGGTAATTTTATATTGATATTTTTTTTTACTAATTTGTAGGTGTCAGTGTAGATTCTGACCAGGACCAGACTGATCAGAGTGATGACGAGGCCTTCACTCCCTCAGACCAACAGGTTAGTCTAGAAAAAATGTGGTGTTAACAATTATTTTTATATTAGTCTTACTTCATTCAGCTTCTCAAGTTATTATTTTAGCACAACCGCAGATGTTTTCATAAAACATTCAAAGATGTACAAAAATGTACTGCTAATATGGCTTACACAAGCTTCGATTTGCTTATTCCGTTTCGGACCCTTTCACTACCCTCTTTAGTACAGTGTCCAAAAAGGAAGATATTAAAAAGCGACGAGGACGCTGCAGACAGCATATGAAGTATATAGAACAGGTGTTTCACTGTCTTTACACCGCGTTATGTCTATCTTATTTTGTGTTAGTTATATAACATACAGGTCATCAGTGCATAGGAACCGTTCTTAACACAATACAAATGCTTGTAACTACTTAAACGACGACGTCAATTTACTTTTACCATCAGTTTTGGCTAATGGTACATGCGCAAATAAAACGTTCTCGAAAACTTGAAGCTGTATTTTGCCTTCACGCTTGATTTAGCTTAAGTGCTTTGCACTGTTAGACAACTTGTGGTAAATTCTATTTCAGCGAAAGAAATACTTTTCCATGAAATCAATGTCTGATCTGTATCTGTATCTGTAGGGTACATCACGGCAGTCAAACTTGACTCTTATGTGACGGGTGGCGGGCGGTCATAATTTGATTAAAAAAATCCCCCCCCCCCTAAAGATTAAAACCAAAGTAAAAGTCACTATATTTTCCCCCTCTTCCCGAGAGACCAACCTGGCAACCGTGGCGGCGAAGAGGCTCTAGTCCTCAACCAGTATAGCTCCCCCGGGTCAAGCAAGGGGTACTTATAGTGACAGCCTAGAATGAGAGTGAAGACAGTCCCTGCTGAAGGTACCGATTCCGTAATACGCTTTGGTTGATTGGTTTCTTTATTACATGTAACATGTATTTTGTTTTATCGAGCCTTAGCTACCTTCGATATTCACGGCAGTCAGCTTTGCCACACTTTCCGTTCTACATTCAATAATGTATGTTCAATTTTCTCCTTAAATTAATCAAAAACCACTAAATACATGAAGTAAGAGACGTTTTATGGCGTCGCTGAGGTTCTACAGTACAATCTGACCACCGTCTCTGCGTCATACCGTAAACGCTTCGTGTGACGTAATTTATGGTTGTCAATTCTGGCGCATATAGAAGCCCTTAGACATTTATGGGAGTAAAACAGTTAATGTGAGGTTGATAGACTCCGGACTATCATGTTCTATACGTACAGTCAGTACTAACAAAAATCCCTCTACTTCTTAGTACTAGAAACTAACGGACCTATTCTGACACTAAAATTAAATATGATGAAATGTAATGCCATATTTATCTCTCAAAGAGTAGCTCAACATGTTAGGTTTTGTTGGAACCCATATTCCAAGAACGCTAGACGGTATCAGGGGAACATACATGCATGTACGGTTGGGCCACATGTTCCCCGAGCGCTAGACGGTATCGTCGTAACCCACATTCGAGCCACTTATTCCCAGAACGCTAGACGGTATCGTCAGAACCCACGATCGGACCATATATTCCTTGAAGGTGATTGTTGTATTTGTTAAAAGACAATGTCAGAACACGATCAAGGCTCATTTTACATGGATATCTTGAACATGTCCGTATCAGATGGACTATGCTGTATCATGAGTCGAGATCAAACGTCGAGTCGCATATTCCCGGAACATTTTTTGAATACTTAAAAAATGACATTGTCGAGATGCACATCGCGTAGAACATGTCGGACGGTATCTACGAGAAATTCTGTCTGTCGCGCTTACCTAGTAAAACACGGTGGTCCTACAATGGTCAGAATCTAATAGAGGACTGATGCGAACCTAATTTTATGGATGTCTCCGCTCGACATCACAAACGTGTACGATCTTCAGGAACCAACCGTATTCAGTGCCTTTCCTCCTTTCGTTGAATGAATGTAGTATAAAATTGATTGAAAGTAATCTTTAGTTTGCATGCTTTACCAGTCCAAGAATTTTTACCTTTTCCTCAACATTATCACTTTGTATCTTCTGTTATCTTTACATATATTATGATTTGAGACTTATACTTTCTACGGCTTATGTTATACCTTTTTGCTATGTTCAGTGCTTGTTTCCTTGATGTTGTTTTACGTTGTTTTTGTTTCAGTTAGCAAACACAAGCAGAAGTCCTAGTACTATATCTATAAACTCCCAGTCAACGCTCGGCAGCTTTAGAAAGACGCCCTCTCATTCGGTATGCCATGTAAAATGTACTTGTTTACCACTGTCCTATTGTTATCGAGACGTTTTAACAATACTTTGAATTGAAAATGGAGGGGGGGGGGGGCGCTTAACTTAAGGATAGATACACATATTAAATCACGGAACATTGATGGAAATACTCGGAGCTTTTTTGAGAGCGAAGATCACAGGGTCAATTGAGACGGGTTGCTATGTAAATGCATAGTGTCGATAGTAGACTCACTCGCATTTAGGATGGTGAACAATTGTTAAAAAGTAGTCATCAGAGATGTCAGAAGTGTCAGTCCGAAGAAAATGTCTGACAAAAATTCTTTTGGACTGACAAAAGTTCGAAATATTTTTTATTTTCCGGCCTGACAAACTTAAAGAAATGTCTGAGAAGAGTGAAACAGATTTCGACATCGCCGAGTCATGGGAGGGGTCTAGTCGAGCCTATAATATTAAGAAATATAATAAAACCCAGAATCTTATATTGCCCCCTCCTCTCCCAACCCAATCTACGGAGTATATCGAACGGCTATAAGTAAAAGAAGATGTGTTAACTCTTTGTTCTATTGTTTTTGTTTGTTTTTTGTTTGTTTTGTGTTTTCCTCTTTTAAGTTCTGATAAGAATAAAATTGATACTAGTATTTATTTCTGATTCAAGGAATTTGTCCTTGATCTTGAATCCCAAGCAATATTTTTGTCAAATGTGTTTGTACGTAACAACTATCACACGATATATGGTTGTTTCTTGTCTCTTTTAATTCCCCGTAGAATCAGAAATCTCACAAAATCCTTTGGAAACTCCGCAGATGCATTAACTCAAGATTTAAAAGAATAAAAAGACAGCTTGAAACATCCTACATCGCGTATTATGGGAATTAACGACGACATGCTACACACAGGCTATAAATATTCCTTGCTTCGACATTTCCATTTGTATTTTTAGACAGTTCTGTACTAGTACATTGATGTGGAGTGCTGGGGAACTAGGATTGTCTTATCTGTTTTATATAATCAGACTCTAGTTTGGTAGGTTAATAGGCTTCAAACTGATGCTCGTGTTTCACATTGCACGTTTTAAATCTTAATTGCAATCGGAAAATAGATTACCCTGTACTTGCTCAAACGTCTTTTATACTATAAAGCTGCTTGTTCTAATAATAAGAATAAAAAAAAAAAACCAGTAGCTTAATATTAAAAGACCGATGTCTGGACTTCCTTATATGTCTGTCCATTTATCAAATTCAGAATATATTTCATACCAAATAAATTTCTGAAGTTATGAAGACTACAAATTTAGATTCTGATGACGACTAATTTGTCTATGGTTTTAGTGTAGAAGTCGGTCTCTAGCCGGGATGTGCATGCCATATATATTTGGCTCTAGCGAGGTGGGTATGAAAATGTTGTACAATAGCGTGTTGTCAGAATGTTGTCTGGTCAGTAGGGTGACGTTTTGTTGTTATGGTTTATTAATTAAGAAATAAAAAATGACAAGCCGGGCTCTATTGTCTCATAATGCCCGAGCGTCCTCAGACCATCACATTTATTACCGAGCCGCGTCAGCGGCGAGGTGATAAATGTGATTGGCTGAGGACGCGAGGGCATTATGAGACAATAGAGCCCGGCTTGTCATTTTTTTATTTCTATTCTAATGATGACCAAACTTAGACCTTTCGATTCTTGGTAAAAACCAGTTCCTGCCGGTTTATCTGCTTTCAGAAAATGGATAGGCGTGGCTTATCGCTATAGGGCCTATATTGGAGAATAGAGCCCGGCTCGCGTCTGTTGTCTTAATAGGGAAAAAGAATCAAGTCATATTAGAATCGGATTTTTATGTTTGGTGTTTGGGTTTTATGGAATAATTGTTGTCGGGGATTTTAAGGGTTCACATATAAATGAAGTGTCGTGTTTGTAGGATTTTTTTCTGTTATGAGATGTGTTCTGAAGTGGTGCTGATCCAGTATGATATTGTCAATATGTTGTCTAGTATTTAGGGGTAGTTGATATCTGTTGTTCTTTCATTATATTTTTGGTACTTTATATACTGCCCATTATTGATAAATTTCGAGTTACCCTGTCTTGTTTGACCTCTGCAACTGTAATAGAACTTTGTAATATCATTGTTAGAATTGGATGTTTTATTAAAAGATTTGAATTAAGTCAAGATCTTGCTCATATGATCCTGATAATCAGGTACTTTATGTTTACTATCCACTTGATGTATGAGTTCCTGTGCTAGCTCATCTTTGGGTGTATTGTCAAATACAAATGTGTCTTCCTTAGTATTTCTTGTTTCCAATATGCTCTACATTTGTATCTTGTTTGCTGCCCTTTGTGTTGTATCCATCTGTGTTGTTGTACTAATGTGTCGTGTTTCTTAAACTTTGTGTTTACTAATTAATGTGTATTCCATTGCATGTTGTTTTACGTTTCTATCTTGTGTGTTGGCCTATCCTAAATTTCTACATGTATCTTTTTTGTCCTGTTTGTTCTACATTTCTATCTTGTTTGTTGTCCTGTATGTTCTACATTTTCATCTTGTTTGCTGTCCTGTTTGTTCTACATTTCTATCTTTTTTGTGTCCTGTGTGTTCTACATTTTCATCTTGTTTGTGTCCTGCTTGTTTTACATTTTTATCTTGTTTGTTGTCCTGCATGTTCTACATTTTTGTCTTGTTTGTTGTCCTGTTTGTTCTACATTTTTATCTTGTTTGTTGTCCTGCATGTTCTATATTTATATCTTGTTTGTTGTCCTGTTAGTTCTACATTTATATCTTGTTTGTTGTCCTGTTTGTTCTACATTCTATCTTGTTTGTGTCCTGTTTGTTCTACATTCTATCTTGTTCATTGTCCTGTATGTTCTATATTTATATCTTGTTTGTTGTCCTGTTTGTTCTACATTCTATCTTGTTTGTTGTCCTGTTTGTTCTACATTTTCTATCTTGTTTGTGTCCTGTTTGTTCTACATTCTATCTTGTTTGTGTCCTGTTTGTTCTACATTCTATCTTGTTTGTTGTCCTGTATGTTCTATATTTATATCTTGTTTGTTGTCCTGTTTGTTCTACATTTTCTATCTTGTTTGTGTCCTGTTTGTTCTACATTCTATCTTGTTTGTGTCCTGTTTGTTCTACATTCTATCTTGTTTGTTGTCCTGTTTGTTCTACATTTTATCTTGTTTGTTGTCCTGTATGTTCTATATTTATATCCTGTTTGTTGTCCTGTTAGTTCTACATTTTTATCTTGTTTGTTGCCCTGTATGTTCTATATTTATATCTTTTTTGTTGTCCTGTTTGTTCTACATTTCTATCTTATTTGTGTCCTGTTTGTTCTACATTCTATCTTGTTTGTTGTCCTGTTTGTTCTACATTCTATCTTGTTTGTTGTCCTGTTTGTTCTACATTTTTATCTTGTTTGTTGTCCTGTATGTTCTATATTTATATCTTGTTTGTTGTCCTGTTCTACATTTCTATCTTGTTTGTTGTCCTGTGCCTCTTTTATCGGATCAATCTGTTGTCCTCTGTGCTTCTTTCATTACCCTGCTGTCCTGTGTGTTTCATATTTCCGTGTCGTTATATATACGTGCCTGGATTGTTGTCATTTCTGTTTCATACATTCTTTGTTAGTTCTTATTCCTCAGACATAGCGATTGTGTCATTATTTTAGTCGATATCTGATATTGACACCATTGGTCTAATGTAGAGTATATTTCGTGTATGTATTGCCGTGGTAGTAACGTCATTGCCGTCGTCATTTTTTGTTTGATGATCATTTTGATTCGGAGTTTAGCCTACATTTATCTTGTAATCACACTGGCCGGTGTTCAGCGAGTCACAGTTTGGCTTAGTTCCATTACATGTACTAGTCATACTCCATTCATATGGCCAGTATGAGTACATACTATGATCACACCACCGTCTACCATCATACGGCAGGAATTCTATGTAGATAGTGAGATATTAGTGGAAGTCCCGGGTGAATACAAATCACCTGTCGTTAAGAACCGATATTTTGACAAAGCTTAGTAAGATGGGTTATTTGGATATTCTAGTTAATTATGGGGTTGGCGTTGCCCCAATCTAGCAATGTCAGAGAGATGGTATGTTACTCTGTGAGGGGTTTTGATCACTTCCAGCCATTGTGCTGTAGGTTTACAGGAGAGTCAGGCTGTCGTGGTACCAGTAAGATTGGGTGGAGAATCATTTGTTATCACTAGAGGCAATGAACCATTCAAATGTCAAAATAGATATATCTCCTCATTACTTCCCATTAAAAATATGTAATTCGATCTCAAAAACGTTCGTCTAGGAATGCGTCTTATATATTACTGCGCGGATTTATTTCCTGTGAAGAAAAGATAAGGAATCTCATAATACAAATTACGTACAGAATATGACCTTGCGCCCCACTGTGTAGCGCTGTCCAAAACTAACACGGTGTTGAGTAATGAATAATTGAATTGTACATGTGGTATTGGTTAGCTGCAGTAAACCAGGTGTTCCTTATACTCGTACAGATATACAGGGTGGCTCTAAAGAAAGTTATCATTCATTTCTAAAAAAAAAAAAAAATGATTCGACGTGTAAATTTATAGATACAAATGTACTTTGATTTACAAAATGATTTGATTTTCACTCGTGTAGTATGCTGTATATAAAACAACAAGTGTTCAACAAAAACTGGAAAATTGAAAAAAAATCTTGCAATTATCAAGCAAAGTTATTACATAAATTGATCATGTCCATCAAAGTGGTTCCTCTAATATTAATTGTTCACTTTCAAGCAGTTTGATCCAAACCTTTAAAAAATACGACAGGTTCAACCAAAATATTTTCAATCAAGGTCAAGTTCATGACTATTAAGTATAAGGTCACAAAGGTTATGATTCTCTGACCTTGACCTTACAATACATCTATGAATTCTTGGTTCTTGCATTATACTCCTTCTTAAATTCAACTATTTCCTATTTTGTAGGATTCCTACGACAGAAACCCAGCAGTGGATTATGGGAAGTTTTACAATACCAGTTACTTGGTGGGGGCAAAGAGTACTTACCTTCAGAAAGCCTCTGTCAAACCCATCAAGAAAGTACACAGCTCGCCACACTTTCATAGACCTGGTATGGAATTATCAAGAAACATTATATGGTGACATTGTCTATGTTTTCACTATGCTTCACTGTATAGATATATGCAACTAGAAAATAAGGTTTGATGCTGTTGATTGTAGAACAAATAAGATAGAATTTGAATAAAAAATTCTTTTCATTTTTCAGTTAATTTTTCCTACAGTAGAGAGCCTCCAGAATTCTTAAAGTCAAAAAAGAGTGAGTACTTCATGGATACATATGTAAGATTTTTCATATATAAAATTCATGTATGTACAAATGTTTAATGGAATCTTTCAGGATTCTGTTATGGACTAAAGTCATTCTTACAGAGGGAAAAAATTGAACACCATGTTCACACTTAAAACAAGTAAACTTATACATGCTATAAGCTTTGATTGATAGATGTTGATGTTGAATGATCTTTGAATGCAATAAATATATGTGATGTTTTCTTTTTGTAGCTGGTATGGCAGCATTAGGTGAGAATATACAATTTCATTTTACTTTTGACATCAAACTATTAATAAATATCAGAGAAACCTCTAGGTGCAAGATTTGTCATTTCTGGGATTACCTTAAAATAAAAAGACAGATTAGTATAGATTGATTTGCTCTGTAGAAATTGTCAGGCCTGCAAAATCATGTGCAGATCTAGAGGTTCCCCTCTCCTATATATGTACATGTACATGTATAGAATTTACCAAAATAAGTTAGAGGTTGGACAGCTACACCATTTGATCCCCCTTCTTGTTGATCCATGCATTGGGGAATGATAAATGATTTTCTATTGAACATGATTTAATTAGCATAAATTTTGCTATGTAGTAATCAAGCAATGATGAGTATAGTTAAGCCAGTATTGACCATTTTATTGCATATGTACATTTCAAGCTACTGGTACCAAGGTAATAGTGAGGAGAACTCGTCGCGCATCTTCCCCATCAGATCTGAAGAATGAAGAAGCGATCAGAATGAGCATGTTTCCCGGAGGAAAGCCGCCCAAACCAAACGAGATAACAAAGATAGAGCAAGAAGATTGGCCTGGTCCACCATCACTAGCCGCTATATTACCAGAAATAAGTTAGTTCTTCTTTCATTGTTTGTTATTTCATGAAAATATTATCTGACATATTCATTATCATACCTTGAACTACTGTCTGCACAGCTCACTTTGGAAACTTGATAAACGTGATTTTGACTACTTTGTCATGCAAAGCTTTCAATAACATTGATATCATTGAAAAGTTCTCATTTAGTCGTAAATTTTGGTATAGGTTAAATGGCCGTGGGTTTGTGCAATCATATTTTACATACAAAATACTTTTTAGATTGGGCGTTTTCAATGTTAAATTTCAGCATAACGTCGCTGAGTGTAACATTGAGCCCATGAAGAGTGTCACAACGTCATGGGAAAAAATAGCATGGGAAATGGCCCATCTAAAACTTGTTTTGTCTATAAAATTTGATGGTGTACACAGACTATCGTATAACGTATACCGAAATTTACGACTAGACAAGATCTACTGAGTGGTATCAATTTCATTTACAATTTAGTCAAAATCACGTTTATTCAGTTTCTGAAGTGAGTCGCGCAGACAGTAAGTTCATATATGAAAGGTCAAGGTCACAATGAAAGGAATTTTCAAACATTTGTAGAGTAGATTATCTGCGAGATAATTAACCAACTACACTTTGTAAATGGATATAATTGTTCATTGTTATGAATGTATGAAATCATTTCTTATTATTAACATATGTATACATTGGTACAGTACGAGCAAGGAGGAAAAGTAAAGGAGAAGAAGATGATGATGATGATGAAGACATGACGCCCACACAGGATGAGCACTTGATCAAAGAAATCCAGGAAATCTCTAAGTTCAAGGATAAATCTGGTATAGGAAAAATCATCTACAAAGAGCTGGAAGCAAAGAAAGCCCAGCCTCCCAAACCCTTAAATCCATGGAAGGCTTCACGCGTACCCAGTGCCAAATTTGAGCCCAGATACAGCACACGTTATCAATCTCCCATGTTTGCTTGTAAGTCTATAAATATCATAAGTAAAATCAGAAGAAATGAGTTTGGGAAGACACTTTATTGTCATAAGCTGTCATAGAAATGATATACATTGTGTTATTGATTGAATTAATTTGATAAGATTTTAGTCCTTTGTTTAAATATTGTGAATTGAGCTATATTATCAATCAGAACAATTCCAGAATTTTAGATGTGAGGTTCTTAAATAAAAATGTAAAATTTGAAATTTTGTTGCTACTTTTATTTCAAACTTTATTAAAATATAAAAAAAAAACATATTTGACAGCTCCATCACGATTTCTGGACAGACCAAGAAGATCCTGGGATGATAGTGACATACAAAGAGGTTATAGAACTATGTCAACTATGGCCAACTATCCAGGTAATTAACATGATATACATTTATATAGTGACATATGTAGACGTTACAGACGATCCTGGGATGATAGTGACATACAAATAGGTTATAGAACTATGTCAACTATGGCCAACTATCCAGGTAATTATCATGATACACATTTACATAGTGACATATGTAGACGTTACAGACGATCCTGGGATGATAGTGACATACAAATAGGTTATAGAACTATGTCAACTATGGCCAACTATCCAGGTAATTAACATGATACACATTTATATAGTGACATATGTAGACGTTACAGACGATCCTGGGATGATAGTGACATACAAATAGGTTATAGAACTATGTCAACTATGGCCAACTATCCAGGTAATTAACATGATACACATTTATATAGTGACATATGTAGACGTTACAGATCTATGTGAACTATCCAGGTGATTTTCATGATATATGGTGACATATGTAAACTAAGCCAATTATCCAGGTACTCAACATGATATATTGTAACATATGTAAAGTTATATCAACTATCCTGCAGCCTATTTCACAAAAATACTTGTGAAAAATTTTGGGAATTTTCGATGTTTTCAGTCTGAATTTACATTTAGTATATAGAAATGATATAAGGTAGCAAAATATAATCAAAATTGAAAAAAAAACAACACTTAAAACTTTTATTTGTTGATGAAAGTTACAAAAATTCCTGAAATTTTTCGTAAGAATTTTGTGAAACTGGGCACAGGTAATTATCATGATATTCTCATGTCAATTTTGGCAATATAATTTCTTGTGATAAGTGTTCTGTAAATGGCTTCTATAAAAAAAAAAATAGAAAATGACAATGACAAAAAGAAATCTTGCTTGAGTAGATGTATTGACTCAAAGATTTAAAAAAAAAGAAGCAATTAATAGTATGAGCTATTGTTATAGTTAAGTTATGATAATTACATGATTGCCAAATGTTCAACACAGCACTTGCTGATTGACTTAAACATTTTGACATCATAATCAATCGAACAATAATCAGAGAGGTCATTTGATTATGAAATCATATTGTTTATGTCCACCAACAGATGCTGGAGGTTTGAG
The DNA here is from genome assembly GCA_028142955.1 of Pinctada fucata. Lineage (NCBI taxonomy): Eukaryota > Metazoa > Mollusca > Bivalvia > Pterioida > Pteriidae > Pinctada > Pinctada fucata. Next base: position 67,057,666 of record AP027105.1, on the reverse strand, counting down.
CAATGTTGGAGGTTCGGCATTCCTCAACTATGTTGATTTGTATCTCTTGATTTTGTCAGAATAATCTTGGAATCTCTTAGGGCAATTTTCTTTTTCCTATTAATGTTGTTGACTTACATCATGTGACATTTATTTTCAGTACCACGTCCAGGTTATGGTTCCTATGGCCTCACTCCTCGGGCCGCTACGTTACCTTTGTCGGGATTGTTTGGAGGTCCTCTCACTTATGTACGTATCTACGTCAGTGACTTCTTATGATCAATGTATGTCTGTCATGCTGTATTGTGCACAATTATATGACCTTAACACATCTTCTACAAGTATTCATCAAATAGAAATCTTTAATATACAGTTAAAGTATACCATTGAGGGAGTTTGCATGATTCTGGTTTCCCAAGACTAGACCTATTTCCCGAGGTGAAGCCGAGGGAAATAGGTATGGTCGAGGGAAACCAGAATCATGCTAACTCCCTCAATGGTATACTTTAACTGTTTTATTATACTGTCATGCTTTGTGGCTCCTCCCCATTTCGAAGTCACGCACTGTAGCTCCGCCCCATTTCGAAGCTATTTCCCTAGGGAAATAGTCTTCTCAACTAACACACCCTTTGTTGGGAAATAGTCTCATCAGGCAGGTTACAGCTAGTTTAAATGAGTATCTTTTTATATACATGTAGGAAAAAACAAGTAGAAGTATTATAATCTCGTATCACCTGAGCTTCAGGCAACTTGTACACTGCGAAAATGTTTAAACAAGTGCTAGACAATCCAATTGATAATGTAAAATTTATAGTGATAATCTTTTCTTACAGAGGTTCTATGATTTCGATGAAACAGACATAGCACATAGACCATCATGTAAGTACAACTATTATAGAGTATACATTGATGTTTTACCTTGGAAAATATTCACCAGTATTTCCATTGTCATATATATACTTATTTTACCTTGTATACTAGCAAAGAGTAAAGACATAGAATAATTACAAATGTAAGACATAGAATAATTTATTAATTACAAATGTAAGACCTAGAATAGTTACAAATGTAAGACCTAGAATAATTACAAATGTAAGACCTAGAATAATTACAAATGTAAGACCTAGAATAATTACAAATGTAAGACATAGAATAATTACAAATGTAAGACATAAAATAATTACAAATGTAAGACCTAGAATAATTACAAATGTGAGACCTAGAATAATTACAAAAGTAAGACATAGAATAATTACAAATGTAAGACATAGAATAATTACAAATGTGAGACCTAGAATAATTATAAATGTGAGACATAAAATAATTACAAATGTAAGACCTAGAATAATTACAAATGTAAGACATAGAATAATTACAAATGTGAGACCTAGAATAATTACAAATGTAAGACATAGAATAATTACAAATGTGAGACCTAGAATAATTATAAATGTGAGACATAAAATAATTACAAATGTAAGAGCTAGAATAATTACAAATGTAAGACCTAGAATAATTACAAATGTAAGACACAGAATAATTACAAATGTTTTCACGACTTGATATTAGATAAAACTTTTGAACCATATGACAAAGACACTTTGTCAGCATATCGGTATGAAACAATAATAAACATGTCATTATTATTTGAGACAAAGGAAGGCCTGTGTAAAACTTGTGTTCTTTTACAGATACATCCACATCAACAATGAACACAGAGGTAAGAAAATGTATGTTTTACATAAAGAAAGAGTATGGGGATATTATGATGAACTTAATAGAACATAAGTATAATTAAGTTAAGGAGTATAAGGGATTTTACTGTGAACACATGATTGGACAACAGGAGTATCGGGATTTTATTGTTAGTTTTAGTGAAGGGGATTTCTGAGTTGATGTCTGAATGAGATGACTGGTTGATTTTATATGAGCACAGCTCTGATAGATACTATTTCTTCATCAGTCAGACAATTTCTTAACATGTACCTTGTCAAAAATATCAACAAGTAATTGTGTAAGTACATGTATATGAAAGTTATAAACATACCTAGTCATAAGGAGAGAAGGGACCTTCATTTACAAATAAAGCTCAGATAAATAGATATTTCTTTCACCATGGGATGAAGATATAAATACATGTACAGTATTTGTACACTCTAGACCTTTTTGACGTGTGAAAATAACTGAGAAAATAGCAGTGGACGACTCTACCTATTTAGTATATGGCATATTTTATAGCTAATATTGTATAGAAATTTTAAGAGCAGCTCAGCTATTTGATATAATTTTGGTACCTTACTATATCTTACAGCACGAGTCCCATACTACATCGAGTATTCTGGGGGGCCAGGGGATGTCAATATTGTCACTACAGAGGAGTACCTGGCACACAGAGGCTGAGCCTCAGGTAAGAATTAGATCCATCTATTCATGTTCTAGATTACCCTTCTAGAAATCTTTATCAGTTTCAGAGCCATTTGTTACAATTTCAGGTAATATTGCTATGGAGAATTATAATAATTGTCATCTCCTACATGTTCTAGATGACCCATCTACAGAAATACTCTTTACTGAGGTGCTTTGATTCACACCAAAGATGAGAGCCACATATAGATTTAAAAAAAATTCTTTGCATACATTAAACTGTTATACTAAAGAGAAAACCTTGAAAACAAGAACATGTTACTGGGCAGTGTAGGCTTGCATAGAAACAAATTTTGCAGAAGCTACGTGTACACTTAAGGAGGCTCAATAATCGTTTGACGTCATCAGATACTTTTATATGTGGCCTTTTTTAGTTTTCGGCCTTCAAACTCCTCCGTAATTCGCTTGTTTCTTGACGGATTTCGACATGTTTGGTATCGATGGAAACAGAAAATTATCATCTACAATCTGAGTGTAATAAATATTTAGTCAAATGTATCGTTTGATTTATATATACAAAAATATCCCGTAAAAGAGACACCTTGGCTAACGCCGTAAACGTATCGTTTTTAGAACGTCATCGGCGGAAATTCAACCGCCTGTTGCCTTTGAACAAATTCAAGAAGGTAAACTTAAGTTCATGATAAAACAAGATATTTCTTGGAGATTTTAGCGGTATCATAGATAAGATATTTCAAGTTTGGTTTCTCTAATAATCTTTGGTTTAAAGATTTTTTCTTCAATTTTGTCAACTTTCGTACTTTGCAACAAGATGTTATCGAATAAAGTTTCCCTATTTGAAAGATTTAAGCGAACGAATTTTAGTTTTAAGCCTGTTTTGTTCAAAGATATATCCATTTCACAGATAACTGCACGCATTATCGAGAACGAGGGAGGGGATTAACGTCCACTTATTGACCTTGAACGTCAAAATGTTTAAAAACGCTTCCGTTTACTTTAGTTCTATTTCTTTTATATATATTTCCGTTTCTCTAAATAGATTGATGGAATTAAATATGAAATTTTGAAGAAAACATTTTTTTAAGCTTGGACTTTTTTAACTTTATTTGACAAAACTCATTTAACTGACACTAACAAAACATGAAAGGTGAGTTTATAAAAGAAAAGGTCGAATAACGCTTTGCCAAGGATATTTCGAAGTACACATGTTACTTTCCTTTTCTTGTTTATTTTTTTTCGACAAATCATTTGTAAACTTGTTTATTCTTATTTGATTTCGATGATAAATGATAATTGTGTAAGTATTCTTCGTTGTATCATAATTTGAAACTTCCACTGAATGTTGGGAAAGAATAATCTCGACTCGAAGTGTCTGATTTTTCGCTCACCTGAGCTATTGTCATAGCGCGCTGTCCGTCCGTCGTCTGTCGTCCGTCCGGCATAAACCAAGTAGATTTTTACAATATGGAAACGAAGTAAAACGGAATGTCTTGTACTTTTGTTAAAAGATTAGAGTCTGATCTTGAAAAATATGTCAATTATAACAGTTTTTAACAAACATTTTCATCGTTATAACGTCAACTAAGGGAACAGAGCATTTTAATTTGACTTGTTGCAAATTGTTACAAAACCGTTACTATGACAACCAAATATTTTAAATCAGAATGAACGATAACATGTACTTTTTTATATTTCTTTTCGAAGAAAAGAGTTTGTCGTTGAGAAATATGTAAAAGAAAATATCTTCTGACAAAGACTTCTTATCACTTTGATGTCAAATAAGGGTACTGAGTACTTTTTTTTTAGATTCTCATTTTGGGGTGGGGGGTACCCAAAATGTACTTTTCTGGAACAGTTTTAGCTATTTCACTCTTTGAAAGCATTATCTATAAAGAAATACACATATTTGATGATATTATGGTGAAAATGATCACAAGAATGGTTTCAATCTGGAATTATTATCCATATATCATGTTTTTATCTATCAAAATTCATTGTTTTGCGACATATCTCGGCGTTGGTTTACAAATGTATATTCAGAGGACCACTGGTCAGTCAAATAGTCGATGATATGTAATCTTAAGCACAAAAATAAATTATCAGATATCAATGTTGAATAAATAGAATATTTTTTTTCTCCTCTGACAAAGAATTCTTGGATTATTGAGCCACCTTAATTTTCTAATTTTTTTGCAATTTTCTTATTTTTTCGCATTTTTCTAATTTTTTGCATTGTTGAGAAACTTTTTCAAAAATGCTTCACATTCTTTTCAGGTTTATCCATATGATCGTCTGAAAATTACCAATTTCGATTTACCAAAGGATGTAGACAGGAATATGTTGGAGGTATATTTACATTTTATAGAGAAATTTTATCTCAAAAGCACCATATAGGTTTTACTTATTTCTGACAATTCTTCTAAAGCTTAAGTGACATTTTTGTGAATAAGATTAAACCATAGAGCATATTATTATAACGCTTTTACAATAAAACACTTTTTTTAAAGTAATCCAGTTAGACACCTGACATCACAGAATAGAATATGATGTACAATGAACAATAATGTCATTTCATGTGATGTCTTGTGTTTGTATGATAGACTGTAAAAATGTTCCTTCTTTCAGATACATTTATCACCAGAAGAATTTAGTGATATCTTCAAAATGGGAAAAGAGGAATTCTACAAGATAGCTGAATGGAGGAGGAATGACATAAAAAGGAAAGCAGATCTCTTCTGATTGGCTGAGAGGAAGAGGAAGGACAGGATTGATCTCTTCTGATTGGCTGAGGGGAAGAGGAAGGACAGGATTGATCTCTTCCGATTGGCTGAGAGGAAGGGTGGACTTAAAGTGTATTCCAGTGAAACGATTCCATATCTCATGCTAAAAATCAAAGAAAATCATTGTAGGGAGATGCAAATGAACAAAAACAAAACAAATAGGGACATCTAGACTTATCTACGGCATTGTAAATGTGATATGATTTATACATGTATGTGCCAGACATATCGACTATATAGTAGCTACTTAAAGGTAAAACTGAGCAGTTAAGTATGGACACGCAAGTCTTGCTGAGATACGCCTGAGACCATTTTATACTGCATCGCTTAATTTGTGTAAACAAATGATGACTGTATGCAATTATGGTAAAACAGTATTTAAGCAGGGTCTAAGTATAGAGTAGTGGTATATGTAGTTCATTTTAATTTAAATTGAGCCAATGTGATATTAAGGCTCTGAATAAGATTAAGGCTCTGATACATGTAACAGAAAGCTACATTCACATAATGTGTCCTGCAATTCTGACAGTTAATATCTTACGAAATCCGTCATTTGTTGAGAGATTCTTACTTAATTTCAGTCCGACAAATTAATCTCGAAATAAGAAGTACATGTATATTCACATATCTCCGTCTTTTAAAGAGTTTATACTGTGCATTCAAATGGAAGATTTTCCTTGCGTATATAGTAGATGGTTGTGAAATGGACATGAATATCAACTACCAAGAGAGTAGGCAAAACATTGATAACTCTGAAAATTAATTTTTCATGATTTGAAGCAAAGGAAAACTAAAATCAAATGATAAAGGTATATGTAGTGTAACTGAGTTGTATGGTAAGGATTCTGATGTAAAGGGGGAGAACTCAGTTCATCCCAAAAATCGTTTGAAATTTGCTATTCATTATCAGCAAAGGATTTTAGCATAAATAGGTACATTTTTCTAGTCAAATAAAATGAAAGACACATAGGGGCATATCTTATCATTTTATCATTTTTTAGGAATATTACAATTTATGAAATTTCAATGTTTTTATGGATTTAAACTTAACTTAAAGGAAGTTTATGATTTGATTCATTTGTATTGTTGTGTAAATTTACTACTGCCATTTGTGTTTATATTTTTTCTGCCAATGTTACAGTCATGTTAACTTGGTTACTGTATTTATTTTATGTTTGTTTGAGAGTGTTTTAGAAGATTTCATTGTTTTATGTTTGTACAAGTGGTTGTCTCATTTTAATATATACATGTTATAAGCTATTGCGTGAAAATTGTTTTTTCTGTTTGTATAGCTCCAAGTCCTTCCTTATGTACATTGTAGGTCTTCCTGTTTTTGTAAATACGGTGTTTGTTATGCCCTGTGTAACCTCTTCACTACGGGGAAATAGTAACCTCACTGAGGGTGTGTTGATTGGTGTGTATGTGTGTTGATTGGATTGGTGTGTATGTGTGTTGATTGGTGTGTAAGTGTGTGGATGAATGTGTGTGTATACTTGTCAAAAAAGCTTATAGACACTTTAAGAGACCACAGATTACTTCTGATGTTCATAAAACTTTGCACTCATGTAACCCATGGTGAGAAGATGACACAAGGTAAATGATTTTCAAGGTCAGGAGTTCAAGGTTACAATTTTACAAGTTTGTTTTAATGTGAGGGAATACTACTCCTTCTATAGACTTGTTTTGTTTTCTACCTTGATAGTGCTTTCCTTCCTCTAAAGCTCCGAAAAATTGTTGCAAGACGATGATTTTAATACAGTCAGAGTAATATCATAAAAACCATAAAGCTTTGAAGTTTTCAGATTCCAAGCGGGTACTTGTTTGAATTTATCATTTGTTTTATATTTATGAGGAAAGTCCCTTACTTGATATTCATATTTTATTGTAGTTTTTATGCTTTAATTCGTTTTTCAACAACCCCAGAGCTATTTTGAAATATCATAGTACAAGTATATATATCATGTGAATGTGATTCAGTCATGGTGCCTTAGTGCATAATACATATATTAATAACTTATTGATAGCATAAGTTATTGGAAGTTGGAATTGACATATTTTATGATAAAATGATTTTTCATGAGGGCTTTTCTTTCACATTTCATTATGTAGCATTTTGAAATGAAAATGTACCGTTTATATTTTATCAAGTCAACTTTGTTTCCATCAATTTTTAATCAGATTATTTATAATATTAAATAGGGTTATAAGTATGTTCTCTTGACATGAAAACATCTTAATGCCATTGAATGTTATACACAAATAAAATAATGTGTAGTTTGTCATATTATTGTCGTATTGTAGTTCTCCTGACTACACTCCCACATAAACTGACAAAGCTGTTATATACATTAAAAATTATTGAAATGTGCTCGAAAATATTGAACATGCACAAATTTTGATACAGATGTAGTATTTATGTTGGCTTGTGACCTACCGTACCTCACTGTTAATTACTTTGCATATTACTGTTATTTTGTTTGCTAAAATTTAGTTACTGTTGTCATAGAATAATGATATTATTATTTTTACTTCATTGTCCCAGAACTTACAGAACATGAGCTTTGGTTGTGCACGTTTAAGGGTCAACAACTTTGATTCATTATACTGTCATTCATATCGTTTTATAACATCTTTTACATTTGTTTCTCTTTGTAGAGTTGTAAAATAGACATTTTTATTGATGCTTAACTTTAATTTGTAGAACATATATACATGTATGTTATTCCTTGATGAGTCTACATTGTGTACATATTAGAACTCTTATACTTTATTTGTACAAAAAGTAGATTATTGAAACTATACTGTACTATGTGTTCTTGAACAGATATTGACTGTGACAGAGTAGTTCATGTACTGTAGTAGATCTAGTTCTTACTATTGACAATGCTATGAGGAGTTCACCAGAGTCGAGTGCTTTTGTCGCATTGCCACTATATCAATTCTCACCATCACTAGTGCACATTCTAAGTCCTTTTTATACATGTATCTACTGAAGGGATTATGATAATGTTCATATTACTCTACATGTGCATTTCTTCACATATCCATTCTAAAGCACATTGTTCAGCTTCTCTCCAGTTTGACCACCCCATCTCAATTTTCTTCCTTTACCCTTTCTGGCTTCCTCTACCGTTCTGGTACCCATGTTAATGCTATATTCCTATCATTATTGTTTTCTTTCCTAAGTATATGCCCTATGTATACTTCCATCTCCTTATTATTTTGATTGTCTCTTCTGTTATCCGTGTCTTAATTCTTGGTTACTGATCTTATTAATTAGGCCACAAGTATATGTTTGTTTTACAAGTAAGATTCATTATGTTGCCTGCAATACAATGTTTGCATGTAGATAGATGACTGTGCTAAGTGTGTTTCTTGTTTTCTACTAGACATGGCTATAGCTTTCACAAAAGTGCTTATGAAAAACTTGATGAATTTTGACAATTTTCGTCTTCTAATTAAACGTTCAGAAGATTTTCCATTTAGATTGTACTATGCTTTCTTATATCATTTCCACATACTTCATCTAAGTCAGAAACAAAAAAAGCTAATATTTTTATTTTAAAAGAAGAACTTAACGATTAAAAGTAATTTAGTTACAAAAATGTCTGAAATTGTTCTTAAGTATTTTTGTGAAACTGTCTGCTGTCATGTTGTCAAGTAGTGACCCTCTCTAGTAAGTGCTTATAGGTTACTCAATCAACATATACATTATACTGGGTACCTCTATCAGACTTAGGTTACTCTATCAACATAAACATTATACTGGGTACCTCAGACTTGTATGGATGATCAAGCTTGATGAGACTTTAAAACACCTAAAGTTAAAGGTCACCAAAAAGTTCAAGGTCACATATTTAGGGTCAAATATATGGGAGGCAACATACCTCTTCTTGAACAATCTGGACTAGTTATGGATAATGGTATGGATTTAGTATAATGGAAAAATTGGGGGAGGGAGATTAAGGTGACCCTCCCAATTTTCTTTGCCAATAAAATGTATCAATAGAATTGAACCAATTCAATAATGAAGGTGCTGTTTGTATATACTCTGGATCTACATCTTGGAGTAGTTTTAAGAGAATAGCACATGTCATGTTATGATCAGTGACACTAATTACTTGGATATTGCGCGTTCATTTATTCTTAACAAAAAATGTGTTCAAGTGATTCTTTTTTTTTCTTCAAATTTTTCAACCGTAGGTTTGTATTTGTATTTACAAACAGAAAGAATCTATTTTGAGCAGAAACAATGAAATATAAAAGGTTCTGTGAATTTATTGAAGTTTTTGAATTCATATAAGTATCTGTGAATTCATATAAATGTTCTGTGAATTTATTCAAGAGTGAATTATACAAAAGATTATGTGAATTATATGAAAGGTTATGTGAATTTTAGAATTTTACAAAGTTTTTTCTTTGTCCATTTATATAAATTATGTGGTGATTAGTTTTGCATTTATACTTTCTTTTTACCTGTTCATTTTTACAGATATTTTGAAGTGTAACTTTCTTTTTTAAAGTCCTTATCCAAGTTTCAATCTAGTCATTTTAGATTTTTTCAAAATTTCTATGAACGTTTATGAAATTTATATGAATTATAGCAAAGTTCTTTACATTTGAACGATATAGACATGGTAAACTGCATGTTTACATACATCTTGTATGAATTGTTCATTACATATTTATTGTCCATGCCCATTTTCCAGGACTTGCCTGATGCTGATTACTTTTTATTTTGTCAATAATTAAGACCACCCTCAGGCTGGGCGTGGTCACATAAAAGGGCATGGTGGGGAGGGCAATCAGTGATTTACATTTTTTTTGTTGTTTTTGCTTTATGTACAGCCCTTTATGCAGCTTGATACACAAGCCAATAAACTAAAAATCAAATGATTCAATGTAGTTGTTTTGTTTTTATAGATATTATGAAATAGATCAAAATGCATTGAAAATGGGAACCCTACTAGTAGTCTTCAAGGTCAGAATGTAAAAGGTCAAGGTTATTTAACTTCAAATTATATGGATCAGCACTTGGGATGTAACACATAGATTCATAATGATTTGAGGATGATATTTCAAGTCTGTGCTACTAGGTCATGGGTCAAAGGCCATGAGAAAATACTTCAAGGAAATTATTATGTGTGAAGGTTACTGGAGTGTGATCATTGATTTTTATGCTGTACAAGGGATATGATTTGCATGTCATGCTTGTACCATTTTGTAAAATCAAAGGGCATCTTATTTCAGAACCAAAACTGGTATGGTAAGGCGTGTTTTGTTTATCTTTAATTCACCTCAAAGTTCCATATCTGGACATTTCCCTTTGTTGGGCACATTTACACCTGTAGAGACAATGACAGTGGGTCAAACTCCAAGGTCAAACATTTTTGATAGTGTAAGGTAAGTCTGACAAGAAACACAATGTGAAAGTTGCAAGTTTGATCACTAATCACTTAAAATTTTGAAAAGTTGAAACTTTTGTATCCAACAGATTGTCAAAAGGTATTTAATCCCCAACACTTTCATGATGTAGGGGAAACTAATCTGGTTGTTAAAATCAGTGCAACAATTTCATGATGCTGGGGAAACTAATCTGGTTGTTAAAATCAGTGCAACACTTTCATGATGCAGGGGAAACTAATCTGGTTGTTAAAATCAGTGCAACACTTTCATGATGCAGGGGAAACTAATCTGGTTGTTAAAATCAGTGCAACACTTTCATGATGCAGAGGAAACTAATCTGGTTGTTAAAATCAGTGCAACACTTTCATGATCAGTGCAACACTTTCATGGTGCAGGGGAAACTAATCTGGTTGTTAAAATCAGTACAACACTTTCATGATGCTGGGGAAACTTATCTGGTTGTTAAAATCAGTGCAACACTTTCATGATGCAGGGGAAACTAAAATCAGTGCAACACTTTCATGATGCTGGGGAAACTAATCTGGTTGTTAAAATCAGTGCAACACTTTCATGATGCAGGGGAAACTAATCTGGTTGTTAAAATCAGTGCAACACTTTCATGATGCAGGGGAAACTAATCTGGTTGTTAAAATCTGTGCAACACTTTCATGATGTAGGGGAAACTAATCTGGTTAAAATCAGTGCAACACTTTCATGATGCTGGGGAAACTTATCTGGTTGTTAAAATCAGTGCAACACTTTCATGATGTAGGGGAAGCTAATCTGGTTGTTAAAATCAGTGCAACACTTTCATGATGCTGGAGAAACTTATCTGGTTGTTAAAATCAGTGCAACACTTTCATGATGCAGGGAAAACTAATCTGGTTGTTAAAATCAGTGCAACTCTTTCATGATATAGGGGAAACTAATCTGGTTGTTAAAATCAGTGCAACACTTTCATGATGCAGGGGAAACTAATCTGGTTGTTAAAATCAGTGCAACCAAAGAGTGACCAGTCAGGATAAATCTATGAACAAAATGTTACAGAACAGCTCTATAGTTATACCACTAACCTCCAACTCTATAATATGGACAATGCTCCTGTTCACAAGTCTGTCACTGCCATGGCTGCCATTCATGATTGTGGCTTTAATTTGATTGAGCATCTGCCTTATTCACTTGATCTTGCTCCATCAGACTTTCATCTATTCCTAAAACTGAAAGCAGCTATTTCTAGCACCCACTTTTAGTCCGATTATGATGTCGTACTTGCAGTTGATGGCTTTCTAAACAGTCAAGATATATAGGATCTCAAATGAATTTTCATTTCATACGATGTATTATGAAATGAGTTGTGAGTTTTATATCCCCGAGCCTTGGCGAGGGGATATAAAACGCACAGCGACTTTCATAATACATCGTATGAAATGAAAATTCATTTGAGATTCTTTTTATCACATGATATAGCCTAAAAATGTGTATTTCTAACGTGAAATCAACGTTTCCGAGAACTACTGAGGCGAATCACGCCGTGATCTAGAAGTCGTCTGCTACGCGATGAGAAGTAGTGTCCCCATCGTATAGATATTCTGTGCGTAAGAGAAAAGTTTTTCAATTTTGAATAGTATTTTAATGCAAAAATAAAACACCGCTAAAGACGGTATGGCCGGATTGCAAAGTAAGTTTTTGTCACCAACTGGGTCAAGGTCACTAAGTCAAATATTACAGCATACATTGAGAGGTCTTGTCAGAGGCAACCTACATGTATAATATAAAGTTTCTACTGTATACAGTTCCTTAGATTTTGCTTAAAGCAGGAACTTTAACCAAAATCTTTAACTAGGTCAAAGTCCAAGGTCGCAAGGTCACTAGGTCCAATGTTACGGCATAAATTGAAAGGTCTCGTCATGGGCAACCTAAATGTATAATATAAGGTTTCTACTGCATACAGTTCCTTAGATTTTGCTTAAACCAAGAACTTTAACCAAAATCTTTAACTAGGTCAAAGTTCAAGGTCAAGGTCACTGGGTCAAATGTTACCGCATAAATTGAAAGGTCTCATCATGGGCAACCTACTTGTATAATATAAGGTTTCTACTGCATACAGTTCCTTAGATTTTACTTAAACCAGAAACTTTAACCAAAATCTTTTACTAGGTCAAAGTCCAAGGTCAAAGTCACTAGGTCCAATGTTACGGAATAAATTGAAAGGTCTCATCATGGGCAACCTAAATGTATAATATAAGGTTTCTACTGCATACAGTTCCTTAGATTTTGCTTAAACCAGAAACTTTAACCAAAATCTTTAACTAGGTCAAAGTCCAAGGTCAAGGTCACTAGGTCCAATGTTATGGCATAAATTGAAAGGTCTCATCATGGGCAACCTATATGTATAATATAAGGTTTCTACTGCATACAGTTCCTTAGATTTTGCTTAAACCAGGAACTTTAACCAAAATCTTTACCTAGGTCAAAGTCCAAGGTCAAGGTCACTAGGTCAAATGTTACGGCATAAATTGAAAGGTCTTGTCATGGGTAACCTTCATGTATAATATAAAGTTTCTACTGCATATAGTTTCTTAGATTTTGCCTCAACCAGAAACTTTAACCAAAATGTTGACGGCAGACGGACAGACGGACATCGTCAATCTATAGACCGGAATTGCTTTGCAATCCGGCCAATTAATTCAACAACAACAATTTCAATCATTGATATTGACTCCTGGTCTGAATTTAACAGTTGACCAATGTTTGAAAGGTCACATTTGTCAAGGTTTATGTGATTAGGTTCCAAACTTGACCAATCGCATTCAAGCAGAGTGATATGTAACATGTTATCATATCATATATTTATGAAATGGCTTTATGAAACTGCATAACGGATGAATCATGTGATAAAAGGAGTTCTTTAAAAGTGGTACTGATGTCCTTAAACACCGGTGGCAAAAGTGTATAGATACTGCAGGGGCTTATGTTGAAAAATAATGCAAAATGTCTGATAAAATTCAAATCCTTCAATGCGAGGCTCACAACATATTAATCAGCCCTGGTATTGCTACAATTACATCATGAAATTTGTTAAGTGTATTCACTTTAAGCACAAAATATGAACTTCATAACAATAACTTGGTATCCAGATGATTTTATTGCACAACATACATGTGAAATAATAGGCTATTTTATTTTAACTCAAAGTATCAACATGGTGAATGGCTTCAAATAATTCAAAATTATGAATTGTGATTAGGAAAATGCATGTATAGAAACTTTTTTCATCAGCTCAATTTTCTTTCAAAAATTTTCATTTTTATGTAAAAAAGAATAAAAATTTGGGTTAAGTTTGTTCCACATAACTTATTTATGGTTCATCTTAAGAATTATACAGTAATGGATTCAATTGTTCATATGTTGAATACTGATTTATGGATGGCAGTGTTCATACCATATCTTTGTGGAATAGAATTATTGCATACAAATACAAAGGATTGTTGCATGGATGTAAATTATGACAACACATATCAGTTGTATGTACATGTATATGTATTTGAAGTACATGTAAAAACTTATACACAAAGTTACTCGATAAGCAGTCGTAATTGAAAGACAAAAAAGCAATGTTCAAACTTTTAATTTCAAAAATATAATTACATGTTAATTTGTTAAGTTTATCATTCATAGATTTCATAGCCATGCAATCATGTAAAGGTACTTTTGATCAACAAATTATCAAAAAGAAAGTTTATTTGTACCGTACTAGGCAAATTGGGTTAAGTTTTATTGATCAGTATATGACAGCAGAGATCGTCTTCAGAAACAACTGGTAATAATAGCTGCTGATACAATATACATGTATCTTGCTCATTAAGTAATCATAAACTGTTTCAAGTACATTTACTCTAAGCATCGTGAACTTAACATGATTGCTGAGAATATAAGATATAACTACAAACAAGGTAAACATTAATGTGAATGGACAAAATTTATCAAATTGAGAAAGAAATTTCATAACACTATCTTCTCTCAGGCATGCCGATACTTGACATAGTTTGTTCCAAAAACTGTAGAGGGCCCTGTGGATATGCAGGAGGAGGTTGATGGGGGCCAAGCTGATGACCTGGCCCTGGTCCCTGCCCTGAGCCCTGTCTCTGTAGCATCATGTGGGAAGGCTGTGATTGGGCTATTTGTGACTGCTGATGGAAGCCTGGCCCAGGGCCAATGTTTATGCCCTGCCCTTGCCCTGTATCTGGTATGTTCATCTGTGACTGCCCTCTCATCATGCCTCCGTATCCCACAGGGCCATGTTGTACCGGGTGTTGCTGCTGCTGATGTGGTGGACCCATCGGTAGAGGATTCTGTGTAACGAGCTGCGATGTGCTCGGAGCCGCGGTAGATATAGGACCTTTATTATTCACCTGCTTCAGTTTAGCTTGCCATTGCTGAAGTTTCTCTTGATGTCTTTTTATAAGTAGATCTTTCCTCTCCAGCTCAGCTCGAAGGTCATCTGTTTCCTATTAAAAAAGATTTGCGAATACAATTAATGTTTTTTTTTTTAATTTAAATTGAATGTTTAAGATTTGTTTCAAAAGTAGATCAAATTCCAAGGTCAAGGTCATTTGTATTTTCATGACAAATACAGACAAGGAATATGACAGACATACTCATCTATGACGAGAAATGTAAAGTTTAAAGTGAGCCGAAAAACTTCGGTAAAATAATATGGTATTCATAGAAACATCCAGTTATATGGAAAGCATTAGCGGAAAAAGTCCTATTTATGTCCTTTCAAATGGAAAACCATGCAAAATTAACAGACTGACAAAAATCATATACAGCTGACACTCGTTATCTCGAAGTCGATGGGCCCACTGAAAATACTTCGACATAAGCGGAGTTCGAGATAAACGTCAGTCGAATTTACGGTATATTTTCGAATGTATTGTACCACCTATAAGGCTAAAAGAATCGTTTTGCTATTGTATTTTATACAATAGATATCGGAGTTTAAAAGGCTACTCGTGCTGACAATGTAATGTTTACTTCACAATGTAGAATAGATTCTAGAAGTGCCATAACTGAAATTTTTACGAAGAGGCGCATTGAGAACGTCAGGTATTTTATTCGATGTGTGACCCCCCCCCCCCCCCTTTCCGCGCCGATCGCATCGGCCCTGATATAATACAAGTTTGGTTGTCTTATCAATCTGTCATAAGCCGTTTACCTTCAAGAGTTTTAGATCATTGTGTCATCAAAGTACAATGAAGACATTTGTTCGTACGCTATTTAATTTTTTCGTCTGCTAGATTTCAATGTCGTATACATGTCTTCATTCTTCACTTAAATTTACTCGCATGTAATCAAGTTTAATCATCTTCCTCTTAGTGTATGAAATTTTATATATAGATTATTTTGTAGATCATCAGTGTAATCATTTTTGCTCAAATTGCATTATTTCACTTACGATAAATCTTGCGAATTTTTTTTCTTTGGGGGGGGGGGGGGGGTTGTATTGGTTTGTTTATTTTATTTAGCCGTCGCTTCTCATAAGAATTTCAAAATAAAAAACAATGCAATTTTAATTAATGAAACATGCACATATCATTGTTTCCGCAATGATATTATCTAATTAACTGTTATCCCCCTTAATTAATTTTGATGTCACGGTCGATCAAACAACGACGAATCAGTCAACCTGGCCATTACCGGTAACTATAATTGTTTGTTTACCATGCGATTTCACTATTGTTTGCTACGTTAATTGGTTTGTTTATACAAACATTAGGACTTCGACTTAACGAGTGTAAAATACATGAAGAAAATGACTTGGGACTTCGAAATTACTTCGAGATAAGCGAAATTTCGAGATAACCGATTTCGAGTTATCAGAAGTCAAATTGGTTAGAATATGCAGGAAAAAAGATGGGACCGCTGCTCGACTTCGAGATAAACGGAATTTCGAGATAACCGAGTTTGAGATAACGAGTGTCAGCTGTAAATAAAACACAATCATCAATGTTACTATGTCAGTATCAATCCACCTCCTGATCATTACTGACAAAGTAGACTTACATCTTTCATAAGCTGCTCGGGTTTTTGTTTTGACAGTATGAGTCGTTTGTGAAGGAACAATACCTCCGTTTGTCTGGCAATCTCTAGGAACTTCAACACAGTCTGATCTGTACCTATAACAAACAAATCAATAGCAGCATGAAATGCCTATCAAACTAAGAATGAAATGTAGATTTCATGGCTTTTACACTCTGATCTAAGCACATAAAATCTATCAATCAATGTATCAAAAACTATATTTGTAAAAATTACATGCTGACTCATAACCAGAAGTCTCTGATGAGACTGAAGCTCTACTGGCTGTTTTGTTAAATTCACTGAATTGACATCCATTTTCCAACCCTGGGGGACAGGGGCTCACACAAAATATCGGATGCACATCTACACCACAAACACATTATACATGTAATGCAAAAAGAATTTACTCTCCATGAATGACCGGTATACTTTCCGAGATCTGGTGTTCACAAGATTACAAAGACTTATATAGGAGAAAATGACCACCCATTTCAAAGACAGGTCAGTCTTAAACAGAATCTCAGGCACACAATCAGACCACAAACTCATGGAAATGGGAAAAGAAATATCTCTCTACAGTATCAATTATACTTTCTGATAACTGGTGTTCACTAGATTACATAGAGTTAGATAGGAGAACATGACCACACCCATTTCAAAGACCCTGGGGTTCAGATGCTGAAACAAAATAGCAGGCACACACATACAATGTAGACAAGAGACTGATTATAATGCAAAAAGAATTATCTCTCCATCAATTATACTTTCTGAGAATTGATGTTCACAAGGTAACATAGACTTATATAGGAGAAAATGACCACACCCATTTCCAAGACACTGGGGTTCAGGGGCTCAAACAAAATATCATGGCACAAGTAGACCAGAGACTGATTATAATGCAAACAGAATTATCTCTCTGTCAATTATCCTTTCTGAGAATTGATGTTCACAAGGTAACATGGACTTATATAGGAGAAAATGACCACACCTATTTCCAAGACCAATTTTTGAAGATCCTGGGGGTCAGAGGCTCAAACAACATATCAGGTGCACAACTGGACCAGAGACTGATTATATTGCGAAAAAGAATTATTTCTCTATCAATTATTCTTTCTGAGAATTGGTGTTCACTGGATTACATAGACTTATATAGGAGAAAAGTGATCCCTAAGTGTCGCTATGCTTCACAGGCGACACAAAAATGACCACACCCATTTTCAAGACACTGGGGGTCAGAGGCTCAAACAAAATATCAGGTGCACAACTAGACCACAGACTGATTATATTGCAACAAGAATTATTTCTCTATCAATTCTACTTTCTGAGAATTGGTGTTTACTACATTACATAGACTTATATAGGAGAAAATGACCACACCCATTTTTGAAGACCCTGGGGGTCAGAGGCTCAAACAAAATATCAGATGCACAACTGGACAAGAGACTAATTATATTGCACAAAGAATTATTTCCCTATCAATTATACTTTCTGAGAATTGGTGTTCACTACATTACATAGACTTATATAGGAGAAAATGACCACATCCATTTTTGAAGACCCTGGGGGTCATAGACTCAAACAAAATATCAGGTGCACAACTACACCAGAGACTGATTATATTGCAAAAAGAATGATTTCTCTATCAATTATACTTTCTAAGAATTGGTGTTCACTAGATCACATACTGACATAGGCTCGTATAGCAGAAAATGACCACACCCATTTTTGAAGACCCTGGGGATCAGAGGCTCAAACAAAATATCAGATGCACAACTACACTAGAGACTTATTATATTGCAAGAAGAATTATTTCTCTATCAATTACACTTTCTGAGAAATGGTGTTCACTAGATTACATAGACTCATATAGGAGAAAATGACCACACCCATTTTTGAAGACCCTGGGGGTCAGAGGCTCAAACAAAATATCAGGTGCACAACTGGACCAGAGACTGATTATATAGCACAAAGAATTATTCTATCAATTATACTTTCTGAGAATTGGTGTTCACTACATTACATGACATATATATATGAGAAAATGACCACACCCATTTTCAAGACCTTGGGAGTCAGAGGCTGAAACTAAATATCAGGTGCACAACTGGACCAAAGACTGATTATATTGCAATAAGAATTATTTCTATATCAATTATACTTTCTGAGAATTGGTGTTCACTAGATTACATAGACTTATATAGGAGAAAATGACCACACCCATTTTTGAAGACACTGGGGGTCAGAGGCTCAAACAAAATATCAGGTGCACAACTAGACCATGGACCAAACTCAATGCAAAAAGAATTATTTCTCTATCATTTATGGTTTCAGAGGAGTTGCGCTCACAAAAAAATTGTTAACAGACAGACAGACAGACGGACGGACAGACGGATGCCGGACAACATGGTATCGCATAAGCTCGACTGGTCTTTGACCAGTAGAGCTAAAAACCATGAGAAGACACAAGAAAATGTTGAATAACTTGCATGTATTGTTTATATTGTGAAAAATCATACAAGTTATGTACAAAAATGTATCTTGTTCATGTTTATGATATAAAGTACCGGTAACAATAGCACACATGTATCATTTCCATCAGAAATCAAATTCATATATAAACATGTATATATAAATGCCTGAATTATCTGTATTAAATGCAAGTCCCGCCTACAACAGATGAAATTGACTCAAAATGTACAGAATTAAACCTGAAACATCTGCATGTTCTCTTTGACAGTCAAATCTTAATGATACTAAAACATTTAGTTAGAATGACATATGTTATAATAATGAATAGATATTTGACGTTATTTAAGCACATTACCAGCTTTGATTTCGTCCACATCCTGTACATTAAAATGTTCTTGGGATGTCAGTCCTGATAGACAATTCTGTAATATAATATATCTACAATTCAATATGACGATATCTTCAATTAGAACACAAGATATCACCACTTTAATCCAAATTGTTGGTACATTTTTTGTATCTCCTTTTGAATTGGTGACCATTATTCCAAAAGGAAATATCTCATATCCCATTTGTTGACTTTTGCATTAGTAATATCATCTATTCAAATTGGAAACATCAATGTATCATTTTTCCATTTACTTTTTGAATAAAGGCAACACAAGCCTAGCATCCCCTTCCAACTGCATGTTCTATTTCATCAGCAAATTGATTTTAAAATCAAGTCCATAGTGACCTTGACCTATTTACCTTGAAAATCAATAGGGTTAATCTTCTCCTCATTAGGCACGGTCCATTTGATATTCTGGGGGGGGGGGGGGGGGGGCTTGGGTTTTTTCCGAAAAAAATAATTTTGCTCTCAATTTTGATGAAAAAAATTAATTTTCTTATGGTGTGACAGAAAAAAATAATCTTGCTCTTACAAATAATCTGAATTTGAAGAATTACCATAAAATTTCGCTAAATATGTTATACATGTATGTGAATGAAAAAAGGGCTTGCTTAAAAGCTTAAATATATTATCTATGTATTGCTATTAATACATGTTGCATGTATCCCATAGAGTCTAATTTTATGTTCTTGTAAGCTTGGAAGGAGAACTTAAGTTATTCGCCAATTTACAATTCTACATTTAAAAAATTGTCTAGGAGACCTTCCCCTCAGACCCTCTTATACTTCTTATATACATGTATCTTATATAAAGTATTGAGAGTTTTGAGTAAAAATATAAATATTTTTATTGATAAAACAGAAACATTCTTAATAGGCGCAACACTTTGTTAAAAAAAAAATTCCTTGCTCCAACTTTGCAAGTAAAAAATATTCTTGCTCCGACAAAAAACCCAAGGCCCCCCCCCCCCCCCCCCCCCCATCAGAATATCAAATGGACCGTGCCTTATAGGATCATTTGTGGGAGGATTGATGTTTCTATGATGATTGCTTTTTCTTTGCTGTTCATAAGTATTTTAAACCCTGGGCCTACAGTGACCTTGACCTTTGACCCTTTACCTTGAAAATCAATAGGATTGATCCTCTCCTCATAAGGAACATTTGTGGGAGGTTTGATGTTTCTATGATGATTGCTTTGTTTTCTTTGCTGTTTAAAAGGATTTCAAGCCTAAGTCCAAAGTGACCTTTACCCTTGACCTTGAAAATCAATAGGGTTCTTCCTTTCCCCATGAAGAACATTTGTGGAAGGTTTGATGTGCTTTGTGTTCTAAGCATTTCACAAGATTTTAAGCCTAAGTCCACAGTGACCTTGACCTTTGATCCTGAAAATCAATACCAGGCCTTTTTATAGCTAAAAATATATGATTTATGCTCAATATAATCTTTACATGTATGATGCAAAATATGAATAATTAAACCAAATTCATTGAATAAAATTGAAGAAGTGGTTAGGCACGGTCCATTTGATAATGGGGGGATGGGGGGGGGGGGGGGTTCAAAATGAATTTTGATGAAAAAAATGTACTTATGAAGTGTTAGAAAAAAATAATCTTGCTCTTACAAGTAATATAATTCTGAATTTGAAGAATTACCATAAAATTTCACTTTTAAAAAATTCCTGAAAATTTTCGGCTTGCTTTGCCATAATTCATATTATATATTGCACATTAGTAATGTTAGAAAAAAATTTTCTTGCTCCAACTTTGCAAGAAAAAAATAATTTTTGCTCCGGTCCGGGGCGAAAAAAATAATCTTGCTCCGACGAAAAACACAAGACCCCCCTCCCCCCCCCCTGAATATCAAATAGACTGTGCCTTAGGGAACATGTCAAAAGAATTTGTCAAAGTTTGCTCTGCGGAATATGCAAGAGTTACCACTCTTTGTGTGGAGCATAAATGATAAAAAAATTGATAGTGCACCACTCTAAACCAAGTTAAGTCCTGCCGTATAGGTCGGCGTCATTAATGTTTTGAGTGGGTAAAGTACCACAGGGAAATACAAAAGTGATCCGAGAAAACCTTATCATGAAAAAGTATATACCAATATTAACATTGTCATTTTGTACATGTCACTGTATCAAGTATTTGTGATGTTATAATTATTCAATTGATTGCAGTGTTTTGAAATAATGTCATGCACTTGTATGATTTACTCAAATTACTGTATATGGAATATACAGTAATTGATTTACCCTGAATACCTGAAAGGCTGCTTCTAAGTCATCCACCAAATGTGTTCCAGACCCATTTGATGCCATCATGCCCTTTCCGGAATATTTCTTTGTCCGTTTCCAATTCAAATTTTATTGATTTCCAACAGGACAACTCGCCATTAAATTTATTGGAACTTATTGTTGAACAAATATGGATACTTATGCTTAATTTTCAACCATGGTAATTTGACAAAATGTCTACTTAATGATTCTCCGATATTACTGACAACAATAATTTCATATTGTCTGATTTTAGTTCTGAGTTTGTGGGAAAATGCCGAATAAGACATTGTGATTCGGAGTGAATAAGATTGTAGACGAATCCATCCAGTGTTAGTTTACTTCCTGTTAATTACATCCTGGATAACTTACTATTTTGTGCTTATTTATGTAAAATAAGAAGTCTTAACCATGCCCAGATCAGGTAGACGTAGGGAGTCAAGTTCTAGGCGAAGTAGGTCATCGGGTAGCCGATCACGAAGCAGACATAGGTCTCACAGTTCTTGTCACAGAAGGAGGAGGGCCTATTACAAAATCAAAGAGAAAAACTTTTGGTCTGCTCTTTGTAATATGATATCTATTGTGATCATGTGTACTTCATTAGCAGAGCCAAAGTGGATTTCTATGAGGGGAGGTGGATGTCAGTATCAGTGCAAGAAGGACTGCTCTTGTATAACATTGGACCATCTCGGTGCCTATCAGTTTTTCTACAGTGGTCGCTTTCAGTCAATTAGTCCGTCAGATTGCAGCAGCTCTGGTGTTGTTGAAAAAATCTATCAGTATGGTCCAGATACAAAAGCTGATGGTAAAGCATTGATATTGATCATACTTGCCAATTTTGGGTGTAGATTGTAATCAATGGTAATCCCTTTTGCGATTCTGGTACGGGCCGGTGTATTACATTGTTGTATGCTGCGGTTGACTCATACATGAAGCTATCAGTCAATGGCAGCATAATAAAATGGCATGAGCCAGAAACGCAAAGGGATTAGTTTATGGGACTTGTACTATTATATATATACACTACCGGCATCGCGTGTTTTTACCCTGTCAAATCATCCCCGCAATCTTTTTTGACCCAGGGTTTTAAATCCCCGCGGTCATGGATTAACAATGGAGTTGACTCAACGCGGACATCGATCCTGGCAATTCACCGCAACGATCGCCGGGATACGCGGTGGCGATCGCCGCAGTTCTCAGCGGCAATTAATAACTTGTTATTTACCTGTAACAGTACTATAACCATTCTTTTATATTTTACTTATTCTTTTAAAATTTACGTCCTTTATTTTGATGTATTGTTATCATTGGTGACATGAAAATGTCCTTTAAAAGCGTTACGTTGTACATACGAAAAGAGAACCGTGTGACTGAATGATAAAACTAGTTATAATGTCCAGCTGTGTTTATCTAAGGATTAGAGAACAATGGGCAGTCTACGGGAGCGGTACGGTCAAGCAAAAATGGGTTTAAAGTCTCCGTCTTTCGACTTTGAGAGATACATCGACTGGAGCCGAGGCTTTACGACATTTTTATGTATATCTTTACTGTTCAAGTCCAAAGCACTGCAGACCGTTTTTTTTTTTTTTTTGTAGATTCTTCCGTTTGAGATTACTAGTTAGCGGTGTTTTATGTTCGCTAGTTCGTATGTTAAAATGTTGAAAAACGTCCATCTCCCAATTAGTCAAATATAGACTTGATAGCCTTATTTAGTAATTTATTGTTTATTTGGTTGTTTTGTTTGTGCAAGTGAGGCGATGTATAGTAAAACGTTATCCAAACAAACCAATTGTACGAAATTACGAAGGTGGTAATTAGGTGTGAAATGATTTCAATAGATAATTCACAGTGTCCTGCAAAGTTTACAATTATAGAAGATTTTTTATAGATAACATGTATCTAGAAGTTAAACTCCCATTTCACAATGCATATATATCTTTTCATAGAAAAAAAGCTCCGTTTTTATGCGCCAGGACGCAGGACTCAGAGGTAGATTAATCACCTGCAGCCGTCCGGGAGAAGGGGGGGTCATTTTCCTATAAAATGGTAGAATAAATTTTCTAGCCTGTCCGTTTATTGACTTTATACATACTATTTCATCTTTAAAAGCATTTTGCGCTGTAATGCAACCCCCCCCCCCTTCTGTCCATGCTAAGTGTGAAATCGCGACCCCCACCCCCCCCCCCCCCTTCACGATTCAAAAAGGCGTGAAGCCAAAATTACTAATTAGATCATTAGATTAATACAGGGGTAGACGATATATGTGTGGATCGAAATAATCTGAGTGTCTTCCTGTCTCTTCGACTTCCGTAAAAAATATATGTAAACACTATTTTATTTCTTTCTCAAGAAAAAAAAGAATTATATGGTACGTAAACATTATAATATATTATACAGGAAACCTCATTAAACTTTGAGTGTAATTTTATTTTCTTTCTGTCACAATATGCCTAATTTTCTTCGGACTAAAAAAAATCTAGACATTATGCTAGATAAGATCTGAATTGAGTTATATTTGGTCACTCAGTCTTATTTTTAGATTTTAATCATATATATCATTAATTTTATGTATTTAAAAAAAAATCTCAATTTCATGCAGTTAAGGAACATGCAAAGTTTAAATTCAATTCTTCGGAAAAAATCCAGGTAAATACTATGTAAAATTTATTATCTACGGCTTAGTCATGTTGGTAGAATGTTTGCGTATTATTTTCTTACTTGAAGTAAACAATTATTATAAAATTGCATATATTCTGGAAAAGTCGCTAACGTCGATATTTCCATGTACATGTGACCACAAAAAACCTCCTTAGTTCTGCTTGAGTGACGACGTGTCGCGTGTACGTAGCTGTCAATATTGATTAGGGAAGGGTTATATATGGGCGTGCCTATATGTCTGGTCTGACATCGCCTCTCCACGTACAGGGGATGATTGTTATACAGGTAGAAGCGCAGGGTAACTGAAAATGTGTGAACAACTTGTGAGGCATCGTTTGTTGATTTAGTTTTGGTTTGGCGTTCACCAGTTTACTTTTGGAACTTAGTGCGAAAAAAAAGGGGGGGGGGGTTATTGTCTTACATCTGTTTTATTATTAGGCTATCCTCATTTTTTTTTTTTTTTTTTTTGCTTTTCTTTGTATGCCGGTCTTTTTTTTTTTTTTTTTTTTTTTTTTATTTATTTTACTTTGTTTACATGATTCATCTTTGTCTGGATACACGTCCTTCATCAATCGATTTTTTTTTTTTTTTTGCGGACTTGTTTGGCCAAAACAAGGAACACGCACTTTTTTCTTTTCTTTCTTTTTTTTTTTAAATTGCATTATCGTATGGTCTTCAATTGGTTTTCTCTGAAAGTCCAATCATCGTGAATTGAATTATTACTAAGGAGCGATACTTTTACAATCAATGGGCAGATCTAACTCACGGGAGGGGGGGGGGGGGCTATGAAAATCAGCTTTTCTATAATGGCAAATTCCAGGAGGTGGGGACTGGATCCTGACCTCCTATCTCTAGATCCGCGTGTTGACATACAATTCAAAGCTATTAGTATACCCGTTTAAAGACGGGCGCTTATAAAGCGATTAAAAAAGATAAAAACCCCATCCATTGATTTAAAAAAAAGAGAACTTAAAAAAAAAAGAGGGGGGGGGGGAGTGATTCAGATTCAGATTCTTTATTCACTATAAGCCGTTAATGCAATCGCATTTGACAGGTAGGGTCTTCCATCTGGTTCAGGTCTGGCAGTGGGGATTACTAATTGACGTGTTTTCACACCTTTATCGGCTGACTGCGCAGGGCGTATCATCTACCTTCAATCGCCGTTTGATTTACCGTTTTGGAAATCTGAAAGTGGGGGGGGGGGGGGGGTGGAATGCGACTTAAAAAAAAAAAAAGGAAATGTGACTTTGTAAAAAAAAAAAAAAAATATCGAGAAATAAATCTTACCAGCCCGAAGTGCTGGCGTAAAATTCTGTATTTGATTTTAATAGGCAGCGACTGAAGTAAATATGTTATTGCAGAAATATTAGATGCCGCAAATGCATGTTCACGTAGCTCCCTCTTGCTATTTCTAAAATTTTACAGTAAAAAGCCAGGGGAAAGGGAGGGTTATATAATCCCCCGGTCGAGCTCCCTTTGTACATATCTTTATGTCGATATCACAACTCACTCTTCAAATTTGATTACTTCAACTTGTACCCATTGACTGACCACTTAAAATGACATGATAATTTTACGGACGAACGCATACACAAGTACCTTAACGTAAGATAAGATACGCAAGTGGACGTTGGACATTTAAATCTCAGGCGCAGAACGAGGATAAAAAAGAATGTCGGAGAAAAATCAATATTGTATCATAATAGAAAAGAATCATTATGGTGAGCGGATCCACACTATTACGTCCCCGGGGTCAGAGGAGTACCCATGACAGTGTAGAGATCGCCGCTCTAATGGCTTTGTTTGTCCAGCAATATACCTGTCACCTGTATAATTAGCACGAATTAATTTGTTTGGAAATTTGATTGTCTGGTCTCTACAAACGGAGTTATGCGTAACGTGATACACAACTCGGGATTTTGCATTTCATCTGGAGTAATCTTTCATATAGCATTTATTTCATCAACGCTAGTTTAATATGTGTTTAATAATAAGAAGTGAACAAGGACCGACGATTCATTGCATCTTTCACATGCCTATTATAAGTACCCGTGTAAAGAGCCTACAGACATAATTTGATCATGCTTCAATTTTAATGTGAATAGATTCCGCTTCATCTGGACTTGACGCCAGAAGATGTAAATTTTCATTATTTTGACCTGCGCGGCGCTTATCCGATATAAAAAAGAGTCGGGATGAAAATAAGGTAGATCCACAGGAGCTCGATGCCAACAACCCTCAATGACACCCGCCCCTTCACGTCTCTCTATAGTCAATATATATATGGAAAGTAGAGGCGGATATTCTTGTGGATCATTGGCATCGATTCAGGTTATCCGAAACATTTTTAGGCTCAATTTACAAAATGTACTTATGTTTCATGTCCTAATGTTTAAATCATCATTTAATTTATACATGTCATGCTTAAAAACAAGTTTCTATTCATCCGTAAGAAATAGCACCTGGTCAGGTAACACCTGGACAGGTAATTGTCAGCGCGGCAATCAACCGCAACGCCACCGCAACTCCCGGCGATCTTGGCACCGCGATGAAGTGATTTGCGGGGATCAGCGGCGATGCTGAGGTGGAATTCCACCTTAAATAAGCCAGCCGCGATAGGTGGGCTCAGTAAAAAAACGCTTTGCCGTATGTGTATATGTAAGCTAACACTACTACCGGTAGTACTGCATTTGTAAGTACCGTATACATGGTAAAACATCATGATCATGGATGAAATATGGAACAGATTCAAAATTAGAACTTGAAGTTGTAATAAGATCTAGAAGAAACAGTTAAGTACCAATTAATATAGTTTTAATCTATTTTTCTTCTTTTGGACAGACTTTTTATTAGCAATGAATTCGTTTTGGCATAGAACCAAGCATATGAAATTCCCTTGCTAATATAAAGTTTTTTTTAGGTATATTATTTCATCAACATGTTTACTAAGGCTTGCCTTATATTGATATATTAACTGAATATACTGCAAATTGTATTTTTGATAATCAGAGATTCTAATATTACAATCTCTTTCCTTTTCAGTGATGTATAACTGTGTTACACAGAAGGCTGTTATATTAATGAAGACCATCATAGCTTTCACTTTTATTGCGATGGGCTGTTCTTTACTTGGATTTATGCTGGATCTTATTGGACCAACAAAGCGTGCTCTAAAGATTTTACATCGAAATGCAATAATGAGTATTGTCTCTGGTATGTCATCCAGATTCTATCTTTAGCAATACCAATACATATACATGTATATCTTTCAATTTATCTTTCTATTTCATAAGATAAGATAGATAAGATTTATTTAAAGATTGTAGTTCATATAAACAATACAACACAAGTTCTTACGAGCTTAAAGCCTTTTGACCCACAGGATTCATATTTTTTAAGTTACTGATTGAAGCAAAATCTCAGTAACTAGAAATAGAACATGATAAAATACCAACATAGATTTTCCTTGACAAGACTTTCATTTTATACAGAATTTTTTAGACATTGTTACCTTGACAATAAACATACCTAAATACATGTAAATGTAAGTCTATGCTGGACTAATTTGAATCTTGATAGAACTGTAAGGAATACAGCTTTTAGTTTTATGACCATAGATTTTGTTTGATATCCTGACTTTTGATTTGGTGACCTTGACTTGCTTTTCCAGGGCTCGCGCTGGGCTTCGCAAATGTCGCATTTTGCGACAAAAATTTGAAATTTGCGACAGAAAATCGCGATTTGCGACAAAGGGAATTTCCTAAAAATGAGTTGTCAAGTACATACAAACACGCGAATTCGGCATTGTCAGATCGATTCTAAGTAATCCGAAGTGCAGTTGAAGCGTTCAGGTGTAACGTAGGTAAGCGGGTGACCGTAAAAGGTGTGAAATACACTGGTAATTAGGTAGCCCCAGCAGCACGAGAGCCACTGCTAATTAGATAATTGGATTATGAAGATAAGCTGTCCAACGTTAGTATTCCTTATTGAAAAGGTATTAATTTTAAGTTTGTTACGGCGGACGGCAAACTTTGTATCTTTCGATGTCACTGAAAAGTTTAGATAATCACGAGTATGTCATAATATTATTTTATTTTTCAATTCTTTGTTTCTCCCCCAAAAGAAGTACCACTGTATTATATAATTTAGATTTTAAAATTGGGAAACGTAACTTAGAAATGTCCGATTCCGTATCGGTAAACAAAATAGCAAAATTGACGCCGTTCGTTTTTTTAAAAACGTCTGCAAGTTCTGACGATAAAACTATAAAAAATATGCCTTCACTAGCATCTAAATTGAGGTTTTGAGATCTTTGTATTCAGGATAAATCAATGTCGTGGACCCACAATAGCACCCCTCTATTTTCTTTTAATTTTGCGTCATAGGCGTCGATCTCCTGTGAAACAAAGAGTCGGCGACGAAGAATTGAATAAGAAAAAATTACTTATTTTATTTCTAGGCAATTGTGATTACGAAAACAAACCACAAATAGATAATGTATCTATATGAGAAATATTCATCTAGATATCATAAGTTACATGTAAGTTGAGACCTTTTATTTGGGGGGGGGGGGGGGGGGGGGGGTTCCGCTACACCAACCTTAATTAATCAAGTCAAAAATTTTTTCACAACAAGCAAATATTATATAAGGGGACCATTTTCAAGCTACATTGAATAAATGATCAAGAGCATATCTAGAGGGTGTTAGGGGCCACCTTGGAAATTTCCTAAAATGCATTTTTTTCCCATTTTTAGCTCACCTCGACGAAGTTGAGTGAGCTTATGCTATAACCCCACGCGTCCGCGTCCGCGTCCGTGTCCGCGTCCGTGTCCGCGTCCGCGTCCGGTTAAGAAGTTTGGGGTAGCTCAGTATCTGATAAAGTACTAATGCTACAGTAACCAAACTTGCACAAGTGATTCATCTTTGGATGCTGAGGTGAACCCATGCATCGGATGCAGCATCTGACCTACCTTTTCCGCTTGAGTGACTTGGTTAAGAAGTTTGGGGTAGCTCAGTATCTGACAAAGTACTAATGCTACAGTAACCAAACTGGCACAAAAGATTCATCTTTGGATGCTGAGGTGAACCCATGCATCGTATGCAGCATCTGACCTACATTTTCCGCTTGAGTGACTTGGTTATGAAGTTTGGGGTAGCTCAGTATCTGACAAAGTAATAATGCTACAGTAACCAAACTTGCACAAGTGATTCATCTTTGGATGCTGAGGTGAACCAATGCATCGGATGCAGCATCTGACCTACATTTTCCGCTTCAGTGACTTGGTTAAGAAGTTTGGGGTAGCTCAGTATCTGACAAAGTACCAATGCTATAGTAACCAAACTTGCACAAGTGATTCATCTTTGGATGCTGAGGTGAACCCATGCATCGTATGCAGCATCTGACCTACATTTTCCGCTTGAGTGACTTGGTTAAGAAGTTTGGGGTAGCTCAGTATCTGACAAAGTACTGATGCTACAGTAACCAAACTGGCACAAGTGATTCATCTTTGGATGCTGAGGTGAACCCATGCATCATATGCAGCATCTGACCTACATTTTCCGCTTGAGTGACTTGGTTAAGAAGTTTGGGGTAGCTCAGTATCTGACAAAGTATTGATGCTACAGTAACCAAACTTGCACAAGTGATTCATCTTTGGATGCTGAGGTGAACCCATGCATCGTATGCAGCATCTGACCTACATTTTCCGCTTGAGTGACTTGGTTAAGAAGTTTGGGGTAGCTCAGTATCTGACAAAGTACTAATGCTACAGTAACCAAACTGGCACAAGTGATTCATCTTTGGATGCTGAGGTGAACCCATGCATCGTATGCAGCATCTGACCTACATTTTCCGCTTGAGTGACTTGGTTATGAAGTTTGGGGTAGCTCAGTATCTGACAAAGTACTGATGCTACAGTAACCAAACTTGCACAAGTGATTCATCTTTGGATGCTGAGGTGAACCCATGCATTGGATGCAGCATCTGACCTACATTTTCCGCTTGAGTGACTTGGTTAAGAAGTTTGGGGTAGCTCAGTAATTGACAAAGTACTGATGCTACAGTAACCAAACTTGCACAAGTGATTCATCTTTGGATGCCGAGATGGACCCATGCATCGGATGCAGCATCTGACCTACTTTTTCCACTTGAGTGATTTCGCTTTTAAAAGCCAATATTGAGCAAAGTATAAGTGCTACATGTACCAAACTTGCATATTGGATGTATCTTTGATCAAACTTTCATAAAATGACCTTGACCTACTTTTTCCGCTTGAGTGATTTTGCCTTTAAAAGCCAATATTGAGCAAAGTATAAGTGCTAGATGTTCCAAACTTGCATATTAGATGTATCTTCAATCAAACTTTCAAAAAATGACCTCGACCTACTTTTTCCGCTTGAGTGATTTTGCCTTTAAAAGCCAATATTGAGCAAAGTATAAGTGATACATGTACCAAACTTGCATATTGGATGTATTTTTGATCAATCTTTCATAAAATGACCTTGACCTACTTTTTCCGCTTGAGTGATTTTGCTCTTTAAAGCCAATATTGAGCAAAATATAACAGCTACATGTACCAAGCTTGTATATTGGATGTATCTTTGATCAAACTTTCATAAAATGACCTTGACCTACTATTTCCGCTTGAGTGATTTTGCCTTTAAAAGCCAATATTGAGCAAAGTATAAGTGATACATGTACCAAACTTGCATATTGGATATATCTTTGATCAAACTTTCATAAAATGACCTTGACCTACTTTTTCTGCTTGAGTGATTTTGCTCTATAAAGCCAATATTGAGCAAAGTATAACTGCTACATGTACCAAACTTGCATATTGGATGTATCTTTGATCAAACTTTCATAAAATGACCTTGACCTACTTTTCCGCTTGAGTGATTTTGCCTTTAAAAGCCAATATTGAGCAAAGTATAAGTGATACATGTACCAAACTTGCATATTGGATGTATCTTTGATCAAACTTTCATAAAATGACCTTGACCTACTTTTTCTGCTTGAATGGTTTTGCCTTTAAAAGCCAATATACATGTACTAAGAAATATGTTTGAATTGAATTTTGCTGTCACGAGGTGAGCTTTGTAATCTGTGATTACCTATGTTTATGTCTAATGTTTTTCACAATCATATACATGTACTTGGAAACCCCCCCCCCCCCCATCCCAGAAAAAATTCAAGGTCTGTCTGTCTTTCTTTGGCTACAATAGCAAATTCCAGGCTGTCCTTGCTATCAAGGAGATCAAGTCATGGGGAGGGGGGGGGGGGGTCAGTACTTTAGCTTGGTCTAAAAGCAAAGCTGCAGTTCTTTCAGCCTACACAATGTTTGCAGCTAACAACTGCCTTGTCAATACAGTAATCCCTAAACTGCAAATTGATGATGATAAGCATTGAAGGCCCTCCAATGGATATTTTTAGCTCACCTCGACGAAGTTGAGTGAGCTTATGCTATAACCCCACGCGTCCGCGTCCGCGTCCGCGTCCGCGTCCGTGTCCGCGTCCGCGTCCGGTTAAGAAGTTTGGGGTAGCTCAGTATCTGACAAAGTACTAATGCTACAGTAACCAAACTGGCACAAGTGATTCATCTTTGGATGCTGAGGTGAACCCATGCATCAGATGCAGCATCTGACCTACATTTTCCGCTTGAGTGACTTGGTTAAGAAGTTTGGGGTAGCTCAGTATCTGACAAAGTACTGATGCTACAGTAACCAAACTGGCACAAGTGATTCATCTTTGGATGCTGAGGTGAACCTATGCATTGGATGCAGCATCTGACCTACATTTTCCGCTTGAGTGACTTGGTTAAGAAGTTTGGGGTAGCTCAGTATCTGACAAAGTACTAATGCTACAGTAACCAAACTTGCACAAGTGATTCATCTTTGGATGCTGAGGTGAACCCATGCATCGTATGCAGCATCTGACCTACATTTTCCGCTTGAGTGACTTGGTTAAGAAGTTTGGGGTAGCTCAGTATCTGACAAAGTACTGATGCTACAGTAACCAAACTGGCACAAGTGATTCATCTTTGGATGCTGAGGTGAACCTATGCATTGGATGCAGCATCTGACCTACATTTTCCGCTTGAGTGACTTGGTTAAGAAGTTTGGGGTAGCTCAGTATCTGACAAAGTACTGATGCTACAGTAACCAAACTTGCACAAGTGATTCATCTTTGGATGCCGAGATGGACCTATGCATCGGATGCAGCATCTGACCTACTTTTTCCACTTGAGTAATTTCGCTTTTAAAAGCCAATATTGAGCAAAGTTTAAGTGCTACATGTACCAAACTTGCATATTGGATGTATCTTTGATCAAACTTTCATAAAATGACCTTGACCTACTTTTTCCGCTTGAGTGATTTTGCCTTTAAAAGCCAATATTGAGCAAAGTATAAGTGCTAGATATTCCAAACTTGCATATTAGATGTATCTTTGATCAAACTTATAAAATGACCTCGACCTACTTTTTCCACTTGAGTGATTTTGCCTTTAAAAGCCAATATTGAGCAAAGTATAAGTGATACATGTACCAAACTTGCATATTGGATGTATCTTTGATCAATCTTTCATAAAATGACCTTGACCTACTTTTTCCGCTTGAGCGATTTTGCTCTATAAAGCCAATATTGAGCAAAGTATAACTGCACATGTACCAAACTTGCATATTGGATGTATCTTTGATCAAACTTTCATAAAATGACCTTGACCTACTTTTTCTGCTTGAGTGGTTTTGCCTTTAAAAGCCAATATACATGTACTAAGAAATATGTTTGAATTGAATTTTGCTGTCACGAGGTGAGCTTCGTAATCTGTGATTACCTATGTTTTAATTAGATGGGAGGGCTTCTATGAAGAATTCTGTGACTTTTTGAGTTGGTCTAATTGAACTCATCACTTACTCAGTACTGCCAACACATACACTATCTCTATTGAGAAAAATCAAAGTTTTTCAGCAACTTTGTCGTCGTGCAATATTGTGCTACAGCACAATTTTGTGTCATCGCGCAAACTTGCGACACAAAATTTTGAGCCAGTGTGAGCCCTGCTTTCCAAAGTCTTATTCTGTACCTACCATATGAGACTGTGAAGGATATAGCTTTGATACTGGTATTTCATAATTATGTATACATGTACATGTATTATTCTCAGTGATCAGAGCTTTCATAATCATATGGTTACTATGGTACCATATCTTTTGATCTTGTTACTCAGTGGTTTCTCTGAAAAAAATATACATGTACATTTTGTAGCTGTGCAATCCAGCGCTGTTTCATTTTTTTGTTTTTTTTTTTTCTGTTTAAAATTTAATGTCATGAATATTTATCTTAATAATACATTTGATACAATGTACATGTGTTATGCTTTTATACCGGTAAAATCTATTTTCTCTTTGCAGTGATCCTTTGTGTGATTGTCAATTTGTTTTGTTACTGGATGACAGTGGAAATCCAGTGGCTACAGAAAGTAACCAAGATACACACAGGAAGTAAAGTGGTTGTAACATTTGACATCAGTTTTTACCTGATAACAGCTGCGGGTGCCATGGGTGTGTTAGCCACGGCACTTAATTGTCTGCGTCGCTATCCTGTACACGACGATTCTCAGGCTAGTGAACCCCTCATGGAGGATTATGATGGAATGGATGCACTTCTCATACCCCCTCCCCCACCCCCACCATCAGAGGATGCCCCTCCTCCTGCTGATTCCACTCCCCCACCAGCTTACTCTCCATGATTTACTGTGATATCTATATACACATATATCTAATTGTTGTTGCTGTTATGTTTTTAGAGTGTGTTCAATAATAGAACTATACTTATGTATGTATAAGCTTGTTAGAATAATTTAATTTTGTGCAAAGAATGTATCTTTATTTGAAAGATTTTTACATCAAAGTGCTTTGATTTTGATTGCATTTACTCTTTTGCAAAAAAGATGAATATTCTGTTTTGTGTGTCTGTTATGATAATTTGAAATCATCTTTGCTATCATGTAAATAGAGTGAGAAAGCCATCGTATTTCATATAATGCCTAGTGCAGATCTAGAATTTTTTAAGGATGGGAGTGTCCCAGCCAAGCCCAACCCAGCCAAAGAGAGGAGAGGGGGTTATGACTTTTGAGAAAATTATACACAATATTTGTTTGGAAAATTCCAGGGAGATGACTGATGAGGGGGAGGGGATGGGGCTTGATGACCTTGAAACCCTTCTTGGCGCAAGATTTCTTTACGATTTCTCATGTTTGTGATCTTATTTTTGCTCTGCTTCCACATACCTTCAGATTTATGAAATCATATTTTTTTAACTTCCTTTACTGAATGTTTGCTGATAATAAATGCATTTCCTTTTGGCTCTGTCCATAGTACATGCTACATAACCTGTTACTGTACACATTATGTCTGTTACAGCAAATACCAGCATACCTGTCAACTTTCCAACATTTTGCGAGGGACTCCCACGTTTGAACCTTATCTCCCGCTTTGGCATTCCTGCCGCTGGGGAGACAAAAACTCTCGCGTTTCGATCCTATCACCCGATTCCTCCAACTTTCAAGTTTTCAGCTTCACATAACGTAAGAAAGATAACTCTTTAAATGCAGAACAAGAAGTGATAAAATACAATCAATTATTATGGAAATATCTGTCTTCTTAGACTTGGTATGGTTACATTCAATGACATTTTTTGAAAGGTGGTCCGCACAACATGTTGTAATTTATAACAGAAATGTCGCGAAAATGGTTCACGTGCAATCTCCCCCTTTGTCAACTACCAAAGAGGGAGATCTCCCTCTTTTGAATAATTCATAATTGACAGGTAAGAATACCAGTCGGGGTTTTAAAACAAATTTTCCCCCCAAGACATTGAGCATTCATATTTCTCTTCATAATTTTTAAAATTTTTTTTTAAATGCACAATTTCATATCTTTTTTCTTATTTCTAATCTTATCATATACATTACATTACATTCTCATAGATAAGAGGGCCAAATTTTTCATGATCATTACTTAGTATGAAGGAAACTTGAAAAAAGCCATACTTCACATAGTGTGCAATAAGTGTAAATTGTCCAATTAGTAAATGTCACAAAATTTTGTTTGAATCATATGTGTTTTTGAATTTGTCATACTTATAAATGTATAGTATGGTGTGTCTGGTGTGAAAAGTTTAATCTGTAGTTGTGTGTGTTTGCAAGGTAGTTTACATATATGTACATGTTATTCACCCATTGATACCTTACCGGTACATGACTTCATCTTATCCTAGCTAATTTTCTTACCATGAAGCATATTCATAATTGATTTGGTAGATCTGTCTCTCAGTTTGACAACATTTTCTAAGGATTTGTTTCTTCCATCTCTGTGTGAATGAAGAATATTCATAGATTTGACTTCATGTCATGAAAAACAATACATTGTTAGAACATGTTACTTAATCTCTAAGTGAGGAATAAATCATAGCTTCCACTATATCTCGCCCTACAATGATTATCATATATATATGTATTTTTCCTGGTCATTCCATTGAGAAACATATAGAATTTTGACAAAGTCTTTTATGCTTTATATATGTAAAGAATTCCACTTTAACTTTCAGAATTATTTTCAAAGTAGAAGTTTGAGAGTTACTGGTTTTGAGACTTTTTTGAAGATTGTGTTTTTATAGATTAAGTGTTAATGTAATATTTTTGGTGGATTCCAGCAAGTATTGTCCATGAAAGCAGTGCTTATTTGATATATTATTAGTATTATTGCAAACTATATTATTAAAGGCGTGCATTTTAGAATGGATAATGTCTGCTTACATATACATGTATATGCATTAATTGCATCAAGAAATTTAGATGGCTAATGAGTAAATTTTGCGAGTAAACTGAAATAATTAGAAGTATATCTGTATCCTGATTAACAACGTTCCTGGATTATAGTTATCTTGATCACAGATGTATGTTATATACATGTACAAGTTTATAAGAAATGAAAATAAGCAGATTATTTTTCATATATCAATGTGAAATAGTGATATAAGATGCATCTGTAATTAACTAGTAACTGTTGAAGAGCAAATAAGTTTGATTAGCTGAATAGTCTATGTGATTAGAAAAACTTCTTTGAAAAATGTGTGAACAATGCTTATGAAATACATGTAACATATGAAATCTCTGTAATTTAAATAAGGAATAAATTTGTTGATTTTAAAAATTCATATTTTTCACAATATATCACTGGTACATGGGCATGGATTATGGTATGTAATATGAATTCTCAAAGAGAGGAAACATGGTCCTTCATTACTCTCCTGTTGGCCTAGTAATGCCTTCTTCGATATTTAAGGAATGCCTTACTATAGAGATAGAACCAGGATTCAGCATTAAGGCATATCCATCATGTAGTAATACTGTGCCCTTTTGATTTGAGGTCAAAAGGTCAAGGTCACAGGATATATACATTGATGATTCAAATTGTCTCCACATCATAATGGACTTTGTTTTGCATCTGTTATCATTAAAATTCATACATTTGTTAATCAGTCAAGGATTGGGGTCAAAGGACAATGATGATTGAAAATGGCCTCTGGATCATAACAAACACTGTGGCGTATCACGTGATACACAAATGATATGTTCCACGGGAATCCCCTTTGATTAAACCAAGTAAATACTGTTTAAATCTTTTTCATATGATTTTTCTTTAGGCCTATCATATGACCATTATCATCACTGATATGATGGTTATCTATTCTGGTCAAGAATAGACATGTATTCGGAGAACACTTAAACAGAAATTTTTCAATGATTACCACATGTCATGATATGGTGCACGGACAGATACATTATTTTCTGTTCAAGTGTTCTCCAAATATACGTCTATTCTTGACCAGAGTAAATTACCATCATATAATTAATAATAATGGCCATATGATAGGCCTAAAATAAATTCATATAAAGTAGATTTAGAAAGTATTTACTTGGTTTAATCAAAGGGGATTCCCATGGAACATATCATTTGTGTATCATGTGATACGCCACAGTGACAAAGTGAGTATTGCATCTATCATCATGAAATTTAATACATTGTATATGTACCCTATTGATTATAAGTCAAGGTCATTGATGATTAAAAGTGATTTCCATATCATAAATATAGGATATCAAATGAATTTTTATTTCATACGATGTATTATGAAACAAGTTGTGTGTTATATATCCCCGAGCCTTGGAAATTCATTTGAGATCCTTTTTAACACATGATTAAAAAAAAATTGTATTTCCAACGTTCCTACACTACAACCCTTGTTGATTTTGTTTCTAAAAATTCATACCCTAGTGTCTTCCATAGTCAGTGTAAGTTTTCCATGGTTGCATAAACATCAATGCGACTTGGTTGGTGTCTGAGTCAAAGCTATTAATCTGGAATCAAGTGGTTGGCAAAACTATTGAAGATCTCTTGAATTGTAAAGTGTTATGATGGAGATTTTAGGAAAGCGGTACTAATCACAACAATGTTTTGAAGATGGCTTAAAATTAATTATTTGATGCAATAATAAAACCATTCTATCAAAATAATGGTATGGGCATCGCAATGAGAGCACCCACTAAATTTAACTTTCTCCATGAAAGAGTAGACTTTTAAGTGAAAGTGGCGGCACATTAGTCGCTACTCTATTTTTCTGGAATTCTACTCACTTTTGAAGTACCTACTATAGTATCAGTCATATGTGAGTTATACAATCTACTATAGAACCAGTCATGTCAGTTATACAATCTACTATAGAACCAGTCATGTGTGAGTTATATAATCTACTAATAGAACCAGT
The DNA here is from genome assembly GCA_028142955.1 of Pinctada fucata. NCBI lineage: Eukaryota > Metazoa > Mollusca > Bivalvia > Pterioida > Pteriidae > Pinctada > Pinctada fucata. Next base: position 67,019,415 of record AP027105.1, on the reverse strand, counting down.
CACATGTGAGTAATACAACCTACTATAGAACCAGTTTTGTGTGAGTTTTACAATCTACTATAGTACCAGTCATATGTGAGTTATATAATCTACTATAGTACCAGTCATATGTGAGTTATAAAATCTACTATAGAACCAGTCATGTCAGTTATACAATCTACTATAGAAACAGTCATATGTGAGTTATACAATCTACTAATAGAACCAGTCATATGTGAGTTATATAATCTACTATAGTACCAGTCATATGTGAGTTATACAATCTACTATAGTACCAGTCATATGTGAGTTATAAAATCTACTATAGAACCAGTCATATGTGAGTTATACAATCTACTATAGAAACAGTCATATGTGAGTTATACAATCTACTATAGAACCAGTCATATGTGAGTTATACAATCTACTATAGAAACAGTCATATGTGAGTTATACAATCTACTAATAGAACCAGTCATATGTGAGTTATATAATCTACTATAGTACCAGTCATATGTGAGTTATACAATCTACTATAGTACCAGTCATATGCGAGTTATAAAATCTTTACAGTTGGAGAGGAGTACTGCTCACTTACACTGTGAGTAGAGTAGGTAAAAAGAGCCAGTAACACTGCCCAATGTAGACTAGGACAGACATGGGACAAATCGATACTGCACCGAGCTACATATACGACTGAAGACAATAACTATCTCCTTTATCATGGTAAGGACATACAAGGAATGGTCAATAGTCTGATTTCTTTATTCATTCAACAGAAAAAAAGATTAAGTAATATGTTGTAAATACATGTACATGTATACTCCTTCTAGGGTGAACTTTCATTTTATTTGCATAGTGATGTCTCTGACTAATCATATAAAACACTTTAAGCATGCAAAACTTAGTAAGAAAAATCATTCCAAAGAATGCATGTGTCGCCTGCAAAACATAGCGACACTCAGGAATCACTTTTATAGGGTGAGACATCCAAGTGTGACAGACAGACAGACGGACAGAGTGATCCCTAAGTGTCGCTATGCTTCACAGGCGACACAAAAAGGAGTGAAATTTTATATTCAGTCAAATTGAACATACCATGCAGAGTTTCATTTAGGAGATTCTTTGAAAATTGAACATGCAAATGATATTATTTTCAGAAGAGTCGTGCCTACTTATATTGCTGTAGTATGGTCATGTCATTATAGCTTAGACACAAGGGATGAAATATAAGATACACACTTTAAAACCAAGGACGAACAGGAAGTGTTTGTGAAACACCCTTCCCCCTGTTATGGGTAGTTTATGTAAGAAGACTGAATCAACTCTATGCAAGGTCACAAGGCCACACCTTGGTATGATAAGACAAGGGTCATGCTACAAGGGATAATTATGAAATTTGAAAGCCCCTCCCTTAACTGTTCTAAAGTAATGTGTAAGCTTTAAGTTTCAGACATACAAACAGTTAGGCTGGACTTCATTACCATACAATCTTTGTAAACGTACCAGTAGATACTGACATTCGTCATGTGACCTTGATAGACGGACAAACAGCTAGGCTGGACTTCATTGCCATACAATCTTTGTAAACGTACCAGTAGATACTGACATTTGTTATGTGACCTTGAGGGACTATTTTTCTTAAAATGTAATAATCTTTTTGTGTGCATAGTACATGTATACAATGATATTTGAAAGTAGAAGTTGCCAATCAACTAGACATGTTATAATACTAAGAATTTTTCCATTTAATGGTATCAAAGGTATGCAAAATTGTGTATGATTTATCAACCAATTGATTTTCACCTATTATTAAAATTCAGACAATAATTAAACTTCTTTGAAGAAGGATCACATGTATAACAATGGGAAAGTAACTATGATGAGTTGGACATTTTAATTTCCTATGTCTCAGACATTATTACCAATAAATTATGTTAAATTTTATAAACAAATGCATGTGTCTGTGAAAAGTTATTCATTCCATGTATATGCTATATACTTACACATATCAATGCATCATGAAAATTATCTTACAATGGATTTACATGATCAAATATAAGATGATTTGACGATTCAAAGAATGTAAAGTGTTGTTTGTAAAACTACAAATAAATCAAAACAATTTGCAACATATGAAATAATTCATTTCCCATATATGATAAGTGCAAACATGTATTAAACATAGTATAGTATAAATTATAAGATTGTAAAATATGTCAACTTAATAAAAATAAGTATCCTTTATTTTCATTTGGGGGGGGGTTAAAATCCAATATCAGGGACAATATTGCTGTTTGATGCTTTTGAAACTGTATACATTTTAAAATTATATCCATGTACTTATTGGATAAAATAAATCAAAACTTTGCTTTACATTTATTTGTGCATTAGGGAGTTATAATTCATAAAAAGTCTTTATGAAGCTTCAAGTGTAAAATACTTCATGATTGAGAAAAGAGATAAAGACAAAGATAAGATCAAAAGGTTTAAGTTATTTAATTGTATTCTATTAGATCTAGGTTTCCATAAAATCATTTCGATTATATTTTAAAACCAAAGTTTATGCATAGAGGAGCAGAAATGATTTTCTGAACACCAAAAAAAAAAAAAAAAGATCAAACCAGACATGCATGTAAATACATATTGATGTATATTTATCTACCTGTTCTTTCCAAAACATTTGTCGCAAGTGTCATGTTGCTACATTTTTTTTTGTATTTGTCTTGAAATGAATATGATACAGCATAAAGCAAACTGAGTATACTTGATAGTGTTTAAAACAAGCTTCCCATAAAGCTATGGATTCCAGCAGCAGAATATGTACTTTTACCCACTAGTGCAGTCATCTTTAAAATGCTAACAACAATTATGTCTGGGATTTGTGAGCATATTAGAAAGACAATTTTGGTAAGAATCTTTTTTTCAACGCTAAAATTCTTAAATACAAATGATGTTACTATAATTATCATGAATAGTGTATTAATGCAATAACAAGAGTGATATTTAATCCTCTGTAGGCAAGATCTCATCTAAACAAAGAATCCTTTTTTATCACCGTACGTCAACTAATTCTGGAAGTTCATCATCTTCATCCACTTCCATCTCCATCTCTTCTTCCTCATCTTCATCATCATCATCATCTTCATCTGAACTGTCATCACTTATCACCACTGGTTCACTGAAGTTTTTTATAATTCTGTATGACTGACGTATGTACTGTTGTTGACGGAAGTAAATCTTCAGAGCTCCTTTTAAAGCCACATATGCCACTCCTCCCTGTCAAAAAGTAAAATTCAAAAAGTGTATCCATAAATGTTATCAGAAATGTAACTTTTTCTCTGATGGGAACATCAGTACTTGTCCAATTTTTTTCTCATTCCTCATAAAGATATAGGATATTCACATAAATGAAAGTTTGCCAAAGCAAGAATATGATACTCTTTCATGGTCTTGTATGTAAGATACACTGGTTCCACCCAATAGGTCTCAAAATCAGTAAATCATGAGGCTTGCCAAGGTTTTTAAACTATTTCTAAACTCTGGGCATGGAGCTAATATATCTTACAAAGCAGACCATGAAAAAGGAGAACTATAAACATACCAGCACAGTCCTCTGAGTGTGAGATATGATAGGAGAACTATAAACATACCAGCACAGTCCTCTGAGAGTGAAATTTGATAGGAGAACTATAAACATACCAGCACAGACCTCTGAGTGTGAGATTTGATGGGAGAACTATAAACATACCAGCACAGTTCTCTGAGTGTGAGATTTGATAGGAGAACTATAAACATACCAGCACAGTCCTCTGAGTGTGAGATGTGTCAGGAGAACTATTAACATACCAGCACAGTACTCTGAGAGTGATATGTGATAGGAGAACTATAAACATACCAGCACAGTCCTCTGAGAGTGAGATTTGATGGAGAACTATAAATATACCAGCACAGTCCTCTGAGAGTGATATGTAATAGGAGAACTATAAACATACCAGCACAGTCCTCTGAGTGTGAGATATGATAGGAGAACTATAAACATACCAGCACAGTCCTCTGAGAGTGAAATTTGATAGGAGAACTATAAACATACCAGCACAGTCCTCTGAGTGTGAGATTTGATGGGAGAACTATAAACATACCAGCACAGTTCTCTGAGTGTGAGATTTGATAGGAGAACTATAAACATACCAGCACAGTCCTCTGAGTGTGAGATGTGTCAGGAGAACTATTAACATACCAGCACAGTACTCTGAGAGTGATATGTGATAGGAGAACTATAAACATACCAGCACAGTACTCTGAGAGTGAGATCTGATGGAGAACTATAAACATACCAGCACAGTCCTCTGAGAGTGATATGTGATAGGAGAACTATAAACATACCAGCACAGTCCTCTGAGAGTGAGATTTGATGGAGAACTATAAATATACCAGCACAGTCCTCTGAGAGTGATATGTAATAGGAGAACTATAAACATACCAGCACAGTCCTCTGAGTGTGAGATTTGATAGGAGAACTATAAACATACCAGCACAGTCCTCTGAGTGTGAGATTTGATAGGAGAACTATAAACATACCAGCACAGTCCTCTGAGGGTGAAATTTGATAGGCGAACTATAAACATACCAGCAGGGTCCTCTGAGTGTGAGATTTGATAGGAGAACTATGAAAATAACGGCACAGTCCTCTGAGTGTGAGATATGATAGGAGAACTATAAACATACCAGCACAGTCCTCTGAGTGTGAGATATGATAGAGAACTATAAACATACCAGCAGGGTCCTCTGAGTGTGAGATTTGATAGGATAACTATAAACATACCAGCACAGTCCTCTTGTTGTGAGATTTGATGGAGAACTATAAACATACCAGCACAGTCCTCTGAGTGTGAGATTTGATGGAGAACTATAAACATATCAGCACAGTCCTCTGAGTGTGAGATGTGATAGGAGAACTATAAACATACCAGTAGTGTCCTCTGAGTGTGATATTTGATAGGAGAACTATGAAAATAACGGCACAAGACTCTGAGTGTGAGATAAGATAGGGGAACTATAAACATACCAGCACAGTCCTCTGAGTGTGAGATTTGATAGGAGAACTATGAAAATAACGGCACAGTCCTCTGAGAGTGAGATTTGATAGGAGAACTATAAACATACCAGCAGGGTCCTCTGAGTGTGAGATTTGATAGGAAAACTATGAAAATAACGGCACAGTCCTCTGAGTGTGAGATATGATAGGGGAACTATAAACATACCAGCACAGTCCTCTGAGTGTGAGATTTGATAGGAGAACTATAAACATACCAGCAGGGTCCTCTGAGTGTGAGATGTGATAAGGGAACTATAAACATACCAGCACAGTCCTCTGAGTGTGAGATTTGATAGGAGAACTATAAACATACCAGCACGGTCCTCTGAGTGTGAGATGTGATAGGGGAACTATAAACATACCAGCAGGGTCCTCTGAGTGTGAGATTTGATAGAAGAACAATGAATATAACGGCACAGTCCTCTGAGTGTGAGATGTGATAGGGGAACTATGAACATACCAGCACAGTCCTCTGAGTGTGAGATTTGACGGTTCCAAACATCATCTTTCCAAACATCACAGCAAATGTAGGCATAGTTAGAGCTCCACATAGAATCCTTGTAGCACATATCGGGTCGCTAGGTGACGGGGGATCAGCGGGCGTCCTCAGGGGGCCGGAATCTCCTGTCAAGAGGGAACTGATAGATTACAGATCAAGGCAAGATGTGTTTAAGAAACACTGATACACAAGTTACATCAAATGTTCAAATGTTTTAGAAATCGAACAAAGTAAATTTAATTAGTTATTCAATAAGCTGTTCAATTCATTTTGTTAACAGTTCAAAGACTTCATATATAAATATAAAACACTTATTCCTCTTCTTAATATTTTTCTCAACTTCTTCAGTAGTAAACATGGGAACCTTTGTATTCATCATGGAAGCTATCAAGACATACGGAATATCAAATGTTTCAGTGAAGTATGGAACAATTGAACAAGTATGAACATCTTTGGATGTATAATTTTCTGTGATTACTTCTTTTTGTGCTTTCAGATTACTTTAGAAAGCTAGCATCTTACGAAAATTCTGCAAGGTTATACATTAAAACAGAAAATAACCACAATTCTATACATATAATAGAGCTCTATGTTTACAAGAACTAGCATTTTTTTAAACATATATCATATTTATAAACCTACCATAAGGAAACATATAATTAATGAGAGGTATTTTAGAGGAATGTTTTCTCCAGATTCTGAGTATGTAGTCCTCCCATCGTATCATGCGGCCCAGAATAAGTACCACCGGGATCATAGGCATGCTAACTAACATCACCCATGGGTCCATGTCCTGTAGTTTGTTAAGCCCCTCCTCAGAACCACACACCTGTAATGTTAATGTAGTGGCTTCAATGTTCTGGGGGCACAACTACAAGCTGTATTCTTATTCCAAGTTGAAAAACAGTTTCTTGGTTTTACTCCTGTAGCGTATAGGTATTAGAAGGTGATCTATCTTCAATACACATATCTTAATTCTTACTTACGAGTACATATGTTAATTCAAAATATGAGAGTATAATTATTGTTTTGAGTAAAGAAACATTTTATGGTTTAAGGTTTCTTGTCATCGGTGACTCACGAACAAGATATTGCATCGGGAAAATGTCTACGCTTTCACACATCCGATACTTACACCATGAAAAATACCGGTACATTGTGTTAACTACCTACCTGTGTTACCACCACACAGCCATAGGAAAACGCTGTCCAATAAACAGTTCCACAAAATATCAGACCTGCTCCGAAGGGACAAGCTCTATATATCAACGTGTCCACAGAGTTTATTGTACGCATGATAAGACCTGTAAAAGAAGTTTGAACTTGTTAGGGGAAGTGATTTGAGTACCAGTGGTAATTTGTCCTGTTACGGTAAATACCTGATTGAAAATTTCACATAATTTAATTTCCAGACACATGCAGCTCTCCATTCTCACATACTGAAAATCATAGTTGCTCCTATAATATATCTTGGCAAAATAAAGCTACAGGAAGAAGGATACAAACTTCGAAATTTCAAGTACATGTAATAAAGAATTCCTTTGCAATAGATTATACATTCAGTCACAAACAATATTCAGGATTACACAACCATCATAAAAGTGTTTTGTGACCTAAGAAGATAAATCTATTATGTATTCTTTTTTACATGATCTTATATATCATACCAATTCTAGTGTATCATACCATAAGAAGGGAAATCTATGATGTATCCTGTGTTACACTGAGGGCATGCCACAGCAGCTGAGCTATCTCCTTTCTGTTTCTCGTCTATCCATCTCTGGAGACAGGTCTGATGTACCCATCCTGACGTCCCCTTACATCGACATGGTGACACCCACTCAGCCTCAGAGTCATCTTCCTCTGTAGCAAAGCATACCCAACAAGATCTGAAAATAAAAGCATTTTATCAGGTCTTCTTCTGAATCTAACTTCACAAGTTCCTATCTCTGGCCCTCCACTTGACTGTAGTTGGGCTTTCAATCATATTAATTTGAGGCAGCATGATGTAGAAATTTGAGGAAGATTTTTTTAGCTTTTAATATGAGCAAATAAACCATCAGTGGAAATTCAAACCAGTGATTTTTGTCATCTGAGACACCAATATTTCGCTGGGTGCCGCCCCTCATTGAAATCCCTGCTACAGGTTGACAAAAATTCAACAAAACATATACCAAATTGAACTTGAATCTCCATATGTAGAGCCTACACTGGCCAAGAACCAAGAGATCAAGTTCAAAATCCCACTTGAATTGTCCCCAACACAACCACTCAAAGATTAAGAGGACTTGTTAAACTAAAAGATCATTTTGTGTTTTTTTTCAATTCTTAATCTTGTATGTTTTATCGGAATTCAAAGTTATGTTGGTAGTAGATGTCTTTTTGTGTCATTCAAGTGCAATAACACTGCCCAAATTTCTTAAATCCCATTTTCCATATATTTTTCCATATTTTTTAAGTTTTCTGTACATTTAAGGCATGTCATTTCTAAACTAAGGAATTTCAACGATTTTATGAAAACCATACTAAATCATAGGATTCATGTCAATTAATCAATTTATGAAGAAAAATTATTAGGTCAGTGATGAAAATCAAGACTTTTGCTAATTTGAGATGCAGGCCCCCCGGTGAAAAATGCTGGAAATTTGTTGCTGAAAATAGCACATTTGTAATGAAAATACAAAAAGTGCTAAAATGCACTCATTTGATTTTAATTTCAGTTATCTTTATTAACATACAATAAAACAGGTTAGAAACTTTGTATTAAAATTGATTTTGATGAATTTTCACTGTAGGTACCAAATTCACAGATCTTGCTTGCTTGATTTTACACAAAAAATAAGAAATTAATCTAAGTTTAGGTCAAAATATCAGAGCTACTGAATAACAACAATTTTTTTCAAACACACAGTAAAATGTGCTCCTGAGAAAGACTTTTCAAAATATTGAAGAAAAAGTATTTGTCCGTGTTGAAATAAGAGAGTGCAAAAGTGCCATTTTGTGGTTTTCTTGAAAAAGTGTCATCAAGGTAAAATTTGCCTTAATTTGAGTGGAATTTCAACAATTTTTAATTTTTCGGTATCCACCAGCTCTACCTTATAAAACAGTTTAAGTTTATAATATTCCATACGTAAAACAAAATTCATGGGTTATTACTTACATAAGAGAAATCCTGACTGTTCAAAAGATAGTCTCCAGCTCAATTTTTATAGAAATTACCACAAAGCATTTTCTTACGGATACTTCATTCAGTTTAGATCAAATTTTCAAACTTATCCGTTTTAAGGTATGTAATGGACAAAAGTCTTCAATAGAGTAAAAAACTATACATTGGCCATAATGAATTGAAATATCTATATAATTCAAGCTCAATGGGTGTTGAAAGAGGAGATGCGCAAGAATGGTCCTAAATTGTGACCAATGACGCACCTTAAGGCTTTTATGGGCTATCCAAGTATTACAATGTCTTAATTTTTTCAAAATTTTGTTGATACATGAATTATTATTAAATGTACTTTCTGTGATATATACCACAAATTAGTTCTTTCAAAACAAATTTCATTAAAAAATTTTTGACATCATAACACAAATATTTTTATTGTTATAATTATATACACAATGTATAAGAGCTGAAACGAATATTCGAATATTCACAAATGAATAGTTTTCAGTAAATATTCGAATGGAAAATTAATGGTATTCGAATACTCATTAGTGTATATATATCTCATTAGCGTATATATACATTTATAGTGCCTGTTACTATATGCATGAAGCATAAAGAAAAGAAGGAAATGTAAAGCATTGTATAATTAAAGTTTACGAGACAGTGTTATTTCTAACACAAGGAAGCTGATATCAATCTTGAGCAATTATCCTAAAACGAAAGACTCTGTATAAATGCTTGCACAACTTGTCAGTATGTGGCATTTTATTCTAAATACCTGCATGGCTGTCGTGTTTTCAAAAGATGCTTCACTTACTGTCTATAACATACATTTCATCTACATGCCTTAACTTTTCCATAAAAGTTTTGCATGACATCTGCCCTCCCCCCTTCTTGCTGACATATCATAAAATAATTAAAGAATTTATAAAAGAATAGTTGATATGTTTATAGCTTTATAGCTTTAACTTTTGAACATTTTTGTTTTGGTTGCCTGCGAAGTCCAAGGGAGGGGGGGGGGCGCTAAGATCAAAGAAGTCACTTAGTGCATCATATGAGCTTGTAACATGCATTCAACGTACCGTCTCCGTATGATTTCCACAATATCATAAAAAGATCTCGAACTCATACATTACACACTGCTCAAATGCCTATCCTATTCATTGATCCAAAATTTCCCCCAATTTCCTATTTATTTATCTAACTTTTGCAAGATCATGGCACTCTTATAATCCTTACAGGTTATAACGAATATTCGAATACAAATTGAATACTTGTCACAAATATATGTATAACAATTTCAGGTATTTGTTTCAGCTCTACAATGTATTACAATTTTCCTACCTCTATTTATATGACTTATTGTTTTATTTGCTCAAATTTTTACATGTTCTGAATCTGTTATATTTATTTATCCAAAGTAATATAAGTAATATATATGTATTGTAATTTTATCGTATACATGTATGATTAATTGGCGTCTCATCTATCGCGGTTGCTTGCAAAATTTTCTGTTAAAAGTACTGTAATAGCCAGGTACAAATATATTATCTGCTTCAAAACATACAAAAACACAGGGGTGAGGTATCATCGCTTGGTCACAAACCCTTTCCTCAATACAAACACTTTCCTCTATATGTCTATATTAAAAACCTGTGGTCGAGCAGATAATTCTGAACGATTTTTGCGGTTTTTAGTCAATAACTCGGCTTCTATAGGTCCAATCACCATGAAACTCGAAAGAAATAATGCTTCACCCTTTATACAAATGTCTATGTAAAAACGATTTTGAAAATCGCCCTATAAATGCTGATTAGAGCCATTTTACGCAAGTTACTAAAGGTATTTGCGAACGATTTGCATTTTAGTATCTCCTGGGGTCAAATATGGATCAAATGTTTCAAAACTTTTTTATTTTATCCTTCTATCCTTATTGAAGAATTCTATGTCAACATATATCATAAAACTTTTACAAAATTTATTTCTAAAGGGACTTTCTGAACCATGATGTGGTACATTTATTTCTTACTTATTTCCAATGATTTTGTTATTCTAACACATGAATTTATACACTTTTTTGTGAATATCCTGCTCTGGGCCCCTCTCAATGCAGGTTTTCATCGATCAGTTGATAAGAATAGATTTTTGGAATATAGATGACTCCAAAGCTACTGTCCGCGCAGCTCACTTCAGAAATCGGAAAATTAAAGTTTTCTCTAATTTGTTGGCATATTTTCCGATTAAAATTTATATAGGGGGTTAGACCTCGAACTCTAACAGTAAAAACAGTGTATGATATATGTCTGTACGACCAATAGTATGCTCACAGTGAAAGCATGACGTCGTCGACGTTCTCCACAGACTCAGTGTCAAACATTCAAACATAGGCGACGCCGCATTAAAATTAACATAGAAAACTCCCCATGTAAAACTATTTTCTTTCACTGTGAGCGTAATATTTGTCAAACAGACATATATTATACACCGTTAGTTATGAGAGTTCGAGATCTATCCCCCGATATACTTTTTAATCTCAAAAATTACTGACAAAGTAAAAAAAACTTCAATTTTCTGATTTCTGAAGTGAGCTGTGCGGACAGTAGGTCAAAATATGTTCTTAACACAATGACGTCACTTTCCCCGGCTCCAAAACAGACAAAAGTTACAAACAGCCGGAGAAACAAACACTAAAAGTATACTAAATTAAGTTATTTTGAGATTTCCTTTTGCATGTCCATTATTTTTCTGAATATCTAGACGTCTGTATCACTAAAATTGTGAAAAGTAAGTCCAAGTAACCTGTGACAGGCGGAATGGAAAATGTGGCCGGTCCGGGAATCGAACCCGAGACCTTGACTGCTTACAGGGCAGACGCTCTTACCGACTGAGCTAACCATGCTTACCGGGCACGATTCCTGAACCGCCACATTCCATCCCGCCAGATTTTGAGGTTTCCCAAAGTTGTTAACTGGAAACCTCACAAAGAAAGACAAATAAATCCCTGGTTCTTCCCCATAGTTGCCCTAAACCACAAGCAACTCATGAGGTTCACTCTCACGGCACCAAATACTGTGACAGGCGGAAGGAAAATGTGGCCGGTCCGGGAATCTAACCCGAGACCTTCTGCTTACAGAGCAGACGCTCTTACAGACTGAGCTAACCGGGCACGATTCCTAAACCACAACAAACCAAACTAGCGAATCGTTCGGAAATACTTTCAGTTCGGAAATATCTGCTCGACCAGTGTAGAGGAAAGTGTTTGTATTGAGGAAAGGGTTTGTGACCAAGCGATGATACCTAACCCTATGATACCTCACCCCTATGTACAAAATCTAAAGTATAAGTCATGTAAAACAGCTAGATTCACCTTATATTATCCGACATATCACAATCAGATGCAGACGAAACATGCAGTTGTCATGTCTTCCTCTAGGCTCTATGTTGAACAGTTCAACTATACTTAGAGTGTCTTTTTCAGCAGTACAGTATATTTGAACGGAATTAGATCATGCTGATGATGTTCTATTAGTAAAAACAATGTTTTTAAGAAATAATAAGTTGTTTCTGACGTAACAACAAAACGAAACTAGAATTTGACGTTGATCTAGTACATAAAACCAAAAGGTGAATATCATTTCCGGACGGTGAAACGGGCTGACCTACTACTGCATACGTCCCTCCTATTAGAAATCAAAAAATATATCATCAAGAGTTAATCCTGAAAACAATGAATAAAATTCTCTTAACTTATAAAATAGGGGAAAAAGTGTTAAGATTTCTATCCAAATCCAAATGAATCCTGAAATTCTACCGTATAAAACCGGCAAGAAAAGTACTACGTGTTTGCATTCTATCCAAATACAAATAAAATATGGAAATAATTCTACCGTATAAAACCCTGAAGAAAAGTACCAAGTGTTTATGTCCCATCAGAACCAGCAAGAAACGGTGAAACAAATTCTACCGTATAAAACCGGGAAGAAAAGAATAAATCATGAGAAATGATCAACAAAATTTTGTACAACTAATTTGCGAAATCAAATTATAAATATATCTTAAGTGAAGGTACTTTCATATGGTTTTCATGTGGGAATTATGATTCGTGGCTAGATCTTGTACATTAGCAGTTGTGCCCCTCGTGAACTATGCACTCGTCCATAGTGTTTGGCCTGTTCTCGGTCTATATTAAACTCTGCAGTTTTGTATCCAGTTTGAAAGATTTTGTCACAAGGAATGCACATGTGAAATATAAAAGCTCAATCACTGACTATTTTGTGCTTTTTTAAAAAATTACTTCTAACTCAAAGGTCATGGTCTAAAGGTGAAAAACACTGGTACCGATGGAAAAATATTTCCACAATGAATTCAAAATTAAAGTCAAAAGTATTTAAGCCAAATCAACAATGAATTCAAAATTAAAATTGAAAAATATTAAAACCAAATCGCTGACAATTCAAGTGTTAAGCTTGCAGTTTTTCAAAGGAAGCTAGACCAAAGTCCAACGTCAAGTTAACAAATTTTGGTAAAAATGTAAGGATCTTGTAACAAGATATACACATTTACATATGAAAGCCCTTTCATTCATGCCTCAATGACCAATTCAAATTAAGAAATATATTGTTCAAATCAAACTATATAGTATTGTATGATGAAAGGATAACCAAATGAATTCATATCCTCCATGTGAAGCTAATTTTGACTTGTGTGTACTTTTATCCCGGTTACGATTCATACGTGTTGTGTACTCGGAGTCACTGCTTAAAGTTTTTAATGTCCCGTCGCTTAAATTGCAAAACTATATTCGTGAAAGAATTGTAAGTTGAATGCACATGTTAATTAAAAAAAAGGTTTTTGAAAAACATTGATGTTTCCTTCTCCTCCTCCCCATAAGTGACTTGACCTTCGTCACGTGACCTTGGGTCAAGATGATGTGATACTTTTGGGTCATGAGCTACAACGTACTGAACAGCATTTGAATACGATTCAAGAAATACAGCCCGAACAATATTAGTATATTCAAGTTCATAAAAGTGTACTATGAGTCCTTGACCTTGGTCACATGACCTTAGATCACGGTGAGATGAAACCTCTAGGCCACGAGCAACATGGTCCTTAAATATAAAAGTGAATGGGTAAATGGTTAAAGAGATATAGCCCGGACACGATTTTTTTTTATTACAAATTATCAAGCTGCAGGTAGGTGGGTTAAATCCAAGAGTATTTGTTTTTATTATGCATTTGGTGACGGGCATCAAGGGCTTGCTTTGTCCCTACGTCAGTTCATCCCACTTTCGGTTTGCAGATAACTCAAGAACCTTTTCACCTGCAAGTATCCAAAGTAAATTTGGAAATATGCTTACATATCAAGAGGAGAAGCCTATAGATTTTAAGGTCAATAGGCCAAGGTTAACGTTTGAAAAAATACGCTTACATAACTCAAGAAAGGCGATTGACTTTGGGGTCAAAGACCAAGGTCACTGTTAGAAAAAATACACTTAAAATTAGTACCAGAAGATAACCATTTCACACCATTCCAAATTCAATTTGGCTATATGCTTCTTATCAGAAGAGGTCAAGGTTACTATTAGGAAAATAGACTTGAAATAATGGTTTCTAGATGAATGCTCACCAACCCTTTCGCCATTCCATACCAAATTTGGATATATGGTTCTTTTTAGCAGTGAGGAAGCTTATTGATTTTGAGGCCAAAGGGCAAGGTCACTGTTTGAAGAAATATTATGGATTTCAGATAACTTGGCAACTCTATCATTTATTCAAACCAATTAAGAATATTTGAATGCTGCTTTGGAGGGAAAGACACTTATTGATTTGAAGTAAATAGGTCAAGGTCACTTTTCTTTTCACTGATAGTTGTCATATGACCCATTGGTCTAGTTTTATTAAAGTTAATTCATTAGACTAGACATATTTTATTGTGAAAAAAGCAAAAGGAATGGACATCAGTTATTTCACTTGGATCGTCCTCTGCAGATCAGTTCATACATAACTGCAATTCATTATGAAATAAAAGACAAGAAAACTTGAATTTGTATGTTTTTTAATTGTTTCATACACAAATTATACAACAAGTCTCAATACAGGATAACCTGTACATCTATATCTCAAATTTACCCTGTTCACCAGGCGCAACAAACAAAACATGATACATCAAGCTTTCTCAATAACTTTCTGTTTCATCAGTATGCAATACTCTTAACAGAAAAAAAATGACGCAAAGAAAAATCCAGATACTTAGGATAATGCTAAAAACAAAAGTTCTGAGAATGAATCGTAATCTCAAAAAGAAAAAATATATACCAAAAGAACAACTGTTCTTAAAAATTGGAAAATTTTTAATGTTCAAAATTTTTTTCTTCAAAATTTCTATTGAGGAGAAAAATGTAAAACTGTAAGCTAACTTAAAATCATAACAGCAATGATAACACATAAAAAGAAAAATTCTTGAATTATAAAGAAACAATTTAGGTCCCTCCTTATTTATTTTAATAAGAATTGAGAAAGTAAACAAAAATATTGCACAAATCTCCATACATAAAGACTCGTCTTTCATACAAAGTACATTCTACAAATTTAAGACATAAAAATCATTTCAACACAATCATGACCTTTATTGTTAAGATAAAGAGATATCAGTATTTCAGTTTATCAAACAAAAGAAAGCATTTTTTTAGCCTGAGAATCAGCTTTACACTTCTTAAAGGATTTTGGAAATAATTGTAGCTAACAATTGTATTGTAGAGATATGACAGTACACTTATAGTAACATGCATTATCAGAATACACTGGATATGACTTTAAGTTCTACATTTTGATAAATTTTTAATGGTGTCTACAAAGTTTCAGCTAACTCAAAGAAATTAAAGGAATTATTCAATATAATAAATTAAAATCCAAGGTCACTGGTAAATAATTTTGTTTGTAAGAATTATGCACACTACATGAACAAAGAAAAATTCATCTGTGAATTGAGTCATGTAATTACTTAAGGCACTTTGATCTTTTCATAAATGGAGTAATTCTCAATACTCAGTAGTGTAAGAATTATCTTTACTAGCATTGACATTATTTATAAATGACCAGATACTCTTTTTCTTACAATTATTCAATGCAGTTGAAATAGTATTCATGGATTCAAATAGATTTTGTCCTTGCTCAAATCTCAGCTATAAAAAAAGTTAGGGAGTGAAGAAAAAATAAATTATTTAATAAAAACAGTTTCATTCAATAACATTTTCCAGATCAAATTAGCTCAAACAATATATAACATCAAAATCAGACAATTACATGCTAGAAATGACTCCTCATGGATTATATGTGATGATGAATAGAATTCACGATACAGATACTGGTCAACACGTAATGGACATTGTAAAAAAAGAAATGAACAGATCATAATGAAATAAAACAGCGTTAAAACAATTATTCCTCGACTAATGATAATAATCTTGTATCACAGACATAACATATACTGCTCTAACATTTTTTTTTCACAAACACTTCCCTCTTGTTCACAAATCACATGATGTATAGTTATATATGACTGATACTTGTTGAGGTATTGCTGTATTAGGTTGCTTGCTGTACAAATTCCTCCTTACAACTAAGTTGCGTAATAACATACGGTTCTTGATATATAAGAGTATTGGAAGCAGCAACAGAATTCAGGTGGGACAATAGTCTCTTGTACATGAGCTTTATAATATGTGCTTTATTGTACATGGTCTGTAGAGATATGACTTCACCACAACAACAGAACCATAATCGGTGTTTGTATTTGCTAATCACAATGGGGGACGTGTAGAGTCATGCTCTCATCCATCTCTGTTGTATGCGGTAGACGTTCACTGCCTTGATGATTGGGTTACGTACAGTATAGCACTTTGTGTGTAAGAGCTGTGACAGCCATATACGTACGGCTATAAATGTCAACATGACAGAGGGTTTAGTTATACGGATATTGCTGCATATGGTGATGATTGTGATGGCTTTGTGACACCGAGGATATGTCCGTATAAAAGTCTATACTATGACTGTTTTTGGAAAGCGCGTCTCTATTTGACAAAGCGTCTCTATTTGACATAGCGTCTCTATTTGATAAAGGTTCCCTGCTAGAAAAAGGGTCTCTATTGCTTGTCTGAGAATGTTGCGGGCTCTGTAAGCCCATATACAAGTCTTTATGTTGTACACCATGCATGGGATTCACATGGATATTAGTTTGTGGGTTATGCCCCTGTGGGGGCACACATGAATCTGGTTCATGTGTGGGAACACGATTAAAATGTGGACTTTTGACGACGTTTCCAGGATATTTATTCCTTTTCCGTTTCTGTAGCACTATAATGGCTATAGTTACTATAAAGATCACTATACAGGCAGGAACTCCTATTATTATGGGTAAGCTGATTGATCCTGAATCTTTAGTATATCCAGATCTGGAGTCTGCTGAAACAATTACAAACAACCTGTTAGATTAAGTGTTTTTTAGAATGTTGATCATTTGTTAAAACTAGCATGTAGAGAACTTATGTAATATAGAAGGGAACTTATGTAATATAGATAGATTTACCTTTTCTTATTTTCAATGGAAAGCCACGCAATCTCAAATTATTTCAGAGCTCTCTAATTGTATCTAGATATGAATTATTTCAGTTACCCTACTCACTAATTGATTAACATATTGAATTCAGATTTGAATTTGGGCATTAAACTGTCCTAATAATTCAATTAATCCATTGCACAATAATTCAAATACAATAGCTGATTTTCAAGTAAACTCATGAGACAGTCAAACACCAGACATCTCAAAATTTCATGATATTTTCATTGTGACTTCATAATAAAAAGCATGATGCTTCAAGACAGTGCGATCATATGTGACATCACAACAGAAAATTTTGCCAAATGATGTAATGACTGGTATCTGTGTGTATAAAATCAAGGTTAGGAATGGTCATATCTTTTATCTGGAAAATGGACTGTCATGTTAACTATTTTTTTATTTTTCAAATTCTTTCTTGCTAAAATTTTTCTTGCAACTATTGAGGTCCAACAAATATTCCAGTTTACATTGCATACATTGCAAGATCAGAATAACAATTCCAATATTGTCAAGGTCACAATATGAAAAGAAATTAAATATCAATAGGAAGACACTCTATAGCAATGAAAATCTATTAGTTATGAAACTTCTCTTTTTTGTTTTACCATACAATTATGTATATATCTGACCTGATATGACAGTGAGGAATGCACTACGGAAGCTATATCCTATGGTATTAGCACCCAGACATATGTACATGCCGGCATCGGCCTCCGTGGCATGGTGAATCATCAGCTTATTCAGGTACGTGCCGTCAGGACCATTCCAAACCTCTCCTGTCTTTAGGACAATAAATTTCTGTCCCGCTACGTCGATAGTGTTGTTCAAATTTTTGACTAATGAAGGATTTTCTACTCTTTTTAACCACTGTTGAAAGACATAATAATAAACAAATTGAAATTAATAATTACAAAGAAATCAAGAGACTATCATTAAAATATTTAATATATAGAATTCGTTTTGAAACACAAATGTTATATTCCAGACCATCTCTTTTAACCAAGTAATTAAACATTCCGAAGGTTTCTTGTTATTCATATAAACAACTTTGAGCAGCAGACTTATAATTCATAAACACCTTACCTGTATGTGAGGGGTCATGTCACTGTCTATTCTACACTTTAATGAGGTTGTCTCCCCATAGTTTACTGTGGTATTCAGAGGGTGCGGTGCTATCAGTACTGGCTTAGAATTCATCTTCTCTGTAATAGTCGATTAGTACAATCATTCCAAAGTCATTTAGTACAACTTATATACAAATCAGATTAATTATATACAGAACAATATAAAATATCATTTTGCTCATATAATATGCTCTCTTTATCTTATTCATGTCAAAGCCTTAATATGTAACCTTTGACCTTTAAGTGACCTTGACCATCATTGCCTCATCATGTTTAACTATCCTTGCAAGTTTTATGGAAATATATAAGTTAATGAAGCTATAGCCATTTATGTGAAAGTGTTAAAACCAGGAAGACGGACGTGTCACTCTTCCATTATAGATATATACGAAAGGTTTGTAATTATTTTTAATTACTAGTTTTTCGTTTTTACTGTGAGTCAGCGTACCTATAACCTCCAGTGTGTAGGTATAATTGATAGCACCCAGTCTATTTGAGACCAAACATGTATAATGACCGGAGTCCCCCTCCTTTAGCTCCTGTAGCCGAAGGGTCCAGGTGGGCTTGTGTGGATCCGCCCCATGTATGATCACGTGATCCTTCATCCACGTGATACTTGGCCGTGGGTTGCCGCTGGCCCGACATTTGAGCCGTACTGAGCTGTCCACGGGTCGCTTGATTAACTGTCGCTTCATCTTCTCAGGCTGCATAAACTTGGGCGCGGCTAAAAAAAAACAAAATATTGTTCATAAATCACGATATAAAAAAATCACATACATAATTATCTCTCAAGCAACATACTCTATCAAAGATATGTTTGATGGATGCCATCAACGTGTATCATATAACGTAAAATAGTATGCGTAAAATAGGACACGTACCACCCTCCTTAAACAGGTCTTCCTCTGGACTCTGGGGATACAGGTTGTTGTCCTGCTTTACCAACCCATTCTCCTCATCTGAAACAAAAAAAAAATATGCAAGTCTTAGATAATAAGGAATTACTAAAAATTAGACGTCCTTTGAATGAATGAGATAAAGTATCATAAATCATCCATTACGTCGATTTTACTGGACGTCTAAAGTATCATATACTTCTCTTATCCGATGAAAATGACAGATTATATTCACAAAGCAAATTACGTATGACAAAAACCTGTTATATCTTGCAAAATGATAAAAGCAGTCTTAAAATTCATTTGTAAAACGTGTAAATGCATCAGTGTTATTGATAAAAACGCTGCGGAAAAGTGAAGTTTAACGCGGGAAAACACCACCAAAAGAATCCCTCTTAAAATGTTTGACACCTCGCATATGTTTAGATAAAACGTCTAAATATAAAGTAAACATGCATGATGTTCTTAGGCTCTTAATGCAATTACTAAGATTGAAATTTAATTCCAAAAGTTGTTCTGAACTCCGTAGGTTACTAGCAATATGGCAAGTAGAGAGCTGTGCCGTGCCGCTTCACAAAGGATACAGTAATAACGCCGACACGGACGTCCTGGGGTAGCCTAAAAGCTCATAGGTACTCCTGCTCCCTATTTCCGACAAAAGACCCTTAGTTTCCGAGAAATCAATTTGTAGGCAACATAAAGGTAATCTGCATACCACTAGGTGGCAGCACGGGGATAGATGGGTTCCATGGTCCTGATAAGATAGATTAATCACATCCCCACGCTGTGACAAACCGTCTTGTTCTAGACACTAACAGCATTTTACATTGCCAAAAACTAGTGAAGTCACAAAAAATATCACTCCTTGAATTACACGTCTCTTTAGCAGATATTAAAAGCAGAAAATGTAATTTTCTTTGTCTAAAACTTTTAGACTAATTGCGTCTGTGGGGAAACCCATGGGAATTCACAAAATCTTCTTAATTTTTCATGTACGAAAATCTATCCCAACGTCCATAGTTATAGACCTTGCACAATGATGTCCGAAAAATTATAAGCTTTGCAAAATAACGTCAAAAAGTAATAAAACCTTGCACAATGATTAAAAAGTTATAAGTTTTATATGTAATGATATCCAAAAAGTTATAAGCTTTGCACAATGATGTCCAAAAGTTATAATCTGTGTACAATGTCAAAATGTTATACATGTAAGCCTTTCACAATGATGTCCAAAAGTTATAAACCTTGCACAATCATGTCCAAAAGTTATAAACCTTTCACAATGATGTCCAGAAGTTGTAAGCCTTGCACAATGATGTCCAAAAGTTATAAGCCTTGCACAATGATGTCCAAAAGTTATAAACCTTGCACAATGTTGTCCAAAAGTTATAAACCTTGCACAATGATGTCCAAAAGTTAAAAGCCTTGCACAATGATGTCCAAAACTTATAAGCCTTGCACAATGATGTCCAAAAGTTATAAACCTTGCACAATGATGTCCAAAAGTTATAAACCTTGCACAATCATGTCCAAAACTTATAAGCCTTGCACAATAATGTCCAAAACTTATAAACCTTGCATAATGATGTCCAAAACTTATAAACCTTGCACAATGATGTCCAAAAGTTATAAGCCTTGCACAATGATGTCCAAAACTTATAAGCCTTGCACAATGATGTCCAAAAGTTATAAACCTTGCACAATGATGTCCAAAAGTTATAAGCCTTGCACAATGATGTCCAAAACTTATAAGCCTTGCACAATGATGTCCAAAAGTTATAATCTGTGTACAATGTCCAAATGTTATACATGTAAGCCTTTCACAATGATGTCCGAAACTTATAAGCCTTGCACAATCATGTCCAAAACTTATAAACCTTGCACAATGATGTCCAAAAGTTATAAGCCTTGCACATTGATGTACAAAACTTATAAGCCTTGCACAATGATGTCCAAAAGTTATAAGACTTGCACATTGATGTCCAAAACTTATAAGCCTTGCACAATGATGTCCAAAAGTTGTAAGCCTTGCACAATGATGTCCAAAAGTTGTAAGCTTAGCGCAATGATGTCCAAAAGTTATAAGCTTTGCACAACGATGTCCAAAAGTTATAAGCCTTGCACAATGATGTCCAAAAGTTATAAGCCTTGCACAATGATGTCCAAAAGTTATAAGCCTTGCACAATGATGTCCAAAACTTATAAGCCTTGCACAATGATGTTCAAAAGTTGTAAGCTTTGCACAATGATGTCCAAAAGTTATAAGCCTTGCACAATGATGTCCAAAAGTTATAAGCCTTGCACAATGATGTCCAAAACTTATAAGCCTTGCACAATGATGTCCAAAAGTTGTAAGCTTTGCACAATGATGTCCAAAAGTTATCAGCCTTGCACAATGATGTCCAAAAGTTATCAGCCTTGCACAATGTTGTCCAAAAGTTATAAGCCTTGCACAATGATGTCCAAAAGTTATAAGCCTTGCACAATGATGTCCAAAAGTTATAAGCCTTGCACAATGTTGTCCAAAAGTTGTAAGCTTTGCACAATGATGTCCAAAAGTTATAAGCCTTGCACAATGATGTCCAAAAGTTATAAGCTTTGCACGTCCAAAAAGCATGTCCATAAAGTTATTACGCTTTGCGCAATGATGTCCAAAAAATTATAAGATTTGCGCAATGATGTCCAAGAATTTATAAGCTTTTGTGAAATGATGTACAAAAGTTATGAGATATATGGTCAAAAAGTATTAAACTTTCGCATTGGTAAGGAATTGACGAGCATGAAAAAGCATAAGCGTTCTATAGTGTAGATCAAAGATCCACGAAGCATAAAAACATTCATGTATAGAAATGCCATCAACCTTCAGTTTACAAAAGATTACACTCAATAATATGATGTTATTTTCATAAATTTACAGAACCCCCCCCCCCCCCCAAAAAAAAGTATAGAGATTACTAGAAATGACGATTCAAATGTGTTCAGCTTGGTTTTACGGACATACAGACACTGACAAGAACCATCCGATCCATCAATAGAGTACCATGAAAACAGACCAAAGATCTTGAGTATTACCTATATAATACAGACACAATACACGCTGTACATGTATCTTATACCCCCTCAACATTTATATACGAGATAATAATCTCTCAATAAACACTTTCCTTCTCCCTTGATAGCATGTAATTGGAGTGTGTAAACGCTGAATGATAAATCTTAATTACCTTATGAAATATTCAAACCCCATCAATTCTATTCACCGCCACGTGATTTATTATCTAAGTCTATGTTAAATTGGCGTTAGAGTTACCAGTTTTTGACAAGATATGAAAACGGAATTTTATGGTTCAAGATTATTCAAGAAATATTTCTCGTCTCTGTGATTTAATATTCTATTAAAGCCCCACAAAGAGCTGTTTAATTTCAGAAAAATGAACTTTATTTGCTCCTGTGTCATACGATACCTATACGGTTAGATAAGCCATGGTATTTTATATACATGTAATTAAGGAATGCTTTTTCAATACGATCAAGTGAAGTACTGCCCATAACATTCTAGAGCATTTGTTCCCACGTTTTCTATGTTGTGAAAAATGTCAGTGGAGAAAAACACTACTTTTCGATATGATTGGACGAAGTAAATGTTGACGCGCAGAAATATGACGGCAGCGTTTATAATGTCAGCTGATATAAACGACAAGTGCCAAACGTTGAACAGTGTTTCTGATTATACCAAAATTAGGCCAAATCAACACAACGCTTTGGGAGAAAAAGATAAAATAATACGAGCGGACTGGGTTGGTGACATGTAAATTCAAAATTTTCCTTGACACACATCATTCAAGTTTCAGTCCAACTGTAATCACTGTGTCAAAATGTTATATTGATAAAGGCATTGCAGTATCTACAATTGTTCAACAAAACTGATAAAATGACACGCTGAATTGCAAGGTAAATTTATCCTCAATTTTACACCTTCAAATGGCCCATTTCTTATCATTTTTGCACACTCTGCGACACTGCTTGACACTAATTACATTAAATTGTGTGCTAAACCTTTACGGAAATTTAAATAATCAATAAAACACCCTCTGATATAACGTTGAGTCAGGTCTATCTATGGAAGCACGAATCCTCATAATACGACTGTCTATCACAGAAAATATGAACTTATGAAGCTCCACCTGCCGGAGGATGTTTATACAAGATTCTGCCTTCCATTATTATCCCCCCTGTCTGTCATACAAGGGCAGGTAACAGGACACCGGTCATCCTGCACTCCACTGACCAACAATGTGTCCACTCATCTGGTCAAAAGGTCATGTCTCTCAAACATCTGTGACACCGTGTACAATTCGACTTAATTTTAATGAATTTAAGAAATTCCTGTCATACCCGGAATAAAGCCAAATGAAAGCATTATCATCTCGGATCAGATTGAGGGACGGATCAATACGGCGGCCCTAGGGAAGCCTGGGCTGGTAGGCCAGCACAATAAGTGTCGAGTGGTGACACAAATTATAACATAACAAACTACCAACGGTTGGTGACATATAATGGACCAGCTTCAACTAGGATCGGCATTTCTATCTTTAATTTACTTCGTCAATTATCTCTCATACGCAGACTTTATAGATTAAAAATATGTGATCTTGTAGCCTCAATATTTTATTGTATGGCAAAGGGTTAGCATAGAAAGGAATAACCCGACAAATCTGGTGTACACAAAGGTCCAAGGGCAGTAATTGATTTTGATGCATTTAGTCAGAAAGTTTAGCTAGCAGAAAACTCTAAGCTTTCACATAGATTGGATTTTATGGACGACCTGCATTAAGGTGCATACAGTTTGCCTGCTTTAAAGTCCGCCCTCTCAACTTGACTAATTCCACAAGTTAATCTCTGCACAACATTACGAAATAGAAATTACACTTCATGAGTTAATTCAAATATGCTTTTTCTTTACACCTAGCTCTTCTTCAGAGAGTAACAGAGGTGGTATCAGAAATGAAAACTCGGCGATATCTGTAGAAATTAATTAATATGTGTAAATCGGTTTAAAGAGAGATGGAGTTTGGGCAGTAAAGTGTGACATCCGTTAACGTCTTGTTTACGCTCCGGTTCTCAAACCTTAAAACTCCGAGAGTTCCTGCACCCGACAACGCCAGAGGCTTAACGATAGAAGCTATACAGTCTTAATATGCTGTTTGATTCACATTGAAATGAAGTGGTAAAGATGAAGAGAAGGTAATTTCAAGCTAATAACGACATAAAGGAGGCCTCAGTGGTTTAGTACGGAGGGCCAGTGGGACATCATTCAGTCGGGTACAGATCAGACTGTCATACTTTACACAGGTGCCGTCCTCAAGCCTTTATGCCTATAATAACACGACAATCCCAATATAATACACGACCAAATTCCATAAACCTAAAGCTCTATATTAAGTTTCGTTCTCATGCCTTCACAATATGTGGGAAACATATCTAAAATGATAACGTAAGTTTTTATCAATGGTGTTCCCGTCTAACCACAAATCAACTCTGACAAAAACAAAATCGGTAAATAGAATAAAGTGTTCTGCGGAAGGATATAGAAAACGTTCCCGACAGTACCACCTATATCAAGCACAGCGGAACACACCCACAGCAATGTAACAGACAATGTACATAAGACAAAACAACTTTAACAAACAACAGGGGACAGCGAGACGCTCAAGACATTATTGTTATTAAGAAATACACATGTTATTGTGTAATAAAGTTTAAAGTTGAAAATGATGTTACTAATGCAATATAGAATGTTTTACATATCAAAGGGCGCTAACTGATGTCAGGCAGAATATGCATACTCCTATACGGTACACAATATATGTGAGTGTTCGAATATCGAAGGTCATTAATTAATCTATGTAAACAGGGCTACAGACATGTCCAAAAAATATAATAAATCAAAAGTCAGATGGTACATACCATAGGGTTTGACCGGCTTATCTAGATATGGCGAGCAAACACAGGCTGGCAGTCTTGTTTGTCAGATAAATTGTAATAAAGTGTGTTTAACTTTCTCAACTTCTTAACTCGCTGTCAAACTGACGTTTAAAAATGTAATAATGATTATTCTGACGCGCATTTCTCTGCATTTTGTTATTTCATAATGGCAAGTATACGTTTGAATGTCGTTATCACTTGTTTGCTATTTTGAGCTTTCTCAATATTAGAACTGCTTTATTGCGAATGCTGCTATTTACCTGTAGATTACACATTTTAAAACATTCTTGTCATGGGTATTTATATTGCACTGCAGAATCAATTACTGTATATTAATTTATGAAACAAATTAATACAAATGTGGGAAAATCTAGCGTAAAGAAAAGTCTTAGTTTATTTTAATTACAATGTAAATCGCACGAATTAATGTAATCTTCACTAAACATACGGTAAGCACAACTTTTCCATTAATAGGTATTACTGTACGCTATGCTCTCTCTTTTTTCAGTTTAACATTCGCCTGATCGCATCAAAATACTTGTAGCATTTTATGAGCACGAGGGAGTAATAAATATCTCATTTATCATCAATAAGAACGGTTCAGATGCTGCTTCCCCAGTCAACTTGTACATAATCAAATCACCATACCCACAATGACAAAGTAAACATTTCCAAAGAAGAACTCATAAACTGGCGTTTTATAGCGTGTAATAATGATCAGGCGAGCAGTTAGCTTGAATGGTTAAACGGCTCTATAAATCTTGTCATTTGGTTCTGATGGACCATTAAATAGGAGAGCTTTCTCCACCATATTGCATCTGACTGCGAGGTCAAACAAGGTCACTCTCGGGTCCCCCTCAATCAGATTTCACGACATTATAACAGTAGTAATTTAGACATATAATAATAAACAATACCTTATCCATGCCTCTACTTTATTTTTTACTTTTTCCGGATAGCGGTATAAAATTTCTATGTACGTCTTTTCTAGCGTAAACAAAACGTATAATTCAATTGTAAATTTTTCCTCTGGTGGAAAATAAAGCTGGTGGTGTTACTGAAGCAAAGTTGGTAAATTGGAATTGATTTTTCCTCGTAGTTCCATAATGTAGTTTATTGCTACCATGCCATTAACAATCGAACAAGTGGATTTTCTTTGCAAAGTCAGGAAATAGCTAGATATGTGACAGGAATTCTATTCTCATATGGAAGCCAATTAGGCTTGGGGTTTGGTGCAAAGTAGATCTCATTGGCAGGCGTACAGTGTCGTATTATCACCTCAAGGTGACGGATAGTCAATCTTAACATCAATTACAGGTCCGTATTAACTCAACATCCTCACCCAGGCTTATATAGTAGTCACAACATCGATTTGGGTAAAAACCATAAACCTAAGTTTTCCATCTAATAAGCTATCAATTCTAGCATTTCAGATTCGGCGAAATGGAAGTTATAAAGGAACAGTCTACAACAGCCATAACTAACAACTGTCAAGGACAACAAATGACAATAAATAAAGTAATAATCTGATAACAGACACTTACAATAATCATGTAAGAAAAGTCCAAACAACAGTCACAAATGACTTACATACACAAGCACAGTCACAATTTATTATACAAAGCAGTTCACAACAACCAGCAACACAAGTACAGTCACGATTAACAGTTCACCACAACCAGCAACACAAGTACAGTCACGATTAACAGTTCACAACAACCAGCAACACAAGTACAGTCACGATTAACAGTTCACCACAACCAGCAACACAAGTACAGTCACGATTAACAGTTCACCACAACCAGCAACACAAGTACAGTCACGATTAACAGTTCACAACAACCAGCAACACAAGTACAGTCACGATTAACAGTTCACCACAACCAGCAACACAAGTACAGTCACGATTAACAGTTCACAACAACCAGCAACACAAGTACAGTCACGATTAACAGTTCACAACAACCAGCAACACAAGTACAGTCACGATTAACAGTTCACCACAACCAGCAACAAATGACAATACAACTGCAATAAACAAATCTCAAAAGCTGTTCGACAACGGGAAATCCTTACTGTGAAAAAGCAACACTTACCGACAACAATCAGAGTATAGTTTATGTTGACACTGTGTCACTTACCGACAACAATCAGAGTATGGTTTCATTGATACTGTGTCACTTACCGACAACAATCAGAGTTTGGTTTATGTTGATACTGTGTCACTTACCGACATAAATCAGAGTATAGTTTATGCTGATACTGTGTCACTTACCGAGAACAATCAGAGTATACATGTAGTTTGTTTTCCTACTGTGTCATTTACCGACAACAACCAGAGTATAGTTTATGTTGATACAGTGTCACTTACCGACAACAATCAGAGTATAGTTCACTTACCGACAACAATCAGAGTATAGTTCACTTACCGACAACAATCAGAGTATAGTTTATGCTGATACTGTGTCACTTACCGACAACAATCAGAGTATAGTTTATGTTGATGCTGCCGAATCCGTTGATGGCCCTACACACATATCGTCCAGCGTCCTCCATGACAACGTCCTTGATCCTGAGTGACCCGTCCTTCATCACACGGTGCCTCTCCCACATCTCGTTGATGTCCTGTCCGTCCTTCAGCCACTGGACCATGGGGAGGGGCTCTGCCTCCACTGGACATAACAGCTTCTTGGTGTGGTTGACCCTGGCAACGTGCCGATACTTGCTGTCTCCGATATAACGTGGGGGACCTTAAAGAAATAGATATAAAACGCCAAATGACATGTACATAAAGATAAAAATAGATATATAAAATGGTTATATACTCATAATCTTGATAAATATTGATGGGAAAATGTTTTCCTTCACTTAAATGACATAAGTTTTGCCTAAAAACACCCAAAAGTTCCGGCAATAGGTAGATATTGGTAGTTTTTTTTAGTTTTATGATGTAGTTATCTGTTTAAGTAGACCAGATGTGGTAAAAGCTGGGATTTTTTGTCTTTGAGTACTCGTGATACAATGTAATAGTAGATAGCGTTAAGGTCTTAAAGTGGCTACGTTATCGCTGGCTCTCCTTACAGATAAACCTCTTCGTCATAAATCATTATTTTTGCATTCACATACGGGTACTTTGGCTGATGGTTTACATTTACATGAATAGGTTCAAGCTACAGAGCACTGCATTATCATTGTTATAAAAAGCATTTGCAGCAAGACAAGAAAAAATAACGACTGTAATAATTTGAAAGTTAGAAAAAATAAAAAATTAAGTAACACTAGTTATTTCTCGGTTCCTTTACATTAAAGGAACAGAAAATTACTTGGTGTAGAAAAATAAAAATTAAGTAACACTAGTACTTTCTCGGTTCCTTTACATTGAAGGAACAGAAAATCAACAAGTAACAATTTGACAGATCGCTGACAAAATGCTATCTATCTACCATGAGCAGGTGAGAGTCTTTGTTTAAGATATTCACCAAATTCACAAAAGTATAAGCGTTAAATGGCCATCAATTTCAAGCATTAAGTTTACAACTGTCTAACGTCTGAATTCAGCGGTGAGTAAGACAACACGCACGATTGATCATGTTACTGATGTCATGTAACGTTTTCGTATTGTGACAGTTGATTTTATTTTTTTCGACTCATTTCTATCTTGTCATTTTCTTTCTTTTTATAATGTTTACAAAACTGCAACGATAAATCATAAAAGCATTTATTTTGTCGTTATACTATTGTAAATAACGCCATAGCAGACGTTATTACGGACTGCTTGAACAACAAACAATTTGGAAAAGAAATTCTCTACAACCCCCAAAAATATATTCGATTTGTACAGATGCTTACTTGAAAGCTATATGTAAAGAGGAATGACTTTGTTTTCCGTGGCAGATACATTGATACGGTTTGTTCTACAAGATTAAATAACCATTTATAATTCACTGCTGACAAGACCGCATGCTTTTACGATCTGTTTGTGTATATAGAGATATAAGAAAGAATTTCCCGGAGCTTTATGAAGAATAAAACGACATGGTGAAGTGAGCCGTTCCCTCCCCACCGGCGGACGACTTATAGACCCAGCGGGCACTGATAGAGTGCATTACCAAAGTACAATGAAATCAAAAATTCTATCAAAATACTGGTAGATCGAAATAAATATTTTAAAATTCAATGAAAACAAAAATATTCGGGACAGAACCATTTACATGCAGGTTACTGAGAAAAGCATTACTACTCTGTTACTTTACTCTCCCCAGTTTCCTATAAATCATCTTTCGATTTTCAGTTAACCCTGCACTCAATACTACCTGTCAAAATATGACATTCTAAGAGTGTTGGAATGGCTTTCAGACTTAATTGATAATTAAATTCCATAAATCTATAATGCATTGCGTGCAGACATGCGAATGTGGAGCACTGATAGATGGAGAACTATAGAGCATGGAGTTGACAGGCATTCAAACCAATGATGTCACTCTGGAAGGTTTTGTCATTCATTTACAGATATAGGCAATATCTCTTATCGTTCTTCATTATTCTCTATGAATCACGTTTATATCTGAGAAATTCACATGTGACAATCTAGACATTGCTTTAAACAAAATCTGATTGTACAAAACGTGAAATAGCAAAGGTTTTTGAAATCAATAGGAAGTCAAAATTCACCACCAGAGCGCACGAATATAAGAACATTACTTAATATCAAATTTAGATCAAGGTTTTAATGCAAGAAATGACCTATACAGCTACACTCCTCCCTGTTAAATTCAATCATGAACTTTTTGTTGGATTTGATGATAATTTGGACCATTATGTTCCTTGTTAGATTCTATCAGCGCTAACGTCCGTCTGTCAGTGTAACATTTGCCCTCCCCATCACTCCATCCGTCACACTCTTCCTCCTTCTCCTCCTCTACGCCGCTTATACACTCTACATATGTTATCTGATGACAAGATTAGATATTTTTGCAGCGGTAAAATTCACCAAGTATTTGCACAGAAACAATATTTGAACAAGATAAGAACATGTAAAGAGGTGAAGCATCCTGACATGTTCAATAACCGTGATGTGGTACGGAACTGCTACTGACAACTCTGACCTTCACAAACAGACAAAGGCGCTATCAAAGAGCAACCACATTTCCGTCATCACACACTGCGTACAGAACAATGAAAGTTTTAAAAATAAATCATCAAATCAATAGAGATTACCGACATATAGCGTTGAATTTTTGTTTTTCTGATTTTTGCTTTTGAATCTAAAACCCCATTTCCGCTGTCTATCTTCTCCCTGTCGCTCGCTGGATTGAATCTCTGTAATTCTTTATTGAAAACAGCAGAGGTGAAGTGTGAGAACAGAAATCACAAAGAAAAATGTACAGAACTCTGTGAAAATGTGGAATCCCCGGAAACCAAAAGGCGGAGAGAAATCACCGTCATCAATGACATTGTCATCATCTATACATGGCTTTGTCATTGTTGACTTTTCATTTATTCCTCCATTGTTTGGTTATAACATTATCAATTACCTGTTTTATGGCCTTTTGGTAAACACAAAGGTTTTACAATGAATTATGAATGTTAACAACGGTAAATTGGTCTATAATGAGAACGTTTCGCTTTGAAGAAACAATTTGCCTAGTCAGGAACAAATGTACGGGGAAAGTCGCCCTGAGCATCCAGTGGCGGTAAACACCACAACAAAACATAATACATCAAAGGTGAATCTCCCACACTTCATCAAATTATAGCAGCATAAACTGCCCCAAAATCCCAACTCCAACCCTTGCAGTCCAAAGGTCACATCTCTACCTTCATTATAAGTACAAGAGGTCTGAGAAAGCTAAATTATTGAGAAAATAAACAAATGTTTTGGGAAGGTAGTGAACAAGCACCAATTAGGCTTTGTGAGGACAAGCAGACAGATTCCATCCTTATCACTCTGTCTATCAGAGCCTACCTCATCACTCATTCAAACAATTTGATCCTCGGTGAAGCATCAACACCAGCGGTCATCTACCCTACAACCATATGTACTGACCGGCGGTACTAAAACAGGAACATAGCTACGAACAACACCTGAGCAACTAACATATCAAAATTACAATGATATGCCAACTATGGCAGTGTTAATGAACTTTACGTGTATTTTCTTCCTCAAATATTTATTTCATTTGGCATTTCTGTTAAATGATAATGAATTACACGGAAATGAACTTTTTTCGCAAAAACAAAGAAAGATTGGAGTATACATGTATCTATATTCATTTTTAACTTTATGACTGAAACCTTATCCTATAAAGTCAAACAGTCACCTACACAAAAGTATGAGATGACTCGTAGATTGGACAGATTCCTTTAACTTCCTGACTGAAACATTATCCTATGAATTATAACTTTTACCTACAAAAAGTATGACGAATCTGTCCAAAGATCTACGAATTATCAGAATTGCTTATACAATAATTTGTAACAATTTTGTTTTTATAGGATATTGTTTACGTCTGAGGTCTAGAATATCGTAATATGAACAAAGATGTACCCCAACACCTGCTGTATTTCTTTACTGAAAAAATCTACCATCTGTTTCTGTGTAAAAGGATGTTTACTCTGATATTAGAATTGATTCCAATTTTTCAATCTGACATGAATTAGTTTACCTCTATCCCTCCTGGCCTCTGATACATACCTTAAACACCTAGGTACCACCCTCCTCCCCATTTAGTAACTATATACAAAACCAACACTAAACTAAACAGCAAGGGCCAAAGCGATGGATACAGCATGCCCGGTACATTGTAAGGGAGAGTAAAATCATTCATGAATATAAGGTAGATTAATTGTAGAGATCTTTAATCAATCTTTGCTGGTGTTGCCAGATGTTCAAGGTTTGTGTCCTGATACCCCACCTCTTACCAAGCTTACATCACGACATAAAAAGATTTGCTACAAAACATCACAGAATCACAGCATGACAAACTGTAATGTTACCCCGGCGATTTGATAAGGCATACCGACACCTAGAGACACTCGGTGAAGGAACAAATCTGTCATCCACAAAAAACTGGCTACTTTATCAAAGACTAATCACTACATATATCATACTTCAGCACGCGAACTCAGTTTATTCTTATCTGTATATTTACAGACCGATAAAGTATTTTTGCCCAGAATCCGGATAACTACACAAATCACAGCGACTGTGCAACAACTTAATTTTACCATGATAATTTACGGAAGACAATTGGAAAACAAATTGGTCAATATTATGCAGAAGTTACAAATTATAGTTCCATTTCAAAAATTAGGTACTATAGTAGGTCGTATGCTAGAATTCATCCGACTAATCCCTATCAAGTGCTATAGACTTCAAAGGCATAGTGTAAAATCTGGATTTGATTGGATTGGACGATTGGACTGGACGATTGGATTGGACTGACAAATTGGATTGGACAATTGGATTGGACGAATATTTCAAAAACTTTGCTCATTCAATTATCTTGCTTTTGAATGTTATCTAACTAAGAACAAATAATAGTAAGACGGAGTGTCATAAAAATTTAAATTTCTTTTGCCGATCGACTTCTTTCATGATACAAATTAAAAATACAGTAAAATATGGGGTAATTAAAAGTTATGAGTTCACATAATGGCAGAGCAATTACATTAGTTACTTTTCTGTGTAAGCATTAACGTAATTGAGAAGAGGACCTAACTCTTCTCTAAAATATAGAATCTGAAAACAGGCTTATTGTATACAACCTACAAATCAAAATAATTAATGACGGTATACCATGTATAGTACCGTGAGATTCGCAACATGTACCATGTGTAATGTGCCCAATATTGGCGATAAGAAAAGAAATATTTG
The DNA here is from genome assembly GCA_028142955.1 of Pinctada fucata. Classification (NCBI taxonomy): domain Eukaryota; kingdom Metazoa; phylum Mollusca; class Bivalvia; order Pterioida; family Pteriidae; genus Pinctada; species Pinctada fucata. The sequence continues at coordinate 66,986,172 of AP027105.1, read as the reverse complement.
AAGCAGATGAAGTAGGCCAAGGTCATAACTCAATACGTTCATCAAAAATGCAAGTTTGGTTCATATACCAATAATTTTGTACTTTGCAGATCCCTGAAACGGAAAATGTGGGTCTAGAAAAAATAATGAAATATTGATATAGTATGACAGAGATGCATCTAACATGCAAGTATAGTGCGCAGTAATGCGGAATGGCCATTTAATGCAGAATCAGAATGGAAAAAGAAGGTCAAGGTCAAATCATAAAAAAATTGACCAAAGATCCCTCCAAAGTGCACGTTTGGTGAATATAGCAGTCGCTTATATTGGCTTTTATAAACAAAATCATTCAAGAGGAAAAAGTAGGTCAGATGCAGTATCTGATGAATAGATTCAACTACGCAACCTCAGATTATTCAGATTATTCACTTTGTAAAAGTTTGGTTACTTTTCACTTTTTCTTATACTGAGCTACCCCAAACTTCCTAATCGAGTCATTTCAGTAGAAAATGTAGGTCAGATGCAGTATCCCAAGCATCGTGTTCAACTCAAAATCCCATAATGGATCACTTGTGCAAGTTTGGTCACTATTACATCAGTACTTTATCCTACACTGATCTACCTGATCTACTTCTTCATCAGACACAGACGTCGGGGTATAGCATAAGCTGAATCAGCTTCGAAAAAAAATTTGTTCTTTGTTAAAAAACATTCAAAAGCAAGATAATTGAACGAGAACAGTTTTTGAAATGTCGTCCAATCCAATAATCCAGTCCAATTTGTCAGTCCAATCCAATCGTCCAATCCAATCCAATCCACATTTTACACTATGCCGACTTCAAACGTTGATATTCATGGGTTACAAGTTTTAGGGTTAAAGATCCTACGACCCTATTAACCTCTCCAGACAGCTTGACTGTTAATGAAAGATATCTACGTCACATGCTTGTCAAATCTGTCAAAACGTCATCTCAAATTTTTGTAATATTACCTTTTGCTTGATTATTTAATGTATTATGTAAATTCTGTTGAAAAGCCTGACATTTGAGTGGATATCTTGAAAATTTACACACAAAACCCGATGAGCTTATTGACCCCTGGAGGTGAAAGATCGTACTACATAGCATAGGACAGATCTAAATGGTGAACTATGTGTATATATAATGATATCAACAGTCAAGTTTCCTGTATAGAATGTATAAAACAAACATATCCCCTCGCTGCCTACCACAGCGTCTGATACCTAGCCCCGGACTTATAAAGAGTCACACCAGATGGTTTTAGCCCGCAGCTTTTATTATTTCTTCTGTAAGAGACATTTAGCTAGCTTTTTTCTACTTTTCCTCGCCGTTGTTTATACAGCCTCTCAAAGAGCACCGCCTGGCCCACTAATATTTCTCCATTCTACTCGCTCAATCGTGTAAATCGTTTGGCTTATGCCTACGTTTTGATCCTTTCCCATCTTTGCCTGAAGCTCAAACTGAAGAGGTACAGGTCCTACACTCACGTCAATGTTCTCAATATAAAGTAACATTTAAACAACATAATCTGAAGTAGATTTCTTCTCCTATTAAGCTGTAAACTTATTGGACAAAATTACGAGTACAGCAAAATATATGTCTTGCACATTGCATTGAACGTCCTTTTTGCCTACTGCATTTAGACTAACCCTCCCCTAGACGTGTTTGTCCTCAAGAACCACTTATAAGTCCTTCTACAACATCCACCTCTTGGTTCCTGCCAATTCAACTTGAGTATACAAGATTTTGAAACCCTTAAATGAAACTTGAACAAGTAAATGCCATCGTCATTTCGCAGTAATTAAGCTTTCAACAGCTATACTAGTACTTCCTGATAATGTTTGTAAACTTCATCCCTGAGCACGTGTCAATACGCTATTTTAAGCAGGTCAAGTGCTAAGCAATGGCTATCTTCTATTAACTTTAGGTGTGTTACAGTTATTTCTTATATTACCCAGAAAAAATACGATACTCTGCTGATCTGTTTAGTAAAGCCCAGACCGACTACTCGAATCCTCGAGAATTAAACTTTTTATATTACTTATGGAAGATCCTTGTATCAAACAGTGTCGATTAAGGAGATCTGAGAACAGAACTAAGTCATCGCCATACGACTATGTCATCCTCATGACGTCATACTACCTTTCCTTATTTGTGACATATTACGGCAACATTATCATCATAGTGTCATATAACCGTTCGCAATATCGAAATAAAAATTGATTCTAGAACAAAATAGAAAGACGTCATTATGACGAAACAAGGGTGTGCGTAGAAAAAAGAGCTGGATATGGATATTTCGAATTCTAGGGTAGCTATCAACCCTGCAGGTTTCTATCTTGCACGGTGGTCTGTTCTGTGTTGCATTTACACATAGAACACTATTCACACAAAGCGCCCTCTCGATTGTCTCATAAAGAAGTTTACATCATATCTGCCAAGTTTCATGATGTAAAGCAGGACATGCCTACTACAAACATAAAACTATAATCTTATGGAAATTCATTAATAAAGATACGTATAATATATCCCAGAAATATTTACTACAATGTTTATCTTTTTGTATTAAAGAAGCTCCCTGTTTATTGTCAAAGCCAGATAAAATGGAGGAATAGTAAGAAGATAATACCATCTGGCAATTACTGCCGCAAAATCAGAAAAGTGGAAAGTATGGTATGAATTGACCTTAAACTAAAGGTCATCCAAAGCCGACTTTTTATGCCAATTAAACATTGGTAATCAAAACTCCAGGCACATGATAAAATTCACATCTACTTAGATATAATTCAAAAAATCTCGCACTTGCACCCTGCACGTCGGTTTCAAGCGTGTCGAGAGTAGCTTGATTTCAGTGTGATTCGGTAAAAAGTAAAACCTAAAATATAACGGTATGTGATCCGTGGGGTGCCCCTAACGTGTCTTGCCAAGTTTCAAATATGCAGTTAAACCATCGAAATAAAATATCTATAGGAACTTCCAAGACAAATAAAAGTTTCTTAAAATTAAATGAGCGGATACGAAGGTAGTTTTAGGGGATAAGGCAATCCCCCCGCCTTTTTTTTCAGAAAACTAGAGGTCAGTGTTTGACAGCCTTATCCTTTCTATGCCTGTGTGCTAAAAGAATTCAAAGTTATTGGATCCACCAATGCTCCAAATGCCCTGAAGATAAATCTCTTCAAACTTCCTCATGGAAAGAGTTCATCCGTGCAAAACAAAACCAACGGCCAAAGAAAAGATTTATAAACAATTCATAAACTATGCCGGTTCCTATAAAACGCATTAAAATGCAAATCAGAATGCTTCATTATCATAACATTAGAATGACAAAGTGTAAGAGAGTTCATATCTTAATCAAATTCAGAAATCATAAAGTGATGTAAAGCCATTACAATGAAGATAAGCCGGTTAATGGTTGCTTTATTATCACAATGATGAAGGACTTGTCTTTGCATTTTTGCAACTGATACTTTGTTTCCTCTATATTTATGCGACACGCTGGATATTTTTCCGAGAATCGAAATCCGAGATCAACTAGTTCTGTTTCCTGCTTTATCTGCAGCCAAATTTCACGTTTTAAAAATTCCAAAAGATGAATGTCACGGAAAAGATTGCAGTTCTTATATAAACATTATAGATACATATAAAGGGGAAATGAATATTTCGTGAAAAAGTCATCGCTAGTCCAAATTGAGATTCATGGGAAGTCACGTGACTGGTTTACCAGTGGGATCCATTATAAGACTGATACGTGAAACTTCGTGAAATTTCCGTAACTAATCAATAACGCCAAATAATTGTTACTCATTTACTTAGCAACTTCCAGCCTCAATCTTGATTACATGACGTTTTGAATGATTGATATAATTAAAACATCTGATAAATGCCTATATCACTTTACTCCCGTCAACATAGTATATTTGAACATGTATCTACCAAGCAAAAAGGTGACGAAATCAGTCAATCTCAGAAGGAACAACGACAGCATGAACATAGGAATAAGTCCTCCTATCACTCTGGGTAAATAGTTCTTTCCTTTATCAAATACTTATCAACAGAAGTGGGAAATGCATGATACTATCTGCCTAGGCAGGGCTTTAAGGCGTGAACACCACTCAGCAGGACTCACAAATAAGCAGGAACGATTTGCTATATGCGCCAAAGTGCTTTATTTTGTAGACCAAATGTCTATCTTAACTATTATCATAAAATAATGTAATCTAGACATACAAAACTTGTTAAATCTCAGAATTATACTTCTTTTCTAAGTCAACTTCAGACAAGAGGCCCAAGTGGGTCAACATAGCTAACCAGAGACGGGTATAGCAGGAATAGTCTTGAAAGGTTGAGTTTCGGAAAAGAAAATGAATCATCATATTAGTAGATCCATTGGCAACAATCTTGCTTGTTTGCTTCTTTACTGTTGTTAAATCAAAGGAAGTCGAAATGCGTCATTACGTAGCAAGGAAGTCGAAGTTAGATCAACTGGCGACAATTTTGCTTGAAAGACAGGATTAGAAACAAAACTTGAAAACTTGCGTCGTGTATGTTGCAGAGGACAATTAGACCCATTGGCGGCCATCGGCCAATCAGAACCTTTGATGGCCATCTTGTACGATTTATACAAAGGGTCTAGAACATAATTTTGTTGAGAATCTTGAGTAATTGTTTCGTGTTAGGTTTCATGAAGTTCTGTATTACTGGTGTAAAAGAAAAGTATATACCGGACGATGATGGACTTAACTCTGTAACAATAGTTAATTTGAGTTTATCTTGGATGAGCGAAAAGAAAAAGGACATGAAATTCGCATTTTCATTGCATGGATGTGAAACATTTTACATTTATGTCTGGTATGGCATTTTAAAAGAAGTACAGCTGAATTTTACCAAATCATAAAAATACGAGTCCCTTTAGGCGATGCCGGTAGGGGACTAAAAATTTAGGTCACGTCGTGGTCATGAGGCAGAGATAAATCATGACATTATCATTTGACAGTCAAATATTATTCCATAGTCATATAGAAATACACGTGCGAAATATGTAAGTCCTGTCATTTGCGATTCAAAGACATGCTCGAAATTCAGCATATCAGGGTCAAGTGTTTCGCCACAGACAAAACACCCAAAAAGTACATGTAGTCTTGTATAATAAGACACAAACCTTTGAATCCAGGGCATACGAAACGAATGATAAATTTTCCAGATTTTCAATTATTTCTGTGATGGACGGTCTGAATCTCTTTTTGATAAATTCCATTTCCTAATTATGAGAATTATACAAATGTTATATTCTATAGTGTTTCCTTTCACAAAATGGCCCTGCTGATTGCAATGTTACTCTACGAAATACATCTGAACTGACAGGGTTAAGATCAAACGTTTTGTTTTATGAGCTACTTATCTTAATATTGTATGGTTATGACTCTTGCATTTCTTAGACGCCATGTATAATTTAATTTTTAAAAGACCAAATGTATTATTTCTAATCTTGATATGTATTATAACTATTATTTCTAGTCTTGAATTTAACCTATATTTGAAAAAAAATATATTTGACCTATATTTGAAAAAAAATATATTTGAAAGAGAATCTTTTAGAAAAAAATCCTTTATTATCTTACTTTCAACGGAAACGAAATCCAGAAAAAATGCAATTTTTTCTACTTTCTTGGGAAAAAGGGGAAATAAGGTAATCTGCTGAATGTCGAGTTGATTGTAAGTTGATGAAGACGTAAGGCTAGTATTGATTTGTTCTATAACCTACTGTAGACCATAATAGACTAGTGTTGTAACATCATTATGAATTAACACCGGCAGCTCTTATAGACTGTAAAACTACAGGCATTCACCAAATATTCCAGAAACAAAAGACAATTCAAATTTTAGTTGAAAATAGCAATTTCATTGAATATTCTAACTTCTAGTTCGTTTCTTTTGACAGAGACTTTTTAGGTAGTTCTTTTTTGAGTCGTTTATGACTGAATTAATCATTTTAACTTATCGCATGTCAGAAGGAAAGAAGCAAATAATGGTATAAAATCTTTACACATGATAGCCAGTTAATGGAGTGGGAAAGTTCCCCCGGGATATCAGATTTACATAGATAATCTACACGCTTTCCTCAAAGCCTGATTTTATCAATGAATAAACATACTATAATAATTCAATTAACGGCATTTCCAATTAGATCTTATCGCGTCTCCGCCTATAACACCAAAATTATTATATCTAAATTGTTTTCATTTTCTATCAATATATATGCAATAATAATCAGCTCCCACGAGGATTAGGCCAGAAAAATATCATTTATGATGGAAAAAATAAATTCGGAAGAAAATTAAGCTGGAAATAAAAATGAACTACACGGTTTTAATCCAGGTGTTTAAGGAAGAATGTTTCTGGCGTTACCTACATGAGAATCCACGTTACCTTTACGCTGACAATGACTGTTTTCTATTTTTCTAATGTAGGTCTTTGTGTTATGCTCGATTTGTATCAAAGGGCTCGTAATTAAACCGTAAAAAATGCTCCGATTTAACTTGCCTGGTACCCATCAATCTGTGCCTTGCGTAACTTTGACAAGTAGATAATATCACCTTTAAACTCTGGGATGGTAACATAGAAATACAGAATGTACAGTTTGTAACCATCTAAAGGATGAAATAGATACCACGGCAGTAATCTGATCATAGGCCGTGCATGTTAAACTGTAGTAATTTATAAAGTATAACTCCATGTACCCCTGTTCTCTTATAGACAGTTTAAACCTCTCCTTAAACTATAAAATGCCTAAAAATGGCTAATGTTCACGGTGAGAAGGAGTATCATTAGTAACTTATACTATAATTACTGTGTCATATAGGTGTTCACTATAAGAAAGAGGTGAAAATAGATCTTTATTCCCGTATGACGTATGGCATATTACAGAACATGGTTAGAGTATAGTCAAAAACCTACCGCAAAATAAAAAAAAAAAATACAAAAAAAAATTAGCACTCAAAATAATCTCCCAAAATGTTACTGAAAGTTCAAATAATTTTGCATTGCATTTCCAATGGGGACATCTGTCGTTACAACTATAAAAGATAAACTTTACTCACCGACTGCTGTTACCATGGCAACCAATGTTGCAATCATATATATCAAAATTTTCTGGTCCATTTTCTTAGTTATCTGAAAACAGAAAATTAAGGAATATTATGTACAAAACACGTTTTGTTTAGTTTTTCTTCCGTTTGGGTCTTTCTCAAATTTTCATAAATTGTCGATTTATCTAGAATTCATTGAATTCAATTGCTGTCAAACATGAGCTCCACTCCTGACCTTTCCTTACAGCGAAATAAGAGCATAATATTCCCCTCGTCTGCATTTGAAGGCATTTTGGGAAGATTAAATCTCATAATAGTTGGTGATACCCTTTTCATGTTTTCAATAATTTTATCCTTGAGTTTTCATTTCTGGCGTATATTTGATTAAGAGTAGCATATTATTCAAGTAAGTTTGATGGAAATCTTGTCCTGGTTATACATTCAGTAATAACGGCATCTGGTCCACTTGGTATGAAATAATTAACTTGGCAAATACACCGCCGAGATTGAATTGTGCAAGATTATGGACATTGAATATTACCGTGTCTCTCTGATAAATGTAGCAAGCGATCCCGAATTATAGGTCTTTTAAGATAGAGTACTCTATTAAAAACAAGTATATTACATTAACTGCATGTAGTCCGCGTTCGCTACACTGAGCTACCACAAACTTTATTTGTAAATCGATTACGGTCTGCGCTTTCAAGAAATCAGATTTTCTCAGTGACCCGCAATATTCGTGTTCAACCTATTTCAATAATAAAGCACTTCTTCTTCATACAAATTTTAATGAAGTTTTAATCCTTTTTGGTACAGTGTAGTCATTCCCTGTGATGCGTGTTCACGAGTATAAGAGTGGGGGCTAGACTCCTAACAAAGGGAGAAGATTGAATGGGAAAAATTACCAAGGTAGACTGAGACGTAAAATGACCCGCTTGTAAATATCACAGCCCAACGTATGTAAATGGAAATGTGTTGAATAATTTTGTTGAAACAACATTTCCAACAACTGTGGATGAATAAATTTCTGTTCAACTGTCCAAGGCAGTAGTCAAGTATCCAGACCCTATTAAAATTTGATGGACGTGTGAATTGTCCGGCCATAATTGAGGTTAATTCCGCTTCGTGATTTTATTGACCGTCACGTTAAGGTGTCCGGAGACCGCAGTGTCTAACTTCGATCCCGATGACCACAGAGCCGTATTTGTTGTACAATTCCCATATATTTACTTTGTTTTAAGATTAAAATGCGGACTGCGGACAGAAGAAGTATTTAAATTTCGACACTGTTCACAAAGGTCGGTGAAGCAGTGCATATTTACAAAGTAATTAAACAGGTATAAATGATTTATCATTACTTCTAAGGCTTTTAATTGTCACCTTCGTGCTATCAAATACGTTCTCAATACAGAAAACGATTTTTTTTCAACATAACAAAACTGAAACTTCAGCTGCATGGCACAAAGGTTTAAATAACTTACCGTATAAAACATAAATTATTAATCCGACTAGAAATTAGAAGCGAAATACAACACATAAAAATTTGATCTTTGATCATTTCCTGTCGGATAAAGCGTGTAAAATCTTTACATTTCTGCACGTGCTGATAGGTTAAATTTACACACAGCTATTTGGCTATAAATTTCCAATGATGGCTACTAGAAGAAAACTGTCACATCTGAACACCATAATTCCTCCCACATTGGGACTTGAACTGGTCAATAATGGTAAATTGATATACACGGCGCTGTTTTGGTTATAAATGGTATGTCATGTGGCGTGTGGCAGGGTGCGTACCCAGTTGGGTGGCAATATAATCACTTTAAACATTTAAATCAAAGAAAAATGTATCCGAAACAAACGTTTGACAAATTAAACGGATCAGTCTTGTGAATAAGTTAACACAATAAAGTCAACCAGTATTCCGTTCTATTTCTATTATGACAAAATAGAGAAGGTGAGCTGTAGCGTCGTATGTAACCACGAAGCTCGGCCTATTTGAGTGAGTTGGGCGGAGCTCTGAGGAGTCCTACAGCGTGACTGATACCGCTCTAATCTATGATATATTTATACTTCTATTAATTATGTAAAATTTGACTCGATCATCATTTGTGATAAGAAGCAGATTCGATCTGAAAACAAATATATGTATAGTACATTTATCGATACTTATGTATATATATATACTAAATCAGAATGTATTCTCGTACACTAAAGGCGGTGCTTTGTAAAATGTGATTTCGGAATTTAAACTTCAAGAGAAAAAAGGCACGAAACAAAATCAAATATGGGTATTTCTCAAATTTAAAAGTAAAACATTTGTGGCAGGAATATAATCACATCACAGTGAAACTTTAATAGCGATGAAATGATAATAAAATAATTTTTTACCCAAAGTAAAGGGAAAAGTTGTCTTATTATAGATTTCTAAAAGAATTCATTTCAAACCGCGGTGAAAGCAGGGTTTAAGGTTACGGAGTAATGATAATAAAAAAAACCCCTCAATAAAATATCGGATGAGTTTATTTGTGAAATCTGTCGATTAGAAGTGTCGATCGTAATAAGGAAGGATATGTCATATGTTATAATGGAAAATCTAAAGAGAACCTCAACTAATGCATTCAAAAATTGTATATAAATATATGGGGGACACGCTATCGAGTTACTAAAGTCTAAAGAATGGATATTGGAGTTCCATTTTATTTGAAAACAAAAAATGAGAACTAAAGACGATACCTCTCCTATCTAATGTCACCTTGGAGGATTAAAATATCCATGTGGTATTATCTACTATAATCATAGATAGTGACAGGCTCAAATAAAGAGAGAGAGAGAGAGAGAGAGAGAGAGAGAGAGAGAGAGAGAGAGAGAGAGAGATTAAAATGCAATGTCAATTTTGAGAAAAAAATCTATCACTCGCCTTAGGTTGTTTTCTGTCCGTATTGACGGTTGTTAATTAAGATGTTGGTATAATAAAAAAGACATTTTGACATTTGAGCGTGTTAGTACATTAACAGTTCTCCCAGCAATAATTATCTTACTAAACAAATGATAACAAATCCGAGAAAAAAGATGAATGCATGCCTTGGGGAACTAGTCTTACAGGGGATCCTTACAACAAATGTAAAATATTTGTAGAATGACCATTTCCGTGGCCCTCGGGTAGCATTGAGACTTCAAGTTTACTGATTTATTCAAACAAGTTGGTAAAGAATTAACGTCACAATATACGGATTGTGTTTTACGTTGTATAGTATTGCATATCTTTCAAAAAAGGTCCGCCCATTTCACTTCAGAAATCGGAAAACGCTTCTTTTTTTCAACCGTACTTCGTATCAATTAAAGAAATCAACACTTTTTATCTATTTCGACAGAAATTCATTGATCTAAAGTGTAAAGTTTTCTTTTAATATTTTTTTTTTCTTCGTCGACCTTATTATCTAAAGTAATACAAGTTGTCCATATGGCATCTAGTGTTCCTACATGTATAATAATTATATGATCATTTTATAAAACGTCTATCTAAATAAAAATAAAAGAAAAAACGCTCTTAAATCGCGACAAAAAAGCGCGTAAAGATTCAATTCTTAGGTAAAATAGCAAAATTATGAAGGACTTCTATATATAAAAGCGTACGCGTATTTGTGAGTTACTATTAAAAAGAGTTGTCATGTAATAGATTTTTACCAAGTGGCGGCGATCCCAGTTCACGGAAAACAAGTGATACGTTATTTCCTTCTTATAAGGTACAATTCGTGCCTCAAATTGACAAGCTCAGAATGTTTCTGTACAGGAAACATAGATCTAAATGTATATTTCATGTAAATACCATCAAAAAGATGTAACATTGCATACCTGAAACAAAAAACAAATTTCTCCAAAAACTGGACATGAAATCGCGAGTTTTACCTACAGTATTACTTCTAAAAATTAAAAATGAATCCTATTTTATCATAGCAAAGTAATCAAACAAATAACTTACTGTGCATCCCTTGTTATATCAAATAAATCAATACAATATTTGGTTTCAAATTCTACCGAACCAGTTTATAGTTATAACGCCCCTGTCAGGTGTCAATTTGAACACCTCACACCCGTAAAAATATCCAGCAAGCAGCCCAAGCCCGAACATATAAAACGTCAAGTTCCCCGCTGAGCAATTCAACTAATTAACCTTAAAAAATCTGTTCACCAAATTTCGGTTAGGAAAACTAACTAAACTTAATAAAACTCGACCACGAGATGAGATTTAAACATATACTAACAATGTGACAATGGACATACAAGAACAATTTTAACTAGCAGTTAATACAAAGCGTTAGTCTATGTCAACAATTTTATCGATTTTACGAGAAATTCACAATACTGTGATAAGCTAGTATTGAACTTATAAATTCCCTAACACCTGTTTCGTGTTCCAATATAAGTAAGTATACAAGATTTTACTGATGTTTTCTCAATCCTCTTTTGTCATGTCACGCAATGTAGCTTTTACAAGAAAAGAAAAACTAAAGTGTCCTACGTGATTTTGTCTTACGCTGTTCAAACTCATTTTTCTGGTCGAAGACATAGCTAGTCCATTGTTAATAATGATAATATTGCCGTTTATCTCATAATATAAAATGTCCAATATTTCCTACAACGGCTTCAATCTTTTCAACTAAAAACAGATTAATACTACACTGGGAAAAATATCAAGAAATAGTCTTCATAGCAGATTACATGGATTTTTTTAACAGTTTCCTATCATTGAATCTTTTGATAAAACATCTTTTCTAAAACTGTTTGTTCTGTAAATCCAAAGGAAATGGTTGTAACGAATTCTGAATATACGACCCCTTTCTTTTTCAAAGAAAACTGACCAAAAATGTGTATCATTATATATGTATGCTGGTTTTCGTCATAATGTGTAAATATATAATCATCCAATGATATAAGATAAAGAGACTGAGGTCCACAGATAAATTTGCATAAAGGACCAGAGTCCGAGACTACGGGCATAGAGTATAAAGAGTATTGACCAACCATTAAGTCAGGACTCTAGTAACAACTTATTTGATAAAGCTATAGTAATAGTTGTTTAATATGTCAATTAGTAAGTCGATGCCCATTTGCCACACAGAAAAATTGTCTTTAAGAAATGAAGTATATTACAGACCACCAAAACCCAATAGGTGATAGTTGATCCACTGGCGGACCAAACCAGCGGATGTCTTGGCATCGGTCCGTGATTCTGGTGACGTCTTAGTGGTGACAATGTTTGCGTCCCTGGCTGTTCATATATCACCAGTAGGAACTAAATCATGGCAGTAGTCGACTGTGTTATTTATGTTATTGACACTCTTCAAATCGAAGCCTTCTTCCACAAACACCAAACTATAATTGACCCATTAAGATAGCGACAAACAAGGTGTATTTACCTGTAAGACAGGAGATCAAAGGGCGCTGGATTTACATCCACACCACCATGATAACGACACACATATATCTTCTTTTATACCAAAATTCTCTCCTCTGATACTCCTGGGTCTCCACACTTGTCAAGTACAGTCAGAACGATGTTTCTTTACCACACAAAGAAATGGCTCTAATGAGAGACTTAATTCTCTGTCGTAATGTCAAAGCACTTTCGTTTATTCAATACCACTGTTCAAACACCGAAATAAATTATACTCGGCACCCAAGTCTTTTATATAAAACTCCAAACACTCTGCCACTTTAGAATCGGATCGTATTTTCTTAGTAAACAAAACTGCTAACTACTTTCTTACTGTCCTTTGTAATTTTTAAACGTCTCTCCAACGCGGTTTAGTTCTAAATTCCATACTTCAGTAGAGAGGGTGAAATAGACGTAAGGAAGCAGTTGAGAAATTTTGGTATAATCGGGGGGTCGCTGAGACAGAATACCTCGAGGACCGAGGAAACGACAACCTTGGCTTGATAAGATAACAAACCTATGTACCCTACTGAAGAAATGGACCCTTCTCGTCCACTTCATGTCAACTTATTTTCGTCAGAATTCCGTTATTGTCGGGTGATAAATTATATTTGAGATAAAGGGCCGCTGAAATATTGTAAACTAGTCAATATTAAATAACAAGTTCAATTCGAGAGCGAAATCCGTGAAGAAAAAACAAACCCAAATCGCATGGGCACACCATCTAATCCTGGTAACACAGGATTGGATTAAGGCATCAGTTCATTTTGAAAATTTCAATATTATTTTTTCAACAAATTTGCGAACACAGTATAATATGTGCGAAATAAATGAGGTTCACTAATACCCTAATATTAAATGATTTTGGAGGACGGCGGGAAAAGGTTTATCATTGAATTCAATCATATTGTCATACATTTGTCTGGGACAGACGGTGTTTGTGATTTATTTCTCCGCAGACCTGAGTGATCTGTCACAATTCAAATGGTTTGTAAAACACGATGTAAGTGAAATGCTTGCATTGCTATCAACTCTGTAAGTCTTTTTGATCCCTATAATTCTGGTTTGCCCGACAGTGTCTGAGAGGGTGGATCTACAGTCTTGCCGTACTATGTCTGGGTTCCAGTCTCGTATCGCAAGATCTCCAGTTCCTTGTATGAGTTCCAGATACAAAGACGGGTTAAATGGTGCACAAGTTACAAGGACACCACGTTGAAAATTACAAGATTTTATCGAACACGATGACACCACTATTCAAACTGCAAAATTTATATAGTGCACCAGTGCACCACATTCATACTAGTATCAGGATTATTTGGTGCACATACTGTGTACAGCTTATGAACTAAGGGTAAATCATAGAAGTAAAAAGTTTATGGTTGATTTTGTCTGGTACACCATAACAGCTTTATATGAAACATGAGGACATCACATCAATTCAAGGCTGATATGGTGTACACAAGGACAGGACCAGGTCTCAGTACAATGTTTCCATGATGTACACAAGGGCAGGACAAGGTCTCAGTACAATGTTTACATGGTGTACACAAGGACAGGACCAGGTCTCAGTACAATGTTTACATGGTGTACACAAGGACAGGACCAGGTCTCAGTGCAATGTTTACATGGTGTACACAAGTTTCCATGGTGCACACAACGACATGACCAGGTCTCAGTACAATGTTTCCATGATGTACACAAGGGCAGGACAAGGTCTCAGTACAATGTTTATATGGTGCACACAAGGACAGGACCAGGTCTCAGTACAATGTTTACATGTTGTACACAAGGATAGAACCAGGTCTCAGTACAATGTTTACATGGTGTACACAAGGACAGGACCAGGTCTCAGTACAATGTTTACATGGTGTACACAAGTTTCCATGGTGTACATAAGGGCAGGACCAGGTCTCAGTACAATGTTTCCATGGTGTACACAAGGGCAGGACCAGGTCTCGGTACAATGTTTACATGGTGTACACAAGTTTCCATGGTGTACATAAGGGCAGGACCAGGTCTCAGTACAATGTTTCCATGGTGTACACAAGGGCAGGACCAGGTCTCAGTACAATGTTTACATGGTGTACACAAGGGCACGCCAGGTCTCAGTACAATGTTTACATGGTGTACAAAGGACAGGACCAGGTCTCAGTACAATGTTTATATGGTGTACACGGGAGTGTACCAAGTTTCGTATGATGCACGAGGATACCGCGTAAGAACAAGGTTTATACAGAGCAAAATGACACCATATTGAAACAAAGCTCATGTGGTACTGGTTCACGGGGACACCACATTAGTATAGATAAGGTTCTTAAGTTCTTTCTTATACATGTATTCAGACATCATTTCAACATTTCTTTCGATACACTAATTGTAACATGCCCAAGCTGCTAGATGTATGAGTACACTGAATAAAAGTGAACAAAGTAACTTAAAAGTGGGACTGGAGACGCAGGTTTACATGCTATCACCTCGCCACCGTAGAGGCCACATCTCCCAGTTAACCTATTACACAAGTTTATATCAACGCAGGAATTGCAACACCCTTTGGGAATCAAGATAAACATTACTGTTGATAAGACCCGGGAAAGGGTCACATACACAGCCACTTGGATGGGCCAGGCAAGCCTCCATCATCAATATTCATTATACAGCATATGTAACGAATCTAAATCCTTTTGACTTTCACATTTTGCTCCATTTTTATAAGAAAATGAAATGAAACAGTTGTAGGAGAACCTCTTGAAATAAGTAAACTACACTTTTTGATAGATACCGACTTTTGTGTAGTCTTCTCAAATCGGATTCCACAGCCATCAGCCATGTCAACAAATCTCACACGTCTTATTTTGTATCATTTTGTTTGATCACTGTATGATAAAAAACTAATTTGATATACTTGAAAAATACCTACATATTAAAACCCCGAAGCTTAGCAAATATCTTATATTTACAAATTATTAAACGCATCTTTTCAGTTTGGTTTCACATTAATCTGTTCTTGATTGCACATTACAATGACTTTACATAAGATCTTCGAAAAAAAAAAACTAGTTTAGAAATCAGGATAGGAGAATAATGAGATGTTCTCTAAATAGACGACATTGGCAATGAGAATGATAACAACAAAATTACAAATAAAAGAGGCAAAACATTAATGAAATAGGACAACACTAAAAGAAGGAGAATACAAACGACTTCGGATTCACTGAAGTTTATGATAAACCGATTTTAACAAATAATATTGTCGGCTTATGTTTCCCAATTGGAACCGCATAAAAAGTTTCTGATGCCATGAAACCAATCTAGAGGCTTAAGCATGTAGATAAAATACTACTGTGTCTCTACATATCAGAAATGGTCTGCTTATATAACAAAAATATATAAATAAATATATATGATTTATGATAGAAACTTGAAAATAGTGAATATTGAGGACTAGTTACTTTCAACTCACAAAATATAAAGGACAAAGATTATAGATAAGGTCTCCAACAAGACAGCTCCTACATGGCGACAGTGGAACACACACGCACGACGACAACATACACTGAATATCAAACAACTATATAATCAATTGAATAGGAGACAACAAAACCACTAACACTAAATGGACCAAGAAACAAAGCAAAGACATCAATGAAAAACGAATGACGATACAGAAAAGGAGGGAGACAACAAGTGGTTAATGTGCGATGTTGGTAAAAAGATGTTTGTACAAGATTGGCATTCAGTGCCATGCACAATGCTCCTCTGATGTCTTCAGGATCACATCTGCGTAAAAGAAGGCGATTGATTATATTTATATAAAACTTCGATGATAGCTAAATATACCTTTGATTCTTCTTATTTTGCTATATTCAGTCCTTGTTAAAAGAAAATGAATGATACATTCTTTGATGCTGGTAAAGTAACCAGTTCAGAGTAATTCCCGAATTTTTTTTTACAAGATTATAATAACGAAAATTCAACCTGACAGTTTTTTCAATCATTTTTACCATGAAAACCCAAACGCAGACCTATCGTAGCAGTCTAAACCCGCGTTAACACAATCAAAGTGTTCGTGGTCTGAATGTCCGTCAGAGAAAACTTGGTCAACGTTTTCTTTCTGAAAGTTGTCTGTATACTCTACTAAAGTTCTTTGAGCGACTTTTACAAAAAAATGCGGTTAATACGCACCAAAAACATAGATGGCTTCTGTAAATTATCCTAAATATTGTGAATACTTTATAGTTTATGTGTGTGGCTGTTCCTTGAAGTAATTACATAATATGGAACAATGAAGCACGAATTCAAGGAAACTTACCTGTGATTTCTAATAAATTCACTGCATCGCGTCCTTTGTCTTTGTCGCTATATTTTTATTTTAAGCATTCTAAATTTTTATTTTAAATTGCTTTTATTTCAAATTTTATTTTAAAGTTCTATTTCTTCCTTCGATACTTAATGAGTTCTATTCCGTCAAGGTCCATCCAGGTTCTTTGACGGACTTTGACCAAACTTTTCTTGGATCCCTTACATAATCAAAGTTAGCGTCAAAAACATTTTGTACAGGAAAAGTTTGATGGTGTAAAGTTGATGCCACAATAATGTCTTGTCTGGCTTTTCTCTGTTTACAAATTTGATATCCTTGATATTTTGAGGTCCTTAAATGGCGATTTCAAGTCATCAGCACTACCTTTGATGTTCCGCGGGGAAATTTGTAATGGTCAAACTGAGTATCATCAATGTATAGAATATCACCAAGATGCCTTGATGTATCATTGATGCATTGCAAAGACATCAAGTCTTTTTTTTTGTATTTAAAGATTTTGCATAAAAGTATAGAGATTTATGGGCTATTGACTGTTTGATTACTCGTAATGATTTCAGATATTTAAGATATGCTGAAAGTAAATTAAGAATTTTTCATATTTTGAAATGTTTGTAGTAACAAGAGACAGATACACACTAGTATTTAGGGCGTTTTATTACACCCACATACATGTATAAAAATTAAAAAAAAACTACACTCAACTTATTTTGAAACTCGGATCTATACCTGCAACAGAATATATTGTTTTCACAACCTGCCGTTTATGCATCGTCGGAAACTCACGGCATCGTCTTCATTATACTACGTTGTATAATCGTAGGTCAATGTTTATGGTGATTTTTAAAATAAACAAAATCAGGAGGATAAAAGCTAGACAGAATTTCCATTGAAAATGACGGTCAGAATCATACCGTGGATATGATCCTGGTGTAAACTGAAGGACAATCTACAGGGCACTTGACCAAGTTACAACCTTGTATCAGTCTATAATGTTGTACACTGACTGACTGTGAGGATGGGACTCTGTGAATGTCTCTCTGAAAATGGGTTCGACTCATCGGTTGATTGCATGCATAAGCTTACGCCAACCAGACTGATTTTGGTGTGCCCTTATGCTTTTTAAAGTGGTAGAAACATGTTCAGTCAAATATACTTTCAATTCCAATATGACTTGATTCTTTTTCCCTATTAAGAAAACAGACGCGAGCCGGGCTCTATTCTCCAATATAGGCCCTTTAGCGATAAGCCACGCCTACCCATTTTCTGAAAGCAGATAAACCGGCAGGAACTGGTTTTTACAGGTCTAAGTTTGGTCATCATTAGAATAGAAATAAAAAATGACAAGCCGGGCTCTATTGTCTCATAATGCCCTCAGGTCCTCAGCCAATCACATTTATCACCTCGCCGCTGACGCGGCTCGGTAATAAATGTGATTGGCTGAGGACGCTCGGGCATTATGAGACAATAGAGCCCGGCTTGTCATTTCTTATTTCTTAAATATTAACTTAATCGGACATTTTGAAATTCTAACACGGAGCTCAAAATTATACGTCCGTCCACCTTGAAATCCAATCACTCCTGGACCGATCACCATTGTTATCGTTGGTTTATTTGTAGTCTTTCGTGTTCAATGTTTTGATGTTGTCTTCGGTCTTCCTTGTCCATTTCGTGTCTCTTGTTGTGCTTGTCAGTTCTGTTTTCACAATTGGGTGTTTTGTGTCTGTTGCTGTGCTTGTCAGCTCTGTGTTTTCGTGATTGGGTGTTTCGTGTCTCTTGTTGTTGCTTGTCAGCTCTGTGTTTTCGTGATTGGGTGTTTCGTGTCTCTTGTTGTTGCTTGTCAGCTCTGTGTTTTCGTGATTGGGTGTTCCGTGTCTCTTGTTGTTGCTTGTCAGTTCTGTTTTCGTGATTGGGTGTTTCGTGTCTCTTGTTGTTGCTTGTCAGCTCTGTGTTTTCGTGATTGGGTGTTCCTTGTCTCTTGTTGTTGCTTGTCAGTTCTGTTTTCGTGATTGGGTGTTTCATGTCTCTTGTTGTTGCTTGTCAGCTCTGTGTTTTCGTGATTGGGTGTTCCGTGTCTCTTGTTGTTGCTTGTCAGTTCTGTTTTCGTGATTGGGTGTTTCGTGTCTCTTGTTGTTGCTTGTCAGCTCTGTGTTTTCGTGATTGGGTGTTCCGTGTCTCTTGTTGTTGCTTGTCAGTTCTGTTTTCGTGATTGTTGTGCTTGTGAGCTCTGTGTTTTCGTGATTGTATGTTTCGTGTCTCTTGTTGTGCTTGTCAGTTCTGTGTTTTCGTGATTAGGTGTTTCGTGTCTTTTGTGGTGCTTGTCAGCTCTGTGTTTTCGTGATTAGGTGTTTCCTGTCTCATGTTGTCATGTTGTGCTTGTCAGTTCTGTGTTTTCGTGATTGGATGTTTCGTGTCTCTTGTTGTGCTTGTCAGCTCTGTGTTTTCGTGATTGGATGTTTCGTGTCTCTTGTTGTGCTTGTCAGCTCTGTGTTTTCGTAATTTGTTTTTTTTTCGTTATGGATTCTGCAACCGAGTCCTCTTGGGGACCTCAACCTTTTTTCTATGCTAGAACAGTTATAGAAAATTTTATGTATAGAAGCGCTTTATACCTTAATAAGATAACTTGAACTAAAATTGATGAAGTTTTGATTGATTGAGGATGTATAAATATTAAAATTTATACAGATAAGCGAAACTGTAGATTGTAAATTGTTTTAAAGGAATGGGGGGGGGGGGGGGGGTATGTATTCTTTTTCACTGTGATGTAGCTTTGAGAATATTATTCTTTGGTGACGCCCAAATTTGAAATTAATGGTTGTTTTGTTACTTTAGACTTTTTTCATATACAGTTTATACGATCATAAATAATCCAAGGTTTCATATTTGTCACTTTGGTCGATCTTTGACCGTAGGAGGATGTGATTCTGTAATTAATACAAAGAGAATTCAGGGTGAGAGAACAAATAAAATAACATTAATCACACTCGCGGAAAACCTATCCGTATTTCAGAAAATTAAACTACTTAGTACTATGTAGTAATTCGTGAAGGACATGTCATTATTGTATACCTTCCTAATAAAATCGCTTTAATAGCTATTCTCTGTAAGCATTTGCACTTTTATGAAGGACGCATGGCACGGCATGTCTCAGATTTTGATAAAATTTGTACATAAGGTTGGGTCTGACCCAAAAGTAAATGTATTAAAAATTTTCTTAATATCACATCCGGTTGCCATGGAAACGGACTTTGAATATTGAAAAAATGCATTTTGGGCGTTTTTGAAGTCACATACATAATTTATGCAGCATAATCTAAAACAAACACTAATGAATTATCAGTACCCTATCATTGCTCTTTCAAGTTAAGTAATAATAATGTTGGGTTTATGGTCTTATCTATATGTTTCCATAGCAACAACACAGGTACCCTATCAAAATAGTATTTTTGGCATTTTTTGAAAATTCAACGATAAATTACTTACATTTTTAAGGTTTTTTATGCAAATAAAACGTAAGCATTTACAATGGGACAAGGTTTCTGTTCGTTGCTATGGCAACATGACCTCAAATCGCAAAAATGAAAGCAATTTTGGACAATATTTAGTCCTTTTTTTACTAGATCATTGAATTTTAATTCAAAGTGATGAAAATTAATTAATGTATTTAAGTAGATCTTTCATTGCACGAAAGAAATTTTTTTAAAAATGTTCAGGAAATAGCCCGTTGCTATGGGAACGATTGTGTAAAATTGCACACAGACCCACTTTGAGTCCTTGGATACGGGCATCAAAAGTGAAGTAATCTGAAATTTTTTAAATCTATAATAAAGTTTAGAATTTGCTTTATCTAATATGTAAAAAAGGTTGTGTAAGCCTGTTTCGTTTTTTGAGGAAAAGACTTCGAAAAACAACAAAAAATGCTTATTTTTGTAATGTATGGCCAAATTACTATAGCAACCATTAATTATTTGAAACTTTTTAATTATATTTTGATAAAGGCTTACTTGATCTTTATTGTTATTAAATTTGAACTTCCTGGAATTAATAATTACTGTTTTATCAAAATTAATTTTATGAAAATAATAAAAAATGGTTGCCATGGTAACATATGTTCCCCATAGCTTTTTCACGGTTTTTGAAAGAGCTCTTTGTGTTGGATATTTCTCAACAATTTTTATCTGTTCATCATGATGCAAATTTTTTTCAAAATGACTCTGAAGTTGCAAAATAAGTAATATTAAATACCATAGTTACCGTTGCCAAGGTAACTTATGTACATAGCAACAAGTGGGTTTATCTTGAATTTGCTTATTTTGTAAAATAAATCCTATTTCCTTATTATATACCCATCAAGAGAAAAGAAAAATTGGAAAACAGCATTTTGAAATCAATATATCAAAATTAGCTAATTATGTTGTCATGGTAACCAGCCTTTTTACAATATCGGACACTACTAGTGAGCTTATTTAAAATTTTATGTCCTAATCTTTAGGATGCATAAAAAATCTTCCATTGATGTCACATATAGACCAAATTAAAGAGCTTCAAATTAGCTCAATTTTGCCAATTTTTCAACTTTAAAGGCCGTTGCCATGGTAACCAGATGACCTAGAAATATTTTTTTGTCAAATTTTCCATTTTTCATCGGTCCCTACTTATGTGTGAAATTTTGTGAGTCCATGCGTGCCGAAATTGTTTAAATGCTTACAGAGAATTGCTATTAATATCTTTGAAATGATAATGAGAGAGTAAATGTCATGTTATATTCATTTCTCGTTGTCTGATGTAGAGGAAACAAGTCAAATACAAGAGCCTAAATCAGATTCCAAAAATCACAACCAATTTAAAGGCTTACAAATTGTTGAAAAAAAAAGATAACTTTGTCACGAGAAAAGAAAAATCGGACAAATTAAACGTCAATTTTTGAATGAAATGTTTAGTCTCTTTCTCAAATTATAGGAAATATATAACAGCTTTGGTTCCTGTTTTATCCTGATTTTGTATGCCTTCGGTTTCTGATTTTCTGGGTAATCGATTTTGTGCTGTATACAGGGATATGGTCATTATCCATATTCGTCATCAAAACTGAAAACATTAAATTAAAACCATCAAGTATATTTAGTGTCTGGGATGGTTCTAACATTAACTATATCTGGACATTGTGGACAGAGATGTCTTTGTGCTTTTTATTTTCATTATATATGCTAAATACAATCAGTGAATGAAACCCAAAATTAGAATAAAAATCACGATAAATAGGCATACAAATTCTAGAAAAAAAACTACATAAAAAAAAAAAACAAAGGGAGATCCCCAAGAGTGAGAACAGCGGAACACTATCTCGTGAGACGAGAACAATCAGACAAACAGACGGAGACAATAACAACAAACCATAGAAACACGAAGGACATCACTATCCTGCTAAACAATTTCCACAGAGTCCTGTGTAAGAACGAAATTCTCAAATCAATGTGGCGCCGTATTTAATAATATAAAATAGATTCAAATATGAAACTGAAAAGACCTGACTGACCACATTGTTCTATAGTGTATCATCATTCATGACACGAGATGATATGCCCTCATGTGGAAAGTTTTGTCTCAATTTATAGTATGCAAAGGAGATGTTTTTTTTTCTAAAAAAATATGCCTTTTTCATAGATGACATGGTTGGACGTCTGTTTTTTTTCGATATCCTCTCTCCTTTTTACAAACGAAATTATATCAATTTGAATAAAAACACAAACACTCGAATACAATGTACACAAATTTTCGGCCAAATTTTCTGGAAGAAATATCAAAATTTGTGTAATCTAGTGTTTGTGTTTTTATTTGTATCATCCCTTCACTCTGGAAGAAATATTCAATCACATCAATTTGATTAGTTAAACAACATATTAGTTGAAGCCTACAATAGCAACGGAAATATTATGTCACCAAAACTTTTACAACAAAATACTTAAATTTTATCGAATTATAATGAAAAAAAGGTCCATGTATTTTCTTAAGAAAATATCAGAAACTTAAAGTATTCACTCATGTCGATTCTGATCGCGATATTTACGATACATGATAAACTTGATTAATCTACAATCTGAAGAATATACGAATGTATATACATGTATATGTCAAAGATACATAGATAAAAACGGAATCGTTAAGTCAAATGGCTGATTTTTTGATTGATTTACCTTAAAATCGAAATGAAGTTCCTATGACACCTACGTCCATGATGTAAGATTCCAATGACAGACGATGGAATAAAAGGAAAGTAGATTGCATAAAGGGTGAATATGATAATATTGGTTTTGGTTGTGAAAATTGGTGGGTTCTCTGTTATTTTGAATCTTTCCTCAGACACGGGGGGCTAATTCGGCGCGTGCTCCGAGCTGCATCTGTAATTTCATGCTTTCAACACCTCCCTGTAAACATCCAACTAAGCATCTTTGTGCCCATTTATTTGAAAGGACTTGGGAAACCAACCGTAAGAAAACTTACTTAGAAACAGACTGACGTGGGGAGGAAAAAACCTTCCCCATCTGACATGCTGTATACCAACATTTATACAAGACTTTCTGGTGATGCAATGTCACGGAGATTACATGTACGTAATAACACGTGATGGCACTTCCTCACTGGGGTGAAGGGCTAATTAAATATAAAGCCTACTTAGATTTGCAAAATCAACGAGGGCTGCTTTCAATTTTGGCAATGTCTAATTTTGTTTACTCAAAAATTATAGGAATGTTTCCCCGTGTATCCAAATCCTTGAATGTTAATTTATCTAAACCTTTCTCAAGAATCATTTAGCTGTGGAAGATTTTCGTTTCCATTCATTTAGATAAATTTCATCTGCGAACAAAAGTCCAATATAGGCCTGTCTTAATTATTTGTTGGGGGTTTGGATAGTTTGGTTCTGTTGCTATGACGTCCTTCCAAGCAATCGTTATAGACCACAGTTCCCTGCAAAGTGTTTTTAATCATGTTGTATTGATTGTTTCAACATTCTGTTTTCGAAAAAAAATATCCGCATGAATTCACACCCGACAAAGCAAATGCTACAATCACAGGAACACGTAAATATCAAAATTGTTAACGGAGAGTATACGAGTATGTATGACAAAAGAAATGATGTTGGATGCAACATAGTAAATTTCCTCTGGTTTGACCGGGACCTTCATACGATATTTACATATCTCAACTCGTTCGGTACGCTAGAACATTTTCTAATGTTTTGGATTTTCACAGTAGAAATTTGCACATCACCAAGATACCTTTAAGTCAAGGTGTTTGTTTTGATAAACCAAAACTACTCTCAGTTTCTTCATAACTATACATGCAACAGAGTATATCAATTTGAGAATTTCACAACCTGCTTTTTATTGTTACACAATAAACAAAATAAGAAGGATCAAGGGTGGACTGAATTTCCATCGAAAATGCGTCAGAATAATCAAATGCCTTTTGCACCGTGGATACGATGTTGCTGTCGAAAAAAAAGCCCAATGATATACGAAAAACAGTCCATGCCCTGTCGGAGAACAGGCCAAAATTTTATTCATGTATGTAATCAATCGAGTAGTGTGGCCAACATTCAGAGAGGACAGATAGACGGGGCTCTGTCTTCTCTAACGAGATTTGTCATGGAGTCTTGTCGTCACAGTCAGGTTATAGACGGACGGGGCTCTGTCTTCTCTAACGAGGTTTGGACAGGGCCCGTCATGGAGTCCTATCGTCACAGTCAGGTTATAGGCGGACGGAGGTTTGGACAAGGCTTGACATAGAGTAAGGGTAATAAGCCAACAATATCTTTTTGTCAAATGCACTTCTGGAATCTTAAGTTCTTAATTTGGTATTTGCAAATAAGAATAAGATGCATAAAAAGACAACGCTGCAATTAAAACCGCCGAACACACATGCATTAGATTGCAGCAAATAACTAATGCCATGCTATATAACCACACCAATTTGATATTGATTCTGTTCGGTTTATAAATTGTCATTCATGTTAATACCCTGACGCTGAACAAAGCAACCGTTTCAAACACTGGAGCACAATTTTTGAAATCTTAAACGGAGAATTCCGTGCCAGTGTGTATGACAAAAGAGATGTTTCTACATTCTGCTTAGCAAATCAATGGCTTGACATTGATGTACATAGACTACCGTCATACGGTATTAACATATCCTAGCTTATCCGATACACTAGAGCATGTACAAATGTTTTGGATTTTCACAGTACAAACTTACAAATTACCAAGAAACTTCGTTTAAGGTCATGGATTCCGCTTTCATAAACTTGTTAAGACTTTCTGGAAATTTTACAGCTTCTTTTAAAATTCAGATATATATTTGTAATAGAGTATATTAGTTTCGGAATTCACGACCTACCTTTTTTGGTGACGTAATAAACAAAATAAAGAGGACCAAAGGTAGACTTTGAAAATCATCAATCACCTTTTACACCATGGACCCTGATGTCACTAGATAAACTTTCTGCATGGTACTTGATCCATCTACAGCCTTGTACCTGCGTGGTCTAAAGAGTTGCACTCTGACTGACTGCGACGACGGGAATCCATTTTGGGCCCTCTTCTGACCACCTGTCCTCTCTGAAAGTTGGTCGGACTCCTCGGGTGTTTGCATATGATTTTGATGTTATGTTTATGTTACTTTGTCTCTTTATGTACATGGGACCCTGCGTTCAGCGTCCTGTCTATGTCGTCATCTTACATTGAGAAGGCTTAAATTATGCACAATGCTTGTACGTTCTTCGGGACAAGTGGGAGGGATATGTGCATGTGATCATTTGATACTAACATGACAGTTAGCTGTCCTTAAGTCGGCACCGATTGTCCTTTTGGTCTGGTTTATGTGAAGTCTTTTGTGTTTAATATTTTAATATCTTAGTGTTCTGATTTCTTCTTATCCCTTTGGTGTATCTTGAGGTGCTTGTCCACTCTATACTTTGGCATTATGGTGTTATATTTTTTGCTGTAGATGTTGCAACCGAGTCACGTTGGAGATCCCCTCCTATCTTTTACATGTGTTGGTGTATGTACATTGATTATTTTGCCGATCCGCGAGGGTGTAGTAATGTGTCAATTGTCTTACTTCAGATCGTTTCTGTATTCATATCTGAAATAAGTTATATTTATGCTAGTATGTCTATCATTAAATTTCACAGTTCCATGTTTAAGATTGTTACAATTCATGTATCAAAATGTCACAAAATCTTGCAAACTAGATGATTTTCGCCTTCTGAGTTCTGACTCGTAACTCGTCAAATTGTTCCTGACACAAATGCCCAAATGGGTAGAAATTAGGTCCAAATGGTTTTTTGTGGTCACTTACGTCACAACAGGATATTCATAGCAGGTACTCGTTGATAATGCCCGGATGACAGGACGCTACGACACGATAAGCTATCAGTGACATGATGACAGTCAAGATAACCTTTGACCTTTACCTGATCAATTAATATCATACAGAATATTAACTTCTTTATGAAGGACACACTTTTTAATAGTCAGATGTTAAGGATCAGGCAGCTGAAAAACCTTAAAATTTTTGCAGAATTTTTTCTTTTAAACGTGTTCAGATCAGCGTCCATATGATAGTTCTGAAGGAACTTTCTTCATACTTGAATGGTGAAGAAAGTTATAGGGATATTTGAATACATATATAATATATTTGAAATTTGATTGAATTATATAGAAAAAAATTTCCCGCCGTATTTTTCCTTCTTAATCCTTTATAAATTATGAGGTGAATATCTCGCTTCACCATCGCTACCTTGAGAAATTGATATCATATACTTGATTTGTATCACACATATGTCTCAAAACAGAAATAAAAAATTTGATGTATCACCCCTGCCCGATTCTTACGTGGACCTATACTTTAAAGATATTGCTCTACTTGTAGCACTGTATCTTATATCTGATTTGACTAGGACTGTCGTCGTTGACTCGGATTAAGGGCCTTGCTTGCTTGCTCTGACAAGACAACATATCCAATATAATAATAGGTCGGAATCACTAAAACAGTAGGGTTTTTCTGTCGTCTTGCTGTCAATTCGACTCGTTGCTCTACACTATACGTTTAACATCACTTTCGTTAAACTTTGCATTAGTAATATTGTACCTGGTCCAGGGAATGTTGCTAAACTTTTGCCCAATTCCCATTTCTACGTTTGAGGGAAAAAATGGTTACCCATCGAAGACTCGAGTCCAAGAGCAACAACTATACAAATCAAAACATAATGGGGATACAATTCTAGCTGGTCTCTTTTATTATGTTGTATCATTCAGTAAAAGTAATTAGAACAGGGTTCAACATCACCACCTGTTTTCTCCAATGTTTGATGATCAAAAATATCGTTCTGAAGTATCAATAAGGAATAAACAACCGGTAATGAATGTAAATCTTGTAACATATTTCTTTAACCTGAAACTCCTGACTTGATAATTTGTTTGTTAACCGATATCTCTATGGACGTGAGGTCTGTTATAGGATCTGGCTATACGGCTGCCATCTGACACCGCCCTGCTCAGGCTACAGTACCGGGTAAAGCTCTGTACACACAAACATAAGAAATCCCCCATCAGTAACACGACTCCACGTAAATGCTTCAAAGGATTCATACATGAGAATGTAACAATCAGATATAATGTGTTTTGATGAACAATCCCCAGTGTATGGAGGCTCCCGTCAAACGTTCAAAACGGTTCACTGCCAATACTAAGATGTATGCTATCAAATTTGAGCAGTGTCTGTTTTGAATTAGACCTGTGTTAAGGTACATACTAAAGTACTCAGACAAATTACAACCACACCACATTAACATCATTTTTCATTGGATGAAATTGAATTCTGCAGTCCAATTCATTTTATGCAAAGAAGCCAAGGCCAGGTCCTATTTGTCTTGAGAATAAAAAAATCTGTTTTTTACTTTCTTTATAAGAATAAACCAATATCACTTAGCCTTGAATATTTCCTGGTTGCCATATTTTATCATTTTTCCATAAGATAATACTTTGATGTAGATTTGTTGTATCACACGTTTCTGACATTGCATTGATAAAATTAGGTTAATTTTCCTATAAAATAACCATGTTTTTTTTTTTACATAAATGTAATAACCTTGAACAAATCAGAACATGAACAATTTGTCAGCACACAGTTTAAAAATCAAGCTTTAGCTTTAGCTTTATTTTTCTGTTTAACATATTTCTTGAAATAAGGTCAGTTAATATCTCAGTCATCAAAGTTCATCCTCCTACCTTGGCAAGGATTTTGTTTTGAGTTGAATTTGTTAAACACGATGATATGTTTTGCCAGGTGTTCTATTGTAGCAAAGAAAAAAAAAACAAGACCAAAATTAGGCTTCCTGACAAGGTTCTTTTCCCCCAGGAAGGCAGGCTGTCAAACTCTGTAGGAAACTAACGCTAAATAAACATTTTGTTTTTACTCTTTTGTTTGCCATCGTTACTCATGGTATCTATATATTTCAACTAGAAGAGACGTTAATTGCCAATTTTCACCTGATAGTTTTACAGATGCTCAGGTGTTAAACTTTAATCTTCGACATTTTGACAACTCATTTGTAATGGATTTCTTACATAGTAAAAGAATTCAACAAGAACAGTCAGATATGTGAAATCTCTCTCTCTCTCTCTCTCTCTCTCTCTCTCTCTCTCTCTCTCTCTCTCTCTCCGATAATGTCTTCACAGAACTGAAAGAATTTGCAATTCATTTTAAATTATTGGATTGGCCATAATCTGATAATTTTGATGGATGTGTACAAGACGTGCAAGATATTGGGCTGTAGTTGTGGTTGATAAAGTGAAATGGAAATCACTTCGTTTCACATTTATTGTATTGATGATGATGTAGACTACATACTCTAATCCGTTTGAACTTAATCATTTCAATCTAATCATCAATAATGAGGAAGGCATGTTAAATATCCATCACTATACTACACGGTAAAATACAATAAAGTACAATATAGTATACGTTGTATAACTGAGGTGTTCCCAATATTTCTTCAAAGATCAACACCGATTTTTATCATAAAAGCATCCATTGTACAAAATACATCTTTCAAAGTCTGTTTTAATATTTGATACCGTGCGACTTCTTCGTCAAGTTAAGGTAAAACATTGTTAAAGCGGTGAGCATTGGGAAAACAATGCATTTATTATGCTTATCGTAATTATTACAATATCAGAATTACCTAAGGAATATAAAAACATTTCTAACTTCAAGGCAATTTCTCCCCAATCATGCACATTTTTGTTAGGGTTTTAATATGTGAAATTTTTGCATCCGATTCGTTGGCCCGAACTACAGCTCAGTACAACGGTCTTCATTTGGAAGAATTTCACATAGATGAAACAGCACTTTTTTGTTATCAAAACAGATTAAATTTTTGATATTAATCAAAAATAGAAAATTTCGTGTTAAGGTACGATTAAGAGAGAAAGAAGTTTTATACTTTACAAATTGGAGAGTCTACTCGTCGGGTACAATGCACTTAATTTAATTCAAAATGACATTATGTCTGATCACCATTTTCTCGGTTCCCCATTTCTAAATGTCGCGGTGTGAGGAGGGGGTCGTTTGTTGACACAGGGCTGGGGTTTGTTTTTATAATAAGCTGTATTACAGATATGTATTTGCACGAACGGTTAACAGGGTACACACCCCATCCCGGGCTCTGTTTGTCCAGGACCACTTGGCTTTTCCCGCTGTCGCCGTTCAAGCACTTCAACACGAGCCTCTTTTCTTTGGTTGAGATCAGAGTTTTATAAACTCCTTACTGTAGAGACTCTATGTTTACTCAGCGACAAATTCCTAATGTATATACCAAATCATTTAAAGAAAAAATTGATCCAAAAGAGAGGATACTTCACAACCTATTACATCTTAAATCATACATTTTGAATTCGATAGTTCTGAAAATTTCTCAAGTGTTTTTCAGTTTTAATTTAAGAAGAAGTCCAAACTATATCGGTATGTCACAAAGACAACGTTACGTTTCGAAACAAACTATTATTTATAAAACGTCACTTCATGAGCTGTGTTAAAAGGTACAGACATGATGGTTTACAGACACAAAAAGACAAATCGAAATGGTTTTATCTGTCGTGTCAATATGAATGACCGAACTTTGTATTTGCTCACATGTACAAGAACTAGCTGAAATCAGACAATGTAAACAATAGAAAACTATCTCAAGCATAATCCACAGCTCATTCGGTCAGTCTCCGGAAATTAAATATCTGGGACCATGTTTGGGAATTGTTCTACCTAAATTGGGGAGGAAAACAAGAAGATCAAGGTTCAAAAGGTCAATTGGACGGTTTGAAGAAGATTCAAATTGTTCGTACAAAGACGAATGGACAGAGCTAAAGAAGAAACGAAAATAACACGAACAGATTTATCTTGCATATAGAACATGTATACAGCCCTTTATGATAGCGATCAGTTGGTATCTAAGTTATGCAACCTGGCTAATCTTGTGACCTCCATAATTCCAAATATAAACAATAACATTCCTGAGATAATGTTAGTAATCACTGGAGATCAAAATTAGCCTCGTTATCAGCATTATCTGGTTTGAATGGGACCCCTGACAGATACGTAAATATTGGCCAAAATATCCGTCTCTTGTAAAACCCACTCATACCCTATCTTGTAACCATTTGTTTCCATTTTCTGTTTAATTTTTTGGCCGCTGACAGATTTAATTGGCACGTAATGTTATGACGCTTATGTATATATGAAATGATTAGGAAGTTCTAGATTATTTTTATCGCATTCGTACCACGGTACAAAACCGATATTGAAATAAATTTGATTCTTATAAAGCAAAGATCTGAAAATTTAAATTTCAAAATTACAACTTCATAGAAAATTTGAAATAAGAAAAATAATGACATTTTTTTGTAAAGAAATGTTTTTGTGCCAAATACCTGATAAACTGTAGAAGTATACATCTATAGAGCACTGGTTAACCGGACAAGTGGGAGATTTGTGCGTACATAATCCTGATGACCATACCTGGTGACCATTTGCTACTAACGTGGCAGATGACCGTCCTATGATAGTACCGGTATATGTTATTGGTTTATGTGTAGTTCTTTATAGTGTATTTTTTGATGTCGTCTTTGATGTTTGGTCTTCCTCGTCCCTTTGTTGTCTCTTGTTGTTCTATTGTTGTCCCTTTGTTGTCTCTTGTTGTTCTATTGTTGTCCCTTTGTTGTCTCTTGTTGTTCTATTGTTGTCCCTTTGTTGTCTTTTGTTGTTCTATTGTTGTCCCTTTGTTGTCTTTTGTTGATCTATTGTTGTCCCTTTGTTGTCTTTCGTTGTTCTATTGTTGTCCCTTTGTTGTCTCTTGTCCCTTTGTTGTCTCTTGTTGTTCTATTGTTGTCCCTATGTTGTCTCTTGTTGTTCTATTGTTGTCCCTTTGTTGTCTTTTGTTGTTCTACTCCAGTCTGTGTTTTCGCATTTGGGCGTTTCTGGTTGTTTTTGTATGTTTTGTTTTGTTTTTGTTTTTGTTTTGCTGTTGGTGCTGCAACAGAGTCATAAGTAGCCCTTGGATCTCGTGCATCGGAGTCCTATTGTACATTTGTATATCGGGATGTTATAGTATCGTGATTACATTTTTGGTTAAGTCCCTTGGTGAATCAAAAATGTTATCATGATATAAATAGTGAAAATATATTTAAGGTATTCAATGGGTATGAAGGAAATTATGCCAAAAACATTGAAATTAATTAATTCATCACTGAATATCTATCTGTGTCATATGATATTTTAAGAACTTTTGTACTACCCTCGTAGATATCGAAATAAGAAATATTTTGAAAAGGGTAATTCTAGGAGTTATCTCCCCTTGTTGAAAAATATAGAAAAAAATTAATTACAGAAAAACTAATAGGTGAACTTTCGATTGTCAGCGAAATTTGATGAAATATATATTTCTTAGAAATTTTTGACAAATCGATATTTGATGCCCCATCCTTCTGTTGAAAATTTTAGGAAAAATTTACTTTTTCCAACAGAGTTTAATGCAAACTGTAAGGGTCCGTAACTCTTAAAGGAACCGATGTTTTCAATATCTGAATTGGTCAAAAATATTCAATTAATTTTTACATCATATCTATGGGATTATACTGTTGATTTCCATATTTAAATATGATGTAAAACATGTCAAATAATCATTTTTTCTGCTTTTAGAATTTCGTTTAAATTCTATTGCTTAGGTCTTCAGCAATTAGAGCATAAATTGTGCCCATAGGAATAAGTGTAGTAAAACTGAATCTGACATAAATATTGTCAAAAAAGGAAGGTAACTCTATACAAGATATAAACTGGCAGAAAAGAAACCTGTTTTCAAATCAATACAACAAAGTTTTATTAATTCTTAAATCATGTGCATGAAGGGGTGGTTTCCATTGCGGTTCTCTGTGTCATGTGTAATTAATTATTTTAAAAATGATTGGGCATATATATTTTTTCCATTTGTCTGACAAATGATAAAATGCATTTGAAGTTTCTCACACAAAAAAAGTAATTTGACATATATTTGTAATACTAGTAACTATACACACCAAATTTATCTTCAGTTTGAGATGGATTGTTATATTAAAGTTATGGCTTCACTTAAATATAAAACGTATAAGAAATGATTTACTTATATAAAGTCTAATGGACTTTTTTCTCCAGCACTTCACAAGAACGGGACATTTACCTGATTTGACCGCCCTGTGTTATGATTTTTTATTCCAGTAACTTTGTTTTTAGTGGCTGTAGAGTGCTCGTGTTTACTCATACACTTGTAGTAAATGGTAGACGAGAAAATTCTGAACACGTTTGAGGGTGTTGGATAATTTGGCTGCAAAAAAGAGTAAACATAAGATCAAACGCACATTTACTTCCATTAGCCGGTTTGACAGAGAACAATTCGGACTACTTGACGGTATTTTATCCGGGTTGGAAACACTTGAGAGGCCGTCATTACAGTCAGGATGTAGTCTTAGTTCTAGATGTCCGCAAACTCCCATTCCACATGTAGACATGTGCAAGCTTTGTAAATCAATCTAATAGCCTATGACCACAAAAAAAGGTTATAAAACATTCATAGATGTTTTGAAATATTCATATGCGTATTGCAAGTTTGAACTTTTTCACTCTCTTGAAATTAATCACAATGTTGAAATATCACATTGAAGAAAAGGAGGGGTCTGCAACAAGACTCGGTTGCAGCACCGACAGCACAACACAGAAAAAAAAACTTACACGAAAGGAGTAGACAAGTACAGAAAGAGACGCGAAAGGGACAAGGAATGACATCGAAACACTGAACACCAATCACTACACATAAATCAACGAGACCAATGGACAATCGGTGTCGACTTATAACGGTCATCTGCCATGTTTGTAGCAAATGATGTTGCTGCGCACAACCCTCCCACTTTTCCAGTTATCTATTAGTCTCGAAGAACAATTGTTGTGTACTAGTATATATGTTATAAAGAATTTTAAACTACATTGAAAATTATTGAAAATTCATATATAACATTTATGATCTGCTGGTTGGCGCGAGCTCATGCATGTATTCGAGGAGTCTGACCAACATAAGGAGAGGGGAGGTGGTCGGGGTCTTGCCTTCTCTAACGCTGTCTGCACATGGCCCGTCATGGAGTCCCGTCATCACAGTCAGTCAGAATGGAAATTTTGAGAATGCGACAGCCGAAGGCTGAGGAACAGAGTGTTCTTCAGATGACACCTAGATCATATCCACGGTATAAAAGGCGATCGAATTGCCAAAAAAAGGTCTAAAATTAAACCCAAAATTATTTATTTGCAATATCTACTATCTGGAACTTGTAGAACTGTTCCTCGTGGAAAGTAGCGTTTTTTATCCCTACATTCATCGAATATAGGACTGAAAATCCTACCGTTATTAATATTAGAGAATTACGTCTTTGAGAACATATTTCGAATTCGACGGCATGAATAGAAAATATGCGAGAGAAAGGGAGAAAGATGTCGTTATGTGATATTTAATGAAATTATTTGTTATATGTAAATCTAGCATTCCCTGCCTCTGGGGGAGGGAAACGTGGTAATGGAAAACATTCTGGTATTTTGACTTTACATACAGCAAAGGCTATAATATTCTAATTTAAGCATCCTTCTATTGCCCCTGTGTGCAATCTTCGTATGTTTTCTTAACCGATGGTATATTTTCATATTTACAGTACGTATTGCTCATACGTTTAATGATAATACAATTAGGAGAAATAGAGAGGAAAATATTTGCCTGCGACATGGTCCAAATGCAAGCGATTAAAAATATTGAGCGTCTGTCATAATTGCTGAGGCTGGTAATTATTTTTCATGCTGTACATACTTAGAAGCTACATAATTGATATCAATGGCACGTAATGTTGGGGATAATTAATGGAAATCACAAGAAGCTCCCTCCTTATTAATGATAATACATCACGGCAAGGAAGTGGGTAAAACACATCACCAGCTAACTCCCAAATGAGTTTTAGTGCGAAGTCAAGTTTTTTAAATATAGAAATAAGAAACAAATTATTGCATAAGGAACCGTGTCTGCCTTCTTCTTTTGTTGATGAAAGTCGCGATTCTGAATATAAATATACAAAACCTATTTATTTCTTGCTAAAAATCAATATTTCATCTAAAAGGTAAATTCTGTTTGAAGGCAATTTTGCGAGTATATAAGAAAATAGCTCCGTTGAAAATTTCAATGATAACTAGAATAAAAAAAAAACTTCAGAAGAGTAATGAAGTTTACATCCATAGAAGTAAAACACAAGTCATTAATTTGTCTTTTCCCTTGACACATATACCCTGTAGCTTTGTCTTACTCTATGTGCTGTGCATAAGAAAGTTGTAGAAATGCGACAGTTCAAACTTGGGATCAGGACAAATTGATGGCGTAGTCCCGACGCCCCGGGGAAATAGTTGATCTGGACCTTTTTTGGATCCTGGGATCACGTACCTCTCACACAGTGAGATAAGAGAGACACACTGTATGATAGGTACATAGTTCCAGGTAACTGTACATGATGGAGGGATTTTATTTCTCTATCTGATATACATATGACTAAGCCTCAAGGTGTTGGTCCATTCATGACATTATGATAAAATATCTGGGATAGAATTCACTCCATACAATGTATCATGATTTCATTTCTTTTATGAGAAGTAGAATTAATTTCATAAATAAGCTCTGCAGAGAAGGAGATTTGTAAAAAAGTTATGTAATGTCAACTAGTCGACTCGTAAATAAAAAGATGGCTAACTCTAGAAAAATTTGAACTTTAAACTGCAAACTTGTATTTAAAACAATTTTTCTTCTTCGTGAAAACATTACTGAATTAACAAACGATGACTCAATCTTCCCCCAAAGAAAATAAATAAATAAATAAATAAATAAATAAATAAATAAATAAATAAATAAATAAATAAATAAATAAATAAATAAACAAATAAATAAATAAATAAATGGACAAGATAAAGATAAATTAATGATATATTTAGTGAGCAATTTGTTTTCATAAAGACAGAAAACAATTTGTTATAATACTTTCATTTCGTTCCCTATACTATAATGCGTTAAATTTTTTTTCAGTTGTGTTTGGCACGAAAAAAAAATCTTTGTACATGTAATGGTTACTCTATCTTGAAATATGTGGAATTTCTCACATTCCAAAGTGCCGTAATTGGCGTAAAACTAAAATAAACATAAGTTTGACATGGCAATAGAAATCAAACTATGTACGTTTAGAAGAAAAACAAGATTTCATTTCAAAAAAAGCTCGAAAAGTGTTTCTAACAGGTCAAGTTTCTTTCCCTGGGCGCTTGTCAATGGGAATAGAAATAATGCAATTAGCGGAAAAGCGAGTTCTTTTGTGAATCTTCCCCTCATGTCAGTCAGATGTCATGGCGTATTGCTACATGCACTTAAAACCAGTATGTAATCATCACAGATATTATAACAGTTCTTTGACAGTCTTGTTTTAATACAAAATCCTTCCAATAATGAAATAAAAACAAGTTTTCCCAATGCTGAGCTTCCTTCATTTCATATATGGCCTATTTTGGGCATGTCACGGATCCATGTATGGCCGGTTCATATTTCGTCCGAATGAAAAAAAGGGTTGTCCTTCGGAGTTCCTGGTACTGACATTTATGATGCAGTTCAAGACCAATGGATTCCCTGGGAAAAATTAAAACCCTTTCTCTTGTTTTAAGGGAAATGAAGACAAGAGAAAAATTAAGGCGTTTAGCATGTGTTTTAAATATTTCTCTAGGAACTGGTGCCTGTGTTTGAGATATACATATATGTAATTTCTTGATGAATATTTAAAGGATCATTCAAAATTTATCACACCTCGTACAAATTTCAGCCAATGACTTCGCAGTATTACGGTCACGTGGTGTCCTACCTTGACGCCGAGGTAGGTCACTAAATTTTCAAACGTTAAAAATTACACAGAAAACGTTACGAAATGGTTCTCGACGTGATAAATTCGTTCTAGGGTTAGTTCCTGTCATACTTCCTACTCAAAGTAGGTGTGTAAATATGTAGGGGGGTTCGGCCCATGGCCTTAACCCCCCCCCCCCCCTCCCCACAAATTTTCACACCAACTTTGAGTAGGAAATATGATAGGAACAAACCCTATAATTAATAGGATACCTCTATTGGATAGGAGAAAATACATATGTACTTCGAACTTTTTAGTTGTCAGTAGGTCCTCCAAACTCACAATATTTTACATAATTAAACTAACGTTAATGAGAAATACTTTTTTTCCAAAAATTTAAACATATCAAAAGTAGAATCCATGGGCCAATTTATTCCAAACGTTTTGATGCGATTCATTCAAATAGGGTCGTTCTTTGCTATATTAGTACCCCCTCACGAATATTTACGAGGGCTGATTAATATTTTGTGGGCCTCGGTTTTCTGGGTTGCAGAAGATATTCTGCGGATAGATTATCTCCAAAAAGGACAGACAATCAATGGCACATACTATGCTTCACTTCTGACACAGTTATGAGGAAATATTAAACTTAAGCGCCGCGGAAAGCTTACTAGTTAAAGGTGTGTTGTTCCATCAGGACAATGCTCCTGTTTGCAAGTCTGTCACCGCCATGGCTGCCATTCATGAATTTGTGGCTTAAATTTGATTGAGCATCCGCCTTTTTCACCGAATCTTTCTCCATCAGACTTTCATCTATTCCCAAACTGACTGAAAGCAGCTAAATGTATTTCTGGCACCCACGTTCAGTCCGATGATGACGTCATACTTGCTGTGGATGGCTTTCTAGTGGTATTCACCGGTGGCAAAAGTGTATAGACATGTAGGGGATTATGTAGAAAAAGAATACAAAATGTCTGATGAAAATCAAATCCCTAAATAAAGGAGGTTCACAACATATCAATCAGCCCTTGTAGTACAGACAGCGGATGATATTTTTTAATTTATCAAAAGGATTGGACCAATGTGGCAATGGGACACTATTTTGATATTAGACTGATTATTTTTTATGCCACCGGAATCAAAGATTCGGGGCCGATTTTTTTTTTGCCTGTCCTTCTGTTTGTCTGTCTATTTGTCCGTGACTAAAATTTTTACATTGGGCATAATGATTGGTTAGTGATGTTGCCCATGGTTTATGGTTTATTTGCCTTGAGTCTTTAGATAAGGATTTGATATTTCACATGTGTATTCCTTGTGATAAGACCTTTCCATTGATACCAAAATGGTTGACCTAGTGACCTCCTTTGACCTACTTTTACAAGACTTTAACATTGAGCATAATTTTTGATTGGTTAGTGAAAGACCTTAATTTCCATTGATACCAAAATGTATTAACCCATTGACCTTTCATCTACAGAATATGGTTTTAATACTGACATAGATCATCGGACGAGGGCATTCGTGTTTCACAAACACAGATTTTATTTCTTATTTTATAAAAAAAAAAAAAATGAAATTTTCTAGGAATTAAGGCATTAGATGTATCATGAGGGATGCTTGGTTTACCCATTTATTGATTTTTGAATTCTAAACTTATGACAAGGTTGTTATATAAATAATTATTGAAATTTTTTTCACACATTCGTTTTTGAAAAAAATAGTTCCTTTATGAGTTATCCGCTCTCAGAGTTCACATTAGAGTCTGCGGAAAAACTAATATTTCAGCCATATTTTTCCAAGAAAATGATGGGGGCTCAAATATGGATGGATGAAAAAAATGTAAAAAATAACATCTATCAAATTTCACAGAAAAATCTTAAGTTAACCGTTTAGATCATCCGCAATTAATTTTTAAAGTTTTCTCTAACAAGGGGAGATAACTCCTGAAATTGACCCTAATGATCATGAAAAAAAAAATCCTTTTTCCGATAACTACCATTATGGTACAAAATTTTATGCAACATCAAAAGCGATGGAGAAATAATTTATACACATACTTTCAATATTTTGACATGTTTTCGTTCATAGAGAAAACGTTGAATATTAACCCATAACTAAAATACCTTTTATTTCTCAATATTTTCCCGCCTCAATCCTGATAGGTATTTTTGCCCTCTTTCTAATGGTAAAAGTTTGTCTTTTGTCTTTTGAGAAAAAAGACTTTTTGCTTGAGTTTTATTAAGGTCACATTCCTGTATAGAAATAACGAAAAAGACGTTAACGTCAAGATTACCAACTGAAAAATATTTCCCAATATTTTCCCGCCTCAATATTTAGAAGTTGGAAGATTTTCATTGTTATTTTATGTATATATATATATATTTTTTTTTTTTGAAAATGACTTTTTGCTCTAAGTGTGTTTGAAAAGCGCTAATACACAATTGGCAAACAAGGTCATAGGCGGCGAAGAAAAGCGGAACTGAAATCGGACACATGCGTAGGAGAATGGACAATACAGAGCCAGAAGTTCAGTCAGTGACGGATCATCCAGCGCCCCCTTTGTCGGGAGGTCAAGGGGAGAATTTTGCCGAATTTTACCGAAAATGGGCCAATATATAGTTTTGTTTTAAATTTTTGGATTAGTGAGGGGGGGGGGGGGGGGAGGGGCTTTCCCTCCAGAACCTCTGAACCCGCCAACGATCAGTATCCATCATCCATCCCAATCTGCCTGCATTGCCTGATAGATGGGTCACACCGACCCACCCATCTATCGGGCGAAGCAGGCTTTTGGGTTTTTTTTCACTTCACCATAACTGATTTTTGATCACTCACTTTGAGAAATAAAGTATCAATGTTTAAAAGCGTTATTATAAAAGATTGGCGACTTTGGCCAATGGGTCCCTCCTTTGAAGGGAATTAAAGAAGACCGAAAACTCCATAAAGTGGACCGATATGACTTGAAGAACACAAGATTTGATGACGTATTTCACTAATGAATTTCAGAGGCGGTGACGTTGATAATGACATGAACTGACTATAACACTTGTTGTTTTCAATTTTGATCTGCATAAATTTGTCAAAATGGTAAGATTTTTCGATAAATATGTCTGTATACACAAAAGAAAAAAAATCGAAAGATTCTGACAGTGCGAATGTCCTCTGACTATAGCTTGTTTAGTGCTTCAGTCAGAAAACTGATGTGGGATTACGATCCTGCGACAGTTCGGAGTGTTAAATGACTGGGCTATTGGGTTGACCCTTTAGCTCACTTGTTAACACTCTGGTATTCCACACCAACGACCGCAGTTCGAATCATGTCACATATGCAAAGTACTGTAGTAAACTGGCGCTTGTACTAGACTGGGCCAGTGGGACGTCTCTTTTGCTCACTCAGTAAAGCGTCAGACTTAACATCAGAAGGTTGCAAGTTCGATCCCAGGTGGGGGTAGTCTTGTGTTTTCTACAATGGCGCCCAACGTAAATCCCACGGAGAGATGGTGGGTAGGAGGTTTGTCGAGGAGGGGTAGGGAGGCCCAAAACTGAAAGGGGAGAGTAGTGTAGTAAACTGGCGCTTGTACTAGACTGGGCCAGGGGACGTCTCTTTGGCTCACTCGCTCTAATTTATTTTCTCGTCTCGGGTGGTTTCGTACTGTCAGAAGTCGGAATATGTTCTTTTTCTTTTGTTCGATATGCAAAAAGTAATTTATTTTCAGCTAGCCTAAACATTATTCTTAAAAAATTAAAATGAATTATAAAGAACCATATCTTAAGCCCCCCCCTTAAAATGTTCATCTGCTTGTCTAGATCAATTTTACAAATGCTTCTGTGTTTCCACTCGCATTATACCACCTATTTTGGCAATCATCAAACAGAAATTTTTATAGGATAAGATAAAGTTTCATAAACCGTCATAGTCTATAATGCAAGAAAATAAAAAAGAATTTTTTTTTTTTTTTTACATTTGTATTTTATATAATCATATTTATTTTCTCTCTTGCACAAAAAGGCTTTGCCTTGATTCATATTAGTTCAATGATTTTTCACCATGCATCATTGAATATTTTATTTACTAAGTTAATGATAAACAAAATATGTCATACAATGTGTGTTCTTGTTATTCTTTTCCAGCATCTTTTTTCAAGCCTTACATTTTTTTCCTTGAAATCCACAATCATCTACAGGAGAGGGGATATTTTTATACATGTAGACAATTTCTGGATCGAGAGCATGCAAATAACTCGTAAATACGGGGGAAACAATTCTCAAAGTCGGCTGGTTTGATGTCACAAAACAATCAGTACACATGAAATCGCAATGCTTTTAAAATTTTGAAACATAAATGACTAGAGGTGAATCCAGCTTTTTAGTGGGGGGGGGGGGGGGAAGAATTGGCAAGAGGTCTGGGGACCCCGTAAGCTTTTGAATTTCTGCATTTTAGGACCCATTTTCGTGACTGTAATTGATTAAAAAGTGAAAGTTGATGTACAGTATTACGTGAAGCAAAGTACAAAACATACATTGGCACATTGGAGGAGTAAGCCAAATGGAGAATATTCAAAGGAGATTGAGAAATCATGGTCATCGATGGGTTTCATTCTGTCGTCAAGTGACATTGTCAAAAAATTAAGCTTGCTCTTCACGCCGATCAAATGGGCAATGGGGAGAATGACGTCATTGACCACGGTTTTAGATCCTATAGGTATAGCATAGAATTCAAGTGAAAAACACGATTTTTCCTATATACATGTATATATACACATGTTTCCTTGATGAGGACTATGTCCACGCTGCGTCCTCTTCAAGGCTTCCGATGAATTTTCAGCTAGAAGTAGCATTTCTGCAATAATTGATGTAGACAAGAGAAATGTCATATATTTCTATAACTTTGACACAAATGGGCAAATGCACATTTAGGTATGAATACCTACCATTATCTACATGTAAAATGCCGCGTTTTATCCAAACAGCATCATAAACCTAACGGTACATTGCTCATACTGTTCATTGTAACATTGACTATTGTGGTTTAATAGCAGACCAAAATTTTGATCATGCTTAGATAAAAAAATCAATACAGAGACTGAGAATGGGTGTTAGGGTTTTAGAGAACTTCCTCCTTGGAATAAATTAACATGAAGAGCGATTATTTTGCATAAGTCATCCCAAGGATTACCTTTGTACATGTATTCTCATGCGAACTCATGACACGCTCGACAGAAATTGATGGGTTTTTAATGGATTTTAAAAAATATGCAAAACGCAAGCCAAAATGAATCGCTGATGGTGGATGGCATTTTCGAGTAAATGGAGCAATTGTCAATGAACAGAAGAATTTAGCGCTTCTGTCTGGCCATGTAAGCTGTGATCCACGCATTGCTGCTACTGGTGTAGATCTACGTCACAACGTAAATACGACTACAAAACTTAAAAAAATGAAAATGGACACCGCAGAACAATGCACACTAGGGCGCAGCTCCTTAATGGGCCATTTTTGATCGGAATGGAACTATGTCGCAGGATGTGTGGCCTCCCCAATCCCTGTGATATACATCAGGCATCTTTCAAACTTGCAGGGATAGTAAAGCATGATGTTACTCACCACCCAATATAGGTCAAGGTCACGTATTTACTAGGGTCAAACATGTAACAGGGGACGTATGGTTTTATTATGTGTTTTTGAACAGTTCTATTTTTACCTTGAGGAGTTGTACACAATAGGTACAAGTCAGAAAATTTTTGTCATTGTTATGGAACCAATGGTCTACCATTTGCCATACATTACATAGATCTGCCTGGTCTTTTCACATCATATTTTTAGCTCACCTCGACGAAGTTGAGTGAGCTTATGCTATAACCCCATGCGTCCGCGTCCATGTCCGCGTCCATGTCCGCGTCCGTGTCCGCGTCCGCGTCCGGTTAAGAAGTTTGGGGTAGCTCAGTATCTGACAAAGTACTAATGCTACAGTAACCAAACTTGCACAAGTGATTCATCTTTGGATGCTGAGGTGAACCCATGCATCGGATGCAGCATCTGACCTACATTTTCCGCTTGAGTGACTTGGTTAAGAAGGTTGGGGTAGCTCAGTATCTGACAAAGTACTGATGCAACAGTAACCAAACTTGCACAAGTGATTCATCTTTGGATGCCGAGATGGACCAATGCATCGGATGCAGCATCTGACCTACTTTTTCCACTTGAGTGATTTCGCTTTAAAAAGCCAATATTGAGCAAAGTATAAGTGCTTCATGTACCAAACTTGCATATTGGATGTATCTTTGATCAAACTTTCATAAAATGACCTTGACCTACTTTTTCCGCTTGAGTGATTTTGCCTTTAAAAGCCAATATTGAGCAAAGTATAAGTGCTAGATGTTCCAAACTTGCATATTAGATGTATTTTTGATCAAACTTTCATAAAATGACCTCGACCTACTTTTTCCGCTTGAGTGAT
The DNA here is from genome assembly GCA_028142955.1 of Pinctada fucata. Classification (NCBI taxonomy): domain Eukaryota; kingdom Metazoa; phylum Mollusca; class Bivalvia; order Pterioida; family Pteriidae; genus Pinctada; species Pinctada fucata. The sequence continues at coordinate 66,943,406 of AP027105.1, read as the reverse complement.
TTTGCCTTTAAAAGCCAATATTGAGCAAAGTATAAGAGCTACATGTACCAAACTTGCATATTGGATGTATCTTTGATCAATCTTTCATAAAATGACCATGACCTACTTTTTCCGCTCGAGTGATTTTGCTCTATAAAGCCAATATTGAGCAAAGTATAACTGCTACATGTACCAAACTTGCATATTGGATGTATCTTTGATCAAACTTTCATAAAATGACCTTGACCTACTTTTTCCGCTTCAAGCCTTGAGTGATTTTGCCTTTAAAAGCCAATATTGAGCAAAGTATAAGTGATACATGTACCAAACTTGCATATTGGATGTATCTTTGATCAATCTTTCATAAAATGACCTTGTCCTACTTTTTCCGCTTGAGTGATTTTGCTCTCTAAAGCCAATATTGAGCAAAGTATAACTGCTACATGTACCAAACTTGCATATTGGATGTATCTTTGATCAAACTTTCATAGAATGACCTTGACCTACTTTTTTTGCTTGAGTGGTTTTGCCTTTAAAAGCCAATATACATGTACTAAGAAATATGTTTGAATTGAATTTTGCTGTCACGAGGTGAGCTTCGTAATCTGTGATTACCTATGTTTAGCTAGTCTGTTTTACTTGCTTAGCATAATATGAACATAGGCAAAGCCTTTGGAGGAGCGGAGCTATGTATTTCAATCTACAGGAGTACCAGAACTTATGCTACCTGTTTACTTCATTTCAAACTTCAAATAGGCTTTTGACTATTAAATTATTATTTCAGATGCAATTTATGCTCCTGTTTAGCCGCCAAGGTAAACTGAGGTTACAGAAATGGTATATAGCACATCCAGATAAACAGAAGAAGAAAATCACCAGAGAACTTGTCACATTGGTATTATCACGGAAACCTAAAATGTGCAGCTTCCTGGAGTGGAAAGATCTCAAAATTGTATACAAGAGGTAATGATTCAGGCTGCAAGCTGTAATCTACAAGCCAGTTACATGTAGTCAAATAACAAGACAATTATATTTCAAGATACACCTAAGCTGGTTGATCCTTTTATACATTTATTTACCTATTTATCTTTGCTGTTACTGTACCTCTGGGAAGGTAGGTAGGGGAAGGGGTGTTACATGCTGTCTCTCCATTTAAGCTTTCAAGTACATAAGTTTATGTCTTCATCAAGTTCATAGGTTTGATTCAATGACTTTTCATGGACATGGACATGGGCATGGTGCTTAGAATTCAAGATAAGCCAAGGAGTGAAGGACACAAGGGTGAGTTGAGGTCATGTCATGATGTCTACAAGGTCAAGGGTACATCAATTGTAAAATTTTGTCCTGTCACACTAAACTGAAGCTCTGCCTGTATTTGAATCAAATGTTGCCAGCTTATGGAATTGTTTCTCATGAGCTATTATTATGGGAATTAGTTTATATTATTTGGAGATGACATGTTACATTGGAATTTGATATACATTCTGTGTATGCAGATTAAGGTCCATGTACATGATGTACAGCTTTCATGAGGGAGTTTTTAATTTGCTTTGAAATAATACAACAGACTCTCCACTTTATTGTAATTCATAATAATAATCAAGGTAATAATGATATTTATTCAGATAAAAGGCAACAATTAAAGCATACATGAAAAACAGTCTACAAAATTAAGATCATATACATATACATGTACATTTGAAATACATATACAAACTAAATAGTTCATATAACTGAGAGGTAACAACAGTGATTATTGAATAGAGATAATTGAAACTAATTAAATGATTGATCAAAATGTATTGATTAAAGAAATGAACTGATTTGAGTTGATTTGATACACAGAATTTAGAATATGTATAATGATTGTGCCTTTATCCTAAGATTAGCCCATGAAAGCTTAAAAAGCTTATTTCCAATGGGGTCCTTAGCAAAAGAAAAAACTAGATGATATAAATACATTTGTATGTTCATGAAATAATCAACAAAATTAAACCCCCACCCTTCTGAATTGATAATGTTGAAATTAACCCATCCCTTACACATATAATCATAATCAATCAGTTAGGTCCTAAATTAACAAATGAATGGAATCACAGAAAATCATAGGTAATTAGTGGGAATCACATTTCAGAAATCACAGATCAAAATCACAAATTCAGATCCACTCACAGTTCTTATAGTGTTTTATTTCTTTCTAGTAGAGTATTTATTTGATATTGTCTATTCTTTCTTTACTTTATCTATGTACTTGTAGTACATGTATCATGATAAACTTAGGATGTTGACTGGCTCTGAGGACTATGACTGGCACTGAGGACATTGCTTGGCACTGAGGACATTGCTTGGCACTGAGGACATTGACTGGCACTGAGGATATTGACTGGCACTGAGGACATTGCTTGGCACTGAGGACATTGCTTGGCACTGAGGACATTGCTTGGCACTGTACTATAACATTTGTACATATAAACAAAGTATTTGACTCTGAAATTTTCCATGGTTTGTATGATTTAAAACTTTTTTTTTTCAGATATGCTAGTCTGTATTTTTGCTGTGCAATAGAAGCAGAGGACAATGAGCTGTTGACCTTGGAAATCATTCACAGATATGTGGAGTTACTGGATAAATACTTTGGGAGTGTAAGCTTATTTAATTACTTTTTATGGGTACTATTCACAGATATGTGGAGCTACTAGATAAATGCTTTGGGAGTATTTCATTACTTTTTATGGGTACTATTCACAGATATGTGGAGCTACTGGGTAAATACTTTGGGAGTGTAAGCTTATTTCATTACTTTTTATGGGTACTATTCACAGATATGTGGAGCTACTAGATAAATACTTTGAGAGTGTAAGCTTATTTCATTACTTTTTATGGGTACTATTCACAGATATGTGGAGCTACTGGGTAAATACTTTGGGAGTGTAAGCTTATTTCATTACTTTTTATGGGTACTATTCACAGATATGTGGAGTTACTGGATAAATACTTTGGGAGTGTAAGCTTATTTCATTACTTTTTATGGGCACTATTCACAGATATGTGGAGCTACTGGATAAATACTTTGGGAGTGTAAGCTTATTTCATTACTTTTTATGGGTACTATTCACAGATATGTGGAGTTACTGGATAAATACTTTGGGAGTGTAAGCTTATTTCATTACTTTTTATGGGTACTATTCACAGATATGTGGAGCTACTAGATAAATACTTTGGGAGTATTTCATTACTTTTTATGGGTACTATTCACAGGTATGTGGAGCTACTTGATAAATACTTTGGGAGTGTATGCTTATTTCATTACTTTTTATGGGTACTATTCACAGATATGTGGAGCTACTTGATAAATACTTTGGGAGTGTAAGCTTATTTCATTACTTTTTATGGGCACTATTCACAGATATGCATCGGATGCATCGGATGCAGCATCTGACCTACATTTTCTGCTTGAGTGACTTGGTTAAGAAGTTTGGGGTAGCTCAGTATCTGACAAAGTACTGATGCTACAATAACCAAACTTGCACAAGTGATTCATCTTTGGATGCTGAGGTTAACCCATGCATCGGATGCAGCATCTGACCTACATTTTCCGCTTGAGTGATTTGGATAAGAAGTTTGGGGTAGCTCAGTATCTGACAAAGTACTAATGCTACAGTAACCAAACTTGCACAAGTGATTCATCTTTGGATGCCGAGATGGACCCTTGCATCGGATGCAGCATCTGACCTACTTTTTCCACTTGAGTGATTTCGCTTTTATTGAGCAAAGTATAAGTGCTACATGTACCAAACTTGCATATTGGATGTATCTTTGATCAAACTTTCATAAAATGACCTTGACCTACTTTTTCCGCTTGTGTGATTTTGCCTTTAAAAGCCAATATTGAGCAAAGTATAAGTGATACATGTACCAAACTTGCATATTGGATGTATCTTTGATCAATCTTTCATAAAATGATCTTGACCTACTTTTTTCCGCTTGAGTGATTTTGCTCTATAAAGCCAATATTGAGCAAAGTATAACTGCTACATGTACCAAACTTGCATATTGGATGTATCTTTGATCAAACTTTCATAAAATGACCTTGACCTACTTTTTCCGCTTGAGTGATTTTGTCTTTAAAAGCCAATATTGAGCAAAGTATAAGTGCTAGATGTTCCAAACTTGCATATTAGATGTATCTTTGATCAAACTTTCATAAAATGACCTCAACCTACTTTTTCCGCTTGAGTGATTTTGCCTTTAAAAGCCAATATTGAGCAAAGTATAAGTGATACATGTACCAAACTTGCATATTGGATGTATCTTTGATCAATCTTTCATAAAATGACCTTGACCTACTTTTTTCCGCTTGAGTGATTTTGCTCTATAAAGCCAATATTGAGCAAAGTATAACTGCTACATGTACCAAACTTGCATATTGGATGTATCTTTGAAGTTTGATCATTCTTTCATAAAATGACCTTGACCTACTTTTTCTGCTTGAGTGGTTTTGCCTTTAAAAGCCAATATACATGTACTAAGAAATATGTTTGAATTGAATTTTGCTGTCACGAGGTGAGCTTTGTAATCTGTGATTACCTATGTTTATGGGTACTATTCACAGATATGTGGAGCTTCTAGATAAATACTTTGGGAGTATTTCATTACTTTTTATGGGTACTATTCACGGATATGTGGAGCTACTGGGTAAATACTTTGGGAGTGTAAGCTTATTTCATTACTTTTTATGGGTACTATTCACAGATATGTGGAGCTACTGGGTAAATACTTTGGGAGTGTAAGCTTATTTCATTACTTTTTATAGGTACTATTTAATTTCTTTTCACATGTGGTACTCCACTTGGTCTTTCTATAATTCCATGTACTTGTAGTATAGATTATCTATCACAAAAAGGGGAATATGATGCAGTGCAAGAATGTCTTTGCTATGAGTATTATCCAAAAATATAAGCAAGAGTATCTTTTTATAGAGCTGAAAAAAAAAATGATCGGCGGTCTACATTCAGTTTCATCTATATGAATCAAGCGCATCATTTTTTGGCTGGATTGCAAAGCAATTCCGGTCTATAGATTGACGATGTCCGTCTGTCCGTCTGCCGTCAACATTTTGGTTAAAGTTTCTGGTTGAGGCAAAATCTAAGGAACTATATGCAGTAGAAACTTTATATTATACATGAAGCTTGCCCATCACAAGACCTTTCAATTTATGCCGTAACATTTGACCTAGTGACCTTGACCTTGGACTTTGACCTAGTTAAAGATTTTGGTTGAAGTTCCTTGTTTAAGCTAAATCTATGGAACTGTATGCAGTAGAAACTTTATATTATATATGTAGGTTGCCTCTGACAAAATCTTTCAATTTATGCCGTATTATTTGACCTATTTACTTACTTTGCAATCCGGCTATACCGTCTTTATGTGCGTTATATAAAAAGCTAACATTCCCCTTATTTTTGCAGTCTTTGTGAAAACTCACTAGCACAACTGCCCTGGCTACCAAATATTTCCTCGGGCTACCAAGATTTGATGCTGAACTAGCCCGACTGGCTAGTGACTTTTAATGAAATGCAGTGTTCTCATTAAGCACCGACGTCTGGTGATTTCTCGTCTTATACTTAGGGTAAAATTGCCGCCTTCTTTCCTTAAAATGTACACGTTATGTCTCAATTTTTATCGCTGGTTACGTATGAAATGTTTATTTTATTGAACATGTTTAAAATGAAATGTAATGTTTTCTTGTAAAATCTGTTTATTAAAATATTTTTCTAAGATACAAGATAAATATTTCCGTAACCACAGTGAATTGTTTTCTGCGCGGCATGACAGGTTATTTTACGGTACCAACTAATATGCGAGTATAACATGTTCACTTAAATATCATACAATAATAATGAACACTTAAATGAAGAAATTCTTACGAAATTATTATAACTATTGGCCAAGCGCCGCAAGCAACTTCCGGCCTTTAAGCGTGTATGATTCATTAGTTCTTATATTTTTCTTTCTCAGTCCATTTTCTGCAGGCAAAAATCGTATGTGAAATTATATTTATACAAACAAGATCATGCATATATTGTAAAATAAAGTTTATTGATAATGACATAGCTGACATCCGCCAGAGAAATGATCGGGTGGTGGTTTAACTTCGTTCGATTTTTATGCATACTCTATTTGTGTGAATTTTTGCCTATTCAAGGGACCTACGAACTGTAGCTGAGGAAACGATGGGTCTTTATAGCATTTTGATTTTTCTTCAATGGCTAGTGAAAATTTTGGGTGGCTAGTAGATTTTGGCACTCAACTAGCCTGGCTGGCTAGTGATCAAAAATTTTCATGAAGACTGCAAAAAATACAACTCATAGCTGAGACATTCTTAAGCTGCATCACATTCCCCTTTTTGTTATAAATGATTTATACTGCACAAAAACATCGACAAACCAATTGTTCTACGTTATAAGATTACCAACCATGTCATATGCACATTTGGTATGAAGGGGAGGGGATGTATTCATAGAAATAATTGTTTTCCAATTTCAGGTATGTGAGTTAGATATTATCTTTAACTTTGAGAAAGCATACTATATGTTAGACGAGTTATTGCTAGGGGGAGAGGTACAAGAGACCAGCAAAAAGAATGTACTAAAGGCCATAGCAGCACAGGACCTATTACAGGAGGTCAGTTACTATTTACATATCTATTCCAGTTTTGTTACAATCATTATATTAGTAATAAAGACAACAGCAGCATGGGCAGCAGGAGGTTTGTCAAGAAATATCAGTTATTGGTAGATTATCTATATATTACACAATCTGTAACTGTTGTTATATTCTATCAGTATATTACAGACATCTTCGACCAATACTGTAATTGTTGTTATATTCTATCAATATATTGCAGACATCTTTGACCAATGCTGTAATTGTTGTTATATTCTATCAATATATTACAGACATCTTTGAGCAATACATATTACTCACATATATTACAAATAGCAGGCTGTAACTACAGCTTCAGTATTTATATCTTTTCATACTATAGTTCCACCTTCACATGTACAGTTCTTGTGAACATGTCATAACTCTCTGTAATCTTACATTCATATAAAAACTCTTTATTGTTTTTATAATCATATAAAGACACAGGTTCACTCATCCTGCAAATTTGTCGTATAATTTTCCCCACAAAAGATAAGTGTAAATTAGAAACATGATCTAGATGTTCTGTTAATGAAGCATCAAAGAAAAAAATCTATGCCGTATGACCAACAAAAGGAGAGCAAGACTTCAATTGTGTTAAAAGTTGAATATTGTATGCAATGGAGCTCGAATTGTACGACATGTAGTATGATATGTCAGATTTATTTCCATAGATAGTTTACTTTGTACTAACATAAAGAGTACTTGTAGATGTAGAAATAGCTGAATTGACTAATTTTTATATTTAATTGTTTGAAATTTGTGCATGGATACACATTAGTTAACAGCTAGAGTAGACCATATAGGATGCATGTGAATGATTTGATTGGCATGTTAAGATTGCAGGAATCAGTTTCATTCTCCAAGAATTCTGTGTCAAAAATAAAAAATGTCAAATTTACATGATCATAGAATCTACTGAGATATAGCTCTCATAGCAATTTCATGATTGAATAGTACCTGAACATCATATCGATCCAAAAGAATGATTTGTTATGAATATGATGATACATCTTTAAACTTCACGCAAATTTAAACTTCAGTTGATTAGTGTTATAAATATTCAGTAGAGGGAAGTCATTGTGACTGTGATCAATTTGATGTATTTATATCAATATATCAATACTCAAGGCCAGTACTGTCACAAAGCCATTATACCTTACTTTATTACGTTGGGGGTCCTATCACCAACCTAGGATCCTCTTTTATTAGCATTGAGAACATTGTGAATGGTTTTAACTATATTTGTTGATATGGTGAATGTTGAAAGTCTTTTCCACAAATTGCTTTAAATTTAGAACTACCAGTATGCATAACAAACAATAATATTGATTATAACCATGACGACTTTGCACAAATCCACAGGGCCAACAAAACTGACATATTTCTAGTGGATTTTCAAAGAAGAAAAGTAGGTAAATGATTTGTAGCGAGATTTCAAGAACACTAAATCAATGATGTGAATCTTTTTGTGATGGCCCATTTAATGGCATTTTTCACTAGAGTCTGCCACTAGATGAAGCTGAGCTTTGAGCTTTTTGATGAAAAATTATTTGATTGTACATGAAATCAGCTTAGAAACTATTTAGCTTGCAAGCTAAAAAAGTGTTAGCCTGTCAAAGACAGTTTTTCAAATAATTTGCTTTATGGAACAATATATTAAGAACAAGGTCATATGACACACATAGAATATTTAAAAGATCAATATTATGTGATATTGCCTTATCTAGAAACATCTTAGGGTCAAGGAGCAAAATTGAAAGGTCAAGCTTTTAAGGGCCAAGGAGCAAAATTTAAAGGTCAGCGGCCATTTTCACAAAAATACTTACGATAAACTTGAGGATTTGTCGTAACTTTCAATTCATCATATCTCAGTCAAATAAATCACAATATTCAAACAGTTTTGATTTTCTTTCTCTAACTACTGAAATATCCAAAATATGGCTTAAGATTTAAATATTGAATATGGATTTTTAGAAATATTTATACTTGAAAGTGACGACAAATTCTCAAATTTATCGTAAGTATTTTTGTGAAAATGGCTACAGGGTTTTATGATAAAAAAATACTAGGCTATGGTTTTATGGCAAGGTCCTATGGAGCAATAATTAAAAGTTCAAGGTTATGTGAGATGGCCTGATAGAGCAATATTAAAAGGTCAACGTAATATGGTATTACTTAGCAATATTTGAAGGTGAAGGTAAGAGGACAAGGTTTAGTGGACACTATTTGATGATGAATATTTGTAGAAAGTAAATGCAGATGCTAAATGTTTAGTAGTCAATATAATTTCATATTGTCCTTTTTGAATTCGTTTGTAATCCAGTATGTATGATCAATTCCTGTATGATACATTCTTATTAATGTACATGTATGTTACTTTGTGGAATATTGAGATGGCAAGTTTTGTTTATTGCTTTGTCAATGTTACTAACATTACTTTTATATTTACTCTTATAAAGTACAAAGCAGGAGGTGCATTTGTGCACTGCTTTAATATCTAGTATGGATTAGTGAAGTAGTCAGTGGAATGAAAAGCACTTATTGTAATGTTTTCAAGCTTAAACTACTTTCAACTTAGAAATACTTTCACAATATTTGTTTTCTTTACATGAATAGAAAGCACTTAGAAAAATAGCTCCAATCAAACTTTGTGAAATTTATAGCCATGATTGTATTTTATGGGACACTTTTTTATCCAAACTGTTACATGTTAATTCAGTTTCATGACATGGAGACTTTTGATTTGTTAGATATGGGATATATGTCAAGGTGCATCTACAGTCAGACATTAGTATGGTGACCTTGACCTTCATTTCTTCAATACCATATTTTGTGCAGATTAGGAATGATACATAATCAAACTTTGACCTGAATGTTGTTTGGTTAATCTTTGCATGGTGACCTTGACCTGAAACTTCTGCTATTTATTGAATTATTTTGAATGATCTTGCTTTTAGTTCTATTTCTTAATTTTGAATTTTAAAATGTTTAAAGGTATGATAATACTGCCTGCCATTCAAATGTGCTATCATGAGTCCTGTCATTTAGTTAACATTTTTATCATACAGAGTATTTGTGTGATATTTATGCCTGATTCCAATGTATTTGTTACAAGGATGAAGCACTGGAAGCCGCCCTCAAAGATTATGGACTCTGCTAAAAGTTGGTACGCACTGCTCGTCCTACGATTACTGATACCTACTTTGGTGTCTCTACTCTATCAACCAAATATTCCTGCAATCTTCTCATGTTGTCTATTGTGATGGGTTGTTATGTATGTGGGATTGTAAGGTGACGTACAGCATCTTGTACCTATAGTGACCTTGTAGATGGTAGTAACCAGGGATGTATTGTTTTTGTATCAGTAATCATGTTAGTAATATCATCGTTGATAAATGGCCAAGATATTTTTATAGTCATTTTCATAGTCATGATTGATGCATGCAGTCTACATGTATATGTATATTGAAAATGTATGAAATTTGTTGGCCAATTTCGCTTCTCTAAAGTATGTACAGATATTGGTGCAGCAATCAGGGAAAAACCAATTTCTGAAGGAGTTTTTCTTTTACTTGGTTGACTATCCAAAGAGGCTTATAGTGTTTTGGTCATCAATCCATCAAAATGCTTGCCCACTGAAGTGTCTGTCTGTCTGTCTGTTCAGTTGTCCTTCTGCTATTTTATCATGCATTTTGTCCTTTCAGTGAATAGGTATAGGGTAACATTGTAGGTGATAGGGCTTCCATACTTTTATGTATTCTACTTGTGACAAGACCTTGCTATTGATACCAATGTTTTCAACTGAGTAACCTTGACCATGGAGTTTGGCCCACTTAAAAAATGGCTGATTTTTTATTTGCCATTTGATAGAGCTTTCATATTATGACTTGTGAAAAGACTTTGAATCATTATAAAGAATTTTTTACTATGTGACCTTAATAATGGAATTAGAAAAAAAATTAATCATGGGCATTACTTTTGATTATTAATTGATTGGAGTTCCATGACAATTGTTTAGAGAGGTAGAATCGGCACTTGATTCTATGACAATTGGTGTAATATGTTGGACTCCTATGTAGCGCTGATTATAATAATGTTTTAATATTCTGATTTTGGTGTATATGTTAGTCGGTCAAAAGCTCTACAAAGCTCATGGTGGTTGTTTGAAAATTACATACCTGCTTTAAGCATCTAAATTTATAGATTAACTTATTTCATATTCTCATGAATATTCATGGTGACAAGACCTCTCAATTGTTATCCTAATTTTTGGACTTTACTTGTAAAAGGTTAAGTGAATGAATATTCATATTTTAGATCTGCATTCCTTGTCTTTCTGTTGGTAATCAATTTATTGAATGGTAAGTCATATGGCTCTCATATGTCACGTGTATGTTCCATACGGAATGCATTTCTCTTTTATTCATCCAGGGTCTTCAGTCCTTGTTCAAGGAAAATATTGCTATTTATTGAAAACCCTGCGATTTTAGTGGCTTATATCTGGTTGTAATAGTAATAGTTACATTTGGATAAAGAAACTTTTTAATGCAAATAATATGCACTAAGAAACCAAAATACAGTAAATGAAGTGTAATTTCTCTGTAGTAACTCTGGGGAATTTGCAAGATATAACAAATTTATTGTTTTTAAGATAGAGCATTGTGTAGTATCATTAGACATGTTGATCACTAATTGTAAATGAATCTGTTCTAATGAATGTTTGAGGAAACTTCATGATTTAAATAATCAGTATGAATGCCTGTCTGTCTCATTTCTGTTAGCTACATCTTCAAGTTCAGGAAACTTATGTGCATATTGCATTTGAAATGAGTTTTTATCTGATGAGAGGATAAAGCACATTTATTTTTTTTAAAGATGAGGATTTAAGTTATCAGAAGGTTTACAACGAATATAAATCCTTCACAGTACATGTTAATTGATACAAATATATTTATCACCATGGATAAAAGCCTAAAACTTTATGCTGTTTCAGGGATAGAAATTAACTTTTTCAACCTAGAAGCCAATCGGGTTAGTAGGATTTTATTTCTATGGCCTGACCAGATTTTCACCAGCCCGCATATGAACAAATGACTAAGATAACTAACTAAAAAGTTAATAACATTTAATTTTGTAGTAATTCAATGCAGTTAATTTTGCAGTAACTCATTTCAGTTTGTTCCGACTAAAATCAGGACTGAAAGAAGGATAACTGCTAAAATAAGCGAAGGGTTTTCAAATATTTTTAAAACAAGCCAACTGGGCCACTGCACTGACCCTAGAGGTTTTACTAGCCCAGCCCAAAATTAAGTTTCCAGTGAATCAAATATTGTGATGTAAATGTTGTATATTTCCGTTGTCTTCCTGCATGTGGAATGAGGAAACATTATTTTCTTTTATTTCTAGTTTTGTTGTTGTTTTATTTCTTAACAAACATTCGGTATTGTGCTTTTGTTTTCTTCTTCAGTCACAGCTTCACTCCTTCTTTCTTGCAAATATTTTATGAAAAATTAGATTTTTTATCCTATGGAAATTTATTATAATACATTTCATTTCAGCATAAATTATGTGTAGGAAGTAATTTTTGAAATATGAAGTGAAGAAGAGGTTTTGAATAATATTTCCTCATTTTTCACTGTAGGAAGAAACTCCTCAAGGGTTCTTTGAGGACCATGGCCTTGGATAGAAGGACTGCATGTGCATGTTACCAAGGAAACAGATTTGACCTTGACATTTCAATTCTGGTAGAAGAAATTAATTGTACAAAACTAACATTCCTTCTTTTTATTCCCAAGAATTAGTTATTAACAAGATTTACTGTAGATACTTTATATTCTCACTAAATTCAATAGAAAGGTGATTTTATGGAATATATTGCATGAACAAAGTATTTAAGGTGCTTTTTAAATTCATTACAGACAAAGAATTTACATGATTTGTATATCTATATACATGAATGTGCGTCTTACTAGATTGGACACATATCTGTACATCATGAATGTCTGTCACAAATATTATTGACAACTTGAGACTATAGCATCATTTTTATAATGGAATATTGTTGACCATGACCTAAAGATTTGGATTGACCTTTACCTTGGCCAAGGATAGAGGTCAAGTTAGGTTGAGTGTAATGGGGAACGTATGTTGTTATTAAGCATTGTGGTTCTTAGTATGGTAATTGTGATAAAATATATATTAATTATTACAATCATTGTGCCTGAAATCCAGTTTTGAATCTTTTGTCTGAGAAGTTTTCTTACAGTCTCAATTTTGCATCATTAGGATAAATGTAGCTGTACTACAATGCTATGTTTATCTTACTTTACAGACAGACAGACAGACACCTGATATATTCAGTATATGTATAAAGTTTTGTCATCTTGCGGTACATTTTGTATATGAATTTTGTAATTGTCTTCAATCGTTTGGTTGCAATAACAATCATTGTTTGTTATCAGCTATAAACATGATAAACATATAGCTTGGTTGTCATAATTTTATTGTAGGAGAGAAAAGATTAAGTTGTCCTCATGTCCTTTGGAAAGTAGGATAAGTAATGTCCCTAATTCACATCCTCATATCGATAAAATAACCTACACTCTTATCAACATATCGGTATTATACCAAATCATATCTGTATCATGTTGACATCTGTGTTTTTGTGTCTCCTGCAAAGCATAGTGACACTTAGGGATCACTTTGCCCGTTGTCCGTCTGTCTGTCACATTTGGATGTCACACCCTATATAAAAGTGATTCCTAAGTGTTGCTATGTTTTGCAGGCGACACATGCACTCCTTGGAATGATTTTCTAATCTAAAGGAAGCAGTTGAACATATTATAAAACAAACATTATAAAGTTTCTTCTAAATAAGTGTTTAATGACGAAACTCCATATTGATAGTCTGGCATTACATCTTCACAAGATTGTCATTATCTTGCTTTCTGTCTACAACTACCCTTGAACAATTTTTAGCCGAGTTGCAAAACTCTTTCACACATATTGAAGAAAAACATAAAAATTGAAAGAAAAAAAGTGTATTTGCTGTTTGTAGCTTTACACCGACTCATTATATCAGGTGTCTATAATTAGTTTTTCAATTTCAAAGACAATTCATTTTATTAAGTGCCTAAAGTATATATAAACATAAGTGGTAGCCCTTTTAATTTTGCACATTGTGGTGCCAATTTGACCTTTGACATTTTACATCACTTAAGTTAAAAATTTTCTTTGCTTTGCAATCATAATTCCTTCAAAGTATAAATATACAAGTTGAATGGCATTATAATTTTTTGCAAGATAGTCCCATTTTCAGTATTTCCATACATGATTGTAATATATCAGAAACATAGTTAGTTTTATCTTGTAATCATGCATTGATCAAAGATTCCTTTCTGTCTTTATTGTCAAAGTGTATGTGCTCTACAGATTTAAGTAAACTTATAACTATATTTTAGGAAAAGCATTCAAAAATCGGTAAACTGACATTTTAGAGTAAGTCTTGAATTGGAGAATATGTGCAATTTTCTATTACAAACAAGACATTTAGTTTTGATCTAGCTTTAATAGGAAAATGTAACTTAATATGTGATGAATCGTGTGGTTATGTGCCATTGAACAGATGTGATTTTTTCACCATATGTGGTTACTTATAAATGTATTGCATATTAAGTTATATTACACCTTTCCTAACAAGACAATATGGGAAGATGCTCATGTATTTTTACCTCATTGTTATAGAGATGCATAATTCATCAATACATATTCATTAATTTTGTTCATTTATGAAGTGAAGAAGTGCTATGTTAATATATAAGTTTTAGAGGTTTTGAATTGAGTTATTGAGGGTTTCAGCACTGTTTGTGGTAAATGTGGTAAATATGTGTGCAGTTAGTAATTTAACTACTAGTATTGTAAGACTTTACATGGTGACTTGGTCCATGAGAAATGTTCTGAATTATTCATATTTTCTTATTTTTTTTTTCAACATTAGACAAACATAATATCATTGTACGTTTTTACGCTGTGTAAATTATAAGCAGATCAAGAGATATTCCTTAGAAATTTAATTCAAAATTTCTATTTCAAAGTGAAAATTGGGGGAGGGATATATTCTCAGCTGGATTGATATTCAAACTGATATTTAAGGAAAGAAATTAACAATTGATGAAGACAATATAAAATGTAACTCTGTATGAATTGAAAATGTTTTGGAGATTGCAGTAATGAGCATTCGTAACAATTTTTATCTTTCATTGTTTCTAAAGTGAGTAATCATGACACAATTTATGTTTTTTGATATCAATATTATTACATTTACTATGTGACTTTGTACATGTATTACATGACGTTTACTATTGCATTATGACAGATACTTTGGTAATGTTTTACATTTATTTGCCATAGTCCTTCATCAAGCTTTAGATATTATTAAACATTGGCATAATCATCAAATAAATGGCTGCCTGATAGCATAGATGTTGATACTTTTAATTTGTTATTCCACTGAAAAAGTAAGTGTCAAACTCAGTTTCTAAAGAGCAGATTTCTGGAGAAAATTTTCATGTGTTGTTGCACCTGACATACATGTTTTAGATTATGAATCCTCATAAGTGGTTCTTAAAGACAATTTGATTTAAATTGAAGTGTTAAATTTGTAAGTTTCAATGTCTTTTAAGCCAACAGTGAACAGGTACAAACCTGTTTGGTCTATTTAAAAGCAAAATTACACGTGAATGATAAAAAATGTGGCCTAAAATCCTTAAGGGGTGGTTCAAGAGTGTTTGCTTGATGCAAAAAAATGTGGCATAAAATCATTAAGGGGTGGTTCAGGAGTGTTTGCTTGATACAAAAAATGTGGCCTACAATCATTAAGGGGTGGTTCAAGAGTGTTTACTTGATACAAAAAATGTGGCCTACAATCATTAAGGGGTGGTTCAAGAGTGTTTACTTGAAACAAAAAATATGGCCTACAATCATTAAGGGGTGGCTATAGAGTGTTTACTTGATACAAAAAATGTGGCCTATAATCATTAAGGGTGGATCAAGAGTGTTTTCTTGATACAAAAATGTGGCCTACAATCATTAAGGGGTGGTTCAAGAGTGTTTGCTTGATACAAAAATGTGGCCTACAATCATTAAGGGGTGGTTCAAGAGTTTTGCTTGATACAAAAAATGTGGCCTACAATCGTTAAGGGGTGGTTCAGGAGTGTTTGCTTGATACAAAAAATGTGGCCTACAATCGTTAAGGGGTGGTTCAGGAGTGTTTGCTTGATACAAAAAATGTTGCCTAACATCATTAAGGGGTGGTTCAGGAGTGTTTGCTTGATACAATAAATGTGGCCTACAATCATTAAGGAGTTGTTCAAGAGTTTTAACTTGATGCAAAAAATATGGCCAAAAACCATTAAGGGGTGGTTCAAGAGTGTTTGCTTGATACAAAAAATGTGGCCTACAATCATTAAGGGGTGGTTCAGGAGTGTTTACTTGATACAAAAAATGTGGCCTATAATCATTAAGGGGTGGTTCAAGAGTGTTTACTTGATTAAAAAAAATGTGGCCTACAATCATTAAGGGGTGGTTCAAGAGTGTTTGCTTGATACAAAAAATATGGCCTACAAGCGTTAAGGGGTGGTTCAGGAGTGTTTGCTTGATACAAAAAATGTGGCCTAACATCATTAAGGGGTGGTTCAGCAGTGTTTGCTTGATACAATAAATGTGGCCTACAATCGTTAAGGAGTTGTTCAAGAGTGTTTACTTGATACAAAAAATATGGCCAAAAACCATTAAGGGGTGGCTCAAGAGTGTTTGCTTGATACAAAAAATGTGGCCTACAATCATTAAGGGGTGGTTCAGGAGTGTTTGCTTGATACAAAAAATGTGGCCTACAATCATTAAGGGGTGGTTCAAGAGTGTTTACTTGATACAAAAAATATGGCCTACAATCATTAAGGGGTGGCTCAAGAGTGTTTACTTGATACAAAAATGTGGCCTATAATCATTAAGGGGTGGTTCAAGAGTGTTTACTTGATACAAAAACTGGCCTACAATCCTTAAGGGGTGGTTCAAGAGTGTTTGCTTGATAGAAAAAATGAGGCCTACAATCATTAAGGGGTGGTTCAAGAGTGTTTACTTGATACAAAAATGTGGCCTACAATCATTAAGGGGTGGCTCAAGAGTGTTTACTTGATTCATTGTTTGGACTGTCAGGGATTGTCAAGTATGTTACACAACTCGAATGGGAGTCAAGGTTAAGTATGCAAAAAAGATATACAGGTATCTGATGGGAACACATTCAACAGGTGACATACCATCTCATCAACAATGTAACATGGTTTGTAAGGGTCATGAAAGATTAAGTTGTATTTGACCTTGGTCTTGTAAAGTCACGAATAGTCTCAACTCTGCTAACGGACAAAAATGTGACTACTAATCATGAATGTTTTTAAAAATAATGAATCTCAATCTATGGTCCTTCACACCAAAGTGATTCAGCCAGAATAATGTAGCGGTGCCTTCTTTAATTTCTAGATTTCTTCAAAAGACTTGCGAAGTCATCACAAAGTCCTCTTGTTTGATAACTAAAGTTGTACAAACCATGTTGTTTATGTATTAAAAAATAAACTCATAAAATGTGACATGCACGTAATTCGTATTTGCCACATAGAACCTTGAAGAAACAACTACATGTAGGTCAAAATGCTTTGCGACCTATTTTTAGATTCAATCTTTTGTAATTTTTCCTCAATCTGACATATTTCATATGAATAATTTGTTTAAAACGATTTGCATCAACATTTTACTTTGAAACATGAATTAGGAATAATTCCGAGCAAAACCTCTCATACCGAAAAGGGATTTGGCAAAAATTACGTTCTCATTACTCGAGTTTAGATTTCAAATTAAGTTGAAGCCAAGTGTAGCCTTACTATAAGTCTTACATCAACCAAACTTGCATGGATGATGCATCTGAGGATACTTACAACAATGCATGGTACGGAGGCTGCATCTGACCTACATTTCGCGCTTGAGTGAGCAGGTTTGGTAAAATGGTACAGGTCCTTCCCGTCTTACTACAAGTCCTACATCAACCAAACTTGCATGGATGATGCATCTGAGGATGCTTACTACAATGCATGGTACGGAGGCTGCATCTGACCTACATTTCATGCTTGAGTGAGCAGGTTAAGTAAAATGGGACAGGTCCATTCCCTCCTTACTATAAGTCCTACATCAACCAAACTTGCATGGATGATGTATCTGAGGATGCTTTCTGCAATGCATGGTACGGAGGCTGCATCTGACCCACATTTTACGCTTTAGTGAGCAAGTTAGGCAAAATGGGACAGGTCCATTCCTGCCTTACTATAAGTCTGTCACCAACCAAACTTGCATGGATGATGTATTTAGGGATGCTTACTACAATGCATGGTTCGGAGGCTGCATCTGACCCACATTTTACACTTGAGTGAGCAGGTTAGGAAAAATGGGACAGGTTCATTCCTGCCTTACAATAACTCCTACATCAACCAAACTTGCATGGATGATGTATTTGAGGATGCTTTCTACAATGCATGGTACGGAGGCTGCATCTGACCCACATTTCATGCTTGAGTGAGCAGGTTAGGTAAATGGGACAGGTCCATTCCCGCCTTACTATTGGTTCTTCATCAACCACATTTGTATGGATGATGCATCTAAGGATGCTTACAACAATGCATGGTATGGAGGCTGCATCTGACCTATATTTCACGCTTGATTGACCAATGTATGGTAAAATTAGAATCTTCATTTCCAGATTTCTTTGAATTTTTTAATCAACCAAACTTATTTCGATTATGCATTTGGAAATGCTTTGTGCAATGTAGGTACAGATGCTGGTCATGGGACAATGATGCCGTCGAGGTGAGCACTGTCATCTCTGATGGCCTTATGTTTAAACGGTGGGAGCTACAAGTATAAATATACATACACTACATAGGCGAATTAAAAAATTAAAAAAAAATCCGCATATATTTATTTGTAACTCACTAATTATTCACATTTAGACTAATTTCATACATATAGATCTTATGAATTATTCATGAATTGCAAATAGTAGAATTTCTGTTGGTATTTGAACATGGCTACCAGTAAAAACTCAAGATCGACGAGACCTCGCATTGTACAATGTATGTGTGTTTTTTTTAGCTCGCCGGGACGAATGTCCGGAGAGCTATTGTCATACCCCCGGTGTCGGCGTCTGCGTTGGCGTTGGCGTTGGCGTGCGCGTGCACAAAAACTTTAACCTTGCTTATAACTTTTAAACCATATTTCACATGTGCATTCCTTGTGACAAGACCTTTCCATGGATACCAAAATTTTTGACCTTGTGACCTTGACCTTGGAGATTGACCTACTTTTGAAAAACTTTAACCTTGGCCATATTTTTTGAATGGTAAGTGATAGGGCTTTGATATTTCACATGTGTATTCCTTATGACAAGACGTTTCCATGGATACCAAAATTTTTGACCTTGTGACCTTGACCTTGGAGATTGACCTACTTTTGAAAAACTTTAACCTTGGCCATATTTTTTGAATGGTAAGTGATAGGGCTTTGATATTTTATATGTGTATTCCTTGTGACAAGACGTTTCCATGGATACCAAAATTTTTGACCTTGTGACCTTGACCTTGGAGATGATTGACCTACTTTTGAAAAACTTTAACCTTGGCCATATTTTTTGATTGGTAAGTGATAGGGCTTTGATATTTCACATGTGCATTCCTTGTGATAAGACCTTTCATGCCGTACCATAAATTTTGACCTAGTGACCTTGACCTTGAAATTTTACCTACTTTTCAAAAACTTTAACTTGGGCCATATTTTTTTGAATGGTAAGTGATAGGGCTTTGATATTTCACATGTGCATTCCTTGTGATAAGACCTTTCATGCCGTACCATAAATTTTGACCTAGTGACCTTGACCTTGAAATTTTACCTACTTTTCAAAAACTTTAACTTGTTAATCAGAGGAGTTATTTATTGTTGTTGTTGCAATTTACATATGGTTGCCACCGGCGAGCTATGTTGTCATTCTGACAAGTCTGGTTAAACTTTATTATTCAAATCAAAGGACGTTTGTA
The DNA here is from genome assembly GCA_028142955.1 of Pinctada fucata. Classification (NCBI taxonomy): domain Eukaryota; kingdom Metazoa; phylum Mollusca; class Bivalvia; order Pterioida; family Pteriidae; genus Pinctada; species Pinctada fucata. The sequence continues at coordinate 66,923,589 of AP027105.1, read as the reverse complement.
TTAATAAGAATATTATAAAAAGTTTGAGGCATGGTTGAATGCTATCCGAAACACGTGTCTTGTGCAGAAAAGATTGGTTTGAAATTTTCTTCATGAAGGTATTCCGTATTATTATTACAAAAACCTATTTCTTGTTGTAGTGCGGAGCAGTTAAAATCGTTCCCCTTGACTTGATGTTTAGAAGTGTATTAATTACTTCTTTCCAGCTCTGTCGCCTGAAGAAGCTTTGTTTGGCATTATATCGATTTGACATCATAGATATTATTTTGCTATTTCGAAAACTTGTCATTCCATTCAAAACTAACATAGAAATTAAAGGAGGTTAACATCTTAGCACCATCCCTCCAATGCTATTTTGAACATAAATTTTATTTGGATATGCTACTGAATCGACCCTACAGGAAATTTGGAGCCGAAATTTGGAGCCGCGCACTCTCTGTAAAGTGAAGTTACAAATCGAAATTCAAAAATAAAGAGGGCGCTACTGAAATGAATTTTGATGGCTCCGCTGGAAGCATCACTGATGAGAATTTAATATTCGAAACACGTGCCTAGTGCATGAAAAATTGGTTTGAAATTTCCTTGATGAAGGTATTGAGTTGGAACACTTCCGTATTATAAGTTCCTCGCACAAAGTTCAGAGTCATCTTAGGAAAGCATTTCTGTAGCTGTTTACGTAAAGATATCCAATATGGCCGATAAGATTTTGTGCATTCTCTATGTTTTGGACAGAAGATCAGCACTCTTCCCTTCAAACGCCAGAGCGCTACTTATTTAGAGGAGAGCGAAATTCATGGATGGATATTACAGTGTTCTTAAAGAACATATATACATTTACCTTATTTGTTTTGTAGGAATCTGAGGAACCTAAAGGTTTCCTGGAGGAGATGGGCTTCACCTCTCCTAGCTGATACGTCATCATGTGTGACGTCACCGGGCAGCAAACCAGGGTTGTGACTGTCGCCATTGTGTACATGTATGCTATACTTACCGAATATCAACACAGAATGTATATAAACAATAAGCAGGTGCTGTGAGTGATACCTAAAATGGTATCTCTTCTTTATAAGCATTTATATCAACGAAAGATCTATATATCATTCCATTTTTTATAAAAGTAAGAATAATTTTATTATACTGCTAACTGAAAATCAAATGTGATTCTTTCTATATGTAAATAAACATAGATTAAAAATATTCTTGATTGTTCTCACATATTGTTACATATGTAAAGGAATAAACGATATATTTACAAATCATATTATTTGCTTGTCATATTTTACTTAAATGCAAATCCATGGATAAAATTTCAAAAGGTTGAAAATTGTTTTATTCAAAAGTTATGGGTCTTTTGTACAAAATGTATGTAAAACAAGTAAAAATATGTAGGTTTCGACATCATGACTTCATTGAATTTTGCTGCCTGTGGATTTAGCAAAGCGTTCTGCTGTAAAGTTGTCATATTGTCCTCAAGTTATTTTCAACCATAAGTTGGCCTGGATATCATTCCTTGTCTTTCTTAATTCATTTGGAAGGAAATCTATTGACTTTATTAACACCATGCCTGCAGCATAGTTTTTTGCACAGATAGTTTATGACAGCTAGCGCCACCTGTAGAAGTTCCATGACACTGACCAGGGAGGCCCCTATAAACAGCCCCAATGTACCTCCTATATCTGCTATAAACCGGTATATCTGTAAACAAAGTAATGTTTGAGAATGAGAAATACTTCATAACAACAGTCCGAGAAAGAGAGGCTTGATACGAAGTAAACATTGATCATGTCATAAGCGGAAAGTTTGTACAATAAAATGTAATTCTGATAAGTCGCTCAATCATAGTCACAGAATCAGTCAGTTTGACATCTTATTGCTTATAATGCTAAATGTTAGAGAGGTTGTGAAAAAGCATAGCATGATACTTACACTGTAAAGGGGTTCCTCTGTGATGAGCTGATAGTTTAAATCCTCGTAGTAGATGACGATACGAAGGAAATTATCTATGGTGCTAAAAGAAAAAAATATGTAAGGTTGATAGACATATCATTTCATAACTTCTAATCTAGATCATCAATATCACGCTCTTCTGATTCATATGATTCATTTCTATTAAAATGATTTCAGACCATAAGGAATCAGTGGCGGATCCAGCTTTTGAGTAAGAGGGAGCGTAAAAAATAGCGAGGGGTCTGGGGCTAGCGAAATATGAAAGCTCTATAACCTTCCATTCAAAAGTTATGCCCAATGTTAAAGTTTTCGGACAAACAGACGGACAGGCCAAAAACTATATGCCCTCGAATCTTTGATTCCGGGGGCATAAAAATCCTCTGCTTAGACCCTTCCTTCCCTAGAATTATTATGCCCAAAAATGTGCCAAAAGACGTAGCAGGATGGATGGGGTATGATGCTACAGGACTCACGTTTTAGAAATTTCAAGTCATTTTGATAACATTTTCGAATGCATGAAGAGACGATCAAGCGAAGTTAATCAAAGTTGGCTACATGTACCCTCGGGAACTCCTGGTCCACCAGCAGTGACACTCACTAAGTGGTACACATGTTAAACGTCTTTAAATTCAATAGCATCATTTAAGAACAGATTAAATTTCAGCATGGACCAGACATGCACGTTTCGGGTACTAAACCCTCGTCAGTGATCCTAAATCTAAACAATGTAATATGACCAAAGAGTGTAAGAAGTATTATGCCCAAAAATGTACCAAAAGACGTAGCAGGATGGGTGGGATATGTTGCTACAGGACCCACGATTTAGAAATTTCAAGAAATTTTTATAACGGAAATTTTCGACTGCGTTAAGAGACGATCAACCGAAGCTGATCAAAGATCTCCGTTGCGACCGAAGAACTTCCATCCGTCGTGTTATATAACCTTGAACGAGTAGCTTACTTGTAAGCCTTCTGGCTCTAAAGATTAAATCTTCATATTTGGAAGATGCCCTGATGTATTGAATTAGCCGAGAAACAAAAACGCCATAAGCAGGAGAATACGGAATGTTGCTACTCATAGAAGTGAATAATAAACATCAAAGAATTACCTAACAGTTATTCAGTCTCGAAGTCCAGAAGGCAAGGCCAAATCGTGAGAATTTCCATCGGAACGGTTCGAACCCCGGAATGCACAACATTCCTAAATGAGACCAGGTGCCCGGGGAGAGTCAGCGTCTCCTGATTGCATGCAACACCCGTCGCAACAGCTCCATGGAAACCTGTCAAATTCGGTGATTGTCTCGATGTACATTTTGATGTACAGATCAGGTAAGTATGTCTTGTTTGGTGATGACGACAGCCATTCAATTACAGTGTAAAATGTCACTGATCATTCTGTTAAGGGGGATCTGATATGCTTTTATTATATCCCCGTATCGACCGAAGAACTTCCTCAATGATGATTTCAGCCGTTGTGTGATACCGTATAACCCTGAACAAGTAGCTCACTAACAAACTGTCTGGCTCTAATGATGATATTTATTGAATTTGAAGACGTTTAACATTTGTACCACTTTTGAGTGTCACTGCTGGTGGACCAGGAGTCCCCGAGGGCACATGTAGCCAAGTTTCTTCAACGCATTCGAAAATTTCTGCATCAAAATTACTTGAAATTTCTAAAACGTGGGTCCTGTAGCATCATATCCCACCAATTCTGCAACGTCTTTTGGTACATTTTGGACATAACTTTCTCAACATTTGGTCATATTACATTGTTTAGATTGAGGATCACTGACGAAGGTTTAGTACCCGAAACGTGCATGTCTGGTCCATGCTGAAATTTAATCTGTTCTTAAATGATGCTATTGAATTTAAAGACGTTTAACATGTGTACCACTTGGTGAGTGTCACTGCTGGTGGACCAGGAGTCCCCGAGGGCACATGTAGCCAAGTTCGATCAACTTCGGTTGATCGTTTCTTCAACGCATTCGAAAATTTCTGCATCAAAATTACTTGAAATTTCTAAAACGTGGGTCCTGTAGCATCATATCCCACCAATTCTGCTACGTCTTTTGGTACATTTTGGACATAACTTTCTCAACATTTGGTCATATTACATTGTTTAGATTGAGGATCACTGACGAAGGTTTAGTACCCTAAACGTGCATGTCTGGTCCATGCTGCAAATTTTATCTGTTCTTAAATGATGCTATTGAAACATTTTCATATTTGGAACATGCCCTGGCGTACCGTATCGGATGAGAAACAAAAACGCCATAAGCAGGAGAAGACGGAATGTTGCTATTCATGAAAGGAAAGTTAGTTATGTGGAAACTGAAATTGTCACGTTTGTCATACAGTAAAGAATTTGATGTTCTTCGATATTTTTATATAATTATGATAATATTATTCACAGCACACAAAAGGTACAAGCGACTACGACACTAAAACGGGTTTAATCCCAGCGGAAGGGATATTACATCCCTTAATACGACTGGATACACGAATATGTACTTATTTCCAGATGGAACAAGGGACAGTACGTCCCTTATTCTGTCTGGACACAAGTACATAACATACACACTCTCATGCTAGTCAGAATCTGCAATGTACTGAATCTCGAAAGGCTATTACTAGTACATAAGTAGGTAATATTCTCAATCAATTAACCAATATATAATATTTTCATGGTATTGCCCTGTTTAATCATGCTATTCAGTTTTCAATCTCTTCTGTTCTGAGAAAAAAACCACCTACTGATCCCATCCTGGGTAGCTGGTATACATAGAATTAGTAGCCCGGTATGCCAAACAATCTTCCGTGGCGTAGCTTAAGTTCTTCAGGCAATAGCTATCCATCAGTTTACCTGACTGCAAAAGGATTTAAGAATAGCTTGTTATTCTATGAATTGTTATGAAATAAAGATAGATGAACATTTTAGTGGAAATTCTGTGAAGTTTGTGAGAATCTTAGTTGGTATTATTGGAGATGGCAAATTTTCGAATTTTATTTGTACAATAGATTTGTCCAGTGGTCAGAATTAGCAAATTCTCATGACGTAATGGCTGCTCGGACTCCTCGGGTGATTACATATACATGGGCTCGCTACAGCCGGCAGAGCACGGACTGTATTATGCATGCCCTTTTTTTTATATCCATTTACATATTCATCTGTGCTTCTGGGGCCTCTACGTTTCGCGGTCTTGTTTTTGTGAGGTCATCTTACAGTGAGGAGGTTGTTTTACACCACAACTGTACGTTCTTCGATACCTCAGGAAAATTGGAGAAGTGAGAGGGTTGTGAGCAAGTAATCAAGGATAACCACACCATTTGCTACTTGCGTGACAAATGGCCGTCCAAAGTCGGCACCGGTTGCCCATTTGTCTCGTCGGTTTATGTGTAGTCTTTTGTGTTTGATGTTTACATGTCGTGTGTCTCTTTTCTGTCTCGTGCTGTACTCGTCTTTTGTGTTTTTGCATCGGGTGTTTTGGTGTTTAGCTGTTGATGCTGCAACGGGGTCTTGTTGGAGATCTCCTCCCTACTTTTACATCTATAGTGAATAAATGTCTGATCGCAGAGCGATATTTTTAAAAGTCCCCTACCGGCATTAATCTATTTCCTGAAACTCTGCATAGAACGCTTCAATTGATTATCAATTATGATTATGAATTCAACTTGACTTGTACTTACAAAAGGCATGCCAACATATCAAGGTGCTTCAAGACGGTGCGATCAGATATGACGTCACAATGGAATATTTTGTCAAATTATGTGATATCGGGTGTCTGTGTGTATAAAATCAAGGTAAGAACGGTCATATCTTTTATCTGGAAATGGACTATTAAAGCAAAACTCGAACTTGATCTGTATCTCTTTTAAGATGTAATCACATACCAAAAATCACTTCATGATCTGGTACAACAGCGAAAAATAAATGCTGGAAAAGTGAAAAATTCATGAAATGAAGTCCAAGGGTCATAACTCTTGTAAAGATAGGTCAATCAAAAGCAAACTAAAACTTGATCTGTATCACACTAAGTTAAACTCACGTACCAAAGATCAGTTCATTATCTGCAACATCAGCGAAAAAACCCCCAAAATAACCCCCCGGAAAACTGTAAAATTCATGAAATATGCTGAGTCCAAGGGCCATAATTCTTGTAAAAATTGAGCAATCACAATCAAACTCAAACTTGATCTTAATCACACTAAGATTAATTCACATATCAAAAATCAGTTCATCACAACAGCGAAAATAAGTTCTGTAAAATGAAAAAATTCATGAAATTTGCCTAGTCCAGGTCATAACTTTTGTAAAAATGGGTCAATCACAACCAATGTCGAACTAGATCTGTATCACACTAGGATGTACTCACTTCATAATCTGATGCAACAGCGAAAAAAGTCTGGAAAACTGAAAATTCATGAAATTTGCTAAGGCCAAGAGCCATAACTCTCGTAAAAAATAGGTCAATCGCAACCAAACTCGAACTTGTTCTGTATCACACTAAGATGTACTCGCATACCAAAAATCAGTTCATTATCTGTAACAACAGCGAAAAAGTCCAGAAAACTTAAATTGTGACAAACGGACGGACGGACATACAAACGGGGTAGAAATGAGCCGGTAGGGGACTAATAAATATGCAATTACATGTAAGCAATACAACCCATTGAATGATTTTCAAAACAAAACTGGCCGGGTAGGTCCATGAGAGTTTCCTATTTTATGATGGAGGATGAAATATATACGAACTGTAGAATCTTTGTTAGGCCATTTTCTCCCCGATACTGTGTAACGGTACTGGATTTCTCTAAAAAAGAGAAACATGTGTATGGTATATAATAGCATTATTGAATTGTACATAGCGATATATGTTTGCCTTTGTAATAGTATAAAAAACAAGAGGGCCACGATTGCTCATCTGAAAACTTCGTTCACTAAGAATACCAAACATAAAGAAGTTTGTTAAAGGAAAAACTTGACTTCGGAGTGGAACCAATAATAACAACACCTTTTAAGACATCTCTTTAGGTCATCCTGATGTTTTCGGTTTGTCGATATGTAGTTCGGTTCTGAAAACGTAAAAAAAAACGCGTCAAAAATTTGACTTCGAAGTGGAACCAAAAATAACAACACTTCTTAAGACATCTCTCTAGATCATCCTGATGCTTTCGGTTTGTCGATACATGCTTCGGTTCTGAAGAAGAAGTTTGTCAAAGGAGGGTACCCCCATGTCCCACTTCTGCCTTTGGTGGCGCTACCTGTTGACGGATCTAGACTACAAACAACAACACTTGTAGAGGATAAGAGTACCTCATACCTACCTGTTATTAAAATCTGAAATTTGGTTATGGAAAAGAAGCTGAAAATGTATTTAAATCACCCCCTTCCTTTTTACATAAGAAACATGTAAATGCATAAAATACATATCAAAGCATTAAGAAACTTAAATATGATAAATATGCAGGAAATGAGTGTGTAAAATCATACACTTATTGAGTTATCTTAAGAAATGTGCATATTTGCAATTGACTAAGTCCGAAAAGACGTCAAAAACGCGTCAAAAATTTGACGTCGGAGTGGAACAAAAAATAACAACACATCTTAAGACATCTCTCTAGATCATCCTGATGCTTTCGATTTGTCGATGCGTGCCTCTGTTCTGAAGAAGTTTGTCAAAGGAAGGTACCCCCGTGACCTTCTTTTGCCTGTGGTGGCGCCATCTGCTGACGGATCCGGATGAAGAACAACAACGCTTGTAGTGGACCATAAGTACTTAATACCTTCCAAGTTTCATCAAAGAAAAGGGTTGGATCTCCAGCATGATCACCCTGCACTCACCCAGCGAAACAAACCCACAAGAAAGTGATACGCAAATGGCACCAGACAAAACTACAAACCACAAAAAAGACACGGCAATATTCACTTGAACATCATATAAGACAATCGAAACTGACGTACAGAAACATCAAACATTAATGACAACACATAAAATGCAGGAGATCAATGTGCACCCGGCGCCAACTTTGGACGGTCATCTGCTTTTAGCGAATGGAGTGGTTAGCCGGATTACGTGCGCACAACCCTCCCACTTATCCGGAAACACAGATCTCCATATACGCACAGAAGTTGTATAAAAATAACACTTCTCACTGCAAGGTGACGTCACAAACAAGACAGTTAAACGCAGCGGCCACTTGTAGCACAAATTCTTTGTAAATGGATCTAAAAGATTATCTGGCATGCGTATAACAGTCTGTACTCTGCTGGCTGAAGCGAGCTCAAGATCAATCACCCGATAATCTGACCAACGTTCAGATAAGACAGAGAATCATGACCAAGTCTTCTCGGACGAGATTTAAACAAGGCCCGTCATGGAGTCCCGTCATCACGGTTGACCAGTGTGCAACGTTGGGAACGACACTGGTACAAAACAGTAGATTTGTACAGTACCATGTCCAGTGTTCTTTTGATGACATTGGGATCATATCCTCGGTAAAGCATTCGACCGATGAAATTTGATCTGCCTTTGATCCTTCTAATTTTGTTTACTAGGTCACCGTAAAATGAAGGAAATTAAATCCCCGATGCTGGAGTTGTCCAAAATAATGCTTGAAAGAAGTCCAGAATAGTGATTGTAAAAATTCCAGAAAGATTTTACAAGTTTATGCTATCTAAATCCTTCACTGATAAGTTTCTTTGTAATTTGTTTATTTTTATCATGGAAGTCCGAAACACGGAAGTAAGCTCTAGCGTATCTGATGAGCTGAGAAATGTAAATGCCGTATGATGGCAATCATGGAACATCGCCATCACACTAACTATGTTGAAGCCAAAGTCTTCTCTTTTGTCGTACATCTTTGTCTGAATTTCTCCGTTATTGATTTTGATATAAAGATCCAAAAATGGTGTAGCTTTATCATCTGTGTTTGCTTTATTCAATGTAAACTGGGTTGGATAAAAATTTTTGTAATGGTCAAAAGGTGGATTATCAATATTCAAAATATCATCAAGATACCTTCCAAGTCATCAAATTGCTTGAGGTTTTGCAGATCTTACATGAATTCTTTTTCTTATAAGTATAAAAACAAATCTGCAACCAGAGGCGCACAATTAGTACCCATAGGAATTCCAATAACTTGCCAGTATAGAGTGTCACCAAATCTTACAAAAATGTTGTCTAAGAGAAAGGACAAGGCTTTGCACAACTCAGATCGAGTCCATGATTTGTATGATTTATATTCTACTGAAGAAAAGAATACTTTTGTGTCAGAAGTACATATTGATGTTCATCCTCTCGATCAAAACAACATTCAAAATCCCTTCAGCCTTTCTGGAGAAGAAGTCGAAACTGATGAAAAGTTTACGACGGACGGATGCCGGACAGCACGCTATGACAACAGTTCACTTGAGCTTTGCTCAGGTGAGCTAAAAGCGAATAATATAATTGAAAACTGTCTATTACCTGCAAGGATTTGGACAGTTACATTTGAGCTGCTCTTTTGAATATCGCTCTGTGATGTCATATTCACACAAAAGATCTGAATAACAAAAGCATTATACAATATTAAAACATGACATTATTATCTCGAAATTCAAATCTCATCGGGGAAATAAGTCGGGGGAGATGGTTAAAAAATCAAATCGTAAACATTTATGTTCGTGCTGGGAATATCAAGTAAATGAAATCGTGAACATTTTCGACCTGCTATGAAATATGTAATAAGAGATTACCAATTTATCAGAAAAACACACCCTAAACATTTTTAAACACGCTGAAGTGAAGCACATTAAGTGAGTATCTTTTATTTCCAGTGCTATACATGTATATAGCACGATTTGGAGTTAATCAGCTGGATAAATTATCCCACCATATTTCAAAAGCTACACACCAACAGTTGCATCTAAAATTTACAATTACAAACAATTCCTTCAGTGTATTGATTTAGTAATCCCTCACGACATCCACTTCCTTGCGAATGTTCTTCATCGGATTTCAACTACTCTCCTTGTAGACACGTTGTTACTGGTGACCTTAGTTTAGTCAATAACGACAAGTTGAGAGAAATGTTAAAAAGGGGTCCCAAATACAGAGAAAGCATGTCCTTTACATGGAACCAAAATTTCAAAATTATCATGGACTCTTGTAAAGAATATTCAAGACGTTGGGCAAAGAAAGAGGATGTACAGCTCGACACCCTTTCCGAATTGATAAAATCCTCCAGAGGGTTAATTTTATTTAGAATTTACCAATAAAGTCAACTGTGAACTCCAGATTCGAGTTTATCTTTAAAGACCCTGATGTTAACACAGAGCTTACCAACCTCCAAGAACATTATGTCATCACACCAGCAGACAAAGCCTCAAATAATTACACATTTACTTGCAAATAGTACTATTTCGACAGTCTAGTTAAAGAGTTGGGTTTAAATTCGACACATGTACACACCAATAAACCTTTCTGCCTCTGAAATAATAGATAGTCACAAATCAGCTCTTTCTTCCTTTGGCATAGACACTTGCAATTTAGATTTACCATACTTATACTGCATACCTAAAATGCATAAGAATCCGTACACAAAACGTTTCATCGCTGGTTCCTCAAAATGATCTACCAAATCTGTATCGATCTTACTCACCAAAGTTTTATTTGAAATCAAATCTAGGCTTCAAAAATATTGTTCGACAGAATATTCTCGCAGCGGTATCAACCAGATGTGCATTTTAAAGAATTCGAAGGAACTTTTAGAGCATCTGAAATCCACTCATTTTAGTAGAATCGATTCGATCAAAGCCTTTGATTTTTCGACACTTACACTAAAATCCCACATTCTAAATTGAAAGAAAGACTCGCAAAGATTATAAGTAATGCGTTTACAAGCAAGAACAGCAATCGCAAATACAATTTTATTGTTGTTAGCTATGACAAAACCTGATTTCGAAAAGAAAAGTCCGATTCTGAAAATGAGTACACTGAAGCAGATATTAGAGAGGTTGAGATTTCTTACGTGTAACTTGTAAGTGTACTTGTATTCTGGTCTGCTATTGTGACGCCATCATTTATTGCGTTTGACGGCATTTGCTTTACAAGTTACACGTCGCCAGTGAACGTGTATAGTGCGTGATACGCGTAGGTCTTTACTTCAAGATATTTCATCCTCATTATTATATCAAATAGTATAAAAAGTATGACATTCAATTCATATAATAATGATTTCAAGTTTCTATTTCAATATAGATTTAACTGAACTTGAATTTATACTGTCCAAAAATCAACTCAAGTTCACATAGATTTTACAAGTACGCGTAGTGGTCTTTGAAAAGAAATCTCAACAACAGTTACGTGTAATTCAACTTGTACACTAGACGTACCCGTACAAGTTATATGTAGGAAATCTCAACCTCTCTATTATTCAGATGTTAAACTTTCTGATCGACAACATTTTTGTGGTGTTTGGAGGAAATGTCTTCCAGTTTATTGTCGAAATTCCCATGGGGACCAATTGTGTCCCACTGCTTGCCGACATTTTCCTTTACTCGTGCGAAGCTGAATTCATTCAATGTTTGGTCTCTGAAGGGAAAAGCTACTTAGCTTCTGACTTCAACTTCATTTACAGATACATAGACGATGTGTTGTCCATCAATAATCCAAAATTTGTGGATTACCTCAGCAGCATCTATCCTTCGGAACTTGAAGTCAAAGAAACTACAGAGACAAATAATACAGCATCCTATTTGGACATAATGCTGTCTTACAACACTGATGGTCACATGAACACCTCACTCTATGACAAACGTGACGACTTCAATTTCAGCATTACAAACTTTCCATTTCTGAGTAGCAACATCTCTTCATCGCCTGTTTATGACGTGTTCATATCTCAGTTGATACGCTATGCATGCTAGAGCAAGTGCCAAATATACGGATTTTGTTCTGAGAGTTAGGCGTCTTCCAGATAAGTTTCTCAGACAGGGATATGTTTGTGATCGACTGACATCGTCACTGAGGAAGTTCTACGGTCGATATGGGGAACTCGTCATACACTTTGATGTCCCACTCTCCAGAATGTGGATGATATTCTGTCAGAGACCATTTGAACCATACAACCAAAGATTGTACTCTATGTCTTCCGAAATAGAAGTATGTGACAGTTCTACCGAATTGAAGCGGCGGGTGTTGCATGCAAGCAGGAGATGGTTACTCTTCCTAAGAACATGGTCGCACTCCCATATCGGGAGTTCGCTTCTTTTCATATGGTGATGGTTTTTGTTAGTTTGCTTTGGTTATCCTGATTTTGTATGCCTTCGGTTTCGGATTTTCTGAATTATCGATTTTGTGCTGTATACAGGGATATGGTCATTATCAATATTTGTCATTGGTACATTGATAGAATAATTTACACCTTGGATGGTCTATACTCACCTATACATTCAGGAGTGTCTCTGACGTACCGTTCTCTAAGATAAGCACCGTTTGCTGCTTACACATGTACGTGTCAGATGACCGTCCTAAGTCGGCACCGGTTGCACATTGGTCTCGTTTATTTATGTGTGGTCTCTTGTGTTTCATGTTTCTATGGTGTGAGTTGGTCTCGATGGTTTATGTGTGGTCTTCTGTGTTTCATGTTTCTATGGTGTAATTTGGTCTCGTTGGTTAATGTGTGGTCTTCTGTGTTTCATGTTTCTATGGTGTGAGTTGGTCTCGTTGGTTTATGTGTTGTCTTCTGTGTTTCATGTTTCTATGGTGTGAGTTGGTCTCGTTTATTTATGTGTGGTCTCTTGTGTTTCATGTTTCTATGGTGTGAGTTGGTCTTGTTGGTTTTGGTGTGGTCTTCGCTGTTTCATGTTTCTATGGTGTGAGTTGGTCTTGTTGGTTTAGGTGTGGTCTTCGCTGTTTCATGTTTCTATGGTGTGAGTTGGTCTTGTTGGTTTAGGTGTGGTCTTCGCTGTTTCATGTTTCTATGGTGTGAGTTGGTCTTGTTGGTTTAGGTGTGGTCTTCGCTGTTTCATGTTTCTATGGTGTGAGTTGGTCTTGTTGGTTTAGGTGTGGTCTTCGCTGTTTCATGTTTCTATGGTGTGAGTTGGTGTTCCTTGTCCCTTTTACGTCTCTTTCTGTGAGTGTCTGCTCTGAGTTTTTGCATTGGGTGTTATGGGATTTTGCTGTGAGTGTTGTTGGAGATCCCCTCCTTTCGTGCATATCTAAACTGACTAATGTTCAATTAATGCAGAACATCCTGTTTTTGGTGATTTTCTCCGAAATATACTGTAACTTCTTCCAAAATTAGGACTTAAATAAAATGCCTACGGGGATTTTCTGTTGTAAAAATGACTTAAATGCGTGATGTCAGACGCCATGACATCACTGTTTACCATTGTTTATACGGACAACAATATGGCTGCGGTCTCAAACATGCACCAAAGATATAGGCCACAGGGACTCAACCCGGCAGTAGTTCTAGTTGGAAATTAACATGGAGATTTTCCCGTATATATTTTTCCCGTGTAACAGGTTAAACAGTTGAAAGGATGAGTTTATGTACATGTCCTGTCACTACTAAAGGAGATTGACATACGGAGACAATAATTAATCTGAAAATTCCTAAGACAGAAGAATAAAAACAGGATGCTATGGATTAAGTGAACAGGACAATAGTAACTACATGGAATAGTAAAAATATGTTCATAGTTCTGAATTGCAAGAGTTAATTGGGTTTTAATTGTGCTAAGTCACAGTCTTATTGGTTAGTTAAAATAATCCTTTCTCAAAGTAAGTCGAACTCCTTAGGGTTTGATCAAAATCTTTCTATTTTTTCTCTCTATATCCATATCTCCCTTTCATTCTAAAAAATAACATACCTTTTGGATTAAAACTATTACAATATCTAGCTTTTGTGCTGATTTCTCTGTTAAGCATACCAGCACTGTCAAGGGGACGACAGCCACAATGCTCTATCACCAGTTTGGACTTGCACAGTTCTATACAAGCCTGAAAAATAAAGTTTTATCTTTTCAGGAACACAGGAGTGGATGACAAAGTTTTAAATAAATAACAGAAATAAATGAAAAAGTTTTTTAAATAACAGAAACTAATTGATTCTCTATCAAAACAATATTTCTTTCAAAGAACTTGATATCAAACCATGATTATACATGGAAGTCCTACCGTTCTTGTGTATCGCACACCAAATGTCTTCTCAAATTCCATCCCATCTTCGCATTTACCATGGGGATCTCCCAACCGTTTGATCTCCAGCTAGTAGAAAAGAAAACATTGGTGCATTTCTGTTTATTTGCCGATACCCAGGATTCCCAATACTTCAATCTCTAATCCATATTGCAAATAACTGTCCAATCATTGTCATTCATGTTTCGTATTAACTATTAACATGGTATCTGTTGATTGTTGCCATCTTGCAGTCCAATCGAACTTCACAGCCTTTTAACTCATTCAGACTGCTAGATTTGGTGATCAACGATCAGTAAAATATCAATTGTTTTTCTGGTTTTTTTTCAGTATAAGAGATTAAATATATATATGTGTACCATTCGTATTCCTATTGATGTCTCAAAATGTGTATCCAGTGTGATGCCTTCCTCTTCAGGGAAAGGTTGAGATCCTGGTTCATGTATCACCATACGGAGTCCGTATGCTTCCTCCTCTAGATACTCCTGTAGCTCTATGTTCATCACCATCAGTAAACCTAGAAAAATAAAATTCCTTCATAGTCTGCTATGAAAAATACATCTGTAATAAGAGTATCAAACCTCGAGGTACCAGATAATTTTGGTCTGTTTAAATTTACGATTGAGTAAAAAAAGAACTTTGAATCAACATCTTAATTACGAAATAATTGGGGTTTTTTTTTTGTTAATCGAAGTAACAAAATGAAACAATGAGGGAAAACTACATCATGCGAGTTTTCACTCAATTCTTAGTGTTGTTAAAATGAATAACTTATCATTTTAACTCAAAATAAGGAATATCTAAACAATGACACCTTTTCAAGAAAACCACAAAGTTGCAATATTCTTGAGTGTCTGTATTCTTTTCTTTCAACACGGACACACATATTTTCTTCAATAATTTGAAAAGTCTTTCCTTTGATCACGTCTTAGTGTGTTTAAAAAAAGTGGTGAAATTCAGTATCTCTGATATTTTTACCTTAACTTAGATGATATTAATGATTTTTGTGTAAAATCGAGAAAATTTTAAATGTTTGATGAATTTGGTATATGTACCTACGGTAAAACTTTATTAAATTCAAGTTTTATACAAAGTTTCTAACGTGTTTTATTGTATGCTGAGAAAGAAACATCAAATGAAAGCAGATGAGTGCATTTCAACACGTTTGTATTTTCTGTACAAACGTACTATTTTAACAACAATCTCTAGCATTTTACTCTGATTTCCAAATAAGCACCATTCTTGATCTTATACTGACCTATTGACTTTCTTTCATAAAATGGTTAATTGGCATGAACCCTATAATTTCAAATGGTTTTCATAAAATTGTTGAAATACCTTCATTCAGAAATGATATTCCTTAAAATACTGAAAATATGGCCATTATGATATGTCTTATAATGTCAAAGGGGAAAACAACATGGTTATCCCCTAAAAATGTTCTTATGTTACCTACCACTAGAGGGACCTGCTTTCCTTGAAATGAAATCTTTCGACGACAATGTGTAACAATTTCCATATTCCAGAGTGTTGAAGGTAGAAAAGTCACTGAAAAAGACAAGGCATAAACCTTCTACTTCATGCTAAATTTTGGAAATACCTTTTCATTGCTGAAGTGCTGAAATAAAAATGAAATAATTAAGAAAGGAGTTGATCTCCAACAAGACCCAGTTGCAGCACAAACATCAACACCCCTACACACCCCAAGTGAAAACACAGAGAAGGAACAAAATGGACAATACATCGGCTTTGGAACAAAAAAATCATTGACCATATACGATTTTATCATTTATGATATTGCAGCAGTTAAAACGATGCATTTTCGCTTTATCTACTCGGCCTCAATTAGTAATAAGTTAGTTTGATAAAAGCAATTTACGAATAAATCCTAGTACATGTTTAATATAAAGCCGCCAGAACGAAGGTTAGATACCCCAGGTGGGAGCAGAGTATTGTTTAAAGGCCTGAATTGTAAATAGTATTTATGTTAAACGTCTTCATATTCAATAGCATCATTTAAGAATAGATAAATTTGCAGCATGGACCAGACATGCACGTTTCGGGTACTTAACCATCGTCAGAGATCCTCAATCTAAATCATGTAAACATACTCACCTCTCGTTACATTTCTTTCCATTGTAAGAACAAGAAATAATCATATCATTAACATTGTGTCCAATTGCGATCCTTGTTGATCTACAAAATTAAACATTTATTAATAATATTGTACTTTTATTGGATGATGGTAAAATGCAATATTGTATCAAAATTAAGGTATTGATTTTGTGTCATCTCCATTGATCTATTATTCCTAATTGTCCCACTGTGGACAAAATGCGTTTAAAATAATGTATAATTCATATCATAATGGATTATTTGAAAACATTTTCAGTTTAAGCAGTAATTATTGCATATAAGATTCATTAATAATGAAATTTATAACTAAAGAAAAGAAATGATTGGACAACAAGTCAAGGAATAACTTATCGTAAGCTATGTCCTTATATTTCTAAAGGAGAAATATGTTTTCAAAGTCCTAAGACGCTTCAACTAAATCACGTATGTTTGTCAAATATGATGTAGTGAATTCGATATAACATCATACACATTCCTCATTCATTTTCTTTTTTGCATTCTCCTGATAGTAGGATTTGAACATGAAATCATGAAAACAAACAAAATGAAAATCGTCAGATCCCCTCAGAGTCTTTATGAATATGCTAAAGTATCACATTTCATTTTGTAATTGAAAAAATACATACTGCAACAATGTCAGTGGGTTACAGAGCAATGCTTAATTAGTTCAACAAACAGCAATCTGCAGCTGAAGTATGGACTCAAATGGCGTTATTATGTTGGATTTTTACCCAAGAGAATTACTGGGGCATCGTTGGTCTAAGTACAACACACTTCAGGGGGAAAACATCGAGAAAAGAGGATCTCAACCATCCTCGAAGATTGCGTTTTACTCTTTATCGTATAAATGTAACATTAATGGAACTTGGGTTTCTGAGGATGGCTCACAACAGGAAACGAGGTAGGTTGATTACTTTATGACTCACCCTCTTATGGTCTATTACCATGACTATAATGACTTCAGGACCATACCCCAGATTCAAAATACCCAATGAATCTTTTTTATTTTTCAATTTTGATAAAGTTCAATCTCATGTAAGGAAAACCGAAAAAGAGTCGGTATCCAAAAGTGTAGTTTTCTTCTCACTGCTAAATTGAATTAGAATTTCTAAAATACATAAAATCTATAGGGCGCTGGTGTCACTCTGGGTTGGGATATTAGGAAAATAATGCAACATCCACTATATGGGAAACAAGGTAGGAAGAGAAAGCCTTACAAAGGGTTAGATTTAATATATCTTATTCACTATAAACATTGAGAGGGATAAGACAACACGTTTTTGCAACATTATTAAAGACCTCTCTATCAAAGTAAATACATCTTTACCACATTTCCAGTTTCCGCCATGACCTTTGATTTTGATTTTGACATATCGTTCGACAAGATGCAAGTATTCTACAAGTTGAAATTATTCCAAACTTATGAAATTCAAAACTATTGACTGACATTTTACAACAAGCCCATTCTGTCAATGTTACGTTTGTATTGGTCGAACATAAAGAAATACATATTGTAACAGAATGTTATGATCTTACACGTTCTCCTTTGTGTAGAGTTGCTTGAACCGTTCTTGTTTGTAAACAGTTTCGTCCATTTCACTGGGATTGACCCATCCACTGCTCTCATATTCCTCAACATGATCATAATCATAATCAAAGGAAAAGCTGAAATTAAATTCAGGAATAATTACCGTACATACCAATTATGTATTCCAATATTTTGTATTCTGAATTTATGAATATGACGTAGAATTGCATCTTTTATAATTGTGGATAGATAATATTCTTTGAAAGATTAAAGATATCAGTACATGTTTAAAAAAATCGTAGGGAAATCGAGAATATACATGTAAATGAAATGATAAATTAATGTTACTATGTCGTATTGGTAAGGGTAATTGAAAGTTTTTAACGTCTGCCAATTCATTAGCATCATTTTAAAGCAGATAAATTTACAGCATGGACCAGACATGCACGTTTCGGGTATTTAACGCTCGTCAATGATCCTCAATCTAAACAGTGTAATATGGCCGAAATCGGTGAAAATTATGTCCTATATATACCGAAAGACGTAGCAAGATGGCTGGGATATGATGCTACAGCACCCAGGTTTTGGAAATTTGAGAAAATTTTGTAAACAGAAATTTTCAATTTTCAAATGAAGAAACGACCTTTTAAAAACTTACTAATCTGCTAAGCATGCTATGTCCCACTCGTCACAATTATTGATGCTGGATTGAAGGTCCAACGTAGATGACATCATTTCAACTGACGACGTCATAGGCATTTCTGTACTGGATGGACGGATCTCCGGGGTTGCAGAAAACAAGTGTGAACTACTCTCGGAGATCATCGCATCATCCGAATCATTGTCATAATCCAGGTCATGTGATATAGATGTGACATCATCAGAGTAGTAATCATAGTCACCATCGTAGTCATGTGATCTATAATCATATGACATGGTATTCTGAGGCTCTGACGGGGACACAATGTCCAAATCTGCTGCTCGTTTCTTCCTTCTGGTATGTATATCATCCTGTAAAAATTACCCAGCAGGCAAATTATATTGGACCCAAATGGGTTTATATATAGGTCCTATATGATCAGCCTATATGGGGGGGGGGGGGGGGGGGGGGGGTAATTTGGGATTTGCAACATCGAACTATAAGGATCCCATGTGCATGGGCCTACCCATATAGGTCATATGTTTGCTTTTTATGGGTAACATATGGGTCCTAGATCCATCGTTTATATATAGGTCCGTATGGGCAATATATGAGCAAACCCATACGTATTGTACCAATGGGAAGTCAGAGATCATTAATGTAGGTCTACATTAAGGAATCTGACTTTGATAAATACAATTTGTACATAACTTCAAACAAATAAATATTTTATTCAAATAGATTATATTTGTTTATTTCTAGGTGAATCAAGGAATATCAATTTTCTGAAATCCTTTTTAATAGTCAAAGTAGACAATATTGTCTATAAAAGTTGTCAATAATTTATCAATTATCTATGGAAAAAATATGTATAATCATTTGAAAGCAGTCCCAGAAGAATTTATAAATGAAAATCCAGAATTTCATAAAATTGAAAATTACATCACAAAATATTGCCCTTGGTGAACCAAATACTGCTGTATATGGGGCTCATATGGGACCCATTTCAACAACATAATTTTGAAAAAATCAACATAATATTCAAAGGGTTGTCAACATGTTCTTCATATACATATGCATTACGTCTACAATTTACGTAGTCCCATGAACTAAATGAGTCAAGAATGACATACATGTCAGATGACTTAGTTTTTCACTCTAAAGTGTCATTACATTTTAAGGGAAAATTCACATAATCTGAAGCTTAGAACAATAGGCTCAAAATGTCATTTGGTTTTTCTACGAATAAGTGATTTATGCAGAATTGCATTTGTTCCGCAAAAAACGTCACAGAATCAAATTGACGTGACATCAATTTGATTCTGATTGACGTGACGTCAATTCGATTTGATTTGATTCTGACGTCAATTTGATTCTGTAATTTGGTTCATACATATCCTATTGGCTATCTCCCCGGGAATGGAGGGGTGAAGTCGAATATTATAAATTGCTATTCAATCGTCTTATTGTAATTACAGCTTTCAAAGTGGATAAATTCTGTTTACAATAAAGGTGTAAGAGAAATATATTCAATCGTGGTTTGCGATGGAAGAAAATCGACTTTATCCTCGGGGTCTCGAACTCTTGCAAGCCCTCGACGAACTTCAGGTTAGCATGATTTTTAGACCCTGTTGTTAAAACCGACGTATCTGTCATCGCAAATTATGAAATACACATATATCTTTACCTTTGATTTGTTGTTGAAAAAGTCTTGAAGTTGACTAGATGCAAGTAAGATTGAACTCTTTTTAATGGCATTCATATTACAAAAGGATATGGCAGGGAAGGACAGATGACGGAACTTAAGGTCGACTGACGTTTGACGTGGGTGGCTGTAGAACACCAGGAATAGATTGGTCAGCTGAAATCCAAGGTACCCCGTGAGGGACAGGACTACAATCAGCCATAACAGACGCTGATAACGATGTCTGGCTGACACAATTTGACCAACTCCATGAACACTCGTATTCTCTGCCATCTCCTTTAATATTGACTTCAGACTTTCCTCTTCTTCATCATGGCTATCTATGGGTTTTAATGGTAAATCCATCTTTTCCTGAGAAAATAGAAACATTTGTTCTATACTGTATATTTTATTTTCATTGGCTTCCGATTTCGACGAAGACACTTTGTATTGACATTCTATTGTATAACAGAAGACGGTATAAGGCAACATTTTATAACTTTCAAATCATGCAATTAAACATAGTACGTTTACATCACCTTTGTTATCATTTTTCTGATTACCTATGTTCTCAAGATAAAGACAAAACTGTCAAGAAAATGATGTGTTATCTAGTTTGATTAGAGCGAAAGCCTCCCCTCCTCTCAAAAATGTAGGGCCTTGAGACCCCTAAATCGGCCCTACAATTTACCTAAAACTCAAAAGAAATATTTGAAATATTGTATAGAAATTCATGAGTGTCTGATGAAAAGAACGAGTCACCCGACAATGTACCTTTTGATAACTTACAATGCGCAAAATACAAAGAGAAAATGTACATTATAATATACTTTGATGTTATCTTTTGGATTTGTTCTATTTACTTACCGTCCATCCGGGCAATTTTGTTGTCATCATGGATACCTAGTTAAATAAAGATGTTATAGAGAAATTTTAAAAAATCTAAGTTCAAATTCGGAAGTAATTTTTGAATCTATCGTCTTACCTCTTATATTTCAAGTGAGTACAGAGAAGAAGAAAAAGTATCACGATAAAATGAATTTTCATCCACGTAAAATAGCTGGAAGAAAGGAGTGGATTTGCCTTTCTAATCATAAATTTTTTATGTAATTTCTCGACTTGTATTATAAGTCAAGAATCAATATACAAGTGGGTTTGTAATTAAAACATGAAAGATCATTTTGTTAGAATATTCAAAACTTCATTCAAAGAATTGCGACCCACATACGTAGAAATTATTTTTAAAAATGATATGTTTAATTAAAAGTTGATGTTTATGCTGAACAATTGGGAGGGGCGACATTGTACAGTATTTACAATGGAATACACCTGTCAGCCTCTTTTTCCAAATACTAGATTCAAATAAATGAATATTTAAAATGATTCATTAAATTTAAGAGATATTAACATTCAATTTCTGAAAGATATTATGATATCATATCAATTAAACGAAATGTTTTATCAATTTTTTCCACATAAATTTCTAATTGGATATTTCAATTCTTAATCCTTACATGTCCTTTTTACTTACGTACCCCCCCCCCCCCCCCCCAAAAAAAAAAAATTAAGGCAGAATATTTGTTTTAATATATTATGATGAATAGAAAATTGAATAAGAACGTAACAATTTACCTTAGACGTATTCCTGTATCGATGCTCAGTATTGTTGACATCAATCAGTCTATATCATATCGGAATCACGGAGACATTGCTTACGGCCAAACGCGAATTTTAAGTGTACGTGTTCTTATAAATTATTCAGGGTTTTGGTAACAATACTTATTACAATTGCCAGGATAATTGATATTTCATCAGTACGTCATTCAGTTAGTAGGGTATCTCCTTCGGCAGACTTACACATAACATAAAAAATTTATATGTTATTTGGAAGCATATTTTAATCACTTCGGTTTTTGTAAAATTCCCTCCCCGAAAGACTTCAGCATGCATTGAAATTCTAAAGTGGATGGAAGTCGTGCATAATTTGAATAGGATAATATCATGTTCCAAGTTGAATATTTTATTTATCAAATGTAGTTGTCATTTGTATTATTATTTATATGGAAAATTCACTTTTCCCCCTTTTTATTTTCAACTTTTTTTTAGTTCTATGGAGATTAATGCATACAGGAGAAGCATCTAAGGCCAAATCTTTGTTATTTTCTGTTTTGCGTCCTCGTGCTGGTAGGTTTTGAGCCAATAGTCATAAAACAAAACAAAATTTAAATGATAAAATCTTTTGCAAATAAAATTTGTTTCTTTGAAAATTAAAAAGAAAATGTTTATTTTTTACATTTCATGTAAAAATGTAAAAGTACATCAATGATTCAAAACATTGCATTATCAATCATTCTTTTGTTGACTAAAATCTGTTACAATGTAATGGTTTCTGTCAGATTTCACTTGGTATATACCTCAAATATTATGAAAATGCAACTTTGTTTTATATGCTTGTTTGTTTCCCTGGCTGGCTGGTAGCTTTTTCAATTTCAAAAGGACGCAAAACAGAATAAAAACAAGAAATTGCCTAACTGATAGAGTTTTGCATTATGCATTACGTAATGGTACAAAATTCATCGAATAAGGCCATACCAAATTAGATTCATGTTCGTTGGATATCGGGTTCAAATTTAAAAAAAATATATATATACACTTTTTGAAAAAAATGTTTTTTCCATACCTAAAATCATCAGTTTGAAGTATTTGATAAATTATGAATGGTATTCCGGCATATGTAACGATGGTTTAATTCATCAATATTGTAAATTATGTATGATGATGATTTTAGAGTACATGTGTACATTTCGACCTTAAGACGGTTGTATCTTTTTTTCAAAAATGTACCCAAAATAATTCTTTTTCATTATATATTGTTTAAGCAAACCACATCAGTTAAAATTAATTTGACACTTTTAAACACCAAGTTTCCTCTAATCTCAGAATAGAACATTGTGATATTATGGTAACCTTTTCCAATTTAAGCATTTGAGGTTTCCAAGAGTTTGGGGGAAAAATCTTTATTGTACATGAAGAGGATAAACTATTATTTCTTCCCATTTCTTTTAATAGTATTTTTTCTGAAGTCAATCTTTAAGAATTCCATACGTTTTGCTATATCATTATGAAAAACAAATTAAACTTTTTTTCTGATGTACTTTTATTAATAGTAAGGTCCTCCAAAGAAACATTATGGCCTTAAGAGAACAGAATGCAGCCTGACTTACATTGCCATATTCTTATAACAATTATACATATCCTTTATTTCACTTCTGAGGAATATTATTTCACCAGCCAGTAACATTTGTATCTTTTTCCTTTTGTAGACGTACGTTAACTGTTAAACATATGAACATAATGATATATATAATCTTTCACCAATTTGCTCTATAAACAGTCAACAGGACTCTATGTGGACCTGTGACGTGGTGGTGGTGGATACAGTCTCCACAGAGTTCAGAGTGGAGCGTCGCTTGATTATCTTCTTCCTACAATAGTTCAGGAGCCCCAGTATTAACTGGAGAAGCTCTACTATACTGACCAACGACGCTCCAATAAACAGTCCCAATGTACCGCCAATATCAGCAATGAAACCATAGACCTACAAACAAGTATATAAAGTGAAAAACAAATCTGTCAATATTTGTACGGTGAAGAAATTATTTTATATATGAAAAATCTACAATCCGAAAGTTTGGTCTTTAGGCTGAAGCAAGCGGACATACTCCCAGAGGGCTGATTGTTTCTCTTGGTGTTGATTTGTTTGACAGATAACTGATTATCGACTCGTCCTGATTGGATTGTCCACCTTTGGGTATTGTCATGTGAGTACAAATGTACTGGTTCATGACGTAAATATTTACTAGTAATTTCTATCCCAATACAATCAAAGGACCTTTATATTTGTATCATTGTACCATAATCTTTTCCAACATTGCCCGTTGATTAACCATGACGATAAGACTCAACTACTTACCCTGATGAAATCATATGAAAGAGTATCGGACCCTGATCAATGATTACTTTGTATTGAACACAGTAAATTTTCACTGACTTGATGGGGATGTTCCCAGGCTACCGTCAGAAGGTATTTACATATCTTAACCCATCCAGTACGCTAGAGCGTGTACTAATCTTTGATACTTTCACAATAGAAATTTACCAAGACTTTTGGATCAAGGGTTCAGCTTTCATAATCTTGTTAAGAATTTCTGCAAATCTTTACTAACCCTCTGCTTTTTTGAAATTCGGACTTATACATGCAACAGAATATGCCACCTTTTGAATTTTACAATAATAAACGAAACGAGAAGGATCAAGGGTTGATAGAATTTCCTTCGAAATTAAGGTCAGAATTACAAACCGCGTTTGTACCATATGGTCATTCTGTCACCAGACGGACACTCGACTATACATAACCCTCGTCACCATCTAACCACAGAATATACTTGTATCTTCCAAAATGGAAGCAACCGGATGTGACAACTCTACTGAATTGAAGCGAGGGTGTTGCATGCAAGCAGGAGATGCTGACTCTTCCGTGGTCTCATTCCCATATTGGGAGTTCGATTCTTTTCATGTGATGAAGTTTTGCTGTTTGTTTGATTTGGTTCCTGTTTTATCCTAATCTTGTATGCCATCGGTTTTTGATTTTCTGATTTTTCGATTTTGTACTGTGCATGGGAATATGTTTATTATCCATATTTGTCACTTGTACTAGCGCATTCTCAAAAAGGGTCCTGTCCAAACCTATTCAGAGAAGACAGTGCCCCGACCACCTATCCTCTCTGAATGTCGGTCATACTCCTCGGATGGTAACATATATGAGCTTGCTACATCGGGATCTCCTAAGACGCACAGTGGAATCGCAAGAGTATTAAAGGAAACTGTTTCAAACTGTACAAGAAGCTACTTGTATGTAGAATCTTTGCCGTTGTATGTTAAACGTCTTCAAATTCATTCCCATCATTTAAAAGCAGATAAATTTACAGCAGCTGGACCAGACATGCACGTTTCGGGTATTTAACCCTCGTCAGTGATCCTCAATCTAAGCAATGAAATACGGCCAAAATATGTGAAAATTATGCTCAGAATATACCGGATGACGTAGCAAGATGGCTGTGATATGATGCTACAGGATCCAGGTTTCAGGAATTTGAGAAAATTTTGTAAACAGAAATTTTCGAATGCGTTTGAAGAAACGACAAACCTAAATTGATCGAACTTGGCTACATGTGCCCTCAGGGACTCCTGGTCCACAAGAAATGACACTCACCAAGTGGTACAAATGTTAATCGTCTTCAAATTCATAAGCATAATTTTGAAGCAGGTAAATTTACAGCAAAGACTTTAGATAAATTTACAGCTGTAAGATAAATTGACAGCATGTCCGTTTGGCGACAGCATCCTGCTGTCACCAAACGGACAGTGGCAATGGTACTTGACATATCTACAGCCTTGGACCATAGCATTTTTAATAATTGCACTCTGACTGACTGGGACAACGGGAATCCATCGTGAGCCCTGTGATAATATCTTAGAGAACACAGGGCCCTGACCACCTGTCCTCTCTGTCGGTTGGACTCCTCGGATGATGACATGGGTTCGTACCAGCCTGCAGAGCACGGATTGTTTTTCATATGCCTTTTATCTTTTATATTCATTTACATATCAATCTATGTGTTGCATGGGCTTCTGCGGTTTGCTGTCTTGTTTGTGTGGTCATCTTACAGTGGTGACAACAACATGCCTCAAGCCTTCTGAGTTACAAGAAAAGTGTGAGGGTTGATCACATGTAATGATCCCGATAACTACACATGATCACAACGAATGTGACAGATGGCCGTCCTAAGTCGCCATGATTTATGTGTTGTATTTTGTGTTTGGTGTTTTGATGTCAAATTTTTCCTAGTCTCTTTTGAATCTCTAGCTGTGTATTTCTATTCAGTGTTTTCGCTTAGGTTGTTTCGTTGTTTTACTGTTTGTGCTGAAGCAAGTCATGTTGGAGACTTAGAAGGAAGGTTATTGACTTGTAACTGTAAGGTTACTGTCAACATATCATTGTTACGTACATCATACACTAACTCAATTGTCCTGTAACATGTGTACAGCAATCTCTTAATTATTGACGACATATAATGTTACTTACACTGTACAAGGCCTCCTCTGTTATTTGTTCGTAGTTGAGATCCTCATAGTATATGATCACCTTCAAGAGGCTTTCTGCAATGCTGAAAACGGAGAACATATGACGTAAGTTTTTTTATCAGACGATTGAATGGTGCAAATACATTACTGAATACTAAAAGTATAGAAAATCTTAAAATTCAAGGAAAGCATTTCATTTTCTTATTCTTACGTGATTGTCAGTTCTAAATTTGATTTTGTAATGAAATCATAAATTCAGAATATAACCTCCTTTTTTAATGATTCTTATGGGTCATTACTTAAACATGTGTCGTTTGGTAATCACTATTGTCCACGGATATATCATCTAGTGACCAAACATATAATAAATCTGAAAATCTGACATCCAATGCCAAATTCTGACTGTCTTATGATTTATTTACCTTTGTATTTGTTATTCTTTACATGTATATCATAAATGTTTTGCTTCATCATAACTGAGTATGTATTTCCCCACTGGTTATTATATCAATTGTGTATGATTATCATTGTGTATGAAGCATATTCTGTACTTACTCTCCCCAGTTTATATTTCCTGATGTATTACTGTACTTTTTGCAGTCATCGTACGAGTACCTCAGATTCTTTTTGCAATATGCTTCCATTAAACTATTGAACTGAAATGGTTCATTGACTGAAATTGATTATATCTTGAAATTCTCCCTCGAGAAAATCTTATCATGCATAACATTCTACCAAATCATATGTGTACAACTAATATCTCGATACAATTAATTTGCTCTAAACTCTGTAAGTTCTCATGAAATGGGCATTTTGAAAATCATTGTCATGGAATGCAATTAAGATTTGTTAAGATCGGAATGAAATCGCGTTCATAGAATTGCTTTAAGACAACTCACTGGTGATATAGAATCAGGCCATTCTCTTCCAGACAAGGTTCGCTGAAACCTCAATTCTCTGAATTCAAGAAAAAAAATGTACATATACAAGCCGGCACAAAGTGAATAAACATTGAAGAAGTACTCGTCAGTTATTCAGTCTCAAAGTCAAGAAAGTAAGGCACAATCATTAGAATTTCCATTAGAACAGTTGTAATCCCCGGAATGAACAAATATTCCGAAATGAGACCAGGTGCCCGGGAGAACAGTAAGATCCTACTTTGAGAAAGGAGTAAGGAGTCAAATAAATGAAGGAAAACGAACGACCAAACCATTTAGAAATAGAACACAGTTCAAGCTTAAGATAAATTTTTCGAGATGCTGCAGTTTGTGTACAGTATCTCAAGGTAATCTGATAATAAATATACCTGCATGGATTACGGCAGACACAGTCATATTTTCCCTGGCTATATTTCTCTGTTATGGAACTTTCACATGCAAAATCTAGGAAAGAGAATGAAAAGCAAAGTTTTGATAGGATAATCTACTGATCCAATCTGTTTTTACAGGTCGATTTACCACGACCATTTGACACTTTTCGAGAAATTCGAAGTTTTATGTGCATGGAAATGATATTTACACTCATCGTATAGCCATGAAAATTTGAGGAAAGCAATATTTTCGTAATATATAATTAGACACAATTTTATAGTCCTCAAAACTTTGAATCTTCTATCGAGATGACCAAACACTTCTTAGTTACATTACAAGAATTCCAAAGTATTTTGTTGGAGATAGAAAAAAAAAAACTCTATCGGCTTTTTGAAGAAGAACAATAATTCATGAAGCTTTTAGATACATTTTCATTACAAAGAAAGAATGGACATAGATTACTTTGTTACTGATCCAAAATGAAAATGTTAAAAATTCGATGGCTTTTACGCCTCATATGAGGTAAGTTTAGGAGATAGAACAAGTCGTGACGGTTCCAATGATATGCTCAACTTAATTTTGACAAAAATGAAAGTAGAACAGTAACATAAGGTATCAAACTTCATAGGATAAACAAATTGTCCTAAAACAACAGATAAGAGAACGTCCGTCGGGACAAAATTTGTAATCGGACATGCATGTTTGAAATATGTCATCCTTATCAGTATTCCTCTATTATTGTCAACTTTTTTTGAAATTCGGACCAATACATACAACAGAGTTTATTAATTTGGGTATTTCACAACCTGCATTTTATGGTGACATAGTTAACAAGATAAGAAGGATCAAAGATAGACAACATAACTATCGAAAATGCGTCAGAATCATCAAACGCCTTTTATACCGTGGATATGATCCTAATGTCACCAGACGGACACTAGGCTTGGTACTTGACCAATCTACAGTCTTGTCCCAGCGCATTCTTTACACTTGCACTCTGACTGACTGTGACGACGGGACATGTCCAAATCTCTTTAGAGAAGACAGTACCCAGATCACCCGTCCTCTCTGAATGTCAGTCGGACTCCTCGGGTGAGAGCTCGGATTGTATTACGTACGCCCTCTGTTTTATATCCATTTATATATTAATCTGTGTTGCTTGGGCCCCTGCGTTTTGCGGTCTTGTTTGTGTGTGGTCATCTGACAGTGAAGAGGTTGTTTTACACCACATTGTAGTTCTGCGATACTTCTGGGTAATCGGAAAAGTGGGAGGGTTAATCCAAGATAACCACACCTTCTGCTATTTCCGTGGCAGATGGCCGCCCTTAGTCGGCACTGGTTGCCCATTGGTCTCGTTGGTTTATGTGTAGTTCTTTGTCGTTGACGTTTCTGTGTTGTTCGTTGACGTTCCTTGTCCCTCATGCGTCTCTTTCTGTGCTTGTCTGTTCTGTGTTTTTTGCATTGGATGTTTTGGGATTTTGCTGTGGGTGCTGCGACCTAGTGGTGTTGGATTAACCCTTCTTTGCTCTAAATCATAATCATACAGTAAAAACGTGGAACCACCGACGTCAATTTTTTTTCAGATTTCAAATAAACATTATGTTAACAGTGAGCCATTCAAAGTATTGTCTAATGCTCAATGTATTATGTCAGTATGTAAAATGGTTTGGTTGTTAATGATAGGGTCTGTGGACATAAGTCGGAAAACAAATGCTAGGCTTATCTCTTGCTTTGTGTTTGTTTATTGATTCATTTCCATGAGTATTTTCGTTTTTCCCTTAATCTCAGACGGTCGATTGCTGTGGTTATCTGGTTAAGCTTCCCTTTGGAGGGTTTTACATGTGTTTTTCTGCGTTTACTA
Organism: Pinctada fucata; assembly: GCA_028142955.1. NCBI lineage: Eukaryota > Metazoa > Mollusca > Bivalvia > Pterioida > Pteriidae > Pinctada > Pinctada fucata. The sequence goes on along the minus strand of AP027105.1, from coordinate 66,894,152 downwards.
AAACGCCTTCTCCTTTTATTTATAGAGATGCTTCATTTAGTAATGACCAAGCGTACCTGCTGGATCAAAGATACTACAGTATCTAACATGTGCGAGGCTGGCCAGATCAGTGTTGTCCCGTGGCTTACAACCACACGTCTCCATCACTAACTTGGTCTTACACAGATGGATACAGGCCTAATGTAAAAAAAAAAGTCTTTTGATATTCACTAAATGTCTGAATTAGATATTCCATATTTTTTTTTTATTTTTGTATATTTTTTGCATATTATTTATGTTTTTTTATGAGAGATTTATTTATTTGTTGTATTTTTGGAGCATCTCAAACATAATATTTCTAGAGTGTAAGGACATATCAAGTATTGCATGTAGTGACCCAAGAGGAAAACAAGGAAGCACGACCTTAACAAGAAAGTACCTGACTCAGAATTACCGAATTAAGAACCACGAGAATACAACACATTCAAACTATCCGAGTAAGACCTTGGTTGTTACTTTTTAACCTCTTCACATTAGCATGAGTAAAACCTTCTGAAGTGATTAACCCCGACGAACAAATCGTATGGATATGAAAGATTCTTTGCATATGCCGCAACAAAAGTTTAAGCAATTGAAACGAGATATCATGTTGTATCAAATATATATCGCTCTCCTTCATGTAACCAGATACGTCAGAGGGATGTGCACACGTAATCCGGATAAGCATACCATCTGCTTTAATAATTGCTGATGGCCGCCCAAAGCCAGCACTGGATAGATATTCTGACTTCCTCCTTTAATGCGTCGACTTTAATCATTCAGCAGTCTTTGTATTTTTTAAAATATTTTATTTGGGCTTATTTCGATTGCCACTTACTGGTGATGCTGTGGTTGCTTGTCCATTGTTTGTTGCTATGCTTACAAGTCCTCAGTGTTAAGTAATACCGCTTTTAATTTAAAAATTGACAAGTCATACAAAAGCGACAGTTGTATATCATAGATAGAATTCAACCTCTTAATTCATTCCTCGATCACAATCACACTAGGTCGTTGAAGTCAACCTCTTAATACATTCCACACAGTCACACTATGTCGTAGAAATTCAACCCCTTAATACATTCCACACAGTCATACCATGTTGTTGAATTCAACCTCTTAATACATTCCACACAGCCAGACTACGTCGTAGAATTTAACCGCGTGATACATTCATCACAATCACGTTATGTCGTAGGATACTGAGGATCACTGACGATAGTTAGGTACCCGAAACGTGCATGTCTGGTCCATGCTGAAAACTTATCTGCTCTTAAATGATGCTATTGAATTTGAAGACGTTTAACATTCAACCTCTTAATACATTCCACACAATTAGAGGAAAGGGAATGATCTCCAGCATGACCACCCTGCATTCACCCAGCGAAACAAAGCCACAAGAAAGTGACACATAAATGACATCATACAAAACTACGAATTGCAAAAAGACACAACAATATTCACGAGAACATCATACAAAACAATCGTAACAGACGTACAGAAACATCAAACATTGATGACAACGCATAAAAGGAAGGAGACCAATGTGCATCCGGCACCGACTTTGGACGGCCATCTGCTATTAACAAATGGTGTGATTATCCGGATTACGTGCGCACAACCCTTTCACTTATCCGGATATACAGAGGTCACCATAGACACACATTTGTTGTATAAACATAAAACTTCTCACTGTAAGGTGACATCACAAACAAGATAGTTAAACGCAGCGGTCTCTTGTAACACAGATTCTATGTAAATGGATCTAAAATAATCTATGGAATGCGTATTACAGTCTGTGCTCTGCTGGCTGAAGCGAGCTCAAGATCAATCACCCGAGAAGTCTGACCACCTTTCCGATAGTACAGAGAATCAAGACGAGTCTTTTCTGACGAGATTTGAACAAGGCCCATCATGGAGTCCCGTCGTCACGGTTGACCAGTGTGTAACGTTGGTAAAGACACTGGTATAAAACTGTAGATTGGCCCAGTAACATGCCCAGTGCTTTTGTGATGACTTAAGGATAATATCATAGGTAAAGCAGGCGACCGACTATTTTCTTACATTTCTGGTTGAAGTTTGATCTGCCTTTGATCCTTCTGGTTTTGTTTATAAGGTCACCGTAAAATGAAGGCTATAAATTTACCAAAGATACATACTCTGATGCTGGAGTCGTCCCAAATGTTGAAAGAAGTTCAGAATAGTTATTGTAAAATTTCCCAAAAAAAATTGCAAGTTTATGATATCTAAATCCTTGACTGATAAGTTTTTTTTGTAATTTGTATATTTTTGTCATGGAAGTCCGAAACATGGGAGCAAGCTCTAGCAAGACTGTCTCGTAGAAATTCAACCTGTTAATACATTCCACACAATCAGACTATGTCGTAGAAATTCAACCTGTTAATACATTCCACAATATCAGACTATTTCGTAGAAATTAAACCTCTTAATATATTACTTACAGTCAGACTAAGTCGTAGAGTTCAATCGCTTGATACATTCCACACAATCACACTATGTTGTAAAATTCAACCTTTTAATAAATTCAACACAATCAGACTATGTCGTAGAATTCAACCTCTTAATACATTCCACAAAATCAGACTATGTCGTAGAAATTAAACCTCTTAATACATTCCTTTTAGCCAGACTATGTCGTAGAATTCAATCGCTTGATACATTCCACACAATCACGCTATGTCGTAAAATTCAACCTTTTAATAAATTCCACAAAATCAGACTATGTCGTAGAATTCAACCTCTTAATACATTCCACAAAATCAGACTATGTCGCAGAATTTAACCTCTTAGTACATTCCACACAGTCGACTATGTCGTAGAATTTAACCACTAAATACAATCACATATAATCACACTATTTTGTAGAATTCAACCTCTTAATTCATTGCACACACTCAGATTATGTCGTAGAATTCAACCTCTTTTAAAATACATTACACACAATAAGACTATGTCGTAGAGGTTATTTTTTTCCAAGTTTTCAAGCTAATTTTAAACGTCTTCATATTCAATAGCATCATTTAAGAACAGCATCACTGATCAGACATGCACGTTTCGGGTGGGTAATTAATCCTCGTCAGTGATCCTCAATTTAAACAATGTAGTATGACCAAAGAGTGTGAAAGTTATTATGTCCGGAAATGTACCGAAAGACGTAGCAGGATAGGCGGGATATGATGCTACAGGTTTAGAAGTTTAAAGAAATTTTGATATCAGAATTTTTCGAATGCGTTGAAGAAACGATCAACCGAAGTCGATCGAACCTAAAGACTATATTACCAGGTGTCGAATTAAGATGATAATATGCTCTTTAATAAGAAAATAATGTGGTGAAGAATCTCGAAGAAGAACATGATGAATTGCACTTAACATTTACCAATAACAATATGCTTACAGTTCTGGTGTATTGTAAACCAAAGGTTTTCCTAAAGTCTTCACCAGTATCACATGCTCCTTTAGGTTCATTCAGTCTATTTATCAGTATCTGTTTTAAATCATAAAAAATACTGAGTAAATTTTAAACAAAAAATGCATCAAACATGTCGGACACGATGAAACAACAGAATGACTTGCTCCTGAGTATGACGTTAGCAATGTAGACTTTAAGGAGGCTCAATAATCGTTTGACGTCATCATATTCCCGGCGTCAAAACTGGTTCGAATAGTACCGAGTGCGGTTTCGGTCTTCAAACTCCTCTAATTCGCTTGTTTTTTGACGGATTTCGACAAGTTTGGTATCGATGGAACCAGAAAATTATCATCTACAATGTTAATGTAATAAATATATAGTCAAATATATCGGTAAATCTATATAGACAAAAATATCCCGTAAGTGAGAAACCCTGGCTACCGCCGTAGACGTATGTTTTCATAACATGATCATCGGAAATGCAACCGCTTGTTGCTTGGGAACAAAATGAAGTAGGTAATTTTTAAGTCAGCGATCAAACAGGATATTTCTTGGAGATTTTAGTGATATCACAGATAAGATATCTTAAGTTTACTTTCTCTAAAATTTTTTGTAAATATAATTTTCTTCAATTTTGTCAACTTTCGTACTTTGCAGCGAGATGTTATAAAACAAAGTTTCCCTATTCAAAAACTTTGTGCGAGCGAATTTTAGTTTTAACCCTGCTTTGTTTAAAGACATATCCATTTTACAGATAAGCGCACGCATTATCGAGAACGAGGGAGGTGAGTGACGTCCACTTATTGACCTTGAACGTCAAAATGTGTTAAAACGCCGTTTACTTTTGTCTATTTCTCTTATTCCTATTTCCGTATCTCCGACACCCTGCGATTTGTAACCATCTTCGTTGCACTTTGAAAAAATGCTTATTTTACATTGTTAACTCCTTTTAAAATATAACTATATCGAGAAATTTCATCTTCTGTGTTACTTATTTCAGAATCGCCCCCTTCTTTAAACATTATTGAGAACCCTACCCCCTCCCCCTGAAAATCGTTACTATGACAACCAAGTATTATGAATAAGGATGAACGATAACATGAACTTTTTTATAATTTTTTTTGAAGAACAGGGTTTGTTGTTGAGAAATATGTAAAAGAAAATAACTTCTGACAAAGACTTATTATCACTTTGATGACAAATAAGGGTACTGGGTACTTTTTTGTTAGATTTTCATTTCGGGTGGGGGTGCCAAAAATGTACGTTTCGGGAACAGTTTTAGCTATTTCACTCGTTGAAAGCATTATCTATAAAGAAATAGACATATTTGATTATATTATGGTGAAAATAATTACAAGAACGGTTTCAATGTGGAATCAATATCCCTATATCATGTACTTATCTATCAAAATTCATTGTTTTCCGACAGATCTCGGAATTGGTTTACACATGTATATTCAGAGGTCCACCAGTCAAACAAATTAACGATGATATGCAATCTTAATTACAGATATAAATCATCAGATATGAATATCAAATAAACAGAATATTTTTTTTGCTCTGACAAAGAATTCTTGGATTATTGAGCCACCTTAAAACACTTTCTCCTCTAAGTAAATAACAATAAATCATTGTATATTAGTGAATGGAAGTCAAACACTAAACTAGAAATCAGATTAATCTTTATTCCAAGGTTGGAATAGAACTGAATATATATACCATTCTTAGGCCTATACTAGTCTCGTATGCGGCACCAAGTGTAACTCCCTCTTGTAAAGGGAATGGTCGTGACCCTGCTTCATGTATGACCAGTCTTAAACCATTGGTTTCTTCCAGTTGTGTCAGATATTCTAGTTGCTCTATGTTGATAACCATCTGTAGACCTAGCGATTGGTAAGATTTAAACAATAAAATGAGCACCAAAGAAGTACCAAGTATCAATCATTCAGTCTCAAAGTCGAGAAGGCAATGCAAAACCATTAGAATCTCCATTTAAACAGTTGCTAACCCGGAATAAACACTATTCAGAAGTTAGACCAGGTACCCGGGAAGAGTCAGCGTCTCCTGTTTGCATGCAACACCCGTCGCAATAGTTCCATGAAAACTTGTCAAATTCACTTATTGTACATGTCTTGATGTACATATCGACTTATATAATAGGAAAAAATGTTTTGTTTTGTGATGTCAACAGCCGTTCGACCGCATATGCTTTTATAAGATCCCCGTAGCGACCGAAGAACTTCCTCAATGATGATTTTAGTCGTTTTGTAATATAACCCTGAACGAGAAGCTTACTTGCATGCCGTCTGCCTCTAACTATGAAATCGTCATATTTGGAACATGTCCATGCATACCAAATTAGCTGAGAAACAAAAAGCGTCTTTACAAGGGACGGCGAAATGTTGCTACTGGTGAAAGTGAAGCTAGTTACATCATCACGCTTGCCATACAGTGAGGCTTTGAAATGGACGTTTGCGTCAAAAGATAGAAGTATATCATATCATATGTCATTCTAAAAGGTTTTACTCCTAGAAAAATGATATCATTTATGATTAAAAAAAGTATTTGTTGACACAAGCAATTTCTTCTATACGAAAGAATGATGGAGAAGAAAAAAATATTCAGCTTTCATTATTCATTTGTTTGAAGTAGTACATGTGGTTGAAAAATAAAACATAGCGGACACATGTAAACGTGTAAGCATCAGTCTAAAATTCTCAGAGATTTTTCTTTTATTAGAAATATTGTTGTTGTTTTACTTAAGCCCATACTTTATTATCCAGGATAACCACACCATCTACTATTTTCCGTGGCAGATGGCCGTCCTAAGTCGGCACGGGTTGCCCATTGGTCTCGTTGGTTTAAGTGTAGTCCTTTGTGTTTGATGATTCTGTGTTTTGCGTTGACGTTCCTTGTCCCTTTTGCGTCTCTTTCAGTGCTTGTCTGCTCTGTGTTTTTGCATTGGGTGTTTTGGGGTTTTGCTGTTAGTGCTGCAGTCTCGTGTTGTTGGAGATCCCCTCCTTTGTTTATTGTATGCTATTTCTGAAGGTTGGTCGGAATCCTCGGGTGATTGCATGCATTATCTCGCTCCAGCCGGCGGAACTTTGCACATTGGGATGCACATTGGTCTCCTCCCTTTTATGTGTTGTCTTTGATGTTTGATGTTTCTGTGCGTCTGTTTCGATTATTTTGTATCATGTTCTAGCGTACTTGTGCGGTTTGTAGTTTTGTCTGATGTCAATCTGTGTCAGTTTCTTGTCGGTTTGTTTCGCTGGGTGTCTGCAGGGTTGTCATGCTTGAGATAATTCCCTTTTCTTTTGATTCAATTTACATATTCATCTATGTGTTACTTGGTCCCACCTCTAGTTTGCTAGGGGTTCGTCGATGTTTAATTTTGTGCTCTATTGTGAGTGCTGTTGAGATTATCGTCAGGATCTTCTTTAACTCATTTGAGCCCCTGTGTTTTGTTGTCTTAGCGTCATATTAGAGTAAGGCTGCACTCATACACAATGATGGGGGTACTAGTGGGACTGTGTTGTGCACGTTATCCGGACAACAACACTATTGTGGCCGATGACCACCTTTAGTCAGACAGTGTTGCCTGTTTATGTCAATGGTTTATGTGTAGTTATTTTTTTGTATGATGTTTTGATGCGTCTAAGGTCCTCTGTCCCTCATGTCCCTTTGGTGTCTATTGTTGTGCTTGACCGCACTACGTTTTCGCATTCGGGTGTTTCCATGTTTTATGTGAGTGTAATAATTCCTGTTGGAGATCACCTCCTTGGTAACAATCATATTTCAGATATTGTTCTTTTTTAATTACGTATCATAAAGAGCTTTTTTATCTCTATTTTTTTTTATGCAGACGACGTAATATAAATAATTCATGACTATTAAATTTACCATTTGATGGCCCGCTTCTGCTTGAAACGAAAGACTCTGACGATAGCGTATAGCAGTTCCCATAATCCAAAGTGGTGAAGTGATGAAAACTCCTAAAAATACCATATTGTTGGTGGAAAAAATACTATTGATCATGTAAGCTGATTTCTCCCATAGTATGTATTTCTAGTAATACTACATCAATACAATGGCCGACTTCAAAAAGCTGTCCTAGAGGAATATTGATGACGCAAAAATGTAAAATAATCAAATAACCTCAAATGCTAACACTAATGCCATCAATCTTTTACAAATCCATGACATTACTTGAGCTTGAAATATTGAGTTATACAATTATTGATCAATATGAATTTGACAATTATAAGTCCTTGTTTCCCAACACATTTTTGAACGTTTTAACGTACTTATGTATTTTGACAGGCCTTATATAACTGATATAATATTAGTTATACAGTGTTTTACAGGGGGGATACAGAAATATATTGGGTCGATGAAAAAAGTTGTATTGGGCGAGGCGAAGCCGAGCCCAATACAACTTTTTTCATCGACCCAATATATTTTTGTATCCCCCCTGTAAAACAATGTATAACGAATTTATCCCACCGATGGCTTTTGGCTTGTGTATGTTACGTCAACATATTTTAAAGCATCTCGGTGACGTCAAAAGCGTAAAGCGTCTTTGTAGAAGCATGATATTAAAATGATATCCCGTCAGTAACATAATACAACATAATATTCGGTTCTTCTTGACCAATCAAATTGCAAGAAATTTGCCAGAGGTGGGATAAATGTATATATGATATATATGTATTATGACGTTTTAACGTACTTACGTATTTTGACAGGCCCTGCCGCTGAAGGAACATGATATCAGCATATCGTCAAGCTGATGTCCCATGTATTTTCTTATATGTCTGTTATTCGAAAAACAAGAGAAATGTTTCGTTCTTTAAGACAAAAAAAAAAAACAACCAAAAAATCGAAAACAAAAGAAATGTTTCGTTCTTTAAGACGGAAAACATATCTGATGCAAATATGTAATATTTAAACCTGGAAGTTTTTTTTTCCAAAGTATGAATGTTTAAACGGGATCTGCATGTTACAGCAAAACTGATAAGTTCTTAGTTGTGTTTACGCATATATTTTTTATCTAAGTTTGTTTGATTTTTTTCTTCGTTTCTTTTTTTTAAAGGTTTTATTCATATATTGCCCAGTAACAATCCTCCAAGCATGGGCTTTCTTGAAGGCTAACATAGGTAAATATATTTATCGGCTATATCTATATTTCAAAATTATCCTTATATTAATTCAATTATAAATAAATTGCGTCTTTTGCCCTTTTCTGCTACGATCTGCCGGTTAATAGTACCCGTTAGATATCGGTTACCCATAGTACACCCCAATACACCCCAAATACTGTATGTACTAATCAGCTGTAGAAGAAAAACTTTGAAGAAGCGTGTTACTAAAGAAAGACTGTATTTATGCCATCTTACAGTTGTTCCATCATGTATTTCTGTTTGAATGCCTCCTTAAGTAAGACTGAAACATCCATATCACGTGGGCTGATGAAGCCACTGTGTTCAAAATGAGACATCTCTGTCTCATTAAACTGGTCTGCAAAATTATCTAAACTGAAAATAAGGATAAAGAAAACGATATTTTTAATTATGAATTCATTCCTCGACTTTGATGAAAGCAACTTATCATATACAAAAATATTTCAACTGTTCAATCGTTATATGAATAAACACCTGTAGAAAATGAACTACAAAGTCAGATTTCAATCCCCCTTTATCTATATGACATTTTGTCTAGTTGTTCATTTAAGAAATGATTGTCTTACTTTTGGTGTTCATGGGTGTATAATTCTGGTTGGTCTCGTGCAAATTCCGTGAATCGCGAAGCGATTCTCGGAAAATTTGCACGTGTCCAACCAGAATTATACACCCATGAATACCAAAAGTACGACTGTCATTTCTTATATTTACATTTATTCTAATTATCGGTAAGACAGTCAGTAAGACAGTCATTTCTTACATTTACATTTATTCTAATTATCGGTCATTTTTATTTGCATGAACATCGCACATTTTGCCCGTAACAGCGTCAAAACCCCCATGCACCCCCCTTGAGTACTTTTTTTCACGGGTACCATAATGTTCCTTGGGGTCTGCAGAATCGGTTTTCAGGATGTACTCAAAAATAAACTCATTTAGGCTATGTGTTTTTCGACCGTTTCCATGGCAACCCCCTGCTAAAGTCACGAACGCACTATTGGTTAAGTAAAATAGCCATATCTTGGCCAAATGTTGAGCTAAACATCTGTTACTGGTATCAATATAACGAGGAAAGGTTGTTCTATTAATCACGTGATCATATGCAAAACAACTATTTTGCATATTCATGAATATTCATAAATTGAAAAAAAAATGCTTGCAAAATACATAAAAATTGACACTTATCATTTTGTTTTGGCTCCTAAACTCTATAGTTCTATCTATGATCGTTATTAGATTATATAAGAAATACCTGCAAAGTCTTCTCTCTCCAATGACATAACGTTTGGCTCAATTATTTGGTTCAATGGCTTCTAAATTGATGTTTTTTACAGAAAAATGGCTATTTCAAGTAAGATAAGCTGATTTTTGTATACTAATTATAAGATATTTACTACTTATAAAATCGAATATCTGAACCTGTTTTTTAGTGTATTGTCATGTTTTTCTCATGTAATAGATGTTTACAAAACATGATATACGTAATTTTGGTAATTTTGGGGCAAAAACCGTATTTTTCAGTAAAAAACAACAGATATCTGGATATCATCAATAAAAGGCAAACAGTTCCTGTAATCTATAAATGAAACGTATATGCTGATGTAATTTCATGGTTCTAAGATCGATGTTTGTATTAGAAGCAAAAATACTACCTCATTCTGCTATTTTGGGTAAAATTGTCGTTTTTTTATACTAAAATTACAGATTTCTGAGAAATATTTCAAATATAATCTATATTTGTTGTAATATAGGATATGAAACAAAATTTATTTGTACATATCATAAGAGTAACAAATCAGAAAAATAAAATAGTAAGAAATATAAAAATTCATACCATAACCACAGAATAACATTGCAAAAACACTCAATGAATCGTGAATAACACGGTATGACCACCCAATAACGTATTAGAGCAACCCAATAAAAAAAGTATAACCAACCAATAACATAGCAAAGCCACTCAAATTATGGTCTTTTAACCCTTCATTATATATACACAAATCAATAATACAGCATAATCACTTGATAACATAGCAAATCCATTGAATGACAAAGTCGTTTGATCCTTTATTACATAGGAACCACTTAATTATGCAGTGTAAACACTCAATGACATAGCAAACCCCTCAATAAAGTGGTTGTTAGACCCTTTGCTATATCAAAATCACCTAACAATACAACATTACCAACCAATAACGTGATGATTTGAACATTTGCTATAACAAAAATTTAAGATAACACCGCATAGCTACCCAATAACTTAGCGTTACCACAAAATAACGTGATGATTTGATCCTTATCTTAGCAAAACCGCTTAATAACACAGCATAGTTACCCAATAACTTGATTGTTTGATCTTTTATTATAACAAAACCACTCAATAACATAGTATAGCCACCAAATAACTTAGCATAATTCCTCAATAACGTGACGATTTGACACTTTATTATTACAAAACCACTTAAAATCACACTATAACCACCAAATAACTTCTCAATAACGTGGTCGTTTGCCTCTTTTTTTATAATGAAACCACCCAAGATCAAAGCATGAGTACCAAATTACATTGCAAAACCCCCTTTATTGTATCAAATCATTGATTATCATGTCTGTTTGACCCTTTATATTGCTCAAATCTACATTAAAACAGTCCTAAGGCTGGTTCCATAGAGAGAACGAGGAAAGATTGTTATTGAGTGGTAATGCTAAGTTATTGGGTGATTATGCAGTGTTATTAAGTGGTTTTGTTACGATAAAGTGTCAAACCATCACGTTTTTGAGTGGTAATGCTATGTTATTGGGTGCTTATGCTGTGTAATTGAGTGGTTTTGATATAATTAAAGGTCAAACGACCACCTTATTAAGTAGTTATGCTAAGTTATGTGGCGGTTTTGTTTTAATAAAGTGTCAAATCGTCACGCTATGGATTAGTAATGCTATGTTTTGGGGTGGTAATTCTGTGTTATTGAGTGGTTTTGTTACAATAAAGGATCAAATCATCACGTTATTATATAGGAATTCTAAGTAATAAATAGGATATGCTATGTTATTACAAATGTAAGTGGTTTTGTTATAACAAAGGGTCAAACCATCACGTTATTGGGTGTTTTTTTTTATGTTATTGGTTGGTTATGCTGTATTACTTAATGATTTTCATATAGTTAAGGGTCAAACAGTGTCTTTATTGAGTGGTTTTGCTATGTCATTGGGTGTTTACACTGCATTGAGATGTTTTTTTTTTTTTTTATGTTATAAAGGGTCAAATTACTATGTTATTGAGTGGTTTTGCTATGTTATTGTGCGGTTATACTTGATTATAAAGTGGTAAAGGTTGAAAGACCATGTTATTGAGTGGCTTTGTTATATTATTGGTTGATTATACTGTATTATTGAATTGTAAATCATATTTAGAATATTTCTCAGAAAGTAAATTTAGTATGAAAAACCGACATTTAAGGTTCAAGGATACACCATCCGAACAACAAACCACTTCGGAGTCTCTCTCGTCGCCAAAATCGACGTCACGTTATCTATGACGTCACGAAAAAACGCGCCAAAATTGCATCGGCACTCTTATTATTTGACGCTGATTCACCTACGTCCTGAAACATGAACTAGTATTTTAGGGATTGTGCTAAATGAAACTGCTGTATTTTGATAAGATTGGGACTTCTATCATTTTCCTTTGAATCTTGATTAAAAATTGATGTAAAACAATTCTTTGATGGGTATGTTCATTCAGAGAAAAGGCTTACAGCGCATTCTGCCGCTCGCCGTCATCTCTACGAGAAAATCACGAAAGAATAATTTTATGCTTGTTTTATTTGTAAACAACCGTTTGATTTAAACCCGGGGTTAAAATAGCAATTGAATCTAATTAAAATATGTGTGATGCTTTTTTTTACACGCGGGGTTTAAATGGGCAACATCTCACAAAATTGTACATTTTATTAGGAAACAACTCCTTAGTTTACATGCGGGATTTGGGTAAAACAAATGAATGGACTTTTCTATGTCTATATATCTAGTACTAGTGATATTTAGAACAGCAAGCATCACGATAAGGGCAAAGGGGGGGGGGGGGGGGGTATGACTGCTACGTAGCAATTTCTCTCCGCTATGTGTAAGATTCGCCATTTATTATAAGCGAACCGTAATAATTATATTTTGAATTTATCGAACAGAAGACCTTTCATGACAAATGACATTGTACTATAAGTCAAACCTTCTCAAAGTGAATCCTCCTTTTGAAGAAGTTCCCCTTTTTACATTATTTGTTCTTCTCCTTTTCTTACAATGCGAATATTCATGGACCTGTTATAAATCAATGATTTCAGGAAAGTACATACATATTTTAAAATTACCAGTGGCGGATTCGGGTGGGTGCGGAGGGGGCGCCCCCCCCCCGGCAATGACCCCAAATTTTCCAAAAAAACAGGAATATTTTTGCCAATTTTCAGTAAAAATCGGCAAAATTCGCTCCTTGACCCCCGGCATAGGGGGCGCTGGATCCGCCACTGATTACCTATAGGATATTTGATCCTGAACAAGTCACACTGACATTGAGGATGACCTTGACCCGCGTCGGATGCCATGATGCTGAATATCCTAGCATGTTTGATGAAAAAATGCGAATGCCGACTTACCTACATGTACATTATATGATCTCCATAAATACGTAAATGCAAGGAATACTGTTTTTATCGTCTAACATTGTAGTACACTGAAATAATTTTGCAGTCAGGAAAGAATTTGTCGTTAAACGCCTATAATGAAATATATGCACGTAGACCAGTAAAAAAAAATAATATTAATCGAAGATAGAAATCAGTTGCAGCATTGTTTTACTGTTATAAGTCAGTTAATTGCATTTTACATTGTCTATATGGATTTTTTTTTTGTTAAAAATATTTTAAAAAATCCTTTTAAATGTTTTCTGTTTTGAAACACAGATTCTAACAAATAGGTTTCAAAACGCCGAGCAATTATAGGGCGACGTCCTGGTTCAAAACGACGTTGTTCGTGCTATTGTTTACCCTTTCTTAAAAGAAAACAGGTGTCATGCAGAAATAAATATGATTTTTCATAAATATAGGAATTAAAAAAAAACTATTTCAAAAAGATACTCTGTCACAAGGCCGATTTTAGCCCTTACCGGCTTTTCTCCTCATCCAAAACCAATGGATAGCAACATACGATGTACTAAGCCTGTATATTATATATTACGTGTGATTGCACTTACATTCAAGTATTTATAATTTTCTTTGCGTATTCTTTTATCTGAATTCATTCTATTTCTTTATGATTATATTTATAAGATAAACATCTTGTTTTCATCGCCCCATTTCATTCTGGACCGTTTTTATTTCTTTATCAACTTGATTTGACGTTCAAATGACCAAATGCATTACGTGACGTCATTTGCTTAAAACTGTTGCAGGCATTAATATTACTGATATAATGGATAAATATTATAAAATGGGTTTCAGAATTCACATTTTGATCAGTTCTATTTCCAATTGATATATGGCTGATAAATGGAGTGATTTAGATGAACGGTTCAGGAGATATAAATCCAAATAGAGCACGGAGGGGATATCTTGCCAGCATTTTGTAACAAAATCTGGAGGGGGGTAAGGTCATATTTTTGTATCAAACTTAAAATTTTGTGCGATGATTGCTACTTTTATTTTTATTCTTGAAAGATATGTTAACTTAGATTAAGATAGCAATTTTATCGCTCATTGGCATGTTAACAAAGTACTTAAACCCGTCATTTACTGGTTGGACTCTAAAAATAATGACGTCAAGAACAGAGCCTAAAATGGTATAATATTTACTATTTCATAGAATTTGACTTACCAGCATTGATGTATTTTCTATTTTTTATTTGTTTTAGACCTTCTTTCGTTATTAAAAGAATGACCATATACATTAATGCATCAGGTTTAAAATAACAGGGGTCTATTGATGATATGATGCAAATTTGGGGAAAATTAAAGAAAAATTGGACATGTACTTCTTTGGAAGATCATAAATCAATTAGAAGCTCGATGACAAATACTTTGTTCATTAAAATACTATACATTACATTGTTCTCTACCAATGAAATCAATAAAACTTAACCTGTGATGTTTAATACTGTTTTGGGGGTCTTTTGGAAATGGTGTAACCATGAACCTTAAACCAAAAATAGCAGAAAAAGTAACATTTTTTACTTCTAATACAAAAACCAATCTTAGAAACATGAAATTACATCAGTATATACGTTTCATTTATAGATTACGGGAACTGTTTGCCTTTAATAGATAATATCCAGATATCTGTTGTTTTGTACTAAAAAATACGGTTCTTTTGCACCAAAATTACCACAAATACATATATCATGTTTTGTAAACGTTTATTACATGAGAAAAACATGAAAAGACACCAGAAAACAGGTTCAGATATTCGATTTTATAAGTAGTAAATATCTTATTATTAGTATACAAAAATCAGCTTATCTTACTTAAAATAGCTATTTTTCTGTAAAAACATCAAGTTAGAAGCCATTGAACTAATATATTAAGCCAAATGTCATTGGAGAGAGAAGACTTTGTATGTATTTATTATATAATCTAATAACGATCATAGATAATACTATAGAGCTTAGGAGCAAACACTAAATGAAAAGTGTCGATTTTTATATATTTTTCAAGCATTTTTATTTCAATTCATGAATATTCATGAATATGCTAATTAATTATTTTGCATATGATCACGTGATTAATAGAACAACCTTTCCTCGTTATATTGATACCAGTTACAGATGTTTAGCTCAACATTTGGCCAAGATATGGCTATTTTACTTAACCAATAGTGCTTTCGTGACTTTAGCAGGGGGTTGCCATGGAAACGGTCGAAAAACACATAGCCTAAATGAGTTTATTTTTGAGTACATCCTGAAAACCGATTCTTTAGACCCCAAGGAACATTATGGTACCCGTGAAAAAAGTACTCAAGGGGGTGCATGGGGGTCCCCACTGGCTCCCCGACTATATCTTAACTTTGGTAAATTCTCCCTAAATTCAAAACTTGAACGTGACGTCACAATAGCAACCCAAGTTATTGGAATATAATTCTAGTTGCCTAATGGGCGTTCAACATTGGGAATCTACTAGTAATGTAAATATTGTTTGTTAATCAAAACAAAGGAGGGGCTCTCCAACAATACTAGGTTGCAGCACCCACAGCAAAACTCCAAATCACCAAATGCAAAAACACAGAACAGACACGAACAGAAAAAGACGCAAAGGAACAAGGAACACCAACTCACACCATAGAAACATCAAACACAAAAGACCTCACATAAAACAACGAGACCAATGGGTAACCGGAGCAGAATAAGGACGGCCGTCTGACACGCAAGTAACAGACGGTGTGGTTATCCGGATTGCGTGCGCACAACCCTCCAGCTTTTCTGATTAACAAGAGGTATCGAAGAACGCACAATTTTGGTGTAAAATAACATCCTCACTTTGAGATGAACATACAAACAGACAGCATGAAGCAGGGGCACAAGAAACACACAGATGGATATCTAAATGGATATAAAAACAAGGCATACGAAATACAGTATGTGCTCTGCCGGCTGTAACGATCTCATGCATGTGATTACTGGAGAAGTCCGACTGACATTCATATTGATAAAAAAGATTATGAAAGACTATGTCCAAATTTGTACCGAATGACGTAGCAGGATGAGTGGGATATGATGCTACAGGACCCACGTTTTAGAAATTTCTAGTAATTTTGATAACAGAAATTTTCGAATGTATTGAAGAAACGATCAAATACAAAGCCATGTTCTGGTGACAGAAGGATCATATCCACGATATAAAAGGCGTTTGATGATTCTAACGCAAATTCGAGGGTAATTCTTTCTGCCTTTGATCCTTCTTATTTTGTTAATTATGTCATCATAAAATGCAGGTTATGAAATATCCAATGTAATACACTCTGTTGCTTGTATGGGTCCTAATTTAGAAAAGAAGTTGACAATAAGGTTCGTACAATTTCCAGAACTTAAGTACCACTGATGCGAATTTACTATCCGAAACACGTGTCTGGCACAGGCACCTGATCCCTAGAAAGAAAATGACTACTCCATCTTCAACACCTTTTTCTTTTTCAGGGCACGACAGCTCCCATAACCGTCATCGGAAAGGAATGACAACTTACACTAATTTACTGCATGGTTTGAAATTTTCCTCAAGAAGGTAAGAAGTTGGAACACTGTAGAAATTACCTGGGATTGTTTTATAGTATATATACTTTTCAAGTAGGCCTGGCTATGAATATGAATTTGAGCAATAATACCTATTTGTCTTTTAAAAATAAACTAAGTCCTTACTCATTAATTAGACATTGGTAATCATTATATGAGCATTTTGGTGGGGCTCTAAACTCAATACTGTTTTCATAGGATGTCCCGTCAATGTTGCCCGGATCGTTGTAATGGTCCATGTTGTCCGGATTGTCGTAATGGTCCATGTTGTCCGGATCAATGTAATGGTCGTCCACATCCGGAATAGTGTCATCGATGTATTCGGCACTAATAGGTGGTGGTTGTGGTGGTCGGGGACCAAAAGAACGTCGTTTTCTTCGTTTCCGTCTCATGTTGTATGATGCTCCCTGTGAAAATGAATGTTGTTTTAAAATCATCTTGTGAAAAAAGCAAGGTGTCCCGATAGTTCAGTCAAAGTATAGCAGGGCCCAACCCTGAACAAATGGCAACACAAACTTTTTCTATTGATTTGATGACCTTGATATAGTGACTTTCGCAGGAGAAATTGTCTATCAAAATCAACGCCGTGAAAATAGGATTTTTTTCAGAAAATATGAACATTCTAAATAAAAATCACGAAAATTTTTCACGTACTCCTTTATTTCTCATCAAAATCGGACCAAATCAAGGCCTATGTTTCAATAACGTAAAAATATTGTTACTTGAATCGATTTCACGCGAAGTTTTTGAGGAATAGTTGAAATTTAGAAATAAAATCTCTAAAAACTGGAAAAAGTGCTTTCACACATAATGGCTTAAAGCATTTACCATAAGCACGTTTGTAATATTTCGTTTTTAACTTGAAATTGCCAATGAAGCCAAGTTCGATCAATTTCTGTTGATCATTTTTTCAACGCATTCGAAATTTTATGTTATGAAAATTTCTAGAAATTTCTAAAACGTGGTTCCTGTAGCATCATAACCCACTCATCCTGCTATGTCTTTTAGTACATTTTTGGACACTACTTTCACACTCTTTGGCAATATTACATTTTTTAGATTGAGGATTACTGACGAGGGTTGAGTACCCGAAACGTGCATGTGTGGTCCATGTTGCAAATTTATCAGTTCTTAAATGATGCTATTCAATTTGAAAACGTTTAACATTTAACTTAAACTGAATAAGGGTGGACTGTTTCCTATGGTAACTCCATCAAGTGTCACTACACATCACTTTTACATACAATAAGATGGACTTGATTCAAATATAGAGGATATCTATCCTAAAACTGAATAAACAGTATAGGTCCTTAATACA
This sequence comes from Pinctada fucata, assembly GCA_028142955.1. Classification (NCBI taxonomy): domain Eukaryota; kingdom Metazoa; phylum Mollusca; class Bivalvia; order Pterioida; family Pteriidae; genus Pinctada; species Pinctada fucata. The sequence continues at coordinate 66,875,940 of AP027105.1, read as the reverse complement.
CATAAGACGTGTCTAGTGCATGGAAATTGGCATGAAATTTTCTTCAAAAAGGTGAAGGTGTAGAGCAATTTCGTTTTATTGAGATTCTATCCCTATATGTACTATAGAACTCGCTGTGCAATGAAGCCCCGCCCATTTCGTTTTCTGAAAACTAACTTGTCGTCAAATTTATTTTTGGAAAACTTATAAACTTGTCGTTATGCTACAACAGGAATATATTCAAGTAGAAATTACAACCGCCTGACCGTGGTATGCTGTCCAGCTTCGCGGCTCGGTGATAATTTAATTAGGTCATACGACTCGGGAATTTCTGGACAACAAACCACATCCATGCGGATGTTATTTCTGAAAACCTTGTAATGCTAATTATGGTTGAATTATTTGATTGCGAAACGAGATAGACATTGAAATTCCACATGCAAAGATAAACAATTAAAAGAAATCTCAATACCGAATTGTCCAAGAAGTCTTGAAAAGTTTGTGATGCATTTCTTATTTTTGAATCTCTGACTTGGTTCATGTTACAGAACGACACCGCCGGGAAAGTTAGGGGACTGAACTCTAGTGTGACAGTGGTCTTTAAGGGATGACGCATGTACTCCTTTGTCAGATTGACCATCTGGAAGCCCAGGTATCCTGTCAGGGCTAGAACGACAATCAGCCATAGTATCCTTTCATGAGGCCGCCTGGCGGACGTTATCTGAGCAATACCATGGAGGCTAGTCTGCTGAGCACACTCCTTCAGTATAGATTTAACTGTGTCTTCTTCATCAGTTTCAACCTCCGACAAAGATGAGTCGTCATTTTTCTTGTTCTATTAAAGAATATATAATATTTCCAGATTATTTCGTGTCATGCTTGAATGCATGTTTCGCTCTGGTCAATACGTTTCCCTATCAATCTGAGGGTCATATACAGAGCCCATTCCTATTGTATATCTTTTTGCAGGTTTCCTTTATTCTATCTTCGATGTGTTTGACTGATAACTGTTATTGTTTACAAGACGAACAGTTATTCAAAAGAATCGACATAAAACATTAATTAGGGACAAAATATGTGGATATCAAGATAAGATAGCAAGATAAGCGTTATCAAACTTACGATGGAAAAAAAGATAAGAAAACATTGAAGACGTTTACATTTATACCACTTGGTGAGTGTCACTGCTGGTGGACCAGGAGTCCCCGAGGGCACATGTAGCCAAGTTCGATCAATTTAGGTTGATCGTTTTTTCAACGCATTCTAAATTCTGTTATCAAAAGTTCTTGAAATTTCTAAAAAGTGGGTCCAGTAGCATCATATCCCACCCATCCTGCTACGTCTTTCGGTACACTTTTTCGACATAGTAACTTTCATACTTCTTTGGCATACTACATTGTTTAGATTTAGGATCACTGATGAGGGTTATGTACCCGAAACGTGCATGTCTGGTCCACGTTGCCAATTTATCTGTTCTTAAATGATGCTATTCAATTTGAAGACGTTTACATTTATACCACTTGGTGAGTGTCACTGCTGGTGGACCAGGAGTCCCCGAGGGCACATGTAGCCAAGTTCGATCAATTTCGGTTGATCGTTTTTTCAACGCATTCTAAATTCTGTTATCAAAAGTTCTTGAAATTTCTAAAAAGTGGGTCCAGTAGCATCATATCCCACCCATCCTGCTACGTCTTTCGGTACACTTTTTCGACATAGTAACTTTCATACTTCTTTGGCATACTACATTGTTTAGATTTAGGATCACTGATGAGGGTTATGTACCCGAAACGTGCATGTCTGGTCCACGTTGCCAATTTATCTGTTCTTAAATGATGCTATTCAATTTGAAGACGTTTACATTTATACCACTTGGTGAGTGTCACTGCTGGTGGACCAGGAGTCCCCGAGGGCACATGTAGCCAAGTTCGATCAATTTCGGTTGATCGTTTTTTCAACGCATTCTAAATTCTGTTATCAAAAGTTCTTGAAATTTCTAAAAAGTGGGTCCAGTAGCATCATATCCCACCCATCCTGCTACGTCTTTCGGTACACTTTTTCGACATAGTAACTTTCATACTTCTTTGGCATACTACATTGTTTAGATTTAGGATCACTGATGAGGGTTATGTACCCGAAACGTGCATGTCTGGTCCACGTTGCCAATTTATCTGTTCTTAAATGATGCTATTCAATTTGAAGACGTTTACATTTATATTAATTGATATTTGATTCATACTTACTGCCCATCCTAAATTACGCATGATGATGAAATCTGAAATACGAAATTATGAGTAGAGATGATAAATAATTATGACTAATGGCTTTAATAACTATAAACATGTATAAGCAACAACATACTATCGTTGTATGGTCATTGTCGTGAATGATAAGAGAACGTCCTAAATATACACTGGCTGCGTGGAACCAATTGAAAACGTGTTTCCTACAGCTCGAAATGGGACTTGCTATTGGAAAATAGTGACTACCGTCATACGGTATTTACACGGCTTATCCGGTACTCTAGAACATGTACTAACGTTTACGATTTTCATAGTAGGAATCTACAATTTACAAAAAAAGGAGGGATCTCCACATACACTCGGTTGCAGCACCAAGAGCAAAAGACTTGTTGCTACAGGTTGCACCACCCACAGCAATAATACGGTGAAGAAAACAAACCAATTTAGTATGCACGTGTTCCGGATATCAAATCCTCCTCAGTAATGCTTCCAGCCAAAGTGATTTTCAGGAGACGCCAAAATCCATTACAGAGGGCCCTCTGGTTTAATTTTCAAATTAAGATTAATGTGAGCATTTACTTTACGCGGCTCCGAATTTCCTGTAGGGTCGATTCAGTAGCATTTCAAAATAAAATCTATGTTCAAATATCATTGTAGGGATGGTGCTAAGATGTTAACCTCCTTTGATTACGATGATGATTTTGGATGAAGTGAGAAGTTTCCGAAATAGCAATAAACTATGTATCATGTCAAATTGATAAAAATCCAAACAAAGCTTTACCAAGAAGTATTTTGCTCTTGGTGCTGCAACCGAGTGTATTTGGAGATCCCTCCTTTTCTTTGTAAATTTCTACTATGAAAATCGAAAACATTAGTACATGCTCTAGCGTACCGGATAAGCTGTGATATGTAAATGCCGTATGACGGTAGTCACCATTTTCCAATAGCGAGTCCCATTTCGAGCTGTATTTCATCGATAGGTATAAGCTTTCAATTGGTTCCACGCAGCCAGTGTATATTTCGAGCTGTAAAGAAGTAATTAATACACTTCAAAACATCAAGACACTTTTTGGTCAATGTTTTCGCTCTCATAAAGTTGTTAAGACTTTCTGGAAATTTATAAATAAAATACTGTCAGCTTCTTTTAAGATTAGGACTTATGCGAGTAATAGTGTATATTACTTTGTGTATTATACAACTTTTCTCTCATACCCGCGTATGTGTTACAGAGTAGGCCCATGAAATACAGCTATGTGAGCTACTTCTGTATCACATATCACGTGACAGCTGTATCACATATCACGTGACGCTATTGTTTCGATTGTTTACGCTATTGTGACGTCATGATTTCAGCCCGCAAAACAAACAAGCTAGCGGCGACGTCGCCATAAAACTTCGACTTTAAGGTCGTTTTCCAATGTACTCTTGCGTTTTATTTTGAAAGGCCTAATATTTGTAGTTTATTCTTATAATAAACCATTTTCGGGGGCGCTGAATTCGAATATCGCAAAATTTTTGCGATTAGATCAACTTGACATTTTTTCAAATTTCGTCCCCTTTCTTTCAGTTTTGTTTTGACCCTTAGATATGAGAGAAAAATACTCTTTCATGTTCTTCTATGAAAGATACATCGTTTCCACCCTCGGGGTCTCAAAATTTTGCAAAACCCTCGGCTAGCCTCGGGTTTTACATGATTTTGAGACCCCACGGGTGGAACCGATGTATCTTTCATAGAAGACCATGAAAGAGTCTTATAGTCTTTTATGGTGACATAATAAACAAAATATGAATTATCAAAGAAAGACAGCATAACCATCGAAAATGCGTTAGAATAATCAAACACCTTAAAATGTTTATACCGTGGAACGATACTACAGTCAGCAGACGGACACTCGGCATGGTACTTGACCAATCTACAGCTTTGTACCAGCGCATTTTCTAGACTTGCACTATTACTGTGACGACGGGACTCCATAACAAGCTCTGTCCAAACCTCATTAGAGGAGACACGGCCCTGACCATCTGTCCTCTCTGAATGTCGGTCAAACCCCTCGGGTAATAACATCAGCCGGCACAGCATGAATTGTATTTCGTACTCCTCCTTTTTTATATCCATTTACATGTACTAGTGCATATTTTAAAATCTGTGTTGCTTAGACCCCTGCGTTTTGTTGTCTTGTTTGTATTGTCATCTTCCAGTAAGGAGGTAGTTTTACACTATAATTGTGCATTCTTCGAGGCCTTTGTGAAACGGTAAAACTGGGAAGATTGTGTGCAGGTAATCCGGATAACGATATCATTTGCTACTTGCTTCGAAGATGGCCGTCCATAGTCGGCACCGATTGACCATTGGTGTAGTCTTTTATGTTTTATGTTTCTATGTCGTATGTCTATTTTACGTCTCTTGCTGTGCTTTTCTACTCTGTGTTTTCGCATCAGGTGTTTTGTTGCGTTGCTGTTGGTGCTACATTCAAGTCTGGTTGGAGATCCCTTTCTGTATTTTGCAAGCTTTGCTTAACTTTGACACAGAAACAATAATTTCTTAAGCACTGTAGATAAAAGATCTGTCACAATTTTTATCCCATTCTCTCAAGCTTCCTGGAAAAATAAGCGCGTAACAAATCGTTCCGAGAGCGTGCTGGAGTGTCGGAGAGCGCGCGAAGACCAATTGTATTGATAGAAACGTGAATCACCACGATTTTGCTTAATTATGGACACCGTATGACATCGTGGCTAGATGTAAAACCTCAACGAAAGCAAAATTCAGAGTCCAAGACAACACATAAATGGATATCATGTTAACTATGACAAAACCTACTTTGTAAAAGAAAAGTCAGATTCTGAAAATAAGTACACTGAAACAGACATTATTCAGATGTTAAACTTTCTGATCGACAACATTTTTGTGGTGTTTGGAGGAAAGGTCTTCCAGCAAATTGTCGGAATTCCAATGGGTACCAATTGTGCCCCACTCCTTGCCGACATTTTCCTTTACTCGTACGAAGCTGAATTCATTCAATCTTTGGTCTCTGAAGGGAAAAGATACTTAGCTTCTGATTTCAACTTCACTTACAGATACATAGACGATGTGTTGTCCATCAATAAACCAAAATTCGCGGATTACCTGAGCAGTATCTATCCTTCGGAGCTTGAAGTCAAAGAAACTACAGAGACAAATAATTCAGCATCCTATTTGGACATAATGTTGTCCTACGACACTGATGGTCACATGAACACCTCACTCTATGACAAACGTGACGACCTTCAATTTCAGCATTACGAACTTTCCTTTTCTGAGTAGCAACATCCCTTCATCGCCTGCTTATGGCGTGTTCATATCTCAGTTGATACGCTATGCCAGAGCGGGTACCAAATATACGGATTTTGTTCTGAGAGCTAGGCGTCTTTCGGGTGGGCTTCTCAGTCAGGGATATGTTTGTGACCGACTGGCATCGTCACTGGGGAAGTTCTACGGTCGATATGGGGAGCTCGTCGTGCACTGTGATGTCCCACTGTCCAGAATGGTGGATGGTGTTCTGTCGTGGACCATTTGAACCATCCAACCAAGGATTGTACTCTATGTCTTCCAAAATGGAAGTAACCGGATGTGACAGTTCTACCGAATTGAAGCGACGGGTGTTGCATGCAAGCAGGAGATGCTTACTCTTCCTGGGCATCTGGTCTCACTCTCATATCGGGAGTTCGCTTCTTTTCATATGGTGGAGGTTTTTGTTTTTGTTTGCTTTGGTTCCTGTTTTGTCCTGGTTTTGTATGCCTTCGGTTTCTGATTTTCTGAATTGTCGATTTTGTACTGTAGACAGGGATATGGTCATTATCCATATTTGTCATAATATGTTGGCATACGTATTCCCCTAACTGTGTTGACTAAAAAAAGCTCAAAATCAATCACCCGAAAATCCGATCGACTTTCAGAGTTGACAGAAGATTAGTGGACAGGAAGCCCGATTTGATGAGACATTGACAGGCCCGTCATGCATCCCAGTCCTTGCCAAGTGTTTAGTGTCTGAGTAGTTTTGATAGAAGACTGTAGATGAGTCCATGTATAGATTTACCATGCCTAATGTAAGGATCCTTCCTGTGGTACATTACGAAGTTCCAGTTTGACCTTTATTCCTATATCCAGAAATGCATTGATTTTCTGGAGTGCTTTTTCTTTTAATATCTGGAAACGCACGGACAGACGGATATATGCATCACTGATTAAGAAATAAAAAAACGATGTAATATAATCCAAAAATAGAACGAATCATATGATAAATCCTTGAACTGCCAGTGAATATACACGAGAAACCAGCCAAATTTGGCTATGGTACCATAACCAATATTTCACACAAAAACAATATTATATCGCAACTAGTGTGCTAGGTATACTTATCTTTAAACTTCTTGACAAAGTTTGTAAGTAAACTTTCATTCTTAAACTGTCTGCCTTTGGTATTCATACATATCTCCTCTTATCATTTAACTTTCGCTAAATTAATAGCTTGTACGTTAAATGGAAACTCATAAAATGTTATTCTTTTAAAAACGAATAATGCAATACGTAAGCTTCTTCATCTGTAAAGTGTTTTTAATTCAATAAATTAATGTTACTCAATTTACGGTTTTCTGGTGATGCTACTAAATTATTTACCATTCTGTGTAACGTGATAAAAGATTGATAAAAAGATAAGACGCATCTTTTCCTTTTTAATAAATAACTGTACCATTTCATCACGGTTTATTGATTTTAATCCCCGTAAAAGCATTTTCCAAAATGAAATAGACATATCAGTTCAGATTGAGAAGAATCACCACTTTAGCACAGAATACATTAAGCAAAACAAAGGAAAAAGAAGGGGTCGACACATCGGAGATCAGGTATTACTGAAATAGAACATTATTCACGCGAGTTCTTTTCTTTACAGCACACACACAAAAAAATCCCAGAATGCATGCCATGTTTTAGTTACATGAAGTTATAGGATTAATGTTAATCAGTCATTACGTGTCGGAAAACTATTCGGTCAGTCTTGAAAATCAAGACTTTTGGCTCTTGGACAATACTTGATATTCGTTCCTAAAAAAAGCTCATCTTATTGAAAAAAAACAACAACAAACAAACAAAGAAAACGTGCTTTGATTGATCTTCAGTTACACGCATTTCAACAAGTTGGAGCCTTTTCATAACAATTGATTTTAAAAAGATCTATCGAGTGTAAAAATGCACAACTCATTTAAAATTTCATCAACTTTGCACAGAAATACGGAATTAGTATTTAAAAATAACGTCAAAAGAAACAGAAGAAACTTTAATTTTACCATATGTTTTTAACATACAATAAATGTTTCTCTGGGGCTGAATTTTCAAAATATTTAAGAGAAAAGAGAAGTGTTGAAATAAGAAAGAACGTGTAGTAAAAATAATGCATTCATGAGATTTAGTAAAAGAAAAAGTAGCAGTGCGGTTTATCTTATGATAGATTAAATAAATGATATATCAATCACGCCTTATGAAATAGCACTAGTGATTAATATCTCATTCGTAAAATATAAATCGCGGATAATTAATTAGTTCATAAGAATTTCTACATCTGAACATCCACATGAATGACTGGAGAAGAAGCTAGTATAAATCTGTAGATTGGTTCAATTGATCTTGATGATCTTTACTGGATTGATCAATGAAATCAACAATGCATCTAGAAAGCTGCAAAATGCAGTCAAAGAGCACTCAAAACTGGTGAAAAGGAAAAGCAGATAAATATATGTAACTTCTGACAAAGCAGTGGATATCATAAACCTGTTAAAACTATTTAGATATATGAAAGGAATCATTCTGCACTCTTTTCGTACGTCCAGCATCTTAATATGTATCAATTAAAATTCTTTGCCTTCGGTTTACGATAACTTGATAAACAGGATAAAAAAATTAAACTTTATTTATTTTACAACCTTTAACAAACAAGTTAAACATCTTATATGTAATGTCTCACGTTGGCTCCGATGTTAGGGTATGGGGGTCTGAGGAGCAGGAGGGAACCTGAGTACCCGGAGAAAAACCCCTTGCAGAAGCCTAGGTGGGGTACCACCTTCCCTCCCACATAAGACCCTTCCCCGAATCGGGTTTTCGAACCCGGGACCGTTGAGGTGAGAAGCGAGCGCGCTACCACTGCGCTAACTCGGCCTTTAAAAAAGGCAATTTTCCCTACGAGGGTTAAGTACCAGAAACGTGCATGTCTGGTCCATGCTGCAAATTTGTCTGTTCTTAATGATGCTATTGAATTTGAAGACGTTTAACATTTAATTTGAACAGTGACAAAAAATTAATGGTATTTGAAGTCAAAAGTATTAAGCACGACACTAGGTACACCTTCAGTCTTGAACCAGCTTCTTTTCCAGGATTGCACTCTAGCCAATTGTGTAGATATGACGAGTACTTTCCAAATTAGTCACACGAAACTGATCCCTTGTCTCATCTGATGGTTGGTTGGTTATGAACTAACTATAAATAGCAGATCAGGAAATGTTAAGAGTATATCGTATCTATTTGGTATTCATTTCTATTTTTTTTTTAAAAGAAATAAAAAAAAAAAAAAATCCAAGAAACGTTATGGTCAAGGTTTTGACTTTCATAAGACTTTCTACAGATTTCATAAAAACCTTTCGAAATTCAAATCCATAAAAGAAAGTGAATATAATTTTGGGTAATTTACAACCTTCCCTTAATGGTGACATAAAAAAACAAAATAGGAAATATTTCGATCGGACTGTTCGGGTGGTAACATGCATGAGCTCGCTCCAGCCAACAGAGCGAGTCGTCTTTGATTTTGACGTCCATTTACATTGCATCATTTTGTTTGTAGGGTCATCTTACAATCTTGAGAATAGTATACGCAACAATTGGGTGTTCTTCGAGAACTCTAGGTAACCGGAAAAGATGGAGGGTTGTAAGCATGTAATCCGCAAGGAGAACACAATATTCAAAAGGGGTTGCTCCAGATTATACCAATTTAAAGACCACTGAAGCACTGGCTTAGAAGTTTGATTCGGGCATCTTGGAGTCCGATTAACATATTTTGGTACTTCTTATGGAATTATCACTCACATCAATTTTTTTTAATATAAAGGTTTTACACGGGTAATCCCACTTAATCTTTCATGCATTCGTAAAAAAATCATACTATAATATTTAAAATCACAATCCTATGTAACTGCCAGATGGAGATTTTATTTATTTATTCAGAATTAGAAAAAAAATTATTTCTTGTGAAATTCAATGAATACAAAGATAGCATAGCATCATTTGTTCGTAATATCTCAACTGAAATTACTTAGAATAATCTTTACTTAAATGAAAATAATATATAATTCTGTGTAACACTTGGGCCTCTCCTGAATGTTTGTTGAGGCGACAATTGTTGTGTGCTATCAAGTTATGCCGATACAAAATCTCATATCTCGTCAAACATTTATACAAACGTAAAGTGTTCAAAATCACTATGCTTTACATATCTTGATTTTCGTGATAATAAACATTTTTTTTAAACATGATTGTGGATATGAAATTTGACAAATGGAAAATTTGTATTGATTATTCTCTCAACAATATTTTGCTTCGTCGTTATGGACAAAAAATGAATACTTTTCATGACAATCGCCGACTTTTTTTCTATCACCTCTATGTCTATGTAATTTCATTTTCACAACAAGTTCATAATGTTACAGAAAAACAAACATAACAATCAGTCGATTGTACATTTAGAATAGATAGATGTTTGAATATAAGAATCATCACTTACAAAACACAATTACTTGGCGCAAGAATTAAGATAGGGACAAACCATATCACAATAAAAAAAATCACAGCTTTGTCATTAGAATTTACAGCTTAAACACAATCCAATGATCAATATATAAAAAATACAGATACAAATTCGATTTCGAGGAGCATAGTCCGTTCTTATGTTAATTCGAAATGCTAGAATCTCAAGATGTAGTTGATTACTGCATAGCATTAGCCCGTCTCTCGGCGGCTCTCTGCATTTGTTCCAGGATTTTCTCTTTATTATTTAGGATGTTGAATCGCACGAGCTCTGATAGTCTCTCAAACTGCAAGTTGGTTAACTTAAAATTCTGACTGTTATATGGACATGAATCGTTTTGAAATAGGTCGAAGTTTGCAAACTTGACCTCGTCCGCTGTTTGTCTTAGATGTCCTGAAAGATATAGGAAAATTAATGTTAAATACTTTGTTACATACAGTTTCTATATCATTCACAGTTTATAGACATCTTATGATTAAATACATAGTAAAGATAAGTACAAAGTCAAACAATTCCTACGTATTGTAAACAAGCCGAATATTTTCAAGATGAGACTAATTTGATCACGTTATTCATGTAGGGGTTATTTTTTATCAAAATGTGTAGTTTCTTGTTTGTCTGAACTGTTTCGCCGATTCTTATTTTTGCTATGTATTTCATATCGACTAAGACAAGGTAGGTATAACTGTCAGTCCCCGAGGATACCGTCTCCGTGTTTCACTACGTTTCAGCATTGACTTGAAATGTAAATTAAACAAAATGTTTTTCATAAAAAAACAGATGTCTCCCCCCCTCCCTCTAAGTTACTTTGACCTTAGGCCAAAATGCAAAATGATGTGAAACCTTTGAGTCATGGGCAACATCATACTAAAACATGAAAGTGATTCATTACATTGTTTGAGGTAAAGGCCAAACATGATTGGCATATACAATTTCATTACAAGCATATTTAAAGAAATTGACTTTGGTCACATGACCTTGGATAAAGGTGATCTGAAACCTACACTCACTGACGAGGGTTAAGTACCCGAAACATGCATGTCTGGTCCATGCCGCAAACTTATCTGCTTTTAAATGATGCTATTGAATTTGAAGACGTTTAACATTGTATGGATCATGAGCAACAAAAAACTGAATTAGTGATTGGATACACGGTTCAAAATATAAAGCCTAAACATTATTAGAATAGACAATTTCAGCCTGGACATGCTTAGCATATACAATTTCATTACCAAAGTAAGAAGCTACCTTAACCATGTGACGTTGGGACAATGTGATAAGAAACATTTAGTCCTTAGAAACAACATACTAAAATATGAAAACAATTGTAAGAAGGGTTCAGGAGATATAGCCCAGACAATATTAGTACGTACAATTTCATTAAAAAGAACTAAATGATCTTGACCTTGGGCACATGACCTTGGGTCAAGGTGATAAGAAACCCTCCAATCCTGAGCAACAGCATACTATAGTATAAGAGTGATCCAGTATACGATTCCACAGATATAGCACAGACTCAATAGCATTTACAATTTCATTAAAAAATGTAATACTTGACCTTAGTCATATGACCTTTGATCAAGAAGGTGTGAAACCTTTGGGTCATCAGCACCATCATACTAAAATATGACGTGATCCGATCACGGTTCAAAAGATTAAGCCTGGACATAATACATGTAACAAATACAATTTCATTTAAAATATACTAATTGACCTTGACTTTGGTCACATGACCTTGAGTCAACGTGATGTAAAACCTTTACGTGATAAGCAACAACATACTAAAATATGAAAGTGATCCGGCAAACGGTTCAAGAGATATAGCCCGGACAAGAATGTATGCACAATATCATTAAAAATGCACTAAGTGACCTTGACCTTGGTCACATGACCTTGGGTCAAGGTGATGTGAAACCTACGGGTCATAAGCAACAACATACTTAGATATGAAAGTGATCCAGCAAATGATTCAAGAGGTATAGATCGTACAGGAATGTATGCATAATTTCATTAAAAATGCACTAAGTGACCTTGGTCACATGACCTTGGGTCATTGTGATGTGAAACCTTTGGGTCATAAGCAACAACATACTAAAATATGTAAGTCTTCCGGCAAACGGTTCAAGGGATATAGCACGGACTGGAATGTATGTACAGTTTCATTAAAAATGCACTAAGTGACCTTGACCTTGGTCACATGACCTTGGGTCAAGGTGATGTGAAACCTACGGGTCATAAGCAACAACATACTAAAATATGAAAGTGATCCGGCAAAGAGTTCAAGAGATATAGCCCGGACAGGAATGTATGCAAAATTCCATTAAAAATGCACGTAGTGACCTTGACCTTGGTCACATGACCTTGGGTCAAGGTGATGTGAAACCTTCGGGTCATAAGCAACAACATACTAAAATATGAAAGTGATCCGACAAACGGTTCAAGAGATATAGCCCGGACAGGAATGTATGCATAATTTCATTAAAAATGCACGTAGTGACCTTGACCTTGGTCACATGACCTTGGGTCAAGGTGATGTGAAACTTTCGGGTCATAAGCAACAACATACTAAAATATGAAAGTGATCGGGCAAACGGTTCAAGAGAGATAGCCCGGACAGGAATGTATGCATAATTTCATTAAAAATGCACTAAGTGACCTTGACCTTGGTCACATGACCTTGGGTCAAGGTGATGTGAAACCTTCGGGTCATAAGCAACAACATACTAAAATATGAAAGTGATCCGACAAACGGTTCAAAAGATATAGCCCGGACTGGAATGTATGCATAATTTCATTAAAAATGCACTAAGTGACCTTGACCTTGGTCACATGACCTTGGGTCAAGGTGATGTGAAACCTTCGGGTCAAAGGCAACAACATACTAAAATATGAAAGTGATCGGGCAAACGGTTCAGGAGATATAGCCCGGACACGATGTGTGACAGACGGACAGACGGACAGACAGACGGACGACGAAGGCAAAACCAATATGTCTCCTCCCCGTTGGGGGGGGGGAGACATAATCATTTAATTTCCATTGCTGTTATTAATAAACGACGATTCTGATTGGCCGATAAATTTTGTTGATACCTGTAACAACAGAAAACGGAAGTACGCGCTTAGCAACGTTATAAGAAACGTCGTTAGCAACACGATTTCAAAGATGCAAATAATTGTTGGAAAGCGACGGAATGAAATGATTAGTAATCAAAGTAATATTTTTTTGGTTGATCGAGGTATCAAAACCAAAAATTGAGGGAAAACTTATGCATCTTGCGCTACGCGCATGATGCAGTTTTCCCTCAATTTTTGGTGTTGATACCTCGATCAACCAAAATAAAAATATTTACAATGATTCCTTAATACATGTCAATTTTCTGTCGCTAAATCTGATAACTTATTCTTAAACTATTTAAGGGGTGAATACCGTCAATGGATAGCTCTGCTGTATGCTTGCTCTATGGCAAGAATTTAATATCATGTCTAGAAATTCGCTCTTTATTTGACGTCATAGATATCAATCTGATATTTCACAAACTTGTCATTTCATTCAAAAATATCATCGGGGTTAAAGGAAGTTTACATCATAACACCATCCCTCCTTTGCTATTTTGAACATAGATTTTATCTGGATACTACTATGCTACTGAATCGACCCTACAGGAAATTTGGAGCCGCACACTCTCTGCAAATTACACAAATTTAATTTAAAAAAATATAAACAGAGGGCGCTACCAAAATGAAATCTTGGCCGTGTCTAACATCACTTTGAATGGAAGCAACACTGATGAGAATTTAATATCCAAAACGTGTCTGGTGCATAATAATGATATAATAATGTTTGAAATTTCTTCGGAAGGTATAGAGTTGGGACACTTCCACTTTATTATATATTCAGCAAAGTGAATTTCAGCCTAAATCATCACTGATGAAGCATTATTTGTTGAAATGTGCATATGTTACACTGAGACTTATATTATTTTTTATATCCAAAATATTGTACAATGTCATGCCATTGATCATAATTTATTTGCATAGCAACCTGTACATCAACATCAACAGATTTAGGACAACGTCACAGGCAGGTGTGTTAATTTCTCTTGATAGAAAGAATAAAGAATAAATTATCATATTCGTATGAGTTTAGATAAAGGTAACCAATGAATTGTGGGCAAGTTGTTGTTTAATCTTAATTGCAAAATAATGATTGATTCATTAGTAATCGGCAATTTGAAAACTTCTCGTTCTTCTTATCATTTTAATATACTACAAGGAAGAAAATTTCGCCTAAGCATACCTGGAGAGGAAAATAATTTGAAATCCCTATTCATCAGGACAAAGTGCATTATGACAGGACACAGTGGATCGTCTTCATCCTCTAGTATGTATAGTTCCTTCACTCCCTGTCTCTTATCAAACACGGGCACAGGAGGAAACTTTACTTTGTGTAGGTCTGCCCATGTCTTAGCCAACCGAACCTCCTGAAAGAGCATCCAAATTACAGGGGTTAATAAGATTAAAGAATGGAGGGTATAACATCAGTTTTGAATAAGTCGAATTTTGAAAATGGAAAATCCAAGTAAATTCTTTCATAACTTTGATATCTAAACCGGATTCTATAGAATCTGAAGTTATGATGAATCTGTATTGTATAAAGCTGCTCTTATTCTGAATGCCATTGATAAATTATAATTAGGGGCAAAATGTATGAAAGTTAAACGTCTTCAAATTCAAAAGCATCATTTAAGAAGAGATAAATTTGCAGCATGGACCAGACATGCACGTTTCAGGTACTTAACCCTCGTCAGTGATCCTCAATCTAAACAATGTAATAACAAAGTTAAACAAAAGCATATCTAAGAGTTTTATACATTAATCAGAATTCGTTTTCAGAAAATTGCGACATTACTTTAAAAGGATCTCCGTGTACTGATCCCCTGTCTGTGAAATCAAAGGATAAGATGAGGTCGACCGATCTTGGAGCTCGTAATACGAGGGGGTAAGGTGAATTGAAGGCAAAGCCAGCATCCACAAAGCACATTGGCTGGTTTCTGTCCGCTCTCTCAAATATCTTGCTGAAAACTGAATTGTTTTTACTGTAAATCTTCTATTTCTAATGTAAATTTCTAAAATGTAAATCTTTTTTTTTAATGTTAATGTCTCATAGATGAAATTGTACATTAAGGAAATGAATAACGTAACTCACTTCCGTCAACTTTATCTCCGAGGCAAGATGAACTCTCATCAAATGACAAATTTCTCATTGGATTGTGAAGTCTTGCTGCTCGGAAATCCCTCGATTCTAGAAAAGCATTTTTCAAACTGCAAGGTACCAAGAAAAACAATCACTTATTATAAGTCCTTTTTTATATTAGAGGTTATCTAATCAAAATCATGGACTTCCATTGTCTAATTTCTAATATGGCCGTAAATCTTATTGTTTTGAAACGTCAGAAATGAATCTGGTTCATGTGGCTCTTTCAAATGAGGATTTAATTAAATCAAACTTTTTACGATTAAATGTTATATATATCACATGATTTCAACTTTCAGATGGTATTTGACTTGATGTAAAGCATGATATGAGATAACTTACAGACTTTTGATATAACCAAGGGCATCATCCATAATTCCGTCTATTTCAAAGTCATTCTCTATAAAACATTCAAAGTAGGAACTGAGTTGAAATACGTATATGATGCATTCAATCACAACCACAGGACATATACTTCTTTCAGTTCGGATAATTGAATCATTGTGGACATATCCTCTATATCTCAAAACCGTTTCTTAAAAATATAGTTACCATTTATCTAATCAATTATCATAATTTTGTAATATTATTATATGAGAGATAGGAGAGTCTGCAGAATAGTTGAAACACTTTTTCCTTGGTTTTATGGAAGACTTTATAAGATGCAATTACAGTGATGCGCTTTTAATTTTGTTGCCTGTGTTATGTGTATAGTAATTTATTCAAACCTTCGTTCGAACTTTGGTTGGCATGGTTACTCAGTGTTTCAGACATGAAGTCTTTCAACCAGAAAGGGCATCTACAAAGTAAGAAATAATCAAAATAATTAACATATAGGACATTCAAAGTAATAAAACATATTTTATCATACAGTGAGGAGTTTATTTTACACTACAATCGTGCATTCTTCGAGACCTCTGGGTTATGTCAAAAGTTGGGGGGGGGGGGGGGGGGGTGCATACGTAATCTGATTATCCATACAATTTGCTACTAAAGTTGTGGATGCCCGTTCTAAGCCCCCACCGATTGCCAAATTGTCTCGATGGTTTGTATTTAGTTTTTTTGTGGTTAGTGTTTTGATGTCATTTTTGGTTTTCCTTGTCCCTTTTGTCTCTCTTGCTGTGTATGTCTTCTCTGTGTTTTCACTTTGGGTGTTTTGCTGTCGATGCTGCAACCAGGTCTTGTTCGAAAACCCCTTTCTTCCTTTCTTCCAAACAAGCAAGACCTCACTGTAAGACTGATTTAGATAAGAGAAGTTTTCTGATTGAAATAGAAAACAAACTATTGTTCCATTACGAAACCTTTTTGACAAAAAAGGAACAAATCATGCATTTTTGGATGATGAAATCTTATCAGTGGCACTTAAAGCCAGAGACAGTCTCACACAAAGAAAAATTTCGCAATTTAAATGGGTGTTTACACATGTAAGAGAGATTGCACTTAATCAAATGAGACCGATGGTCAATCGGTACCGACTTGGGATGGCCATCTCCCACATTAGTAGCAAAAGGAACGGTTATCCACATTACATGCGCACAACTTAACTCATTTGTTTGCAGTAACAAGCGGTCGGATATAAAGTATTAAGTCGAATATCAGACATAGGTGTTTTAATGTAGTCCATCGATCATTATTATATTCACAATTCATCGTAGTAAGTTAAGGTATCCGTTGTACAATAAAGTCATTTTACATAGCGTTTTAAACATCTCCATTGTAAAGTATGGTAAATTTTATGCCTGGTAAGGTACTATAAACTATATATTTTGTGAAAGGTAATTATGCCTTGAGTACAGATGTAAGACTCCTAGGTCTTAAAAATCAAAGGGGGAAATTTCTTGTACAACTTTGTCATTTATCATAGGTTATATAGAGAAAATAGACAATTTGAATGCTTCAACAGTTATTCCCCTTTATTTTTCTGACCCCAGAGTTATTATTTTTTAGCAGTGGGCATTATAACCTTTCAGAAAATATATAGTTTATAGTACCTTACCAGGCATGGAAAAATGCCCTATTGTACATCGGATACCTTAAATATATATCATAAGCTATTATACTCTTTTTGTATGCGCCGTATACGCTGTTCGTCGACTATGTTTTGCGTTAAAACAGACACTTCCAGTTTTTTCTCTTTCACTGCCATACAATTTCCATTGGTATCGGCATAAAGGTCAGTGAATACATCTTTACTATCCTCTGCTCTGTTTGTTTTATCCATATCCTCTCTGTATTCAAGTGATTCAAGGTCATCATCATCCATAGGTCGTGTAACTTCATCTGGGACTCCATCTGTTTCTACGTCATTATTATGTCTTTTCTCGTCTAGAAAAAGAGATATTTGAAAACAGAATTATGTCATATCAATCAGTAATCTAAGGAAGTCGATTAGTGCCAACCTAAGTGAAATTTCAACTGAGTATGTCGTAATTACGACTTTACTATCTCGAAATTACGACTCAACTATCTCGAAATTACGACTTAGTATGTTGTGATTACGACTTAACTGTCACGTAATTACAACTAACTTAATATGTCGTACATGTAATTACGACTAAACTATCTCGTAATTACGACTTCGAATGTCGTAATTACGACTTTGTATCTCGTAATTACGACTAAGTTTATTATAATGTTAAACGTCTTCAAATTCAAAAACATCATTTAAAACCTGAAAAATTTACAGCATAGACCAGACATGCATGTTTCGAGTACTAAACCCTCGTCAGTGATCCTCAGTCTAAACAATGTAATATGGCCAAAAATATGAAAATTATGTCCAAAAATGTACCAAAAAGACGTAGCAGAATGGGTGGGATATGATGCTACAGGACCCATGTTTTAGAAATTTCTACTATGACCAACATGGACCTTGAGTTCTCTCTGTAATGTTTGATTTAATTCTATATTGCAGCCAGGGATATCTAAGGATTAATATGCAAATGAAAACAGGAGACCCGAGCCAAGTTGGCCTATATCGCTCACCTGACAACCATATTCATAATGCTGAAGAAGATGAATGAAGAAGAAGAAGATAAAAATTAACGGGGATGAGCCATTCACCCTCTCTTTTATCAGACAATAATCATGAAAAATCAAAAAATAAATCTCTGAAAACGTATTGTATAATAAACAGATTTTATGTGAAAGAGTTCACTAATACGATGAAAGAAAAAATATAATTATGATAATTTTTGGAAAACTTCAAAAAGACATAAAAATGCCTCACAAATTTATTACAAAAGGAATAATATTACGTCGTAATTACAACAAAGTTAAGTCGTAATTACGAGATAACAAAGTCGGAATTACAACATACTAATTCGTTATTACGATATAACTAAATCTTAATAACGAGATAGTTAAGTCATAATTACGAGATAGTTAAGTCGTAATTACGAGAAAATTAAGTCGTAATTATTACGAAATATTTAAAAGTCGTAATTACGTGGTAGCGGAGTCGTAATTACGAGATACCTAAGTCGTAATTTCGACTTAAAATTTTCACTTAGGTTGGCACTAATCGGTTTCCGTAGTTATCAAACTGTAATTAACACTTTTGGTTTTAGTTAATGGCGTGACTTCAAACGCTTATTTGATGTCTGTCATACGTGAATCCACAGAAAAAGCAATACCTTTTCGGAGCAAAGCTAGCTCTTCATTAATTATGGTAAAAGCACTTCCAATGATACCTGTAATTGATGAAGATATTATTCAGTCAATAAATGGAATCTCAACGAATCTAAATTTGATGGCATAGTTTACATGTGTAACCGGAATGTACTTCAATGTGTTCAACTACAATTTTGCAGACATCATATGAAATCTTAATTAAGAGGATTGAAACAGAAGCTTAAAAGCTATGACTTAGAAATTAATTTTCGACATGAAAAAGACATTGCGCATCAAACAGATAGCAACAGCTTAAGAGAGACACAGGAAGCGCAAAACACTGAAGCATTCATAATACAGCATATTAACCACTACTCTTATCAAGTTGTGGTCAACCGGAGCAGTATGAAGATGATGTAAATATCCGGATTGCATGAATAGATCAATCTGATTTTATAAGATAATAAGCAAATCAATGTTAAATCCAAGAACGCTCATAGAACCTACACGAGAACGAACCTTTCTTTCTTATATAGCTTCACTGGCAAATCGTTCACAAGTTATGTCCCTTCAATCATTCGTATAAATATGCTTTGATAAAAGAATACATCATATCTTCACTTCAGTTAAAGTCACATTAAAGGTATATTTGAAAAGTTTAATGAAAGTTCAAATATCTCTCTCTAGAAGTAAGCTTGTGTCATTGTAATTATCATATAGATGATTTTACCATTGATGTAGTATAAAGGTAGCTCCTCCATTCTTTTTATCAGGTTCCCCTTATCAAAGACACTCCCAAACAGGACCGTATCCATTCCTATACCATATTTGGGAATTGCAACTTCAAAAGGGCTTATTTCTACCCATTCTGAATTCAAAAGTCAAAATTAATCTTATTTATGATATCTCGAATATTAAAATAAATGTTATTTGTATAAAAAAAGCTAAGCGCATCATATTTGAACAATATTTAGACACTCTCAAATATGACTTCTTTATACTTTTGCGAGAGAGTAAGTATATGAGTGCATATTTTACTAACCATGATAATCCTTAGCTGGAGTATCACTTTTCGCATGTATACACGCCAGAAGTGGAAATGGTACTCTGCCATCCTTTATTTTGTCTCTCTGATAACTCCATCTAGTTGTGAAACGCTGTAATAATTCAAAGAAAATAATAT
Source organism: Pinctada fucata (assembly GCA_028142955.1). Lineage (NCBI taxonomy): Eukaryota > Metazoa > Mollusca > Bivalvia > Pterioida > Pteriidae > Pinctada > Pinctada fucata. Next base: position 66,855,846 of record AP027105.1, on the reverse strand, counting down.
GATATAAAATGAAAATTAATAAACTAGATTTTTTCGAACAAGCAGCATGTATTTGTTGAATGGCTTCAGATAGAGAATAGTGTTTATAGGAGCAATCGGTTATTTTCACGTTTGCACTTTTCTAATGTATGAAATCAAATGCAAAACCAAAAGTCAACAATCAATGATTATACCAAGCATTAAGAAACAAACTACCCCAAAACCATACCATATACTTTATATATATGAAGAGGATATTATGTAGAAATAATATTATCATAGGTAGCGTCATTCAAAAAGTCAATGTTGATATATAAGTTCTTATAGTACCAATTTTATTGTACTAGACACGTGTTTCGGATATTGAATCCTCGTCAGTAGTACTTCATGTCAAACAAGTTGAATGACAAATATGGAAAAAAAAAACCATATCCCTATAAAAAAAGTACAAAATCATTAATCAAAATATCATCAAACCAAGGGCATACAAAACCAGGATAAAACCAGTACTAAGGCAAAGAAACAGAAATAAAATAAATCTACCATATAAGAGTGAGATCAGGTGCCCAGGAAGAATGAGCATCTCCTACTTGCATGCAACACCCACCACTTCAATTCGTTAGAAAGTTCACAATTGGTAAATCTCACAATTCGTTAGAAAGGTCACAATCGGTAACTCCCACATAGATGTTTAGATTGGCATATCATGGCACACGTAAGGTCTACCTCAATATATCATTTATTACTCTGGACAAGGGGACGTCATAGTGTGCTACCATGTCCCCATATCGACCATAGAACTTCCTCAATGACGAAAATTGCCCAAAAGAATTTTATTGGCGCTGAAAATGAGCGGCTCCAAATTTTGTGAAGGTTGTATTAAGAAGCGTATGTAAGTGAAAAATATGGCCAAGAATCATTGAAAGGTAGGCGCAAGGAGCTTAATTCCAGATTATGTCAGATAATAATAAACATTACAACACTTTACGGTTTCCCTTGATGAATATTAAAGATGTATTTTTTCCGATTTTTTCTAGATATACTGAAATTCAAAAGCACTCACATCTGGCATCAGGTTTGAGCCTAAAGACAATCCAAACAACTGTGTGATATTCATGGGTTTGTGTTGTAATATCAGACTACTAAGCCAGGTCCTTGGTGCTTTCAGGATCTCGTTCAAGGTGTTAAACAGATCGTTAAGTACTTTCTCTTTGATCTCAGTGTGGATTTTCTTTGGATGGACTAGTGGCCACTTTTTATGAGAATAAAGAGTTGTAAGATACCTGGAATACAGAGAATTTAACATTATTCTCCGTAAAACTTGACAGTAAGTGTTTTGAATATTTTCCCCTGACATGGTCGCCATAGCACTTTCTATATAGATGTGGCCTCAGACAGTGCATGTATTTTATATATTCTTTTCATTTTCGTGCGTGAACATCGACGGCGGGTGCGGCTAGCCAACAGGGGATGCTTACTCCTCCCGGGCACCTGGTCCCACCTCTAGCTTGCTAGGGGTCCGTCGATGCTCAATTTGGTGCTCTATTGTGAGTGCTGTTGAGATTATCGTCAGGATCTTCTTTAACTCATTGAGAACATTTCGAAAAAAAAAAATACGAGAAGAATTGTAGATAATTGCTCTTGTCAAAATTAAAATGATGCTCCATAATGACAAACTTACCATGCAGATCCTGATAGACCCACTACATAGAGTATGTACAGTAATAAGTCCATATCATGAACAATAATGACATAAACTACATAGAGTATGTACAGTAATAAGTCCAGATCATGAACAATAATGTCATACTTACCATGCAGATCCTGATAGACCCACTACATAGAGTATGTACAGTAATAAGTCCAGATCATGAACAATAATGTCATACTTACCATGCAGATCCTGATAGACCCACTACATAGAGTATGTACTGTAACAAGTCCAGATCATGAAGTGTACAAAACACACTGGACATGGCTGTCATAGCACGGACACCCCCTCCTGATCCTATCACAGCGATGTTTGGAATCTACAGATAGAAAATATATCAGTAAACATATCAGTATTTACTGAAACAAGTCCTAATTATGGAGTGTATGAAATACATAGGACAGTGCTGTCATAGCACGGACATCCCTCCTCATCCTATCACAGCAATGCTTGGAATCTACCAATAGACACGATCTCAAAATACTCGTTATATAGACTTTATTTTTTTTTTAAAAGTCCTTATCATGGAGTGTATGAAACACAGTTGACATGGCTATCTTAGCACCGATCCCCACGCCTGATCCTATTAAAGAGATGTTTTAAATGTTCAATAATAATAAACAAATCCAAAATTATCATTACTGAGGTGCAAAACGTCAGCATCATGGAGAGCACAAATCACGAAAATGGTGTTGAAGATGTATAGAATAAATGCCATGATTATGTTTGTAATCAGAGCTGGACAATTCGTTTTTATTTACGGTATACGCACTTATTTTCATTCTTGTTTTCTGTAATTGCCGCTTTCCATTTAAACAGATAAGTTAAAAGCAAGGTAACCATGCGTTCAGTTCCAGCTTTAAGTATTCGTGTGACACTTTGGGAAGCAAGAATGGGGGGGGGGGGGGGGTTCATACTATGGTGTATGTGAAATGGCAATTTCTCGATATAAGAAGCGCTTGAAAATGGAGTAACCACTCTTTATATGTTTTTGCAGGTATGCATTTCGGAGACCTTACTTTTTCTAGAATGCAATTTTGTATCACACGAATATAATATTGTCTATATCATTTAAATATTTTCAAATTGAAAATTTGGACTGTACCCCTTTATTGATCTGAACTGTTTTAAAATGAAACGTATTGCCTTTTATGTGTGGTCATTAATGTTTGATGTTTCTGTAAGTCAGTTTCGATTGTCTTGTATGATGCTCTAGTGGATGTTGTCGTGTTTGTTTGTTTTTTATTGGGGGGGGGGGGTTGTAATTTTGTCTGATGTCATTTACATATCACTTTCTTGTGGGTTTGTTTCGCTGGGTGGGTGCTGGGTGGTAATGCTGGAGATTATCCCCTTTTCTTTATTAAAAAATTCAATCATGATAAACATATGCCACGTCAAACGTATCAGCATTAAAAAGTATGATTGAATTGCAAGATAAAAATGTTTGTTCTTTAAAATGCTCTTTAATTTTTAATTTTGAATTACTAAATGTTAATTCATCCTTACATGTTCAAAAGGGATTTCCTTTCCTTTTCCAAGAAATTGCCTGGACGTTCTTGGCAATAGTAGTTTTCTTTGGCGGGTTGCAATTACCTCATCGTCACAGAGACCATCACCGACTCGAAGGGAACTTAGCACGTAAATCAGCAAAAAAACAAAAACAAAAACTTAGTAAGAAAAGTTCAAAGAAAATGTCATATATATTATGTTAAGAGTAAAAATATTTGGAAATTAGATATATGTAAACATCTTTCTTTCTATTTTCTAGTCAGCAAAATAGGGCATGTGTCCTGCTGAGAAACGTTCTCCTCCTTTGAGACCCGAACCTTTTGATTTACTTATTGTAGATTTGAAAGTTGTCTTTATTATCTAGTTTTTAATATGTGACAATGTTTCGCTATTTAAACTGCTGTATGCTTCTTTATGCTTACCTAGAATCAGTTTCGTCGAAGTTTCCGCTTTGATTCGTTTCTCCTGAATTAAAACAAAGGTGAAAACTTTAATATACATGTATAGCAATATTCATGGTTGAACAGTAACATAAAAAAGAAATGTTGTCTTGTCTTTACTGTAACTGTTTTTGTCAAAACAAATATTGAAACTTCGACTTTTTAGAGACCGGATGATAAAATTAAAGAAATATGAGAGTCTTCTACTGATATATGAATTGAGCTGATGAATTTGGTATGCTGGAAAGAGGTATAGTCACCATTCCTTAGCTCATGGTTTCACAGTCTAGCATTTTAATGAGGGTGTATATTGTTACGATTTTACTCAATGTCCATTTGTACTCATTTTCTTTGTTCCTTGAATTACGATTGTTTAGACAGATTTTTAGTTATTTCCAGGAGCGGATACAGAAATTTCAATTTTATTAGTTGCGCACATTTACCGAGGTGTTTGGGTTGCGAGGCGTCTTGAACGCTCTGTAATAAAGCTTAAGGGGACAAAGCTCCCCTCCAACCCCCTAAGAAAAATTATTCAAAAATTTGAAATTCATTTATCAGCTTTCTCCAAAATTGCAATTTTGAATAGCAGTATAGCCAATCTACTCTGCTCATAAGCTAGTTTGAACATTTGAAAATTTAAGCATGAAATTCAACATTAGCTTTGAAATGACACAGAAATCTTTAGAAATGGTTGTGTCACATATGATCATGTTTTCTACTGTCAGATTATGTAAATGTATCTGTAAAGAGGAAGTTATCTTATAAGCTGGAGGAGGGTACGGAAATTCAGTACAGATAACAATACATTGTAGATAGATATTGAGGAAAGATAATCATAAAAACACTTGCCTTGTGGATTCGAGGAAAGATTCGATGAAAGATTCGATGTGTTTTCATCATTGTTTATTACTTCTTTCTTAACCTAGAGAAGACGATATTATCTTCATGTCTTCATGTAAACAACTTTGTTATATAATTTGTGCACATTTAGGTGAAAACAAGTTAAAAAAAACTGTTATTGTTTATTTCATACATTGTGCAAATGTCTGAAATCTTTTTGTTTCATTTCCCCCAATTGATATACCAAGTATTGAAAAGTTTGAAATGTCTGTCCAATTAGAAGAGGAGTCCAAGGTATTTCGTTTAGAGAGAAAAGATAACCTGTGTTTACCTTGTATACTCTTATTTCATCGCACCTGAAATAGAAATTTCTTATTTTTGAAGTTTTGAATCGGTATGCATTCCGATGGAACTACAGGTTCTTGAGTCAGAGAAGTTTGTCCATAATTCTTTTCTTTCAACCACACATTCCTTTCGTTTCCTTTTTTTCTCTCTTTGTTTTACATATCTTCCGTTAAAAAGACCAATCTCACAAAAGACAAAAAATGACTATAAAATGAACTTTCATACGAGGGCTGATTGATATGTTGTGAGCCTCGTATTGATGGATTTTAATTTTATCAGACATTTTGCATTATTCTACTACATAATCCCCTTCAGTATCTATACACTTTTGCCACCGGTGTTTAAGGGCCTCAATGCCACTTTTAAAGAACTCCTTATCTTAACTGGCCGTCCACTGCAAGTATGACGTCATCATCGGACTGAAAGTGAGTGCCAGAAATAGCTGCTTTCAGTTTTGAGAATAGATGAAAGTCTGATGGAGCAAGATCAGGTGAATAAGGCGGATGCTCAATCAAATAAAAGCCACAATCATGAATGGCAGCCATGGCAGTGACAGACTTGTGAGCAGGAGCATTGTCCTGATGGAATAACACACCTTTAACTAGTGAGCTTTCTGTGGCGCTTAAGTTTGTTATTTCCCATAACTGTGTCAGAAGTTAAGCAAAGTATGTGTCATTGAGTGTTTGTCATTTCTGGAGATAATCTATAGAATATATTTTGCATTCCACTGAGGATCAGTATATATCCATCAGCCCTCGTAACTACACGAAAGAAAGAATATAATGCTCATCGAATAAACCTATCGAAATATATCGTATCTGCCCTTCGGAAAGGGTATTCATTTCCAAGAAAATTGCAAATGTAGTGACATTTTCATCGTCCCTTGACGATTTTTGAAATCAAAACCTACCTCTGTATAATGTCTTCACATTACTTTGGGTATTACACAACCTGTCTTTTATGGTGATATAATAAACAAAATTAGAAGGATCAAAGGTAAGCAGCATAACCATCGAAAATGCGCCAGAATCATCAAACGCCTTTTATACCGTGGATATGATCCTAATGTCACCAGACGGACACTAGGCTTGGTACTTGACCAATCTACAGTCTTGTACAAGCGCATCCTTGAGACTTGCACTCTGACTGACTCTGACGACGGGACTCCATGACGGGCCCTGTCCAAAACTCTTTAGAGAAGACAGGGCCCCGACCACCTGTCCTCTCTGAATGTCAATCGTACTCCTCGGGTGATAACAAACATGAGCTCGCTACAGCCGGCAGAGCACGGACTGTATTACGCATGCCCTCTTTTTATATCCGTTTACATATTCATTTGTGTTTCTGGGGCCTCTACGTTTTGCGGTCTTGTTTGTGTGAGGTCATCTTACAGTGAGGAGGTTGCTTTACACCACAAGTGTACGTTCTTCGAGACCTCTGGGTAATTGGAGAAGTGAGAGGGTTGTGCGCACGTAATCCAGGATAACCACACCATTTGCTACTTGCTAGAAAAATGGCCGTCCAAAGTCGGCACCGGTTGCCCATTGGTCTCGTCGGTTTATGTGTAATCTTTTGTGTTTGATGTTTACATGTCGTGTGTCTCTTTTCCGTCTCGTGCAGTACTCCTCTTGTTTTGTGTTTTTGCATCGGGTGTTTTGGTGTTTTGCTGTTGATGCTGCAACAAGGTCTTGTTGGAGATCTCCTCCCTTCTTTCACAAACAAGATAATATTCGGAACATGGAACCAATGGATTATATACCAATTAAAATTAAAAAGTATTCAGTTTTGCAAAGCCAGTCTCATGAAAACTAGCAAGTGCAAGTAAAAACTTCTGATTATGGATATGTTTTATATAATGTTCATCATATGCAATAACATGATATAAATGTAACCGAAATAGGCGAAACGTCAAATTTCAAGCAATATTCATAAACACTCCCAAAGAATGGTCTTAAATATATATACTGATTTAAATACGTCTTTATGTGTCTTACCTTCTAAACTGTGAGTCTTGTACAGACAATCTGACGTTCACAGTCTTTTTGACAGTGATAGTCTCGGCAGATGAATTGCGTCGTCTATTACTTATCTTGTTCGTCCCAATATCATCCATGCTGTGTGACAATGTACTGATCGGAGAAACAAGGCGCTCTATTCTAACAATGCATTTTCAATGCCAGGGGAACATATATTGCTATGTTCTCACTGCATGGCACTTGATAGTTTCCGAGGGAAACGGAAATACTCAGGAAATATACGGACAAGTTTAGATTGCACTTTGTTCGAAGAAAAATGTATAATATTGAAAATTTCTATTTACAAAATTTTCTGGAAATTTCTGAAAAACGGGTCCTATAGCATCATATCCCACCCATTCTACTACATCTTTCGGTATTTTTGGACATAACTTTCATAGTCTTTGGTCATATTTGATTGTTTGGATTGAGGATCACCAACTAGGGTTAAGTACCCAAAATGTGCATGACTGGTCCATGCTACAAATTTCTCTGTTTTGAAATGATGCTATGAATTTGAAAACATAAGATGATTATCACATGTTTGATTGAAAATTGAAAAATTGGTTCGTCCCTTATTTGTTTTCCTTTTTGTATCTTTATTCTCAAATAGTTTCTTTCATTTCAAACGTTTGAACGCAAATGAGTTAAAGAAGATCCTGACGATAATCTCAACAGCACTCACAATAGAGCACAAAATTAAACATCGACGGACCCCTAGCAAGCTAGAGGTGGGACCAGGTGCCCGGGAGGAGTAAGCATCCCCTGTTGGCTAGCCGCACCCGCCGTCGATGTTTATGAAACATGGAAATAAAAATATATAAAATTCATGCACTGTCTGACGTTATGTCTGTATTGAAAGTGCTATGGCGACAATGACAGGGAAGTATATTCAAAACACTTACTGTCAAACCCCAAGTGATGATAACTTTTTTTAGAGTAAATCTTAGGATTTCAATATTTCCTTCTCTGAAGTCGAAATGAGATACATACGTTAATGAAATGTTAAACTTCTTCAAATTAAGCATAATTTAAGAACTGATAAATTCAGCATATACCAGACATGCACGTTTCGGGTACTTGATAAGCATTAAAGAAGAACTCCTCGTCAGTGATCCTCAATCTAAACAATGTAATATTGTCAAAGAGTTTGATAATTATTATGTCCAAAAATGTACCGATACATTCTTTTTAATAGAACCGTCTGAACACTTTTGTTCACTCTGGTATCCATGCAAAAGACCCAGCTCCACGTTCAATGTCCGAGTGTACCAAGAATTGTTGATTACTCCAGGCTCTCTCACTTCATAGATCTTTAAGGATGTTTATCTATTCTGTATTCACTGCTAATTTCGTTTTTCTTGGAATTTATTTAAGGGGTGTCTTGAATTACTGTTTTTACTGCCTTGTACTTACTGAGCATACGTATTTCGTTGTCGGTAAAAATGACAGAGACCGAGGCACGAATGTTTTGGCATTGGAAATTCCACATTTAGAAATAAAGAGAAACCCAAATATTAGAAAAAATGTACTATTGAACGTCAAACTTCCTTGTTGAAAAGAGAGGTAACCCTTACAGCGTTTGTGACTTAACTTTATACCATAGCATCCTAAAATTAACTGTATGATATACATGTAGTATGATTAGCTCAAATATTCAAATTCGTTCTTTTATTTAGGTAGCAAAACCACATGGTAAAATTCATTATTCTCATCCATGAGCGACAGAGGGTTAATCGATGCTATCTATATTTAATTTCTCAGTGTCAAGATATCCTTAATGCGGAGCTTCTAATCTGTGAAGGCCCTAGATGGGACTATTAAAAAGATATGTAAGAATAATTACCTCCTTAAAGATCATGTCTCAAAATATTGTGAAAATGCATTCAATAATAGCAATATAAATTATCTTCAGTCAATAAAGAATTCTGGTGATGTTATCGACGAAATCAAATCAATAAATTTAAAAGCCGATTCTACCTCATCCTGCGACTTCTCTAACATGTACACCACCATCCCTCTCATTAGAAGATAAAATATCGCTTATGAAAACTTACTAAATGGTATTTTAACCAGACGTACACTTGGCTTGGTACTGGACCAATCTACAGTCTTGTACCGACATATTCTTTAGAATCAAACTCTGACTGACTGTGACGACACGACTATATGACGGACCCTGTCCAAACATCTTTTGAGAAGACAGGACCCCGACCACCTGTCCTCTCTGAATCTCAGTCGGACTACTCGGGTGATAACATGCATGAGCTCGCTACAGTCGGCAGAGCACGGACTGTATTTCGTTCGCCATCTGTTTTTAAATCCATTTACATATCCATCTTTGTGTTTCTTGGCCCTTGCATTATACTGTCTGTTTGTATGATAATCTTACAGTGAGGATGTTATTTTACATCACAATTTATATGACCTTTTGACACAAAAGTATTCTTTTCCACTGTAGAATACAAATCGTACAAGTGGTGCAAGACCTTGTCATTTCTTTAATACAACATTTTTGTTAGAACAGGTTCATACTCATATGGGACATTCCTTTTTATATTCTGAACGTACATGGAAAGCATAACTTTGTTACATACGCTTGCTCTATATATACCGTTAACTATTATGTTAAAATCTGGTTGTTATCATTTTACCACTAATTTCCATAGCAGTGGGCAATTTTGGCGGGAAATAACACTCATATTAGTTGATTATATCTATTTTCAGTTCATTTGCAATAAACAACAATATCTCTACTCTTATTTGAAAGATGAAGAATAGTATGAAACAATTTTTGAAAATGGCAAAAAATATGGCCAAAAACGGCGGATTTTGCCCCTACCCCTTTAAGGACAAGAAATGTATCAACGGCACTTCTAGGTATCTTGATGATATTTTGAATATTGATAACCCACATTTCGACCAGTACAAAAATCAAACTTATCCACCAAAGTTAACATTGAATAAAGCAAACCCAGTTGATATAGCTACACCATTTATAGATCTTGATATCAAAATCAATAAAGGAGATATTCAGACAAAGATATACGTCAAAAGAGAAGACTTGGCTTCAACATAGTTAATTTTCCTTGGCTTGATGGCGATGTTCCATGATTGCTATCATACGACATTTACATCTTTCAGCTCATCATATACGCTAGAGCTTGCTCCCATGTTTCGGACTTCCATGATGAAAATAAACAAAGTAAAAAAAAATATCAGTCACGTCATGGATTTAGATATCATAAACTTGTAAAATCATTTGGGAAATTTTACAATAACTATTCTGAACTTCTTTCAAAATTTGGGACAACTCTAGCATTAGAGATTTAACAGGGAATAAACAGCATCTTTTTGAAGACAAGGGATATAAAAGTTTATCTTGCTTCACCGAGGAATCGATCCAAAATTGTTCAGTGTGGGACGGCCTATTTATCATTGCTATTAAGGTGCTCGTCATAATGCAGAATAGTGTCACAAAACATTGTAAAAATGCTGATCATGTGGCGATAACTATTTCTAAATATTATGGTAGCATGTTTTGCACACAGGTATCAACTAGTGTAAATATGGCTGCTTTTCATGAACACAAGACAAAGATTTCAAGTAAACCGATATTGCGAGGCACACATGCATTAGACGGAAATGAAAAAATACATTGGATTGTCCGAGACGTAAATGGAAATATATAAAATGTTTGTCAAAAAAAAAAAAAAAAAAAAATAGATGTCTCCCCCTTCCTCTGCGTTACGTTGACCTTAGGCCAAGATGATGAAAAACCTTTGAGTCACGGGCAACATCATAATAAAACATGAAAGTGATTCATTATATTGTTTCAAGAGGTATAGCCTGAACATGATTAGCATATACAATTTCATTATAAGCATACCTGGTGACCTTGGATATAGGTGATCTTAAACCTATGGATTATGAGCACGAACAAACTGAATTAGTGATTGGATAGACAATTCGAAAGATTTATCCTAGAAATTGTAAGCAAATACAATTTCAGCCTGGACAAGCGACCTTGGGACAATGTGACAAGAAACATTCTAATAGTCCCGAGAAACAACATACTAAAATATAAAACCAACTGTAAATGTAAAAACGGTTCATGAGATATAACCCAAGCAGAATTACTAATTAGTATGTACAGTTTCATTAAATAGACCTTAATGATTTTGACCTTGGACATGTAACCTTGGGTCATAGTGATAAGAAACCCTCGATCAGCATACTAAAATATCAAAATTGTCCAGTTTTCAAGAGATATAACCCAGACATAAAAAAACAAGTACAATTTTATAAAAAAAAATGTAATATCATATAACCTTGGGTCAAGGTGGTGTGAAAATTTCATCAGAATCATCATACTAAAAATACAGGTATGAAAGCGATCCTGTAAACGTTCAAAAGATAAAACAAAGACATGATACCAAGTACTATTTCATTAAATATATCCTACGACTCTTTGGGTCAAAGTGAAGTGAAACCTTTGGGTCAAAGGCAACAACATACAAAAATATGAAAGTGATCCGGTAAACGGTTCAAGAGATATAGCTTGGACAGGAATGCATGTACAATTTCATTAAAAATATACTTAGTGACCTTGACCTTGGTCACAGGACCTAGGGTCAAGGTGTTGTGAAACCTATGGTTCAAGACAGGAATGTATGTACAATTTCATTAAAAATGTACTTAATGACCTTGACCTTGTTCACATGACCTTGGCTCAGGGTGGGGTCATAAGGTACAACACACTAAAATTTCAAAGTGATTGGGCAAACGCTTCAAGAGATATTGCCCGGACACTGTGTGTGACAGACGGACAGAAGGACAAACAGACGAATGCGAAGGCAAAAACAATTTGTCTCCGTCTCGAGGGGGACATAATTCTAAAGAAAAGAAGTTGTAGATCTTTCAAAGAAAGCTATTGGCCTCTCTTCTGTTCCAACCTTATAACGGACACAGTAACATCAGATACTGAACTCTTCAGTCAGGGATTTTTTACTTCTAATTTTGTGTCATTTGGCTATCCTTAAAACCTTTTTCATCCATCCCAGCTAACTAAATAAAGTTTTTTTCAGGGAAAAAAGACGGAACTTTCAAACAAGACGATGATACAGTGATCACAGCAAGACACAGGTACATGTGACGGAAAAAACATGACAGCATTTTCCGAGAAGTAAATGAAATTCTCAAGAATAGAAGTTGAAGATTTGCCAAGATTTGTTTCAAAGAAAGCAATCAGCCTTTCTTCCGCCCGAACATCTGATAAACACCGTATACGTCCTCTTTGGCACGATTGTATTCAGTCAATAATATGTTGCATAATGTTCCATATCAATTTTAACGAGAAAATCGACAATATCAATTCCAAGTAGTAAAGACTACGGGAAAAAGAATACATTTTTCCTGAGACAAAACGTGTTACCATCCACGTCTCATGATAAGACCGTGACTACACATGCGTTTTCTACCTCTTGAACCCCTCCTTTCTTAAAAGATAAATACAACAAAAGAGATGCTCCATATTTCAATGTGATCGTCTTCTTTTAATGAGTGTTTGTCCTCTAGCCCTTTGAATTTTCAATCTAAGGCCAGTGACCTTACTTGGGTGCATTTGTCAGTGTGATTTATACATGTACTTTATGTACTTTACTGTATTTTACATGAACAACAAGAAGATGTCGAAATCTTGGTATAAGGAAATAGAACAGGCCAGATATTCATGATATTTCTTTCGACGGTCTTTTGCCATTAGTCAACCAACACTTAGGTCTTCATCATATTTGTAGGAAGTTGTACTCTCTTCCTTTAAAGAAATTGCATGACTTGTTTTGCAGTCTTGTTTATGTGTGGTCATCTTACAGTGAGGAGGTTATTTTACACCACAATTGTACGTTCTTCGAGACCTCTGTGTAATCGAAATAGTGGGAGGATTGTGCACGTAATCCAGGACAACCACACCATTTGTTACCTGCGTAGCAGATGATCGTTCTAAGTCGATACCGGTTGCGCATTGGTCACGTCGATTATGTGCATTCTTTTATGTTTATTGTTTCTATTTCGTGTGTCTCATTCTCGTCTCTTGTTTTACTAGTCTTCTCTGTGTTTTCGCATCGGGTGTTTTAGTGTATTGTTGTTGGTACTGCAAACAGGAACCAAAGCAAACAAACAAAAACCTCCACCACATGAAAAGAAGCGAACTCCCGATATGGGAGTGAGACTAGGTGCCCAGGGAGAGTAAGCATCTCCTGCTTGCATGCAACACCCGTCGCTTCAATTCGGTAGAACTGTCACATCCGGTAACTTCCATTTCGGAAGACATTTATGCCCTGTTCACACGACGGGTTTAATGCGCATTAAATCGAATTTAATGCGCATTAGATTTTAGCTGCGTTTACACGCAGAATCTAATGCGCATTAGTTTAATTCGCATTAGATTTAATGCGCATTAGATTTTGTCGTGTGAACGCAAAGCGAATCTAATTCGCATTAAATCTGGCGCATGCGTATATGATTTTCTAGAATTCTATAGTACATTTCCATCATAACTGGGCACTTTTAATTACCCTTGGACCTCCAAACATAGAATAATGGGTAAAAATACTTGATTTCATTCACAATGAGCACTCTAAGTACAGTGTCTCTTTACTTGTGTAGAGTGACGTTATATTATGACGTCATTTTATCTCACAATGACGTCATGCAATGCATGCATAAGCCCAACTAACGAAAAGGTAAATTATTATGAGCAAAACAATATACCGGCATGCATTCGACCCTTTCACTATTTTAAGTATACGGCTCTCAGTGCAAATGTACCAAAATCTAATGCGCATTAGAATGTGTCGTGTGAACGCAATGCGAATCTAATTCGCATTAGAATAAAGCGCATCAAATCTAATGCGAATTAGATTTAATGCGCACTCGAGTGAACAGGGCAAGAGTTCATTCTTTGGTTGGATGGTTCAAATGGTCTATGACAAAATATCATCCACCATTCTGGGGAGTGGGGCATCATAGTGTATGACGAGTTCCCCAAATCAGTCGTAAAATAATGTGACAATAGTTTTAAGTTTGTTTTTCTTATTAAAGGCCTCTGGCCGAAACGTTGAGAATTGAGCGAATAAAAAAAACCTGTGTTTGTAACACGCGAATTCCCCCGGTGACATCTTTGTTAGTATAAACACCATTTTCTGTTAAGTACGGTATATGAAATGTCAAAGTCAGGGTCACTAAAAATGTTGGTATCAATGGAGAAATCTTGTGACAAGGAATACACATATGAAAAATCAAAGACTTATCACTTACCATTCAAAAATTATGCCCAATGTTAAAGTTTTAAAAAGTAGGTTAAAGGTCAAGGTCACGAGGTTAAAAATTTTGGTATCAATTGAAAGGTCTCGTCACAATGAATACACATGTGAAATATGAAAGCCCTATCACATACCATTCAAAAGTCATGCCCAATGTTAAAGTTTTTGAAAAGTAAGGCAAAGGTCAAGGTCACGAGGTCAAAAATGTTGGTACCAACGTAAAGGAATTGTCACAAGGAATACACATGTGAAATATGATAGCCCTATCACTTACCATTCAAAAGTTATGCCCAATGTTAAAGTTTTTCGGACAAACAGACGGACAAACAGACAGACAAACAGACGGACAGGCCAAAAACAATATGCCCCAAAATCCTTGATTCCGGGGGCATAAAAATGTGACAATAGTTTTAAGTTTGTTTTTCTTGATAAAGGCCAGTGGCCGAAACGTTGGGAATTGAGCGAATAAATGCAGTTCTGGACATCTCGTCAAACAGACTTTTTAAGGCCGTCAAATCTGACATTCCTGTCAGCAGTGAAAATCGTCCTTTCCTTAAAATCAAAATTGCAAATAAGGGGATCGATCTTCTGTGTTTAAGCAACATTCTAAATAACAGTTCTGTCAAGGATAAAATCCCTCCTTATTTTGAATACCAGGAGTAACCTTGCATTTCCTACACATATACACAATCCGTTGCTTCCAAAATATTTAATTATTAACAAAATTTAAATGTTTAGATGTACACCACCTTTCACAAAACCCTATACAATGCACATGCGTGTGGCCATGTGCTTACTGGTGACCATAAATCGTCGGTAACAATAAACTTAGGAGCCTTCTCGGTTAAAAATAAAAGTACAGGGAACCCCGTTCCTTCACATTGCGGGAAAACTTTGGAATAATTATTGATGCCCCAGAGTAGTACGCCAGACTATGGGCACAAAAGGAGGACGTAGAACTAGACACACTCTCCGAATGGATGAAATCTATCGGAGAATTACTTAAAAGAAGAAAAGGGCGTCTTCGGGATTCAGTTAACAACAGACACGAGTCATTTTTTCATGACCGTGTTGTTGCCAAAGACCTTTCTCATCTCCATGAAAAATATGTAATTGTTCCTGCAAAGCGGCAAACAATTTTACTTTCGTCTGCAAGTCGTATTATTTCAAATGCCTATGAGAGTGACTGTGGTTACATTCAGCACCTGGAACTCCAACATACACACTTACAAATTGATATGTATCTGAAATACTTGACCATCACAAATCTATTCTTGAGTCCTTCGGTTTTCACACTGATGACTCTGATCTTGAACTACCTTATATCTATTGTATTCTCTCATCGCCGGTTCGTCCAGGTGTTTCACAAAACCTCTATCCATTTTGCTTACGAAATTATTAACTCGCATCAAGCAAGGTCAGCAAATATACTGCGAGACAACTTATTCCAGAAATGAAATCAATCAGATGCTATGGTACGCCAGGGCATGTTCCAAATATGAAGATTTCATCATAAGAGCCAGACGGCTTGCAAGTAAGCTACTTGTTCAGGGTTAAATTTCACAACGGCTGAAATAATCATTGAGGAATGACAAATATGGATAATGACCACATCCCTGCACAAAGTTCTACGCTATGGGGATATAATAAAGCATATTAGATCCCCTTTTCCAGAATGATCGGTGACATTCTGCATTGTAATTGAAAGGCTGTCATCATCACCAAACAAGATATTATACTGAATTTGAAGACGTTAAACATTTGAACCACTTGGTGAGTGTCGCTGCTGGTGGACCAGGAGTCCCCGAAGGCACATATAGCCAAGTTCGATCAACTGATCGTCTGTCTTTTCAATGCACTCAAAAATCTCTGTTATTAGAATTTCTTGAAATTTCTAAAAAGTGGGTCCTGTGGCATCATATCCCACCCATCCTGCTACGTCTTTCTGGACATTTTTGGACATAACAAATTTCACACTCTTTTGTTATATTACATTTTTTAGATTGAGGATCACTTACGAGGGATATATACCCAAAACGTGCATGTCTGGTCCATGATAAAAATTTATCTGTTCTTAAGGATGTAAACCCATAACTGCCTACTTCCACTCAAAATTACGCTGTTTGCCGATGGCTAATGATATGCTAATGGTATACTGATATTCGGCAACGATCGGTTAACATTTGAGGTGCCGACAAACTCAGCTGTAAAATACAAATGGTTTATTTCAACAATTTTTTGCAGTTTCTTTTCATGTTCATCTGTAGGACTTCATTCTTATTCATTTGATACCAAACACGACTTCAAAACTCCAATTTAACGCTTAGAAATAAATTCACATACAATTAAATTTTTTGGTCGTCAAAGTTCTTTTTGCTAATAACTCTTTGTTCCAACTCTGATTTTATTAAAACTAACTTTAAAATGACCGTCTCGGAAAGACCTTTTCAAAAATATATACATTAATCAGGTTTTCTTGAAAAATTAAATTCACAAAATTTCGATGCCACTTTTTTGGGGATTCCCCTAATTGGACTGTCGTCAACTTTTGTTACATCGATGTCAATTTTTGTTACATTGATGTAACATACTGTAATGTGATGGAAAATGTACCTGTGCACTATCCATTATTTAGTTATGGATCGACTACCTTAAATGATGCTATTGAATTTGAAGACTTTTAACATTGTTGCCAATTTACTTTGAAAGAAATCTGTTTTGCAAAGTTAGGAGAACATTGCATTAGATCAATCCATGGATGAAAGTCAAACGGAAAGGCTGAACTTAGATTCCAAAATTCATATTATTACAAAATCTTGAAAAAATATAGAAAAAGACTTTTCTCACGAGGAAAGAAGCATCGGACGAACAGACGGAGACAATAACAATTAACGCTCCAGTGAAACGATTCCAGTGCATGGATGGAATGCATTTTATGTGGCGCTCTAAAAATGTGCCGAACTTATTTTGGAAATATATAGGAAATAAATATTAATTCCTATACAAGGATAATGTATTTTATTCAAATAAATCATACGAAATCATAGCACTTGTACAGATGCAGCAATGGAGGCAAGATCAGTTGTAAGAAAGAGAGAAATAATTTTAAACGACATTTATAGCTAAAAAATATGTTTATTTGTAGTGTTAGCCTTAAGTATATTGAAAACATATGAGTTATGCATTGCTTCGTAATCTGCTCTCCCAATTGGCGATTTCACTTGAAATCTGCTATTGGTTTGTTTTCTCTCTTGAAAGGCTTATTCTTGGAGTCTCTTGTTTTCCTTTAGGAGCCAATGTTTATATGTAAGAGTAAAAGAGGAAAACAATATAGTATTTCTATTTTTCTTTCCCTCTCTGCATGTTAGTTACCAAAAAAAAAACAGATTACATATTCTGTTTATAGCAAATAAAGACGGAATTGGAGATTGTGATGAAAATTGAAGTTGCAAACTGCCAGTTCATGAATCATTAAAACGCTGATGTTTTTGTTGACAAAGGTTGTTACGTGGTCTTAGCTCGTCTCCCATAGACCTTCTTGATCTGTTTCTTGATTTCGTCTTCATGATGTAGGACGATAAAACGGACAAGCTCGGATAGCTTGTCAAACTCAGCATTTGTGTACTTAAAGTTTGTACAGTTGTACGGACACGACTTATCTTCAAATAAATCAAACTCGGCATATCTGACGTCACTTCTCGTTTCTCTTTTGACTCCTAAAATAAATAAGTATTTTGTAAAGAAGATGCATTTGATATTATTATTTGGGGGAGGTTTCTAGGATTATATAATATGTTTTAGATATTGTTCTTTTAACACAATGATAATTCTTCGTAGGATTTTTTACCTGGCGAGGAGAAGATTTTGAAGTCTCTATTAATCAGGACAAAGTGCATTATAACAGGACACAGTGGATCGTTTTCATCCTCTAGTATGTATAATTCCTTCACTGGCTGAGTCTCATCAAACTTGGGCACCGGGGGAAACTTTGCTTTGTGGTCTTCTGCCCATGTCTGTGCCAATCGTACCTCCTGAAAACAAATTGACTTTTCACAAAATATACATCTTTTCAATGTTGATCATTCCGTGATCTATTGGTTTGTCACAGAAATGATTATTATATGAAACAGAAATACTGGAACGGTGAGACAGCTGATATGGTCGGTATTGTTATATTGTTTTGACTCGACAACAAGAACATCAGACAAAATTTGCGCAATAATAAATCGTATAGAGATATTACCGTGAAAGGGTCTCCATTTACTGCACCTCTGTCCGTGAAATCAAACGACAGTATAAGGTCGACTGATCTAGATGCTCGTAACACCAACGGGTACGGGGAATTAAAAGCCAGGCCAGCATCAGTTATACACATCTGTTCTTTGTTTTCAGCTTTCTTAAACATTCCGCCGACATCTAATAAGAGATTAAAGCATATATCATGTTTTACGATAATTCTAATTGAAAATCTGTCAAAAA
This sequence comes from Pinctada fucata, assembly GCA_028142955.1. Lineage (NCBI taxonomy): Eukaryota > Metazoa > Mollusca > Bivalvia > Pterioida > Pteriidae > Pinctada > Pinctada fucata. The sequence goes on along the minus strand of AP027105.1, from coordinate 66,837,206 downwards.
GAAGTTCTCGACCTTTTGAAAACTGTGTAGATATATCCATTATCAAAGCAGATTTAAGTATATAATAACATAGTGTTGGCTAAGATTTTAACATCAGTTGGAATAATGACAAATAATGATCTGAAATTATCTCTTCGTCATAAACTTTTGTATTTTCTAAAATTCCTTTTTTTTCATTTTCGAAAGCATTCTAACTCACTCTTGTCTGTAGAGCAAGTTTTGATGTAACGTGATTGCTTCTCGAACGATAGATTTTTCAATGGATTGTTAATCCAAGCCGCTCTGTAACCTCTTTTGTCTAGAAGAAAACTTCTTATGCTGTGAAAGATAAATATTACATCATAATGATACCAAATACATAACCAAATATCTCCAATGTGAAAAGTGGACTTTCTACATTTATATTCATAATGGTATAAAATTGCTTCTAGATTTCTTTTGTATCGTTAGGACATTTTCATTGAAGTTTTATTTATTCCTAGATTCAATACGGGGACAATAAATCTTAGACATATACTTGTTAGATATGATTGTGTTTTTATAATCTGCTTATTTGAGACTATCAATCCAACAAGATAATTCCTTTTTATTTAGAATGAGGAATAAATAAAGAAATGTTAAATACTCAATGTGGCGTATCACGTGATACGCAAATGATATGTTCCACAGGAATCCCCTTTGATTAAACCAAGATACTGTTTTTATCTTCTTTATATGATTTTACTTTAGGCCTATCAAAATGGTCATTATCATCAATGATGTGATGGTTATCTATTCTGGTCAAGAATAGACGTGTACTCGGAGAACAATTAAACATATTTTTTTCAGTGCTCACCACATGTTATGATATGGTGCACGGACAGATACAAAATTTTATGTTTAAGTGTTCTCCAAATATACGTCTATTCTTGACCAGAATAAATTAACATCATATAATTAATAATAATGACCATATGATAGGCCTTAAATAAATTTATATAAAGTAGATTTAGACAGTATTTACTTGTTTTAATCAAAGGGGATTCCCGTGGAACATATAATTTGGGTATCACGCGATACGCCACAGTGATACTCACCAATCCGGTAGTAATTCGCTGATCAAGTTCTCAGATCCACCATCCAATTCATCGTAAGTTTCTTCAAATAAAAATAGCAGAATTGTTCGAAGTCTTTTCGTTTGTGTTAATATCATGCAATTTAAAGAAACAAAATGGCATCATGAATGTCATTTGTACCTTGTCAACGTTTCCGCTTTCAAAAACTAGTTCAGACTTTCTGGAAATTTAACAAAAATTACAGTCAGCTTCAGAGTTGCTATAGCTTCAGCTACAAGCAACAGAGTATATTACTTTGGGTATTTCACAGCATGCATTTTATGGTGTTATAATTTAAAAGCAAAGGCAGACAGCATAACCATCGAAAATGCGTCAGAATAATCAAAAGTCTCTGATAACGTGGATATGATCCTAATGTCACCAGACGTTCACTCGCCTGTACCAGCGCATTCTTAAGACTTGCAATTGCACTCTGGGCGACTTTGACGACGGGCCTCCATGACGGGCCGTTCCAAACCTCTATAGAGTAGACAGGGCCCCGACCACCTGTCTTCTATGAATGTCGGCCGGACTCCTCGGGTGATAACATGCATGATCTCGCGATGAGCACGGGCTGCATTTCGTACGCCTCACCTTTTATACATATGTATTTACATATACATATGTGTTGCTTGGAGCCCCTGCGTTGTGTTGCCTTGTTTGTATGGTCATCTTACAGTAAGGAGGTTATTTTACACAACAAATGTGCGTTCTTCGAGACCTTTTGAAAAGTGGAAGGGTTGCACGCACGTAATTCGGTTAACCACACCATCTTCAGCTAACGCAGCAGAAGGCCGTCCTAAGTAGGCACCGTTTGTCCATGGGTATCGTTTGTTTGTGTGTCTGATGTTTGGTGTAGTGTTTGCTGCACCTTGTCCCTTTTTTGTCTCTTGCTGTGTGTCTTCTCTGTGTTTCACTCGGGGTGTGTTGGTGCCGCAACCGAGTCTTGTTGGAGATCCCCTTTTTTTAATGTAAGTTCAAACGTTAAGAGAAACATATATTATATATTTCTAAAAAGAAGCTCACCATTATAATACTGCTTATTAATACTGTCCGGATTTGACAATCTACAAAAATATGATAAAGGTTTGTCTTTACATTCATGAATTTAGTTTATTCTTTAAATCCTCTTTAATCTTAAATGCTATGGGGCAAATTAGTGTCTGTTAAATGTATGCAAAAAATGTAATTTGAGTAAAAAATCGATCTCCCTTAAACTGCATCTTAGAAGCAAGATAAAGTGATATCATACCTTGTTCTAGTGTACTCTGTATTATTGTACATGTAGTGGGATTCCCTTGAAACATCGTCCACCACGTCAATGTGTACTTGTTTAAAATTCTCCATGGCTAAGCCTGTACCATCTTTTCCATCAGCTTGACAAAGAGAAGAAATCATTGCATAAATCAATTCAAAATGAAGGCAAATCAGAATATCTAGCATTCTAAAATATATTAGATATAAAAGTTGCCTCTGTCGTTTTGCTCTCTTTGTCGTATCATGCTTATGTGATCCGTTTTGATTAACGTCGTCATGCTGTGGACCTCCATTTCATTTTTCAAAAAGGAATGAGGAGAACTCCAATAAGACTCGGTTGCAGTCAATGATTAAATTTTATAAAGTCACGAAGCTACAATAAACAGATAAAATACGTTCCTAAAAACAAATCCAGAAAGTTGTAGTATTCATAAGTAATGAAATAATAAAAAGTTATATACTCATATTAATGTTTGCATATCTGGGATTTTCATATCATATATCTCTGTATATGAAGAATAAACCCTTTTACGATTAAAGTCGCTCGGGTCACTTTTGACTCTTTTGTGTGACAAATATGGATAATGGCCATATCCCTGTATATAGCACAAAATCGATAATTCAGAAAATTAGAAACCGAAGGCATACAAAATCAGGACAAAACTGGAACCAAAGCAAACAAAAAAACCCCCTCCACTACATGAAAAGAAGCGAACTCCCGATATGGAAGTGAAACCAGGTGCCCAGGAAGAGTAAGCATCTCCTGCTTGCATGCAACACCCGCCGCTTCAATTCGGTAGAACTGTCACATCCTGCTACTTCCATTTCGGAAGACATAGAGTACAATCTTTGGTTGGATGGTTCAAATAGTCTATGACAGAATACCATCCACCATTCTGGAGAGTGGGACATCATAGTGTATGACGAGTTCCCCATATCGACCGTAGAACTTCCTCAGTGACGATGTTAGTCGGTCACAAACATATCCTTGACTGAGAAGCTTATCTGAAAGACGCCTAGCTCTCAGAACAAAATCCATATATTTGGTACTTGCTCTGGCATAGCGTTTCAACTGAGATATGAACAGGCCATAAGCAGGCGATGAAGGGATGTTGCTACTCAGAAAAGGAAAGTTTGTAATGCTGAAATTGAAGTCGTCACGTTTGTCATAGAGTGAGGTGTTCATGTGACCATCAGTGTCGTAGGACAACATTATGTCCAAATAGGATGCTGAATTATATGTCTCTTTAGTTTCTTTGACTTCAAGATCCGAAGGATAGATACTGCTCAGGTAATCCGCGAATTTTGGATTATTGATGGACAAACATCGTCTATGTATCTATAAGTGAAGTTGAAGTCGTAACTTATCCACTCAAAACAATGAAATGACGTTTCGCGTAGCAGTGCATGCCAAGGATTATAGCGGTATGACGTCACGAGAAAAAAAAACCAAAAGTGAATCAAATGAACCTTATCGTGAAATTGTCTTTATTTTTCACAGCGGAAAAACAAGACCGAACCTATGAAACAAAGGAAACTGCATGAAGTGGAAAATTTTAGATAAAATCTTTCAAAAAGACATAACATTTCACGAAAGTTAACTAAAAAGTACATCTTATATTTCTTTTGATGATGATCATCAGAGAAATTGGATGGAGTGAAAACTTCATAAATGCGCAAAGCACAAAGTATTTTTCCACTTCTTTATTTTTGTTCTCACTATCTAAGATACTATGACTTGCATCATATATCTAACATTACTGAAGTAATATTAAATATGTTTATACTGTACTAATTATCACAGTATCGTTTTATACGTGCCAACTGCAATGAATTCCGTGCTTACACTGGACTCTAGAGATTGGTCATTTGATATAGTTGTCCTTCATGTGTCTATGATTTGTGTTATAATCCGTATGTTTGTCCTTTTTTCTTTTCTCGTGAGAAAGTTCTATTTCATATTGTTTCAAGAATTTTTAAGCCTTTTGATTGTGAATGTCGGGTTCTGTGTTTACTTCCATTCACTGATTTTCTCTTTTCTTTGTATAATAATTTTTCTTAATAAACCAACTGCAACTAATGTATTACCTTCAGTGGGTTGTTCCATTTCATCATCAAGCATGGTGAACGCACTTCCGCAAATTCCTGAGTTTAAATGAAAAATAACATGGTTACATTGATTGAAAATTTAAATTTATATTTCATCAAAAGAAAGAAAAAAAAATCAGCGGAGTAATTAGATTGATCTTACGGCTACGCAAATGTTCCAATGGAAATTCTTATGATTCTGCCTTACCTTTTCGTCTTTGTGTACTTATTCGATGTTTGTTTTAAAAACAAAAACCTTACTTACTTTTTAACTTATTTGGATGCGGCAAAAAGATTCTAATGATGTTACAAATTCATATCATCATTTAAGAATACATAAATTTGCGGCATGGACCAGACATGCACGTGTCTTTTTCTTAACCCTCATCAGTGATTCTCAATCTGAACAAGAACTATCGCCAAAGCCTGTGAAAGTATTATATAAAAGATTGCGAAAGACTTAGCAAGATGGATAGGATATGATGCTACAGGACTCACTTTTCAGAAATTTCGAGAAAATTTTGTGAACAGATATTTTCGAAGTTTGAAGAAACGATCAACCGATGTTAATCGGACTTGGTTACATGTACCCTCGGAAACTCCTTGTACACCAGCAGTGATATTATGAAATGAAATGTATCAATTCATGCGAAATTACGAATTGAATTGAGAAATATTATTAATTATTGGATTTTAAAACTTAACACATTACCAAGAAAATAGAAGGTTTAGGTTTCAGCTTTCATAGTGTTAAACGTCTTCAAATTGAATAGCATCGTTTAAGAACAGATAAATTTGTAGTATGGACCAGACATGCAGTTGATCCTCTAAATAAGGTAACATTATTATGTCAAAAAGTGTACCGATATTTTCAAATGCGTTGAAGAAACGATCAAGCGAAAATGAAAATGCGCCAAAATTATCAACAGCCTATTATACCTTGGATATCATCCAAGATTTGTCACCAGTCTGTTAGATAATACGGAAGTGTTTCAACTTTTATCTTGTTGAAGAAAATTTCAAACCAATTCTAATGCACCAGACACGTGTTTCGGACAGTAAAATCCTCATCAGTGATGCTTCCAGCAAAAGTGATTTTCAGACCGTCCAAATTTCATTTAAGTTACGCTCTCTAGTTTCTTTCTTTTCATTTAAATTTGTGCATTTATTTTGCAGAGAGCACGCGGCTCTAGATTTTGGGTCGACTCAGTAGCAAAGTTAGATAAAAGCTATGACCACCAAAATAGCATTGGAGGGATGGTGCTCAGATGTTAAAGTCCTTTAATTTCGATGCTATTTTTGGATGACATGATACGTTTCTAAAATAGCAGAATAATGTATATGATGTCAAATTGATAAAGGGCAAAACACAGCTTCTTTCAGGCGACAGAGCTGAAAGGAAGTAATCATTACACTTCAAACATCAAGTCACGGGGAACAAGTTTAACTGCTCCACACTGCAACAAGAAATAAGTGTTTATTAAAAATATACGGATCAATATTGACCAATCTACAGTCTTGCACCAGCGCATCCTTAAAAATTGCACTCTGAGTGAACACTTTGTGTCAGTCGGACTCCTCGGATGATTACATGATTGAGGTAGATAAAGCCAGCAGAACATGGTAACGAGTGTTTTTGTATGCCTAATGTTTTCATCCATTTACATATTCATCTATGTCTTTGGCTATTTTGTTACAATAAGGAGCTTCCTATACACAACAAAGTTCCTAGAGACATATGGGTAACCAGGAAAGTGGGAGGGCGCTCATAATTTGATTAACAACACAATTTCCTACTAAAACCAGATAGCCACCCTAAGTCGTTACCTATTGTCTATTCATTAAATGTGTCGTCACTCACCATTCAACTCAGTATGAAACAGTATGAAAGATTTGTGGCCCAAACTTCGTTCAAAATCGGCTTCTATCGACCGACATCAAAAACTGATTTTTTTTTTATGGCCATAACAAACCGGAAGTTGTTTATTTCACACATTATACCTTAAATTCGATATAAATCTTTAATTAAAAACGAATGAACTGTGGATATATCTTGTCGGAGATCCCCTTTCTTCTATTTTATTTTAAAGGTACACATGGTTTCGCAGGGATAAATCTTTTAATAACGAAGTTTTACCGTTAACGGGTTTAGGATACTTCCATTTGAATATCTATATATACGGGTGCGTGTCTTCTTTGTGTTTTTACAGTGGGTGTTTTGGGGTTTTGCTGTTGGTGCTGCAATTAGGTGTTGTTGGAGATCCCCTCCTTTCTTTTACACAAATTTGGTAAACTTCTGAAATTGCTATTTGCATAAACAGTATGTTAAAATATGTCCCACATTCAGGTCAGAATGAGCACGCTACGGCGATCAGTCAATTGCTTGATTGAACTTTATATCGTGGGATTACTACGAAACATGTAGTAAATCAGGTGTAGTATCTTTTCTAAATTCTCACTATAGAAAAATAATTATTAATTTACTTGAGCTTGTACAAATATTTCATTTGATTATAAATAAAAGGTTGATCTCGTACAAATGTATGTAGATATTATATTGCGTTCAAATAACCATGTTAAACAGGGAAAACCGAACACTTTCTAATGAATAACGACGTCGCGGTAGCGTATCACGTGACAGGCAAATAATTTCTTGCCTGGGAATTCCCTTCGATTAAACAAGGTAAATACTGTCCGTATCTACTTTGTAAGACTTTATTTTAGACCTATAATACGAGTATCATTATCATTTATATGATGGTATTGATACTATTCTGGTCAAGTATAGAGTTATATTTCGAGAACACCTCAACAGAAAATTTTGTTTTTTACGTGCACCATATTATTGCATGGAAACAAAAAAAAAAAATCTGTGTTCTCTGAATACACTGATATTCTTGACCAGAAAAGATTTCCATCGTATAAATGATATTGATGCTCATATGATAGACCTGAAATAGTTTCATACAAGGTAGATTCAGACAGTATTTACCTTTTTCATCGAAGGGAATTCCCGGGCTAGAGATTATTTGCATATCACGTGATATGCTACAGTGAACGTGTATGACGCTGGAATGAAAGGCAGGTGTAGTCTGCTACACATGTGCGTTTGTTTACCAGATAAAGATTTGCCTTTATTCAGTTATGATTTTAGTGGTTTTATATATGATATACATAGTATATAAGTATCTAAATACTGTGAAAATATATACATTGATCTCTTTACATCTTTACAACGAAAAACTACATGTACATGTACACCGTAGATCCCTTTAGGTATTTTCTCGTCCGACTTCAGTTTCAATGTCACGGTCGTCATCTAATGTGTCCTTCTGTCCAATTCTCAGCTAATACTAGTTGTTTTTTTTTTTTTTTTTTTTTTTTTTTTTTTGTTCTATTGTTCATTAAGTTTCTCTTCTCTGATTCTGATAACTTAGATATACCTACTGTCGATTCATTTTTGTCCCACGTGTTATCCGTCCGCCATGTTGTTTTGTTTTTCTACAGTGAGAACTTGCTTTATGCAATTAAGTGCCTACACGTGTTCGCATTTGTTCTTCTTCAGAGAAAACTAGGTTATATTAGGGTACCAATGTCTTACCATTTATGTAATGAAGAGGTATCTCGTCAAATGTTTCTTCTACTTTTCCGAGGTTAAATTTGCTTCCAAAATATTTTGTGTCTAGTCGTACTCCATACTTAGGTATAGCTACTTCGTAGGGACTTATTTCAATCCATTCTGACAGAAGAAACAGAGGAGCAATTAATTCTTGATCTCAAAAGAAATTAGCGTGATCATGAAATTAATGTCAATGTGTAATATTTATTTTGAACATAATATTGCATATACCTCAACAATGTTTATCCGTTTAAATCGGCCCTTAATAGCAGGTCTCTGGGATTAGGCCCTAGTTCTACCTACACTCATAATTCATCATTGTTACATGAAAAATGCTTTATCCAGTCGATTCCATACATGTTCAGTAACCTAACATCTTTTTCACAATAAAGAATAATAGATATATGTTTTTGTTTATTTTTCAAATCCAATAGAATTATTAAGGATGTTTCTAAAGACTATAACTTAAAATACCTCATCGAAATAAAGACACGGTCTAGCTTAATTTTACGAATAGTCATTATCCATATTTGTCATTAATAATTGAGATAATGTAAGGCACGGTCCATTTGATATTCTGGGGGGGGGGGTTTATCGAAAAAAATAATTTTGCTCTCAATTCCAATAAAAATGAATAAATTTGCTTAAGGTGTGACAGAAAAAAAAATTCTTGCTCTTACAAATAATCTTAATTTGAACAATTTCCATAAAATTTCGCTGAAATTCTTGAAAATTCGCTTCGCTCCACATACTTTTCTATCAAAACATTATTTACTAATGGCAAAGTTCATATATTTGAAGATATCAAAAGTTATACATGTATGTGAATGAAAAAGGGCTTCCTTAAAAGCTGCAAATATTATCAATATTTGTGTAATGCTATTTATACATGTTGCATGTATCCCATAGAGTACTAGTCTAATTAATATGTTCTTGTAAGCTTGGACATGTTGGAACGAGAACTTCAGTTATTCACCAATTTACAATTCTACATTTAAAAATTTGTCTAGGAGACCTTCCCCTCAGATCCTCTAATGCATGTTATATACATGTACCTTATATAAAATATTGAGAATTGTATTGTTAAAATCTTTTATCTCTCTGTTTAAAAGTGAATTCAATACTTGCATAAAAATAAACTAGTGAATTATAAATATCTAGAGTTTTGAGTAAAAATATAGATAATTTCTATCAATAAAACACATTCTTAATATGCGCATCACTTTGTTAAAAAAAATTCCTTGCTCCAACTTTGCAAGAAAAAAATAATTTTGCCCCGGTCCGGGGCGAAAAAAATAATCTTGCTCCGATAAAAAAAAATCGAAGCCCCCCCCCCCCTTCTCAAATGGACCATGCCTAAACTAACCATGGAATTTCTTTGCCGGGATATCAGATTTAACATGAATACAAGATAGAATTGGAAACGGTGCCCTTCCGTCCTCTACTTTTTTTCTCTGGTTACTCCATGTCGTGTCGTAACGCTGAAATATCAACAAACATTTTATTTTTATACATGAAATCAACAAAGAATGGTGAAACTGGTATGAGGAGTCTCTACTATCATCCGTCCATCCTGTAATCTGTTCGGATTTCTAAGGTGACAAAGTAATATATGTCCGTATTCAGGTTTACCACAAAGAGTAAATGTATTTCTGCTTTTGCATCTTTAAATTATTTGTTTTTTTTTAATTTTAAAGATGTATCGCTTTGCAGAAGGAATGTTTACATGTACATAAATACTTGTACACATATATCAGTTTTCGCTATAAAGTGGGGGGGGGGGATTCTGCAACATTTTGCTTCCTGAAGAAGAGTATTTGGTCTTATAGTCGTCATAATATTGAAAAATACGGATTTTGAATGGTAAATCCGTCTGTCTGGTTGTTTTCCTCTTATTAACTTCATACATCATAATATTAATTGCATTTCTATGGTCAGACTTTTTTACCTAGATAGTAACTTCCATATTAAATTGACCATTACATTTATTTATATGGGGTGATCACCGCGTTTATCCCATGCCTGGGGTAATGTTTTAATGACGTCTTTGATATTTTCCTTTGACACTTCGTTTGGTAACGGTCCATCTGAAGTCAAAGTCTACTATCTAGGTCAAAATATTATTGAAGATATGAATCTTCGTCTGTTTTCCTGATGTGACGTCTTATACTGTCCATGGGTTCGTCTGTTGTTGTTTTTTTTATCTGCTACGATCCAAACTTGCAAAATAGATCCTCCCGTGTTGATTAGTTAAAAGATATCCTTTAATGGATATTTAAAATCTCCGCAAGTATCAAAGGAAGAAGAAGATATCCAATAAGATTCGGTTACCTCATCCATAGAAATACATAGAAAGATCCAAATGTGAATTAACAATTGGTACAGGCACTACAAGACCAGCAAAAGGGCTAGAAAACATTTTAAAGACAAATGAAAACAATCAAAACAATTATGACAAAAACTACTAGGCAACATTCACCAATGGGACCAATTTGGCACGTTAAGAAAATGTAGACGTTTTCTGGATAACATGGTCACAACTTTGGAGCTAACGCTGAATAAATGCTTTAATATGCTGGGAGATTTCTTTATATATTTGTTCATTGGTAAACTACTGACGTTGTTCTTTTAAGAAAATTAAAGGAAAGATTACCTGATAATAAACTTACATCTGGTATTAGATTTGAACTCAAGCTATGGCCAAATATTCCTGTGAGATTTTGTGGTCTTCCTTGAAAAAAGTTCTCAAATATATGTCCGGGTATATTCAGGATTTCAACCACTTTGTTTAAAAGACCTCCAACAACTCGCTCCTTAATCTCCTTGTGGACTTTCCTGGGATGAATGTTCGGCCAGTCTTTGTGAGAGTACAGTGTGGTAAGGTACCTTGCAGATATGAAACAAAGGAGGGGATCTTTATGACAAACGTTAAAACGATAACTTTCCTAACAGTGGAAATTGCGCTAAAACATATTTGTATATACTAACTTTCAAAAGTTTTATTCAGTCGGTCTTTTGAATGGTTCGAACATATTCTAGAAAACAAAAACACTGTTCATCTATATTGTCATGGGGCCGAAAATGTCCTATGTCGGACTTACCATGTTGAGCCCGAAAGACCAGCTACATAGAGTATGTACTGTAATAAATCTAGCTCGTAGAGTGTACAAAACACGCTGGACATGGCTGTCAAAGCACGGACACCTCCTCCTGATCCTATCACAGCTATGTTTGGAATCTACAAATAGACAAGATCTCAATAGACTGGTTTTATAGACTTTATTGTAAAAGAAGTCATTATAGACCTACTGCACAGAGTTTGTACTGTAATAAATCCAGATCATGGAGTGTACAAAACACGCTGGACATGGCTGTCATAGCACGGATGGCTCCACCTGATCCTATCACGGCGATATTTGGAATCTACAAATAGAAAATATACCAGTAAACAAACTCTAAACATATACCCTATGCCAATATACCTAGTATATACATATATATTAAACCAAGACCTAATCAAGGAGTATACACAATACAGTGAGTATGGCTGTCATAGCACAACACGGACATCTCCACCTGATCCTGTCAGAGCGATGTTTGGAATCTACGAAAACACAAAACTTTAAAAACCCTACCTGGATGTCACAACACGGAAGCTTCCACCTGATCCTGTCAGAGCGATGTTTGGAATCTACGAAAAGACAAAACTTTAAAAACCCTCCCTGGATGTCACAACACGGAAGCCTCCACCTGATCCCGTCAGAGCGATGTTTGGAATCTACGAAAAGACAAAACTTCAAAAGATGCAAGGATTTTATTGTATATCCACATCATAAAGTGTACAGAAACAGTGGGCTTGGTCATCATAGCATTAGGATCTCATCTAGATCATATCAAAGCGATATTAGGAATATGAAAAATGAAAAGTTCAAAAACAGCTATTATATGACAAATATGGATAATGACCATATCCCTATATACAGCATAAAATCGACAAAAAAAATCAGAAACCGAAGGCATACAAAATCAGGATAAAGCAGAAACCAAAGCAAACAAACAAAAACCTCCACCACATGAAAAGAAGCGGACTCCCGATATGAGAGTGAGACCAGGTGCCCAGGAAGAGAAAGCATCTCCTGCTTGCATGCAACACCCGCTGCTTCAATTCGGTAGAACTGTCACATCCGGTAACTTCCAATTCGGGAGACATAGAGTACAATCTTTGGTTGGATGGTTCAAATGGTCTATGACAAAATATCATCCACCATTCTGGAGAGTGGGACAACATAGTGTATGACGAGTTCCCCATATCGACCGTAGAACTTCCTCAGTGACGATGTTAGTTTGTCACAAACATATCCCTGACTGAGAAGCTTATCTGAAAGACGCCTAGCTCTCAGAACAGAAGCCATATATTTGGTACTTGCTCTGGCATAACGTATCAACTGACATATGACCACGCCAAAAGCAGGCGATGAAGGGATGTTGCTACTCAGAAAAGGAAAGTTTGTAATGCTGAAATTGAAGTAGTCACGTTTGTCATAGAGTGAGGTGTTCATGTGACCATCCGTGTCGTAGGACAACATTATGTCCAAATAGGATGCTGAATTATTTGTCTCTGTAGTTTCTTTGACTTCAAGCCCCGAAGGATAGATACTGCTCAGCTAATCCGCGAAATTTGGATTATTGATTGACACATCGTCAATGTATCTGTAAATGAAGTTGAAGTCAGAAGCTGAGTATATTTTCCCTTCAGAGACCAAATATTGAATGAATTCAGCTTCGTACGAGTAAAGGAAAATGTCGGCAGATTGTATGCAGTGTAGTACGTCTGCATCAAGGAGCGTACAAATTACAGAGCACATGGCTGCCATGAGAATACCTCATACTGATCACCTATTATGGCGTAGTTCGGATTCTATAAAATGAAACGAGCAAAGATGAATCTCTTGATTATCGAAAGTGAAAGTTTTTGCGAAAGCGAAAGTGAAAGCTACTTGCGTGACAGTTGCCGTCCAAAGTCGGCACCGGTTACCCATTGGTCTCGTAGGTTTATGTGTAGTCTTTTGTGTTTGATGTTTACATGTCGTGTGTCTCTTTTCCGTCTCGTGCTGTACTCGTCTTTTGTGTTTTTGCATCGGGTGTTTTGGTGTTTTACTGTTGATGCTGCAACGGGGTCTTGTTGGAGATCTCCTCCCTTCTTTTTCTTACAAGAAGACGTGGAAAGATAATAAAAGTGCAGGGTAACTAGTAATAAGATAATAAAATAAATGCAGAGTTACTACTAATAAGATAATCGAACAAGTACAGGGTAACTAGTAATAAGAAACTCAAACAAGGACAGGGTAACTAGTTATAAGAGAATTAAACAAGTACAGAGTTACTACTAATAAGATAATGAAACAAGTACAGAGTTACTAGTAATAAGATTCGTAATCAAACAAGTACAGGGTTAATAGTAATATGAATATCAAACAAGTACAGAGGAGTTACTACTTATAAGATAATCAAACAAGTACAGGGTTACTAGTAATAAGATAATCAAAGAAGTACAGGGCTACCAGTAATAAGATAATTAATTAAGGAGGGTTTGAACACCAAGATGGCGGCGCCATTATTCGTTTTCTCACAACCTAGGAAAAGTACAGTCTTAACTTCCTCAAAAGATTTGATACGCTGTTTGATATACACATTTGAGTATCCTGATGAAGTTTGAATAATTTCCGGCGTTATTTGAAGAAATTATGGCGATTTTCAAAATTGTGGACTTTGGGAGTTTTATCAACGAGCAACCACGACGTCATTTCGAAGTTATCGGGGAAAATTGCGTCACAAACATTCGCCTTCAAAATGCAATAAAAACATTAATACCCAACGTATGGCATATAAAATTTGCATGTATAAAATAGAAAACTCAATCTTCATCATAATGAATTCGATGACAAATTAATATTACATGAAAGCGGATGTCACTTCATTGAAAATGGACGATTTTCGAAAGAAATATAAGGTTTGTAATATTTTTATACAAAATAAAACTTTTCTCCTTTAAAAATGATATAATCTCTGGACATTGTTGAAAATTTAAATAGTTTTTCACAACGATTTATCCACAGGATTCCTAATAATTAATTATCAACTACAGTCAATTGGCTAGAAATCGCATTTTTTGAGCGACAGTGTCATATTTTATTCCAGTATCCTGCAAATTTGTCTGGTCTTGAATGATGCTATTGAATCTGAAGATGTTTTACATTTGAACTACTTGGTGAGTGTCACTGCTGGTGGACCAGGAGTCTCCGAGGGAGCATGTAGCCAAGTTCGATCAATTTCGGTGAAGCGTCTGTCTCTTCAACGCATTTGAAATTTTCTGTTACAAAATTTCTTGAAATCTCTAAAACGTGGGTCCTGTAGCATCATATCCCACCCATTCTGCTACGTCTTTCGGTACATTTTTTTTACATAATGATGTTCATACTTTTTGGTCATATTTAATTTTTTAGACTGAGGATCACTGACGAGGGTTAAGTACCCGAAACGTGCATGTCTGGTCCATGCTGCAATTTTGTATGGTCTTGAATGATGTTATTGAATTTGAAGACGTTTATTATTTGTTTCAAACACAATTCATCTTTTCCATATGAAAGTGCAATACATTTATAAAGATTATTGAAGTTAAATCAAAATTAATTTCCGATAGCTTTACGAGAACTGAAATGACACTTTCAATATTATGACGTCATCACGAAATTCACGAAAACGTCGATATATGCATATTTCAAAGTCTCGTAGAAAATGTTCATGTGGATAGAATCAAATGTAAGTTTGAATAAACAAGGACAGACAAAAAATATATAATTTCAGAAATTTGAAAAAAATTGAATTTGGCGTCCAAGTGTTCAATACCCCCCCCCCCTAAGTGCAGGGTTACTAGTACTTACATTTTTTGCTTGAATTGGTTGATCTTCTCCAACAACTTTTCCAAAGAAGTTCGTCATTCGTTGTTTCCTATCTCTAGTTGCCATCATTTCTCCGTCACAGAGTTCTTCACATTGACGGAGCAAACTTGAATTGAAAATAGAATGTTATATATTGAGAATAAGTGTCTTAATTTGTGTTTTGTTATAGGTATGCAACACACAGCAAGTTTGCACATTTCATGCGATTAATGCACTTGCTGTGTGTTGCATAACCGTAACAAACATAAATTATGGCATGTATTCTTTATATATGTACCATAGTTGTCTGTTTCATTCTATTTCTGAAATCACGTTTTCAGGGGTGATTTTAAAGTTCATATCACCGCGGGTTCAGTTTGCAGGTTAGAACAGCCGTCGCGGCACGTTTCTTTAGATCTTCTGCATTGTGACGTCACGAGCATTAACATACGGAATGCAGCACGTTCCTTTTAATACTTGCATCTCAGGGAATTACATGGGTTGTGCATATATATAAAGATAAACTTATTTTTGTTAGACGACATTTAGCATGGTTTATTTCTTTATTTTGAAAGAAAAAAAACTTATTATTAAATGATACCTGGAATCTGTTTTGTTTTGTCCGTCGAGTTGGTCTTGAAACATATCTAAAATTGAACAAACTGAAAAGAAGGTTGATAAGTGTTCATTGTCGACACAAATATCTCAAAATGAGGGGATCTTATCACAGTAAGAGAGTCTTTATATTAAAATTAGTAAGTGTAGTTACTTTCCGAATCAGTAACCTTTCTGTTGCAACAATTGTATTTTATCACATCTTTTATTTACTAGAGGATATATCAAATATAATGTAATGACGTACAATATGTAGGAAGGAAGGGAATTCCGGTATCATTCGCGCTCTGTCTCGGATTCTTGACTTATAAAGCAAGAAACAGACAAGGAAATGAAATAACATATTATTGTGCATGGTTTTGAAATCATATATTAGACTGACAGATCTCCATTTAAAAATCTAAACATTATTATGTAAATAAAATAAGCATTATTACCTTGTAAATACATATTCCATCGGACCTGAAACATAAATGAATCATATATATCTTAAACGTCTTCAAATTCATTAGCATCATTTAAAGGCAGATTATTTAACAGCGTGGACTACACGAATATCTTGACTCTATTTTATAGCACTGTTTTGGTTATTTTCACTTGATTTTCTCAAATTAGAATCACTCTGTTGATAAATCTTCTTTTACTAATTCATTCAACTTTATAAATTGGAACTTAAACATGTTTCAAACAACGCTTCGATGGTGAGGCCTTTAAGCCTCTTTGACCAAACATTAAATTATGGTGCTTGAACATTCGAATAGGGACTTACAGAATAAGGAAAACTCAAACAAAAACGGCATTACGTTGTTTACAGCGGAATGCACACGTATTATAAACGACTTATTATAAGCACGGACGTTATTTTCGCGTAATTTCGAGAGATTTAACGTGAACATAAAAGAAGATAAGAGATAGATAAGATTTGACGTAAAATCTTATCGATTTCTAACGAAAACGAGTACAAGAAACATTTTATTTGTAGGCTATTTGAAAGATACAAGATCCTGACGATAATCGCAACAACACTTACAATAGATCACCGAACTGAGCATCGACGGACCCCTAGAAAGCTAGAGGTGAGACCAGGTGCCGGGGAGGA
Organism: Pinctada fucata; assembly: GCA_028142955.1. NCBI lineage: Eukaryota > Metazoa > Mollusca > Bivalvia > Pterioida > Pteriidae > Pinctada > Pinctada fucata. The sequence continues at coordinate 66,820,496 of AP027105.1, read as the reverse complement.
GTAAACATTCCCTGTTTGGCTAGCCGCACCCGCCGTCGATTTTCACGCACGAAAATGAATATGAAATCTACAAAACATGCACTGTCTGAGGTTTGATGTAAGCGTTTAATTAATAAACTGGGAAGAAAGTTTGTGTATTTGGGTGTTTGTGATCTTGTTTGTATCATCCCTTCCCTCAGGAGGAAATATTTTAATCTACTGAAATATATTTATATAAATCGAAAAAGTTTAGGATGAGAAATATGGATAATGACCATATTCCTGTATACGGCATAAAATCGATTCAGAATTCAGAAAATCAGAAACCAAAGGCATACAAAATCAGAATAAAACAGGAACCAAAGCAAACAAATAAAAAAAACCTCCACCATATGAAAAGAAGCGAACTCCCGATATGGAAGTGAAACCAGGTGCCCAGGAAGAGTAAGCATCTCCTGCTTACATGCAACATCCGTAGCTTCAATTCAGTAGAATTGTCACATCCGGTTAATTTCATTTCGGAAGACAAAGAGTACAATCTTTGGTTGGATGGTTCAAATGGTCTATGACAGAATATCATCCACCGTTCTGGAGAGTGGGACATCATAGTGTATGACGAGTTCACCGTATCGACCGTAGAACTATCTCAGTGACGATGTAAGTCGGCCACATACATATCCCTGACTGAGAAGCTTATCTGAAAGACGCATAATTCTCAGAATAAAATTCCTATATTTGGTACTTGCTCTGGCTAGCGTATCAACTGAGATATGAACACGCCACAAGCAGACGGTGAAGGGATGTTGCTACTCAGAAAAGGAAAGCTTGTAATGCTGAAATTGAAGTCGTCACGTTTGTCATAGAGTGAAGTGTTCATGTGACCATCAGTGTCGTAGGACAACATTATGTCCAAATAGGATGCTGAATTATTTGTCTCTGTAGCTTCTTTGACTTCAAGCTCCGAAGGATGGATACTGCTAAGATAATCCGCGAATTTTGGATTATTGATGGACAACAAATCGTCTATGTATCTGTAAGTGAAGTTAAAGTCAGAAGCTAAGAACTTTTTGCCTTCAGAGACCACAGAATGAATTAATTCAGCTTCGTACAAGTAAAGGAATATGTTGGCAAGGAGTGGGTCACAATTGGTCCCCATTGGAATTCCGACAATTTGCTGGAAGACCTTTCCTCCAAACACCACAAAAACGTTGTCGATTTGAAAGTTGAACATCTGAATGATATCTGTTTCAGTGTACTTATTTTCAGAATCGGACTTTTCAAAGTAGGTTTTGTCATAGGTAACAATAATAAATTTGTATTTGCGATTACCGCTCTTACTTGTTAACGCATTACTTATAATTTTTGCGAGTCTTTCTTTCAATTTAGAACATGGGATTGTAGTGTGAAGTGTCGAAAAATCAAAGGCTTTGATCGAATGGACTCTTCTAAAATGAGTGGATTTCAGATGCTCAGATTCTTTTACATCCACATCTGGTTGATACCACTGCGAGAACATACTGTCGAACAATTTTTTTGAAGCCCAGATTTGATTTCAGATAAGACTTTGGTGAGTAAGATCGATACAGATATCGATACAGAACATTTTGAAGAACCAGCGATGAAACGTTGTTTGTACGGATTCTTATGCATTGTAGGTATGCAGTATAAGTATGGTAAATATAAATCTAAATTGTTTGTGTCGAAGCCAAAGTAAGCAAGAGCTGATTTGTTGTTATCTATTATTTCAGAGGCAGAAATAGAAAAAGATTTGTGGCAAGATATGATTTGTGGTTATCTAATATTTCAGAGGCAGAACTAGAAAAGGGTTCTGTTTTTGTTCACATGATGAACTCGCGGAATTAAACTCAAGCGAATTTTAAATCCGTTGTCGAGTTGGCGTCGAAATAAGGTATCACGAATATTAAGTCATCTACAGTATTATAAGAAAATGCAGGGTGCAGGAAAACAAGGCAACGCTCCTTTCCTCCCTTTGATTTAGAAATACAATTTCCACACACCAAACAAATTAGCCGACTATGATATATATGTCATAATTTAAAGCAATTTTCGCTCAGTCTCAGCAAATCATGTCCGTCTCCATTGATGGTCAGCGACAAAATGGAGAACGACTGAGTTGTCTGTAAAATATTTAGATTAGAATAATAATGAGATTTTTAGTAAAGCAATATGTTTTTATCATTTTTCTTTACCTGCGTAACTGTTCCTCTTGCAGTGAGAGTCTTGTGTTTTTGATTTTTTGACTTGTGATCTCGGCAGATGAATTTCGTCGTATCCTTTGTCTAGCATTAACCTCTGATCCCCCATGTAGTTCCATGAAATCAGACATGATGAATAAGGTGTTTTTTTTTTTTCATTCACAGAACTTTATACCATTGACAACTAATGCATTGATCTATTGCCGGAAGATGACTATCAATGTCAATGGTCTTCCATGAGATAAAAGTTAATTACTTTTCTAAGAAGGAAATTCCACCTCCTCAAACACCAGTATGAACATTCCGGGAAAAAACGTAATCGGACTTCCCTCCTCGAAAAAAATGGGCTAAACCAAACAGATGCCTTAATGTAAATCAATAGTCAGGTTAGTTACCTAAAAACTTTATCACTGTTCTAGTTCCTTTTCTTCAATTTAAGTTCAATTTAAGGAACTAGTAGCGTTATGTATAGAAGTCTGAATTTTGCGAGTTAACTTCACACTTTGACGGGGCGAATCATGACTTTGGGCAAAGAAACTTTGAACTATTGACAATTGATCTTTTCATCTTTTATCATTCTTGTATGAAATCAAACATAATAAATAGGTGAGATTCTTTAATGAAAGACCCTTTGAACTGTTAACAATTAATCCATTTAGCATTGATGGGAAGTTGACCATCAATACCAGGCATCTTTTACACGATTGCAATGAAACACATTTTCCATCTCCTTATGAAAAGAAAGGAGGGGATCTCCAACGACACTCGATTGCAGCACCACCAACAAAACCCAAAAACACCAACTGTAAAAACATGCAGACACGCACAGAATGAGACGGAAATGGTACAATAAACGCCAAATCACATAGAAACAACAAACATAAATGACTACACATAAACCAATGAGACCAATGGGCAATCGGTGCCGACTTAGGACGGGCATTTGCCAAGACAGTAGCAGACGGTGTGGTTATCCTGGATTACGTGCGCATAACCCTCCCACTGTTCCAATTACCCAGAGGTATCGAAGAAGGTACAGTTGTGGTGTAAAATAACCTCCTCACTGTTAGATAACCACAATACACCAAGGAGAAGCGAATTTCCAGGTCCCCATTCTGAACCCCTCGCCGGAAATCGTCGTGACTCCTCCCAGTTTGATTTTTATATGCATATCTAAAAATAGAACCCATGAAAATCTTACAAAAATCTTACAGAATCTAATGATACCTTAAAACTTGCCTTCATTTTAATTATCATACACACTATAGCGATATCAGTCTCTGACTCTTTATATAAAGAAAATTGACCGGGGCCAAATCAATCAGCTTCGAGGCTATAAGGTCTATACAACTAGAATGGCGAGCTAGTAAAAATAAGTTCCCCGCGAGGGGTTTGAAAGTAAGTGTTTTGAATAACAAATATGGATAATGACCATATCCCTGTATTCAGCACAAAATCGATAATTCAGAAAAAGCTTTTTGAATACTTTTGAATACAATATTTTTGAATAATTTTTCCTGACATAGTCGCCATAGCACTTTCTATATAGACATAACATCAGACAGTGCATGTATTTTAGATATTGTTTTTATTGTCGTGCATGGACATCGACGGCTGGTGCGGCTAGCCATACAGGGAATGCTTACTCCTTCCGATCACCTGGATCCACCTCTAGCTTGCTAGGGGTCCGTCGATGCTCAATTTTGTGTTCCATTGTGAGTGCTGTTGAGATTATCGTCAGGATCTTCTTAAATCATGTAAATGAATATAAAAAGAGGGCGTACGTAATACAATCCGTGCTCTGTCGGTTGTAACGAGCTCATGTATGTTATCAACCGAGGAATCCGACTGACATTCAGAGAGGACAGGTGGTACCTGTCTTCTCTAAAGAGGTTTGGACAGGGCCCATCATGGAGTCCCGTTGTCACAGTCAGTCAGAGTGCAAGTCTTAAAAATGTGCTAGTACAAGACTGTAGAAAGGTCAAGTGCCCAGCCAAGTGTCCGGTCCGCGGTAAAAAAAGGCGTTTGATGATTCTAACGCAATTTCGATTATTATGCTGTCTACATTTGATCCTTTTTATTTTGTTTATTATGTCACCATAAAATACAGTTTGTGAAATACCCAAAGTAATATTCTCTATTGCTTATATTGGTCCGAGTTTCAAAAGAAGTTGACAATAATTTTTGTAAAATTTCCAGAAAGTCTTTTCTAGTGTGTGAAAGCGAAAACCTTGACCTAAAAGTTTCTTCGTTATTTGTAAATTTCTACTATGAAAATCCAAAACATCATTTCATGCTGTAGCATATCGGATGAGCTTCGAAATGTAGATACTGTATGAAGGTAACCTATGAACACCATCGTCAAGCCAGGTGGAAATCATCTCTTTTGTCATACACACTTGAATGAAACTCTCTATGAACAATTTTGATATTTAGGTCCAAAAACGGTATTTCTGTGTTTTTAACGTTTGCCTTGTTTAGAGTAAATTCTTGTGGATAAATAATATTTAAATTCGACATCTGGAAATCCCACTTACACCCCAACAAACCTTTCAGCCTCTGAAATAATAGACAACCACAAATCAGTTCTTGCTTCCTTTGGCTTCGACACTAACAATTTAGATTTAGATTTGCCATACTTACACTGCATACTTAAAATGCACAAGAATCCGTACAAACAACGTTTCATAGCTGGTTCCTCAAAATGTTCTACCAAATCTGTATCGATCTTACTTATCGATGTGTTGTCCATCAATAATCCAAATTTCGCGGATTACCTGAGCAGTAATTATCCTTCGGATGTTAAACGTCTTCAAATTGAATAGCATCATTTAAGACCTGATGAATTTACAGCATGGACCAGACATGCACGTTTCGGGTACTAAACCCTCGTCAGTGATCCTAAGTCTAAACAATGTAAGTATGAAAATTATTATGTCCAAAAAATGTACCAAAAGACGTAGCAGAATAGGTGGGATATGATGCTACAGGACGCATTGCTTTCTGTGGGGCACTAGGAAATTTCAGAGTAATCCAAAGCGAATGCTTATGGCGATATGCAATAAATGAATGCGACCGACGGTAGTAATGTGGACTTGCAGTTTCCCATAATTTTGTCATAGCGTATGCAATATCTAAATTCATTTTTTTAACGTTTTCCTGAAGTATGTGATCCGTACCTTGAATGACAGGGGCCAGATTCGATTTTTTTACGGTATCGAGATTATTTAAGCACGAAAAGGGCTCAAAATCATTAACATTCGGTAATTTAATCTGGAAATGGTGAATCCACGTCTCGGCAGACGAGGAAATTAATCCTTGGTGATCCAGAAATACACCAAAATTTGTGCGGTAAAGGTTGCGGTCATCACAAACGACCGCCGCGAAAAGGATCACAAAAACAAGCGCAGCCATTTTCTGAAAAATAAAAAAACATCTCAATAATTTTACCTCTTATAGACATTGGCTGTTACAATATACAACTTCATTTGCTATTTGAAAGTCTGCATCGCGAATTTCTTCATCGGGGATATCTATTGAGGAACTATCAAACGCGAAATTTCGATCTAACATATCTGCTCGATGTTCGTTTTTATATGTCGGCCACGTCGAAAATAAATCTCCCGAGGTAACTGTGATTAAAATTTCGCTATTGCCCCTCGGAAAGAACCTCTTCAATTTGTACTGGTCGTACCAATTGATTGACAAATATGTCTCAAAATGGGACTGATTTTGATTTAATCTGTCTGCATATTTTAATCCGTTCCATTCAACTTTTAAATAAGGGAATATGGATCCTGTTATTTCAAAGACAGGTTTCCTATCGCCAGGAACAATTCGGTATGCTTCGGCAACGAGAGGCATAGAGATTATTTTAACATCTATTTTTCTAGTCATGTCAGGGGAAATTATGGTCATGTAAATGGTACATTTGTCTTTATTCATACGGTTTTTGAGGAAGGAGTAAACATACCTTAAAGCCATTAAAGTAATAAACAAAATACAAACGGCGTTTCCGGTTGTAAGAAATAAATTTTGATTGCATTCTGTCGGTGGTATAAAGATTTCATTGAGAGGACGACTTGTTGGTATAACTTGTCGCATATCCGGATAAACCTTTGGAATGTCCTCTGTTGCGTTCGCACTACCTATTAGGGCTGGGGAAAGATAATACATTATCAATCGGTACCGCGGATATTGCCACAGTAACAATAAGACAGCAGTGGACAAAGCTATAATTATCCAAGTGAATAAATCATCGGCTGTTACAACATTCGAGAGGGTAATATCACTATCTAAAACTGCTTCAGAAAGCGAGTGAAATATTATTTTATTTTCTTTAATATTCGTTACAATCTTTTTAAGGTCATGTTCGTCCTTCGAATCTCCTATCAGTAAATCGGAAATGTTGTTTTTAAATAGCTTATACTTGGGAATATCAAACTGCGGGGAATTTATAAATCGTTCCGAGGCGGAAATACTACTTCGAACGGCATCTTTAACGAAACTATTAACGTATGCTACATTGACAAGGTGCTCTCTTGTGACGGTATGAGGGTTATTGTTCAGGCAAGATGGCTTCAAGAGAGTGTGTGCCCTTTGCCTCCCAAATATGATCGTACACCCACAAGGTGCGTCCATTATACAAAAGTCACAGCCTGGAACTGGACTATCCTCCCCTTGACAGATAAATGTAAATTCGGGTACGCCGTAAACAATCACCTTTGAATCCCTCAATATTTCGAACCCTCTAATGAAAGAGTTTGGAGTTAATGAAATTTTACATAGGTTATTTATTTCGACTGCTTCGTCCTTTAACAAAGCTGATAGGCATGTTTTTGAATTAAGGCTTTCATACGCGAGATTAAAAGGACAAAAACGGTTTATTTTACCATTGCATAATGCTAATTGTTTGTAACCTATGCCTACAAATAGCCCTCCTTCCCTTAAATTGTTCGTTGCAATATAGTCTGGGAGTCCCTTCCTTATTGTTGTATCGGTTGAATTTCGATGAACAGGTACTCGAAAGACGTGAGTCCTGTACAACTGCATATTTGCTGTTGGGGCAATTTCAAATTTTAACGTTATCCAAATGCTACTGTTATGCCAATATGCCACGAATGAACCGGAGCGACGGAACGCTACTGCGCTAGAAAATCGGACGCTATGTGGATGTTTCTTTTTTTGCAATATGTCCTTAATGTCACGAACGGTGTTTTGAATAACCGTGTCATTCAACAGATCAGGGGATATGTAAGATTTTGAACCCAATATTGAAATGGAGTACTTAAGAGATTCAATAGCCCTTAGAAAATGTTCAGTTTGATTTCTCAAATTCCGCCTAATGCCATACTCCTCAAACATCCGTATAGTGTTATCCCACATCTTGTGTTCTTCCCTTTCAAGATTTCGAAACGCAAGATGGTTGTTCCTTACAATTTGGCTCATATTACCATACCTAGTATTCGTTACCGAAAGAAAGGACTCAAAAATTTTCTGTTGGCGTTCCAATGTTTCGCGCATGACGTTACCTTCTTTAATAATTTCATTTACAGAATTTGCGACCTTGTTGACATCATCCTCTGTTGCCTCGCCAAAAATTGTTTTTGAAAGCCCACCACTGAATCCTAAGGGTGCACTATGTCGCTTACGATATCCTACAGGGAGTTTTTTCAAAGAAGATTTAACAACATCTTGAAGGGAATTCAATGCCGTTGCTATGTCCTTATTCAATTTCCTAACCGCATTTGTTATTGTCCCCGATCTACCATATTTTTCGTATGTGTAGCAAGGACTTCCAGGATCACGCGATGCCTCATCGAGAGATTTCAGGCACGGAAGGAGGTCGAACTTTTCGGTGTTCGGAAGATCTATTTTAAAATGATGGTACCAATACTGGGATGACGTTCGTATAAAACCTACGTCCTCCAAGAACACTCCGAAATTTGTCCTATACAGATCCCTAGGAACTGATTGACTACAACCAAAAATCAGACCAAAAATCGCGCAGAAGCTTAAGAAAGACATCTTACCGATCTTCCTTTTCTGTTTCAAAGATGATGCTCTGAAAAAACAAAAAAGAAAAACATTTTGTAAGTCTAATGTCCCAAATGATGCTCATTTCCAGCCATCATCATTAATTCCGTGCTGATGCTGATTTACATTAAGATGATTAAGATAATCAAGATAACATCAAGCCCAATGATACATCTTTAGATTAATTCCGTGCTGATGCTGATTTACATTAAGATGATTGAGATAATCAAGATGACATCAGGCCCAATGATACATCTTTAGATTTATTCCGTGCTGATGCTGATTTACATTAAGATGATTAATATAATCAAGATGACATCAGGCCCAATGATACATCTTTAGATTAATTCCGTGCTGATGCTGATTTACATTAAGATGATTAAGATAATCAAGATGACACAAAGCACAATGATACATCTTTATATTAATTTCGTGCTGATGCTGATTTACATTAAGATGATTAAGATAATCAAGATGACACCAGGCCCAATGATACATATTTAGATTAATTCCGTGCTGATGCTGATTTATATTAAGATGATTTAGATAATCAAGATGACATCAAGCCCAATGATACATATTTAGATTAATTCCGTGCTGATGCTGATTTACATTAAGATGATTAAGATAATCAAGATGACATCAAGCCCAATGATACATCTTAAGATTAATTCCGTGCTGATGCTGATTTATATTAAGATGATTAAGATAATTAAGATGGCATCAAGTACAATGATACTTAAATGATACTGAATTGTGAATTTTTATTTCAGTTAAGATTCCGTGTTGATGCTGATTCACATTCAGATTATAAAGATAATCAAGATGACATCTTCAATGTAAGGAAATAACAAACTTACCTTATAGCTAATTGGAATGTCCAAGAATATAATCCTAGGATTGAAGTTAAATCACTTTGATAGCACACGCAGTCACTATAAAGCAAAAAGATACTTGTTTGAATACTATGAAGTACCAAAACAAGTGTAATTTGACTATGGAAGTACAGATATTTTATACCATTCAGATAATTACTCCGACATGTTCTATTCATTGATCACAACCAATCAGTGATGAGTTCCATTTGATTAGCTGCAGATAATCCAATCAGATTATTGCTCCGTGTCACTAGGACATTACTTAATTACTAATTGGCCCAAGGGTTAATTGTCTTGTCTAGATCCGAGGATTAGTGTCAGTGATCTGCCATTGATATGACATGCGTGAAAAAAAATATCCGACGGGCATACAACTACTTGACGGTCGGATCTAGGGATCTAGACAAGACAATTAACCCCTAGGGCCGATTTCAAACATTCAGATAATTAACAAGTCTGCGTTCAAAAAACATGTACAGCGAGATTGCGAAGTCAGGAAAATCGATATTTAATTTTGTAAGTTTCAGAATCTCGCATTTTCCGATTTTTTCATCAATTTTCTACAAATAATTTCGGAAAAACCACACAACATAGAATTATAATAAAGGCATCATTTTCTAGGTCTGTTTGTGCTCTTTAAAATGATATATAAATGAATAATGTAGGTTACATAGTTGAGGCGAAATTATAAATCGCGCAGTTGGGTTTTACAGGGTTAATTTTCTTTAAAATTCCCGGGTTTCCCCCATATATCGCAAATAAAATTCTAAGTTTGCATATATAGATATATAATTTGTTTTAGAATTCATTAGTTATATGTATTCTACCTTTCTAATGCATTAAAAGAACGTTTTATACATAAGACAAGTCAATATTTACAATATACGGAGGTATGCACAAAAAAAAAATCTCGCATTTTCCGATTTTTCATCAATTGTCTACAAATAATTATGGACAAACCATACAACATACAATTATAAAAGGTATCATTGTTTAGGTCTGTTCGTGCTCTTTAAAATGAAATATAAATGAATAATGTAGGTTACATAGTTGAGGAGAAATTATAAATCGCGCAGTTGCGTTTGACAGGGTTAATTTTCTTTAAAATTCCCGGTTTTCCCCCCATATATCGGTAATAAAGTCCATAGTTTGCATATAAAGATACTTAATTTCTTTTAGAATTCATTAGTTACATGTATTCTACCTTTATAATGCATTAAAATAACGTTTTGTTTATTAATCAAATAGATATTTACAATATATGGAGGTTTTTTTTTTTCTTTGTCAAGAACTTAATCAAAGTTCCTTTGTACAAATTCTTTGATTGTAGACATGTAAATTATCTCTATGTTAACGTCTTCAAATTGAATAGCATCATTTACGAACAGATAAATTGGCAACATGGACCAGACATGCACGTTTCGGGTACTTAACCCTCGTCAGTGATCCTCAAATCTAAACAATGTAATATGCCAAAAAGTATGAAAGTTACTATGTCGAAAAACGTTCCGAAAGACGTAGCAGGATGTCGGATTTGAACCCCAGGGGTAATATGGCGTTAACCATCACGGCTTATCCATATCCCCAGGTAATTATCGGATTATCAGAGGATTAGCGTCAGCGGTTTACCATTGATATGACATGCGTGAAAAAAATATCCGTCGGACATACAATTATGAAGTAATACTTGTATCATTATGACCGCTATTGTGGTGTGACAGAAGGCTGATTGGTTCGTCTCCAATTAATGAAGGGGAACATATTTGTGATTGGTTGTTGTCAATGAATGGAAATTTTTTGCTGCCTAAGGGATATGATTTCAACAGTATATAAGGAGTAAAATTCATCGTTCACATCACTCTTGTTCTGGTACGTCTTAGTATTCAAACAAGAAACTGCTACTTTATAGTGACTTAGTGTGCTATTGAAGTGAATTTGACTACATCTTTGGATTATCAAGGATTATTTCTACCATCATCTTCATCAATAAAAAAGGTAAGTCGCCATTTTTATATAACTATTATACCTTATGTAGGGTTCATAAGCCATTCAATAAATAGCGGATGCTGCTACATTTACGTTATGATTAGCATCATAGGATGTATAATGAAGCTGAATGCGATCTTTATGATCTTCGTTATCCTTATAAGCATCATCAGGTTCATATTGGTAGACTGAGATGATGATATTGGTACATGATGACTTAATCTTAATTATCTTATTATATCATCGTATTTCGATTCAGTATCAGCATCATTAAATATCGATAAGTCCTAATCAGGATGTATAATGAAGCTGAATGCGATCTTTATGATCTTCGTTATCCTTATAAGCATCATCAGGTTCATATTGGTAGACTGAGATGATGATATTGGTACATGATGACTTAATCTTAATTATCTTATTATATCATCGTATTTCGATTCAGTATCAGCATCATTAAATATCAATAAGTCCGAATCAGGATGTGTTATGAAGTTGAATGCGATCTTTATGATCTTCGTTATCCTTATAAGCATCGTCAGATTCATATTGGTAGACTGAGATGATGATGCAAGATTGGTGCATGATGACTTTATCTTAATTAGTCTACCAATATGAACCTGATGATGCTTTTAACGAGGCCCTGGACAAAACGTGTGCGCATCGTTTCGCGCATTACCGTAACCGGTTCAATCTTTTATCTCTACATCGCACCTAACGCACTGTCGTACTATGACGTCACCATCAAATGACGCGACAAAGCATTTAACGCCGCGCTTGTGACTGTTGGTGTATTGTGAATATATAACAGTCCAGCTAAACCACAAAACTGCATAAAAACCACGTCAAAGTTTTTAAGTTCAAGCTTTATTTCCAGTGTGTGGCCAATGATGAGTTTATACAGCAGATGAAATGGTGAAAAGCTACAAAAAATAAAAGGTTACAATGTAGCAAGCCATATGATTTTAACAATGATCAAATAAAATAAAATATCATTCCAACATCAATTCAACTTGACATTATTCATAACGCACAAAATTATTGAAATCTATCTTGGAAATTAATAATCCCAATTTTCAACAATATAGTTAATTAACAGGTAATTATTATGTGTAATCAAATATATTCTTGGTGATCACAACAGCAAACCACAATAAGATGAAGGGAATACTGTAAAAACATTAAGCTGTAGGTGGGAGTAAGATCAGGTAACTCTAGATACACTATTTATAGCACCTTCAATACACAAACAGGTTTTCAATACACAAATCTATTTATAGATCTTAGCTCATCAGCGTATTTCTCAATTAAGACAATTGCATACAAAATTAATGTTTAAATAGAATCTCTGTAACGTGTAAATAAAGAAAAGAATAGTAAAAACATGCTTACATCGTGCTATCTGGAATTTCAAGAAGATGAAGAAAAGGAAAATAGTTACAATCTAACATGGCTGCCCGAAAATCAATACACAAAGCTTTAATAAAATAAAAACCTAAAACTTGACACAAAATTCCGGAAACATGTTACAATGTTATGGGGAAAGAAAGATAACTCTAACGTAGGACATCACACTCCCCGTCTGATATTGAAAATATCACCCTTAAATCACAAAAGGTAAAAAACAAATAATTATCAAAATTAATGATTCATAATAGACAAAAGAAATATTTTCAATTCAACAAAATAATCAAAATGATATGTATTAATTAAATGATCAAAAATCGATTTATGACAAAGATTCTATTGACTTCAACATGTTCAATGGACAAATGCATATTTATAAATTATTTATAGAAAGAATGAATTAATGTAAATGGAAAACATTCTATGAAATACACTTCATGAGAAAATTTATGTAAATTGTCAAATAATAGTACTTATACCTGTTTACTTTAAATATCAATGATTAACTCTGAGAATCAATTTTCAAAAATCCTCAAAATACTTAAATTCAATTCAAAATTTAACCTTTATATGAACAAAAATCAAAGTTTTCAAAATTATGACACATATGTGTATCAATGACAAATATTAGTTTCATTCAAAGAAAAAATATCAAGTGCACCATACATGATTAATGCAAGCAGTCTCTCATATTTGTAATTCAATCACAAATTTCCACATTTTAAATCAAACAGTTCAAGAGTAACAACAACTTGCTGAGAAAAATGAGTTATTCAGACAATAGTAAAATTACTTCCTTCACTGGTCTAGTGTATATTTTGCGATCGCGTCCTAAGCGCACATCCACTTTTCGCACGCGATTGTCGGCACTTTCGTATGCTTTCACAATGATGCCAATAGGCCAGTCATTTCTGTGTTCGGAATTGTCACGCAAGACAACAATGTCACCTTCCTTCAAGTTAGTGCAATCCTGTTGCCACTTTTCACGAAACTGCAAAGTTGGCAAGTATTCGCGCTTCCATCGAGACCAAAACTGGTTAGCTAAGTGTTGAACGCGTCGCCATTGGTGTGTATACAAATCTCTAGGATTGAAGTCTTGAATGCGGAAACACTTTACAGACTGGTCGGACTTCATGTTAAGTAGAGTTGAAGGAGTCAACGGAAACGGAACTTCCGGGTCTGTTGTCAACGGAGTAAGAGGTCTCGCATTTATGATCGAAGTTACTTCAGCCATAAGCGTAGTAATGACATCATGGGTTAAGTGTTTCACATCCAATAGTATGGAATCCAAAATTCTTCTGGCCACGCCGATCATTCTCTCCCACACTCCCCCCATATGAGAGGAGTGAGGAGGGTTAAAGACCCAGTTGATGCCATGCTCCGTAAGATAGGACTTCACAGGTCTATCCTCTATGTTGATCACATTCGCATTGAGATCTTTGGTCGATCCTATAAAGTTTGTTCCACGGTCCGAATGAATGACCTTGACCTCACCTCGAAGAGCACAAAAACGTCTAAGGGCATTTATAAAGCAAGACGATGACATTTCGTCTAGCACCTCTATGTGCACAGCACGCACTACCATGCATGTAAATATCAAACCCCAGCGTTTAGAGTTGACTTGACCCCCACGAGTTTTACGAGCAGATACAGTCCAAGGTCCAAAGACATCAATTCCAATATATGTGAAAGGTGGGGCCGGGTCAAGTCGTTCAAAAGGCAAATCGGCCATCCTTTGATCTGTCTGTCTGCCACGCAATCGTCTGCATCGAACACATTTATAAATAGAAGATGAAACAATACGTTTCCCTCCTATGAGCCAATACCCTGCATTTCGGATAGATCCTTCTGTGAGTGTGCGACCTTGGTGATATACCTTAGCATGATAATGACGGCAAATTAAGGTCGCGATATGGTGATTTGGTATGATCACGGGGTTGGCTTCCTCTGATGATATATTCGCATTACTTATGCGTCCTCCTACACGCAATAAACCCGTAGAGTCTAAGTAAGGAGACAACTTCAGGATCTTGCTGTCCCTGGGTAACTTCCGGTTTTCCTGTAGAGCAATTATTTCGTCTGCAAACGCCTCTCTTTGTACTACTTTTATTATGAATTCCTCAGAATTTTGAGGAGAGGCAATTTCAGGGTCAGATTTATGTCGTTTTGCCACTTTACGGAGGAATGTAATAGCGTTAACCAAACTGGTCCAAGAGGAGTATTTCTCAAACCTCTCTGATCCAAAAATGTCCTTACTGACTAGAGTTGTTTTCAAACTTCTGATTTCAGAGTCGAGGTCCGGTGAAACAAGTGGAAATGACGAAAGAGGCTCACTTACTATCTCGTGATAAAAGTTACGAGGTCCGTTTAGCCACTGGCTATTTTGCAAATGTTCGGATGTGAATGGGCGAGTAGCCTCATCTGCCGGATTCTTAGATGAGGGAACGTACCTCCACTGTGCGGGTACAGTTGACTGGCGTATTCTGTCGACACGATTACGCACATAGATGTAAAATCTCTTAGTTTCATTGTGTATGTAGCCTAACACTACCTTACTGTCCGTATAAAAGGTAATGTTTTCAAAGGTAGTATTGAGCTCATCCCTGATTGTCTCATATAGATCAACTGCAAGTACTGCCGCGCACAACTCGAGTCGCGGAATTGTGTGGCCATTTTTAGGTGCGACCTTCGACTTTCCCATCACAAATCGATATTGTTCAGATTGACCGCACCTCGTATGAATAAACGCAACTGCCGCAACAGCACTTTCTGACGCATCAGAAAATATAACTAAGTTCTTGCTTTCATCAGAGCCAGTTCCAGTTAACGGCCTTGAAATATGAACATTTCGGAGCTCATTCAGTCCCTCTTTCCAAATCTGGAATTTTCTACGAATCTTCTCATGCACAGGCAAATCCCACTCACTGGTATCGACCTCTCTCAAAATAAGTTTGCCATGAATAGTGACCGGTGCCGCGAATCCAAGCGGATCATATATCCCATTGACGATAGACAGCATGCCTCTACGAGTAAAGGGCATTTCTTCCTTAGAGACATTAAATGTAAATGCATCGAGACGCAAATCCCAACTAACACCTAAGCTGCGTTGCAAAGGTGGGTTGTCCGAGTCAAGGTTCAAATCCTTCAAGTCCTTTGCCAAATCGTCAGGATCAAAAGCTACCAAAACATAACTAGAGTTCGAACATATCTTATGTAATCGCAAACTGCCGTTGTCTTGGAGTGCACTTCTCGTTCTCGAAAGTAGGTCAATAGCCTCTGCACTGGTGTCATGTGATGACAAGGCATCATCAACATAGAAATTGCAATATATGTAATCTTTGACATCCTTGCCAGATGTCTCGCCGGCAATGTCCGCTGCTTTACGCAATCCAAAGGTAGCAATAGCTGGAGAGGGGCTATTGCCAAATACGTGGACTTTCATTCTGTAATCCACAAGGGGTTTAGTCAAGTCATTGTCCTCATGCCAAATGAAGCGAAGATAATCTCTGTGCTCAGGTTCCACATAAAAGCAATAAAACATTTGCTGTATATCCGCAATGATGGCAACGTTGCCACACCTAAACCTCATAAGCACTCCTAATAGGCTATTTACTAAATTTGGGCCAGACATGAGTACATCATTGAGCGAGACACCTTGATAACGAGCTGACGAGTCAAACACAATTCTGATGTGATCCCTTTTCCTCGGGTGATAGACCCCGAACAGTGGTAAAAACCAACACTCGGAGGAAGGTTCAATTTCCGGTGCACGTTCCGCATGGCCGTTATCTAGGAGTTTTTGCATAAACTCTAAGACATGTTGCCTCTTGACCAAATCCTTTTGTATCGAAGAGTCAAAAATCTTAGCTCGCTTGAGAGCTTGTGTCCTGTTGTTCGGTAAACTAGGGCGTTGTTGCTTAAACGGCAATGGTGCTACCCAGTGATTATCATCATCAAGATGCATTTCGTCCTCCATAATGTGCATAAATTGTTTATCCTCATACGACATACCGATCTTGTTGTCTTGTTTCGTCACTTGAAATAATGACTTCTCCGTGTTGGTGAAAGAAACGTGAAAGTGACTGCTACACGGTTCCAAAAATGAAGTTCTCCCATTCGACTGAACGTAAGTCTTCATGGTGTTCACTGTTGAAGGTATATGAGATCCATCCAAGCATGATTCGCCAATAATAACCCATCCCAGCTTTAATTTCTGCGCAAAGGGTTGATAAGGTAGTCCAATTCTCTGATCCTCGATATGAAGAGCTGCCGAAAGATCTCTTCCTATAAGAAGTAAAATATGTGCATTATCATCAATCGGCGGAATATGTTCAGCAATAGGCTTCAAATGTGAGTAGTTTTGCGCTACATTTCGTGTCGGAATCTCCTTACGGTTATTAGGTATGAATTGGCACTCGGTAAGCGTAGGTAACGTCAACTGCTCTCTGCCATCTATCGATTGCACGAAAAATCCTTTAGCGCGTCTGCCGGTCATAGTTGCGGTTCCATTACAACTGTTCAGCGAATATCGACATGGTGTTCCAGTTACATCAAACTCATCCAAAAGATCGCCATGAACTAAAGAGTAATTACTCTGTTCATCGATAATAGCATAAATCCGCAATTTGATGTTTGGTCTAGATTCGTGAAAAACATCAACAAGTACGATTTTAGCGCATGATTTTCCAGTTCCTTCCTCGCACACTTCAGTACATCTTGATTCTACCGCAATGTCAACTACTTTAGGTTCTACGTCTTCCTGGCGTGCATCCGTGTATCGCGACTCTATCTGTATGCCTGCACTCTTAGGCTCCCCGCCGTGGTTTTCTGACCTTTCTGCGGAAATCTTCGGCTTCCACTTTGGATTATGCATTACCGTAACATGCTGCTTACTTTTACACACATCACATGTAACATCAACTCTACAATCTTCCTTTAAATGTTGGTTAGCGCAGCACTTGAAACAAACTCCATGCTGTTTGAGAAAGGCCTTTTTCTGATCAAAGGTTTTACGACGAAATAGAACGCAATTATCCAGCGAGTGATCAAGCTTATGAATCAAACACCTTGTAAGTTTTTTGTCCGGAGTTACTGTAGATTTTGCAGTGTTCACTTGCTGAGTACGTGCTCCGCTATTTTGTCTTGGAGTATTACTCTTCTGCTCTGCTCGAAAGTCAAATTCGAAACTAGGGTCGTTAATCAATTCAGCCATCTCACGAATAAACTGCGCAAAAAATGAGAAAGGCGGAAATATAACATGATGTGTACGTTTGTAACTTGTTGCACGATCTCGCCATTTATTCTGTAGTTGGAGAGGTAACTTGGCAACTGTAGGGTTCACGCCAACAGAAGAATCGTAATAGCTAAATAGTGTCGTATAGTAAGGCTTTCCTTTAATAGCACTTATTTCTGCAAGAATGTCGGATAAATCATACATTTTCGCTTTATCCTTATATGTGATCTTAGGAAATGCATCTAACTTCCGTTTTAGTGCTTGCTCAACCTTCTCAGGCGAACCATATCGCAAGTCTAGACGTTCCCAGGCACGCACAAGTCCCAAACGAGGATTTCCAGCATTTGACACTTTAATACTTATTACTTGCTTACTAGACTCATATCCAGTCCACTTTAACAGTAAGTCCAGTTCTTCCATAGGCGAAGCACCAATATCCTGTATTACACATTTAAAGGTCTCTTTCCATGACACATAGTTTTCAGGTCGATCATCAAATTTGTGTAATCTCGAGGTAAGTAAATCTTTCTTCATTAGAAATTTCGCTAAGTCTGTTTCTGTATTCCTCAAAGAACCATAGTTATGCTGACCGAAATGAACGGGCGGAAGATGGCCAGACGGGTGCCAAAAACTAGGCTGAAATTCATTTTCTGGAGGTCTGTTATAAACAGGCGTTGAGAGCAATCCATCCACGTAGCTTTTTGTTCTATCATAAGTATCTTCAACTGGCAGTTGGGTGTCGTCAGGTAAGTTACCATTGTCTTCTTCTGCCTTTAATAAATCACATTCAACTTCCTCCTTTAACTTTAACAGTCCTATTTCTGTCTCTAATTCCTTTTTCCGTCTTTCATTTTCTGCAGCCCGAATTTTCTCTTCCTGCTCAAGTTCCGCTCTTTTTCGCGTCAGTGCAGCTTCCTGTTCAGCAAACCTAAGCTTTGCCTTGGCAGTCTCAACCTTTACAGATTTAACCGAATGTCTAGATCCAATAGAAGGATGATGAGATTTCGTCTCCTCCTTTAGTACTTGAACTGTATGATCGAGTTTAGTACATACACTTTCCACTTTCGATTGAGTAGTCATGAAAATACCACCTTGGACTTCCAGTTCATGTGCACTGTCTTCTGTTCGGGTACCGTTTAAAAATGTACAAAACTTGTAATGGTCCACAGAGTAGCGCTTAAAATCGCCATTCAGTTTTTTGTAGACGTTCTGCAGCACAGTAATATCGTTTTCACATGTTGCACTGTTGACTGTAGAATCGTGTATTTCATTACATGTTTTAGATAATTTTGCCTTGTATGACTGCACAATACTATCATACTGTTCCTTTCCTTTAACCGTAAGTGTCCGGAATCTTTTTTCTGGTAACTCACCAGACTGACCATCATGATCATCCTTCGCTTCCGGAACAACTTCCGTAATGTCGCCATGTTCAGAAGCCATCTTGAATTCCTGAGGTAGATCTTTTCACTGTGACTGTTGGTGTATTGTGAATATATAACAGTCCAGCTAAACCACAAAACTGCATAAAAACCACGTCAAAGTTTTTAAGTTCAAGCTTTATTTCCAGTGTGTGGCCAATGATGAGTTTATACAGCAGATGAAATGGTGAAAAGCTACAAAAAATAAAAGGTTACAATGTAGCAAGCCATATGATTTTAACAATGATCAAATAAAATAAAATATCATTCCAACATCAATTCAACTTGACATTATTCATAACGCACAAAATTATTGAAATCTATCTTGGAAATTAATAATCCCAATTTTCAACAATATAGTTAATTAACAGGTAATTATTATGTGTAATCAAATATATTCTTGGTGATCACAACAGCAAACCACAATAAGATGAAGGGAATACTGTAAAAACATTAAGCTGTAGGTGGGAGTAAGATCAGGTAACTCTAGATACACTATTTATAGCACCTTCAATACACAAACAGGTTTTCAATACACAAATCTATTTATAGATCTTAGCTCATCAGCGTATTTCTCAATTAAGACAATTGCATACAAAATTAATGTTTAAATAGAATCTCTGTAACGTGTAAATAAAGAAAAGAATAGTAAAAACATGCTTACATCGTGCTATCTGGAATTTCAAGAAGATGAAGAAAAGGAAAATAGTTACAATCTAACATGGCTGCCCGAAAATCAATACACAAAGCTTTAATAAAATAAAAACCTAAAACTTGACACAAAATTCCGGAAACATGTTACAATGTTATGGGGAAAGAAAGATAACTCTAACGTAGGACATCACAGCGCTAAAAATCAATAGGCTAGTAATCTGTGTATGTTCGTAATAAACGAAGATTAATGCAAAGCATGGTTAGATGATGAGATCGTCAGACAAGGATGGACTCAAGGTTTTAAATATTATCATTATTTGGTGCACCTCCTCTCACTAAATAGTTATTTTATTCTATAACGGGGGCCTTTAGAAAAAACGAGAAACAAATAGAAAAATAAATAGAACTTCATCGATCAAAACAATTTTTAATTCATTAATTTTGTAAAAAACAAAAAAAAAAAACAAACGAACAAACAAACAAAAAAAACAAAACAAAACAAAAAAAAAAAAAAAAAAAAAAAACCCCAACAACAACATGTACTTTCCTTATACTATGTACACATTTTTTTTTTTTTTGCATCATAAATCATCGTATCATAATCCCAATGCTTTGGGGGAGGGGGGGGGTTGCTAGTTAGTCATATGCACGGCACGGAAGCACGTGTTTTCTCATCATTATTTTTTTTTTGTTCAGAAATGGCTTGATGTTCCTTTCGTCTCATCGAGAGAATTATCAGCCAAATTGCAGCAAGTAAATCGTCTCACCTTGCTCGCAAATTTCATAATCAACAACGCTGACGAATCTTCATTTTACTTTAATTTAATTTAATTTTTTTTTTTTTTTTTTTCCTTTTTTTTTTTTTTTTTTTTTTTTTTTTTGCTCTCATGAGGTCGGATGGCATTGTTAAACTAGAAAATTTTGCGGGGAACCTGCATACCTCTTATGATCGAGTAGAACATATTCAATTATTAAAGTTTTATATTGAATTATTTAAAGTATATTTTAAATTTATATCCTCGTAATACGTATGAAGGTAAGTAAATGTATTTTACATAGATTTATGTCATTTTCTTTTTTTCAGGGGAAAAAAGGGGGAAGTACTCAGATTAAAGTCGCTACATGATTTTTTTTCTCAAGGTTTCACGAGCAATTTATAAATATAACATATTAAATAAAGTACATTAATTCATTGAAACGAGGCGCTCCGGTCCTGCAATCAGAAAAAGTATCAGTATAAATATATAGTATGCATTTTATTTTCAGGGTTTCATTCCCTGAAATTGAGCCGGAGCGAAAATTCACATTTACTTATAAGTTATAGAAGTTTCCGAGATATATACATTTTCCGATTCTTCATTTTTGGGGGTTAATTTCAGTATAGATACATGAGCAAATTTTGAAGGGGGCGCAAAGGGCGCACGCCCCCCCCCCTCTGAAATCGTCGAAGTAAGGTATTTTGGGGGTTTAACCTTTATGTGTATACTCATTTTCAGGCTGTTTTGAGTCGAATGTCGGAAAATTTTCGCTGGTTCGCTGCCGCTCGCCACCTATCTCAATTTAGATTAACTTCACTCCATTTGCTAAGCATGACCATTTCATGCTA
This sequence comes from Pinctada fucata, assembly GCA_028142955.1. Lineage (NCBI taxonomy): Eukaryota > Metazoa > Mollusca > Bivalvia > Pterioida > Pteriidae > Pinctada > Pinctada fucata. The sequence goes on along the minus strand of AP027105.1, from coordinate 66,799,083 downwards.
AAATAGCTAGAATTATAAAGTGATACTACGCCTTTCATACCTTTACTTTACTGTTACTATTTGGACGGTCTTTTTCTGACATATGTACTAAGATTTTAGTCAACAAACGTGTACTCTTGCAGCAAAGGGGATGCCATTTGGGTTGTGTACCCCAACCCTCTCTAAAACAATTTTAGAAAGTTCGCTGGTTCGCTTCGCTCGCCAGATATATTCAATAATACATAGTTTCAACGTTTTTGTATGAATTATACATTTTCCATTCTGGTGGTCAAAGGAACCCAAAACATGACTTCGTCCTGGACCCACTGGGGGAGGGAGGAAGCGGTCCCCAGACCCTTTGCCTTTTTTATATTCATGACGCCCCCCTAAACCCAAATCTTGTATCCGCCCCTGAGATAACTCTTACCAATATATAGTGCGGTTCGTTAAGAGGTGGTCCAGCTCGGTCATTTCAACTCATTTGGTCCATTTAATGAATTTAAAAATATTATGCGCAATAATCGGGAAAAGGGGAAATAGGAGTCGCTCATAAACAACTCGACCCAATCTATTCCCGCGCATGGGGGGTAGCCCCTTTCCACTTTCCTTATTCTTTTGAATTTTACTTTACATTTGGTACATGTATCCATCCATGATCTTTTATCGTATTCGAATTATTTTTGCAATTTCGCGTGAGCATGCAATACTATACTTAATCTTGACAGTGGCGTAGCTAGGGTGATTCTTTGTGGACGTCTAGAGAAGGATGAATTAAGTACATCAACTCCTCCCTCGGAAGGGGGAGGGTCACTGATACTAGGGAGGGGGGTGTTTACGGGAGAGTATGGTTTTGGGTTCGGCCGCCTTTATATTATAGTTAAAACGCCTATAGAAACGCTTATATAGATCCGAGACCTGTCGAGTACGCGATTCTGCAAGGGGAGCATGCAAAGTTTAAAGATTAATGTGTGATCTGTGAGTAATCCATGTAACTTTTCAGACGTTTCCCCCAAATACGATGTATTAAAGTTTTAGAATAGTGATAAAGATAGCGATATTGCTGAATCAAATTGGACAAAAGATAAGGCAATAAGAGAAAAACGCTTTGTTCATTTTATCTTCGAGACTTGCAAGTACAAGTTATATGTTTTAAAATTACACAAATTTGATTTGAGATTTCCCTTACATACATTTTGTAAGTTCTGGCGATAGCATTTGGCTGTCTTTCCCGAGAGGGATATGATACGTCGTATTATCACGCCTCAAACTAATTTCAGCCAATGACGTCGCAGTATTACGGTCACATTGTGTCCTACCTTGACGCCGAGTTAGGTCACTAAATTTTCAAACGTTAGAATTACACAGAGTATGTTACGAAATGGTTCTCGGTATGATAAATACGTTATAGGGTTTGTTCCTGTCACACTTCCTACTCAAAGTACCTTGAGTAGGAAGTATGACAGGAACAAACCCTATAACTATATGAGCACATTCGTTCTTTATTCAAAATAAAGGGAAGATATGTTAAAAAAATGATTTTGAGATGTTCCCCGAAGCTCACACAAAACGGCTGGATATCAAACTTGAAAAAACTTGATATATTCTGTCTTATGTTTCTCTTTATAATATATAAGAATATGCCATCAAATTCTCTGTTTCGGTTTTTTTTTTAATTTCACTTTATATCTGCGAGTACAAGTTATGTGTAAAATTGCAAAAATATGCTTTTAAATGGTCCCTTACATATTTGGCAATATCATTTGGCTGTCTTTTTCTGGATAGATATATGCTAACGAATATGATATGCCATAAACAATAAATATACGAGCACGTTCATACTTTATGAGGCCTTCTTTCATAATAAAGGGCAAATATGCTAAAATATGATTTTGAGATGTTCCCTGAAGCTCAACCAAGCGGTCAAAGTTGTACAGAACTTGATATATTCTGGCTTATGTTTCACTTTTCAATGTATGAACATGTCATCAAATTCTCTATTTCAGTTTTTTATAATTTCAATTGCACTGATAAAGACAGAGTACAAGTTATGTGTAAAATTGCAAAATATGCTTTGAGATCACCTCTGATATATTTTCAGGATTGAATTTTGTTGTCTTTTTCTAGAGAAATATATACTAACAAACATTATATGCCGTAAACAAGAACTATAAGGACATATTCATCCTTTATGATGTCTTTATTTAAAAAAAGGGCAAATATGCTAAAAATATGATTTTGAGATGTTCCCTGAAGCTCAACTAAGCGGTCAAAGTTGTACAGAACTTGATATATTCTGGCTTATGTTTCACTTTTCAATGTATGAACATGTCATCAAATTCTCTATTTCAGTTTTTTATAATTTCAATTGTACTGATAAAGAAAGAGTACAAGTTATGTGTAAAATTGCAAAATATGCTTTGAGATCACCCCTGATATATTTTCAGGATTGAATTTTGTTGTCTTTTTCTAGAGAAATATATACTAAAAAATATTATATGCCGTAAACAAGAACTATAAGGACATATTCATCCTTTATGATGTCTTTATTTCAAAATATAAGGCAAATATGTGAAAATATGATTTTGAGATGTTCCCTGAAGCTCACACAGGCGGTCAAACTTCCACAGAACCTGATATATTTTGTCTTATGTTTCTCTTTACAACATATGATAATCCTATCAAATTCTCTATTTCAGTTTTTTTATAAATTGCAATTATAATGCAAAAAATCTTGTTTTTCTATGAAATCATATGGAGAAAACAAGGAAATTTTTGAGATGGTCCCCCCGAAAAACTAAGCGGTGAAATTGATTCATTTTTCACCAAACTCTTGTATATAAGTAAATGACATTATGATATGAATTTAATCAAAATCTCTATTTCTGTTTTTGAGTTATCTTATTGTCCAGGGCCTCGTTAAGGATAACGAAGATCATAAAGTTGGAATTCAGCTTCATAATACATCCTGATTCGGACTTATCGATATTTAATGATGCTGATACTGAATCGAAATACGATGATAAATAAGATAATTAAGATTAAGTCATCATGCACCAATCTTGCATCATCATCTCAGTCTACCAATATGAATCTGGTGATGCTTATAAGGATAACGAAGATCATAAAGATCGCATTCAACTTCATAACACATCCTGATTCGGACTTATTGATATTTAATGATGCTGATATGATGATGCAAGGTTGGTACATGATGACTTAATCTTAATTATATTATTATATCATCGTATTTTGATTCAGTATCAGCATCTATAAATATCAATTAGTCCGAATCAGGTTATATGAAAAAGAGATTATGATGCTGAAATTGTTGATGATGGCTGCAGTCATCTGAAATAGAACGCTGAATATGTATGACGTAATGATACTACAATGTTATCCCATATGTTAACACAATCATTCATTTCTATCTTTCCATTTTCAGAATGGCTGCCTCTCAAAACAGATTTGTCATTTTCGCCAAGGAGAATTTGTCTCAAATTGCTGATGTAGTAAGGGGAAGTCCTAACGAGAAATTACTTCCAAGATCATCAGCTGGCTCGAATATGGCAGGTGATATGTCTGAAACATTTCCTGACCCTGCCAGTAAGGTTATGTCAGAAGATGTGAAAGATCATCTCCTGAACTATCTATCCAGTGCTCTTCATCTGAAGTATCATCAGCAGTTCTCAGTGGACCAGCTGCACCGTGCAGTATCATATGTTGCAGTGAATGTTCCGAAAGGTGAGTGTTGAGCCAGAACCTTGTATTCATACCTACGATGCCATAATTACAAAATATCGTTATTTTTCCATTTATATTTCAAATTTATGACGCTTTATTGTTTTCAGAAACGGAACCTAAGACTGCTGAGGATGCTGCTGGTGAAGAGGATCTTGTTGGTGGCAAGAAACGCGTCGAAACAGTGACAAAGGGGGGTAAGCTTTTTCGGTGTAATTATTGTTATGAGAAAATGTTTACGAGAATTAAAGAACATATGAAAGTCTGTCCTAAAGGTCCTAAATCTAATGCAAATTGCAAAAAAATTGTCGATGACAACATCAGTCATCAGAGGGAAAAGATGGAAAAACTATGTACAAATTTATTTATCAATGCCCAGGATCCCGATTTGAAGGAAGTAATGACAAAGGTTGAAACGTTACGGTTTTTAAGAAAACTTGGGCACGTTATTGCACCCGCGAAGGCTGACTATCTCTTTGTAGCTCGAGAGGTAGATAACGATGATGTCGGTCGAGATATTGAGTCCGAATTTGGTAAAACAATGCCTCCTTCAGAGGCTGAAACATTCCCCGTCTTAGCGGAGATTCATTCTCCATTCGGATGCGATAGTTCTCAGCAGTATTCGGAGATCGACACATGCGATCTCGATAGTGACAGTGACAGTAATCCCGTTCCTGTCAAACGCACTAAAAGAAATCTTTGGCGCCGTATAATTGAGTCCTCAGATTCCGAGAGGGACTCTACTGAAAACGAGGATGTGGTCGAAGATGTTGCTGAGTCTTCGGATTCTGACAATGAGCAATCGGAAAGCTCGATGTCCGTTGATTCAGTAAATAAGTCCCCTGTCTTTTCTAAGCACCATATGCCTCCGATTTCGCTTTCCCCAAGGAAAGGCGGTTCCCCAAAGAAAGGCGGCTCCCCTAAGAAAGGCGGTTCTCAAAAACAGCAAACAACCTCGACACCAAGGTCAAAGTCAAAGAAAAAGGTCACTATTAAAACTCCGAGACCATCTCCTTCTGAGTCAATGGTCAATGTAAGAACACCCCCCGAGGTTGATAATGATGACCGATTTGAACAAATACCAGTTGTTGTACTGGACAAAATTCGCGACGAGTCTACGGATTCAGTAATCCGTCCGAAAGAAAGAACTTGGAGATCCGGAGTACAGAAGTCCCTTCAGGATATAGGATTTTACAGTGTACCCGACACTTTTTCAAATCTTCAAGTATTTGTAGACTATAAAGCTCATCTAAATACGATACATTCTAAGAAACATCTCACCACGAATACTTTTCTAAACGTTCTTAGAATGCTCTGGCATATGTCCAAGCCGAACTCCAAAGCTTTCTCTCTTGAAATCTTGTCCCAAAAGAAATTGCAGGAATTTCTTATAGCGATGGATGGCTGTAAAGCCCATCCACAGACAAAATTAAATTATCTAAAATCACTAAAGAGATTTCTGAAATGGTTTTACTCAGGTAGTGAGGAAATTTCAAAAAGTCAATATAAATTCCGACGCTTCGCTCAATTCCAAAATTATGTAGACATAATAAAGGGTAGAGTTCATAACGATATGGCTCTTTTGGTAAAGGAGAAGAAAGCGAAGGCCGAATTGCCCCCAACTCCCAACGAGGTAAACGCGGTAGTATACGAAGGCAAGGACTATGCAAAAAATCTCCTGCAGGAAGCAGAGACTAGATCACTTGGCAAGTATGAGGTGACCTATTTGAATAGATATCTGGGGGCCTATACATGTCTACTTCTTTCTCATCGTCCCTGCGTTATCGAGAATTTAATGATAGACGATTATATACATGCCGTCCGTAATAATGAGACAGAAGTGGACGGTGAAAAGTATCTTTGTATAACTGTAACTAGGCACAAGACCGGATTACAATACGCGGCTCGAATTACTCTCGACTCAGAGTATATTGAAATTTTTAAAAAGTACAACGAGTACGTGCGCAATCAAATCATACGCGAAACGGGCACCGACTGTAAACATTTCTGTTTACAAAAGGACGGACACCGATTTCAGAAATTTTCGGAAGGGGTGACGAAACTTCAAGATTTCTTCCACTTGCCGCGAGTAAAAGTAGGTGACTCAAGAAAGTCCACCAGCCAATACAGCCAACTGTATCCAGAGGATGTGCAAAAGAACATTTCGAACCACCTCTGCCACTCAGAGATTACAAGACACAAGCATTATAGGATTGCAGATACTAGACAAGACGTGGCTTACCTAAAAGACAAGAGAGGAATGCATGACTTTTACGAGGGTAAAGATAGACATGTCCTTTCTAAAGCGGTGCCAAGTGATCCAACTTCCGGGGGCTGCGATGAATCGGCTACCGAAGACAGAACCCCGCCACCGTCTACAAGCAAACGTCGAGAACCGCCTACTCCTCCTCCAGTCACGACTGGACGTCGTCCCCCACCTCCCCCTCCAGACACAATTTATGAGAACACTGAGGAAAACTCTACCCCGGCGCCACCCACTCCTCCGCGTCCTTCACGGTTGCCAACATCCCCTCCTCCGCGTCCTTCACGGTTGCCCACGTCCCCTCCTCCGCGTCCTTCACGGTTGACCACATCCCCTCCTCCTCGTCCTTCTCGGTTGCCCACCGCCCCGACTTTACCACCACGCAATGAAAACGGAACTCCATCTAAGAAAAACACGCCCCGAAAGCGCAAAGCCCCCGCTGCTATACTAGAGTTGTCTCGTACCATAAGCGCGAAACTAAGGAATGGGGTCTCTTGCTAACGTTGAGCTTCCTTCTGAAGGAGACATAAGGGAGGAATACCATCTTTCTAAACCCCAAGCAGAACAAATGAGACGCAAGTTAAGATATATGAGAAAATTAGATATTATTCAAGACATGGCAGAAAAATTTATTAATAAAGAGAAGAGGAGACTTAAGCCCAAAAAAACCCTAGACAGAATCCCAATTATAGATCAAAGGGATGTCGAGAGAGAAAACTACGGGGTGAAAATAGAGTTAAATTTAGTACAAAGGAAAATGATGGAAATTTTGGCTCTAACTAAAAACGCAGAAATAAAATTAGAGGATCTGCTCGAAACGCAGAAATGGTCTAATTTAGATATAATGGCAGTTCCAGAAAAGGGTGAGGGAGTGTTCACGCGTGACAGGACTTTTAAGAAGGGACAGGTAGTCTGCGACTACCATGGCATACACAGAAACAAAAAAGCTGCAGAGACAATTGCAAAAGAAATGGAGGGAGGGGCAGGAAATTACATGTTTTACTACAGGACTCCAAAGGGCGAGTCTAAATGCGTGGACGCGTCGACATACCCCTGCGGATGTCACGATATGAGTTATGGACGTTGGATTAATCATTCTTGTAAGAAAGATAATTTGACGCCGACTCTACAAATGGTAGATGGTAAAAACCATATACTTTTGATCGCGAAAGTCGACATTCCGCCGAACACGGAACTGTTATTTAATTACGGGGTTAGGTGTTGCATCAACAAGGAAAAAATTTCGTGGCTGAAAGAATAAAGGCTTCCTGTGAAGCAGTCAAATAGACTTAAAAGGCTTCAGGAATGCGTCATCGCGGTATCCTTTTAACTGTATATATATACATATATATATAGCTTTACGCCGATCCGACACTGCTGGAATATCTAACGTGGTTGTTTATTTCTCTTGTGCTTTTTAAATACATTCATAAATGTGCATTTATATTGTGCCTC